>JANXHW010000008.1:34851502-37351502 GCA_026170595.1 Plestiodon gilberti rubricaudatus
GTGCATTGGGAACCTATCAACATTATTTCCAAATGTGAAACAACAAGTTCCTGGTAGTACGGCCAGTATCTTCAGCACCTAGGATAGCTCCAGGAAGACAGTAAGGTGTTATCATTGGGACCCTCCTCCCCTCACAAGGCCAGGAGATATCCCTATGAGCAGGAGAAGGAAGAGGAAAAGACACCATCAACACCACCACTTTTGACTGTTTAATAATGCGCTGCTTTTTTAAAATCTTGTGTAAGCTGCTCTGTGTGGCCTTGAAGTGCATGGTAAAAACGCTTACTAAATATATAATATTAAAATGATCTGGCAGGAGTTGCAAGTGTATCAGATCCCTGATGTCTCTAATATTTCTTCCCTGGATTCTTCCCAGTGAAATTACAGGGAACTGAAAGGGGCGTGTGGTCTCAGAGCCATGCATGGTACTGCTGTTAGAAAGAATGTGCCAAGGGGGGGGATCTGAATGTGCTTATGCAGCCTGTTTAGACTCCTCATCCAAAAAGGACTGAGCTGCCTCTTCAAGATTCAGAGGCAGGCAGATCACTCCTCTCCCTCGAGAAGCCAACGGGACATTGTTCCTCAGAGTCTAGATGCTTATTCTGGGGCCATGAACTTCTTTGGCAGAAGAAGATACTGACAAGAGGTCATGGTGGGTGAGATCTACATGTGAAATCAGATGTTATAAGAAGCAGGAATTCCAAAACATTCAAGTCACCTATCAGGGCCATAGTTTCAATCCCTGACATCTTGTGTCTGAAAAGCCCTGGAGAATCACTGCCTGTCATTGTAGGTTGGATGGATGAAAACACTGAGGCAGTAGGAGGCAGAGTTTATATACTGTATTGTGATATCTTCACACCATGCTCTGGGCCTAGGAGTTCTTTCTGGTTGGTCCACTGCTTTGCCCCCTCCTTGGGTTACCTGAAGCAACAGGGCCACAAATTTCCCAACCCGAGGAGCTTGAGGGAATGAGAAAGCTTGGATGACCCAGGTCTTCAGAATGCCTGTCCTTTTGAACATCTGAATTGGCTCTTCGTTCCCTTCCTCCCGAGCCAGGCTCAAGGGACTCTCTTTGCATTTCAAATATTTTTTTTTCATGACAAGCAGTTTTCATTTTGCAACAACTTTTTTTTCTTAACCTTCCCCTTTCAACCGGCAGATAAAACAAAAGGAGGAATACACAGGAGTCCTTTGATTACTTTCCCCAATGAGATTCTTTGCTCAGCTCATATTTGGGGCCCTGTTACTAGCACTCAGAGAGCTGCAGCCAGCCAGGCACGGTGACCTAGGGGTGCTTCTGTGCTAAGTGAGTTTTTTTAAAAACACATTTCTGATCCCCTTTCTCTGAGGAGAATGGGAAGTGAAGCTGACAGAAGCTGACAAGATTTTTCTCTATGAAAAAGCAGGGGGAAAGCCTAGACTGGCTCCATCAAAGACTTTTATTAAAGCCACATTGGGGGGGGGGGGGAAAGAGGGGGAGAAACCACCCCATCAGACAGCTTTTTGGCATTGAGAAAACATGAAAGAAGCCAACAGCTATAATCAGCTCATGGAATTTGTTGTCTGTTTGACCCCACCGCATGCAGCTGGAGGAAGATTTCTTTGAAGGTGTTGTGGGTTTTATTGATTGTGAAGAAATGTCAGTGTGTCGCATGCCCAATTAACTTGGCACTTCTTCTGATCAATACCCTAATTGCCTCCTCTTTAGAAAGGCCTTTAATTTAATTAACCCTCCCCATGCTTAGCATTGTGTTTTTTTTCCTTCTTTTTTGGCCAACCATCACACTTTAAGAAATAGTTGATGGAACCCCATGTGTGTCTATTTGAAGGATGTTGTCCATTTCAGCAGGATGGAATGAGTGACCTTGTTGGAAAGATTGTTGGTGGTGAAGCAATGTTGGCCCCTCTTTTACTGGGAGAGTGTGGATGAGGGATTAGCAGCCATGCTTAGCCCAGGCAAGGACACACACACACACACACACACACACACACACACACACACACACACACACACACACACACACACACACACACACACACACACACACACACACACACAGACCCACCAAGGAACTGAATTCCCTTAGCAGAGACAGTCTCTGTTGATCGAGTGCTACATATCAAGACATGATGGCACACAATAGAAACTACAATCAACACTGACAATCAACAATTGATACAAAAACTTTGGAGAACATTGAATGTTCAAAAACATTGAACATTTGAAGGCCTAAAGGCCTTCAAACCTGCCTGGTGCAAAGGTTGCAGACATCGCATCTCACCTAGATAGGCGGGTAGAGAGTGCTGGGGCAGAGGTAGCGGTTGTGAAGCATGTCGACACACTGAGGTGGGGAAATGTAGTCGGGACGTCCGGGAGGCCAAATTTAGGTAGGAAGCTCAAGGCCAGGGGACCCCCAAGGTAATGCTCTCAGAAGTGCTAACTGTTTCACGTGCAGGGCCAGCTAGGCGGGCAGTGCTTAGGGGGCTCAATCGGTGAATGAAACAGTGGTGTTAGCCAGGAGGAAGGGTTTGGATTCATTAGGCACCAGGGAATGTTTTTGGGACAAGCTGTGCCTGTGCAAGATGAGGGTTGGACTAGATGGCCTCGAAGTCCCCTTCCAACTCTACAATTCTATGAACATAAGAGCATACGAAGAGCCCCTGCTGGATCAGCTTCCTAAACCCCACAGTGGCCCAACTGATGCTTCTGGAGCACACAGATAATAAGATCCCTGCATCCTGCTGAACTGGAGGTCCCTCCCATTGGGTCCCACTGACTGGAGAAATAGCAGGTTTGTCTGGAGGCAATCAAAGGTTGATTAAAGGAATGTGAGAATGGGGGAGGCAGGCTCTCCCCCACTGCTGTTTTCCCCGGGGGGTGGGGAAAAGATTTTTTCCCATAAAAACAGTATGGGGAACATGGTCGCTCTCTGACTTCTTGTGGGCTGAGCTCCTCACCACTTGTGTCACATCCAATTTCAAGGATGCCTCTCCAAAACGTATCCAGGCAAATAGGGGGATCTCCCTATGGGGAAAAAAGTGGGATATAAATCTAATAAATAATGGGTTCCTCATCCCATGGGTGTGTATCTGTTGCTCCCCTCCCCCCCATAGACTTCTCAGAACAAAAGGAGCATGCTTGGAAGGAGCTTGTTAGCAAATTTGCTAACAAGCCTCTGCCAAGGCTGGATTGGGAGGGCAACTGTCGAAGAAGGAGGCAAGAGCGAGGCCCGGAGCTTGCCCGTCACTCGCAAGCAATCTTTTTTTGTCCCAGCTGTGAATCGCCACCCACGGCCCACCTGCTGCTGAGTAGGATGGCCTGGCAAGAAGATTGCCAGCTCTAAAACGAGATCTTTGTGTTTGGGCATGTGTGAACACTGCTCATATGGTGAGTTTGGTGCCTGATTGATAGCACAGTAACCCAGCCTGTCATTCTCTCCATTCTGCATTGTCTCCTGGTGCACTGGAACCAAGAGGGAAATATATTCAGTTTATAATGGAGACAGTAGATGCAGGCACTTATTCCATTGACACCCCACCTTTCTTCCACGAGGAAACGCAAGGCACTGTACATAGATAATACGGAAGTAGGTAGCAGTGATGTGCTGTGGCACTCAAATCCAGCTTCAGTAGGCTTATAGCTCAGTGTTTCCCAAACTTTTTTGACTTGCGGCTCCCTTGACCATTGACGACCATTGGCTGCAGCTCCCCATTACATTATGTGGATGCCTGCCAATTCGCATTGCACTGTTTCCCGAGAGGATTCCATGGCTCCCTTGGCTGGTATCCATGGCTCCCCTGGCTGGTATCCACGGCTCCCCTGGTTGGTATCCGTGGCTCCCCTGGTTGGTATCCGCGGCTCCCCTGGCTGGTTTGGGAGCTGCGGGTGCCACGCCTCCCAGTTTGGGAACCAATGGCTTAGGTCCTGGGGCAGGGACAGAGCTGCAAGGAGTTCCAGTCCCCTACCTCACAAAAAACTGTGCCGTCCCTGAAACTCTCTTCCTTTCACAGCCTGAGATTCTTGGGGCTTGAGATGCCACAGGGACTAAATCTGGGGCGTTCTCCACAGCCCAACTGAGCACTCCCATTGAACGATGGCTCCTCCCGTGATGATGGTGGAACCCAGTGCGCTATTCTGGGTGTTTCAAGCCCAATCATTCTGCTATTTCTTATTCAAAGGCAGAGGAGCATGAACAAGCTTGAGCTGGCTGATGTCAGAGAGGCAAACAAGCAGATCCCCTCGACTAAGCTTTCGACTGACAGGTTCTTCTACGGAAATATCAAGAGAGTGGCTGTTTTTCCAGTGGCTGGTTTTCAAGATGTGGGTTAGACGGTTTGCAGAAAAGGCTTCTCCCCAGCTGGCCAGTTCTGCAGAACCAAAAGTGGGGGGTCCGTCCTTTGGCCTCCCCCACAGCTGCTCAAATGCAGCAAACCCACCCGGCGTTCTGCAATGAATGAGAACATTTGAAATATATTTAGTAGACACTGTGCCCTGGGAAAGTATACTGAAAATACCATGGTCCACTATCAAACCCCAGGGTTTGGGGCCAGCCCACATGCTTCCCACATTGGTCATCGCTTCTTGTGTTCCTCCTCCTCTTGCTCCCTGGATTTGACCAGAAGAGGGGAGCAAAGCAGAATAGGAACTGTAGCAGTTTAGCCCTCTGCTCTCTTTCCCCCTGGATGGGATATGGGGGAATTGACTTAACCCAAGAAATGAGAGAACACAATGCGATGGCAGTAGGGAGCTGTCTCCAGGGACAGCTGCGTGTCGCTTTTCTCAAAGCCGTGATGTACAAAATAACTCGCAGCCACTTATCGCCTCCACATTGCACTGACACCTCACCAGCTGTGAGGTTTAATTAGAGAGATCACCCAAAATAAATAAATAAATAAATTGGGCAGTTCCATCTCAATCAATTTCTCACCGGAAGGGTGGGTCAAACTGAGCTCTGATCACTGTGCAAACAGTTGCCTTCCCTTCCCGTGGAGAGGCAAGGACTAAATCTGGGACACTCTCCATGACCCAGTTGAGCTCTGTCGTTGAGCTATGGCCCCTCCTGAGATGATGGTGGGAACCCATTGTGCTATTCTTGCTATTTTAAGCCCATTCTGTCTGATATTTCTTGCTCAGAGGAACATCAATAAGGTACAGTATTGGAATATACTGAGGGTGGACTGTGGAGATTCAGTTCAGTCCTATCTCTGAGTCTGGAATAAGCCTGAGGCTGCGGAACTCCTTGCCACAGGCTGTTGTTATGGCTCCTGACCTAGATAACTTTAGAAGGGGATTAGACAGCTTTGTGGGAGAAAAGTCTGTCGCAGGTTACAAGTCATCATGATGACAGTATGCAGCCTCCAGGTTTTAGGGGTAGCCTATCTCTGAATGCCAGAAACAAGGGAGTGGCAACAAGATACAGGTCTCTTGCTGTCTTTTGTGGTCCCAGAGGCATCTGGTGGGCTTCTGGGAGAGGCAGGAAGCTGGACTGAATGGACCCTTGGGCCTGATCTAGCAGGGCTCTTCTTATTAAATGGACTATTACTGCTTAAGCTCGACTGATGTCCTATTTCCCCATCATAAGAGGGAACCCACACAAAACTACTTGACAATATTTGTGTACTGGATATGTATGTAACAAAGCCTCCTGTTTGATCATTTTCATTTGGTGGCATGTGACAATATTTGAGTGTTAGTAATATTTAACTTTCATGATTGGCATGCACTAAGATTTAGCTGCTTGATGAGAACATCTGACAGCTGAGAACTTGTGAGATTCAATATTTGATGGATGCCAAAATCAGAACAAGTAACAGGTGGGGCCTCCTGCCTTCTGCAGCTAGAATCAGAGGAGATGTCCTTCCTCGTCGGAGGAGGAGTCCACAGTCGGCTCCAACCAGTGGCGTAGCTAGACTGGAGCGGAGGCAAGTAGTTCTGCAAGACTCCGTTACACCGGAGTCAGCGGCCCCTCCCCCGTGCTGTTGGAGCCATTCTGGAGGCAATGGCAACACGCAGGACACTCCCCTGTCGCTGCCGGAATGGCTCCAACAGCAAAGGAGAGGGGCCACTGACTCCGGTGTAACGGAGTCTTGCAGAACTACTTGCCTCCGCTCAAGTCTAGTTTCACCTCTGGCTCCAACATGAACTAGGATCAGGGGAAATCAGGGCAGAGTGATAGCTGGAAACTGCAAAATGAAGGATCGCTGATTGCATGGCTCAGCTGATTGCATAGCTCAGCTGATCGCATAGCTGACTCTGAATCCCCATCAGCACGTGGTCCTCAAGAAGAGAGATGTCCACAAATGCAAACTGAAGCGCCTTGCATCGGTGCCAACCGATGTGGGAGGAAGCATTCTTCTCTTGAGTCTATCAGGAGTGGACCCCACTCGTATGCCAGGAGCATGGAGCAGCCTTAGGTGTTGTTCCCTAGACTGGCGCATGGCTTTAGGTGTATTCTTCTGTGCAGCACTTGGGCCACCACCAGACTCATGGCGCTGCTGAGCAAAGCCAGCCAGCAGTTCTGCATTGGGCTGCCTGGGGGGACATGGAGAGTTGTTGTCTATAGTATGCGGTTGGCCCTGCCCTCTTTGTTTCCAGCTTGTATCACTCCCTGCTCTGGACAGGTGGAGATGGAGACAGGAACAGAGCGTTGCTCCTGGCCCTGGTTCTGCCAGATGGAATTAGCAGGGTGAGACAGCCACCCCTCTTGGGGCTAGAAAGGTCCTTGCCAGAGTGTGTGTGCAGCCCTGGGCAAAGCCCTGAATGTTGTCCCCACCCTGCCTGGGCTTCATCACCGTCAGTGGAGCTGAGAGTTGCCAAGCCATGTGGGCTTCTTCTGTTCGGTTTGGACCCTTGGCCAGTGGCCCATCTGATTGACTCCACAAGCCACCCCTGGATCCAAAGCAGGACTAAAAGGTAAAGGTGACCCCTGACAATTAAGTCCAGTCGTGTCCGACTCTAGGGTGTACTGGTGCTCATCCCCATTTCAAAGCCGAAGAGCCAGCATTGTCCGAAGACGCCTCCGTGGTCATGTGGCCGGCGTGACTCTCCTTGCCGCAGCAGCGCGTAGCGTGCAGCTGGAACACGGAGCGCTGTTTAGATTCCCGCAAGCGGTACCTATTTATCTACTCGCATGAACATGCTTTGGAACTGCTAGGTTGGCAGGAGCTGGCCAAGCAACGAGAGCTCACCCCGTCGCGGATTTGAACTGCCGACCTTTCGATCGACAGCTCATGGTTCAGCGGTTTAACCCGCTGCGCCACCCGCTGGCCCCACAAATAGCCAGACAGCCAACCTGAACTCTGAGCATATGAACACCACCGAGGTGATCGCCACCTTCTTTTCATAGCACTGGAGGAAGGAGGGTGGTGGTGGTGGTGGGGGTCAAGCACCTGCTTTGCATGCAGAAAATCCCAATTTCAAACACTTGCCATATCTCAGAGTAGGGCTGGGAAACACGTCTCCCTGCCTGAGATGCAGGGCAGCCATTGCTAGTCAGGACTGACAATACCGAGCAAGGTGAACCACGGCCGATGGACCACTTGGACAGCATCCTTGGACAAGCCGTCTCCTTCCAAGCATCCTCGAACAACAGCCTTCCTTGGGCAGGAAGCTTCCTAAGTGCAAGAGAAGAGGTTCAAGGCACTTGAGGGCTGTTGCTAGGTCACAATTGTGTCCTCTGTGGTGAACCTTGACAAGCAGGTGCTGAGGACACACAACGGGGTGGAGATATTGTCTCTACAACATGCCTATGCTGTTCTTGAAGGCAACCATCTCACTATAGCTGAAAATAAGATGCAGGCTGGAGATGGACCTTTGATACGAGCCAGCAGGGATCTTATTCTTCTTCTGAACATAACTAGAAGTAGTTCCACCTCCTCCTAGTTGCATGAATACGGCTTTTGTATTCTGAACCACCTGAGATGAACTGTTCTTGGAGAGAGCGTGTAGAATTAGCTTAGCCTTGGGTTTCTTCCAACAGAACACATTTTGCATTCTTAACCAGCTTGTGTTATTATTTTTCAATTTTGCAAACAGACTCTACAGACCTGAGTAACAATGGCCTCCTGCTAGGAGAGCTTGCATATGAGTCACTGAGCACAATGCCTCTAAGTCAGTCGTCGCTTCTCATATCCTGGCTCAGTGCCCAGAATATGGAAGCTTTCCAGGATTATTGGTGTGGTAATTTACAGAACCAGTGGCATTGGTTTCTACAAGCAACAAAGCTAATGAATAAATCAATAGAGATGGCATGGGAATGAATTATCCAGTGATTCTGCAGCAGAAGCAGGGCTTGATTTAAAGCAGGGTGAGACCCAGTTCCTACTTTGAATATTCCCAGTCTTCCAGGTCAGCGGGTTGGACGGTCTTGGCTAGACTCAGTGAGTTGGACACAGACCCTGAAGAAGGACACCATGACTAGACTCCAATACTGGTCCAGATGCTGCTGCTGCTGCAGAAGACAGATGTCCTTCAGCCAAAACAGCAGCCCAGGTGGACGAAGAGCAGGCTGTGGAGAAAACAGCAACCCCCCCCCCGGACTCAATTTCAGTATCTGCAGCAGCCTGGCCCTGCAAGCTGTCCGACTGAGTCCCCCAGAGGCCCTGCCCAAGAGACCACAATTAGCCAGCCCTCCTTGCCAGAGTTGTCAAGGGTCTAACAAGAGGTCGCCAAGTGCTGGAAGAATGTAAAGCCCTGAACACAATCACAGGCCCTTTCAGGAACTGTCTAGCAGAGGAAAAACGGAAGTGGGTGGCAGAACCTGCTCCACTAGGATGCCGGTTTGCTAGCTAGAGCAACAAGTGGCCTTGCTTGGCACTCTCCAAGGTCCTGAAGCCCTCTTTTGGCTGAACCGGCTGCACAGCGCTGGGGGTACACGAGTGGGTTGCATGTGTGCAAGACTTCCTCAGAAATGACAACCTTACATAATTGGCTCTGTCCAAGTGGTACAACTCTGAGGTGCTCGGATCCTTTTCTGAATCAAACTTGCGTGCCCAGCTAATTGGACCATGTCATAGTGCTGCTGTTTTGTACTGTTTCCCGCTCCCTTTTCTGAGTCGAATTGCGATGGTGATCATCAAAAATCTCAGCAGAGACGGGGACAATCTTGAGTGAGCAGAATTGTACAGCTCAGGTGGGGTACGTTTTTGGGTGCACTTCTGCATTTTGCAGGGGCACCAGCTGCCCGAGGGTCATTTAAATAGCATATTCTTCAAACAAGCACTTGAAGGTGTGGTGTTGTGCCCCTTGGCACAACCTTGGTTACAGTCCTGCCTGTAGAGCCACAGAGGGTCAAAACACACATTGCTGAACTGAAGGGGCCAGAGGTCTAACCTAAGAATGTAAGAAGAGCCTTGCTGGATCAATCAAAGGGCCCACCTAGTCCAGCTTTCTATATCTCACAGTGGCCCATCAGGCTATCTCTAAAACCCAGAGGTTGCACACGGTCATTATGGCTTGTAAACTGTGATGGACTTTTACTCCATCAGTCTGTCCAATCCCCTTTTAAAGGCAGGGGCACCAGCTGCACCTGGGGGCACCACAATTTGATTCAGAAATCCAGGCCAGGTGCCATCACCACATCCTGTGGCAAGGAGTTCCATGGATTAATGATATGCTGAGTAAAGAAATATTTCTTCTTGTCTGTTCTGACTCCCGCCAATCAATTTTGGTGGGTTTTCCCTGGTTCTGGTGTTGTGCGAGAAGAAAAACGAACTTCCCGATATCCATCCCATGTATAATTTTTATCCTAGGATGAAGGCAGCTTAATAATTGCCTGCCACATGGTCAATGGAACATTTAGAAATTGACAAGGTTACATTTATTGCTCCCACAATTCTCCTGCACAGTAGATGATTCCAAATAAGAACCAGGACAGACCAAAACATTGTGTTTTTCCACTAAAAAACCCCCTCCAAGCTGTAGAAAATATCTCCCTCACTCTGCCCACAACCTACTCATGGAGCAATGAGATGGGAGAGGATAAGAAGGAGAAGGAGAAGGAGGAGAAGAAGGAGGAGGTTTGGCTGCCATGTGTGTTGAAAGTTGCTTCAGCAAAACCACAGGCAATTCTAAGAACCAGAAAAAAACAAATATTTGCAACAGTTACGCTGGGAGGGGCATACCCCAGAGAGCATAAAGAGCCCTGCTGGATTAATGAAAATAAAACCCAGCTTTAGGAGAGGCGTTTTATAAGATACAAGCTCTTAGCTTGTGCTCATAATTAGTACTCGATCTTTCTCAATGCCAAACACATTATACCGTATTGTCCCGAGTATAAGACGCACCTGATTATAAGACGCACCCTTAAAGTTTGGTGCTATTAAAAATTTTTAATTAAATCACTGGCATTAAATTGCAACAGCCTGATTATAAGACGCACCCCTAGTTTAAAAACTTAAATTAGGAGAAAAAAGTGAGTCTTATACTCGGGACAATATGGTATATTTACGGCACACACCTTTCAAAGGCAGACTGCAGAGCGACACAAGAGGCTTTTATGGCACATATGTGCGGGATGCCTCTTCTTGGCTCCTTGTAGTCTGCCAGCACACCTCTAATCTACCTTATTGGTCTGAGTATAAGACTCACTTTTTTCTCCTAATTTAAGTTTTTTAACTAGGGGTGCGTCTTATAATCAGGCTTTTGCAATTTAATGCCAGTGATTTAATTAATTTTTTTTAATAGCACCAAACTTTAAGGGTGCGTCTTATAATCAGGTGCGTCTTATACTCGGGACAATACGGTATATCTTTCTTTACGGAGTCAAAGCTGGCTCTGCTTCTTGGGTGTTTAATATAGTTGCAGAGAAAATTAATCAGGTTTCAAACTAAAGCACACAACATGTGGATTTGCGGGGGGGGGGGGGAGAAAGTCACTTTGCCAATCATCTGAGCTGTCAGGTCAGATAAACTTCACAAAAGGCTGAAGAAAAAAAACCCAGCAAGGAGCAAGACAGGCTGTAGTGTTGGAGAGCCTTGTAGCTTGGCTGTGAGAGCTCTGAGTAATGAAATGTGCACTCCCTGGCAAGTGTCACAGCTGTTGAGGTTCGACAGAATGTTTATGATCATTCCGGCTCACAGAAATTAAAAAAAAAACCCTGCCAGCACAAGAGGTGAGAGCCAGATGTGGCTGTGAGCTGGTAGTGAAGGGTGCCACGTAGGAGGGACTAGGTAGCCCTCTCCCAGCATCCATCCGCTGTGTGTATTACAGTGTTGTATGAATGGTGCATTGTTGGAATTTTTTTTTTTTGTGTGTGTGTGTGTGTGTGTGTGTGTGATTGAGTCGACTGATAGCCCACCACATTCCAAGGGCTTGTGGCATTGAAAAGAAAAGAAAAATCTCTTGTACCATTTGGAGAGGATGCACAGGGGTGATCTTCAGCAGAGTCTGTAGGGGAAGAGAATGCCAAAACTTGGGAATTATTAGGCAATTGGTGGTGTGATGTAGCCATTAAAGGGATAGGCATGGCTTGAGGAGAACTTGGTTCAAATATCTCAGCCTAATCTACTTTGCTGGGTTGTTGTAGAAGAGAGAGATTGAGAGAGAGAGAGAGAGAGAGAGAGAGAGAGAGAGAGAGAGAGAGAGAGAGAGAGAGAGAGAGAGAGAGAGAGTAGGGGAGGGGTATATTACGCAGCCCTGAGCTCTTTGGAGGAAATGGGGATAACATGTAATAGATCTAAAACGAGAGAACAGAGAAGGAGAGAACAGCAGCTCAAAGCAGACTAGTCAATAAGCAGAGATTAATTGATGTGCTGTCTGATTGAAGTCGTTGGCTATTGATCATCACAGCACATTAAAGCATGTGCTGCCAGACAATGAGACGATACCATGCACTGGGCCTCTTCTCATTGATCTGATGCATGGAAGCAAAACGTATTTCACGTATCAGCACCAGAAACCCAGTAGCATCGCCCCCCTTTCCCAGCTGAAGGGGGGGACAGCTGGATGGCGTGGTCTGGGGAAGCATCAGGCAAGCCGAGTGATGGGCAAGATCTCCCCGGCTTGGCTTCAGATGGACTCGGATTACATTGAACCTCTCAAAATTAGGCAATAGCTCAATTTACCGTGCAATCCAGTGTAGATATAGGTCAGCGAGGGCTCCGCCAGCCTAGGGTGTCGTAAACATGCCATAATGCACGTTTTTGGCACCCTCGGAGTAAGCGGCACTGGTGCGGAGGCCGGCAGTGCTCACTCCGACGGTCTTCAGTTGCTGTGTCAGCCAACGCAGGTAAGGTCTGTGCCGGGCAGCGAGAGGGTGGGCCAGGGTAGCAGTGGAGGGGGCCATTGGTCGGCCAGACCCAGGAGAGGGGGCGGGGATATCAGCGGTGCGCTTCACCATATCCCCTTCCTGGGCCGGCCTTACATGGCCTCCCCAGACGTGCACCAATTCCAGAGCTGGCACGCATCTGAGTTACACCGGGGGAAGGGGATGAACAGCCACAGCGTTTAGGCCGTCCGTCACAGACAGGCTTGGGTTGCCCATCAAATTGAATGGATCCCTACTGCCTCTCAGCCAGTCAGTCCCTTTCATTTCAGGTACCAGTAGAAAAGGAGGGGGGGGAGGAGAGGAGAGCCCTTTCCCTTTTGCTTATCACTGTCGTTGGATCCACAGCAGCCTCAGCCAAGTGAATGGTGGAAGGGAAAGATTTTGGAGGTAATGGCTGCATGGGATGGAAGGGATCCTGGGAGCCTTGAAGCCTGTCCTTCCTAGCGCTCCATGTACAACAACCTGAGCTCCTTGGAGGAAGGGCGGTATAAAAAAAAATGTGGAAAATAAATTATTCCATCGCTACGCAAGTCATAAATTGAGTTTGGGAGCAGAGCAGCGTTTCATATCAATCCCTTCTTAATGGTCCATCTCGTTTTCGAGGACTCCCTTTGGCATAGAATGTTTTTTTTTTGGGGGGGGGGCTTGGCTACCTGGACTCTGGAAGCTGTTGTCATCCCAATTTTTGCTTTGTGAATGCCGGACCCCGAATCTACAGTGCAACCCTCCATCAGTGCAATGGCTTCCCTTCGTTTTTTGTTGCTTCGTTCTGCTAACTATTTTTAAACATGACAGATTGGAGACATATGGTGTCTTATAAATGCCTCCATGGTGTGAATTGCTGCAAATTCATGAGGAGGGTGTTGTGCATCATATTTTAAAATAAGCTCCCGTTCCTTGGTGGACTATCTGCCCAGCCACCACTGCATATGTTTCTCCAGTGGCTCTTTATCTACAGATCATGAACCTGCCCAGCCACTTGCCGGCACAAAGGATGCAGAGTGCCATGCCAAGCATTCCCCCATGGCAGAATGGGTGGGCTTCATGTGCCAACCATAAGGTGCCCCTACTTTCCCAAGTGGAACAGCCTGCAGCCTTTCACAAAGTTGGCTTTCTTGCAAGAAGACTACATTATCAGCTAACCATACATTGAGATTAAATTATCTGAAGGGAGGGGGAAGACTTCGATTTCTGACTGAAATCTGAAAACCCTACCCCTGAAGAGACTGGGTGTTGTTGTTTTCAAATGACTGACCAAACAGAGCGCTAGGAGAGGCATGGGGATCAAGCAATTTTTACTGCCTCCCACACTTCAGAGGCGGACTCAAATCTGCATGAAAAAACCCTCCTAAAAGTCATATCTTGCTTTTACGAGATGCAGACTGGTAGAGAACCCCGCACTGCTGTGTCCCCACGTCACCTCTCTTTTGCTTACCGTCTAGTCTGACGAAGCAGGCCTGTTATAGGATTTAAAGCTTATTGTTTGATATCTTGCAACCTTTGGTTGGCAGGCATTAACCTGCTTTGGATTGTAGGCTGTAGGAAAAAAAGCCTCGCTCAAAAGTATTCAGCATTCGGTATCTTGTCCCAGGTTTGGTGGTAATAGCTTGTTCCATGCTTTGTTCCTAAAAGCCGACATGCCGGTGTCAGTTTCTATCCAGGGGCCTTGGATTAAAGTCAGAGGAGAAATCCAATGACCAAGAAAGGCAGTATATAAATACTGTATATTACTGTATTATTATCGTTATCGTTATCGTTATCGTTATCGTTATCGTTATCGTTATCGTTATCGTTATCATTTGTTTATTATTATTATTACTACTACTACTACTACTACTACTACTGCTGCTGCTGCTGCTGCTGCTGCTGCTGCGGTGAGATTGGAATGCAGCACAAGAAAAGGGTTTGCTAGGGATTTTCTGAGACCTTTTGGTGCCGGAGCTCAATCATAGCATTTTCCCTCCCAAAAATGAAGGAGGAGGGTCCAATCCACCAGGACATTCTCCTGTGAAATTCCCATCAAACGTGGGAGGTGTGATCTGATGGTTGAGCTGCCATACTGCCTGAAGAGCTAAGCAGGAATCCATGCCCTGGATGGGAGACAAGAATGCCGGACTGACAAGCTGCAGTTACGCATTGTGGCAGAACGGAGTCGCTGCTGAGTTGATGAGCCTCGAGGGGAGAGACCATGGGAGTGTGTGAGAAGGTCGGCTGGCAAGAACAGTGAACAGCTTGAGAATCCTGCCTGGGCTGATTTACGGTGGCTGCAGAAGCTCAAAAGGCTTGCAGTCAGAAGAGAGAACCACACTGTGAAGGAAAACATCTGATCTATTGAGGGTTCTGCGAGTTCCACAGAATGGGGTTTGTAAAAACCCCATTGAAAAATGGTGGTGTGGATTAGCCTGCCTGTGTAAACCACCTTGAATGCTGGGTAAAAACGGAGAAAGGTGGTATATAATATAAAAAACAAACAAATAAATAAAAATGAACAGGGAATTTCTTGGTGGTTGCTATACATGGGTCACAGGCCAGCGGGTGGCGCAGCGGGTTAAACCGCTGAACCATAAGCTGTCAATCGAAAGGTCGGCAGTTTGTTTCCCGCAACAGGGTGAGCGCTCGTTGCTTGGCCAGCTCCTGCCAACCTAGCAGTTCCAAAGCATGTTAATGCGAATAGATAAATAGGTACCGCTTGCGGGAAGGTAAACAGCACTCCGTGTTCCAGCTGCATGCTACGCGCTGCGGCAAGGAGAGTCATGCCGGCCACATGACCACGGAGGCGTCTTCAGACAACACTGGCTCTTCGGCTTTGAAATGGGGATGAGCACCACACCCTAGAGTCGGACACGACTGGACTTTATTGTCAGGGGATACCTTTACCTTTACCTTTATAGGTCACATCTCCCTTCCTGATGCCCCCAGAGTGCCCATGATGACACGACCATTTTTGTAGGTTGTAGGTCTTACCCCCTGGCAGGTAGTATTAACCCCTGACATGTAGAGTGCTGCCACATGCAAGGGGGGTTTGTACGAAGGGCAGCCTTCAACTGGGCCCGTCAGTCTTCATAGTTTGGTTTTCCAGTTTCCTTGTTGAAATCAAAGCCTTTTTCTCTTTTCCTTTCCAACCATTTTGTCTTCTCCCCAACCAAATGCTCTCCCCAGATATTTCTGATCCCAATGCGGAATCAGGGACTCAAAAAACGCCGAGTCAAATGCACCGAACCTCAGAAGCGAGCAGAATGCCTTTGGCTCAGCCCTCCAAGATCTGTCTTTGTAAACACAAAGCTTCGAGGTCTAAGTTGTCCTCATTTAGTGCTTGGTACTGTATTGGACGCTGTCTCTAAAGAACGTAATCCTGAACAATTGTATTTGCGTACGCTGCATGCAAACTGAACAGTTACCAAGGCGTTTGGAGGCACCGCTGTCGAAACGTGACGCCTTTTTCGGCGTGAACTCCGTTCCATTTGAACACACTTTATTCTTCCCTGAAAAGTATTTTCATACAAACAGACGGCATAATATTAAGAAAAATTGGCTTGGAAACGTTGACACTGATTTCAGTAGGGCTTATGCTCAAGGAAAAACGTTGAATTGGCCATCTGCCCTGGTAGCGGCGGGGAAAGGAGTGAAGAGGAGATTTGATGACCTAGGCAACAGCTAAACCTGCTTGGGTACTGACCAACTCCATTGGTCAGTATTGTCTACACCGACGGACAACCTACAGCTCTATAATACTACAGCTCAGTATAGTCTACACCGACGGACAACCACTCATTGGGGTTATGCACCTGTGAGACTTCCGCCCTGGTCCCGCTCATGGGGTAGGAACAGCCTCAGACAGGGCAGGGGAGGGGGTTGCTACACCCACAGTGCTGCTCCTGGTCTCAGACAGCCAGGGAGCTCCTCACTCACCGACTGCCTCTCAGGTACTGAGCCTCCTCGTCGGCTTCCCTTGACCCCTTTTAAGGCTGTCTAACCCTCTGGCTCCACCCCCTTCCTTGGCTTTGTCCTCCTCTTGTATCGGGGGCAGGATCCTGCCTGCACTTGGAGGGCTCAGACTGGGCTTGGCAGGGCTTAGAGGCGGTGGCTTTGGTTCCGCCGGGGGTTCTGCAGCAGCTAGTCAGAGCAGACGTCCAGGAGGGGTCCCTGGAGTGGGGGCAACATGGAGTGATGGCGCCGCCGGCGACGAGGCCCTGGAGGAGTATGGTGGAGGTGAGTCGGGGGCGCCGGGGTTGGCGGATCCCCGACAGCACCATTATTTCTGGTTGCCTTGAAGTTCCAAAATCTGGTCCTTGGCTTTTGCAAACATTAAGAAAAGTCTACTCAAACTTCATGGATGGGGGAGTGGTAGAAAAATACTGGCATGACTGACAGGGGAACAGATGACTTCAAGACACTCTCCAACGTCTGAAAACAACCAAGGAGGTGTGATATATGTTCCTTTTCTATATCTGAGCAGAAGGTTCAGGGAATCACATCAACTTGATAATGAAGCGCTTAACTCCTCCACTCTGAAGTGCAGCAGAATTTATTTAAATGGGCTGGGAGAACATCGTATGTTTTGAAGGCTACATCTGAAGTTGCTCTCCGTCCATACTTTTCTTAAAATCCGTGTCAGTGTTGACTCGGGCTGGTTGGATGGGCGTCAATTCTGCTCTAAGAGATGACTAAAAAAATCTGAAAGCCAGGAATTTCACCTTCCCCCAGAGAAATATCCCTTAGTTATATCAATGTGCTTTTGGGGTCCCTCAACAGTTCGCAATGCTTTTGGCCTGAGAAAGAACCTTCACAAATTCACTTTGAGATGTGCTTTTAGGTGAACTAGATGAATTTGGTTTAGGTGAATCCCCCTTTAAAATCCCCCTTTCCCTGTGATGGAGGAAAAGTCTGTCACAGGTTACAAGCCATTGTTGTTGTTGTTCAGTCGTTAAGTCGTGTCCGACCCTTCGTGATCCCATGAACCATATCCCGCCAGGCCTTCCTGTCCTCCACTATTTTCCTGAGTTCGCTCATTTTCATGTTCGTTGCATCGGTGATGCTGTCTAACCATCTCATCCTTGGCCTTCCCCTTCTCCTTTTGCCTTCAATTTTTCCCAGCATCAGAGTCTTCTCCAGAGAGTCCTCTCTTCGCATTAGGTGGCCAAAATATTTGAGTTTCAGCCTTAGTATCTGTCCTTCCAGGGAACAGTCAGGGTTGATTTCATTTAGGATTGACTGATTTGATCTCCTAGCAGTCCAAGGGACTCTCAGGAGTCTTCTCCAGCACCACAGTTCAAAAGCATCTATTCTTCGGCGCTCAGCCTTCCTTATGGTCCAACTCTCGCAACCATACATTGCTACTGGGAACACCATCGCCCTGACTATGCGAACTTTTGTTGGCATGGTGATATCTCTGCTTTTTATTATGCTGTCTAAGTTTGCCATAGCTTTCCTTCCAAGGAGTAAGCGTCTTTTAATTTCATGGCTGCTGTCTCCGTCTGCAGTGATCTTGGAGCCCAGAAAAGTAAAATCTGTTACTGCTTCCATTTCTGCCCCTTCTATTTGCCAGGAATTGATGGGCCCAGATGCCATGATCTTAGTTTTATTAATGTTGAGTTTCAAGCCAACTTTTGCACTCTCCTCTTTCACCCTCATCAAGAGGCTCTTTAGTTCTTCTTCACTTTCTGCCATTAGGGTGGTATCGTCTGCATATCTGAGGTTGTTGATATTTCTCCCGGCAATCTTGATTCCGGCTTGCGATTCATTCAGCCCTGCATTTCTCATAATGTACTCTGCATATAAGTTAAATAGGCAGGGTGACAATATACAGCCTTGCCGTACTCCCTTCCCAATTTTGAACCAGTCGGTTGTTCCATGGCCGGTCCGAACTGTTGCTTCTTGACCCGCATACAGGTTTCTCAGGAGACAGGTAAGGTGGTCTGGTACCCCCATCTCTTTAAGAATTTGCCACAGTTTGTTGTGATCCACACAATCAAAGGCTTTTGCGTAGTCAATAAAGCAGAAGTAGGTGTTTTTTTGGAACTCTCGTGCTTTCTCCATGATCCAGCGCATGTTGGCAATTTGATCTCTAGTTCCTCTGCCTCTTCGAAACCCAGCTTGTACGTCCGGTAGTTCTCGGTCCACGTACTGCTGAAGCCTAGCTTGTAGGATTTTGAGCATAACCTTGCTAGCATGTGAAATGAGTGCAATTGTGCGATAGTTTGAGCACTCTTTGGCACTGCCCTTCTTTGGAATTGGAACGTAAACTGACCTTTTCCAATCCTTTGGCCACTGCTGAGTTTTCCAAATTTGTTGGCATATTGAGTGCAGCACTTTCACAGCATCATCATTTAGGATTTTAAGTAGCTCAGCTGGGATATTATCATCTCCACTAGCTTTGTTGTTAGTGATGCTACCTAAGGCCCACTTGACTTCACTCTCTAGGATGTCCAGCTCTGGGTCAGTGACCACACCAGCGTGGTCATCAGGAACATTAAGATCTTTCTTGTATAGTTCTTCTGTGTATTCTTGCCATCTCTTCTTAATCTCTTCTGCTTCTGTTAGGTCTCTGCCTTTTTTGTCCTTTATCATGCCCATCTTTGCACAAAACGTTCCCTTGATATCTCCAATTTTCTTGAAGAGATCTCTAGTCCTCCCCATTCTGTTGTTTTCCTCGATTTCCTTGCATTGTTCATTTAAGAAGGCCTTCTTATCTCTCCTTGCTATTCTCTGGAAATCTGCATTCAGTTGTTTATATCTTTCCCTTTCACCTTTGCTTTTGGCATTCCTTCTTTCCACAGCTATTTGTAAAGCCTCATCTGACAGCCACTTTGCTTTCTTGCATTTCTTTTTCTTTGGGATGGTTTTCGTTGCTGCCTCCTGTACAATGTTACGAACTTCCGTCCATAGTTCTTCAGGCACTCTGTCTACCAGGTCTAATGCCCTAAATCTATTCTTCACCTCCACTGTATACTCATAAGGGATATGGTTTAGGTCATATCTGACTGGTCTAGTGGTGTTCCCTGCATTCTTCAGTTTAAGCCTGAATTTTGCAATAAGAAGCTCATGATCTGAGCCACAGTCAGCTCCAGGTCTTGTTTTTACTGATTGTATAGAGCTTCTCCATCTTTGGCTGCAAAGCACATAATCTATCTGGTTTCGGTATTGACCATCTGGTGATGTCCATGTGTAGAGTCGCCTCTTGTGTTGTTGGAAAAGAGTGTTTGCTATGACCAGCGTGTTCTCTTGACAGAACTCCGTTAGCCTTTGCCCTGCTTCATTTTGCGCTCCAAGGCCAAACTTGCCTGTTGTTCCGTTTATTTCTTGATTTCCTACTTTAGCATTCCAGTCTCCTATGATGTAAAGGACATCTTTTTTGGGTGCTAGTTCTAGAAGGTGTTGTAGGTCTTCATAGAACCGGTCAACTTCATCTTCTTCGGCATCAGTGGTTGGGGCATACACTTGGATTACTGTAATGTTGAATGGATTGCCTTGGATTCGAACTGAAATCATTCTGTCGTTTTTGAGGTTGCACCCCAGTACTGCCTTTCCCACTCTTTTATTGACTATGAGGGCTACTCCATTTCTTCTAAGGGATTCATGCCCACAGTAGTAGATATGATGGTCACCTGACTTAAATTCGCCCATGCCCGTCCATTTTAGTTCGCTGATTCCCAAGATGTCAATGTTCAATCTTATCATCTCATTTTTGACCACATCCAGCTTGCCTTGATTCATAGACCTCACATTCCATGTTCCTAAGCAGTATTGCTCCTTGCAGCATTGGATTTTCCTTTCAACCTCAGACACATCCACAGCTGGACGTCCTATTGGCTTTGGCCCAGCCGCTTCACTCTTTCTGGGTCTACTTGGAATAGTCCTCCGCTCTTCCTCAGTAGCATATTGGACACCTTCCGACCTGAGGGGCTCATCTTCCGGCGTCATATCTTTTAGCCTTTTGGTACTGTTCATGGGATTTTCTTGGCAAGGTTACTGGAGTGGGTTGCCATTTCCTTCTCCAGTGGATCACTTTTAGTCAGAACTCTCTGCTACGACCTGTCCGTCTTGGGTGTCCCTGCACGGCATAGCTCATGGCTTCATTGAGTTACGCAAGCCCCTTTGCCACGACAAGGCAATGATCCATGAAGGAGGTTACAAGCCATGATGATGGGTATATAAGCAACCTCCTGGTTTTAGAAGTAGACTGTCTCCGAATGCTAGTTGTGAGGGAGTGGCAACAGGATACATGTGGCAGTTTACTTTGTCCTTATAAAAGTCTCATTTATTTAGATAAATTGGAGTTTTGCACCACAAAATAGTACCACTGCATGTAACATATATCAAATGCTAGGAACAGAGAGAGCTCAGTTTAAAAAGTCTTCATTCAGCCCATGAAATTCACGGGATGCCTCTTAGCCAGTCGCTATCACTCAAATGACCTCACAGGATTGTTGTTGAGAGAAAATGGGGTGATGGTGGAGAAAGTACCGTATATCTTGGAGGAGGAAGGGCGCATGGAAATGCCTTGAGCACTAAATTAAACAATAGCATTGTTATACAATTAAGTGATAAGGTAAAGGTACCCCCCTGCTCGAAAGCCAGTCGTATCTGACTCTAGGGGGCGGTGCTCACCTCCGTTTCTAAGGCTGTAGAGCCAGTGCTGTCCAAAGATACTTCCCTGGTCATGTGGCCAGTGTGACTAACGGAACACTGTTACCTTCCTGCCGCAGTGGTACCTATTTCTCTACTTGCAATGTCTTGCTTTTGAACTGCTAGGTTGGCAGGAGCCAGGACAGGAGACAGGAACTCACTCCGTCACACGGCACTCGGGTCTCGAACTGCTGTCCTACTGACTTTTTGGTCTGCAGTTCAGCGTCTTAACCACTAGGCCACCAGGGCAATTAAGTGATAATAGTTACTCAATGTGAAATCAGTTTGAATCCTCAGTGGAGAGTTAGTGTGGCGTAGTGGCTAAGGCATCTCTACAATCCTTTCACAACCACGGACGTCTGCTTCTGGCTGCCCATGTCATGCGCTTGATGCCCCAACGCAGCGTTGCTGGCGGTGAAGGTGTGCCAATCATCTCTAGGTCTTGGGACACTTGGCGGTTGTACAAGGTTTCATGGCACAGCACAGCTCTCTTTCACGCATTTCCCAAATAGAACTTGGTTTGTATTTACATCCATGTATTTCTGGGAAATGGTCCCTTTGGCTCCCCTGTGCCGAAAGCCAGCAATTAGTGTGTCTGAATTGCAACTGGGACAGAAGAACAAGATGCAGCAGGAGGTGGGCCGGCAAGAACTTGAGCCCTGAAGACTTGTGAGGCTTTTGTCTGACTCCAGCAAACTCTTCTCCTCTGGATCCGTACCCTTGAGTCGGATTATCGCCCTGGGATTAGCTGCACTGCCTCCGTGGGAGGGGATGGCCTGATTCCCAGAGAGTTCGTGCTGCATGGTTGCCAGGGAAACCAGCTCCTTTCATGGGAAGAGGTTCAAATGAAGAGCATAGATGTGCAACTGTGCCAGGAACAGAGGCCTGAGCGCGGGATGATGGATGATGAATATGGGATGCGAGCTCTTTGGGGAGTTTGCCTACTCAACAGGAGAGAAAGGTCAAAGCCAAGCCAGTCGGCTGAAGGAACTGCTGTGGAAAGGCTATTTGCTTGCCTGGAATGTGCCCAGCACGATATAGACAGGACTATAAACCTGCCAGGCAGGCAGTACGGCTCCCCTGCTCCCCATGCAGAAAGTCCTCACCAGGGCCGGGCTGAGAAAAGACACCTGTCCTAAACCTATGATTGCTGCTTTCAATCAGTGTTGACCACAGAATAAAGCCAGGGCTGGCCCATCTATGAGGCCAACTGAGATGGTTGCCTCAGGCAGCAGATGAGTGGAGGGGCCCGCTTTTGTCTGCCCACTTATCTTTTGTTGCTTTTCAAATCCAAAGAGCGGGAGGAGTCGAGCCTGACACATCCCCAGGTAAGGGGAGGGGCAGCATTTAGCACCGCCTCTGATGCCAGAATGACTTGGGCTGGCCCTGGATAAACCAGAGGTCTGACCCTGCATAGGATACCTTCCTATAGATGTTTTATGGGGAGGCCAATATCAGCATCCATTGAGGGGCACATTCAGTATTTGGGTCAATACTGAATTGACCCATGTCTCTATAGCCTCATGTCTCTTCCCCATATCTGGAACCTCTCCATGTCCCTGTTTGCCCTTTCCCAACACCTCCAAATTTAGTATTAGGTGTTCCTTTCATTAGTAACTTGCAATACTCCAGATCATTAATTAATAAGGGTGAAATAAGGCCAGGCTTTGAAGAGGGCCCTGTAACACCTGCCTAGTTGCTGTTGATGCAATCGGCAGAAGTAGCCTGCTGTTGTTTTTACCTCGGCACAAAAGGGACAATGGCCTCGCATGAAAGCAGCTCATTGAACATCCCCTTCGATCTGATGGGAGCTGTCAAACGGCTTTGTCTTCTCCAAAGGTCGTCCTGGTTGTCACTTTGAAATGACACACTCAGCAGTACTCTGATCCCCGGATGAAAACCCAATTAAAGTCCTAGCTGTCTCCTTACTCCGGTGTGGGAAAAGCAGGGCTGGCCCAAGAAGATCTCTCTGGCGGCGACAATCCTGTGTACACTTAAAGGTAAAGGTGACCCCTGACAATTCAGTCCAGTCGTGTCCGACTCTAGGGTGTGGTGCTCATCCCCATTTCAAAGCCGAAGAGCCAGCGTTGTCCGACGACGCCTCCGTGGTCATGTGGCCGGCATGACTCTCCTTGCCACAGCGCGTAGCATGCGGCTGGAACACGGAGCGCTGTTTACCTTCCCGCAAGCGGTACCTATTTATTTACTCGCTTGAACATGCTTTGGAACTGCTAGGTTGGCAGGAGCTGGCCAAGCAACGAGAGCTCACCCCGTCGCGGATTCGAACTGCCGACCTTTCGATCGACAGCTCATGGTTCAGCGGTTTAACCCACTGCACCACCCGCTGGCCTTACATTTACCTGGGAGTAAATCCCATTGAAAGTGGGCTCTCCTTCTGTGTAGTCATGCATAGGATAGTGCTGTGAGCCCTGTCAAGGATGCAAGGGGGAGATGGCCCAGGTTAGGAATGAGGGTAATCCTGGTTTGCAGTTGCTGATGCGCTAAAAGTTTTCTTGAGGGCTGATCTTTTTCTGGTCAATATTGACAGTCATTGTCAGTATTAAAGGAGGCAACATGTGTGTGTGTGTGTGTGTGTGTGTGTTTAATGTAGCATAATTAAAGGTCATACACCATCACAGCCCGCCTCCCCCCCCCCGTGAATAGATCTGCCTTTGCAATGCCTGAAGTTTCCCCTTCTGCTGCATCAAACGAACCCCACAGAAATTCACTGCAGCCCTACAAATCATGCCACTTGGTGAGGCTACTTATCCCTGGAAGAAGCCAATGTATCTGCCTTCCCCTCTTTGTCTGAATTAATTTTTTCCCCCGCTAGTACTTTTTTTTTTTAGTACCTCTATCCAATGCCTTAAATAAAAATCCAAATAGATTTCAGCTACTAAGTCACCTTCATCCACTCATTATAATTATGAGATAGATTTTTCTTTTTTTTAAAACATATAATCAAGTTTGTCTAGAACGACTTTTTATGATCCCGGGTTCTTTTATTGCTCGTGGCTCTGCCTTGCGCGGGATGTTTATAACAGAAGGGTTTTTTTTTTTTTTACAAAGAGGCCATCATTTTACTAGAGGACACAGAGACACGTTCTTCTGGTTGTTTTTGAACGTGCTCTTTTTCACATCCTCAAGGAAGGAATCTCGTCTGTCCTTCTGCCTCAAGGGCATGACCTGTTTTCAGGGCTGGCTCAAGACCTCCTGGCACGGGGGTGGCACAAGAAATTCCGCCTCCCCTTACCCAGCAGTATGCCAATTACTGCTGTGGTGGTCAGTGCTGTTCCTCTTTCCACTCCTTGGATTTGAAAATGAAACGGAATGGAGGAGAAAATGGAGTGTGGAGGAGAAGAGAACGGCGGGCTAGACTGGCCCACCGCTCTTCTCTCTCTGTGACTCCTCCCCTTCCTTTTTGGAATAGTGTGATTCTTGGGAGGAAACACTGAGACTGGGGAAAACATGCAGGCCTTGGGGGAGCCCTTTTCTCTGTCCTGTGCAAGTTCTTCCTTGGAATGAATGCCCCCAAGGGCTTTTGGTGCATATGCGTCAATATGTTCCTTCCCATTCCATCATTCAATGGGACCAATCCTACCCAAATTTCCAGCATTGATGATGCAGCTATGCCAATAGGGTGTGCGCTGCATCCTGTGGTGCGGGGGGGGGGGAATGGAGTCACAGAGGCTTTCTCAAGTTAAGGGACTGTTTGTTCCCTTGCCTTGGGGCTGCATCGGCCCTGGAAAGTTGGGTAGGATTGGGCCCCAAAGGGAAACAAACCACATGTATCGGGGAGAAAATTGAAGCAAATTGTTGAAACAAGCCATCAACATGAATCAGGCCACAAAACAAAGTAAACTCTGAAACTTTTTTTTTTGCACACTCTAGCCCTGAGTGTCAGTCAGGGATGTGGGGAAATACAGGACCACTCAGAGGAATTTTATCAGGGGGTACAAAGTTTCTTTTGGGCCCCTTCCCTTCATGTGAATTTGGCTCCTGGGCCCCGCTTTTTTGCTCAGGGCCCCCCTTTTTGACCCATTTTTGGCCCTGGACCCAGGTACAATTGTACCCCCTTAACCCCCCTCTCAGAGGCCCTGGGGAAATAGCTGTGTGTTCTGGGCAGAAAGACATGAGCACCCTGTAATATCTTAGAAGTTAATTTTTGTTAAGTGGAATGGGAAAAGCACAAATGGAGCAAAACAGGCACTTGCAATGAGACAAAAGAACACTGCACCTGTGACCAGGGTCGAGTTTTTGTTAGCCGCGGTAACAACACTGACCAGCCTATTCTCACCCTTCATGCAAATCCTGAAGAGCACCTGGATTCTCCTTGAACCTTCAAATATTTCCCATCCGTGTTGGAATGGCAACCGGTCCAGCGAATGCTCCGAGACGCACATTGAAGACGTGTCAAATTTCAGAATTGAAACACTCAATTGTCTTTCTCTTTCAAATGCACTCTTTCCACAATCAAAGGCCCAGCCTGCAGGGGGTTCAGAGATTATTTTGCTTAATTACCATCTGTAGTGCCAAATCATCATTTGCTGCTTCCTCGAACAAACACAAAAGGGCCCCCGTCTGTTTTTCTAGTGATGGGTGAAGAAGGCACATGGGGAGGCCTACCACAGCAGGCGCCAACAAGGAGCAGAGACTCACTTACAGAATGAGGGGGGCACCTGCCAGCTTCATTAGCCCAGAGCACGGCATTCAAAGGTCATTAGATATCTAGTAGACAGCCCTGGAAAAGTGACTCTTCATTCAAAACTCTGTCATCATGGGTAGAATGTTTTTACACTACTTGCGTAAAAATGTCTCCCTGCACCCTGCTCTGTCCTTCCCCTAAAGCCCGCAAGAGCACACCCAAGAAAGAGGGCCCTTCTGAACCTCTGTCCTACCAGGGGAGAAATCCAAAATTCAGTCCAACCTCCTGCATGAAAGGCAAATTCGTCCCCTTCTCGACTGCCAGAGCTCAAAGCAGAGCGAAGGTCTACACCAGGGGTGGCCAACCAGAGGCGTCGCTGGAGCGTTTTGCCCTCAAAACGGTCTGCGCATGCGCGGAAATTTGAAAAATACCCGGATGAACGCGCTGCAAGGGTGCGTCCGGAGGGCGATGCGGGGGGAGGGGAGCCGGGTCGTCCCCCCCTGCGCCGCGATGTCAGAGCGTCACTAGGGTGACGCGCGCCCCCTGCCCCAGGGTGACGCGTGTCCTAGTGACGCTACTGTGGCCAACCTTTCAACATGACTGCTCCTGAACCTTTAATGGTTGTATAAGTGAGGGTATTTCAGCAGGTGCACCTGCCAAGATTCTGTCTTCTACACAACTCTTAAGAATGCAGAGGCCCTAATGGTGGAATGTTGGCCACCCCTGGTCTACACATTGAGTAAAATGGGAGGTAGACCTGGCCTCTGTGTGGGACTTCCTTCCCCCCCCCCCGCCTATTCCCGGACCTTATATTGAAAATCTTGGTATGGATAAAGAGGAATGGTCTTAATATGTGCAGTATGGATCAGTGAAACTCTGTATAGTGAACATACTTACAAAGAGGGAAGCGTACTGGAAACTGGATTTGTCGATTAGGAGCTCAGCAATAACAGCTGAACAGCCTCTGGGCCAACCAGCATCATCCCTTTTCTCCCTGACCCCTCTATTTAACGGCACACTGAGGTTGGCTGTTGTTGGGCCAAATGGAGGAGGACAGTGCTACAGAGAGCTCCAGTTGAAAGTCACAGATGAGATTGAGGCAGACTGTTTGTTTGTAAGTGCATCACTTTCCCTCCCGCCACCGCAACAAAAAAGGCTGTACAGACAAGCCCTCCTTTATTTGTCTGGCTTGCTTAACAGGGAGAGAACTATTTGCAGGTCCATTATCTTTGCTTGGAGTGCAATTGCAGATAATTGACATGAGGATCCATTCCACCTCTCCCGGTTCTGCCAGGGATGCCTGCAAGCTTGGCTTAGCTTCTTTAATTAGTTTTTATTCTCGGTGCTTAACGAGAGGCTCTCTCTCTCTCTCTGGCTATCCTCATTGTGCAGTCTGCTCGCGCCAGCTCTGTGCTACAAAAAAGCAGGCGAGTCTGGGAGTTCCCATGTAGGAGGAAATGTTTGACAGGAGGAAGGGCAGCTTGTTGCAGGGAAATTCTCATACCAGAATTCCTAGGGGTGCATCTTTCAGTTTTCATTCGGTAAAACCCCGGCTGATTGGCAATGAAGCTTCCTGGGGATTTCCTAGGGCATGGTGATTCCGATCTGCCAAGCCTAGGTGAGCTGCAGCCAGAATCCCAAACGAGGGGCAATTAATATGCACGTTATGGAAATGTGATTTGCATATATTTGAATGATACTCATGAAGACTTTGTTCAAAACAGATCTTTCTCCTTGGCTATGCGGGGCACCTCTCTGCAATTTGCCGGAGCCCCATCTCACCACTGGGTCGGCCCTGCCATTCTGCTAGGAACACATACAGAGAGTAACCATCCAATTTTTTTTTGGTATGCACATAATTAACTTATGGGAATTCTCTCCCACAAGGTATTGTGATAGATTTGGTCGGTGGGTTTGAAAGGGGTTCCGACAAATTCATGCATGATAGTGGTTGTTAGACCCAAGAGCTAAATGAAACCTCCATATTTAGTGGCAGTCTACCTCTGAATGCCAGTTACTGAGCATTATGGGAACTATGTTCCTAGGATGCTCGCTTGTCCTGGAAATATATCGCATTAGCAAAAGTGTCAAGGACCAGAGATTGCAGAGTCCTCTCTACCGATCCCACCACCTCCTCTTCATATTCCTCGGAGCTAGTGTTGATTTTGGAGGCTCTGTATGGAAAGCAGGTTTTTTGTTTGCTTTTTAGATCTGGAAGTAGAGTGGCAGAGCTGCCATTGGCCATGGGTATATTCATTTTTTCCCCTGTCCTGCCATGGATTCTGGTCCGCCTGGTTTCAGGCTGCCGTGGTTTCTGGTCAAACTAGTTTTGCTGGATTTCTGACTTGCTTCAGTGCTGAACTCACAAGACAAAAAGGTATCCATGTGGGTTTAGTCAAGAAGCAGCACAGGCTGGGCTTGCTCCAAAAGCCACGATCACTGCAGTGTTGTGACAGACGGCTGCCACAGGTGTTTACCGGACAGCGCCACGAGCAAAGAAACCAGCGGTGGCGGCGGTGGCGATGAGGAGCGAGAGACCAGTGGTTTCGGCGTTGTGAACAAACAGTCTGCCTCAATCTCATCTGTGACTTTCAACTGGAGCATTCTGTAGCACTGTCCTCCTCCATTTGGCCCAACAACAGCCAACCTCAGTGTGCCGTTAAATAGAGGGGTCAGGGAGAAAAGGGATGATGCTGGTTGGCCCAGAGGCTGCTCAGCTGTTATTGCTGAGCTCCTAATCGACAAATCCAGTTTCCAGTACGCTTCCCTCTTTGTAAATATGTTCACTATACAGAATTTCACTGATCCATACTGCACATACTGTATTAAGACCATTCCTCTTTATCCATACCAAGATTTTCAATATAAGGTCTGGGAATGGGGGGGGGGGGGGGGAAAAAAAAAAAGTCCCACACAGAGGCCAGGTCTACCTCCCATTTTACCCAATGTGTAGACCATGGGTTGCACAGCACATTTTCCCTCCCTGTGCCAGGATCCCTTTTGGCACTGCTGTCATCTGGCACTCAAAGCATGTTTTTCAGGCAGATAGACTTGAACACTTTCCTCTCTATCCCCCCCCCCCTAACAACATTACAATGTCCTCCTAAGGATGAGGCTGTTGCACAAAACATGAACCCCTCCCCCCCCCCCCCCCCGCTACTGAGTAAATTAGTCTCCGACCCATCCCAGGGTTAGCTATAATGTGGAGAATTACTACACTTAAGTAAATTAGTTCCTTGGCATTCTTTTTTTATGTAGAGCAATTGAATTATTTTTTAATAGTAATTACTGGGTAAATCAATTACCTGAACTCCCCAAACAACCCCGACTTGTTCAATTACAGGTATTAGGCGTGAAATACTGCAAACCCTCCACTGAGCAGAGTTTATCTTCACTGCCCCTCAGCAATGCCCACGTTTGAAGCAAGCCATCATAACGCAAAAGACATTAGGGGCTGTTCAGACACACGGCTGCCATTGCTATGCCTCAGAATATTAGCAGCCGACATTGGCACGAGTGCTGAGCATTGTGGGAAACCACAGCTTCCTGTCTTGACCTTCCAGAACCTTCTCCTTTTCTGTCTTGACCAACCCTTCAGCCCTCCTTCTCTCTGTCTCCCCACCACCACCACTGCCAAGGGCTCCCCCCCCCCCCAGCCTTTGCACTATTGATCAGTGTGACAAGCTTTTTCCAGCATCCCAGCTGCAAGGAGATTCTGCAACAGTGCAACTGACTATAATGAGACAAAATAATGAGCTCTGTACTGGCTACCCCAACCAGAGCTGCATTTCAGTGACAGACAGGGGCTGAGAACATGTGCCTTGCACACTTGTCACTCTGTTCTGCGGGTACCGGGAACAGCAAAGCCTTTGCATTAATAAACTGGAAAAGTGTGACAGCAAAAAAAAAAAAAAAAAAAACCAAACCAAACCACATGCAAAGAAACCGATGGCGGCGGTGGCGGCGAGGAGCGAGAGACCAGTGGTTTCGGTGTAGCGAAATGATTGCCTTCTCATTACGGCTCAGATCTTGACCCCCAGAGCTTCCCGTCTCTTTCCCCTGGGGAGGTCTGCCATTCAACGTGATGCGTGGCTGTCAGATTGAGGGGTCATCCCGCCCCCACCTCTTGTGGTGGCACAATGTTGGGGAGAAACCAATTAGGACAGAAATGCTAAATGAGATGGATGGAATATCAGGCTGGCCCTGGTTTGAATACCACAGGCAGCTTTTCTAATTAAGAAAGTGTCGAGGTCTTGTTCAGGGAAGAGCTAATGCTGGCTCCCATCGTCCTTGCCAGTGAGGGCTACAGACGCTCCCTCTGACTTTTCTGCTGGGAATGGTCTATGGAACAAGGGCCAAGGGGGTGTTGGAGATGCAACGGAGCTGTTTAATGAATATACATAGCTGTCGTTCGCTATCAGATTATTGGCCAACCCCAGGGCCACTGAGAGGAATTTTATCAGGGGGCTTAGATGTCTTTCAAAGGGGATTGGACAGATTTATGGAGGAAACGTCCATCACGGGTTACAAGCCATGATGACTGTATGCAACCTCCGGGTTTTAGAAGTAGCCTATCTCTGAATGCCAAGTGGCGACAGGATACAGGTCTCTTGTTGTCTTGTGTGCTCCTTGAGGCAACTAGTGGGCCACTCTGAGGTGGAACTAGATCCAGCAGGTCTCTTCTTATGTGCTTATGACTTTATTCAAAAGACTAGGGTTTGTTGGACCTGCAGAGTCTGAGGCAGGCTACTGAGTCTTTCTCAACAGTATCTTGAGTTAGCTTTTCAAATACTAGTCTAAACTGTCTTCTATGCCACTCTCAGTCGGCCTTGCCCACAAGGAAGAGCCAACATGGGCTGATAAACTGGGCACTTTTGAAATCTTTTCTGTGCAGAGATGCAATTCATCTGTGGAACTCCTTGCCACAGGATGACGACACCTGGCCTAGATGCCTTTAAAAGGGGGTTGGATAGATTCATGGAGGAAAAGACCGTTACAAGCCATAAGCAACCTCCTGGCTTTAGAAGTAGGTTTTCTCTGTGCCAGGTGCAAGGGAGTGTCGTGACAACAGGAAACAGGTTGTCTGTGCCAGGTGCAAGGGAGTGACAACAGGAAACAGGTTATCTTGTTGGCTGTGTGCTTTCGGAGGCATCTGGTGGGGCCACTGTGAGATACAGGAAGCTGGACTAGATGGGTCTTTGGCCTGATCCAGCAGGGCTCTTCTGATGTTCTTATGTTGTTACGTTCATTTGGGTGGATCTCAGGCCAACCTGTGCTCTGTGAATCTCTAGGGCAGAATTCCACTGCCTTGTCTATGTAGAAATTCCATGCAACCTCAGAATCGCCCTCCAAAATAGATAGCCTCGGACAAGACGATTTTGGAAGGGATCCTGACACATTTCCAAGGAACCCTAGCGTTCCGTGGAAAATGGGTCAAGTTTCCTGAGGAGCCTGGTTTATAAAACGTGCCAACAGCCTCAGGGTGGGAGTCTGTGCCAAGCTGTAAGTGACTCTTCTTCTTCCCTTTCTCTTGCACTCTGGGGGCATTTGAAACAACCGCGCCAAGCTCGGCGGTGAAGTGCCTGCTGCTGTGATTAATGTCTCCTGCATTGTTATAAAGCAATTTTTTTTTTACATTGTAGATCTTCCCGAATGCTTCCTGAATTTATGATTGCTTTGTCGCCGTTGCCAGGGACGACAGCTTGTTAAAATCTCAAGCAACATATAGATTACAACATACATGGAAATTAGGTGCATGCTTATCAGCCTCAGAGTCATAAAAAGGTCCCATTTATTAACTAGATGGGGAAAGTGACACCTTAACTGCCAAAGGAAACTAAATGGCACAGAGGTCATGTTCATTTGCATGTTGGGAGGGGGGGGAAATGACCTGCCCCAGGCAACATTAAAGCTCCACTTTTATGGCTGACATCAAATTAAGATATATTGTGGAAGACAGTCATAGGGGTATTCAAAATGGACTGAATTTAAATAAAGTTTCTAAGTTGCAGATTTCCCATACCTTAAAAAACAAGCATCTTATGTGATCTCAGACAGCACCACAGTAGGAAGAGTTTAATCCATGCACCATCTGACCATGAAAGGTTCCCTTGCAGGGTCTCTTGCAACTTCTGCCTGCTTAAGGGGCATAGATTTCAAGGCTAGAAGGGGCCAACCTGGGTCATTATTGAGCAATATAAGCATCTATCCAGAATGCTTTGAGACATTTCTGTTGTTTGCCTTTTTATGGGAACTGTTTGTATTTGTACTTTTTTTTTTAGTTTTTAAGGAAGCGATGGTTGAAGGCACTGCAAATATGGAACAGTTATACTACTGGGAATGAAAACCACCACTGTTAGAATAGCTGCTAAGCTGCAGAATATGTGGACGATTGAAAGGCCAAACAAAGTTGGGTCTGCTAATAAAAAAAAAAAAAAATTCAATGTAGCATTGTCAAATTAATTTGGGGGGTTATCTGTGTTGCTGAGGCTGCAAACCTATGCACAGGAACACCTCCGGAGCCACTCTCCTGCTGCGTACCACCGGAAGTGACTGGCGATTACATCATCGCCAGTTACTTCCGGGTTTTCAGGTTTTTGGAGGCCAGAAAACACAGGTTGGAGGCTCTGGGCAGATGAGAGGGCCTTTCTCAGCACTGAATCTCTCAAGAGCAAAAACGCGCTGCCGAAAGTGCCACATCGGAGCGGGGTTCCGGTGGACCGGTGGTCCGAGTACCACCAGTAGTCGGCCGAAGTACCACTGGTGTTACTAGTACCGCTGCTTGAGAACCCCTGCTAGAACATTCAAATGCCATGTTGATCTTAGTCTGCTTACACAGGAGAAGGAGAGTTGACTCAGTCTCCCAGGAGCAGGCTGCCATGGCTGGCCTGAAGCACTTCCCAACAGTAATTATCAGTGAAAAGCTACTGCTAATTAAAAGAGCTGGTGCCCACTGAAGCATTTGGCAAGGATGGGGCTGCTTGTTGTCCCATTCCAAGCTCGGTAGGGGGGGAAGACTAATTTCTGAAGCAACTGCATGGCTCTGGAATAGCCAAATCACTGAGTGGATCTCACCCAGGCAGGTTATGCTGGAGATTTTTTACCCCACACAAATACATTCATTAAACGCTATAAAGCCCGGATTCTTGGGGAATTTCAACCCTTGGTGTCTTCCTTGGGAAATGCCCTCACTGGATCAATCATGCCCCCCCCCACATAGCCTTTTTTTCGAAGCCCCAAATATAAGAACATAAGAGTTTTATGTTTTATGTTATTGTTATATTGTACATCACTTTGAGCACCAGAACAAGCAGTTTATACATCTTTTAAATATCTAAACAAATACATATGGAATTTACTTTCTTTACTGCTGTTGCATGCTGGAGTGATGGAGGGTGGTGCTGTAGCAATAGCATGTGAAGAAACTGTGCCCCTGATCCTGAAATCACCACCACCACCCCAATCGCCTTGTGGCCAGCGTTTGTCTTACACTAGGATCTTTCACTGTGGAGAGAGTTTCTCACTGCAGATTTGCATTTTGCACTCTCTATGGCAGCGTTTCCTAAACGTTTTCAACCTGCAACTCCCTTGACCATTGGCGACCCTTGGCCAGAGCTCCCCATTACATTATGTTGATGCCTGCCAATTGGCATTGCACTGTTTTCCGAGAGGATTCCGTGGCACTCCGCGGCTCCCCTGGCTAGTATCTGCGGCTCCCCTGGCTAGTATCTGCGGCTCCCCTGGCTGGTATCTGCGGCTCCCCTGGCTGGTATCCGCAGCTCCCCTGGCTAGTATCCGTGGCTCCCCTGGCTGATATCCGCGGCTCCCCTGGCTGGTATTCGTGGCTCCCCTGGGAGCCACACCTCCCAGTTTGGGAACCACTGGACTAGGCCCTAAGATGGGCTTTGGCCTGGGGCAGGGCTTGCTGGAGTGCTCTCATCCCCCCCCCCCTCACATGGACAGCTTCCACATGATTATAATTCCTGAATAGGGCTTAAATCAAAACAGAAATCAATAGCTGTGGGACCCTCTTTGCAATCTATCCTTCCTGAAAAGTTTTCTTTCCCCCGCCAATATGAAAATAGCATGCTGCCTGTTTTCTTCTCCCTGCTCCTACAACACTTCTTGCTGTCCACAGGGGTTTCCTTAAGGAGGCAACAAAATCCCCCCCCCCAAAAAAAATAGGGTTTGTCTTAGAAGGTGACCTTGTTTCCTTTACCTTTGATTTATGGCAGTGGAGCATGACTTTGGTAGCACAGTGATGAGGCAACAGACATCCCATAATATATGGCTCTTTCTAACAAGAGCTGTAGTATAATTGTATTTATGAGCGGAATACTTATATGGGCCTTCAGGGGACGCGGAGAATAAAAACATGCGTGCAACGACATATAGGCAGCCAAGAGGCAAGCAATTAATTTCTTGGCGATAAGTAGCGTTTGGGACTCTCTGTGCTGGGTACAGTACATCCATTAAAGCCGAGATGTGCCGCTGAAGGGAACAGCCACCGTAGGAGCCGGTAAATGAATTGGGGTAAGGGGGCTTTCACCTACAGAGTCTGTCTTTAAATGTTCTGTTTAAATAAACCATGTCACGTTGGGATGTGCCACGTCATTCCTGCTCGTCTGTGTGGCGCTCCTTCTCTGAGCAATTTTGAACAGGCAGGATGGGGGAGCCTTATGAAGTCCAGTATGATTGGCAGATTAGGGAGAGGCAATTGCTAAATGGAGCAATATGGAGGAAGGTATGAGTGCTCCCTCCCTCCTTCCCTCCCTTCCTCCATGTGTGTGTGTGTGTGTGTGTGTGTGTGTGTGTGTGTGTGTGTACACCAGCCCTGGTGTGCATGCTGCATTATGTTTGGGATGGGAGGGAGGTATGAATTCCCCATGGGAAAGCCAGGATGGTGTAGTGTTTTGGGAGTCGGACTTAGACCTGGAAGATCCAGGTTCAAATCCCCGCTCAGCCACGAAGCTTCCTGGGTGACCTTGGGCCAGTCACTATCTCTCAGCCCCACCTACCTCACAGGGTTGTTGTGAGGACAAAAAGGAGGGGAGGAAATATGTACACCACTCTGAGCTCCTTGGAGGAAGGGTGGTATAAACATGTGAAAAAATGTGAAAAATAAATGTGTGTCATTCTATCATGCATGGGAAAGCAAGAAGCATTTCAAGAAGATTGGCAGAATTCAGAGATGGGCAACTCCCCCCCATCAATCTGCTGCCTGAGGCAACTGCTTCAGTTGGCCTCATGGATGGGCCGGCCCTGGTTCCAGAGATGCTGCTGGTTTGGACACTATTCTGGGGCTCAATAGCTTTACAAGGGCCAGTTGGGGAGGGGGAGAGAATGAACAAGGCAATAGGGGGTATCATAGGAGCCCCCAAAAGTTCACGGATCATCTATTCCAGCTCTACCCCAAAACGCAACCCTTTGGGAAGCTCACACATTCAATGTCACATCTCATATACTCCCAAGAGAATAATCTTTCCGATTCTGTAACAGTTGGGTGCACACATAGCAAAGATGTTCAAAAATAGCTGTATATTCAGTATTTGGAACAATGGATTTCAAGTGTTCCATTTACCTTTAAAGTGTCCTTGAAAATATTTGTTTGCTGCCTTTCTAGCCCATTAGAAGAATAATCAAAGGTGCTGTACAATAAAAAAACAGTCACACCTTTTTTTTCAAAAAAACTCCACAATATATAATACTAATTAACCGAAAACAGAGCAGCAAGCCAAAACCACAGCAAAAAGCGTGACAACAGAAGACAGAATCAACAGGCACAAACAGCATGATTATGAACAAAAGGCCAAACAAAACAAAAAAAGGTATTTTAAAAGTTGGCAGCGATGAAACCAATCAAGCCACATGGAAGAGGGAATTCCACAGCCTGGGTGCTGCTGCTACTTAAAAGCAGCACCCATCCACTGTACTTCCATCGGTGGTGGGACACCGAGCAAGGCTTTGGATGACAAAGGCAACGTATGATCCTTCAAATATCCAGATCCAAAACCATGTAGGGCTTCATAGGGAGGGAGTAACCATCCCTGGCAGCAAACGGGCAGAGCAAATTGTCAAGCACTGACGGGCATGAGATGCTCCAGCCAGTTGGCACCGGAGAATACTTTTGCCTGAAGCATTCTGTACCAGCTGAAGCTTCTGGATGTTCTTCAAGGACAGCTGCATGCAGGGTGCATTACAGTAGTCCAGCTTTGGTCCACATCCACATCATCAGGAGGAGCTGCCGCTGTTGCACCAGCCAAAGCTGGGCAAAAGCCCTGATGGACCCAGCCAACACTTGAGTATCCAAGAGCCCAAACTGTGAACCTCCAAGGGGCACAAAAACCCTCATCCAGAACAGGTTGTAAACCCCCTTTCTGGTTCCGCTTTCCTACTAACCAGCAGCACCTCTGGCAAATTCAAGACTGGCTGATCGTTGTCAATGGTGGCAAGGCAGTTTGGACAGTTTTGTCAACAGATTTTTAACAATAGCCTTCTTCAACACTGTTGGCATTTAATCTTCTCTGTGGGGGGGGGATTCACAGCCCTCCCAGCTCCCTTAAGCAGCCAGGATGGGTCTGGGTCCTATGATAACCAGATCAGCCTCAAACTTTCCTTGGACACCTGGTGGAAGAGGAAGACTGATTAATAAATACCACTGCATACATGCATATGCAGTAGGCACATCAGGACTGGCTGTATCCAAGTCCACGTCTCTCATGTGGTCTGCTGTGATAAACTCCTAAGGTCGATGATCAAATCATTCCAGCTAGTTTCTCCATTAAGAGCACAAGATGTTCCACGGTTTCTAATTGGATTTGGCCGCAATCACTCCACTCCTGTTGCCAGAGCTACTCCAATAAGCTTTCTTCCCCTTGCTTGGCCTCGTGCAAGGGGAAAAGGGGGGGGAAGTGACCACCCCCCAGCAATTCCTTGGTGGATGGGTTGCTTTCCTGGGAACGACAGATGCAGGTCTCTGTCCACTAGCATCATGCTGGTATTGAGTTTGGCATAAATGTGAATAAGCATGCCCCATAATCATAATTAGCCTTGCAAAGATCCAAGGGCTATATTTTTTAATCAGGCTGACGGCTATCGACTTGGACGTCCGCGGTATCAGAAACGAATACAACAATGTCAGCTGGGCGCTTAATTGCCATTTGTTCAGTCAAAGCACATGGACTTGTAAATCCAGAGAATCACCTACTGCAGCGGTGGGGAAACGGCGGCCCGTGGGCCGTTTCCAGACTGCGGGGTGATCCGGTCTGGCCTGGGCGAGACTCGGCCTGCGCGAGACCAGACTGGACCGCCGCCGCCACCGCCGCACGCCTCCTCCTTTTAAAGCCCGAGCTACATTGTCCACGGCTGCGTCGCGGCTGCGTCTCGCAGCCGGAGCGGCAGCCGGAGCGCTGCTGGAACGCAGCCGGAACAAAGCCACACGTGCTCTCCAGTTGTGGCTTCTGATTGGACAGAAGCTGGTCCCCAGAGACGTGTCCCGCCCCTACTGTTCAAGGACTGCCCCCCATTGGCCCGACGTTCCAGAAACGGGGCAAAAGTCGAGCCGAGGCCGACTTTGCCCGTGTGGGGACGTCGGCTGCCGACAGGCCAGCGCCGGCTGCTGTCGGCAGCCTGCACTTGACGTGCGTGCTCGTGCGTGCCGCACGCAGGACGTACCGCAGGACGCACGCTTGCCACACGGCTATAGTGTAGCCCAGCCTTAAAGCGGATTTCGTGTACAGTTGCGTTTTGCGCATGTACCCGAAAGCCGCTTTAGAAGGAGGTGACGCTGCATCCCCGCGCTCACCTCGGCCACTCCATCTGAAACCGCGGTTCTGGACATGCGCAGAAGGCCGCTAAGGCCAAGAGAGGGCAATCTCGGCATCAGCGGTCTTCTGCGCATGTCCAGAACCGCAGTGTCAGAAGGAGGACTCGCTGAGGAGTGCGGGGCCGTCGTCGTCGTCCCGGAGCCTAAAGGTGAGTGATATTGGGGGGGGGGAGTGCGTGCGCGCGATGGGGGGACAACTTTGCGGTGGCCCACGACACATTTTCCCCATGGGAAAATGGCCCGCCACTGTAAATAGGTTCCCCACCCTTGACCTACTGCTTCTGTTTCCTGGTTGCTGAATCACATCACTGATAGGGCAATGTGCATGCAAGACAAGCAATTTTTCAAGCACTCTTTCCCTCCTCCATGTTTAGTGAATATAAGAACGTAAGAAGAGCCCTGCTGGATCAGGCCAAAGGCCCATCTAGTCCAGCTTCCTGTATCTCACAGCAGCCCCACCAGATGCCTCCGAGAGCACACAGCCAACAAGATAACTTGTTTCCTGTTGCCACTCCCTTGCACCTGGCACAGATAACCTGTTTCCGGTTGTCACTCCCTTGCACCTGGCACAGAGAAAAACTACTTCTAACGCCAGGAGGTTGCTTATGGCTTGTAACCTGTGATGGTCTTTTCTTCCATGAATCTCCATGGTACTCTCACCACCCAGAATTCCAAATTAAGTGGAGAAAACGTCCTCTTATCCAGCTCTGTCCTGTTGGACAAATGCCAAGTACCTGGTTCCTGGAATATTGCCATCAGGAAGCATGATGGTCTGCTCCCCCCCCCCCCTGCATTCACTGAATATAGGGGGAAATGTCTGAAAAGGGCGACAGCAAGATGGATCAGCCCCATCTCAATGCTGATTGCCAGTCGTTTTTTGACTTAAAAGGAAGAAAAAGAGGACCATTTTACAATTACCGATGAAAATATAAGCGACTCATCTTCTCTTGGTGTAAGACCCTCGTTCAACGTAGACACAGTGTCTTCATTTCCATTGTTTCTTGCCACCACTTTTCATCTTCCACAATGATACGGAAAAATCAACAATGGGGCTTAAGACGAACAGATTTGTTGTGGCACAATGTTTCTGCCACAATAAATCTGTCTTTAAGGTACCCACAAGACTCTTTGTTGTTGTTGTTGTTTTGCCGCAACAGATGAATACAGCCGCCCGTCTGGAATTTGTCACTGGTGCCTGTGCTTTTAACTGGGGCACATGACTGGGGAACAATTACGCATGCAATGCAATGTGCAATGCGCAACCATTATTCAGCTCCCTACGGTGGCCTCCGCTTTTGAAGTCACAGGCAGTTACAGGCTGTAAAACACACGCTGTGCTCTGGTGGGACTTGAAACCCAATGCTGTTGTGCCACCCAGTACATGAGCAACTTGTATGCACCACAGCAGATCTATCAAAGTCCACTCCAGACCTGAAAATGCCAGAGAAAATCTGTTCCATGATGTTGGTTGAATGGAAATCCAAGTGGTTGTTATTTTTTAATGGATGATGCATTAAGAGTCAAACTAGACATTCCTTTGAAGCACATGACTGGGGCTAGAGTGCTCAGTTGTAGTTAGGAAATAGCAGCTGGATTGAGTCCCGCAAGGATCAGGGTTACAGCGTGGGAGAGCATGAGTTACTCCATCACGGTCCCAATCCAGACTGGAGCCAATGGGAGCTTTTTTCTAGAGAAAATAGCAGCCATGTGTGGGGTGGGGAAAAGTGATCGAGGCCATCTTGGCAGTGCCAAAAAAGTTGGATCCAATTCCAATTCAGTTCTACTTACTAAGCACTGGGAAAAATGGCATGTCTCCAAGCCAGTATTGCAATGGGAGCAATTTGCGGAAGGAGCACCACAGACAGCACATATGTCTTTACCCAGCACGTCATTCATCTGTGGAACTCCTTGCCACAGGATGTTGTGATGGCATCTGGCCTAGTTGCCTTTAAAAGGGGACTGGACAGATTTCTGGAGAAAAAGGTCATCACAGGTTACAAGCCATGATGGGGAAGGATAAGTAACTTCCTGGTCTTAGTAATAGGCTCTCTCTTAATGCCAGCTGCAAGGGAGTGGCAACACAATACAGGTCTCTTGTTGTCTTGTGTGCTCCCTGAGGCATCTGGTGGGGCCACTGTGAGATCCAGGAAGCTGGACTAGATGGGCCTTTGGCCTGATCCAGCAGGGGTCTTCTGATGTTCCGTCTCCTTGGGGGTGCTGCTGATGAACCAATTTTTTTGGCACCTAGCACCAGCTTGGTCCTATCTGTGACCCTCTGCTTTGGATTGTTCGTTCCCCTGTGGCCTATCCCAACCACAGCCAGCGTTATAGAAAATGATGACTATAACAGCAATCATGATCATAAAACATAGGTTACATAGCTGGAGAACAAAGGTCTGTGCAGTGCAAGTCTTCTGGAAAGAGTGAGAATTTTACACTCTCCCTTACAGTGCAGGAAAGCAGCAACCCTTTTAACCTCTTCAAGGAGAAGCTTCCATCGTTTTGGGGGCCGTAACTGAGAATGCGCAGCTCCTTAGGCGTTGCCAAGACCACTCTAATATGCTGATGAAATGAAATGATATTTTGTGTTGGACACAATATTATTACTTTGTCAGTATTTTACCCTTTTGGTGTATTTTTTGAACCCCAAATAGATCTTCATTTAAACAGAAAAATCATAATGTCATTTTGAAATGTCAGCTGAGTATGACAAATTGTTTTAACATTTCTTTCTAGTAAACATGTTTTGTTAAAACTGACATTCTTTTTCCAACGAACAAATGGGATACTGATGAACTCATGTTTTGCATGGGGAAAACTCTCCACCTGTTGTCTCACCACAATGCAGATGGAGAAAATGTTCTCCGCTGAATGTGGCCCTGAATGTGAACAAAGGTCGAGATGAAGGAATTTCAGGTTCACCCTGTTGATAGGATGCTTTTTTCTTCCAAATTTTCATTTCAATTTTTTCCCCAGGCATGTGAACTTTTTGCAGATGGGATTCTGTTTTCAGTTCTGTGTTTCTGACCACAGACTGTGGATTTTGGTGGGAAATGTATCAGTCTGTTCAAGTATTGACTCATTACTTTGGCACTGGCATTCTTCAATAGGAGAAACCAAGCGGTAGAAATTCGAGCTGGACTGAAACCACTACCTGTTTTTCATTAGCATTTTTGGAAGCATTAAAAAGTGCCTCACATTTGGATATTTTGGGGTGATTGATTTGAAAGTCTTTGAAAGCATTAACCTTGGAATACATAAGAACATCAGAAGTAGGCTTACCAGATCTCCAACCGGGACAGAGTGCTAGACCTTTAGGAAAAGGAATGTGGACAGGTGTAGCTTGTTAAACCTTACAGCACAATCCTAGGCATATCTACTCAGAAGCAAGCCCCATTGTGATCAATGGGGCTTGCTTCTGAGTAGACATGCCTAGGATTGTGCTCTAGGACTTAACAAGCTACACCTGCCCACATTCCTTCTCATAAAGGTCTAGCACTCTGTCCCGGTTGGAGATCTGGTAAGCCTAATCAGAAGAGCCCTGCTGGATCAGGCCAAAGGCTCACCTAGTCCAGCTTCCATTCCTGTGTATCACACAGTGGCTCTACCAGATGCCTCAGGGAGCACAGGAAACAGCAAGAGACCTGTATCCTGTCGTCACTCCCTTGCACCTGGCACAGATAACCTGTATCCTGTCGCCACTCCCTTGCACCTGGCACAGAGAAAACCTACTCCTCCAACCAGGAGGTTGCTTATCTCCATCATGGCTTGTAAGCTGTGATGGACTTTTCCTCCATAAATCTGTCCAATCTCCTTTTAAAGGCATCCAGGCTGGGTGTCATCACCACATCCTGCGGTGATGTGGAATACATGTGGAATATATTTCACCTACTATAAATGAAGCTGCCCTATGGCCCACTCTTATCTGGGCGATGTGCTGATGGCACATTGGTATTGGTGCAATGACTGCCATAACTTAACCCTGTCCAGCATGTAGGGGGAGGAGGAATGCCAGAGGCACACAGCCCTTCTAGCAACCCCACCAGCGCAACACAGCCCAGCAAGCGACCGCCGGGCAATGGTGGCTGCACAATCAGAGGGGTAGCTACACCCTCCCGGGGGTGTGTGTGTGCTGTGACCCCCCCCCCCATGTGTATAGCTTAGCTTTTCTTCCTGAAATGTCAGAGTCAAAACAGAAACATGGCGCATGTACCGGTATTTGGCGGGTTCTCAGGCTCAGTTGGGCCCATTCATCGGGGAGAAGGGAGACTGGTGGTGCTGTTGAGAATGTATGGGCGCAGTGACGGTCTTGGCTCTAGCAAATGCTTGTCCTCGTCACGTGATCCTGAAACATATGTGAATGTTGCCTGAAACGAAAAGAGCCGACACACCTTTTTCAAAGAGGTCTGAGTTGCCGATTTCTCGACTCCTCTCTCCCTTTGTGGCATGTTAAGACATTTGCTCTGCAGCCGCAGAGCTTCAGCTGAGCCGTCCTAGCGCAGCTTAAAAGAACCAAGAACACATGTTTGAGTTGCTAATTAAAAGCCTGAACTGAGGGCTGCGACAGACACATTGTGATCGTTTTTCTTGTTCCGAGGAAGGAAGACCAAAGGAGTTTCACCCTCTGAAGGTGGAGGGTTTCTCTCTGCAATTGCTGGAGAGGGGGTTGTTTAGCTGCAGTTGTAGGAGCGTCTGGGGAATACCCCCTCCTCCTGCTCTCCTGCTCCAGCAATGAAAGTGGGGCATCAAAAGGAAAACGAGACACATTTGGTTTGTAACAAAATGAACAAAACCAGAAACAAACATCACTAGCAGACAGCTTGGTGGTGGATATGATTGCCAAATGACCAGGAAAAAACACCTGGAAATATAGTTTCCATTTCAGACATAGGAACAGGTCCTGGTAAAAAGGTGGCAGCCCTTCTTATGGAGGCAGAGACCTTGTGCGTGGTCTGGGAGGGCTCGTACTTGTAATATTGCTGTGCGTTGTCCTGACAAGCGCTAGGAGGGGTGCTTCTCTGGAGGGCGCTAGGAGGGGTGCTTGTCCTGACAAGCGCTATTATTAACAGTATTTATATACCGCTTTTCAACAAAAAGTTCACAAAGCGGTTTACAGAGAAAATCAAATGATTAAATGGCTCCCTGTCCCAAAAGGGCTCACAATCTAAAAAAGATGCAGAACACCACCAGCAACCAGAATTTGAAAAGACACCGTGCTGGGGTGAAAGGGGGGCAGTTGTGCTCCCCCTGCTACATAAAAGAGAAGCACCCATTGAAAAAGTGCCTCTTGCCCAGTTTACAGGTTCTATATACAGTCCTGGGTTTTTGTCTGGCTTGTTAATCACTCTAAAAACCATGAAGGACAGAAAGAATCCCAGTCACCCACAGGCTCCATTTCCTGTTTCCACTGGCAAGCGGTCGCTTTCCCCGCGTTGCCTAATTCTTGGACTTCTTCAGATGCATTTTGGAGAGATTGCACTGAATCATCCTTCTGTGGAACCCTTAATGAGGCCGGGGGGTGGGAGGGTGGGCTTGTGTCCCTCTGGAGTTAGTCACACAGAGCTCTTAGAAATCTTCAAGTAAGGACCGAGGGCTCCTTTTCATGCATCTATAAAAATAGATTCCCTGCCAAGGCGTTTTACAGGTGGAAGGAGACAAAGAGAGCGTGCAGAGAGACTCTGTCAAAGGCTAAAAATGTCAGCTGGCTTGGCATCGAAGAAGCTCTGTGAGGGTGACGACATTCATTAGGGGGGGAGGAGGAGGGAGGCTGCCAATCAAAGCTCAAGTTTTGGGCAGCTGCCTGCTGTGAATACAATTCCCTTTTAGGTGAACAAGCCCCCCCGGCGACAATGGTGGGCTCCTTCTCCCCGATCTCCATTTGGAATGGGTTCATCTAAAAGAAATCATTTCCTCGTCCTCCCTCAATTATTTCTAACCCCATTGTGAGCTCTGGATCCGATCACAGTCCAAATGGCTTGACTGGGAACACAGAGGGATCCAAAGGTCTCCTCCCCGGAGACACAACCCTCCCACGTCATAAGAACGATCAGAAGAGCCCTGCTGGATCAGGCCAAAGGCCCACCTAATCCAGCTTCTTGTATCTCACAGTGGCCCCACCAGATGCCTCAGGGAGTACACAGCCAACAAGATAACCTGTTTCCTATTGTCACTCCCTTGCACCTGGCACAGATAACCTGTTTCCGGTTGTCACTCCCTTGCACCTGGCACACTGCTCCTTTTTCCCAGCTTCCAAACTGAACGAGCTATGTCAGCGAGGCTGCCGGGGTTATGGATCCTGCCGGGTGTTGGCGTAGCACAGTGGTCCTTGGCTTGCATCAGGAATGGGAACGGCTTCCTGCAACACCAGGGGACATGCATGTGCGCAGGAGTGTGAGCGAGAGAGGGCTCAGCATGAGAAGTCGACTGGGTCAGGCAAATGTTTGAAGCTCCCAAGGGATCCAGTACTCAAGAATCCTTGACCTTGAACCTGCGGTCAAGATTGGTCATTGGGGTTTTCCCCTTTTGTATTGTTAGTAGACTGCCCCCCCCCCCCAATTTTGCTAGGCTGGAAGGGAAATTCTTATTGCTGTAGAGCAGTGGTTCTCAAACGTTTTAACACCGGGACCCACTTTTTAAAATGACACTCTATCGGGACCCACCTAGCTTTACGAGACTTAAAAAAAAAGTGATCTAGAAATAAATAAATAAATAAATAAATAAATATATTTACAAGTAAAGAGCTCAGCTGCTTGCAGGGTAATTAGCAGCTATCTTGCAAACTGCAGGAGCTCAGCTCTTTGAAGGGCAATTAGTAGCTATTTATTTTTTGAATAGCCTCAGGGCTTGTGGCAATTACTTATCTGATCTTTCCATCACCTGGGGCCTACCAGAAATCAGGACGCGACCCACCAAGTGGGTCCCGACCCACAGTTTGAGAAACACTGCTGTAGAGGTACATTTGATGTAGCCCAGCAAGTCTGGTCTCCGAGACCACCCAGTTGCTCCAGCCTTGGCACAAAGGGAACTGGCCTACTGGTTCATATGGCTTCCTCCCTGCCCCTCCTCATGCATTTGGGCTGTGAAATCACTGCCGCTCTGAAAACCTGGGGTGCACAGTTTGGTGGGTGGGGAGGGGAGCGCATTGCAAGATGCAACATTTCCCACAAAGCACTGGAAAGGTTCACACCATCTCTAATTTTAAAACCCACTCGCAATGGAAGTGCGAGGTCTGCCCAGGCAAGCTCTGTGCATGCAGCCATTTGAACATGTGGTGCTAAGATGCCTCCGCTAATGGTGTTAAAATCTCAGTCTTCACAAGCTGTGAACCATGGAAATGAAGCTTTGTTGATTCTTTAACGGGTGTCACTCTGGCTCTTGCAATCGTCAACCTGGTGCCGAGGGAAACTTTCCAGTAAGGCGACCCAGCAAGGTGAGAAGTTCTCTTCCCTTATTCACTTATACTTAATTCTTTTCTAAACAAGAGGGGGAGGGAATGCTGTCTCTGCGGCTGACCGGCAGAAACATGGGATCCGCCGGGCTAATTGCAACTGGCAATGCGAAAAACATCCAGATCGTAATGGTTTGTACTCTGAGCCCATTGCGAGCTGAGCCCGCAATTCCAATGAAGGTCAGTCCCAGTTCATAATGGGCTATTCACCAGCAAGCCCTCTACCTCCTTCTGAAGCCAACTTACCCTTGTAAAGAGATAGCGAGCCAGCAGTGGGTAGGACTGGCTGGCAATAGCAGAGGCCGACAGATCTTGTCCTAAGGCTTCAGCATTTCACAGCATGCAGTGCTGCCAGGATCCCTGGGAATGGTAGTTTCTAGTGTATCTTGGCTCAATTAATTGGGCATGCCTTCTGCTGATTCTCTGCTTCACAAAATAAGTTTGCTTGGGAATAAGTTTGCTTGGTGTGTGTGTGTGTGTGTGTGTGTGTGTGTGTGTGTGTGTGAGGGGCTGGCAGACAGCAGGTTGACTGAGGGGAGTCACCCCTAGTGGTTAGTGTGCTTATGCCCCTTCCTGTTTTTCTTTTCCTGGACAGCAGCTGATTGGAGAAGAACCTTGGTAGTTTTTAACTGCTACCACAAATCCCAGGCTTCAGAGATCAGGCGGTGTAGGGCCATCTGGACAGCACTATGTCTACTCCCTTTTTGCAGCCATTTGGGCTAGTGTGCCTCCAGGTAGCCCGTGGCAGCAAACGCCATATATTCACCTCCATCATGCCCCCCCTTTTTTAGCCCCAGCGCATTGCAGCCTTTCTTTATAAACCAAGCACTCTACCCCCTTGATAATTTCCGTTTCAGCCTTCTGCACTTTTCCGAGCTCTGCTATGTCCTTTTGGAGGTGTGGCTGAGCTCTCATAAACCATGGGAATGTTTTTGCGTAACGCTATCGGAGAAAGCAAATCAATACTGGACTGATGCCAAGGGGAGCTCGCTCATCACTAGCCCACATGAGCCATTATAGCCAGCTCAACTCAGAACTAACTCAAATTGCACATACATTTGCTAACCAAATTGAGTTGGCGGCATTGAGCAGGCTGGGCTAATTGCCCATGGGAGTGCAAAGCTAGTCCAAGAAGTCAGTTGATTAGCTGCGCCGGCTGCTGACAGACACTCTGTAAATGGCTGGTCACCCGCAGTGCTCTCCTCTCCAAAACTTCAGGTCATCGCAGGAGAATGTAGTAGTCCCTGTCTTACCATCGAAGGCTCTCAGCTGGTTTCAGACATCCGTGAACGTCTTGCAGGCCTTGTGCAGAAACGAGACTTCAGCTGAATCCCTTGGCCGTATTTGTGCAATGCACAAATGCAAATTATCTTTTATTTTTATTTATTTATTTTAAAAAATTATATCCCACCTTTTCCTATGCCGAAAGGCAAGTGCCCAAGGTGGCTTACAACAAGATTAAAATACATAATTTAAAATAATACATAAAATAAATGTAAACAATACATAACCATACATAACAAATTTAAAAACAATAAAATCCACGGGGGGGGGGCGCGACAGTATGGAGCAGAGAAGCAGCATGGCAGAGCATCTTGAGATACCGGAGGCAGACCACAACCCATCACCAAAATGCTAGACGAAACAAAAATGTTTTGAGCCCTTGCCAAAAAGTCATGAGGGAAGGGGTGGTTCTCAGATCCCCTGGCAGGGAGTTCCACAGTTGTGGCGCCACAGCAGAGCAGGCTCGCCCACGTGTTGCCACTCCCCTAACTTGCGATAGAGGTGGCACTCGCAGGAGAGCCCCCTCAGATGACCTAAGAGAGCGGGCCGGAATGTATGGGAGAAGGCGGTCCCTCAGATATCCTGGGCCCAAACCATGAAGGGCTTTAAAGGTCATTACCAGCACCTTGAATTGGGCTCGGAAACGAATAGGCAGCCAGTGCAGCTGCCGAAGCAGCGGCTCAACAGAGTCAAACCGCCTAGCTCCAGTGACCACCCGGGCCGCCGCATTCTGCACTAATTGCAGCTTCTGAACCGTCTTCAAGGGCAGCCCCACGTAGAACACCTTACAGTAATCCAGTCTTGAAGTCACTAAGGCGTGGACCACCGTGGTCAGGTCCGATTGACTCAAGTACGGCCGCAGCTGGCGCACCAGTCGAAGCTGGGCAAACGCACCCCTGGCCACAGCCGCCACCTGGCTTTCCAGGGAGAGCTGTGAATCCAGAAGTACTCCCAAGCTGCGCACCTGTTCCTGCAGGGGGAGTGCAACCCCATTCAGAACGGGCAGATGACTCAGTACCTGCATCGAAGCTTTCCTGACCAGTAGGACCTCTGTCTTTTCTGGATTCGATCTCAACCTATTAGCCCTCATCCAGACCCCAACCGCCTCCAGGCAGCGCTCTAGGACTTCCACAGCCTCCCTGGAGCGAGATGGCAAGGAGAGATAGAGTTGGGTGTCATCAGCATATTGGTGACACCCAACTCCAAATCCCCGGATGATCTCTCCCAACGGTTTCATGTAGATGTTGAAAAGCATGGGAGACAGAATAGAACCCTGTGGCACCCCACACTGTAAAGGGCAGGGCACTGAACAGGCGTCTCCCAGCATCACCATCTGGGACCTGTCAGTCAAGTAGGAACGGAACCACTGCAATGCAGTGCCCCCAAGTCCCAACTCGGCCAGCCAACCCAGAAGGATACCATGGTTGATGGTATCGAAAGTCGCCGAGAGGTCCAAAAGGACCAGCAGGGATGCACTCCCCCTGTCCAGTCCTCGGCGAAGATCATCCAACAGGGCGACCAAAGCTGTCTCTGTCCCAAAGCCCCGCCGGAAGCCAGACTGAAAAGGGTCCAGATACTCCGTTTCATCTAGTATCCCCTGGAGCTGAGACGCCCCACCACCCGCTCAATCACCTTACCCCAAAAAGGCAGATTGGAAACTGGCCGATAGTTATTTAAATTGGAGGAATCCAGAGATGTTTTTTTCAGGAGGGGGCGCACAATTGCGGTCTTCAAGATGCTAGGCATCACTCCCTCCCGCAAAGATGAGTTCACAATAGGTTCCACCCAATCGGTCAGCCCAACCCGCGCAGATCGTATTAGCCAAGCTGGGCAAGGGTCAAGCGGGCAGGAAGACGATCTCAAACTACAGAGGACCCTATCCACATCCTCAGGCTGTATAAGGTGAAAAGAATCCATAATGATGGAATTGACAGATGTCGTAGGGACAACTTCTGGAGCTGTTAAACCAGAGTCCAAGTTGTGGCGAATCTGAGTGATTTTATTTGCAAGGTGCCGTGCGATCTCATTACAGCGGTCCGTCGAACACTCCAACTCACTCGCTACAGGAGCCGAGTGGAGCAGATCCCGGACAACTCGAAAGAGCTCCGCTGGTCGGCTACTCGCAGACGCAATGGTGGCAGAGAAAAACGCCTTCTTTGCTGCCATCAACGCCACGGAGTAGGCCCTGAAATGGGCTCTAGCCCGTGTTTGGTCAGATTCATCATTCATTAGTATTGTTATTGTTATTAATTCAATTTGTAATTAGCTTTATGACCCGGCTGGGCTCTCCCAGCAGCTTTCAAAAGGAAGTTTCATAGCCATGCCGAAGAGATGGAATGAATGCAGTAACATCAAATTGCAAACAAAACAGCAAAATCCACAATGAAGAGAGAGGCCCATCTAGTCCAGCTTCCTGTCTCTCACAGTGGCCCCGTCAAATGCCTCAGGGAGCACAAGACAACAAGATACCTGTTTCCTCCTGTCACTCCCTTGCACCTGGCACAGACAACCTGTTTCCTGTTGTCACTCCCTTGCACCTGGCGCAGAAAAAACCTACTTCTAAAGCCAGGAGGTTTCTTATGGTTTGTAACCTGTGATGGACTTTTCCTCCATGAATCTATCCAGCCCCCCTTTTAAAGGCATGTAGACCAGGTGCCATTACCACATCCTGTGGCAAGGAGTTCCACAGATGAATGACATGCTGGGTCTGGCCTCCTCTCTTCCAAGCTTCACAATACCAAGGCGCAAGCCACTGTTTTATGCGACCTCTAACTTGCCTGAAAGGGAGCACTTCACAAACAGCACAAAAGGGTGCTCTGCCATCAGATGGCAATGACGATGGCGAAGGGAAAACAAATCCCTTGAGGAAAGAATGAAAGAACCGAGTGCGTTCAGAAGAGAAAAAGTGATATCAAATATCTCAAGGGCCATCATTTTATTTTATTTTTTCTGTATTTATATCCAGCCTTTCTCATCATCAGATTTCTCATCAGATTTATTCAAGGCGGCTTACATACTGTAGGCAGGCTATCTTTCGACCTGATAAGGGTCTTTACAATATTGTTCTATTCCTATATAGAACCTTCCATGCTCGAGATGTTTTCCCTTCTGAGTGCAGCCCTCCTTCTGGCTTGTGCTTTGCACTTCCAAGATTCACAGTTCACCGCAGTTCACCCTCAGACGGTTGTCTTAGATGTTCTCTCTCTAGCTGACTCCTCCGCATTGCACCCTCTCATGGTGCCTTCTCGGTGTCTTTGCGAGGTTCGTCAGCAGCTTCCATCTCCCATCCAAGCCGGAACCGAGGTCGACCCTGCTTAGCTTCTTCAGGCAGGGCACCGGCTCGAACCTCCAGGCCACATGCATGCTGTAAGCATATATGTAAGCACTGCATGTAGAAGGGGGCAAATACTTTTTCTTGTGAAGTCCTGATGGCAAGACGAGTTCTAACAGGTTTGTTACGGGAGGGTAGATTTTGGTTGAATGTTGGCAGGAAACTTCTTAATGGAAAGAGCAGCTTGACAATTGAATCAACTATCGGGGGGCGGGGCTTTCCCTCACTTCAAGCATAGGCTGGATAGTCTGGTTTTTTTTAATTTAAGAATTTTATTTAAAGATATGGGGAAAGGAAACACATCAGACAGGGTAAGGGGTAGTTGTTGTTGTTGTTCAGTCGTTGTCGTGTCCGACCCTTCGTGATCCCATGAACCACATCCCGCCAGGCCTTCCTGTCCTCCACTATCTTCCTGAGTTCGCTCATTTTCACGTTCGTTGCATCGGTGATGCTGTCTAACCATCTCATCCTTTGCCTTCCCCTTCTCCTTTTGCCTTCAATCTTTCCCAGCATCAGAGTCTTCTCCAGAGAGTCCTCTCTTCGCATTAGGTGGCCAAAATATTTGAGTTTCAGCCTTAGTATCTGTCCTTCCAGGGAACAGTCAGGCTTGATTTCATTTAGGATTGACTGATTTGATCTCCTAGCAGTCCAGGGGACTCTCAGGAGTCTTCTCCAGCACCACAGTTCAAAAGCATCTATTCTTCGGCGCTCAGCCTTCCTTATGGTCCAGCTCTCGCAACCATACATTGCTACTGGGAACACCATAGCCCTGACTATACGAACTTTTGTTGGCATGGTGATATCTCTGCTTTTTATTATGCTGTCTAGGTTTGCCATAGCTTTCCTTCCAAGGAGTAAGCGTCTTTTAATTTCATGGCTGCTGTCTCCGTCTGCAGTGATCTTGGAACCCAAAAAAGTAAACTCTGTTACTGCTTCCACTGCTTCCAAGGGGTAGTACATAGGGGAAAAACAATTGGTAGCCGTTTGTTCGCAGCCTCCACCTTTAACTGTTAAGAATCCAAAATGACATAAGCTTATCTTCATTCTATAATAATTTCCATTCATCATCAACAATATTTGCTTTAACATAATCAAAATACTTATTCAAATCATATTCAATAGACAGGATCTAACTAATATTGGTATAATGCTCCATCCAATCATAAAATGGTCTCCATAGTCATCATATTTTTTCTACATTACCATCCCTCATTCTTTCTGTTAGAACATCCATTTCAATTACCTCAAACAATTATATGCATAACATATGCATATTGGGTATATCCTTATTTTTCCACGTCTGTTGTTGTTGTTGAGGATGTTCTGACTCTCATAAGAACATAAGAAGAGCCCTGCTGGATCAGGCCAAAAGCCCATCTAGTCCAGCTTCCTGTGTCAAACAGTGGCCCCACCAGATGCCTCAGGGAGCACACAAGACAACAAGATACTTGTATCCTGTCGCCACTCCCTTGCACCTGGCACAGAGAAAACCCACTTCTAAAACCAGGAGGTTGCTTATGGCTTGTAACCTCTCCTTCAGTGAGTAGGAGCTTGGAGTGGATCACCATCTCCAACTCTATGATTTGGTGAATTATGAGGCAAGTGATCCAGCCACTGCAGTGCAAACGTGATGATTTAGGCTTTTTTTTTTTTTGGTATTGATTTTAGTTCTTCTGCTACTTCATATAGCATGGATTGGAGCTTGTCCCCCTTCCATCCTGTACTGCTGTTGGTTGTGTTTTTTAATATGATCTTTCTAAGTGTTTTATCTTGTTTTATTGTTTTTAATATCGTCTGGTTTTTTAATAATTTTCCAAAAGCCACTTTGGGGGCTCTAGAACCCAAAATGGGATATTAAGTACGGTGCGTAAATAATATCATGTAATATAAGCGCTGTGGCACAAAGCCACACAAAAGAGTATGATCGAGAAACATCCTTTACGGTCAGGGGAAGAAGGCTGTTCACAACCTTAGCTGGCATTCCAGAAAAAGCTTGGCATTCATTTCAAGACGTTCTTTAAAATAACCTCATTCAAAATGGGTGTGCAGGAGATTACTTTCTCCCCAAACAGTAGTCAAGGGCTCGCTCCAAAATGTAGTCAAGAAGGAAAATGGAGAGAAGCAGAGAGGAGGGCATTTCTCGACCGTTTCCTTGTTGTGGACCAAGAGAAGTGTTCTTTTTTAAAGGACTGTGCATGGCTGACATACCTAATAAAATGCCCCAGTAACCAGTTTTCACAGTCTCACGGAGTGAAAGTCACGACAACGGGCCCAGGAAGCTCGGGTGTAGCAAGGCAGAGTTGCAAGTGAGGGAAGCCGACAGGCCAAATGAAATCTTGATGTCCTCTAAAAGGCTGAACCGCTGAAGGCTTCTGAAATGGGATGGTACAACACAATGAACACCTGACAAGATGGAGCACAATTCGACACTGAAAAGTCAACACTTGCTGTCTGAATCTGGCTGTGATGATGGCATTCGTAATACAATGTCCTGCAGTGAGAATATACATACAGTACACACACATACACACATTGAACCTAATGATGGGTGAATTGGTTCCCCCCTCGCTGCTCAAACTGGAACGTTATGGAATATAAGCTGCACTATTCCACCCGCCTCCAAAGATTGCTTTATTTGTCAAGTGAATTGGATTAAGTTTTGTCAGCTGAGAAATGTTTCTTTTTCAGTTGCACATGGTTTGGCTTGTTTAGGCAAATCAGCTGGGCCGAAAACTCTGGGATGTTTGCGAAAGCCTCTTTTCCATATGGGTTAGGGGGAGGGACCACTGACCATCTAAGGCCTCACCCCCTTAAAAAACAAATACCTCCTGAATTGATACTGTCAGTGACACAAAGCAAGGCTGGAGGTGAAACATCCAAATCTCACCTCTTCCCTCCCCACTTAGGCAGTAAAAATGTGTTCATACTTCTTTAAAATGGGACATTTTGCGACTATTCCACCATGTCCCACATCTGCTGGCTATGATACCATTTCCCTCGACCTGACAACAAGGATGATGGCCCATCTCAGACCATGACAGCTTCCTTTGGAGCCCAGCCTCCATGTCCAACCTGCTTTCCAGGCCTCCCATTTCACCTAGCTTGACCTGGGCTGCTCCCTAGGAGGAAAAGACCCAACAGAAGCAGCCCCTGTTGCATCGCTCCAGATCCTTCACTTTGATTTGCATCGGCCTATTGCATGGATGCTGGCTTTGGTTGGTGCGCCGCCCCCTGCCAACATCAAGGAGGACATGCCCCAATTAAGCAGAGTAAAATCAGCATGAGAAGAGGATGATTCCACTCCAGACGCTTTGTGGCACGTTCAGTCTGCTGATCACAGAACCTGAACTTGCTAGGCCCTTCCTGGTTCTCACAGTACGCTCATGTGTCTGTATGATTTGCTGTCGTGTGGGGATGGGCTGCAAGGGAGCCGGGGTAACAAAGGACAAAGACGTGCAGGTTTCAAAGAATGCATCGAAACACCTCCGAGCTCTCCCAAAGGCATGCTCCAGGCCATGTTGACATGGATGGAGAAGATGAAGGGATGCTTTTTATCACAGAAACACCACTGACATAAGTTAGGTGAGGTCCCACTTGTCTGGCTCAGGCTGGTTTCTGTTTGTAGCTATGGCTGTGCCTGTTTCAGAAACGAAGGGCCCAATCCTATTCTTACCAGCTATCACGTGTCGTCCTCCACTGGTGCCGTAAAGCAGTCAGCACCAGTCAGTCGCAAAAGATGCTCTGACAGCGTGCTACATAGCGAGCTGTCAGGATCGCCAGCAGGAAAGCCTACACCTTCCCACCCACTCCAGTGGATCCCCGACATTCACTGGGGGAGGTAAGATGTTGGGGGAGGCAGGGGCGGGGGAGGACAGAACGGGGGCAGGGAGGAGGCGAAATGGGGCAGGGAGGAGAATCCCCTTTCCCTGCTGAAGCCTCCCAGCCTGCCCCCCCCCATATAGGATGCAGCAGTCACCATTTTGGCGCCACTGCGATGATGGTGGGGGGGGGAGATAGGATTGGGCTGTTCATTCAGATTTTCTTTTAATAAAATCCAGTACTCAATGTTCAGTCATTTCCCACTGGCTGGGCCACCAAGGGCAAATGTAGCCCATGCCACAATGGACATCAGGACTGAGCTAAGTCTTCAACACCGATGCACTTGTGGGTTGTCAGGCAGAAGTTCCATCTGTGTATCACTATGCACATCTGCTCAAAGGCAGGAACTGCAGAGAGTCCAGTCCAGAATGCTTCTGTACATCAATAGGCCACAGAACCATTTGTGGAGCAAGCAAGGGGGCCGTCCCATCTGTTCCCAGGGGAGCTGCGGATACCAGACAGGGGAGCCGCGGATACCAGCCAGGGGAGCCGCGGATACCAGCCGGGGGAGCCGTGGATACCAGCCAGGGGAGTGGTTCCCAAATCCCCATCTGTTCTGGGAGCGGTGGGCTCAGAAATGGCAACTTTTGCAGTCCTGCACTGATCTTGTTTTCGTTTCAAATCAGGCTTCTGTCTGGGAGATAGTGATGAGATTTTGCTACATTGTGACATCACCAAGGGCAAAGCCAATTCGGAATGAGGGTAGTTTCTTTACCCAACACTGCCTTCATATGCCTTTAACGACATCCATTCGCATTGGCTAGGTGACAATTTCACTGTCTCCAGGAAGGGAAGACTGATTTGCACAAGACAAAACATAGTATCGATGCAGCTGTCAATCAGGACAGTAAACACTAGGAAACAGCCACAGAAGGTGTGCAAATTGAGGTGGGGGGGACAACAGTCCAGGCAAATTTTGCACTTCCCAAAAAGACCTTTCCCAGCAAAATAGTTGCTGTCCAATATTTCTCATGTACTTCGGAGTGCTTGATTTCAGATGTACAGCATTTGGGCATGCTTAGTTTTTGCCGGGTCACACTGCAATGCAAGAAATAGACGCACAAAAAGGATTCCCTGTCTTGATTTGGATTCCTTTCAAGACTCTAGTCCTTCCTTTTTTATGTGCTTGAGAATATATTTATTTATCTACCCAAGCCTTTCTATCCTGCCTTTCTACCTTTGAAGAGGCCCCCTCAAGCTGGCTAATATATCAACATAGTTCTGTCAAAATTGTGTGCAGGGTTCTAGAAGGAAAATTTAATTAACTGTCACCTTTCTCAGGAGGGCAGTATCACGTGGTATTCCCTGGGTTCCAAGCTTGATGTAATTGTCAGGCCTGGAGTGGTTAAGAAACTCTCTAAATCTTCTCTGTTTCATGTGGCTGCAGTGTTAATTATGATCCAGGCTTTTCAATAAAGGCCTCTAGCTTATTTTTTCCACAGAAATCACCGAGATTACATTTTAGACAAACACGCAAAGCAACAAAATTGAAATCGAAAAAGAAACCGGAATCCTTGACATTCACCAAGTGAAAATGATGTGAGGTGGTGGTGTTTCCCCCCCCCCCCGCCCCAGTGCTTTTAAAATTCTGAGGAGGAAAAACCTGTTGATTGAAGGCAAAAGCTTCACTCTATTGTTTGGGGAGGCTGGAGAATGTGCTGAGGGGATGTCATTTCAGGTTAAGTTGCCCATGTTCCCTAGCTGGCAACGAAGGGCACTTGAAGCCGCAAATGCTATATGAACAAAGGAAGCGAACTTCTCCTGAGTCCATTGATCCATCGGGCTCCGTGTTATTGACATTGCCACTCTCAGTGGCTCTCCGAGGCCGGGGGAGGAGATCTTTGCTGTCTAGAGAGGCCAGAGATTGCCCCAAGGACCCTTTGCACTTTGCACGTGTGGCAGGTGCTCTTCCCCCTGAGCTATAGTCCCCCCTGCTAGGGTGCCCCATGCTCCTGTCAGGAGCAGCCAGGGCCCACATGAGAGGGGGAAAAGGGTGGGCTTACCAGTTTATCCCGGTTCCCATCCAGGACTCCCCTCCCCCTCGGAATTTTTAATGAATTATTATTTTTTTTGAAGCGGCCTTACATGTTAACAAGATCCCTGAATCCTGTTGCCACTCCTTTGACTTGTTTATTTAGAAAGAGAGCTAGGAGCTAGGCAGGAGGTGTGGTCTGGCATTCAGGGAAAGGCTCCCTCTCAGACCCAGAGTTTGCATATATAGTCATCCTGGCTTGTAACCTATGATGGACCTTTTGTCCATCAGTCTGTCCAATCCCCCTTTGAAAGGCATCTAAGCCAGGTACCGTCACAACATCCTGTGGCAAGGAGTTCCAAAGATTAATGGCATCATATTTTGCATGCTTCTTTAGGACAAGGAGTTCTTGGGCCAACTCCCCGTGCCAAGGGAGTTGGCCTCTATCGATTGTGGAGTTCTTTTTCCCTCCATTTGGTTTGCAGCACTAAGCTCCAAAGTGTTTGGAAGTGAAGAACAAGCGCGTCTTGCGCAAAGCAGAACCGGCTTTCGCCAGGAGGTGATCCAGAGAGACACAAAACTCCTGCCCGGATTCCATTTCCAGGCTGCAGCTCAAGGACAAGCAGTGTGTGCGACCTCGAATTATTGAAACGACTGTCTGTCATGATCACAGTTATTACTGCCCGGCATTCATACAATTTCTATAGAGTCAAAATGAAAAAGGTCTCTTTTTGAGCTCATGAATAATACCTGCAGTGTTCAAGGCCTCAAACAAGCCTTTGAGCTTCGCTTAGCCCCATTTGCACGTTTATTTTTCATCCGCCAGACAGTGTGCATGTTATTAATTCCACTGTTCTCCTCCTTTTCTTCCAAGAAAGTCAAGGAAATGGCACATGGGCCACCCAGATAGTCACCTATCCAGGTGCTGACTAGGCTGGGGCCTGTTTTGTAAATATCCATTTGAATGGGTCGGGTGTCCTCAGACCATCCCCTCATTTTGTGTGATCCACCACCTTCCTTTTCCTGTTCATCTACTCATTTTTTTCCGGTGAGTTTTTTTCTTTCTTTCTTGTAATGATCCATATGGGCATGTATGACATGACCAGGGATGTGGATCAAGTCTCTGACCCCAAGTCTCAAGTCAAGTCCCAAGTCTTTGCCCCCAAGTCCTGAGTCTTTGGTTGCGAGTTGCGAGTCCCTCTCTATTTAATGGGGAAAATGGGTTTAAACCTGAATAAAATTCAACTTGTCGTAAAAGGCTCCGAGTCTCGAGTCAAGTCTTTTGAGTCTTTTACAATCGCCGAGTCAAGTCCGAGTCGAGTCATTGACGTGACTTGAGTCTGACTCGAGTCCGAGTCAATAGACTCAAGTCAACATCACTGGACATGAGAATATTTTTTGAACGGAAATGCTGAAAAGGCATCACTTGGAAGACCCGACATCCCAGAATAATGTAGGCCTAGGAAATACTATACATAAAATATATACAGTATAGAGTACTCTGTCCAGTTCTGAGCAAACCACTTTAAGAACAATGTTTATTCGTTCAGTAACTTCCGACTCTTCGTGACTTCATGGACCAGCCCACGCCAGAGTTTCCTGTTGGCTGTCGCCACCCCCAGCTCCTCCAAGGTCGAGTCTGTCACCTCCAGATTATCATCCATCCATCTTGCCCTTGGTAGGTCCTTCTTCCTTTTGCCTTCCACTTTCCATAGTATCAGCATCTTCTCCAGGGTATCCTGTCTTCTCATTATGTGGCCGAAGTACTTCAGTTTTGCTTTTATTATCATTCCCTCCAGTGAGCAGTCTGGCTTGATCTCCTGAAACATGGACTGGTTTGATCTTCTTGCAGTCCAAGGCACTCTCAGAATTGTCCTCCAACACCACAGTTCAAAAGCATCTATCTTCCTTCGCTTGGCCTTCCTTATGGTCCAGCTTTCGCAGCCGTATGTTACTACAGGGAATACCATTGCTTTAACTATGCGGACCTTTGTTCAAACTGAAATGGGCTTGGAGCAGAGCAATAAAGATAGTCAAAGACCTGGAAAAGGAAGCCTAGTTTCAAGGCAGTATGTATATGTTTACTCTGGAGAAGAGAAGCCCAAGGGGTGGGGCATGACTCCCTGATACCCCAAGGCTTCTCATAAAGAAAAGGGCAAAGTCATGTTTTCTGTTGTCCCAGAGGGTAGATTTCAGTTGACCCATCATGATCACACACCAGGGATTCTTTGATCAACGGTATTACCATGTCTTGCCACATCAGTGGTCTTTATTCTAAGCTAAAAAGCCCCAAACACTTCAGCATTTCCTCATAGGGAAGATGCCCCAAACCCTGAGCAGGTTGGCCATCCATTTCCAGCTCTGCAACAACATCCTTTTTGAGAGAGCTGGCTAGACCACCTTCTCATTCTCTGCAGCTTGTGACAAGTTGTTCGGACACTTTGCGCACCAAACAAATCCCCTCTTCTGCCTTGTCATTTGCAAAGAAATCCGGATTCAGTGCTCAGCAGGCTGCTCTATTTCAGGGAGAAAGATGCACTATTGATCTGCTAGAGGACTGAAAAGTCACCAATTATTCCCCCAAGTCCCTGAAAAAGTGCCCATCGCAGCAGCTTCCTGAGGAATGAAGCTGGCTTAGAGACAGGAAATGGGATTGCGCCAAAGCCTACAGAAGAACTGGAGCTACTTTTTAGGGCTGATTGGGTTGAAATGATCAGGCAGGCACCCAGTGCTGACCCTTGTGGAGAAGTGACTTGGTTTAGTCTGGCAGAAAGATCAACATGGTGGGTGAGAGAACTGCATGGACTCTGGCTTGTGTTCAACTTGGAAAGAGAGGAAGAAAGCTGTTTCAGGAACGGAGGAACAGCAGCAAAACACGTCTGCATTAACCATTTCCTCCCAGCCCACAAGCGTACGCATTTACCGGTAACTCATGTTGCGTATATACACCCTTGAGTCAATGCCTTAAGAACATCAGTGATATTCATTCTAGAGAGATGACTTGCAGTGTTAGTTAGTGCCTCTCTCATGACACTACAATCCTGTACAAAGAGCTCTTATTGGGAGGGCTGAGGTGCGAGTTGTAAAAGGCAACTCGCACCTCAGCCCTCCCAATCAGAGCTCTTCGTACAGGATTTTAGTGTCATGAGAGAGGCACTAACTAAGCGACTTGTAGTGCATTCAGATACGCACATATGAGCGTATTATAGAAGTTGAACATTATTTTTTATTTCTTCGAAGTAACCAGCCAAAGAAGGCGAGATTCAAGATGAGAAGAACCATCTTTCTCAAAGGCAATAAATAAATAAATCATTTTTTAAATAATAAAATAGGTATGGTTTCTGTGCATCCTAAGTCCTTGAATTGCAGGGGGAAAAGACACCAGTGTAGATGGGAATAATCCATTTATCAGCAGACTCAGCTGGTTAGATAGTTTGTTTTTCAGATTCCTATTTAGTAATTTCCTTGTGGGTTTGATTTGCTAAGAAGCCATCAATCTGGAAAATTTAAACAGACAAATCCAATCAGTGAAAATCTGTTCACAAATATATACCAAAGGAGGCAAACACAATGCTGGGCTCTCCCTTTGACAAGTTCAAGGCCATGCAGAAACTACCCCCCCCCCCCCGGCACATCACTCTGCAGTGTCTGGCTTTCTGTTTCTCTCTTACTTCATAATTCTGCTTTGAAATAGGAATCTTGGCCACTTAAAAAGCCACGGATAGGATCCATGAGGCTAACGAAGGCAGTGGATTTGAGTCCCACTCTCTGGACTGGAGTGTGGAAGAGACAGGAAAGGATAGGCTAGAGTAGTGTTTCCCAAACATTTTCGACCTGCGGCTCCCTTGACCACTGGCGACCATTGGCTGCGGCTCCCCGGTTCATTATGTTAATGCAAATTGGCATTGCATTGTTTTCTGAGTGGATTCTGTGACACCGCAGCTCCCCTGGCTGGTATCCGTGGCTCCCCTGGCTGGTATCCGCAGCTCCCAGTTTGGGAACCACTGGGCTAGAGTGTTAGAGAATCTGTAACCCGCCTCTGTCCTCCACTTCCTCCTCTGCTCTATTCGCCTGTTTCTATTTGGAACCCAAGGAACAGGAGTCGTAGTAGCAGGGGCAGTAGACCTGCCAGGCAAATTAATATGACTGGATACCAATACTGGGCATGTTTAGATGGAAACTTCTAGGAGCCTTCGATTTCTAAAACTGATGATGGCAGAACATTGCCAAGCCTTGAAAAATGAAGAAACAAATCTCGTACTAGGGTGGACCCCTGTGGTAAGGGGGTAGAAGCCAGTGGCAGTGCCCAAGCGACCCGAGACTGACCTTTGCCTACCTATCTGCCATCCCCAAACCCCTAAAATCTGGAGAAAGAGGGTCACTTGGGGCAAATTAGCAGCCCTAGTTTACTGATTGCTGGGTTTGTTTTCTTCTTTCTTTAATTGCCTTACTGTCTCTGTCTTTCTATGATTTTAAACTACATTTTGTTGCTTTTGGTTAAAATATGGTTTGGTTGTGATGTATGATTGTTATAGAATAAAATAAGAAAATAAAATGAGCTCCTCGGAGGAAGCTCTGAGTTCCTTGGAGGAAGGGCGGTATAAAAATGTGAAAAATAAATAAATGAATAAAACAGAATCGAAGTGTTTTAAATAAATAGAAATAAATAAGGATGCCTGCATCGGCATACGTTTGTAGCGGAATTTTAAGCAGACTGATAATTAATAGGACCAGGAAGACTGGTGAACAAGGAAAAAGTATGGGTTTATTGTTACGCAGCGCAGTGGACAGCACCCCAAGAGGGGCACTGACCCTTTGCTCCATGTGAGAACAGTTTTTATACATTTCCAAGCAGAATATCACATGGTTGCTGAGAATGTGCATAGTCACAGAGTCATACAGGAAAAACAAGAGACTTTTGATTTACATTTTACAGAACACAATGGGAACAATAGTGAGCTGAGCTAGTCAGAGGACCCTTGATGGTCCTTGATGGTCCTTGATGGTCCGATCCTTGAGTTCTGGGAGACTTAATTGAGTTAGCTCTGGGAGTCTCCCTGCACCCAGAGTCAGCCTAATGTGTATGCTCTCCTTGAAAGGAGGAAAGATTAAGTTTGCCAAATGTGGGGTTTTTCCTGTGACCTGGGGAGGCATATATGAACAGAAACCAGGAAAATATTTTTCTGCATCAGTCCCTTCTTTGTTACTGAGTATCCAAATTTCTCAGTAACACCAATTAGGTAATATTAATTCTTGCCAGTTCTAACATCCAGACATATTAGCCCACCCATTTTTGTGGGACTTATTGCAGGATCGTGAAATGCTGTGTGGCAACCCTGTTGGAAAAAGCACTTAGCCTGCCAGGGTAAAACCTCAAGATGTAGTGAAAGCAAGACATCATAGTTACAAAGAGAAAACAGCAGCATCACAAGCATTTCTACTCAGTTATGTCCAACAAACCCCTTCCCAAAGTCCATTTTCCCCATCTTTGGTGAGGTGGCTCTGGTTCCTTAGCCAGGAAGATAGTTGTTCTGCAACTTCTGGAATGGAAGACAAACATGCAGGTTAACACAAGGGGCATGTTCTTCTTGTGTTAGACTGAGATTGCAGGCATGACATTGTCCACAAAGTTTTCTTTCCAATCCAACTGGCCAGAATGTATAAGCAAACTGAATGCAAGCTCTTAGTTGCTCCAAGAGAGATTGCCATTTCAAAAGAGTGCTGAAAACACTTCATTGTCCAGAGTGTATGCAGAGTGCAGAGTGAGAGTTCCAGAGCATGTGAAGATAGCAAAGCAACAAATGTCTTTAACGATAACTAGTGGCACTCTTCAAGCATAAACAAAGATAGCTCATAGAGTGAATAATTGTCAATAAATGTTCAGGCAAGGAGGATAAAGTTTTCCCCAACAGTAGTTGTTCGTTGGTGAACAGGGAGACAGGTGGAGGCATCTCTGGAAGGTAAGTCTGGGCAGCAGGTACGCAGAAACAAGGTGTGCAGGAGCCAGGGCAAGGGCATAACAGCCTTGTGTCGTGAAAACTGATGCAAAGGAGCCTCATTGGGCTGTTTGCTGCTGCTGCTGCTGCTCGACACAGGTACCAGTGGTGCTCCAGGTCTGTAGATAGGGCCCAGTGTGGCTGAAGTCTTGGGCCTGGTTGCACTGGCATGGAGGTTGTCCTTGCAGATGGCTGATGTCCTTTGAAATCCAGCAACATCCTGGGACCAAGTTCCTTTCCCTCCTCGCAGGGCTGTTGTGGTACTTCTCCTGGCCTGATGTGAGGCACAGGTCTGATGTAGGAATGTGGTGGTTTTCCTTCCTGCAGTAAGATAGATTTTCTCCGAAATGCAAAACACAACTGGTTATAACGCTATTATTTTTCAAATTACACTTTCTTTTCCTTTTTGGTTGGCGGGTGGCAAGGGCCACTGGGATAGTGGACTTCAGCTGTTAAAATTAAATTACCAAATTAAATTACTAATTACCAAATCAAATTAGTACCTTCCCCCCTTTTTGTTCAAAATGGTATACGAAGTGGCCATGCAGAACAAAAGTTACAGCAAAATAAATCTAGGACCACAATAGATGCTTGTTGGGGTCCCTAGGATAACCTGTGAATATAATGAGATAAAAACAAAGGAATCACAAAGAAACTCTCACACGGTCCTGAGTGCAGTCTGTGAACCTGGTTGTAGAGAAATGGCTCACAACTTTAAAAGTATTTATATGAGAGAGAGAGAGTTGGCCACTCTTATAAAATGGTGTCAAGGTTGTACTGGCCCACCTCTGATCCAGTCCTGGGGGCTAAGTTGCAGTACCTTTTGTTGGCTCCTGCGGCTATAAAGAAAACAAAATATGAAAAGCAGTCAAACAGGCCAGGTTCAACCAGTGGCCAGGAGCCTAAGAAGTGCTCAGCAGGAGCAAAATCTCAGAGAGAGAGAGAGAGAGAGAGCCAACTTGACATTCAAGAAAATAAAAAGACAAAATATATACAACACTTAACAACAACAATGGCATTAAAAAAAACTGGGGTTTTGGGGTGTCCTTACCCTAGCTATGCCTCCTCGAAGGTACAATGGTCTTGCGCGATTGTGTCCCCCAACCCCTAAACCTCAAGCTGCTCCCAGCTCCATGGGGGAGCGACTAATGCTAGGACTATCTAACTAAAGTGATAGTGAGGGTATTTTAAAACAGGGGAACCGGAAGAAAAACATGCTTCCGTGTCTGGGCACAGCAGGAGTCCCCTCATCAGATCCAGGAACAGGGTAAAGATGACTTAGGTGGTCTGCCTGGCAGGGTTGGCATTTTGAAAAGAACTCCATGTATGCTCAGGCTCTTCTGATGCCTTCTTCACTAAAACAAATTAGGCAAGAGGTGAGGTACAAATCAAAGGTTGCTGGGTACTTATTTCTCAGGCCACCAGGAGAGAAGAGCGGAAAAAACCCAAATGACAGACCTTTCTTTTTACAAAAGGCAAAGTGGCAGAGATAAAGAAAGATGAACACAGGACACAGAGAGCAAGGAGTTCCAAGTGGGAAATACAACAGTAAAATTAAGAACAATGTATTTGTTTTGAGGTGGATAAGGTACGCATTAAAGCAGAATGTTAGGTGGGAGCAGTTGGTGTCCCACTTTGCAGGGGCAGCGTTTGCAGATCTCACTGCGCACATCAGTTGTTTTTCCTTCCTGTGCTGAAACAAACAGTGTTGACACCATAAAGGAAGAAATGAATAAAAACCTAGGCCAGGTATCTTAGCACTATAAAGGCAACATAGAACACAAAATAATTTTTGGGGAAAAGATAGACGGCAAGCCTTATTGAAACCTTATCGTGAGCCAAATAAGGGTTTTTCCAGTGCAGGGGCTCACACACATGTAAGATAATTGCAGTGGTAGAAACAGGCTTTTTAATAACAATAGTGTGGAGACCAACTGAACTGCACTCTGCACGTGCTCAGGGGCACGTATACAAAAGTTACTTCCAGTGATGCCATCTTCTTGGAGGCCACACAATTCAAAGCAGCAGAGGCACCTGTGGTACTGAAAGCTTTGTTTAACCAAAGAAATTTGTTATGGATATGGAGACCTTTTATCAAAAATAGATTACTAATTATGGATTCTCACAGTTCGGCCTAAGGCAGACAGAAATCATGATTTAACTGAATGCAAGGTGTTATCAACTACAGAATGAATACATAGCAAGTCCAAGCAGTTACATATTTTAAAGAAAAACAAAATGTCAGGGTTTTAGTATCATGATGAATTAGCACTATTGCAGTATATGCAAGGGCTGCAGGACTGGAAGCTGAGTCTTCCTGCTTCATCCTTCTGCCTGCTAGATAGGGAGCAAAATGGAGAAAAGATTCCCTATTCATGTTGCAGGATAGACTGCTACTGCTCAGGGAGGCTCCATTGAATATCTTGTAAAAACCTTCTAAGTTGGTTAGGGACATAACATAATTTTTTGAACATGAACAGAGTTCCTAAAACAGAGTTAAACCTTGGAAAAAATAGAATTAGGCAACTTCAAACTCAGAATTTTTGTTTAATTCATGCAATCTCTTAAATTACCTTTTTGTTTGTGAGGGCAGTTGTGCCCATGGGAAGAAAGCAAACATGATTAACATTTAACAATTTACTAACATTTACCAGTTAGACTCCAATTTATAAGCATTATTGCAATATTTAAATATTTCTTTCATTTTGTTGATGTCAGGAGTGTACACACTCAAGCACTGAGTTTCAAGGCATAATCAATTACTGGTGGAGACAACAAAAATACATCCCCTTCATTTTCCAGGGGTACCCATACAGTAGTGGTTAATTTTGTATGATTTTTTTTCCCAATTATTAGCATGGTCTGGTAGGAGAAGAGACATTTTTGGAAGCTAAATTTTCAGTAATCTCAGGAGAAAAGGGTCAGGTGATCAGGCTGATCCTTAATTCCCTTCTTTGGCCAAAACAAAGTAGGTAAAAACAAAAATACTTTTCCTCCTAAGACCTATGCAATTTTATAAGACAGACACATAATAACACAAAACATGAAAATGACACACAAGCATATAAACAAGGGTACAAATAAATAAAATTTAGACACTTATCAGACAGGCACTTGGCCATTCTTTCCTTTGTCTCCCCTTCCCCAGGCAATATTTCCTGAGGGGAGGATGCAATGGAGTAGGAGCTCCTGTTTCAGAGGCTTGTTTGTTCATATTACCCTTTTTTCATTCTTAGTAGGAAAATCTTCCTTTTTGTCCAGGATTTTTTTTGGTAGAAAAATGCATTTTCAAGATTATAGAAAAACGCGTGAAAAGGAGATGCTGAGGGCATAATTTGTTAGCCTGATTTAGCAGATTTTACCTTTTTTGGCTGGGACTCTGGACAGGTTCTGCCTCCTGTGCCAGGATTTTAACCTGGGCTTGTAAAATTTTCATTTTTTGGCACGTTCCTTTTAATATAATGTCCAGTATATGCCATTTGGCCTGGGCGTTTTTCAAAAGAGCCCTCTTTTGGCCAGGCTGGTGCCATAGTTTGCCAAATTTAAATCAGTTCAGGAGCTCTGTGAAGCAGAGTTTCCCTCCTGACTGTGAGTCCCTTTTGGAAGTTTCCCCAGGAGAGAGAAGAAGTGAAAGGGGGCTTCCTTGTGACAATTTGAATTTACTTTGGTTTGTCCCCATGCCTCTCCTGGGATTGCCATTCTGGTCCCATAGTCGGGTGTCCTGTTTCCGTTTTCCCGTCCCTACCAGAACCTGGCAAAAAGATTACTCCCTGGTTTAGCTTATTCAGCTGCGAGTGTCAGGGGGTGACTCTCTACAGGTATTTCTCCTGGCGAGTCTAACTTTTGTTGTCCTTTTCCTGCCTTCCTTTCCTTGCAAGGCGAGCTAAACCTAGGTTGTTATGTCCATTTCCTGCCTTTTACCCTTTCAAGGCGAGTATTGACCTAGGTCCCTTTATGGTCCCTAGGGGTTTCCCTTAATAAGCCGGCCGGGCTTCACTCATACATATTTCCCAGTAATTTTCAGGCAAACAGTGAGGGAGAAAAACAAAGAGGAAAGAAAAGAGCCCCTTGCTATTGCCTAGCACAGGGCAGCTGAGGTATAGACTTGCACACAATTTCATGCACTCCCCCCCCACCGATAAAATTCCCTTTTCTCACCAGTCTTGCAGGGTCCACTGTTCCTTCCTGAGGGATCTTCCAGCTGGTCCGCCCAGGCATAGCTCTCTGGTCCAAGAAGCACACCTCCACCCCACCTTCAGACAAAAAGTCTTACCTAGGGTTCTCCAGTGAGGGAGAGAGGAGCCCCCCAGCCCAGGAGCCACGCTGGGAGTGTAGCTTAGTAGATCCCACTTCTGACACCAAACTGTAGCGGAATTTTAAGCAGACTGATAATTAATAGGACCAGGAAGACTGGTGAACAAGGAAAAAGTATGGGTTTATTGTTACGCAGCGCAGTGGACAGCACCCCAAGAGGGGCACTGACCCTTTGCTCCATGTGAGAACAGTTTTTATACATTTCCAAGCAGAATATCACATGGTTGCTGAGAATGTGCATAGTCACAGAGTCATACAGGAAAAACAAGAGACTTTTGATTTACATTTTACAGAACACAATGGGAACAATAGTGAGCTGAGCTAGTCAGAGGACCCTTGATGGTCCTTGATGGTCCTTGATGGTCCGATCCTTGAGTTCTGGGAGACTTAATTGAGTTAGCTCTGGGAGTCTCCCTGCACCCAGAGTCAGCCTAATGTGTATGCTCTCCTTGAAAGGAGGAAAGATTAAGTTTGCCAAATGTGGGGTTTTTCCTGTGACCTGGGGAGGCATATATGAACAGAAACCAGGAAAATATTTTTCTGCATCACGTTGAAAGCGAACATCTTCAGTGCTGCATGGGGCCAACTAGATAATGGAGCTTGGCCACTCTGAACGTAACACACAATTTCTATGTGTTACATTTTTATCACACGAGAGTCAGGCTCTGGCAAATTCACTTCCAGCCCCCAGATCTCTGGGAAGAGAATCGAGTGGCCCAGAAGACGGCGGTAATTGGCCAACTCTGGTCAACTGGAATGTTTAATAGAAATGTTGCTTCTCTCCCGGAGAAATGAGATTTTACTCTTGGAAGGGTGCCTTCCGGGTTGGAAGTGGCACACGGCTTTCTCCTGATTGGTAAAAATGCACCATCCGCTACGCTTTATATCACAGTGGTGCATGGACAGACCACCTTTTTGCTGCCATGACAGCTGGGGAAGGAAGAAAGAAAGGACACATGAAATCTCTCTCTTTTGCTCAGCGACCAGGACTTCAAGGGGAAGAGGGGGCCCTGCTGGTTGGCAGGTAAGATGCCGCCTGCCGCCTTCGGAAGGGCTCTTTCATGGCACAGACCTCCTTGTGAGATGGAGCCTGGCGCAATGCTCAGAGAAGACGAACCCGGTCCAATTAACCGAACAGCAGATGCCAATTGGAACACATCGCATCGAAAGAAGTTATCTATAGGTAATCCATGACCTGGATAATTGCCCACTGCTTCGCTCCCTAAGCTCCTCGCTGCCGGGTCTACTAGTACCAGCCAGCTACATTAGTGCCTCCTATTTTGTACGCACATAAACACAAGGCGACACCCCCCTGTTGTGATGCACCGTCTTTTGTCATCCCCCCCAGCCCCGCCAGTAATCCCTTGATAGAGATTCCAGATCGACTTGAATTTCCAGCCCTTACCTTTTTAAGCCATCTTTGAAGGGAGCCAATATTCAGATCCGCTCTGCAGTAAGCATCGTTCCCCCCCCTCCCCAAAAGGCTATTGCTCACTTTGGCAGCATTGCTCTCATGTTTCCAGAAAAACAGAGCCATTATTCATTGTCTGAAACAGTTTCCTTCCACCCAGCAGCTGCGGCTGGTGCTGCTTTGCCAGCTGTGGGAACAGGACCCCGTTTGCTTAGAGTGAGCCAAATCACTCGTAGATCTTTCAAAAGGAGATAGACAGCAACTTGGCGAATGCGATACCTGTGGAAATGTTCCTTGGAAAGGGATGAATCCAGTCTCTCCCCTGTGTCCTTCTTTGTCATAAGCCAAACGCAGTGAGGAGACCTCTCTAACTTGTTAGCATTCCTCCCAGATTGCCTTTGGGTCCCTGAAAGATTGGAAGGGCCATCGCTCAGCGGTAGAACCGCTACTTTGCATGCAGCAGCCTCATCAGGTAGCGCTGGAAAAGACCCTTCTCTGTCCAATACCCTGGCTGCCAGTCAGTGTCAACAATCCTGAACTCGGTGGACCAGTGGGGTACGTCAGCTTCACATGTTCATAAATTTTCAGGATGGGGGCAAATAGCAGCATCGGTCGTTTTTTGCTCGGAAAATGGCACTGGGAAACGGTTTAACTCCTCCCATGCTAAGCACCAATATCATGCCCTCACTTGGCCTAGTAGTTATGGCTGTTTATTTATTGATTAGTATTTATATGCCGCTTTTCTCACAGACTCAAGGTGGTTTACATAGGCAGGCTGATCATAACCCCCCCCTTTTTTTTTTTCAAAAGTCGTACAACGCAGCCGCCGCCGCAGCAAAGCAAATCCAGAGGGGAAGCGGCTCGTGGTGGTGGTAACTAGTGGTGGCAGCGGAAGCGGCTCATATACCCATCAAGATTCAAGAACGCCTTGCCAACCTGGGGCCTATGCCAGGCCAGCACACTTGGCTGCCCCCCCCCCCTCGTTCAGATGGCGCTGGTCCTTCCATGTAAATGTAGCATTTGGTTGAATGGGCCGCTAATTACATTCCACTGGCACCTCACTCTTTTTTCCTCCGTGTGCTGAGCCAAGTCGATGTTAATAGGCAGAGCATGGCTGAGCCGCTCCTCTACTCCCACACCTGCCTCTTCCCTCTTGCTGCCGAATGCCTGTGCAGAGTATTAATTAAGCAATTAAGGCCAAGGACGTGCCCATTAGATTCCTAGTTAAGCGCTTCCTAGCAAGGTCACAGAGCGCCATTACAGCACCAGCCGTTAGAGGCTGCCTGGTGATGCTCGAGGGGTCATGTGTTTCCGAGGGCGTCTACTTGTGCAGGGACGGGTGTGTGGGACGGTGTGAAACCAAGGCTGGTTCGGTTTTCAGTTGCTCTCTCTTTTAAACTGGGAAACATCTGAGAGCAGGTAGACCTGCCCCTGTTCTTTGCCCGTCCAAATCTGTCCTCCATCATACACGGAGACGAAGCATTTTGTAAAGGAAACACGGTTCATCTTCAGCTGGATTCTTCAAAAAGGCCCTGGAACCAAAATCTGACAAGATCGCCAAGTCCGAATCTCCCACAGAATGCATTTGTCGAGAAAGGGCATGCAGAAGTTAGCAAGAGATCAGCTTGGCTCTGAACACATACAAAGTGCAAAGTTTCTTCACAGTGAGTCACCACAGTCACCCCTCCCCTCCTCAGGCTTCCTGATCAAAGGGTGGGCTTTCCAGGCAGGACTGAGCTCCAGCATCTATTTTTTAATAAACCATGGCTTGGGGTGCGACAAATCTCACATAAAGGTCCCTGTGAAATGGTGTGTGTGTGTGTGTGTGTGTGTGTGTGTGTGTGTCAGAATGAGGATTTTGACACAGTTTATTTTGGGAGTTCTTCTCAGCTTCAGTCATTTCCAGATTTAGACATTAATGAAACGGCAGAAGAAGAGTTTGTCTCAGCCTCTCTCTCTCTCTCTCTCTCTCTCTCTCTCTCTCTCTCTCTCTCTCTCTCTCTCTCTCTCACACACACACACACACACACACACACACACACACACACACACACACACACCAAACCCAGTAGGAATCACCTCCACCTTCCCCTGCTCCCGTGTGGACTCATTAGCAGGAAAGGAGATTTCACAGACCACTGCCAAAGCAAAGCCGAAACCAGACTAGCCCCCCCTTCCAAACAGCCCTCATTCAGGTGCTCGCATCTCTGGATGCAAAACCCCTTTCCTTTTCTTCAAGACTGATACTGCAGAGATGCTCCTTGTGCTGACTGAGCCCGACTCATTCCCTTCTTTCCCCTCATGTGTTTCCTTAAGGGAAGCTTCAGTGTCAGGTTCGATCGGAAAGAGGTTTGCCTGAAACCCTTGGAAAGAGAGGCTGCATGGCTAAGCAGGCAGGTAGTTTATGGATGACTTGTCTTCTTCACCGGAGTCCACCAATAGCCCCTAGCCCAGGGATGGGGAACCTATTTGCGGTGGGGGGCCATTTTCCTATAGGGAAAATTTGTTGTGGGCCGGCCAGTAGGCCGGCTGATTTTTTTGCCCCCACCGCAAATTTACCCCCCCCCCCCGCGAATTTACCTCCCTCCCACCCACTGCTCACCTCACCCGACTCCTTTTCAAACCCTCCCGGCTGTTAGAGACATGCGCAGAACAGCCGGGTTGAGAAGGAGTCGCGTGACTCCTTCTCAACCCGGCTGTTTCTGCGCATGTCTCTAACAGCCAGGAGGGTTTGAAAAGTCGGGTGAGGTGAACGCGGCCCCCGGAGCCTCCAGTCCGAGCCCGCGCGGGCCGGACCGAATGGAATCGGGTCCAGGCTCGCGCGGGCCGGACCGGATCGCTCCGGGGGCCGGATCCGGCCCGCGGGCCGCTGGTTCCCACCCTTGCCCTAGCCAGTCCACCTGTTGCGACTGCCATGTCCCAGCCAACCGGGCACCCAAGTCCACATGAACAGGTCCGAGGAGCCCAGGAGTCATCACACCCAGCTTGGAAGTTCGATGGCACTTGGCTCCCATGCTTCTTCTCTCCCTTTCATTTCCTTCTTTTGTAAGGAAAACCCTCTTGTCTCTGTTGGCCTTAAACCCGCTTTGGCGTTGCTTCCAGAGTCTTCTCCACAATGCCAGGGCCAAATGACTTAAAATAACACCAGCTGGCAATTGTATGCAATCCCCCAGGTCCCCAGTTCACATGTGTTCAGAGACATGGGTTCAAGTCACTGTGGTAAGAACCCGAGCCATCAATCGTGTCAGCGTTGGCCGGTCACTGAGTCGAGATGCAATACCAGCTGCACAGAGCCCCCCTACGGGACTGGTTCTTTTTTTCCAACGGCCCCTTTACAGCCTCCTTTTTCAATTGGCCCTGGTGCAGCGATGTGGCACAGATGGATTTTTGCAACCCCTGAGCCCTCCTCGTTGTTTATAATAAGGAAATGATACTTCTAAGTGTAAACTCAGCTCTTAAGTCACTCAAGTGATCCCCAAACAGGAAGCAGAATGTATTGAAAGAGCCGGTGTCAGACTTAGTCAGTTCGGTAATAGAGAACCCCAATGGATGCCCAGGGAGCGATGTGAATGCTAAATGGATCTCATTTAGACTCCAAGAGGTCACCATCGTGTGCCCTTCATTACACAGCACTTGTACCCAGCAGATACTTCTGTCTATTATGAATGAGGGGGAGAAAGCCATTGCATTTATGCCTCTCTCGGCACCGAGGCAGCAGGCTTGGAAGAAGAATGTACCGTAAGGAGGAAATTATTAAAATAATGAGCAGGCAGATCTGACAGCGTTTCCCTGATAGGTGTATCAAATGGCTTTCCCAGGCATTACAAGGGACGGTTGGCTGCTTACTCCAGATAAGGCAACAACGACGCCGTTCCCATTTCGGAATCTGGAGGTGACCTGGCTTTACAAGGGTCAGATGAGACACGCTGCTGTGAAATGTGTTACATGGGCCAAGTGGTTTTGTTTAACAACCCTCGTGGCCAAGGCATGTGGAAGGGAAGGGAATGGCCAGATGGGGTGGTGGTGGTGGTGGTGATGGGGCTTTAGGACTTGCCCCGCCATGATTTTGTTGGAGGATGGGCAGCGTTTAGCTGCTGGACACTGGGGGGTGTGGTGTACTGCCTGGTCACATGTAAAGACCTCCTACTCTAATCCCTCTGTGTTCCAGGAAGGGGTGTGGCCTCTGACCTTTATTTCCCCCTTCTTGCCCCTCACTCAGTCTCTTCTTCTCTTGATGCCCACTGAGCAAGATGATGCCATCGCTGCTCCTGCAGCCCAGCGGCCATCTTGCAGCCTAACCCCATGCAGGGAGCCCCAGCTCTAGGGCGGTTCTATCTTAAGTCTAGGATGTACCTCTGATTGATGGTCAGAAGCTACGTATACAGCATATGCAAACTAAACTGTGAGTAAACTCTTCTTCTTTTTTACAACTACAAAGCAATGCCTCGTGTGTATTCATTTAGCTAAGCAAAGCAGTCTGCCTGGGTGGAGGAGGGAACTCTGCTAATAAGTGGGAACGTACCTCCCAATATATGCCTGAGAGCATCTAATTACTCCATCAGATTTCACTCCTGATCATCACTGCATCATCCAAAACACTTGCACCGGATCAGTGGACTGGAGCTCCCGAAGAGCTGGGACCCACTTTGAAGACCAGCCTATGACACGGCACCCACTTCCCAGCCCCTGCGCTGCGCAGCCCAGGCTTAGAGCCCTATGAGAAAGGGGTGGCGCGTCTACGCAGTGGTGTTCCTATCCCATAATCTATAGGGGGCACATAGTGGAATTGGCGCCCCCTCCCTTTGTCTTCTTCTTCACTCCTTGGCATCGCCCCGATTTTGGGGGGGCGCCAATCCCACTATTTATTTATTTCCCACCCCCCGGGCGCTAGAATCCCCCCTGGGTGCTAAAATCCCAACCCCCCCACACCGCTAGAATTCTCCCCCCACCCCCCGCGCCGCTCTCTTACCTGTTGGCTGCCCGAGTCGCCAGGACGTCCTCCTTTTCAACCCTTTTCAACGTCCTCCTTTTCAACTCCTTTTCAACTCCTTTTCAACTTGGGATGTCTCAAATCGCGCGAGGTGAGCGTGCGCGATGGGGGGTGGGCGCGCGATGCGCGCGCTCACCTCGCGCAACTCGAGACATCCCAAGTCGGGTTGAAAAGGAGGAAGTTCAATCAATGGGATCATCCCATTAATTGAACTTCCTCCTTTTCAACCCGGCTGGCTGTTTCTGCGCATGTGCAGAAACAGCCAGCCGGGTTGAATTGGTCATCTCGGCCGCGCGCGGCCGAGGTGAGGGTGCGCGGGGCCGCCGGAGCCTCCGATTGGCCGGCTCGGACGAGTCCGAGTCGGGCGCCCCGGACTCGGCACCCGCGCCCCCCCAAGCTGGCGCTGGGGGCCCTGAGCCACAGGGCCCCCCATCCAACGACGCCGCTGCGTCTATGCCCAGGTACTGCAGAGTGAAACCGAGGCAGAGCCCACAGAAAAGGCCAGGTTGCTCTTGAAAACCACAGGATGACGGGGAAGTCCAGACATCATCGAGTCACAGTGTCATTTTACAATTGCTACAAAACGAAATCCAGGGATATTTGATAAACAGCCTCTTGCGTTTTACGGGCAAAGATCCATGCATATTATTTCAGCAATCTAGCTCTAATTCCAAGGATCAGTGCATTCCAAGGATTACTCCTTCCTTCCTTCCTTCCTTCCTTCCTTCCTTCCTTCCTTCCTTCCTTCCTTCCTTCCATCCATACACACACGCACACACACACACACACACACACACACACACACACACACACACACACCTCTTCCTTCTGGCTCACTGGATGCCTGCACGCACTCGCCACCCAGCCAACCACATGCACACATCTCCTCCTACTGACCACCACCCATCCACACCCATCCATAGACTTGCTCACTCAGCCCGGCAAGCTGAGTCTCCAACTGCAACCCCTACGGCATGAGCCGAGCAACACCTACCGTGCTGTGCTTGGGGCACCCCACGGATGCTGCCATTGCTGCCCCAGCCAAAATGCAGGGCTGGCAGTGGGCCCATGTGGGAGTGGCTGCTGGAGAGAATGGGCAGGTCACGTGGGCCACTGATGCTGCAGTGCCAGGCCAGCGGCACGACCTCGACCGATCGAGGAACTAACCGCAGTGGCGAAGACTGACTTCAGCCTGGTGTGTGGAGTTGTTCCTGCAAGCCCCGTCGGCCAGGTTGACTTCTGTCAGGTAAAGGTAAAGGTATCCCTTGACAATTAAGTCCAGTTGTGTCCGACTCTAGGGAGCGGTGCTCATCTCCATTTCAAAGCCGAAGAGCCAGCGCTGTCCGAAGACGTTTCCATGGTCATGTGGCCGGCATGACTCAACACCGAGGCACATGGAACGCTGTTACCGTCCCACTGATGCGGTACCTATTAATCTACTTGCAATTTCTTGCTTTCGAACTGCTAGGTTGGCAGGAGCGTCGCACGGATTCGAACTGCCGACCTTTCGATCGACAGATCATGGTTCAGTGGTTTAACCCACTGCGCCACAAATAGCCTTAATCGGGCCGAGTTCCTTGATGGACACGTGGGGCTGGTCTGTCTTCTGCCTGGTCGCTGACAAAGGGCAGCAGAGCATACCGTCTTTGTACTTCCCTCTCAGAGATGCCATTTGGCCCCACTAATGCCCACCCAGAGGTGCCATCATGACAGGAGGCACCTTTGGACACAGCCCTGGGTGAGTGGATGGTCAATTGCACCCAGACTATCATTGTGTTGCTGCTCTGCTTTTTCTTCTCCTCCCAAGCTAATTGGCAGGAGAGGAGATGGAACAAAGAGGAACTGGATAAGAGGCAAGGGATACCAGCACCGTTTTGGGACATGCTCCTTTGTTATTCTAGCCTTCGACCTTCCTCTCCTTCTTCCACCAGGAAGTTCTCCTGCACAGGCCTCATTGAAATGAATGGGAGCTGTCTACCAGCATACAGCAGGATTTGAGTGTCATCTTGGTAGAAAAACTGACCGACTTCGACTCTTAACAATGAGAACCTTGAACGGATGTCCTCATCATGAGCCTGGGGGAGGCTTTTTCCTCCTTCCATGCCCTGATCCTTACATTTCCTCACCACCTTTAGACTCACATATGTCCCCTGTCTCAAATAGACACAAGCAACAGAATCCAGCTGCCTCTCTCTGTTGAGTCTCTCTGGGCAGAATTGCCGCTCCCTCTTTTCCATCTCGAGTTGGATTTCTCGTTGCTTGGTAGTGGTGCCCATTTCACATTTCAGGGACTTATTTATTCACTGGCACAGCTCCTCACTGATCTTATCCCAGAACCGCCACACTCAAAAGACCCTGCCCTTTATTTCTAGCTCCTCGCAAAGACCGGTTGAGAATTCTGTCCCTTCTCACCTTGCTGAATGAGCTGGGCATCACCAGTTCCTTGGGCAAGCCAAGAAGCAATTCTGCTCAGGCAGAGAGGGGGCTAAGGAAGAATGCCAGACTCCCAAGGTTCAGAAGGGAGAGCCAGGAGGATTCAGGAAACAAAGACATTGGGGGGTGCAATGGAGGAAAAAAAAAAAAAAGAGTGGAAAATGAGGAACGAAAATGACAAACTCTTTGCAGAACGGCTGAGTCAGTGAGAAGGTAGCGGGGGATCTAACGGCAAGGAAATCTATATTAACAGCAAAGGGGGGAAAGGCAGAGGAGGGGAAAAAAGATGAAAGGGGAATGGAATCATTTGTGAGCCACTTGTTAACAGCTTCAGCCGATGCCCCTGGGAAATATGAAAAGAATACAATAAGCCAGGAGACTGCTCTCTCTCTCTCCCCCTCTCTCTCTGTTTTATGTCTCAGCTCATATATTTCCCCCTGCAGGGTCATCAAGCGAAGGTCAGCTGGCTTTGATTGTAAGTCTACATTGTCTTGCTGATTTTTCAGGTCCAGAATATATGTGTGTGTGTGTGTGTGTGTGTGTGTGTGTGTGTGTGTGTGTGTGTGTGCGCACGCACACACACACGATTATTTCTTCTGCCTTTCAAGCACACACACACACACACACACACACACACACACACACACACACACACACACACACACACACACACACACGATTATTTCTTCTGCCTTTCAAGCTCCCTGAGCAAACTCACAAAGTCCTTCCTCTTGTTCCCATTTAGATCCCCTTCAAGTACGCACACACACACACACACACACACAAACACACATGCGTGCGTACGTCCCCCCTCCCATTCTTGAATGCATAGCAAATTTAAATGCGTTCTTACAGTTGTGGGCTTTTTTTCAGGGCATTGTCTGTCTATTACATTGTTATGCTGATCTTCCTCCCAAGAATGAATCTTGTCCCGTCCCCCCACCTAACAATAGTTTAAGGTCGGTTTAGACCCAGAGAGGGCACCGAATTCACGTTCACCCAGTGAGCTTTGTAGTTGGAGCAAGGATTTGAATCCAGATCTCCGGAGTCTTAATCCAACCCACCACTATCCTGGCATGATTCACAGTGACAGTCGGTATTTAGGCAGGAAGGACCAACCCAGTGCGGGCTTGTTGTGATCTGTGGTTTGAATGATGATGCTGGGGGAGTTTGCCCATCATCCTGGACTGGGGTACCTGATCCAAGAGGGGAGGGGGATCTTGAGTCTCGGAGCAATAATGCATTCGCTGGGGTTGTGCTCCTCTGTGGGTCCTGAGCCACCACCACCCCACCCTGCTTTGGTGTTCCAAGCTGTAAAAGCGGAAGCTTTCCATTTCCTTCTGGGCTGGGCCGCTCTGTTCCTCCTTCTCCAACCTCCAACCTCAGTCTCTTAACCGCTTCCTTCTGGGCCAGGGAGGTCCCCAAAGTGCCGGCTTAGGGAGCTCTCCCATCAGCAAGCCTGTTTCAATTAATATTAGTTCAATTAGCCTCCAAGACAAAGGTTATTTCCTGCCATTTTATCGCTTTTCAATGGTATTTGCATGGGTATAATTCACTCCCGGCTCACTTAACTACTGGAAATAGAACTGGCATCTGGGGTAATATATTCATTACTCCTCTACCCTGAAATGTGCCATTAAAAAGTCTCTCCGCGGCACAGTTCTAACAAGTACAGATGACTTGCCGGGCTCTTGCTGGCAGCCATGTGCCAAGCTGAGCTGCCTGCCTGGGATTCCTGCCAGCAGCCCACAAAGCAGCAGTCTAGCAAAGCTTTTGGAATGGGGCTATTGCTCTCAAATGGAGACACTGACCATGGAGGTAGACTGCAGCAGCAGCAGGGTGCTCCTCTCTGGCATGTCTGAGTGGGGAAATAGATTCTAGCAGCTAGGTCACGGAGGCGGAGCTTTGGCGAGTTGTGAATAAATTAACTCCCGACAATCAGCTGTTGCCTGAGGCGGAAGACAGCCACAGAAGTTAGCTGTAGAGCTCACCGGCTCAGAAAAATAAGTATGTTAACGTTAATTGCGAGGTAATTAGCTTAATTAGCTGCTGATGGGCCAGATAAGGAGCAGGGCTTGGCGTACCCCTGCACGTACCCTAGGGGTACGCGTACCACAGGTGGAGAACCCCTGACCTAGAATAAAAAGAAGAGCCCTGCTGAATGAAACCAGAGAGCCACCAGGTTAAACATCCTGTTTCTCAACCATGGCAAGCTCCATTCCCTTTTTGGAGCAGATAGAGCTCCGCCAGATCCAACGTGATCAGGAGGGGGGTGGGTAATACTGTACTTACCTGATCAACAATGCAGCCTTCTTGGCCTGTGGAACTGACGTCTCTTGCCATCAGCCCTGAAAATAGGCTATGGTACTGTCCTGGTTTGTGCTCCCATGGCAGGCACTCTGCATCAAGTACACATGTGAATGTATGCATCCAGCTTCCTGTATCTCAGTGGCCCACCAAATGCCTCTGGGAGCACACAAGACCACAAGACCTGTTCCCTGTTGCCACTCCCTTGTGTCTGGCATTCAGAGAGAGGCTCCCTCTCAAACCCAGAGGTTGCATACTCTCATCATGACTTGTAATCTGTGATGGCCTTTTCCTCCCTCAATCTGTCCCACTCCCCTTTGAAAGGCATCTAGGCCAGGTGCCATCCTGACACCCAGTGGCAAGGAGTTCCGCAGTTTAACGATGTGCTGAGTAAAGAAATTGTTCCTTTTGTCTGTTCTGACTCTCCCACCAGTCAGTTTTCGTGGATGTTTTCTGTTTCTGGTGTTGTGCAAGAGGGAACTAAGGAACTTGTCCTCAAGGAACTGAGGACAACAAGCAACAGGGAAAGACCATTTCCTCACTGTGTCTGGGCTTCCCAGAGACATCTGGCCAGCTGCTATTGGAAACAAGATGCCCAACTAGTTGATCATTTGAGCAAGAGCTTCATGCAAAGCAAACCACCATCGAAGTACATGGAATCTGAAAAGTAAAAACTTTACTTTTTTTTTTTTACTAAAAAGAACATTGGGGACGTGGGAGCCTGTATATTTTGCATAAAGGAAAGGGTTTGAGACTTTAAAAAAGCAGCTGCACGTTCAGAAAGGAATCTTGGAGTATTCCCACAATATTCTCCTAAATAAATAAGATCTCCGCATCCCCTGACCCCCATGGTTATGGTACCAGGTAAGCATCTTTGCTCACTGCCGAGGTGACCGTATCTTAAGAGCAGAAAGACCTTGCTATCCACAACACCACAACTTGGATTTAACCCATTGAGTCCTCTCTGCGATCAAAAAGGCTCTTACACTTCTCTTAGAGCAGGAGACATTCTTGTCTCCAAGGAAAGCCAGGTGGAATGTGTACAAAATATTGTCGATTGAACTAACTAACCGGGGACTTGGAGAAGACGGGAGATATTTCAATGACCCGATTTCTGGAGTGCCACCTGGATGTCTCAAAAGGCTTTCACAGCTGGACTGTGAACTGGGTAAAGTGACAGTCCTGTTAATAGGCGGAAATGAGGATGAATGAAATCTCCCACTGGAAAAAAAAAACCCGCAAGGAAGGCAGTGGTTGTGGATCCATGGTGACCATTGGGGAAGCAGCTTGGCCACTCTCCCTAATGGGTTGCCCCAGACCCAATAGGCCTCCTTATGGGCCAGACTTGGGTTCACCTTAGTGGCCAGGCCGATGCCATCTTGCTCCTTTCTCTTTGCTTTCCAGTGGCAAGCCAGCGGGTGGCGCAGTAGGTTAAACCACTGAACCATGAGCTGTTGATCGAAAGGTCGGCAGTTCGAATCCGTGCGACGGCTCCTGCCAACCTAGCAGTTCGAAAGCAAGAAATTGCAAGTAGATTAATAGGTACCGCGTCAGTGGGATGGTAACAGCGTTCCATGCGCCTCGGTGTTGAGTCATGCCGGCCACATGACCATGGAAACGTCTTCGGACAGCGCTGGCTCTTTGGCATTGAAACAGAGATGAGCACCGCTCCCTAGAGTCGGACACGACTGGACTTAATTGTCAAGGGATACCTTTACCTTTACCTTAGCATCACTGGCAGCTCAGCCCCCTGTTGATATGAGGACGCCATTCGGCACCCCCTCTCTCTCCCCACACCGGGCCACTTACATTTGCCTAATGGTTTGTCAAAATGCCCAGGATCACAAATTGACATGAGCAGGTTTATGAAATGGCATCAGCTTCAGACTGGGGGGGATATTGATGTGTTGGCTGTATTCATAGCGCCATAAAACTATTTTATGGAGATATAATAACCCTAAATATGGGCTGTATTGGCAAGTGAGGGTTAGCAATTGTGAACGCTTTATCCATCGCCTTCCCTCCCCCCCCCCCCAACATGGCATCAATACAGGATTCTTGACAGAGTCAAGTAAATAGCTGCTTTTCTCCCATATTCCTCCTTGCTGCAGGTTTCAAACGTATCAATATGTCTACTGACGCCTCAAGTGAATGAGACATAAATCAGGGAGGCTGTTTCTCCCCAGAGAAGGAGCATTTTCTGATTAGAGACACAGCAAAGCAAGAGCCGGGATGTTTGCTAACAAGCTCTGTAATCTGCAAGGCTAATGACGGGTCTACACCTCCCCCAGAATGCCTTTGCAGGACTGATTAGCATCTCCTGGAAAGGGAGGCAAAAAACAACAACACACCAACACAGACCAGCTTTTCTGTAGATGGGTGAAAAGGGTTGGGGAGAAACCTTACAGGAGATTTGCAAGACGGATTCTGTTTTGATGCTGTGTGACTGAGGCTGCCTGGCTGGTTGGGGTGGGGGTGAGGGTGGGGGCAAGCAGAAATAAAGAACTCCTATTTGGTTTTATTCCCCTTTTCACTGTTAAAAGCATCAATATGGGGGTCATAGAGTTGAAGTGCTGAAGAGACCCCTGTCGGCCATCTAGTCCAACCCCTTGCTCAGTGCAGGAACACACTCAACAGATGACTGTTCAGCCTCAAGAGAAGACTTCCAGGAAGGGAGAGCCCCCCCCCCATCTCAGGCAATTAGATCCATTGTCAAATTTGTTTTTACCATTAAGAAGTTTCTTCTGATGTTCAACCCAAACCAACCCTCCTATAACCAACGGCCCCATCCTATGATTGTCTTATATTGATGGATCTGTCAGCATAAGGCAGAGGCGTATCAGCAGCGAGTGCTGCCTGGAGCACTCGCTGCTGCGCTGCCCCGAAGGGATCCTTACCTAGTGAAGTTTTAACATTCTGCACATGTGCAAAACAAAGATAAACAGCGCGGCGCGGCAGTCGGCTTTCAGAAAGCCCTGGCCACCGGTCGAGGTGGACGCTCCGGGGCTTTCTCCGGCTCCGAGGCTGGGGGAGAAGACCTCGGAGCGCCCGCCCGCATCACCGGGCAGGCGCACTCGCTCCGTGGAAAGACTGGAGCGAGCGGAGCAGCGCCGCCCGGGGCCGAGGAGCCGCACAGAGCCGCTGCTCCGCTCGCTCCAGTCTTTCCACGCCTCTGGTGTAAGGTCTTGGATGCCATTACTGTTGGTCCACAAAACCTCCTGTTTTTCTTGTCTGGTGGGCAGTCGAACTGACAACACAGTTAGTGCTTCTCTCTTTTCATCCTGTGCGTGAGTGCAGTGTGCATGTGGTTTTATTGCATGGATTTTGATTCCCCTTCTTCCCTTATCCCCAAAATAAAAGTTTACATTGCACCTTCATCCTTGCCCCCCCTCTTCCTTCCCCACCGAATGGTGGAATTGTCCCCTGCACAGCATCCCAACACATGCAGTAGATGTCCCCCACATGCGCGTGTTCTGAAAAAACATAACTGGTAACACAACTTCAGACAACTGGTAACACAAACTGGTAACACAAACTGGTAACACAAACTCTTCGTATGACCTCAATGGCTGTACAGACTTGTATGAAGTAAAGTGTCCCATATCTGGGCCTAAACCTTTCAGAATTTGAAAGGTCGTCTGCCTCAACACCTGGAATTGAGAGTCACCCCAGAAGAATCAAAGTGCAGTTCAAAAAGAACCACGGTCATGTGCTCTACCTCAGGATAATTGACTCCTGGCAGCAGCCTTGCAGTCGCATTTTGCAGGACAATCTTCAAGGCTGGTCCCATGAAGGGCACATTGCAGTAGTCCAACCTGGATGTGACCAATGCATGTGTGACTATAGCTATACAACCATAAAGCATTCATATGTAAGAGGAGAATGTTTACCATTGCAGAAGCCCGGAGAAACAGCAGGTTAAATTCTTCTCAACATAAGATAGAGTGCTCCCATTGATCAGGAACGGAAAGATGGGTCCCTTCCTCCTTCTGTTCCTTTCTTGTTACTCTGGTTTCCCCGCTCTTCAGTTCTCTCATCCTGAATTCTGGTTTAACTGGGAGAATTTCTAAAATTAATTGGCACCTATCCAGTTGGCACAGCTTTCATTTCGCTGGCATCCTTTCCCTCTCTGCATGTGCCTTGATAAAATACTTGAAGAAAGCACTTGGTATGATTATATTTATGGTTGCCTCAAGGCTCTTTGTGTGTTGTGTTTTACTGATGCGAGCGGTGTTTTACTGGTGAGAGGCCTCTAAACCGAGTCCTATGAGGAATGGTTTAAAAGAGCTTGGTGTGTTTAGCCTGGAGAAGAGAAGACCCAGGGGAAATATGTTACCCGTCTTCAAGTATCTGAAGGGTTGTCATACAGAAGAAGGGGGTGTTCTCTGCACCCACTGAGGGCAGGACTAAACTACAGGGAAGTTGATTTCAGCTAGACATGAAGAGGAATTTCCATAAGAGCTGTCTGGTCCTGGAACAGTCTCCCTCATACAGCAGCAGGCTGCCCCTTGTAGAGGCTGGATGGCCACCTCACAGGGACGCTGTATGGGGAGCCAGCATTGAACAGGGGGTTGGGCTAGATGATCTCCATGGAACCTCCCAACTCTAACATTCTATGATCAAGGTTGCTTTCTGCAGTGTTTTATCAAGGTACAGATGCACGCTGGCGATGTAGAGAATAAAAATGAGGCAAACTGAAGGGATTGAAACGTCTGGCAGGGTGCTCTGTATGAACTACAGAAATAAGGAGGAGGGAAAAAGCAAGAAAGTGGAGCATTTGCAGACCAACAGAACTGCTTTGGAAACAAGGTCAAGTACCGGTAACTCAGAACTCCAAAGTCTGGGGAGACATTTGGATAGGGAACGTTTTGGGAACAATCCTTTCTGGAATTTTGAACGTGTGAACCGGCTTCTGCTATGGCCACTGGGGGCACCCAGTGGTGATGTCACAGCCAGCGATGGGTCAGACTAGTACCATGGACAGAAGGCAACTGGGATAAGAGGGTGGAAGGACAGGATGGAAGGCAGGAGAGACGGCGGAAGAAGAGACAAAGAAGGGGAAGAGGAAGAAGGGGTGAAGAAGGGTGTCAAGGAAGGGCAAACTTGTTGAAGGAACTGGGCAGGCAGAACTGGCAAGATTAAGACATTGAAAAGACAAACTGGAGAGAAAAGGCAGGACTCATGCAATAATACCAAGTGTCCCTAAGTGCAAACCTATCTGATCTGATTTGACACTCTGTTTGTGAAAATGGAATTCCCTGGCCCTTACAATCGAGCTGCCACCCGTGACAACAGAAAACACCCAGAATTTTGGAAGCTGAACAAGCATCTTACCATGTGGCAACACAACATGCATATGGCTAGTGACAGGGTTGCACCAGAACTACCCAGCTGGTTTGCGTTTTGCTTTCTGTGTTGTTGAAAAACATGACATTAGTCATTTTGTTTCCCACATTCACCCTTTCTTCATCCAAGTCATGATGAAGTCTCCTGGGAGGGTGTTTTTTTTTTTTCCCAGATTGCCCCCCCCCCCATTCTCTGTGGGCTGGGATGGTGGCAGTGAATAGAAACTACCAGATTGCCCCCTATTCATCTACTGACCCATAAAATAAGGGAAAGCAAGGAGTAAGGAGAGCTGTGTGAGCACTAACCACTAGGATCTATTTATTTATTTATTTATTTATTTATTTATTTATTGAATTTATACCCCGCCTTTCTCCCACAAGGGCAACCAAGGCGGCTTACAATAAAAACATTAAAATACATATATACATTTAAAATCAAGAATTAAAACAGTTAAAACAATTAAAACAAACAACCCCAATGGGTCATCCACATTTACATGTTAAAAGCCATCTGTTAAAAAGCCAGCCCGCCATGTCAGACATCAAGAGCTGATCTAAATAAAGATGTCTTAAGGCCCCGCCGAAAGGACTCTAAGGAGGGAGCCGTTCTCAATTCCAGGGGGAGGGAATTCCACAGTTGGGGCGCCACTGCCGAGAAGGCCCTGTTCCACGCCGCCATCCCCCTCACCTCCGTCAGTGGCGGCACGGTTGACAGGGCCCTACTCCCCTCAGTCAGCCTGCCTTCGCCTGGTGCTTTCCCTGACACTCCCACTCTCGAAATTTGAAAAGGAATAGGGCAGTGGAGCAGAAAAGTATATAAGAGGAAATACTGTATTTTAAGAGTGTGGTAAGCTGGTAAGCCAGCGGGTGGCGCAGTGGGTTAAACCGCTGAACCATGAGCTGTTGATCAAAAGGTCGGCAGTTCGAATCTGCAATGGGGTGAGCTCTCGTTGCTTGGCCAGCTCCTGCCAACCTAGCAGTTCCAAAGCATGTTAATGCGAGTAGATAAATAGGTACCACTTGCGGGAAGGTAAACAGCGCTCCGTGTTCCAGCCGCATGCTACGTGCTGCGGCAAGGAGAGTCATGCCGGCCACATGACCACGGAGGCGTCTTCGGACAACGCTGGCTCTTCGGCTTTGAAATGGGGATGAGCACCACACCCTAGAGTCGGACACGACTGGACTTAATTGTCAGGGGTCACCTTTACCTTTACCTAAGCTGCTCTGAAGACCTCTCACTCCGAAAGGTGGGAATATGAATCAAACAAACAAGCAAAAGAACAAGAGATCCCACACTTCTGAGGCACGTAGAAAAAGGTGAACAGACAGAACAGCCTATCTCATTTTGGCCCATTCCACCATCTTGATTTACAGCCCTAGAGCCTTGGAATTCTTCCCTGATAGCAGTGATCTTTCTCCAATGACAATGAACTGCATCTGCTAGGAATCTTTGCAGTTCGGGGCTGGCTTCCGAGGCAGCGTCAATCCCTGTTCGCTTTGTCGAGCCAACAATAATGGGAGCTGAAACAACATTGGCAAAACAAATTGATACCTGGCAAGGAGAAGCAGAGATGAGTTTATTTCTCGTTTGCTCGAAGCCACCGCACAACAGATCCTCTTTACAAAGACTTTGCTCTTTACTAATACGAGACAACATTGTTACAAAGCTGCTTACTGTGAAATAATTAAAAACGTGTTGCATCCGAAGCAAATATGGGGAAAAAAAATGGGGGAATCGTTTTGAAAGCAGAAACGGATACATGCTCCAGAAGGCAGGGCAGACATGGAACTAGAAATCCATTTCCAACGTTTGCCTTGCAATCCTCTTGTTCCTAAGTGCCGCCAGGGCAAAATCTGCCACAGCTTTGCTCTTCCAGGTGGCTGCTACCTAAATTAAGGACAACATCACACAACACCCAAAATGTGTCATGGGATCTGTGTATTTGCTCACTGTTTTTGTTAAATAGCAGCTTGGGAGGCACAACAGGGAGTGTAGTTACAGTGGGCCCAAAGTCCTACAGTCTGAAAGTCCAAAAATGTACAGCCTTCCCTGTAAACTGCGTGACTATAATTGAAACCGCACGCAGCGTCCATCTTGGTGCTCTGGAGGTCAACAATGGTGTCGATGTCATCGTCAAGCGCTCTGGATGGCAACAGATGCCCCTGCGCAGCCACCATAGGGCTCTGCGCATTCCACAAAGAAATTAGAGGGTACATTGCTCTCAACTCCCCCCCCCTCACACACACATGCAGTTGTATGCCCTCAAACCACTATTCCAAAAAAGCAGGGCAGGAGTTGTGGTCTAGTGGTTGAGCTGCCGCCTTGCCTGAAAAACAACTAGGACGGCATCGGTTTGAGACAACCGGAAGTTGCCGATAAGCAACCAAAAGCTGTGATACCTCAGCTGGTAAGCTGAGATAGCCTGCGCTGACCCTCTGTGGGAGAGAGGCAGGGATGTGGATCAAGTCTCTGACTCCAAGTCTTGAGTCAAGTCCCAAATCTCTGGGTCCAAGTCTCAAGTCAAGTCCCAAGTCTTTGCCCCCAAGTCCCAAGTCTTTGGTTGTGAGTTGCGAGTCCCTATCTATTTAATGGGGAAACGGGCTTAAACCTGAATAAAATTCAACTTGTCATAAAAGGCTCCAAGTCTTGAGTTGAGACTTTGAGTCTTTTACAATTGCCTAGTCAAGTCTGAGTCGAGCCATTGGTCCAACTCGAGTCCGAGTCAATAGACTCAAGTCTACATTACTGGAGAGAGGTGTCGCTATCAGACAAGCTCGGATCTGGAAGCCGTGTGCAGCCAGGGAGATACCACACTGTTGAAAGGAAACAGCTGGAGAAGACGGGTTCTATGCAAATAGAACATTTAGTGTAAAAAAAACCTATGGGGGTAGAGAAAAGCCTGCCTGTGTAAACTGCCTTGAATAAAGTCTGAGGAGAAATCTGACGATAGAAAGGCGGTATATAAATGCAATTGTTGTTGTTGTTGTTGTTGTTATTGTTGTTGAACAATTTGGCCCTAAGACAAAAATCAGAATTTGGTTCTTGAAAAATCATGTAAGGAGAAAAAACTCGTACTGTCACAAAATAGTCACCCACTTTTTATCCCCTCCCCATTTTCAGGTGGCAAAAAGTGTGGAGCCACTTCATTAGTTTGGATATGTGTGTCGGGTGATTTTTTGGGGGGAGGGAGGTGTTGCTTACTGTTGGCACTGCCATCTTTCCCCAGAATGCCCCTCCGAGGGATGCTACGCCATTAGAGCTGCCGTTGCTGCCACTAATATTTTTTCAAGAAAAACGTCAGAACACCATGCATGAAAACCTCATGCCTTTGTTTTACTGGCAGCAAGATTGAAAATAGCACACTGGTGGACAAGTACCATCTCCTCCAGGAGTGCAGCAGTATCCACAGGTAATGGTCCTTGGCATTAATGGAAAAATTCACAAAACAAATGCATGCCTTGTTAGTGAGATGATTCAGTATCTTTTATGACTGCTTGGTGTCCATTACTCTCATTTGTTAAATGTTTTCCCTTAAAGACATAGTCCTTCTGGGCAGATATAATTACAGTGTCGTCCCCTTTGTATACAATTGCATTTTAATGAAGTCCTATTATATCACTCTACTGATTTTCTACGGTTCCTGTCTTCCGTCGTTTTTGTATGTTGTTCCTTTCTTCTTTTTAAACAGAAATTGTATGGCAACACTTTTCATTTTAATGAACAACATGAATTACAAAGCAAGAATTGTGAAGGTAAGTGAGTCCTGTCATGCCAGATTTAAAAAAAATGTGTTTTTTAAGGCGTGCAGAGAGGCACACAACACTGCATGTGAACATAGTGCTGGGCGTCTGCCAAGCAGTGGTGTCACTAGGGGGGTGCGAACTGCACTAGGTGACACCATCAGGGAGGGGTGACATCAAAATGAGCCCCCTATTAATATGAGCATGAATAGTCCAGCTCATGTGCTTGGAGAGGACGCTGTGGATCCGACTCATAACTGGGAGAAGGGAAGGAGACAGTTCCAGGCCGCCCCATCAGGAGCAAGGTTCCGTCTAGCCAAGAGCAGCCTCACTTACAGATACTGAACTACAGTTCCCATGATGCAATGCAAGCCGACTACCAAGAGCTTCCTATTGCCTTGCATGTCCCCCCTGCATCTCATTGCCAAATGTGGGGCCCTAATGAGCTTCCAGTGCCAGGACACGTGACAACAGGGTGACAGCAACCCTAGTGATGCCACTGTTGCCAGGATCACACAGCTCAGGCCAGTAATATGATTCAGAGGCAGGATGGATGGCAACAAGCCTCAAATCCACAGGCCAATAGGAAGGCCACACTCTGCCAGCGCAATCACTCACACACACCACATCAGGCTGGCTTGGAAGAAACCTTGCCTGCTCCTTGGAAAATTCCAGGAGCAGCTTCTCGTTGCTTGCATAGCACATCTGACCCTGGGAACAAAAGCCACCACCTCCTTATAATTCCTTGATTTGCAGCAAATACGTTCTTGACAAAACAAAGAAGAGCCCCCAACCGTAGTTCTCCTCACCAACGCCATGGCCAAATTCAATCGAGGAACCATGCTAATTAAGAAGCAACCAACAACTGCATGCTCAGCAGCAAGGTGCAAATACAACAGAAAGAACCCATTTAGGGCCAGGAGGGGGGAGCCATCAAGGGTCATCATCACAAAAGAAGGTTCCTGGATGAGCACACCCAATAGGATCCTGTAACACAAAGGGGTGCACAGAACCCCACATGTCTTCGTCCTTCATTCCTCCTGTTGCTGCCTGCCTTGCTGTTGGTTTTGTTGTGTTCACCCACTGAGTACTGTGTTAAGCCACCCCTATTCCTGCAGCAATCTAAGGACCAGCGTGCCAAGCTAGTGCCCAGGATCCATAACCCCCGCTCCCTTCCCCTTTCCAACTCCCCCCCCCCGCTTCTCTCCCCACGTTTCTGAAAGTATGGTTGGCTGGTTAGCAAGGGTATATATGCAGCCCATCGCCTTGCAATGCAGCATTTCGGCAAGGATCAAATCTTCCCTTTTCGCAGCATCTTGACTGCGTTTCCTGCTTCGGGCTTGTCTGCCAGGCCGACTCCTTAGCTCTGTTTGGGACCTTCTCTCTAGCTTTCATGTCCCTCCCTTTGTAGGTCTAGTCACATCATGTTCTTCCCTGCACACCGCCTGGAATTAAAAAAAAAGGAAATGTGACAATGCCTTTTTCTTCAATGCTGCACAGGCGTTGGAAGATCCTTCTTTCAGCAGATACTCTTTTGTCCGTTTCAGGACCTTAGCACTGGGTTGCTAATTGTCCTGCTAGGCTGGGCCTCAAGGTCACATCTTTGCACAGGTCAGGCTCTTTGCCTTCCCCAATCTTGTCCTGTTCTTTCCTTTGAACATAGCAGGGAATCGTCATTCCCGCCCACCACTTTCTTCTATTTCAAGGCCTTCACATCTTTCACCTCCAACCCAAAAATCTGTTTGTGTTCCAAAGCTGACTGATATTTTTCGCATCTTTCTGGCGGGGCCTCGCTGTCATTGGCTATGCCGATGAGCGGAGCAGCCCCCCCCCCATGTCCCCTCCTCTGCTGAGATCTCAGAATTCAATTAGCACTTATTAGCACAGCTGAATGCTGGGGCTCGTCATCTCCCCGGCTAGGTTCTGTTGATGGAGACCCACTCTCTTCCTATGCAGTCAGAAGTTGATGCTCTATGCCAGAATGACTACATTTCTCAATGCAGTCTTTGAGAAAGATGACTACTTTGTGCATTAACTCTCTCTCTCCCCCCCCCCCCCCAGTAGTACTGCTTCATGTGCCCTCACGAGATTTGGGCGCCACCATCTTGGATCACATGAGATTTATCACATACAGCGGGCCGAATAGCAGTAATGGCGCCGGCCGAGGGCTGGAAGTGACGTCATTAAGCAGGAAGTGACATCATTGAGCAAATGATGGCCAGAAATAAGCACTTGTTTCTCACTTAGGAACTCAGCTGCAAATGACAGAAGAGAAAATATGCAAATCTTGATCACATTTTCAAGATGTAGAAGAGCCCAATTATCACTCGGGCCACCCTTTCAGCAGTGCTGGTTCAGCAGCTGAGAGCAGGTTTTGGTGGTGCTGGGAGATTTCATGAGATTCAAGATGGCACCGCCAAAAAAAAAAAAGGTAAGTTTTGGAAGCGGTGGCGGCAGAGTCCGGAAAGCCCAGGACTGACTTGGGACCAGGTCTCAGAAGCTGGGAAAGTCCCAGATTTTCTGGGTCGAATGGTAAGCCTACCTTTCCCCTATCCATAGAACACCCAAGAGAGTCAGCCTGAGATCATTCCTGACTTGCATGCTTCACCTTTTCCAGGTGAAGGGGAATGCCAGGACTCAGCTAGAGGCAGGTGTCAGGTCCCAGGACCTGAAAGAGTTGATTCTTCAGACACTGGATTCAGAAGCACGTTTCCAGCTTTCAAATGGGTGGGTCAGAACTTCTCATTCCACAAGGCTTTTCATTGCCATGTTTAATGGCTATGATCTCCATTATTGTTTTATGCTTGGTTTTAATGGCTGTGTTCTAGCTTCTGCTTCTTTTCTTAGACGTTGGAAGATGCTTTATGAGGTTTTTAATCTAAAAGGTAGGTGTGCTGAATGGGAACCCTTTTGACCTTTTAGTTAAGCCCTGAGATTGGAGCAGATGGTCTAGGCCAGGGGTGTCAAACTCATTTCATACAGCGGGCCGAATAGCAGTCATTCGGGCCGAATAGCAGGCTGAGCGCTGGAAGTGACGTCATTAAGCAGGAAGTGACATCATTGAGCAAATGATGGCCAGAAATAAGCACTTGTTTCTCACTTAGGAACTCAGCTGCAAATGACAGAAGAGAAAATATGCAAATCTTGATCACATTTTCAAGATGTAGAAAAGCCCAGTTATCACTCAGGCCACCCTTTCAGCAGTGCTGTTTCAGCAGCTGAGAGCAGGTGTTGGTGGTGCTGGGAGAGCCCAGTTATCACAGGGGCTGGATATCTGTCCCTGGGCCCTTACGTTTGACACCCCTGATCTAGGCAGTGTGACCATGATGGCCTCTGCAGCAGTTCCAGGGCAAATACTCCCCACCGACACACCTCTTCAGACCAGGAGAAGAACAATGAAATGGCAAGTGATGATAAGTGTTTTTTGAGATGGGATCCATCTTGATAGACTTTGTCTTGGATTTATTTTGCTTTGTCCCTAATATCAAGCACCTGATTTTGCCCATTTTCTTTTGATAAACCATACCTGTACCGGCCTCTCTCATTAAGACAAGAACTCTGAGCGAACGTCCTCTTTGCATCGCAACAGACGGCGTCTTTGGCTAAAAGCTACCAGGTCTTTAGCTGTTGGCCTGTGCACATGTGCGGAGGAGGTGGACAAGCCTGAGCGAGCGAATCCTTTTCACACCTCTTACAACCAGCTTCACTGCTGGGAAAAAGCACAGGTTAGAGGATGAACCACCCCAGTGGGAGGGAAGGCGTGAGAAGGAGCCAGGAATTCATCTTTGGTGGCAGCAAAACCTACCGCGCAGGAGTCAGGCTGGGAGAAAGCAATGACAGCCAGGACAGGTGATGGTCAGTGTATGCCCAAGTCTTCCCTTGGAGAATATGAAAGTGCTTCGGAGAACCCAGCGCGCAAGCGTGCCTTGCTATTCCTCTACACCACAGCAGGATAGAAATCTTTTAAATGCATGCATACAGACAAGTGTGCGAGATTTTCCTCCAGCATTTGAAATGTGAGGTGCTTAAGACTTGCTGGTATCTCACAAGCTGCCAATGCTAACATGCTGTCAAATACTAAAGACGGCTGCTTGCCAGCGACTGTCAGAGATGAAACGCCATAGATCTCTATCAAACATCACGAAAATGAGTGGCTGCTGGTCCATATCTGGGCATAATCCTTAGAGAGCGCCCATTTGCAGATGTGGAGGGGGAGCTGCTGCCACCACCACCACCACCACCGATTCCCTGGGAAACTACCAACCCTCTCCTCACCTCGAGGTATACCAGTATCCACCCAAGGAGGGGGTGAGCCCACAGAGCTCACTTGCCAGGTGATGAATTGGCCACCGTTGTCTGCCTGTCCAGCTCTGCTGTTTTCCCTCCTGCTCCCTAGATTCAAGAAGGGGGAACTGAATGCCAGAGGTGCTTGTTTAGCGGTAGGACTGGAGAGGGCAGCAGACCGATGGGCTCACCCGTCTGCTGCCCCTCCAACCATCCCTGCTCCACCCAACCATTTCAGGTTGCTTCATGGCAAGGCCAGCCCTGTTGTGAGGATTACCTTGAAGAGGCACAAGGAGAAAAAGTTCACTTTTTTTTTTTTGGTGCGCCACTTGGAATGAATCATTCTGGAGGGATTTTTTCCCCTACTTTTTTTGGCCACTTATATATTCCCTCTGCAAATAGACCATCTGGAGATACTCTGCAACGTTTCTCACATTGACTCCACAGGAGGAATTATTTTTTTCCCCCCTCTGTTCATATCTGGATGGTATCTTGTCAGCTAGCAATTCTTAGAGAATTCTAGATGAAAATGTTTTTTATAGGAGTGTTTATTATTTATCGTTGCACACCCTCCGTGTATTTGACGCTTTCCACAGTAGATTATGCTTCCTTAAGAAATTTGCAATCTATATTTAGATTGGGGCAGCACCAACAAAGAGACAGGAGAAAGAGAGGAGGGATGAAAAGGGAATCATATATTGAGAAAATGGGGTCACTTGTAATGAGTTGTGATGGTCAGATTCAAAATACAAATGCCCCCAGTCTGAAGAACCTCACTCCCAAGGGAAGCTCAGCCCAGACCTCCCCAAATTTGGGGTTGGCTCACACTGGATTTCACTCCTGCCACCACCAGCTGCCATTTCTTCTGTCCCTCCTGGATCCTCCCCTTCTCCCAAACATACCTGGCAGCGGTGGTAGGATAGCAGAGATAAGATCTCTCTGTGGGACTCTGTGTGTGCTCTCCCTTCTGCAAGTCTACAATGCTGCCACAGCAGGGTCCCAGATGCAATGAGCCCTGGGAAACGTAGTTCCCCAAGGCGCCCAAATCTATAGTATGAACTTGTGCCCTTAAGAACTATGTTTCCTGTGCACCCTAGAGCCTGGGATGTCACTATTGTAGTGTTCTAGACATCAGGGAAGGAGGAAAACCTTACCCAAGAGCTGCCATGTTGGCTCACTTTTTTTTTTTTTTGAGAAGGTTACTTTGAGAAAAGAAACAAGGTAGTGGTTTGGGGGGTTGTGAAGGGAGGAGTGGAGATGCTTGCACTCCCCCCCCCATGACATGCAGAATTGAGATTGGGACCAATCATGGTGTTTTCAGACTTTGGGAGAAGGACTGGAGAAATCGCTCATTTTACTGAGCCCAGTTTGGAAATAATTTGAGGGGAATTCACCCATCACCAATACATCACTAGCATTTTTTTCAGTTGGGGGAGAGGAAAGGGTTAAAAGACACCATGGAAGAGATTCCGATCTAGAGGAGGTCGAAGGTTGGGATTCTGGTGGTATTCTGGAAGGAGGTTCGTGCATAAGCAAAGGGTTGGGACCAGCTTGTCCAGTGCTTGAGTTGGTGCATCAACCACAGCCCTCTCCTGATCAGCCTCCTCTGTTCCTCTTCCTCCTCCTGCTCCCTGGATTTGAACAGGAATGTTTCAACTTAAGTACAGACCTCCGGAACCCAGCCAGTACTGAGTCAGCCCCTTGGTCTGCCTAACTCAGCGTTGTCTACCCTGGCTGGCAGCAGCTCTCCCAGGCTTCAGACAGGGGCCTTTCACAGCCCTACTTGCAGATGGTGGCAGGACTTGAACCTGGGGTCTTCCTCCATAGGCTCTACCACGGAGCTGCCTTTACCCAGCATACAGCCCCCGTTTCAGCAACAGACCTCAGGGATCTGAAGCTTTCATGGCCAGCAATGATACAGGAAGAAAGAAGCATCTCAATGGGTTTCAAAGAAAGAAGCATCTCAACAGGTTTAAAAGAAAGAAGCATCTGTCTCAATGGGTTTAAAAGAAAGAAGCATCTCAACGGGTTTCAAAGAAAGAAGCATCTGTCTCAACGGGTTTCAAAGAAAGAAGCATCTCAACGGGTTTCAAAGAAAGAAGCATCTCAACGGGTTTCAAAGAAAGAAGCATCTCAACGGGTTTCAAAGAAAGAAGCATCTGTCTCAATGGGTTTCAAAGAAAGAAGCATCTCAACGGGTTTCAAAGAAAGAAGCATCTCAATGGGTTTAAAAGAAAGAAGCATCTGTCTCAATGGGTTTAAAATAAAGAAGCATCTCAACGGGTTTCAAAGAAAGAAGCATCTGTCTCAACGGGTTAAAAGAAAGAAGCATCTCAATGGGTTTCAAAGAAAGAAGCATCTCAACGGGTTAAAAGAAAGAAGCATCTCAATGGGTTTCAAAGAAAGAAGCATCTCAACGGGTTAAAAGAAAGACGCATCCCAATGGCTTTTAAACCCATTGAGATGCTTCTTTCTTCCTGGACCTCAGGGACTTTCGGCTGGAGAACATTGTCCTTAGATTTGCCTTGTTGATTTGGCGATTTAGGGAGCATTCTCCTTTCTATGTTGTGTTTTTGTTCTCACCTTTCCTCCGTTTCACTAGGTGAGGCCTGGAACGAGCCCAGGACGCTGCTTGTTGCAGATTTGGACCAACAGCAGTCTGTCGTCGTCAGCATCATTGCCAGGAACCCAGGATCACATCCCAGCTGTCTTGTTCTCTGAGTCACACCATCAGCTCTTGCCCGGTGCAGCAACTGAAGGAAGTTGGCTGTTGAGTCCTCTTCATCTCCTCCAGTCCAGCTGCTTCTTGTTTATAAGGATGAAAGCCAGAATGGTCCAATCTCATTCCACATCCTCTCTGCACATGAATTATCACATAACCCAAAAAGATGTGACTTCCAGAGGATGGTTGGGTTGTTAGTCTGTAGCAGCAAAAAACCACGGGCAACAGGTACCAGCTGACAGGTACTATCAGATGGGCCTGCGACAGGAAAAGGGGGTTCTGCAATGAATGAAGCAAACATGATTTGCTTCGCTAATGAATCCTCTTGCTGTATCGATCGATTGCAGGATGAACCGGCGTATCCGATAGTTCTGTTGCATTGTTGTTGCTGTGGACAGTTTGGATACGGTTTGTATGGAATCGCATTTTGTACTGATACAGTGTGGATAGGGATAATGTTGTTGTGTTATTCTACTGGAGTGCAATGCCTGCAGAAAGCAAATGTTTGCGATGTGCAAAAAAAGCATGACTATGCCTCACTTGACTCATCATCAACACACACACACACACACACACACACCCCGGATGTTCTTTCATCACAGCTCCAAGTGTTAAAGAGCTCACCCAGAGACTGTGGGCAAGGATCCCTTCCATCAGAACTCCAAATTCCAAAGGAGAAGGCTGTATCGCACTGTAATTAAGAATTAGGGAGAGATGAACATATAATTATGCTGCCAAAGCAAGGTGCCTCCTGGAGATCGCAGTGGCTGGCTCCCTTCCAAACTGCGAATGAGCTCCAAGGAAGTCGTCCCAGTGCAATTGCCATTCTGTCCATCTTTCCCAGGACACAGAGATTCCTTTCAGGAATCCACAGCCAGGGTCACAGATGAGGCTGGAGCGGGTTCATTCATTTATTCATTCAAAATATCTGTATTCTGCCTTTTGTCCTACTCCCCAAGGATTCAAAATCCAAAAATGCAACAAAAGAAAATCACAAAAGCTAAAAGCAGCAGAACAGAGATAATAAGGAAAGCGGTAAAAAGCAACCATACAATAAAACAGTAAACACAATAAAAACAGCAGCTGATTATAACAAGCAATCCTATTTCCAGTGATTAAATGACAACTAAAATAGCATAAAAAGTTCAAGGGGGGGATTTCTCCTGGTTCTTAGTTCCTTATTTAGCACAGAGGAGCAGGAGCAGCCCAAAGAAAAAACCTCTGCATGTCTCTGCCCCTCCAAATAAGGCTTGGGCCACTCCAAATTCGACACCCCCCATGGCCAGGAGACTGTCTCCTATGCAATGTGCTAGCACTGTGTCTGACCAAAACCTGTCCTTCTGCACACAGTGCCCTCGTGGGTCTCTTCTCTCCCTCTCCAAGTACCTTCACTTCCATCCTCACCCTACATCCTTCCAGGCTACCATCTCATTGCATGTTAAGGGCTTGCTCCATCACCCTTCTTCGGCTTTTGAGGTCATCGTTCCCTTTTAGCTACAGGTACAGGTGGCGCAGTGGGTTAAACCGCTGAACCATGAGCTGTTGATCGAAAGGTCGGCATTTCGAATCCGCGACGGGGTGAGCTCTCGTTGCTTGGCCAGCTCCTGCCAACCTAGCAGTTCCAAAGCATGTTCATGCGAGTAGATAAATAGGTACCGCTTGCGGGAAGGTAAACAGCGCTCCGTGTTCCAGCCGCATGCTACGCGCTGCGGCAAGGAGAGTCATGCCGGCCACATGACCACGGAGGCGTCTTCGGACAACGCTGGCTCTTCGGCTTTGAAATGGGGATGAGCACCACACCCTAGAGTCGGACACGACTGGACTTAATTGTCAGGGGTCACCTTTACCTTACAGGTGTTTTAGGTACAGGTGTTTTAAAAAGCAGTACTGTGTTTTGCCTTTGTTTTCCCACTCCACTGAGGGTGCAGTTACTAGATGGAGGGCTGTTGAATCGTTCCTAGATTGGAGCTCAAATCTCCAATCTAGGGTTGGTGAGGACTGTTGGAAGTGTGAACTCTTTCCATTGTTTGACAAAAGTTGTTTTTCCACCAAACTCAGGCATCCAGGGAGGTGGTGATCCTCATACGGCACCCAATATGCTGTTCCACCAGGATCCGGAGCTGGAAGGCTTCTTCTGAATTTTGGAGGCATGAAAACTCCATTTGCATCTTCTAAGAAGTAAACAAGTCTCTATTCAGATTTGGAGCATTAGGCTCCATGGATCAATTAAGGAAGCGGGGAGGGTGATTACATGGTTCAAATGAATAATGTGGCCTTCCTGGCCTGTGGGTCTCTGGCCTTTTGCCATCAGTCTTGTAAATAGCTATGTTCCTGGTCTGGCCCTTTGCTCTCCATGCCTCGAATTAAACAGAAATAAAATATTGACTATGTAACAAGGTCCCTCTTTAGAGAGCTCTCCATGACTACTAATCGTGACATCTACCTTACAGAACTTTCCTGTTCAGAAGTGTAACCCTGAATTTCGGCGGCTGCTTTCAGGCACTCATCAGCTTCCCATAAGCACCCTCCCTGTCACACTGTCTATGCCATACTGTTCAGCCATGGATCAGGCACCTCACCCATCTGCTTCCCCAACTAGATTTGGAACAGGTACAAGAGCCCTGCCCCCCCAAAAGTTGGCAACTCTAATTGTCAGTAAGGGAATGACTTTTGGGGGGGAGGAGGCTATGACATAATGACAGAGTCAGGAGCTCTGCTGCTGGCCCCTCCATATATATTTTTTTTCCTTTAACGTTGCACCTCTTGGGGACAGGTCTACTAATATGTAGAAAAAATACAGTCAGCTGCTCCAAGACCCTGGGATAATGTAGAATATACATTGGAATAGTAAAATAATTGTAATAATTGCAAGCCATCTGGGGCCCGAGTGGGGGGGGGGAGAGAAGGGCAGGATAACACTTTCAGCTTTCCCTAAGCAGCAAGTTTGCCTTCTGGGACCAAGTTCATCTTTTCTAGTGGCTGTTTGCTGGGGGGGCCCTCATTTATTTTCAGACTGTAAGCCCTTTGGGGGCAGCAGAGAACCATTTTTCCCCATTCTTTTGGTATGTAAACAACTTTGTAAACTTCTTTGTTAACAAATAGTAACAGTAACAGGGTGTAAATGTAATTTACCAGGAAGTGATTGTTTAACTTGGGATTTTTCTTGTTACTGTTATATTGTGCTATTCTAGAAGGGGCATGATCTGACTAAAATGGGGGGGGGGTTTCAGGGGGTAGGGCTTGTGGATTTCATTAACCATTTCCCCACAGATTGAGCATGTGTGGTATATAAAGTCTTGCATGTTCTCCTGTGCAAGTCCACTGTAATGAAGCCACCATGTTCTTGTGAAGCAGTGTGTGTTCATGGTGGGGGAGGTGCTTACACAAGAGGACTTGTAGCTGAATTATGACCCACATGGTGGAGAACACAGGAAACTGGGTTGGACGAACCCTTGATGTGTCTTGTTGTTGTTCAGTCGTTAAGTCATGTCCGACCCTTCGTGATCCCATGAACCACATCCCGCCAGGCCTTCCTGTCCTCCACTATCTTCCTGAGTTCGCTCATTTTCATGTTCGTTGCATCGGTGATGCTGTCTAACCATCTCATCCTTGGCCTTCCCCTTCTCCTTTTGCCTTCAATCTTTCCCAGCATCAGAGTCTTCTCCAGAGAGTCCTCTCTTCGCATTAGGTGGCCAAAATATTTGAGTTTCAGCCTCAGTACCTGTCCTTCCAGGGAACAGTCAGGGAAATTTTTCTCTCCCCTGCCTAGAGATACTTTGCTTTCAGAAAGGCCCCCAGTTCAATCCCCTGGCAGCAAATGCTTGACTGCTGAACACCAGGGTCCCTTCTCTCTCCCCCCCCTACCCCCACCCCAGACCCTGCTGCTCTTCCAACTCATACAGCACAATCCTAGCTAGGCAAATCTACTCAGATTACATCCCACCGTGATTATTGGGCCTACTCACAGGAAAGTGTATCTAGGGTCGCAGCAGCCTCCATTGCACTCCAATGTTGCCCCCCACAACATATATAATTCCCCTTTCCCCCCAAGATATTCCTGCTATTCCTGGTGGCTGACGAGAGTGGGAATGAATGGAGGATACCGTTTTGTGTTTGACGTGATTCAAAATCGCGTTGTGTGCACGCCCCCTCCCCCACCGCCATACCGAACACCCTTTTGCTTTCAGAGTCACTCGCATCTCCTCCCTCTTGCTCCAGAATCACTAAAATACGGCTCAGAAATCAGCGCACCATTCACAAAGCATACACAGGGGAAGTGGGGTGGGGGAGTTACTATTCCCGCCTCCCCCAATGCAAAGCTTGGACTCTAATTCTAAAGTGTGTCAAGGATTGATATGACTAATGTGAAGCCGATTCAGAAGTGCTTTGTTCCGGGGTTATAAACCCGGTGGGCGCAGGCAACGCGCGCTTGCTGCTGCGTCCCACTCCGGAGTCAACCGGGGCAGCTACGAGGAGGCCCGCCCGCTCCTGCGCCTCCTGCCTGCCTCTCGCCTCTTGCCTGTCTCGCGGCCGCCCCAGGGCAGCCCGGCTCTTTCCTTGGCGCCCTTTAGGTGGCAGCGTCCCTCCAGGAATGACGGGCAGCTGCGCCTGGGTCGCGGCGGCTGGAAGCCGTCCGAGAGAGCCGCGCTTTGCGGCAGTCCTTGCTTCGTCCCTCTTCGCCAGCAGTCTCTCTCCTTGCCTGCCCTGGAACGGTGTGTCTTTCCGGGGGGGGGGAGGGCTGGGTCTCTCCCACCTCTCCCCGCAAACACCGCTCCTTTTCCCAGTCCAAACGCAACGCCTTTTCCCTCGGCTCCCCTTTGGGGCGCGAAGTGCAGGCAGGGGCTTCTGAGCCACTCTCCTCTCCCTGCAGGAAAGATTCGTGGTGGGAGGGGGTGTCGTGCCCCCCCTCCCCGCCCCGACGCCGAGTGTGGCTGCGGACGGAGTCCCTCGCTCGCTCGCCTGCCGTGGCCAAGCACTGCCTTCCCCAGCAGCGCGGCGCTCCGCCTCGCCATGCGCTCCCTCGCCAGAGCGCACGACCACTCCCTCCGCCCTCCCTCCGTCTCTCTCTCTCTCTCTCTCTCTCTCTCCTCCAGCCAGTAAATCCGATCTAGGCCGATTCCTCTCACGTCAAACCACATGATCCCATAAAACATTCATCGCCTCGCCGTCCCCCGCTCCAGCAGGCGCACCAGCCTTGCCGTCCGCTCGCCGCCTCCTCGCCTTCGGAGAAGGAAAACAGCCTCCTCCCAGCCAGGGCGGAGAAAAACCCCGACGAGGGCTCCGGAGATCAGGAGCCGAGCCGAGCCAGCCGCGGCGGGCGTCGTAGCAGCAGCAGCAGCTTCGCTGGGAAGGGGGAGCTCGCCGCGCGTCGTCGATCCTCCTGCCTGGATGCTGGCTCCGGCCGCGACACTGCTGCGCCCCGGTCGCCTGATGAGCGAGGCGGGCTCCAGCGTGCGCAGAGGCAGCGGCCGCCCCGTCCCCGCGCTCTGGCGGAAGTTTGCATGAGGCTCCGCTGCCCCTCAATCTCTCTGCGCCCCTTTTGGGAAGGATTGGTACCCCTTTGCCCTCCGAGACGTGCCTTCGCCGAGCCCCTAAAATGAAGAGGGCGATCGCTGACGGTAAGCGGCGGCTCTGCCCGACGGGGTCTGGGTGGCGGAGAGGTGAGCGCTTTGCGCACGGGCGGCTCCGAGAAGAAGTCCCAAGTTATTCAACTTTTCTCGCTCTCCGCTGCGGATCAAAACGACCCGCGGCCGGGCAGCGGTCACTGAGCGCTGGATTAGGGTATCGTCGGGGGCGGGGGACTGGGGGAGAAGCGAATGGAGGAAAGATGCTAAACTTGACTGTGGAGGGAGGGCACGGAAAAGGGCACGTCTTCTGCCCAAAATGGAGAGCGGTTAGGTGGACGTGTGTGTCGGGGGGAGGACGACAGCAGACCCCACCTTTGTGTGTTTCTCCGTCTTGACGCAGAGTTTTGCCTTGTTGTTGGGCAAAGTGTGTGTGTGAATACGATTCGACACTGGATGGTTCGGAAGGAATGCGAAGCAGAGGAAGAGTTGCGGGTGGCTTTGCCGGGTTGGGGGGTGGGGGTCGGCTTTTGGCGCCCCCCCCTACCCTTTTGTGTCATTGCAGAGGGGAGTGTCTGCTTGGGAAAGGTGAGAGGGCGTCAACATCTCAATCCTTTTAAACTTAGCCCCAAAGAGGGGGGCTAAGAGGGGGGCGCATTTGCCGGCTTGCGCGTATGGGGGAGGGGGATGACCCCAGTATTAACAGATCCAGACAGACAATAGACAGGATTTTTGACTGCAATCCTCTGCACGCCGATCTGGAAGGGAGCGCCATAGTAGGACACACTGAGATTTGCTTCCGAGTAAACACAGGACTGCGCTGTTCACGAGGAGGGCGCCTGAAAGCCAGCGGTGTTTGGAAATGTTGTGTTTGGGTGTGTGTGTGTGTGTGGGGGGGGGGGGGGCTCTTGGTTCAACCAACTTGGAAAGTCCTGAAGATCAGTTAAAGCGGCGATCTTTCGCGGCCTGGGTGGGGAGAAGTGAACGGTCGATGGTCCTGGGTGGCTGTCAGTAGAGATCGGTGAACAAGACCCCTTTCCCACCTCGAAGGCGCGCGCTCTCGGTGGCGCTGGGCTCGCCTGTGGAAGTCCCCTTTCAGTGTCCCCCCCCCGGGTTTCTTAAGAGCGCCCCCCTCCCAGAAGCTTGATGCCCTGCAGATCCAGCAGGTGTCTGCAGAGGCGCTCCTGTCTGGTATCCTCTATTAATGGTGCCCCCCCCCTGCATCCTGGACGGACCCGGCAGGTCTTGCGTCTGACACCCCTCGATGTTGCTTGTACTGAGCCAATCTGAACAATTGCCCCCCCTCTCTCTCTCTCTCGTGTGTGTGTGTGTGTGTGTGTGTGTGTGTGTGTGTGTGTGTGTGTGTGTGTGTGTGTGTGTGTGTGAGTGAACCTCCTTTGGGGAGGGAAGAGGCAGGACTGAGAGAGTCCCCAAACTCCTGGAATTTGCCTTGCTTAATGTTGGTTAAGTTTTGGGATACAGCTTAGGATAAAACAGAGCGTGATCAGGTTTCAGCAAGGATGGAGGATCAGATGAGTTGGGAGGACAAAACTGACAGACTGAAGAACCCAAGAAGAAGGGAAACAACGCATGGTGTGTCTGTGTGGAGGCTAGAAAGGATGGAAGAGCATATCCATGGGTCAAATATTCCAGCAGCATTATCCTCCCCCCCCCCCCCCCACACACACAGCCAAGACCAGTAAACTATATTGTCAACCGTCTGAGTTGGGGCAAAGTTCCCCAGTGCTTATCTGAAAAATGGACTGTGGGATAATGTGACATTCCTCTCTGGGTACCCATGCAAGAATCATGGATTCTTGATTCTTGCATGGGGGAGCCGAGAGTAGCCTAACCCTTCCCTCCAAATGCGTCACGCCCCTGGAAGAATCCTGCTGGCCACAATTATTTTATTCTTCACCACAGTTATTTTTTCTGAGCCCATTTTTTTTCTCCCATTGCCAATTGGGCATCAAATAGCTCCGGAGGTTGCCCCCCCCCCCCCGCTCACTACATCCTTCGGAGGAACCCATGGAATTGAAACCCCTCCTAACTCTATTTAAGTGTGATCTGCAGATGGAAGGAGGAGCCTGTCACTGGGGTAGAGGGGAGCAAAGGGAGGGATTGCTGGGGGGGGGGTTCCCAAGCCATGCCAGTGCAAAGTATGAGCAAGTTGTTTGTCTTCTTTTGCCTGGGCATTAATAAAAGGAGCTCAACCTTGCTGACTGGGCAGAGAGATGCTTTTTATAGCAGTGAATCTCTTATATTTAGCAGGGGAGAGTCTCTCTTTGGTTGTCTGCATGCTGGTGCTCTTCTGCATCTTTCTCAATGGGGGGCTGTTTGGGGACAGAGGCCATCCATCCCACTATTTATTTGTGCTCTGTAACCTGCTTTGTGAGCTTTGTTTGTCGCTGTTGTTGAAAAGTGGCATATAAATATTTGTAGTGGTCGGAAACTGGATGAAGGCTTGGGCGGCGAAAATGATATGCCGAATGAACCGAATTGAGTTGTGGATGCTCGGAATGGCTTTTGTTCTACTGTGCACCAGGGCCTGGGTGTAACTGGCATGGATGGATTTTGGAAGAGGACTACGTGGGGGGTTGCCAGCCAGAGGAAAATGACGTCCATTTCGGTTTGGGCAAAAACTGGAGTCTGTTTCAGGGGAACTGACAGTTTCAGAGGTGATGCCGCTATGAGGCAAGGGGTGAGGCTCCGGTGGCAGATTTTGGGAGGCCAGTGGGAGATCCATGGAGCACAGTCCAATGGGGCTTCCCACTGTGCATGCCCCATTGAAAAGACCCATCTTCTTGTGCATTCCCCTTCATGTACTGGAGCTTCCCTGGAGAATTTCCCTGTCTTCCCTAGAGATAAAAGAAAATATTTCTTTACCCAGCGTGTAATTGGTTTGCCACAGGATGTGGTGATGGCACCTGGCCTGGATGCCTTTAAAAGGGGATTGGACAGATTTATGGAGGAAAAGTCCATCACAGTTTACAAGCCATGATGGGGATAAGCAACCTCCTGGTTGGAGGGGTAGGTTTTCTCTGTGCCAGGTGCAAGGGAGTGGCAACAGGATACAGGTCTCTTGTTGTCTTGTGTGCTCCCTGAGGCATCTGGTGGGGCCACTGTGAGATACAGGAAGCTGGACTAGATGGGCCTTTGGCCTGATCCAGCAGCCGGGCTCTTCTTATGTTCTTAATTTCCCATTGGATTGTGCCTCGAGTTAATTAGTGGGAGTGTCATTTGGGTTCCCCACATTCGAAAATGTTGTGGGCTGGTGCTGGGTCATCTGTAAATATTCCAGCCAATTGGGGTCTCTCCTTGGTGTAGCAGTAGCTGATTTTAACTGGAGACACTTAAAAGGCCCCTGAACCTATCTTGTGTTACTAGCTATTTGGGACAAAATGTGGCAGAATAATCGAATGTATTTCATTGCCAGTGCAGGCTTTACACTTCCATTACATTAATGGACCAGTTTGTGGAAAATCTGATTGAAGCCCGCCCTCCATGTAAAAAGAACATTGTGGTTGTGAGGATGGGCCGTGAGTCCACAAACCCTGGGGCCACAAAGTCCATGAAAGCCTTGAGCTCATCTGCTCATGACCGGTGCTGAGAACCAATTGAGTGAAGTCTCTTAAAAAACAGTACGGACAATATTGAAGTATGATGCAGCACTGTAGAGGTAAGGAGATATCAACCGAATAACTGCATTATAATCGATGCACGAGGAAGATGAGTACGATACAGGTTTAAAGAGCCCCTTTTTGGCCCTGTTCCTGTCCCACTTCTGAAGGTGAGACAGGAATGATCCAGTATGCAGGTCACAATTCTTATAAGTGGACACAGAAAAAAGAACACAGAAGGTGACGTTAGATGCATAATTGGTGTAAATGTGAATCTCGGCTTTCCTTTTCTTTATTAACCCACCCCACGTTTCTAGTCCTTATGGTACTCAAAATATGTGTGTCCTGTGTGGGCAATGTCTGGTGACAGAGGTGGCACCAGGTTCTGAGGGGATGTGAGGGCATCTGTGTGTCGGGGGCCATGAGTGTGAGCACTTGGGTCCCCTGTAAAGGGTGCACTCTCTCTTCCATGTCATGTCTCACCATTTCCCCATGCTCTGCACTTCCTCTTGCTCCATCTTCAACTTACCTGGGCTTGTTCCATTCACCAGGAGGGTCCGGGGGGGGGGGAGGAACTGCCTGTACAAGCTCTGCATGGTCACTCCCCCTCCCGGAAAATCATGCTTCAGGACCTCAGTGGCACAGGAGTCCTTAGCTGATTGGCTGGGAGGGATGAGGGAATGAATAAGGCAGTGGTTTCCAAACTGGGAGGCGTGGCTCGCAGGGGAGCCGCGGATACCAGCCAGGGGAGCCGCGGAGTGCCACAGAATCCTTGCGGAAAACAGTGCAATGCCAATTGGCAGGCATCAACATCATGTCATGGGGAGCCGCAGCCAATGGTTGCCAATGGTCAAGGAAGCCGCAGGTCAAAAAAGTCTGAGAAACACTGGAATAAAGGCTCATGCAATATCTGTGCAGGCACTTCTCTCTCCCCCCTGCCCAATCACACTGCCTCCTAGGGATGCTCTCCTCACCAAAGATCCCTGGGAACAACCCCATTGGCTGTTGCTTCGTCATGTGAGTCTGTGCAAAACCTAGAGTTGCACCAGAACTCTGAGGTTGTTTTTTAACTGTGTGTAAGTTAACTGTGTGTAACTGTGTGGCGCAGTGGGTTAAACCGCTGAACCATGAGCTGTCGATCGAAAGGTTGGCAGTTCGAATCCGCGACGGGGTGAGCTCTCGTTGCTTGGCCAGCTCCTGCCAACCTAGCAGTTCCAAAGCATATTAATGCGAGTAGATAAATAGGTACCGCTTGCGGGAAGGTAAACAGCGCTCCGTGTTCCAGCCGCATGCTACACGCTGCGGCAAGGAGAGTCATGCCGGCCACATGACCATGGAGGCGTCTTCGGACAACGCTGGCTCTTCGGCTTTGAAATGGGGATGAGCACCATACCCTAGAGTCGGACACGACTGGACTTAATTGTCAGGGGTCACCTTTACCTTTACCATAAGGTTTTTTCACATTTTTTTATACCCCCTTCCTCCAAGGAGCTCAGGGCAGTGTACATAGTTCCTTCCCTCCTTTTGTCCTCACAACAATCCTGTGAGGTAGGTGAGGCTGAAAGATAGTGACTGGCCCAAGGTCACCCAGGAAGCTTCATGGCTGAGCAGGGATTTGAACCTGGATCTTCCAGGTCTAAGTCCAACTCCCAAACCATAGACTTCTATGACTCGGTTTTCTATGGGCTCCTGCAACTTGCACAGCAGTCAGTGATGATGGGATAGATTGGCTGGGGGCTTTGGGGGAGTCATTGGCACGTGTCCCAAGAAGACTCCCTTTTGGAGCCACCCCTGTCTGGTGATGTTTCATGGCCTCCCTCTCCCTTGGAAGATGCTGATTCAGGCGCCGATCCTATGCAGGCTGTGTGACCAAAGGGTCAGTCGCAGTGCCTCAACAAGATGCACATAGGGCTGGCATGACAAATGATTCCCAGCAGCGTTCCTGGAAAGCTGGGCTGAACCGGAAGTCAGCAATGACCTACTACGGCATCATCTCCGAAGGCTGGAAGACGCTGCCGGGCAGCAACCGAAAGGGTCCTCGTTGCGATGAACACAAAAGACAATCGGAATGATCCAGGTGCTGGGGAGCAAAGGCAAAGATGCTTGGGGAGTTTGAGTTTTGCAAAAACGATGACACAGGAGAACATGAGAGAAAGTTCTGAAATGGTACATTTTGTTGAGAAAGTGGAGTGAGGGAAGGTTCGTTTTCTCCCTCTCTCATCATAGTCGAACTTGGGATGGAATGGACTTGCTGGGTGGACCAAAGGCAGGCTTGCTTTGCACAATGAAGATCTCACTGCTCCAAGTTGGGATGATGGCCAGGAGCACAGAGAGTCTAACCAGGGGCTTGGGCAAGTGCATGGTGGACAGAGCTCTAGCAGTTGCGATTAGTCGTGAAGGCGATACAGGGTCTTCCTGGTGACAGGCAGCCTCCCTCCATGTGCCACTTTCTGGGGGAGGGATTTCCCCCCCCCACTTGATCCCAGAGACACCTGATCAGCTCCTGTTGGAAGCAGGATGCTGGGTTCGACGGTGGGGTCCTTAATGAGGTGGGCCCAAGTTCCCTTTTGGATTTGAGAAGTGGCGACTCCGGTCTGCATGCGAGGATTGTTCGGGTCAGGGGCAGACTGGCAGAGGCTTAGTGGATGGAAAGTAACTTTGGTCGTCTTGGTATTATAAGATGCTTCAAATGTGTATCACCTTTTATATGACTTGAGTTGTCACGGCTCCAGTGAAGTCCATTCTGTTCTTGCTGGCCTTTGGGTAGCGTTGCTTAACCTTTTGGTGATTCTTATTCCCTCTGTTCAAAAGGCTTTTGTTGGCTGTGTTTTCTTCTGCGGGCATGTTGGGGTGGGTTTTTTCCCCCCTTCATATTTTGCTTTGTTTGATGTGCTTTTTGATTTGCAGCCTGCTAGGAAGGATTTGTGAGCTGCCTTCAGATCATTTGTGATAAGGCCGGATCTCAATCCTAACAATAGAATCGATAATAAATAAATAACCTGGCTGGAAGGTGAGCCGATAAACCAAATGACTGCTTAGGGCAATGCCTAGAAATTCGGGTAAGTTTTCCTGTTCAGTTAGTTTGAATGCAACCATTGGAAGGGCACATAGGAAGCTGCTGTTTGCTGAGTCAGGCCATTGGTCTACTTAGGACAGACCTGTCTGCACTGACAGGAAGCCATAACTCAAGAAGGTTTCGGGTTCAGGGGTCTTTATCAGCCCTGTTTGGAGATGCTGCCAACCTGGGACTGAATCCGCACGCCTCTCCATGGAAAGCATGGGCTGCGCTGGAAGGCCTTCTGCTTTTGGAAGGATTCTTGTGTTGACACTAGGGTGAGCTGCTTCAACTCCACTCTGAGCATCTTTTGGTGCTCTTTCCTGCAAGTGACAGAGTTATAAAGGCAGTGCCTGAAATAGGTCTCACTGAAGCCACATGACAGACACCCTTTCTGCAAGGCAGCATTTTCTAGTGCTTCCCCTCCCCCTACCAATTAAACTGGAAGTGCCAACCCCCCCATTTTTTTAGGTTCAGTCTGTCATTTTGTTGTTGTTCAGTCGTTAAGTCGTGTCCGACCCTTTGTGATCCCATGAACCATATCCCGGCAGGCCTTCCTGTCCTCCACTATCTTCCTGAGTTCGCTCATTTTCATGTTGGTTGCATTGGTGATGCTGTCTAACCATCTCATCCTTTGCCTTCCCCTTCTCCTTTTGCCTTTAATCTTTCCCAGCATCAGAGTCTTCTCCAGAGAGTCCTCTCTTCGCATTAGGTGGCCAAAATATTTGAGCTTCAGCCTCAGTACCTGTCCTTCCAGGGAACAGTCAGGGTTGATTTAATTTAGGATTGACTGATTTGATCTCCTAGCAGTCCAAGGGACTCTCAGGAGTCTTCTCCAGCACCACAGTTCGAAAGCATGTATTGTTAATGACTAAAATTGAACTCCTCTTGCTCTGGGCTCTCCTGCCCCCCCCCCCCACATTCTGTCTGTGAGACCACTCAGGGGCATATTATTGGCATCAAGTAAAAGCCCCCCCCCCCTTGAGAAATCCCATTGTCCCATTATGCAGCTTCTGTCCCTGGTTGGGCAAAAGTCTGAGCAGACGTGATGTACGTTTCCTTCTCCTATGTACACTTACCTGGGAGTAAGCCCCATTGAACACAGTGATAATTACTTCTGAGTAGTCATGCATAGGATTGGGTTGTAAGAAACGTAAACCCTAGAACAGGGTTAGCCTCCTACTTTCTCAATCCACAGTGAGAACCTGTACAATAATACTGACACTCTTTACTCGCTCTTGTCCAAAAGCATGTGGTTGTTATGTTTTAAAATGTGAAACAGTTGGGTCATTGTTTCACATGTTACGCGTGTGTTGCACATCCTTTTTGTGAGTTTGCATTTGCAACATGGAGCTTGTGGTGTTGAACCAAACCCAACAGCAAGTCTTCTTCTCCTATAGGATCTTATCTACTCCTGTTGGTCATTTTGGGAGTCCATGTCCTGCCAATATCTGACGTGGAGGCCATGATACAAAGCACGACATTCTTGGTAATGACACCAAGAACATGGAATTTCCAACACCTAGAATGTGGAATTCCTGACACCTAGAACATGGAACTCCCAACACCTAGAACATGGAATTCCGTCCAGAGGGTAGCTAGTTTGGACCCCTCATTGCAGAAGTTCAGACGACGTTAAAACACTGTTGCTTTCCATAGCATTTGGAAGGACTGGTAATAATTATTGACACAGTGGTTTGCAAGAATGGTGGTTTGCAAGGACTGGTTCTTGCCCTGAGATGCTTATAGACTAGCTACACAAGAAAAGCAACAGATGGGGGGGGGAGGAATAGAAGCAGGGGAGGAAGGCAAAGGATATGAAATGAGTAATAATAACCTTTGATAATCCTGTTTTTTTTTTAATTGCAGCTTCTGCTGTGAATGGAGATGTTAGCTTATGTTTTTTTTATTGTTGCACAATTACGTTTTATGTTGTTTTTTTGTCTTGCTGTAAAACTGCCTTGTGGATCCTGAGGGATGGAAAGGGTGCTATAAAGATATTTATTACATTTATATCCCAACTGCCTTCAAGGAACTCAGGGTGGCTGTCATGGCTTTTGTTGGGATAAGCCTCTATTTGGGAGGTTATCTAGGAGATTCTTAGCAGAGTTTGTTCCCTCTTACACCCAGGCAGACTGCTATTAGCTAAATAAACACACGAGGCATAGGCTGAGTTAAGTTGCAAAAAGAAGTTTACTCACGGTTTCAGTTCACATATACAGCATCTGATTAAGACCAGAGGTTATTCTAACTTAAAGGATGAAGCTCCCCCTACAGCTGGGAGCCTCCTGCATGAGGTCTGCTTGGATCATGGCCGTCATTCATCAGAGCTCAGGCATGCCACGTCCTTCCTGCTTGGAGTCAAGAATGAGAAAGAGCAAAAAGAAGGAGGAAATAGGTCAGGGGCCACACCCCTTCCTTTAGACACAGAGAGGTCAAAGTAAAGAAGGTCTCTCCGGTGACCAGGCTATACACTTCCCCCCCTCCCCCAGTGTCAAAAGCTGCCCATTTCCAACAGCTTTCATCCTCACAGTAATTCTGTGAAGTGGGCTAGGTGGAAAAAAAAATGGCTGGCCCAGGTCACCCTTGGAGCTTTGTGGCTGGTTTGAACCTCGGTCTGCTCAGTCCTAGTTCAACATGTCCGTCACTATCCTACACTGGCTCTTTAATGGCTTTAAATATCAAATCAACACCGTACATGAACCAGACGAGTTGTTGCTCCTGTATGCGCGGTGTAGTCTATCTCGCACTTTCACTGCAGCATGGGATTTGGAAAGCAGGCGAGGTTCAACGAGCTGGGTTGGTGCAAGCAGTATTTTCACAGGAAACATGTTGAGGAATGCTGGGTGAGCAGTGCGATATTGTGGGAAGGCCACACTGACACTGCTGGAATGAATACCGTGGCCGATATCATACAGCAGCTTCTGGTTTACACTTTTTGGCATTCAGATCTTTTTTTTTTTTCTTGTGGTTTGACGGTGTGGAGAAGCTGGAGGAACTGACCCATCCACAAGTCACCTCTGTCGACCTTTCTGCCTCTTCCATTCCTCTTCCTCTAATTCCCTCGATTTGGAAAGTAAGAGGGGAATTAAGCAGAATAGGAAGTGTGGAGGAGAGAAGAGTGGTGGGCTAGAGTGTCCCCAGCTCTAGGGAGCTTTGGGAAGGACAGGCAGCTGATCTAGCCCATTGGGTCCTCCCAACTTACGGTGTTACAATGACTGTCCAACTGATTAGGTTGAATAGCTCAGGATGATTGGTTGGTGCCTTGTCAGTGGGAGCAAATGGTTAGATGGGAATCTCTCTGGGATATCCATCCGAGATTAGAGATGGGCAGTTTGGAACAGATAGTGCCAGAGTGTGGACTGGTCGCCTTGGGGCACAGGGGGTAGTGGATCTGCTCCTTTGGAGGCATTCCTGCCTACCATTTGCCCCCGTGTATTATTTGGAAATAAGGTAGGTATCGCAAAGATGCCTTTAGGTCCCCAGTGCTCACTCATCCGAAGGACGTGAACCCCAAGGAGTGCTCTCCTGGAACTCTTCACCACTTGGGGAACGGAGGAGCATGCAACAGTATTCCAGTATTTGGAACCCATGAACTGCAGCCCTATGCCCAGTGAATCCCAGATCTGGGACACCTGATGCCTGCTATTCACTCCTGCAGAGAAATGTGTGCCCATCTCTGACCACTGTATGGCATGGCCTCCTCAAGCAGGTATCCTGTGCAGAGCCCCAAAGTCTCTCCAGCCCCCCCCCCCCGACATGTCTCGGCAGTCATAATGCCAAGGAAGTTGCTAGTGACCAAACCAGGAGCATTGGGATGCCCCTGTTCTCTGACTCCTAGGGCCCTCACCCACCTTTGGCCTGCCCCGATGTCTGGGTGCCTTGCATAACGTCACCCCAGCCGCCTGAACAAACCCAAGACCATCCTTGAAGCGCCTGCTGAGACCACAGTGTCTCCTCTCAGGAGGTGGTTTGAGATTTGACCCTGGGGTGCAGGGTTCGCCAATCTTCATTTCTGTGCGACGGCAAGGACAACAATGCCAGTGTGGGGATTCCTGCCATACCACAGAAGTAGCGGAAGAGAGGAGCCGACTTAATTAGGTGTACTCTCTTCCTTCCCTCTGGACTGGAGATGTTTTCGGCTGCCATCACCTTCATTAAGATGTATCTCTGGCAGCCAAGCACGGCCTTTGATGCTTCTGGAGGGGTTTGTTGATCCAGGAGCAGCGACGGCTGGTGTCTTTGGGCCAGAGGCGGATGTGGGAAGCTGCTTTTGCCTGGATGCAGAGAAATCTTTTCTTTCAGGCTCTTGGGTGGCATTCAGTCGCCAGCCCTGGTTCTTCTGAAGACTGAATGCCCAGGAGTCTGGGGCTTCCCCAGAACAGAGCTGGACCACTTCTGAACAGATTCAGGGAAGGATGGTTTCACACAACACATTCTGGACTTTAGGAGCTTATTGGCGCACTGTGAGGACCGCGCGGCCCGCAACTCCACCCGATTCCATCTCAGACCCACTGTGCAATGCCCTCCTTGTAAAGATCTGCCTCTCCCCCCCCCCCCCCGGCCTTTTTTTTTTTTTTTGAGGTGTCTTTTTAGGACGTTTCCATTTTAGCCAGCCCCACAATCAGGATCTGCTGCTTCAATCAAAAGCAAACACAAAACCATACACACACACACAAACAGCAGCTCCATGATTTTACCGCTGCTGCTTGTGTGTGTGTGTGTGTGTGTGTGTGTGTGTGTGTGTGTTAGTGTGTGTGTGTGTGTGTGTGTGTTAGTGTTGTTGTATTTTTCTTTTACATTTTGGAAGCTGCTTTGTCTCTTTTAACAAAAAACAAGGTCATAATAATAAGTCATGACAACAACAACAAGCCTTGGCTGTTGTGCAGGGAAAAGAATTGTCGCCTTGAAGAAAAGCAATGGGGCCATATGGTGGCTGAGCTCCTCTGCTAGAGAGCTGTTCCTTTTGCTGGAAGTTTGTGTACGTAGCTCCTAAAAAGTGAGTAAAAGTGATGAATTGGTCTGAAGCGAGGTGCGTTTTCCCCTATCAAAGTGACAAATGTTTGCATGCCAGATTTGGGGGAAAGTATTTCACAGTGGCGTGTTTCCTATCCAACGCTGAAGGTTTGTGGGCACGATAATTGCACTCTTGGCAGTCCAGAGATCCCCTGGACACAGTGCCCTGTGCAGTTCTGTCACGGCAGGTTTTTGTGGCTGTTAAAACGTGTGCGCTGGATGGACGGCACTCCAGATCGGATTTAATTTGTGTGCTTTGTAAGGGCCGCAAGCAGCAGAAGGTCACATAAGTACACCACCTGCTGAAAAATCAGTGGGGTGCAGCGAGGACCCGTGAGCACATGTGGCATCTCAGCGCCTGGCTCTGTCCCCAACTCTTGTGGCCGTGAATTCCACAGGATCATTTCGTCTTGCCAGAAGAAGTACTTGCTTCTCTCAGCCCCGAATCTGGTGTCTCCAAAGCAGCACCTGCCTATTTCTGGAGAGGGGACAATGGCTCTGTTCTTCTTCCACCCTCCTTAGGACCTTGATTTGATCGAGGAAGCCAGTTCTTATGCACTTCTATCAATGCATTCCTTGAGAAACCTAGATGACCTCTCCGGGCTGTCATCTTCTCATTCTCTAGGGGCATGAGGATTCATAACGACCTCCCTTCCCACTTTTGGGGGGTGACCCAACTGTAGCTCAGTCATTTGGAGCTGGCAGGGAGGCTTGGCACTCATCTCTTTGCCAAGTCCTGGCAGCTGTGCACAACTCTCCAAGAAGCAGAGTTTCACCATTGGCTCAGCACGCCTGGTGACAGCCCTTTCCAGGCCACTGCAAAAGACTCTTTCCGCCGTCTTTACACTAGAGGGCTGTCTGTCCCTTTTCCTTCAGAGGGAACGCGCTCGTCCATCTGCTTCCTGTCGCTCACAGTCTCCAAAACTATTCACCAGCAACGCCTGTTCTTGTCAGGCGGGAGTCGCTTAGCAAGTTTTTATTTACCGCTGGGCAAGTCTATTTGCACTGCATACAAACATCTGCTTTTTTCCCTTTTTTTTTGCTCAGGTGCTGTTTATCACACTGAAGCTGTTTGTATTGAATGCTGCTGAGACTTTTGCTTGTGTTTGTTGGGGGAGAAAAACGATTCTCTCTCGATTTTCTTCCGAGGCAAAGCAGGACCTCAGCTTGGAAGCATTCCAGCCCAGAGAGTGGGGCAGAAATAAGGAAGGGTCCGAAAAACGTTTCGCAGCTCCTGAAGATGGAGCGCTGCTGGGCACGAGCTGGGTTCGGGCTCGACGTACTTGTGCCCTTTTCCTGTGATCCTTTTGGTCAAATCCTGCTCTCCTTGTCATGGGCTCTGTGGGTTTGAGCCTAGATCTCCCGGACCCAAGGGGGCTTCTGGTATGGGAGAGAGTGGGAGGTAGTCTGGTAGAAAGACAGGGAGCCCAGCCTCCTGCTGTGGACCCCGTAATAAAGCATCACCCTTCTGCCAGCTGCATTTAGGCTCCCAGTTCTAGCAGCTTCAACTCTGGGTGGGAGAATAAATTTGCCAGGTCAGGGCGCTTCCAAAACCTTACGATTTTTGAGGTGGGGGCTGGTGATGTCACCAGACTGCCAACCCTTAAAAATAAGAGGGGGGGGAACTCTGGCACTTGATGGCCGAAACAGATAATAGATGATGTGCAATGCAGCTTGTTGTGGAACGAGCAGCAAACAGCAACTTTTTTAAGAGGTTAGTTCCAAATATAATGCAGTAAGTCACGCATGATGTGGGTCACACCCTGAGCCCTCCTGGGCTCTCTGTAGCAGCATGTGATGGTGTGGGGAAATGGGGGGGGGGGTGAAGGTTTCTGTGGCCTGCAAAGAACCAGGCACAATTGCAATTCGGAGACACTGTGCTCTTTCCCTCCAAAATATTGCCGTGGATGGCTGTTGAGAGACAGATCTGTCTGCTGGGGGTGGGTGACTTTGGAACACGTTTTCTCGGAACGTTCTTGCACATGCTTCTGTCCATTTTGTTGTGCTTGTTCTGCAGGAGAGCAGCCCAGGGGATTGTACCCCATGACCCAGTTTTGCCTGTCCCCCGACTCTTGATGGCACCCCAAATCTGTTGTCTCATTGTGCCCCTTCAGCCACAACAAGCAGGCCTGTTTTGTGTAATAGACAGATACAAATTCGCTGCGAGCGTGGATGGTGGCCACTTCCATACCTTGGGCAGTGTGTGTGTGTGTGTGTGTGTGTGTGTGTGTGTGTGTGTGTGTGTGTGTGTGTGTGTGTGTGTGTGTGTGTGTGTGTGTGTGTGTGTGTGACACTTGGACTGATTAAAAGCAGTGGCTTCCTCTCTCATTCTCTCTCCCCATCTGCCACTAATCTCTCTGACAACATTGGGAGAATAAATAATTGTAATTACAGAGCCTGGCCACACAAAGAATGATGGATTGTGGGAAACCACCGAGAGGAACTGCTTGCAAATGAGGAAACAAACAAGGAGAGGGCCTATTAGTGGCTGGTCTCATCCATCAGGACTGACAGAGCCCAGCTGATACCTAGAAAGGAGGGCGCCTATCGCCCTAGTCGTATTGCGTAGCTGTCAGGCCTGGGTCTGCCCCTTGAAGACTGTGTCAGCCAGGCTGGGTCTTAATCAAGCCAGCGGGGGGGGGGGGCTGATTTATGATCAGCTGAAATTAAGGCTCCAGCCCAGTTGAGGCAGGCAGTGAGAAGGACCACGAACAAGGCTGGAAAGAAGGGGAGAAAGCACTTTTTTCACATGCAGAATATTTTGGGTCTGATCATCCTGGCATTTCTAATTTGAGGGGTGAAAAAGACCCCTTTCTGTCTGAATGCCAGAAGGGCCAACTACCAGTCAGTGCAGATAATGCTGGCTTACTGGTCAAGGAACCCTCCACCCATCTCAGTAGAAGAGACGGCGTCATCTGTTGAAGAAGGAAAGGAAGAGGGAAGCCAAGTCAGGGTTAGAATTCTTGGGAACATGTTCGGGGGTCTTGGTGGAATCCACAAGCCCCACCCCCTGATTCCTGCACATTTTAGTCCAATATTTCACCCTCTGTCGCTTTCTGAAAACAGCAGCTAAGAGGATCAGTGCAGTAGAGAGAGGCCAGGTCCCCTTTGCGGTCTGGTCGTCTGAGTTGGGGCTTTGAACGTCCTAGTGGGGGGACCCCAGTCATAGCTGATCTGGCTTCTGTTCCTTCTTAAACTGGAATCCACGCTCCAACCACATCCACAAAGCTCTTCTTCCTATCTGTCCAGTCTCTGTTTTTTCCTTGCCCTGGGGGCTTATTTCCCTGGTTACAGCCGAGGTTTGGACCATTCTTGGATTGCAATTTGGAAGGCCAACCTGGAGGACGGGCAAGATTTTGGTTCTTCTGCGAGGGCCACCAACTGGCCTGGCCTAACCTGAAACACCCCAAGCTTCTGAACAGGTGTAGCTTAGAGACTTTCACTGTGTGCTCTTTTTAAAAAAACGAGGTCTTGTTGTCTGGCTCGTCTGACGGCGGCTTGGTTGACCTCACTGCGGTTTCAAACGCAAGCCTGGCTTGGGCTTCCCTTGCCCCTGCCCCTCGTCTTTAGAGACGAGGCACTCCTGGTGTCTCTTCAGCAGCCCCCCCCCCGCAGAGGCATTTCTGCACTTTGGTCCCTGTGGCTTCTATTCCCCACCCATTACTTGAAAGCGCTGTGGAGGATGCTGTTTGCTGCCACTGAATAATTCATCGCTCCCCGATTTCATGTCCTTGTAAAATCTCCATTAGCCCCATCACCGTGGACCGATCCGGAACAGCCTGTCCTCTTGGCTGTTGGAAAAGCTTCCCCTTCTCTCTCTGCAAAGGCCACGCACGCATCCGTCACGACCGATTCTGCTGCTCCTGCTTACGCCTTGTCGCCCACCAGATATTCTCTTTTCCCATTCAGTATTTTTGGACTCTGAAGTCGTTATGGGGCATTTTAAAAACCAGGCGTGGGAAGGCGCCGCAGCTGTATCAGAGCGCACGCTCAACATGCAGAAGGTCCTGGGTTCAGGTTCTGACAGCATCTCCAGGCAGGATTGGAAGAAGAGACCCCTGCTTGAAAAACCCTGATGAGCTGCTGCCAATCAGTGCAGACCAATCAGTGCAGTGCAATCAGTGCTGCCAATCAGTGCAGACTGACCAATGGGCTTCAACTGGTCACGAGCCAAGACCTGCCTCAATCACCACCTTGCAACATGAGATCTACCTTTGAGAGGGAAGGGGGATGAGCAGCCGCCGTTGTGTTTCTTTTCCACCCAGTACTGGCCAGTCACTTGCTGCTGTGTTGGCTTTCAGGCCAACTGGAAGGAGAGGAGGGGCAGGGAGTGGCATGGCAAGAAAGTGCTCTCCATGTTGAAAGGGAGAGAAAGAGGCAACATGATGTAGCTAGGCAGAGTGCCACAATTGGGGAGAGTATCAGTGGGAGACTGAGGACACCCACTGAAGACTGGAGGACTTGGCCAAAGCCTCTTATGGGACTTACCTCATCTACGCCCCCTAGACTTGTCTTCTGTTCAAACTGTGCAGGTCGGAGCCTCAAATCAAAATGGCGGCAGTAGCATGGCTGCAGACCACCTAAGGTTGCGTCATGACCCACTTCTGGGTCCCAATTCACCCGTTGAAAGCTTCTGGTGTGGTGTAGACAGCACTAAGGTCAATGGGCCAATGGCATGAGTCACTAGAAGGCAGCTTCATGTCTCTTCAATAAACAAGGTCATCTGAGTTTCAGTGTGCGTGTACAGTTGCGGTGTATACAGTGTGCGTGTACAGTTTTGGTGCGCGGGTACATTCGGTGTGCGTGTACAGGATCACTAGATCTTGCCTCCTTGCCAGACTCTACTCCTGAAATGTTGAAATGAACTCGTGGTCTTACTTGAGAAAAGGTGACTGCATATGTAGAAGGGGAAAGCTCACCGTCAGTGATCGAACATGCAGGAGGTTTGGGTTTTGATCCCTAGTAGCTCCTGTTGTTCTGGAAATAGATGGGTTGGTGAGAAACTTAATGTTGCATTTGATTAACCTTTGGCCTGTTTCAACAGAGTGGTGCTTGTGTTCTTGAAGATTTTATTTATTAATATATATATATATATCCCGCCTTTTCCTATGCCGAAAGTCAATGCCCAAGGTGGCTTACAACAAGATTAAAATACATAATTTAAAATAATACATAAAATAAATTTAAACAATACATCTCCGAGACCTCCGGGAAAAAAAGATATCCGAGACCAAGGCTGGGCAAGGCCTTTGGAGAGTTGCAGCCAGTCAATTCTGGGCTAGATGGCCAAGGGTCTGTCCTCCATTGACTTCAGATACCTTCAGATACCTTCAGATACCTTGGGCAAAGGTGGGAGGATTGAGTGATCTGATGGTGTTTGAAGTGCAAACGGTTTACAAGGAGAGTCAAGTGACATGCTGAAGATGTGGAAGGCAGGATTTGATGCAGGTAGGATGGTTCTTTTCAAGGTAAAGAGCTAAGCTGATTGTAGAGGTTAAGAGCATTGTGGAATTTGAACTTCCATGGGGTCCAACGTCTGTCTTTTTATGCGATGCCAAAAGGAAAGAAAAAAGAACTGTGATGTGGAAACTGTGAATTTCCCTGCTTTGAAAAGGATGTTTCTTGCATGCATAATTGGCTTTTGGTGCTCTGGTAGTGGTGACAATGGGAGATGTTCAGATGCATTATGCTCAGTATCCCAAATCTAAACTCAGAACTCGGAAAGTGAAATGCAAACTGTGGACATGTTTTTGTGTGCAGGTTGAATTCGTTGTGCACCTTTTGGCTGGAGCTCAGCAATCTGCGCGGTTCGTTTGCCCCTTCCGAACAGCCATCTTTAACCCTGGGCAGTTTCGCCCTTGCTGCTAGGCAGCCCCCTGCACAGGAGCGATCAGCCTGCTTGCAGGCGCAGGAGAAGACGAAATACCCATTTCATTAACGTCAAATGGTGTTTGCTGCAGTAATAGACCTCGCATTGCCTTTTCGGGTTCCTCCTGCTCGGTTTGACACAGTGACTTCCCTTACTGTGGTGTCTGAAGAATGTTGCCCTTTAGCTAGCGGGTTTTCCAAAGTTCTGATCAACGTTGGCTCCAGTTTTTTGAGGGTTCTGGGGGGGGAATGCCCTGCAAGGGCCCCCTACGGTTGTCTTCCCCCATGTTTTGGAGAGCATGCCTATATGTGCCCCCTATCCCCCATGGCAATCTACTGCTGCTTCCTCCTGGAAAGCCTTCCCATTGAACCTTGGGCTTTTGACTGGCAAACTGGTGATGGTGGGGAGAAGCAGGTGAAGGATATGTAAAATGGCCGGGGGGGGGGAGCCTTGTCTGCTCCTGCTCTCTCATAATTGCCCAGTAAGCAACTCCATGAGCTCTGACTTAGTGGCAGTGGGGGGGAGCAGTGGGGGGCAGTGGAAACCCCCCCCCACTGCCTGGGGATGGCTTGTTGTTGTTCAGTCGTTAAGTCGTGTCCGACCCTTCGTGATCCCATGAACCACATCCCGCCAGACCTTCCTGTCCGCCACTATCTTCCTGAGTTCGCTCATTTTCATGTTCGTTGCATCGGTGATGCTGTCTAACCATCTCATCCTTTGCCTTCCCCTTCTCCTTTTGCCTTCAATTTTTCCCAGCATCAGAGTCTTCTCCAGAGAGTCCTCTCTTCGCATTAGGTGGCCAAAGTATTTGAGCTTCAGCCTCAGTACCTGTCCTTCCAGGGAACAGTCAGGGTTGATTTCATTTAAGATTCTTAAATGATTTCTTGCTCTGAAATGAAAATCCACCCTTTCCTCTTGAAAAAGTTCTCTTCCTAGAATGTCGAAAGAGTCCAGAGCTCGGTCCTCCTCTTTCCGTGCGACTATTTCCCCTGCCGATGCATTTGCGTGCCTTGAAAGACGGACTCCTTTTCTGCTGATGCTTTGCCAAACTTTTGGCATCGAAAACTGTCCGAGAAGAATGGAGGGGCTTCGTTACCTCTCCCCCCAACCCCTCGTTTGTAAGCCTGAGTCTGCCGAGCATTTCTGGCATCTCAAATATAAAGACCATGCCATCGCCAGCAGACCGCACAACCGGTGGGAACAAACTCCATCGAGAAGCCAATCGCCCATTTGCTCCTGACAAATGAGCACCTGTTCCTGAGAAACTGGGTCACAAGTGACAGGCAACAAACCGCCTGAGATGCATGACTCCCTCTGGGCTTTATTTTTAGGCTTTCTTCACCCAGGAGTGCAAAATAAATAAATAAATGTCTGCCTGGAGATTAGAGATAGTTAGCAGGGGAGATCCTGCAGGTCTGCTGGTAGTGGGATGTCACCTCGATGATGGAACAAGGCTTTGGGTTTCTTAGTAATCTTCGTTCATCGTTGCCCTGCTGCATCTGAAGCAGGATTGTGGGGGGAATGGGGGAAAACCTGTGCTAGCGAATGAAATTCAGCGGCTTTTCCTTTTTTCACACTGTGAATGATCGAAACCAAGAAGGAGTTAAATTTTGACCCCCTTGGTGTTACCGATGCTGGCTGATGGTTTAATGAGCATCAGTTGCGGGGAAGCCTTGTACTCCGTGCAAGAGAGGAGGGGAACTTTTGGCACAGTACTCCTATTCAGAGGTTGCGCTGGTGGAATGCGTGTTCCATGGGTGTGTGCAGTTGCAGAACGGGGTGGGGGGAGGGCGGGGAGGGGGCTGACCAGGGCAGGAGAGGGTGGTGTCCGGGGACTTTAGTTCGGATTGGGCTGCCTGACTCTGAAGCAGTTTTGGACCAATTCGATGAATGTCATGCAGAAAAGTTCAAACTTGTTTGAGATGTCATTCTATAAACTGAATACAGTGCTAATTATTTCACTTGAGAAAAAAAAATGATGATTTGTAAACTCTTTTGTCTTGAACTTTTAAAAGGTGTGTACAACCAAAAAACAAAAAAAGATTTTAAAAACAAGAAAAGCATGCAATTGCAAGTCAATGAAATGTCCGATTAGTGAACCTCTTATTTTGAACCCGTTACCACCTTTTGGGTTTAGGGGCTTGGTTCTCATTCAGGTTCGAGGCAACCAAGGGCATTTAGGTCTAGATTCATTTCTGGTTCACTGAAACAAAAATTGTCACTCTGGACTGTCTTTTGGGGGTCAGGTTTGGTTTTTGCTCAAAATGGCCATTCTCTGCTTGGCTTGCTTCCCTGCAGCCACAAGGGTGACACGATCCCCAGGACTGACTTGTCAGCAAGAGTTGTCTTGCTGCTGGCACCTTTGCCCAACCCCCATGCAAAGGCATGTACCTGTCACAGCAGAAGCAGCCGCAGTTCTCGTACAACTGACTGACTTATCCAAAGGTCCCGGGAATTATGCAAAGTGTAACCTTTTAGTTTATGGCTCTTGTTTCCATCGTAGAAATGTCCTTCAAGATGTCAAGCTGTGTGTGGCATAAAAGTACAAGAAAAGCCCTGCTGGATCAGGCCAAAGGCCCATCTTGCATTGTTGAACGGTCTCTACTCGTGCTTCTGGGAGATCTAGGGAGGGCAGACAAGAGCTCTTTCCAGGATCTAGTGGCTTTCATGGGAGGCTAATTAAGGCTTCCCTTTGGAGGTTTCCCTTGCATTTAAGCCCACGGTAATATTATGCCACTCCCTCTTAACCGCAGAGAAAACCTATTATCAACTCATCACACCACCGCAATAGCAATCGCTATAATTAGCACTCCAGGTTCAGATATGCCAACAGTTGACTGTTGGGTGGCAACTGGAGCACTCGGCAACAGCCGCCCCCAGTGACGTCTGTTATTTTGGACCCTCGGGCACATCGCAGAGCTGCCAACTTGTCCTCCTCGAGCCGCTTTTTAAGACTGGTTTCATTCCTCCCTGTTTTGAAACTCTTTGGTGGACTTGGTCTTTGTGCTGACCATTTTAGCCTTCACAACTGACCCCGAGCAAAGGTCTGAGCAGTGGAGGCAGGTAAGGTCACTATTTTCCTGAGTTTTCCAGGCTTATGGGCAGTGGACAACCTGGGTTTGCCGCAAGCTCATTGAACGCTGGAGATGCAAGTTTAAAGAAGTCCTTCCCTTGCAGACATATGAAGCGACTTGAGCCAGGCGACGTGAGGTCAAAAAGCCTCCTCAAAAAGGAACTTCTCAGCACAGTGATCTTTGGGAGCTGCAGTGAGTGAAAGTCCAGTTCCCAAATCCTGTGCTGGAAACGTCCTTTTGGTAAACTTTTCAGGACTGACAAAGACCTGTAGCAAAAAGCTACCCCAACGCTTGGGGAAACTACAATTTTTCCCAGCGTGTAATTGGTTTGTGGAACTCCTTGCCACAGGATGTGGTGATGGCACCTGGCCTGGATGCCTTTAAAAGGGGATTGGACAGATTTATGGAGGAAAAGTCCATCACAGCTTACAAGCCATGATGGGGATAAGCAACCTCCTGGTTGGAGGGGTAGGTTTTCTCTGTGCCAGGTGTAAGGGAGTGGCGACAGGATACAAGTATCTTGTTGTCTTGTGCTCCCTGAGGCATCTGGTGGGGCCACTGTGTGATACAGGAAGCTGGACTAGATGGGCCTTTGGCCTGATCCAGCAGCCAGGCTCTTCTTATGTTCTTATGTACAATTGCCCTCCTATCCCAGTGATACACGAGACAAGAGTTGGTGTAAATGGACAACCATTGTTTGAATAAGCCCTTTGAGCGCCATATTGAGCGCTTTTCCCCAGTGGGTTCCCAGCACCCCCAAGCCCACCAATCTCTGGAGTTTGGTTTGGGGGCCTCCTTGAGCTATTTGCTTACTTTAAGAGGTGCATCAATCCCTATTCTTCACAGAAAAAAAAAATACCGGATTAAGGACCATGGTCAACATTTAAAAACAAAGTTTTAAAATAGCAAAAAGTGATGATTCATCTAGTTTGTACTAGATATTATGTAGCAGTAAACCCCAGAAGAAAACCTGAAACAAACAAGATGGTGCGGGGGGAAAAACTTGCATTTATAGAAGCTTAAATAGTGAGCTTTACAGCCAACACAACTGAAAATGATAATTAGCTGGGTTTGTGTGACATAAAGGAGTCAGCCTGTGGCTGCAACTGTGGACCATACTGCAAAAACTTAGTTCATAGTCGTTCATAGTTACTATGAGCTGCAGTTCATAGTAAACAAGAGTAACACAAGCTGGATGAATAAAGGGTGCTCAAAGATATCCCTATTCTTATTCCCTGTCCTATTGATACCTACCAGTTGTGACCAGCCTGGTTAAAGCACCACTCCCTTGCAAATCTGAAGTGGGGAAAGCAAAAAACCCTCAACCACAAGGTTTTTCAATCAGATGAGGAAGGAATATTCCCACTCAGCCCCAAACCGGTGGCCAGCTACAGCGGCGTTTCTGAGGCAGGGGCGGAGCTGTAAGTCACGCCGCGTCCTAGTACCATGTGTACGAACGGGAACGAGGAGGCGCCACCCCCTCGCTGTCGGAACCATTCCGTGTGGTGAAGATGACGGGGAGGAGACCCGCGCGGAATGGTTCCGACAGCGAGGGGGGCGGCGCCTCCTCGTTCCCGTTCGTACACATGGTACTAGGACGCGGCGTGACTTACAGCTCCGCCCCTACCTCAGAAACGCCGCTGGCCAGCTAATCTCAGACAATTCTCCTGGACAAACAGACGGGGCTGCGTTCAATTGCCAGCACACTCTGAATGGCTAGGCTTTCCAGATCTCCAACCGGGACAGAGTGCTAGACCTTTAGGAGAAGGAATGTGGGCAGGTGTAGCTTGTTAAACCTTAGAGTACAATCCTAGGCATGTCTACTCAGAAGCAAGCCCCATTGTGTAAGCCTAGAAATGGGCAAAGGCACCCCCCCTTCAGTCTTGGGGATAAGCACTATTCTTACTTCTTAGCCATCTTCTGCCAGGAACGTTCTATTGTTCAGGCTTTGGGGACTAAAAGAGGCAGTGTGGTGTAGGGGTTAAAGTTCTGGACTCGGCCAAGGGTTTAAATTGCCACTCGGCCATGAAGCTTACTGGGTGACCTTGGGCTAATCTCTCAGCCTAACTAACTAACCTCCTTCACAGGGTTGTTGTGAGGGTAAAAGGAGGGGGGACACCTGGTGCATTGCCTTGAGCTCCTTGGTGAAAGGAAAGATGGGTTTTAGATATGAATAATTGCAATTAATAATAATATAAATAATGAAGGAACAAAGAACTTTGCCCTGCCACTACTAGCAAATGATTTTTGGGAAAGGGAAGGGGAACAGGCAGCTCAGAATTAGCTTAATTATGAGCTGAGCCCAAATCCAAAAGGGGGTTGGGCTCAGCTCAGAATTAGCTTAATTATGAGCCGAGCCCAAATCCAAAAGGGGGTTGGACTTGGCTCAGAATTAGCTTAATTATGAGCTGAGTCAAAATCCAAAAGGGGGTTGGGCTCAAATTTTTTAAAAAGTCCATTCTTTCCAAGTTCCCTGATTCCAAAAAAACTGGCAACCTCACGTCTTCCCAGCTGTGGAGCTGCTGACATTTGGCGAGGAGGAGCAGGCAGTCATGAAGCCATTAACTTCTTTACGCTGTGCAGTGAGTCACTGAGGCTTTGTGCGCGGCCGCTGCTTTTCCGAGGTTTCTTGTTCGGCTTTCCCTGAAAATGTGACACCTTGGACAGTTGTTGAAGCACGCCGTGTATCAGCCGTCTTTCATTTCCTCTGGTCTCACTCCAATTTATGTCAGTTAAAGGTTGATGGGGGGGGGGATGCGGATGACAACTCCGGGTCTTTCTCGGCTCACAAATTGGCATGACAGAAAGGACTGGGGGAGGGGAGGAAGCAATTTGGAGCTTGAGTTGCTTTCCAAAAGTCCGACAATTGTTTGGTAAAGTAATCTGACTGGACTGGAATAGGTCTACCCACCAGCAGGCCAAATGGGTGTCGTGAAACCAGTTCCACCAGTTGAGGACAAGCAGCCCAATCAGGCCAGTGCAGCTCTGATTTCCTCTTGTCTTGCTGATCTCTCAGCTACTTTCCTTTTGCTCAATTGCTGTCTTGAAGTGGGCTTCCCGGGGCTCTGGCTCCTTGCTTATGCATGCAGCTCCTTGCTTACTTTGCACCTGGATAGCAGTTCAGGAAAGCCGAGGTCCAATTACCCGTTGAATGCCCCATTTGTAAGCGGTGCTGCAACCTCTCACTTCTGTGCTGGTCCAGGAGGCATCCTTTGTAGCCGGATGCAGCCCTCAGGTGCTGGGCAACCAAAGTGAGCCTGTGATGTGCTTTATCTGCAGTCTTGTCTGCATCTCTTGGGTTTCATCACCTGCTGTTTAGTGCATTGCAATTTCTCGCCACCCCTTGTCTCCCCAAAAGAATATTCTGGATTCCTCTACTCTGGTTTTTCTGATCATGTGCAAGAACCAGAAGAAGGGGTAATTTCAGAGCCTGGACAATCTTCCTCGTGTCAGACAAGGGAAGAAATCAGAATGAAGAATAGTGACTTGGCTGGAAGAGATGACTCCATCTCCCTTCCCTAGGAGATCAGCAGGTGGTTATGCTTGCCTACTCATGAGTAAACCTTCATGCCCACAGATCTGGAAACTTTCTGGCATGTGCAACCTTTTCAGTAGCACTGGTGTGTGTGTGTGTGTGTGTGCTTTATAAATATAATAAATACCCAATACATTCCTTAGGCATGTGAATAAATTTGTGCGCCTTCTCCATATTTTGCTGTTTCCACTGATAACCTGTACGATCAGCTCTTTCCAGCCGGTTTGCTTGTGGAGGTATGGAAGGAAAGTTCCTTTATTTATGTATTTTTAAAGAATGGCCTTGCTTGTTCGGAAACAGAAAAATAACCCTGCATGTAGCTACTAGGATATTACATGTTTTTATTGCCCTCCGAGGTCTAATGTCTGAGGCTAGCAAGAGACTGAAGGCTGCTTAATGCGTGCTCTAATGAATGCCAAACTTCCTTCTTAATGAATAGGACTCGCAGTTTGCCGTGCATTGTAAGGATATCAAAGCCCCCCAAAGTTTCATTTTGACGTGCTTTTCTTGTGCAAGATAATGTGAAGTGCGACAGGTGGGAACATTCTTTGAGAGAGCGAAGGGGATTTTGCTGTGTGCTTTGTGAAGCCGAGTGTCTGTGTTCTCCCTTTCCTGCCACAGCCCTTTGTGAAATTCTCTATGCGAGTAAAGGTGCAATGCTACTGATGGAGTGTGTGCCTTAGAATCCAGTTCTTCCCATAATGCCTCTAGCAAACCAGGCAGACAGTTGCAAGCAGAATTAACCCAGTTTCTGACGGATGCAGAATCTTATTCTCTTCCACTCTATTGCAGTCCTCCCAAACTTCTGGGCAGCAAGCGAAATGTCCTTGCCTCTTTGCTCTGCTGTTGCCATGGGTACAAATATTCTTCCCCGCCTCCTGCGATAGCCCCCAAATTCATTGGGAATGTGAGTTTCACATTCCATAGGAAAGGGGCAGATCTGCTTGAGGAGTCCGCTTCCAAAATGGGGAGGGGGTTGTTCTACATATGCATCAGCCCGAGAAAGGACCCCAAAGGTGGGCTGTCATTGATGACAGTGATGACTGTCACGGATGTTAAATGGATGGATTATATGGGGTTTACTTGATTACTTCATGAATTGATATCTACAGAAATGTTTTTGCCGCCCCATTCACAGGCAACGCAATGGAGAGAGGGCAGTTTGGCAATGTTCCAGGCAGGATGCAAATGGGGTGATGAAAAGCCAGCCTTACCTCTAGCCATGGTGGTGCGATGCTCCTTCAGATGGCCATTGGCTAGTGACTTGCCTTTTCTTCCCAAAATCGCACTCAAAATGAGACTCTGTCATCGTCATGCAATATTGTTCTGGGAGGCTTCTAGGACCAATGTGAAGAGTATCACTATTCTGCTAAACAGGTGGCCAGTTTCACCGCCACCGCCACACACACACTCCTTGGTCCCCACAAGTTTGAGCAAAGGTTTTTCAGGGCTTTACAGTAACCCTGTAACCAAGTTGGTACCCTAAGAAATCAAAAGGGGGGTAACCCTTGCAATGCCCTGACCCTGAGTTGTGTCCTGAGGCCTTGCTGTGACCTCTGAGCTGCTGGAGGGCAGAGAGAAAGGGCTGCCCATTTTATTCCTCCAGCACAATAGAAAACGTCTTCTCTCGCTTGGCAGAGGCCGCGACTGGTTGGCACCGCGCCAGAAGAGTTTAAAGTTCCACGCTTCTAAAATATTTATTAATGTGAAGCTGTAGTTAGCACTTAAGCTGAGGGCAATACACTAGAAGCCTCTTTGTTGAAATAGAAGTTAGTGAGGCTGAAAAGCCATTTCGCTGTAAATATAAACTGTATTAAGTGCTTGGTAGCAACCCGAAATGTCCCTTCGTCGGCTCGCTTTGTGGCGCGAGGCTGATGGTCTGCTTAGAGGATTATGCAGCTCTGTCAATTTGCTGGAAAGGCGGCTTGTTGTGGAGCAATAGCTGTGAGACATCAGGAAAGGGTTAGCTGTGAGGCAAGCCATTTTGAGGGGAAACACAGTTCAGGGACCGCGTTTCCGCGTTTGTGGCTTCAAGTGAGGATCGAATGAATTTGAGAAGGATGCTTTGTATTTTTTAGTTGGATGGCTCCCTGGTGCTCTGTTGGGAACCAAAGGTCTTGGGATCTTCTGGGGCTTAAGGGGATGCCACACGGAGAGACAAAATTCTGGGCATGGTGAATTTGCCTGCGAGTTCTTAAACCCTGCAAAGTGTAGTTTTCATTAATTAAAAAAACACAACTATGTTTCTAGTCCTCATGGTTGAAGAGCAAACGTGATGGCAAAAAGCTAAGTACAGTAAAAAATTGCAATATCTGCCATCTCCTGGATCAAAGGATTGCCAGATATTTCCCAGATATTAGAACATTCTTGTTGATGAAGCTGTCAGTTTCATTCCAGATGCTATTGGTCTCACTTGGAACTATGTCAGTTTCACTGTGGATAGATTCCTAGTCTTAGCAGGCTTGCAAACTGGAAGTTGGTACTGATGATGAGCTCACTGTGCTGGTTAATAGAACTTTCCGGATGATCAAGTATATGGCTAGCACAACTTTTACTGTAGTTGGGAATAATGGTGCAAAAGTATAAAATCCCATTTCATTAGAGCAGTGGTTTCCAAACTGGGAGGCGTGGCTCCCAGGGGAGCCGTGGAAACCAGCCAGGGGAGCCGTGGAGTGCCACAGAATCCTCTCAGAATGCAATGCAATGCCAATTGGGCAGGCATCAACATAATGTAATGGGGAGCCGTGGCCAATGGTCAAGGGAGACACAGGTAAAAAAAAAAAGTTTGGGAAACACTGCATTAGAGTGTTCATTGGCTGTTTGGGCTCAGAACCTACCTACACTTGAAGATAAGGGCCTGATGGACTTTTTATTTATAAATATTGCATTGGGGAAATGTTGCAAAATCTCAGCAGGGAGTGGGGGTGCTCTAATACTTGCTGTGATTTTGAACACGATTGCCCCCCCTGTATTTCCAGTGAAAAATAACCTCCAGTTGAAAGCCAATAGAAGGTTCCCCCCACTAAAATTGGGAGTGGGGTGGTAGAGTGTGATTGGCATCAAGACTGCAGTGAGGGCCTCATACTAAAGCTCCCCTACCCCTTTTAAGGTTTTACCATGTATTTCACACACACACACACACACACACACACACACACACACACACACACACACACACACACACACACACACACACACACACACACACACACACCATTTATAAATAAAATTGAAATCTCATCTCATTATGCTATGCCATACGTTTAGCATAATGTGTAGCTTGACCCTCATAGAGCATCCAAGGCCTGTGGCAGTGCTGGGCAAGTCTTTCAGGACCAGGGAGAGCTCCTGTGAAGCACAGGCTTTGCTCCAGTGAAACCTGGAATTCAGAGGAACTGTAAACAGTGGGATAAACCTGTTGCCTCCCCAAGACCTACCTCTCAGGTAAGAACTGGAAGATCACTGGGTGACCTCTAGGTGTGCCTTCTGTCTTCTCAGCCAGGGCTTACCGAACAGTGAGGGGCTTTGGTGATTGGTCATTGGCGGGACAAGAGGATTTGGCCTTCTGCTACCTTAGATGAAACTGTAGCCTCAGCATCACTCATAGCTCATTCTGAACATCACTTAAATAAGAAAAAACCAAATGATAAACTCTTGTGTCGTCCCCCCCCCCCCCCGAACAATCTTAAAGCAGTTCACTGCTTTGAACTCCCATGCTGGATTAGTGAATACAATTGAAAAGATCCAAGTGGTATTTGCATCTGATCTTCAAGGTGAACAGAGAAGTTTGTGGGTTGATTTGTTGTTGGTGATGTTGCTGGGGGGGGGGGGGATTTAGAAGGAATCAACCATGAAGTGCTAAAACCTGTTTAAAAATGATCTCTGGAGAGGTTTGAGCAGATCTTGGAAATTCTAACCTGGATCATTTTAGGGCTCCCCCCCTTTTAATAAAAATAATTCTCCCGCCCAGCAATAGCATTTCCGTGTAAGGACTTCAGACAGACTCCCAAATGCACTTGCTAGTGAATAAATAATGAACAGACTTCCTCTGATAGAGTGAGCCTTTCAGGCAGCAGATCAAAAAGCAAATTAAATCCTCTTTGGTGTAATTTCCAGGATAGTGGTCTGGTTCCTTTTGAAGATTGGGGTTTTTTCTGTGTGTGTCCTTTTTATATCTTCTTTTAAGGTATTTAGTGGAAGAGCTTTGGTTAAGGGTTTGACTTTGGGAAGAGACAAGATTCCAGCCTGTTTCCACAGTGTCTTGGATCTCTGTAGTTGTGGGCATGTATATTTTCAGCTGAGTTTTTCTGGGTATTTGAGAATAACATTGGTCTAAACCAGGGGTGTCAAACTCATTTCATACAGCGGGCCGAATAGCATTCATGGGGTCTGCAGAGAGCCGGAAGTGATGTAATTAACGGGAAGTGACATCATGAATCAGATAATGGCCAGAAAAAAAGCACTTTGTTCTCATGTAGGAACTCATTAGCTGGAAATGACTGATCCCTGCTGGATCAGGCCAAAGGCCCATCTAGTCCAGCTTCCTGTATCACACAGTGACCCCCCCAGATGCCTCAGGGAGCACAAGACAACAAGATACTTGTATCCTGTCGCCACTCCCTTGCACCTGGCACAAAGAAAACCTACTCCTACAACTAGGAGGTTGCTTATCCCCATCATGGCTTGTAAGCTGTGATGGAATTTTCATCCAGAAATCTGTCCCTATCCCCTTTTAAAGGCATCCAGGCCAGGTGCCATCACCACCTCCTGTGGCAAGGAGTTCCACAGATGAATTATACGCTGGGTAAATACATATTTTCTTTTGTCTGTTTTAATCCTCCCTCCACTCAATTTGGGTGGATGTCCCCTAGTTCTAATGTTGTGTGACAGGGAAAAGAACTTCTCTCTATCCACTCCATCCCATGCATAATTTTATACGTCTCAATCATGTCCCCCCTCAACCACCTTTTTTCTAGACTGAAGAGCCCCAAATAAGGTAGATGCCCCAGCCCACTAATCATTTTGGTTGCTCTCTTCTGCACCTTTTCCAGTTCCACTATATCCTTTTTGAGATGCGGAGACCAGAACTGGACACAATACTCCAGATGTGGCCTTACCATCGATTTGTACAACGGCATAATAATATTGGCCGTTTTATTCTCAATCCCTTTTTTAATGATCCCAAGCATGGAATTGGCCTTCTTCACAGCCGTGGCACACTGGGTCAACACTTTCATCGACCTGTCCACCAGCACCCCAAGATCTCTCTCCTGATCCGTCACAGACAGCTCAGAACCCATGAGCGTGTATGTGAAGTTTTGATTTCTTGCCCCAATGTGCATCACTTTACACTTACTCTTACTTACACTTACCCCAGCAGCGCCTTCCTCTCTCACCCCTCTTGGTCTGCCTTTTCCCCATACCATTTCTTGCCTTCGGAGGCCTCCTTCTGTCTCTCCCACTCAGAACCTCGGCAGAAGCAATGCTGCTGAATGGGCGGCGCTGGGAGAGCCCAATGGTCACTTGGACTGGATAAAGAGCTTCTATGGGCCATCTCTGGCCCATAGGGCTTATGTTTGACACCGCGGGTCTAAGCCATTAACTGTAGGACCTTTGCTTTGGTATCTGTGTCCACCCCTTCCTGGAAGAGGGTCATTCCACTGAGGTCCATGACAGGTTTAACCCTCTGCCATTCCCCTCTTATTCCACGGGATATGAATTTCTTGGCATCCCCCTCTTGGTGTCCCCTCATCTGTGCAGCCCACTCAAAGGTCGGGGAATCCTCCCCAGATACGAAGCCCTGTTAACAGGTCACTTTGAGTGGCCGTTGTGGTCTCAGCCGCAACATTGCCAACTTCTGCTTGCATCGCTCCACCTCGGGCTTGTGCTGCTTCGCCTGCGGAGGAAGACGCTCCTCCTCCAGGTGACCCTGTCCCTCGCTGGCGCTCCCTTTCATGCTTGCATTTCGTGCTGGGTGAAGCAAATATTTCTTCACCCAGTGTGTAATTCATCTGTGGAACTCCTTGACACAGGATGTGGTGATGGCACCTGGCCTAGATGCCTTTAAAAGGGGTTTGGATAGATTCATGGAGGAAAAGACCATCACAGGTTACAAGCCATAAGCAACCTCCTGGCTTTAGAAGTAGGTTTTCTCTGTGCCAGGTGCAAGGGAGTGACAACAGGAAACAGGTTATCTTGTTGGCTGTGTACTCCTTGAGGCATCTGGTGGGGCCACTGTGAGATACAGGAAGCTGGACCAGATGGACCTTTGGCCTGATCCAGCAGGGCTCTTCTTATGTTCTTATGTTCTTATGTGCATTGCTGCTCTTACTGATGGAGTTGTCCCTCCTCCTCCTGTTTGACTCGACGAGGGTTTCATAGTTCAAGCCCTCTTCCCTTGAGCTCTCATTTAGCTTGATATATACTGGACCCAACTGCCCCGGTATTTCAGAACCCTTGGAGTGCTGTGTCGCCATCGCTCTGCTTTGGATCAAAAGGACTTGAAACTTTTCTGAAGATTTCCCTTCAGGCAATCCTTTGGCTTTGCATTCTTCAAGCCTGGTTCTCCAGCATATATATTCTGCCATCGTTCTAACCTATCTGGTCCCTACTCTGTCGGTCTGAGAAAGGAAAATAAAACCCTCTTTGCTCAGGTGGGGAAAAAAAATTTTTTTTAAATCAAAGTCACCACAAATTACTTTCTTCCATTGGTTTCAGTATACCACCACGTGGTCCAACAGCATCTTAGTTCCCTTTTTGCCCCTTCCCTCATGTAGACATCCCACTTTGACCACTACATACCAGTGGTCCCACAGCAAGCTGTTTTTTCTTGCCTTCCCTCCCACACATGGCACCAGTTATTGCTGAACTGTGACAGTAAGGTCGCATCTTGACTGCCACAATGCACGCTACATGGGGCTGCCCTTGAAAACTTCTTGGAAACGTCCACTGGTTTGGAATGCAGAGGTTCAGTTGCTGAAATGAGGTCTGCTACCAAGATCATATGATTCCCCCTTGGCAGAAATTGCACTGGTTACCAGTATTTGTCTGGGCACAACTCAAGGTGCTTGAGGACTTTTAAAATGTATTTTGGCCTGCTTTTAACAGGTGAAATCTGTGGTTTTGTTTTATGCTGTAGTTTAAAATTGTGATCCCACTGCTATTTTAGTTTTTAATGCTGTTTTTAACACTGTTTGCTTTTAGGGTACAGTGCTGATATTGTGTGTGTGTGTGTGTGTTTTTTTTTTTGCTGTTTATATTGTGTTTTGTGGCACACATGGTGGAATGATGGGGTAGAACTAGGGGTGGCCTCGGGGTGGGGTGACTGATGCAGCAAGCTGTGTGGCGTGGCAAAAGATTTGGGGTGCTTTTCACCCCGAGTCTGTAACTGCCTCCCTGCAGGATTCTGTTAATAGAACTGCTCCAATCAGCTTCCCACTCACTCAGTATGAGTGCCCCCCCTACCTCCTTACTTTTCTCCTTCTGTGCGGTCACTTTAAACAAAACAGGAAGTGTGGAACATGTGTCCCAGCTTGGCCCACACTTCCTGTTTTGCTTAAAGGGGCTATATGACAGAGAAAGATAAGTGCTCCCCCCATTATTCTCCAATGGACTGAGGACTTTTTAACTTTATCAGTGTTTGAAAGTATGGCTTATTATAGAAGACAACTCTGCAGGGATATACCGTATTGGTCTGAGTATAAGACTCACTTTTTTCTCCTAATTTAAGTTTTTAAACTAGGGGTGAGTCTTATAATCAGGCTGTTGCAATTTAATGCCAGTGATTTAATTAAATCTTTTAATAGCACCAAACTTTAAGGGTGCGTCTGATAATCAGGTGCATCTTATACTCGGGACAATACGGTATTTTTTGGACATTTGAAAGCTTTTTTTAGAGAGAGATGTATGCATAGATTGCTTATTAAGATATATATTTTTGCAGATTGCTGATCAATATAATCTGTATGTCTAATGCATATTGTGTGTGTGTGTGTGTGTGTGTGTGTGTGTGTGTGTGTGTGTGTGTGTGTGTGTGTGTGTGTGTGTGTGTATTCCCCCTTTTTCCTCCCCCCCTTTGGTTCCGTGTTCTTCTTGTTCTGTTATTTCTATTCATAATTAAAGGAGGGGGAAATAAAGGGACTGTGGAAAAAGAAAAAAAGCAAAGGGATAGGAGGCGGGCTCTCCGACTTCTGCAAGGGCAGCGGGGAGTGTGTGGTGGAGGTGGCGTTGGGTGGTATTGGTGGCACTGGGTGGCGGATCACTTTCTGCCACCCCTGGGTAGAACTACCTTAAATAAATAGAACACATGAGATCATTGAGGGCAAATGAAGGCATATCGCAGAGAGAGGGCGAGTAAGGGCAATTTCAGTGAGCATTTTCAGAAAAGGAAGGTGATTTCCAGCTTAGCTGACAATGTTTCCCAAATATCCCAGTATCCAAGTGGCTCAGACCTCATCACTCCACTTTGGAAAATCCATCCAAAGATTGCTGTCGAGAAATGGGGTCTCTCGCCCTCCCCCTGTATCATGGGGTGGTTTGTATTGCAGTTGGGATTGTGAGGCCAGGCTGAAGTCTCCCTGTCTTCACCTCAGAAGATCAATGAACTAAGTGGATTAAAGTTTCAGCGACGATAAGAGAGAGCCACAATGGAGTCGGCTTATCATGGCACGCCGGCAAACCAACGTCTTAGTGGTTCAACCACATCACTAATGCAGCTGATTGATGCTAATGCTCTTAGAGCTTCTTAATGCAGCCTCTTCTTAGCTTGTGGGAGAAATGGATGCTAGTCACCTTGGCTAGCAGCTTCTTCCAATGGAAGCAAGAGCTTCTGATGTGAGCGATAGGAGCACTGGTTTGCAAAGCTCACCAACATGCCTGAGCCTCTCTGTCTCTGTTGCTCCATCCCTTTGCTCCCCTGTGCCCCCCTTGGGGTGGGCGGAGGCAGCAGCAGAGACAGAGAGGCTTGGGTGCTGCAACCCCCCTCCCCCCAGTCTTGGAGTCACTCCAACACATGGCATCTCCTGCCAGGACTGCAGGCCCAGAGGAAATGAAGCCCTGTGGCCCTTTCCTTTCTTCTCTTGTCCCTGCTAAATCAGAGCAGGAGAGACTGTTTCAAGCCCTGTGTTCCAAACCAGCCTTTAACAATGTCGCTATTGGCAGGAGCCTTTCTCAGTACTCTCCAGTACGGATCCTATAAATAGCTTCCCACCCTCACATAGTGCTTGTGAGAATGAATGCTAAAAATGAGAATAAAAAAATATCGCAGGAGAAAAAAAAAGAAGAAGCTCTAGGCAGATTCATTGCGAGTGGGAATTGAATGTGCTATTAGCCAAGTTAGTTTGGAAACATATCTTCACGCTCAAAGAGTCCTTAATCCCTGGCTGCAGTAATCCATTATACAAGATACCTGCAGCCCAGGGTTTGCGGCTGCTTATCTTCATGCTAGACTCTTTTGAATTTTCTTTCTCATTTCTATTAATTTAAGAGGTTATCAGAAATGTATAATAAATGTACATTGTTGGCATCGGGGCAGAATTCATTGTTTTGAACCCATTGCCCTGAGATCTTTCCAGAGGCATCGTTGCGGGTTTCAATAAGAGAGGCAGCAAAGAGATTTGGTGTGTCTGTGTCTGTGTCTGTGTCTGTGTGTGTATTTAAGATTATCAGCAGAGACATTTGCCCTGTTCTTGAATAGATCCAAAATTAAATTGAGGAAAAAATGCATTCTCTGGAGAAGCATTTTCCCCCCAGAATGCTACTCAGGGCATCCATTACATGATGTTAGGGGATCGCTGGAGTGACATTCGAAAGGAAAAAAAAAATAGCCACTACAGGCAACTGACTGGTTTTCCTTTGGCAGCAATCCTTTGCCCCTCAAAGGTGGCCACCCTAATTTAAATGTCAAAATTTGGCTTTGTATTCTTACATGCAGATCATCTTTGCAGAATGTATAGCACAGGGGTGGCCAACCTTCCACCATGAGGGCCTCTGCGTTCTTAAGAGTAGTGTAGAAGACGGAATCTTGGCAGCTGCAAGTGCTGATGGTGCTGCTAAAGCAGCTGCACCTGCTGAAATGCCCTTGCCTATCCAACCATTTAAAGGGCCAGCATTCATGTTGGAAGGTTTGGCCACCCCTGGTGTTGCATCACAGTTCACAGGAAGTGATTTTAAGGGGAACTTCTGGAGCAAATTCAGTTTGGTTCTATTCTACTAGCAAGCAACTGCCCACTCAGTAGACTACCGGAAGGAAGGATATGTAGATCTTCTCTGTCCTGAAACACTTTGCACGATGGGCCATGTGGCAGTAAAGAGTTTTCATTCTAAAATTTCTCCATTAGGTTATATAAAACCACAAGGGCAATTTAGGTGGCTGAACAATCCACATTCCACAGTCTCTCTCCTTCCTCTGGCGTTTTGCCTTTAAGTGAGTCTCTCCTGCCCTCTCCTCACCTCTCTGTTGGATTCTCTAGAGCATCAGCCTCACACATGGCTTAACATCAGCAAGTTTGAGGCGTGCCATAAAGGAGAGTTTGTAACATGAAGAGGAGGCGGGGGGACGACGACGATGACACTAAACTATGATCTGCCTCTTGGCTCCTGGATCTGATAAGCCAGTCTGCTTGGCTGTAGGAGAAATTGATCTGTGTGTTTAATCTGCAAAAAAGAACGAGTTTCTCCCAATGTTTTCTGTTGACTTTCTCAAAGCCTCTATTCTTTCTTGTCAGCCCAGGATGACCGGAGAGGAGAATGGAGAGGATGGCGGCTTGGTGGTGGGGTGGGGAGAGAGGGCTGGAAAGCCAGGGTGTTTGAAAACAGCTCTGTGGGTTTGGGAGTCTCTTGGTCCCATGTAAGCTGCTTAGTGCCTCATCCTGGAACATTTGTTTTTCACAGTGGAACAAATGCCTTTTGCAGCCAACCTGGATTGGGGGTGCTGTTTGATGCTTTTTATAAGGGGCCGACAGCCCAGATTGGAGCACGGTGATAGGCGGCTGGCCTGGCTACACCGCTGTGACCTCCACTTCCACCTCAACCAGTGTCTGGGCTCTGGAATCCAGTACTGAGAAACAGGACACTAATCACTAATCAGGCGATGCTGATTGGAAGTTCACCTGAGCGCCCTTCAAAAGAATGCTGCCTAGATCACTGAGCCGAGGATGCTAACTTCTTACGACCCCTGAAGATGCTTTCCACAGTGGAAAGCGAAACGGTGGGACCAAATCCTACATCTAGTCCGTGGCTCAAGAACTCGAGCAATGTTCTTAATTACAGTTCAGATTCGGCCAGCCAGAAAAGCCTTAGTGTGTTTGTAGGACACTAATGCTTTTCTGCCCAGAAGCATTGGTTGGGCTGCTAACATTGTCCATCCAACTCTTTCCTGGCCCCCTTCAACAGCCATTCGCCTGGCATGTCAGGTTGTGAAAACATGAAGCTGCTGAGCTTGAGGCATCTAGCCAAGACCATCTGCTTGGACTGACTGTTGCTCTTCAGGGTCTCTGGTGGCAGGAGGGAGTCTTTGTGGTTACTGCCTCCTGAAATCCTTCTAAATTGCTGGATTTAGGACTGTAAACCAGCTCTTCTGCCACTGAACTATGAAGCCTTGAATACGTCCAGCATCTTTTTCCCACAATGGCCAGCCAAGGACCAGAACTGACACTTCCCCATGAAGTCTCCGAGGAAATTCTGCAGAGGAATGAGGGGGACACCCTGTTGTAGCACCCAAGGGCCACAGTTTTCCTCGGAGCAACCCCATTCAAATGTATTATTATTCAGTCCGTACTTGAACAGTTGAACAAATGTTGCCACTCACACTTTGGACGCAAAATTGCACCTCAAATTCATAGTGCTTTCGACATGTTGACATCTCTTGATTATTGTAACAACACATTAAATATGACATCCCATAAGCTCCCAGCTGTCTAACTAGCATTGTCAAATACTAAGGTCGTTGTATGTCAGTGAACAAGTATTGTCAGATACTTGTACTAATGCATATCAATCATCGGATACTAATAACCTTTACATGCTTGCCATTTAAATCTTTTGGAATTTGGAATACTAAATACATTCCATGTCAATTATCCAGTACAATCAGATACTGCATGCCATTTCATGTCAGCTAGTCAATGCCACCAGACATTAATACCATGCCATGCAATCTGTCCAACATAGATGGATGCTAAATATCAGGGCACACCATCATCTCAGTAGTCAATACCATACAAACAGTAGCACGTCATCTATCCAGTTCAGTCAGATACTAACACCATTGCATGTCAGCTATTAAAATATCATCAGTAACAAAAACTCTACAATTGTGTGTCATCTATCCGATACAGCCAGCTGCTAAACAGCATTCCAAGTAACTTATCAAATAGTCAGACAATAACTGCATGTCATTAAAAAAAGGTAAAGGTGACCCCTGACAATTAAGTCCAGTCGTGACCGACTCTAAATACAGGGTGATTACCCCTTATCCGGACATCTGAAATCCAGACTATTTCGAAATCCAGACATTTTTGGAGCTGTGACCTTTTTTTTTTTTTTTTAAGTATCTTTTTCCAGCACCTGGCTGGCATAGCACAAGGCATACTGGGGCACAAAATTATTAAAAAATATTGTATAAAATTACCTTTAGGCTATGTGTATAAGGTGTATATGAGACATAAATGAATTTCATGTTTAGACTTGGGTCCCATCCCCAAGATATCTCATTATATTTATGCAAATATTCCAAAATCCAGACAACTTCCCGTCCCAAGCAGTCCAGATAAGGGATACTCAACCTGTACCATCATATACTAAATACTGTTGCATTTCATCTATCAAATACAGTCCTGCTAAATACTATTGCAGGTCACCTAATGAGGTGACCTAAATCAGGTCATGCTAAAAAATATTGCAGGCATGGGCGTCGACAGGGGGAAGCTCGGGGGGCGGGCCGCCGGGGGGTGTCGTGCGACCCCCCCACTTACAGTTTAGCGGCGGAGCTGGGCCCGCCCGCCCTCTCCTGTGTCCGTTCGGCTCCAAAATGAGCCGAAAACGGAGCGGGGAGGATGCTCTGCTCCTGCGCGTGACGCGCGGGGGCGGAGCCTCTCCCTTAAAGGTGACGCGCGCCCCCGCTCTGGGGTGTCGCGCGTCCTAGCGACGCGACTGATTGCAGGTATTAAGCACCATCAGATACTAAATACATTGCATGTCAGATGTCAAGTACTGTCAAATATTGAAATCAAATATCATCAGATAGCAAATAAAGGTATACTCTTTCTGGGGAATATTTTGAATATATTTGGGGACTCGAAAACTCTCTGGAGGATATGCAAAGCTGCAGAGGAAAATGTCAGGGGTTTTTTGTTTGTTTGTTTTTGTAAAGGGGTTCTTTCTGTTTTCTAGCTGCCCAATTATGAGCCAGAGCTGGCCGGAAAAATGCTGATCAGTGAGAATGTTCATTTCACTTGCCAACCTTGTATCATGCAGAAGCTGTGAAATTCAAATTCCCTTGTGAATATTCATGCCTCCCTAAGGAACCAGGAAATGGGGTTGGGCAAAAGCTGCTGTGGCCTGTTTGCAGAGGGAAGCAGTAGCTGCCTGAGGGCAGTGGGCTTCTGACCCTAGTAACCCCACTGGGGCCGTGACCTGCCTCGCTAAACAGCAGCCGAGGAGGAAAAACGTGCTTTGGTGGCTTTCTGAGCTGATGGCTTGAACGGTTACAAAAAGACCTCTTCAAAAATTCATGCCATGCTGTCGCCTGTTAAATATTTATTTTTTTCCCCGTGGAAGAGCGGCATGCAACACTCGCCCCCCCCTTCCTGCTCCGCCAGCTCGCCATGATTCTTGCTTTGCATACTAACAGGTCAATAATTAAGAGCCCTGTTTTTATTGTGACAAGCAGATGCGAGGCATCAGCCAGCTGGGTTGTCTGGGCAGTCGAGCGATCCTTAGGATGCAGTCGGGGCTGAGATAGGAGAGTTCGGAGATTGGACGCTGGTTGAACAACACCAGCCCATTATTTTGTTGCCATTTCAATGGCACTCAAAAAGAGCTGTATTTGGAGGGTCTTGCTTGAGCTAAGCACTGGAGGAATGGCAAAGCAAAAAGAGCTTTTAAGGCTGTGCCTCAGTGCCTTCCTCAATTTTGTTGCCCCATTCGTAGCTGGATGACAGGGGGAGGAGAAATCCTTGCTTCTTGAAATTCATCATGGAACACACGTGATTTGAGGCCTCTTCTGCTCTCCAGCTGATCAAATTTGAGGCATGTCGTTCTGTACATTTCATGCATTTGTGGAAACATATGTCTTTTGATGTGCATTTTGAAATGCATTGTTGCACCAGGTGATCAGATTTGAGACAATTTGGGCACGTCGTTCTGTGCATTTCATGCATTTGTGGAAACATATGTCTTTAATTGTGCATTTTGAAACGCATTATTTGCACCAGCTGTTTGGGTAGGAAATACATAAAAATGCCTATAAAAATATGTATTTCAATCTAATATTTTTTTAGTGTGTGAATCTGCTGTTACCCCCCCCCCCAGGATGAAAAAAAAAACAAATTATGTGGTTAGTGGGGGGGAGGTGTCACTGCCTCTAAATAGTCCCTGCACCCTATTTGGAGAAGGCTCAGAGCTCAGTGATATAGCAGCTGCTTTGCATATAGAAGATTCCAGATTCTTTCCATCAGCGTCTCCAGGTCAGACTGGGGAAGGCCATTTTCTACTTAGAGCCCTGGAGAGATGCTGCCAGTCAGTGCTGACAATATTGAACTCGGTGGACTCAGAAAGCAGCATCATAGGTTTAAATTATTAGCAAAACCAGAATAGCTTACGCAAAATAGTTAAAATGCCGAATAAATTCTAATAAGACAGACTGAGTATGCAAATATGTTCGGTTTGCTTAATTTATACATGTCACTGAATTTAAACTAATCCCGTGCAAAATATGGATGGCTGAAGTTTTTTTTTTCCTCCGTCTTTTTTTAGTGCAAATTATTCACAACTTTTAAGTATAGGTGCCTGGAGAGTTCTTGCTATTTGTCTGATCTTCTTTTGTAGGCTGGAAATGAATTTAAGGGATACGGGCTGTTTCTTTGTCCTTATAATTCCACACACTTCAGTTTTGAAGAGTTTTGCCTTTTGCAAGACTTTCAGCACAATTCTGTGCATGTCTGTTCAGAAGTAAGTTCCTCTGTGTGTGTGTGTGTGTGTGTGTGTGTGTGTGTGTGTGAGAGAGAGAGAGAGAGAGAGAGAGAGAGAGAGAGAGAAGTCAGATTTCCCTACTAGAGGTATCCAGCACCTTACCCCCTGTACCACCCAATGGCCCGGTCTGAATTACTGTTGCGTATTATTACCATAACGGTACAGCACCTTCGACTTTTACGTCATTGCTTTCTCCGTGTGCGGATCCCTGAAAATTATTTGCAAACCTGGTTGCTTCAGGAGCAGAAAACCAAAAGTGCACCCTCCTGACCTCTGAGGCTTGGTGTGGAGAATATCGCCGTGGGCTGCTGTGATCTGACGCTTGGGTGCCGACTACCAGCATGGGTGCAAATGGTTTTCTTGAATCTTGTGCCACGTTGGGGGCTCAAGAACATCGGGAAGGGATTTCATGCTCACTGATTAATGGCTGTCACTCAACTGGGTTGCCGCGACTCCGGGATGCTGTTTTGCCGGACGTTGCTGCGTTTTCTAATAAGCAGTTACTGGTGTGAAACCTGCAAGGAGATGATGGGTGCAGGAGAAACGGAATCTGATGCTTGGTGAAATGGAAAATGGATTTTTCCCCCATTATAGCTGATCAGCTGAACACTAGCAGAGTCCTCTTCAGCAACCCCCCTTAATATCCTTGCAACAGGGTGTCTTTGACTCCCCCACCTAATGCAAGTCATTGTCATTACTGACCCCTGTATGTGAATCTCGGTGAAGTCTTTCTTTCTTTCTTTCTTTCTTTCTTTCTTTCTTTCTTTCTTTCTTTCTTTCTTTCTTTCTTTCTTTCTTTCTTTCTTTCTTTCTTTCTTTCTTTCTTTCTTCTGTCCACAGTGGTCATGGGCTTTGCAGAGTTATCAAAGCAAATAGTCAAGTCTTTGCCCCAAGAAGATTACAATTTAAATTTTGATGTGGTGGGGGGAGAAGAGAGAGAAAGGGAAAAGTAATATTAACAAGGCATGAATGTGAGGAAAGGTTGAACCTGAAACGTTGGGTTTGGATCTGGCAGTGGGGGCTAAAGATGCCCACAAAGCACACACACACACCACCAGCTTCCCTATTTCTGCCACCACTACAAGTTGTCAGTACATGGCAATGGCATTTTTTTTCTATGGCTGATAGATCTCATCTCCCCCCCCCCCACCGCCAAAAACACACTACGAACAAGCTAAGTCAACACATAGCATCAAGGCTCTTTCAGGGACATTCACACTAACTGCACCTTCCAGAAGTCTTCAAGGGCAGCCCATGCAAAGTGTGTTGCAGTAGTCCAGTCTGGATGTCACCAACTCATGTACATACCTAACCATGTCAATTGTTGATGCCCTGATTTCAGTGGCAGAGGATTCATCGAAGAGACCTTTAAAAGTATGCTTAACCTTGGCTGGAGTATGCTCATTTTCTTTTAATAGGAGTTTAATGTGGATTTTTAAATTGAATGGGGTGCCAGATTGCATTTTTAAAATGTTAATTGTTATCTGCATTTCAAGTTGTACTCTGCTTTGGGTATTTGTAGCAGGAAAAACAGTAAATATACACAGTAGGTAAAAAGAAATAATTCAGGCTGCTGTCCTCTGCAAAATTATTTAGGAGTAAACCAAATTGAACTCAGTAGGCCTGACTTCTGCATAGACAGACGTCTATGGGTCCATTCCTTAGCCCAGTGGTTCCCAAACGGGGAGGCGTGGCTCCCAGGGGAGCCGCGGATACCAGCCAGGGGAGCCGCGGATACCAGCCAGGGGAGCCGCGGAGTGCCACGGAATCCCCTCGGAAAACAGTGCAATGCCAATTGGCAGGCGTCAACATCATATAATGGGGAGTCAGTGGTTTCTGAAGGAAGTGGTTCTTTGTGCCATTGGGGTTTTTTTTCTAGGAATGGAAGGGAGACTGTTGCGTTTCCCAGTTCGGAGAGGGAAGGAAGCCATGGCTAATTTGCATGTGTGCATTCATTTCAACATGTGCTGGATAAAAGGCTACGGCAGAGGGGAACTTGAGGAGCTCATGTGTAGGTGTGGCTGAATTAGTCCTCTCTTTTTCTGAACTCCGTCTCCTTAGCTCATGTGGCAGGAATCCCCCCCCCCATCCTGCTGACTCGGTCATCTTGAGTGGATTTTAAACAGCATGGGGGGGTGAGTTTTGCAGAAACATACCATTGCACTGCCAAGGAAAACAATGTATGTCAAAGTTTTGAAAAATCAGCATTTTTGCAGGGCTCTAGTGGGCAGTGGGTGACAGGCTAAGGACGGGAGCAGCTGCATTATTAATAGAGGTTAGCATCTTGTTCCCCTCTCCGCCGGTTTGGGAACGAACCTGGTCTCTGCTTGGCGATGGACTTTTGCTGACCAGAGTCCTCCTCCGATTTCCTCTTGGATGGTCTAGAGCGGCAATGTCATTCACAGGCATCTGCGGTTGAGGACAGGGCAGTGCCAAGTAGGGGCGTGCATTCATTTGGTGTTGGCTGTGAACAATTGGCTGAATCAGGGCCAGTCAGTTCATCGCTGAAACGTTGGAGGACTTGGGATCCCTGCTTAAGGGCAGAGGGGTCTGGCTCAGTCGGTAGAGCCGCCGCCTTGCAAAGCCCGAAGATCGGCCAGTGGCAAGTTCGAGACACGCCACCGACAAAAAACTGTGAAAAGCCCCCGTGAGGAGAGATAAGAGCTCCCAGGTGCATCGGTCGAGTGTGGGAGGCAACGGCCAGTGGGGGAAAAAAGCCAGACTGCAAAAGGATACCACCTGGAATGTAGCTGTTCACGAAAGATTGGACATTTATATATTGTAAAAAAATAATAATAATTAGGGGAGTTAGGAAAGCCTGCCCATGTACACCGCCTTGGATTAAAGTCGGAGGAGAAATCCAATGACCAAAAAAGGTGGTATATAAATACTGTTTTTTTAAAAATATTATTATTATTATTAAGCTCACCTCTGTGCAGTCCTGATGCGTCTTCTCTGCTGTGCATGAAACCGATTGGAACACAACAAAAACACAAGAACGTTTCCCGGAAGACGAAATCGCACCCGTTGGATCTGCTTGAACTTATTGAGAAATAACTGCCACTCAAAATGCATTCAGCGACGTTCCCTGTCTGGATAGAGAGTTGTAAACCGGCACTGGAAGGCAGTTTGTGTTCATTTGAGTGCATTTGCATGGGTGCTCATTGGAATCAAGACACATCTGTTCCCCATTCAGGTTTTTACTTCTAGAGACCAAGTGTTGCTTCCAAAGGCAAAATAGGACTGATGTTTTATCAGGAACAGGTATTAGAAAATAGGGGTCTCCCCAGGTCCATAGGGACAGTTGGAGCAAAGGCCCTAGCTAGTGGTTGCTACGTCATGACCCAAGCTGCAGAGAACATTGTGGAAGGTGGCTGCACACGTTAATAAGAACATCAGAAGAGCCCTGCTGGATCGGGACAAGGGCCCAGCTAGTCCAGCTTCCTGTATCTCACAGTGGCCCCACCAGATGCCTCTGGGAGCACACAAGACAACAAGATCCCTGTAGCCTGTTGCCACTCTCTCACTTTTGGCATTCAGAAATAGGCTACCTCTAAACCCTGGAGGTCGCACACAGTCATCATGACTTGTAACCAGTGATGGACTTTTCCTAAATCAATCTGTCTCATCCCCATTTAAACACATCTAGGCCAAGTGTCATCACAACATCCTGTGATGTTGGGGATTGTTTCCTTCTTCTCCAGAATGACGTCCTCCATCCCAAAGACCGTAGCTGAAGAGCTGTCCATCTGAGGGTGGGATAATGCCTTCACATCCCTGCTTCTCCAGGTCGGCTACCAGGGCTTCAAGGGAACAAATGTGTTCCCTGAGAGTCAGGAGCTCTTTGCACCAAACACACACCCACAACGTCTGCCCATGATGAGGCATATAGTCATACATATGACAATTTGTGCAGTACATTGGATAGCCCCCCCACCCCACTGCTGGCTTTCTGCCTTCATATTTGGTTATGGTGCTTTGCTTTCCTGGTTGGGCTTAGTAAAATATATTTAATGTAATTGGAATCCTTTGTGTATACTGTGTAAGTACTTGTTGGGTATTTAAGGGGGTTGTGTAAATCCGATTCTCAAGGGAAACGTCTGCTGCCCTGGTTCTCTCACCCAACTGTTCAATTTGCACAGACGTTTAACTCACTTGTCTGTGTTTTTGTTTACCTGGCACTCGGTCCCAGAGAGGCACTGAGTCGGCGCATTTGCTGTTCGTGGAAAGAGCTCCCTTGCAAGCAGGCCCTGATTTTATACTCTTATCTAGCTCCTCCCCTCCTGGTTGGTTTGAAAAGGCTGGCCTCCAAGGAATTAGCAAGACAATGGTGCCAGGATGGTGTAGTGGTTTGGAAGTCGGACTTAGACCTGGAAGATCCAGGTTCAAATCCCCGCTCAGCCACGAAGCTTCCTGGGTGACCTTGGGCCAGTCACTATCTCTCAGCCCCACCTACCTCACAGGGTTGTTGTGAGGACAAAAAGGAGGGGAGGAAATATGTACACCACTCTGAGCTCCTTGGAGGAAGGGCGGTATAAAAATGTGAAAAATAAAAATAAATAAATAAATAAAATAGACGGCGGTTATAGCCCCAGAAGCTGCCGCCGGTGGGTATCCTCCTCCTCCTGTCCCTCTCACCTACGCCGGGAAAGGAGGTGCTACCGAATGTCGCCTAAATAATTTGGGAGCTGCTGCTAGGGCTGGCTCTGTGGAAAGAATGACATTTGAAGCGGATTACAAGGTTCCTCCAAAGGAGAAAGAAACATCTGAAAATGTTCAAAGGAAGTTAACTAAATTTCCATAATACAAGCAACACTACTCCTGGGTGTGCATGTGTGTGTTCTGCTCAGGCAGAGCTTCCAAGGAGTTTAAAGGGTTTCCATCAGACTCGTGAAATTCCTGGTGTGGCCCACTTCTCCCTACCAGCCAGGTGAATTAGAAAGCGTCAAGGTTGGCGTGATTCATCTGACAGCCTTTTAGAGTGCCAAGGTGGCGTGCCAGAGTTTATGTGCCTTATTCACACCCGGAATGCAAATGGAGCTCCCTGCGCATGGCTTGCCTTTCAATCCTCACCGCTGAACTTTGCAAATGGCAATGCCCACAGCAGGGCAGAGCCTTAAATCTGCCAGAAAAAAATGGCTCTTCCCACCTGCTTCTTTGTGTAAGTCTCCGGCGGAGGTGAAGAATGCGGTTGCTTTGAGGCACATCCCCACAATGCAGTGCAGCTGCCTGATTGGGGAAGTGAGGATCAGCATCTACGGCCTCTCATTGGTTCTTCCATGTGTGCCTGTGTGAGCCCAGGATTGGACAGCCTCCTTTGAAGACCAGGGATTACAAAGTCCACCTCTCCCCTTCCGCCACATTTCGAGGAGGCCACCACGGCCGAGGCCATGATGATGACATACTACCTCCTGCCCCCTACCTTCACATGCCATGCTCCTCCGCAGGCTTGCCAACTTACCTGATCCTCCCCTTCACTCTGCCATTTTAAAATAGAGCAACAAACCAAAGCCAAGACAAGGAAGCCAGAATGTGGGGCGCGGTTTATCTCAACGTCTTTGTTCCACTTCTGCTTTGGCGCTAGAACCTCAGATGAAGAGGGACCGGGGGGGCAATGGGGGTTAGGTGATGGGGCCGTGGAGGTACCAGGTGGCTGATGGTCTCAGGGCACCACCTGTGACCATGTGCTGCCTCAATCATCCTGCCTCACTTTGCCCCATTGCTGAGTTGGCCCTGGTTGTATCATTCCATGGAATATATGCTCTGAACACCGTTGTAACCAGCGGCCCAGCGAAAACAGGAGGCCCCAGAACGGAAAGGGGAATCTTTCCGCTGGTTACAAAGGTGGCCTAAGTAGGTTTGGATCGCGCCCTGTGTGTGTGTGTGTGTGTGTGTGTGTGTGTGTGTGTCTGTGTTTCAATTGTTTGTACCTATCATAAAATGGGCCAACCTGACTCCGCAAAGCATCCTTATATGATGTGTTTCTAAGATGAAGCACCAGCTGCTCTTCCTCCCCCCCCCCCCCCCGGTTTACACTCCTGGAAGATGAGCAGCACAAACAATGGGAGAATGTTCGTAACAAAAAGAGGTTGGAAATCTTGTTTGCTCTGCTTTAGTTAATAAATTTGTTTCCGTCCATGATCCCAAAATGAAATCAAAAAGGCTGTGTTTGTGTTGGAGAATTACTCAGAGTTCCTGCAGATAAAACACAGTAGGCAGAATCAAATCACAAGGGGGGGGGGGGGTTGCAGTGAAGGAGGTTGGATTTGTGTGTGTGTGTGTGTGTGTGTGTGTGTGTGTGTGTGTGTGTGTGTGTGTGTGTGTGTGTAAGAGAGAGAGAGAGAGAGAGAGAGAGAGAGAGAGAGAGAGAGAGAGAGAGAGAGAGAGAGTTCTTTTTCATGACGAGATTTATTTGAAATGAGCTGGAATCGTGGTCCTTTGTGTTTAAATAAAACCTCTTCCTCCCAAGTTTCAAGCAGCCTCCCACGCACACTGCTGGAACATTGTGGTCCCAAAAGGGCCTTTACCATCCCTCACAGGTGCTTTCTCTAGCAGCTTTATAGGATCGACGTTATGGAGATCTGTCAACCCGTGGAAACACAATGTCGGGTCAGGGTGGTTCGTAGCTCAACCAGCAGTTTCGAGCTCTTTGTTGAAAGCTGATCTCCATCTTCTGGGTTCAGTAGGAACACCAAGCAAAATGCAAATGAATCCCACCTGCCTTGATAAAGGGTGCTAATGCAGCCCAGCAAAGCAGTTGCTTTTTTTGCTGCTGCATCACAGTGCTGGCTCATGTTCGACTCATGAGTCCACTCAGTCACCTAGATCCTTTTCATACCTGCCGCTGCCAAGCCAGGTTGCCCTCATTCTGTACGTTGTGCCTCCAGTTTTGTCTCCCTAACTTGCAGGACTTCTTTGTTTTCTGTTGAACGTCATCTTATTGATATGGTTCTCTGATCTGCTAGCAGGGTCTTCCCATGTTGTTGTTCAGTCGTTAAGTCGTGTCCGACCCTTCGTCATCCCATGAACCATATCCCGCCAGGCCTTCCTGTCCTCCACAATCTTCCTGAGTTCGCTCATTTTCATGTTCGTTGCATCGGTGATGCTGTCTAACCATCTCATCCTTTGCCTTCCCCTTCTCCTTTTGCCTTCAATCTTTCCCAGCATCAGAGTCTTCTCCAGAGAGTCCTCTCTTCGCATTAGGTGGCCAAAATATTTGAGTTTCAGCCTTAGTACCTGTCCTTCCAGGGAACAGTCAGGGTTGATTTCATTTAGGATTGACTGATTTGATCTCCTAGCAGTCCAAGGGACTCTCAGGAGTCTTCTCCAGCACCACAGTTCAAAAGCATCTATTCTTCGGCGCTCAGCCTTCCTTATGGTCCAACTCTCGCAACCATACATTGCTACTGGGAACACCATCGCCCTGACTATGCGAACTTTTGTTGGCATGGTGATATCTCTGCTTTTTATTATGCTGTCTAAGTTTGCCATAGCTTTCCTTCCAAGGAGTAAGCGTCTTTTAATTTCATGGCTGCTGTCTCCGTCTGCAGTGATCTTGGAGCCCAAAAAAGTAAAATCTGTTACTGCTTCCATTTCTGCCCCTTCTATTTCCCAGGACTTGATGGGAACAGATGCCATGATCTTAGTTTTATTAATGTTGAGTTTCAAGCCAACTTTTGCACTCTCCTCTTTCACCCTCATCAAGAGGCTCTTTAGTTCACTTTCTGCCATTAGGGTGGTATCGTCTGCATATCTGAGGTTGTTGATATTTCTCCCAGCAATCTTGATTCCGGCTTGCGATTCATTCAGCCCTGCATTTCTCATAATGTACTCTGCGTATAAGTTAAATAAGCAGGGTGACAATATACAGCCTTGCCGTACTCCCTTCCCAATTTTGAACCAGTCGGTTGTTCCATGGCCGGTCCAAACTGTTGCTTCTTGACCCGCATACAGGTTTCTCAGGAGACAGGTAAGGTGGTCTGGTACCCCCATCTCTTTAAGAATTTGCCACAGTTTGTTGTGATCCACACAATCAAAGGCTTTTGCGTAGTCAATGAAGCAGAAGTAGGTGTTTTTTTGGAACTCTCGTGCTTTCTCCATGATCCAGCGCATGTTGGCAATTTGATCTCTAGTTCCTCTGCCTCTTCGAAACCCAGCTTGTACGTCCGGTAGTTCTCGGTCCACGTACTGCTGAAGCCTAGCTTGTAGGATCTTCCCATACCCCAAGGGAAACCTTGGGCCTCGGGGATGTGATCGTATTGGCAGCTTGGAGTGCTCACATCCAGCGCTGTCTTCCCTTTGCTGCCCCCAGTGGGAGGGAGGCGACAATGCAGCTCAGGTGACTTTGAGCACATTCCAAGCAAATGATAGATTGCTTGCAAAGCCTCAAGGATTCACACACAGTTCCTGGGAACATCCTGGAGCTAAGCCCATGTCGTTCTGTGGGTGCTTGGGGGGCCTCCTTGCTTTTCACAACCATGTTCTTGTGTGTCTAAGCCTTAGTTTCTGATTTGTCAGACAGGACCAACTCCCAAGGTTATTTGTGGGAATGAAGGGTTTTCAAGCATTTCACACAGTTAAAAAAAAAAAAAAAGTTAGAGCATCTCTTCTTGGTCGTTGAGAAAGAAATACCCCCTGTTTTCTAGGACACTGTAAAAAAATGATTGAGAACTCAATGAGTATTTAAATAAACCAATTAAATAAATCACCGCATGGCAAATTCTGAGACCTTGGAACTATGGGCACTTGAGAAACACCAGTTCAATACTGCCTACTCAAGGTTTCCTAGATGGGACCTTCATATCAAAGGGAAGAAGGAGCCAATTGGCTGAGTTTTTATGCCAATAAAGTTTTTATGCCAATACCCAGAATGCAATTTTATGCGGTTTAATTCATTCAATTGGCTGAGTTTCACTCCAGCTAATCTTCCCTAGCAGTTTGGAGGGGGAGGAGCAGGGAAGATTAGTTGAAAGAGACCACAAGAGAATAACAACAGGAGAGAACCTGCAAGAGACTCTTCTTCTCTGTGACTATGCTTGCAGGTTCTGCCATTTTTCTCTGCCTCTTGAGATAGAGGAAGAGAGTCAAGCTTTAAACTTGGCAGACAGCCTTAAACTACAATCAATATTGAGATCTGCATTTGCTTTCTCATCACACGTGATCATTCTCGGAATTACTAAAAGTTAGGCATGTGCCAAATAGTTCAGTTTAAAAAATAGCTATTTCAGTGGTGGTGGGAAAGGCTTTCCCCCCCTCAAAACGGTGTAATTCTGGAAATATTCATTGCTTCAATCCTGTTCAGTGTCATTGTTCTCCCTTTCCTTGGTAACTTCAAGTTTATTTTTACTGAGTTGATTGGTGGTCTTCTTCTAGGTTAGACACATGGATAATCCCATCCAATCAGGGATCCTGATAAATGAATGGGATGTTGTCAGGTAATCAGTCAATTTGGGCTCTGTGATAACATTGGCTAGGAAAAAATGAAGACAATGAAGCACTAATGTTTCCTCGATCATGGGCGTCGACTGAATGCAGGGGGAAGCGCGGGGGGCGGGCCGCTGGGGGGTGTCGCGTGCATAGGGGTGACGCGCGACCCCCCTTACAGTTTGCTGGTGGAGCTGGGCCCTCCCTCCCTCCCTTGCGTCCGTTTGGCTCTGAAATGAGCCGAAAACGGCGCGGGGGGTGTGTGTGTTCCAGGCATGCGCGTGATGTCACGCGCGGGGGCGGGGCCGCGTCCTTAAGGGTGACGCGCACGCCCCGCTCCCCGGTGACGCGCGTCCTGGTGACGCGCCTGTCCTCGATTAGTCACATAGGCTATCCGACTAGCCAGGATCATCTAGTGATATCACAATGCTGTATAGCCAATCAGATTTGACAGTGATTTCATCAGTTGAAGCGAGTGAAGCTAACTGAGAACTCGAGCAAGTTTGGGTAATGCAAATTAATAAGCAAAAGATTTCCTCAAGGAGTTCCAAAAATGTGAAAAAAAAGAGAAGTGTTTTTGAGACGGATCTGGGGGGTGGGGGCGGAGAGAACTGTGTGTAATTTCATCTCATCTCTCCTCCAAGGGCTTTGTTCGGTTATCATTGTTTTGACAATACGGAAGTTTTACAACCTGCCTTCAGGAAGAAAAGCTTTAAAATTAATTTAGCGCAAGCGGCCTTTGCAAGTAAGTATTAACGCCTTGTGCAACCCAAATGAAAGCTGACAAATCCCTTTTTTTTCTTTGCTGCTTCCCCCCACCCCCCCGTTCCTCTTTACCAACTGTTCCTGTGCAGTCAGTTGAGAGGAAGTGCGGACCAAGCTCTAAGTGAGGCTGCCTAAATCTAATCAATGATTGATGAAAGATTCCTCATTTTTAAAGGTGCGCACTAATGTCTGTCTCCAGCAATGAGACAGAGAGTAATGGGCCTTTCCTTAACCTTGCCACTCATAATCTGGAGTGTGCATTTCCCCTTTTGAGCTTCCTGAAGGTCATTCTGGGTAAATGCATACCGATGAGGAAACTGGCAAATGAGGAAAACCTACTTATAATGCACTTACCCAGAATGCATTGAGCAAACGTCGATGCCAGCCTACAATCACTGCAACATACAAAACACACCTAACTGCTTATTTGTCGTCATGATTACATTTGTATCTCACCTTTCTTTCAAGGAGCTCGGAGCTGTATGTATGGCTCTTCTCCACCCTGCCCATTTTATCATCACAACAACCCTGTGAGGTATGTTAGGTTGAGAGAGAGAATGGGTCGATTGATGGCAGAAAAGTCCATCACAGGTTACAAGCTATGATGACTTGTATGCAACAGCAAGATGGTCGCCCATCTCTGAATGCCAGATACAAGGGAGTGACAACAGGATACAAATATCTTGTTGTCTTGCGTGCTCCTGTTTCCCCATTAAATAGAGAGGGACTCGCAACTTGCAACCAAAGACTCAGGACTTGGGGGCAAAGACTTGGGACTTGACTTGAGACTTGGACCCAAAGACTTGGGACTGGACTCAAGATTTGGAGTCAGAGACTTGATCCACATCCCTGGTTCCTACCCAAGCCAAGCACCTGGGAAAACCCTTTTGAAATTTTGGTGAGACTAAGAAAAAAGGAGAGTGGGAAGCAGTGCCTAATATGGGGGGGGGGGGAGGGATTGAAATTTCCATCCAAGTGCCTTGTTTGAAAACAGTGGGGGGTTGTTGTATAATTTTGTTTATTGGAGGAAAGAGTCCAGCACTCCCCCCCTGGGCCCTGTGTTCTCCCTCCCCCTCAGCACTCATCAAAAGGTGTGATCTCACCTGCCACCGCAAAGCCTTCCTCTGCAATTTCCATCCTCCTAACACGATGTTTTAATCAGATGATGTGAGAAATGGTTTGGTGCTGTTGGGGGGGGGGAAGCACACAGTGGAGGGAAGCCTCAGCAAGGGCTCTTCGCAACGTGATGGAAACCAGAATATTCATCTGCTTTGAAGTGCCGGCTGCTGCTACTGCAGCAGATGTATTATTGATGTGGCAGGAAATTAGGCTCGGAGGAGTGGAGAGATCCTCAAATCAGCTTCCCCATTCTGCCAATTAAGATTTGCATACTCTGAGAGCGATTGCTCACCTACTCAACTAGAAATGAAGATGGGATCAATTGGATCAAGATTGGATCAGAAATGAAGAATGTGCCGACTCGCTGGGCAGGGGAGGATGGCACAGGTGAAGCACTGGGCTTCTCCAGTAGGTGGCAGCATTGCACACACATGCGCACACACACCCCAGAAGGCACCACACTCGTGTCTCCAGTAGGTGGAGACCTTCACCTTCTCCAGTAGGTGGCAGCATTGGGTATTATGCACATATGTGCATACACATGCACACCCCTCCCAGAAGGCACCACACTCCTCTCTCTCTCTCTCTCTCTCTCTCTCTCTCTCTCTCTCTCTCTCTCTCTCATCCCCGAAATCCTCTAGAATGACCCAAAGCCTCTAGAATTATCCCAGCTCTGCACCAGCTGCAATAATTGCACTCTTCCTTGCACCCTGCTGAATCCTTGCAGCCTTGTCATGGCTCATGCAGGGCCGTGGAGCCCACACAAGGGCTGATCATTGTCAACTTTCATTCCTGCCCCCAGTCTCCTCTGAGGTTAATTCCAATGGAAATACCTGGGGATCGTATACTCTACCTAAGCCGGGAAGGTTAACAGAAAGCTGGAACCATTTTCAGCACATTCCAATGTGCCTCCCATTGTTAGGTTTTATAATAAAGCCCGATGCATTTTATTATTGTTAGCAAATGGCTTCTCAAGCCAGGAGACCATTGTTATGAGTTAGGGGTCGTTTACTCCCTAATTAAGGCTGTAATTCTTCATGTGTTCCCAATGTAACTCTTGAGCAAATGAATTGGAAAGTAATTAGTTTCAGAAGCACCTTCCTCTGCTATTGCGCACTCCTCGAATAATTATGGTGTGTGTGCACAAGCATGGAGGAGAAATTATATCAATGGGTCACAAAATTCATCACTCTTCCCAAGCTGGGAAGACAGGGTATGCTCAAGCCATGAAATGAGGTGCTCTGTTGGATCACAAAGTGCAAAATTGCCCCCCAATTGATGGAGGGGAGCCTGGTTGCTAAACCAGAACATTGTTTTTCTGATGAACACAAAGCACTGCAATGTTTCTTTAGTATTCTCAGGAAGCTGCTATACTGAGTCCGAACATTGGGCCATCTAGCAGAGTATTGTTGGCACGGACAGACAGCTGCACTCCAGGGTTGCAAGCAGAATTTTTGTGCTGCCCTTCTGGTTGACGCTGGGGCGGGAATGGGGATGCTGCTTCTGCATGCAAAGGATGGCCTCTAGCATTGAATGATGGCCTCTCTCTATCTTCTGAAGCAGCAGACTGAACAAAATCATGAGGCGATAATATACACAGTTGCGCATCTAGGCAGGTTGCTTTGTGTGTTCATCAGTCATGTAGAAGGGAGAAGACCCAAGGAACTGGAAGCTCACAAGCCATACATTTGCAATAAAGCAACAGAGCAATGGAGAATTCCTAAAACATCTGCTTCACTCTGCAAACCAGGGCAGGAAATTTAGAACGCCAGAATCCAGGGAGATGTGCAGAAGGAAGAATCCTTGCACAAACTAGTTTCCATCCAAGTGTGAATCCAGATGTGGCGTGACTTGCTCTCTGCAAGAAGTACAGTTGGTACCCCAAACTCTGACAGATGTTAAACATGGCCCATTTTTTAGATGTTGCCTGGTAATTATGGCATCTTGGACTGCACATAAGACTGTATTCAATTTCAGCTTTCCAGGTACGGTGGAAGTATCCCAGCGTTTAATGATTCCAAGACTGAATCTTACCTCAATAAAGCTGTGGCCACCAGTTATAGCCCAATCCTGCTTAAGGATCAGGCAGGCGGCCCAGGCGGCCCGCCGGATCCCGTGCTCCGCTGCGGGCAGTCTTCTGCCCGGCGGAAAGTCTACCCGGGAAAGGGGACACTCGTCCCCTTCCCTGGGTGTAACTGGTGCTGGGGCTGATCAGCCACCTTGGAATTCCACCAGCGAAATCACTGGCAGAAGTCGGAGGAGTCCGTGTAATGGCCCAGCCACACGGTGGGGGACAGGATTCAGCCGAAGCCATCCCCTGCCCCTTCCCGGAGCGACTGGGCCTATGGCCGCCCTCCGTTTGCCCCCGATCCACCACCCCCGCCCGCTGGATCCTTACCTGGGTCCGGCGGCGTTCCTTCGGGTGCTCGGCTGGTGGAGCAGGGGAGGCTGGCCTTGCGCCGGTCTTCCCTACTCACGAGTTGTCAAAAGTGCCTTACAGCACTTTTACGAATCTTCGGGTGACAGAACGCTCGTTCTGCCACCCGAACCAAGAAGAGGATTGCGCTGTTATCCAGAATTTGAGTCCTCTGCCCCACGATCACAGCATTCGGGTTCAGGCCAGGCCTTCATAACAGCAGACGGAATGCTTGTCCTGTTTGAAGTACCCTCTCCATTTTAAAGACAAGACATGTAACTAGAGCACATAATGTTCAGCACATAATGTCATTGGAACATGCGTTCTAAAACAGTCAGCTAAAACCTCCCCTGTGAATCTTAATTTGACATCTTGCACTTATCCTCCGAATCCATGCATATTAGTCCAAAGTTCACTATTTGCGATCTGTATTTGGCGTTGGAAAAAAGTCTGTCATGTCAATATTTGACAGTGTTTGATATTTGGCGTAGAATGGTGTTTTGGTATTGGGCGGTCTTGAAGAGCTGAAACACAAAAGGCATTTAGTCATTGGCAGCTGGTGAGATTTTACACTTGACGTCTGCCAGAACAATAGAGATAGAGATGCCACCAAGTCTAAATTGCTCGTAATGAGGTCTAACGATGTTCAAACTGTAAATTAAAATTTTGAACTTTCATTCACACCAGCATGATGGATGTGGAATTGATCAGCCCATTTCAGACCGTCATTGCGGCTGTAGAAACTGGTATTTAGGGCGCCTGGAGATGGCTTGTATGGTTCACAAGAAGGGACTTCAGTTCTGAAAACCCTTAAAAGAGGGGGAGCTCACTGGCTGCCTCATTCTCACCACCACCGCCCTGTGATTGGAGTTCAGAAGGTCTGTGGCCAGGCTGATGAAGAAGCCAGGGAGGTGCCCAACCCAGGCGTTAGCCTAGAAGCTGGGCAGAAGGTGATGTTGCAACAGCTAGGCCACAAGTGGGCAGTTCTAGAGGTGCTCCTCCTCCATCTGTTCCAGAATATGTGCATCATCACTGCAAGGATCTTTTATCCCCCCCTCCCAAAAAAAAACTGCAACCCCTTCTCTTTCCCCTGCCTATGAACATACTCCATTCACTTGTATGGAGAAGGATTGCAACCTGCATGGAGGCACAGATCATTGATCCTGGGCTATCTGCAGTTATTTGTCACCACCCTGCAGAAAAGGAGGGGACGTCTACAGAAATACAAGGACAGGTTTTGTACATCCTGAGAGCACAGCAGCCTCCGGTTTTCCTCCCTCCTTTTGACGGTGGCGCATTTTTAATAATTTTATTAGCAGCAAGAAAAGCAGGTTTGCTTTTGATGGGCTCCGTGATGAGAAGCCGGTGATTAGAGCAGCTCTCATTAAAAACAGATCCACACAGTAACAGGGGAATGCGTTGCTGGGAGGAGGTGGGCATCTTGGCCCTCCCAGTTTTGTCTGTGCCTGGAATCGCAAGGTCTGTAATTAGTTCCTCCGTGGAAAGCCTGTGGAGCAAAGTGCCTGTTTGTGGGCTTGAAACAGAGGGATAAAACAGAAGCTGGGGCTGGAAGAGTCCACAGAAGGGCAGGGCTGGGCCTGCCCTAGCAATCACAGCGCATCTCACAACGCTGTTGGTGACAGGCACATACGCCTCTTGCAAGCAGTGTGCAAGAAGAAGCATGGTGCTTGCTCTGTGCTGTTTGTTGCCTGCTGCTTGGATTGGGAGGCAAACCTGCCATGGTTGTGGCATTCCACTGTGTGTGCATGTTCACATGCTCGCAGGGAGCGGGTGGGGATGTCTCATTGTCAAAGCCAAAGGAAGAATGCATGTGATTTCCTTCAGCCCAGCTCTGACAAATTGTTCCAGAGTTGTGAGGGAAAGTAAGCCAGGGGGGCCCTTAAAGAAATCCACAAGCCCCTTCACTTCCCCAAATTGGTCTCCCTCCCTGTGACTTTCTAAAACTGTAGCTAAGACAGGCATTGTAAGGCTGAGCCCCCTCATGCCCACCCACCCCATCGGAAATTCAAGCCCTCTCCTTGAAACGACTGCACTCCTCTCCCCGTTCACCTCCTTGCAAATTTGTCGGCGCAACAAGCCAACATATACACACCGAGCTGTGTAAGGGCACGCATTGTGTTTTCAGAACCAAAGGAGCCCGATCTGGGGAATGAATGGGTCCAATGGATTTGAATAGGAGTCGCTGCTTAGAGCAAGATATGGAATGACGCATAACTGGCCATCCTGTGTGGGGCAACACAGTAAATCACATAAACAGCATCCTAATTGTTTGTGGGTGTGACAGGGCTTTAGTGGAGACATATGCAATTAGGACCAGCCCAAACCTCCCAGCACCTAAGGGGGCACACACTACATGTCGCCCTATCCCTTACCCAGAAACATGCCAACTGCCTCCTCTTCTGCTCCTCTTCCTCTCACTCCCACTTCCTGGATTTGAAAAGGGAGAGGAGAACAGAGTGGAACAGCAAGTGCAGGGGAGAGGAGATTGTACTGATTGGGCCACGAGCATTTGGCGGTCCCCCCCCCCCGCCGCCGCCATAACCATCCTGTAGCCGGAAGGAGTGCCGCGGCTTTGTTCGCACGCTGAAGCCGCGCCTTCTGGATACACAGGACAGGCAGGGGAGAGTCTCTTCTCCCATCCTGTGTAGCCGGAAGGTGCGCCGCGGCTTCGTGTGCACACTGAAACAGCGTGCGCACGAAGCCGCGACGAGCCTTCCGGCTACACAGGATGGTTATGGCAGCGGCGGCCCGAAGGAGCCCGGTCCACGGCTTCCCCTCAAGTCATGAAATGTATGTTGCGCACACACACACACACACACACACACACACACACACACACACACACACACACACACACAGGGCAGGGGAGAGAAGAAAGAGAAGCTGCTTAAGAGTGTGAGTGTTTGGGAGCAGTAATGTTTAGTTGCCGCGGCAATTTTGATACCCCCCCCCAGTATATGAGGAAATAAATAAATAATATGCAATTTTGACACCCCCCAAAAATTTGCGGCACTGCCAAAGACGGCGCCAGGGAGTATAGGGGGGCGAAAATATGAAGGGGCGCAAAAACGGGGGAAGGCACAAATTATCCTCCCCCCTGCCCCCACCGGTCCGTGGAAAAAATGTCTTCCACAAAAACGGGCCCTGGGGTGAAAAAGGTTGGGGACCGCTGTGCTAGAGCATCAGAGACACTCTAGCCCACTACTCTTCTGCACTTCCTCTTCTGCTCCCTTTCCCTCTTTCTTTTGAACCCAAGGAGGAGGAGTGGAGGAGATGGATGGATGTGGCAGGCAGTGCATCTCCCCTGACAATCTGACACCTTGTATGCAATTCAAATCAAAATGTGCATGGATGAACAAGGGGGCACCGACGAATAGCCCAGAAAAAGAAGCCAATGTTAATGAAAAATGAACACAGAAATCTGTGAGTCATTTTGGCTCAGTTCCTTTCTTCCTTCGCAGTTGCTTCGCTTTTTCCTAAGACTCAAGGACTTAACACGTGGAGACAATAAGAGAGAAAATCTCCGAGTGTCCTACGCTGGCAGCGAATAGAAGACACTCCTCACAAGATTGATCCACTAATGCCAAGGTTTGCATCGTGCCCGTGAATGGCAGCTCTATAATCCCACTTGTGGGAGGATTTGCAGGGGGCCATGTTTTGTCAAAGGACAAACAGGTACATCGTTGACTTCTTGGTTCCAAGCCAGAGTCGCTTAAAAGCATTTCCAAGTTCCGTTTTCGCTTGGCCTGTAACGTTCAAGAAAAAGTCATGAGAAAATGGATTTCCTTCTCCCTGACAACATTTTTCTTTTCTATCGAAGCAGAGTACCAAAGGATACAGTTTCCAATGGGGGGAGGGTATTCTTAGGGCACAATGCTCATGATGTCACTGAACTTCATGGCTCAGAATTCCCGGAGCCCAGATTCTCTGGCTCAGAATACAAACCTCCGTGACTTGTATGTCAATGGAAGGTGAGCCCTATAGCCTCTGAGTTCTTCTTCAGCTCAGATTTTCATCATCCCTTCCACTTCCACTCATCTGGATGCTGATGATAGCATCCCCCCCCCTTCTCTTCTCCAACTGTAACTGGAGAAGGAAGGAGAGATGTGCCACATTCCTCCTTCCTGGTACCTATAATGTTGCTTTGGTATGTCACAGGTGCCAGGAACCCTGGGACATGTAGTTTCCCAAGGATACCAGATGGTAGTAGTCACCCTGGGAAACTTCTGTGTCCCCAAGTTCCCAGTGCTTGAGCAGCATTCCAGGCACCATGAGAGACAGACTTCTTGCCCTGTAATAATCACTGAGGAGAGCAGGAGAAACACAAAGGTTTCACCACAGCTGGAGGAGCTGCTACCAGGTAAGAGGATTTTGGGGCTGACAGTCAGAAATCAGTTCAGGACTCTTTGAAAATAAAACAATAATGCACATTCCCATTTCCAGTCAGAATGCTCAGTCCTCATTCAAGAGCATCAGAGGTTTTGGTAAAGCCCTTTGTCAGGCTATGTACTCAATGCAGGATTTGGGATGTGCGTGCGTGCGTGTCTGAGAAAGTGAAAGCCTTGCCTGTGATTTTTGTTCACACTAGAGGGGAAGGGGTTAAAAGAGCCCTTTTCCCATTTCTGTGTTACCTTCGAAATATGGTCCTGTGAGCAATTAGATGCCAACCAGGGAGTGAGAGCGGGGAGGGGGGGCATTTAGAACTGACCCTCTGAAGCTTGTGCTAATTGCATTGGAGGCTAATTGCATTTCCATCAACTTTTCCATCTCTTGTTATTCAGCAGTGCTAATGAATTCAAATCACAAACAACATAATTTATCTACATCAAATAGAACCAAATCCTGTTTCATGCAAACGCTGGAATTTGACTAAGTCCTTCCCAGGGGTGTGTTAAGGGGAAAAGGGATCTTCAAATCAGCAGCGTTAGGCCTGAAATAGTAATTCATTCTCTGCTTATTGTGAAAGTGAGCCATGGGGAAGACTGGGGCATAACCTGCCACTTAGGCTAGATCATTCTCCTGGCCCCCCAAACGACAGGGCCTTCATCTCAAACCACATTTACCGTGCTCAGAAATGTTTTGAGCCACATTTCCATGTCTGTTTGGCAACTTCCAAATCTTCAAATTTCAACTTCGACATCTGCTGATTCACTCGTTTGCTAACCGAATATTTGAGGATGCCGAATCTGGCTGTTAACAAAGCCCATAATCCCATCTGGGTCCTTTGTTAAGGTCTTAAAGCATCAAATTAAGTAAACCCATCCTTCAACCTCATCAAAGCAATAATCCAGTCAAACAATTTTCTTCTGTGCTGGAGCAACAGCTGTTAAATGTGTGTCGTGTGTGTGTGTGTGTGTGTGTGTGTGTGTGTGTGTGTGTGTGTGTGTGTGTGTGTTGCATATGATGCAGGGGGCTAAAATAAACAGTCAAAAGTACATACGATTCTGTGGTCAGCAGCCCAGCATACTCACAGCTGCTTTCAGGGATACCTGGCTGTTTCCCATGCCCACTAATGTGCTGATAGGAGCTTGGGGGCAATTTAGAGCAGGGAAGTGGCTCAGAGAGAAGATCTCAACAATACTCCCCCAGCACTACTATGCTGATCTTCAGAGAGCCACGTAGGGCTATGTGGGCTCCAAAGTCCTACCTGAGTCCAGCTAAGGCCACGGGGAGTTTTGGCTGCAGCTGTGGCTCAAATGTGCCACAGCTGCAAAGGTGTCATTGCCACACAACAGGACCTGTGTGTGTGTGTGTGTGTGTGTGTGTGTGTGTGTGTGTGTGTGTGTGTGCGTGTAGGAGCTGGATCACACATACCAAGTCCTGTTTATATCCCATTCGTTTTTCAGGTCTTCCCTCCACTTTCCTTGTCACATTTAGTGTCCAGGAGGATTATTTTTACATGTACTCCACAAGTGATGATCACTAGCGTCGACGGGGGGTGGCGGGGGGGGCGGGCCGCCGGGGGGCGCGCGTATGGGGGTGACGCGCGATGCCCCTTACTCACATTTTTGCAGTGAAGGTGGGCCCGCCCGTCCTCCCCTGGGTCCGTTTGGCTCTAAAATGAGCCAAAAACGGAGCGGGGAGGGCGCTCCGCTCCTGCGCGTGACGTCACGCGCGGGGGCGGAGCCTCCCCCTTAAGGGTGACGCACGTCCCCGCTCAGGGGTGTCGCGCGTCGTCGCGACGCCCCTGGTGATGATCTTTCCTATATTCTGTCCAAGTGTAACATACTTCTTCGTTTCTCCTTACCCTCCCCGCCACACACACACACACACACACACACACACACACACACACACACACACACACACACACACACACACACACACTTTGGTGTTATGCTCCTGGCCTGACAAGTTGTTGGCAGCTCCTCCAGCCTCGGTATGCAAAACAGTAATTAACCTCCTCTTTCCTCCCCCTCCTCCTCATTAATGAAAGTGTCTAATAAGCCCGGCTGAGCTTCCCTTCCCTGATGCATGGCTCCATTGCAGTTGTGCCAGCTGCCTTGTCTATTTTTGGGTCATGTGGGCGACTTTTTCATAGCTGTAGTTCTCGGCAACCTGTTGCAACAGAAAATCTCCAGTGGGCACTGAATTGAAACGCTCTGTTTAAAGTACACGATCTGAAACTCCTGTACAATTGTTGTTGCTGTTGACCATTTGGGGAGTACGTACGGCAGGCGGGTGCTTTTGGTATAGCATGAAAATTGTAGTCAGGGACTAAAACCTGGGACCTTCTGCATGCAAAGCAATACTCCTCCCTCTGAGCTTTGGCTCCATCAGTATAAGCTGCCACCTGTCAGTAAAAGCTGAGTCAGGCCATTGGTCCTTCTAGCCCAGTTTGTCTACACCAGCTGGCGGTTGCCCTCCAAAGTAGAGAAGTTCCTTCCAGTCTGGCGGTTGCCCTCCAAAGTAGAGAAGCTCCTTCCAGTCTGGCGGTTGCCCTCCAAAGTAGAGAAGCTCCTTCCAGTCTGGCGGTTGCCCTCCAAAGTAGAGAAGCTCCTTCCAGTCTGGCGGTTGCCCTCCAAAGTAGAGAAGCTCCTTCCAGTCTGGCGGTTGCCTTCCAAAGTAGAGAAGCTCCTTCCAGTCTGGCGGTTGCCCTCCAAAATAGAGAACCTCCTTCCAGTCTTGCTACCTGGGATCCTTTTAGCAAGAGGTGCCAGGGATTGAACCTGGGGCTTTCTGCTTGCAAATCCTATGCTCTACCATTGACACATGACTCTTCCCATCCCTACTTACAGGGAGGGGAGGGGGAGCGTGAGAACCAGAGTTTTGTTCCTTATTTCACCTGGGGATCACCTAACAGACCTCAAGCCTACTAGGGGCCATTAGGTCCTGCATTTTGAAGAGGGAAAGCAAGCTCAAAATGTAGGCTGAATCCATAGCCCAAACTCCCCCCTTGAGAACGAATGCCTGCTCCTCAAGCCATATTATAGGTGTTCTGGAAAGCCTAAATGGGATGAGACAATCTTGTTAGCCTACCATTGACTCTTAGAAAAAAGAATGTCGGCTCTGATGTGGGAGTTAATCAATAAGGAATTAAACATTGGACCAATGCTTATTGCCAGTCAATGTGGGTTCATGTAAAGTGAGGTTTTCGGCTACACCGACCAATATAGACCTCCCAGAAAGCACCGAGTTTAACAGCAGTTCTGCAAGGGTTAATGATGTCACATCTTTCTCTGAGACATCTTTTGGGAATCAAGAGCATTTTGTGAAGATGTCACATACAACTTTGAGCTTTTTTTTTTTTTTTAAGGGAAACTCTTTATCCCCAAAGGAATTTTCTTTGCTGGCTCAAAGAGGGGAGATGGAGGATTCCATGGGGAAGGAGCCACGATGGAGAAGGCCCTTCCCTGCATGACTGCATGAAGATGGCATCTTTAAGAGGGTGACTCCCAGTGACTTTAGGGAACAGACAGAAACATATGAAGAGAGACTGTTCTTTAAGTACATGGGCCCAAACACCTATATTTATTCTTCTTGATTATTCTCTCACCTGAAGTATACAAGCCAGTATACAATTCTGAAGTGTACAATCCAGGAAAAGTGTTACCGCTTTATACTGCAAAACATATAAGCTGATCTCCCATCCTTCAACATTAAGATTCCCGTAGAATCTCAAGGGTGCATAAGGCAGAGAAAAGGTTACACACAGAGTACGCTTTAGAAAAGCCCTGTCTGAAACAGGCAAACTAGGGAATGCTGACTGAAGATCAGACATACTAAAAAGCCCCCATCCATTGAATCTGTCTTTTTTCCTCCCCTTCTGCCTTCCACACCATTAGCCAGAATTAACCTCTGTTTCACAGTCAGCTTCTTTCTCCAGCAAGACACGAGGTTCGAGGTCAAACTCGCCAGCATCCGAATGAAATGCAGTCAAGTGTGACTGGTTTCTGTACTTGCTGTTGATGCCTAAAGGTGTGTGTGTGTGTGTGTGTGTGTGTGTGTGTGTGTGTGTGTGGTTGGCTTGTGAGTCATTCCCTCCTGCCTGGGGGGGGGGGGAAGTAGGGAGACAAGAAGGATCAGTTTCACAAACCTTATTAGCAGCACTCGCCTCTCAGAAGTATGTCCTATTTATTTATTCGTTTTCTATCCCACTTTCTCCCCCCATAGGGGAGGGGAACTCAAAGCAGCTTACAACAATAAAATGCATATAAATATAATATAAAACTTTCAAAACATTAACATAATCTGAAAACACAGCACAACATATAACAAAATATAAAAACAAGAGTAAAAGGGTTAAAAGGGGCTGGACCACTAAAATTCATCTACTTGCAATTTCTTGCTTTCAAACTGCTAGGTTGGCAAGAGGTGGGACAGGAGACGGGAGCTCACTCCATCATGTGGCACTCGGGTCTCGAACTGCTGTCCTGCCTACCTTCCGGTCTGCAGTTTGGCATCTTAACCTCTAACCCACCGTGGCCCTTTGCCTCTAGCCTCCCCAAAATATCAAGCCAAACAGCAGGAACCTTCACTTATCTCCATTTCTAGTTGCTGTATTTATGTCGTGGCTGGTTCTTTTATCTTCCATTGATTTTGTGTTCTTGCAATATAGGTTTGGTTTATGTTTATTTCTTGTTGGCCTCCTTGGATAGATGGATGGATAGATAGAATGGATAGAATGTCAATAATCATAGCAATAATATCTGAAGTGCCCTCTTCATTTTCTCCTCCCCATTCTCAGGCAGCAACAATGAGGTGCCAGTTTGCACTGCATCATGATTGTGGAATATTCGGGGAGGGGGGAATTCATAGCCAGTGGGAATCACCCTCCACACCATTGCTGCGGCTGCTAAAAAGTTGATGGGAAAAATGATTGTGCTGAAACAGTCTCAGAATTTCACTGCCCTCCCCCTAGAATTGCTGCTGTTTCTGCCTTGCTTAGGTTTGCCTGCTGCCACCCTAAATTTGAGGCTGAGCGTTCTTCAATAAGCACTTTCAGCTCAGCGTTCAACATCAAACACACCCCATTTTCAACCCCAGCGCCGTGGAAACTTGACGTTAATTTTCCCCATAGTCTTCGAGGTGAAGTGGAGAATTTCAGACTGCAACCACTTCAAAGTCGAATGGAGCATCTTTTATCCCTCCCTACAGAGACAAAGGCAAGGAAAGGCTGTTTGCCTCAGCAAAAGGCTTTGAGCTGCATCGGAGGCCCGTTTATGTCCAGGCAAGAGAGAATTCTAATGATTATTGACCCTGCTCTGAAGGAAAGCTGCATTATCATATCTCCAAATAAACAGAATCAAGAGCCAAGCTGTGGGGGGGAAAGGGCAGGCTTTGGCAGGCGACCGAAAATTGCATTTTCACTTTGGCCTCTTAAAAAGTTTGCAGAGTGTCTATTAGTGTTCCCCAGAGCCTTTTCCTTCTAATTGCCATGTCTGACAACGTGATCGCATTGGGACCGGTGAAAAGGCAAGATAATGGACCCAGTCTAATTGCTTCCCAGTTCTCTGAGTCATCCAACATTTTGGAGATGGCAAAAGGGGAAGCACAGCTGGTTGGACTGAAGGAGGGAACCAGCTTTTAAGAAAGCTCCTGAGGATCAGATCTCCAATTCAAAGCAACATTCTGGGAGGGAACGGATGACTGGGAGTTGATCTCGGATGCCGATTGTGTTTTCCAGGGTGCTTTTGACCTGAAACATCTTGTCAAGTTCTAATTGTGATTGGGATGAAGCAGTTATTCTGCCGAGAAGGGGAAAAAAATGGTTTCCACCAAAGGAGATGTAGAAGTAGGACCCTAGATATGCAATTGGTATGGGAACAGGGGGCTGGAAGCCTGGACCACTGGTTGACACCAATGTGTGAGCAGTAGGAACGTAAAACAAGTCCTGTTGGATCAGAACAAAGGTCCATTTGAGGGAACTAATGCACAAGCTTTCCATGCAGATGAGGAGACAGGACTTGGTTTACATGGAAGACAGCTCTCCATCAATGCCCCAGTACCCTTCTGAGTGTGTTCGCGGCAATCTTGGCGCTGGATACCCGGGCATTCCTGGGTTCAGTTCAAACTACTGGTGCTATGCATCTGCACTTATACAGAGTCAGACCCTTGGTCCCCTGCCTCTTTTTGTAGCTTTCTCTGGAGATGCTGCCAAGGATGAAACCTGGCACTTATGCATGCACTCTGCATGCACTCTGCATGCACTCTGCAATTCATGCACTCTGCCACTCAGCCGATCATGAGTCACACAGGCTGCTGTTGTTGTTGGTTTCCTAAAACAGGAATGTGGGGTTAAAAATGCTCTTATGAATGAATGAATGAATGAATGAATGAATGAATGAATGAGGGCCAATGACCTGATTTACTGAGTAAAAGCTGCAATGGCTGGCCACAGCAGGTGGCGTGTGTGTGAGGGCCCTCCTTGTCTGGGAAAAAGAGAGAACGGTGGCATTTTCTGTTCCACCTCCGCCCTTGAAGCATCTTTCTCGTCTGTATTTGTGTCTCTCGGTGTGTTTTTAACTTTTGCTTCCCCCACCTGGAAAGAAATCGTGACGGGCAGAATGATACCTACATTGCTTTAATTTCCCCAGGGACACCTCCCAGTGTGACACGTTGCCGGTGGGGGACTCGGCGCAATGTGTTTAATTTGATTTCATACAATGGGCTGTGATGCGTCGGAACATGACAAGCCAGGCAGCGCGCATCGCCAGCCTGATCCCAATGCAAAGCCTTGCAGGGCTGTGTGGAGGAGGCTAATAGCATCAGGAACTGATTAGCCTTGCATGTGGGGCAGGTGTCAGCTCTCCCCAGAGATCTGATACGGAGCTGAAGAGGAAGCCCATCGCTTGTCTCGGCTTCTCAACTTGATTAACTGCACAGAGTGAGTTAGGATGACAAGAACGTAGCTTCAGTTTTGGTTTCCAGCATTCGATTACATGAAAGACAGAATCTTCTCCTGCATTATCGGTCCCTTGGTATTGTTTTCATTGCCCCCTATAAAACATTCAAGCCATATCTATATTATTGACGGATAAGATAAAATGATATAATTTATTGATTGAGATGGAGATTTATAACCTGTTCTTCGTGGTAGGCAACAGTATGTCCCAAATACACTCAACAGCAGCTCTGTGTGCTAGATTGAGAGCCAGCATGGTTGAGTGCTGGATGTAGACTGTAGAAGATCTGAGTTCAAATCCCTTTTGAGTCATGAAGGTAACCTTGGAGAGGTTACCTTCTCAAGGTACCTTCTCACATCAAGGTAATGTGAGATTACATCTCCAACCTTACATCTCCAACCATCTCCAACAACCAGTGATGTAGACTTGAGTCTATTGACTCGGACTCAGGTAGGACTCAAGTCGCATCAATGACTTGACTCGGACTTGACTCGGCAATTGTAAAAGATTCAAAAGACTCGACTCGAGACTTGGAGCCTTTTACAACCGGAGAGTACATGGAGGTTAGCACAGTGCAGAGCTTACCGTTCCGCCCCACCTCGAGCGACGCCAGTGATCTGAAGTGGCTGTTGACACCCCCACCCCGAGTAAGGAGATGGCACTCAACAAACTACCTTGGGCACCATGAATGAAGTTTGCATGTTGAGCTTTACCAAGCCAGTCTCATGCCATCCTCAAGCACAGCTGAGGAGGCACAGATGCGACCAAACCATTTTCCCCCTGTAAATGTTTATTCCTTCCAGGCTTGTGTTGATGCTGATGATGGGGGAAATGATCCAATGTTTGTACTGTAAAAAAAAAGATGTTATCCAGTGTTTTGTCAGGGTTGTGTGGTGAATGCCTTTTGCAAAGTTACGTTTCAGACTAATATGATGGCTTCTGGGAAAAGAGGATGCTAATGATCTAATTTGCGTATTGTCCTCTTTTCTCTCCTGTCTTGGCCCTTTAGGAAGCAAACTGCTGATTTTGGTGCTTTGCTTGAACTTCCCCTCCGAAGTGGAGTCTTGCCCTGGGGCCTGCGTCTGTTACAGCGAACCCAAGATTACCATCAGCTGCCAGCAGCAAGGACTTGGAGCCATCCCCACCGAGATCCCTGTCCAGACCCAGCGCATCTTCCTGCACAGCAACAAGATCACCCTGATCCGGTCCACCAGCTTCACCTCCTGCCGCAACATGTCCATCTTGTGGATCCACTCCAATAACATCAGCCTCATTGAGCCTGGGGCATTCTATGGGCTCGACAAGTTGGAGGAGCTGGACCTGAGTGACAACGTGAACCTTCGGTCCATCAACCCTTCCACCTTCCAGGGCCTGGTCCACCTCCACACCTTGCACCTCCATCGTTGTGGCCTTCTGGAGCTCTCCACGGGGCTTTTCAGGGGCCTGTTCTCTTTGCAGTATCTCTACCTGCAGGATAACAACCTGCAAAGCCTGCTGGATGACACCTTCTTGGATCTTGCCAACCTCACCTATCTGTTTTTGCATGGTAATAAGATCAAGAGTTTGTCAGAGAATGTCTTTCGGGGGTTGGTCAATTTGGATAGGCTCCTCTTGCACCAGAACTTGGTTTACATGGTCCACCAGAGGGCGTTCCATGACCTTGGGAAAGTTTTGACCTTGTATCTTTTTAATAATAACCTGACCGTGCTCACGGGAGAAACGATGGCTCCCTTGGTGTCCCTTCAGTATCTTCGTTTGAATGGCAACCAATGGGTGTGCGACTGTCAAGCCCGGTCGCTCTGGGATTGGTTTAAAGAGTTTAAAGGATCTTCCTCGGAACTAGAATGTCATTTGCCTGCTCACCTGGCAGGGAAGGATCTGAAAAAGCTGCAGAGCAATGACCTGGAAGGATGTGTCGACTCCTTCAACCAGATAAGAACCAGTGTTTTTAGCACTAAGACCAGATCTGGCAAGTTGCCCACCGCCAGCCCACCTCTAAATCTCCCTGACAGCTCACGGAAATGCTGCCAGCCAGAAATGGATAAATCTTTTATTTATGAAGCCAAAGGCAAGGCCGGTCCATCTTCTCACAGCAGCCGGCCCTCACCGAACAATCCTCTCAAGGATAAGGAGAACATAGCCAAAACCAAGTATCAAGTCGAGATAGACCCTTCCAAAAACGGAAGCAACAAGCAGATCAACGACTCTCCCTTTGGGACATTCCCCAGTGTGGTAGACCCTCCATTGACCAATTTGAAACCCGAATTCCTAGGCCCCGTTGAACGTTCCACCGTCCCCACCAAAAAGAGACAGGCCTGTTCGAAAAAGAACAAATCCAGGTCTCAGTGCCGTGTGGCTCAACCAGCACAAAACTCCACACCACAGTTAACCCCAAATCTATTGATTCCCCCCTTGGTGTGGAGCCTATTTTGGTTTTGTTAAAAAACAACTCTTGTTTTCCATGAGGAATGATACTCTAATCCCAGACTGTGGCATAAAAATAAAAATCAACCCACCTCCTCGTTGCAAACCAGAAGAAAGTAAAGCTATATGCAGAGAAAGGTCTGGTACACAAAAAGTTAACTGGATGCCTTTATAAAAAACAACAACAAAAATTTACAAACAAAACGTTTACTTGTTTCTTCTAAAGTTTCTGTGTTTGGTCTTTTGGTCCTTGGAACTGTACTTTCTAACAAGGGGTTTTGGCCAGAGCAGATGCTTAAAAAAAAAAAAAAGCAAAGAAAAAAATATTTACTTTACAAAAAAAAAACCCCACTTCAAAATAAAACAAATGATTCAAAGGAAAAAAGAGAAAAGAAAAGCCTTTAACGAAGTTTTACAAAAATGTTATTTGTCATTTGAAGCCATTCTTGAATATTGCCAGTTCCCCCACCCACAGAGGTGACATGTCGATGCCAGATTGCATTTCTGAATCTTGCGGTTTAACTCGGTTTTTTGTTTGTTTGTTTGTTTCCAGTCTGCCATATTTGTGGAGGGGGCATTTGTTAAAAAATGCTTCCTTGATTCATTCACTCAAGACTGCAGAATATATATAAATATATAAATATTTATATATATATAAAATATAAATATATATAGATATGCATTTTATTTTCCTTGTGTACAAGTACGACGGCGACAAAAACAGATGAAATAAAGATTTCTTTTTTTTTCCTACAGTGTCATCCTCACCTCCACACGCACACACAAACAGACACGTGCAAAATGAATCCGGTGTTTTTATTGTCAAGCTCCTGCAGCAATCAGCTGGGGGGGGGGGAAGATGCGCCACTGGTGGGCAGGAAGGTAATGAATAAGCCATGCCGCCTGGCCATTATGCAATCGCTAATTGGCCTCAACCACGGGCTCCTTTGCACGAACCCCACTGTGCTAATGGTGCGGGCTTCCCTTCCCTGCAGCCTTGCAGTCTCTCTCTTAGTATCATGCATATTTCAGAACACCTAGAATAGCGGATGGATATTTCAATCAGGGCCCAAGTCAAGTGCAGCAAATGCGAGGTCAGTTGGTAGAATGGCTGTGGGTCCTGAGAGATCAGCAAAGGCTGCATGCATGCAGAGGGTGTGCATATGCACCCCCTGCTCACTCGCCCCACACATAGGCTTACCAGATCTCCAACCGGGATAGAGCGCTAGCCCTTTAGGAGAAGGAAGGTGGGCAAGTGCAGCTTGTTAAACCTTAGAGCACAATCCTAGGCTTTTTAAACCTTAGAGCACAATCCTAGGCATGTCTACTCAGAAGCAAGCCCCATTGTGTTCAGTGGGATTGTGCTCTAAGGTTTAACAAGCCTAGATTGTGCTCTAAGGTTTAACAAGCTGCACCTGCCCACATTCCTTCTCCTAAAGGGCTAGCACTCTGTCCCGGTTGGAGATCTGGTAAGCCTACCCATACACCTGCTTGCCGCCCCCCCCCCCGCTCCTCCTATCATTCCCTATACTATTTCATGGGTGGCCAACCTTCCACCTTTAGGGCCTCTGCGTTTTTAAGAGTTGTGTCGAAGTCAGAATCTTGACAGTTGCAGTTGCTGATGGTGCTGCTCAAGCAGCTGCACCTGCTGAAATGCCCTCACCTATGCAACCCTTAAAGGGCCAGGAGCATTCATGTTGAAAGGTTGGCCACCACTGCTCTGTTTGGTGACTTATCCTCCCTCCACTTACTGGGTAGATTTGGGGGCCATGGTGGGTGGGCAGTCCCACTCCCACCCTTCCCACTGAGACACACTGCTGGGACCGTCCTGGCTGCTTTAGCATCTTTGGGGAGGAGGGAAGTGCCTGGCTGGACTCTTCCTCCCCCCTCCCCGAGGCCAATGGGGATGTTTCCAGTCGCAGAAGTCCTGCAGCTACTGGGAATGCCACAACCATTTTGACCTCTGGGGTTAGGAGGAGAACAAAGTGTCTCGCCAGGCAGTTTCTCTTTCCTCTCTCCCAGAGGCCAATAGAGATTTTCCCAGGGACCCAGAGGGCCCCTGGGAAAAGCTAGTTGGGTGCCACAGAAGTCACTTAGAACATCTAGAATCACCACATGATTTTCAAAGTGAACGTCAAGGCTGCTGTTTCTCCTGGGCAGTTGGGGACCCAGAGGCCCTCGAGAGGTCGTAGGCCCCCCTCGGCATGTGCCCAAATAGGCCCACTCTCTGAAGCCAGCTCTAGCGCAAGGCAGCTTCATCTGTTCTTATCCGAAGGCCTTCATGGTTGGACATTTTAGCTAAAACAGAGTTTGGAGAGGGGCTTGTGGCTTTCATGAACACCTCCTCTTTTCTCTTAGTACCCCAAATAGGAAAAGGCTTCTGAGGTGCAGTTTTCAAGACTCTGAAGGTGAACAAGTTTTTGAGTTTTCCTGAGTTTTTCTGACCAAGTTCTGGGAAGCACCCACATGAGATGTTGAGACTCTTCTGAGAGGCCCATTTCGATCTCAAGGCACATCTGACCCTCCAAGGTGTCCTTTTAGAGTCCCAAATGGTAAGAACAACCCATCCTTGGAGGAGCCCACCAGCTGTTTCCTCACAGATGTCCCTGTTCTGATCGTGCCGTGTGACTGGAAGAACTCATGAAGAGGTGCAGTGGGCATACTCCTCCAAGGCAGACAGTTCCCCTGAGTGCACCAGTCACACTCAGAGATATAACAGAATTGCACCAGCTCACAGAAGACAGATAGGAAAGAGAAAAGGCATGCATAGTCCATCATGTGATGACAAAGTAGTCAGCCTCCTCTTCTCACCACAGTTGCCTTGTTCACATGATACTTGGGGCAGGGATAACAACGACACCTTGTGGATAAACCTCTTGCACTAAGCTTAGACCCTTGAAGACCCTACAGTTTTCTAAGACGGATCATTGGCTTTTGGGGTGCGTGAGAATTGCAGGTAAGTCATAAGATACAAGTGATAGATGCCAAATAGTATCCAGACGACAATACAGGGTGAAAGGAGAGTGTATAAGTGTGACCTATACTGGACAGCGCTTTTTGTGCGAACAATCTCACGAATATTTGTCAGATGTAAGCCTAGGTGAGAAGTGACACAGAGACGAACGCATCCTCCAGCGCTTTCTCTGCTAATTGGGAAGCGAGGCTCGAAGCTGCTCACACACCTTTTTGTTAAGAACTTGCTGAATTGGAAATATCGCTTCTGATTCAGCAAACCTGTGATACGCCTGGGAAGCTATTAAGGCTGGGTCGACATATAGGGCAGAAAGTGGAAGGAGTGAGATGATGGAGTCCTGAGGCAGGAGGATGGTCCCTCGTCACTCCCCAGAGCCAGCTGCCTCTACATGCTCTCTCTGCTGTAGCGAGCACAATAGTACATGTCCGATCTCTATCGAATCACACAGCAGAAGGCATCAGGAGGCCTCGGCGCTGCAAAACGGCCTGGTAGGCCCTCCCCCTCCAGTCCCCACCAATGACTGCCTGGCATCTCACTCATGGGGTGGAGCCAGGCAATGAAGTCTCCACCCACAGCCATGGGGAGGAGCCGCCTTCTCAAGGGTATGGGCAGGGCCAACCCAATCATGAAGCAAAAGATGAGGCTCATGTCATAGTGAAAGAGTAGCAGATTTGGGGTGCCTCTTGTTAGCAGAGCTGCAGAAAAAAATATTCACAGCAGAGCTGAGTTGCACAAAAGTCTTTTTATATATACTGTACTGCAAAAGAAGAGCACGAGAAGCAACTGGTCATGGCCACTTGGGCAGGGAGACCTAGAACAACAACACAGGGGGAGAAGATAATAAGAAGTCTAGTCAAAGCTGGAGAGAGCAAGCCACCACAAGCTTTAAACCAGGAACTGAATAGGTAACACCTCCTCCTCCTGGTTATACCTATACATATACCTGCACCCTGTTGCTTGACAGATCAAGATTCTTTTGTGCAGCATGCCTCTGTCTGTTGATAGAACACAACACAAAAGTCACCTTGATACAACTACAGTGAAGTCGCATTTTACATGAGAGTTAGATTCTGAAATCAGCCTGTAAAGTGAAAATCGTGTCTGTATAGTCAAAATTACCCTTAAGTCAGACAAATAAGTACTGTCTCTTTAAAAACTAAAATCACACTACGAGAGACAACCGAGAGAATGGCAGATTCATTCTCTCATTGCAGGCTCACTCCAGGGCATAACCTCATAGAGTGGAATGGCAGGCAGAGTTGCCCACACTATTTAAGCTGTTCTTTCTCCCCCCCCCCCCCCGAGTGCTTATGTTTGAATTTGTGCAAGCAATGCCCATATGATGCAACTCCACCATATAGGTACTGTACAATCGTATGAAGTTAGCTTGGAAAGTTGTCGCAAAATTGAGCATCCACTGCAGTCTGTACAAAAGTTCAGGATGTGTGCCTTTGGTACCGTATGGAAGATCTTGGCTGCCCTGGCCATTGGATATACACTCTCATGCGCTTCAACGTCCTCTAAGCACAAGGTGGTTTGTGTCCATCATAAATCAACAAGCCCAAAGGTGAATAAATTGCCGTATGTTCATTGTGCAGGTGACATGAACCCCTGATGTTCGGACCATCTGTTCGCCCCATCTGGAGGAGCCAGCTGGCTGTTTGACTTCGGAGAGCTAGGCTGGCCTAGGCAACACTGACGAGAGAGGCACAGAGTAGGAATGGGCAAGGATTGGGAGGTGGCATTCCAGTGACTAGGTGACAGCTCTACGTCACCCCACTGCGGGCGCCAGATGTGTGCTTGCTTCAGCAATGCCTGCGCCACCTGCTGAGGTGCCAAGAGCTTATGCTACAGCCGTGCCCAGTAATGGCTTTCAGCCATCACATGATAAGCGCATCAGATGGCAGGGAATTCATCCTAGCCTGGCATTTCCAGTCAGGGCAGAGAAACTCGCTCACTTGGCAGCTGGAGCGTAACGGATCCTGCAGCATTGATGAGGTGTAGAAAATGGCGCCTGGCCTGGATGACGTTCGGATGGCATTTCCCCCCCCCCCTGCCTTTTCTCGTAGGAGGAGGATGCAGGAGTCGCCCAAGAATGCTGACTGGCAGGATATGAAAGAAGCAAAAAGAAACACCTTCCTCACACAATAGATCATTACCGTACGGACGTCATGGCCACAAGGTGACCAGTCGCTGGCTTACATGGCTGGATGTGATAAGTGCTTGGAAGAGTACCTGCACAAGAGGCTTGAACAACGGTGTTGCGACCTAGAACGCCACCTCCCTCTGTGCTACAAAAAAACAACAACACCCCAAATTCTTTATCCTACTCCTCGCATTCTGCTATGAAACCCGGGAGGACGGGTTTCATGGACAGGAACGGCGCAAACACACCATCCGTGTCAGTGAAACCCCAGCTTTCAGGGCATCATGCAAGGGACCCAGTAAGGAGGCGAATGATCCGCTTCTCACTCGGGCAAGTGGGAAGCAGATTGTTGCAGCTTGCACTGGTGGCGGCTTGGAGAGAGGCGGCGGTGGCAGGCACCCTGAATCTGCTGCCCCTAGAGCCCCTCGCAATCTGCCACTGAAGAATCCGCAAGCCACCTCAGAGGCCCTCATGAATGGGCCAGCCACGGGCCTGAGTACCACATAACCAAGAGGAGCAGGTTGTCCTCCTGACAACCTCCTGGAGAGTTTCCAGCGGCACCGGAGAGACTGCGATCCAGCAGGCCAGTACTTCCTTTCTCACCAGTTGCACCACAGCCCCAAGGAAGCTCTAAAGGGGTGTGTGACAACCCCACTGAAATGAACGAGAGACGTTGATGCTCAATTCTGGTCGAAGTGGCACTGAGGCTGGCGGGTCCTGTCCCCACCCCACCCCACCACGTTCCTCTAAGCCACCACAGCCGCGAGAGCAGCCTCCTCTCCCATGGAATATTTATAAGTTGTTTGCCGAAATGTCAGGCAGAGCCGGTGGTTCTATTAACACACTTCGAGCAGCCAGCCTGGGATGCTATCTGATGTGATTTTTAGTCAAAGTGCTTTTATGTAATGGTACAATTGCTTACAAATCCCCGTGACATTTTTGTTGTTTCTTGACAAACAGCCGCTCAGCTGCCTGACAAGGAAACCAGCATCAATCATTTTTACTAGTTCATTAGGGCTTCTCTCTCCCTTTCTGTTCATTCCCCCGCCATCGCAGCATGGAATTAACACCAGATTACCTGCAAGGCACACTCTCTTTATGCATAGCAATGAGGGGCAGGGCTTCTGAAATTCAAGTGTTGTTGTTTTTTTAAGTCACAGTAATGAATAGAAGATCACAAATAGGCTTCCATTCCATCTTCTCAGACATTCACATGGTTTTAAGATACTGGGATTAAACGTTCAGTTTTACAGTGAATAAAGTCCATATATCAGGGATTTTGCCAAGTAGGTATTTCCACATTGGTGTCTGCGCCTGTGCTGTTTATTGCCCTGATTCTATCAGTCTCATCTGGTTTAAGCTCTCCTGTTTTCTAGAAAAACAACAACCCTGCCCCTTCTCCCTTGTCTTCCCTGTTATTTTATTAGTTTAGTTTCCACATTTTTATAGCACCCTTCCTCCAAGGAGCCCAGGATGGTGTATATAGTTCCTTCCTTTTGTCCTCACAACAACCCTGTGAGGTAGGTGAGACTCAGAGAGAGTGACTAAGCTTCCTGGCTGAGCAGGAATTTGAACCTGGATCTTCCAGGTCGAAGTCCAACTCCCGAACCACTACACCATATGCCCCAAACTCCCTTCCAAAACAGCCAAATGGTGTCATCTCTCTCTCTCTCTCTCTCTCTCTCTCTCTCTCTCTCTCTCTCTCTCTCTCTCTCTCTCTCAGTTTCATCCCCAGACCAGTGCCGTAGTTAGTGCCCTGACGTCGAATTCAGCATGCATTTAAATCTGTTCTCTCTCTCAATGATCTGCATTGGAAAAGGCAGAAATTGCCAACCCACTGCACTCACCCTTTAAAACTCTTGCAGCTTGATTTGAGGGGTGGGACTGTGGCACTATAATCCCATCTTCCTATGTATATAAACTGTGTGGGGCCTGAATTTTATGGAATCTGTTTTTTTTTGGGGGGGAGGGGAGGGTCTGCCCTGCCTGGATTATAATTGGTCCTGGGGTCATGCAACTAGTACTCTAGCTGACTGGTTTCTTTCTCTGCCACTTACTACGGATTGGCTTCTAAACTGGGTCAATTTCCCCAGATGCAGCCCAGAGCTCTGTGTTCTTCCAGCCTCCCTGGAATAAGTGTGTGTGTGGGGGGGAGGGGTTGCATCTGTTGCTGAATGTTCCATGTGAGCAGTTCCAATGTGCCTGTAGGGTGGCGGTGGGTTAAACCGCTGAACCATGAGCTGTTGATCGAAAGGTCGGCAGTTCGAATCTGCCACGGGGTGAGCTCTCGTTGCTTGGCCAGCTCCTGCCAACCTAGCAGTTCCAAAGCATGTTAATGCGAGTAGATAAATAGGTACCGCTTGCGGGAAGGTAAACAGCGCTCCGTGTTCCAGCCGCATGCTACGCGCTGCGGCAAGGAGAGTCATGCCAGCCGCATGACCACGGAGGCGTCTTCGGACAACGCTGGCTCTTCGGCTTTGAAATGGAGATGAGCACCACACCCTAGAGTCGGACACGACTGGACTTAATTGCCAGGGGTCACCTTTACCTTTACCTAACAATCCTAAGCATATTTAACTAGGAGGAAGATCTAGTTCCCCCACTGAAATCAAGAGGAAATCTGAGTCAATCAATTAAAATCTTCTGGGCTGGATGATTAAACATGGCCAGGATTGGCATGCCAGAAAGATCAGGAGCACATCGCTGACGCTGTATCCTTCCTCACCACTGCCTGCCTCCCTCTTTCCTGTGCAGTGTTTTTGGAGCTTGGCTTGATGTGACAACCCATGGGGAGAGAGGCAATTGCCAGTGTGCAATAGAGCCAGATGGAAAATTGAGGTGGTGGTAGAAGAGGCAGCAGTCTGGTCGAAGCCAGAACAGGAGCATTGAATATAATCTATGAGTGCATTGGCTGGCCTGCCTTCTGAGCAGACTTGGAAGGTGGAATGTATTTTTTTTTCCTGTGAGTTGGACCAAATTGCCTTTGGAAACGGTTTGAATGCCAGCAGGGCTAATTGCACCAGGCAGAAGATAGGATCCATTTGGACTGTAACTCGAAGCTTTGTTTATAAGCGTAGAATGCTGTTCGCAGAGGGATACTTGCTTTCATGTAGCAAGGAGAGTTTATGCCGAGACCAGGCCAGACATGATACAGCCATGAGGTCAACAAGGCAGGGGGACATGTGGGGGGCACGTGGGGGGGACGGCATGTGGGCAGACGTGTGGCACGGCAGGCGGCACGTGTGGCACGGCAGGGGGACAAAGCGGCCAGCGGGGCATTAATCGCCCCACGGCAGTGGTAAAAAAACAGCCATGCGGCTTTGAGGACTGGCCCAACCACCAGCCTGGGCTCCTAGGAGCCTAAATTCAGTGAAAAGACGCCTTGGACTGGTTTTTGCCGCAATGCGGTGGGGCGGGGCTTGTGACGTTGCGCATGGGGAGTGCCACAGAGGCTAGCTATGCCTCTGGTCCATTTGCCACTTAGACAGCAGGACCTTGGTCATATTGCATGGGACCCCCCTGGCCCTTGACATCCCTGTGTGCACTATTAATTCTCTGTTAGCTGTAGGGCACGTTCAGGATTAGGTACTGTATTTGTATAAAAACTGACTGACCTTTTAAATATTTTACCTCTGATAACAAATCTCTCTGCTACCTTCCTTCCAACATGCTCAAGGTTGTGTGAAACAAAGCACCTCTCTCTCTCTCTCTCTCTCTCTCTCTCTCTCTCTCTCTCTCTCTCTCTCTCTCTCTCTCTGTGTGTGTGTGTGTGTGTGTGTGTGTGTGTGTGTGTGTGTGTGTGTGTGTGTTTGTGTGTGTTTTCCCAACCTCTCCTCTGTTTTGCTCTACCCTGCATTACACTCTATCTGTAGCTTTAGAAAAATTTAACTAGGAGAATTTCTAGTATTTACAGATCTGCGGCAGTTTTCAGTTTGGTAGAACATGATACAAAAATGCTCTCACCGTCAATCATCTTTGGCTAATGGACACTGTGCCACATCGGCATCAAAATGGATGCTTTTATTTGGGATTTCTGCCATTTTAACCTTGGTGTTGATTTGTTGTTGAAATGATGCATGGGATGGATAAGAGTGGATAGAGGGAAGTTCTTTTCCCGCTTACACAACACCAGAACCAGGGGACAGCCACTGAAGTTGACTGGGGGGAGAGTCTGAACAGACAAGAGAAAATGTTTCTTTACTCAGTGCATAGTTAATCTGTGGAACTCCTTGCCACAGGATGTTGTGAGGGCACCTAGCCTAGGTGTCTTTAAAGGGGATTGGACAGGTTGATGGAGAGGAAGTCCATCACAGGTTGCAAGCCATGATGACTATATGCAACTTCTGGCCTTGGAGGTAGCGCATCTCTGATTGCCAGACCTGCAAATTTTTCTGTGTCCCAGACCTGCAATTTTTTATTTCTTTTTTTAAATTGTTGCCTTCCCCACCCCTCTTTTCACAACAGAGATGTTTTCAATTTCTAATATTCAGTGTATTGAGGTGTTGGGGTTTTTTTGTGTTTTTTTTTTGATCATATATTCCAAGTTAAATACACTTGGTTGCTGTTTACTTTTTGCTGTCTTGCTGATCCTCTCAAGAATGTTGCTTCTTGATTGATTTCAGCTCTGGGAAATTAGCCTTTTAAAAGCCCTGAGTCTATGTGTTACTTGTTCGGACTGCAGAAAATGAATGTGTGCAAGTCAAGATTACTGGCAACCCAACAATCACTAATGATTCAGTGATCAATTCATCTTTGTCTGTCAGCTCTAAAATAGAATTTCTCTTCTTAGGCAAGAAATGCTTTCAGTCGGGGGGGGGGGAGAGTCCTTCTCTTACAACTCTTAGAAACTCCAAAGCTAAAATTGCTCCCTTGTTTCTGCCTAACTGAAATTTCAAGGTGAATTTGGAAGCTTCCTGCTTGGGAAAACCTCTGAGGAATTTTACACGAAGCAAGAGAATTTTCAATAAGTGTAGCAACATTTCTAATTGGAAAGGAGAATTCCTCACATCCTACTGGAACCCATGGAAAACCCATGGAGTGGTAATTAAACATAGTCTGTGGTCTCTAGGGTTGGACAGGAACAATCGATCATCTAGTCCAGGGGTGTCAAACCCATTTCATACACAGAAGCGTCGCTCCGGTAGGGGCGGGGCTGTAAGTATCGCTGCGGTCATAGTCTCTTTACCGAGCGAGGAGGAGGCAGCCCCGCCCCCTCACTGTCCGAGCCAGTCCCCTACGGAGAAAGCAGCAGGCAAGAGACCCTGCCTGCTGCTTTCTCCGTAGGGGACTGGCTCGGACAGTGAGGGGGCGGGGCTGCCTCCTCCTCGCTCGGTAAAGAGACTATGACCGCAGCGATACTTACAGCCCCGCCCCTACCGGAGCGACGCCTCTGTTCATACAGAGGGCTGAATAGCACCCATGATGCCTGGAGAAGGCCAGAAGTGATGTCATTAAGCAGGAGGTGACTTCCTTCCTCTGTTTTCCAAACGTCTCTTTTAGGGTCTCTAGGGTAGCCGCCATCTTGTTCTGCCAAGCTATTGTGAGATTCCTTGAGATCTTGGGTTCCAAAGTCTCAAGAGACGTTGGAGGTCTCCAAACTTTGGCCATGCAGAACTCTGCAGCTACATCATGAAGACAGTAGCTCAAACCATCACACGGTACTCGGGTCTCGAACTGCTGTCCTGCCTACCTCCTGGTCTACAGTTCAGCGTCTTAAACACTAAGTCACCGCAGCTCTATTCTGGGGTGCTTCCCCCCTTTATTTGTCTCCTATAACAACATTTGATTTCTCACACACTGACTGCCACTATAGAATTTACATAAAAATGGAGTGGTTAATAAACGAGAACTTGTCACGGCATCGGCAGGGGTAGATCTGTACCCGCGCATCTCTGTTTGTTTCTAAAAGTCATCCAGTGCCTTGCAAAAAACCAAGAAAAGCCGCCAACAGAGTCTGTCTGCCGATGAACAGTGATTAATCTAATACCTGCTGAAATAGCTTCCTTGCTAATGCTGGGACGCGCCAGATGAATTGTACACGGCGTGGAAATGTATCGCAGTACAGATAAAACAATACGGAAGGCTGAGAACGTTATGGATGGATATTATTCCTCGCCTTGCTTGATTGTAATGGTTTTATCTCTACACTGAAACGAATTCTAGCAGTTAATGGGGTCTTTGGGAGCTATATTTATTTGCTGTATTGGTATCAAGGACTTATCATGAGACATCCATTATTCTACAAATTAAAGATTCTTGTGTTTGGAGGTAGAGGTGGGTCAATGGTCAGCTTAAATTACACTGATGGGTTTTCTGTCCAAAACATTGTAGAGGTGGGAGTTGCTATTCTAGACTCATGGTGAGCCATGACTGCCGTTTTTAAGGATAACTCGGGTTCCCAGTTTTTCCCAGTGAGCATGAGTGCGCAGTCCTCCTCAAGGAGCATGAATGCCGCTCATGCGAAGAGCATCACTCTGGGCTCACAATTGTCACAAAGCTTGATGTCCTGAAAATCCCACCTTTCCCAACACGGTGGATCTCCACTGGCAAATAAGTATTTCCACGGCAATTTCCTGCAAGGCAAAAATAATTGGGAAGATTTCACACATCACAGTGTGCCAGGGGGTAAACTGCCCTCTATTCCCACCTTAAGTAATTTACTTAGGACCAGGCTACAGCCTTTGTGTGTCCCCTAATCTAATCTGAGATGCCCGATGATTGGCAAGAGGGACTGGAAGTAGGTAACCTCTGAGGTCAATACTTACCAACCTGAAATTCTCTGAGGGCCCTCCTCGAACCTTTGCCTGTGGCTTGCGCACCTCGGAGAGCCATTATCTTTGCTGTGCTGAGTTCGCACTGCATCCGCTTCAATGCTTTGCCGGTGGATTTAATTACGGTGTCCTAATTTAGTGGCAATAGCACCCGCGATAGCAAATGCATAGTTGGCCCCCTGTGCCTCGGTTCAGAAATAATTAAGTTACACTTGCCCAGAGGTGTTGGGGAAATCATAAACATGAAATGATCAACACCTTCTGGTCCGGTTCACATCTGATTAGATCATCCCTCCAACGAGCCTAATTGAGAATTGGCCCCAATAAATAACTGGGCTTTTCCAGCGCCGTCTCTTTGTCACACCGCTTATGCTAAGGAGGACAAGTGGCGCCTCTGAATATCTGAAGTGCCCTTTTTCAGTTCTCCTTGATTTGCCCTGCACCGAACATCATCTTTTGTGGGTCTCCCAACAAGGCAATTTCCTTTCCGACAAAGCTTCTAAGGCACTGTGGGCAAAAATGTGAAAATCAACACAAATGTCAGTGTTCTTCTCAAACTGAAACGGTTGAGATTTTTCAAGGGAAGCCCTCTTAGAAACATATGATGCCCCCCCCTAGTGTTCTGTGTTTTCTTTTTTGGGGATGTGGTCCCTAAGAAGTATGGTGTGGCCCCTTTGGGGGGGGGGCACGTGGCCCATGTTGAGAGCCTATATCTCCTGGGAGGAACATTTCTGCTTCCCTCTTCTCTTAAAAAAATACCTACATGGTGGGAAGAGCGAGGACGGTGTAGTGGTTTTGGAGTTGGACTCAGACCTGGAAGATCCACGCAGCTTCCTGGGTGACCTTGGGCCAGTCATTATCTCTCAGCCTCACCTACCTCACAGGGTTGTTGTGAGAACAAAAGAAGGGGAGGAGCCACGCACACCACCCTGAGCTCATTGGAGGAAGGGCGGTATAGAAATGTGAAATAAATAAATAAAGAGGAAGAAGTAGGAGAAGTGGCAGGAAGGAGGGGGGCTGAGCAGGTGGCCTGGAGACTGGCTAAAGCAACAGATGGGCGTTGGGTGCCCCAAGCCAATCCATGGGCCAAGACAGTTGCGGTACCTGCCTCATTCTTTGACCTTCTCTGCTGGGAAAGACGCTGGTCTGGAGAGCCAGTCAATGCATCCCGAGCTAGAAGGATCAATGGTCTGACTCGGTGGCTCCATTTAACACCTTCTCCGGGGGCCACTTTTGCCTGCTGCAGGCGAGCTGATTTTATTTATCCACGAACCCGTGGATATTATATATCTGGATTTTCAGAAGGCGTTTGACACGGTCCCTCATGAAAGGCTCCTGACAAAAAACACCACAGTCAGGGAATAAGTGGGCAGGTCCTCTTGTGGATTAAGAACTGGTTGAAGACCAGGAAACAGCGAGTGGGAGTCAATGGGCAATTTTCACAATGGCGAGAGGTGAAAAGCGGTGTGCCCCAAGGATCGGTCTTGGGACCGGTGCTTTTCAACTTATTCATAAATGACCTGGAGTTGGGGATAAGCAGCGAGGTGGCCAAGTTTGCGGATGACACTAAACTTTTCCGGGTGGTGAAGATCAGCAGGGATTGTGAAGAGCTCCAGAAGGATCTCTCCAAACTGGGAGAATGGGCAGCAAAATGGCAGATGCGCTTCAATGTAAGTAAGTGTAAAGTGATGCACATTGGGGCAAGAAACCAAAATTTCACATATACGCTAATGGGTTCTGAGTTGTCTGTGACAAATCAAGAGAGAGATCTTGGGGTGCTGGTGGACAGGTCGATGAAAGTGTCGACCTGGTGTGCAGCGGCTGTGAAGAAGGCCAATTCCATGCTCGGGATCATTAAAAAAGGGATTGAGAATAAAACGGCCAATATCATTATGTCTTTGTACAAATCGATGGTAAGGCCATATCTGGAGTATTGTGTCCAGTTCTGGTCACCACACCTCAAAAAGGATATAGTTGAATTGGAAAAGGTGCAGAAAAGAGCGACCAGAATGATTCGTGGGCTGGAGCACCTCCCTTATGAGGAAAGGCTACAGCATTTGGGGTTTTTCAGTCTAGTAAAAAGGCGCCTGAGGGGGGACATGATTGAAACGTATAAAATTAAGCATGGGATGGAGCGAGTGGATAGAGGGAAATTCTTCTCCCTCTAGCACAACACCAGAACCAGGGGACATGTACTAAAATTGAGTGGAGGGAGAGTTAGAACGGATAAAAGAAAATATTTCTTTACCCAGAGTGTAATTCATCTGTGGAACTCCTTGCCACAGGATGTGGTGATGGCACCTGGCCTAGATGCCTTTAAAAGGGGTTTGGACAGATTCACGGTGGAAAAGACAATCACAGGTTACAAGCCATAAGCAACCTCCAGGTTTTAGAAGTGGGTTTTCTCTGTGCCAGGTGCAAGGGAGTGACAGCAGGAAACAGGTTATCTTGTTGGCTGTGTGCTCCCTGAGGCATCTGGTGGGGCCACTGTGTGATACGGGAAGCTGGACTAGATGGGCCTTTGGCCTGATCCAGCAGGGCTCTTCTTATGTTCTTATGTTTGTTATTAAAACGGGGAAAGAGAGAACTTTAAACTTGTACCCCATTCCGCATCTCATCATCAACCTTTTCTCTGCGGTTTCTAGAGAATAATTTCCATTGCTAGCTGAACTGTTAAATGTAGACTTAAATTTATAGTGCAGGGGTAATGGCCAGCGAAGTTAATACTGCCCTGAGAATCTTTGCTTTGGCAAGCCTTTGGCTGCTGAGCATTTCAATCCATCACAAGCTAAGGCCAAGATATTTCTGCACTTGTTTGTATTTGAAAAGCTGTTCATGCTTAGATTTATTCTGCTCTTCTTTGGGCTTGGAAGGTCATATCCTCCAGCAAATGTTTCCTTCCTGGGAGGTGGCCTCAGAAGGTGAAACTAGGATCGGACTATAAGACTTCCTTAGCTGATGGAATGGTTGCGATGTCATGAATGTGCTTGTGGCCATTCTTTGCCACCAGGTATTTTATGTTCTGTCGGTTACTTCTGCAAGGCTGAATTTGGACCCCTGGGTCCAGAGAGGTACTTAAAAATCCAGGAGACCCACGGTCTTTTTATTGCTACGGACACAGAACTCACGTTTACACACACAACACCCATAAGTCATGAAGCACGAGAGTTTCCATGTTCCTACTGCAACAGATGATGAGCGTATTGAAAAGGCAATAAATATACAGAGAGCTGTGACTAAGGAAGAATGGGAACCGTAAGCCGGACCAGGAGCTAATCAAATCTCACCTTAGCGACAGGCTTATGCAGAAGCTTCAGCAAGCGACTGTCATTGCAACCTCAGCTTCTCTCCTGCAATATGGAGAATGATCATTCTCAATCTGTCATCTATCTATCTCTTTGTGCATTCATTTCTACAGCTCCATTGGTGTGCGCGGCACTTTTATGCAGAGATGGTTCCCCGTAAACAGAGACACAAAGGAAATACAAAGGAGAAGAGGGAAGGTAGTGGAAGAAAGGGAAGATATGTGATTGTTTGAGGTACATTGTCTTGGTTACAGTATCATACTGATCTCTGCCAGGCCAACGGAAGGGGACTTTGGTGATTTTTGGAAGAATGAGAAATGTAAGTGGGTTAATAAATTGAGATTAACCTGCTGTGTAATTTTGTCATTGGTTTTACGTCCATTATTTATTGCATTATATTGCCAGTGCTTAGCTTCCTTTGTTTTTTATTGATATAAAGGCAGGATATATGGTACATTTTAAAATATGAACAAAATAAATCCATCTTTGAAGGGTCGTCCTTTTGCAGGAGCCCTTAGCAGTTGTCCCTTTTTGGTAGGTCTTTGGGGTCTTAATTCTCCCTCGGCTTCCACCACCAAAGGAGAAGGAGATTCATTTAGTAGCTGTACTCCTGAGACATGGGAAGGAAACATAGTCAGTTTTTACAAACAACCTTGCAAACGAATCTTGACAGTGTCTGTTCACCATTACCCAGAAGCTGTCGCGTATACTAATAAGAAGTTCTAATCGACTCCCAGACTCTTAAACAGCTTAACGATTTCCTCCTTTTCTCTCACTTTCTTGACTGCTTCGGAACGTTTGCTGCCCCTTGAGTTCTTTTGGGATCTCAGTTCGAATTCTGGCCCCCTCATTGGTTTGCTGGGATGCGAATTCCTGAAATTGGCGACATACCCACGTTGCAGATCATGCCAAAGAAACTGACACAGGTGGAATCGTGACGGTTGCTCTTTCTCGTTTTCAGTCTCTGAAATCATTTTGCTCTTATTAAAAATGAATGCAAAGTTTTGACAGCGACAAGCCATCTCCTTCTGGGCCGGGGTGGCTCAGCCCCAGATGTGCTCTCTTCCAGCAGCCATAATCTTAATCCAGGTCTCCCAGCATCTGCTTCACATCTGGGCCTCTCCGGATTGCCCATATTAGCAGCAGGAGCAGCTGATTTGCCTTTCACCTCTCGCCGGCGGTCTGCATCTAGTGTGCCCCAGATTGATTTTTCTTCTTGCCAATCGATAGGAGAAGTTTCCCATAATGTGCTTTATTAATGGGTGCAAATGTTGACTGTGCAAAAGGAGAACCCTGCCGGAAAACTCAAACTACAGCTCGGGGGCAGTTCATGCTGCCCTGTACATCGGTTTTATTTAAAGGGATCTCATGAGGAAGGCGTGAGGTGAGAGAGTAGGGGGCCTGATTGCTGCCTTCCATGCAGGTCTTTCTGGTGGGGGCATGTGAGGCAATGGCAGCAGTGGAATTTGTGCAGTGCTTGAGCTCGGGCTGGGCCTGACTGTTAGCAACTCTGCAGGGTATTCTAAAGCACGGGTTCTCAACCTTTGGAGGCCCGGGTACCCCCTATCACGGTCCAATTTTCTGAAGTACCCCTTGCTAATTAATTGCTAATTAATTGGATTAATCAATCAATTAATTGGCTAATTAATCGTTAAATAAAAAGTACTAAAACCATTTTAAATGTGAAAAAATGTCTTAACTCTGTGTGTGTGTGTGTGTGTGTGTGTGTGTGTGTGTGTGTGTGTGTGTGAGAGAGAGAGAGAGAGAGAGAGTCAGACAGACAGACAGACAGACAGACAGACAGACAGACAGACAGACAGACAGACAGACAGATAGGGAATATTGCATTTAAGTTCTAATTAACAAGTAATTAACTACTGATTGATGCTGATAAGGAGCAGGCTCTGGCGTACCCCCTGCCTTTGGTCCATGTACCCCTAGGGGTACGCGTACCACAGGTTGAGAACCCCTGTTCTAAAGGAATCTTTCCTGGTCCTCCCTGGAGATGCCGGGAATTGAACGTAGGGTCTTCTGCATGCAAAGCAGGTATGTTGTCGGTGTGCTATGCCATGTCCCCTAGCCAAGGCAGGGAGGCGTTAGCGAGGACGACTTGCACCACAAACCTACTTTCAAAGGTCTGGTTGCACATATGGAGTCTCCGTTGCTGTTGAGATACCTGGGAGATACCCAAAGCCTTCTGGCCCGATGCAATGAGCAAAGAGGCCCTGGGGAGTTCATCTGCCGGTGTGGCACAACTGAGCCTTTTTCTATGCAGCACTAGATTGCTGCACCATCTCCGTGTGAGATTGCAGTGCATGGCGAGTGGATTGCGTGCGCTGGAGCGGCTGCATAGGGAGGAGCACTTTCTCCAGCAGAATCAATTAGCACACTGAGCAAAGGCGGAAACGGCTGTGGAAATGCGATTAGACGACATTTTACACCCTGGCTGCAACCCTCAAAATAAACTTCCTTGCCTCTTCCAAGTGTGTCAAGATTCCTTGTCTCCGAGCCCTAGACGACACTTCTGCCGCTGCCTCCCCGAGAAGCTGAGGAATGGGGGGGGGGAGCCAGCTAATCCTGGAGGCATCTTATTCCCTCCCCCCCCCGGCCCTGCTGTGCTTTGATTGTGGGGGCTGCAGCATTGGGGAGGCCCCCTTTTTTTTTTTTTGCCTGCCTTTTTTTTGCCTGTGAGAAGGCAAAGAATTCCCCATGGGCTGGAGAGGAACAGAATTACAATTTCTGATTCACTGCCTGCAGTCAACAGAGCATCTTGCTGCTTGTTAGGGAGGGAAAGCATCTGCCTGGGTCTCCTCTCTTGGGAGCGCAAAGCCCTGCAGTTTTGGCTTAAAAAAAAAAGTGTGCAGGAGGAAAAAAAACCAGCTTGTTAGTGGGGGAGACAGGCAACGGAAGGGTGTCTGTATGTGGAGGGGGGAGCCTGCCCCAGTGTGAACGTCCGCCAAATCAATGGGATGTCTATAATTTGTTTTAAGCCCCAATCCTGTAACCATGGTGTACCCAAGGACACCATGGCAGAGGAAGAAGTCTACTGGGCTCAGAGCCAGAGTGAGTACAGCCATGCCAGGGTGGTACAGTCATGACAGTCCCCGATACGGCAGCCCCCTCCTGGGGGGGGGCTGGGACGGAGGGGCTGGTCTAAGCACCACAAGCAGGTGGCTGCCCCATGGCCTAAGTACCAGGCGGAGCTGGTGCAGCTGACCTGGGCCCCCATAAACTCCGGCTACCCTGCACCCACCTGACCTGATCCTCCTATCCACACACCCCCATCTGGTGGGGCCACTGTGAGATACAGGAAGCTGGACTAGCTGGGCCCTTGGCCCGATCCAGCAGGGCTCTTCTTAGGTTCTTCTTATAAAGGGAATAATCCTCTCCTATTGGTTTCCCTCTCTCTATTGGTTGCCCTCTCCTGCCACAACTGGAATTTGGGGGAGAAGCTGCACAGACGGACACCCACCTTTCTTGAATTCTATGTCATTCTAGCTGGCTATTTATTTACCTACTTAGCTATTCTGCCTATGGTTTCCCTCATTCCCTATGTTTTCTTCTCTGGTTTGATTCTTTATTCTGTTTATGAAAGACTGTACATTTGCTAGTGTTCCTCCTATCTTTTCGTAATGCTATATATTTGGCTATTTCAACCTCCCTACTTACTGCTTTTTCCTTCTCATCCTTGCCAGGACCTTGCAGCAAATAGGTATTTTTTTCTGACAGTGCCACCTTTTGGAACAAGACACTCAAGTGAAGCAAATAATATGGATCCTTAGAAAACATTAGAAAACCCAAATTACAATACATAGAACAGAAATGATTGCTTGGGTTTTGTCACATAATTCCAGAGGTGTTTATTTCCATGTTTGGCGGAACTACAAAAGGGCTCAAATATTCTAAAAGCTGGTCGCAGATGCCATTTTACTATCCCACTTGTTCATAAATTCCAAGAAGCAACTGCATCCATAGAATATAATTATATTGTCTTATAGCATTTACTAAGCTCTGAAAACAGAAGGACCCTCAAAAAGGAAAGTTCAAGGCAGTGGGGAGAATTCTTGCTCCAGGGCTATGATCAGGCCATGGTGAGTTTTAGCACTATATCTTCTGTGCTCAATTGCTCTTTTTTTTTTCACTGTAAGTTTGGTAGCCTCAGGGCCTCCCTCTCCCTGAATTTGAAATGAAGATACCCCAACCCACCCTGAACCCCCACTTCTTCCTCTGTTCCTTTCCCCTCTTCCTTTAGGTGATGGGTTTCCCTCTCTGCCTATACATAAACAAATAAAAGGGAGCAGGATGTCTGGCTCAGTTGGTAGAGCAACCGTCTCATATATGCCTGAAGATCTGAAGGATGGCAGTTCGAGACAGCCGGAAGTTTCTGTGCCTGTCGGAGAGCTGCCGGCACGCCGAGCCTGATAAGTTGCAGAGCCTCTGTGGGGGAGAGAAACTGCAGCTGTACTTGATTGAGAGTCAAGGTTGCCTGTCAGCTGAAGCGTGGTGAGGCGAACGCCAGAGAGAGAGAGAGAGAGAGAGAGAGAGAGAGAGAGAGAGAGAGAGAGAGCTGGACTGTGAAAGCAACATCTAGAATGAAGGGTTCTATGAAAGATTAGAACATATTGTTGTATTGTAAAAAAACCCTTGGGGTTTAGAAAGTCTGCCTGTGTAAACTGCCTTTGAATTAAAAGTCAGAGGAGAAATCCGATGACCAAAGAAAAGGCGGTATATAAATACTGGTTTATTATTATTATTATTATTATTATTATTATTATTATTATTATTATTATTATTATTATTATTATTATTTGGTGCACTATCAGAGGGGCCAGGAGGTATTGGGTCAGTCCTGCATGCATGCGCTTGCGCACACCCACACACATTGTCCTTGATGTGCAAATTAGGCAGTCCTCTAAAAAAATGCATCTTCTCGCTCCTGGATACCTAGCAAAGCTGTAGCATTTACACCTGGATTAATTGCTTTGAACGTAGAAGAGTCAAACGTCGGGTCTCTCTTTCTTAAATGAACATGTTCATTCCATGAGAAATATTATATGCTTCTGAAATGACTCCAGGGCTCAGAAGTCTTGCAAGAGAACAAGGAATTATGCAGACAATTGTCTGCCAAGGTATTGATGCTAATTTGTTTTCCCCTACCCTGAACACACAGCGCAATTTTTTAAAAAAAAAATCACAGTTTCATGCCGTCAAAGCATTTTTATTGTCATTGAAAGCTGAACAAACCGGGAGGGGGAGGAAAAAAAAGAGGTGCTGCTCCCCTTAAAATGGGGTAGTGAATATAGGGTGACATTTTACCCCAAACCTAGGATCAATTCCAGTCAACGTTCAGCTGGACGTGCTGAGAGATTATCCCGATTCTTTATCCAATGTGCAGAGCCAAAATGGACAAAGGGCAAGAAAAGAATAATTTTTTTAAAAAAAAAACCCACCCTATTCTTGTATTCACGTTCCCTCCTGGCCCACCGACGTCTCATGATAATTATTTAGCATCAGCACAGCAAAAGGAACTTTTTATGTAGCACAGAATGCTGGAGTTGGCAGATTTCATCTATTATCTGGCAGCCAAGTCATTGCGATTTGCATAACATGCAGATTCTGAAAGGTGGGGAAGGTTCACTGGAAGAAGAAAACAGCAACAAAGGCGATTCTGTCAAGGCCTTCAGGGAGAAAGTTGCAAGCCGAGAGGAGGAACATCCTGTGTTATCTCCGAGGAGACAGTCCCCAATTTTAAACAGCGAGACCGATATTGCTGGGGAGTTCACCAAGCTGATTGCAGGGGAAGGGGGCAGAACCTCCAAAGGGGGCTTGTTTTGGTTCCCCAACAGTGGGCATTTTAAATGCAAGAACCCAACATTCATCCTCCACGCTAGCTGTATTTATTTCAAGGTTCATATCCTGCTTTTCTTTTGACATTGTAACGAAGCTAGCTGCCTTATGCTGAGTCCAGCCAGTATTCCAGCTAATTCAATATTGCTTACACTGACTGGCAGCAGTAGCCCTGCCTAGAGATGTCACGGATTGAATGTGAGAAACCATGCAAAGAAACCCAGCAAGTGGCTGCTTTTTCTTTCTTTTTCGTTTCTTTTTGGTCGTTGTGCAGAGATGGCATCGGGCAGTGTGCTGGGTTGCTCTGCCACGCCCCCCCCATGCAGCCGCCAGATTTAAGATTGCCCGTCCTGCCTCCCCTCCACCTCCCATTTCATCCGCTCCCATGTTCCTGATTATCTTCTACCTGTTAATAAGGAAGAAAGGAAGGACTCATTGAGGACTTCCCCCCCCCCTCAGATCTACATATTGCTGACTGAGTAGAGAAGTGTGTCTTTCATCCTGCTGATATTTCACAGCTTGGATCCAGCTCTACTGACCACCCCAAATGCCACCTCCTGATCCAGCACCAGCTGCCCTCTGTGAATGTTCTCCTTCCTCTTGCTCCTTGTACAACTGCACAATTCAGGCACAATTGCAGCCTAAAAGTGGGCGTGTCGGGGGCGTGTCGGGGGTGTGACGGGGGCGGTTACGAATTTTGGTCCGGTTCCAGACGCTGGAGAGCCCCTGACATGCCCCCTCGAGCCCAACTCAGGCCCAAAATTTGGGTCAACAAAAAGGGTGGACCCAAATGTGAGGAGACCCATAGGAGCCATTTTACCTTACCCACACCAGCCCTCTCCTGAAAAGTTCTAACACCCTGGGCCCGAGTTGTGCCTGAGTTAGGACGGAACAGTTGTGGCCTAACTCTGGAACCGGACCAAATAGTTACCCTATCAGCACCCAGCCCCACCCAGCCTCTTTCCCACAAAAGCCCAGCCCCAGTCCTCCACTCTCTCTCTCTCTCTCTCTCTCTCTCTCTCTCTCTGAGCACGTGGCATGGGGTCCTGTCCCCCAGCAGCCACAAAGTGGGACTTTGAAAACTTTTCTAACACCCCACTTCTCTCTTCTCCTCTCTCCTCTCTGCCCCCCTCTAGGGCAGAGAGGGCTGTTCTGCCTGTGGCCAAACTGTGTACTCCTGTGCCTGGGCAGCTGTCTCCATGCAAGTGTTTGCTAACCCATGTCTTTCTCCCAGCCCCTCTCCCCCCCCACAGGCAACAACACCAGCAGGTAAGTGCAGGTAAGTGCAGGGTTCATGCTGACATGTGGTCTGACATCTGCCTCTTTGCATAGAGAAATATAGGTAGGATACATGCCTCTATACCAATGTCTTGTCTCATAGTTGCCTGCAATGCCTGCCATGATATGCCTCTTTACCAATGTCTTGTCTCATTGCTGCCTGCAATGCCTACCATGATATGCCTCTATACCAATGTCTTGTCTCATAGCTGCCTGCAATGCCTGCCATGATATGCCTCTATACCAATGTCTTGTCTCATAGCTGCCTGCAATGCCTGCCATGATATGCCTCTATACCAATGTCTTGTCTCATAGCTGCCTGCATAGCCTGCCATGATATGCCTCTATACCAATGTCTTGTCTCATAGTTGCCTGTATGAATGTGAGCACACAATGCCATGAGTGTGGAACTGTAACCCATATGTAGACACCAGCTGTTCCCCCCCCCCTCTTTTCTCCACAGGGTCTACTGACAGGTCAGTATTGCTAGGATTGCCATGGTTGTGACCCCCAAGTTGTGTTGTTGTCTCTCTCTTTGACCCCTTTCCCTTACAGGATCATGCTCACCTTACACCCAGGGAAGGAGCGCAGACCAGGCTATGTGTGTCACACCACTCAGCTGTGTTTGATTTCTCTCCCTGCAGGCCTTTGCAACCGGCACACTGGCATTTCTTCAATGGGGATTGCTACCACACAGCAGCTGCCATGGAACACCCCTGTGATTTATGTCTCCCCAGGAATGTCCACCACCACCTACCTTCTGGGGAGCACCCCTGGGCCCGCAGTCTGGTTGCCCCATGGTTGTCTGCCTCGATGCTGCCAGAGGTCTGGGAGCCTGCCCTGCAACCCTCCTCAGCTGCTGCTGCTGCTGCTACATTCTGAGTGGCTGCTGTGCCTACCCCTGGCAGCCTCGCCTGGCCATCCCTGCCAATGTTCCAGAACAATAAAGATGCCCCTTGGGCAAAGGCCCCTTGAACACCATGACCCCAATGTTACACAAGCACTGCCCCACACACAGAGAGACAGCGCCCACCACACAAGGCCCTGCATGAATCCCAGCCAGGGCCTGCCACAGCCAGCCCAGGGAGAACACAGCAGGGGGGCTGCCAGACCCTCAGGGCTCAGAGGGGAGGGGGGAGTTGGGGGGCCTCTCAGGCAGGCAAACAGTGACAGGTGACATGGCGCACGTCCCCCACGTCCGTGAAGAGCCCTTTCAGCAACCGGGGCTCTCACCCACCCTCGGTCCGCCCGTCAACGGCGTCCGTGTCCGCCCGTCAACGGTGTCCGTTTCCGCCCTCAGTCTGCCCGTCAACGGCGTCCATTTCCGTCCTCAGTCCGCCCGTCAACGGCGTCCGTTTCTGCCCTCGGTCCGTCTGCATGAGAGGCGCCCGTTCCTGCATTGCCTCCATCTGCGAAGTGACCCCTGTGTCCCTATTGGTCTCTGCAGACCCCTCTCCCTGTATTCCTCTCCCACCAGCCTTGTTGTCTGTCTGTTTCTGACCCACCCGTGTCCCTCCCCAGCACCCCCTGTCCGCCTGCCTGTGTGCCTGCCTCCCCTCCCACTCCCTGATGATGGACGCTGGCACCCCCCACCCCGCCAGAGCGCCTGCCGCGAGGCGCCTACGTTGCCCCATCTGGGGAGTGATGAGCTGCGTGAGCCCTTCCCGCTCACAGCAGACAAGCCCAAGGCTTGGTCTTGGCCGGGGCACGGATCAGAAGGCATACCGGGATGCCTTCTTTGTGGGCATAGCCACGGCCCTGGTGACCAGGGCTTCAGGCAGCGCACGGGCATGTCATGGCAGAGGCGGTTCCAGACCTCATGAGACCCCCTTGTGCGTGCCGTTCCCACCCCCTCCTTCCCTTCTCTCCCCCGCTCACCCCCCCATGACTCCCACGTGCAGCCTCACCGTGGCTTGGGGGTGGCATCGCAGTCTGCAGGAGGGAGGGCAGTGGCACTCCCCCCTGCGGCAGGTGGCTAATGCCCAGGGTGCCCTGGGGCAGCTGGCACTGGCACAACCTCTGCCCTTCAGCTGACTGTCGCACGCCCAGTGCCTGCAGGCCCACCTGTGGCTGCCCATCTGCTGCGACCGCTGCAGCAGCTGTGGTAGGTGCACGCAGACGGGCTGCGGAGGGGGCTCTTCGCTTCCACAAGACTGACAGCTCCCCACAGGGGCCTGCCTGCCTCTGCGGTAAGTTTTGCCTCGATCCTGGCCCACTGCTCTTGCCTCCTGCCTAACTCAGGCACAGTTGCAGCCTAACTCAGCCCTATTTTGGGCCCCAATTGTGGCACAATTGGGCCTCAACTGTGCCTGAGTTGGGCTGGACTGAGGCCTTGGTTACACAGCTCCAAGTACATTCCTATTGCTAACTTATTGATTGATTTTTTTGGCCCTGACTCTTTGTTTAATTACCAAGTTGGGGTATTTTAGGGTAAGCTGCCTGGTGAATGGCTGGGGCAGATAGTTGGGGTAAAAATGGTTACATAAATAAAATTCCCCAGAGGGAGGAACCTTCAGCCTTCCCCAGCCTGAATAGCATTGAAACAAGAACTGTCAAAATTTAGAAACTGAATAAATCCATTTCATTTCCAATCAGAGAACTCTACTGGCTCGTTGTGGGTGAGAACGGGGTTACTCTTTGAGCGCTGCGTTTCGGAAGGCTGAGTTCTCCCTTGGGTCAGACATTGATTGCTGATTTCCCCTCCTCCCCCCAAAGAGTTTTGCCTTGTCTTCCTTCAAAGTCTTTTCTGGACTGCAGAAGTTGCAGCTTGTTGACATTTCGAGGCAAGCAAGCCCTGCAGCCTTTGAAAAACTGCCAGACTGTATGGGAGGCGGGGGGGGGGGGGAATAACATGGACAAAAATTGGAGAGGAAGTGTGGGGTTCAAGAGCTATAGGCTCCCCTCCATGCAAACTGGAGATTTAAAACCAGGAACACAGGTTCTTGGGATATGTGATGTGCCCCTTCCCAAGGGGGAAACTTGCCATTGTAGGGACTGGGCATGTCTGGGGTGTCCTGGGCTCTGCCCACAGGAAAGAACAATGTCTCTGCAAAAAGATGCTGCTCAGAAGGGGTCCATTTAGGAATTTACAGTTGTGGTCCCACAGTCCTTCTCATCCTTCTGAGGCTTTCTCCCCATATCACTGGAGCTAGGAGCTAGGCAGTCACTGGAGCTAGGCGGTTTGACTCTGTTGAACTGCTGCTTCAGCGGCTGCACTGGCTGCCCATTCGTTTCTGAGCCCAATTCAAGGTGCTGGTAATGACCTTTAAAGCTCTTCACGGTTTGGGTCCAGGATATCTGAGGGACCGCCTTCTCCCATACATTCCGGTCCGCGCTCTTAGGTCATCGGAGGGGGAGTGCGAGTGTCACCTGCGAGTGCCACCTCTGTCTCAAGTTAGGGGAATGGCGAGCCTTCTCTGCTATGGCGCCACAAATCAACAGGAACTCCTTGCCAGGGGATTTGAGAACAACCCCCTCCCTCATGACTTTCCGGCGGGGTCTCAAAACATTTTTGTTTCGTCTGGCGTTTGGGTGATGGGTTGTCGTCTGCCCCCAGTGCCTCAGTATGTTCTGCCTTGTTGTTGTTTTTTTCTGCTCTACATTGTCACCCCCCAGTGGATTTTATTGTTTTTTTTTAATTTACCTTATGTATTGTTTTTAAATTCTGTATTTTAACTTGTTGTAAGCCGCCTTGGGCATTTGCCTCGGCATAGGAAAAGGCGGGGTATAAATAAATAAATAAATAAATATCCTTTTGGTTTTAGATGGAGTTCCTCCACTTCAGCACAAACCAGACTTGGGACCCTGCTGAACTTCACGACAGCACCCTGTCTCAGCTTTGTTCATCAGGGCCAGGGGACGACATCATTGCCAAACAGCCGAAGCGAGGAGGCACACAGCTTGTCATCGGTATTTCAAGCTGTGGCGGCACGCCACAGCGGCGGAGAGCTCCCCAGGATGTTTCTGAAATCCTCCTCACTCAGATTGGTCCCTGAATTTTGTGCAGTACAAATGTGCAGAAACCCAAACCCCGCCCCCCGAAATTTAGGTTAGGCAAGCAGCCACAATTTCCGAAGGAAGCCCCCCGCCCCCAAGCACCCAGCCTCTGAAAAAACATACTGGAGAGTGTTGATAACTGAGACTTGCCAATCACAGGCTTGTGGACGATTGATCTGAATTCTGTACGTATCAAGTCACACTCTGTGTGTGTGTGTGTGTGTGTGTGTGTGTGTGTGTGTGTGTGTGTGTGTGTGTGTGTGATACACTTAAAAGGGCCTTCGGAGGCTATTGTCTGGGATTAATAACGCTTGACTCCAGAAGCAAACACCGAACAGGGCTATGATTACACTTTCATACGTAAAACGTTGGCAAACAAGTGCTACGGCTCATGCGGTGAAGGTGTGCTATGTGGAGATAAGCGTCCAATCTATGACAGACATGTATCAAATGCAATGGAGGCAAAGCCTCACTTCAGCTTAATTCAAGCTGAAATCTCCATGGGAAATGGGAGTTTTGATCCTGCACTCAGTTCAGTTCGGCTGCCTTCCCTCCCTGCTGGTTTAGAAGTTGTCCTATAGAGTCCTTGCCAAAGCCTGTGATTGTTGGCTTGCAGTAATTGGACAACTCACTCACTCACAAGATCTGAGCGCTTGGTAAGTTAGTCCTTGTAATTTCCCCCGTATCTCAAAGACACCAGGAATTAGAAACTTTGGATATGGTCTGTAAAGTTGTAAACATTTAGGCAGCAACTGTATGTACACTTATTTGGGAGTAAGTCTCATTGAACTCAGTGTGACTTACTTCTGAGTAGGTGTGCATCGGATAGATGGCTCAGTCATGCTGTGTTATGAGGGGATAAGGACTTTCCTTGACTTGCTACACAAATCCTGGATGGATCTTGGCTTCCCCAAAGCGGAGGAATCTTCCTCTGCCGAAAGTTGGTGTTTGAACTGAAAATTCACCAGAGAAGCAAAATTGGAAGCAGATGTTGGGGTTCCTCATCAAGTGAATGATTGCAATACGTCTTCTCGTTTTAATTCTTATTTGTAAAGCATGTACATTTTTCTAGGCACAACAGAAAGTTGAAATATTGACACCACCTTGCCCGAAGGCTTACAGCGTAGTAGATGCAAAAGGAAGACGGAATGGGGAAGGAAGACAAAACTCCAGCCTCTTTTGGTTCCAAAACTTCCAAGTTCCACAGTGGCCAGGTGGAGAGATAGTCGGGCTGAGGGAGGGCCTTGCTGGTTTGGCTCGGAGGCAGCTGGGTCAGACATTAGCCTGGAAGCTCAGTCATTGCCTCAGCCCAGGGTGGGGACAGTGGTGCTCTTAGCCTGCCGCTGCCACCTCCTCACTTGTGGAGGAGAAGACAGCAATGGTAGCAGCGGCGGTAACAACAAAAGCGGCATGGGCCCTCTTCCTGATTGGGCACTGCTGCTGCATCATTCCACCTTCCTTCCTGCTTCTTCCTTCTGGCTCCAGCACAAGGGAATTTGGGAATAGTGTAGCAGAGCAGGAACAAGGAAGCCGGGGGGCAGTGCTTGCTCCTTGTTCTGCTCCACTCTGTCACTCGATTTCAAGCCCTTGAGTGGCAGGTCAGGGGGCAAATGGGGGCCAGGGTGCTGCCTGTACCCACCCACTGCCTGAGGAAACCCCCCTTATCCTATCCCTGGGTTGGCCCTGCTGCGGAGCTTCTGAGGAGCAGAGCTATTTTTCTGTTTTAATGCAGGATCCTAGCCCTGAGGATTAATGAAGAAGAACCTGAGAATTAATAGGAAACTTCTGCTAAGAACTTAAAATCGGAGCGAGCCCTGTTATCCTTGCCCTGTAAGGATAGGTCAGTATAATTATCTTCATTTTGCAGGTGGGTTGGGAGCTGAGGCTCGGATATAAATCCAGCTAATGAGTTCAAGACTAAGGTGAGATTTCAGCTAGAAACCTCCCTGCTAACAGATCACACTCTTAATGACTACGTTAACACCAGCTCTCGAGAAGAACCGGTCATTAATACGGGATGATTGATGTCATTTGTTATCGTTGACTTATGCCTCATTGGTTGTTTACTCTCTCCTGATGACTGGTCCTTTGAAACTCTGGGGGTCTTTACATCCTGAGATTTATTCTGTGACAGTCCAGGTGGGGCAAGCCTGGCTATCGTGAAGGTCTCATGCGCACCAGCTGAACATCACAAGGCCGCTTGGATTTTATATCAGCCTCATGTCAATCACTTTTCTTTCAGCTCCAGAAGATAACCTGGAAGCTCTCCACTCAAACAAAAGCATTAGATGCCATAATATTGATGAGGGTCTGATGTGTCCACTCCAGAGCTGTCAGGATTTGAACCTGCAGCGGGGTCGGTAAGAGACTTGAAGGGATTGAGTCTGTGCTCTGGCCAAAGAAAGAGTTGTGCTGGGGGGGGGCACTGGCGTCGCTCTAGGTGGGGCAGAATGCTAAGTGTCACCCCACTCTGAACCTCTGTTACAGCTCACGCAGGAGTCTCCGTACAGGCACTGAACGCGACTGCAAGCTCTCCGCAAACATCGCCGTTACTACGATGTTTGCGGAGAGCTTCCTGGTTGCATCCAGGCTCTCAGTGTCCAGGAGGCTCACATCTTGCTGTTAGAACAAGCGAAGGTGCAGCATCTTCGAGCTGTTGACTGCGGGCAGTCCCGGCAGGGCCGCAATTCAGCCGGCAACGCGGGACAAAGATTGGAGCTGCAAAACAACAACGCGGTAAGCGGCCAAGCGGCCAAAAAACTTGTTAAAGCAAGACATTTCCCCCCCTATTTTTTGCTCCAAAATACACGTGCGTCTAATGGTCCGGTGCATGTTACGGAGCGGAAAAATATGGTACTTCCTTTCAACTTAGTGCAATTTTCAGTGTGGCACCAGGGTATATAGTCCCAGGAGATGTTGTGTTATGTGTGCCTTAAAAGAGGCCACTTGAAAGTATTGGTGCCAGCCAACCAGATCTGAGACAAGCCCGGAGCATTGGTTGGAATCTTCCTGAAGACTGTGAGACTCCAAGTGAAACTATTCCTTCATCATTACATGATGTGAATATATCTGATCCGTCTCTCTTCCAAATACAATATAGAATGATTTATTGGACATTTCTAACATGCCCACACCATTATTGATCATTTTATCAGCTCTGCCTAGAAACAGATCTACCCTGTGGTGGAATTCTCTTGATCCTGGTTGTTGTGGGTTTTTATTTTATTTTTTTTTAACTCCATTGCTTTTTAAAATCATGACCATACTTACATCAGACAATGGAGGAAAGCAGAACTCTCTTGGAGTAAAACATGAAGCCTACAGGAGAAATGAAATGTAGCAGAGAGAGAATGTTTTAGTAATGGATATCAACAGATTATAATCCTGTGGACAATTTTTAGTGATGTAAGAAACAGGAATGAATGAACTAGATCTGGGCAAAAATTCTCTGGGTCAAATTTTCAGCGAGCCAAGTGGTGAAGGTGAGACCAAGGCAAAACTCCCTTTTGCATTTCATCACAGCTGCAATTTGTGTTTTGCAGCAGCATTTCAGTAGTTGCCATTCCCCCCTCCCCCAGAATGCCCCTTGGAATGAGAATATGTGTTGACCACACAGGGGCATCCTGGAAAAAATGGTGGCTGCCTGTTGTCAAGAAGAGCATTGCATCGCCAGCACTAAATTTGCCCCCCCTGAAATCAACCTCCTATTCCTCCCAGAATCACCAAAATATCCCCCACCTTTTGTTGCTATCAACAGGGTGGTGAAAGGTTAGAGGCCCATCTGCACTCATTCCTAGGATAAACAGAAGTGCAAGATTTTAGATGAGCAAGTCATGAATCCATCGCAAATTCTAGAGCGGATGCCCCATGTTGTTGTTTTTCTGCCTTGGCATTACACATGCTACGTGTATGTGAATAAACCCTGTAAAGAAATACGTCTGGCGTCCTTTCTCAGTTGCACCATATTATAGGCATGTGGCAACAGGGGGAGAGGGGGGGGAGAGCATTGTGGAATCCAGGGGAGCTAAGCTCACCTGACTTATCAAGAATGCAGCTTCATTCATTACAGCAGAAAACAGATGGTTCCTCATTGAAAAAAAATGGCTCTACTCTCTCCAGGAAAAGAGCGAACCGGAGGCCTCCTTGTGGCTATCTCGGGAATCGCGATGCTCTCTAGATGCCTCTGAAGAATGTCGATTTCATACCAACCTCCGTTGGATTTGATTGTTCCTTATGAAGCATTAAAGCAAGCATTGGGACTGCATAATTGCACACAGACACTACAACCGTCCCTATTTAGAAGAGACTGTTCCAGGGTTTATGGGGCCCTGGGGTCTGAAAGACCCCGGGTCCTCCCATCATAGCCCATCCAGGCAGCAAATGCTGGAGTGGTGGTAGTGATTGTACTGCTGTTGTATACTTGTTGTGAATCCTTGAGTCAATGGACTTTGGTTTAACAGACTTTGGAATAACAGACGTTGCCTCCTTCATTAAAAAAAAACTAGTCATATGTTTTGTGCATGAACATGTGCATTGTCATAAATGCATTTTGATTTAACAGATTTAACAGAGTTTCAACATCGGCAGACCCCCCCCCCTTTCCCCCCCATTAGTCCATTAAACCCATGGAACTCAGTATGACTTCAGAATAAAAGTGTGTATGGTCAGGTTGTAAATTTCATTGGGGAGAACTCCTCCTACCAGGTGTGGGAATGGGCTTGGAAAGGGAATAGAAAGTTATTTTTCCCCAAACCCAGAAAGTATCTCAGCCTGAGTTGGACTCCTGCCCCCCCCCTCAAATAATGCCTAATACTTCTCCCCATTCCCTGCCTCTCTTCTGCTCACCTATTTTATCTTTTGTGCTATCCTGGAAGTGATGGAAGGAAGGAAAATCTCTCTCCTGTCTCTGACACCCAGCACTGGGAGTGCTGGGAAAATTATGTTTCCCAGGGTTCCTGGCTCCTGACATGCTGGGTGTCAGACTACATTTCCCAGTGTTCCTGGCATCTGACATAGTAGCATGCTAGGTATCAGAGAGGGGAAGGACAAGAGAACAGCAAGGAAGGTAAATGGAGGTGCAAGAGGGAAGTGGTAAAGAACGTAGTGGTGCTTGTATAGGTGGGAGGAAGGACTGAAATTCCTTAAAATTTGAGCCAGTTTAAGCCAGAATGAGCTTCAAGCCGACACAGCCCCTCCCAGATGAATTCAGGATGGTTTGAATATGCAAAGCCCTTCAAATGCATTGTCTTGATGTTGTCTATCCCTGTATTGCAATCGGGGAGCTGAGGCAGAGGAAGTCAATGTGCAGCTCCACCTTTGAGCTACCATGCTACAGAACGTTCACCTCTGCAATTCATCCTCTGAAAGCATCTGTAGTTTTTTCCAAACGGATTCCTAAAGCACCTGTCTTCAGAAGCCGGTGGAGGTTGTTGCAAAGGTTGTTGCAAAGCAAATGAGGACAGCTGGGAAAAGCTTCCAGCAATGTGTAATTAGAGAAGTGGGGAGCTCAAGTAGTGATCCTTGGTGGTGGGAGAAGTGTGGGTGTTACAAGTATACAAGAGACCCGATTTTAATCTCTGAACGACTGGAGAACGTGCAATTGCTTCAGGCTCCGGGCTCAACAAAGAGCTAGCATTTTGGAATGTGAAAGAGGCAGGGAGCTTGGGTTGTGAAGCTGAAGGGAATTTTTTTTAATCGCGTCAAAGGATTTCATCCCCAGTCACAGCATTTTTATCTACCCGGATGACCCAGGAATTCTGGTGTGTTGGTTCCACCCGGAAAGCACCAAAGGGGCAAAGCTTGGCTCCCTTTGACAATGTTACTGCTACTGCTGCAACGGGAACTGACTGTATTGATTCCAGCCTAATCAGATCAAGTTTTATTTGGGCCTTCAGCTATTTGCTGTCAAAGATACCCGTAAATCTCACCATTTTCAGAGGCAAGGGCAGAAAAATGGCGCCGGGAACAGTGTTAATCTTTCTGTGATGCTTCCCAGTGTTCGTTTGCAGTGGAGCGACTGCCAAATTTCACGGAACTTGGAAGGTTAAAATATGGCAGCTAAATAGAGCCTCCATTTGCAGAGGTAGTATACCTCCAAATCTCAGGTTATGGCAACAAAAAATGGGGGAAAGTTAGGCTTACCAGATCTCCAACCGGGACAGAGTGCTAGACCTTTCGGAGAAGGAATGTGGGCAGGTGTAGCTTGTTAAACCTTAGAGCACAATCCTAGGCATGTCTACTCAGAAGCAAGCCCCATTGTGTTCAGTGGGATTGTGCTCTAAGGTTTAACAAGCCTAGATTGTGCTCTAAGGTTTAACAAGCTGCACCTGCCCACATTCCTTCTCCTAAAGGGCTAGCACTCTGTCCCGGTTGGAGATCTGGTAAGCCTAGGGAAAGTTATTTCATGTTTCGTAAGGGTCAGAATCGCCATCAGTTTGGCTGTAGTTGGAAACAGGATGCAGGGCTAGATGACCCAACCATAGCCGGATTCAGTGGAGCAATTTGTGATGTTCTCAGAGGAACCTCCATGTTTGGGCATCACCCCCTTTGCTGAGAAAGGTCCTCCTTGTGGTTTTCCCTGAGTCTGGCCACTATTGAAGCAGGAGGCCAAACTTGATGAATCTTCAGTCTGATTCAGGAAGGCAATTCTGATGCTCTTATCCCTAGGGATATTATGAGACATTCGACCAGTTTTATCTTAGCAAAATTCCTGAGGAGGCATTCTATACATTAGTAAGTTGCCATCCCATTACAACCAAATCCTGTTGCAGACTCTAACGCAGGTTATTATTGAGTTTGTAAAGAACGATGCCTTTAGGCCTCCTGTTCTCGCAGTAGCTGGGTCAGTTCTACACACCTATTTGCCTATAATATACATATTATATAATAACTCTAGCAACTGTCAAGCTGAATAGGTTCTTTTTATGTGCACTTTTAAAGCCTACAGCCCCCAGGGGAGCACAGCAAAACGGCTCAGTCATATACGCCTGTGGTTTTTGCTTTGGCTGGAGCATTCGGTATTTGTTCACCTTGTTACTGTTTTTTTAAAAAGTGAACATGGAACTCCTATGCAGATATGTTGTTGTTGTTGTTCAGTCGTTAAGTCGTGTCCGACCCTTCGTGATCCCATGAACCATATCCCGCCAGGCCTTCTTATCCTCCACTATCTTCCTGAGTTCGCTCATTTTCATGTTTGTTGCATCGGTGATGCTGTCTAACCATCTCATCCTTTGCCTTCCCCTTCTCCTTTTGCCTTCAATCTTTCCCAGCATCAGAGTCTTCTCCAGAGAGTCCTCTCTTCGCATTAGGTGGTCAAAATATTTGAGTTTCAGCCTTAGTACCTGTCCTTCCAGGGAACAGTCAGGGTTGATTTCATTTAGGATTGACTGATTTGATCTCCTAGCAGTCCAAGGGACTCTCAGGAGTCTTCTCCAGCACCACAGTTCAAAAGCATCTATTCTTCGGCGCTCAGCCTTCCTTATGGTCCAACTCTCGCAACCATACATTGCTACTGGGAACACCATGCCCCTGATTATACGAACTTTTGTTGGCATGGTGATATCTCTGCTTTTTATTATGCTATCTAAATTTGCCATAGCTTTCCTTCCAAGGAGTAAGCGTCTTTTAATTTCATGGCTGCTGTCTCCATCTGCAGTGATCTTGGAACCCAAAAAAGTAAAATCTGTTACTGCTTCCATTTCTGCCCCTTCTATTTGCCAGGAATTGATGGGACCAGATGCCATGATCTTAGTTTTATTAATGTTGAGTTTCAAGCCAACAATGCAGATATACTTGGAAGTAAGTCCCATCCTCATGGAATCGTAGAGATGGAAGGGAAAAAAATCCTCTCTAGAGCAGGGGTTCCCAACCCCATCCTGGCCAAGCACTGGTGTCACTGCAGGGGGCTGGAGCGCTAAGTTCCGCCACGGTCAGACCCTCCGTTACACGGGAGCATGAAGCGCCCCCGCCCCCTCACCTTTGGAGCAACCCATTTTATACCTGTAGGCTTACCAGATCTCCAACTGGGACAGAGTGCTAGACCTTTAGGAGAAGGAATGTGAGCAGGTGTAGCTTGTTAAACCTTTGAGCACAATCCTAGGCATGTCTACTCAGAAGCAAGCCCCATTGTGTTCAGTGAGGCTTGCTCCTGAGTAGACAAGCCCAGTGGCGTTCCCAGCCCTCCCAGCGCTTGGGGGGGCGGGGTTGATGCACCCCCCCCCAAGCAGCCGGACTTGGGGCTGAGCGCCCACTCGGCGCTTCCCCGGCCTCCGGAGGCTCCGCTCCGGAGACCGGGGAAAAGCCCTCCTCAAAGCGACCGCCTAGTTTGGCGGTCAAGGGCTTTCTGAGAGGGCCGAACACGACGCGAGTGGACGCGCTGCTTCAGAGGGGCACGCCAGCCGGGCTCCGGTGCCGCGCCGCTCTGCGCAGCCCCGAGCCCGGCTGCCGCGCCCCCGTGCCCACTCAGCGCCTGGGGGGGAGCACACCTGCTTCCCCCATATTAGAACGCCTCTGGACAAGCCTAGATTGTGCTCTAAGGTTTAACAAGCTACCCTTGCCCACTTTCCTTCTCCTAAAGGTCTAGCACTCTGTCCTGGTTGGAGATCTGGTAAGTCTATATACCTGTGCCTTTGATTTCTTTTTTGCCTAAGTGCAGAACCTTGCATTTGTCTCTGTGGAACTTCATTTTGTTACTTTCAGGCCAGGATTCCAATCTGTCAAGGACCTCCTGAATGCTTCTATTGTCTCCTGCAGTGTTAGCTATTTCTCCCAGTTTCGTGTCATCTGAAATTTTGATAAGGATTCCCTTTACTCCATCCTCTAAGTCATGTTGAAGAGAACCAGGCCAAGTCAGAGCCCTGGGGTATTCCACTCAAAACTGTCCTCCATCTTGATGAGGAGCCATTGATGAATACTCCTTGTGTACAGTTGTCCGACCAATCGTGAATCCATCGAACGGTTGTATCATAGCCCATATTTTACTAGATTGTTAATCAAGATGTTGTGGGGAACCTTGTCGAATGCTTTACTGAAATTAAGATAAATTACAGCCACAACATTCCCACCATCTGCTAAGCTAGTAACCCAATTAAAAAAAAAAGAGAGATGAGATTTGTCTGGCAAGATTTATTTTTGATAGATCCATGTTGACTTCTAACAATTGCTGCATTGATAGCTTTTCGTGCAGCCAAACTGGCCTTTTGAGATGTCTCCCCTTTTTCTTTCTTATCAGGATTGCTTTCGATTGCACCTGCGGTATCTGCCTTTTTAGGAACTCTCCTCCATCTTCCTGCTAGTTCATCTGCACATAGAATCCTGCCTAACTTTTCTCTGAGCTTATTGAAATCAGCCTTCCTGAAATCTAAGGCACAGGTTTCACTATACTTGCCCTTGGCTTCTGATAAGATTGAGAATTCCTGCATTTTATGGACCCTCCTCTCCCCCAAAGGCTACAATCCTATACACACTTATATTGAACTCAGTGGGGCTTACTTTGTAGTAAGCAAGCTACCCCTCCCCAATTATTTTTATTTCATTCCTCGCTTCCCCCGGAACCCCCACCTTTTTATCCCATCAAAATCCATCCAAGATTCGCGAAGATACAGTCATTTTTTAACCCCTCGAGAAGCGGCAGCAGCAAAAGTTCACTCTGTACCTATTTTAATCCTCATAACCTTCTCTCTCTTTGGAAGTTTCTAAAAAGTGGTATTCCTTTAATTCAAAGCAGTGCATTGTCCTAAGAAAATACTGTTTTCTTGAATTCCCTCTAAGGTTATGGCACCGGATCTCTACCAGAGATCAACGGGGTGTCCCTGGGAGAGGGGCCCCTCCACAGAAGGGTCCCCATCCTGACACTTTGGTGGAGTTCTTCTTCAGCAGAGTTCAGAGACTCCTGGTATAGTGCTCATATTCTTGCAGCTGGTAAAAGGCGTGGGGGACTTCCCCACGTGCCCTCTCTGGGGCCCAGGAGGGGAATTGGTAAGTGTGTGGTTTAGCCCCTTTGCCACCCCCGGCCTGGGCACAGGAGGTTGACTGAAGGCCAGACGCTGGGAATGCAAAATGGGCATTGGGAGCGAGAGGCCTCCTGCCAAGAATCTGCACGCCCAGGAGTCCAGGGAAACCATTTTAAAACCATAACCTATAGCTTACAACAACCAGCTTCCATTCTGTGATGCTCTTGGAAAAATCTTCCTTCTACCTGGGAAGCCATTCAGGGGCAGGGAAAAGGGGGGTCTCCAGGAACATGGGAAATCTTGGGTTAGTATCACTGCTCCCTGGAAGCTATTACTCCTCTCTGTGTGTCTCATCCCCCACTATCAAATCAATCTTTTGTCTTTCACCCTGCAGTCCTGACTCTGGTGTCTCTCATGCAAATGTCTATCTCCTCAACCATTGTTCTATTCAAACACCTTTTTCCATTTACATTTTCCTGAACTGGCCTGCTACATTTAATCTAATCACTCGCCTCCCTTCTTCCTGACTGACAGCATTCACCTGGATGTCCTTCATTGTATACCTGGAGCCAGTGGGGCAGAGACTCATTGAATTGGCACTTTTTACCCATCAATCTGGAAATCCTGTCTTTTGTCTCAACCTGCTACACAAAAGACCCCATTCATACACCACACCTCACCTGAGGTGGGGGCCTGATCCTGTCACCCCAGGCATACAACCTTCAAACCCCTCTTCCCATTGGCTACCAGTTCCCATCCCCATTGGTCCCAGCTTACACAAAACACAACACTTCTTATTGGTTCTTTTAATAAAGTTATCTTTTTATTGGCTAAACATTTCAAACACGCTGCTGCTGCTCTCATTGGTGCAAAACTTCAATCCGACCTCCCATTGGCTGTATCAACGTGCACACTTCTTGGATCCATCCCCTCATTGGTTTATCTTCCTATCTCCATGTATTCCAATGTATATTCTGAAATAATGAAATGTATAAAACTGATTGTAAATGATTTATGTGGCGCGCATTCTGCATAGAATCGCGTCCTTGGCTAGCTGAGTAAAAGATCTTTTCTTTACCCAACGTTGGTCTATTTGAGCTCCTTTGGCGCCTCTGCATAACTGCAGACCTTTCTTTTCCTTCTCTCTCTCTCTTTTTCTCATTTTTGGGGTACCTTCTCCATCTTTTGGAGCCTTGGTGTCAGCTCACCGAATCCTATGAACTAAAGTCACCTGTACCCTTGGGGGTGCTCACTACAACTTCTGAGTAGACATGCATAGGATTGTGCTGAAAGTTCCTACTACTTCAACCTCATTGACCAACTCTTTCCTATTGGTTAGGATCAAGGATGGTCCACCCCCTCATTCCTTCTTCCACTTTCTAGAAGAGAAAGTTACCATCTATTCCAGTGTTTCTCAAACTGTGGGTCGGGACCCACTTGGTGGGTCACGACATGATTTCTGGTGGGTCCCAGGTTATGGAAAGATCAGATAAGTAATTGCTACAAGCTCTGAGGCTATTAAAATCAGATAGCTGCTAATTGCCCTTCAAAGAGCTGAGCTCCTGCAGCTTGCAAGATAGCTGCTAATTGCTCTGCAAGGAGCTGAGCTCCTGCAGTTTGCAAGCTTGTATAAATATAGGGAGATAAATGTTTGAGCGTCTCGTAAAGCTAGGTGGGTCCCGATAGAGTGTCATTTTAAAAAGTGGGTCCCAGTGCTAAAACATTTGAGAACCACTGATCTATTCTATGCATATTATTATTATTATTATTATTATTATTATTATTATTATTATTATTATTATTAACAGTATTTATATACCGCTTTTCAACAAAAAGTTCACAAAGCGGTTTACAGACAAAATCAAATGATTAAATGGCTCCCTGTCCCCAAAGGGCTCACAATGTAAAAAAGATGCAGAAGACCACCAGCAAACAGCCACCAGAAAAGAGACTGTGCTGGGGTGAAAGGGGAGCAGTTACTCTCCCCCTGCTAAATATAAGAGGAGCACCAATTGAAAAAGTGCCTCTTGCCCAGTTAGCAGGGGATATCAGAAATTTGTTGGAACTCCTATACTTTGTGGAGTTACAGGCCAATCCTATTTGGGCCTTGTGCTGCCGCAGGATGCAGTCGCAATTCTGCAGCCGCATGATGCAACCACAAATGATGGTGCAGTGCACAATTCAAGATGCCGCCACATTCTTCAGGGCTGCTGGCCCCCCCACCCACCACCATTGGATTTAGCACCAATGGTGGCGGACAGGATTAGGCTATTAGTCTCACAACAGGTATCCGGGCAGTTGAAGTTCCCCATTGCTACTGACACGTGTTTCCTTGTGGCATCTGTAAGCCGTTTCAGAAATGCCTCTCCTTGGCTTGGTGGTCTTGTACTATATTCCAACCACAGTGTAGGGTTCATTTCTTTTTCCACCAACTGTTACTGAGATGATCTCTGCAGGGCTCCCCTGTTCATTCCGTTGTATTTCTGTGCAACCATTTGAGTGTACCCCAAAAGTATGTACTTTTGGGGTACACTCTCCTTGATTCTTCCTTGTTGTGCCTAATAGGGGTATCAGCCTAGCAAAACACAGAGAAAACCCTCAAGAATGATCCTAAGCAGAAGGTGGGAAGAATTATGCTGTGGAGAAAGGAGGGGGGTGGATAACAGTTAGCAGGGAAATCCCTGATGAAGGATGCACAGTTCTAGCTGAAAACAAAGCAACAGAAAAGCTTGCAGGAAAGAAAACATGTTTCGTTCCCTCATCTATTGATCAATAAAGACTGGATGGTGCTATGGAACAGCCAAGCGAACCGCATCGATACCAGAGATTACGCAATACTCCAGGGACGGGTTCATCATAAGCAATCATCCCTTGGCCAGAGGTGGAAAGGAATACATTATCTGCTTCTGCTTCAGTTTGAAATTCAGTTCTTTGAAAAATGCAAATGGGTTCTTAATAAGAACATATTTTGCTAGGGCCAACTCAAACAGTCTCTTCATGTGATGATGTGGTTGGATTTCTCCCCCATGAGAGAAACTTCAGCAATCGCTCCGAATTGAAACTCATGAGAAGACCTCCCAGTGTTTTGGGGGAGTTGAGTCTTTTTTTTTCTGAATTAAAGGGACAGGACCCAGCAGCCTCCAGAAAACAAGAAAGGGAGGATCCGCATGTTGGGCACTGTCATCTCCCTTCCTTCCCCAGAGTCAGCTGCAGTGCTGGTTGGCTGGCATGCTTTTTTCTCCAGCAGCAGCCTTTTTACATGCAATGCCCCATGGTGACATTGCATCCAGGAACATATGTGTATTTAAAACTGCCGCCATTCGGAGCCCTTATCGGAAGTTTCAAACAAGAATTGCGCTTTCTGCTATGTTTCTAAAAGAGCAAATGGATGGAAAAATGAAAATGCATTAAAGTCATAAGAAAATGAATAAATAGAAATGAAACAAAAAAAATCTTGCACACGCCTATAACAGGTCCTATTTCTGCACTGCCGAAATCTTGTCCTTTAATTATCTTTTCCTTAGTTTAGCCAGAGAAATTAAGAACTGAATACACACACATTTATAGTACATAATGAGTTAATTAAACATTTATAGCTAGCTCTGTATCAACTGCAGGGTCACCCTAACGTGTTTTAATGATTTTTTTCCAACCAATATGGCTGGGTCCTTATGAATATATACTAAAAAGTACAAATGGACAGTGTGATTACAATTGGCACCGTAAATTGAATATTTTCCACGTGCTGATTTAAATTGGCAACTTAAATCAAAGCAAATTAAATCGGGGAGCTGACACAAATGCCCCACAGCTAGTTGGTTCAGTCATGTTGGGACTCAGTCTGTATATTTCAGGAACGTACGTGAAAGCAGGTTTTTCTAGGGTCTGACGATGGAGGCTTAGGCTATCTCTATGCTTCAGACAAGGCCAGCCCATCCAAGAAACTTATCTTGAGGATTGGCAGAGGGTGCCCATCACCCATAGCTGTGAATCCCACTTCATGGCTTTGAACAGGAGAACAGGAACGGACTGGGAGAGGAAGTGTAGAGGAGAGGAGAGTTGGGGATTCTCCACTCTCCTGTGTTGGGGATTCTCCACTCTCCTGTGTTGGGGATTCTCCACTCTCATGTGTTGGGGATTCTCCATTCTCCTGTGTTGGGGAGTCTCCATTCTCCTGTGTTGGGGATTCTCCACTCTCCTGTGTTGGGGATTCTCCACTCTCCTCAACACTTCCTTTTCTGCTTCGTCCTGTTTCTTTGGAAATCCAGAGAGTGGCAGAAATGGCTGCTGGTGCATCAGGTAAGGGGGGGGGCAATATTTGACATGCTTCCTCAGGTGACGTCCCTTGGGTGAGCCCTGGCTGCAGACTTAACCTGGTTTAATAATCTCTCTGCAGTTTTGAAGCAGTTTGGAACCTATAATAATAATCTCTCTGCAGGGCCAATCAAGTCCAGTATCCTGTTTCCCACAATGGCCAGCATTTAGCATGCTCAAAGAGGACTTGTGGCAGTGGCTTGGGAGATCCGCTGCCATAATCCCTCTAGGATTAGGCCACCCATGGATTAATTAGCCATAGCCCCCAATTCCTCACCGCCAGCACCCCCTACAATACACATGATCAAAAAGGGAAGGTTCACTCAAGTTCCATAACTGACAATGCATCCTCCAGAGCATGATTTCCTGCTGGGGCAGTGCATGGCTTTCTAACCATGCCATGGTGTACTGCAGGGGTGGGGAACCTTTTCCCCGCGGAGGGCCATTAAAATATTTAAATTTTGTTTGCTGGCCGGCCGCCATTTTTAATTAATTATTTAATTTAGGGCCCCCCGCCCCTCCCCCATCTGCCTCCGGAGGCTCCGCGCTCACCGTCCAAAATCTCCGGAGGCCGGGAGAGGGCCCCTGCACGTTCTCCTCGCTCACCGGTCGGCCCGTTCTGACCAGGCCCTCGTCGGCGATTTTGCACATGCGTAAAAGGCCGATGAGGGCAGCTTGCCCTCATCGGCCTTGTACGCATGTGCAAAATCGCCGACGAGGGCCTGGTCAGAATGGGCCGAGCCGGCGGCCCGAGAGGACGTGCAGAGGCCCTCTCCCGGCCTCCAGAGGCTCCGCACGGACCCGGCGAAGCCTCCGGGGGCCGGTTGGGCGGCCTCCCGGCAATCTCCCCGGGGTCCGGAGCCAATGGCCATGCAGGCCGGATTCGACCCGCGGGCCGGAGGTTCCCCTCCCCTGGTGTAGTGGTTTGGGAGTCGAACTTAGACCTGGAAGAGCCAGGTTCAAATCCCCGCTCAGCCATGAAGCTTCCTGGGTGACCTTGGGCCAGTCACTATCTCTCAGCCCCACCTACCTCACAGGGTTGTTGTGAGGACAAAAGGAGGGGAGGAAATATGTACACCACTCTGAGCTCCTTGGAGGAAGGGCGGTATAAAAATGTGAAAAAATAAAAATAACACGCCAACCTTTCAGCCAGCTGCATACGTCCCTCCAAGATGGAGTTGAGAGTTCAATATGGAGCCTGAACTGGGCCAAAGTAACTAGCATGGCACAGGCTAACCAGCGCTAGCCTGAGACCCTCTGGCACCTGCCACCCCATACCAAATGCCACCCCATGCAGGCCACCATCACCATCAACCACACTTAACATTGCTGCACTTAACACACGTAAGAATTTGATACTTTGCCATGATGAAGGTGGGAGGGAGGAATTTGCGGTGGGAGTGGGCTATGGGGAAGGCATGCACATTTCTGCGGTCTGCTGACAAACTTTGAACTGTAGTACACAGTTCAGCTGCTGCTGTGCCTGAGAACGGCCAGCTTACTGTTTGGTTATTCTGCTTCAGAGTAGCAGAATCCCATTTGATCAACTGAATTGTGAAAAAGCCACAATCTCCTGAAAGCCATTAACTCCCAGAGGTCAAGAGCTGACAGATTGAGTAATTCAACTCACTGGGTAGATAGGCCCATTCTGAAAAGAAGCAAAGCAATGGAACAGTACTCTGTATGCCAGCAAATGAAACGGTTATCGCATCTCCCTTCATTGCAACGTCCTACAACTTGGGGCAAAGAGATTCCAGGGCTGATTATTGTCATCTGCATCTTCAAGTCTAATCATTGCAAGTGTTGTTACCAGTGAATGGGCAGCAAAAGGTTCATGAAGTTCATGAGCAATGTTCCATGACATAAGGGACTTTTTGCTGGTCGTGTTTCCCATTCGTTGTATGATCTGGCTAACAGAGATGAAAAACACCTCCTAACGTACGCAAAAATGGTTTGTCAATTCATAGTCCCTTCTGAGGTGTATGCATCTTTTGGAAAGTGCAGGATTCAATTCTCATTTGCATGGTTCATTCAGTGGAAGTGACGATGCCATTCAGGAAATCGCGTCAAAGGGGATGGCAATATTTTCCCCAAAGGATTCAATTTCTGCCTATGTTCAACAAAAGTGGGTTAACAGTAGGTTAAGCATCATGGATCCCAGAGCACTGTGGGTGCAATCCTATCCAACTTATGCCACCGTTGTAACCAGCGGCGCAGCAAGAATGTGTGTGTGTGTGTGTGTGTGTGTGTGTGTGTCCCTGTTACACTGTAATTAAAAGACACAAGAGCCTCTGCCAGGGAAACTGTTGGCAACCCCTCACCTTCCTAGCTGCTCAGCCTGGATTAGAATGCAACAAGGCACTTGTGGCTCGCTACTTTGCCAAGCATCATCAAGGTGCTCTGTGGTGGAGTTAAAGTGCTGAGTAGAAATTAAATTCTAAACGCTGGGATGCTCTTAATCTTTGGCCCCCGTGGTGTCTGCTGCCCCCTCTGACAAACAGAGAGCATGGGCTGTAATTCCCTGAATGCGTATGGGCCGGAGATGTGCACAGCATACATGCCACGTTCCGAGCTGAAAGACTGGCCCTTGTCTCAACAACCTTCCCCTCTTTAAAGCAACAGGCAGGGAAAAAAACAACACATGAAGAAATGTTGCTTTGGTCCACAGTCAGCACTACTGGGCATATATACAAGTAGCATACGGATTAGTCCTCTAAAGCACGGAGCCTGGAACAATTGGGGAAATGGGAAGGGATGAGAGAATCTCCCCCTTTCTGTTTCTTGATTGCTTCTCTGGTTCACTCTGCCTTGAGTTCTATTCTGCCTGAAATTAGGTTTACTTATACAGGTAATATCAACTGTAGTATTGGAACACCAACAGTTTGACAAAGATCTCACCTTTCCTGTGCATCTTTTCCCCACTTTATGTGTTTCCCCCCCCCAGAGTTTAATTGATGTGGTGTACATTGTACAAACTTGCTACGCGCATGCATCCAGTTGCTGCACATTGCTAAAACACCACACAAAAAGCATGCGGCATAGAGACACTGCCTTTTATGAGTCAATTGGTCCATTGAGCTCAGGCTTGTCTACACTGACTGGCAGCAGTGCCCCGGTTTCCCACTTGGAACTGTCAAGGATTGAACCTGCTCTGCCACGGAGCAACACCCTCATTACTACCTCCAGTATGTACAATCGCATCAGGGTCGTTTCTTGGTCGTACTGGTGTGGCCAGGTTGAGGGAGGAGACAGAGTAGCATTCATGAGGCTGTTGGCTTTTGTGGCCGGGCTAATCCATTGCTCGACACAACATTTTCAGTCTGCCTCATCAGCCAGCCAGCCCTGCCTTTGCTCCACTGTAGCACCACCACCAAAAAGGCCCAAGAGCAGTATCGTAACTACCGAGCTAGCAGGGATCAGGTGACCCCTCAGAGACCAATAGGGTTTCAGCTGGTCCACAGACGTATTTACAACATCCTGGGCCCCCAATGCAAACAGTTTGTGGGTGGACTTGCTCCTTGGGTGCTTCCAGAGCTAGTCCTGATACTGACCCAAACAAGGGCTGTCAGACCAGGCAGGTCGTGGGCGGTCTTGAACAAATTCTGCCCTGCGTTCCCATTGGTGACTCCCACCTGTCACAGGAAAGCTATGCCCATATAAGGAAAGGGGTGTCACAGAAAAGCTATGCCCATATAAGGAAAGGGGCATGAGTGAGGAGGTTAACAGCAGTTAGGACCATATAAGGGTACTATCACTGCCACCATTACTGGGGGTTCAGGGAGTCAGCCTGGCCTGGTGGGCTACCGATGGGCTTTGCTTTGGCCGGTGGTCAACCTCTGATGCCAGGTTGTCTGTCAGTCACTTCTTCTTGTCCGTTCCAATTTATTTAATTCGACAACACCATTTTGTATCTCTGATCTGAGCCTATATTTTTACACATCAGAACACTAAAGGGTCTACACGTCAACCAGCCAATTGTAAAGATTTTTGTCCTCAGAAATGTAGATGGTTTGTTATGGTATTAAATATGTAATCTTTATTCTGTACTGGAATAAGGCGGATTTGTAGCGTCCGGCATCCTTGCCGAATCCATGCAATCATTTGCTGCGGCACCTCTGACTATTATTCCTCATTGATCTTTCCCAGCCTAGAAAAGAACGAAAAAAGAGACTATAATGAGTAAGAAATAAAGCAACTCTATCTTACAATCATAGTTAATGTTTCTTATTTTGACTGTATAATGTTCAGATATTTACAATTGTTGCCTTTTAGCTTAAAGGTAAAGGTGACCCCTGACAATTAAGTCCAGTCGTGTCCGACTCTAGGGTGTACTGGCGCTCATCCCCATTTCAAAGCCGAAGAGCCAGCGTTTGTCCGAAGACGCCTCCGTGGTCATGTGGCCGGCATGACTCTCCTTGCCGCAGTGCGTAGCATGCGGCTGGAACACGGAGTGCTGTTTACCTTCCCGCAAGTGGTACCTATTTATCTACTCGCATTAACATGCTTTGGAACTGCTAGGTTGGCAGGAGCTGGCCAAGCAACGAGAGCTCACCCCGTGGCGGATAAGAACTGCCAACCTTTCGATCGACAGCTCATGGTTCAGCGGTTTAACCCACTGCGCCCCCCGCTGGCCTCCTTTTAGCTTACCTTGATTTAAATATTTTTAGTATATTTTGACTTAGCTCATCATCTATGGTGACGATGACTAACAGTAGGCTCAGGTGGTTGACTGACAATCACCTTGGGAGCAAAATGGGCCTCCCCAAAATTAGGTACCGGCTTCTACATACTTGGGGGGCTCCCTATGACCAAGTGTGTCACATCGTAGATTTCACAAAAAAGTACATGGGAACAACCAAAACTGCCTGATGGGGACTGAGCAACATTTATTTTTTCAGTATATTTTATTAATATAATATTAAAACAAAAACAATGCATACTATTTCGAAAGGTTCCAGCAAGCGCGAAGCAATATATCCTACTAGCATACTATTCTCTATTTCTTACTTGTAATATCTAACTAAGCCAAAATATCTCCAACACTCTATTCATCAAATCCACATATCATCACATCCTCTCTCTCTCTCTCTCCCTCCCTCCCTCTCTCTCATAAAAGTCAATAAGTAGTTTCCAGTTATTCACAAAAAGGTTTACTGACTTTTCATTTCATTTAAATAAATTAATTAATGTAATTAAAATGGTAAGTTTGTCCATTTCTGTAATTTCGTTGCAGCAGGCCCCTCTGGTTCCCTCTGATACTGAACTTGGGATTTCCCATGCTTAGCACTTTGGAAACAAAACGGGGCCATCCAAATTGCGTAGGGGGGGGATTTCCTGAGAAATTAGCCCGGCCACAAAAGTTCTCTCTCTCTCTCTCTCTCTCTCTCTCTCTCTCTCTCTCTCTCTCTCTCTCTCTCTCTCTCTCTCTCTCTCTCTCATAAAAGTCAATAAGTAGTTTCCAGTTATTCACAAAAAGGTTTACTGACTTTTCATTTCATTTAAATAAATTAATTAATGTAATTAAAATGGTAAGTTTGTCCATTTCTGCAATTTCGTTGCAGCAGGCCCCTCTGGTTCCCTCTGATACTGAACTTGGGATTTCCCATGCTTAGCACTTTGGAAACAAAACGGGGCCATCCAAATTGCGTAGGGGGGGATTTCTGCATCTGAACATTGCAAAAGTGGATGACACCCCCCCCAGCCCCAGGGGGCTGATTAGCGGAATGGTTCTCTCCATCTACGGTGCATCCAGGCTGGCAGGCAGCCCATAGCAGAAAGAGCCTCATCACCTCTTCACTTCGCAGCAATATATTAAATCCCATTTGTTTCTTAATCTGCTTGAAATGGGATAACATGGCGTTTAATTAGCGCACTGGATCATGACAAGGCAGTACCAGGGAACATCTCAGCGACCGGAATGTCACGAAGAATTTTTGGCACCCGCCGGAATTAATTTGCCAGAGCTTCCTCATTAAATGCCAGTCCCTTACAACATGTAGATATTAAACAAAACAGGGGTTGGGAAAGCACTTGAGTAATCAAGCTAAACGTACAGTGGGTAAATTTCTCTGCTGCCAGCCCCCCCCCCCCAAACCTGAGTCTTTATTCCTCTCATTAATATTTTAACTTATAAGTGCTGCCTTATTAATTCTTAATTAAATGCGCAGAGGAGGCGCTGTCCTGATTGTGTGAACTAATGAGGAGCAATCCGATCTTGTCACCGAGTTTCGAGACATTTGTCTGTCCAGAATGAGCTGGCTGAGCAACACAGCTTTCTCCCTCCTTGTATAAAAAGGTAAAGGTGACCCCTGACAATTAAGTCCAGTCGTGTCCGACTCTAGGGTGTACTGGTGCTCATCCCCATTTCAAAGCCGAAGAGCCAGCGTTGTCCGAAGACGCCTCCGTGGTCATGTGGCCGGCATGACTCTCCTTGCCACATCGTGTAGCATGCGGCTGGAACACGGAGCGCTGTTTACCTTCCCGCAAGCGGTACCTATTTATCTACTCGCATTAACATACTTTGGAACTGCTAGGTTGGCAGGAGCTGGCCAAGCAAGGAGAGCTCACCCCGTCGCAGATTCAAACTGCTGACCTTTCGATCGACAGCTCATGGTTAGCAGAGGGCTAAAGTGCAGCCCGTCCAAGCCAACAATGAGTTAAGATTGTGAGGTTCCACTGTGTTAGCATCACATTGCCACCTGCTGTCCTAAGTGCTCTCGGGCAGTTGCTTTGGTAGGGCGGCCAGATAGGGTCCCGCTTGACTCCAAAACTGTTCTGTGTGCAATTCAGCAGCATGACTCATGAGAAAAGATCTGCAGGAACCTGACTTGTTGGCCCACAAAGCCCTTCCTGTTGCATGCGGCAAGTCGGCCCCAGCGCCTGCTGAGATCATCATAGGCTTCCCAGACTTTGCTGCCACCACTTGGCTTTGCACCTCTACTCAAAAGATGCTCATAGTCTCAAAGAAGGGACTCGGGCGGCATCGTGGCCCTTTGCAAGGAGACGGTACTGCAGGGCTGCCCTCTGCTCTCCGTTGTGCTTCAACACCACTGCTGCAGGTGGCAGGGCTGGCCCATCCATGAGGCCGACTGGGACAGTTGCCTCAGGTGGTGGTTTGGCCTGGGTGCCTGCCACATACCTCCACCTGTCTCTGACACTGCAGCTGACCGCACTGCTCTCCTCTACGCCCTCTTCCATTCCCCTCTCACCTGTTTTGAAGCCAGGGGAGGAATGCCAGCAGCTGGTGCACCACCAGGAAAGAGAAGTGGCTCTTGGGACATGGCCTTGGAGTGGCAGGAGGTTGTGGGCCAGCCGTGGCAGATGGTGGTGAGCGCAAGGGGGCACTGCACATTTGGTGCAGCAGCAGAAATTGGGCAAAATGCAGAGGTCAACTGCTGTCCACCTGCTCCTAGAAAGCTAGCTGTTGAGAGTGGTCTGATGCCGATCAGAGTGTGCCTCCCTTCTTCTGGGTTCATCTCCCGACCACCAGTCACGGCACCCACTTCCTTTGCATCTTGTCACCACATTTGCTCCAACCCATGTCTTTAAATGTGGGTGATTCTTGACTAAAGAAGAATCATTGCACCAAAGCTTCACAGAAAATTCCAGGCTCTACAGACCCAATAGCTGTATATCTGCTGGAAATCTGTTTAACAGCAGGTGAGGACGTTTCTCTTGGGTATTCCTTAATGTCTGCTTAATTCCTTAATGTCTACTCCGTTTGGGTTATTTTTACATGCAAACATTCAGAAACGGAGCTGGCTGGGCTCGGCCTCTGAGGGGAGGGTCTCTGTTAAGAGTCTATTTTTTTTAATCTTTACAAAAATAAATGTCATTGATTTTAACTTGTTGGATCTCTTTTGGCCTGCAATGTTCAGGGCCCTTTACAACGGAGCTTCCAGTATTTTTCGGCCCAGCCCCTGATCAATGCCGCACTGCCTTGACTTTAACAAACAGCATCAAGCGCTCCCAGATCATTCGATGGGCTATTCAATAATTGCAGAGCAGAGAAGTCAATAAACTACAGGTCGAAGCCAGAACTTGGCAAAACACACAAAGCTACAAGTTAGGGCAAGTGTCTGCCGAAGCTCGTAATAAGCAGCTGGTCCAAGCAGAAGCCCCAATAAATTACGCAAAGAATGGGAGGCAATTTTATACACTCAAAGGCTGGAAGTTTATTAAGAGCAATGGAGGACATCTGGTTTTCAAGAAGGACTAGAAGCCCAGCTGCTAAAGAACGTGCCCCCTAGGATTTCCTGGTGAAAGCAGAAGTCACAACTGGAGGGTAGGAATGGAGAGGGTTTTAGAAACTGGAGGGGGTAAAAATGACCTTCCCCAATTTTTATACAGATCTTGTGCTTATGGCTCAATCCTGTGGACACACTGCGCCACCAGAATTCACGTTCTGGCGGTGCGGCACACTTTACAGCAGTCGAAAAAGCAGCGCACCGTTCAGCGCAGATGGGCCACCGCCGTGTGTGTGTGTGTGTGTGTGTGTGTGTGTGTGTGTGTGTGTGTAGACTTTAGATAACTTTGGATTACATTTGAGTCACGACCTGATGAAAGATTGAAAGGCCTGGGCATGTTTAGCCTGGAGAAAAATTGGGCTGGCGGAACAGAGAGGGACATGACAACAGTTCTCAAACCTAGAAAAGAATGCTTTAAGCAGGATAGCCATGGTTCTTCTCCCATAACAAGCTCTTATTTATTCTGTTGGATTTAGAAGCTGCCTCGTCTGAGGGTTTGGGGCTGGGTAATAATATGACAATTGCAACATTGCCCCCATGATGCCCTCCTCCCACACTCTATACCTGGCCTCCAAAAGCTTCCAACATATATTTGTTTCTGATCATATATTTATTCACACACAGGCCTGGATTTCTCACCACTGGGAATGAATGAATTGTAGCTTTGATAACTATCAGATGAATGCATGAACTAGGGCTTAGGTCAGTGGTTCCCAAACTGGAAGGTGTGAAACCAGCCAGGGGAGCCGCGGATACCAGCCAGGGGAGCCGCGGATACCAGCCAGGGGAGCCGCGGATACCAGCCAGGGGAGCTGCGGAGTGCCACGGAATCTTATCAGAAAACAGCACACAATGCCAATTGGCAGGCATCCACATAATGTAATGGGGAGCCACAGCCAATGGTTGGCAACAGTCAAGGGAGCCACAGGTCCAAAAGGTTTTTATGAAGAATGCTTTTGTGAAGATTTAGCTGGGAGTATGTCCCATTGAACAATTGGGACTTCCTTCTGCGTATGCATGCATAGGCTAGCAGTCTAATATACCCTACCCGTTATATTTATTTGGGTGTTTTTTAAAACCCCATTTTTTCTATGTTGAGACATTTGTTTTTTAAACCACTCCAAGAGTTTGGGGTGAAATGAGTGAGATGTTGAAATGGAGGATAATCTGTTTCAAGGTAGAAATAAGTGGCAAGAGAAGAGAACGATGAACACATTTAAAGTGGATTCTCTTGTTATAATCTTAGTGGGTCTTGATGAGCTTGTGCAGTTCAAAATTGACCGCAAGACCTTTCCCTGATCCTTCCCACCTTGCGGGAAACTGTCTCAGAGATGTTGCTTCTGAACGGCTTTTCAGCCCCATGCGAGAAGGAAGTGTGGCAAGTGTGGCTTACCGGCCGGCAAGCCCAGCTGGTGCCAGCCTCTGGCATCGTGTCTGTTATTGCTTGACTAACCAAGTTCCTGTCTCTGCCAGGAAGAACTGGGGTCGATAATGCAGAGGGTTGCTCTTTGTTTAATGTTAAGTGAATCCGTTAGAGACGGGAGGGTTGGCAGGCAGCATAGCCAGAGTCGCTCGCATGCACCCGCTTGTTCTGTTTTGAACAGGTTTCCTTTTGGAGCTGCAAACTTGTCCACTTGGCCTTTTGCGGAATGTTTATCAGGCTTTCTCAGCAGCTCAGGCGTGAGACCAAATTAAGCTGGAGTCAAGTGAAGAAGAGGGGTCCCAGCCCAGCAGTAATTCAGAAACGGTGTTTCCTGCTGGGACCCTTTCCCATATGCCCCTCCCCAAGCTGGGCACCCAATCACATGTATGCACCTGAGACAGTGATTCTGGTGGCAGGGCAGGAGACTGACTGCACTAAGGAACAATACGTACCACGGACAGCCTTCGGAAGAGGGTTAAATTGATCAGCCTACCCATCCAGACTTGACTTGCCACTATAGCGACATGGCGCGGAGCATGTGGTGTCCACAGCTTCCTACCAAAGATGGGGCTTTTCACACTGTCGTACACAGCAACACAACCCCCGGCCTTCGGTGCCCGTACAGATGGCAGCTGCAGCTGTGCTTTGCCAATGCATAAAAAATCGCAGGCATAATGGAAATGTGAGGCTAGCACAAAATAAATCGAGTTTAATACCAAAATAAATAAGCCAGGGGCTGCTGCACTGATTGGATTACTCATTTCCTGCTCTAACCCAATCAAAGTTCCCCATTTCTTGATGCAAATGAGCCTGCTGCTGTTGAGCTCTGAAGCTGTGGAGCTTGGCGGACAGCCTCGCAGGGGAGGAAGCGGCTTCTGCGCTGACACTCCCTCCCAGGGTCTGGTACCAGCCCCCCCCCCCCGGAACGCGCTGTTCCTCTTTCCCCACAGTTTTGCTCTCAGGGAAAGCCTTGTACAGTGTGCATTACATAAGAACATAAGAAGAGCCCTGCTGGATCAGGCCAAAAGCCCATCTAGTCCAGCTTCCTGTGTCACACAGTGGCCCCACCAGATGCCTCAGGGAGCACAAGACAACAAGATAACCTGTTTCCCGTTGACACTCCCTTGCACCTGGCACAGAGAAAACCCACTTCTAAAACCAGGAGGTTGCTTATGGCTTGTAACCTGTGATGGTCTTTTCCTCCATGAATCTGTCCAAACCCCTTTTAAAGGCATCTAGGCCAGGTGCCATCACCACATCCTGTGGCAAGGAGTTCCACAGATGAATTACACGCTGGGTAAAGAAATATTTTCTTTTGTCTGTTCTAACTCTCCCTCCACTCAATTTTAGTGCATGTCCCCTGGTTCTGGTGTTGTGCGAGAGGGAGAAGAATTTCCATTTTAGTCAGGCGTGCTACACTTGCTGTGGCATTGGGCTCAACTCACTGGCTTGTTCTCTAGCATCTAAATCTCAGAGAGGGAAATCGTGGGACCTGAGAACAGAGAGTTGTTTCAAATTCATCAGAGCAGCCATGCTTACCACTGTGAGGCCACTGCCACAAAGCCACAAAGTCTGTGCTCTGCCGGCTTGGCATCGCACGGAAAGGGTATTCTATGCATCTTTTTCAGCAGAGGTGTCCTACCCCACCCACCAAACTACCGCCCTTCACAATTTATGCTCCTCTCATATTTAGCAGGACGAGCACAAGTGTCCCTCTTTATCCCAGCAGAGCATTTCTGCCAGTGGCACTTGCTGGTGCGTTTTTTGTAAAAAAAATAAAATAAAAAAATTGTGAGCTGCTTTAGGGCACACACACACACACACACACACACACACACACACACACACACACACACACACACACACACACACACACTTATGTTATGTAAGCCAGTTTGTGAACTTAAAATGTTGAAAAATGTCTCTAAATACATTTTTTTTCCCAACAGAATAATAAGAATGCAAACACAAAACGAATAGGGGGCATTTGGCAATGGAGCCAAGAACAAACATCATGGAAAAAAGAAATATGACCCATCAAGGTGCTTCTGTGTCCTCTTAAGGCAGCCCGGGCACATAGGAAAATGGAGCTTTGATGAGCAGAGACTTGGCAAAGAGGGTCGGACTCTCTTATAGCGCAATCCTATCCAACGTACACCACCGGTGTAACCAGCGGTGCAGCGAGAACGGGAGGCCCCAGAACGGAAAGGGGATTCAAATCCTCTCCAAAGGGGGATTCAAAGGGGATTGAAATCTCCCCTCCCCTCCAAAGCCTCCCGCCCTGCTCTCCCCCCGCTGGTTACACCGGTGGTGTAAATTGGATAGGATTGAGCTGTTAGAGATATATTGCTGAACTGAAGCTTGGCATTGAGGCATAAACGCTTCCGCTCGTGGACCCTGCACTGACCACAGACGTTCCTGATCTGGAATTCCTTGGGGATGGAGTAGGAGATAAAGCCTAGGAGGTCAGCCTCCCCTAAGGGTGGACTGAGCAGGAACTGCCATACAGGAACTGAATTCCAGCCTCTGCTCTCGACTGTCAGCCTCGATGACGGTTTCCTTAAGCTTGTGGCCGCGGCAGCCATGCAAAATTGCCAGGGCCGGGGTTGAGATGCTCCGCTAGGTATTCATGATGAGACTGAGCCAGCAGAGCGCAAAGCGTGAGTACAACGCCACTAACCCATTTAGGCTAATGGAGCAGCATGTAACACGTCGGGGCTGGCCGCGCTCAGCGGGGGCAAGGTACCCCTCGGGGACCACTTCGTCCGGCGGCGGAGAGGAATTAAGGCCAATCAGGGGAAAAATGTTATCTTGGCATTTTGCAGGGAAGAGAAATAGTGTCTGGGCTGAGAATGGCAGCTGGCAGCAACGGGGAGAGGAGGAGCGGTGCCTGGTGAATCGATGATGAAGCCTCCCGATCTCCGTTGGTGTCGCTGCTGAGGAAAGTACAGGGCGCTGCTCTCCGGGAATCAGTGGCAGGGTTTTTAAGGGGTGGCAAAGTGGCTGTGGCTTCTTTCCCAGGTGGCCGTGGACTTCCTGCAGCTGGAAGCGAGGCTGGGAAAAGAGCCCCCCCAGCAGCCCAGATCTCTCTCTCTCTCTCTCTCTCTCTCTCTCTCTCTCTCTCTCTCTCTCTCTCTCTCTCTCTGTGTGTGTGTGTGTGTGTGTGTGTATGTGTGTGTGTGTGTGTTCCTTTAAACCCCACTTCTAATGCATGATAACAAACCAGCATCCAAGCTCATGACAAAGTAACAAGAATTAAAAGCGATAACTAAAAAGCCTCCCCATAAACAACACTACAATCCAAGACAAACACCGACAACTGTTCACCTGACAGGCTAAAAAGCAACCAGAGGCAAGACTGTCTTCACTTCCTGCCAGGCAGGCAAGGAGGGGCCAATCTGACAGGGCCAGCCTGAGCCCCCCCCCCACACACCAGCAGCAACCAGTCGCCACCGCTGTTCCCGTCCAAATTTAAAGTGGAGACTTTTCCCCTTTTTCTTTTCACAGGCTTCTAGTCAAGCTAGGCCTTTCGCCATCTTGACACAAAGCCTGAACCCTGAACTATGGGCTATGGGATTTTGTAAGTATCCCACTCTCAGCCTTACCTCAACTCCCCCCTCCCCTTTTCCTGTTATTCAGGACCTAAAGAGCCCAGGAAGGAGTGGGCTATGGAGATAAGAAATCAGCTTGTCTCTTCTATGGGAAAAGCTGCTTCAGGAACATCACACAAACCCTCGTCGTGTTTGTTAGGGTTAGCTAAAGACAAAGGACGCATTCCAAGGGGAGGAGGGATTTTGCTTGGGTTTTGTCTCTAATGGCACGTAAACTGTTTGTCCTATTGTAATTTTGGATTGCACCTCCCTTCATGAATATGTAAAATGTATAGGTATAAGACCATGCTCAGTCCTTGTTGCCCAGCCTATCTATTCGCAAGGGCTGGGTCCGTGCATGTAAAATTGATATTAAACAAATATCCTTGGATCTCCTCTCTATGTCTTATTCAGTCCTTTCGGGTATTCACTCAGCCCCTAGGAGAAAAAGCTGCCTAGCGGCAACACCGCTGGCCCCTATTGCCAGGCCTGTGCGTCCCCCCCCCCCACTATGCCTGCATGGCGACTCTAGGAGAGGAAGGATGCGGCCATTCCACATCCAAGTGGCGGCAGCCTTGCCCGGCCAGGCCGACAAGAGAAAGGTGCGAAAATAGCGCCAGCCCATTAGTGGGCTCCGTTGGGTAGGTGGAGGGGAGCATGCGCTGCAGCCTGCCAGGGCCTGGGGCTGGCTCAACAGTCCAAGCCTTCTTGTCCCAGCCCACCCACCCTCTGGGATTGGCTGGCTGCCCTGCCAGGGCCAGCTCGGAATTTTGGGTGCAGCGGGTGCTGCCTGTCGCCAATCCACCAACGCGCCACTTGAAGCATCGGCTTCACCCGGCCTCATCAGCAGGCTCCCTTCAAGGCCAGTACTTTGACTTATGCTCAGAGAAACCACCGGACTGTCGATGCAGCCTCCATGCGTCGAGTGGGTTCATACAATGCCCAGGCACTGACGATGCACGTTGCAGGAGTGGCAGCATTGCTACCAGAGTGGATGGGGCCCTTTCTGTTGCCCCTCATCTCTCTGTCTCTAGCATGAAGAGGGGGACTGACAGGGAGTAATTCATCCATCCCAGGAACTGTGTTGGGCCTAGAAAGGCCTTTTCAGCATCTTTTCAGATTTGTCTTGGAGTCCATAAGAACATCAGAAGAGCCCGGCTGCTGGATCAGGCCAAAGGCCCATCTAGTCCACCTTCCTGTATCACACAGTGGCCCCACCAGATGCCTCAGGGAGCACAAGACAACAAGATACTTGTATCCTGTCGCCACTCCCTTGCACCTGGCACAAAGAAAACCTGCTCTTACAACCAGGAGGTTGCTTATCCCCATCATGGCTTGTAAGCTGTGATGGAATTTTCCTCCATAAATCTGTCCAATCCCCTTTTAAAGGCATCCAGGCCAGGTGCCATCGCCACATCCTGTGGCAAGGAGTTCCACAAACCAATTTTTTTGTGCAGGCTCCGAAATGGTGCAGATGAAAATGGATCCCCCAAATCCAGATTCTTCTGGGTTCTGCCCACCCCTGAAAAGACCAAGTCCTTGATTCTCTTGCTTTCCACTACTTTCCCATCAAACTGCTTCTCATCACGTTCCTGACTGGGCAGCTGACGGCTCTCTTCCTGCCAACCTAGCGATGAGTTGGGCGCCATCCTGGGTCCTGGGGCCAGATACAAACCCCTCTCGAGCTGGGGGAGGGAACACAAACAGCCCCAGCAGCAACTGTGTTGGCTCAGCGGGAAGAGAACCTCAAGCGCTGCCAGTTTTGCTTGGTGCTGCGAGCAGTGCAAAGCTGTTGTGGGAGACGCTCCAAGTTTTGAATGTTTGTGATGCTAACTGGTCCTGCCTTTTCCCAGCTGGTCGACATGATGCCATTATTTTTTGCAAGCAAACAGACTCGTGTGTGAATATTCACCGCCTGGATCCAGATCTCAAAGCCAGAAAACTGGTCTAAAGCTACAATCCGACACACGCTTACTTGAGAGTCAGGGGGTGGCAGATTCGGGGTGCCTTTCACTCTATGCCGCCACCACCTTCAACCTGTTGCCTTCAACCACCTTCAACCACCACCTTCAACCTGTTGCCAATGCAAGTCACAATGATCTGCTTCCCACTTGTTCAAGCAAGACGCAGACCATTCCCCTCTTTACTTTGTTCCACATGCGCTGCTCGGAAACCCACACTTCTGGGTTTCACGGAAGCATGCGAGGAGCATGTTAAGGGTTTGGGGGGTTGTTTGTGTTTTGTAACGTAGAGGCAGCGGCCCCAAGGTGGCATAACAAAATAAAATCTCTCTCTCTCTCTCTCTCTCTCTCTCTCTCTCTCTCTCTCTCTCTCTCTCTCTCTCTCTGTGTGTGTGTGTGTGTGTGTGTGTGTGTGTGTGTGTGTGTGTGTGTGTGTGTGTGTGCGCAGAGACCTGATTCCATATGGATCAAATGTTGCTGCTTTTGCCAGGGAATTGGAAAGTTCTGCTTGATCTTGCCTAACTGTTGACCCATCCGGTGGTTACGAAAGGAAGACCGTGCACAGACTGCTAGAGCCTCCTGTTGAATGGGAGACGGGCTGAGGCTGTCAGTATCAGTCCATTCTGAGAGCAATGACCTTCACCGAGTTTGGCAGATGACTTTCCCCTTCGGAGACCAAGCTGCTCTGTCTGTATTCTCCCGGACTCTACACAAAGGTAGAGACAAATGCAGCATCAAAACAAAGATATGCAAAACCAATCCGTTTCTTTCTGCGTTTCCCAAACGTTTCCACGAAAGCAACTATGCTTTTACGAAGACACCGATCAGTGTGGTGTGTATCACATGCATTTCATCATGGGCAGTCCGTTGCACAAGACGCTTCCCCTTCGAAAGCAGAAGCGTTCCTCTTCGCAACAGAGCACAGATGGAATCGTTGTGGGGTCCGATTAGAATCGCTGCACAACCATTTGCAGAGTGAGTTCCCGTTTTCGTCCTGGAACTGACCACAGACCACTCTGTGACCCACTTTGGGAAACTTATCTGCTACAGCAGATCACATATATTCATACGAAAAGCCCTGCTCGATCAGAGCAAAAGTGTATCTCCTCCAGCACCTCCCTTCCCAGTACGGGCTTTCATGCTTGAATTAAAGATAGTAGAATTGAGATGGGCACAGCCTCCTGCCTACAAGGTGGAGGAGACCTCACATTGATAGCCTGGCCTTCTTTGGCATGACTCTCTGCTGGTGGTTCTCCAATGCAGTGCTGCTCCTCTCTTGTTGTAGGAGTAGGTTTTCTCTGTGCCAGGTGCAGGGGAGTGGCGACAGGATACAAGTATCTTGTTGTCTTGTGCTCCCTGAGGCATCTGGTGGGGCCACTGTGAGATACAGGAAGCTGGACTAGAGGGGCCTTTGGCCTGATCCAGCAGGGCTCTTCTTATGTTCTTATGTTCTTATGCTCTTATGCTCCAGGTTCTGTGCTTATGTGGCTATGCAGACCTCTCCTGGTCTCTTGAGAGCTCTCTTTCACCTACCAACCACTCTCCCCCTAGGTGGAACCAGAGCAGTGTGTGTGTGTGTGAGAAATGTTATCTTGTTGTCTGTGTGCTCCCAGAGGCATCTGGTGGGGCCACTGTGTGATACAGGAAGCTGGACTAGATGGGCCCTTGGCCTGATCCAGCAGGGCTTATGTTCTTATTCAGAGGTAGACTGCCCTTGAATATGCAGGTTCCATATAGCCACCATGACTAATAGCATCCCTTCGCAAGACTCTCCCATCTTAAGGCTGATTCACACTAGCCCTTTCCGTGCGCGTTTTGGCTTAACGTTTGGTCTTTTCGTGCATTTTTCATGCTTGCGTCAGACGCAGCATGAGCTTACGACGCAGTCAGGAGAGATGGTTTCGGTTTATCTTTTTGCTGCGCTCGCGTTTAAGCTAGCGTTTATGCTCCCGGTGCTAGGCAGCTCACCAATCAGAGAAGCTCATTTCTCTTCACCAAATCACAGCTGCGCTTTCTTCAAGAAGGCAGGCAAACGTTCAGAGAACTGCTAGACGCACGTACAGATGCTAGAGTAGAGCAAACGTGCACGGAAGGGCTAGTGTGAATCAGCCTTTACTCTTGGCCTTCCTGGTATGGAACCTCCCCCCCCCCCCCCCCGTTTACCTGGCATTGTTCACCAAAGTAAAGACCAAACACACAAAAAAAGTAACAACCGGTCACCTTATAGTATAAATTTACATTTGTCCCAGTAAAGGAAGTTCACATCATTCACATCCTTGGGCAGCCCCCCCCCTCCCCTCACTCCTCCTGTCTAATTTCTTTTCGCCCTTGATATTGTCTGGCTGCAGTTTCAATAAAAAGACACTTCCGTGATATCGATTGTGACAGTTTAAACGTCCCTATTTCATTCAATCTGGGCTCAGTCCCACACACACACACACACACACACACACACACACACACACACACACACACACACACACACACAGGTCCTGCCACCTCCGTCCCACATCACCTATTGCTGTCTCACTATTAGATTAAATGGTGTCGTGCAATATAAAATATACACAACATTCATCTTCATTTCTACATGGGAAGGCAGAAAAAAACCTTCACGAGGCAATGACATTTCCAATCAATTAAGTGTCTCATCTTTCGTCTCCCAAATTAGCTTCCCCCCCCCCCAGCCGGTGAAGTGTTTCAGCAGCCCGGCAGCAAGGAAATCATGTATTTAGGAAGCTACAAGGCAGCCTTAGATTGGAAAACAAATGTAATTTAGGAACAATCAGCTCTAGTTTTCAGAGCCCTCAGAATATTAGTCAATGTCTGATGTTCTTCACAATGAACATTGATTCCATTCAGTGTGGGGTCCTTGAGAAGCTGCTTTTTATCCTGAGTTAAACCATTGGCCCATTTAAGTCGGTATTATCTACTCTGACCTACTCTGTCCAAGACCTTTCCCGGCCCTCCAACCTGAGAAGCTGTTTTTTATCCTGAGTTAAATCATTGGCCATTTAAGTCGGTATTATCTACTCTGTCCTAAGTCAGTATTATCTACTCTGTCCTACTCCAAGACCTTTCCCGGCCCTCCAACCTGAGAAGCTGTTTTTTATCCTGAGTTAAATCATTGGCCATTTAAGTCAGTATTATCTACTCTGTCCTAAATCGGTATTATCTACTCTGTCTTAAGTCGGTATTATCTACTCTGTCCTACTCCAAGACCTTTCCCGGCCCTCCAACCTGAGAAGCTGTTTTTTATCCTGAGTCAAATCATTGGCCATTTAAGTCGGTATTACCTACTCTGTTCTAAGTCGGTATTATCTACTCTGTCCTACTCCAAGACCTTTCCCGGCCCTCCATCCTGAGATCCTTGGCAGCTGCAGCAAGAGCTCACACACTATGAGGTCACAGGGAACATCGTTGAGCTGTGCCGCCTCAGGGACTGGGCGATCTTGAGCCAGCACTGGTATTAATTTCAGTCCTAGTTCTAAATGTATTTTCTGTGCTGCAAACGTTGCCCAGGCTCGGACCAACGAACATTTCAACTCTCTGCTCCTCAGCTAGCTTGCTCTCATCCAGGTATATATTTTCCGAGCTGCTCCATCTCCTCTCCCTGTTCCTGAGACAGGAAGTTCTTAATCATCTAGTTCATTAGCCGGCCATTCCCTGGCGGCCTGGTGAAAGAGCAAACCAGTATATCAGCCGTGCCGCAATGACAGTGCTTCGGTCCTCCTCGGCTACAAGACAGTCTGCTCAGGCAGATTTTAAATGTCAGTAAATCTACTTTGCTGTGTCGCCCCAACACTTTGTATAAGTGATCATGCCGAGTGACATCCTTTCTGCAGAGATGACCCTACAGAAAGGCAAGGCGGGTATATCCCTGTGCAGTTGCCTGGCAGGTGCTACTTCTCTCCCCCCCCCCCCCACTACATTAAATCTCATTTCACTCCAAAAGTAATCATTCAGCAATAGGGTTCACACAGATGTCGGGAATTAGACTGAACCGAGAGTCCTTTTCAGACCATTTTGCATGACCGAGGGGACTTGGGGGCAGGGGTGGGGCACATGTTTTCATGAAACCGCCTGTTTTCCAGGCAATCCTACTCCTTCCCGATGACTGAGGGATGGAAGCATTACCCTCACTCTGAAGTGGCTTCGTGATGATACTGTGTCATCACCTGGTGCTGCCTGGCATGTTTCCTGACCTCAGTCTACAGCCTTATGGGGGAGAAATGGCACCTGCCGCATCCAGGGGCATGTCTGCCACCACTGGTAAGTTAGCACTCGTACCAATCACATGGATTTGAATTCCAGCTCAGCCATGAACCTCACAGAACCGTTAGCCAGACCCTTTCTCTCAGCTGAACTTACCTGATTGGGCCTGCAGGAACGAGCACTTCTGCGTAATGAAAACAAAACAAAACCCTGCATGTGGAAACCTATGTCAGGACGAAAAAGCCTAACTTTCAGACATGCAATCCTCCGTCAGCAGTTCAAAATGGAAGTTCCCCTTCTTACCGTGCTCTTCATGCTTGGCCGTGAAACCCGGGCGCGTGGGACTTCTGGTTTTATTTACAGGGCTAGCGCATTCGCTAATGGGGAACCTGGCCTCATTAATGAACCAACTAATGAAGGAATTGTCTGGGCCAAGCAACTGCTTCTGTGTACACCATATGCAGTATATGCACGGGTTTATAGCAGCCACAAAGAGCAGCCTCGCTTGGAACAGCACACATATTACAAAGATATCTGTGACTATCCCAGGGCTGTGGGAAGGACTCGATATTCGACAGGCCGATGTTCGACAGCTTCACGACAACGTAGGGAGAGTTTCTCCCTCGTGTTCTGGAATGCTGCCTCCTTAGAGCAGGATCTGTCTCTAGCTGGTGTCTGTCTACCCTGTTCCCCGTCCCGCCCCCATCTGAATGCCTGGAGAGGGTGAAGGGGCTCGGCTCTCTCCTGGAAATATATATCTGACAGCTGAGTGGCAAGCCAGCCAATATGTATACAAGCTCACAGGCTGGCTTGCTACTTAGCCTGCATATTGATGATGCTGGCTTCTCGCTGTTCCTGCCCCGATGAAATAGGTTTTCTTCATTATTAATATTTGTAAATGTTTATGAAAATGCAGAGCAAATAAAGATGACAGATGCCTCTTTCCTTCCTAGGAAAGAGGGGGTAATGTTGAACCACAGGGATTTGCATAAAGGGATAAGGAAGAATTCGAGTTAGGATTCATTTGCACGGCACACGGCACATGTTCTTAGAGGGAAGTCTCACTGGGGACTTGCCAAGTAAACATGCCTAGGACAGCAGTCTCAATATTTCAGAGTTTGCATGTGCTCATGTGCACGCGCATATGCACGCACACACACACACACACACACACACACACACACACACACACACACGCACACGCACACACACACATTTCCACAGCTTGAGCTGTATCCCTAAACCAATGCAAAAGAGACAGCCCAGTCCCTCCATGCATCACACCAGTCACAAAATCAATTGTCTTTATTGCTCTGAAAAATTAAAAACCTTTCTGCATTTTATTAAAGTGTGCATCTCCACCATGTGAGCAGATAAATAATTGAGAGCACCACCTAGCAAATATTTATTGGGAAGAATAAACCCATTATTGCCCATTTCCTCTGGAAGCCCTAGGACGCAATTTACAGCTTTTGCACAGAGAACAACACATGACCTGCTGGGCAAAGACAGCCCTCTGGTCAACAGATCTGTGGGGGTCCCAATTTTACTGAGTTTCACCTGAGTTTTGTCCTGGATTTTTGATGCACTGTGTGCAGACACCCCCCCCCCCCCAGAAATGTCTTATAGAAACTCATTTTCAGATGCTCCCCTTTGGGCAAAACCCTGAGATTTACTTCAAATTTTCCTTTTTGAGATGCTAGTGTCAATTGCCTTTCCTGGGTTTTGTTCCTACTCTCACATTTTTCTATCCTAGATCTGGCCCCCTGACTTATCCATTTCCCAGCATCCATCTCCCCTGGTTCTGCTCCTACCCAACCAGAAGGGATCTTTATGGAAACAAAAACGTTGCTACCTATCAATGCAGGGGAAAGCAGGTCTGTGGACCTAGTGGAGCACTTCACATAAGACCACCAGCCCGAAATATTTTGGGGCTGCAGGCACCAAATATGGCCCACCTACCCAGCACTGTGCTAGCCATTGTCTCCTGCAACTCTTTCTCCCACTCCAAAAGTAACAGGAATGGGGGTGGGTGGGTAGAAGAGGAAGTGTAGAGGAGAGAAGGGGAGTGATGGGTTTGAGAGTTTCTCCTCTCCACCAGTTCCTCGTCCACTCTGCTTTGTTTTCAAACTTAAGGAGCAGTAGAGGTGAGTGGTTGGAGGCAGGCTCCTATGCTAACCTGACTGTATGTGATGACTGTATGCAAGCCCCAGGTTTCAGAGGGAGCCGATCTCGGAATGCCAGGGGCAAGGGAGTGGCAACAAGATATAGGGATCCACTTGATTCCTGTTCGGAAGATGCTCCATAACTGCTCGGATGGGCTTCATCATCCGCAGTGGCGTCTTCCCGGCGGTCGGCGATGACATCATCACGTTGGCGATGCCATCATCACGTCATTGCCGACTTCTGGGTCTGTGCTGCATGGAACTTGGTTGAGAGGTGCACAGCCATGCACCTTAGAGGGCAATGCTGTTTAGGAACCAGGTGCAAGGGAATGACAACAGGATACAGGTATCTTGTTGTCTTGAGTGCTCCCAGAGGCATCTGGTGGACCACCATGAGTTACAGGAAGCTGGACCAGATGGGCCCTTGGCCTAATCCAACAGGGCTCTTCTGATGCTCCAAATCCCCACCTGAGGTGACCACCTCCATTGGCCTCATGGACAGCCGTGACCCTCACCACTAGCTGCTCAGAGCCTTTTCATAGGCATCATATTTTATTTAAATTTATTTAAAGAATTTATACCCTGCCTTTCTCCCGACAGGGCACTCAAGGCGGCTACCATACCAGGAGGAGCAACAGAGACTGCACGGACCGATCTATAGGCTCAGCTCTTTGTTTTGATCCCTGAACTGTATATTTGTATTTCAATAACAAGGAAAGAAAAAGAAACAACAACAAAAAAAAACCGCCAACCCTCTGCCTTTAAATATAGTTATTGAAGCCCTCCAGCTGCGGGAAATTATTAGAAGTGCCACAGCTGGATCCCATTAAGGCTCCTGACCCACGCTGAGCAAATCGTGCTGAGATTAAATGCATGTCAGGCAGGTAACAAATCCTGGGGCTCCCGACTCCGAGTGCCGTCAATCACCCATCGGTTGCTACGGAGGAGGAGAAGGAGGCCGTCACTTCAGGAAAGAACGTTGTTCCAAAAGCGTTAGGGGTTCCTCTTCCCAGAACCTCTTATCCCAGGGCTGTTATCCCGCAATAACAAGGGATCCCAAGGAATTTATAACGTCTCATTGATCCATTCTCAGAAGACACACAGCGGGAACAGCTCTTCGATCTCCCTGAGGTCTTCAATGCTTAGGCTTACCATATCTCCAACCGGGACAGGGTGCTAGACCTTTAGGAGAAAGAATGTGGGCAGATGTATCTTGTTAAACCTTAGAGCACAATCCTAGGCATGTCTATTCAGAAGCAAGCCCCATGGATACCTAGGATTGTGCTCTAAGGTTTAACAAGATACACCTGCCCACATTCCTTCTCCTAAAGATCTAGCACTCTGTCCCGGTTGGAGATATGGTAAGCCTATCGATGCTGCCGATCAGAAGGTGTCTGTGGGGTGGTCCAAGCATTCACTGAGCCCATCCTGTTGTGGACCCAACTGTGAGCTGGAACGACAGCTGGAAGTCTGGAACAACATGACCAAAAAAAGTCATGGAAAGCCTTCCTCTGGAGTCCTACAAAACTTTCACCTGCTTCCTGGTGCCATCATTTTGCTCTCACAATACCCTGGACACTGTGTCGGTTTGGGGCAATAAGAACATAAGAAGAGCCCTGCTGGATCAGGCCAAAGGCCTTTCTAGTCCAGCTTCCTGTATCACACAGTGGCCCATGGCAACTTAAAAAAAAAATCGTTCCTCCTCATGGGAGACTTACATTAAAAATTAAAAACCTGTCTATCCTGTTGTTCCTGCAAGAGGAGGTATCTAACAGCACATTAAAAAAAAAAAAAAACAAGCAAGTACCATAAAAATACGTTTGATATTCACATTTTTCCTACCATGCTCCAAAACGATGCAACATCTATGACAATGTGAAAATAGAGTTGCTGTCAAAATAAGTAGTATTTTTTTAAAAAAATTGGTTTGTTTTCATAACTCCTGGGGGAGGGGGTCTCATTTATTTATTTATTTTTGGCAGTCCCTGAGAGACGTTTTGCCGCAGCCAGGAAAGGTGAGACCCCAGGAGTCATGAAAACAAATCAATTAAAAAAATTAGTTTTGCACGCTGTGTAGATTTTCTGCATTTTGTACATACATCAAAATATTTTGCATTTGATGTCTTTTTGTAACGTCAACACACTCTTTAAGAAAAGTAAAAAAAAACACCGAACCCATCCGTGCTCACGAGGAATGCATTTGGATCCAGCTCTGTATGAATGGAACACATTCCGAGCTTTTGTCGTTCAGTCCGCAGAGGAAAAATTCAACGCAATGGGCCTGAGTCAATTCAGTTGTTCATTTGTTTTGAAACAAATGCACACTCCTAAGCTTCAGTCTGTGCCCTTGGATTTCTCGCTACACTCTTGACCAAATGAGTCACCACTTTCTTCTCCTCCGCTTGGAGCCCCATAACTGTTGGGCCATCCTTGAGGTCTGTCGCCGTGGGAGGGTCAGCGGATTGAACTACCTTCGCCATTGAGTTCCTTGACTAAATGATGTCTCCCAACTTTGGCGTGCTGCGTGTGCCATTTCAAACGCTGCCACCCCCTTCTCTGTTTTTCAAACAAGCCCGTCTGAGTCCATTATCATCTTTCTGCGCCACCGTCCTCCTCTCACGCCACAGCCCCACAGCGGCCGTTCAAAGACATCTGTCACAAAAAGCATCTTGCTCTCCTTTGGAGAAGAGCCAGCTCTCCAATGTGCGTCAGACTTCAGAAGGTCCTTTTTCTTCTTTGGCAGGAATGATGCCGGTTGGGGGGCAACCAGCGCACAGGTGTCTGAAAGTCCTCAAAGAGACTTTCTTTCTGGTGGTGAATCAGGGACAGAGCAGGAGAGCTGAAAAGACACAGCTGTTCCCCCAATAAATTAAAGTGCCCCGATTTGTACTTATAATGAGTGTCTCCTCCTGGGTGGAAAGTTCCCAAGCTCAACAGGGAGCATCAGGCCTTCCATCCAAGAGCCAATCGCTCCCGCTCGGTGGCATTCAATCCCTCCCATTGCAGTCTGGATTGAAAACAACCTCATAGCAATAGCAGAGAGAGAGAGAGAGAGAGAGAGAGAGAGAGAGAGAGAGAGAGAGAGAGAGAGAGAGAGAGAGAGAGAGAGAGAGAGAGAGTAAAGCTTTCTGGTTTGGGACAGTTGCCCAATAAGGGCCACAGCCTCCATGCTACACATCATCCATGCTACCCTGATCTATCCAAATCCTAGCATTTGTCAGGATGCGAGATGTTAGTGGGACTTGAACAGGGGACTGGAGGAATGTCAAGCCTAGGCTGAGCTGGGAGACCACACACATGCAGCACCACATCCCAGAGTCTTGCTACGTTGCACAAAAGAACGGCTGAGGCCCATTTGCATATACACATCATGGCCATAAGCTACCGAAAGGTATTAACCAAGCGACAAGAGAGAGAAGGCATCAGTTTACAGAGATCATCCATTGCAAAGATCTCTGGGCATCCAGCAAGCCTCTTGTTTTGACAGAAGGGCCTGCTTTAAATAGCTCTTCTGTTGTCAGGACATTTCCTGAATGCCTCTCTGGAGCGTATCCCAAGACTGCCACTTAGTAAAACCCAGTCCCTTTCCATCAGCCTGGCTTTCTTCTATCCCAAATCAGCAACACCAGGTCACCTGCCTAATTGCTCCTTCACCAGGCCTTGTTAGCCGCATAATGGCTCCTTAGTCCTTCCGATCGCAGCTCAGGAAGCAGTTGGATTCTGTTCTGGACTCCCAGGGAGACACCCTCTTGCCCTACAAAGCGAAAATGAGCCTGACCTCTGCCATCCGTCTCCATTCTGCCTTTCCGAACGCCCCTCCTAGCGAGGCTAAATCATTGTGTAGTGGTGTTCTGCACTCGGAGAAAAAAATGACAGCTGTCAAGAGCTGATGCTGGTATTTGATCATCTTCCCCCTCTTCACCTCCGCCGTTCCAAATGGCTAAATGGTGTTCTTGTTACTGTTGTTGTGCTGCGTTTCCACAGAATGTCGAAGCCTGGCTGGCCTGGAATTGGGGGTGGTGGTAGAAACATGAGACAGGGGCACAGCAATAATACGTTGTGGCATGGAAGTCCCTCCCCACCCTTTTTCTTACCTATGTGGGGTGCATTGTGGTTGCTTCCCCTGTTGGGGTGATGAGGGAGAGGTTCCAGTTGGGTGTTTGTGTGTGGAGTCCTCTTGGGGCAGAGTCCCTGCAATAAGAAGTCTGAGGAGACCAGAGTTAACATCTTGCCATACGTGTTGTGACGGACAAAAGGTTGCTTGTGCCCAGTGCCCTTTCGCCATGGCTCCCAGCATCACCAAAGTCAAGTACCCCTTTGAGGGACCAAAGAAGTCTAGCTCCTGGCCGCACAAATAATCTGTGCTGTCATGTCTCTGACAGGGGCTTCAGTCCTGGGGTCGGGGCTCTGTGATTGGCTGCCAAATGTTGTCTGTATCCTATGCTCCATTGTTAGGCTTACCAGATCTCCAACCAGGACAGAGTGCTAGACCTTTAGGAGAAGGAATGTGGGCAGGTGTAGCTTGTTAAACCTTAGAGCACAATCCTAGCCTAGGATTGTGCTCTAAGGTTTAACAAGCTATACCTGCTCATGTTCCTTCTCTTAAAGGTCTAGCACTCTGTCCTGGTTGGAGAGCTGGTAAGCCTATCCATTGTGGCCAAGTAGATGGGGCAGGGGGTGGTGGTAGGAGGTGCATTTTGGGCTGTTCCCCCCCTTCTCCATTGTTCCTTATGGGGTTACTCCCAACTATGCCAATTCTGTCATTATTAGCATGGCATTTTTCTGGCATTTGGAGAGCACCCTTTGCTCTAGGCAGCCTTCCTGGGAGGACGTTAACTAGCAATATATCCTTCTTCCTGTTCAACCTGCCTCTCCCCCCTCCCCTGTTTTCTGCCTTGTGTCTGTTTCCAGATTGTGAGCCCCCCTGGGGCAGGGGCCATCCTCTCTCTCTCTCTCTCTCTCTCTCTCTCTCTCTCTCTCTCTCTCTCTCTCTCTCTCTCTCTCTCTCTCGCTGTGAAGTGCCATGTCTATCTATTGATTGCCCAACAAGTACAATTTTAAAATGTGCAAACCACCTACTGATAGGGCAAGAGGTAAATGGCATGAACAAATGGAGATCATTGCAACGGAAAAGACAGATTTGCCTTTTTAATACAGATCGGAGACGACTGCAGCAAGAGGGGGTGAGATGCACGTCATTCCATGTGCATCTCACCCTTATGAGAGAAATAAACGTTGCAGGCCTTGGTTAGGGGGAAGGAGGTGTGTAACTGCAAGGGTCCTGCAGCCCCAACTTCTGAAGGCAGGCTAGAGAATATACTAGGTTTGGGGGCAAGAAGGCAGGGGGTGTCAGGGAGCAGCCTGTAAAGTAGGCCCTGTGTTCTACAAATGTGACGGAGGATGAGGAAGCACTTCCAGAGGGGGAACAACTGTGTTAAGACAGTCAGTTGCTGCAAAAAAGAAAAGGTCTTGCAGCCCCTTCAAGGCGAATACGGTCTGAATGATTGCTTACGTTTCCTACATGACATGCAATTTATTTGACTCTTTTTTTCCCCCTTGCTCCCGTGTAGAAGCCACATAGGTCTGTGCAGGTAGAGGTTATTTAACCCTTTACTTTCTGTGCCATTTTCCCACGGAAAACCTCCATCACCTGCCCAACAAGGCTATTTAACCCTTAAAGTGCCATTTGCTACATAAGAATATAAGAACATCAGAAGAGCCCTGCTGGATCAGGCCAAAGGCCCACCTAGTCCAACTTCCTGTATCACACAGTGGCCCCACCAGATGCCTCATCTGATGAAGCAGCTTCTGCCGGCAGAAATGTGTTCCTCTTTAAGGTGCTTATAAGCCTCTGTCCTTATTGTTCAATTGGAGCTTCAGTGAGGGTTTAGCTGAGCAGGATGGGAGAGCCACAATCAAGAATCTCCTGCAGTTTTTGGTGTGTGGGGGCTTTGTTTTTAGACTTCAAAGCTGCAGAGGCTGCTAATTGGATTAGAGGAGGAGGAGTGTGTGGGGAAGATTAACCCCTTTCTCCCATATCATTTCCTCAGTTTAAATTGCTCCTCCCGGGGTCACTCAGATGAATTTTATCAGGGGGTACAAAGTTTCTTTTGGGCCCCTTCCCTTCATGTGAATTTGGCTCCTGGGGCCCCCTTTTTTGCTCCTGGGCCCCCTTTTTGACCTATTTTTGGCCCTGGGCCCAGGTACGATTTACCCCCTTAACACCCCTCTCAGAGGCCCTTGTTGTTCAGTCGTTAAGTCGTGTCCGACCCTTCGTGATCCCATGAACCACATCCCGCCAGGCCTTCCTGTCCTCCACTATCTTCCTGAGTTCGCTCATTTTCATGTGCGTTGCATCGGTGATGCTGTCTAACCATCTCATCCTTTGCCTTCCCCTTCTCCTTTTGCCTTCAATCTTTCCCAGCATCAGAGTCTTCTCCAGAGAGTCCTCTCTTCGCATTAGGTGGCCAAAATATTTGAGCTTCAGCCTCAGTACCTGTCCTTCCAGGGAACAGTCAGGGTTGATTTCATTTAGGATTGACTGATTTGATCTCCTAGCAGTCCAAGGGACTCTCAGGAGTCTTCTCCAGCACCACAGTTCGAAAGCATCTATTCTTCGGCGCTCCGCCTTCCTTATGGTCCAACTCTCGCAACCATACATTGCTACTGGGAACACCATCGCCCTGAAGGGGCTCAGAGGCCCTGGCTCCTCCCTAAACTGTTGTTTGCTGCATGATCAGGGTGTCTCATGGGGCAAAGACTGTTTTGGGGGAGAGGACTAAGAATGGGGAACTAGCAGGGGAAGAAAGGGTTAATCTCTCATCTCCCCAGCATTGCTTCCCCAATCAGATTAGCAGCTTGTCCTTAGTGTGAAGGACTGGCTGTGGAGTGTTAAAGGACATGCCACAGGTACCACCACCACCACCACCACGCCATGGTCACAGATCTCTTGCACCTGCCCAACCGAGTGCCTCTCTCTGTCTCCGGTGCCGGATTGCCCTATTCGCTCCTTTTCTGTATTCCCCAAGTGAAGAGAAGCTTTAAAATTCAGCTCAGCTTCCCAGGCACTTTGGAGTAATTATTAATTTCAGGTCTGCCCATTCATTATTATGCCACCTGCCTTAAACGTGCCAACAGCCCTTTCTTTCTTTCGAGTCACAAAGGGTCCCACTCCAGACAGTCTCAGCATTTGCCCGCTGGAGGCATTGGGCCAAAGCTCTGCACAGCGATGCCCCCATGGCATCCTCTGCCTGTCCCCTGATGGTGCCCTGGATGATACCCCTGGCTCCAGGACTCTGGGTTCAGGAGTCAGCCTGAGTGGGTTCTCTGTCTGGCTGCCTTCTGATGCCACTCCCAACCCCAGGTATCCTTAACCTTTTCATTCAGCTGGCCCGATCCGGACACGTCCAGGTTGCCTCCTCTCCTTCACTGCCATTTCAGACCCAGAGTCTGCCAGCAAACATAACATTGGGCCTAAGTTCTGGGTTTCAATCATCTATTCACCATCAAAGCCCCCTGAATGCCCTAGCTTTGGGAAGCTGCTGCTGCTGCTTCTCAGTCTCATATTCCCATCTGTAAAATGGGAATGGCACCAAAACAGCCTGCCTCATCATAGGCCCACAGACCCTCCGTTGTCACCAGTAAGTTGGCGGCAGGGCGGACCGGGCTGGGCTGCGGGCAGGCCAGGGTTGGCAGGGGGCGCATGCGCACTAGCGCACACCGGATCCTCTCCCCTGTTCCTAGCCCTGACCCACCCCCAGAGGACCCTCAGACTTGCAGCCCCCTTACCTGTCAGTGGGCCAGCCACCACCTGCTCCCTTCCTCCTCTTTTGCCCTGGATTTGAAAGGGAAGAGCGCAACGTCGGGGATTTAAATCGTGCTGACCTGCGTCTGACTTACAGACCAGTTCCAAACCGACACACCTCCGAAGAACAGGTGCTGGCAGAGGGGGAGAGTTAGTGCCTTCATGTGCCGTTTCCTATGTGTGGGTATCGTGGAAGCATCTGGCCACTGGGTGAAACAAGCTGCTGGACCTGATGAATCTGTGGGCCGACTGAGCATCCTTCTTCTCATTGGCATTCTTAGGTTCGTAATGAAGATGCTTTCCCCCCCCAGCAGAGACCTCCCAGTTATGAAGCGCATGTGCGCACATGCATAGCGTCACCTGCAGACAGATACATTTACACATCGCAGACACCAAGCCCACACAAGCCAACGCGAATCGCACAGATGGCCCTCACCTGACGGCAGGGCCGTTTTTGCACTGTTTGGATAACTGCAGGTGCTAAGCAACGAGGGGAGGGAGGGAGGCGTCTTCCCAGAGAGGCATAAATAAGAGAAGCGCATGCTGGAAAAAAGCTGGAATGGTGCGCTACTGCAGTAGGCGGGCAGCGTTCAGCAGAGCCCGGGAAGTGGAAAGCTAATGCAGCAATCCAGCCTCAATGGGACTCAGGGGAAGGCAAACATATTCTGGTGATCAGCTTTTTCAAATAATATTAAACTCTTTAATATATTTCCCCACAAGGACGACAGAGGGAGGGAGGGAGGCAGGGAGGCAAAGGCACCAAGCAGAACGCAGCATGGCTTGAAAAGGAAAACAGGCCTGGCCTTTGCACAATGCCAGACACACACACCAAGTTTACTAGGAAGGAAGGAAGGAAGGAAGGAAGGAAGGAAGGAAGGAAGGAAGGAAGGAAGGAAGGAAGGAAGGAAGGAAGTCCCCCTCTGTTCAATGGGGCTGGCTGGCTGCTGTGTATGAAAGCCTTTTGCTTTCCCGCACCTCCGGATGACAATCCCCACGGTACCGGAGAATCAGGTAGGGCATCAAAATGACTGCAAGCGTTCATTTTGCAAGCATTTTGCAATGACTGCAAGCATTCACTGAGTGCAGGAGTAGGCAGATCAGACCTGCAGGTCTCGCATCAGGTTTTCTGCTAGAACCCTGAGGTCCATGAGCTGGCACTGGGTGCAAAATGATCATTCAGAAGGACCAACATACCCTTAGAATGAAGAAAGAGCATGATTGTTTGGAGCAGAATATTGAGTGAAGGTCACTGCTGAGTCTGCTGTGCAAAACCAAGCCCCAAATGCGAATTATTTGTTTTGCAATGAGCTCCACCTCCTCCAGCTTCCTTTTTGCACTGGCAGCTTGCAAGACTCTGCAGAGAGAGAGAGAGAGAGAGACTGACAGACAGATAGACAGACAGACTTCTGGAAGCCTCAAGCCTGCCCATTCCTGTTCTACACCATCTCAAAATGCTGCAGAATTCCGAGTTCTATTCTTCGGAGTGTGTCCGTGAGTGTGTGGAGCAAATGTCTGCAGGCCTTCAGCCCTTTCTCTCGTCATATGGCTCTTGTTAAAAAGTATTGGCCAACCCGAGCAGAAGCAAAATGGCGTTTAGGAATTAGCGCAATTAGAAACGAGAAGAGGCAGCGAAGAAGGGAAGAGAAGAGGACAGGCAGCACTGCAGTCTCTACGAGTCTAACACTGCCATTTTGGAAAGGCGCCTTGACTTGTCCTGCACTTCTTCAGCTGGGGAAAGGAGGCCGTTTCCTATTAGCAGGAAACCACCTTCGGAAGACTCAGTAAATACATCATGCTAACTCGTAATTCATCGTTTCTGCAGCATTAAGTCCCGAGAGCCTGGGGCTTTTTAAATTACTGCAGTTGATGCCAGCCCCAGCTTTCATTAAATCGAGCACATTTCCTTCAGTGATCAAATATTATCTATGCATCCTCTTTTTGCCGAATCCGGGGGAGAAAGATGACGAGTCCCAGAAGCGTTGAACATCATGTGCAGTGCTGTCATTGTCAAGGTCCGTAGCACACACGGAGCTTTACATGCAAAATACCGTGACATGAAAACAATGCCATATGTTCCAACGGTCCCTATTTATTGAACGGCTCAATCCTATCCCTGCAGTAGGCTGGTGTACGGCAAGGTGTGCCGCTGTGGAAGCCGCTCCACCGGTTTTTGCGGCACTACCACTGGTGCAAGGACTGGAAGGCTGTGCTTCACCACCAGCACAGATTGGCCACAGCAGGGTTCTGCCGATGGATGACCCGGAATCAGGGTGGATCAGGGGTGGGACAGGGTGGATCTTGGTGTCCCCCATACCTAGAACCCCCATCCTGGGCCTGGACATGCCCCTGGCAGGCTCCTTAGAGCTATGCCAGCAAAAGAGCTGGCATAGATCTGAGAAGTCCCATCAGGAACGATACGTCACTACCATTCAGCCTAGCCTAGGATAAAATGCGAGGATACAAAGGGGGAAACTGGTGGAAGTGGAGAGAGGTGCCACAACACTTCACAAGCATCTTGCACCTGAAGAGGGCAATATAGCTAGGAAGCAAACATAGCAAATGGGATGTGGATGTTTTCCCTTTTACTCCTCCAGTCCAGCTCTCTTTGGTGTGCAGATTGCTAATCTCAGGAGATCCTTCCTCGTCCTTCTTCCCAGAATCCCTTTCCAGCTAGATAGCAAGCATGTAGGACCTCTCTCTCTCTCTCTCTCTCTCTCTCTCTCTCTCTCTCTCTCTCTCTCTCTCTCTCTCTCTCTCTCTCTCTCCAGAGTTCTCATAAATAAATTCTTTTCTTTACGACCTCATGCTTTGAAGCGATCTTCTTAACAGAAGTCTCCCAAACCCTGCCATGCAAACCAGCTATGCTAACAAAACCCCCACGGATGTCACCTCGATTTCCTTGGACAAAGGATGGGTGATGCATTTAATAAACACATGGGGAATGAATCCACACAGGCAGAATTTTATTTAAATACACACAGGCATGCACCCCTGCGTAGACCTGGCCGACACATGCCATAGAATGAGGTGGTGAAGCCTCAAAGTGCTTACAATGTATGGCACCTGAAAGACTCAGCATCTCCAACTTGAAAGACCCTGCAAGTAGAAAACTAACACAACAGGGACAGGCTGAGAGAGCATCTTTCTCCTTGACATGGTATTTTTTTCTTTTTACTGAGAGGTGGGGATTTTTTACAAGGAAGAATTGACAATGGATCCTGCCTGCATCCTGATGTTGTACTCCACTCTACCAGTTTAAGACTCGATCACGTCCCTGTGCTGTTCTCTTACATGACTGTATGTAACCTCCAGGTTTTAGAGGCAGCCTCTCTCTGCATGCCAGATGCAAGGGAGCAGCAACAGAATAACAGGTCTGTTGTTGTCTTGTGTGTCTTGTGTGCTTTGGGGCCTTTAGCCTGATCCAGCAGGGCTCTTCTTATGTATTCGGACAGCCTGATGATGAGGCTGAGCGAAATGGTCCACGAGGGCTGTAGATTGGCTGGGAGGGGGAAGGCATGCCCCACGCACATCCTTCGTCCACCCCCTGCACTTGTCTTCCACTTATGGGCTGTCCATAAGCATCTGGTGGGCTACTGTTGGAAACAGCATGCTAGACTAGATGGGCCTTTGGCCTGAGCCAGCAGCGTTGCTCATGTCCATCACAGGTTACAAGCCATAAGCAACCTCCTGGCTTTAGATGTAGGCTACCTCTGTGCCAGGTGCAAGGGAGTGACAACAGGAAACAGGTTGTCTGTGCCAGGTGCAACGGAGTGACAACAGGAAACAGGTCTCTTGTTGTCTTGTGTGCTCCCTGAGGCATCTGGTGGGGCCACTGTGTGATACAGGAAGCTGGACTAGATGGGCCTTTGGCCTGATCCAGCAGGGCTCTTCTTACGTGCTTGGATCTTGGTATCCTTCATTCTCACACACAGAGTATAATGCTTCTCTACGGAGGGGCCTGTCACCCCCAAACAACGCAGGCCTCCTTTTTTCTTTTTCTTTTTCTTTTTTGCAGCAGGACAATTGCTTTCCTTGATACACAAATTCACGCAAATGATTTTATCTGCTTCACACATGCCATCGATTGACTGAGATTTTGTTAACCGGATGACAGCCATGCTCTGACCCACTCCTCTGGTCATTCAAAGCCAAGCTTTGCGCAGCAACTGGGACGCGCTTGACGCCACCGCCGGCGGCGGCTCAGGCTTGCGCATAAACCGGCAGCAGCTCAGCTTATCCATTTGATGTGCTTCAGCTGCAGAGGCGGCCACTTACATGCTCCTCAGTTACACCACAACCCTTATCCATAATTCAGCACCTTCCCTGTATATGCTTCAGTCAAAGGCTCGGCTGAGTCTATTTGTAACTCAATAGTGCCCCCGTCAATAAGCACCTGCGGTTATGTATTCTTCTCCTCTCAAAGATGTACATGCCTGTAAACTACAAAGGTGAAACCTCAGAAGCAGACAACATACACAAACTTGCCTCAGAGTAGGCATATATGTATTTGCTGCTAACTCAAAGCACACACTCTTAGACAGATGAAACTCAAGCTGCTCGGAGAGTTGGGGGTTCTACCAGAGCACAGCGTACAAAAATAGGTCTGGGGTTTCGATCTATGCCCTCTGGAATGCAGTGGGAATTTGGAGATTCTTCCTCCAGACAAAACATTGCAGGAATTTTGAGAGAACCAAGCAAGTTTCAGAATGACTAACACAACTCCCCAGAGTCCACACGTCATCCAAATATAAGTAAATCATCTCGTCCCGCATCCCTTTTCAATGGTGGCCTCCAGAAAGCCCACATGGGAAAAAAGATGGCAGCTGCTCGCAAAAACGTGATGGTCCTCATTACTGGCACTTCCAGAATGCCCCAGAGCATTCTGGGGGAAAAATGGCAGCTGCCAAGAGACATGCCGCTGCTCCTTGACTACAATGAAGTTCTAATGTGACAAATGAGAGATCAGAGCATTTTTAAATCCTAAACGCAACTCCTGCTAGATTTGAACTTGTTACCTTCAAAACCTTAAACCGCAAGCTTGCTGCTACTAAATTAAGCTACAAAGATTTTCATTAACTGCCAGCCAAGGGAATGTATTGATGTTCTCAGATAGTTAGCAGAACGAGGAGAGAGAGAGGGGCAGACATTTCCTTCAATGAATCAAGGAGATTACAGAGAAATATTCATCTAATCTCAGATACAGCAGAACACAATAGGGTATCCCAACTGCCTTCCGACATGATCCACTTGGAAGATGTTAGGGAAAGAAGTGTCTGCTTCAATTCTTCAGGACAAAAATGGGTGTCTGCTTTTGTTGCATACATGCTTTTTTTTTTTTTTTTGGTCATAGACGATCTTAAACATTTCTTTGGCTGTGCTCCCTGACCCTGAGGCATCTGGTGGGGCCACTGTGAGATACAGGAAGCTGGACTAGATGGGCCTTTGGCCTGATCCAGCAGAGCTCTTCTGATGTTCTCTTATGTTCTGTGTAAACCACTTTGTGAGCGATTGTTGTTGAAAAGTGGTATAGAAATCTTCGCAATAAAATTTTCAGCCCTCCAGACATTGAGCATTTGTTCATGGAAACCAAGAAGCACATTTGGTTCCATCCGAGACTGTAACATCATACGGCAAATCAGCCGCTCATCCTGTAAACGAGATCAAACGATTTGCATATTTTACTCTTTGGGGCTCAAATTCCGCTTCACTAGTAGAATAGTGGTTAGGAGATTATCGGTGATGAGGCATTGACCTATTTCAGGGCCTTGGGCAGGAGGTAGCCAATGAATATGAAATAGAGTCTTATTCCACCTCCCTCCAAGTATGGTCGAGATCTCCTGCTTTCATTAGATTAGATCCATATTTCTGCTGACGCATAAACAGCGCCAAAGAGAAGCGAGACTCAGCCTAAACAAATAAGGAGCTGAAAGACAAAGCTGTATTTTTAAACACGTTCGGTTCTAATTAGAGTCCCCCACAGTGTCTGCCTCCCTAGTTGGCATTCAGAAGCAAAAGTGTCTCCTGGAGAGGAAGAGAGAGTTCCTTCATGCATCCTGGCTGTCTCGCTTATTAAAAAAAAAAAGAAAGGCAGAGGAGAGGCAGAAGGTCTCTAGACAATATTTGGTAAAACGACACAGGCTGCCCTCATCCCCTCTCTGTGGGGCTAGATGGAGCAGGCCCCGAACAAGTCAGACAGCTGAGCTGGATGGCTCACTGTGGACAGAATGGTGGCAGAGAAAAGGCACTCTTTACTGTCATCATTGCCACGGACTAGGCCAGTGTTTCGACCTGCGGCTCCCTTAAACATTGGCAACCATTGGCCATGGCTCCCCATTACATTATGTTGATGTCTGGCAATTGGCATTGCACTGTTTTCTGAGAGGACTCCGTGGCACTCCTGCAGCTCCCCTGGCTGGTATCCGCAGCTCCCCTGGCTGATATCCGCGGCTCCCCAGGCTGGTTTCCGCGGCTCCCCTGTGTTCTGCAGGACGGAATGAGCGGGACAGGAAGTGCGCAGGAGAGGAGTGTGATGGGGAACCGTGGTTGAGCTGGTCAGGAAGTGCGGAGGAGACGAGTGTGGTGGGGAACCGTGGATGAGCGGGACAGGAAGTGTGGAGGAGAGGAGTGTGGTAGGGAACCATGGATGCAATGGCTGGTTGTACAAACAGGTTAGGGGGGTGACATTTGGCTTGGGCTGGTCCTGCCTGGTGAACTGCAGTGTGCATTCGATAACGGACAGGTCGGACATACGTTTTCTTCGTAAAATAAATACACCGCTTGACGGAAATGGCAAGAGAAAGCTGCCATTAGAGGAGCTCTTTCAGAACTGGCCGAGGCCTATCGTCACGGCTGCGTCACTCACAGAAGCTGCCCTCCCGCTGCTCCTGACACCTGCCGCTCTGCCAGCCCCATGAAAGAGGGAAGCCGTGACGCACAGACTGCCCGCCTTCTGGCAAGACGGGCTGCTCATTTCATCTGCCAAGAGAGGAAGATGGATGAAAAGCTCACAAAGCAGCTGCAGGCCGCAAAGCCAGGCTCGCTGCTGCATGGCCAGGAGCAAATGTTTTGATGCCGCCTTTCTGAACCACCTACCTGGGTTGTTTGTATGCATGGGGAGAGGAAGCAGAAAGGAAAGAAGTCAGAGAGAGAGGAAAGGCGCCTTTCCCCCCCCCCCCCGAAGCCGATCCCATGCCGTTCTGTGTCTTGGATGCCATGACAGCGGCGGGAAGGGGCAGGCCAGAGAAATATCACTGGCGCAAGCGAGCAGTCTGTAGCACTAATGACAGACACTGGGGCAAAGTCCCAGTCTCACACAACCGCACAGCCTGTCCTAGAGCCACAATCATAGATTTCCAACCATCATCCCTCATTGTCCTTGAGGGACACCGAAACATCAATAATTAGTCAAATGTCTGTTTGGAGCAGGAAAGCCACAGTCGATGACTGAAATGTCACAATGAATGAACAAGCTTCAGAGCTAGGAGAATGCATGGCAAATGCCCTTCTTACCACACACAAGATGGAAGCAGTTACAAATGACAACCTGCCCAATCATATCAACTTCCGGTGAGTTTTTCAACAAACGTACAGTTTTACAGTCTATGATAAACTGCGGCCTGTCTTTGGAGTTGTGCTCCTGTTCAAAATGATGCACACATCAATTTGCTAATTCTGGACCAAACTAGAATCCTCCACCATTCTGGAGATTGGAAGAAGAAATAAAAAAAAAATCACCACTGAACTGAAAAGAATTCCTCGCTGCTACGGTTGAAACATGTTCAGCAATGTATTTATAACACACAGAGGATTTGCTTTTATGAACAAACTATGCTGTAAAGCTGGAGTCGTTTTTTTAAAAAAAATAACTTTTAAGATATTTGTGTTTATATGTTTCTTTACGTCAGCATTTATTTGCTGCTGTTTGGTCACAAAGTGATTCCCCCCCCCCTCAAAGTATCTCACGGTGAAAACATAAAATGCACTAAAATTTGCACAAACCATTTGAAAACAATCAAGAATTCAAAGCATGTATCATAATAACACCAACCATCAAAAACAGACAGATCAGTAAAACATCAGACTATTTTAAAAGTACACCTGTAAGAGACTGTCCTTGTGGTCCTTCTGAAGGTCTTCTGGGGAAGGGAGTTTAAGAGCCTAGGCGTCACAACCGAGAAGGCCCTGTACTGTATACTCACCAGTGGGACATGAAGCAGAGTCTCTAGTGGGCCTCCTTCTCTGTACAGGTGCCCCCCCTTAATGACGGATCACTTAATGATGATCCGCATATATGACGGAGGTTCCCAAAGTGTAACAAACAAAGAATTAAAGCTACAGTACTGTATTTTAAATGCAAAAAAAGTCTCTAACTCTCTGTGTTTGTGTGTGTGTGTTTCTACCTCCATTGACAGGTAGAAATCTTGTTGTGCTTTGTGTTACACTCATAATGTACACTGTGTTTGCCATTCATTCCCTATTACAACTCCACTGTGTTACATTGAGGACTCGCTTAATGATGCTTTCACTATATGACAGGTTTTCCAGAATGTATCCCCGTCGTTAAGCGGGGGACACCTGTATATGGCTGTCCTAGTGTAGGGTCCGTACCTGGGCAAAGACAGTGGGTTATTGCTGTCATTACACACACACCCCGACAGCGCTCCTAAAGGCATTTTTACCCAAGGGTGTATATACGCAACAGGAGTTAAATGCGTACACCTGTGGGCTGGGAGGAAATTTAATGTAAATGTTGTTTTTCTACCATGGCATTGGGCATTGAGGAAGCTTCCAAACACTGCAGAATTCTGATGCATTTGACAGAGGTTCATGAGACAATTGGCAAAAGATAAGTATGGGAGTTTGGACAACACCCACCCTCTCGTTTTTGAGGCACCCGCCTGCATTGACTGTGAAGAAGGTGACTTCTCATGCAACCTCTCAGTAACAAGCCGATTTCCTAGAAAGGAAATGTACATGCAGGTTTATTCCAATGAGACAACAGAAGTGCGCCAATGTCCCATCCCCCAAGGCTCTTCAGACTTTGGCTCAGGTGCTTAAAAAGCTAATCTAGCCACTCAGCCTTTCAAAGAGCTCCTGGAAAGTCAGTGAGATGCAAGCATGTCCTTCAAGCTAAGCGCATGAATGAGTGTCCTCTCAGGGATCCTTTTTGGGGAGAGAGAGAGAGAGAGAGAGAGAGAGAGAGAGAGAGAGAGAGAGAGAGAGAGAGAGAGAGAGAGAGAGATGGCCCCTTGCCTTGAACATAAACCCAGCAGGGCCATTTGCAAGGGCAAATCCTGTGTATCCAATGGGCAGCCCCCTTTTCACTAGTTAACAAGGGCCCAATCCATTAAGATGTTATCCTGCACAAATCACATGGAAATAAATGCAACGTGATAGACACCAAATGGTGGCTCAGTGGTTAAGACGCTGAACTGCAGACCGGAAGGTAGGCAGGACAGCAGTTCGAGACCTGAGTGCTGCGTGACGGTGTGAGCTCCCATCTTCGGCTCCAGCTCCTGCCAACCTAGCAGTTCAAAAGCAAGAAACTGCAAGTAGATTAACAGGTGTAGGTACCGCCTTGGAGGGAAGGTAACAGCGTTCTGTGCGCCTTGGCGTTAAGTCATGCCAGCCACATGACCACGGAAGCGTCTTTGGACAACGCTGGCTCTTCGGCCAGAAATGGGGATGAGCACCGCACCCTAGAGTCGGACACGACTGGACTTAAATGTCAAGGGATACCTTTACGTAGACCCCCTGCTTTCCGTGTTAGAAGCTCTAAAGTTCAGTTCTTGGCATCACCAGGTAAGGTTGAGGAACCCTCACACACACTTTTGAAAGCCCAAAAGAGAACCGTTTTTTTCAAAGCAAACAGCTCTGAGTCTGATTCAGTATGACACAGGTTGACCTGCTCAAGACAGGAACTGCATTAGAGCAGGACAGATGCTGTGGTCCAAGTCGGGTGCAGTTTTTTATGGCAGAATGCAACCAATGCAGTTTTCCCAGACCTGGAGATGCACTGAGGACCAGAATATGTTACCCTTTTAAAAATGTTTGTTGCCATGAGGCTTTTTGAAATGGGTTGTGAGCAAGAATGGAACATGTGCCAGACCGGACTGTATTATGACACAACGCGAGGGCCATGCCGCGTTTGTGTTCCTGCACCATGAGCCATGCTGTAAGGATTTCCTCAAAGCCAGAAGTTGAACCATGATGATGAGAAAAAGAAACCCTGAGCAGCAGCCTCCATTTCGCCATGTGTCCAAGCTCTCACAGACTCTACTCTGCATTTCCCCCCCTCACTGATATGCTAAATATGTTCCTTGGAGAAGACAATACAGAGGACCACCTGAAATGACTCATCCCAGACTCCAGAGCCTCTGTTTTGTCTCATGATTGAATCGGCCAGCTCTGTAATGGCTGGACCATCAAACTGATCACCCTCTCCCCCTGTCCTACTGTTTATGTATAGTTTTACCCAGAGGTGTACTGGAGGTCCATTCAAAGTACACTCCTCCCATTTCCCCCCCCCCCATCTCATTTTCCCCATGTGCCTAAGGTATCCTCCTCCCCTTCTTCCCCCATGTGCTCTTTGTGCCCCCAGGATATGTTTGGCCCTATAAAAAGTAGAGGCAGCCTGCCAGTCTCTCTCTTGCATTTTGAACTCTTACTGGTGAGCTTTCTGCTCTATCTTGTTCTCCCTTCCCCCGCCTCTGCCCCCCCCCTCTCTCTTGCAAACCACCCCTCCCTTCTCTTTGCATTACTTCTCAGTCTCTACAGGCTTCTGAGCCTGATCAGTTCAGAGACAAACTGTTTCTTTCCTTGTTCTTGTGACATTACTACCCTCATACAGCATTGCAGCCAAGGTGAACTCTCCAGGATAGGTAAATATTAAAAAGGTAAAGGTGACCCCTGACAATTAAGTCCAGTCGTGTCCGACTCTAGTGTGTGGTGCTCATCCCCATTTCAAAGCCGAAGAGCCAGCGTTGTCCGAAGACGCCTCCGTGGTCATGTGGCCGGCATGACTCTCCTTGCCGCAGCGCATAGCATGCGGCTGGAACACGGAGCGCTGTTTACCTTCCCGCAAGCGGTACCTATTTATCTACTCGCTTGAACATGCTTTGGAACTGCTAGGTTGGCAGGAGCTGGCCAAGCAACGAGAGCTCACCCCGTCGCAGATTCGAACTGCCGACCTTTCGATTGACAGCTTATGGTTCAGCGGTTTAACCCGCTGCGCCACCCGCTGGCCTTGGGTACATATGGGTACATATTACCCATGTACAAATCAAGAAACCTGCTAAGTCTCTGTTGTTCTAATTGAGTTTCCTAGGTCTGTATGCTGTGTGTGATGGAATTATTGTATTTTTGTATGATTCTAAAGTTTAGAATCTAAACTAACTATCTGGTAAATATTGGAAAGTAACCACGTGTGTCCTCAATATTATTTAAACTGAATTCTGGAAGCCCAACTCTATTATAGCTGGTCTAAAGTTCCCTGCATATATCAAATTGCCATATTTAAGCTATTCCTCTAACAAAAGCAATTTTGGTAACAAATGCTGCACCAGTTGGATGTCTGCTGCACCAGTTGGATGTCTGTCATACTGCTGATAAAGAAGAGATGGGAATAGGGAAATACCTTAGGGAACAAGAAGCTCTTTCCCACTCTGGCCATCAGCTTCCCCTTTCTTAAATCTGCATTATTGCAAGTTCAGGGTACAGGATTTTCTGAGACAGCCCTATATACAGTTGTTGGCAAAAATAGCCTGTAGGATGTTTTGCTTCACCAAAAATACCCTCATGAGAGCCCTCTGGAAAAAAGCCTACACTGTCATTTCTGGCTTCTAATAGCGCATTTATTGCCAGCGATGAAAGGAAACCCCGTTGCTTCAGAGGAAAACTTATTACGTAGTGAATATACCGTCGTCTCGCTAGAGATTAACGGCCCCTACAATTTAGAAATTGCCAAGGACTCTGAAATTAGGTCATTTAGATAGTCACCTGCCTATTTCCAATTAAGGAAATGACAACTTCAGTGTGCCGGGGGGGGGGGGAATGGAATAAAATGATCATCTGGTTAAAAAAAGAGAAGAGGTGGATGAGGCATATCACTGCGGCCAGTTCTTCTGCGTTCCTCTGGCTGCCATCTGAAGGCAGCGATGGGCAACTGTGGTTGGTCCAGGGGGTGCACTCAGCCCCCCCCCCAAGCCATGATAGCAGGTCTTTGGTGAAGGGACAACAATTTAATCATGGACGGAGATGGTAAAAGGGTTGCAACTTGGGAAAGAAAAAGATGAGCCGTGCATTCAATGGCCTTCTCTAGGATGTTGTGCATCATGCTCCTCCAGCTGTGTCAGGGCGCATGTGCTTCAGAACCGGGCAGCCCCTGCAGCTAGATGGCACCAACTTTATGACCAAGCCCAACGGCTGAGCTGTCACTTTCTTCCTGGCTTCTGGGAGCAACTGAGGCATCTGCTGGAGACAGAATGCTGGACTAGATGCAGAGCCACCCCCAGTGGGCCCTGGGCAAAGCCATCCCCTGCCCTCTCCCCCATGAAGATGGGGCTCCACCTGCTGAGGTGGCATCTTCACATTGGGCAACAAGGTGGTGGGTAGCTGCAGGAGGCAGAGCCTCTCTCACTGCTACCGTGGTGGGGGCTTCCTGGATGGTGATGATGGGCAACAATGGTGACCAATGGAGCCTTGTGGCTGGGGGGAGGGGTCAAACCTGGCTCTCCCCAGTCATCATCTGAGAGCCTGATACTGTGAACCACACAGGAAAACCTTCCAGGCAAATGGCCAGAACCAGACGGCGCCGAGGACCGAGGTGTCTGGGAAGATGTAGGCAAACAGCACGAACGGCTCCAGCCACAGCAATGCTGAGTGTGAGGAGGGCCTTCTGGGGGCAACACTGGTGGCCTGGGAAGCACCCATAGTGGACACCTTAGGCACTGGGGGGCCTCTGCATTTGGCCAAGGGAGCTATGGGCTTATGCCCTGGGTGGAGCTGGCTCTGATTCAACACACCTCTCTTTGTGTACTGGGACCTCCTGGCTGCACACTGCTGGCTACGCTGTTTGGTCTCATCGTGGGGTGAAAGAAGTACCAGCCATAGCAGCTAGTGAACCATTAAGGTCCAAGGGCCATGTGGGCCGCAGGACTTTGCTCCAGGGGCAAGCACTGGCCCCGCCCTGTTTCTGTGAGCATGTCTAGGTTTCACTATTGACTTGTGTGTGTGTGTGTGTGTGTGTGTGTGTGTGTGTGTGTGTGTGTGTGTGTGTGTGTGTGTGTTATGGTCACATGAGCTGCCCTGGGAATGTCTTAATCAGTATTTCAAATAAAGAAATGCACTAAAATTGAGTGGGGGGGAGAGTTAGAATGGACAAAAGAAAATATTTCTTCACCCAGCATGTAATTCATCTGTGGAACTCCTTGCCACAGGATGTGGTGATGGCACCTGACCTAGATGCCTTTAAAAGGGGGGGGGGTTGGATAGATTCATGGAGGAAAAGGCCATCACAGGTTACAAGCCATAAGCAACCTCCTGGTTTTAGAAGTAGGTTTTCTCTGTGCCAGGTGCAAGGGAGTGACAACAGGAAACAGGTTATCTTGTTGGCTGTGTGCTCCCTGAGGCATCTGGTGGGGCCACTGTGAGATACAGGAAACTGAACTAGATGGGCCTTTGGCCTGATCCAGCAAGGCTCTTCTTATGTTCTTATGTACCAGCCAATTTGCTCCAAACCAAACAACTTTCCAACATCTCTTTTGCCAATGAACTTGTCTCTCAAATCTTCCTTGGTTCTTTGTGACTGCATTGATTCCCCCCCCCCCCCGAACAAATCCTCATCAGGTGCAAATGAGTGCTCCATTCATTCACCAACGCTCAAATTGATAGCTGCAGCCCATTAATTTAATCTTTTTCCATGCCTCCGCAGCTCCCTGTGGTTTGTGGGGCTGGCGAGAGATTTCTTGCTGGTGGAAAAGCCCTCGTGATGTATGTGTCTGGCGGGAAGCCCAGTCAACCCAGCCAAATGCAGGTAATATCGTTGGCATGCTTGACTATTTTATGGCATTCCCTCCAAGCCCTGCTCCCCCGTAATCAGATTACGAAGACTTTGCATTGACTTAATGCAACAAACCGATCATATGGAGAGTGATAAAAATGAAATATCATAATAAAAAAAGCTAAATGGGGAGGAATATTCTGCAAACAGAAGACTGTAAACCAATGAATGTGTCTCTCTGCACTAATATTTGTGGTGCTACGGAAGTGCCTCGAGAGATGGCGGCTAAACACAGCTGTTTTCCTCCACCTTCTCCTGTCCCTTGAAGGGGAAGAGAAGTTGACGGGAAAGACAAACAAGGTGCATGCAGGAGCCGAGAGCCGAGCTGAATCATGAAGTCCTCACAACGTGGAATGTGGGGAGTTGAGAAAAATTAACTCCTCCAGTTCAGAACTACCAAAATGGAATTAGGCCAAAACTCTTCAAGAACCTGACTTGGTAGGTTTAGAATGGACTTGCCTTCTGTGTTGCCTCAGTCCTTCCCTGCCTTCTCTTTCTGACCCTACAACGTACCTCTCAGCAGTGGTGACTGGTGAAATTGGCAATGGTATTAGACCCTATGACACTCATTGCGCAATCCTCTGCAGGTCTACTCAGAAATGAGCCCTATTAAGTTCAGTGGGATGTATTCCCACATAAGTGTGTTTAGGATTGCAGCCTCGGTGGCCTGGACATAAGGACCATGGGAAATGTAACTGCCCTGACTCCCAACACCCCAGTACAGACATGACCTGTCATGGGAACTACATTTCCCATATTTCTTGATACCCAAGATCCTGCTGCAGCAATGTTCTAAGGCCCGAAGGGTGGCCTCCCTATTGGGAGACCTCCTTGTCAAACTTGGAGAAAGGAAAGGGGGGGCATAAGGAGACTGGAAGTGAGGCTGGGAGGTGTTTGAAACCCATGGCACTTTGGATTGTGTTACTGGAAAACTTATGGGGCTCAAGCTTTGGAAGGGACTTGGGGGAAAACATTGATCAAACAATCACCCTTCCTCCTTCTACTTGAACATCATTGATCAGGTAGAAGGAGGGAGGGTGACTGGGACTGCGGTGGGAGGAGGCTAATCCTTTCCCCATGGTCCTAACAAAAATTGCCCCCTCAAGGATAAGCAACCTCCTGGTTGTAGGAGTAGGTTTTCTTTGTGCCAGGTGCAAGGGAGTGGCGACAGGATACAGGTATCTTGTTGTCTTGTGCTCCCTGAGGCATCTGGTGGGGCCACTGTGTGATACAGGAAGCTGGACTAGATGGGCCTTTGGCCTGATCCAGCAGGGCTCTTCTGATGTTCTTATGTAAATTGATATTTGCTCCAGAAGGAAAGCTGCTCTTTGGGGGGGGGTGATTTTTGGTGGGGTTAGCTCCCCCCTGCACTGCTTTCCCATTCTGGATCAGTTTCCCCCATAGCTGCTATTAAAAAAGGAGAACTGTAATGATGTGTAGTTTGACCCTCATTTCATCCCAATAGAAGAGGTATGAACCTACTTTGGCACCCCAATAAGCTAGTTGGTGCTCTCCGTGGTCCTGAACTGTGTGGGCACTCCAGCAAGGATCTCAATCTTTGCTTCTTGGATAAGAACAACAACAAAAACACCAGCCATCTGTGGTTTAATTATTCTCAGCCTAACAGGCCATCATGTAAAACAGGAGCTTCTCTGGGTAATAAAGATGCACGGCAGAAGCTGGTGAAAAATATATCCAGGAGACTTTGTTAATGGAGAGCTCTTCGGTGCTCTGCTGACAGGTCAAGGACTACATATCCCACAGAAAAAATCAATGGGAAACCCAAGCTCCACTCTCACACTCCACTCCCTCTTCTGCCAGGCAGATCAATGAGGATGAGGGCAAGTTATTTATTCACTCTGGGTGCCTCCAGGCTTTTCGGGAGAGTGGAACCAAGTTCAACCGAGCAGTCAGGAGGATCTGGGGCAACCGATGGCCGCATGCATCATCGACATAGAAATAAGAGGGGAGAAGATGACAGCATGAGGTTTCTAGGGGCATTGAGTGTGAGAGGGATGGATGGAGAGAAAGAATGGGGAAAGGATGTTGTCAACAAACAACATACATTGGGATTTTATTCATTCATTTATTTATACCCCACCTTATCCAATGCCATAGCAAATGCCCAAGGTGGCTTACAACAGTCACAGCGCAATCCTATCCAACTTACACCACCAGTGTAACCAGCGGTGCAGCGAGAATGGGAGGCCCCAGAATGGAAAGGGGATTCAAACCCTCTCCAAAGGGGGATTCAAAGGGGATTTGAATCCCCTTTCTGTTCTGGGGCCTCCCATTCTCACTGCACCGCTGGGTACACCGGTGGTGTAAGTTGGGTAGGATTGCGCTGTCAAAGATTAAAAAGTACACATAAAACAATACATAAAATTAAAAACAATAAAATCCACTGGGGGGACGACGACAATATAGAGCAGAGAAGCAAAACATCATAAGAGAGACCCAGAAGTCAGACATCACCCAAACGCTAGACGAAACAGAAATGTTTTGAGCCCTCACCAAAAAGCCAGGAGGGAGGAGGTAGTTCTTAATTCCCCTGGCAAGGAATTCCATAATTGTGGTGCCACAACAGAGAAGACTCACCCCATTAATGAAAGATTGTTTTTACTGCACTGAAAATACAGGTGGGCCCCCATATCCACTGATTCGCTATCCACGGTTTCAGTTATCCACGGATCGCGGGGACCCCCCCCCCCAGGCTTTTACTTTTTTTCCCAGTAAGCTTCATTTCTTCCTTAAACAAACAGGAGAAGCAGCCTCTGGCTGCTTATTACAGGCAAGTAGAATGAGACTAAGGGCTCAGTCCAGCCTAACTCAGGCACAGTTGAGGCCCAATTGTGGCCCAATTGTGGCCCAAACTAGGACCGAGTTAGGCTGCAACTGTGCCTGAGTTAGGCTGGAGGCAACAGCATTGGGCCAGGATCGCGGCAAAACTTACCGCAGAGGCAGGCAGGCTCCTGTGGGGAGCTGTCAGTCTTGTGGAAGCGAAGAGCCCCCTCCTCAGCCCGTCTGCGTGCACCTACCACAGCTGCTGCAGCGGTCGCAGCAGATGGGCAGCCACAGGCGGGCCTGCAGGCACTGCGCGTTTGACAGTCAGCTGAAGGGCAGAGGTTGTGCCAGTGCCAGCTGCCCCAGGGCACCCTGGGCATCAGCCACCTGCCGCAGGGGGGAGTGTGACTGCCCTCCCTCCTGCAGACTGCGATGTCACCCCCAAGCCACGGTGAGGCTGCACGTGGGAGTCATGGGGGGGTGAGCGGGGGAGAGAAGGGAAGGAGGGGGTGGGAACGGCACGCACAAGGGGGGGGTCTCATGAGGTCTGGAACCGCCTCCGCCAGGACATGCCCGTGCGCCGCCTGAAGCCCTGGGCCTCAAGGGCCGTGGCAATGCCCACAAAGAAGGCATCCCAGCATGCCTTCTGCTCCGTGCCCCGGCCAAGACCGAGAGATGCCGTGGGCTTGTCTGCTGCGAGCGGGAAGGGCTCACGCAGCTCATCACACCCCCAGATGGGGCAACGTCGGCACCTTGCGGCAGGCGCTCTGGCGGCATGGGGGGTGCCAGCGTCCATCATCAGGGAGTGGGAGGGGAGGCAGGCACACTGACAGGGGGTGCTGGGGAGGGGCACGGGTGGGTCAGAAACAGACAGACAACACGGCTGGTGGGAGAGGGATACAGGGAGAGGGGTCTGCAGAGACTGATAGGGGCACAGGGGGCACTTCGCAGATGGAGGCAATGCAGGAACGGGCGCCTCTCATGCAGACGGACTGAGGGCGGACACGGACGCCGTTGATGGGCGGAAACGGACGCCGGTGACGGGCGGACAGAGGGCGGAAACGGACGCCGGTGACGGGCGGACCGAGGGTGGGTGAGAGCCCCGGTTGCTGAAAGGGCTCTTCACGGACGTGGCGGACGTGCGCCACAGTGCCCGCCTGCCTGACAGGCCCCCCAACTCCCCCCTCCCCTCTGGTCCCAGAGGGTCCGGCAGCCCCCCTGCTGTGTTCTCCCAGGGATGGCTGTGGCGGACCCTGGCTGGGATTCATGCAGAGGCTTGTGTGCTGGGGCCTGCCTGTTTGGGTGTGTGGGGCAGTGCTTGTGCAACATTGGGGACATGTGTTTCCAGGGGCATCTTTATTGTTCTGGAACAGTGGCAGAGATGGCCGGGCGTGGCTGCCAGGGGTAGGCACAGCAGCCTCTAGGACCACAGCAGCAGCATCAGGCGAGCCCCATGGACCTGGAGATGCGGGCTCTTCCCCTGTGGAACCACGGCCTGCTCCATAGAAAGGGGAGGGACAGCAAGTAGGCAGCCAGGGCGGTGGGGCAGCAGCAGCAGCTGAGGTGGGTTGCAGGGCAGGCTCCCAGACCTCTCTGGCAGCATCAAGGCAGGTGACCGTGGGGCAACCAGACTGCAGGCCCAGGGGTTCTCCCCGGACGGTTTGTGGTAGTGGGCATTCCTGGGGGGACGAACAACATGGGGGTGTTCCATGGCAGCTGCTGCGTGGTAGCAATCGCCATTGAAGAGGAGCCAGTGTGCCAGTTGCAAAGGTCTGCAGGGAGAGAAATCAAACACAGCTGAGTGGTGTGAGACACATAGCCTGGTCTGCGCTCCTTCCCTGGGTGTACGGTGAGCATGATCCTGTAAGGGAAAGGGGTCAAAGAGAGAGACAACAACACAACTTGGGGGTCACAACCATGGCAATCCTAGCAATACTGACCTGTCGGTAGACCCTGTGGAGAAAAGAGGGGGGGGAACAGCTGGTGTCTACATATGGGTTACAGTTCCACACTCATGGCATTGTGTGCTCACATTAATACAGGCAGCTATGAGACAAGACATTGGTATAGAGGCATATCATGGCAGGCTATGCAGGCAGCTATGAGACAAGACATTGGTATAGAGGCATATCATGGCAGGCTATGCAGGCAGCTATGAGACAAGACATTGGTATAGAGGCATGTATCCTACCTATATTTCTCTATGCAAAGAGGCAGACGTCAGACCACATGTCAGCACAAACCCTGCACTTACCTGCTGGTGTTGTTGCCTGTATGGGGGGGGGGGGAGAGAGGGGCTGGGAGAAAGACATGGGTTAGCAAACACTTGCATGGAGACAGCTGCCCAGGCACAGCAGTAAACAGTTTGGCCACAGGCAGAACAGCCCTCTCTGCCCTAGAGGGGGGCAGAGAGGAGAGAGGAGAAGAGAGAAGTGGGGTGTTAGAAAAGTTTTCAAAGTCCCACTTTGTGGCTGCTGGGGGACAGAACCCCACGCCACGTGCTCAGAGAGAGAGAGAGAGAGAGAGAGTGGAGGGCTGGGGCTGGGCTTTTGTGGGAAAGAGGCTGGGTGGGGCTGGGTGCTGATAGGGTAACTATTTGGGTCCGTGTCCAGAGTTAGGCCACAACTGTTCCGTCCTAACTCAGGCCCAACTCGGGCCCAGGGTGTTAGAACTTTTCAGGAGAGGGCTGGTGTGGGTAAGGTAAAATGGCTCCTATGGGTCTCCTCACATTTGGGTCCACCCTTTTTGCTGGCCCAAATTTTGGGCCTGAGTTGGGCTCGAGGGGGCGTGTCAGTGGCTCTCCAGTGTCTGGAACCGGACCAAAATTCGTAACCGCCCCCGTCACACCCCCGACACGCCCCCAACACACCCACTTTTAGGCTGCAATTGTGCCTGAATTGTGCAATTGTGCCTGAATTGTACCGCAGTTGCCTTGGGCTGGACCGGGCTGCAATTCAGTCACAATTGCAGCCCAACTCAGGCACAATTCAGGCACAACTCGGGCCTAAAGCACTTGGGCTGCAATTGTGCCTGAATTGTACCGCAGTTGCCTTGGGCTGGACCGGGCTGCAAGTTCTAGAGAGGCTTTGCAAGGTTAACAGAAACCTTGCAGAGCCTCTCTAGGACTAAGTCTCGTTCTTCTTGCCTGCAATGGAGGCTGCTTCTCTGTTTGTTTTAAGGAAGAAACAGAGTTTGCTGAAAGAAAAATAAGAGCTGGGGGGGGCAAGCGTGCCTGCCTGCAGGGGAGGCAGGGTGGGGGGGCCCTCAGGAAACCATGGAGGGGGTGTTCGCTCTTATCCACGGTTTGAAGTATCCACGGAGGGGCCTGGAACATATCCCCAGCGGATATGGGGGCCCACCTGTAGTAGCAATTCAGAGAAGGAGTTGTCCTACTTTCCCTATTTCCAGCTCTCCCTGATGTCTGGGGATGGGGTGGATGGACTACCCTCATCTCTTCAGTGGACCATCCCAACATGCTTGAAAACAACTTGAGAAATGTCGTATCTCAACACTTTTTGCTTCTCTCCCAATTTCTCTGGTGTTTTGTACATGCAGGGACCTCGAAATTCACTTTGAAAGCCTGCTGTAGGCAACGGTGACACTGCTAGGCCCCCGATTTGATCCGCTTTGCCTGGAGAGATTCTTCATCAGTCTCAGGCTCTCAACAGAAACCCGGAAGAGCCTTGCTGGATTAGACGACAAGTCTGCCTAGTCTGACAGCTGGCTTCCCACAGTGACCAACCGGATAAATCTGGGGAGAGGTGTGAGCAGGGGGGGAGGCAATAGCCCTCCCCTGCTGCTGTTGTTCCCAAGCAACTAGAATCCAGAGATATACTGGTTCTGGACATGGAGGCTCTGCATGCATTTGTCAATCATGGTGTGTATCCTCTGACAATCGTGTGGCTATCCTCAGGATATCCAGCACTGGTGAGAGGCAGAAAAAGAGGGAGATGCCCACAGGCAGCACAGTTCAATTCACAACTGACTTTTGTGGGTGTGCAGAATACCACAAAGCTCCTTTTGCTTCCGTTGAGAGGCCTCGGGTGTGAATTCTCAGAAAGCAGCGAACTTGTGAGATCAGCAGGCAGTAGCGAAACCACCACCACCAATCAAGTACCACGAAACGCATCTTCTGTTTTTCTAAGGGGATGGATCCCATTTCTGTTTGTAAAAAGAGCCTGCCTTATAAGGAAGACAATTTGTTACGAAGCTCCAGGCCTTTCTGATCTCTGTCACAGTTCTTGAAGCTCACGCCAACATGACACATGGCACTATTTTCAATTACCCTCCTTTCAGGATGAAGTGACGTCTACGCATTGGTCTTTATGCATGATGGCCGTGGTGCCCACATTCAGGCAGTGGTTACAATTCAGAGAGGATTTTCTCCCCCTTCCTTTTCTTATAATTTTTTAATAGACTCTTCTCACCTCCTTCTCAGGGTGAAAATAACCCCATTCGGATTCACTCCAAGCAAAATGAATTCCCAACACTTCTGCTACGGAAAAAATATATAGCTGCAAAAAAACCCACTGTGAATACATCAGATCTCTAGGAAGACAATAAATTAAGGTGCCGTCTTCAGTGTTGTTCTGAGCAGGGGTGGGAACAAGGGGAAAGGTTAGGACTAAGATCAAACTGATTTAGCTGAGACCTGACTTCACAGTTGCTGGAAGTATCAGTAGTTTTCAGGGCCATTGAAAGGGCCAAACTAGACATGACAACAATTCTGTTAAGAACATAAGAAGAGGCTTACTGGATCAAGCCAAGGGCCCATCTTGTCCAGCTTCCTGTTTCTTACAGTGGTCCACCAAATGCCTCTGGGAGCACACAGACAACGAGATCCCTGTATCCTGTTGCCACTCCCTTGCGTCTGGCATTCAGAGATAGGCCACCTCTCAAACCCCGAGGTTGCATACATAGGCAACATGACTTGCAACCTGCGATGGACTTTTCCTCCATCAATCTGTCCAATCCCCTTTTAAAGGCATCTTGGCCACGTGCCATCACCACATCCTGTAGCAAGGAGTTCCACAGATTAATTACGCGCTGTGGCACTGGGTAAAGAAGTATTTCCTTTTGTCTGTTCGGACTCTCCCACTAGTCAATTTTAGTGGCTGTCCCTTGGTTCTGGTGTTGTGCAAGAGTGATGGGACACCCAGCGACAATTCAATCAGTGTTTCAAATGGCACTAAACTGGCTGTGTAACCTTGTACCGGTGATACAGTAGATGCACCGGTGTAACTGCACTTACACCAGTGCAACTGCTGTTACACCGGTGCATTTACTGTTACACCGGTGCAAGATTACACAGGATTGCGCTGTGAGACAGATCAGGAGGGATTGATCTGGGCCCTTCTCAGTTTCCCTTGTGTCCAGTGAGGATGGATTGGCATAGGTAGGGGCACATCAAGCTATTTACGGACTGCAAGGATCCCTTTTCCCTTTGCCCCCTTGTTGCAAGGAGAAACTGCACTTGTTGAGTATTCATACCCTCCAATATTCCGCAGACAAGAATGGGGGTGCTTCCATGCACTTAGAGTCCGGCACTGCAGCCTCCCTTCAATTATGCAAGCCATCATGATCTGCTTCCTGTTCATTCGAGAGAGAAGCTGATCATTCCCCTCCTTCCCATGCTCCTCGTGGAACCTCTGGGTTTCACGGCTGCATGCAAGGAGCATGGGAAGGGTTAGGGGGGTTAGCACAATGGCAGCGGATCTGGGACAGCAGCAAGAGGCGTGAGGGTGAGCTTGATGACCTCCTGATACCTCCCAGCCACAGAGTCCTCAGCATTATTCTTTGTCTTTCTTGTTTTGGCTTTTGTCCCTTAAAAGAAGATGAAACCTACCAGATGTCTCCCCAATGGTCTTTGATCTGTCAACGAGAGATGCAAAGAGCTTTCCAAGCCATGGAAGCTCCTTTCTCTTACAGGCGACACCACGTCGTCACTCGTGACAACGCTTATGAACAACAAGTCAAAGCTGGCTGATTGCTCAAGCGCTCGGCGCCATCCCAGGCTGCCCGAGACGCCACTGGAACCTGAGGCTTCCAGATGCCGAGACAAACTGGCAGCTCTTTGTTGTGGCCTTGCAGGCTGCCCTGAACACGACAGTCTTTCCGCCGAGCTGGAATTCTGTGGCAAATGAAACGCGCACACTGGTTTCCAGAAGGAAATTGAAGATTTGTTTCACCTGCCAAGTGTGGGTTGTGGGTGCTGGGCAACTTGAAGGTTACTCCAGTCACAACCCGAGCCCAAATCGACACGACAGAAGCAGCCATGTTTATTGTTCCTGCACCGGTTTCATTCATGTGTAAAATGGAGGTAGCGTCAGCTGTTTTCCACCAAAGGTCAGAATGGCTGGTCACTCGTCCTCCTTCGCTGCATTAAACCTTACAGATCTGTTCTCTTTCTCTGTGTGAACGACAGGCCAAAATGGGTTGTGTTTGACTTCTAAAACCATTGGACCGAGAAATCCCTCCATAAAATCAGAAGTTACCTCCAGCCCATAGACCTCTGTGTCTGCTTCACTGCCTGCCCCATTTTTGCATGGACAGCCCCCTCTGATCTGCTCATATCGCCTAGACCAGACTACTGGAAGTGTACTCAGTGGGGAGAATTCATTCATTTCACCTTCTCACCCCAGAAGGCACTGACAGGAACAAAATGTTCAGGTGAAAGCATATGTAACATTAAGTGTGGCAGAGGTGCCTTGCCCTGAAAATACAGGTGCTCTTTTGTTGTTGTTGTTGTTGTTGTTGTTGTTGTTGTTGTTGTTGTTGTTGTTGTTGTTGTTGTTGTTGTTGTTGTGTGCGCTCCCTCGCCTGTTTTTTATTTTTCACATTTTAAAAAATAAAGTGAATAAAGCTGGCAAGGGAGGGTGCCTAGTGGGTAGAGCACATCGGTGTGCTCCCATAGGCAGTTTTGCAATTCTTAGTTTTATTTTCTGTTTGGGTTAAAGCAAAGGATGAACATGTGTGAGTATAATAAATACTGTCACTTTACCTGGAATGCCAGGGAAGGGCAAGATTGAAGCTAAGGTAGTTGTGTTTAGGCAATACAGTACTGTATGTCAAAGCTGGATCCACACTGGCCACCAATGAGGTCCTTGCTAAGGATGCCGTGTCTGGTTTTAGCATGAGATTCTACTCGGGGCTGCCTCACATGTGCACTCTTAGGCTGGAGGTCTGGCTCAGTTGGTAGAGTTCATAAGCCTCATAAGCCTGAAGATCGGCGAATGGCCAGTTCGAGACACGCCGCTGACAAAAGATGTGAAACCCTCTGTGAGGAGAGATAAAGCTGCCAGCTGCATGGGCAGAGCGTGGGAGGCGAAGGCTAGAGAGAGGCCAGACTGCAAAGGATACCAGCTGGAAGATAGATAGATAGATAGATAGATAGATAGATAGATAGATAGATAGATAGATAGATAGATAGATAGATAGATAGATAGATAGATAGATAGATAGAATGGAAGCCTGCCCATGTAAACTGCCTTGGATTAAAGTCAGAGGAGAAATCCAATGACCAAGAGGAGAAATCCAATGACCAAGAAAGGTGGTATATAAATACTGTATTATTATTATTATTATTATTATTATTATTATTATTATTATTATTATTAGTAGTAGTAGTAGTAGTAGTAGTAGTAGTAGTAGTAGTAGTATAGGCTGCAGTCCTATAAACACCTTCCTAAGAGAACGCCCCAATGAACACAATGGGACTGACTTCTGAGTAGACATGCATAGGATTGCACTCTCATCTTTTGATATCTGCCAACGCAGCGTTTTCTGGTGAGGATTGGGAATGCCCAATGAGAAACGAATGTTTTTTTCTCATTTCTTCCCCAAAAAAGGGCATCTGAGGACCCTGCCCCAGGCAGAACAGAACAGAGTCACTTTCCCACCAGCGATAGTGGGACTGATACCCCCACTCCCCATCAGGAAAAGGTGCTACCAGGACCCTGGAAAGACCTGCTGTTGCTGCTGCCGCCGTCCCGCCCCCCCCCCAAAAGGTAAGTACTTTGCATCAGGTGGAGGGCAACAGGGAGCCCATGACGGTGGAATTTTCATGTTCAAGGTTTTGCAAACAGGCACTTTGATTGCTCGCAGAAGTGCGCGTGCCTTTGCAAGTAAGCCTGTGCTTGTATCAAAGCTGCTCACCCCTCATTCAAGCAGGGACGTTTGTTGTTGTTTTTTTTCTCAACACAGTTTTGGAACGTCCTTACTGATAGCAGCAGCTCCATGAAGAAATGGGCACGAAAGCCATCCTTCACACCCATAACTAGGACCATGGAAGGGACACGCATTTTGCTGTGGCTGCAATTTGAAATCTAGCATGAAATGCCAAAGCTGTCCTCCTCCCAGGGAGCCCTTTAAAAAAGACACGCTGGCTTCTAGACGCCTTTTGGTAATTTACGGAGGCTACTTGCAGTGGCCGGAGAGGTTTCAGTGTCAGTCTGCAACCTGCACTAATATTTATGACCCGAGAGATGTGTTTAAGCTACAAATGTCGAATGCTTCAGAGGGGCTTTCCGCTCAGTTCCACAAGCATTTGCCTTTGATTCTATGTAAGCTTTCCGAGGGGCTCTAAAAGCTGACCAAGCCAAGATAACCGCAGAAACCTTGTAATCAAACCCTCTCTTGGCATGCACCAGGATCCTATCCTCGTTCTCTCTCCTCTTTCCTCTCTCTTACTCTCCTCGGTTCTGCGCCAACAAAATGCAGATTTGAGAAGACCCATTTGGGAAGTGGAGGCCTTCCCCCCCAGGGTCAGGAAATGAAAGTTCCCACAACACAACGAGACCTCCACAGCTACCCTCACCACCATAGGATGCAGTTGCATTGGCGGGGGGGGGGGGTTAGTTAGGATCGGGATGTAAATCTGGGAAAAAAAGCATCCCAGGCACACAGGAATGAATGTGTTGGTTGGCGGAAACGGCTGAAGATAGACACTCACACAGCCCACAAGAAGAGGTGCCACTTCTATTTTGAGGGACATAAGAACCCTGCATTTTAGTTGGGGGGGTTGCTTTGTGTCGCTTGCACAAAGCTTAATAAATCCAATTGCTATCTTCCACTCACTGGTCTGTTCCTTGTCTCTGTATCCAAAAATAACCTTTGCTCTTCTGGCAGTACAGCTCCTGATGTACAAGGGGCGCACAGAACAATTAGCATCAAGCCAGAGTAATGAAGCCACACAATTTGTGTCACTTGTTAGCATCAGACTTTTGCTCAACGTTCTGGTCCTTTAGTAATCAGAGTGTGTTGGAGGCCATTAGGCTAGTGGGTTAATAGAACCTTTATTGGATTCAGGGGAGAAAAATGCTCAGCGGGACTCAGATTGCTAGACGCTGCATAGAGTTTGCTCTTTTTCCAATCTTCCTGGGAAAGGCGGCCCCCATATTTTACCAAATCAATATCCCTGAGTGAGTGACTATGGATTTTGTCAGCGGCAGGCAAGACAGAAACAAGAAGCAATCAGAAGAGACCTTAGACCAGAATTTACCCTTTTTCCTCTGAGATTTTGGGAACAAATGCTGCACAGGGCTGGTGTGTGTGTGTGTGTGTGTGTGTGTGTGTGTGTGTGTGTGTGTGTGTGTGTGTGTGTGTGTGTGTGTGTGTGTACACGTGCATGTGTGCACACTTTGGTTGTATGATATATTTATTTATTTATTTTTATTTTTCACATTTTTTATACCGCCCTTCCTCCAAGGAGCTCAGAGGGGTGTACATATTTCCTCCCCTCCTTTTTGTCCTCACAACAACCCTGTGGGGTAGGTGGGGCTGAGAGATAGTGACTGGCCCAAGGTCACCCAGGAAGCTTCGTGGCTGAGCGGGGATTTGAACCTGGATCTTCCAGGTCTAAGTCCGACTCCAGAACCACTACACCATCCTGGCTCCGTAGGAATCCATTCCATCTCTATCTATTGGTACACATACAGGGAAGTGAAAGACGACTTATTTTGTATTGTCCCTGGTATAAGAATTTGGTAGAAGTTTTTCAAAAAGGGCCCTCACGATTACTGTTCAAACATCAGAACATAAGCAATGCGGCAGGACCAGCCTCTTAGCCACCATTTCTGCCACACTCCCCCTCTCGTTCCTAGCCCACCACCACTCTCCTCTCCTCCACGTTTCCTCAACTGCTCTGCTTTCAGGGAGGGGGAGGAGCAAAGGTGACTAGGCAACAGAGACAGGTGGACGGGGGTGCCCCATGCCGATTTGCAGACAGAGGTCAGTGACTGTCTCAGTTGGCCTCCTGGGGGAGAACAGATAGGTTGGCAAATGGTAGGAACATAAGAACATCAGAAGAGCCCTGCTGGATCAGGCCAAAGGCCCATCTAGTCCAGCTTCCTGTATCACACAGTGGCCCCACCAGATGCCTCAGGGAGCTTCCTTGTGGTTAGGGGCCTGGCTGAGAGTGCAGTTGGATACATCCAACATTCCAGTCTTAAAAACGAATTTCAAACGGATAGCAAACGAATATTTCCTTACAGGCGGGAACGGGAGCCCAAATGTAAGGAAACATTCTGCCAGGTGTGCTGTACTGTGATAGGAGAAGCAGCCACAAATGGCTTTCCTCCTCCTTTGTTCAACTAAAAAAAGAGAAAAAAATCATTCTGGAAGTGTTATGGCACAAGCTGTAAGACACGTGTATCCTGCACTCATCAGGGGGGAAACGTATTGCGTGTGTGTGGGGACAAAGTCCAATGGCCCACGGCATTCAGTGGAATGGCATGAAATGAGGAGGGGGCAGAGAAATGGATTTCCCTGGGTGCACGTTACACATGTCCACTGGCGTCACTGCAGGGGGGGCGGAGCTCTAAGTTCCGCCGCGGTCAGACCCTCTGTTACACGGGAGCACGAAGCGCCCTGCCCCCTCGCCTTTGGAGCCATTCAAGTCGGTGCTTCCAACGACTTGAATGGCTCCAAAGGCGAGGGGGCGGGGGCGCTTTGTGCTCCTGTGTAATAGAGGGTCTGACCGCGGCGGAACTTAGAGCTCCGCCCCCTCTGCAGTGATGCCAGTGCACATGTCTTAAAAAGCAGGCCTGCTCATAGGCTTGTTGGTCACTCTTGGAAGGAGATTGCTGGGGTGGAGGAACTCTTCTTTCCATCTAATGTTCCACCCCTCAAGGACCAAGGCTCTCTCTCTCTCTCTCTCTCTCTCTCTCTCTCTCTCTCTCTCTCTCTCTCTCTCTCTCTCTTGTTTGATCATGTTGCTCCAACACTATACATTGTATTAAAATAAAGCTTCTCTGCCTGTCTCTCCTCCTTGATCAATACAAACATGATCACCGGGAAACCGAGCCTTTTTCTCCTCGCAGGCAGAGTCCCAGCTGAGCCCAAATCACAAAAGGTTAAACCACGGCAGATCCAGCCAACTACCCCAAACTAACAAGTTCAACCCTCCAAACAAATCGCAAAGTGGTTCTCTGAGCCGGGGAGAAAGGACACACATCTCATTAGAGTGGTCAGCCTCGGGCATGGCCTTTCCTTTCCCCCAGCTCAGCACTTGTGAAATTTATTGATCCACCCTGCTGAGCGCAGGAGAAAGGTCAGGGTACCAGGATGACGGCTTTGATTGTAGAGAAGATTTATGAAAGAACCACACCCTCCAGCTTCCGCAGCCCCCCAAACACCTGGTTTGCTCAGGGCAAAGTTTTTTTTCCTGATAGCTCCATGGTAAGAAGGCCAGGAACCAGTGGTGTAGACTTGAGTCTATGGACTCAGACTTGAGTCGGACTCAAGTCGTGTCAATGACTCGACTCGGACTTGACTCGGCGATTGTAAAAGACTCAACTCGAGACTTGGAGCCTTTTACAAGTCAAGTTTTATTCAGGTTTAAATCCATCTTCCCCATTAAATAGATAGGACTTGCTCACTTGCAACTCACAACCAAAGACTCGGGGGCAAAGACTTGGGACTTGACTCGAGACTTGGAGTCAGAAACTTGATGCGCATCCCTGCCAGGAACATCGCAAAAACGACAAGTTGACAATTCAGGGACGGGGTCTGGGTTATCCATGAACGGGAGTGCGGATATCCAAAGAGTGGCACTGGGACAAAAACCGGTGCACCACTGTGAACTTGACCTTCTTCCCCAGTGATCTTCCTTGGGTCACTTTTAAAACACATAAGCAGGCAAAATAACAGTGCCCTGTTAAAGTGACAGGTGGCTGCCTGCAAGAGAACGGGGTTAATTAGGGCGACACTCTGTGCCTTTCTCCCAGCCCAGGGATCATACTCTCTGAGCTGGGTTGTTGGCAGATGAGGGAGAATGGAAAGGGAAAGTTGCAATGAAACCTTTCTACTGGTCCCAGCTAGCCAGGAATGATGGAAGAGTCACAAGATGGACCATTCCTGAAAAGACCGGAGTTGCCGTGGATCCTTGAGCTAAAAGCATGTGCGTCTTAAGTTCAGCCTACTCAGAAGAAGAGATGCCTGTGGAACCCATTGGAATGGCATCATGACTTGGGGGTTCTCACACCCCTTGCCCCAGTTGCCTGACTCTGATGCAGAGGGGTCCCAGGAAACTGGAGAAGCAGCCCCCCATTGTGTGGGGTTTACGTGTCCATTTCTTAGGAAGTCAGCTGCTAATTTGTGCCCCATTTCACCCCCCAAAAAACATTAGTCGTGTCCAGATATCCCCTCTTCTCTCCGATTCTTGCAAGTATTTCCCTTGCACCCGATACAAAGCTCTAAGGAACTGCAGGCCCCTTCTGGCTCTCATTCTGATGTGTGGAGAAAACTTAAAGCTGTCTCACTGCTCTGCTCTCCTAATACCGTCTTACGTTTCCCCCCAGGGGGGCATAAATCCTGTCTGATGGGGAGATGTGCGCCGGCTGCATTTACACGGTCTTTAATTAAAGAGCAATGTCAATTGAAGCACAAAATTATGTGGTGCTTTGCAGGTAACTTTCTGCCATTCAGACCTCCAGGAATAAATGTGTTCTGGGGTAAGCGGCAGGAAGAGGAGAAGGAGCGACTTTTCAAATAGCAAGAACTGGGGGACAGGAGAAGGTGTTTAGCCTTTCTAACTAGGAATCCATAAAGCTGGGGGGGGATCTCAATTTCATTGCTGAAGTGCTCATGGGAAGAGGGATAAAAGAAAATGTTGGCTTGGGGAGGCCCCTAATGAGAGTTAACTTATCATTCATCCACAAGCGTTAAGGGTGGCTTTTTCTTTTCATATTCCTCAAAGTCAAATTCCAAAAGCAAAATCTGAATTTTGAAATGGATGGGAGGAAAAAAGTGTTTTAACTGAGCAAATTGCCCTGATTCAGTTGAGCTAAAGGAACTTGGTAGGCATTAATCCCCTGGTTTTTTTTTTCTGTTACTGCAATTATTCCTTGCATTTATAGCCTGCCCTTTCTCGAAGGAGTTTAGGGCCAAGTGCATGGAATGCCTCCCTTTGATCCTCACAACAGCCCTGAGAGGGAGGCTAAGCAGAGAGATAGAGGCTTGCCCAAGATTACCTAGTGAGCTTCAGGCTTGAGGGAGGATTTGAACCCGAATCTCACTGGTCCTAGGCCAATCCACTTTGCCACACTGGTTCGCTATCGGTAAATACATTTTTATGTCTTCAAACAGTATAAATCTGAGGTCCCGGGGCGATGGAAGAGGCTGGGTCCGGATCTGAAGGTCTCAGATCCACAAGTCCCCCGGGTTCCTCACCAAGGGATCACCATGGAGGGGCATGCTGTACTGACTCTCAATGGCCTTGATCCCTGCCAGTTCTCAGTGCCTGGGTGCCAGAGGCAGCTCCTCCTCTCCTCTTGAGGAGACCTCCACAGGGTCCAGCCAAAGCAGGACTCTGACAAGTGGGACCTCCCCTGTATTTAGCAAGGGAAAGAAGTTTCCATTGCTGTCAGTGAGACCTCCCCTCCCCTTGTTAAATAGCAGCGGTGGCCCTCTCAGTCTGGGTCAGTAGTACTGCCTCATGTGCCCTCATGAGATTTGGGCGTCGCCATCTTGGATCTCGCGAGATTTTGCAAGTTCCAAGATGGCGGCACCGGAAAAAAGGTACTTTTTAGAAGCGGAGGCGGCGGAGCCCGGAAAAACCGGGACTGACCTGGTTCCGGGTCTGACTGGCTGGGACTGGGCTCTGGAAACCGGGACAGTCCCGGTTTTTCCGGGACGAATGGTAAGCCTATCCAAAATCACCCACCACCACCACCACTACCATAACATGCAGCACAGTCTCTGTTGGAGCAGCTGTATGCTATCACACGGCAAGGGGCAGTAGGCTATTAATTGCAATGCGCTGTGATGCAGCGTCACATGAGCTGGGCCCATTTTATGGTTCCTTTGCCAGGAGAATGTTGCCATAGCTGTGACAGTCCTGGAGCGGCCTGAAATTCCAACCCAGCTCCAGATCACACAAGCACAGATTGCTTTGCTTGCTGGGGCACTGTCGGGAGGGGGGTTTTATCGATGAAGATGCCGTGTGGCAAAAATTCAAGCCGGGTCTGAAGAAACTGGGAAGTCTCAGGAACAACACTAGAATAAAATTCCACGCAGCTAGAGCTGTGGGGAAGACAAGAAAACAAATGAGGAGGTTGCAAAAGTCACAGGGAGGTATGAAAATAATGCTGCTCGAAGCAGCAGCAAAGTTCTGATGGAGAGCACAGATAACGGGGAAATGGAGTCCCTTGCGAAGACACGACAGTGGTACACCGAGTGCATAATAGAGAGGAAGACACTGAACCGGGGAGATAAATAGCAAGAGAGGCGCTACCTTCCATTCGGAGGTCTGTGCAGATGCCAGCCGCAAACACGAGCCCATCCATTATGTAACAAGCTTTAAAAAGACAGGCACACACGTCCACATGCAGAACGGCCCGATGAGCTGGTGCTGGTAAATTATTCACTCCCCACTAGGGCTGAGCCAAAACTATTTATCTCATTTCACATTCATTTGCGTGATTGTTGGAAAAAGCATCTCCCCAAGTGAGCACTTGTTGCGAACACTTTCATCCCTCCGTTTTCCCGTCTTCCTCGCCCTGGCAGTCCTTGACTCTTTCTGCCCACGCTCCCATCGACTCCCCCTGGCTGGGATAAACCCCCATGAGTTTGTCAGGGTTGGCGTGATGACGGGATGATGTCATGGACCTTTTCACTGCCCTGCCTGGACTGGACTTGCTGGGATTTGAACCTGGAACCTTCGGCATGTAAAGCACGCGCACTAACACCGAGCTAAAGCTCTTCCCCATGGTCACAGCTCATGGTTGGAGTCATGGCAGCCAGGAAAGATGATAAATTCTCCAGGCAGAGGAGGACAAGGGATGATGGCAACCCTTTTCCCCTCTGTGCTGAGGCTAAGAGGGGAGGAAGGGGAATGACCCGCCAAAACATGCTCATCCCAGAAAGAGAGCCAGGAGGGAGCTGAAGATGATCCAATCCTGTTACAGCACCAGGAGGCTTCCTCACAGCTCCGTTGCGATCCCTGCACCAATCCCCAGTGTCTTGTCCCACGATTCGAGGCTTTCATTCTGAGCACACGGCGGGAAGATGTTGTCAAGGGTACCGAGTGGCCTACTTTCAGCCATCAAAGCCTCCCCAAGATTTGCATCTCGAAACCAGCTGCAGAGAGGGAGCAGATTACATAATAGGGGACGTTTGTTTATTTGCTTGCACTCAACCTTGTGTTGTCGGGAAGAACAGTGTGGGGGAAAATATATACTTCTAATCCATCCTTTGAACGTCAAATCAAGGGTGTAATGCAGGGGATTGGCGTGCGGCAGCTTCGCTGACAGCCTCCTGGGGTGTTTGCTTAGCGAAAGAGCTCCAGGGACACCGTCTCTGGGAGAACGCAGGAAACGTCTCGGTAACTCAGCACCTCCGGGTCCTTAGCCGATGTTCTAGCCTTACAGAGCCATTTGATTCCTGTTCGGAAGGTGCTCCATAACTACTCTGATGGGCATCACCATCCGCAGTGGCGTCTTCCCGGCGGTCGGCGATGACATCATCACGTTGGCGATGACATCATCACGTCATTGCCGACTTCTGGGTCTGAGCTGTGCACAGCTCGGTTGAGAGGTGCACAACCATGCACCTTAGCGGGCAATGCTGTTTAGGAGCCAGGCGCAAGGGAGGTGCAAGGGAGTGGCCTTGCCAGGTGCAAGGGAATGGCAACAGGATGCAGGTCTCTTGTTGTCTTGTGTGCTCCCTGAGGCATCTGGTGGGGCCACTGTGAGATACAGGAAGCTGGACTAGGTGGGTCTTTGGCCTGATCCAGCAGGGCTCTTCTGATGTTCTTATGTGCCCATGGGTTTTCACCTACATTCTGAGAGACTTAAACTATCAACCGGATTTTGAAGGAACTCCAAGAATAGGGCTTGCACTGTAGCAGTTCCAGGGGTCTCACTGCTTGGCCTGCCAGCGGGATACTCCTGCAAGAGGTGAGATGTCCTATCCTGTCGGTGCTGAGACCCGCACACATATCAGCTGCTGCCACAAACCACAGTTTCAGTGCTAACCCGAGACTGCCTCTGCTTCGTTCTCGTTCCCTGCGAGTCAGGCTTGTTTTCCTGGCCTGATCTCACAGGTTCCGCAAAGCCATTCCCACCGGACGCCTGTCAGCGCTACGCTGACATCTCTCCCCAGCTCAACGTGCATCAGTAAAGCTTGCCAGCCGAGCGTCCCCAGGGGTCTGCTTTTGGGAGGCAGGAAGGGACTTGGATGGAAGCAACCATCGGATACTAATCCCAGCAGTGGGCGAGAAAGCGAGGTTCCCCATATGTCCTGCTCTGACTTTTTGTCACTTCAGAAGGGGAAAATGACAGATGAAAATATAATTATGTGACAGCTGAAACTGACGCAAAGTGTTTTCCTGCTTGGATATTCTTGTGGCAGCTGGTGTGAAAAGCTGAGAGAGAGAGAGAGAGAGAGAGAGAGAGAGAGAGAGAGAGAGAGAGAGAGAGACAGACAGACAGACAGACAGACAGACAGACAGACAGACAGACAGACAGACAGACAGAGACAGACAGACAGACAGACAGAGAATGCACAAAACTGAGAAACTCTGTTTTGCAGTCAATCTCCAACCCATCTCTGACACTCTCCAACTCTAGGGATGAGAGAGGCTGTCGGATGGGTGTCAGAGTTGGGTGCCCTGTCCGTGAATTCGAGCCTCATACTAACATGAGCCGTCAGCGTGACATGGCGGCAAAGAAAGCAAATGCGATTCTAGGCTGCATCAACAGCAGTACAGTATCCAGATGGTGAGATGTAATAGTATTATTGTATTCTGTGTGCTGCAGTTGAGATGGATGTTGACAGACTAGTGCTGTTCCAGAGGAGGATGGCTAGGATGCTGAGGAGACTGGAAACCATGTCTTATGAGGACAGGTGGAAGGGAGCTGGGAACGTTTACTTTGAAGAGGAGACAGTTATGAGAGGACAGGATAACTCTCTATAAATATCTGAGGGACTGTCGCATGGAAGAGGGAATGGATTTGTTCTCGGTTTCTCAAGAGGGTACGACCAGGACAATGGGTTTAAATTACAAGGGAGATTTTGATTCAGTGTTAAGAAGAACTTCCCAATGGTACGGACTGTTTGGCAGTGGAACAGGCTGCTTTGGAATGTGGTAAGGGACTCTCTGTCCTTGGAGGTCTTTACACTTGCTGGCATTGGCAGGGGGTTGGACTCCTTGATCTTGTAAGTCTTGTCCAAATCTGATCCTGTGATTCTATGATGCGGCAAATCCACTCATTGTATGAAACAATGTTGGGGAAGAATCCATCCCAGAGGCCAGAAAAGCAGAGGTGGGGGGACTCCAGTGGAACAGGGAAGGAGGCACAACAACGGTTGTCTTTTCTGCAAGGGCAAGAGAGAAGCTAGGAAGCTCTTACTGTTGACAGTTAAAGCCTTCTTCAGTGGCACCCAGTGCATTTTACATCTTGCTAGCACAGTGCTGCTGTATACCAGAAGACGTCCACAGAAGTGGATGAAACGTTGTGTATTTTGTGTTCTGTTAAATACATTTTCTAACATGGCATCTAAACCCATGTTCCCTATTTCTTACAAAAAAAAAGCTAGGAAGCGGCAGAGCTACAGATGTGAGTGCTGCCAGAAGGCATCGATCCCAAGGGTTGGAGAGGCATTTCTGTATATGGCCACCTGACACCCAAAGGGCTGTGGCCAAGAGAAGACAATTGGGTGCTCTAGGAGCAAGCCACACAAAGCCCCCCAGACTTATAGACCCCCCATCAGCTCCTTCCCTCCCCAAGCAACCTCCCCTTTGTGAAGGGGGTGTGGACGTCATTGGAGGGAGCCCCCAGTTTCTGCTTGCCTTGTTGACATGTTGAAGTACGCTCAGAAGCACCCCATTCTTCCCCCCTGGTTAGGGATTTGTCATTTGTTTTGAACTCTATTGCACATTGACACAGGGCCCGACCCCACAACTCCTGTCTTCGCCAGTGAGCCAAGGCCATGAGGTGTTAGAAGACCATCTTTTCACCTCTGGGGCATGTGCTCTACCTTGGGCTTGACCTAACAGCTGCAGCGGCTGAGCCCTGAATCGCAAGAGGATGTTTCACGCCTGTTTTGAAACAAAAACACCGCACTGTGGTTGGCTAAGCCGGCGTCGTGCTGTTTCACGTTTGCACAATGTTCAGAAGCGTTGGCAGTGGCGCAGCGCCATCAGCCGCACTCCCCACCCCTCCCCCGCTGTCAATATTTGGACTCTTAATAAAAGAACCACTTCTTCACACCAATACTCCAAGCACGGCTCCGCAGGGGAAAGAAAAAACAACCCTCATGTTGCTTTTAGCTCTGCTTATCAGATCCGCCGCCAGAAATGGATGGCTAAATCTCGACAAACAGAGAAATTAAACGAAAACAAGAGGAGGGCCAAGTCCTTTGCAAACACAGCCATGAAATGAGAATTGCCACTCTCCATATACAGTACATTTGCCTGGCCCATAGACTTATTATCTGCCATCCATGGCCTGCTCTTATATTTGTCCTCTTTTTTTTTTCTCCAGCTGATAAATACGACTGTGGGTGAGTTCAGAAGCTGTATCAGGAGTCAGTTAGTAGATAAAGTTAATCAATCATAGGGGGTAATATCTCCTGCCAAACTCCTGGCAGTCTAATCACTCCTGGGTTGCACAGTTTTACGTTGATTTCTTCTTTTATGCCTGCATGTTTGGTGTACAGGGTCATCACACAGTACAATTCCCTGTATTCCATGCATGAAGGAACGAGGTCACGGGGGGGGGGGTTACAGGTGCCCCCGCCAAGAGTGCAATGCAAGATGGAGCAAGAATGCAGACCATCATCCCGTGTTCTTGTGCATCAGCTTTTCATTTTTGCTAAGCTCATAAAGGAGAATTTGCTATGGGATTGTTGTGACCCGGGTTCATTTTGGACCAAAATGCCTTTGGGTACTGATGGCAACATAAAGCTGGGACAAAAGTCATCCCAGGAAATAATTTAAAAAAAATCAGCTATGGGGGGGGGAAGTTGGGAGGCAAAAGTGGGGCAAAGCTCTTCATATCTTTTTGTTGCCGTCATTTTTTTTAACGCAGACTCCTCCCCCCAGAAGTGTCGCGGGGGTTGGGGCGGGGGGGGCATGGGCCCCAAGGCGTTGGGCTTGCCTGGAGGACGCGTTCCGTGTGTCCGTCGCTGGTTCCGTCGTCCTCGTTGGACGTTCCGTCGTCCTCCCGCCCGCCCACCCTGGAGCTGTATGTCTCTGAAATGGTCTGGAAAACGGTGCGGGGGGCGTGATTGGAGCCGCGTGATGTCACACCCAGCGTCACGTGGGGGCGTAGCATTGGTGGCCCCTCCAACGTGGGGGCGCAGCTTCGTCTCTGCCTCCCCCTGTGAAATTCTACATCATTTCACCACCAGGGAATGGGATGGCAAGAAGGGGGGGGGGATTTTGCACCAACCTTTGGGGCAAACCTGGCCCTCTCCACAATCACTAAGCGCATATGAAAATATGAAGTTCCTAGCTGGGTTGAACCAAATATCCAGCATCCTTTGCAGTGTGGCTGGCCAGATGCCCCCGGAAACCCGACAAGAAAGGAATGGTGCCAGCCCATAATAATAATAATAATAATAATAATAATAATAATAATAATAATAATAAATTATTATTATTATTATTATTATTATTATTATTATTATTATTATTATTATTATTGAGCTATCTCGGCTAATAACCATTGACCTGCAGCTCCCTTGACCATTGGCGACCATTGGCTGCGGCTCCCCATTACCAATTGGCATGGCACTGTTTTCCGATAGGATTTCGTGGCATTCCATGGCTCCCCTGGCTGGTTTTCCGCAGCTTCCCTGGGAGCCGCGCCTCCCAGTTTGGGAACCACTGTTATCTGGGAATGAGCCATCTAGCCATTCTGAACTGAAACAAGCAAGTGCAGTCTCTCGTTAATCACTCTTCTGACTGGCCCAAGGCTTGTTCAAATTGATTTAGAGTACAGCTTCCACTCCCTTCAAAAGGGGGGAGGGAGGGAATTCAATTTACCTGCTTTAATGCTAATCCATCCATCTCATTTTGAGTGGATTTTTTTTTTTTAAATGATAATAATCTGCAGGTGGTTTTCTACTCCAGCAGCACAGCAAGACTAAATTGCCGCAGACTTAAACTGCTAACCTCTAAACTTGCTGGGTACAAACAAAGCACTCGAGGATAATACGCTTTTGTGACGTGGATCTCGACCCCCTCCTCAGATGACAGACATGCCCTGACACTGGGAAAAAGCCATGCCAATGACAGAGCTGATGTAGGTTAGAGTAACCCCATAAGCAATAATGGGACAGGGAAAAGAGCAAAAACGTGCACACACTCACACACCTGTCCCACCCCTGGGGAACAGGTTCATTCCAGGTGGTGAATGCCCCCACAGGGACATCACCACCACTACCCACTGTGGAGAGACTGGTGTATCCTTGTGTGTCACTCAGAAAGCTCAGACCCCTCATTATACAGGTGAAGCAGCTGGGATTTTTTGCTCCAATGTGCATCACTTTAAAACCAGATTTGCCATTTTATAGCCCATTCATCCAGTTTGGAGAGATCCTCTTGAAACGCTTGACAATCTGCTTTGGTTTTTACCACCCTGAATAGTTGGGTGCCATCTGCAGTCCTGGCCACCGTACTGCTTACCACTACATCCAGATTATTCAGGTGTAGATCACCTTTTGGGCTGATGCCTCCCCAAGCCGTTGGCATGCAACCAGGAAGCAATCAAAGAATCGGTTTCTCTTCTGTATTGGGCTGCAGATGTGAGAACGACTCCTGGCTACCACCTCTTCTTCCCCCCCCCAGTAGCTCTAAGCATTGGCAAGGGGACAAGGAGACCACAGTTCTCACCCCTATCCAGGTGAGTACCTGCTGTACCTCACCCCTATCCAGGTGAGTACCTTCCGGATTGGGCGGCAACACACAAGGAGCACAGTAAGGAGGGGAATCAGATTTGAGAGCCCTTAACCTGAGAATAATTCTAATTTGCCTACTGTGTCTCTCTAACTCTGAGCAATAGGAGCGTGGCAAGCAACTATTGTGTGCTATCCAAAAGAGGGCCAAAAGCACAGCTAATCCCTCTTAATCCAATTTGGATTAGTTATATTCAGGAAGGAGATTATATTTGATCAAGAGCTAAGTGGATTGAACTGGTTCACAAGATTTCATGGTGTGTTTTTGTAGGGGGATATTTGTCCTCGACACAAACAACTTTACTAAACAATGGTTAATTGAAACTTATTTTGAGAGAGTCTCCATTTGTAAACCAAGAAGAGAGTGTTTTTTGTTTTTTCCTGGCTTTCAACCACTTTTGAAAATTGCTGGTAGGGCAGTCCCCAAAGCCGTCCGCCTGTCAATTCATGGCCAAGATTAAAGCCATCAGTATGGTTCAAGACACAAGAAAAGGCTCGGAATTGATACAGATACTCAGCAGGTGGAAACTGGACATTCATATTCCTTCTGCATTGCAGAGATAAAAACTAGAGTTGTGCATTTAAAGGGAAATTTGCTCCCGCCATGCTGTGCCCACTGGCTGTCAACAACCAACTTTGAGGCCTTTTGCTTCTTGGTTTTAAGTCAGAAATGCTGAAGGAATAGTACAGTCTGAAGTCAGGCTCTGAGTGAGAAGCACATCAGTCCAATGTCCAGTCACTCCGCTTTGCAAATTCAGCATCAACTCCAACCAACTCTCTTATGGACAATGCTGGTTCTTTAGCAGTAATTCCCAAACTATGTCTGTGCCACAAGATATTTGCTATCTTTGGAAGGAGAAATGAATACATTTACAGCCCAATCTTGTCCAGGGCAGATGGTGGTGGTGGCGGATGGTGCAATGGGGCCCTCTATGCTTGTGGGCCCCCGGGCAACTGCCTAGCATGTCCATGCGTTAAGATGGGCCTGCCCCCGTGGTCCCCGAAACGTTCTTCCATCCCTCTGCAGCAGCCCCTTGTCCTCAAACGCTACCTTGGCCGGGAGCCTGCTTCCCAGCTGACTGTCCAGTTCCCTCGCCTCGGGGGGGTGGGGAAGCCATTCTTGGTATAAATAACTGTTAATTATGAATTATGAACTTGGAAAGTGCTTGATAAATAATGTAGCTATTATTACGCCGACGTCGTCTTTGTTGGCTCTTTTTTGCTCACTTTGCAGCAGGGAGTCTTTAGGCGTCCTGCGCTGGCCGGGCGACATTCATTACGATGAAAATTAAGTTAAAAATAAATGACGGCGAAGAAAAAGGAAAAGTGTTATTGTGGTGGCAAGAGCCAAATGCGGGGCTGGCAACGTTCTAGCCTGCCACTCCCCTCTCCTGCACTCATCTTCCTCTGCTCCATTCTCCCCCCCTTTTTTTTAATCCAGGGATGGTGGAGCTGTGGCTGTTGTGTTGCCAGGGTGGGGGGGGCATTTGGCGTGGCACAGGGAGGGGTGGCCAGAAAGGCTTTGGACTGATCCTGCTATCCGTGACACATCCCTTAGCTCTGCAAACGTCTTGGAGAGAGCCAGTGCCCTGCCTCTTAGCAGCAGTGGGTTGGTGATTCTCTTATGCTTCAGAAGACCTCTCGATCGTCACCAGCATCCTATAGACCAGGGGTGGCCAAATTGCCTAATGTAAGAGCCACATACGATAAACTTCAAATGTTTGAGAGCCGCAAGAGAGATGTTCGAGAGCTGCAATATTTAAGAAGCATTTCAATTCTTAAATATATATACTCGTCCTGAACATTAGTTTATACCTGGCAGTAGTGTAACCAGGGTGGTGCGAAGGCAAGTAGTTGTGCAAGACTCCTTTACACTGGAGTCAGCGGCCCCTCCCCTTTGCTGTTGGAGCCATTCTGGCAGCAAAGGCAACACACAGGACACTCCCTCACTCACTCACTGTTGCTGCTGGAATGGCTCCAACAGCAAGGGGGAGGGGCCACTGACTCCAGTGTAACGGAGTCTTGCACAACTACTTGCCTTCGCACCACCCTGGTTTCACCACTGATACCTGGTAAATAATCAAAGCTTGAAAATGTCTTATTTACCTTTTATATTAATTGTGATGCAAAAAAGGAGCTCAGCCGACATGTTTCTGAGAGCCGCACATTGTATGTCAAAGAGCCACATGTGGCTCAGGAGCCGCAGTTTGGAATTACGGCAACCCTTTTAAACCTCATATACGTATTGGGGGGGGTCCTGTTTTCAATACCCCATGATCAATTCCTGCAACTGCTGCTGCCTCCTCCAGTCTCTTCAGCTGGCATCCCAGTCGCCCAGTTCATCTGGAAAGCTTTGCCTGGAGAGAAGCTGGAATGAGAAGCACTTCCACCCATTAAGCATTCCACTGCCTTCCCCCAAAGTAACAACCTGGGTTTTTTCCACCTCATTTGACTGAAATGTAATGAGCCCAACTCGCATGTCTGGAGACACCTGAATTATGCATTTAATAGGAAGAATGCAGTTTGGAGGGGGGGGGGGGAACTGAAGCAACAAATCATCAAATTAAGTTATTAAATTTAAAAAGGGGGGAAGTGTCTTCTGACAGCAATAAGGATTCTCCCCATGCCTGATTTTCCTTGTCTGTTCCTCTCTGCTGCTGGGCTCCTCACGAGGCAAAAGCTCAGGGGTTTGAATTGTTGCTTTAATTCCTGTTTTGGCTCCTGTGATTCTCCATTACTTTTTTAAGGAAAAACACTCCTCTAAAATAGATTGATGTGTCTTTGCTTTTTATTAAATCACTAAAAAAGAAAAATCTGAACTGCAGCAGCAACTAAATAATTTATCATCATAGCCGGAGGGGCAGGAAGACCAAAATAAAAGGAAAATGTGAGTGCCGAGGGAAGAGGATTGGACGCAATTGTTGTTTTTTCCGTCGGTGGCGTGAAGTTGGTCGATGAAATGTAGATATGCACGGCATCACTTGTTGTTGCCTTCACAGGCACAGTCTTTCACCATTTCTGATGGTTCTTGGCTAGTTCCATGGAGGAGGCCACCGATGGCCAGTGGGAAGCCACAAGTCCAATTCAGGCCATAGCATTATTTTATTTGGCTCCCAAAAGGTCCATCATCCACACTTAATCAAAGGGTAGTCAACTGGTTGACCGCAATTCATTCATGGAGAAAAGAATTAGGATGACTAAAAGTTCTCAATTGGCTTGAAATGTGCGGAGATGCACAATATTTTGCAGCTTATGAAATGTGGGGCAATGTCACAGTGCCTAAATTCTCTAGGAATTTGGAGAGTTCCTCTTCCCTACTATACACAAGGCATTTCCAGGTTGTCTTCAAGGGCAGCCCTGTGTAGAGCACAGTGTAGTAGTCCAGCTGTTATCTATGCTGAACCACAGTAGTTCTCCAGGGCTTAGACAGCAGTTTTTCTCAATCCTATCAAGAGATGAAACCAGCATCCAAAAGCATGAGTTCTTCTATTGAGGTACAGCATAGCCTCGTCAGGAAATTTAACCTGGGACACCCCACCCCCCCACCCCCACAGCAAGACTCAGAGCAACGGAGACTGTTGCCTCAGGCATGTGGATTGGCAGGGGGGGCACCTGCCTCCATCTGCTCACCTTCTTCCACACCCTGGGTTCAAAGGAGGACCCTGTATCTCACAAAGTGCCCCCATGCATGGTGAAAATGCCCCAGCCCCAACTCTGCCAATTCTGTTCCTCCTCTCTGGATTCAAAAGGAAGGGCACAGAGCAGGAAAGAAAGCATGGAGAGGAGACTAGCATTGGGCATGCATTTCTTCTGCCAGCCACTAGAGGTCCTCCCATTTCTGTGTCGTAAGAACATCAGAAGAGCCCTGTTGGATCCGGCCAAGGGCCCATCCTCATGCATTTCTTCTGCCAGCCACTAGAGGTCCTCCCATTTCTGTGTCATAAGAACATCAGAAGAGTCCTGTTGGACCATGTCAAGGGCCCATCTAATCCAGCTTCCTGTATCTCACAATGGCCCACCAGATGCCTTTGGGAGCTTACAAGAGACCTGTATCCTGTTGTCACTCCCTTGGCACATGACCTTCAGAGATAGGCTACCTCTAAAACTCAGAGGTTGCTAGGTAGGTCAGAACAGTGCCATCTAAGGGAGGCAGCATTTGGCGTGCCACGTCAGACCCTAGCAGGTCTTGGGCTAACCCTGGCAAAGGTCATCATGACCCTCTAGGCCGACACACTGGCTGATCAACAGTGCAAACATCTTCACATGCACTGTACATTTCATTAAACCTATAGGAACCCATTGCATGCCTCTGATCAAATGGGCTCCATCTTGCCAAGGATCAGATCGTAACTAATGCGCCAAGCCTTGAAGATGCCACAGGACCTTTGGGCGATTTTTCTACTACAGGTTTCCACAGTGACTTCTCTGGAATTTCTCATTAAGCAGTTCTGGGGGGGGGGGGGAGGGAGAGAGGAAACCTTCCTGGCGGAACAGACATTAAGGAAAGTATAGACGTCTGTGGGGGGGGGGGTTGCAGCCCTTTGTAGAAGCAATAATGAGAGTCAATGTTTAATAAATAGTGAGCGCCGCATGGCATACATTATTCATGCCAAAATATTACTGAAATATTCAATATCGCTGCCTGGTGAATATTTCATGCAATTATTCATTAATAAGCATTTGTCAGCACCACACGTGTGATGGGGAGTTGTCGCAAAAGCAAAAATGCCACAATAGGACAAAAGAAACAGTGGGAGCCAGGCAACAGGGAGCCAAGGCCAGCATGCCCAATGGTCAGCCTGCAGTGGTCAGGAGCATGATGCAGCCATTCGAAGAATGAGATCGTCGCAACCATCCCAAAGTGTTCCTACTCCCTTTACCCTCTCTCTCTCTCTCTCTCTCTCTCTCTCTCTCTCTCTCTCTCTCTCTCTCTCTCTCTCTCTCTCTCTCTCTCTCTCTCTCTCTTACTACCTCTCAGTACCTCTAACCATGAAGGGAAGCAGAACCTGCCAGATGTTTTCTCGCTCTTTCTTCAAACTCACCTATTCCTTCAAGGCCTTGGCACAACACCTCAATCCACACTCCTTGCGGTAATTGAAGCAATTGCACCCCGTAGTTCCCCTCCACCCCTTCCCGCCCTTCGTTGTCTCCCTTGTCAGTTTCCAGACTGTAAGCCCCTTCAGGGAAGAAACCTATGTATGTAGGGTGCTGTGCACATGGACAGTTTCATAATAATGGACCTGGCATAGAATTATACTTGAGATAGTAAGTAGACTGAAAGGGGAAGAGGAGAAAGGAAGAATTCACTATACAGACCAGAAGAATGTAGGAGAGCATTCAGAACATCACGTAACTAGCTTAGTGAATAAATGTTGCAAATGGGCGCTGTCCCTTATGGGGAGGTAGGACTACTCGTTGCAATCACAGGGGAAGGTTTCACACGCCCCACCCGAAAAGTCCCTCCAGCGGGCTATTTGCCAAAGCAGAAGGGGCAAGAAGAGCTGCGGGGGGGGGGGAGGTGCATTGATTGGTGAATGCTGCTCAGCTCTCGGCCAGCTGAACCGCCCAGACTCCTTCATTCAGCACATGTTCCACTCCATTGGAAACACAAATGTCAGTCAGCGCTGCAGGGAAATGCTTCTCTACCTGCCCTTTATTACTGCCATAAATCTCTTCCTTGCAGTGTCCCTGTGTCCAAACATGACGCTCTGGGCTTTATCACTCTGCAGCTCTTCCTATCACACACCCACACGCACCAACAGCAGAAGCTTGCTCTCGTAGAGTCTGATAACAAGATCCCTGCATCTAATACAATAGAACAAAAAGGAGAGATATTCCCAAGGCTTGTCTTTCTGGGCTCATAAACACTCAGACAACTCCTTAAGGATTTCCAGGTGAACAAATGGAACACTTGAAATGCCCAATTCATTTGCAGTACCAACCAGAGAAGGCTTAGAATTCCTACATAAGTCTTCCAACCATGGTGGGATGGACTTGGTCTATTCAGATTGAAAAACCTGACTAGAACCAGCAGCTTTATAGGAGCAGATGGAACTCTACTGGTCCCACTGTATCCCCTGAACTCTGCTGAGTTGGTAGCCGCAATACCATCTATGGCCACCGGCAGTGGTGGTGCTACAGTGCAGCAGGAAGCATGATTGCATCTCCTTCCTCTAACAAAGTAGTGCAGTGAACCAGGCACCTGGATCCCACCACTAACCTGGTTCAAGACCCCACATCCCTTTGAGGCATTCTGATATGAGGGGAGGGAAAAATAGTTTTGTTTAATACAACTAGGGTGCTTCCCAGGGAAGTTTCTACTGACCCTAACCCTAACCCTGAACAATTCTTAGAACTTTCAGAAAGGAGAACTTGATTGATCAAACCATTCCGCAATCGTCATCTGGACGTCATTGCCATGCGCTTGAAGCCATCATCCGTTTCCAGGGCTGGAAACAAGGATCAGATCACCTGTTTGTTCAATAGCGATAAACTTCCAAGGTTTTATGGGGTCATAAAACACTACAACTCCTTCCATTTACAGCCTGTGTATAATTTACTTGGGAAGGTTTGCTCTCTAATGGAGCAGCACAAGTGATCGGAGTTCTGCTCGCTGGAAACGTTACATCTACATTTGCAGAATTCTCATAAATAATTCTACGGCGTGGAAAAACCAGCCTGGCCCGAACTGCTCTGTAAGAAAGAGAACAGAGGCATAGATAGAAAAGGCAGCATGATGAAGATGTCACTAGAGTCAAGGCAACAGCTGTCTCACCCTCCCATTAATTTGTCTACCCTGATGAAGGCAGAAAAGTTAATAACAGGTCATAGCAATGCAGCCAGTTAAGTCATTCTGATCTTTGCCAATTCATTCATTCACCGGCATAATCTTCCCCTGCTGCAAGGAACTCCCTGGCACAGAGACGTACCTCCTACATTTTAAAAATAAAAAAGTATCCAATGAATGAAACATTACAACCGTAGAGCAGAATCCACCAGGACATTTAGCATGATTACTCCATGACTGGCTGTTTCCAGTGTGACCTGACTTGATGGAGGGAAAAAAAACACTATTGCTTTTTCAGGAAAGAGCAAGTGAACATATTCTAATATGGCTTTATTGGGTTCATGTCCTTCAGAAGAAGAAAAACATCAATACACCAAGTGACTCACATAAAAATATACAAGACAAACAAGAAAAGAAACAGAAGGTTTTAACAGGGATATAAAATCACCCAGCAACATAGCTGTGATAGAAATCAGTCGAGTGGGGGGAAGGTTGGGAGTGGAAGTAGGTTTACACCTGCCGGTGTAAGGTAGAAGAGTAAGGATGGTAGATCTTCCTGGGCTGGATAATGTGGGGGCCCTGCAGACAGAAGTCGGTGACCCAGGCCATGGAAAGGTATTCATTCTGTGATGGCACATCACAGGCACATCAGATGGCACATCACAGGCGCAGACTGCCTCTGAACTAGTAGGTCACATACAGCCAGGGATATGGATCAAGTCTCTGACTCCAAGTCTCGAGTCCAGTCCCAAGTCTCTGGGTCCAAGTCTCAAGTCAAGTCCCAAGTCTTTGCCCCCAAGTCCCGAGTCTTTGGTTGTGAGTAGCGAGTCCCTAACTATTTAATGGGGAAAACAGATTTAAACCTGAATAAAATTCAGCTTGTCGTAAAAGGCTCCAAATCTCGAGTTGAGTCTTTCGAGTCTTTTACAATTGCCAAGTCCGAGTCGAGCCATTGACGTGACTTGAGTCCGACACGAGTCCGAGTCAATAGACTCAAGTCTACATCACTGTGTACAGCCATCATGACTAGTAGCCACTGATAGACTGGTCCTCAGTGAGTTTCTTGACTGCTTGTGCGATGAATGAGTGCAGGATACCGTCATCGATGTTCCAGCCATCGAGGGCAAGTTGACATGCACTCATCACTTGTTGACTGGAGCATCAAGGGATGATTTGCCATTCCAGACTGAACAGCACAGATAGATGGCATCCAACATCATTGCATACACATTACTTTTTAAGGGATCCATGTGGTCGAAAAGTTCTCAGTTCAATGCACACCTGATATTCTGTTTGTTCTCCTGTGCCAGATGTTACTACAGGTATCACTGCTTGTCCAGATGACTCCCAGATTCAAAATCTTATCACTGTATAAGGACCATATGAATCAGCTGCACCAAAGACTCTCCCATTTTGATTTGCATACCGAAAACAGTGATGAGGTAACTATTTTCAGAAACATGTTTTGATAGATTTTTTTCCCAATCTTGCTCATTGCCATTGTTTCCCCTAATAATAGTTCATTTAATAATTATTAGTTCCCCTAATAATAAAAATAATGAAAAAACTGCTGCTGATTTTTTGATGCTGTTTTTCCCCTCCTGGTTACTGCATAGATCTCTTTCATAAACTAGTCACATTAGTAAACCCAGATAGTTAGGGATCATGTCATGAAAACGAGGATGTCACAAAGATGCACAGTCAATCAGATCTAGCTCTGTGATCTTTGGGCAACCCAAGAGTCGAGAATAGGATTTTGTCACTGTACCACGTAGCCAATCAGATTCGGTAATGCAATGACATCATTGATGGCAAACATCAGAGAGGAGATTAACATTGCAATCCTATCCAATTTACACCACCGGTGTAACCAGCAGTGCAGCGAGACCGGGAGGCCCCAGAATGGAAAGGGGATTCAAATCCCCTTTGAATCCCCCTTTGGAAGGGTATGAATCCCCTTTCCATTCTGGGGTCTCCTGTTCTCGCTGCACTGCTGGTTACACCAGTGGTGTAGGTTGGATAGGATTGCGCTGTAAAAGACTGAGAGAAGGCAAGATCCGTTGGCAAGCAAACATTCTTGCAAGCAGTCCAGAAAAAGTGGCCGAAGAAAACAATGTTTTTCAAGACTGTGAAAAAGTTTTCCTATAAGGTCTGGAGCAAATATTTTCAATTCACCCCTAAACAGAACTTGCTTGAGCCGTAACAGTGGAAATTCTGGAGCAAAATGGAGTGGGGTCAACGAAGGAAGACTGTCGAATGGCAATACAAACATTCCCATCGAACAGATGAGGATAGTTCAGGGGTAATTATGGATGCTTCCAATGTGTGAGGAGGATGTATTGAGTCTCACAAAGCAGAGATAATTTATTCATGAGCGGCAGATCTGCAAGACTGCCCAGGCCAAAAGAAGCTTCTCCATATTCATAGGAAATTATTAAGCTGGTAGTGGAAAAGGGTTTGTTTTTTTAGCAGGCTTTGGGGGAAGAGGCCAAGTATAGTAAGGGTGTACATGCAAAAAGATTTCATTTAGGAACGGTATAGGTTTTTGTTACTGTTTCCTTCGCCATTTTGGTCCTACTCCATTCATTGTCTTGGAAAGCCCATTCATTCAAAAATATGAATGTTTAGAGCCAAGCTCCTGTATTTTTTTTTTAAAAATTGCCACTGTCTGTACCAGTGGCAGCAGGAGCTGTGATGCACAGCTACCTTCTGGCAGTCATAATTTGGAATACCCAGAATGCTCTGGGGTGCACCATCCTGGGGCACTGTGGGTGAAAAAAAATGGCTGCCAGTGTGAAAAAAAAAATTAGTCGCTGGCAATATATCAGCCATCATTTCAGCCAGTTAACATAGCCAGTTAGCGTAGCCTGTTAGCGTAGCCTAAGGCCTGATTCACATTACACGAATCCCGGTGCGTTACGGAGATGCGCAGAGCTCTTTGACAGCATCTCGGAAGCAAGCGGAGCAGCTGCGCTCTCCCTTGTACAAAATGGGGAAACCCATCTTTTGAGGGGGCGGGTTCGTGGAGCTGTTGGGGGCGGGTTCGCGGAGCTACTGCAGCCACCAATCGCATGAGAGGGAGAGGAGCCATGCCATGCCAATCGGAACTACTTCCAATCTATAAGCTGCGCTTTCTTAAGAAGGCGGGACAGCAGGAGGGACAACAGGCAGGAAGACACTCCCCAGCTCCAAGCGCGTAGGCAGGGGCAGGGGCATCCGCGCCTGGACTCGTGTAGTGTGAATCAGCCTTTAGCCTGTAGATAGCCCAACTCAGGAGAAAGCAGCTTCATATGTTCATATCTGCTGAGGCTCAGGAGGGTTTCATTAGACAAATTGGTATGGAAAATGTTCTCTTGAGGTCGAAGGGTTGAAACCACCAATATCTTCCAAGGTGTGCTTTTTCTGAAAATGTGATGGCTCAGCCTGACCGCAGTGCTCAGAAGGAGTACTAAAGCATCCATTCCTAAAGCCTTCTACTAAAATGCATCTTGGATAGACATTGGATAGACACACGACATTGCAACCTTTCTTTCCTGTCTTGCAATAAGCATGGAATTGCCGACTCATCCTCGAAGACTGACTCATCACAACCGGCAGCTTCTACTTGGGAGGTCTGGTGTCCAGCCAATTAACCTCCGTTTTTCATTCAAGCGATTGATTTTCTCTCTTCCTGTTTATAATATTTGATACCTATCTTCACTGACATTCAGTGTAAAGGTGCCTGTGCACTGCATATACTGTACAACTCGCTCCTGCTTCAGCTGAACTGGAACAGCCACAAATCAAGAAACTAAAAACTGCTTTGCTGGATGAGACCGAAGCCCCATCTTCTATTCCAGGGTCCTGAATTCAACTATGGCTCTCAAGGATCAGAGCAAACACTGGAAAGATGCTGTTTCATGGCCTTTCATGCAAGGTGATGGCCTTGCAGAGGCGTAACCAGGCCTCCCGGCGCCCGGAGGAAGGGGGCGGGGCCTAGGTGACGTGACGCGCATGGCGCGTCACCGACCCCGCCCCCCCGCCGATTACCTACGTATTTCGGAGCCATACGGGCTCCAGGGAGGGCGGGAGGGCCGGAAAAATGACAAACGCTGCGCAACGACGAACACCGCGCCAGGAGGAGACCGGTAGGTCCGCCTGCGCCTGGAGCAGCTGCTCCACGCGCTCCACTCTCCTCCCACTTCTGTTGGGCAGACACCAACTTGAACATAACATAAGAACATAAGAAGAGCCTTGCTGGATCAGGCCAAAGGCCCATCTAGTCCAGCTTCCTGTATCACACAGTGGCCCCACCAGATGCCTCAGGGAGCCTGGAAGATATGGAGACAGAGAACTCACATCAGGACTTGAATCTGAACTTCACAGTTCAGGTCCAGGATATCTGAGGGACCGCCTTCTCCCATACATTCCGGCCCGCTCTCTTAGGTCATCTGAGGGGGCTCTCCTGCGAGTGCCACCTCTATCGCAAGTTAGGGGAGTGGCAACACGTGGGCGAGCCTTCTCTGCCGTGGCACCACAACTGTGGAACTCCCTGCCAGGGGATCTGAGAACCACCCCCTCCCTCATGACTTTTCGGCGAGGGCTCAAAACATTTTTGTTTCGTCTAGCGTTTGGGTGATGGGTTGTGGTCTGCCTCCTGTGTCCCAAGATGCTCTGCCATGCTGCTTCTCTGTTCCATACTGTTGCCCCCCCCCTAGTGGATTTTATTGTATTTAAATTTGTGTATGGTTATGTATTGTTTAAATTTATTTTATGTATTATTTTAAATTATGTATTTTAACCTTTGTTGTATGCCGATTTGGGCATTTGCCTTTCGGCATAGGAAAAGGCAGGATACATATATTTTTTTTTAATAAATAAATAAATAAACTTCTTGTTTAGGAACGGAGAGATTTGAGTAGAGAATGAGCTCTCCCAGCCCTGTCAGGTGGGAAACTGAGTACCTAAGAACACAAGAAGAGCCCTGCTGGATCAGGTCGAGGGCTGGCAGGGAATAGAATTGAGCCATCAGTTTTGCCCTGGAGGTGCTGGGCTACATAATCTGCCTGGGAGTTGCCTACAGTCCTGCATAGAGTCTCTCAAAATACTCCACTGTCAGACCTTGGCCAGGATCAGGATTTAGCAGTCAGGTTCTGAGAGCCGGTGGGAGCGACCTGTGGTTTCCACAGGTGTGTGGTTCAAAACAGGGTAGGTCAGGATTAAAGGCAGTAATCAGGGAAATGGAGCAGGCACTATGGCCGTGTTCTGACACTAGAGGGGAGGTGCTCAGACTGAGGAGGAAGTTCTGAGGCAAGGGCTTTGTAGGTCTGGATGGGCAGGGGCCTAGGAGGCCCTAGGAGTCAGCTGACTGGCAAATCAGGCAGGCATCCTCAAGCACAGAGCTCCCGTTTATTGGCCTTGCAGTGGAAACAGAACACTGGGGATGGAAGAGGTAAGCGGCTGGTGGAATATGTCTGCTGGGAGCTCCAGCCTGAGACATAAATGTCTGGTGCCTTGTGCTTGCTTGTCTATACCTGTGGCTTTGCGTCACCATGGCTGTTGTCTCTAATTTGCTGCCACGCAAATTCTGCAGGACTCTGCTTTGCCACACCAGCCTCAGCTGACCAATGTAGACAGATGGCATAACTCCTACTGATTGCCCCCAGAACCCAAGGTATGCTAGCAAGGTATGGCACCCAACATATGCCCCCTGAGGGGCGCCACACCTCCATGCATGATATAGTTCTCTTGGGCCCAGGGATACATTTGCCAACCCCTCCACGGCTCAGAGGCTGGATTCAGACAGACATTGGCTTTGCGGAACGATCACACGAAAAAAAGTTCCTTGGGAAAACAGAGCTATCTCTTAAGTAATTAGAGTAATTAGAGTGATTATTTGCCGGCACTTAGCTGGGGCTATGTACTGGAAATGTGTCTACATCTTAATTATCAGGGCAGCTTGCTCAGTATAGGGAACGAATGTCAGTTCCTGACTCGGCAATGATCGCTCAGAAAAGCTACCTTGCAAGATGCCCACAAGGAACAAGCTGAGAAATTTGTCAAGTGTGGTCTACAGCTTCTTCCAGCCAGAAAAACATGGCCAAGATCCCAGTTGACAAAGGATGCTGGTGAGAGCCTTAAGACCCTGCGGGTGCCCTTTGATTCACCTAAACTCAGAGGTAACAGCCTGGATTTGGTTTGCACCGCAGATGGGAACATATGAAGAGGACTTCTACTGACTCAAAGCCTTGGTCTATGTCAGGGGTGTCCAAACTTTCTTCATGTAAGAGCCACATAGGATAAACTTCAGATGTTTGAGAGCCATAAGAGAGATGTTTGAGAGCCGCAATATTGATGAAGCATTTAAATTCTTAAATATATTTACTCACCATGAACAATAAACTTATGTTTTAATCCAGTGGACTCTCAGTTTATACCGGTAAATAAGTATAAAGCTTGAAAATGTCTGATTTACCTTTTATATTAAATGTGATGCAAAAAGGAGCTCATCCAACATATTTCTGAGAGTACATTGTATCTCAAAGAGCCGCATGTGGCTCAGGAGCCACAGTTTGGCCACCCCTGGTCTATGTGGTCTTCTCTGATAGGCAGTGACCTCACTCTGGCTCCGAAACATGGTCCTTCCCATCGCCTTTTGGAAGCCAACTGTGGTGGTTCTGCTTGACTTGGCTGGGTCTCCTTGGGAGAAGCACAGATTGATCAACTGTTCCTCCACCAATGATGTGTCTCCTACCCGTCTTTCTCCCTTTCTACCCACCTTTGCCCCTTACTGCAGCCACACAGAGGTAACTTTACCCTGACATTCCTCAATCCCCCTCTGACTGAGCTACTGGGGTGTCTGTAGGGATGCTTCCAAAATGATCCAAAATGTCTCCCTGGGTTTTAGAGTTCCAAATGACTTCAACTTGTTTCTGGAACCCATGTATTAGGAATCCCCCCCCTCCCATGGTTCCATTTTCTGTTATTTCCAAACATTGTTCAGAGCACTGTGAATGCTTTCTCATCCCTCCTCCAGGTTAGTGCTGCACTAGTGCATATTGATAATATTTTTTTTTTTAAAAAAAAGCAATCTTGACTTGATTGCACGTATGTTGTATCAAGATTCTTCTCCGCAGTGGTTTCCCAAATGTGCAAGAAACATCCTGGACAAAAAATATGCATGTGAAAGAAGTGAATGCTGTTGCAAACAAGGCACACTTCAATTCAGGCATTAAAATAATTTTAGACGTTCTCTGTGTTAGATCTCAGAAGGAGTGAAATGCAGAGAATAATACTAAACAATAAAGGAACAGCACAGGGGAAATTTGCTCATTCATTGCCTGTGGGAAAGGACACCATGAGGTCCTGTCACATAATCTGCTCAGCTGCCACCCAATTCCATAGCACCCTATTATGTCACATAATAGCTCAGATCCAACTGTCAAGCACAATTCAAGATCCAACCCTAAAGAGCTTGGAAGTGGGATACCATTTAGAATTCTCTCTTCCTGCATCATCTTGTTTCCCACTGAATGTTCGTAGATATTTCCCTAACCCTGAAATTTGCTTCAGGTTTCCCGTATTTGAAATTTTAGTGCCAATCTCAGTCCAGAATGCCCGCATATCCAAGACAGCTCTGTCAGCTATAGACCATTGATAGCGCCACTGCAGAAGAGGAGATTAATGGTGTGGCTTCCAGCTCCCAGACTTGACGTAATTGTGTATGATGCTTAGCCCCTTCCTTGCATCAGCCCGTCTCTCAGGCAGGAAATGAAAATAATATTTCCTTCCAATTTCATCTTCCTGGCTGCTAATTGATTTGAGTGCTCCGTCCCGTAGCTCTCCTTCGGCTGCTAACCAATCCAATGGAGCCTTAGACTGCCTGTTGCAGTTGGCTTGCTGGGGGTAATTGTATTAATATAATTTGTCAGTCCGTTAGAAGCGGGAGGGACAGTTTGAGACAAGAAAAAGAGTTGAAGGTGGAACTGAAAGGATCCGGCTTCCAAAATGTGTTTCTCTGTGAATTTAGAAGTGGAATATGTGCCGGAAAATCTCTAAATTGATCATTGCCAAATATTTGATGATGACGTTTTCAATTCAGAGCTCAAGATGAGATACACTAAGCAGCATAGAATCATGGAATCAGACAGCTGGAAGGGGTCTTCAAGGCCTGTCGAACCTCGGCTTGAAGACCTCCAGCAAGCGTCTGCGAAAGACTTGGCCTTGCCTGGAGTCTCCAAGAATTAGCACCCATCTCTAGGTGATCTAGGCCATCCTAGAGATCATGTCCTCCAGGAATTTCCAAATTACATCAGGTTAGGAAACGAAATCTCCAGGAATAGATTCAGTCAGAGCTAGGAAAGACCTCTCTATGTCTGAAACCCTGGAGAGCCACTCCCAGTCAGGTCAAATAATACTGACTTTGATGGACCAGCCGTCTAAGTCAGGGGTTCCCAACCCCTTCCCGGCCGAGTACCATCTCCGGTGCCAATTTCCTTCTGTGTACCACCGGAAATGACTGGTGATGATGTCATTGCTAACTGCTAACTGGGCAAGAGGCACTTTTTCAACTGGTACGGTGCTCCTCTTATATTTAGCAGGGGGAGAGTAACTGCCCCCCTTTCACCCCAGCACAGTCTCTTTTCTGGTGGCTGTTTGCTGGTGGTGTTCTGCATCTTTTTGAGATTGTGAGCCCTTTGGGGACAGGGAGCCATTTAAGCATTTGATTTTTGTCTGTAAACCGCTTTGTGAACTTTTTGTTGAAAAGCGGTATATAAATACTGTTGTTAATAATAATAATAATAATAATAATAATAATAATAATAATAATAATAATAATAATAATAATTGCCAGTTACTTCTGGGTTTTCAGGGTTTCAGAGGCCAGAAAATGCAGGTAGAAGGCTCTGGGCAGGTGGGAGGGCCCTTCTCAACGTTCCCGAGAGGCTCGGCCAAAGACAGAAGCCTCTTGGTAGCAAAAACGCACGTCAAAAGCACCACCTCAGAGCAGGATTCCGGTGGTCCAGTGGTCTAAGTACCACCAGCAGCTGGTGGCTCTCTCTCTCTCTCTCTCTCTCTCTCTCTCTCTCTCTCTCTCTCTCTCTCCCGCATGCAAAAGAAAACGATAGTGAGAATCTTCCCTCACTGAGTCCAACTGGTACCCAACAGAGCAGAGCCAGCCACACCTTGTGATCAGCTCACACCGCATCCATAGAGGCCATTGGACGTCATGAACCGCCTGGGAGGATTTTGTACAGCAGACTCAAACCAGCAGGATAAAGGCAGCATATGGGCCCTCTTATTCCACCATGGTTTTGCAGCACTTAATTGGATCATCCATTTTTGCTATATTAACATATTGGACTGCAGCTAATCCCCTGGGAAGCCCTGAACATTGCAGATTAAAGCACTTTTCATGATCTGTATGACATGGTCGGCTAAACAATATCAAAGTAACCAAGTCCCTTGGTATTTTGCTATTTATTCGCTTCAGCGGTGCAAAGTTTAGCAGGTTCCCCCCCCCCTTCCCAGTGGGTATTGTCACAATGCATGGAGTCACCCTCCCATTTCTCACTGTAATCTCTCCCCCAAATGTAAATGTCTCTATAGAACACCTGCTTCAGTCTGATGTGTGGTTTCCTTAGGAAGATTTAAGGACAAGATTTGTTCCAAAAGAGAAACAAATCATGATGAAACTCGGGCCCTGAACTAGTGACTAGGAACAGAAATGTTTCCCTATCCTGGAGAGTCGTCTGCTTGTTTATTATTTTGCATAATTATCTGAATTCTTTTAAAGGCTCAAGTTATCTTCAAGGGCAGTTGGAGGTTGCAGATGCAGGTAAGGTAAAGGTAAAGGTAAAGGTGACCCCTGACAATTAAGTCCAGTCATGTCTGACTCTAGGGTGTGGTGCTCATCCCCATTTCAAAGCCGAAGAGCCAGCGTTGTCCGAAGACGCCTCCGTGGTCATGTGGCCGGCATGACTCTCCTTGCCGCAGTGCGTAGCATGCAGCTGGAACACGGAGCGCTGTTTACCTTCCTGCAAGCGGTACCTATTGATCTACTCGCATTAACGTGCTTTGGAATTGCTAAGTTGGCAGGAGCTGGCAAAGCAAGGAGAGCTCACCCCGACGCGGATTCGAACTGCCAACCTTTCGATCGACAGCTCATGGTTCAGCAGTTTAACCCACTGTGCCACCCGCTGGCCTGCAGCTCTTGTTGGATTTGGATTTTCCCCTGCGGGTCTCTGAATCTTGACCTAGTCTTGACCAGGCAAGGAAAGAAAGCCAGGCTCCCAGCTTTTATACCAAAGCTGGCCAATCCAGAAACTTAATACTGCCTTCCAATCACAGGAGAGGATTTTGCAGAACCCTTGAACTCTGCATGCCTAAAGAGACCAGGGATGTGGATCACGTCTCTGACTCCAAGTCTCAAGTCAAGTCCCAAGTCTCTAGGTCCAAGTCTCAAGTCAAGATAGATATAGATATAGGAACCTTTATTGGCATAAAAACAAAACAAACATAACATATAACACTTAACACATGACAACAAAATTACAGCTTAAACATCACAGGGAATACTATCAGCTTTACGTGCTATAATAATTGTATTAACAAAGGCTGCTGATCTTTCCATTACATCGTCCATATCTGTTGATAAAAGACAACGTATTACCTCCTGATCTGCCCAGCCCTGGAGCTTGATTAATATAGGACCTAGATGTTTCTTGCGAGGTGCCTCGTGAAGTGGGCAATACAAAAACATATGTAATAATGTTTCTACACAACCCACTCCACACCTCCCAGAGACTGAGATTCCACTATATCTGCCAAGCAACAGAGCAGACGGGAGAGCATTGCACCTTGCTAAAGAAAGGGCTCTACGCAACTGGGGGCACTTAAGATTACACATATAAGGTGCCATCTTCCCAAAGCTGAAAGAAATGTGAAATTGTAGTGGGGAACAGGTCGTATGTGCCGCACTATGCAACTCCTGATATTCAATATCTAGAATTCTGGCCTTAATTTCGCAGTAGGCCGCCGCCTGGCTCAACATACCATCTCAAGTCATGCTACCGTCCTCCAGATCAAAAACCTGAAGGGGATCTTGAAATGAGGAAGCAAATCAGGGAGGTGTCAACGAGAGACAGGGTTGTAGTCATGGGGGACTTCAATTATCCTCACATCGACTGGGTCAATTCATGCTCAGGTCATGAAAGAGAGACTGGATTTCTGGATATGTTAAATGACTGTGCCTTAGAGCAGCTTGTCACGGAACCGACCAGAGGACAGGTGACTCTGGACTTGATATTGTGTGGCACTCAAGATCTGGTCAGGGAGGTAAATGTTACCGAACCGTTGGGGAACAGTGACCATGCTGCGATCTGTTTCGCCATGCATGTCGGAGGGAGAGTGCCGAGCAAATCTGACACGAAAACCCTTGACTTCCGAAGGGCAGACTTCCCCAAAATGAGGAGACTAGTTAAAAAAAAGCTGAAAGGGAAGGTAAAAAGAGTCCAATCGCTCCAGAGTGCATGGAGGCTGTTTAAAACAACAGTCATAGAGGCCCAGCGGGAGTGTATCCCACAAAGGAGGAAGGGCTCGACCAAGTCCAGGAGGGTGCCGGCATGGCTAACAAGCACAGTTAAGGAGGCTATAAAAGGCAAGGAAGCTTCCTTCCGTAAATGGAAGTCTTGCCCTAATGAGGAAAATAAACAGGAGCACAAACTGTGGCAAAAGAAATGTAAAAAGATGATACGGGAGGCCAAGCAAGACTTTGAGGAACGTATGGCAGGCAACATAAAAGGGAATAATAAAAGCTTCTTCAAATATGTTAGAAGCAGGAAACCTGCCAGGGAAACGGTTGGTCCGCTGGATGGTGAGGGAGAGAAAGGGTGATAAAAGGGGACTTGGAGACTGCAGAGAAATTAAATGAGTTCTTTGCATCTGTCTTCACGGCAGAAGACCTCGGGCAAATACCGCTGCCGGAACGGTCTCCCCTGACTAAAGAATTAAGTCAAATAGAGGTTAAAAGAGAAGACGTCTCAGACTTAATTGACAAAATAAAGATCAGTAAATCACCAGGCCCGGATGGCATCCACCCAAGAGTTCTGAAGGAACTCAAGAATGAAGTTGCTGACCTCTTGACCAAAATATGCAAAATATGTCCCTTAAAACGGCCACTGTGCCAGAGGATTGGAGGATAGCTAATGTCACGCCAATCTTTAAAAAAGGAAGGAGGGGGGACCCGGGAAACTACAGGCCGGTCAGCCTAACATCTGTTCCAGGGAAGATGGTGGAAAGTCTCATTAAGGATAAAATCTTAAAATACATAGAAGAACAAGCTCTGCTGAGGGAGAGTCAGCATGGCTTCTGCAAGGGGAAGTCTTGCCTCACAAACCTGTTAGAATTTTTTGAAAAGGTCAACAGGCATGTGGATGCGAGCGAACCCATGGATATTATATATCTGGATTTTCAGAAGGCGTTTGACACGGTCCCTCATGAAAGGCTCCTGAGAAAACTCCATAGTCAGGGAATAAGAGGGCAGGTCCTCTTGTGGATTAGGAACTGGTTGAAAACCAGGAAACAGCGAGTGGGAGTCAATGGGCAATTTTCACAATGGCGAGAGGTGAAAAGCGGTGTGCCCCAAGGATCGGTCTTGGGACCGGTGCTTTTCAACTTATTCATAAATGACCTGGAGTTGGGGATAGGCAGTGAGGTGGCCAAGTTTGCAGATGACACTAAACCTTTCCGGGTGGTGAAGACCAGCAGGGATTGTGAAGAGCTCCAGAAGGATCTCTCCAAACTGGGAGAATGGGCAGCAAAATGGCAGATGCGCTTCAATGTAAGTAAGTGCAAAGTGATACACATTGGGGCAAGAAACCAAAATTTCACATATACGCTAATGGGTTCTGAGTTGTCTGTGACGGATCAAGAGAGAGATCTTGGGGTGCTGGTGGACAGGTCGATGAAAGTGTCGACCCAGTGTGCGGCGGCTGTGAAGAAGGCCAATTCCATGCTCGGGATCATTAAAAAAGGGATTGAGAATAAAACGGCCAATATCATTCTGCCTTTGTACAAATCGATGGTAAGGCCACATCTGGAGTATTGTGTCCAGTTCTGGTCACCACACCTCAAAAAGGATATAGTTGAATTGGAAAAGGTGCAGAAAAGAGCGACCAGAATGATTCGTGGGCTGGAGCACTTCCCTTATGAGGAAAGGCTACAGCGTCTGGGACTTTTCAGCCTAGAAAAAAGGCGCCTGAGGGGGGACATGATTGAGACGTATAAAATTATGCACAGGATGGAGAGAGTGGATAGAGGGAAATTCTTCTCCCTCTCGCACAACACCAGAACCAGGGGACGTGCACTAAAATTGAGTGGAGGGAGAGTTAGAACAGACAAAAGAAAATATTTCTTTACCCAGCATGTAATTCATCTGTGGAACTCCTTGCCACAGGATGTGGTGATGGCACCTGGCCTAGATGCCTTTAAAAGGGGTTTGGACAGATTCATGGAGGAAAAGACCATCACAGGTTACAAGCCATAAGCAACCTCCTGGTTTTAGAAGTAGGTTTTCTCTGTGCCAGGTGCAAGGGAGTGTCAACGGGAAACAGGTTATCTTGTTGTCTTGTGCTCCCTGAGGCATCTGGTGGGGCCACTGTGTGATACAGGAAGCTGGACTAGATGGGCTTTTGGCCTGATCCAGCAGGGCTCTTCTTATGTTCTTATGTTCTTAAGTCAAGTTCCAAGCCTTTGCCCCCAAGTCCCAAGTCTTTGGTTGCAAGTTGCGCGTCCCTTTCTATTTAATGGGGAAAATGGGTTTAAACCTGAATAAAATTCAACTTGTCCTAAAAGGCTCCAAGTTTCGAGTCGCCTTTCGAGTCTTTTACAATCGCCGAGTCAAGTCATTGAAACGACTTGAGTCCAACTTGAGTCCGAGTCAATAGACTCAAGTCTACATCACTGAAAGAGGCCCTGAGGCCTCAACACACACGGTTCCAGGTCCACAGTCAGATGATGCAGTTCTGGGTTCAAATCCCTGAATCTCTGACAGCTATAATGGGACTGGGGATTTATTTATTTATTTATTTACACATTTTGAGTTAACTAAAGTAGGAGTATTTCATCCCTATCTGGTAAATATTAAGAAACTGTTCTGTGAATCAATGCTCCAGAGCACATGGGGTGAGAAGTTGCTGATTTCCACTTCCTGACCTAGTGCGGTGTTTGCCCCACCTAAAAGGACTAACAATGACCCCCTTTGGAGTTTGTCTCCTGTTCTCTGCCTCCAGTCCAGGTCTAGTTATATGTAACTAGTTGCATGTAACAATGGGTGGGTCTGGATTTCAGGTGCAATTCCCTTCCTGTCAAGACATACATTCAGCCAGTTTGGTGAGGAGCGTCCCAGCATGGCCAGGAGAACACATCCACATCTCCACATCAGCAGAGCACATAGAATCCTGCTTATGGGCACATTCCTCCCTAGTGAGAGTGGGTTGTCTTTCTTCATTAAACTAATAGGGCTGTTCCTTTCTTTCCAGGCTTGCTCTGTGTCGCACTATGCACTATGTTGCACTATGCACAGCGCACAGTTGGGTCTGCTTCTTTCCTTTTCTGCTGTGTACCTGCTAATCTAAGCATATCTTGGTTTAGCTGGCTGGCAAATGACTGGCTGCTTCTCCTGAAGAATTGGTCCTGGGAGTGCTTCTAAACACATGTTCGCATGTGCACACAGGGGAAAACTGTCTCCGGGCTGGGACCCTACGTAGGGGGCAGTGGCACAACTCAATGGTTCGGCAGGAAATGAAGTGGCATTTCCTGGCACCACCTGCAGCACCTGCAGCAGCCATTACTAAGCCAGTGTAGGTTGATAAATCAGACTCGGGTCAGGTGCAACGTCTCTAAGAGAGCTTGTTTGTCAGAGACATTGATTCCTGCCTGCACCTTGTGATTTACGTCTTTAATCATATCGAGCAGAGCAGGGCGAGGGGCTCCACCGGCCCTCCCAGCCTCCTTATGCAGCGGTGTGGTTTACTAGCTCTGAGCAGACAGCAGACTGCTGAAGCAGCAAGACCACACCATTAAAAAGTCATGAGGAGCCCCATTAACCCGCCAACCAGGGCAGCAGATGACCCATTCTTCAAACAGGGGGTGATGACGCTGGCTTAGACGCAAAGCAACACCCATCTGGGTGGAGGGTTCCGGCAGCTTGTGTGCCGTCTTGAAGTGGGCTTAGTTGCATGGAACTGCCAAAAAAAGGGGGGCAGAAGAATGCTCAAGTGTACACAGCACTGCTTAAAGGCTTTGGGGATCACACTGCCAAGGTCCCACTGGGTTGCTAGCTTCACAAATGACGATCTCAGGGGAAAATGGCATGAGTCAAGGGGTGAGATGGTGCATCTTGTGGGTTGCTTTTTGCTGTGTTCAATGTTTTAGTTTCAGGTTTGGTTGACTGAATTTGACCATCTTTTAAAATCTTTATTAACCATTGATGATGGTGGTGGTGGTGGTGATGGTGATGTATATACTTCTTTTCCACACACAAAAAGTTCACAAAGGAGTTTGCATCACAAAATAAATCAATAAATGGTTCACTGCCCCCAAAGGGCTCACAATCGAACCAAAGGCGCAGAAGAGACACCGGCAACAGTCACTGGAAAAGACGCCACGCTGGGGTGAAGAGGGACAGTTGCTCTCCCTTCTCTTAAATCTTTACCCCCTTGAGCGATCTTGCGATTGGAAAGGCATGATGTGATTTGCCAAAATGAATAAAAGAAGACATTTCGGGCCATTTTGTGACACAAGTCGCTAACTGCAAAAAGAAAGAGGAGACCCTATAGGATCGGAGGTTAAAGCAGGTTTCTTGGACCCACTAGGTATGGGGGAATGCTACCATGTCCTGGAGGGTTTTCTGCCTTGATGGCACCTGTCATCCTTGAGCCCAGCAGGCCAGGGAAACTGGGCTGCAGAGTGATGATACCGCTGAACAAAAAGATACCCATGAGTGTGCTGGAGAGGCCTGGAAACCCTGCACAAACACAGCTTAGGCTGGAGCAGGCTTTTGAAAAGTTTAATGTGAAAAATCACTCTCCAAATGAGGACAGATCCTACTCAGCGCTATCGGGAGTGATTAGAGAAGATGCCGCTTAGCCTTTAATTCAGCCAGCTCCGGATTTGCTCTTTATTTACGAGGAGAGGAGAGCGTTAGCCCTGTCTTCACCCCAAAGATCAAGTTGTAAATTAACCCTGCCAGGGCCAGGTTGGAGGTGCTTATGAGGCCACAGCACCTTCCTGAGCTGAGTGGTCATGTTTTCCATCCATCCAGGACTTCCCCTTGTGCTCAGGGAGAGAAAGAGGCAGAAGGAAAGCTGAATGGAAAGCCTTGTAGAACTGAAGAAGGGAAGGGAAGAGAGAGACGTGATGCAGATTTTTTTTGCTTTTTTACTTTTAATTCGGTTATTTTTTAGGCCTCTCCTGACGTGAAAAAGCATAAGTCCCATTCTCTATCTTGGCTGCATCAATTCACCATTCTCAGGATAACATAACATAAGAACATCAGAAGAGCCTTGCTGGATCAGGCCAAAGGCCCATCTAGTCCAGCTTCCTGTATCTCACAGTGGCCCCACCAGATGCCTCAGGGAGCACACAGACAACAAGATAACCTGCTTCCTGTTGTCACTCCCTTGCACCTGGCACAGAGAAAACCTACCTCTAAAGCCAGGAGGTTGCTTATGGCTTGTAAGTTGTATGGCTTGTGAGATGCAAGTTGTATGTCACAGTGACCAGAAAACCTTCTCTCTCTCCACTAACTGCTAGCCTTGGGTGTCAAATGCTTCTTCCCGATGTGTCTTCGCCTTGTGACTTGACGTTTATTGACTTTTTATGGTTGCAAGAAACAGAACGTTGTGGAATGTGTGGAATGCGGAGTGTTTGATGACGATGGACAGCTTTTGCTGCCCTGAGACCATCCCTTTGCCTCCCCAGGCTTTAAGAGCTTGGTTTGCACTCTGTTCATGGTCAGTTGCCAGTAGCGCACTACCCAATGCTGTTTAGAATAAAATCCAGATACAACTTTTTACTCTTCAGCCTTGGTTTCTTTATCATATTCCTCCGACAGACCCAAGCATGAAATCCATGTTAGACTCTGTGCTGAACTGTGACATCCGCATGGCTGAATCAAGAGTTGTAACTGGAAAGGGAAGGGGGGGGTGCGCAAATGAGACAGCAAATGTAAGCAGGGAGAAGAAACCAATACTGTATTTTCCTGGTCTGGTAGGCTACTCACACAGTTTTCTCGAAATCCCAACCCCTGCAAATTCCATTACAGTGGCCCAAATTGTACAGGCAGCAAAACTGGTGGGGGGGGGAATGCAAACAACCTTAGCGGGTTGAAATGTGGGGGTCTTGTTGACAGCAACACTCTAGGAAGTTTTCCTCGGGGGTCTCAGCTGTGAAGCAACGCCTCCCACCCTAAAGGGAAATATGGAAGGATTTTGCTTTATTAAACGAGGGATTTAGGTCAACATGAGTCAAATGCCTAATTCCCAAATCTTCCGATCCGCTTACCGGACATTTGCTTTTAATGGCATTTCAGTCTTCAGTCCTATTTTAGATACGGCAGCCAGCTGCAGCCCAGAGGAGCTCTCCAAGCCAGAACTCAGGTCTGATGGAAGAAGGGAGTCTAGACGTTGACATTAAGCAGAGTTAGAAAGCCGAAGACCCTTTTCCCAGAAGCAACCCACCAACCCCTGCTAGGTTGCTGCTGAGAAGAAAATAGGAGCAGAGGCAGAAAAAAAAGTTTAAAAGAAAAAAAATCCTTGACTCACAGTGCTGCACAAGCATGGACACCTTTGTTGGCTGCACAGGACTTGGAACAGGGAACCCTAAAAGCGATTCCTAGTGCATGGGTGTGTGAGACCTATGGCATGGGGGACTCCATGGAGCTGGTCAGAGCTCATGGAGAAAGGTCTGTATGTTGAGAGATCAAGAAGGGGGGGGGAGGAAGGCAGGTAGAGACACATCCCCACAGGTCAAAGATGACAGTAGACAGGACTTAAAGGTAAAGGTGACCCCTGACAATTAAGTCCAGTCGTGTCCGACTCTAGGGTGTGGTGCTCATCCCCATTTCAAAGCCGAAGAGCCAGCATTGTCCGAAGACACCTCGGTGGTCATGTGGCCAGCATGACTCTCCTTGCCGCAGCGCATAGCATGACCTGTTTAACACAGTGGGTACCAATCTGGGACAAGCAGACCCCTTGGTCTCCTACAGGCAGCATTGTACCTGTTTCCCAAGAAGACCTTATCTACACAAAGCTCTGAAGTTGTGTGTGTGGGGGGGGGGACGACACTGTAGGCCAATGGCAGCTGGTGAACATTGGGGTTGGTGGGTCTACAAGCCCCTTTTTATGAGAGCTTTTCATTGTACCTCGCTCTGGGTTTTTTTTAGATTGTATTTATGTCTTTTCAGAGTTTTATATTATCTATTTTATCATTTTATGATTTATGTATTTGTATTGTTGTAAGCCGCTTTGGGTTCACCTATAGCGGGAAAAGCAGGATATAAATCCTATTATTATTATTATTATTATTATTATTATTATTATTATTATTATTATTATTAATAATAATAATAATAATAATAATAATAATAATTATTATTATTATTATTATTATTATTATTATTATTATTATTCTTGCTCGAGGAAGTGGGAAGCAGATTTGTGACTTGCATCGGTGGCAGGCTGGAGGGGAGGCGGTGGTGGCTGACCTGGGATGGCGGTGGTGGCTGACCCGCCGCCCTCTCAGACCCCTCGCAATCTGCCATTGATGCAACTCGCATCAGGCGACTTCATGCGCTTCCACTTCCTGGTTCTCAAGTCTCAACCGCTTGATCCCAAAATTGCATTGGTCTCGCTGTAAGTCTTGAGACATGACGATACTATTTCTCCTCCAGGCTCCTTTGCTCGTGGATTCTCCCTCCGAATGAATGTCTTTTCTCCCCCTCCCCTCTGTCCAAAAGCATCACCACCACTTTCTACTAAAACAGCCATTCGCCCAGAAAGTATAACAGCTTATCATGTAATTCCATTTGTTATAGAAATGGTTTGTGACTCCATACAATGGTGCGTTGGAAGGCCTGCTGAGTGTATTCATTTTTTCCCCCTCCCTCTCTATATTATATCCCGTCGCCAGCTCATCTGCTTAATGCTTTATGAAATCAGCTGGATTCAGGAAGCTAATTGGCCTGGTGACATGGTGTTTGCGACTCACAACGTAAAACTGTATGATTTTGGCATTTGCAAGAATAACATAAATCCCTCTACACATTTCATCCTAAAGGCCTGTGAAATCTGCTTGCAGTGTTTTTTTTTTTTTTAATCTTGGCGGATTAGGGCCTTATCAACCAGCGCTGCTATCATGTGAATGGAGATAAGGTACAGCTAATCCTTCCCTTCTGCTCCCTGACACACAATATCGGGCACCAAATAAGAAGCGTAGAAGCGAAGATAAATCATCAGCCCTTGGGCGAGGAGAGAGACTACATAGGAATACATTAAAAGAGTCATTCAGTGCCCTACTCAAAGGGAGAACAGTTGTTCTTGTCATTTTGTAAGGCAGACATTGTGTGCCAGGTATTAAGCTATTTGTTGCCAGAAAGGTGCTTGTTTAAGGCAAAATGTATCAGCTCCGTGCAGGAGTTACCATACTGTCGAAGAAAGAGAGTGCAGAAACAGCTCTCACCGGAATTTCTTATACCGCCTCCATATCATGCACCAGATCATATCAGAAACTGGGGAAGAAAAACAACTGAGAAAGTCGGAAATGTGGTGAGAGGATATTCCCAACATTTCCAGTGCAGGAAGAGCAATCGTCCCCCTGGCCCTGCTCCTCAGAGCATTTGCGAAACCCTTGGGCCTCTTCCCCTCCCACACTAAGAAGGAACCCCTCAATCAAAGGAGTCCCGCTTAAAGTCAAACAATTGCAAAGCTCCAGCAGTCTGGGTGATATGGCGCCTGCTCCCACTCAAGTGAGCTGACAGCAGAAAAGTGAGAGAGGTTGACTTTAAAAAGCTTAACCGACACATCCAAAAACATGGGGATTAGGGAAGGGGGGGGAAGAGACAGGATAAGAACAAGATGCTGATCAATGAATCAAAGGAGGCCAAGGGGGCAGGCTGGCAGCAAAGGTTATCAGGGAGGTTCAAAGATGAACTGAAAACAGAAAATCTTCTCCTGTTTTATTAGTGTTGTGGGCACTAATCTTGCTGTGCTTTAGGGACTGGTCTTCGGGGGGTGGGTTTCTGCATTTCCATGGATTTCACAGGTGGGCTTCACAGACCAAGGAACTGGTTCAAAGTCCAGTTTCTTTGTGGACCAGTCATGGGAAAGATAGAGATACTCGAACCAAGGGCGGCATCCCAGGATAAGGGCGATTACATCAGGATGACTCAGCATCAGGATGACTCAGGATGACTCAGCACAATAAGGATGTGGAGACATTTCAGATGCTTGGGGGGAAGGGTTAGAAGGGTCCAAAATAGGGGGAAATAGGCAAAAAGCATGCAAAACCTGGGGGGTTTCACCATGGACCCTGTCCAAAGAATGTTCACCTGTCCAAATAAACTAATTTCGCTTTCCTTGAATATTTGCATATGTTTCGCCTGCACAGTGACTTTCATTGCCAGCCCTGTTTTATCTTTGTACTATCCCAACAAGACTGTGGATAGTACCTACAAGCCTGTATGAACATCTTTTGTAAATCCCAGCAGGGAACCGATGGAACATTCCTCTGAAATTCATCTAGCTTCATCCAAGCTCTCCTTCCTTCTCTAGAAATTACTCAGATGTTTCGCCCTAAAAGAGGAAAATCCAAATTCATCTGAAGGTTGTGCTTTAAGCGGAATTCAGTGACAAGACAGATTTTGCAGGATTTTCTAGACGATTCCAAATTCTTGTGAACGCAATGAGAACGGGCTGAGTTCTCACACCACAGGAAATGAGGCTTCAATCGTTTGGCTTCCAAATCTCTACAAAATCCACCTGCCTCCAGCCTTCAGTTAAATTGCACAATGTTGAGTCTCCCATTTCCAAGCCTCAAATGGGCATTTAAAAGAATACCTGCAGAGAACTGGAAGTATGTGTGCGTGTGTGGGGGGGGGGGGGGAGAGAGAGAGACTTTGTAGATTGGTAATATTATCTACAGAAAATGAAAGAATCGGGGGGGGGGGAGAGGAAATAGCTAAGTCCTAGATAATTGATGACTTTGCTGAGCACGCAAAATGAAATTCAAATAGATGAAAAGAAAATGATACCATTATGTATTGCTGGATACTATTTCACAGATGGTAACTTTTTTTATAATTAAATGTTGTGATGAAGTATCGAACAGCTGAGATGGCACGTTTAATTTATACAAACTGTGTTCACTCAAATTTGAAGAGAGCTCTCCACCATCACCACTCAGAAGTGTCCCAGGGAATGTAGTCCTTGCTTACTGCTGGACATCTCCAGATGAGAGTCGAAGACCATTTGTGCTGCAACTACTACAGAACACAGCCTTGGTCTCAGAGATGGGTGGGTTGGCTAGTCAGCCTCTTCACAGTAGAAGTTATTTGAGGCTGTTCAATGACTTGTATATGTTCATGGGTGGTATTTGAGGTAGATTGCCTCTGAACATGGAGGTTCCATTCAGCTACTATGTCATTGATACTACTATTTAACCACATTGGCCCAGGAAGCATCTGCTTCTAACTTCTCTCCCCCCCCCCCCCAGACTGCCCATGCCCCAGAGTGGTACAGAAGGCATCAGTGAAAATGAAAGAGGTCACTTTGAACCGACAAGCCGAGCCTTGATCTATTTATGAATTTTTGTTCCGGCTGGAGCCAATTCTGCTAGGTACACAGAAGAGAAGGACAATGCTACGAAACAACAAATATGTCATCGCACTGTCCAAACACCTTGAAATTACCTCGCATTTTCCGAGTCTATCATGTGAGAACCTGGGATGGTATTATAAATTATGAAGTGTTTGCTATTTCCTTTTTGTTTGACTGGAGACTGATTTCCTTCCAAAATACACAGCAGGTTACCAACCCCTGAAGAGAGTTAGTTTTATCTGATAGGTTGTTTTTTTTTTTTCCTCATGACTAAATGCCAACGTGTTTCACTATGGGAATTTAGTCAAACAGATTAGCGAGCTGCACACATATACCAGTTTCCTTCTTTTAGGGTGCAGTGAAAGATTTTGTCACAGAGACGTCATTCGTGTTTCCAGTCCAGCGGACCCTCTCGCAGCGACACCCTGAGGATTATATCAGCCAGCTTTAGTGTCAACTGTAAATCCTCTGATATTTTTAGTAGAGCTGAATAAGATCATAAGACGATCCCTGTTGGATCAGACCAAAGATTCATCTCTCCCACATCCTGTTCTGCAAGACTCCGTTACACTGGAGTCAGCGGCCCCTCCCCCTTGCTGTTGGAGCCATTCTGGCGGCAAAGGCAACTCACAGGACACTCCCCTGTCGCTGCTGGAATGGCTCCAACAGCAAGGGGGAGGGGCCGCTGACTCCAGTGTAACGGAGTCTTGCAGACCTACTTGCCTCCGCTCCAGTCTAGTTTCGCCTCTGGTGGCCAGCCAGATGTCTCCAAGCTGGGCATGAAGGCACTAGTCTTCCTCTTTTGATTGTCTCCAGTAGTTGCTATTCAGAGGTATACTCCCACTGACCATGGAGGTTCTATTTAGCTTTCACAGACAGTAGTCATGGGTAAATTGCCATATCTTCCAGGAAAAGCTGGTATCCCCCTACACTTGTGCTATCAGAGTCTCTCCAAGGATCTCCAGTCTTATTCATTTATTTTATACATTTGTATCCCCACCCTTTAATGTATGAGTGCTCTCAGGACAGCTCACAAAGTAGACAATCAGTTGAACTAATCTATGTAATTAATCTGTGGGACTCCTTGCCACAAGAAGCTGTGATGGCACCTGGCCTAGATGCCTTTAAAAGGGGAGCAAACAGATTTATGGAGGAAAAGTGCATCACAGTGCATCACAGGTTACAAGTCATGAAGACTGCATGCAGCCTCCGGGTTTTAGAAGTGGCCTATCTCTGAATGCTAGATGCAAGGAAGTGGCAACAAGATAAATTCAAATTCCACTCTGTGGCATTTCATCACCAGTCAAAATTAAAAAAACAACAACAAAACAACAACATAGCAGATAAAACTACCAGTAGTGGTTTATTTTATTTATTAAATAGATTTTTATCCCTCTTGTCCTAACACACAAAGCAAAAGTGTGCCAGCCACAGAGTGTCCCTGAGGACAGGTTTGCTACAGTCAAAAAAACCTTCTCCCTGGCAGAGTCAGTCTTAGGAGCTGTGAAGCCCAATTGGAAATATTGTTTTGCAGGGCCCTGCCACGTTCACAGCCATTTTTGTGAGTGCAGGGTATACATCTAATATGTCTGTATTCGTAAGTCCTAATTGTCTAGATTTATGTATGCAAAACTTCGCAGGGGGCCTTAGGCATGGGGCCCAATTGGCCTAAAGCCGGCCCTGCTCCCAAGGCACTACCTGTGGTGGTGTTTCTCCAGCCAGAGACCTGCTGCCACCCCTTCCTTGCATTCTATTTTTTCCTTCCCTGTGTTCCAAAGTATACACAGCACTATTTTTCTTTTTTAACGCTGCTTTGTGGGGATTGAAATTCATATCGCGCTTCCGAGGCAACACTCTACTTTCATTTGAACAGAAACAAAATAGCAAAACACAAGTGGGATATTTTAAAATAAAAAAATATCAATAAAAATGGCTAACCTGGGACCTCTACAAACGTGGCGTCTGCCGTCAGGGAAACGCCGCTCATTCATTTGCGGGGGGGGGGGAATTCTCATTTTTCCAAAGCCACCTTTCAAAGGCTGGGTTTTAACACGGAGACCTGGAGTTTCTATGTGGAATTTTTGCATTCAGACAGAATTTCATGACAAGAGTGAAAGTGTTTTGGTGTGGCTATTAATGCTCATGTTTTTCAGACAATGATGATTTGGGAGCTCAGACATTGTTATTAGGTATATGTTGTAGAGGACTTGGACCCTTCAGTTGTTGCCAAATGCAGCATCACCTCTCCAAGAGGCGAGTCATATTTGGCCTGTTCTGCTCCAGTTACTTCTGGGTCTAATTCATAGTGCTGAATGGGACATTTCAGGCCTCTAATTCTGATGCAATCCCTATCTAAGCAAGGTGTTCACTCAGAACTCTCCATGGCCCTAAACCCCTCTTGCCTGGCCCTGATGCAATCCCTATCTGAGCAAGGTGTTCACTCAGAACTCTCCATGGTCCTGAACTCCTCTTGCCTGGCCCTGATGCAATCCCTATTGGAGCAAGGTGTTCACTCAGAGCTCTCTGTGGTCCTGAACTCCTCTTGCCTGGCCCTCTGCCCTGTTGCTCTTGTGGAATCCCACCTGGGAGAGCAGGTCACAGGGCAGGATTTTTCCAAGTATTCATGTGTGGGCCCTGATAAAGAATAAGGGTTTTCTTTTATCTACCAGGCTACTAAACTGACAGTCCTCCATATACACTCAGCTTCGCAGCCCCAAGGGAGGAAGAGATTTGCAATTCCATTTCATTCAAAGCCCAGGGGAGAGGAAGTTGCAGTTCTTCATGCCTGCCAACACAATGCCAGTTTAAAAACAAATTTACCTTTCTGCTTAGTCTGATACAGAAACATTTCCATTTGCAAACAAAAATGAATAATAACCACTTCTGTGAATAATTCTGTAAAGATTTAGAATCAATAGAGAGGAGAGAACTCCTGCCAGTGGTACTCAGAAACGACAGAGAAAAGATGCCGCTAGGAAGGGATTCTGCTTGCAGCCTGATACTAAGGAGGTTTGCTCAAAAGTAATCCCACTAAGATCCATGGGATGTACTCCCTGATAACTATGCGTATGACTGCAGCCTTGCAACAGCCAGACAATGCTTAATTACACTGAATTGTGGCTAACACTTCATTTCTTAACTTGGAATGTTAGTTAATACTTGTTCTTCCAGTATTCTTGAAAGGTGGGTCAATTTCATTCCTATTTTAAAGAATTTAGGCGGAGTGACACAGAGATGTGTGACTAAGGGTGCAATCCAATCCTACTTACGCTACTGTTGTAACCAGCAGCGCAGCGAGAACAGGAGGCCCAGAATGGAATGGGGATTCAAATCGCCTCCAAAAGGGGAATTCAAAGGAGACTTGAATCCCCTTTCTGTTCTGGGGCCTCCCGTTCTCGCTGCGCCACTGGTTACAATGGTGGCCTAAGTAGGATTGGATTGTGCCCTCAGGCTACCTAAATGAATCCATAGGAGGAATGGATCTCACATCCAGATCTCCCAAGCAGGGCTGGTCCAAAACATTGGAAAAAAGTCTAAAACAGCATATATTCAAAAGGCACAAATACAAACATACACCAATGTGCACACATGCACACACACACAGGCATTGTGACACCATCATTATGACGTTGGGATCCTGGTCCAGTAGAAGCCAACTTCTCTCCCTCTTGGTGGTCCCGAGATAAAATACTGTACAGCAGTTTGTAAAGTAGACAGCATTGTTAATTTCAGAAAAAATACTGAATGTCAGATTTAATCTAGAACTGACTTTGTTTCTTATAACACAAGTTCAAGATAAAGTTCCCTTAATATTTCATAGAGCAACTGAGATTAGTATAGCTAAGTACGGGAAGGCAACAACTCTCCCCAAACCCAGAGAATCTCTGGTGAAACTACAGGATTTGAACATAATGCACAGAATACCTTGCTATATAAAAACAAAGAATAATCCAATGTTATGTTACGAATACCTCTTGAATTGGGAAGGTTTTAGGCAATTCTTCCATGGCCTGTTGCTCTGCTGATTGATGGTTTGAGATGCTCCCGGCTGGGCATATCATGTTCTCTGTTACTTTTGTGGCTTTAGGGACGTTGTTTATTTGTTTTATTCGTATTGTTTGGGTTGCTTTGTAGTGCACTGCCTTGAGAACATGAACAATAATGCCAGATAAAAATCTTATAAAAATAAAATAGAATTCCAGCAGCCCCTATTGGGCACATAATTCGGGCTCCAGTCCAGACATCCACCAGCACAAAAAGAGACAATATGCCAGCTGCTATCATGAAATTCTTCTAAAGGCAATCCTCAGATGCTTACGCACACAGCTCTGTGGAAATTCTGGCCTCTGAATTCTGGACTAAGTCAATGTTTCTCAAACTGTGGGTAAAGACCCACTTGGTGGGCCGCGACCTGATTTCTGGTGGGTCCCAGGTGATGGAAAGATCAGATGAATAATTGCCTCAAGCCCTGAGGCTATTCAAAAATCAGGTAGCTGCTAATTGCCCTTCAAAGAGCTGAGCTCCTGCAGTTTGCAAGAGAGCTGCTAATTACCCTGCAAGGAACTGAGCTCCTACAGTTTTCAAGCTTGTGTAAATATAAGGAGGTAAATGTTTGAGCGTCTTTTTCTGGTGTTTTTTTCCCAATGTTCATCAATGACAGGTAGTGGGGGCAGGTGAAGGCTGGGTCACATAACTAAGCCCCTCAAGCCTTGAGGCTATTCATTAGGGCTGCCTCATTACGAGAGACGATTGAGTTTTTTTGCCAATAAATAAATAAAATATGACTTATAAATAAATAATGTCTTTCTAGATCGCATTTTTTAAAACCTCAGCCTCGTAAAGATAGGTGGGTCCCGATAGAGTGTCAGTTTAAAAAGTGGGTCCCGGTGCTAAAAGGTTTGGGAACCACTGGCCTAAGTAGCAATATAATTAGTCCTGACTATCTCCTTAGATCATCAGAGAAGGCCCTTTTGCGGGTGCCGTCGCCCAGGGAGGTGCGAGGGGCAGCGGCCAGAAACAGGGCCTTCTCAGTAGTGGCACCAACCTTATAGAATTCCCTTCGCTTTGATTTATGAACTGCTCCCTCCTTGAACACTTTCCGGCGAGGCCTAAAAACCTTCTTGTTCCAAGAAGCCTTCTGAGCCCCTGCCTTTTTTAACATCTCGCTGGTACAGATGGGGGTGCTGCTGTTTTTATGCTCCTGTTTTGACTGTCGCCATGATCGTTTTAATCGATTTTTAGATATTGTTTTTATTAATTGTCATTAATTGTTTTTTACTGTTTTAAAATGTGATATTTTTATATTGTATTGTTTGTATTTTTTTTCTGTTGTAAGCCGCCTTGGGTCCCTTCGGGGAGAAAGGCGGGCTAAAAATACTGTAAATAAAAAAAAATAACCAACTAGATCCTCAGTGCTGCAATCAATTTTCCAATAGATAGATAACTCTGGGATTGCCAATTTGCAGCTGGACCACAAGGAGTGGTTTAAGAGTCCCAAGCAAAGCTGGCTATCAACAGAGATGGGAGTCAAGTGAAGGGAGAAGGTTAAGAACACTGAGTGCTTCCTTTTAACCACGGCGGAGCCCTGCAAGGGGAATATCCAGCCCCGGTCCCTGGAAGAGGTACAGCTTGCTGGATTCTGATTTTTAATTGCACACTTGAATCCATCTGCTACGGCAATGTAAATTTCCCCCTTTCCCTCCAGCTTGCCATAATTGGCTGCCTTGACGTGTGTCCACGGAGCATTGTGCGAAGAGCAGTCCACGGAAGGCTCATTACCAGCATTTACCTGTGTCAGCTGTTTGCGCAGCCCCCACGCCAACGTAACATTTTCAGGCTTCGTAAATGGAAGTCAGCAGAAGCGCCAAAGTGCTCCCGAGAGGCTCCTGCAAATTCATGGGTAAGCAAAGCTCCCTGCATGTGTGAGTGTGAGAGCGAACGAGCAATGCAACACCAGAACCCCCCATGAAAGCTCAGCCCAGATAAAAGGCTCTCGGTTTTTTGCACAGCAAACAAATGACATCACACCTGCTCGGAAGGTAATTGCATTGCCCCAAAAGATCCATCCATGGAAGACTAGCCAACTGTGCAGAAACGTAGTCCAGTAGCCCGCTTTTGGATCACACCGTTCCTCCTGCATATAGCTCTTATTGCGTCATTAAGCCGTCATTTGATTGAACTGAAGATCAGGGCTGTCAGAAGTGAGGACTTGCTTTGCACGTAGGAGATCCCCATTTCAAACCCTGGCACCTCCGATTTAGGCTGCAATTCTGGGCAAGAAGAACGCACTCTGCCGAGATCTAGAACTGAATGGGAAAGATCCAATTGCAAGTCAGGCTTGGAGGATCCAAGCTCCCACTCTTAGGGTGTCACAGTCGGGGGGGGGGGGGTCCTCGGTCCTTTAGATGTGAGAACAGATGGAAAGTATTTCAGTTTCCTTGCTTTGGCCATGCTTTGGCAACTGTCAATGCAACTGGTAATGGCCAGTAATGGCCAATAGTAGCAGACGCACCATCTCAGGCACAGTAAGGGTTTGGGGGTCACCCTGTGACCTCCAAAGAAAGCTACAGAGCAGGTGTGCACAATCTCCCCCTGAGAAATATGACTTGTTTTATAGAACAGGGGTTCTCAACCTTTGGAGGCCCAGGTACATATCATGGTCCAATTTTCTGAAGTATCCCCTGTACACAGAGGTGTACATCAGGTGCTGTAACCAAGGATATTTTAAAGAAAATTCCTGTGGATTTGCCAAAGCAATGTGGTGATACCTCCTTGCTCATTTGCAGCAAGGAAAGTGGGTTGCCCAAGGCCAGACAGAAAGAGCTGCAGAAGCAAACAGTAGCTCAGTAGGCCAGGAAGGAGAAGGCACAAGCAACTGACTGGCCAGCCTGCAACGAAAGTTGTGGACGCCATAATTATGCCTGAGAAGAGACAGAGTGGAACCAGAATTCAGCAGCAAGAGTATGAAATTGCCAGACTTGAAGACGTTATATGTCAGCTAGTCTTGGAGGCGCAAATGATCAGGCGTCTCTTACCATGAGCATAATACAAGAGATGGAAGAATTGCAGCAGAACTTTCAAGACCTCTTGAGCAAAAGAGGAGAGATGGAGTTGGAGAAATCTCTCTCCAGCGTCACAAAAGCTTTGCAGACAACATCGTATGCTTAGAAAAGACTATCTTCTGGAGCAACGGGCCACATTCACAGAGGCAGGCTGCCCTCAAGACACTACCCAGAGATATGTACAACAATGCCAAGCAACTTTTGTCTCTCATTTCTGAATCGCACCCAAAACTTTCTGGAAACAGTACTCCCAGTATATAATTTCCATGAGAGCAGGTCACTGCTGAAGAGCATTGGGATGACTAAAAACCCCTTCTTGCTCATGGTGAGCTCTTCCTCCCCAACCTTCAGCAAAGCCTGCTGGGAGATACGCAGATACGCTACTACTACTCCAGACACCTCTGCCTGCTTTCCAAGCAATGATATAAGAAAGAGCAAGAAGATTGGGGGGAGGTGGGAATCTACCTTATAGAAAAGAGTTGTCAATATGAACCTTGGGGCCAGATGTTTAAATCCATGGTCCTCCATCACTCAGATGAAGTTGAAAGATCATCTCCCTTATTTTTTCAAAGAGCTGAAACAACAGCTATATTTTGATAAAGCCCCTGGATACTTCAGCAATTTTAACATATTTTTCCCATTATGCTTTTCAAAGACGTGGGGATTTTTTTTCTCCCGCTAGAAGCTTAAATCATCGATGTGGCATAAATGCAAAACAACCCAGCCAATTGTGTTGCGGTACAGCTTTCAAGGCATTATGATGCCAATAACTCAGAATACCAGGAAATTTCCTTCTCAGTAAATTCACTTTACTGGTTATCGCTTGTTCTACCCCTTGCAAAGTAAGCATATTTCTACCATTAAACGCAAGCAGTAAAACAACCCCCACTTCCTGAGACAAATTGGTCTCTTCTACTCAGCCAGAGTTGGTCTCATAGCTGACCCAAGACACACACACACCCAGCAGCTGAGATCTAATGCTACTCCCCTTGGTCATGAGCACACTTGGTCATGCGCACCTATGCACCACCACTTTCCCAATCCCTGGACTTGAAAAGAAAGAGGGGACTGGATTGGAAGAGGAAAAGTTGTGGGTTAGAGCACAGGAGCATCAGAGAGCAAAAATCTCCATTCACTTGTATGGAGCAGGGATGAGTCCGCTATTGGGAGAGCCCTTGAGGAAGACGCACAGCGGTGCTCCCCATTTACAACAGCAACAAATTATTTTCGCCTCCGGCAAAAACAAAAAAACAAAAAAAGAGTCTGCGCTACCCCTGCATCCTGGTAATATTTGTGACATGGGATAAGGGGCAAGGGTGTGGTTTGCCAGGGATCTGTGGACACACTTGACATGTACGTAGCTCATGAAAAGGGCACTGAAGTGCAGAAAGGAAAAAACTGCAGACGGAGACAGCAGCCATGACATTAAAAGACGCTTACTCCTTGGAAGGAAAGCTATGGCAAATTTAGACAGCATAATAAAAAGCAGAGATATCACCATGCCAACAAAAGTTCGTATAGTCAGGGCGATGGTGTTCCTAGTAGCAATGTATGGTTGCGAGAGTTGGACCATAAGGAAGGCTGAGCGCCGAAGAATAGATGCTTTCCAACTGTGGTGCTGGAGAAGACTCCTGAGAGTCCCTTGGACTGCTAGGAGATCAAATCAGTCAATCCTAAATGAAGTCAACCCTGACTGTTCCCTGGAAGGACAGGTACTAAGGCTGAAGCTCAAATATTTTGACCACCTAATGCGAAGAGAGGACTCTCTGGAGAAGACTCTGATGCTGGGAAAGATTGAAGGCAAAAGGAGAAGGGGAAGGCAAAGGATGAGATGGTTAGACAGCATCACCGATGCAACGAACATGAAAATGAGCGAACTCAGGAAGATAGTGGAGGACAGGAAGGCCTGACGGGATATGGTTCATGGGATCACGAAGGGTCGGACACGACTTAATGACTGAACAACGACAAACGTGTCCAGGAGGAGGACAACAGGCAAGGGTTCCATCAACAAATCCTTTAACTCTGAAATGCCAACTTGCTACTTGACATCTGAATGCCACAAAATGTCCATCCGTATTAATTCACCATTTACTCAGTATGTGTTAAGTCCTCAAGCTTTCATCTCTTGACATTAGAGTTCCAAAGTCCATTCATTTTTAAACGAAAGTGCCAATATTCCCATCACATTGTGTGGCTTTAATTTAGCAACAAACCATCTTACCATGAAAGGCCACCTCAAAATAAGGGATAGCCTTTGGGGGGAGGGATCCCTTGTGGCCCCTGGAAAATGCCTGGCTTGGACAGACTGTAGAGATATCAAGCTGGAGCTAAATTTGCAAAGTAATCAATATATTCCCTCTGGTAGCTCATTCATTAATGCTACAAAGGCTTCACGATCGGTGATGCGCACGAATCAATTCAGGTCCCTGCTAATTGTACAGGAGAGAAGGGCGTTAAAGGGCAAGCGACACTGCTGAATGTAAGAGAGGTGTCCTGTTCAGTGCTGCTGGGCCACTGGTTTGGCTCCTACGCTCACCCAGGAATGCCACAGTCCTGACATGTGCAACCCGCAAGAGGATGAGGAAGACACTCCATGATGTGCTCCAAGCCAAACCCACATAGCTCAGCACAGGATTTGCTCAGTGCTGAATGGGTGAGGGTTTTCAGGGCATGGGCCCATGATGTGGCATTGCCCTAAACAACCTGGGTAGTGATTTTGAGTCTGATCCTGAGGACGAGGGACCCTGGGCCAGAGTTTGAAGAGACCCAAAAATGGCACTCTTAAAGCCTGAGCCCCTTAAAGAATGGGCCTTTCCTGCACCAGGAACCTTGGGCTTCCGAGTGACCACAAACCAATGCCAGCATCAGGCTAGACAAGACTTGATACAGAGGAGGAGTCCAAGATCTAGTCCAGAGGGTTGTCCCTTGAAGGCTCTCTACTCTCTAATCAGGAAGGCAGAGGCTAGGGGCTCGAAGTCCACTGTACAACTCTAGCTGTTGCTGAGCAAGTGGCTTCTTCGGAGCTGTCCATGGTGCTGGTAGCACCATGGACAGCTCCGGAGAAGCCACTTGCTCAGCAACAGCTAGAGTTGTACAGAGGACTTCAAGCTAGTTCAATCTAGTTCTGACTGGCTTTGCCAATCTAGAGCCTCCTTAATTCTTCTATATGGGTTAGCACCTATATTCCAAATATCACACTGGAACCAGACCATTTCAAGAAACTGCCTCCCTCCATAGGAGTCCTTTGTTCCCAAGTCCTTTGTTCCACTTCTGAGGCCCCCTTCAGGGCAGACACATGGCGAGCAAGTAGGAGAGGGGTGGCCTGTCAGAACATCCCAAATCAGGAACGTGCCATATTGCTTCTTGCCTTGCAATGAGAAGTGAAGATGGTTTTGTCTCCAGGGGGCTTTTCCACGATAGTTTTAATTCAAAGGGCTGATTGATGCTGCCACTTTTGAACTCAGTGGTAACTCTGCTTTAAATTCATGGTACATACAGTATTTGTCATTTGCTTGCCATTTTATCCTTTGTAACCTGACTTGATACTTTTTTTTAAAGATGAACAGAAATGCTATAACAAATGCATGCAGGTTGATTGTGTTATCAATTCATATCACAAAGCAGAGACCTGACTACTGTATTCTGTCCCATCTCTGAGCCAATGATCACTGGCGTCACTACAAGGGGGGGCGGAGCTCTAAGTGCTGCTGAAATCACAGCCTCCTTTACACAGACGAACAAAGCGACCCCGCCCTTTCATGGAAGCGAAAGCAGTTGCTTTCGCTTCCCTGAAAGCCTCCGAGGGTGAGGGGGCAGGGCCGCTTTGTTCGTCTGTGTAAAGGAGGCTCTGATTTCAGCAGCACTTAGAGCTCCGCCCCCCCTGTAGTGACACCCGTGCCAATGATGCCTGTTCTAATGTCCAGTGAAGTGTCTAATTCCTCTTATGTATATTCATTATGAATACCTTATTAATACACATTTTGTATTAATTTTGTATTTGTAATACACACATTTTGTATTTGTAGTACACCAATTTTGGGGTTCCTCTCAAGATGAAACATCTGAGAATGTCCAAGGGATGCCTTGAAGTGTTCAAGGGACACACATTTCCTGAGAATGTTCAAGGAAAATGAGGTTCTATAGTATAGCAGGGGATACTTCAGAAAATTGGACCGTGATAGGGGGTACCCGGGCCTCCAAAGGTTGAGAACCCCTGTTCTATACAACAAGTCATATTTCTCAGGGGGAGATTGTGCACATCCCTAGTTCTTAATCAGGTTGGGACTAGGCTTTGGGAAACCTCCCAGCGTCCCTTGTCTTGAGCCTAACATCAACATGTTGTTTCTGCTCGCTTTCTCTATGTGCAGGAACCCTAAATATGCCACATTATTTGCCATTGCTATGGAGACAAATGAGAAGCCACTGAAAGGATTATGGTTGCAATCCAGGCAAGAGGCAACAAGAACAGATGGACTCTTAATAGCCATGCAAATGTTCTTTGTAATAAAAATAAATGTCGGGAGTGGGGAAAGGTCCAAAATATATTACTACGAAGCAGACTGCCACTTTCAAAGTATGTCTACCATCTATTATTTCAGGGCACTGAAATCGTCATCGTCGTCATCATCAACACCACCTTACGGAGTGTTCTGCTAATGGTGCGGATGTGGCATTTCCCCCCCCCCATGTGCCAATTAAGAGGCACTTTGACTTTCAACGGGTTCCCTGCGCAAGAATTAAGTTCTACCACCATCATTCTGCTTTATTTGAGCCATATGTTCAAATAGCCTCCTTGTGCTTTTTTAGTTTAGAATGAAATATTGAGCGCTTAAAAACTTGGTCATGTTTTTGGGGGGAAGAAGATGCACCCAGTTGAACTAGGAAACAATCTATCAGGACGACCTCCTCCAGGTCTCCGACCCGCTTGAATGGAAGGAGAACCGTGCAAGAAAACGGTGCCCTGTGATTTGGAGAGGGGCACTGTGTGATTTCTGTTTGATGGCTGCCATTGTTCCCAGGATGCCCATTGAAATGGGGCGTTTGGAGAAATGCAAAATAGTAGCCACCAGTTGATTGGAGCTGCAAGGAACTCCAGTAATTTTCATCTCCCTGAACATCACTAAAACAATGGCAATGGGGGGGGGGATGCAATTGCCTCCTGTTGGAAACCCTGAGAACTGCTGTCAGTCAGTATGACTCTACTGTGATAGATGCAGGACCAACCCAAGACCTCCTGAAGCCTGAGGTGACAATGCTGAATGATGCCCTCCCTTACCTTATGATGTGCCAACCTCAGCTCCACCCACTCTCCAATGTTCTAGTGCTGAACACTCTCCTCCCCTCCACATTTCCTCTTCCTCGCTGTCCCCCTCTTCCTTTTCCAGTCTGCAGAATGGAAGGAGAAACAAGTAGGTAGAAAGAGTGATGGGTGCCCTCCCACCAATCTGCTGCATTAGGCAACTCAGTTGGCCTCATGGGTGGGCCGGCCCTGGACAACTGGACTATCCAGCATTAAAGCAGCCTCATATGTTCATGTGCTCAGTTTCTGCCACTCCATTTCTGCCACATTCAGGCCAAACGTTTTGAATGTTCAGTCCATCCTTAGTCAAGCGAAGAAGCAAATCTGTTCACCTCCGCCTCCTAAATCACTTCACCAACAAGGACTGGAGAGATACTGTCAGCAAGCAGAGAGGGAGGAGAAGACAATAGTCTCTGCTTAGGGAACATGACTAGGTATGATGTGGAAATCTGGAATAATCAGGATGCCATCTACAGACTCTTGTTCTATCAAACTTTGAGTTGTCTGGAGGTGGATGGGTAGCACCTCTCCAGGATTTCAGACAGAGAAGGGTCTTTCGGAGCTCTGCCTGGAGATATTGCCAGGGGTTGAACTTGCTGGGATCTTCCTCACACAACACACATGCTCTTCCTCTAAGCTGTTCTCCCTCTCCAACACAAGAGAATTAATGAAGCCCACTAAATGCATTCCAGATTGGATCTAGACCAGGAGTTCTCAACCTTTGGAGGCCCAGGTACCCCCCGATCATGGTCCAATTTTCTGAAGTACCCCCTGCTAATTAACTGCTAATTAATTGGATTAATTAATTAATTAATTAATTAATTAGGTAATTTATCATTAAATAAAAAAGTACTAAAACAATTTTAAATGTGAAAAAATGTCTTATTTAACTCTGTGTGTGTGTGTGTGTGTGTGTGTGTGTGTGTGTGTGTGTGTGTGAGAGAGAGAGAGAGAGAGAGAGAGAGAGAGAGAGAGATGCAAGAATCTCTTTTTTTCTCCAAGTCACACTTCCCAAAATCAGCTTCTCCCCACCCCACCAAAGTACATTTTCCAAAGTACAAAAATAAGCCCAAAACCAAAATCAGAGAAACAGAAGGGCTCCGAAAATAATTACAATTTAAAATCCATGTTAATTAACACTTAATTAGCTGCTGATGGAGCAGATAAGGGGCAGGGCTTGGCGTACCCCCAGCAAGAGGTCCACGTACCCCTAGAGGTACCCGTACCACAGGTTGAGAACCTCTGATCTAGACCACTGTTAGAGGCTATAGGACTCTAGTTAGAGGCTATAGGACTCCAAGAAGGATCTGGGAAAGGCCCTGAACTTGCTCATGAATCTCTTATGGTTGCGTACATCCTATGAATGTCACTGGTATTCACTAGAATGTCTAAAAACTCCTGAGAAGACACCTCCCACCGGCCGTCCACCCTTGAATGATTTTGCAACAGCAGCAGGAATGGAGGAGGCCTCGATCCTTGCTGCTGAGTCTGCAACCTGCTCCAGGGCACAATGGGTCACTGGGATGATCCAGGCCCTTTGCATTATGGGAAATGCTACTCACATGTTGAGAGAGCAAAGTGTGGCTTGAATTGCAGGGAACGGGGCCTCTTCTACGCCACTTCGGCCTCCCCTGCAAAATCATCACTAGGGTGAGAGCTGAAGGGAGCATTGGGCAAGGGGGCCTGTGAAAATGCCAAGCTCTCAAAGGCAAACTGGACCATGCTACAGTTTTCAGACCCACTTCCAACATTTGGTGGGTATCTCAGTCAATGAAGAATGTCGCAAGCAAATCTGCTACCAGAAGCACCTTGGACAGAGGGAGAGGTGCATAAATAATCACAAATACCAACCATTATCATACATGGTTATTGTTCTGCAGATGGTATCTGGGCTCGCGTGCTGTAGAAATTTATGTTCAGGTGCCAAGTGTCAGTAGCTCAGGAAAGGAATTAGTGCCATCATGTGCCGGCTGAAGGTTAACTTGCCGAAATACATTTTGCTGGTGAAATAAGAGACTCTGAATTGTCCACTGATGTTGTAATACGAGCTGTGACTTTAACCCTTTTTGTGATTTAAAATCCAGAGGAACCCCATTCTTTTCCCGCTCTCCCTTGAAGAAGCAGATGGTCAACATTTACAGAGTCATTGGAAGAGTCTTTCCTTGCTTAACAAGGTTTCCACGCTCAAGCACTGGACACATTTTGGAGATGAATCAATACAATATTTTGAAACGATTGGCCTGGACAAAATGAGGAACATCTTTTTAATGAAGCGGATTGGCAGGAGAGCTTCCCGGGAAAGCTGGCGACAGTTTGCTGAGTGGGGGGGGGGGGGAGGGAGAGAGAGAGAGAGAGAGAGAGAGAGAGAGAGAGAGAGAAGGAACGAAGCCACCAGGTATATTAAAAATGAGTGTTAAAATTTTTAATACAAGGGTGGATTATGATACATTGTTAAAGTTAATTATGCTTAAGAACAGAGCCACAAACCTTTATGGGGCAACCAGGCTATGAATTCCGGATGTGTTTTGTAAGGGGAGATGCCTCAAATCTACTCTCTTGTCCTCATGGGAGGTATGGAGGTTCTCCTGGAATTTTGAATCACCCATGAAAGTTCTCGCAAAACCTGCCACCGAAGGACCCCTGGAATACCTTGAATATCAGTGCAATCCTATCCAACATACACCACCGGTGTAACCAGTGGGGGAGGCAGGGCGGGAGGCTTTGGAGGGGAGGGGAGATTTAAATCCCCTTTGAATCCCCCTTTGGAGGGGATTTGAATCCCCTTTCTGTTCTGGGGCCTCCCATTCTCGCTGCACTGCTGCTTACACCAGTGGTGTAAGTTGGATAGGATCACCCGCATCGCTAGAGCGTGATGGGGGGGCGGGCCACCGGGGGGGTGACGCGTGCAGAAGGGTGACGCGCGTGCGCATCGTCCTCCGGAGGCTCCGAGGCCGGGAGAAGGCCTCAGAGCATCCTCCCGGGCCGGTGAGACTGTGTCACAACATAATTTATAACGTTTTTCGCGCATGCGCAGACCGTTCCTGAGGGAAAAGGGCAGCCCTTGGCCCTCAGAAACGTTATGCGCAAAAACCGTTATAAATTACGTTTTGACGCAGTGGGCCTCGTCAGAAGGCCCAGGACAGCTGGCCGGTGAAGACGTCCCCAGAGCCGGCTGCAACAGAAAGGCGCGGAAAATCTGGCACAGGTCTGAGTGGCGGGGGGACAGAGTCGGGGGGCACCCGGGGCAGTGTCCCGTCGAGTCGCCCCCCAAAAAACCTGCACCGAAATTCCATTTAGGGGCTGTGGGGGTTATTAGGGTGACGCGCGCGCCCTAGTGACACCACTGTGCTATAGGTCTCATAACTGTCAGTCAAATACTGAGCCGCATTAACAGCTTGACAATTCCAGGATGGCACATTGCAGTGTGCGATGCTTTTGCTACTGCTGAAGCATACAAGAGGGCCCTTCCCTTCCCACGAACTACCCGCACTCAGGAACAACAGGAAGTAGGAGCTGGAGTACAAGGAAACGATGACAACTGAACAGTCAATGGCAATGACTTGAGACCTGGAACCAGCAGCTGGGGCATAGTGAGAAAAATGGAAATGGGGCAATAGCTCTTGACTAGGTAGATGGAGAGTGGGGCTGCGAATGAGACTTGTCCAAGTCCATCTGGCAAATGAGAGCCAGCATAGCAAAACTTAGAAATAATAATAATAATATATAATAATATACAATATTTATATACCGCCTTTCTTGGTCATTGGATTTCTCCTCCAACTTTAATCCAAGGCGATGTACATGGGCAGGCTGTCCTAACCCCCCCTGGGGGGGGGTTTACAATATATATAAATGTCCAATCTTTCATGAACGGCTACTTTCCAGGTGGTATCCTTTTTACAGTCTGACAATTCTGCTGGCTGGCGCCTCTCACACTCGACCGAGGTAGCTGGAGGCTCTTACCTCTCCTCCTGGAGGCTTTCACAGCTTTTTGCTGGCGGTGTGTCTCGAACTTATCAAGTTCACCGGTCTTCTGGCTTTGCAAGGCAGCAGCTCTCCCAACTGAGCCAGACTCTTCTGCCAAGGCACAATAGGTCGCCAAAGTTCTGAGTCACCAAGTGTGCAACATGAATTTGCCCAGCTCGTAAGGCTCAGATAATTACGAGTCAAGTGTCATTTCCTTGACAATTTCTTCTCTGGTTCATGGTCAGCATTCAGGCCGGCCAGGCTGTTTTGCAGGAACATATGCAAAAGTTTTCTTTTTTATGAAACACTTTTGAAGGTGAAACTTCCATTGAACCTGTCGTCGTTGAAACTCCTGTTCATTGCTCTGAATTGCTATGAAACCACGAGTCCAGATCGAGCAGCTTTTTGTGGAGTATCTTCTCTCTTTGAGTATATTCACTCAATTCTTTCTTGCCAGATCTAAAACCCTCTCTTGCTTCTGGGTTTGGGGTGGAGTGGGAGTTGAATGCTACAATTCCTAAAAGATAATGATATAAGGCACAACACATATTCACTGACATGAGTTGGAAGGGAATTCTTGGGAAAAGGCAGGCTTTATTTAGAGAGAAATATTTATTTTGAAATTAGAGAAGCGGATTCTGAATCGAGCCAAAGGGAATTAGTTCATTGCTACCCAGAAGTCCCACATACAGGCATAGTATGGAAAACAAGTTCATAGGTCAAGTTTAGATGAAGTGGGCTCAAGATAAATCTGTCCCTGGGCAATGGGAGAGGAGCCAGCTCTTTTCCACCATCAGTTTTTCAAATACACCTGCATCTCCATTGCCAACTTATAATTCATTTTTTATGTGCAATTTGAAAGACCTCCACAGAGCTCTATTGCTTTTGCAGCTTGAGCAGGGAAATTTTTACCTCGTCCCAGAGGTCTCTGAATGTCAGCTCTGGTCAGGTCTGACAATAAGTTACTTTATGCTCTCTCATTGGAATGTTCCCTCTGGGCTCCTAACTCTTCTCTTGTCTTTTCATCAGCCTCATTTAAATATTTCCTCCCAATTACAGGAGTTACTGTAATGATTACTAGATGGAGAACAGGTGGGAAGATAAGAGCTCAACTCAAGTCACAACAGTCTGAAACTCCAAGGAACAAACCTGTGTGTGTGTGTGTGTGTGTGTGTGTGTGTGTGTGTGTGTGTGTGTGTGTGAGAGAGAGAGAGAGAGAGAGAGAGAGAGAGAGAGATCCCCTCTCACCCAGGAGGAGTGGAAGCAGAATAAAAGATCTCAAATGGGTAGTGATGCTGTCAAAATTATAGACTCGTAGAGTTGGAAGGTTACCCATGAGGTCATCTAGTCAACCCCCTGCCTGTAGCAGGAAATCCTCCCAGAGCATTTCCAGCACGTGCTTGTCGAGCCATTGCTTGAAGATCTCCAGAGAGGGAGAATCCACCACCTACCTTGGTAATTAGTTCCACTGCCAAACCACCCTTACTGTTAAGAATTTCTTCCCGATATCCAACCAAAGTCTCCTCTCGTGCAGTTTGAACCCATTTGATCTAGTTCTACTCTCAGAGGCAGGCGACGGTACAGCTGGCTCTAAATTCATAGTTAGCCAGTCTGAACAACAAATCCTGATCAAAATCCCCATGTTCTCAGGATAGACAGCGTGCATACTTAATTTGTGGAACTCACTGCTACAAGGCATGGTGATGGCCACTAGCTTATATGGCTTTAAAAGTGGACTCAACAAGTTAATGGAGGAGAATAGTTCTACCAATGGGTAGATGGATGTGAAGGAAGGCACTTGATGTCTCCATTTTGTATTTGCATTATGTTATATATGTAGTACCGTAAAAATGTTTGCCTGAAGGCAACATGTTCTTGTATGTTCAGCTCTAGGCAGAAAAGTTAAAAGATCAACCCAGAAAACAGAACACAAAAAGTAGTGTTCAGAGAAGGGGGAAAAAAAGACGTTGGGGAATTGGAGAAATGAAACTTAAAATTGGCCATTGATTGGGCAAAATCTGGAAGGAAAAGGTCAATGTTTTTCTTCGCAGTTGGGCTGAGCAAGAGCACAGTTAAGCTTGGAAAGAAGTAGTCGAAACAGAGTTGCTGCAGCTTTAACAAGAGAGAACCAGGCCAAAGAGAGCTAGGACTGCTACAAGTGGACAAGAAACAGGAACAGGATTGATAAACCAAATCCTGGACGCATAATTCTACAGGTGGGTGCCTGCTGACTTTAAGGAACAGGCAACTTTGCACAGATGTGGGAAACCCAAAACCCAAGGTTAACACGTGTTTTCTAAGAGCATCCAAAGTCATGTGCTGCTTTGTGGGGTAGGGGGTGACAGAATTGCTTTAAGTATCAAGGAGCTGGAAGTGTGGGGCATTCCCCCATCCCGGGGGCAGATTTCTCCCTGGCATCATAATGTGATAGTATCATGCGCTGCTGCTGCTGCTACTGCTGCTGCCGCCACCGCTGCTGCTGCTGGAGATTTGTGGGACTGGAGAGATGAATGCAAAAGCAAGAGAAGCAGGGGGAGGGGGGAGGTTCTCCCCAGGAGACTCACAATTTAATTATAAACGCGAGTCCAGCTCATGCTACTTTTCATCTCCTTGACTGGCTAAACGATGCTGTTGATTGGATGCTGGAGCATGAGCTAGTTTTTGGCTTGCAAGACAAAAACACGCACACACACACACACCAAGCATGTGTTACAACTGAAATTCCAATTATAACAAAAGCAATCTGCAATTAAGGCTGAGGACGAGTGCCCTGCCCCACCCCGGGGGAAATACACAGGGCAGAGCAATCAGGGTTGTGGCTTGACAAGCCCCAAGGAGAGTCACCCTTACTAGTAGGATGGAGAAGCTAGCCACACCCACTCAGGGATGGCCAGAAGGGCCACCAATGTCTGAAGAGGGACTTGTGGCCCAGGTACGCTCAGTGGACAAAGCTCCATCTTAGCCAATGAGCTGCTCTTTGCTTCAAGCCCAGTTCCCAGACAAATGGATGAGATGAAACCTCTTTGTTCATGCTTAAGAACAGTCTTGTTCCATTTGTAGCAATAAGCAAGGCTTGGAGTATGCTGCATGGCAGAAAGAGCGCCAAACCTGCCTTTCAAAATGCAGAGGTGACGACTTTCCAGCCCCAAGGAACTCTCCCCCCCCCAGGGCAGATGAACTGACAAAACAAGAACAAAAAGAATTCCAAACATCTGGCCTAGATTATCCAATTTCTATCCGCCTTTTCATTTAGTGGTTTTGCTCCGGGCCCCTTGGCTTAACAACTCTAAGAGCTTCTAACCCTTTTAATAACCATTTGAGACATAATCTGCACACACGCTCTGCTCCCTGCTTTCATGCCCCTGTGAAATCTGATTTTTGACTTAGGCAAAAGCCAAAAGACCACCTGCCAGGGCTCTGTAGCCAGCTGGCAAATCCCAGGTCAGAACAGGCCTTCAAACTTGCATGTGCACAGAGAGGAAATGTCAATAGTGTAGACTCCTCCATTGCTAAAACCAGGACCTTATGGTGACAGGGTCTTCTTGCCTACAAGAACAAGTCAGCAACCCAACCACCTAGTGTGTAAAATAGATCTAGCCCAGGGGTGGCCAACCTTTCCACATGATTTGAATGCTCCTGGCCCTTTAAATGGTTGCATAGGTGAGGGCATTTCAGCAGGTGCAGCTGCTATAGCAGCACCATCAGCAAGTGCAGCTGCCAAGATTCTGTCTTCTACACAACTCTTAAGAACGCAGAGGCCCTCAGGGTGGGAGGTTGGCCAGCCCTGATGTAGCCCAAGAGAACGAGCAGAGTCTTTTCTGCTGTATGACCAGCTGGTGATGGTGAAGAGATGCCCTCCCTTCGTGTCACAGCGGTGGGGACAGAGGCTTGCTGCTGCTAGACTGGTGCCTGCTCTCTGAGCTACCAAAAGGACAGGTTGCAGCAACCAAGCTCCCCCCGACACACATTTATTAATTATACCCAGCCTTATGTACCAAGCCATTCATTCATGTCCCACTGTTTCTCCAAGAAGCTCAGGGGTGTCTGATGCAGGACTACAGATGTTGTACAGGGAAGCACATGTGGGAGGAATATGGTCCTTTGCGTACCCAGGTTCCAAGTCATTGTGTTTGAAGGTATGGGGTCTTCACAGATCCTGGAAATGGACAACCATAGACTGCATCTCGTTCTCAGCACAGTTGCCTGCAGCCCCAGCTGCCCCTCCCCATACCAGACTTGTGATCCCCCTCCTTACCTAGCAGGTATCCCTTATCTGTCCCAGGAGGGACACCTGCACAGTCAGAAGTAACACACATCACTTCACCCAGACTTGCTCTTTACTTTTCAGGCTTTCCTCCCAGTTGTTGTTGTTGTTGTTGTTTTTCTTGAGCCAGGAGGCGGAAAAGCTCCCCCTAGTCAAGTCACTGGGTGGGGTGGGAGGGAAGAAAGTGTTGATGTTAATATGATGTCATGGCTACAGCGATTTATCGGAATAAATGCTTTCCTGGCATCTCTTTGAGGTCCTAAGGCTTTTCTTCTCATCCCATCATCGCCTCTTCCTCCTCCTCCTCCTCTCATTGCTCTTTCAGGTATTGTGACGCAGTTGAGGCTTACGCCAGGTTGTCTCGCGGCCCTTGCCTGATGCAGCAACAGTCCAAGCAAACCTCGCAAGACCCCACCCCCCCTCCCGCACAAAAAGGAGTCCTGATTACTTCTGTGATTCCAGACCTAGGAGGGGATAATTTAGGAGCCATTAAAAACTAATTCTCTATAATATGACATTGAAGCACGGTGATAAAATGGAGTTTAAGCAGTCGCCACTGGAGGAGCCAGGGTGATTAAGCTTTCCATCTATCTCGACGTGTCTGGACTTCCATCCTGGCACACGAGTCAAGTCCGTGGGCACGGAAGGAGAAGATGGGGAGGGAGGGAAGGCATCCGAGTTGGAGTGCAGCAAGGAGATGGGTAGATCCTGCTCGCCCTTTGTGCAGGGGCAGGAGGGCCCCGATTCTGTGCGGCATGCACAGGCGCAGGGTCTGAATGAAGTGGGATGTGGGCAAAGAAGAGAGGGGAAAGGACAGTTGCAAAACATACAAAAATGGTTCGTAAATTAGGGTGTGGCGTTTAGCACCATCTGGTTGGTTTTTTCAGCTGTCGGTCATTAAGGGCCCAATCCTATCCAACGTTTCAGCACTGATGCAGCTGTGCCGATGGGGCATGTGCTGCATCCTGGGGGGGGGCAGTCACGGAGGCCTTCCCAAAGAAAGGGAACATTTGTTCCCTTACCTTGAGACTGCATTGCAGCTGCAATGGCGCTGGAAAGTTGGATAGGATTGGGACCGAAGTGCAATAAGACAAAATAAGGTTCTAAAGATAGTCAAGCTTTCCTTGCTGCAGTACTCCAGAAGAAACTGGTGACATTCCCATTACACTGGTTACACGGAGACCTATTTTATTTATTTTATTTTTCACATTTTTTATACCGCCCTTCCTCCAAGGAGCTCAGAGTGGTGTACATATTTCCTCCCCTCCTTTTTGTCCTCACAACAACTCTGTGAGGTAGGTGGGGCTGAGAGATAGTGACTGGCCCAAGGTCACCCAGGAAGCTTCGTGGCTGAGCGGGGATTTGAACCTGGATCTTCCAGGTCTAAGTCCGACTCCCAAACCACTATACCAGTGCTAGCTAGTTGCTTTTTAACAAAGAGTCAGGGAAAGTGTTGAGCTACCTTGCTTTTTTTTTTTTTTTTTGCATTTCTGCCCGTACAAAACATTTTGTATCTATTACCTTTCAGTTCTTACAACAACCCTGCATTGCGTCCATCTTGCAGCTGATGCAGCAGACGCCAAGTGGCTTGCATAGTTTAGTTATTTAAAAGATTTTTTTGTTGCTTTCCCCAGAGCTCATAATTCCTCGCCATAATGATGGCCACTGAGTGACGTCATGGCAGAGAGGGTGAAATTTAAACCAGCAACGTCCGGATTCACATTTCAGATGCAGAGCCACATTCCTCCATTTGGTACATGGGAATGTTGCTCCTGACTGTTCCCTGGAAGGACAGGTACTGAGGCTGAAGCTCAAATATTTTGGCCACCTAATGCAGAGAGGACTCTCTGGAGAAGACTCTGATGCTGGGAAAGATTGAAGGCAAAAGGAGAAGGGGAAGGCAAAGGATGAGATGCTTAGACAGCATCACCGATGCAACGAACATGAAAATGAGCGAACTCAGGAAGATAGTGGAGGACAGGAAGGCCTGGCGGGATGTGGTTCATGGGATCACGAAGGGTCGGACACGACTTAACGACTGAACAACAACAACAACCATGTTGCTCCTGTCCAGTCCTAGCTTGTTACAGCACACATTTGAGACTTTGAAATGGACACATTCATGCTCTGTCAACAGTGATGAACCTTAAGCACAAAATGGTTATAAAGCCTCCATATCCAGGGGCAGTGTATCTCCAGGTGAAGGAAAACTCAGAGGGGAAAGCAGGCACACTGGCTTGTGAGCGTCCCAGGGCTGGTATCTGTCCAAGAGTCACAGTGCTGAATTAAATGGATGTTTGGTTCATCTGTTCTTTTGCTATTCTTAGAGCTCCCTCTATAGATTATTATAATTACGCCATGTCTATAGGTTATTTCTTCAGAAGTCTGTCCCTTCAGGTTTAGAGCACCTTGTGTCAAATTAAGTGTGCATAGGAACTCTGTTTTACTGTGGCCCCCTCCCAAGGGGGCTGCCTTAATATCTTCTCCCTCCCCACCTACCCCTCTCTTTTTACGAGCTGTTCTGCAGCCCGTTTGGGCTTCTAGAGAAGAGGCAATTAAAAAGCAACCAGTTCGGGGAGAAAGAGACACCAGACAGGGGAAAGTTTTATAAGCACCTTGCATTGCCCTCTCGCATGAATAAATCTGCTTTCTTCATCTCCCTGCTTTAATGGAGGTGAAAGGCATCTGTGATAAATACCCAGGAAGAGAAGAAATACATCGCAGAGGGAGCCAAGGTTATGTTTATCATAAATTTCTTCACATTCCTTTTGAAGGAAGGAGCTTCATGCGATAGGAAGACAGGAAGGAGGGGGGAGAGAACAGAGAAGATCCACTCTCTTCGTGCTTCAGGCCAGATTTACTAGCTGCAGTGATAGGGTGCCTTTAACATTATCTACATTTTTATCGTAGAAGAACCTGAATGGTACAGAAGCCGCGGGCCTTATATTTTATCTGTTTGCCAGCCAAGTTTGCTGGGGGGTGGAAGCAATTGACCTCTGGGACAGTTGCTAGAAGACGCTTGTTCGAGGTGTGCTGAAATTCTCCCCCCCCCCATTTCACGGCATTGTGTATTTTTGCGGGAGCAAAATGGGGGGCTTGCCTCCGAAAGTGGTGGCAACATCAGTGGTGCGTCTGCCAGCTAGGTGATTTTCTCCTCCCAGAATGCCCCTCACTTCAAGTCGCGTCATTTACAAGGTGTGATGGGGGAATTGGAAAGATGCAGTGCATTTGTGTAGCATTTTTGACGGGGGGGGGAGATATTTGACTGTGAGGAGGAGCTCTGCTGGCTCTGATACTGCAAAATAGGCAATGCCAAAAGGGGGAAGTCCGCCCCCCTGTCCCCCACCCCTCAAGCATTCCAAAGTTCAGCCCAAAGTTCTCCTTAAAGTCCTCAAAGGAGACTGTATTGTTAAGTCCGCCTTAACAATTGCGTCAAACTGGATGTTCTCTGAATAAAACAGCACAAGAGCATTTTCAGTGCCTGAGTGACACATCCCAGGCATGGTGCTCGGCTTGACTGAAGCTCCCCTACTTAGGAACATTCAACTGGAGGACTTTCAAGGTAGGCCTGGCCCACTGTTCCCACTAAGCTGCCTCTTCAGAGACGGAAGAACACTCTGGTCTCTCGCTGCCTCTGAATGTGCCTCCAGCTGCAAACGTTTCTCCTCTTCAAAAGGACGGCATTCAGCATCAAGTGTTCATTCCGTACAAGTACTCTCATGCAATGCGGTGCCATGGTGGCTTAGTGGTTAAGACGCGGAACTGTAGACCGGAAGGTAGGCAGGACAGCAGTTCGAGACCCAAGTGCTGCGTGACGGTGTGAGTTCCTGTCTCCTGGCCCAGCTCCTGCCAACCTAGCAGTTCGAAAGCAAGAAATTGCAAGTAGATTAATAGGTACCGCCTCGGCGGGAAGGTTACAGCGTTCCCTGCACCTCGGCGTTGCATCATGCCGGCCACATGACCACGGAAGCGTCTTCAGACAGCGCTGGCTCTTCAGCTTGGAAATGGAGATAAGCACCAACCCTAGAGTCGGTAACGACTGGCTTTCGAGTGAGGAGAACCTTTACCTTCTTACTCTCATGCAGGCTTGCAGGAACAGTCTCGCAATATATTGCTCCCAGATGCTCCCTGAGGCATCTGGTGGGGCCACTGTGAGATACAGGAAGCTGGACTAGATGGGCCTTTGGCCTGATCCAGCAGGGCTCTTCTTAGGTTCTTATGTTTTGGGGGTCCTGTGCACTATGCATGCGCGCGCGCACACACACACACACACACACACGAGAGAGAGAGAGAGAGAGAGAGAGAGAGAGAGAGAGAGAGAGAGAGAGACTTATAATTAGGTTGACCATATCCAAAAAGGGACAGGGCGCCTAACCATTGTAAGAAGAGGGAATTTGGGCAGCTGTCGCTTGTTGCACCCTTCCACGATGAGCTGCACCTGCCCAAATTCCAATGGTTAAAGGTATAGGCACCTTGTCCCTTTTTGAATATGGTCAGCCTACCTAGAATACACTCTTGCCTCAATGCCTCCTTCCAAAAGAAGGATCGCCAAACCACAACACAAATTCAAAGCGCTCGAAGAGAACTGGAGTCTGTGAACTAGAAACTCTCCTGTTTTATTGTTGCCAGTGCAAGGAGGAGGCACAAATGTCCCCCATGGTAGGATTTCTTTATTCTCCATTTAACACCATCTTCCATTACCGTTTGATTACCTTGTAAACCTCCTTTCTATTGTTCCATTTGCATCTTTCCAAGACCAATAATGCAGCCTATCCAGAAGGGCCTCTGCAGAGTTTCATTTCACAAAGTTTAACTCCTCGCTGGCCAAATCCACAGGTAGTTTTGGTATTAGGAGATACCATTCCAGGTCTAGCCAGCACTGAGTTGCAGTCTTCTTGCCTCTCACATTACCCTTCCCCCCCTTACTTAATTCAAATTTTTACATGTTTACTTGTCATGGATCTGGGAATAATGTAGTGTAGAGGGAAGCTCGTTTTCCCTGTGATAAAAGGAAAAAATAAAAATTAATAAATAGTGAATTTAAAAAAGGAAAAATGCTTTCCAGTTGCTTAAGCAGTGCTAGAGCATACCAGGACACTAGCACATTTTCAGCTCCCAGTCTCAGCCCTGGAGCATGTGAATAATACTCAAATGTGCACCTCTGATCATGTACAGAGCGAATTCCCCTTAAGAATGTTGTTGCCGGCTGCTTTTCACAACATGTAACGTGCATGCAGGGAAGAGCTATTGCATGTACAGGGACTGGCACAGCTCAGTGGTTCGATATTTGAAGAAGAGGAGGTGAGGGGGAAAATGCCACAAGAAATTTATTGTGAGGATAATAATACTATTGCAGGGAAAGGGGAATCAAACATAAACTGTGCTGTGGTTATGTCAGCATTATGCCAGTGTAATGTTTTTGGTGGAATAAAAAATACTTTTATTATTATTATTATTAACAGTATCTATATAGCGCTTTTCAACAAAATGTTCACAAAACGGTTTACAGACAAAATTAAATGATTAAATGGCTCTCTGTCCCAAAAGGACTCACAATCTAAAATGAAAAGTCATTAGGGGGGGGGACAAACAAGCCTCCAATGGAGAGAATTTCTGCCATCTAGGTGCCACCACTGAGAAGGCCCTGTCCAGCTGAAACTCTGATGGCAGTGGAACATATGGAATGACACCTGTACTCAATATTTGTTTGTGTAAAGTTAAACTAAGCAAAGGCGATAGGGCTGGCTGGCACCAACATGCCCCCCAAAATGAAACTCGAAGCAAATTTCAGGTTTCCTGCCAAGAGAAACAATCAAAAAATTTCAAGGAAGTCCAAACAGGTTTCTATAAGACAAGTGAAATTTTCTCATAATGTTTCTGACATAATGAGTTTTTCAGTTTCCAGCTTCTGTCTCGGGCTACAATCCTAATCCTAGGAGTAAAGTCCCCCGATTTCCAAATAACGATGCCTCGTAATGCGCTGCAAGGAATCAAAGAGATTTGTTTGATTGGTGAAGCCAAGCTGCCGCAAGGTCTTCCCCTAATCCACACCGCCGAGTTCAGCTCAGCTTTTGTAGCTCCCCCTCTTTTGAAATGTTGGTTCTAACTGTGTATAAATGCTCCTAGTGGTCTCTGGGGAACACAAGTGGGAAAAGATGGAGACGATCTTGCTTTTCTGCCAGGGGCTAAAATCCCAACATTAATCCCATAATGTCTGCAAAATGCTTTGATATCCACACATGAAAGACGCCCGATCAATGCAAATGCTTCTATTATTTTTATTATGCTCTGGGCCTGGGGGCTTTTGCATTCTGAACCACTATCCCCCCCCCCAGTGTAATAAACATAGCAGTTTCCATACTTCAGTGGAGTCTGGCATGCTCAGATTTAATGCACAGTGAGAGTCTGGTGCAATCAAACCAGGCCTGCTTAGGATCCACTCTTGTGCCAGAGACAGACCTGCTAGGTAGGTATCTCAGTAGCCCATCAGATGCCTTTGGGAGCACACAAGACAACAAGATGCCTGGATCCAGTTCCTCCTCCCTTGCATCTGGAGGAGAGGAGGCAGGCAGGTGGATGGGATATACCAATTGGCCACCAGGGGCATGAGAGAGCTGGCTAGGATATACCAATCTGCCACCAGGGGCATGAGAGAGCTGGCCGGGATATACCAATCTGCCACCAGGGGTATGAGAGAGCTGGCCGGGATATACCAATCTGCCACCAGGGGCATGAGAGAGCTGGCCTTATTCTTGCCTTTGAGCAAGTCCCTCTGACCCCTCTCTGTAAATGTGGAATAATAATAATGCTCTGTCTTCTGGAGTTGCTGGGCGAATGAATGAGATCAAGATTGCAGCGCAGTTGACACCCCAACAGAGCTATATAAATGATTAATAATAATGATCTAAGGAGGCAGGCACATGATCTGGATTCGCTCCTTTTGTACAGGCAGGCATTTTCCTTGCTGAGAAAGCTGGTGCTTCATCATAAATCCTTTATTGGGAACAACCTGGGGATGACAAACTCGATGACAAAGCAAAAAAGGAAACCGAGCGCTAATTGTCTCGATGCGTGAAGGTAATAATGAGCAGAAAGAAAAGGAAAGAATTAACGTGATTCCCAAGCAGCAAAATGCATTCAGAAAACCAAAAGTGGCAGACCGAGAGCCGACAGGAAAAGGGATGCACATGCACCATGCACAGATCCCGCAAAGAAGATCTACCTGTATATGTAGACCTATATAGGGTACACCCCAAACGTTGGGGAAACCCTGCAAACAGTACCAGAATGACATGCATGGGGTGTCTTGGACTATTCTCATTACAGTTGCTACTGAAAGTTTGCAAAAATTTAAATCAAATCTAAGTGTTCCTACGGAATTTCAAGGGAAGGCCAAGGAATCTTCAATACAAATTCAATGATTAGCAGAATTTCTCGGAAGGGTGTCTGCTTGGTCCTTGGTTGTCCTCGCATTTTCTTAAAAGTGAAATGCAAAGGAAATGGGGAGGTTGCTCCACAAAAGAGAAAAGAACAGAAAATCTCCAAACATGAAAGAACGCAGCATTTTTCAAAGAGTGTTGATACCATAGAATCAACAAACACCCTATGAACTCGAAAGTGGTCTTCAAGCCTCCCTGAAAACCAGGGAAGGAGGGGGGTGGCCTAACCTCCCTAGAGGCCAGTTGCTCCAAAGGGACGAGACTGCCCTCAAAAAAGCCCCCAATCGCAGTGGTCTCCAGTCACACTTCTGATCACAGTATGTACACAGTAGTAGGTTCATACAGAAGTAGATAGTTCTTAAGACAACCTAGAGTCAGGCAGTTTAGATATCTTTACATTCTTGGAACTGGGAAGGGAGAGGGGTCAATTTTAAATGAAATTTGAAGCATTTCCCCAATTGGTCAACTTTGGAGAGGAAGGGGGGGACTGTTATGAGGTAGCCCCTAGGCATGGGTTAGGGTTTTTTGGAAGAAATAAAAAGTAGATAAGACTAAGCCGCATTTTGTAGCACGTTCCATTCGTTCAGAAATTAATGAGCTGCAGAATGAACGATGTTGCCACTCATTTTCATTTGCAACAGTGGCCTCTGGCAGGAACTCAACCTCCTCCCCGCAGTGCCTTTTAATTACCCATATCCCAGGATGCAACACTGCAAAGTGGGTAAAAAAAAAAAAACAACCACCGCCATGAGGAAAAAGAGAGAAATTAGTCTTCAGTTAGTAGGCAACACCCTCAGTTAATGCAGAGCAACGTTCGGGCACGACAAGCTTGGTCGGTGCCAGCCATGACCCCCCTCAAACGTGCCCCCAGAACCGTGTGCCAAGACATTCCTTGGCAGACTCGTCAGTGTGGCAAAGGAGGCCACAAAGGCGGACATTTTTGAAAACAATCACTGACGGCGGTGGCGTGTACCTTATTTAAAGCCAAGCACCGCGATTAGAAATCGATCATGGTAGAGCCAGAAAAATCTGAGCAAGGCACATTTCCAACCTGGGAGGCGAGGAGCAGGACTGGAGGCCTATTAATTCTCTCCAATTGGCAAGCCCACCAAAGACTGACCCTCAGCGATTCCCAGAGGAAATCAGTGGCACTCTAATAAACTTCACACTGGCCCCTTATATACCTGGCGATCCCCAAAGGTACCAAGGACTTTTCATCATCCTTCCTTACCTACATCGAACCGCACTAGCATGCATGCACGCAGCTCACAACACACAGGTTCGACATAAATATTACAGAGAAAATCAAGACCTCAGCTGTTTCTCTCAGTTTGTGCTCTTTTTGGGGGTATCAGGAAGTTCTTCCATTTCCAGCAATTCTCAACATTCCTTGAGAAACCACGACTGCACCATTTTCCTCCTAAGCCATGCTTAATCCTAGTAACCATGCGATTTTGCCAAAGATGTCACAGCAACATGACGATGTCACAAATGCTCAAAATAAGCTCATGCTTCTCTTCACTGGCCTCCTTTCGGATGTCCCGTTTAATAACCAAACATTTCTTTTCTATGGTTCACCCGGTTGTTTTGTTTGGTATTAGTTTTCTTTCCTCTTAGCATTTAATGTTCTTAATTATTTTGGATATGGAAATATTAGCTTTTGTGAAGGGGAAAATTTTCAATAGGGGTCTGTTTTTTCCCCTCACTGTTGGTATGTTTATGCCTGTTATTTATACAATTACTGTATATGTTTCGGCTGCTTAAAATACAAATATTAAAACAAGAAAAATACAATTAAATCTAAAAACACAGAAACACCAATAGCCCTGTGAACAGGAGAATTATGTTTTTAATGTTGTTTTTGATTTTGTTTTTCGCAAACCATTTTTTTCATTTACAAACGTGAGCCTCTTGGGGACAGGACTAATACAGTATGTGGGGAGGAAATACCATTAAGCTGCCTTGGGCATTTCCTGATGGAGAGGGAAAATGCAGGGTGTAAATATTTTAAATAAATAAAATGCACTAAAAACCAATTAAGAACAATAAGAACTTCAAAAAAAGCAGAGAGCCAGGATGGTATAGTGGTTCTGGAGTTGGACTTAGAAACGGAAGATCCAGGTTCAAATCCTCACTCAGCCATGAAGCTTCCTGGGTGACCTTGGGCCAGTCACCATCTCTCAGCCTGACCTACCTCACAGGGTTGTTGTGAGGACAAAAGGAGGGAAGGAACCATGGACACCACCCTGAGCTCCTTGGAGGAAGGGCGGTATAAACATGTGAAAAATTAAATTAAGTTAAAAAAACTAACAGCGCAATCCTATCCAACTTATGCCACCGGCTGAGCTCCGCTCAATCCTATCCAACTTATGCCACCGGTATAACCAGCGGTGCAGCGAGAACAGGAGGTCCCAGAACGGAAAGGGGATTCAAATCCCCTCCAAAAGGGGAATTCAAAGGGGATTTGAATCCCCTTTCTGTTCTGGGGCCTCCCGTTCTCGCTGCATCACTGGTTACACCAGTGGCATAAATTGGATAGGATTGAGCAGAGCTCAGCCGGTGGCATAAGTTGGATAGGATTGCGCTGTAAATGAACTAAGCTGGCTGAGAGCACCGAGCAGGGCTAAAAAAAAAACTACTCTGGCTGTGACTGCAGGCAGTGGTGCTGTTGGAAAGTCATTTCCAATGGACACCATTTCTTTTTCCTAAAATGCTCTGGAATTTAGAAACACACAGCCCTACCAGGGTAATTCTGTGTGTGGGGGGGAATGGCTACTGCCACAAAACACTGTCATCCCTCCAGTTTAATTTGCCACATTTATACAAGCAGGAGAATTCAGCTTTTCTGGGTACAGAAAAAAACAAAACTGGTACAGACTGTTGATTTTTTTTTAAAGCTTAAAGTAGCTACAGCCCTCCTTGCACCTTATTTGCACAGCACAGAATTTGCTTCCTTATCCGTCTTGGGACCTCAGCTGTGCTTCTCAAGGTCACTGGAAATGCACGTTTTATCTAGAGAGTGATGAATGACCGGGGGGGGGGGGGGGAGATTCCCATTGCAAGTCAACACCCCCTCTTTAAGTGCAAATGATGGGCTTTGAATGAATTGACCTTGTGTGTTTATATCGGGGCTTCATTCTTCAATGAGTCTTCAAGATGGATCCGTTCCCCCTCAACAAACAAATGTCTTTTCAAGTTGCAATCATCATCATCATGGCTTCCTCCAAGTTTACTTTTCCCTTGATCCAGCATAGGTTGATGGGCTAAGGAACAGGATGGTTCGTGACAGGGGGGAGGAAAGGATGTCCCTTTCAAATCATCCCAGAAGGGTGCAGAAGGAAGCAACCGAACACTGCAGGCGGTATGGCACATTGCACCACTGACCGAAGAATATGATGCGCCAAGGAAGCCTCCCTTAAGCAACACTTTCAGAAATTACACCAGGCCAAGAAAAAGAGGTTGATGCAGCTCTGCGTTGTAATGGGCCTGTCAAAGCAGCCTTGTATTCCAGGGTTGTAAGCGATGAGGACAATTACAAGGCAGCAAATTAAGGGGATCAGATCAAATTCTTTTCTGTTATTACAAATGTATTAAAAATTGCACATCACAAACAAGCACATAGCGAGGAAAGAAAGGAGACAGTTGCCCATCAAGACCCAAGAGGAATATTGTGCAGACCCCTTCTTCACAGACACCACCACCACGTCTCACTAAGCTATTATATAATGTCCAATATTTTTATTTATTTATTTATTTTCTGTATTTATATCCCGCCTTTCTCATCATCAGCTTTCTCATCAGATTTATTCAAGGCGGTTTACATAGGCAGGCTATCTTGAGACCTGATAAGGGTCTTTACAATATTGTTCTGTTCCTATATAGAACCTTCCATGATCGAGATGTTTTCCCTTCCGAGTGCAGCCCTCCTTCTGGCTTGTGCTTTGCACTTCCAAGCTCCGCAGTTCACCCTCGGACGGTTGTCTTAGATGTTCTCTCTCTAGCTGACTCCTCCGCATTCCACCCTCTCACACTGCCTTCTCGGTGTCTTTGCGAGGTTCGTCAGCAGCTTCCGTCTCCCATCCAAGCGGGAACTGAGGTCGACCCTGCTTAGCGTCTTCAGGCAGGGCACCGGCTCAAACCTTCCACAGGGCTAGTCAAAGTCTTCCAAATGCAGCTGCCCCTCCTTGTTCATCCCCCAGTCACCCAACTGCCCATCCACTGACAGCCTGCATGCTGGGTTACTCAAGTCATGGAAAAGACACACAAAACAAAAGCCCTTTTTTGGGTAATGGCTGCGCAAGGCTGCAGAGTCAGAGAGACCCATTGTTCTCTAGGTTAAAGAATTAGGCAGGTTTGTTTAATCAAAACAAGGGGGGAAGATTTCCTGAGACTACCTGGTTGAATTCATGGAGCAGGAACATGTGTTCTCTCTCTCTCTCTCTCTCTCTCTCTCTCTCTCTCTCTCTCTCTCTCTCTCTCTCTCTCTCTCTCTCTCTCGTACCATGAGAGCTAAATAGAACCTCCATGTTCAGGGGCAGACTACCTCTGAATGTCAAGTGCCAGGGACAAACAGGAGGGCTGTTCAGTCTTGTGATTTTTTCTTAGCAAGGTGGAAAAAAAATACATGTTGCTGCAGTGCTTACCAAGAGGGTGTTTGGAATCTGAAAGCAGACATCCTGCCGAAAGCATGAATAAAAGACTAGACTTGGTGCATGCCGTGGTTCTGCAAGAAAGCTGAAGATTTGCACTGGCAAAAGCAGAGTCCACACTTCCACCCATGAAAATAAAACCCAGCATGAAATGGGTTGTTGGTATGGTGCAAAATGCCCCCCCTCCATTTACTGAGCAAAGAGACACTTGAAGTGGTTGGTCTCTTACGTTTAGCGGGGAGGGGAGCAACTGGCCCTATTCTCCAGATCAGAGTGTCTTCTTTCTTTCGGCTCCCAGCAGACAGACAAGATCTGCTCCAGAATTGTAAAAGCAAGGTCACCAGCTGCTGAGAGGCTCACTCACTGAAGCCACCCAGGAGGACCGAGAGAGTTCTGGGCAGCCTTACGGATGCAACAAGAGACAGGAAACGGGCTTGCATTGGCCCAGCGCCATTTTTCCAGGTCATCTTCACAGAACCTCCACGATGAATCAGTGACCTTGCGGGGGGGGGGGGGGTGTTCACATCCAATCGCTGTCAGATGCTTGTGTGGTCTTGATTTTACATAAGAACCCCTGAGGTTCTGAGATCTCTTGGGAGAGGGGCTTTCCCCAGACAATCCCCCCCCCTCTGCCTGAGCTCTAACCTGGGGGCTTGGCAGCAGATATAACTACCAGTTTGCTTCCCCATGAGGCTGCTGCTGACCCAATAAAAAGGGAAGCAGAGAGCAGGAAGGGGCATATGAGCACTAAGCACAAGTTGCTAGTGCCCTTGATCTTTCCGCCCTCTCCTGGGGCCTTCCCTGACAAGGCCATGCACATGCCACACACTGTGGCCTAAGACTCCACTGTGCCAAGAGACTCAGTCTTGCCTTTCCATCCCAACACAGCTCATTTGCTTTTTTTTAATGGTATTAAGTTGTGGTATTGAACCGCCATCTTTCCACAAGGGTCCTGCACACGTCTTTATGCCAACAAAAGCAATCTGTATACATAGCAGTTGCTTCATCAAAGCCTTTAGTGTGGAAACTATAAAGAAAGAAAGAATGAAGGTTTGAAGCTGTTGTTCCCCACTTAAAAAGGAGGCTTTTGCACCTTTGGGTAGAAAGAAAAAACAGGCAACAAGAGGCTTCCCCTAGAAAAGTACTTTTTATTGAAGATCGGCAAACCTCATGGTGCTAGCCATATCATCTCCATCTGCATTACTCCACTTAAACGTCGCTCTTTAAGAAATATGAAACAAGCTCCATTTGTTTAAAGATAGATGAGGCTGTTTCCCCACAGGGCCGGAAGAGCAACGCAGGAATACGGGAGAGAGCTTGAGTAAAACAGCAGCACCGGAGGGCATAACAAAGGCATAAATTATCCCAGCAGTCACCAGGTCTTAGCCTCAATGAGCCAGGCAGGCCTCCAGAAGAAGACTGCAGAAAGAAGACCGCTTACACAGGAGGAAGTGTGAGCAAGAACTCAGTTCCTCCCACTGGCTAGAAATGGGCCACACTCCTTCTTGAGGCAGTGCGCCTAGCCATGCCACCTGCTTTTCTTGGTAAATGATGCCCTCTCATTGTCAAAGTCTACCTTAATGCTGGCAAAGTTTTTTTCTAGCAACTGTAGGTAACCTCAACTAACCATGCATAGAAAGTTGGTCAGGCTTAGGCTTACCAGATCTCCAACCGGGACAGAGTGCTAGACCTTTCGGAGAAGGAATGTGGGCAGGTGTAGCTTGTTAAACCTTAGAGCACAATCCTGGGCATGTCTACTCAGAAGCAAGCCCCATTGTGTTCAATGGGATTGTGCTCTAAGGTTTAAAAAGCCTAGGATTGTGCTCTAAGGTTTAACAAGCTGCACTTGCCCACATTCCTTCTCCTAAAGGTCTAGCACTCTGTCCCGGTTGGAGATCTGGTAAGCCTAGTCAGGCTCAATTAACCAACATTACATAAGAACATCAGAAGAGCCCTTACAGCCTGCCTGGTCAAATCTGACCTCCCTCCAGCCTGCGGTTCAGGCTTTAAAGGCTGGCTGTGGCCCCGCCTTGCCCTGCCCAGCTGACTGTCCTCAGCTGCTTTCTCCCATGGCTGGGAGTGTCCCCTCCCAATTGACATTCTGACCAATAGCTGCTGGCGCAAAAGCTCATGATGGATGGGGCAATTCCCTTGCCATGCCCCACACCCTCAGTCCCTGCTAGACAGCTCTCCAGCTGGTCCAGGCCTCCTGGCTCCAATATTTGCTCCCATCTAGGCAGGGCTTTCCAGTCACATGTAGCCATTTCATTGTGCAAGTCTAGGCATGTCTACTCAGATGCAAGTCCCACTGTGTTCAGTGGGGCTTACTTCCAGGAAAGTGTCTATTATAGGACTGCAGGTTTTTTCACTGATTTCCAATGCTGTCATCATGCCTGGTCCCAAGTCAGGGTCCAATCTGCGGGTTCATCATCTCCTCCTCTTGGCACCATTCTGTTGGATCTGTTGGCCACCGTTCCTTACCATCTGCAGCAAGCGACCCACCAAGCCTGGCGTGTGTTGGGAGAGGAAAGATGGCCTTCTGGAAGACGAGGGCCGTTATCCTGACTGGTGATGAGTGCGGAATGTCCTACCTGGCTGGCATCTGTAACATTTGGGAGTTGCTGATTCCACACTTTGTCCTTGGCAGCATTAAAAAGGAGACCATATAATTGTCATACCTAATGGATAGCTTGCAAATGTCAAACCGGCTTCTCACAAATCTCAGCGATGAAGCACACCGGAAAAAGTCACTTTTCCCATGGATCATCATGCCGGGAGTCTTGGAGGAGCTGAGCAGAAGATCAGTGCTGTTGCAGCTGGAGCCTGAATTCAACCGAACTGCGTCCACCTTGCCCCCTGAGATCTGTCTCTCTTTGATACTTTGCCCTCTAAGGGTGTCTACAAAGCACCTGCTTTCTCAAGCAAACCCTGGGAATGTAGTTGTTTGTTTGGGATATAATGAAACGAGGGAAGGAGAGAGGTGCAGGGACAGTTTCCAGTCGAAGTTCCTTGCAGAATTGAGTTCTGGGGAAGAAGGCTTGGGTGGCAAACCTCTGTATACTTACCTGGGAGTAAGCCCCCTTGAACACAGTCCAGTGCAAGATTCAGGACCTGGAGGTCCTACCTGGGGACAGGCGAGCTGAAAAGGCACAGCCGGCCCATCCACGAGGCCACCTGGTGTGGACTGCATCAGTGGCAGGTCGTTACGCCCCAAATTGCTACAAACCCTGGGAGGAAAGCCAACGGTTAGAGCTCTCCTCCACACACATCCCTGACCTCCCGCAGTTGCCCCACTCCATCCCATGTTCAGGCTTGGCCCAAAGGCCTTTTGTCCAACCCTGGCCCCGGCCTCCTCGTGTGCAATGGGGCTGTGCTGCAAAACGTCTCTTTGCGCCGCGCAGAGGGGCAGAAGCGAGCGCTGCGAACCGGTGCCTCGTTGCTCTCCGGCTGGGTTGAGACGAGTCGAAGGAAGTGGCAGGTGCTTTAATGGGCCGTGACTGCCTTAATGAAGGCCTTGTCAATGCAGCCAGTGTGCATTTGTGTGAGTGAGATAGGGAGAGTGTCGGACAGACGGACAGAAATGCTTTACCACGAGATCATTGGAGGAAAGAACAAGGAAGAATCAGAATCAGTTTGGATCAGCAATAGCCAGCCTTTTCCTTGGCTCTTGTGTGCAAATGGACAGAATGTGCACCCATCAGCTGCTCTGACTGGAATAATAGAATCATCGAACGTTAGAGGTGACCCTGGAGGTCATCTAGTCCAACCCCCTGCTCAGTGCAGGCAACTGCGACAGCATCCCCGACAGTTGGCTGTCCAGCCTCTGCTTGCAAAACCTCCAACGAGGGAGAGCTCACAACTGCACAAGGAAGACTGTTCCAGAGCCAGATGGCTCTTACAGTTAGGAAAGTCTTCCTCATGCCTAGCCTAAGTCTACTTCCCAGTAGTTCCAACTCAGTGGTTCTAATCTTCTCTAGGAACCATAGAGAACTGGAAGCATGGAGGAGAGGAGAGTGGTGGGCTAGAGTGTCTGAGCATTTCCTCTTCCTTTTTTGAATCCTAGGATCAGAAGGAGCAAGTAGCAGAGGTTAGTGTGCCCCCAGGGAAGGGGGTGGCATTTGGCCTGCAAGGTGCTGCATGAGGTGGACAGCAGTATTTGGAATGCCACCTCATGTGCTGGGAGGTTTTTGGCCAATGCGCTCTGCTAACTCACACATAAATAAGTTTCTCATCTTTGCTGCACAGCGGCTTGAGCGGCACCTTGTCCCCAAAATGTCAAAGAAGTGGACAAAAAATGAAAACCAGTTTCCCCCACATGCATCTCGGCCTCTCAGCGTGAAGTCTGGAGTCCTCGCTCTGTGGAAGGAAAGAGGATCTCATCCCTGACCTCTCCTGCCTGCATTCAATCATCTTGCCACCATCGCCGACCATTACTCAAGATGACAGGGAAGCCGAAAAGAAATGACTGTCTCTGTCGAGGATGCAAAGACGGGGGTGACATTTTATAGGACTTTCCTCCTTGGGCCCAAGGTGATTGTCACCATCAACAACAAGGACTGAACTTCGGACAGTTCGCACTGAGACTTGCGTTTGGCAGAAGGAGTCAGGACCCTCAGCAACCATGAGATGGGGCCTGCCTAAAGCAATGGTTCTCCAAGGCTGCAACCCTATACATACTTTCCTAGGAGTAAGTCCCATTGAACGAAATGGGACTTGATTCTGAGTAGACATACATAGGCTTGTGCTGTAACACTCTACGTTCAATGGCTCCTTTCCACGAAAACGTGGAGGCGAAGGCAGTCCTGTAATTGCAAAGGATTCTGGGGCGCATTTCAGGGCAGGGGCTCAATTCTGGTGGCACATTGTCAAGCCATAGTATGAATCTATGCAAATGAGAGTGTATCCCAGGGGTGGCCAACCTTTCAACATGAACACGCCTGGCCCTTTAATGGTTGTCTAGGTGAGGGCATTTCAGCAGGTGCAGCTGCTTTAGCAGCACCATCAGCACTTGCAGCTGCCAAGATTCTGTCTACTTCACAACTCTTAAGAACACAGAGGCCCTAATGGTGGAAGATTGGCCACCCCTGGTGTAAGACGCACCTAGCACTCTCTCTGACTGTGCATTAAAGGAAACCGAATTAAATGAGAAGCCCTATAGGAGCTCTTTCTTGAAGTGTGGCAATCAAAAGTGTTCACTGTATTCCAAATGTGTCTGCACTGTTTTGCTTGTGCGGCGGCAGTATCACGTTCGCTGTCTTAGTCTCCATCACTTTCCTAATGACCCCTAGCGTGGTATTTGTCTGCTTCATTGCTGCCGTACACCGAGGTGACATTTTCATTGCTCTATCCCCCGTAACCCCAAGGTCTTTTTCCTGACGCACCACAGAAAGCTCAGATCTCATCAGTGTATATACATGCAGTTGGGATTTTTTTTTGCACTGATAGGCGTCTCTGTACATTTATTGACATTGAGCTGCATTTGCAATTTGCTTGCGTGTTCATCCGATTTGGAGAGGTCCTTTCAGAGCCCCTCACAATCTGGTTTGGTTTTACAACCTTGAATCATTTGGCGTCATCTGTAAACATGGGCCACCTCACTGTTTACTCCTAATTCCAGGTAGTTCATGAACAAGTTAAAAGGCACAAGCCACAATGCAGATCCTTACCTTAGGGGACCCCGCTTCTTACTCCCTTGACTGAAAATTGCTCATTCATTCTTACTCTGCTTGTTATTCTTTAACCAGTTACTAATTCATTAAAAAAAACCCTTTGTTGAGGGACTTTGTGGAATGCTTTTTCAAAGGCTAAATAAACAATGTTGATTAGGTCACCTCTACTCATGTACCTGTTGAGACTCTCAAAGAACTGTATAAGATTATTGAGGCAGGAGTTACTTTTGCAGAAACCATGCTGATTCTCCTTCAGCAAGGCTCGTTCTTCTACATGCCCAATTTGGGGCCCAATCCTATCCAACTTTGCAGTGCTGATATGCAGCCATGCCAATAGGGTGGGTGCCGCATCCTGCAAAATGGGGGGGGGGAGTCATGGAGGCCTCCTCAAGGTAAGGGAATGTTTGTTCCCTGGATTGCTGATGGGGTAATTAGATGCTCTCTGGCATATATTGGGAGGTGCGTTCCCGCTTATTAGCAGAGTTCCCTCCTCCACCCAGGCAGACTGCTTTGCTTAGCTAAATGAATACACACGAGGCATTGCTTTGTAGTTGTAAAAAGAAGAAGAGTTTACTCACAGTTCAGTTTGCATATATACATAGTTTCTGACCATCAATCAGAGGTACATCCTAGACTTAAGATAGAACCCCCCTAGAGCTGGGGCTCCCTGCATGGGGTTAGGCTGCAAGATGGCCGCTGGGCTGCAGGAGCAGCGATGGCATCATCTTGCTCAGTGGGCATCAAGAGAAGAAGAGACTGAGTGAGGGGCAAGAAGGAGGAAATAAAGGTCAGGGGCCACACCCCTTCCTGGAACACAGAGGGATTAGAGTAGGAGGTCTTTACATGTGACCACGCAGTACACCACACCCCCAGTGTCCAGCAGCTAAACGCTGCCCATCCTCCAACAATCGCCACCGCCGCATTCTCCGTCGCCCCGCTGCCATTTTCTTACCACCACCAGCGGTAAACTGCCCCCTCCCGCCTGCTACCCAGGGGTGTACCACCCCCTGCCCCAATCGCTTCCTATGCCTCTAAGACAGACTGATCTCTTGGCCCTAACCACCACCTCCTGTTCCCACCTACCCCCCTTCCAGACAGCCGGCGGGGGGGGGGGTGATTTGCTGTTTACACTGTAGATTACCTTTAAAATCCAATTTGAGGGTGATGTATCCTTAACACAAGCCTGGAGTAGCCCTCAGCTCCCATGCAATCAGAGGCGAGCTGCTCCCTCGCCTACTGCCTGTATATCAATATTCCCTTCCAATTTGGTGTCACTTTGCCAGAGCGAGGCACCTGAGCCAGCCGGTAATTCTTGTTCTTTTACTGGCACTTCGATAACGGAGGCAGGATTTATAATCCATGCTTTGTCCTCGGGCAGCTATAAAAAGAAAATGGGGAAATGACGACTCCGGTTTCTCCCAACATCACCGTTACTCCAGAGAGCAGTCTAGGGGGAGGTTCAAATGGGCATGTTTAATACCTTTTGAGCCCCCACATAAGTTTGCCCACTGGGTCTGGCTTGGTCAAAGTGCATGCTGGTGAGGCAAATCCTCATCAGACATCTTAGAAGACAGGGGGGCATTTAGCTGACTGATTAAGGACCTCTTTGAGTGGGGGGGGGGGATGGCTTGTTTATGGATTTAATTTCAAGCCTAGAGCATCACAGAGGTTTGGAGCAGGCCAACAATGAATTAAAAACAAATTAAATATATGGTTAAAATTGATCTAACACAGCTTTAAAAAAAAAAAAAAGGTTGTGAAAGAAAAGGACGTTGAGAACTCCTAATCTGGCCAAAGGCTTGTTGATTCTCTTTCACTCCCTCTTCAGGTTCTGATTCATCCTATCAACATGAAAAATAAATCTGGATCCTGGTCTGTTTAGTAGTCCAACATCCTGTTTTTAGGATATTGTTATTATGATACTTCCTCACAGCCTAAGAAGTATGCTGGACTGGTTAAATTCTGCAATTTGGGATCTAGCCAAGACACTGGGAATGATGATGATGATGATGATGCCAAATACAGATTGCTGGGGGGGGGGCATTCAAAGCACTTCTCTTACCACACAATGCTGCAAGGTATGTTAGTGGTTTTTTATTTCCATATGGCAGATTGGAAGCTGCTAATCAGTTTCGATCAGCTGACAGCCCTAACTTCGAGCACACGGAAGCTTTGCTGCTGTGTCTTTGCTTGCTCCTTGCGAACCTCCTTGAATCAGCCGCTGCAGGAAAGCCAACACTCCTCAGGTTTCAAGAGAAATTATCACTGGGGGGGAGAAGTCCGCCCATGAAAGACCATTTGGAATGGAGCCACCTCTCAGTGGCCACTTTTCAGCTTGGCTTCTCCTCCTAATGGCCCCTCAGCATGGTCATTAGTACTTTGTGCTCAGTGCCAAGCTGTCTTCCTTCAGAGGCTCTTACAGTGCAAGATTATCTGATCCAAATAGCAGAGGATCTGCTCCGGGGCAGCCCATTCTCTTGCCAAAGGAAACTCACCTTAATGTTTCTAAATGAAGGGAGTGAGAGAAACCTGCCCATTCTTTTTCGGCCTTAGCAGAAGCAAGGCTTGAAATTTGGAGGGGGGGCCCAAATCCCCTCTGTTCGACTCACCTCTTTCCTTCTTTGGCAGCAAAGTGGAGACTACAGGCAATATGCCCAGTGAGGCTCCCCGTCCCGGTGGCCTGTTTTCCCTTCACCATGATGCTTCATCAACAAATAGTAAAGGGACTTATTAATGCCCTCAGCTTACATAAGGCGGGCGGGGGGGGCTCTTATATGATTCGCCCAGGGAGCACCTGTTGCTTCACAGGGGAATTCACCTGTCCAGGTGAGCGTTAGGAACAGGGAACAGCTTGAGTCATGAGTGTGAGAATTCGACCCAGTTAGCCATGTCAGTGTTGGTTTTTGATTGTATTTGTCATTTCCCGTTTAGAACCTCTTTGTCAACCTTGGGTTTCAGGTGCAACCTCCACTGGAGGAAGAGACCGGAGCAGGAGGACAGAGGAGAAGGATGGTGGGCTACCATGTCTCTTGGGAGAAGCTCAGTCCACCACGTCCTTTTCTCTACATCTCCTCTTTTACTCCCTTCCCCTCTTCCTTTTCAAATCCAGAGAGCACCAGAAGGAGGAGGAGGAACTGCACTGGGGGTGACATTTAGAGCTGCAAGCCAAGAGGCAATAGGGCAATGCCATTTGATGCCTCATCTTGGGTTGCTCCTGAACGAAGCTATGGGCTGTGACCAGAAAGAAAAACAAACCCTGTTTTCAGCCTCTTGTGAAAGCGACTGAAATCTACTCTTTTTCCGACAGAGAATCATGCCAAAGCAAGCAGGCTCTCTGGGGAGCTTTCCCTGCCATTCACTCTAAAATTCCCTTTATTCAGTTTCATCCCATCGCTCCTGGCAAATTATTTCTTTAAGATTATTTTGGTGACTGATGGGCTTTCAATGGACTCTCTCCCTGGCAGTGTGATTGTGTTATGGGGCAGAAATGTGGCTTGCCGCACGGCTGGAAATCCTTTCATTGCTGACTGATTGGTAATTGTTTTTACCTCTAAGCAGCCCAAGCAGTTGCTTTTCCAAGAAATAATTCAAGTCTCTCTTCTTCTCCTTGACATGTAATGACACCCTGTATAAAATGGAAACATAACAATTAACAGCCCATAAAGCTTCCCTTGATAGGGTAGATACCAGTAGCACGAGATGAAAAAAAAAGAGAGAGAGAGAGAGAGAAGCGCCGCAGCACTAGATAGATTTGAATGGATTTGGGGACTGGAGGTTGGTGTGATTGTACTATTAGTCACGCCAACCTCCAGGACTCGAATAGACCTGCTTACGGCATGTGATGAGTGCTGCTGGATCAGATCAAAGGGCCAACAAACCCGGCGCCACTGGCCAGTCAGATGTCTCTAGGAAGTTCACAAACCAGGCATGTTGCTTGTTCCCAGTCTTCAGAGGTGAACTGCTATTGTACATGGAGGTTCCATTCAGCTACCATATATGTATGTGTTTCTTTATTTGGCTGATTGTCATCCTGCCTGCCTTTCTAACAGCCCAGTGTGGAAGCCGAGTACAGTCTAGTGGGCGTTACTGCAACCGGGTGGGATGAGAGTTGGCAAGGGTGGAATGTGGCAATAAAAGGACCGAACTTATTCAAAACTTATTTTGTTTTAACTTATTCCCTTGGGGATGGAACATGACCTCTAAGTTCAAGTGATTTACTCTTGAGGAGGAGGTGGTTGGGACACCCATCTGACTCACAGAAGCTCACAGTTGGCTAGAATAGATGCTATTGCTGGAGCGATAAATCGCTTGTTGCATAGGCTACTGGGGGTTGGTATGAGCTGTCCATGGTCCTGGACACCTGTAGCCTAGTACAGGTGGGCCCCCATATTCACGGATTCGCTATCCACGGTTTCAGTTATCCACGGATCGTGGGGACCCCCCTTTTCCCAGTAAGCTTCGTTTCTTCCTTAAACAAACAGGAGAAGCAGCCTCTGGCTGCTTATTACAGGCAAGTAGAATGAGACTAAGTACTAGAGAGGCTCTGCAAGGTTAACAGAAACCTTGCAGAGCCTCTCTAGGACTTCGTCTCGTTCTACTTGCCTGCAATGGAGGCTGCTTCTCTGTTTGTTTTAAGGAAGAAACAAAGCTTGCTGAAAGAAAAATAACAGCTAGGGGGGGCACGCATGCCTGCCTGCAGGGGAGGTAGAGTGGGGGACCCTCAGGAAACCATGGAAGGGGTGTTCGCTCTTATCCACAGTTTCAAGTATCCACGGAGGGGCCTGGAACATATCCCCAGTGGATACGGGGGTCCACCTGTAGTTTTTGTACTTGGATATCTCAGGCAGGTCCCTACACTGTGAGGTTTTGGTAATAGGGCAGACTGACTGAAATTTAATTGATTAATTTAATTTGTTTAAAGGCAAATATTAATTAACCATTTTTAATTGCTTGGCAGCCCTAACAATTAGGAGCTTTTCAGAAGTTGAGTGCCCTCGAAATTAATTTCTGTATGCATGAAGGAGAATTGTATACATTTTTTTCCCTGTACAACCATGCATAAATATATACCATCGTGCTGTGTCACAGGTAAGGCTGAAACTTTTAATTATAATTACCAAAGCACTTTGCAGTCTTCCTAAAAGGGCTCATTAATTTCAAGAAACCTCTGGAGCAACTAAGCTGCCCTTTGTAAGCGACTTTTGCCTGTGGTGAACATAACAACAGCGAATCTTCAGCACCTCTCGAAGCCTGGAGGTTTCAGGTGCTAGTTTCTGGGGAAGTTTTTATTCCAGGTGTTCATAATCACCAGCAGCAACCAAACTGCAAGCTAGAGATTTAGCGAAGAGCACAAGTTAGGTCTCGGAAATGTCACTGTAAAAGTGTTTCCGCTCCTAAGGGCGGAATAGTACAATTAGACACTCTAGAAACTAGACATAATCTAGTCCCCCTTGGAAAAGACAAGAAGAGGTAGTGTGAACCCAGGAACCACAAATGAAGGAGCTGAACTGGTTTGTGTCTGCCAGGCTGAGATGTAGGCAAAAGAGCTGAAGGCCATAACAGAAGGATGGAGAGTTTGACTGGCGCTGCAGTGTGGGATTACAACTCAATAAGGACAAACAAAACAAGACCGGTCTACAAATCTATGAGCAAACATTCCAAAGGCATAGATTCTGGTCAATGGCGTATGAATAGGGGGCAGGGGTGGACCGCCCCCGGGTGTCATAGAGGGGTGCACAAGCTTTCGGGAGGTGCAGAAGCCAGCGGCGGCATTTTCAATGCTTTTTTGTGCTCCCCCCCCCCTGCCCGGATGGGCACCTAGTGGCCATTTTCCAGCAAAAAAAATGCCGGGGGCATTTTTTTGCCAGAGGGTCAGGGCTTGTGACATCATAGGTGGGGTGGGGCTTGTGACATCATGGGAGGGGGTGTCACGGGTGTTAGCTATGCCTCTGATTCTGGTGCTATGGGGATTCCATTCCACATAAATACACTTGGGATTGAGAAATCCTATAGAACAGAGATATAGAATAGAACTGCCAATATCTATACACTGTAATCCCCTTGGGGCAAGGACCTCTCATTCTTCATAAAGTCGAAGGAACGCAAATGGCATAGTAGTCGTCGTCCTCTTCATCATAAAACAATTTTCCAGCAGGGCTGAAGGGAGGTTTGCACTGGGCACTGAGCAAAGCGTGTGTCTATGAAGGAGATTAGCATGGTTAATTTGATGCGAGAACCGGTAGCAGGATATGTTCAAAAAATGCAACACAATTAATTAGCCTCTCTAAGAAAAAAAAGAAGGCATTTGAAGTGTTTATTGCAGGATCAAGCTCCCGGTTTTATAAGCAGATCGGGGAAATAAAAGTGCTGGGATAACATGGAGGAAACAGCCATGAAGGGACCAGGAGCCTAATTCATAATTCAACGGACTAATCAGGGAACATCTTCTCCGACTCCTTGGCTGTAATGAAAAAACGTGAGGTGACAAACGATGAGGCTGCTTTATTTCTTAAAGAGGCTGCCAGCAATTAGCGCCCCGCTGCAGGTGCCCATGTTACCCGCCTAATGAGGTGGCCTCTGTTATTAGAGACACCGAGAAAGTAGGGCAGGCTAGAATAATTGTCTTAATGATAAACACCGTGCGGCCCCATTTCAGTCGTTTGGCTGCAAAGTAATTTAAGAAAGAGTGAGAGAAAGGAAGACAGGTGCAGAGAGTCAGGGTCGCTTTTCCGAAGACGGCGCTACCAGAAAGCTGCTGTTCCCGTTGTAACACACCCAATGGCCAATTGTTGGGTGTCTGCCGTTTCGTTGAAGGAAGCAACCTTGCGTTCCTTTCTGGAGGCAAAGGAATGCATCTATTCCAGGGCCCATGAGAGGGGGGGGGGTAAATTGTACCCAGGCCAAGGGTCAAAAGGGGGACCCAGGAGCCGAAGGAGGGGGAATGCATGCTGACCACTTCCCCCAAGGCAGGAAACCTGCACTACAAGGGGGTGGAGTTTTAGGAAAGTTAGGACCCACTGCAAGATTGTGTTGTAAACGAATACATAAAATTGTGTCCCATTTTAACTCCGTGCTGCTTTTCTTGTGCCTTTATTGGGGGTGGGTGGACAATGAGCCCCTCCAGCCATAGCAGGAAAAAGAAAGACCAGTCACAGGGGAGAGAGGTGGAGCAGGGGATGAGTCTATCAAGCTACTCAGGTCCAGGAAAGTCACTGCGTTTTCAAGGGCTTGCAAGGATCAACAGTCCAGTCCACCTTCTAAGCTGTCTACAGTTCAAGTCCACCCATGGCTGATGACTCTCCCAACACACGTAAAAGGGCTATTTGCTCCTGCATGATTCTGCCTCCCTGTTAAGATCATCAGATGGAGCTCTATTCTACACCCCACCAGTGGTGGAACAAGGGTGGTGCGGAGGCAAGTAGTTGTGCAAGACTCCGTTACACTGGAGTCAGCGGCCCCTCCCCCTTGCTGTTGGAGCCATTCCAGCAGCAACAGGGGAGTGTCCTGCGTGTTGCCTTTGCTGCCGGAATGGCTCCAACAGCAAGGGGGAGAGGCCGCTGATACAGTGTAACGGAGTCTTGCACAACTACTTGCCTTCGCACCACCCTTGTTACGCCTCTGCACCCCACTACTGACCGAGGCTAGTGTGCTGGGTATGTGGGGCGGAGCCTTCTTGGTAGTGGCCCTGAAGCTCTGGAACTCCCTGGCCTGGGAGACCTGCCTGGCCCTTTCCCTTTTAATCTTTGGAAAGATTGTCAAGATTGCCTTGCTGTGGCTTTTATTGTATTAAAGTTTTCTCAGCTACTTTGGGGACTGTCTTGTCAAAATTGTTTTATGTATATAATTTTTGTATGTGTGTATATATACATAAAATGGAACCCCTCAAACAGCAGGGACATTCCTGTGTTACTATGTAAAACTACGTCTTGTTTCTGTGGTATTCTGTCTGCTCCCTTCCATCCCCTCTCTGCCATTTGATTCTGCTGAAATATGTAACTGTGTATAATGTTTCATGTACACTTGTGCTGAAAACGCGTTTAATCCCCATTGCCAGAGTGTTGCATTTCAGGGGCAGATCAAAGCTTACAAACGATGCCTCATTAAAAGCAGGAGTTTATGTTCCTTTTTGCTTTTTTCCCTCGGTATGTTTACCTCATTTGTTTGCATGGTGATATATCATTTTCCAAATAAGATCAGCTCTTTCACTCCGACATGGGACAAATGAAAGGGGTGTATGGTCATTTCGATCTGGGTGAAAATGGTGCCCCACCTTCTGCCAAGTCAGATCTATAAAGCCCTAGATGGGGATTTAAAATAAATTGAACATAAAAAATTTAAATGTCTTTTATGACTCTGCCGGCTTCTACAAGGACACAATGTTCAGAAATAATCAGATCATGTAAAATATGTATGATGGAATGTTACTGGTGGTCAAATGTGCTTTTGGACTGAAATGCTTCTGTAGCCTCCGGATGGGGAATTCGTGCTCCTTTGATCACTGAAAACGATTATGCTCAGCCTGGTAGCTATAAGCCCTAGCTAAAGAAAGTCAGGGTGGTTATTGCATTGGAGAGACCCAGGTTCAAATCCCCTACTTAGTCATCATGCTCCTTATGGAGTGACCTTGGGCCAGTTGCTCTCTTTCAATCCTGCAACATCATCGCCCGGGGCCAGCTCACCAAGGCCTATGGGGCAATGTGCAGCTGAGATCAGTGGGAGCAGGGGGGTGGACTTCCAAAGGAGGGTGGGGAAAGGATGAGCAAGAGGTGAAAGGAGAAGGCGGAAACATCAGGATGGAGAAGGAAGAGGGAGGAAGATGGAAGGAAGAGGACAGGAAGAGGATTAAGAGCAGAGGGGGAGCATGCGATTGTCGGGAGGAGCAGAGGGGGAGCATGTGATTGTCGGGAGGAGCAGAGGGAAGCATGTGATTGTCAGGAATGAGAATGAGAGACAGAGGTGGATTGAGGGGGGCAAGTGGCTCGTCGGAGGTGGGGCAGCAAGCAACAACAAACGGGAGAGTGGGTGCAAGCCGGAGAGTGAGGGAGGTCCATTGTGGAGAGGAGTGAGGGAAGGAAGCATGGACTATCCCTGCGCACGGATGGGGCAGGGGAAGGGGAAGGGGAGATAGATAGATAGATAGATAGATAGATAGATAGATAGATAGATAGATAGATAGATAGATAGATAGAGAGAGAGAGAGAGAGAGAGAGAGAGAGAGAGAGAGAGAGAGAGAGAGAGGTGAGAAATTGGAGATGGGTCCAAGAGGAGAGAGAAAGCAGAGTACAAGGCAAGAGTTGGAGAAGGGCTTGAGTGAAGGTCACCAGGTGAAGGGAGGACAGAGATGGGGGAGGTGTAGAAAGGAAAGGTAGAGAACCTCAGGACCCAGAGGAAGTTGGTGTGGAGGCCACTCTGCAACTCCCTGTAGGGAAAAGGCCAGGATGAGATGTGATTGGACTTAATCAGAAATAAAAGACGAGAGCACAGACAGATTGACAGAGCCTCTGCAGTTTGTGTTCATGGGAGCTGGCCGAGCCACCTCCAGATGGGTAACATCTCACCCCAACCCCTATGATGTAGACCTCTTCCCTTGGGATGAGCCCCTAGGGACAGGGTCAGTCAGTTCGTAATTCTTGGCATTTCTCCTGTCTTTTGTTTGTTATATCACTTTCATCATCACCAATGTAATACAGTGCGAAGAATTCTTGGAAATGAGACCAGGTAAACAGAATAGACTTCAAAGACAGAATTGACGGCTGCAATTCTTCCTCTGCAGATGCAGTGCAATTCTTTCTTTCATCTTCCCTGCCCCCTCAGCCCCATACAAGTCCTGGGAGGGACTGCTAGTCTTTGACCATCTCAAGGCTCTCCAAATACCTGGTCCAAGTAATGGCTCAACCACAACACTGGGGAGAGAGGTTTCAGCACTTAAGTTCCAGCAAGAAGACAACTAGTCAACCTTAGGAGATGAGAGGAAAGCTGGCATTACAACTACCAAACATTTTAAAGAGCCATTAGTAAACACCGAATTGGAAATCTGGAGATGTGCTGGGGCAAGGGAAAAAAATATCTGCAGCAGGATTCCAGTGCAATGGTTACAAATATAACCGAGAAGGTTGAGACATTCCACAAAATCAATGACATTCAAAGCTGGAGTTTGTTGGTAGGAGCTAGATAAACTCCAGTCACAACAACCCATCAGGAGATACTCCTGCTTGGCCCCCTCAAAGTGAGTAATGGGGTGGCCTCAGTTGCCCCCATAACTGTGGGTGGATGTAGGCATGAAAGCACGTTCCGTAGGAACCCCTCTGAGTGTACAGAACTCAGGGAAGCGCTGTTCTGTCAAGGGCATATAAACATCATTTGGTTATTGCAACAGCCCTTCACTAGACCCAGAGGATTACTCCTGCTGGGAAACTCCGCTTCTTGAACAATCAAAGGAAAATGGGTACAATTGTCCAGCAATCACTTCTTATTTCTTCTCATTACTGGAGAGAGAAAAAGGTCAACGTTCTTCCCACCACCTGCTTTCCCACCCACCTCTCTCAATCTTCCAGAGATGCGAGTAGATTAATCTCTTTATGAAAGCCCAGGGCCCAATCTTAAATCTGAAGCAGTCCCTGGGGAGCAGCGTTTGGGCTCTGACAAGTACAGGATCATGTGTGCTCATATTACCGAAATCTTGACATCTCGTCTTCTTCCAGCATCATACTCAATCCAGCAGCTCAGTTTATGACTCCACTGCATATGAATGTTTTAATGGAGCCAGCACTGTCTCTAGACTAGTCCAGCCTTCTTGACTATTATAACCTTGCCCCATGGACCACTTTCAATATATTATAACCTTGCCCCATGGACCACTTTCAATATATTATAACCTTGCCCCATGGACCACTTTCAATGTATTATAACCTTGCCCCATGGACCACTTTTCAATATAGTGAGGATGCTGCAGACCCTGAGAGCAGGAAGTCCCCTCAAGCCCCCACCACCACCACCACAGAGCCCCACCTTGGGCCAGCTGAAGTGAAAAATGACCAGGGTGGGAAGAGAAGATCCTTACCTCCTGACGAAATCTGATCAGGTCCAAGTACTTACTGCACCATCACAAAGATGGACAAGTAAGGTGGCCAACCATCTCCTCCCAACTGGCCATTGCAAGTTATCCGACAGGCAGCCAAGTAACAGGTGCCAGTGAGGTCTGGCTGCAGCAGTTGGTTCACTGTCTGTCATGGTTTGAGCCTGACTGGAACGACTAGGGCAGCAGCTGGGCTCACAAGGGTCACTGCACTGCAGGCAGGAACATCCTTATGAGTTTCTGTTTATTTCCCCTGTTAGTTTTTCCAGCCGCCGCTGCCTCCTTCTGTAATAACCACCACTTCTTTCCACCCCCGTTTCTTATTCAAGCCTTGTTATCTTTCCTAATAACTGTCCAGCAGATTTAACAAGCTCAACGAGAGAGGTTAGTCACAGAGAGGACGAAGGATGCTGAGGAGAGGAGTCCATAACTCTTCCCCACCCAGGTGCTCCATGCAGCCCACCGATGGAGTCTACAAATGCTCCTGCCTTCATAATTAGCCATTAAGCTCCAGTGCTGGTGTGCTGGCCAATGATTCTTTCTAATGATATTGTCATTACTGTTGCCAGATTTCATTGGACATCTTTTCTTCAAGGGTGCCATTCGACGGCCTTTCAAGAAGGAAAAAAAAACCATTTGGCATTTCGAGACAGTTGCCTTTGCTTTACCTAATGGAACGTTTTAGCTGTTGAGCGTCCAACAATCCTCGTTTAATTAGACTTCAGAAAGATAGGCATTAATTATACGTAGCAAGCTGAAGGGAATTAAGTGCAACTAATTAACTGCTTACCTCCCTCAAAAGGGGGGGGAATCCCACTTTCTGCAGAAGGTGCAGAGATGATCTTCAGTACACTCCAACACAACGGGCAAGAACGTCATCATAACATCACAGGTGTTGGCCAGGACTGACCCAAACCCTACTGATGCTGAAGGAAGCCAACCAAATATCACCCCTTTTTACCCAGCAGCACACCAGCCACTGCCCCTCCTTCCACTTCCAAAATTCAAAAAGGAAGATAGGAACCATGAAAGCAGAAGTGTGATAGAGATGCTCTACTCCAGCGATTTTCAACCTTTTTCACCTCACGGCACACTGTCGAGGCGCTAAAATTGTCAAGGCACACTATCAGTTTTTGGACAATTGTCAAGGCACACCACATTGCCGGCAGGGGGGCTCACATTCCCCCAATGGCCCTACAAATAAAAATGACCCTCCCCCAAGCTCCCGCGGCACACCTGCGGACCCTTCGCTCCGCACCAACGTGCCGCAGCACAATAGTTAAAGATGGCTGCTGTAGTCCCTGGCCTGCCTCCTCTTCCTCTATTCCTTTACCTACTTCCATTATGAATCCTGGGAGAGGAAGGAAGCACAGGAGCACAGATGGCTGAGCAGACAGAGGCAGCCACCCCTACCAACCCTCGGCCTGTAGCAACTGCCTCAATTGGCCACGTGAACATGCCGGCCCTCATCCCGGCAAGCTGCTGTTGTGGAGGCAGACCATCGTGCCGAAAATCACAGGTTCCCAACTTCCCAGCCTTTCCAACCTCCCCTGCCAATTAGCATCTCACTTCCTTGCCACTGTCATCTCACTGCCTGGGTTGTATTTCTGCATCGTTTGTTCATTCAGAAGGCAACTAATTAGCCATGTAAGTGCAGTGTGCTCTTCTCCCCTCTCCCCCAGCAGATGTTGGTGGTGCTGCACAGACGGCTGTGGGTGCTGGCTCCGTGCACAGCTGTCTGGGTGCTTCAGCAGCTGATACAATGGCAGCTTTAATCACGTCAAGACAAGGCATTTGGATGCAACGGAGCCTTTCCTCTCTCTGCTGATTTGGAACGACAATGCTCCTGCCCCAAACCTGGTGAGCCCTGCTGCCCCCCCCCCCAGCACGTGTCCCCAGAGATCATTCAGCTCCAGAAGTGCTGAGCCAGCCATGGACTGGAACTTCCACTTGTCGGGCACTGAGAAGGTGCCAAATCATGGAGAGATTAGTCTCATCTCTTTATTACTTGCAATGCCTGTTTGGGCCTGCGGTCATTGGTTTCCATGACTTCTGCCAGCACAGGACAGGAGGAAGAGTCAGGAATATAGCACTGATTGGACATCACTGTGTCAGGATGAACTTGAACACACTGATATTTGCTGGGCACAGACAGCAGAGGCTCACCAAACATTCTTACAGGGAACACCGCTGCCAGGTTGCCCCTGGACGGGACAAGCCAGCATTGGAGGCCTCCATTAAGTGGCCACCACCAGGCTAACACACACACACACACACACACACACACACACACACACACACACACACACACACACACACACACACACACACACCAAGGGCCATAAGAAAGCCCATAAGAAAGAGACTTACAGGAAGGCTTATTGCTAAGCAGAAAAGTTACTCTAGTCCAGCGATTTTCAACCTTTTTCATCTCACGGCACACTGACAAGGCGCTAAAATTGTCAAGGCACACCATCAGTTTTTGGGGAAACTGACAAGGCACACCACACTGCTGGCCAGGGGCTCACGTCCCCCAATGGCCCTACTAATAAATAACCCTCCCTCACCCACCTACAGACCATCCGCATGTGCTGCGGTACACTGGTTGAAAATCACTGCTCTAGACAGTCAGGAATTGTCTGAATCCACAACTCCATGTGCATGCTGGAAATGGAGGTTCAGACAGACAAAGGACAAAGGCTGCTGGCCAGCAGGATTTTAGGCTGCTGAATCTGCACAGGGGCTTCTGGAGAGTTAGAAGTGTCCAAAAATAAGGGGAAATAGGCAAAAGGGGGCAGGGGCATTCATCACAGATGTGATGGACATTGCTCAGCAGGGATACTGGTGCCATTTGGGCATATTATTATTATTATTATTATTAACAACAGTATTTATATACTGCTTTTCAACAAAAAGTTCACAAAGCGGTTTACAGACAAAATCAAATGATTAAATGGTTCCCTATCCCAAAAGGGCTCACAATCTAAAAAAGATTCAGAACACCACCAGCAAACAGTCACCAGAAAAGACACTGTGCTGGGGTGAAAGGGAGGGCAGTTACTCTCCCCCTGCTAAATAAAAGAGGAGCGCCAATTGAAAAAGTGCCTCTTGCCCAGTTAGATTGCACCATTAGTAACTCCACAAGTCTCCATTATTAAAAAGGTCGTTTGTTTAGTTATTAATGTGTTAAGATTACATTTGGTTCATTATTTCTCACACATTACTCTTTTATTGATTTTTATCATTCACGTGTTCATTTTCATGGCCTGTGGCTTTCAACCATACTGCTGGGGCAAGCTTCCTGGCCATGGATGGGGTAGTTTTTGCACCCCAGTGGCTGTTTTCCTGAGTGCAGCATGTCTAAGTTGGCCCAGGCTGAATGAGCTCTACATGAATGACAAATTAGCAACCCTTTCGGAGTTCCGGGAATTTGTTTCAGAATGAATGGAAAAATGAACCGATTGCCTGATGAACTTCAGAGGTGAATGGGGATTTGAACAAAATTATCTTGCTTGCAAACCAATTTTCAGAAGAACAAAAGCATAGAGGGCTAATTGCTAATCCACTGTGGTGGTGGGTTTTTTGTTTTGTTTTTTGTTTTTGTTTTTTTGTTACATTATTTCTTAGCTACACACCTTAGGCAAATAAACAGGTTTTGTGTTTGCCTTCAGAGCTCTCAGAAACGACTGGGCTTTGCCCACATATACACACCTTTCATTTTATCTACAGGGCTCACCTAAATTCCAAAATGCTGGACTTCATGAACTGGCAACTCTGGAGCCAGTCTCACCCCACCATCGCAAAAACCAGCATCATTTCCAAATTAGCAGAAGCCGCAAATATTGCTTCTGAGAGTGGGTCAACTCATGGCAGGGATTATAATTCAATCTGTAGCGCCCCCTTCGTACTTGAAAGGCAAGTGCACCTCCTCCTGCGCCTTATCTGAAAGGAGTCTGGAGTTACTTTTGGCACTTTCATTTGCATCTCCCAAGCATCCATTCGGTAACGCTACATTAACCAGCATTTTTATATTTAATTGCATTAGCATGTGTTTGTGGTTTTTTTTTTTTTTCAGTGGCTTGGCTTTAGGGAGCCATTAATAAAGACAGCGATCAGACAAAGTTCTCATGTTATTCACGGTACATCAGTTCTTCAAAGCTGCAAACAGCACATGACTAGACGGGCGGATTGGGAGAGTCTCTCTTCTCAGAAGAGATAATATTGGCACACACTCAATGCTTCTGTCTTCAATCTGTCTTCTTCTAAGGGCCAAAGCAGATCTCACTTTAAAGGCATCTTTGTAGCTATCTGCGCTTGGGAATACCAAAGACTTTATTTTAAACCAAAAACCAGCCATGAGGACCCCCGCTCAGGGCAGAACCAGGGCACATGGGAGGGGGCAACCCTCCATTCTGTGCCATTTACCCACGGAAGACCCTCCCAATCTTTGTTTCCAAAATGACTATTTTCTAGAAATAGCAGCTTTGGGAGTGGATGGGTAAAATTTAGCAAGAAAATGACAGCAGAATCTATGATGATCTCCCTACACTGAGGAAAAATTCCCTTCACCGCAAATAGGTTCCCCGCCCCAGGCAAGGCCAGATGACCAGGCTCCTCATTTTATCCAATCCAGGTGTGTCCAAATTACCTGCCTGCCAAACACCGGAACCAATGTCCAACCCCTCTATTCCCTTCTGTACCTGTAGAGGACGCCCAGGCCTGAGCATCAGTGCTTGGGAAAAAATGAGAATTTGGGATTTTTTTAAAAAGTAAAATGTACAAAATTGGGCCGTGGGGTGGCGCAGTGAGTTAAACCGCTGAACCATGAGCTGTCGATTGAAAGGTTGGCAGTTCGAATCCGCGCAACGGGGTGAGCTCTCACCGCTCGGCCCAGCTTCTGCCAACCTAGCAGTTCAAAAGCATGTTAATGCGAGTAGATAAATAGGTGCCACTTGCGGGAAAGTAACCGTGTTCTGTTTCCAGCTGCATGCTACACACTGTGGCAAGGAGAGTCATGTCGGCCACATGACCACGGAAGCGTCTTCGGACAGCGCTGGCTCTTTGGCTTCATAACGGGGATGAGCAGCGCCCCCTAGAGCCGGACATGACTGGACTTAAATGTCAAGGGATACCTTTACCTTTACTAACAAAATTGGGAATCTTCTATAAATACTTACTTACTGAATCATTTTTTTTAAAAAAAGTATTAAAATGCCAGTCTGTTCAAGCACTCTGAGATCTTTTTAAGTTCTGATTATAGTTCTAGGGCAGGGGTGGGGAACCTCTGGCCCGTGGGCCGGATTCGGCCCGCGGGTCGATCCGGTCCGGCCCCTGTGGGACCGGACCGATCCGGCCCGCAGGACCGGAGGCTCCACCGCCGCCGCCCGCCTAGTCCCTTTAAAAGCGGACTTTCTGGACCTGCGCAGAGCGGCGCTCTCCGCAGGTCCAGGAAGGCCGCTTTCAGAAGGAGGAGGCGCCGAGGTGACATGTCACCTTGGTGCCTCCTCCTGAAATCGGCCTTTCTGCAGCTGCGCAGATCGCCGTTGAGGCCGAGAGGGCAATCTCTCGGCCTCAACGGCGATCTGCGCAGCTGCAGAAAGGCCGATTTAAACTGGAGCTGACGTGGGAAGGTGGCGGCGACAGTTGCCGCTGCCGCCCGGAGCCTCAGGTAAGCGGCCGTGGGTGGGTGGGTGGGTGGGTGGGTGAGAGAGAGAGTGGTCCGTGGGTGGGTGGGTGGGTGGGAATAAGGGAGGGAGGGAGAGAGAGTGGTCCGTGGATGGGTGGGAGGGTGGTCCGTGGGTGGGTGGGAGGGCAGTTTAGAACTGTAAATTTGCGGGGGGGTCAAATTTGTGGTGGGGGGGCCAAAATTTCCCAATGGGGAAATGGCCCCCCACCACAAATAGGTTCCACGCCCCTGTTCTAGGGTATTCTGGTAAATGGAGCCTGATCGGTGTTTATTAGCCAAGGCAATGCCGATATGCAAATTGAAAACTAAATTATTGAATGACCATCACATTGGTCACCCATGCAGAATCTTACTCTACACCAGTGCTTCTCAATTTTTTTCTGTCATGCCCCCCCAGAAGGAAGAAAAAATTTCGCGCCCCCCCTAATATAACTAATGCAATAGTTAGTGCATGCTTTGCGCCACTTAACTAGATTGTAGGAGCCTCCAGCGACGATCTACTTCACCGACGATCTCTTCCTGGGAGCAGATCGTTCCTCTGCTCCCCAGCGCGAACTCTGTAACGCGCCTAGGAGCGCTCTGCAGAGTTCACGCTGTGAATCACGCATGCGCAAGACGACGATTGGCAACATCGTCGTCTTGCGCATGCGTGAACTCTGCAAAGCGCTCCTAGGCGCGTTACAGAGTTCGCGCCGGGGAGCAGAGGAACGATCTGCTCCCAGGAAGAGCTCGTCGGTGAAGTAGATCGTCGCTGGAGGCTCCTACAATCTAGTTAAGTGGCGCAAAGCATGCACTAACTATTGCAACGAGCCCCCCTTTACGGAGCCTCGTGCCCCCCCTGGGGGGCGCGCCCCACTATTTGAGAACCGCTGCTCTACACTGACTCTGAAAATCTGCAGGTTTTCTTTGCCCTCAACCGGTAAGTACAGGCAAATGCATATTGTCTGAAACAAATTGCAGGCTATTATTTATTTATTTTTCCCTTTCAATATTATGTTGAACTCTTGACACTGTTTATTTTGTGTTGGTAAGCTGTTCCATATGTGCCTTATTATGCATGAGTTTTATCATTTTTTTTCTTTCATGTAGTTGTAAAGATCAAAAGAAACATTTTGTATTTTGATACCGACATTGCCAAAAGGATGGGAAGATTTCATTACTATTGAGTTTGCTGTGTGGAAATACCGTATTTATATTAGGGTGCAATCCAATTCTAAATTCAGCCGGCGGAAGATGCTGTGAAACTGCCGTAAATCACTTTCGTGACAACTCAAGAGCAGGGAAGTTCGGCGCAAAGCTGGCCTGCCCTGCTCCACTGCCCAGACTGTCTCCCGCCCGCCGCCAAACCCAGGTAAGGATCCAGCAGAGGGGGGCGGTTCGGGAGCAAACGGCGGGGGCCGATAGGCCCAGTCGATCGGGGAGGGGGAGGGGATCTGCTTCAGCCGAATCCTGAACCCCAGCGATTGGCTGAACCGTTACACGGCCTCCTCCGACTTCTGCCAGCAAAATAGCTGGCGGAAATCCGAGGTGGCCAATCGGCCCCAGCCACAGTTACACCTGGGGAAGGGGATGAGTGTCCCCTTCCTCGAGTAGACTTTCCGCCACGGGCTGCCTGCCTGCAGTGGAACTTGGGAACCTCAGGATCCGGCTGGCGGCCCTTGGTCGGCCGCCGGATCTTTATGTTAGGATTGGGCTGCCCATTATATTTTAGCAATGCACACAATTGCATGCACTTTTTCCCCTTAATTTATACTGGTTTTGGCATTATTGGCAATTTTTGCAAAAAAAGGGGGGATTTGGGGGGTCCACTCTCTGAGAATAGTTGGTCCCGCTACTTCTGAGCATCATCACAGGTCGAGATCATTCACTGCCTGGCTTGAGTCTCTGGCAGAGATCTCTCTTCCTCTTCCTTTGTCTCCGCTAAACATACTCAACTATTCTCCAATGAGTGGCTTTTCCCAGCCTTTCTGTGCTGAGAAGCAAGACTCGGCACCCCCACTAATCATGTATTTATTTTAATTAGCTAAACCTTGCTTTTAAGTACACGCCTTTAAGAATATCAATGGGAAATCTGACTTGATTGAATTTTGTTAGGATTTGCTGGTGTAATGAACCTTACCTTTGACTCTGATTAGTGCAACGACTTCAGTTAGTTTGGCTAATCAAAGACAGAGTCCTCAAATTGGAAATCAAAGCTGATGAAGTCCGAGTTTGTGAAACAAGTGTAGAATGAGGATTTTGGCATTGGCTTTTTAGTGCAATCTCTGGTGCATAGTGGAAAGAACACAATGAAGATGAGTTTTACACTTGGGGAAAATAGTAGCTGTGCGGGCCGCAATCTGGACTGGGTCCAAGGTAGGTGTCCCCTGCTCAAAAGCCAGTCGTATCCGACTCTAGGGTGCAGTGCTCATCTCCTTTTCTAAGGCTGAAGAGCCAGCGCTGTCCGAAGATGCTTCTGTGGTCATGTGGCCGGCATGACTAACAGAACGCTGATACCTTCCCAATGCAGTGGTACCTATTTATCTACTTGCAATTTCTTGCTTTCGAACTGCTAGGTTGGCAGGAGCTGGGACAGGAGACGGGAGCTCACTCCGTCACGCGGCACTCGGGTCTCGAACTGCTGTCCTGCCTGCCTTCCGGCCTGCAATTCCGCATCTTAACCACTAGGCCACCATGGTATGGTAGGAAAGTGTTAAAGCCTCTCCCTCCATCTTTGCAGCAGTTCCAATTCAGACCAGCCCCCCCCCCCTCATTTATTTTAACCAGGAAGAAAAAAGCTGGCATGTAAGTGTGAAAATACATGTTTAATGCAACATGTATCTTGGCTCTTGCTTAGTTAGTTCGAAAATGTTTATCCCAGCAAATGTCACTCCAGGTGGCTTCCAATACATAAAACCAATAAAACAGGCAATTACATCAATAAAACCCCAAGAAGACAAAGCAGCATTTCCAAACGTTTTCGACCTGTGGCTCCCTTAAACATTGGTGACCATTGGCTCCCCATGACATGATGTTGATGCCTGCCAATTGGCATTGCACTGTATTCCAAGAGGATTCCGCGGCACTCCGCGGCTCCCCTGGCTGGTATCCGCGGCTCCCCTGGCTGGTATCCGCGGCTCCCCTGGGAGCCACGCCTCCCAGTCTGGGAACCCCTGATCTAGTCACTAGATGTCCCTGAAGGCGCTTCCAATTCTGTGACTGTAATCCTAGCCGCTCTTATCTGGGAGCAAGCCCCATTGACTCTAATTGGACTTACTTCTGAGTAGACATGCCTAGGACTGGGCTGTAGGCTTCTAAATTATAGGGCTGCTGTGGGTTTTATGGGGGAAAACACTGGACTAGATTCTAGTCCATTATTCATTTAATAATAATGCTATGGTAAGATTTGGATAAATCTTTTTTATTGTGTGTGCTCATGGAAATAAAATGGGTTTCCCTTGTCGTCTGAAGGTCGTCAGGGGGTGGGCCTGTCATGCTGCAATAGCGAAGGAGTTTTGTAAGGTTGGCGCCATTACCAGAAAAGGCCCTGGCCCTCTCATGCCAGCCAGTGATCACGAGACTTCTGGGGGTCCTTCAACAAAGGCCTATCCTGGGAGCCCCAGTGCCATGATGGACCCTCACACCACTAAACCTGCTGGCAGAACACAACATTTCCCCCACCACCACCCTCATCGGTGAGGGGAGGCAGTCTTTGGCAGTCCCTCCCCTTGGAACGTTGGACGTTTCCAACCCTGAGGTAACAGAAGCTTTGGGGAAGCCATTTTAGGCAGGACTACGGTGCAGCAGGGAAGGTTTAAAAACGCACCCTCTGCACATGTCGTGCTCCAAATTCTGACTGAGCCCTTGTCTGCGATTTAATCAAACCAAAGTGCAGGGCCAAACTACTATACGTCTTCTAATGCAATATACCCCTTAGGCTCCCCCTTAGGCTTGGAGGAAGAGAGAGCCAAACCTGGACAAGCGTCGTCCAGAATGTCCAACTCTGAATTGGTATCACTCCATTATTGCTACCTGGGCAACGTATTGGACTAAAACCTCACAAGTCCTTTTATGAGTGAACCATTTATGGAGGAAACGTCCATCACAGGTTACAAGCCATGATGGGGATAAGCAACCTCCTGGTTTTAGTAGTAGGCTATCTCTGAATGCCAGATGCAAGGGAGTGGCGACAGGATACAGGTCTCTTGCTGTCTTGTGTGCTCCCTGAGGCATCTGGTGGGGCTACTATGAGATACAGGAAGCTGGACTAGATGGGCCCCTGGCCTGATCCAGCAGGACTCTTCTTATGTTCTTGACATCATTGTTAAACCTGAGCTATTCCTGTTATTTCATCCCTTCGAAGGTAGTTGTGTGTTTTTTTTTAAAAAAAAAATTAGGACAAGTATCATATTGCTGGAGAAGCAAACCGTTTTGCTTGTCAATGCATCTCCCAAGCTTGTGGGTGTCTATGGCTTAACCAAAGATAATCCAATCTCCCCCGGACAGATGTAACTGTGAGGCAAGATAAATGGAGGTCGGGGGAGAGCCTAGAGCAATCGTTAGGGTGCTGGAGGGAGTGATAGATGAGGCCGCATTAAGAGAGCTAAATATGTACAGTTCAGCTAAATGAGGACTAATGAGGGACGAAGGCATCAGCAAATATTTGCGAAGGGTGTAAACAAGAGGGAGGGCAAGCAATCCTCCCCCTGCTGCAGGCACTGAGATGAAGATGAATTGAGATGGAAGCATAATGTAGGCAGCAGGAGTTGGCAGGGCGATCTAGTGGGGGAGTCGGAACCACCCAGAAGCTGCTTGTAGCCAGTTTCGAGCCTCCTCCATATGGCTCGGTAATGTTTTCCAAAGATCTGCTATTCCCCTGTCTTGCTGCTTGCCTTCCAGTCTGTGGCAACGAGTCCCTCTGAGCTTCACCCCCATTCCATGCAGCGTTTCACCTCTTGCACCCGGGGCCACTGAATGCGCACACCCCTGTGAGCAGGCTCACGTTTTGTCTTAAGCATCCCAAGTGATGAAGTGGCCAGAAATATAGCAAAATGTAGGAGTGTGCCATAGTTAATTCTCTCACCCTCCGCAGCTGGAAGATGGAGCCTCGCCCAAGAATGGGGGACCTCCAAGTCTCCTTGCTGCTATCGCCGCATGAACAGTGGCAGCTGGGTAAGATCTGGCAAGAAAACTGCAGTTTCTCCTGGGGTAGCAGGCGGATGTGTGCAGGGTAAAGCTGAATCCAGGGATAATAAGACAATTGTGGGAGACCACATTGTACCAGCCTGTCAACCTGGCGGATTGTTTCCAGAGAGCATTTTGTAGATAGACAATAGAGAGGAGGGAGGAAACCATTGTCTGCGCTCAGAAGTAATTGAGTCTTTGAGCCAGCCGTGAAATACCAAAGCAGCATTGTAAAGCAAGCCAGCAAGGCAGCCCGGCTAATGCAAAGAAAACTGCATGGGCAGGAGCAGAGGCAGGGGAGAGGCCAGGCTGGCAGTCAGGGTTCTGGCGCCAGCTTTTTGCAGGCCCTGGGGCAATGAGGATTATTAATTGCGTTCCCTTTCTTCATTTACTTATAAAAGAAAGCAATTAAGAAATGCCACCAAGTACCAAAAGAGAGGGCTTTCCGGTGTCATTTAGAGCACAATCCTAGGCATGTCTACTCAGAAGTAAGTCCCCCTATATGCCTGGAAATGTGCAAAGTACACATTTAAATACATGTTTTGACAGAAACATGTGCAATGCATGGGATTTATAGGTGTCTCATATCTTTAAAAATCCAATCCGCTGGGGAGGGGGTCCAGAACGATGCATTCTGCCATGACTTTTGGCAAAGATGACTATGGTAATCTCCTTGCTAGGAGCATCTGTTGCTACCATATAGTCAGTACGGACAATTCTGAGCTAGACGACCAAGGTTCTGACTCAGTATAAGGTAATCAGAGACGTGGGCAAGGAATACTACTGGATTCCACAGCCCCTGGCAGAAAAATACAGGATTCAGCAACTGCAGATGTTTGCCTCAACTCCTGAAAACTCTTCTCTGGCTCAGATTCGAATCTGGACCACTTTCCCTTCCATTACTCCTGCTTCTGGAACCTGCTTGCATTCAGAGCCACAAGGTCACATTGCAAAGCATGGGCGTCCTTTGGAATAGCCATGCTTCGGACTGAGCTCAGCCTGTGCCCTGTCTCACACCTTACTGAGTGGTTTCCAGTTTGCTCCTGCAACATCTCTTGCCTTGAGAGGCTTCCAGGACTTTGCTCCCCCTTCTCTCTCTCTTTCTACCCTTCTATTTTGAGATGCACCTACTACTAACCTTTCCTCCTATTGCTTTATAACACCCCCCCCACTTCATATACTGTACAGGGGGCCGTGCGTCTAAGAAGCCTATGTCTGCACATCATGCTCAGATTACGTTATTGTGTGGTCATCATGACACAGCATTAATTGAGAAGCTTCCTCTCTGAAAAGACAGGTCATTTTTCGATCGCTGTCCATGGTCCTGAATCGGCTTCACTGAGCTATATGCAATTGAGACCATCGCGGATTCTCCCCCTGCTTATTCCAGCCTCTGTTTCCCTCCCCTTCCTTTTTTGTGTCTCTTGCACTCATCTCTAGACTGTAAGCCCCTCAAGGCATGACCCTGTTCTCTCACTGGTGCAAAGTGCCATGTACGTTGATGTGCTATGTGGATTAAAGCAATATTAATAATAATGCACCCAGCTCCACATTGCGCAGCTAGTGTAGGGGCTACCAACAAGTTCCCTATAAAATATTTATCTTTACGTTAAACTGGCTCTCTCAACAGTCCCAACAGAAATTTCAGGCAGATCTTATGGCAATTTATATCCTGTCACATGTTATTTCTACCACCTCCTGCCAATAATTCTTAACTATCAGGCATTGCCTTCCAAGACGCTGGAAGTCAGCTTTCATATGACAACATCCATAAAGATCTTAGGCAGTCTATTTCATATTAAGTACTGCTAGTAGACCATCATATATTGGCTTGAATTTGAATGAAAGCCAGCATAAAAAAGTATTAGGTTTTGTGGCTGTTTTTTAATGTCCTATGCATCCATATTTCTGGCACAGTGACTTCTTCAGGGTCTACTACAAGAGGCTGCATGTGTTGGCTAATCTGCAGAGCTGTAATGAATGGAGTTACACATGAGTAACATGCACATCCCCTCCAGTGAGCCCCCAAAGACTGGCACAACCAGGAGCCCTACTGAGGCCGTTGCTGCTATTATGTGAAGGAGGAAAATTTACAGATCTCATTTTGTACCTGTTAAGTTTCCCCCTCCACAGCTAATAGCAACTTCGGGGGGGGGGGGTGCAGGGGAAGGTGGTTATTATTATATCACTCTTAAGGATAAAACAGTCACAAAATGGGTTACAAAAATAGAAACATAAAAACATTAGTGAATAAAAAGATAATGGTAATAAAACAAACACAAGAAGTTGTAGGATAAGGCTGACCAGAGAGCAAGGCCTGAGGTGTAGATCTAAAAGCCCTGGTGGCTCATAAGGAGGGGGGGGTAGTTCTTCAGATCACTTGGTCCTAGAGTGGAGGATGGTGCTTTAATAATGATAAGCATCTCCTTGAATTGTGCCCAGAAATGGACTAGAGACCAGTGCAGCTGGTTTGTCCCTATCAACAATCTGGCCAACAGAACCATCTTCAAAGACAGCTTCATGCAGCATTTGTGGCCATAGCCAGTTCGGGATGCAATGCAACGCATGGATAACCATGACCAAATCTGCCTTCTCCAGGCAGGGCCACAGCTGGTGAATCAGTCAAAGCTGGTGAAAGGAACCCAACGTCACCCAAAGACCCAGGTGATTTATGTCAGGAAATTGGTGCAGAGACAAATGGCTCCATTCACAACGTGAGCTGAAGCCAAAATGGACCCCTTCTGGCTGCTTGTTGGAAAAGACAAAGGTGTTGCGAGTTCCAAACTCCCACATCAAGTCTAGTTTGCCGTCCTTGGATTATTCATGCACCAAAGCGTCGCTTCTGAACTGCCGAAGACTTTCCCTTTCGATACTCAGTGAGTCAGTCAGTCCATCCCAAGTGTCTTTGTAATATATTCAGCTTTCTAGCAAGAATGAAACACTTGACCACTACCACCCCGTCTCCCATCTCCAGTGGGGTTTGGAGCCTCTAAAAAGCTTGCCACAGAAATGGTTCCAAGGCAAAACATATTGAGTTTTGGCGGAATCCCCTTTCAGCAAAACACGAGGCAGTGACCATGGAAACAGACCTCCGAAGAGCCTTGGTGCAAGGTTAAAGCATTGTCCCAGGGTGGAGATGTTTGTGAGAACATGTTTTCTTGGGATTGTTAACCAGGAGCAGGGGGCGCTTCTTTTCTTTGTGCTTCAAGAGCTGCTAGGGAGGGCAAAATGCCTTGATGCAAAGGATGGAAAGCAGAGACAACATTCGTCTCATTTATGAATGTACAAGGACATGTTCTGAAATGGATATTAGCCTTGTAGTGTGACATATCGATGCAAACCGATTGGCATAACTGTCTTGTCCTGATCGACATTTATTGTCAAAAGCTGGACGTTAGCCTTCGCAATGCTGGCTTAGTTGCTTGCATTTTGCTCCGAGTTCAGAGTCCCATACTCTTGGGGGAATGTGGCTCACAAACATACCTGGGACTCTGGGAGTGAACCACTGAACTCAGAGGGGAGGAGACATGCCTAGGATTGTGGTGTTAAATGTTTATTTAAAACACATATACAGGTGGGGCCCCATATCCACTGGGGATATGTTCCAGGCCCCTCCGTGGATACTTCAAATCGTGGATAAGAACGAACACCCCCTCCATGGTTTTCTGAGGGGCCCCCACCCTGCCTCCCCTGCAGGCAAGCATGTTCCCCCCCCAGCTCTTATTTTTCTTTCAGCAAGCTTTATTTCTTCCTTAAAACAAACAGAGAAGCAGCCTCCATTGCAGGCAAGTAGAATGAGACGAAGTCCTAGAGAGGCTCTGCAAGGTTTCTGTTAACCTTGCAGAGCCTCTCTAGTACTTAGTCTCATTCTACTTGCCTGTAATAAGCAGCCAGAGGCTGCTTCTCCTGTTTGTTTAAGGAAGAAATGAAGCTTACTGGGAAAAAAGTAAAAGCCTGGGGGGGGGGGGTAAAAGCCTGCGATCCGTGGATAACTGAAACCGTGGATAGCAGATCAGTGGATATGGGGGCCCACCTGTACAAGTATTACAAAATGGGAGGCCTGTGAGGGGGACAAATGCATATTGTTTGCTTTGGGGGGAACTGATGTGGTCTTGAAGACTAGCGCTGTCTGCCGAAGAGCTCACGCCTCCTCCTCCTCCATGCCACAGGGAATTTTTCCATCCTTAGGAAAAGAGTTATTCTATTTGTGAGGCATATCAGCACTTCTCTCTCTTTTCTCCCGTTGGAGCCTGGCAACAGGAGAGCTCTGGCTCATCTTTTTAGATCCCAGTACAGCTTTTCTCTTTAGACAGCTGAGTGGCCATTATCCTCTGCCTCTAGGTTCCATTAATAAGTGAATGTTGGGGGGGGGGGGGGGGAGGACAGCCAAAGGATTAATTTAACATCACTTTGGCTGTCCCTCCATTACCCCTCCCCCATTAATAATAAGTTTACACTAATTGCTCTCTCCTTTCAATATAATTAAAAGACACACAAACTCTTACAGGAGTCCTATGCAATAATTAAATGATTATTACTTTTGGGATTGCACAGCATTAATCATCACCGTTATTTATTAGGATATTGCTATTAATCCAGGATCACATTATTATTGCTTCAGCTAGGGTTTCATGTGATTGCAGTTCTGGGGTGTGTTGGGTTCCAGTCCACCAGGAACTGGCCTGACACTAGTTGAAAAGAATAGCACTCAGTAGTCTGTGTTAGTTGCCAGTTCACATGCATATTTCGCTCCACTTTGATCCCTTATATATGGGCATGGTGTGAAGGAACAGAAAGCAGCCCCCAGTTTGGGTCCAGATGCTTAAATGGGAGATGGTCTGCCAGCCACCTTTCATTCCATGGGAGAGCAGTTGGGAGAGCAATGTACTGGAATAGCTGCGTTTATTACAAAAAGGCAACCACCACCTTTTGGAAATAAATACAATGAAGACATGATTTCATAGTTCTTATTATAATATTTAATTCATTTCTATCCCATTTTAATATGGGACACTCAACCGTTCAAGCACCAACAGAAGAAAAGAAGCACGACTAGCACTGGTGGGTCAAAACAGAAGGAGCGGGATGAATCACCAGCGTTGGCACCCCTGGGTGCATTGCCCCCCCATGGAGCCTCTGCCTGCCCCCAATGCTGCAGGAGCGCTACCACTGCCACTGGTGCTGAGGGTTCAGGGGTCAACCTGGTCAGGTGTGCCCTCTAACGGACTCGGTGCTTGACCTGGCCAACTTCTGACACCGCCCCTGCGACACTCACACACCACCATGGAGTCATGCCATCTTTCAAAGGACAAGCCTCAAGCTAGCCAGACCAGCTGAAGCAGTCTCCCAGGTGGCAGGCAGGCTGGGGTATGCCCGCCTCTGACCCCCACCACTCTTCCTCCTATTTGGAAAGGGCAAGGGGAGCAAACCAGAGAGGAAGTGTGGAGGAGGAGGAGAGAGGGGTGGGCTTCAGCTTCTCCTCCTGTCCTCTCTTTGCCTCTTCCTTTTTGAATCCAGGGAATGCGGGGAGGAGAAATGGGGGGGGGGGTTGGCAGCTGGCAGGCAAGATTTGATGTGCCACGTCCAGCATCAGGAGGCCTTGAGCCAGCCCTGGACATGCTGACCTGGTGAGTATGGGGAGCTCTAGGTGTACGCAAGGCAAGGGGAAGGGTTAAGCTGAACAAAGGGGAAGGGTTAAGTGGAGCAAAGAAGTGGAACACTTTCCAGCTGTGGTAATACCCAGAAGAGATGTCGGGAAAGGAGCTAAGAAGACTATACTGTATCTGAGGATCACAAAAACATGCTGGTACAGGCCCTCTGTGCCCGTGTCTTGCTTTCATCCTGACTCGTTCACTGATCTTGTTCTGCTTTTCGTGCATTTGATGTGAGGTTCTGCAGCACCGTCCCTCCGTCGCACATCTCACAAGCAGTTTGTTCGTCTAACGGTGTGCCCCCCCCCGTTCCTCATTTCGACAAACCGGCAGCTGGAGGCAAAGGGGGGCAGCTGGATTCCCATGGAGGTGAGAAGAGCTCCCTCCACATGCCTGGCAGAATCTCTGGAGGCGGTTTCCATACAAAGCAAAGCAGGCCTAGCACGTTCACCTTCCTACCCTCCTTGATGAAGTTGAACTAGATGCAACATTCATTATGTCAGAGCCCTTCTGTGCCTTTACATGGAAACAGGAGCCATGGGGGTGGGGTGGGGCCCAGCCAGACTGGGAAAAGGCAGGCTCACTTTCTTTCATTCTTTACCCCCATGCTGTAATCCTGACAAAAATGGCACCCCCTTGGTTATTGCCTCAGGAGGGAAGCCGCCATTGGCTGAAACAAAGGGGCCTAAAAAATCTAAGGGATGCCAATCAAGCCTCCAGTGTTTTAAAGGCAGACAAGACCTTCCGGGGAAGGGGGCTGGTGTTACAAATTTGTCCAAGGATACGATGCTCAGACATTGATCGTGGAACAGAACATGCTTTCCATGCAGAAGGTCCCTGGGTCTTAAGCAGCAGGACTGGGAAATAATTGCTTTTTTGTGATCCTGGAGAGCTCCCACTGGAAGGACGACTGCTGTGCTAGATGGATCAATGGGCTGTTTTGTCGGCCCGTCTGGTTCAATCTGCTCCAGGGTGACTGGCATGTGACGTGTGCCTCTGTGGTGCAACTTACGAGTGTTGCTTTAAAACGATTGCCCGGCTCCAGTTTCGATGAAGAGTCAATCATGCATTGGCGCAACAGCAACAAAATAGCATGCTCCTTTGCTTCTAGCTTGTGGGAGAAGGAGGCCGTGATAGGGGATCCCCCCCTCCTACCAGGACTTCAGGATATTCCTTTGGAAAGCTCAGAGCAGCCATCACCAAGCTGAGATTTGCTTCACTTTCATAATACAATAGTACACTGAGCCCTTATGCCATCCTCTGGGCCTTGTAAGTTATTACACACACATCCAGTGTTTCATTTAAAAACAACAACAGTGAATTGATATTGTTCCGTACACTTGTGTTTGGCCCAAACCTGCAGTCCCAGAGAAAATGCATGCCCCTTTCTCTAAGATTTGTATTGATTTAATCCTACCAAAAAGTCTCCAAGGAGCTCTTAGGGTGGCTTACAATCAATCCAATCTATAGATAGACACAACAACATTCATACATACATACAGCTAAAACCAGCTTAAAACACAGAACAAACTACCAGCAATACTGTTTCCTAATTGTCTAAACGTAGCAGTGAACGCAACATTTCCAAAAGTGGATACATTGGTTTATTTTATTTTTTAAAGTAATTCCTATTCAGGCCAAACTGCCTCCGTTGAAGTGCTCAGCATTCTTTTGAAAGAATGAACTGAGGTGGTTGATGGACGTTTCCAGGGTATTCTAGAACACTAACAAGCCCCGCCCCACCCATTGACCCAACAAATCTGGCTCCAGAGTCTGGACAATGGCGGGACAATGGGACTTGGAGCCAAATTCAGCCCATTGAAGGCATTGTTTCTTGAACAAGCAAACACTTAAAGTAATCACTAGCAACTCACTTTTTTGGGGAGGAGCTTTTCAATGAAAATGTTTGAAAAAATGCTGAAAATGTTCACAGTTTACCCCATGAATATCTGGGGTCCACATGCTTAAACACTACAGCTGTTCCTGTTGTCAAGCATAAATGTTTCAAGAAGACGGATAGTTAGGACAGAAGAAGACACTTCTTCCCATTCTTTGGAATCATAAGTTGAGGTCATTTCCCCCCCCCCCCCAAGACTGCTAGGAATCCACAGCAGAGTCACTCAAGTCCAGGGTTTCATGACAAACAGGCAGCCAAATGGGTAATTATTGTCTAGAGAATTACATGATTATATTACAAAATGGAGATCTCTGTGTCATTAGGAAATCTCTCCAAAGGCCTTATTTTATGGGGGAAGCTTTGAAACTATCTGCGTAATAAGCCATTCCTCAAATCCAGATTGCTAATTAAAGTCATATATTATCGTCAGCTCCCCTATTGGTATGGAAGCACAGCTCTACCTCATTAGATGGTAATAAATGCTTTTTAAGAAAACCGAGCAGAAGCAAAAAGTTGCAGAGAACTTTGTAAGAAATAAATATGGGCTTCCTTTCCAACAAGCTGCTCTCCCCCCCGCCCCCCCCCCCCCGGCCTGTCTCCCTGCTTTTGCTACTGCACATTCAGGAACAACTTCCTGTATGTTTTCAGGAGTATCACCTACATCAGGGGTTCTCAACCTGTGGTACGAGTACCCCTAGGCTAGGGGTACGCGGACCAATGGCAGGGGGTACGCCAGAGCCTGCCCCTTATCAGCATCAATCAGTAGTTAATCACTTGTTAATTAGAACTTCAATGCAATCCCGTCTGTCTGTCTGTCTGTCTGTCTGACTCTCTCTCTCTCTCTCTCTCTCTCTCACACACACACACACACACACACACACACACACACACACACACACACACACCGTTAAGTAAGACATTTTTCACATTTAAAATTGTTTTAGTACTATTTATTTGATGATTATTTAGCTAATTAATTCACTGATTAATCCAATTAATTAGCAGTTAATTAGCAGGGGGTACTTCAGAAAACTGGACTGTGATAAGGGGTACCCAGGCCTCCAAAGTTTGAGAACCCCTGACCTACATGAAGCCAGTTTGCGATTTTCCGCAAGCAGCAAAACAGCTCATTGCAAAGGAGTTGTGCTTCTGTTTTCACGTGTCTTCTGCAATGTTTAGAAAAGTCACTTGTCTCTGGCTGCTGCTGGCAAAAACAAAGACACGCTGGTCCTCCCCTCTCTCAGGTGAGATGTTTGAGAAGTGACCTTGGGCAGGAAGAAAGAGGTGCGAAAATGGAGTGCCACGAACTCACGCTTCCTGTTTTGGCGTTTACAGGAACTAAAGATGCCGTGTAGATTGTAGCTGCGTTGCTGGGAAGCCAGTCAGCAAAGGGGGGGAGAAAAAAATGCCACCCAAACGCCACTCCTGCAAGCAAGGCCTACCCACCCCGTTGCCTCAGATGGCCAATCGCATTTCCGGGAGATGCCACCTGACCTCCATCACTACCTCAGTCTGCCCACCTGTGTCATGCAACACCACGGCCGCTCCTCTTTCTCCCCCACCTGTGCTACCTGGACTTAAAAAGGGAGGCATAGAACAGAAGAGGGAGGATAGGAGCCCTTATTGCTGAGATCCCCTATTGCTCCAGGCTGTAGTTCTGATGGTTCTTTACATGGGGCAGCTGTATACAGAACTGAAGATTCCCACTTGGGTCCTGCTGTTAGATCCCCAAATCCACACTGAACATCAGAGGGAATTTAGTTTCCAGCAAGAGGCTCAATTTAGCTTTGTCTTGCTTCAACCCTAATTAAAATTCACAGTTTCTAGGCATGCTAATTTTAATGTGATTCTGAAACGCAGACATTTTATAGGCTTCTGTTAGTCTAGGAAAAGGTCTTTGCCTGTACAGTATTTGGAAAACAAAACCTCTTCAAAAAAAATGCCGAAATCAGCATCCAGATTAAGATGAAGAGCAAGATCTTCCCTCCCTGGGGTTGTCCTGGCCTTTGCAGATCTCAAGAAGAGGGGCTGGTTGCTCGTGGTCAGAATGTATAGATCCAGCTTGACTCAACACCCTTGAGAAACTAAAGGGACTTGCAACTCGCAACCAAAGACTCGGGACTTGGGGGCAAAGACTTGGGACTTGACTCGAGACTTGGAATCGGAGACCTGATCCACATCCCTGGAAAATAGCAGCCACCAGCTGGGAGCTGCCAAGAGAAGCCCATTATTGCCTCTGCAAAACAGGGGGCTGCAGTGAAAACAAGATAAATGGGGTGGTGCCTTCAGCCCCCTTTCCACCTCCCTGCACCCTAGTTTCAAGTTAAAGTTCTCATCTGGAGAGCACATTTATTTCAGCACCGACCTTCATAGAACAGCTAATAGAATTGGGCTACTAATGAACCTTTGCATTTCCTCCTTTTATCCCTTTCCATTATAGATACACTTTAAACATAAATTCCAATCTGCCTGAACACAGTTTTCTCCTTTCGAAAATAAAACCCTTGCATTGAATTGAAGACATGAGAATCTCCTTCCACCTGGCTGATACTGCAGAGCCCTGGTGGCTTGTCGGTACTTTTTCATAGCTGCATTTCATTTAAATTAATTAAACTGCATTTCTGGTGGCCATTAATCACTCAGTATTTGTTAATCTAATTACTACTGTATTGATCAATGGGCGGAATAATGATTTGAATAACAGGAATTAAAGTTAAGCTATCCAATTATTAATAATAAGGATGCTTACTAAGTGGGAGTGAAATGTAAAGGCTTGATTAATTTGCAGCTCTCTTGGTGGAGCTAGGAGGAAAAGGCATTCTTTTAAAGCTACACTGAGGCACCCTGTGAGAGTTCGATGCCTAAAGGGCCAACTCTCCTTAGGGCCACAGACTCCAACACTGGTAAGATCTTGAACCAGGAGCTCACTTTTCACAAAACCCCTCCCTCATGCAGGAAGTGAACACAGGGAGTTAAGAATGGGGTCATGCCTGCTGGCCCCACCCTGAAACCAACTTACCCAGTGGCCATGGTGGCCACACATTCAGCCTTCATGAGAAAGAGGGCATACCCAAGTACAGTCAGTTCTCGTTATCTGCATTCTTGTTATCCTGGAAAACTAAGTGGATACCGAATTACCGTATACCAAATCACTGAGCCTATGGGGGAAATTTATTTTATTTATTTTCTGTATTTATATCCCTCCTTTCTCATCATCAGATTTCTCATCAGATTTTATTCAAGGCGGCTTGCATAGGCAGGCTCTCTTGAGACCTGATAAGGGTCTTTACAATATTGTTCTATTCCTATATAGAACCTTCCATGCTCGAGATGTTTTCCCTTCCGAGTGCAGCCCTCTTTCTGGCTTGTGCTTTGCACTTCCAAGCTTCACAGTTCACCACAGTTCATCCTCAGACGGTTGTCTTAGATGTTCTTTCTCTAGCTGACTCCTCCGCATTGCACCCTCTCATGGTGCCTTCTCAGTGTCTTTGCGAGGTTCGTCAGCAACTTCCGTCTCCCATCCAAGTGGGAACCGAGGTCAACCCTACTTAGCTTCTTGAGGCAGGGCACCAGCTCAAACCATAACTATATGAACCTGAATCTTACTTTGAGGTCTATGGGCTGGGTGATAGCAGGGGCAGCATTACCTCTTAATATATACTAAGCTTATTTGTTAACGTAGATGACAAAGATGTCCTTTGTGCACCTATTTGTGAGGCTTCCAGAGGCTCTTCCCCTGGCCAAGTGAAGTGGGGAGGACACTGGGGTATTCATTGCCCCCCTTCCAAAGATGGTGGGAACACAAAGTCCCCTGGTCTGTCAAGTCCTATTTCTACACCATTTCTCTCCCACTCCAGCAATACCAATTAACTAGTCATATTGGAAAGAAAGGGGTCATCACCTTTTGCATGTGTTTGCAAAAACAGGAAGCTTTTAGAAATACCTGGAAACAACATAAGCCCTGCTGGATCAGGCCAGAGGCCCATCTAGTCCAGCTTCCTGTATCACACAGTGGCCCCACCAGATGCCTCTGGGAGCACACAGCAGGAATAATAGCAGGAAGAACCGTTATTGTCATTTTGGTCTTGTTCAGATAATTGGAGCCACCCTTACTCATCATCTCGACCTAGACAGTGTCTCATTATGCCAGGCCATGTCTTGCAACACCTGGTGAAAGCCGCCTCATTTTTGAGGAACATTCGTTTCTTTCACAGAATAATTCTTTTCAGAAGGAGGCAACAACTTGATTCAGGCCTCAGCAGACTGGCTGATGGTGGGCAAGGCAACGGTTTTCCTTCATAATCTTCATGCTGGCTCACAAAGTGGAGTTCTGTGCATCTGTAGAACCAAGCTTGGAAGCTTCCAGAGCTTTGTCGAACATTCTGCCCTGTTCCCAGGTTGTGAATCCTTATGTGCTTCGTGATGGAACCCGTGTGCATCTGAAGAGGGTTCTGAAGTATCTCAGCAGAGCAGTCCCAGTAGCTCACTAGGCCAGGGGTTCTCAACCTGTGGTACGCAGTGGTGTCGCTACGCCCCCATGGGGGGCCCACCCACGGCGACGCCCCCACGTGATGCAGCGGTGTGACGTCATGCTCCGCCTCCAAACACGCACATACACGCCGGGTTTTTGAGCCGTTCGGAGCTAAGGGCGGGCGGGAGGGCCAAAACACGGCCGTTCCGCCTGTGAAGAGCCAGCGAGACGTCAAGAAAGTGCTCAAAATGGTGAGTTTGCGCCCTCCTGAGCCCACGACTCCGCCCCTTCAGGGGTCCGCGCCCTGGGGCCCTGGGCACCAAGGCCCCCCCTGACGACGCTACTGGTGGTACGAGTACACCAGGGGTACGTGGACCAACAGCAGGGGGTACGCCAGAGCCTGACCCTTATCAGGATCAATCAGTAGTTAATTTCATTCTGTAGCTTTCATGGCCCGCAATGATCCAACAATGTTGCACAGATACGGGTTCAGACGCCATGTAGTTAAACGTTTTTTAACTACATGGCGTCTGAACCCGTATCTGTGCAACAGTAGTTAATTACTTGTTAATTAGAACTTAAATGCAATCCCCCCTGTCCGTCTGTCTGTCTGTCTGTCTGTCTGTCTGACTCTCTCTCTCTCTCTCTCTCTCTCTCTCACACACACACACACACACACACACACACACACACACACAGAATTAAGTAAGACATTTTTCACATTTAAAATTGTTTTAGTACTTTTTATTTAACTATTAATTAGCTAATTAATTGATTGATTAATCCAATTAATTAGCAGGGGGTACTTCAGAAAATTTGACCGTGATAGGGGGTACCCGGGCCTCCAAAGGTTGAGAACCCCTGCACTAGGCTATGCCCCATCCTCAGGTTGTACAGTTGACCCAGGTATGGTGTCTCTGAGAAGAGTCCTGCTCATAGTTTACACCTGGCACAGGAAGAGCTCTGCAAACCACACCCATGCTCTCTCCACGCTCTCAGAGACACGTGGCAGCAGTGCTTCGTAGAACCTTAAAATCAGTTTCAAGGAGACTTCCCTTGGGGGCTCTTCACATAACCACTGTCTTCCAAGATCCTTTCCAACTGTACAGTCATCTCCGCGTTGTCATCCTCGACCAAAAACACTTGGATTAACATTCAGAATCTGCCTATTAGGCTACAGGGAACTGTTTGATTTTTAAAAGGAAGGCACGGCTATACGGCAGGCTCAACTTTCCAGATTCAGATGTTGCATCCCATTCATATTTGATTGTGTTTTCTCTGCCGGGATTATTAAAAGATTATTACGATCCCATTGTTCTAGGTTTCTTCATGAAATCTGCTCCCGAAACAAGACAGTCAGCCCTGGGAATAATGTCGGCTGGGAGGACTCGAGCCACAATGTACAAAGGGACCTTTGTTTTTATTCAACTTCAGTTGCAAACATAAAACAAGGTTAACAGAACATTAAGCAAGAATTGCCAAACACAAAAAGACGATGACTCACCATTTAAAATTCTACATCATTAGAAGTAGATAAATACAGAGTAATTCTCCTGGTGCTCATAATGCAGAAACACCCTGATAAGCACCACTATCGATGTCAACGGCATGCAGAGAAAGTGCAATAAATACTGTATATCATTTTCTTCTCTCGTTGCTTTCCAAGGGAGACCTGGAACTCCGATACCTCCCCTTCAGTAAGTGAGCGCTTGCTCCCCCAGCAACTCTTTTTGAGTGCAGGGTGCTTAAATCCCCGCAATCTGAATGAATAACAAATTGCAAGAGTTGGACTATAAGGAAGGCTGAGCGCCGAAGAATAGATGCTTTCCAACTGTGGTGCTGGAGAAGACTCCTGAGAGTCCCTTGGACTGCTAGGAGATCAAATCGGTCAATCCTAAATGAAATCAACCCTGACTGTTCCCTGGAAGGACAGGTACTGAGGCTGAAGCTCAAATATTTTGGCCACCTAATGCGAAGAGAGGACTCTCTGGAGAAGACTCTGATGCTGGGAAAGATGGAAGGCAAAAGGAGAAGGGGAAGGCCAAGGATGAGATGGTTAGACAGCATCACCGATGCAACGAACATGAAAATGAGCGAACTCAGGAAGATAGTGGAGGACAGGAAGGCCTGGCGGGATGTGGTTCATGGGATCACGAAGGGTCGGACACGACTTAACCACTGAACAACAACAACAGTTCTTCTTTTGGCGCTCTGGTGATCCATTTCAAACAAGGGGTCTGACCACCTCTGGGGTCTTCCAGGGGTTGTTGCCCTTCTCTTGGCTACATTCTCGTCCCCTTCTGGGGAACGGAGACCCTTCACTGAACAGACAGTGTGGGCAACACGGTGCTGGCCTGTGTGTCATCTTGGACAGCCCCTCCGCTTTGACCTCAGTCATCTGTACATGCACAAGAGCTAGAATCTTAGCTAGAATGTGTATGCAGTCTAATGGCCCAATCCACACTTAAAGACACGCTGGCGGAAAGTGCGTTCTGCCAGCATGTGCTGTCGCTAAAGTACTGTAAAGCACTTTGCAATAGCCAGGCATGCCGGCGGGAAGATCAGAGCCTTCCCATTGGCCCCAGCAGCTGCTAAGACACTTGCAAAACAGAGTGGTGACAGGGGCAGAGGTGGGGAGATCAGGCCTGGGAGGGGGGTGCGAGCGGCAGCGCTGGTGCATGCCGTATCCAAACCCCCTTCCCAGGCCCAATTCGCCTGCATGGATCAACGCAAACTTGTGCCAGCAATATCGCTGGTGCAGGTCTGAGTTGAGCCATTGCATCTGCTGAGCTTAGCCAGGGGGAAGGGGGAAAATGTCCCCTTACGTCAAGGAGACCTCCAGCAGCCAAAAATCCCCCGCCGGATGCAGCGCAACCCGCGCAGGGATTTGTACTGGATTGGGCTGCAAGGCAGCAATCCTATACACCTTCCTGGGAGTAAGCCCCATTGAGCACAGTTGGACTTCCTTTTGAGTAGACACACATAGGACTGTGCTGTAAGAGATGGAGCTGTGAATCAGGGCGTCCCAAGTTAGAATCTCCTTTCTGCCATGAACTCACAACTTGGGCAAGTCCCTCCTTCTCGACTTCCCACTTGCAATATGATGCTGTTAATGCTTACCTAACAGGAGTGTTGCAAGGACTGTGTCGCAACCCTCCACACGAAGCACTTTTCATGCTCAGAAAGCATAAGACACTTGCCGGGTTGTATGATGCCCACCACCCAAGGCACGATTTCTGGGGCACAAGCAGGCACAAAGCTGGCGCAAGCACCACTGTAAAAAGAGGAACGCAAAACAGTGTAGCAGGACATGAATGTTCAGCTTCACTTGATGGACCCTTGGACACAATGTGGCATAAAGGCAGGAGGGGGGAAAAGAAAATTGAATTGCCGCACGCTTGCCTGGGAGCAATAGGAGAAGGAGCCTTTATTCAGCTGGAGAGAAAAAATTGTGCCCTGCTGCCATTAGAGGAAGGGATCATTTTTCTTGGAGTACAATATTTCAAAGAAATCAAGAGTCCCTTAATTACCCCTTGGTAGTCTCTCAGTAGGTGAGTGCTGCTAGAGAGGGGGAGAGAGAGCACCACAAAAAGGTTATCAGAGAATAATTTCTGCCATTCACAGTCATTTCGGATAGTAGTTCAAAGTTCAATAGCAATCATATTGTGGCTTGGGTTTTGACGGGTTTTGCAAAAGTTCATTCTGGCACTTCAAGCCCATGTCTGTAGAAATGGGGTCCCAGGGACATTCCTGGGTGGGTGGGTGGGTGTGTGTGCGTGTGCGTGTGCGTGTGCGTGTGCGTGTGCGTGGCATTTTAGCATTCAGGGAATGTTGCAATGGAGACGGCGGTTGCTGTGCAGACACAACCGGACAGTTGGCAGGCTGAGAGTTTGCTTCCAGATTACCACCAAGTAAAAACCTAGCAGTAATTACAACTTTAAATTCTAAGTGGTGATCTATAGTCGTAATATCACATGTATATAGGCAAGAGGGGAGAGCTTTTGGCCATCGGGGGAACAGAGAGTTGGCAGAAGAATTAGATTAGTGGCAAAATGAAGGCAAGGCGGTGAAAATGAAAAATGAACAGTGCCTGAACCAGCAGTGCATGGCTGACTCAACCTGCCGACACGTCAAACCAGGATGTATGGTTGCCCCATTCAACTCCCATTTGCTAAGTGAAAGATAGAGTTCAGCTCAAGCCATAGCGAGCTGCCGTTGACATCCAAACGGACCTCATCATCATAAAAAAATTAATACGTTTCAGGGAGCGCGGGAAGAATATCAAGCAACTGTCAAACCGCTCCTAAGAAACTCTGGCCGCAGAGCATACAGATTGGACATACAGGTACAGAGGTGTGCTGCTGCCTTGGCCGCACGTCACAGGTTTGCTTACATTTAACGACAGGTGGTACCGAGCTTGCATCAGGATCCTGCGCATGGGGCACCGAGTCCTTATCCCCTGTACTGCTGGGACAACTGGTTGATGCAGGGAACGATGGGAAATTCAGGCCAAGGTATTTACTCCAGACCTTACTAGGACCTTACTGGTCCTAGGATTCAGCTAGTCCCTGAGACCCAATCCTAGCTAGTTATCAAGCATCAAGGTCTACATCAGTCCATTATTCTTGCAGAATAAGCCTTTATTTCAATGGGACTTACTCCCAGGAATGGTGCATATAGGCCTACAGCCTTGCAGGAGGCTATCTATCACTCCACATCTCAAGCAAGCCAAGCTCTAAAATGAGCTTCTTCCTTCACTGGTGACATTCCACGTCCCAACCACTTTGCCTCCACCCTCCAAATAAGTGTGTTCTAGTATGCTCTGGCTCTTAGGAATGTCAGGGAGTACGTTTCTGGTTGTAGGAATGTCCAACGATCATCAGTGCCTGTTAACAATAAACCATCTATTAGCATCAGGATTTGATCCCACAGCTGGTCTTGACCCTCACAGCAGGGGTGAAGTGGGTTTTTCCCCAGTGGCCACCATTTTCTAGAAGTCCCTTGGGAGAGGATACCCAATGACATAAGCATCATTCCCTCAGGAGGACCTAGGGCAATAAAACCGCACTACATCCTGGGGTGGCAGAACAGATAGCTTGGGGCTGAAGGTTCACTCGAAGACCCTATTCCAGGTTGCATGTAAAAGGCTCGCCTCCAGGTGAGTTGCCCCTCACCGAGGTGTCCAACTAGGAGGAGCGGTGAAGGAAGAGACAACCCTGGTTTTCATTTATGTCAACAACCACCAAACAGACAAGAGGAAGCCCTACAGGCATATCTGGTGTACTGGCCGAGATGTCACTTGGGATAGAAAATACTCCTCTCCCCTCCTATGAGAGGGACTTTCCCCTCCCCCACTCCCCACAATCAAACATGTGACCCATTGTTACAAGGCCCAAAGAGAACTTTACCCAGAGTAATTACTTTTGATTTACTTGCAATAAATACACTGCTGTTATTTTCCCCCTTTCCAATAATTGAACTTATTTATTTTTAACAAAGATTAAATGTCCTTTTGGAGCCTGGAATGAATGGGGTTGCCTGTGGGGAATCAATACCAAATCACTCATGGTTGCTCTCTTGTGTGTGTGCTTGCACAGAGAGGCTTCATAAAGCTGAAGACACTTGTCTTGCTGCACAGCTCATGCTGAAATTCTGCTTGGCACATATCTGGCAGCAGGAAATGGGCGGGGCCACGCCTTCTGCACTGGTTGCATCATTTATTATGTCAGGGATGGCCCAATGGCAGCTAAAAGGCCCTCAAGCCCTTCTCGGTACCCCCTCTCCAGGAGGCGGGGCAGGAATAATGGATTAATTTTGCATTCTCACAATTTTAAAATGTGCACTTGGTGCACCACCTCGGGCCAGCCCTAAAACAAACCATGTTAGGAGAAAGCAGAGGTCAAGTGCAAGCACAATCTAGAAAGCAGAGACCAAGTGCAAGCACAGTCTGGAAAATGTACACTTCGTAAATGGGGGGAATTCTGGATTAATAATTGGTAACACAGTAATACAATGTCTGCATCCTTACACACATTATGGTCTTCTGTACAATTACCAAGCCCCCATGTGGCCCTTAGCCCAAACGTTATGCCCACCCTTGAGCTAGGAAGGCACCAAAAGCTCCAGAAGTCAGACTGGCACATAAGGCTCCTACAAGTTGACGTCATAGAAAAAGATCACACATTATACCAGAAAGAGAAACAAAGATTCTGACAGATACATTTCAGGAGATTTGGACAGCGTTATTAATTTCTGGAAAGCGTAGCCCTGGAGATATGAATTTCAGCAGCAGCACAAAATGCAGCACATACCTTTAATATATAGAGATCAGTGGTACATTCGTCTCATTTACAGGCATGCTTTGTATAAGACTTGGTTTCCATGTATATTTCATAAATAAAACTGCTTTACAAAAGGCATGGTGCAGTCCGGTGCAAAGTTCATTTGATTACCAGTTCATAGAGCGACACTTACAGCCCCAAGAACCGCAACTCCTGGTGAGGGTTGCCTGGATTCACAACACTGTATGTACACATGCACAACACTGCATGTACACTGTTTGGTCCACAGGAAATCCACGTTTCCAAAGTTTCACATACAAGATGCCTTCAGAAGAAGAATCGTTTTTCCTAATGGTGGGTGTCTGGCACGACAGTTTACTTTCCAAAGGGGTGAAGGCTTTGAAGTCACAACGCTGCCTTTTGCCTGCTGGCCCATAAATTGCTCCGACACGGCCTCTCAACAGCGCAGCTACAAAACCATGAAGACCAACTGCTCCTTGATGGCTGTGCATCACTCCCAGCCAAACATACTGCAGGTACAGTTGCCTTGATGCTAGGAAAGGCCAACATATCCCAGTAGCTGCCCATCACTTTTTGGCTACAAAACCCATCCAGTCCTTGGGGGGGGGGGCTGTGCATCATTTGCCTCTGCTACACCGACGCATGCAAGACTGAGAAAATGTCAGAGGTGTCTTTCCGATCACCTTTTCCCAAAGCAAACTATAAGATCAGCTTTTTCCAAAGCAAACTCAAGCAAGGTGCCTTCTCTGATCCAGGTCTATTTATTTATAGAGACGTGGGGTCAGCAGGAACCAATCAGAGTCCTCGGAGGTAGAGTTACACAAGGAAACTTCCCCAGGAACACAGGCTCCAAAAATATATATACCTGCTGCTCAGCAGAGCAGCCTCTCCCACGATGAAACCAAGGTTCTCTCAATTGACAGAGATGTCCTTTTCAGTGGTTTAAAGAATGGAGGACACACAAAAAAACATGTTTTAAGGGAGTCTAGCTGCAGCTAGTACTGGGGGGGGGGGAGGAAAGAGCCAAGGAATGAACTGCTAAGTAGAGCATGAAACGCTGCATGTAAATTTCAACAGATAAATGAACAAATGTAAAAAGCAGAGAGAAGAGAGTGAGCAATTATTACTGCCTATAAATCTTTACAGAGTCCCAACGTGGAGAAGCCGGGCCTGAATGCAAGCCGTAAACAAGAGAGACAAGGAGGCTATTAAGGCAGCTGCAACTGTGTCTCTTGTCCTCTCTGTCCATCTGTCTATCTTTCCCAAGTAGATACTAATATGACATGCTGGCCAGCATTGGTTTGAACTTGCATAGTTAAGCAAAATCCCCATCCAGTTTTAAGCAAGGATATTAAACCTCCTACACATTTGGAGTCTTAACTAGTCCCAAAGGAGTATTACAGATATATAAAATCCGTTTCCTCCAAACCATACCACTTCACACTCTCTATATTCTCCGACAATAAAGCAGCGAATGGTTGTTCTGCGGTGTTCCCAAACTCTTCCTCTGTTCCTGGGTTTATACTTAATTTGAGGATTTCATTGCAAAGGCCAGTTAGGTCAGTGATATTCCCATTATAGTAAATGGGAGAAAATAAAACAGTTGCACACTCAAAGCAGTGGGGTATAAATGACCCCCCAAGAAAATCTCACTCACCATCTTAAAAGTACTTTATGTTGTAGTAGGTTAGGATGAAGAGGAATTATTCTATATAGGGTTGTTGTTGTTTTTAACTTATCCCCTATTTTTCCAATTTGGAAATTTGAAATTTGCCTTATATATTGGAAATATATTTGGAATTTGAAATCTCAATTTGCCTTATATATCCTCTTCCCTCTTACTTAACCCCCTTCTCTCCATTCTCCTGCAAAAAAAAATCTGCTTTTTTAAATCTCTACAACAAAAACCTAAAGCCTTCTAGTGAATGCATTGCAGAGGCAAAAGTTTGTGATGCCTTTAACCACTACTCTATACCACCTCTCATGGAGACAGCCAGCAGCACAGACTGGAGAGACACTGGAGCTAGATCTTGTTGCTGAGCCTAGCCTGGCCACCAGAAAGCCTCTGAGCCAGTCATTCCTGTGCTGTGCAGGATCCCTATGTCTTAAGGGCATAGCACCCTCATCATCTAATGCTCTCCAGGGCTCACTCACCAACAAAGGCAACACCCTCCAACAGTAAATAGCCAAAAGATGGTGGAGTGCCCCTTTAAGTCTCTCCACTCCTCAAAAAGAGGGTAGAGCCTAGAACTGGTGGTGCAGACAGGCCTGGGAACAGTGGGAACATAGAACGACTCAAGCAGCCCCTTAGAACTTGTCTGCTCTTTGGGAGCTGTCCAGAGTGCTGAAGGATTGATCCCTGGGCAGTCATTGCTGTTCTTGGCTGGAACACCAGCATTTCAAAGAGATCAGCAGACTGGGCCATTGAGCATAACTAGTCCCAGTATGGTACTAGTGAGGCTTTGCCTATAGAAGCCTGGGGTGGAAGCAGATCCAGCAACAGCAAAGGCATTCAAGCCATGGATAACCACCACCACCACCACCACCACCACCACCACCAGCAGCAGTATTTATATACTGCCTTTTCTTTGGTCTCTGCTGACTTTTAATTCAAAGGCAGTTTACATAGGCAGGCTTTCTAAACCCCAAGGGTTTTTTACAATACAATAATATGTTCCAATCTTTCATAGAACCCTTCATTCTAGATGGTTTCTTTCACAGTCCAGCCTCTCTCTGGCGTCTGCCTCACCATGCTTCTTAAACTGACAGGCAACCCTGACTCCCACTCAAGTGCAGCTGCAGCTTCTCTCCCTCACAGAGACCCTGCAGCTCAGCATGCCGACAGCTCTCCGACAGACACAGATACTTCCGGGTGTCCCAAACTGCCGTCCTTCAGAACTTCAGGCATATGAGATGGCTGCTCTACCAACTGAGCCAGACCTTCTGCCCTAGGGGCTGTGCATCCTCCCAGCCACACCAATTCATTTCAGTGGGACGCGAGCACAAGACTTTCTGCAAGGGAGGGCAGCACCTTTTATCTCTCAGCCTAGTTTTGAGCTACTTCCATTTTTATCAAGAACAACCAGCTGCCTCTGCTGTTATCTGACCCCCCATTCCATTGTACACGAGAAAAGATCCAGTCAATATATATGCTTCTTGGCAGGCAGTTGAACACATCTGCCAGCCCTTTCTTTTGAGCACATCCCTAACTTCATGCCAAGCGGTGTGTGATGGATCTACATCATAGAACAGAAAGGTTAATATCTTTCTAAAAACTTGCTAATGTTCAGTAAGCAAATTAAAATGAAATCAGCAGATTAAAAGACCCACATTTCAGCATCTGGCTGAATCCCCAATACGCCGCGTCATGAATCATCAGCAAATGGTTTCTAAAGAAGAAACTGGTGAATGTGTAATTTAAATGTAATAATCTCTAATGAGAATTGAAATCCAGTAAGCAAGTCTATGGGTGTTTTAGGCGGAATGTTTGTATCGAAGTCAGGCAAGGGTGTTTCAGCTAAGACAAGGTGCAAGAGAATAGTAAATGCAAAGGAAAGTTACTATGCTTTTGCACCTCATCTTAGCCAGCTGCATGAGATTTATGAAGTGTTAAACAGTACAACTTCTAGTCCTGCTATATAATCACCCTTTGGCCAGGTGAAGAGACAGGAGCTTCCTCCGTGCTGCCCTGAAATGAATGAGCCCAGTGGAGGAAGGAGGCAGCACCAGAGGGGGGGGCGGGGGGCTCCATCATGCCACATCTCCTCTTACCCCTCTTGCTTACCCCAGTTGCTTAGACAAGGGGGCAGCAGCAGTGGGCACTGAGAGTTGGAGGGGCAGCGTTGGGGGGGCAGCAGGGGGCTTCCAGCACTACTTTGGCTCCGACCAGACCTGCTCCTGCTTACTTTATAGCTCTAAGCCAGTGCTTCCCAGACTGGGAGGCGTGGCTCCCAGGGGAGCCGCGGGAACTAGCCAGGGGAGCCGCGGGAACCAGCCAGGGGAGCCGCGGAGTGCCATGGAATCCTCGCGGAAAACAGTGCAACGCCAAGTGGCAGGCATCAACGTGATGTCATAGGGAGCTGCGGCCAATGGTCGAGGGAGCCGCAGGTCGAAAACGTTTGGGAAACACTGAAGCCCTGCTGCACTCCCTCAATCTGGGCTGAAGGAAGCTTCCCTACTACATGTCAGCCCAAAGTAGTTGCCGCCACCCCCTCTGTTCGGGAAGAGGCCTTTGCCCCACCATCTGCATCTGGGGTGCCTAACGCCTTGCCAACGTATTGCTCCTGGAATGAATAAATCAATCATGGATGAAGGGGGTCCTGCTAGCAGGCTCAGGCCACAGCCAGATATTTCAGGTATTTTTTTACCCTGGCCGAAGAACTATCCCTGCTTCGGATAGCGCATCTTTGAACAACAGCAATTAAAATTGCAGTCATGAGCACCACGCTGCCTGCAGCTATTGTTCAGGAGCTTTCGCATTCAGGATATTGATATAGAAATACATCAGCTGGAACGTGCCCCAGACACACACTCTGTATCTCTCTCCACGTATTTTTGAGATACAGTACTGTATTCTGCAAGAAGAAGTGCTCCCTTCCCAAGAAAGATCAGTCTTTGGAACTTTTTTCCCCTTTGCCTACAAGATACAACCGGAAAGAGACACTATGTGGGGCTGTATTTCTCCCCACCCTAGCTAGCGCTGGCTCTACATTAAAAAAAGGGGGGGGGACTTTGTAGGCTGGAATAAGGTAAAGCTCTCCCCTGCTCAAAAGCCAGTCGTATCCGACTCTAGGGTGTGGTGCTCATCTCCATTTCTAAGGCCGCAGAACATGCGCTGTCCGAGGACGCTTCCGTCCCGTGGTCATGTGACCGGCATGACTAACGGAATGCTGTTACCTTCCCACCGCAGCAGTACCTATTTATCTACTTGCAATTTCTTGCTTTCGAACTGCTAGGTTGGCAGGAGCTGGGACAGGAGATGGAAGCTCACTCTGTCACGCGGCACTCGGGTCTCGAACTGCTGTCCTACCGACCTTCCCGTCTGCAGTTCAGCATCTTAACCACTAGGCCACCGCAGCTCGTGTGCTGGAATGAAGACCTGCAAATATAGCAGAACCTCTAACTGAGTCCTCATTTTAGAAGCTCTTGATATGCGAATAAAGAACATGAAAATAAATCAGCAAACATTGCATCTTTCCAGTAGATTTTCACGAGAGGAACCAGCTGAGTTTGGTGTGTGTGTGTGGCGGGGGGGGGGGGGAGAGATTGAATTACTTGTGTGTCCTGGTATGACAACACTGAATTAGCTTTCAATGATATTCAGGAATGGAAGAATTGTCCCTGTTTCCTAGACCCACAGAGCAATCTTTATCTCAAAGCGCTGAGCCGCTCAGGAGTGCAACAAAGTCGAAAGCGCTGCCCCTGCGGTGACAAGAGTGACTCTTGTTCACTCCAGGCAAGTGGAGAGAGATCAAATTACACGATAAGGACCCAATCAAACCTAATTGAGCAACTGACCGATTTTCTTTCCAAATCCTTCCCAGCGCCTCTTTCTAGAGAGTTGGAGAGAGATGCTCCCTCTGTGTGGGTCGTTAGAGAAGGCTTCACAGCCAGAAGAAAACCACATCATGTCTTCTTCCTTGGCTGGCTTTGGTCACGATTGGCCCCCGAAAGAGAGCCAATTTCAGGGGGTTCCAGTGTTAAGCTAGAAAGCACCGAGGTTGGTGCATTGGTTGGAATGTTGCACCAAGGACCCTCAGATAGCACAGCCAGAGGATATATAGCATCTGGAGGCCGTTAACAGTTCTTAAGGCTAGAGACCGTGGAGAAATACATTTTTCTCAGTGAGGGTGGCATGATCCAGACATCGTTGCCCATGTTGAGGATGTCCATCCTGTGCTCTCTCTCTCTCTCTCTCTCTCTCTCTCTCTCTCTCTCTCTCTCTCTCTCTCTGTGTGTGTGTGTGTGTGTGTGTGTGTGTGTGTGTGTGTGTGTGTGTGTGTGTGTGTGTGTGTGTGTAATGGCAATGACAACTATATGGCTGCAATCCTATGCACGTTTACCATTGGATTCAGCAGGACTTAATTTTGAATAGACATGCATATAGGACTTTACTGTATCTCCTCACCAGTCTTGGGCTTCTCCCAGCATAGTCCTATACGTGTTTACTCAGGAGGAAGTCCCACTATGTTCAATGGGGCCTACTCTCAGGCAACTATACCTAGGATTGCAGCCTCAGTATCCCAGGCTTCTAAGTCAAAACGGAGGCATCGTTTCTGCTTGGCAATGAGGCGATTCTTTTGGCAGGAGGACTTGACATTTCTGAAACGGGCTGTGAGGACAGAATGTAGATGAAGCCTGATTTCTCCCGAATCCCAAGGCTTTCCGCAGAGCTCTCCTGCTGCAGCAACAAATGGCTGTAGCGGATTTTCATTTACACACCTCTTGCCAGAAACAGAGAAGGCCGCTTTGTTCTGCTCCAGACTGATTTTCCCCCCCACCAGGTATTTTCGGCAAAGTTTAAGAAATGATATTGCATCTCAATTGCCAAGCAAAACGGCTCCTTTTTCTGTTGCGACCTCCCCTGGGAATATTCCGTTTAAAAAGCCTTGGCTGTCGATAGCGTGTTAAAGCTGTCAGTCAGTCATTCATTCCTAATGTATTCGTCTCCATTATGGGAAATAACCTACATTTATAGGGTGGCTTTCATCTCAAAGGCTCCCAACATGCTACGCAGACTGCTGATAATAAAATAATAATTGAGTGGCTTTGATGCCTCCATGGGTGGATCTCCAAGCACTTCAACAAATATTAATGAATGAAGAAAGCCAGCGCTACACGAGAGGAAGTATTATCTACAGGATGCCACCTGGGAGTCTGACAAGAGAGAAGGCTGCTCGACACTCATCGGTCCATCATAACTTGGTTTGTTTTACATATTTCCTTCCACATATCTATAGAGGCCACCTGCTCACGCTAATGTTCTCCAGACTTTGGATATTAACTAACTGGGACCAATTGAATGGGTCTTATCACAGAAGGACAGACTAAGGCTAATTCAGCGCTGGACTCCAGTATTAGCAGAGGTTTGGAGTCCAGCTCACGAGAAGTAATGGTTCCCCTCTATTCTGCACTAGTCAGACCTCACTTGGAATATCATGACCAGTTTGGAGCACCGCATTTAAGAATCCCACATTTAAGAACCTGTGGAACTCCTTGCCACAGGATGTCGTGATGGCACCTGACCTGGATGCCTTTAAGTGGAGATGTGATAGCCCTCTTCCAGTATCTCGAGTGCCACAGAGAAGAAGGGGAGGACTTGCTCTCTGTAGCTCCTGACGACCAACGGGTTAAAACTCCAGGGAAGTAGATTTAGGCTAGACATGAGGAAGCACTTCCCCACTGTAAGGGTGTCCAGCACTGGATCAGACTGTCCCATGCAGTGGTGAGCTCTTCCCCTGCTGGAGGTGTCCAAGCAGAGGCTGCATCTGACATGTGAGAGAGCTCACCCTGGGGTACTATGTGGTCATCTGCATGGACTCTCTTTCAAAGCAATTTTGGACGTGCTGTTTCAGAAAAAAAAAAAACCAAGTTAAAAACCATGGGCACATGAAAAGTCACAATCCAGAGTGTCTGGAGGCTAACAGCATGAGTGAACCCTAACATGTTCTCTTTCAGTCCTGGCTTGTATATTTCTGCCCCTGTTCTTGTAAGGAGCTTAAGCAGGCGGGGAGCTACTCATGTGTAAGGCCTGCCAGGACTGCTGTAGCAGTTGCCTGCACTGAGCGAGGCTGGGGGGCCATCCCGGTTTCCTCCTTAGATCCAAATCACACGTTACACGAAACATGTCATGTGGCCTAGTGTCACTCTTTTACATAGCACCAATGCAAACTTTTCTTCCCCCATTTAAAATAGCATGGGGGGCATGATTGGGAGTGGAATCTCAGCAGGGATAAGTCTTAAAGTCCCCCTGCCTCACTGCCACAGTTCTGCTCCAATTCACAGTCCCCCAGGCCCCTATTTATAAGGGGAGGTCCATATCCACGGATCCAATATCCGCGGATTCACTTGTCAGCGGATTCCCGGTATCCACGGGGGGGGGCAGGAACCTATCCCCCGTGGATACCGGGGCCCTACTATATTAAAAAAAAATACCACCAGGCTGCATTACATGTTTAGTGCAATGTGTGAGTTGGCCCACCTAGCCATGAATTCAAAGAACAAGAGCACTTCCAGTTGTACATTCACAACTGTCCTGGATTCTTGCTGCGAGTGTAGAAAAGGAGCTGACCCTTTTTCGAGACGTTCCCTCGCCTTCTGCTTACCACATTTATAAAAAAAGAAAGGGACAATCCTGCTCGAGCTGACCCGACCGTAAGAGGAAATGGGACAACCTCTGTTACTGGACTTCAGTGGCTCCTGCTGAAAGGCACTCCGTAGAAGAAGGCAATCGTGCATTTTTCGGTGCCTGAGAAAAAGAAACAGATCCTGTTTCAAGGCTCGGAAGGATTCCAACACATTTCAAAATGTAAAAGAATCCTTTCTTGAGATGTTGGCTTAACATTGCAAATGCATCACCTTTGCACAGCACAGCAGACGGGGTGGGGGAGTTGTGCTTGAAAAGGAAACCAGAGCTGTGCTGAGCATAGCTGAGCCTTCGTGACAGAGAACATGCTTTGTACGCAGAAGGTCCCAAGTTCAATCCCTAGAATCGCCAGTTAAATGAATTGCTGGCGGCACCACTGGGAAAAAAACTCTCTCTCTCTCTCTCTCTCTCTCTCTCTCTCTCTCTCTCTCTCTCTCTCTCTCTCTCTCTGTGTGTGTGTGTGTGTGTGTGTGTGTGTGTGTGTGTGTGTGTGTGTGTGTGTGTGTGTGGTTGTGGTTGTGGTTGTGGTTGTGGTTAATGATCTACCATGAGTCTGCATCAGGATACATTTTGAGATGCATGGGTTTCTGATATCTGCCCTCTCTTAATCCTCAACAGGATGACTCTGCAGAATAGATATCATGACATCCTTTAGTTCTTTGGACATGTTGATCTGGCAGACCTGCTGCTGCTTCATCATCCTCTTCTTCTTCTTCTTCTTCTTCTTCTTCTTCTTCTTCTTCTTCTTCTTCTTCTTCTTCTTCTTCATATATTTGTACACTATTTTCTCCAGCTCCACCTTCTCTCTTCATGCCCCCCCTTCCTTGTATTCATTCTCCCATCCTTGACCTCCTCACCCAAATTTCATGTCTTGCCTTTCCCCCAACCCCCATTCATTCTGCTGCCTGTTCATTTCTTGGTGATCTTTATCTCTTGTCAAGTGGAAAGAGGGGGAAGAAAAATGGTTTGAGATTTGCACATCAAAAGGAAGCCATGTGCGCTATTGGGAAAATTAATAAGAATTAAGGGCCTTTCAAAAGGCGTACAGGCTGAGCGTCAAAGAGAACCAATTAAAAATATTCTTGACTAGGAATTGCCCCTGTGCACCGTAGGTGTAGGCTGAATAGGCTTCTCTGCATTGAAAACCAATCTCTTTCCCTTCTGTTCAGAAAAGCAGAGCAGAAGACCTTCAAAATGCAGCACGGATCTACACACACAAAAAAAAACCTCCCACCTCCCAGATGTTGGAAAACTCATCTGATACGAAAATACAGTAATGTGCGATAATTTCCAGGGCTGGAATGTGACTGACCAACGATTTGTTGGGACACCCTAAAAAGCAGCAAAATAAAATTGCTTCATGATGATAGCAGTTTCTGGTAAGAAACATGTCAATTTGCCCCCAAACAGGGCAATGTTTAAACAGCTTGAAAATGAGAGCTTTTCTGACAACCTGATGCAGGAGAATCTGCACATGCATGTGCACATGCACACACGCACATGCGCGCGCGCACGCACACACACACACACACACACACACACACACACACACATTTGTGTTCCTTTTCCTTGCCCATTAGTTACTTATTTGCTCTCCGTCTCCACCTGGGGCTCCTTTTCTTTCCGGGAAGCTGAGCTGGTTATTAAAGTTGCATTTCACGATCTCTCACTGTTCCGAGCGTCTGGGGAAAAACCTTTTTGACAGCAGCTCTGCCGACCGTCTTGGGGTTAAAAGAAGACAGAGGGGTGGAAGATAAAGTAATTAGAAGTGTGGAGCATGGCAGGGCTGTTGCCTGGCTTCCATTCCCAGCAGGTTCTCTGACTCATTGCCAAGAACTGAAACAGATCATGTCGGATTCTTCTTTTGCGACTGTTTTTCCCCCCAAAGATGTGATGAGGCTTGCCGGACAGGTTGTCTCCAACCTGCAGCACAGGCTAGGGCCGCACCTGGAGAACCAGCCTCAGGCACGATTCTCTAACTTCCCTTGGCTCCTGGCCTCCCTCCAACCCAGAGAATGTCACGTCACGCATTTGACTGTCATAGAAATGTCAGCTGGTACCAAATGCAGAAGCCAGGTTTCTCAGGGGCCTGTTACTCTGACTACATTATTTCCAACACTTCTCTGTCTTCACTGGTTATCAGTGCGTTTCTGGGTACTGGTTATGACCTTGAAAGCCCGCATACCTGCATACCTGAAGCAGTGCCTCTTCCTGCCACTTCCCACTTCCTGCATGAATCTGCCCTTACTCTGCACCCCCTCCCCTGGGGAAGGACAGGGTCTTCTCAGTTGTGGCACCCAGATTGTACCACAACTGAGATTGGTACCAGATCGGCAACTTCCCTTGAGAGACCCAGCTGGCCCAGTCACTGTGATTTATTTGCTTCCGGCTTTCTCTCGGCTTTCAGTTCAGACTACAGTTTTAGCTTTAATTATGTTTCATTATTAGTGTGCCTTCTGATTGTTGTCAATGTTTCGTGGAGCAGCAATAAGCTTCTGATTTATTGTTATTCGGAGTCTCCCGTTTCATGAACTAGTAAAGAGGAGAATGCTCCTGCATGCGTACAGAGTGCCTTCCCTTCGCCACTGAATAGTCACAGTCACAAATTGTTGATGCCGGATCAGACCAAAAGAGCCATCTAGTCTGGCATTCCTGCTTCCCATGGTAGCCACCCAGAGTCTCTGGGAAGCCCACAAGCAGAAGAAAAAGGCAACACCCATCCCGTGATGTTGTCCCCCTGCCCCAACAACCAGCAAAGGTAGACTTCCTCTGAACATGGAGGTTCCACATAGCCACGACGATTACTAATAAATAATCATCGAAAGACTGTTCCCTCTCCTCTCCCTCTTCCTCTTTGGAAGCCATCTAAGCTAGTGGTCATCACCACACCTTTGGCAGCAAATTCCATGTATGTATCATGTCCGGGTCAGGGTGTATGCCTTGCGGACAGAATGAAAGTGGGTGAGACAAGCAAGTTCATCAGAACAGGGGAACCACGGCAGGGTTCTTGAAATGCACTTTCACCCACCCATTCCTTGCTGAGCGGAAAACACCAGCCAATTTTTAGACAAGTTCCAAACAACAACATATAGTATATGACTAGGATTTGCAGATTCAGGCCCTACAGAGTTAACGTGGTTGTGGCATTTTTGCTGCTCAAGTAACATTGAAAGGTTAGAGGGGGGAAAACTTGAAAGGTCAGAAAATCCATCCATCAAAGCATCCAAAACGTATCCAGAATGACTCAGCAGAAATCCCAAGGCCTTGTTGATCTGGCAGCCGGTTGATACGAGCATCGATTTCTGCCCTTTGTTCTTTCCAGGGTCCTGCCGGGAGAAGCCCTGGCCTTTCCTCCTCTTCTTCAGGCTGCTGCCGGAAGCTTTTCCCAGCTCTGAGGAACTCTGGAATAGAGTGCTGCAAAGAGACCGAGACCGGCCTCTTCCTGCGGATATTTAAAAACAAACACATTTTGGAAATGTACAGCAGGGTTAAAGAAAAACAAAAAAACTCTCCCCTGGTGCCGCAATCCAGATCTGATTGCTGCCAGCCATGTCACTGCTGTTAAACGTTAAAAATTTTTAAAACCACACAGGAGATCTCTGTTTATGGATCACCTGCATCATGTCTCTTAACAGATTGGGACCTAAATACTTGAAGGACCACCTCTCTGCATATGAATCTACCTGCTCCATGAGCTCCTCCAGGGAGGATTTCTTGCAGGTGCCATAACCCTCAGAATTATGGTCAGCGGGGCCTTCTCTGCTGTGGCACCGGGCTTGTAGAACTCCCTGCCAGCTGCGCTCAGGCCTGCCCCCTCCATGTGAATGTGTTTCAACGTGGAGCTTAATGCTTTTGGGGTGTCACCAAAAGCCTTCAATGGATTGCATTTATTTTCCGCCTGGTGTGTGCCTGAGTGGGCTCTTGCTAGTTATTATGCCTGCTCTGTTTTGCTCTCTCTGTTGCTGTGGGTTGATATGGTTTGTTGGGAGTTTTGTTGTTTTGATTTTACGAGGTCTAGAATAAAGAAATACAGGTGTCCCCCATTTAATGACGGATCGCTTAATGACGATCCGGATATATGACTGAGGTCCCCAGTAAAAAAGAGCAAAGGATTTTAAAAGACGCATCTTCTTAAATACCCAGCTCTTCAGCTTTTTTGCGCTAGATAAGCACAGCGCTGAACTTCAAAGCCATTATCTAAAGCCAAACAGCTAATGGGCAAGATAAGAGCTTGGATGTTTAATGCACAGTGCTAAACTTCAAAGCTCAGCAAGGCCCTCTTAATGACAGCTTCACTTTATGATGGGAATTTCAGAACATATCCCCGTCGTTAAGCGGGGGACACCTGTAGTCTCGTTCGGCAGTTACTTTGGGTTGCACGTGTCTTTTCTTTTTTTTAAGTTACCTTCTCTGAGTTTGTCTTCTTCTTCACCTGTGATAGACAAGTTAGGCTGCTTGGGTCTATCAAGCTTAGGGGTGTGCAGGCCAGCAATTCCAAAGTTTGTGACTTATGAGCTCACAGCCGCCGCCAAGGAGGTTGCCCACCCTCTCTTTGCATGATCCACTGTTGCGACCTGGCCTCCTTCCCACTATTCTCCATTGGAGAAACTTCCTTTTGCTGATCTCTCATGACCTCCCTCTGAATCAAATTGCCCTGATGGCGAAAGAGCGGGAGGTTTGTGAGTGTGTCATTCAGTGTGGCATGGAAGTGGTGTCCAACCAGAGATTGAATCTTGTAGTCAGGCTCAACTCTCTTCCTCCCTGCATTTCTGGGACAACTCTCAAGCGATTCGCCAGGTCTGGACTGCACAGCAGCAGCACCCCATGGCTAGAGTGTGTATTGCAGTTCAAAAGCCCATCCAGGCCAGGTGATCTGTGGAGTCAATAAGGCCCAGGATGGCCCCGTATAATAACCATTACTTCTGCCTTGGCTCCTCTTGTCTGCGCCTCTCCTGGGAAGGCAATCTGGAGTCCGAGTGGAATCAAAGAAAGCCTCTCTTGCAGATTTTAGCATTCAGGCAGGTACATACGGGAGTTTGAGAAAAAGACAACATAGATCCCACAAAGATCCCTTGTTACTTGTTGTAAACTCTGCATTTTCAAGTTTGGGTTCTGCTGCCCTCTAGAGATGATCCGGAGGCAGGAGTGGTTTCTTGTCGGCATCGCAGAGCATGCCAAGAATAGTGTTTTGCCAACTCAGATAAATTGTAGCAGGCTTAAGAAGAAGGAAAAAAAGATAATGGGCCAATTCAAGTTGAGTATTTCCTAACAAAAGCAAAAAGGAGATTAAAAGTGTAGGATAAAACAGCATACCAATCGCCCCAGGGTAAGGCATAAGAAGAGCGAGGAAGGAGGAGAGGGAGGTTTTAAGTTATTCAGGAAAAACGCCTACCAAAACACTAGCATGTTATCTGACGGCAAGCAAGGAGAGGGTCAGGCAAGTCTTCGGGGGGAGAATCCCAAAGCAGGGGCACCACCACCACCAAAAAGGCCCTGTCTCATTTGCTCAAGTGCTACACTGCATATAGCAACAGGCCACAGGTGAACATGCAGATAAAGTCATATGGCATTTTAGCACATGCTTCCCTCTAATGAATGGGATTGCAAGAGGGCTTAACCTTGGCTGGATCGTTCTCAGAATGAATTTAACAAATAATTAAGTTTACAGGTGGAGTAAGTATATATGTGTGTGCATGCATGCATACCCCACACACAAACTGAAAACCCACACATCGTGTTTATATATCTGTAGGTAGTTAGATGACCTACAGAAAGAGAGAAAACCATGTCAATCAATTAAGAAAAGACCACCTCTTTTCATAATGGATATATTGGAACATTTTCTTTGCAAGCCATTGGCTTTGTCTCCCTCTTGTCTCTGACTCGTAGATACAAAATGAGCCATCGCCCATGTCTAAAGGCATCTGCAGACATCTGAACTGCAGCTGCCTAAGCGATGGCCATCCTTTTCCTGCTCTGCTTATCAGCTCCCTGACTCAGCTACCTGCTGTTGGGAGGAGCAGTGCTGCTGGTGGACTAACTGATCAAGGCTTCAGTGTCTGATCAGAGCAATTCTTGGGTTGCTGTTGAATGAAGAGACTTGGGTGTGTGTGTGTGTGTGTGTGTGTGTGTGTGTGTGTGTGTGTGTGTGTGTGAGAGAGAGAGAGAGAGAGAGACTTGATATTGATTTGAACTGGGAGGTCGGGTGTCGTTGATCACATGTTCTGCACATCTTAGGCTTGCTGCGGTTTAACCGAGATATTTTGGGCGGCACAGATGCTGATTCTATCGCTCAAATCTTTAAAGCTCATCAAAGACTACTTTTTCTCCCATTTGGAGCCCTGTATATTCTTAACCCCCAAGATCTTCTTATGTATAATAAACACAAAAAGGCCTCTCTTCCCAGCTTTCCTGCTAAACCTGAACGTGATTATCAGCTTAATCCCCAGCATATGGCTCTGGATACCATTCTTGCAAAAGTTGCAGCTCAGTCTTAGACAGATTAACTCCCTTGCCGTGCCGTGCCGCTTTGGCGTGACATCTCAGAAGAGGAGCACACAGGCCCCCTGCGGGTCAGAGCCAGGTAACTGACTGACATCTATATGACTCATCATACACAGGAAAAAAAAGTCTGTGCATTGCCATTCCGCGGAAGGGCAGACGGCAGCTTTAGCTGCAGTCAGAAATCAGATCATTTTTTAAAGCAAATTTCTAGCCCCTGTGGCTTGAAAACGTAGGGGTGTCTTTGCATGCAAAACTTCCAGTTTCAACTGCCCGTTAAAAGGAAAAGCAACAAAGAGGCTTTTCACCCTTTAAAGACAAAGCAATTTTATTTTAGCAGAGGTTTTTCATGAGTCATTCTTGGTTTATCGTTAAGATGCTAAGCTCTTCAGTTGGTTTTGTTTCTTTGTTTTGTTTTTCTGCAACAGATGAGTAAGGCAACGCCCCGAAAGTTATCAGTTAAAAGGAAACGGTGATTGGAAAGTCCTCTCTCTGCCCGAGACCCTGGAAAACTACTGCCAGCCAATGTTCTCTGCAAGACAGGCCAATGGTCTCTGCAGTTTTGGATGAGCCTTGTCCTTTTGCAAAAGCAGCATCAGTTCCTGATTCAAAAGCTAGGAAACACGGCAGAACGAATGAAGCAAAATCAGTGCAATCGCACACATTTTCTCAGCCAGTCTAATTTTGACAAGACCCCTGTTCCGCACCATTGAAAAGCTGAATCCTGAGGACCAGATCAATATGCTCATGCTGCACAATGTTCAGGATTGCTTCTGTATTGCACAACGCTGCCTTCATGGGTTTTTTTTTTAAATTGCTATTATTTCAGCAGAGGCATGAGCAGTCACCCACTAATGTTATGGGGAGGGAATAATTATGTAATTAATTTGGTTTCACTCAAAAGCCCACTCTTTTCACTATTCCTTTGTTAAGGCCACATGCAGGTTGTCATTCGTTCACTGCTATTGCTATTTCCGGCCATAACTTCCATTTGTTTTCCTCGTCCTTTGAGCAGGTGACAGAGCTGCCAAAGCAAGACGATCCCTTATGGGGAGCGAGCTTTTGGCCGCGGTAGGGGAGCCATTTCTGAAATGCCAGGTTTAAACACACACACACGGCAATCCATCCACATAAGCTCCGGCTCAACAATGAATGAGTTACGCATGAGGAGTCACTTTTGCATTCTTCATTCAGAGCTCCGGTGATTCATTTTGGAAGAAATAAAATGGGAAACCAGATAGACCCCGTTCCATTTTGTCATTCATTTAGAAATGAATACAGACCACTATTGTCTGAGAGAGGCAGGAAGCAGCCTGGCAGGGGAGAGCCCAGCCCTGGACTCCTTGCACCCGAGCATCACCTCCCCAGTCACCTGCCTGGCTGTTGGCATGGTTCCCCACCCTTTCCGATCCCACTCCAGACTGCGGAGAGCAGTTCAGAAGGCCGCGATGGGCTGGCAGTGGTGGCTGTAGAGCTCCTGCTGGCTCCCAACATCCCTTCAGATCAGTCTCTAGCCTACGAAGCCACGCAGAAGTGGCTAGGCCATGGCCTCCAGTGCACTCAGGGTTTGGCCCATCCCTTGGGTGTTTATGACAAAGTCACTTGGCGGAAGCACAGAGCTTCTTGGCGGAAGCACAGAGCTTTTGTGCTTCCGCTTCTTGGCGGAAGCACAGAGCCATCTGAGCTCCACATCGAGAGCAGCCCAATATCTGCAGAGTCAAGATCTCCTTGAATCCTGGCCGCTCCTCGGCAGAGGTCAGGACCCTTCACCAGGAAGTTCACTTCGAAGCGGGGAGCCTTTCTCGCAAACGGAAACGCTCCTGCTCTGGACCAGCACAACGCCCCTCCTGCGCTCACCGCTCTAATTCAATTACCAACCCATCAGATATTCCGGTCTCACTTTGAACTGCTATGTGGCATTTGGAGCTGGCACGAAACTGGATTTGCGGCCCCATTATGGATGCTGCGTTCTTATCGCACCGAGGACACGGTGTATTAGCATTCTGCTCACCGAAGGAGCCTTGCTGAAAATGTGTTCAAGTATCCCCCCCTCCCTCATCAATCCACAGAAATAAGCTGCTGTACGGTTCCTCCTTCAAAGAACACTCTCGTAAAGCTCAGAGGACAGGGCTGGCATGGGGGGGGGTCGAATTTAATTTTCGTGGGGAACCTGCCAAGTCCTTGTTCCATACTCAGTGCAGAGAGAGCAGTGAGGTGACTCGTCTTCCGCTCTCTTTTGGCACTGGATAACACTTCAGTTTAGTGTACAACCAACCAGGAGATGGAGTCAGCTGTCCTAGTCCCAGTATATATACTGTCCCAATATACCCCGTATTGTCCCGAGTATAAGACGCACCTGATTATAAGACGCACCCTTAAAGTTTGGTGCTATTAAAAAAATTTAATTAAATCACTGGCATTAAATTGCAACAGCTTGATTATAAGACGCACCCCTAGTTTAAAAACTTAAATTAGGAGAAAAAAGTGAGTCTTATACTCAGACCAATACGGTATATACTTTATTTGTCCCACCAAATAAAGGGTGGTATTTCCTGAAGGCAACTTCTGAAGCCCATCTTGTTGTACCTGCAAATGCTTAAGGGGTGAAAGAGGGAGCTTCATGCCTGTGGGACGGGCCCCTTGGGGGGATAATGATGACCAGGATCCAACATGGCAGCAACTCTGATGATGAAAAAGTCGCAGAGTCCAGTCCTCCAAAAGGACGTATCCCTGATGCTCTAACCTCCCATTCCCCTTCCCTCTTTTCAAATCCAAGTATCAGGAGAAGGAAGAAGAGCAACAGATGAGGGCAGAAGGAGTCAAGCTGCTACCTGAGGCAACCAGCTCAGTTGGGTTCAGGATGGGCCGGACCTGCCCAGGAGAATGGGGCTTTCACTCAACTCAGTTGCTGCCACCATCACATCCCTCCAACTGCTGACACTCTTCTCTCGATGGCAGGAAAAAAGCTGGGAGGATTAAGACGTCAACCAACTTCCGCCTTTTTCAGCTGCATTGTTGATCTCTCTCGATTTCTCTCTCTCCAGAGCCAGCAACAAGCCCTGCATTTGTTAGCCTGAACACCTGACATAACAAAGAGACTGAGCTGAAAACCAGCACGTCCCTGTTGTGGCTCTCACCTGTGCTCTGAACTCCCAGATAGCCTAAGTTAAGCAAGATACTCTCCTCCTCCTCACTCCGTCTCAGTCCTCATCCGCAATATGGGTATCAGGCTGATCTACCTTAGATGGCTGTTTTAAGGACACAACATTCAAAAGCAGCATCTCAGTGCTAAGCAATCGGTGCTAAGTTACATATTATTAGGTAAAGGTGACCCCTGACAATTAAGTCCAGTCGTGTCCGACTCTAGGGTGTGGTGCTCATCCCCATTTCAAAGCCAAAGAGCCAGTGTTGTCCGAAGACGCCTCCGTGGTCATGTGGCTGGCATGACTCTCTTTGCCGCAGCGCGTAGCATGCAGCTGGAACACGGAGCGCTGTTTACCTTCCCGCAAGCGGTACCTATTTATCTACTCGCATTCACATGCTTTGGAACTAGGTTGGCAGGAGCTGGCCAAGCAACGAGAGCTCACCCCGTCGCGGATTCGAACTGCCGACCTTTCGATCGACAGCTCATGGTTCAGCAGTTTAACCCACTGCGCCACCCACTGGCCTTACGTATTATTAACTACCTGTACTAACCCTGCATTGCTCTCAGGCCTCTGCTCAGTGCATGGCTCCCTGGCTTGCACACTTGTTGCCACTCCATACCCTGTTGCGCATTTGGCAGGGTATCCTTAAGTCCCCAGATAAAGAGGATCTACCCTGATCTTTTTCTTGCCTAGAGCTTTGCAGAGAGATTTCCCTAAGAACTTGAAAGCCTCCCCAAGTGAAGCAACGCTGCCACCTGGTGGCGAGCTTTGCCAATAGCTGTGCCTCTTCCCAGGGTAGCGGGGCTGGGGGGGAGAGAACAGCCTTGCTGAGGGGTCTTGGGCCAGCTACACTCTTGCAGTCTAACCTACTGCAGTGAATGGGACCCCTTCAATCTATGTACTGGCTTGAACCAGCTTGCACAGCGTCCCCCCTTCTGACCCTGGTAAACACACCCACAGGAAGAGCTTAACCCTGAATGCGTCTTGGAAATTGCATGCGACCCTCAGGGCTTCTGGAACAAAGAAGAGATCACAAAGCAAGGCTCTTCCCCCGTTTCTGGGAAATATCAAGTCCAACAGTTATTCTGTCCCGTTTCCAGCCCCGATTGAAGCACACAGCCCATTCAGAAGAGAGGGAGCAGACGTCAAAGACACGCTGTCGTCATTTATCGGAGCGAAGCTGGAAATTTATGCCCAGTTGTTGCACTCGATGGAAAGTCAATAGAAGCTAAATTGGTGGTTTTGTAAGCTCAGAAGCTTGTAGCACAGGATTTGGTGTCATTTTGGTTGATCCTAATAAGGTGTTAATTGTTCTTCTAATGCTTCCTTCCATTAAACGTTTCCTGCAAACGGAAAAGTAACATAGCAGGGAGAGGGCTGGGCTAGAGACTGGGGGGGGGGTCAGGGTATGTCAGTCATCTGGGGTGCACATGCGCCCTAGCCATGTCTCCACACTGGTTTTGGCTGGCCAGCCTGCTGGAGGGAGTTGCACCAGTGTACAAGGTATTGCAGCATGTCATTACTGTGGCATCCACTAGTGGGCTGGCTGCTGTGCCAGCAAGGGTGTTATTGCACCAGCATCCGTGGACATATGCCGTTGTGGAAGCTGCTCAGTTTGGCCAGGCATCGGTATAGGATTTGGCTGCATGTAACGTTTTTTCTCTTACCCTTCCTGGCACAAGAAGTGCTCCAAAGTCCTCCATGCTCCCCCACTTGAGCCAAAGGGAGGGCAGTGTGATCTAGTGGTCAGGGTGCCAGATTAAGATCAGAGAGACTGGGTTTGAGTCCCCCACCCACCCGTAAAACTCACTGGATGACTTCAGAGAAGTCGCATCTCTCAGTCCAGACTGCCTCACAGGTTGTTTGGGGGAGGAGTAGTGTAGGGCCGGCCCATCCATGGGGTCAACTGAAACAGTCGCCTCAGGCATCAGATTGGTGGGGGTGCCCATCTCTTCTTGCCTCCACCGCTCCTCCTTCTCCTCTCACTCCCTGGGTTGAAAATGAAAACAGGGACAGAGAGGAAGATGAAACATGAAGGGAGGGGAGTGCTTAACTGGAACATTACAGAGTGGGGGGAGCAGAGGCTGGCACATCATTGGGTAAGGGGGCAGCATATGGCAGGCTGCCTCAAGCATCAAGAGGTCTCAGGCCAGCCCTGGGGGAGAGAATCATATGACACCGTGAGCTCCTTGAACAAACATGGAATTAAAATGAATGTCATTACCAGCCAGCAAAGACAATCACACGACTACCTGCTCACTGCAAACCAGGCTTTGCTCAGCTCCCTTTCTAAGGAAGGGGCTTGAGTTACTTACATACCCTTACCTGTGATTAGCAAGACCAAAATAAATTATACAATAGGTAAAGGTAACCCCTGACAATTAAGTCCAGTCGTGTCCGACTCTAGGGTGTGGTGCTCATCCCCATTTCAAAGCTGAAGAGCCAGCGTTGTCCGAAGACGCCTCCGTGGTCATGTGGCCAGCGTGACTCTCCTTGCCACAGCGCGTAGCATGCAGCTGGAACACGGAGCGCTGTTTACCTTCCTGCAAGCGGTACCTATTTATCTACTCGCATTAACATGCTTTGGAACTGCTAGGTTGGCAGGAGCTGGCCAAGCAACGAGAGCTCACCCCGTTGCGGATTCGAACTGCCGACCTTTCGATCGACAGCTCATGGTTCAGCGGTTTAACCCACTGCGCCACCCGCTGGACTAAATTATGCAATAATGTGGTGCAAATGTGCACGCATTTACACCGATTGCAGAAGGCACTCCTTGTTGCAGATATTCAAGGCAATATCTTAGGAGCATGGTCCAAACAGACCCACAGAAAAGAGGACAGCACGACGACAAGCTGAGATCACCTGTTTAATGTGTTATTTATAAGAATGCTTTTAAAAATAATATTTCCCTTTTTAAAATATGGCTTGTGTGTGACCCCCTGACCACTTTGCACATGTTTACCGGTTCCATTAAGCACCATTTAAAAATGAGTTGTTGTCTACTGCTGCTCCAGAAAACACGAAAAATAAGATTAAAAGTAGTAAAACAATCAATACATGTCACATTAGTTGTGATTGTTAGACTGACAGGGCCACCAAAAGTCCCCAAGTGGAAGTCAGCACCACCACCCTTTCGCCAGGCTCTAGAAAGTGTGCAGAGAGAGACAGCCTGGATCACAGGGAATGGGAAATATCGCAGGAACTCAGCAGTAGCGGCCGCAGCAGAAGCAGCAACCGTTTCTCAGCACACTCGCTCCACTTTCCTGGCAACCATCAAACACAAAGGACCGTTTCTCCACCGGGTGGATCCACAGAACCCAAAGTCCTGGATCCAGACGGTCACTTCTTCACGGAGGCCAAGTAGGCAAACCAGAAGAGGGCGACCAGGTTTCCAAACAGCACCTGGAACTGGAAGGACAAGACAATTTGGAGTACAGACCAGACTTGGTGCTGGCTTACAAAAGCGAGAGAAAAAGAGACACCCAACTTTCTCCCCCCCCCCCCCACCAAATCCTGTTACAAAAGGAAGCTGCCTTTTGCTGAGTCAGGCCCTTGGTTCACTGAGCTCAACAGTGTCCGCACTGACTGGCAGCCGCTCTCCAGGTTTTCAGGCAGAGAAGATCTTTCTCAGCCCTGCCCGGAGATGCTGCTGCCAGGGACTGAACCTGGGAACACGGGATGGAAAGCAAATTCTGCATTTGTCCAATATTAGCCTGCCCACACATTACAGCCATCAGGTGGTAGGCCCAAGCTCCGCCTCCTAGGCCTGCATCAGGTGGCCCAGCTGAACACAGGGAGTGTTTAGAGAGTGGCGGGAGGAACAATGTTGTCTTCAGGCCTTGCTCCAGAGCTTCTGGCTGGCCCCTGGCGGAAGCAGGATGCTGGGATAGATCCACCTGTGATCTGATCCAGCAAGGTTCTTCCCATGGAGGTCTATCAATGGCTGTATGGAACCCATGGTCCAGAGGGCATCTATCTCTCGGAGCGCTAACATGAAAGCGGGATCATGCAAATTTGCCCTCGGCAGTAGCCAAGTCACAAGCTCCCCATTTTGTGGTTGTTTATTCGTTCAGTCGCTTCCGACTCTTCATGACTTCATGGACCAGCCCACGCCAGAGTTTCCTGTCGGCCGTCGCCACCCCCAGCTCCCCCAAGGTTGAGTCTGTCACCTCCAGAATATCATCCATCCATCTTGTCCTTGGTCGGCCCCTCTTCCTTTCGCCTTCCTCTTTCCCTAGCATCAGCATCTTCTCCAGGGTATCCTGTCTTCTCATTATGTGGCCAAAGTACTTCAGTTTTGCCTTTACTATCATTCCCTCCAGTGAGCAATCTGGCTTGATCTCCTGAAACATGGACTGGTTTGATCTTCTTGCAGTCCAAGGCACTCTCGGAATTGTCCTCCAACACCACAGTTCAAAAGCATCTATCGTCCTTCGCTCAGCCTTCCTTACGGTCCAGCACACACCCCACTGCATCAGAGCGGCTTCCCCATGGTACGCCCCTATGCTGCTGGAAAACATGGGTAAGAATGTCCCCACCTGGAATGGGAGGGAGGGGGGAGTAAATAGCACAGGTCTCTTCTCCCCCACCCCCAGGGAAACAGAAGACACTCACCTGCACAGGTACATAAGTTAAGTTAATAAACTGAACCGGTGTCCAGACTTTCCAGTTCATTTTCAGGGCTGTCCAATAATGAGACTTCATCTTCTTGAGAAACGCAGAGGTGTCCTTTCCCTGAAAGGTGAACAGGTGAGCACACAGGTGAGCACACCAGGGGTGGAGCCTCCTCCATGGAGCCCATCCAGGGGGCAGCCAAGGCAAAGACACGGACTGGAGTTCTTGTGACTGTTCAGGGACAGTGTAGCAACTATGTATTAAGTTGCCTCCAAGGAATTCATAGCAGATAACATGGCCACCCACTGCCCCATTAGATCATCACAACAACCCTGCGAGGGAGGTGCAGCTATGAGGGGAGGTTTCCTCGGAGGAAAAGGTGAGGCAATTGGGACTTTCTGGTTTAGAAATGGACATGACAGAAGTTGATCAAATTAGGTCTGATGGGGAAGAAGAGGAGAGATAACTCGGGCCATGACCCTCCATTTCTAAACCAGAAAGCCCCGATTGCGCTCCCCTCTGGGGAGCAACGAGGAACAGGAGACGGTGACGGCTACTGCTGCTCTAGCGGAACTGCAGGCTGGCCGACTCTCGGTCTGGGAAGAGCTGCAGCCGCACAGCTTCCCCGAGGAGACAACAGTGTTGGGGGCAAACTGAGGACCAACCAGGTGGCTGTTGGCCTGGGGGGAGCAGCCAGCATGGCTTCTTCCCCCTGGCTCCACAGGCTCTCAGGAGCGGGCCAAAAGAGAGCAGTGGCGACGGCTGGCTGTCCCCAGTAGGCCGGGAATTGGACCCCTCTTGGCCCTGGCAGGGCAGCAGCCAGCCTCGGCTACCCTCTCCTCTTCCTGCTCGTTCTGGGAAGTGAGCGACAAGAAGGGGACGGATCCAGTCGAGGGAATGGCGTGTGCTTGGGCCAGGCCTGTGTGGATCATCCCTCACGGCCTGGGCAAGCCAACTCCACTGAAAGGCAGCAGGGCTGAGGCTCCGCCAGGCAAGACTGACCTTGACTCTACGACCAGTGTGTGTGGCCAGAGACAGAAACCCACCTCCAGGGCGTTCATGACAAAGAAGAAGAGCACCAAGAAGGCGGGGGCCACCAGGAGCCGGTCCACCAAGAGCCTCTTCACGATGGCGAGAGGGACGTCGGACGGGATGAGCTGCTCCAGGTACAGATAGAAGTAGTGGCTGAGCGGTCCGGTAAACAAGAACCTGGCAAACCAAGCGGGACAAACACAGCTCTCCTGAGGACATCGTGCAGCATCTCTTACAGAACTCATTCAGCGTGCAATTCAGCACCACACACCTTAGCCACCTAAGACGCTCTAGCCTACCACTCTCCTCTGCTCCACACATCCTCCACCCAGAGACGCTCTAGGCCACCACTCTCCTCTGCTCCATACTTCCTCCACCGCTCCATTCTCCTCTTCTTTTTTTAATCCAGGAAGCTGAAGGAGCAGCAGCTGACGTGCCATTGCACAAGGGGGCTGGAAATTAACCGGTCAAAACTTCGGCAGCAGCTCAGTAGCAGCAATTGCATATGGAAAAGGTGTATTCTGGCAACCAAAATGGACGGGTGCAAAACAGTTGCGGCCCTCCAGTTCTTGATATATTTTTTGACCGGCACTCTGTACTTTGCAAGTTCCCCAGCTCTACCCCAAGAAAAGCAGCTTCCTCCCACACTTACCCATAGACAGCAAACCTCAGAGGTCCTCTCAAGTCCAGACCCCAAGACGGATCTTTCTTTTTTTGGCTCTTCGCAATTATTTCAGCCAAGAGGCTCCCAATCGCCGACAGAAGGGCACTAAGGGAAGGGAAGGGGAGAGAGCACAGCAACATTTGGTCTCGGGACAGAAAGAATCAAGACACCAAATCCAGTTAAGGGTTGCATTCAGTCCCATGCAGAGAAACAGGTGACAACCGGATCAGAGAAATAGCACAGGGTGCATCCTGGAACACTGCCCCCACCCCTGAAAAGTTGGTTTTCCCTGCCCCTGGAAAACTAGCATGTGTCAGGGAGGAATTTCTAACGTAGCCTTGAAGGGAGAGTTTTTCCCATGCAGGTAGATTAATAAAAAAAACATTTAAAATATTTATACCACACTAGCCAGCCCTCCCCTGCTATTTATCCCCAGCAGCTGGCATTGTGACTTATGCAGTCTCTGACTATGGAGGCTCTACTGAACTATCTTGGCTGATATGATTTGCCTATTCTTAGCAAAGTTGACACTCCAGCGTAACAACCTCCTAGCCCAAGGAATGGCTAGGAGTACCGTGTCCAGTTCTGCCACATCTCAAACAGGATCTAGTAGAATCAGAAAAGGCGCAGAAGAGAGAGACCAGAATGATTAGTGCGGGCTGGGACACCTCCCTTACCATGTGGGGGGGAAGGCTCTTTAGAAAGAAGGCACCTGAGTGGGGATGTGACTGAAACATAAAATTATGGATGGGGTGGACAGAGTGGATAGCGGGAAGTTCTTCTCCCTCTCGCACACCACCAGAGCCAGGGGATATCCATTAAAATTGACAGGCGGGGCAATCAAAAACAGAAATGTAAATATTTCTTCTTAACCCGTGGAACTCCTTGCCACAGGTTGTGGTGATGGCACCTGGCCTAGATGCCTTTCAAAGGCGACTGGACAGATTTATGGAGGAAAGGTCCACCACAGGTTACAAGTCATGATGAGAGTATGCAACCTCTGGGTTTTGGAGGTAGCCCATCTCTGAATGCCAGATGTGAGGAAGTGGCAACAGGATACGGGTCTCTTGTTGTCTTGTGTGCTCCCTGAGGCATCTGGTGGGGCCACTGTGAGATACAGGAAGCTGGGCTTGGTGGGCCCTTGGCCTGTTCCAGCAGCCGGGCTCTTCTTATGTTCTTATGCACACACTGGACCTTGTTGAACAGGTGGGACAGGTACACAGCCCACCTGGCAGACAGAGGATGCAGAACCACAGCCTCGCTCTCATTTCTTACCAACACTTCAGCTCCCACAGACCAGCGATGGGAAGAGCAGCTGGAACTCAGGCCCTGCCATGGGTGTGGCGCTTGGCAGCCCCACCCAGGCTTCTGCTTGCCAAAGAGCTCAGAAAAAGATCAACGCTGCTGATATTTTAAAAGCCTTACTGGGATTTTGTTTGGACAGGACCCTTTCAGCCCCTTTGGACAGGACCCTTTCAGCCCCTTTCCACGATGAGCAGCAGCAAAGGCCATGACGTCAGAAGGAACGAAGACCAGCCAAACAGCATCCTGGACCCAACAATAGCCCCATTTCTTGGATGCCCACAATTGAAGGCAATAGCCCCCCCCCCCAGCATTGCTCCCCAGCTACTGATATGCAAAGGTACCCAGATCTATTTAGCTAGTGTGACTAAGACGAGAAGAGGAGTCCGGCTGGAACGGGCTACAGGGCGATCTAGCCCAGCTCAGCCAACATGATGTTGCAGTGGGAAGCCACCAGCAAGGCGTCCTCCCCTGCTGTTGCTCCTGCAACAACCGATATTCAGAGGCATACTGCCCCTGATCATGGAGGTTCCACAATTTATGGAGACATTTATCCTAGTTATTGCCAATGGCTAGGAAAAGGAGGAGCCATACTCTTGGGCGCAAAGTGAAATGATGGAAGAACAGGTTATGCAAGGAGAGCAAGGTGTGACAGCCTACAGATGTGGATTCCCTGTTGCATTAGGCTGCAGTCCTATACAGGCTTGCCGGGGAGTAAATTCCATTGAACTCAATGGGGCTTAGTTTGGAGTCGAAACGCATAGGATTGTGCTATAATTCCCTAGTTACCCAGGTAGCAAATCTGTCGAGAAATATCTTTCCCAAGTCCCAGAAACAAATCTCTACGCCACTAACAATGCACAGTCGACGAGTGTATGGTGAACACTTTTCCTGTATTTTACTCTGTTGTATGGATTTGTTGTATGGGGCAGAAATGGAAGCAGTAACAGATTTTACTTTTTTGGGTTCCAAGATCACTGCAGACGGAGACAGCAGCCATGAAATTAAAAGACTCTTACGCCTTGGAAGGAAAGCTATGGCAAATTTAGATAGCATAATAAAAAGCAGAGATATCACCATGCCAACAAAAGTTCGTATAGTCAGGGCGATGGTGTTCCCAGTAGCAATGTATGGTTGCAAGAGTTGGACCATAAGGAAGGCTGAGCGCCGAAGAATAGATGCTTTTGAACTGTGGTGCTGGAGAAGACTCCTGAGAGTCCCTTGGACTGCTAGGAGATCAAATCAGTCAGTCAATCCTAAATGAAATCAACCCTGACTGTTCCCTGGAAGGACAGGTACTGAGGCTGAAGCTCAAATATTTTGGACACCTAATGCGAAAAGAGAACTCTCTGGAGAAGACTCTGATGCTGGGAAAGATTGAAGGCAAAAGGAGAAGGGGAAGGCAAAGGATGAGATGGTTAGACAGCATCACCGATGCAACGAACATGAAAATGAGCGAACTCAGGAAGATAGTGGAGGACAGGAAGGCCTGGCGGGATATGGTTCATGGGATCACGAAGGGTCGGACACGACTTAACAACAACAACAACATGGATTTGTTCCAAACACTGCAGTTCTTCTATGCATTCTTACCGAGGTGTAAGCCCTACTGAACCCCATGGAACGACAGGCTTCGGACCATTACCACAAGCTTGCAACATGCCGATTTGTACACGCAAGCTGGCTCTCTTCCCAGGAAGGGCAAGGGTCAACTTTATGGCAGGTAGGTCCCTACTGAAGCGTGCCAAGCAGGGAAGACTCAGCACAATTCTGGTAAGGAAGGGGCTTCAACTAGCGCAAGAAAGAAATGAACACACAGCATGATCCCAATGTATTTCCTTAGAAGAGAGTTCAGCAGAGTTCAGCAAGACTTGTAGAGTAATCCTATCCTACTCAAAACAAAGTCCTACTGTGTTCAGTAATGCTTACTCCCAGTCCCAGGTAAGCGAGCAGAAGACTGAAGCCTTGTTTCATATAACTAATGCATTTTCTCACAAATAATGCATTTAAGATTGTAGTGCAGTGCAATCATTTGCACCTTTACAGCAGGTGCCTAAAATCGCTTACACAAGAGGAAGTTCCACGAGCTTCAGTGGGTCCTACTCACATGTAAATGTGCCCACCAGGATAAAATTCAGTTCTACCGACTTTAACTGGGCTTACACCGCAGTAAATGCAATATGCAAGCAAAGCTCGCAGGCTTACTCGGGAGCAAGTCCCACTGAGTTCAGTGAGTCTTACTCCTCAACGCACGCACCTGGTCACGGCTTTCGTAAGCACCGGGTAGAGGCGCAACAGGAGCAAGTAGCGCGAGAGCAGTTTCCGGGGTAGCAGCCCCGACTCGGGCTTGGAAAGCGCCGGAGACATCGCGCAAGAGACTCAGCACCAACCCTGAGCAACTCCAGGAGGCTTTTGCGCATGCGCAAAGGATTCGTTCTCCCTGCGGAGGACCGCCCACGCGGCTCCTGCTCCGATATTAACCAATCTAAGAAGCGAGATCCACAACAGTGGGCGTGGTAAATGATAGAAGGAGGGGAGGGGTCCGGGCAAAATCGACTTCACTCCATGGGGCGGGGCCTCCGTGACAGCTAGGTGGGCACCTTTTCTCACGTGGGTTGCGAAGAGGGGCGGGCTGGTGGAGACCACGAAGTGTGATTGGCGGGCGTTCGCAAAGGCGGTGGGATGTCAAGGGGAAATCTAGGCCAATCAGAGAAGCAGGCGAGGGGGCGAAGCGGGGTGGGGGGGAATGAGGCGCCCGCAGCTGACGCAGTAGGGGTGGGGCTAGCTGTGTTTGTGGGCGGGCCTCTGAAACCGGCGAAGTGAAACTGACCAGGCAGGGGCGAACAGCATTTCTCCCATTGGTTGAAAGAGGGGCGGGCGGACGGACCCAGCATTGAGTTCTGATTGGCGAACGGCGCCTTTGGGCGGTGGCTTCTCTTTCGATAGTGCCGGTATCGCGAGGGTTCCTGTAGCGCGCGAAACTCCGAGGCGGCCTGTGGACGTCTGTCGAGATGGCGCTGCGGAGGGGCGGCGGGAGGCGCCGGTGGGCAGCGGAGACCCCCGCAGGAGAAGCCGAGGGAGAGGCGCCACGGTGAGGGGCTGGATAGGGGAAAGGGCGCCCCCTGAGCATGCACAGAGTGTCTCTTTCCTGGGACCGGGCGTTTGTTTAAGCCTGTCTGACAGCTGCCTCTGAGCATGCACAGAATGAGTTTCCTTCAACTCTCCCCGCAATGATCCAGAATAATTTACAATACTGTTATTATTAAGATATATTTTCTGTTTTTCAACTAGAATTATTTCACAAGGTGGTTTACAGTTAATAGTCCTGCTGTAGTGTCTGGGGAATGGCGCCCCTGAGCATGTGCAGAGTGCATTTTCAGGGACTGGACATTTGTTTAAGCATATCAGTAAGATGCCTCTGATCATGCACAGAGTGTGATCACCTTCACCCTGCTCCTTGGAATGAACCACTATTATTGTTGTTGTTATTAAGGATTATAGTCTGCTCTTCAACAAAACATACTGTATTTCACAAAGCAGTTTACATAGCCAACCAAATCAATAAATAGTTCTGCTCCAGTGGCTGCAGTTGATGCTAGGCAGTGAAGGGATGCCTATGATCAGAGCGTGTGTCTCTTTTACCCCCTGAAATGAGCTGGAGCAGAGTGTTGTCTTTGTTTGGAAACATATGGAAGTGTTGTCCTGAATGTAGGCAGAGTGCATTTTTTTCATTCCACAAATGAGGCAGACTTCATCAGGAATTTGCTTTTTAAAAAACATATGAAGGGGTGGCCTTGAGCATGTGCAGAGTGCATTTCCTTCACTGCTGAAATGAGCTGGAGTGGCCTGTTTTAAAGAACATACAATGGTTTCGTAAACTTTCCTCACTGTTGGATTGGGCTAGGGCAGTGGTTGGTGTTTAACGGCAGTGCCCCTGAACACATGCAGAGTGCATTTCCTTCACTTTTGAAATGAGCCACAACACTCAAACCCTGACATGCCAGCTCTGCATTCTGTGGCTGATGCCTTCCGTTAGCGTGGGAGTGTGTGTGTGTGTGTGTGTGTTTGTTTTGCAGAATTGCAATCTACACATGGCTCTGGTTGCAATATATATTTTTTAATCAAGTGGGAGCTGGAAGAGTGTACTCTTGACTGTTTTGAGTGCTTGCCCCTCCACTGTGACATGGCCTATAGCATGCTAACGTTTCTTGCATCCTCTCTCCATAGGGACAATAATAGTTCCTCGCTCTCCGCTGTCCGACGCCTGGAGCGCAGCCAATGGACAGATAAGATCGATGGGCAGTTCGGCTTTGAGAGAATGAAGGAACCTGCAGAAAGGACAGGCTGGCTGATCAACATGCATCCAGTATGTACCTTCATCTTCATCAGCTGGCTCAAGATTCCCGCCCCCGCCCATCCCGGAGCTTGAAGCTGCCTCCTTTCCCAATGACATTCCTATTACCGGTGTGGTTTTGAAGATACGTAGAACACGTGAACCCTGGGGAAATCTATTACGTGTGCAACAATTGAGTGCACTGACCAATGGCATACAAGAACGAGGGAGACAAGATTAGAGATGTAACAATAAAGAACTTTTATTGTGCAGGTGGCTCAGTGGGTTAAACCGCTGAACCATGAGCTGTCGATCGAAAGGTTGGCAGTTCGAATCCGCGACGGGGTGAGCGCTGGTTGCTTGGCCAGCTCCTGCCAACCTAGCAGTTCCAAAGCATGTTAATGCGAGTAGATTAATAGGTACTGCTTGCGGGAAGGTAAACAGCGCTCCGTGTTCCAGCTGCATGCTACACGCTGTGGCAAGGAGAGTCATGCCGGCCACATGACCACGGAGGCGTCTTCGGACAACGCTGGCTCTTCAGCTTTGAAATGGGGATGAGCACCACACCCTATGGGGACACGACTGGACTTAATTGTCAGGGGTCACCTTTACCACCTTTACCTAACAATACAATAATGGGGAGGAGGCATAAAATAAAATGCAATGCGATATGTATTCAATCACTCACACAGCTAGACCCTGAACCTAACCAGTTTTTAGGTAAAAGGGAGGAGGAAGAAATCCTTACAGGACATAGGGAAATTAGAAAGGTTGCTTAGGTAGAACTGGGGCTGGGAAACTAGGGTGTTTGTGATAGTAGGATACTGCTTCTCTTCCTTCGGATCCTCCGTTCCAACTGCAACGAAAAGACCATGGCTGAATTGCTGCTCTCTGTAGCCGGGCTACAGGCAAAGAAAGACCCCTTCTGCAGGTGTTGAAGTCACTTCACTCACTTGTGGTGGAAGGAGCTTACCTTTCCCGCTGTTTGATCACCCTTAACTGATGCCTTTTTGGTACTGTTTTTACAACCAGGTACAGATTTTACTTTTCTGGGCTCCAAGATCACTGCAGACGGAGACAGCAGCCATGAAATTAAAAGATGCTTACTCCTTGGAAGGAAAGCTATGGAAAACTTAGCATAATAAAAAGCAGAGATACCACCATGCCAACAAAAGTTCGCATAGTCAGGGCGATGGTGTTCCCAGTAGCAATGTATGGTTGCGAGAGTTGGACCATAAGGAAGGCTGAGCGCCGAAGAATAGATGCTTTCGAACTGTGGTGCTGGAGAAGACTCCTGAGAGTCCCTTGGACTGCTAGGAGATCAAATCAGTCAATCCTAAATGAAATCAACCCTGACTGTTCCCTGGAAGGACAGGTACTGAGGCTGAAGCTCAAATATTTTGGCCACCTAATGCGAAGAGAGGACTCTCTGGAGAAGACTCTGATGCTGGGAAAGATTGAAGGCAAAAGGAGAAGGGGAAGGCAAAGGATGAGATGGTTAGACAGCATCACCGATGCAACAAACATGAAAATGAGCGAACTCAGGAAGATAGTGGAGGACAGGAAGGCCTGGCGGGATATGATTCATGGGATCACGAAGGGTCGTACACGACTTAACGACTGAACAACAACAACTACTACTAATGCCCTGCACCTCGGAATACGCAAGAAAGCTTGCAAGAGTTGTGTCGCCCCTTCCTACTTTCAGAGTTTGCGATGGATCAATGAAGAGGAAGCCAAGGGCTAATCTTTTGGCCTCCCTTAAGATAGTTAAAAATAACCAAGAGTCCTAGACTCACATAGCAGTCACACAAAGCAGGAAGAGAGAGAGGGGGGCACTAAATGTGTCGTCAGTTTCACTGCAGCGAAACACAGAAGATAGGGGGATTTTTGTGGGTCAGTCCCCATTCATTGCCTGGAGCCTCCATTCCACAGCAGATGTTCCTCTGGCTCATAACTTTTTCTTTGCTTAAAGAAACTTTGCTTCAGGCAGTGAGAATCTGTGTGTTCCCGGATGAGTTTTCAAAGGGCGATTCAAGAGTGATAACATTGGGGTGGCAGCGTTGCCTTCTTTATCGGTTTGGTTTCACTGGCGTTGTCTATTTTTAGACCGAGGTTCTAGACGAGGATAAACGCTTGGTCAGCGCTGTGGATTATTATTTCATCCAGGAAGATGGAAGTCGGTTTAAGGTAAGTGTTGCAGGAAAAGGAGAAATGGCAGGGTGAGGCTTATACAGTATCAAGGCAGGACACTTGAAACATCTGCTGGACCTTTACATTTTTAGGAGATCTCCATCCCTTACTTCAATTTACAATACTTGCATCTTATTCTCCATCCCCTGCTAACTAGGCAAAGAGGCACTTTTTTCTGGTGGTGCTCATCTTATTTTTAGCGGGGAGGGGGTAATTGTCCCCCTCCACCCCAGCACAGTGTCTTTTCCAGTGGCTCTATGCTGGTGTTTCTTCTGCGTCTTTTTTTGTATTGTGACCCGTTTTGGGACAGGGAGCCATTTGTTGGATTTTCTCTCTGGAAACCACTTTGTGAACTCTTTTGTTGAAAAGCTCTATGTAAATATCCATTATTATTATTATTATTATTGTTTCTGTAAGGTTTCTGTTAACCTTGCAGAGCCTCTCTAGGACTTAGTCTCGTTCTACTTGCCTGCAATAAGCAGCCAGAGGCTGCTTCTCCTGTTTGTTTAAGGAAGAAATGAAGTTTACTGGGGAAAAAAGTAAAAGCTGAAACCGTGGATAGCTGAAACCGTGGATAGCGAATCCGTGGATATGGGGGCCCACCTGTATGTGTGAGATATATAGATATATATATCCGCCTTGAGTGCCCTCGGGGAAAAAGGCGGGGTATAAATTCTTTAAATAAATAAATAAATCGATTCATTAAATGAACTCCTGGTTTTATCAAATAAAATATTGTGTCCAGTCTTGTTTACTTGTTCCGCAAGAGCTGACGTACCTCCATGTCATAATTTTCACCTCTCCTTTTTACTGATGGGGGGGATAGAATCTCACAATGTTTCAACAGAGCTCTGGGCAATAAACTCTTGCTAATCTCATGGAAGAACAATGTGGCCCTTTCGCCCTTGCTTCTGTAGTGTAGGATTATATAAAGCTCACTATATTTTCCTCTCTCCTAGGTGGCGTTGCCTTATCGGCCGTACTTCTACATTGCAACACAAAAGGTTGGCATGAAGTTCTTAGAATTCTGAGGAGTGGCAAGCCAGCACTCCAAACTGCATTCCTGATCTCAAATCTCAGGCCGGATTCACATATGACCGCGGATGTCCCCGTCCGCCGTACGCGCTGATCTGGCGCTTGGAGCAGGGGGAGCGCCGCTTTGCTTGTTGCTTGCAAGGGGTTTCCCTCTCTGAAGAGCAGTGGACTTGTAACATTCGCGGTGATTGGAGCAACTTGTGATTGGCATGCAACCACTCTCCCCCCCTCTCGCGCGATTGGTGGCTGTTGTTGCGCTTTGAACCCGCCCACAAGCTCCACGAGACACGCTTTGCCAAAGTTGAACCGAGCCATCTCCAGCGATTCTAGCGTTGGTGCCCCATAATGGTGTCCTTTTACATTATGAATATGCAACTACAGGGCAGAGCGGGTCCGTGAAGCGCACAGCAGGGACAACGCTGTCATATGTGAATCAGGCTTCACTTTGTCTTAATGACTTAGACGCCATCTTTTTCTGTTAGAAGCAAGCACAAGGCTACTCGCAATATGAAACCATTAAAACAGGATCATATACAATTGTACTAGAATGATTTTAAAAGGAACAGTCTAAAAACAGACGAACGTTTCATTGACCTAAGGAGATTAAAAAAAAAAAAAAGGTTTTCAACTGGCAGCTTAAAGGCAAAAGAGACTTTTTGAACATGTCTGGTATGGGGTGATATTTTCTGAAGTTTTCTTGGACTGCAATCCTTAGACACACTTACCTGGATGCAGTTCCCATTGAACTGAATGGGACTTGCTTCTGAGTAAACATGCATGGGATTGTCCTGTCAGAAACTTAAGGGCTCCTTTGCAGGATTTAGATCTTTTGGTATGGCGGTGGATTCAAATGGGACATGGATATCTTGGCATTTTTTTGAATGCTGAGACATCACAAAAGCCTCTGGGGGGGTTGGGTCTAAAAATAAGGAAAAATGGGGGGGGGAGTCGGGGTTTTCACCACATTAACATTCTCCCCTACAGTTGAATGTGGTGAAAACCCTGACTCTCCCCCCCCCCCTATTTTTCCTTATTTTTAGACCTAACCCCCCCAGAGGCTTCTGTGCATTCTGGGGTGCACTCAGTTTACAGCCTGAGATGGGAGGGTCCAATGTGCCACAGAAATTAAGTTGACAGCCTCAGACGCGACCCCAAATCATCCGTATGTTTCATGCCAGGCAAACAGAGCCATACCTCTTTGGGTAAGTCAACGTAGAACTGGTTCCTTGAGGATAGAAAGCATGAAAACTACTGGTGAAAGAGCCATTCTGCCCATCTGATGCATGGTTCTCCCCTTAGGGTTGTGACCGGGAAGTGTCGTCTTTCTTATCCAAGAAGTTTCAAGGGAAGGTCGCAAAACTGGACACTGTGCCGAAAGAGGATCTGGACTTGGTGAGAAACGTGTTCGGGGATGTTGCAGTAACAAGCTGGCGTAGCTGCCCAAACCACTGGGAGCGGTGATGCCTCTGGTCGCCAGTGGTCTGCAGGCTGTTGCTTCCCAATCTCTCTGCGTAATGGGCACAATGACCTGGTTCCCCACAAGTCCCTCCTTTTTTGCTTCTCCCCTGTCCGTAGCTTCCGTTGCAGTCAGCACTTGTAGGGCGATTCCATACATAGCTCAGTGGTAGAGCAGATGTTTTGCTTGCATGAGCATCTGTCATGCAGATGTTTTGCTTGCATGAGCATCTGTCATGAATCCTTGGCAGCTCCTCCACTTAAGAACATAAGAAGAGCCCTGCTGGATCAGGCCAAAGGCCCATCTAGTCTAGCTTCCTGTATCACACAGTGGCCCCACCAGATGCCTCAGGGAGTACACAGCCAACAAGATAACCTGTTTCCTGCTGCCACTCCCTGGCACAGAGAAAACCTACTTCTAAGCCAGGAGGTTGCTCATGGCTTGTAACCTGTGATGGTCTTTTCCTCCATGAATCTATCCAAACCCCTTTTAAAGGCATCTAGGCCAGGTGCCATCACCACATCCTGTGGCAAGGAGTTCCACAGATGAATTACACGCTGGGTAAAGAAATATTTTCTTTTATCCGTTCTAACTCCACTCAATTTGAGTGGATGTCCCCTGGTTCTGGTGTTGTGCGAGAGGGAGAAGAATTTCCCTCTCCACTCTCTCCATCCCATGCATAATTTTACATGTCTCAATCATGTCCCCCCTCAGGCGCCTTTTTTTCTAGACTGAAAAGACCCAAACGCTGTAGCCTTTCCTCATAAGGGAGGTGCTCCAGCCCACGAATCATTCTGGTCGCTCTTTTCCGCACCTTTTCCAATTCAACTATATCCTTTTTGAGGTGTGGTGACCAGAACTGGACACAACGCTGCACTTACAACACAGGATGCACTTGCAAGTCCGGCCCCGTTACCTCTGCACCTCAAGCCTGCTTTTGACTTCACTCCGCTCGCAGTTCCTTCCCTCAGCCATCCCTCAAGTCTTCAGTTGGCGTTGGGTTACTTCCGTCTCTCCCTCGTCTCCGTGAATTCTTGGTCAGAGCTTGCCTTCTTTTTATTTATTTATTTTTCACATTTTTATACCAACCTTCCTCCAAGGAGCTCAGAGTGGTGTACATATTTCCTCCCCTCCTTTTTGTCCTCCCAACAACCCTGTGAGGTAGGTGGGGCTGAGAGATAGTGACTGGCCCAAGGTCACCCAGGAAGCTTTGTGGCTGAGTGGGGATTTGAACCTGGATCTTCCAGGTCTAAGTCCGACTCCCAAACCACTACACCATCCTGGAGTTGACGGCCTCTCTCTTTTACAGCCAAATCACTTGGTCGGCCTGAAGCGAAACTACATCAAGCTCTCCTTCAACACGGTGGATGACCTGGTCAAGGTGCGCAAGGAGATCTCACCTGCTGTGAAGAAGAACCGGGAACGAGACCAAGCCATGGACACTTACACCACCATGCTCACCAGGTAGAGTAGCCCAGGGTCTCATCCTAGAGCCCAGGTAGGGCTCAAAGGGTCTTGCAGAGTACCTTGGTTTGCCAGAGATGAGGTCTGTGTGCAACCCTTTTCCCCCAATACTGAAGTTTGCAGGTATTGTCACTAGTTTTAATAAAACTTGCTCCTTTTTGTTGTTTCCCTGATCGTCTGATTGCGATCACATAATTAGCGTTTGTTGTTGTTCAGTCGTTAAGTCATGTCTGACCCTTCGTGATCCCATGAACCATATGCCGCCAGGCTTTCCTGTCCTCCACTATCTTCCTGAGTTCGCTCATTTTCATGTTCGTTGCATCAGTGATGCTGTCTAACCATCTCATCCTTTGCCTTCTCCTTTTGCCTTCAATCTGTCCCAGCATCAGAGTCTTCTCCAGAGAGTCCTCTCTTCACATTAGGTGGCCAAAATATTTGAGCTTCAGCCTCAGTACCTGTCCTTCCAGGGAACAGTCAGGGTTGATTTCATTTAGGATTGACTGATTTGATCTCCTAGCAGTCCAAGGGACGTTGTCTCCTGTTAACTTTTGGTCGGAAGAGGGTGAATGGACTCCTCTTTCGTGTTGTAGAAACTGAATTTGCTGCAGCTTTTGCCAGAAGGAGTCCTGCCTCTGCTGTTGTCTTCTTAAACAGCTGGATCCTGCACAATAAATCCAGCATTCCTTCATCCTGAGGGCCAGTTTGTATGTTGCTGCAGTGGCAGGAGAACCTGGAGCTTCTTCTCCGGCCACTCCAGAGCCGCCTGGTTGCAGGAACCACATGGGCGGGGCCAATTGCATGTTTCCAAAGCCGCTTGGTGGGCGGGGCCAATTGCATGTTTCCTTCTCATTTGAATGGGTAGGAAACAAGTCGTAGAGGCCCCACCCGTACGTTTCCTTCGTCCTGATGTTTTGGGGAAAGTGATATTCAGGTAGGAGGAGCCACGTCGTAGACCTCACACATGCAGGTCTTGCATCCGGATGTTACTCTAGCAGCATGGGGAGAAGCCGTTCCTCCACCACCGGTGGAAACGCATGAAACGGTCCTCTGACCAGTGCAGAAACGGGGCTATCGGAGAAGCCAATCAGCCCACTTCTCCCTGCAGGTCTCTGGCTGGGAGCAGCCTGGTTGGTGAGGAGGAGGCCCCCTCCAAGAAGACAGTGGACCAGATGGACAACATCGTGGACATGCGGGAATATGATGTGCCTTACCACGTTCGCCTGTCCATTGACCTGAAGATCCATGTGGTGAGGGGGGGGGGAGAAGGAGCGGGGAGGTCTGCTGTCCCTCTTTGATTCCCCATGACAAGAAGTTGTAGACCAGCTGCAGTTAGCTGTGAAACCTAATGTCAGTATGATCCTTTTGCATGTTTAAATCGCCCTGGGAAAGAAGGTGACGGGTTCAAGTCCCGCTGTCCGAGATGCGTTTTTCCTCTCCAAATGCCAAGAGCCTTCTGCATGCAAACCAGTGCTCTAGCACTCAGCTATGGGCTCGTCCTTACTGGTTCTGCCTATGGAAGCACTTCCCATGATGAGTCTTTTTTTCCTTGTTGCAGACTTCCCCCATCAGCCCCCCCACCCTAAAAAAAAACCCTGCTTCCAATCACCTTTCTGGTTTGGGTGGGGACCGCACCACACACTTCCACTCCTATTTTTAATTTGTCTCTGTAACAAGCTCTGCTTCAAGAAACAGCAGGACAGAAAACATTGTTACCGTTGTGGAACCAAAGCTGGTGGTACAGTGAATTGTGGGATAGAGCAAGTAATGAAATCTGTTGCCTTTGTCGCTTGCTTCTTGCAGTGAATCCTTTCTCCCAAGGTCCCAAAAAACCCAAGGCTTTTTTTTCCCCCTGAAGTTCCTCTATGTAGCCTCAGGTGTTGCTACCTTTGAATTATACCATATTGTCCCGAGTATAAGACGCACCTGATTATAAGACGCACCCTTAAAGTTTAGTGCTATTAAAAAAATTTAATTAAATCACTGGCATTAAATTGCAACAGCCTGATTATAAGACGCACCCCTAGTTTAAAAACTTAAATTAGGAGAAAAAAGTGAGTCTTATACTCAGACCAATACGGTAATTTGCACCACTCAGACACACCCAACCCACCCGCCTTTGCTTCTAGAAGCTCGTGCTGATTCTCTGAGAATTCTATTCTTCCCTTGTGTATTTTTTTTTCATCTTATGCATGTTATACATTTAGTCCAGTATTCAGTGCATAGGTGTGTTGTGTTGTGTTGGTGGTGGGATGACCCCATGTCAATCTGATTTTCTCGGCTCCGTTCCTCCGGTGACAGGCTCACTGGTACAACGTTCGCTATCAAGGTAGCAGCTTCCCTCCTGAAATCACCCGGCGGGACGACCTCGTCGAAAGGCCAGTGAGTATCCTGTTGGGAGACAGAAAGTAGGGAAATCTCTGTGCCTTTGCAGTTGGGTCTTTGAATGTAGAATCCAGCACAGATAGCCGAAGTCTTGCAGATTTCTGGCTACTATGAGGACCTACTACAACATCCCTGACTTGGAAACCTCAATTCCTTCCAGGATCCCGTCGTTCTGGCCTTTGACATCGAAACCACCAAACTCCCTCTGAAGTTTCCTGATGCGGAAACCGATCAGATCATGATGATCTCCTATATGATTGATGGCCAGGTAACTGTGCAATTGTTTTAATTATTTCACGGAGGGCAGCGTGGTTTGCAAAGACGTTTTCCTTCAGCCTCTCAAGTAAATCCCTGCTTTGTTTCATTCTGTTCAGGGGTACCTGATCACAAATAGGGAGATTGTTTCAGAGGACATTGAAGATTTTGAGTTTACACCCAAACCAGAGTATGAGGGGCCCTTCTGCGTCTTCAATGAACCGGACGAGGTATGTAGGCTTCTTTTGAGAGGGGATAGGCTCAGTTAAAGGTAAAGGTATCCCCTGACAATTAAGTCTAGTTGTGTCCGACTCTAGGGTGTGGTGCTCATCCCCATTTCAAAGCCAAAGAGCCAGCGTTGTCCGAAGACACCTCCGTGGTCATGTGGCCGGCATGACTCTCCTTGCCGCAGCGCATAGCATGCGGCTGGAACACGGAGTGTTGTTTACCTTCCCGCAAGCGGTACCTATTTATCTACTCGCATTAACATACTTTGGAACTGCTAGGTTGGCAGGAGCTGGCCAAGCAACGAGCGCTCACCCCGTCGCGGGAATCGAACTGCCGACCTTTCGATCGACAGCTTATGGTTCAGTGGTTTAACCCGCTGCGCCACCCGCTGGCTCAGTTACCCCAAGCCAAACATGTCAAGGAATTCCACTGTAGCCACAATATTGGTCACGAATCTTGGGTGATGTTAGTTACTGACACAGCTATATACCCGTATTGTCCCGAGTATAAGACGCACCTGATTATAAGACGCACCCTTAAAGTTTGGTGCTATTAAAAAATTTTAATTAAATCACTGGCATTAAATTGCAACAGCCTGATTATAAGACGCACCCCTAGTTTAAAAACTTAAATTAGGAGAAAAAAGTGAGTCTTATACTCAGACCAATACGGTATGTATTCTGCGTAGCCATAGTTTTGCTCTGCAGGCCTGGAACTTGTTGTCTGATACTAAAATAAAAACCCCACCTTTTTTAAAAGCAAGTTTCTAGGCCTTATGATGGGGGGGGGGGGGGAAGCTTGAAAAATATAAGTAGTGAAAACTGAAGCCGGAAGGGACTTGAGCAAATACTTTGGATAGGGTGAGGGCAGAGGCGTCGCTCCGGTAGGGGCGGGGCTGTAAGTTTTGCTCGGTCGGAGTCCCGTTTACCGAACGAGCAGGAGGCGGCCCCGCCCCCTCACTGTCAGAGCCATTCCCCTGCGGAGAAAGCAGCAGGCAAGAGACCCTGCCTGCTGCTTTCTCCGCAGGGGAATGGCTCCGACAGTGAGGAGGCGGGGCTGCCTCCTGCTCGCTCGGTAAAGGGACTCCGACCGAGCAAAACTTACAGCCCCGCCCCTACCGGAGCGACGCCTCTGGGTGAGGGAGGGAAGGGAAAAAGATTTCATGTTCCACCTCCCCGTAGTTACTAATCTCAGGTATCTGCAGTTTTAGTAGACTGTCTTCCATTTCCACAGTCCTAGCCAAAACATCCTTTGAAAACATAATGAACAATGCAGAAACCTCCCCATATGTTAAGCTCGGATAAATGCATTTTTTCTAAACTGGGTGCAAAATATATTTGCCTTTTGGATCGAGAGTGTGCACAGCCCTTGTTTCCTAGCCAGTGGGATTTCTGGTAGAAATGGGAGTCAAGCAAGCAGGTCCTTTGCTGACAACAGTGGTCTCCAACTGTGTTTTGATCCTCTCGTTTTCCAACCAGGCCCACCTTCTGCAGCGATGGTTTGAGCATGTCCAGGAGACCAAGCCCACCATCATGGTGACCTACAACGGCGACTTCTTTGACTGGTGAGATGCAAGCGGAGTTGGGCTTCGAACCTCCCTGCCTGTTAAAATGGCACGCGTTTGTTTTGCGTTAGCCAGTGACTTCGTTCTGTTTCATAGTCGAAACCTTGTAATGCTAAATAGTGAGATCCGTCACTACACTCTGGACACGATGGTCGTTGTGTTGGTGGGGAGTGAACTTGTGTGCCTTTCTTGCCTCCAGGCCCTTTGTGGAAACCAGAGCCGCGGCTCATGGGATGAACATGCAGCAGGAGATCGGGTTCCAGAAGGACAGCCAGGGGGAGTACAAGGCTTCTCAGTGCATCCACATGGACTGTCTCAGGTACACGGCCTCTCCCTTTGGGACTTGGGCTGGTGAAAAAGATCCCCTTCTTCTGACACATCCAGGCTAGTCCCTCCAGGAAAGCTATTTTGTCACGTCGGTCCCTTGCAACTCTACAAACTCACTGTACCATCTTGTTTGAGTTTCGTTCTGCAGTGGGGTGGTTGGCATTTAGGAGTTTCCTGCGTTACCCTAGTTCAGCAGTTTTTCCTCTGTTCCGGGAAACTTGGAGCTTCTGGAACGTGAAGGTCAATAGTGGGGCATGAGGTTCCCTGAAAGACAGCGGGCACACCCACTGCCCATCTTTGCTTGCAGGGCACAGCTGCTTTTGAAGGCACAATCTCCCTTCGCCCAGGGTAGCCACGAAGCCTGATGGGCCTGCGTTTTACAGTGCACCCTAATATAGTCCGAGTGGATGGTACTTTTTTTTTTTTAATCTCCGTAACAAAGCCCTTTCGGTGCCGTGGTTTTTGTTCTCAGGTGGGTCAAGAGAGACAGCTACCTTCCCGTGGGAAGCCACAATCTGAAAGCAGCCGCCAAAGCCAAGCTGGGCTACGACCCCGTGGAGTTGGACCCTGAAGAGATGTGCCGGATGGCTACTGAGGAACCTCAGGTGCGTCCCTCTTCCCTCGGATTCTGCGATGGTAGATGGAGGAACTTACTGGAACTCCTCTGCTATGACGGCACCTGAAGGCGAGAGTTATGTGACCTCTGACGCTCTTTGGCACTCCTGCTCGATCTCGAACAATTTAGCTTTAGTTTAAACTGAAGCATGAGCAAGTTTCTAGCTGTGGAGGGGAGGCATTGACCATTTCGACCGTAGGCTTTGAAATTCGATCTAGAGTGGCTTCTGATCTGCCCTGCAGCCAAATATGCAGCAGGGCTGTCTCGAACTGTTTAAAAAACAAAACAAAACAGGTCCCGCACTGTTTCTTCTGCAGACTTTAGCCACCTACTCCGTGTCCGATGCGGTGGCCACCTACTACATGTACATGAAATACGTGCACCCTTTCATCTTTGCCCTGTGCACGATCATCCCCATGGAGCCTGATGAGGTGAGTGTACCCCCCTCACCCCCCTGCGACACCGCAGTGCCATTTCCCACACGGGCGCATGTGTGAGTGAGTCTCCTCTCTGCTGACCCTTGTATCTTCTGCGGGCTCAATGCTGTCCCACTTTCCAGCTCTGATGCAGCCCCAAGGTAAGGAAATAAATGTTCCCTGAACTTGAGGAGGCCACTGTGGCTGCCCCTCCACCGCAGGATGCAGCGCGCACTCCGCTGACACAGCTGCATCCGTACTGGAAAGTTGGATAGGATTGGGCCCTGCAGCTGTCTGGTTTCAGCGACATCCTTCCAAACCCTACTTGGATCTGCTGCCAAGAATTGAACCCGGTACCTAATGCATGCAAAGTATTTATTCTTCCACGGAGTCCTGGCCCCTCCTTGTCAGAATGCACATGTGGGATATAGAAGTGTCGTCCTATCTTGAACCCGTGTTCCTCTGTCTGCAGGTGCTACGAAAGGGCTCTGGAACTCTGTGCGAGGCTCTGCTCATGGTCCAGGCCTATCACGCCAACATCGTCTTTCCCAACAAGCAAGAGCAAGAGTTCAACAAGCTCACCGACGACGGGCACGTGCTGGACTCGGAGACCTACGTCGGGGGCCACGTCGAGGCGCTGGAGTCTGGTGTCTTCCGGAGCGACATTCCCTGCCGTTTTAAGATGGTATGCGGCTTGGTGCCACCTCTTGTGTGCTCTCTGCCCTGTCCTTGAAGCAGGACTCGCTCTCGTGTGGGAGTTTGAGGTCAGGTCCTTACTTTACTCCTGTCAACCTAGCAGTTCCAAAGCATGTCAATGCGAGTAGATAAATAGGTACTGCTTGCGGGAAGGTAAACAGCGCTCCGTGTTCTAGCCGCATGCTGCGCGCTGCAGCAAGGAGAGTCATGCCGGCCACATGACCACGGAGGCATCTTTGGACAACGCTGGCTCTTCGGCTTTGAAATGGGGATGAGCACCACACCCTAGAGTCGGACATGACGGGACTTAATTGTCAGGGGTCACCTTTACCTTTTACCTTACTTTGGACCAAACCAAAAGAGAGACCTAGGGCAGAGTCTGGCTTGTCCCAGAGCTGGAAACCAACAAAGTTGGCCATAGGAAGGTCAATAGACTTTGAGGCTTGGAAAGAGCACATCAAGTTGGGTCTATCTAGTCCAGTGCTTTTGTCTCTAACAGTGGTCAAGCAGATTCCCCTGAGAAACTCGCACGTGGAGCAAGGTGGAGCAAGCTGTTCCCCCTTTGCCCTTGGCATCTGTTAATTACAGGTATACTGTTCCTGTCCATGGAGGCTTCAGAATTTCATCCCATTGAGTAACAGATATTCATACACTTATCCTTCACGAATTTGCCTAGCCCTTAGAGCCATTTAAGAGAGAGACCATCCCTGCCTTTTTGTTTATTGCTAAGACCACTCTTGCAGGTGAGAATTCTTGACACACCTGTTCACGCCCAGCTTCCTGTGCCGTTGTGTCTCCTAGAACCCTGCTGCCTTCGATTTCCTCCTGCAGCGTGTGGAGAAGACACTGTGCCATGCCGTTGAGGAAGAGGAAGGAATTCCCCTGGACCAAGTGACCAACTTCCAGGAGGTAATCTTGGCTCTGCCTTCTGTCTCTAGACCAGCATTGTCTGGTCCTGAAGAGGAGACGTGGAGAGACGTGACTGGGTATCTTGAGCCACGCAGCCTTCCTCCTCTTGAGTGTGTGCCCATGCTGAAGGAAGAGCCCAGTGGCACTGAAAAGACTAATCAGTGTATCATGACACAAGCTTCTGCCCCAATAAACCTGTTTCTTTTTAAGATGCCCCAAGACCTTCCATTGGTTGCAGCAAAAACCATAAGCATCCCAAACCACGCCTCTCTTGTCTGCTTTGCACGTCTTCCTCCTTCCACAGGTTTGTGATGAGATCCGAGCCAAGCTGAACGCCTTGAAGGACGTGCCCAACAGGATCGAGTGCCCCCTCATCTACCATCTGGACGTGGGAGCCATGTATCCGAATATTATCCTGACCAACAGGCTGCAGGTGGGCAGCGGCTTATCAACGGGGCTGGTCCTGTGTTCGAATCCCTCCCACCACTACCACGTCTCTCATCCTCTCTGTTTCTGCCGTCTTCCTCCTTTAGCCTTCGGCGATGGTGGATGAGGCCACTTGCGCTGCCTGTGACTTTAACAAGCCGGGTGCCAATTGTCAGCGGAGAATGGCCTGGCAATGGAGGGGAGAATTCAGTGAGTTGATCTCTGCCGCCCACTCAGTGTGGTTCTTTATTCACCCTCTGAATGCCCCGTCCCCTGTGCCAGGCAGAAATATTTACAGCTGTTGCTGTCTCCCCTTCCTCCTTTGCAGTGCCAGCAAGCCGCAGCGAATACCACCGCATCCAGCAGCAGCTGGAGTCGGAGAAGTTCCCCCCTCTCTTCCCAGATGGGCCGCCCCGGGCTTTCCATGAACTTTCCCGAGAGGAGCAGGCTAAATACGAGAAGAAGCGCTTGGCGGGTGAGAACAGACCTTTACACACTGCAGGCATTTGGTAAAGTGGGATGTAAATCTGCTTGCTGAATTCTTCCTGGCGGGAGGGGTGTTGCTGGAGAAAGAAGAGGGACAGCTCAGGGGGTCTTGAGAAGACGTTCCAGAGAGTCCCTAAACACACACAGGGCGGGGCATGCCATCAGTTCATCTAAACAGGTTTTGCCCTCTGTGGACTAGAGGCAACATCGAACTACCCACTGGGAAGTCGGCTTTCCGAAGAAGTTCATACCTCTCAGAAAGGAGAGACCCTCTGGAACACACAGGAATGCTTCATTTTGATACAGCCTTTCTCTGAGGAACTAATGGTAGAGATGGTGATTTAATAAGAACATCAGGAGAGCCCTGCTGGATCAGGCCAAAGCCCCATCTAGACCAGCTTCAAGTACAGTGAAACCTTGGATTGTGAGTAACTTGGTTTGCGAGTGCTTTGCAAGACGAGCAAAATTGTTTTCTAAATTTTGACTTGATAAACGAGCAATGTCTTGCAATACGAGTACATTGTGTTCTCAAAGATATCTCTCTGTGTGCTTGCAGAGTAACAATAGCGTCTCCTGGGCAACAAACTGCCCTCATTAACTGCTCATTAACACTTTGTTTTCCCTCTGCTAGAGGCTCCGTTTGTGCAAAATAGCAGCTCAGACTTTGCTTTGCAACTACTGTCTTGCAGACCTCATTAACAAGCTGTTTTCCCCCTCCCCCATCTGCCTCTAGCAGAACAAGGCTCAGGTTTTGCATATCAGACGTTGCAAAGTGGGCTACAGTTTGCAAGAGCAAAGAAGTACTCTGCAGGGCAGCTTGTTAATTAGCTGAGCCCAGGAGATAATGCAGACACACACAAAGATCTCTTGCAGAATAACAAATCATCTGAGTTTCCATTATTTCTTATGGGAAAAATTTGCTTTGATATACGAGTGCTTTGGACTACAAGCACGTTTCTGGAACCAATTATGCTCGCAATCCAAGGTTCCACTGTATATGCGACTTCTCCCCTGTTGCAATGTGAACAGAGTTGTGCGTTCCAAGCGACAACTGTCTCTCCGTCCTCTCTTGGGCAGATTACTGCCGCAAGGCCTACAAGAAGATCCACGTGACCAAAGTGGAAGAACGTGTCACCACCATCTGCCAGCGGGAAAACTCCTTCTACGTGGACACAGTGCGAGCCTTTCGGGACCGTCGCTATGAGTTCAAGGGACTACATAAGGTGCACCTTTTTTTTCTTTTTCTTTTTTTTTTCAGACAAACTCGTGATGGCACAACTGAAAGCGGGTTTTATTTTTAATCGTAGTTGTGGTGACCATCAGAACACTCGTACTGGACAGCCCCTCTCCCTGTATAAACTTCATGTTCTGCAGTTAAGGACATCAGATCAGCTGGAACACGAAACAGGGCCTTTTCTGCAGTTGCACCTGTTGAAGGGCAGTGTGGAAAGACCCAAGAGAGAGACAGGAACAGTAATGAGTGGTAGTGGTCTCTTTTGGGTTGCAGCAGATGAGGTGGATTAGATGCTCTAGTCCAGGGGGTCCCAACCTGTGGTACTAGTACCACCAGTGGTACTTCAGCTGACTGCCGGTGGTACTTGGACCACTGGAATCCTGGTTAGAATTCCATCAACGTACCTGGGGTTTTACACTCATTGAACAGACAGGTCCCTGGTCTGAGGGGCTTATAATCTAGATAGACACAACAGAGACATGGAAGGGAGCAGGGATAAGCAGGAGAAGAATATTTGACTATCCCAGCTACACGTCCATAAGTTTAATTTACGGTCTTCGGTCCATGTTTCAGAGACGTGGCGTTGGCCGAGTTCCAGTTCCTGGGCAGAGATGCTGCTCAAGCCAGCCTTGTACCTCGCCACTTTTTAATTTTTTTTAAAAAAATGTTTGAACGTTGGCTTCTTGATGAGGGATGCTCAGAGGATTGCAATCTGCCCCTCTCAGGTTTGGAAGAAGAAGTTGGCTGCAGCGTCGGAGGTGGGCGACGCCTCGGAGGTGAAGCGCTGCAAAAACATGGAGATCTTGTACGACTCCTTGCAGCTGGCGCACAAGTGCATCCTCAACTCCTTTTACGGCTACGTCATGCGCAAAGGGTGAGCCGGAGCAGAAATACATGGACGCCGGGAGCTCTTTGAAAGGCCACCTAAAAGAGGAGGTGCCTCTGGCGTTCTGGCGCCTTCTGATCAGCTGTTTGCCGGTTTCCAGACTTTCCAATCTTAGAAGGACCCCCTTCCTCCTATCGGCTCACTTCATTCTCTCCTGGCTCCCCATACCTTCTGTAACTTTAGTCGCAATAAGGGCACCTCTGGCTCGTCCTTGGGGTGGTGGCTAAATGTGCTCACTGTCTACACGGAGCTCTGGCATGGAGAACGCAACCTTTCTTTTCATGCACTCTCGATCTGATTATTGGTCACACGAAAGTACAGTTGGCCCTCGCTATCCGCGGGGGAATCCGTTCCGGACCACCACCACCCCCGCGGATAGCAAAGATCCGTGGATTCCGGGGTCCGCTAAAAATAGGCTAACCTATTTTTAGCGGACCCCTGCAGATCCGGGATGCGTGGTGTAACAAATCCGCGGGTCCCGAATCCGTGGGTGGAACGGGTCCACTGTATAACTTAATTTTAGGAAGTCGTTTTAGATGGTGTGTATGGAGGGGCTGAGGCTGAGAGAGCAGTGACTTGCTGAAGGCGATTTCATGAAGGGCTATTTCATAGCGGAGGTGAGATTTGAACCAGGGGCTTTCCAACGTACAGTCGAGGCCTTTGGATCAGGTCCATCTTCAAGGCAACTTCCACGTGCCATAGTTACCACCAGGTTGTGAGCATGTGTGTTCTTCTTGGGGGGGGGGGACAGTGGGCCCAGAGAACAGGGTTGCGTCTCCTGTTCTCACCAGTACTCTGCACCCCCCCCCCCCGCAGGGCCCGGTGGTACTCGATGGAGATGGCGGGAATCGTCTGCTTCACTGGCGCAAACATCATCACGCAGGCCAGGGAGCTGATAGAGCAGATTGGGTGAGTAGGTGAGGTGTGTTTGGGGGGCAGGGTTTGAAAGTAAAGCTGGTCCTGTTGCCACCTTCCACATCTTTCTTTCGCAAAAAAGAAGCAGGTCTCTTCAGCAGCTCAGGCAGAAGGACGTCCGTCTCTACTGTCCGTCTCTGGAAGCTCTTTCATCTTCTGCTCATAGATGACTTTTGTCGCCGAACTCTCTCGGCATGTCCTCTGCTCTCCTGTTTTCCCCTTCCCAGGAGGCCCCTAGAGCTAGACACCGACGGGATCTGGTGTGTGCTGCCAAACAGCTTCCCCGAAAACTTTGTCATCAAGTCGACCAACGTCAAGAAGCCCAAGGTGACCATCTCCTATCCAGGCGCCATGTTGAACATCATGGTGAAGGTGAGGCATCTCGACCCGCTGGCCCCACCAGGCCTCCCATGCTGCTCTAAGCGGCTTCACAGCAATACTCTGCCATTTTAGATGCATAGGCGCAAAGAGAGTATAAAAAAAAAAAACAGCCAGGGGGCACAATTTGGAGTGGGGCGTCTGCATGCATGGGGGAGGAGGGGGGTTAACACATCCTCTCTTTGCCGTTTTTCCACTGCTATTTGGGGGGATCATTCCTGCCTTACAGGACCATAGCAAGGATTGTTCAGTCGTTGCCGATTGAATGTGCTGAACGTCTCCAATGCGCTATAGAAATTCCGCCTCGTATCACTGGAATTCTGATAAACAGAGGAGGGGGAGGAGTGGCGTGGAGGAGCAAGGGAATTAGGAGAGCAGCCGAACAGGACAGCGAGCTGCAGCTGCGCCCATGACGCGCCTTATTGCCCAGGCCCTTGCATGTCGTTCCATGCAGTTGGGTGGTTCAGCTCTCTAGCGGAAAGGGACTGAGAGTACCACCGCGCTGGAACTGCAAGCCGGCATGTCTGTGGGTCTCTGTTTCCAGGAAGGCTTTACGAACGACCAGTACCAGGAGCTGGTGGACCCGGCCTCGCTCAAGTACGTCTCCCGCTCGGAGAACAGCATCTTCTTTGAAGTGGACGGGCCGTACCTAGCTATGATTCTCCCAGCCTCCAAGGAGGAGGGCAAGAAGCTGAAGAAAAGGTGAGAGGAGACCAGGGCTTCAGAGACGACTCTTTCAGAAGGGGATGCCCTCGGGCAGAGAGGCAACTAGGCAGGGGATGAAAAATGGCAAGGGGCGTATTCTTGTCGAAACACCGCTGCTAAATATGAAGTAGCTGGGGGGCGGGGGTGTTTAGAGAGTCCTGCTTTTTCCAGCCCTAAGAAGGCTGGAGTTGGATACAGACCTCAGAAAATAAGTTTCAGGGCCGGGGGGGGGGGGCATATTTAAGCCTTGCATGTGCTTGATGTCTTCTCTGCTGCCCCAGATACGCTGTCTTTAATGAAGACGGCTCCCTGGCTGAGCTGAAGGGGTTCGAGGTGAAGCGGCGGGGGGAGCTGCAGCTGGTGAAGATCTTCCAGTCGTCCGTCTTCGAGGCCTTTCTCAAGGGCACCACCTTGGAGGAGGTCTACGCTTCGGTGGCCAAAGTGGCAGACTACTGGCTCGATGTCCTCTATAGCAAGGTGAGTTGACACCACCACCACCCCAGGGGAACACTTTCCGGTCACAATGTGCTCAGATTAATCCCTCGCAGGGTAATTGTGGCTCTGGAACCAGGAGAGAAGGGAAGCAGTCGAGGTTAACAGGGCGCTCGACAGTGAAAGCAGAGCGACGTCTTCGAAGGGACGCGTGGCTGCCCCTGGAAATGCCCCCCGCCAAGTCCCCCCCTCCCCTTGTGCTGCATCTGGTCAAGCTTCCCCCCCTTGCCTTGATGTCCTTACAAATACGCATTTGCCGCCTTCTCCATCGTCTTGTTTCTGGCCAGCAGGGGTGGGCAACTGCACCTCTTAATGATGTCAAGATACAGAATACGTTGCTAAATATTTAAGAAAGAAGGAGGGGACTCAACACAGAGCCACCAGTTTCGGTGGCACCGCTGTAACACATAGCGCTAACCCCCGAGCCAGGGGGTGGGGTAGGAATAGCCACAGAGTGTTGGACAAGCCACCAAAGCCCCATCTCTTGGCCGTGGGGTGTCCCTGTTCATCCAATTCTGCCCTTGTGGGGCATTGGAAGAGCCATGCTTCCGATGTGCAAAATCCGTCCTTCCTGGCCCAGTTCTCTCCCAGGGGAGAACAGCATCTGTGGCGTACGGCCTGTGGGAGGACGCCAGTCTCCCAGTTCCCTTCCTGTCCGTCGCCAACACAGCACGACATAGCCTGAGTGTTCGTTTCGTTAGCTAGGATTCAGGACCCTCTTTAACAACTGATCGTATTTGGCTTTTGTGCAGCCACATCACACTGCTGGCTCACGTCCACTTGTGATCCACCAAGATCCCTTTCACACACGCTGCTGCCAAGCCAGGTTTCCCCACCCTGTACTTGGGCCTTTTTTCCCCAAATGCATCTACATAAAGGACTTTGCATTTGTCTCTTTTGAACTGCATTTGTTGTTGACTTGGGCCCGGTGATCCCGTCAAGGTCGTTTTGAGCCCTGCACCCCACCCTCACTTCCCAACCTGCTGAAGCAGAATCCATGGTACCACCCAGAGTGGCCCCAGCTCGATGTGCAGACCGACCAGGTGATCCTCGGACGGCAGGGCTGTCCTTCTGAAGTGCTAGATGGTGTCAAGAGGGCCCTCCACTGTAGGACTCTGCAAGGCCACTTAACAGGCAGTCTCTTGCTGGCGCACTAGAAGGTGGCTGGATCCTGCAGCTGCTTCCAGCTGTGCCGCGGCTTTGGTATTCCTGCAGCCCAGCTCTTCCCCAAGTTCTTGAGGCTCCCAGTCTGCCAGCTGTGACCCTAAAAGGGACTGGCGGGTCTCCCCTAGCAGCAGCCTCCCACCCACCGCGACGGTTCTCTTCCCAGGCTGCCAACATGCCCGACTCGGAGCTGTTTGAGCTGATCTCCGAGAACCGGTCCATGTCTCGCAAACTGGAGGACTACGGGGAGCAAAAATCTACCTCTATCAGCACAGCCAAGCGCCTGGCGGAGTTCCTCGGAGACCAGATGGTGAAGGACGCAGGCTTGAGCTGCCGGTTTATCATCTCCAGGAAGCCCGAGGGGTCCCCAGTCACTGAGAGGTGAGAGGCAGCGGTTTCATTTTCGGTCTGGCGGAGAGGTGGGCGGGTGAAACACGAGGCTGATGAAGAAGGGTTGAGGTCCGGCTCCTTCTTGCGTCACGATGGGCTGCAGCCTGGGGTCGCTGTAGGCTCTTTGGACTGAATAAGCTTCTCTTCGAACTGGCTTTGAGCGAGTCGTGGCAGTCATCGGCTTTTCCCTTTGCTCAGGGCTATCCCACTGGCCATTTTCCAGGCCGAGCTCTCGGTCCGCAGGCACTATCTCCGGAAGTGGCTGAAGAGCCCCTCCCTGCAAGATTTTGACATCCGGACGGTAAGAAGAACAGCGGCACTCCCCTCTGGAACCAGGGCCCTCCCAGGGCTGTTCTTTTCTAGCGTTTATTCGGGGGGGGGGGGCTGTTGGGTATTTTTCCTTGCACGGTCCTTGTGAGTAGCCAGAGTTCTTTGTGTCCTCCTGCAGATCCTGGATTGGGACTATTACATTGAGAGACTGGGCAGCACCATCCAGAAAATCATCACCATCCCAGCCGCACTGCAGCAGGTAATTGTGTGTGTTTCAGGATACAGGCTGCGGGTGGAGAGACCTTGTCTCATGGAACTGTGGGCACCTGTGTATGGTCACGTTGTATGTGTGGTTTTGACATGGCCTGAGAGTGGGGAGAAGCACACCCAGAGGGAACCGTGGTCTCTCTCGGCACTGCCCAGGGGATGACCACAGCGTGCAAGGGGGGGGGGGTATTTGAACTCAAACTCTTTGCAGTTGTGACTCATGAGCTTTGGTATCGCCGGCACAGGGAGATAGCGGAGGACCAGGCAGCTGTTGTCTGCACCTTCAGTATTGCTGGCTGTCTCTGCTGCTAGTTAAAGTGGTAGAGTCCTCGCAGGGCTGATCAGTTTGAAGCCAAAGAGAACTGACTGCCCTTTCCGAGGAAATAATCCTGCCGTGTCCCATCAGGTGAAGAACCCAGTCCCTCGTGTCCGACACCCCGACTGGCTGCACAAGAAGCTCCTGGAGAAGAACGATGTGTACAAGCAGAAAAAAATCAGTGAGCTGTTTACGAGTGAGGGCAAGAGGCAGGTGAGGGGGAAAGGCCCTGGGTGCAGGCATCTTTCGACGTATTACAGGGAGACTTAAAGTCAAGGTTGAAGAAAAAAACACCTTGCCTTATTTTATTTTATTTTTTAATTTGGGTTGTAGTAGCTCTCTAAAATAAACATGGGTTAAAATGAATTCTGAATGTACTGCCAGTAACAGTGCAATCCTATGCATGCCTACTCAGAACTAAGTCCTGTTGACTTCAGTGGGACTTATTCCTAGCCTGACAATGCAATTTGAGTTGCACTGATACCAAGGGTCAGAGCGTGGGTTAATTCTTTGAGGACTCACAAGGGGCCAACACTTGGCAGACCCCGTTGTTGCCGTCGCCACTTGTGGCTTCTGACTTGCCTCTCTGGTTCCTCGCAGGTCACTGCCAGCGTGCCTCAAACGGGGGCCCCCTGCACACAGGTTGCCGACATGGAGGACTTGGGTGCCACCAGGCCTCTTCAGCCAGGGGTCCCGGTCTCCGTCAAACGGAAGCGGGTCCCCACTGCCAAGGATTGCCAGCAGCAGTCTCAGAGTCTGGAGCTGACCCAGTCCTGGATGGAGATCCTGGGCCCACCCCCAGCCACAGGCACCACAAAGGTAACGCAGCCTCAGCCTGGAGGCAGGCGGGATCGCCGCTGTGGTGTTGGGACTGGCCGGCGGGGGGCGGAGCTAGCGGACCCCGTCCCCTCTGGGAGAGGTGGCACATTCCATAGTACTTGCTTGGCTGGTGGTTTCAAATGTTCCTGCCTCATAGTACCCAGCCTTGTGTGAGCAGCTTCACCAGATGAGTTCCTTGCTGCTGATGTTGAAGCTGAGCTCCGTTAATTATATCGGGGGAATCTAGATCAAAAAACACGTTTGTACTTCCTGCAGTTTCAGAAGTTTATACCCATTGCTTGAAACGAGAAAGACTTGGGACTTTCCCGACTGAAAAACGTGAGGGTCGGGTCCGCCGCTCGGGGGTCCCTACCATCTCCCTCTTTGCCACAGGAGGAGCGACTGGTCTGGTTGCGCTACCACAAGAAGAAGTGGGAGCTGCAGGCGCGGCAGCGCCAGGAGCGCCGGAAGCGGCGGCGGCTGGCGGACGGCGAGGTGGTCCTGGGAGGGGGGCTGATCCGGGCGGGCCCCTCGAAGGGGCTCGGGAGCTACCTGCGCAAGACGGCGCGCAGCATCCTGGACATGCCCTGGCAGATTGTGCAGGTACTGGAGAGTGCCGGCTGGGCGCTTCGCACGTTGCGGGTCGGCTGCCGTCTCTGCGCGTCTGGCTGGAGACGTGGCCTCACTGACAAGTGGGCAGGTGGCTGGCTCTGCCACGGAGGCCAGCCAGAGCACGTGGGGCACCTGGGTCTCTCTCTCTCTCTCTTCCTGAAGAGGGTGGCTCTTTCGTGGTCTCTCCTAGATCGCCGAGACCAACCAGCCCGGCCTCTACAAGCTGTGGGCCGTGATCGGGAGCGACCTGCACTGCCTCAAGCTGAACATCCCGCGAGTGTTTTACATCAACCAGCGGGTCCCCAAGCCTGAAGAGAGCACGGTGTATCGGAAGGTGTGTGGCAGCCTTGCTGGCGGACAGAAAAATGGCCGTGGGCCGGGCGGTTGACTGTGCCCTTTGCTGCTGTTTGCATAACTGGGTCTTCTTCTAGGGCACCGGAATCCGTTCTGGCGCAGATTTTGTTGGCTGGAGGACAGGGCAGTATTGGCAAAGAACAAGCCTAGGTGCACTGTTTTGACAGCAGCCATTTGTTTAGCACAGCCTCTGGTGTGGCCTTTAGTCAGCATCCGTCCTTTTCCTCGGGTAGCACATGCCTCGTGTAATGACGTCACAAGGTTATGTTTCCCCACCCCCACTCCGCATCATGGACGGCAGATCCTGGGGGGGGGGGGAATGCGACCACATGACAAACTCTCCTAGGCATTATGGAGGGGGCAAGTATATGCCTCGCTGCCGTTTTCAGTAGCACTCATGTGTTTACTGCCACGTGTATCTTGGCCCTGGGGGCCTCTTTATGGGGAAGGCAAGATGGAGGCCTGCATCCTGTTCCCTCACTGCCAGCAGTACGCCCCAGCCCCCTCTTCACGCATTCCTTCTGTACATGCTGGCTTTGAGCCATCAGAGACATTGTAGAACAGGAGGGTTACAGTGAGTCACCCGATTGGACCAAGGCATGTTCGCTTATCCCTGAAGCTTTTGATTGGATGCCAGAGAGTTCCAGAATTCCAAAAGTGCCGCCAGAGGCTGCTTCTCGTATACGGGTCCCCGGGCTGCTCTCTGGATCTCTCCCCCTCTTGTTTTGCGGACTCTTCTGCTATGGGGAGGGCCCCTTCCATTTTTCCAGCGTTCACCTTCTGTTGAAGTCAAGTGAGTTTGTGCCAGTCCCTAATTCGTCTCACACTTGCACGTTCTTCCCCTCGCATGAGCTGGTCACTAGAGCCCAGAAATTTGGGGTTGTGTTTCCTGGCTAGAGCTGTAGGCTGAGCAGGTTCCGGGCACCAGAGAGCTTTGTAGGTGTCCACAGCAGTCCGCAGTGGTGGGAGGGAAGGGAGAATACGGTTCCCCAGTGCCCTTAGCTGGCCATACAAGCTGGCCCAGCCTTTCCTCGTTGGTTCTCTTGGCAGGTGAACCGAATTCTTCCTCGCTCCAACTTGGTGTGCAACTTGTACGAGTACTCTGTGCCCGAGGACATGTATCAGGAGCACATCAACGAGATTAACGCCAGCCTCTCTGCCCCAGACATCGAGGGGGTGTATGAGACCCAGGTAACTGGCTGAGACGGATGCAGAAAGACGGCCCTCGGCGGTGTGATGGCGCCACCACCCCAACCCCCACCGGGGTTGAAAGGGTTAGCAACTGAGGCTCGTAGGTGTGAGTTAATACCTGCCTAACAGTCGGCTCCTCTTTCCCAGGTGCCGCTGCTGCTGCGGGCCCTGATCCACCTGGGCTGCGTGTGCATGGTCAGCAGGAACCTGGTGAGGCACCTCACTGGCCGGGAGGCCGAGACCTTTGAGCTGGAGCACCTGCAGATGTGCTCTCTGGCCCAGTTCAGCTACCTGGAGCCTGGTAAGCAGACGCCTGTGCGTCCGAAGGCTGGCGGGTGTGCACGGCTCCACTGGCAGGCCCTTCCGGCTCTGACGTGGGGCTTCTCTGTCTTTAGGGAGCATCCGGCACATCTATCTGTACCACAACTCCCAGGGCCACAAGGCACTCTTCGGCCTCTTCATCCCGTCGCAGCGCAAAGCTTCCGTCTTTGTGCTGGACACAGTAAGTCCAGGGGCAGAAAGCGAGTCGGTCTTGTCTGGCGCTCCGGAAGAAGACGCAACGCTCCTCATGATCTGGAAGGGCCCTTGCACACTGAATTGCCACTTTTAGATCGGCAGCGTTCTCCAGGCGCCAAAGCTCGCCATGTAAACCTGGATTCATGCACGAATATCCAATGCAGGCCTTCAGGACTGTCGGTCCCTCTGTGTTAAGGCTCTTCTTCCCCGGTGGTCACACACCGCATCCTGTGGCACCCACCGGTCAGATCTTTTGCTTGCTAGGATGTCTCTTGTGTCGTCTTCCCCACCCCCACCCCCCAAAGAATGTGATGCGTTTGGTTTCAGGTGCGGAGTAACCAGATGCCGAACCTCAGCAACCTGTACTCGGCGGAGCGCACGGTCATGATGGAGAAGGTGGGCCAGGAGCTGCTCCCTCCTGAGAAACACACCTTCGAAGTCCGTGCAGAGACGGATCTCAAGACAGTCTACAGAGCCATCCAGCGCCTCTTGTTAGGCTACAAGGTACATCACTGAGACCCAGGGCTTGCAAACAAACGCTTCCTCCTCTGACCCCAAGACTCAACGAAGGGTCTGCGTGAGTAGTGGCGATGCTTCTAAAGACCGCTGCCCTGGGCAAGTCTGGTTCTCCCAGCACAGCTGTTGGAGCACAGCCGGACTCCCAGCACAGCCGGATTCCCCACAGCAGGGCCTTGCTCTTGCTCCTTTGAGCTTTTGGGTATCCAAGGGCCAAGCTGCACATTCAGTGGGGGAATCTGATGGCATCTCCCAGCAGCTCCTGAGTCGTAGCCGCAGGGGGCTGAAAAGTTGCTTCCAGTTGCAAGGATGGAGGGGCGGGATCAACCTTCCCCCTCTGCTGCTTGTCCAATCATATCAGAATACCTCCCACATCGCTGCTATTCGCACTGCAGAAGTGTGTGGAGTGCGTGCGGGGGAATCCCTTGCACGACAGCAGCAGTCAGGGGTTAGAGTAGTGGAAGGCATGCACTAACCACTAAAGTGGAAGGGTGAAACTCCTGCTGCCGGCCACCACTGCTTTGAAGAAATTGGCAGTGCCCCACAGCTGCGTTTCGGCGAGATAAAAATATCGGGAGATCCGAGATCAGCGCACCCCTGTATAAGTTTGGCCCCTCGATCTCTAACTTGCGATGTCAAGAGAATGAGCCCAGATTCTTCAGGTTGCTGGAAGACAAGTCGCCCAGCCGTTGGCGTTCTGCCCCATGCTCCCGCCCTTGCGGAAGTCATGCTTCCTGTCCCTCGGTGCGCCTTTCCCTTCCACTCCGGCCCCCTGAGCCGCGTTCACCTGTCTCCCCTCTCTCTGTCTCTGCCCGTAGGACGAGCGCAGGGGCCCCACCCTCATTGCAGTGCAGTCCAATTGGGACCTGAAGAGGCTGGTCAGTGGGATGCCCGTCTTTGAGGAGTTCCCCCTGGTGCCCGTCCAGGTTACGGATGACATCAGCTACGGGGTGCTGGACTGGCAGCGCCACGCTGCCCGACACATGATCCGGCACTACCTCAACCTGGACACATCCCTCTCTCAGGCCTTTGACATGAGCAGGTTGGTACTGGCGGCCAGAAGCCAGAGGGGCTTTGGGAAGCCAGAGGGGTGGAGAGCGAGACAGTTAGCAGCTGTGCCTGAATCTAGACCCGGAGTCCTGGAGGTCCGTAGTCGACGATCAAGCCCCAGACTGCAGGAGGCAAAGGCAGGAGGCCTGGCAATTCAGAGGCCTTATCCTGCCTGCCAGGGCCCAGCTGCCTCTTCCCTTCCGAGCCTGGACACACGCGGTGCAGGCAGCTCGCTCTAGGCGAGGATCCAGTCAGGCCCCAAGATTCCTGGCTCAAACCCCAGGGACTCTGACGGCCAGCGCCTGGCATGCTAAAGAAAAGCCGCGGTAAAGGGGAAGGTAGGTTTGTACCTGTACTTCCAGCCCTGCTTTCCGCTGCTGTATTGAAGGCTTGCCTCCCCCTTGGGCTTCCGCCTAGGTACTTCCACATCCCCATCGGAAACCTGCCGAGTGACGTCTCCACCTTCGGCACAGACCTGTTCTTCTCCCGCCACCTCCGCCGCCACAACCACCTCCTGTGGCTCTCGCCCACCTCCCGCCCGGACCTGGGGGGCAAGGAGGCCGACGACAGCCGCCTGGTCATGGAGTTTGACGAGAGGGTCTCCGTGGAGATCAACCACCCTGGCTGCTATTCCACAGGTGAGGTGAGCGACGGCAGCGTGTGCCCTGAGGGGGAGAGTAAATCTCAGGCTGTCGGTGAGCAAAGCTTCCAGGCAAGGGACAGACTGGTGGCCCTGTGTTTTGGTACTGACCCCTGGGAGAACCTGACAAAAGGAGCGTGCAATTTGGCTGCCTAGAACTGTATTATAAACACCGGGGGGGGGGGGGTCTTGAGGGGGGGTCCTCCTGCCTCAGCTGCAGAGTAGTGTTTCCCTTCTTTTCATAGCTCTGCTTCCTTTGGCTGATGATGGGTCCAAAAGAATAACTTGCCGATCGGGACAGCGCTGGGCGATCCTCAGACCTAGTCTCCCTCGGGGACACACACACTGCTTGGCGTGTCCCCCAGCCTGAGCCGTTTCCTCCTTCCTTCCTTCAGTGTGTGTGGAGTTGGACCTCCAGAGTCTCGCTGTGAACACCATCTTGCAGTCCCACCACATCAATGACATCGAGGGGGCCTCCAGCACCTGCATCAGTTTCGACGTCATCCAGCAGGCGTCGCTGGAGGACATGGTGACGGGGAACCAGGCCGCCAACGTCCCTGCCAGCTACGATGAAACGGCCCTCTGCGCCAACACGTTCAGGTGGGAGTGGCGGCTTCGCACTGCGGGGGCTGCTACTCGCCCACAGGTCGTCTCGGCTCAGACCTGCTTTCTCCCTCCTAAGAAGAGCTCTGCTGGATCAGGCCAAAGGCCCATCTAGTCCAGCTTCCTGTATCTCACAGTGGCCCCACCAGCTGCCTCAGGGAGCACACAGACAACAGGATCCCTGTATTTTGTTGCCACTCCGTTGCACCTGGCATACAGAGAAAAACTATTTCTAAAGCCAGGAGGTTGCTTATGGCTTGTAACCTGTGATGAACTTTTCCTCCATAAATCTATCCAATCCCCTTTTAAAGGCATCTAGGCCAGGTGCCATCGCCACATCCTGTGGCAAGGAGTTCCACAGATTAATGACCCTGTTGTCTCTGACCTCCGCCTGGCTTTGAGCTGGGCAGATCTGGTGGCCGCTCCTGCCGCCGGATGAGTCATAAGGGTGGGTCCTTTTTGTTCTCTCGCAGGATTCTGAAGAGCGTGGTGGTGGGTTGGGTGAAGGAGATAACCCAGTACCACAACGTCTACGCGGACAACCAGGTGATCCACTTCTACCGCTGGCTGCGCTCCCCGACCTCGCTGCTCTACGATCCTGCCCTGCACCGCACTCTCCACAACATGATGAAGAAGCTCTTCCTGCAGTGAGTCTGCCTCTCTCTTGCACACGCACACACAGATACGCGCACCCCCTGTAAAGAGGCTGCTGCGCTTACGGGATTGCCAAAGCAGCAAACGCAACCGGGGGGCTATTCAACCCAATGGTCTTGTATGTTGCACGGACTCTGCTCCTGTGCCGTGGCTGGTAGCATCTTGGCTTCCTAGTGGCCATCTTGTACCTTCAGTCCCATTAGCATTGGCTTTGCTGGATCCGACCAAATGTTCATCTAGTACTGTATTCGGTTTTCAACAGCGGCCAGCCAAAAGCTCACAAGCAAACAATGAAAGGGACGGTCTTCTGTTGTCTTTTCCTCAGCATCTAGCACTCAGGTATAATGCCCCTGAACGTGGAGGTTCCATTTAGCTTTTCCGTGAATGCATCTAACTTTTTTTTTTTAAGCCATCTGGACTAGCATCTGGCGCCTGGTCTTGTTGGCAGTGAATTCTGAACCTTAATGATTTCTGTATTCAGTGACGAAGGAGTTTGTTTCATTGGAATCACTTTTTTAGTGGTATGAGAGGAAGAGAAAAGTTTTTCACTGGAAAACATGCCGGTAAAACTTACCGCTTTAGCCCACTAGATGGCGTCTCTGACAGACTCAGGAAGAGCATCTCCTTGTCCATTAAGGAGGATTCTGCTTTATGTGTTTTCAAATGGCGGGTTTGTTATCAATTGACTTATTGCATGTCTAATTTTAAAAGTGAATAATTAAAAAGCCACTGTGGCAGGCAGCTGCTGTTCTGCCCGTGCTTGAAGGCATGCTGGGCACTCGTCAGGCCAAACCGGCTGCCTCTGAAATAGTTCCTTTGAATAGCAACCTTGCTGGTCTCCTGCCAATCAGCTGGGCAGCCAAGGCGGGGGGGGGGGACACACACCCACAGGCAAGGTCGTAGTTTCTGCCAACTTAGGGCATGCCAGAGAGATTGCGTTTGTGTGGTGGTGTTTTTTTTTTTTTTTAAGTCCCTAAAACACTGAGCAAACTCCAGGAACTATGAAATATTAAGGGTGTCGTTTAGAGGGGAAGGAATTTGGCTGTTCGGATACCAGATAACCTAAACCAGGGGTTCTCAACCTGTGGTACAAGTACCCCTAGGGGTACGCGGACCAATGGCAGGGGGTATGCCAGAGCCTGCCCCTTTTCAGCATCAATCAGTAGTTAATTATTTGTTTAATTAGAACTTAAATGCAATCCCCCCCATCTGTCTGTCTGACTCGCTCTCTTTCTTTCTTTCTTTCTTTCTTTTTCTTTCTCTCTCTCTCTCTCTCACACACACACAGAGTTAAGTAAGACATTTTTTCACATTTAAAATTGTTTTAATACTTTTTATTTAATGATTAGCTAATTAATCAATTGATTAATCCAATTAATTAGCAATTAATTAGCAGGGGGTACTTCAGAAAATTGGACCGTGATAGGGGGTACCCAGGCCTCCAAAGGTTGAGAACCCCTGGGGGATGCATACCATGAGTTTAAAGTCTCTTTACTGTGGTGTTTGGGAAGGTTTCAGGAGAGAGAAATGGTTACCTTTCCTGCTTTCCAGAAAACTCCCCACTGTGGCTATGTAGCAGGGGTGACTAAACTTGCTTAATGTAAGAACCACATACGATAGACTGCAGATGTTTGAGAGCCACAATATTTAAGAAGCATTTACATTCTTAAATATATTGGCTCACCATAAACATTAAACTTCTGTTTTAATCCAGTCGACTCTCAATTTATAGCTGGTCAATTATTATAAAGCTTGAAAATGTCGTCTTTACCTTTTTATATTAATTGTGATGCGAAAAGGAGCTCAGCCAACTTATTTCCAAGAGCCGCACATTATACGTCAAAAGAGCTGCATGTGGCCCAGGAGTCGCAGTTTGGCCACGCCTGCTATATAGCCATGAAGTGTACAGATTTGGAGTCCATGTCCTTTGCCCTTTTCCTCCTCCTGAAATCTCCTCCTCGGTAAAGGATGCTACAAGTGTCCTGTTTCAGGTTGACTGAATGCATCTTAGAGGTTGCAGGTAGACCGCAACACTTGGTTGCGGGCCTCCACTCGTCCACCGTTTGAACTCCACACCGCCTAACAGCAGCGGCCCTGATTCGCCTCCCCGCTCCTCTCTCCCTCCCAGGCTGGTAGCAGAGTTCAAGCGCCTCGGCTCCTCAGTGGTTTACGCCAATTTCAACCGCATCATCCTTTGCACCAAGAAGAGGCACATTGAGGACGCCCTCGCCTATGTGGAATACATCACCAATAGGTGGGGCTGGGGTGGGGCGGGATCCTGGGTGGGTGGGCCTGCCGGCCGCCGTTTTGACGGATTTCCAGATCTGAGCGTGTTAACCAGCCCTGTCGAATGTCCTTCCTTGTGCATTCCTCCGCTCTGAGCTCTGTGGGTTTTCAGCACTTACTTCTGTGGCTTGCTGAGTAACCGCCACCCTTCTCTTCCAGCATCCATTCGAAAGAAATCTTCCATTCTTTGACCATTTCCTTCTCCCGCTGCTGGGAGTTCTTGCTGTGGATGGATCCGGCCAATTACGGCGGGATCAAGGGGAAAGTGTCTTCCCGGATTCACTGTGGGGAGGTGAGAGATGGGCAGGGAAGGGGGGGCAGTTGGAAGCTTTTTAGACCCATAGAAGGAGGGAAACGGACTCCTCTGCCTGGCTTTGGCTGCAGGGGGTGTCTGTGTTTAATTCTTTGACTGGTCGAGAGGGTGAGTGGGATGGCAGAAGCTCCAGAACGGGGCAGGAGAAGGAGATTGCGAGGGAAACATGGGTGGGTTGGTGCAGCATTGGTTTTCAGCCTTCCTTGCAGGAGACCAGCAAGCAACAGACAGTGGATGGAGAAGACAGTGAAGAAGAGGAAGAGGAGGACCAGGAGGAACAGACAGGAGAAGACGGTGTGGAGGAGCTGCTGGAGAACAACTGGAACATCGTCCAGTACCTGCCCCAGGCAGCCTCCTGCCAGAGTTACTTCCTCATGATTGTGTCTGGTAAGCCTTTCCTGGATCAGGGCCCCAGTGTGAGAGGCCAAATGCTTCCCACCTCCTGGAAGGGCAAACGGGTGGATCCAAAGCCTTATCCGCGTGCTGAGAGCCCCTGTCTCTACCTCTCTTCTGCCGCCCACCCCAAAGCTTACTCAAAGCTTACCCATCATTCATCTGCCTGTTTTCTATGCAGCTGCTCCAACTGCAGAGGTTGTGGCCAGGGGAAAGCTGTTGCTGGGGATGAGCATGCCGAAGAAAACTGTGCTTGAGTCTTCAAGCACCGTATATCGGGGGGGGGGGCCCTCCTGCCTCTGGCGGAGGGCAGATTGATGGCAACAAAGGGAGCAGGGCCTTTTCTTTGGTAGCACCTTATTATGGAATTGCCCCCTCTATGTTAACTCTTCCAGCAAGGGTTGTAGTCTTTCATTTTCCCACCTAGCTTCCCGTCCCTAGTTAGCTGCTCTTGGGCTTTGTGGTTACACTTTGTATTTTGTTTTCATGTTTGTTGCACTGTTCTTTATGATGATTTGCACTTCGTTTTGTTCCCATTTTGCCTTTTTCTGTGGTGTTCTTTTATGGTATTGTATACTCAACATTAATAAAACTAAGATCATGGCATCTGGTCCCATCAATTCCTGGCAAATAGAAGGGGCAGAAATGGAAGCAGTAACAGATTTTACTTTTTTGGGTTCCAAGATCACTGCAGACGGAGACAGCAGCCATGAAATTAAAAGACGCTTACTCCTTGGAAGGAAAGCTATGGCAAATTTAGATAGCATAATAAAAAGCAGAGATATCACCATGCCAACAAAAGTACGTATAGTCAGGGCGATGGTGTTCCCAGTAGCAATGTATGGTTGTGAGAGTTGGACCATAAGGAAGGCTGAGCGCCGAAGAATAGGTGCTTTCGGAGTGTGGTGCTGGAGAAGACTCCTGAGAGTCCCTTGGACTGCTAGGAGATCAAATCAGTCAATCCTCAATGAAATCAACCCTGACTGTTCCCTGGAAGGACAGGTACTGAGGCTGAAGCTCAAATATTTTGGCCACCTAATGCGAAGAGAGGACTCTCTGGAGAAGACTCTGATGCTGGGAAAGATTAAAGGCAGAAGGGGAAGGCAAAGGATGAGATGGCTAGACAGCATCACCGATGCAACGAACATGAAAATGAGCGAACTCAGGAAGATAGTGGAGGACAGGAAGGCCTGGCGGGATATGGTTCATGGGATCACGAAGGGTCGGACACGACTTAACGACTGAACAACATGCCGCCTTGAGCGCTTCGATTATTCGGAAGGAAAGGCGATATAAAAAGCATTCCAATAAATGTTTCCACCCCACCCAACGGAAGAGGCCGTAGGTTCCCTGCTCCACTGTGGCCTCTGCCAGCAGAGCTTGTCGTGGGCTTAACCGTTGCTTGTTCCCCTCCCAGCATACGTCGTTGCTGTGTACCATAGTATGAAGGAGGAAATGAAGCGTAATGCCCCTGGAAGTACGCCCATCAAGAGGCGCACAAACAGCCAGATTTCCCAGGAGCCTGTGGGGGAGACGGGAGCCATGCCTGGTGAGTCCCTGACTGCTTCGCACGTTTTTAATTACACTTACCCAGAAAGTTTTTTTTTTCTTCCCCCTGTTCCCCCCCCCCTCCCTTCTCACCATGTTGTAAAGCTTATCGGCAAGTTGCACACTTAAAAAGGGCTGAGTTCCACCATGGTCGGCAACTCCCCGTTTTTTTGCCAGCTTTTAATTTCCCACCTGCAAAATGGGATTTCTAAAAGCCTCCCTCGCAAGGTGATTGTCGGGGTGGAAGAAACGAGGGCTGCAACACCCTGTGAAACCCGCAAAGTAGCCCAGAAATAAGGGTGTCTTGTGTGGCCTTGGAGTCTTTTTACGACTTCCCAAGCCCCACCAGCAACGTGATGCCTGTCTCTTCCTGCTTCTCTCCCCGCCCCACCCTCCGGATCCGCCCGCCCGCCCGCAGGCATGATCACCTTCTCCCAAGAGTATGTGGCCAATGAGCTCACCCAGAGCTTCTTCACCATCACCCAGAAGATCCAAAAGAAAGTGAGTGGTTCTCGCCGCACCACGGAGCCCTCCAAGATGTTTCCAGCCCTGCCCGGCTCCTACCTGATGCTCAACAACCCGGCCCTGGAGTTCATTAAATCGGTCTGCCAGGTGAGAGGAGCCCTCCGGCCCCGGACTCTGACTCGGACCAGGTGACTGGACCAGTCTGAGCAACAGTGATGTCGCAGTAGGGCGGGCCCTCTAAGGAAACTAAAGTGTGCCCTCTTTCCACGTCACCCTTCAGGTCTTGTCGCTGGATGCCAACGTCGCCAATCAGGTGAGCAAGCTGAGGCGGGACCTGCTGCGCCTCATCGAAGTGGGCGAATTCTCGGAGGAGGCCCAGTTTCGGGACCCCTGTCGCTCCTACATCCTTCCGGAGATGATCTGCAGGAACTGCAACTTTTGCAGAGACTTGGACCTCTGCAAAGACCCGGCACTCTCCCAGGTACCAGGCGGCGGCTACACTCCAGGACTGCTGTGGGGCCTCCAAGGGTCCAAAAGACGTCCCTGCTTTCTCTCCCTCTCTCACCCTGCCTGGTTCCGAGGCTGCTCACGCCCTCTTCCCACGTCTCTCTCTTGCCTTCCAGGATGGCTCTGTGCTGCCCAACTGGGTCTGTTCCAATTGCCAGGCCCAGTACGACTCGGATGCCATTGAGATGGCCATGGTGGAAGCCTTGCAAAAGAAACTGATGGCCTTCACCCTTCAAGATCTGGTGAGGAGGGGGGAAGGTGGCAGGCCTGGCCGTGGGCAATGCCAGCTGGCTTCTTCAGGTGGGGGGGGGGGACTGCACATTGGCCTTGAGCTCCTAAGCGGCTAGCTCTGAAAACCTGGGGCCAATGTGTTGAACAGGAATGGTTCTCTAGCCCTGTAAAGGTAAACCACTTGTCATGAGGGTAAAACTGTTCCTGGACTAACAGAGTTAGAACAGACAAAAGAAAATATGTCTTTACCCAGCGTGTAATTCATCTGTGGAACTCCTTGCCACAGGATGTGGTGATGGCATCTGGCCTAGTTGCCTTTAAAAGGGGTTTGGACAGATTCATGGAGGAAAAGACCATCACAGGTTACAAGCCATAAGCAACCTCCTGGTTTTAGAAGTAGGTTTTCTCTGTGCCAGGTGCAGGGGAGTGTCAACGGGAAACAGGTTATCTTGTTGTGTGCTCCCTGAGGCATCTGGTGGGGCCACTGTGTGATACAGGAAGCTGGACTAGATGGGCTTTTGGCCTGATCCAGCAGGGCTCTTCTTATGTTCTTATGACTATACCACTTAACTGCAAACTGCACACAGGGAAAGAATCCATGTCTAACCTCACCACAATTAACAAAAAATAAATAAACCCGCACCTCCAGATGAAAAGCTAGCATGTCAAGGAGCAGGCTGGGCTAGGATGCTTCTCCCAGGCATAACCCTTTTCTGCCTCGAGTGAGTGAGTGAGTGTGCATGCATGCATGCGCACATGTGAAGACCTGTTTGGCTAAACTGTGCCTGCCATGGGGGGGGGGGGGGGCCTTGTGTTTTGATCGTGAGGTTCTGTGCTGGGAAGAGACACGAAGGTGGTTCTAAGCAGGGAGCTCCTCTAGTATGGCTAGTAGTAGCGCCCTAGGACAGGGACAGCCCCCGGAGCCAGCCAGCAGGCGTGCTTGGTCCTAAGTGCCGCCTGTGTTGCAGGTCTGCCTGAAGTGCCAGGGCATCAAGGACACCCACATGCCCATCTACTGCAGCTGTGCCGGGGACTTTGACCTCATCTTGCCCACCAAGGTACGTGGGGGGATCTCTCCTCCTCTGCTGCCCGCTTTCCCGTACTGCCCCAGGCTTCCTGCCTTGAGAGCAGGCGCCCTTCCCCTCCTCGGACGCTTTGCCCCAGGCAGCCCCTTCCTTTCTGTCTTCTCTGTGCTTGTGGCGTCATCGCCTCTCTCCTCCCTCCATGGCAGACTTTCCTGGAGCATCTGAAGACCTTCCGGAGCATCGCCCAGCACTACAGCATGACTCACCTCCTGGAGAACATTGAGTGGATGCTGCAGATGAACCCTCGGCTCCTTTCGTGACCGGGGCTGCCTGCTGTCAGACGCGTTGCCTGCCGCAAGGGGCCAGGACTGGGGCGCTGCGTCCCCACCGTTGCATCTCCAGCACCATGGGACTTGTGTTGTCCTGGGGGTCCTAGGACCTGAGCTGCTCTTGCACCCAGGTTGCAGGTCTGGCTTTGCCCCGGGACAAACATAGGCAGGACTTGAGGTTCGTGCTGTGATGCAGAGAAGCAGAAGGAGCAGGTCCTGCCTCCCAGTGAACAGGTGGGGGGGGGGGGCGCATCGCATCGACCGAGCTCCTCAAACCAACCCGAGAGAGGCTACCTGCATACCCCATCCTGCTGCCTTCTTGCCCCCTTTGTGCTGGACTTATGGGGTGAGGATGTGGCAGGTGCCTTGGATTACGGGGCACTTCTTCTGCCCGGATTTTATTCTGTGCTCATTTTTTTATTTTTTCTAAATAAACGTTTTTCTCCTAAGTCAGCTGTTTTTCTGACAAGCCACTGTGGCTTCTCCCCTCCACCACTTCCCTGTGGCCTTGCAGGATGGGGGGAGGGGGGCAACACCGTTCTCCCTGTTTTGTTCCTTTATATAGGTGTGCCCCCATATCCGCTGGGGATATGTTCCAGGCCCCTCCGTGGATACTTGAAACCGTGGATAAGAGCGAACACCCCCTCCATGGTTTCCTGAGGGGCCCCCCACCCTGCCTCCCCTGCAGGCAGGCATGCTTGCCCCCCCCCCGCTCTTATTTTTCTTTCAGCAAGCTTTGTTTCTTCCTTAAAACAAACAGAGAAGCAGCCTCCATTGCAGGCAAGTAGAACGAGACTAAGTCCTAGAGAGGCTCTGCAAGGTTTCTGTTAACCTTGCAGAGCCTCTCTAGTACTTAGTCTCGTTCTACTTGCCTGTAATAAGCAGCGCTGGCTGCTTCTCCTGTTTCTTTAAGGAAGAAATGAAGCTTACTGGGGAAAAAGTAAAATCCTGGGGGGGGGGGGGGGGGCGATCTGTAGATAACTGAAACTGTGGATAGCAAATCAGTGGATATGGGGGCCCATCTGTACCTCTATAAATGCAGCACAGCCTAGGCTCCAGCTACAGGCACGTTGAGGGCACGAGGGGACTTCGCTGTAGCTGTGAGATGAGAGAGAGCTGTGCTGGAGGGCACCTGCTGTACTGGAGGGCACCAAGAGAGCTGTGCTGGAGGGCACTTGCTGCCACAGACATGGCTCACTCACGCATCTGTTCTCCAGGACAGTAGCTTTCCTCAGCTGAGAACTCAAGAATCCCCATGCGTAGCCAAGGACTCATCCTGTAACATTCATCCATGAGGACAGAAAAGTCCCAGGAAAAGACTGGACCGTCCCCTGCAACTTAGCGAGAGAGAGGGCCACAATCAAGGCCGTGGAGAGCCCTCACAGTGGCCAACATGGGTTCCATTCCCTGCTTTTTCACCCACCCTCCTCACCTGGCAGGCTTTGTCCTGGTCTGCATTTCCCCCCCCCCCCCCCCCCATCATTCTCTAACCCTCTCTGAAGACTGGCTGGTCTTAGTGCAAGGCAGTTCCCACTGATCATGAATAAATAAAGAAGTCATTAGTGTTTCTAATGGATCTGGGCAGACCCCATCAAAGAGGGGAAGGAAGTAAACTCCCCCCCCCCCCCGGCGACTGACACATGTCTTCACCCCTCTCACACTCTCTTCCGGAGCCTGGGTCATGACCCACCCCTGATATAAGGCAGGTTTATGAGGTTAGAAGGAAGAATGACAAGAGACAAACTGAGAAGAAGGGGGGAAAGGCTGACTTGTGCTGTAAAACAGCCCTTGTGCGCTTCAAGCAACCCACTGATTGTTCATGACAAGCTAGCAGGGCTCAGTTAAACCACCTGCCCGGCCAGGACTGGACAAATGGGCATTGTCAGGCTTGCCAGCAGCAGTATAGGGCGGGTGGTGGGTGGGCTTCAGTCCTTTCCCAGCCTGGGTCTGCAAAGAGGGAAAACTCCTCTTCTGGACCCCCAGGCAGATAGACGCAGCCCCCTGCTTCACCCCCAGATTCTTTCCCTGACCCATTGCTCTCAGCGTTCTTCCAAGAAGACCACTGCCCTACCTGATAGCACAGGTGTGTGCACTGCTGGCTGCTGCAGGAACCTCAACAGCCTGCCTCGAAGAGACTCAGCCTTTTCCCCGTCGCAGACTGTGAAATCAGTGGGAAGCGGGAGCCCGTCAACATTCTCCCCCACCACTCACTCAAGCCTGGGGAACCAGACCTCCCTCAAGGGGTCAGAGCAACTTAAATCTAATTGGATTGTAGAAGCAACTTGATGCAATTAATGTCCAGTCTTTTGGTCTGCCAGGCTACTTTTTTCTTCTTCCTGGAAAAGGAGTGGGGAGAAAGAAGGATGTGAAAGAAGGCCAATGGCTGCAGGTTGGGGGGGGGGGGGGTCTTGTCTGTGGAATAATACTCCTCCTTTGCCCAAAGACCTTGGAGTTTGTCATCTTTTCCTGCCAAGGCCAACTGGGTCCCCCTTGAACAGTCGCAGCCTCGCTTCCCTTCACTGAGCCCCTGCATGTTGGAAAGTAGTCATCTCTGTGGGGCAGTGTGTGGTTCTGGCTGCAGCAAGCCCTTTGGTGGGTCAGGAGGAGGCAGGGAGGCCGATAACATGCTGGGATCTTTCTCTGGAAGCAGCATTGCTGGGCAATCTGATTAGGACAGGAGAGAGGCTTGCTAAATTACTCCAAATGCTTTTTTAATTGACTTAACACTGTCCGGGAGCACTTAATGGAACGGGGGCAAATGCATGTTGTGTGCGCTTTCTCCTCCGCGCAGCAAACCAATGGAAGTATGAGAAAAGGTGGGAGATTCCCAAATGGCGAGGGAGGGGGCAGGTTCATCTGGAAGAGAAGAGGCTGGGGCCAGCAACTGCCTAAGCAGACCGGGTGTAGTTGGACACGGACACGGACACGGACACACAGAGGGAAGGAAGAAGCACATCGCAAAGGGGACATTCTGCCAATCGGAGCTCATCCGGCAGGAATAAGAGGAGCTGCAACTGCTTGGCTTGTGCAAGAGACTAAAACATGGTACCAGAGCCTCCGTTGCAAAATCCATGCTAGGGATCGTTGGGAAAGGGGCTGAAAATAAAGCTGTCAATACTCGATTGCCCTGATCCAGATCTAGGGTGAGGCCTGACTGGCAATGCTATGCTCCCTCTAGTTGCCCCATCTCAAGTAGAAGTGGGAAACGGTTCAGACAAGGGCATCCAGGAAGATCAGAGGCTTTGAGCACAGCCGGCCTCTGTGCATGAAACAAACGTAGCAGGTGGCATGGGGGGGGGGGGCCTGACAAATGCCCAGTCCTCCCTCCTGGCCACCACTGCTTTGGAAGCTGAAAGAAGCAGATTCAAGAAAGGTTAAAGCTCCATTTGTTGCCATGAAAAAGATCGGAGTCCCAGGGCACCTTAAACACTCCTTTATTTTGACGGTGGCATGAGCTTTCGGAGGAAGAGGTTATTTCGTCCGATGCGTGAGCTGGCATGGAGACCTGGCGGGAGACGGAGCCTTGCGCCGGCCTCAGAGGTGGACGGGAGCCTTGGAGTCTGCGGGTGAGGAATCCTGGGTGCAGGAATCGTGACTGCTGAATTCTGCTGCCAGGGGCCCCTCTGGGCGTTTGGACATCTGACCAGAAATGGGCGAAAAGAGGGGCCATGAGTAGGCAAGCACTTGGCAGGTGGCATGGCTGCCGGGAAATGCCCTGCCTGCTCCCTGGGGGTAAATGGAGTCCAGAGAAAGAACAGGCAGGGTGGTGGATGTTAAGGAAGCACCCCTTCGGTTGCACCCACTGCTCACCCCCCATCCCCCAGGGGGTAAGGCCTGTACAGCAGGATAAGGTTGCAGAGCCCTGACTGCAAACTCCATAGTCCTCAAAAAAAAAAAAAAAACACCCTCCTCTCAAGTCAAAACAAATGCCCAGGGAGCAAGCAGGCCTTCAACCCATTCGCTCCGACATTCCATTTCCCCCCCCTTGGAATTTCATTATGTGGGTGAGCATAGATAGATAGATAGATAGATAGATAGATAGATAGATAGATAGATAGATAGATAGATAGATAGATAGATAGATTCTCTCTCTCTCTCCCCTCCCTCCCCTTTAGGTTCCAGCAATGGTTTTCCAGCTGAGCTAAGCAACCCCAGCATTCCTCAGAAGCTGATCAGGCGTTTGTCAGTGGCAGAACGACCTACCTCCCATGGGGCAGGGATTGTCAGGGGCAGGCTCTCCCCCCCCCCCCATCATACATGTTTGTCAGCATGTCTGTACGGTGCCTACACGCATGCAAGCATAATAAACACCTTTCTGTGGGGTTGGGAAGCCAATCCCCCGAGCCAGCTTCCATAACACCAACAGGATGTTGTAGTGGTTTGGGAGTCGGACTTAGACCTGGAAGATCCAGGTTCAAATCCCCGCTCAGCCACGAAGCTTCCTGGGTGACCTTGGGCCAGTCACTATCTCTTAGCCCCACCTACCTTACAGGGTTGTTGTGAGGACAAAAAGGAGGGGAGGAGGAAATATGTACACCACTCTGAGCTCCTTGGAGGAAGGGCGGTATAAAAATGTGAAAAATAAATAAATAAAAATAAACACTGCCTCCTGCTCTGCGCCTGTTCACTAAGCACATGGAGCATCGAGCCACACATTTGGAAGGGGCTGCTACACAACGGTGTCCATGGCTCCTTGTGCTCAGGGTGTGATGTGAAAAGGACTCCCCGTTTGGAAATGGCCGGCTGGTGGGGGTCATGGCATAGCTCCTGCCCAGCTCCCATGGGACTTGGGCAGGAGCCCATCCCAGAAAGTGATGCCCCAAGGGGAGAGAGATGGGGCGGCATTTCGATTCTCCAAGCCCAGCACCCAGCTGTCTCCGGACAGCTCCGCTAGCTGGCATGCGGCAAGCCCCCTACCTGGTCAAACTTCCGGGTGCTGTACACTTTGTTCTTGTTCATGAAGGTCAGTAAGATCCAGTCACAGAGAAAGGAGCCCTGGGGGGGGGAGGAGAGTGCGGATCAGTCAGAGCCCCCTCTTCCCACACAGCAACGCACCGGTGGCAGCCGTGGGGGCGGCCGGTACTCACCACTCCCACCGACGTCAGTGCTGTCGCCAGGTTAATGATGGTGGGGATGGGGCTGAACTTCCCTGCCTGCAGGCGAGAGCGACGGAGTTCGTGTCAACAGCAGGGGAGCCCTTTCCACAAAGCCCAGGCGGCGCCCACTCTGCTCCCCGAGTCCGCCGTCCCCCGGGCCGTGGGCCGTGACAGGCCAGCAGCAGCCGTGCCTCGCTCACCTGGCCGTGCACAATGACGTCGATGCGGATCCCGTAGGCCTTGAACAAGGTGCGCGTGCTCCTCCCTCGGCACTGGTAGTACTTGGCAAACCTGAAGACCAAACCAACGTAGGTGCTTGGCCAGAGGTCCACGTTTCAGAGATGGGGAGGAGCACCCCAACCTCCCCTCCCTTTCTCCATTCAAAACGGGGGTGGGGGGGCTGGTGCGCCACTCCACCTCCTCCCAGTGGTCTAGCAGGCAGTGAGATGTTTTGGGAGGGGTAGCCCATGGTTCGCAAGCAGTTGGCAGAGGAACAGCCTTTTGGCTCAAGCCCGTCCTCCAGGAATTTGTCTAGTCCCCTTTCCAAGTCAGTCATGGAGGCTAGTGGCCGTCACTGCAACTCGAGGCAGTGAATTCGGCATGCAACGTCTGTGCCATGTCACACCCCCAAGCCCTGTTCCTTGACTCTCAAGTGGGGGGGGGGTGCCTTTAACCCACCCCCGGCTCTTCAGCACGGAGGAGCCTGGTCCTGCGATGCAGGGAGGGGTGGGGGTGGGGGTGGGGGTCATCAGGGAAGCAAATGACCTGCCAGAGCAACGTGGTGCCCTTACCTGTAGTTGTAGCCGGAGGAGGCCTGGGCCCACTTGGGGTCCAGCCGGCGGAAGGAATAACGGGGGTTGCAGTGGGAGTCTGGCAGGTCCAGGTTACAATTCCAATTGATGATCACTCCAATCACGCCACCCTATACAGGGAAAGGGGGTGCAGGATCAGCCAAGGGGAGCCTCTTTCCGAGCCCCAGACTCACCCCCCCAGCCCATCTGCTGCCCTCTGATCAGCCACAGCGTCACCACCCCCCTTGACAAGGAAGTGCAGGGTCGCTTGGAAGCCTTTCCAGCGTTCACTCGTGAAAACAGAGGCGAGCGTGAAAGGCTCCATTGCCCCCAAAACGCATGCTGCCCCCCCCCGCCCTTCCAGATCGAAAAGGAAGGAGGTGGGATGGGAGAGATATGAAAGGAAGACGGAACTGGGGGTGTGATTCTTTCTAATAGCAAAAAGAGGGAGGGGAGGACCCCATTTGGTGCTCTCTCTCTCTGTGTCAGGCAGCAAAACGTTGTGGGTCCATGTCACGGGGTTAAGTTGTGGGCTTTTGAAACCACCGCTTGGAGAAAAAGTGGTGGAAAAAAAACACTTTTTGGGAGAAACCACTTTCTCACTTGGAGAAAAAGTGGTGAAAAAACCACCACAAAGAACCAACGAACTTTGTTTTTCAATCCCTCCCTCCTTTGCAAATCGTCTTTTCTCAAAGACAAATCCCGAGTGCACCCGATTCTTCGAGGAAAGTGGCTCTTTTCACGTCTTCCCACCATTGGGAAGGAGGCATGGAAAACATGCAGAGAAGGAGGAGGTGAGGAGGAGGAGGAGGAGCACACCAGCTCTTTGCTGGGGTAAGTAACAGCCTGGAGTCCATCAGGCTACCCAGGCCGTAATAGCCAATCCCAAGGGGGTCCCACAATTGCTGCTTCTGTCAATTACAGGGCTTGGACTGCCGGGATACCTGATAGACTCAGTAACCAGTAACATGCTCTCCGTCCTGGGGGAGCGATGAGAGCTGATGGATGTGGCAGGAAAGGCAATTACAGGCTTGGTAGCTCCCGGAGTTGGCAACAGCCCCCCCCCCCCACTGGGACAGGCAGTGAACCTTCCACAGACCCTGGCCTGCTTCGAGGCAAGGCCGACAGTGGCTTCTGGCACAGACTTCCCTGAAGTGGGGGGCCCCTCAGCCCCATTCTTTACAACAGCCCTTTGAGGTAGGCCCAATGAGTGTGGCTGCCCCTGGATCAGCGACCTGGAGGAGGAATTTAAACCCAAGCCTCCGTCCAGTGCTCTAACCATTGTACCACGCTGCCTCTCCGGACTGAAATAGATGAAACGTTTGGTTTCGGAAGGGTCGGCAACCAGCTTTAAGCAGCATGGCAATCGCTCTCCCCCCCCCCCTCTGTGTAGGGGCCTCTGACTCAGAAGGCGACTCGAGTTTTTCTAAGGCGAGAACAAGGAGTTGATCGAGAAACTACCCAAGAAGAATGAAAGAGATCTCCGGGTTTTTGCAAGAAACAGAAAATGCGACGGTGAGCGAGGCGGCAGCTTTTTACTGCTGCAAGGCTGACGGGGCTACACAATGTCATACCTCAATCTGAGCCGGCCCATGCATGAGGCTGCCTGGGGCGATTGCCTAAGGCAGCGGACTGACTGGGAACGCCTGCCTCCTTCTGCCCTCTTGTCTCCACCACTCCTCCTCTTCCTCCTGCTCCCTGGATTTGAAAAGGAAGAGGGGAAGGGGAAGTGTGGAGGCGAGGAGAGTCTCTGGGGGACACTGCTGTTTGGGGGTGGGGGTCTCAGCTGGCTCAGACCCTGCTGCCGCTGGTCCTGGGGGATCAGCTGGGCAATGGATGTGGGTCCTCAACCACTGCCTGGCCCCTGGGGACCACCGAGGGGTGAGCCATACCTTTTCAGCCAGCTCGGTGAAGTTCTCGCCTGCTTGCTCCACGATGAAGCCCAGTTTGAAGATGGGGCAGTAGAGATCAGTGGTTTCGTTGAAGGCACAGTTTCGGAGGTAGCCGTCGCTGCTGTCCTGAATGTTCCCTCTGGGGGGGAGGGGGGAGGCAGGGCAAGGATGAGAGGAAATACGAAGTCTTTCCCCTAAGGCCCATTCAGACAAACAGGTCGGAGTGACACTGAATGCAGAAGGGTATGGAAAACAGCCGCCAAGCTCGTTGGACGGATGGTGGAGTCAGCACCTGGGGTCATTCAGTGTGGGTGCAAATCACCAACCCAGCCCAGTTTTCTGACCCCCATTTGGCACTGTCCCCAATATGGGAGGGCCAGACCACCCAGCCGCTAGCGTACCAGCCTGACGTTCTTACTTGGAAAAGCGGAAGCGAGGGAAATGGATGTTGTTCTTGATCAGGATGGTAAATTCTGGAGCCATCTTCCCCAGCTTCTCACTAGCAAGCAGAAACGGCCAGAACTAAAAAACAAAGCGAACTCGAAAGAGCGACACCCACCCCTCCCAATAGCAGGGGTCTGGAGTGGGACGTCTCCTTTCCCAGCAGGAAGGGTCCCGTTCCCTACTCTTCTTCCGAAGCAGAAAAGGGGAGTCGTCCAGCGGTGAGCATTGGCTCGATATGCAGGCCGTCCAAGGTGGGCAAATCTCCATGCTGTTATTATTTATATAACGGCACTTTTCAGAGCCCATGGCAATCTTGCAGGGGGAGATTTGTGGGGGGGGGGGACACCAAATACCTCCTCCCGGCGTGGTCGCCCCATCTTTGATTCTGAATGAAAAGAAACCCTGCGAGTGCATTTCACGCCTTCTTCATCCAATTGGATGTGAAGATGTGCGAGGCGGCTGCATGCTGTCCTCCCTCCGCATGCTGGAAGTCAAGCGGAGCCTCTTCATAGCCTAGCAGCACTTCAGCTCAGATTGTCCCATCAGCTTCTCCCCGGTGGGGAGACTCCGAGTCCCTTCTAAGCTCCTCCCCTCTCTTGGCTGGCTCCACCCCAATTTCCCAGAGTCCCTCATTACTTGATGGCCGTCCCGTCCTCCACGGGACACCAAGCCATGATCTCGCAGGTCCGGTTGGTGTGGATGCAGCGCCCCGTCTTCTCTCCTGTGGGGAAGGAAAGACGGCTGCACAGGGGGACACTGCTGGCTCTCCGACAGCCTTCTCTGAGCCCCCCCAGGGCTGGATGACCCTCCTTCAGCAGTCTTGGCAGAACAGGGCCAGGCCAAGACCTCCTGAATCCAAGGGTTCCCCCTTACCTGCAGCACTGCAGACACCTGTCTCCACGTCCTCCCATCCCATAGATTTGAAAAGGAAAGGGGGAATAGGCGGAAGAGGGAGGGAGGGGGGGTCTCTGATGCGCTGCCCTCACCAAACCCTTCCTCTTCCATTCTTTTTGAATCCAGGGAGAAGGAGGAAGGAAGGAAGGAAGGAAGGAAGGAAGGAAGGAAGGAAGGAAGGAAGGAAGGAAGGAAGGGGGTGGGGCAAGGCAGGCAGGCTGGCACCCCCCACCAACGCACTGCTTCTGGTGACACCTCCTCAGGCAGCCTCATGGACAGCTTTGGCCTGATTGCGTCGTGACACCAGTCCTTGGCGGTCACCACCATGCACTTACCATTCCCAAGCATGTCCATCTCCCCTGTGGTACAGTCACTGTTGGAGTGGCACGTGGCACTTTCCACCCTGGTGCTCTGTGGAGGGCAAAAGCAAGAGAGTGGCTGGATGTGGTGGGAGAAACTCTCCGCTGCTGCCTCCCGGCAAGGCTCTCCACCCCCCAGTCCCGCTGCACTGCTCCCCATCAGAAGCCAGCCAGGGGTCCGGGGCCCAACGAGGAAGCTTTCCAGGAGGCAGCGGCAGCAGCAGACTAACCCTTCCTTCACTCTCAGCCCAAGCCTAGGCACGTCTACGCAGAAGGGTCCCATTGTGTTCAATGGGGGCTTACTCCCAGGAGAGTGTTAAAGTCTTGCAGCCTCAACCACCTGCAATTATAGCAGCAGCGGTGAAGGGGGGGGTTGCAGCCCACCCTAGGGGAGGGGTAGCTAGGGTGTGCACGTGTTGTGCAAAGCTTGGAGAGCAGACCCTTGGGGCCCCTCCCTGGGCTTTTGCGCCAGGGCCCTCCCAAGCTGGTGCCAACGCTGTGACTGGGAGGAGGTGGAGTATAAATGCATCCACACGATCTGGAGAGGGGTTCGTGCCTCTTTAGTAAGAACTCGCTTGCAGACAAAGGATCCGGGGAGGGGAGAGCCCACCTGGCCTAGAAATGGGGCAAGGGGTGGACTGAGCATCCGGCTCAACGTCTCTCACCTCGGGGCAAGTCTTCTGGGTCTGCGAGGGGGTGACCTGGACACGGGTGATGATGCTGAAGACGCTGCCTCCCTGCGGAGAAACGGGTAGGTGAGAGCCGGCGGAGAGAGTCCCAAATGGGGGCTGACCAGCTTCACGGGGGGAGGCTGGTTAATCCGACAATCCTGTCTAGCTTCTCTGCCCTTCAGTGCAGCATGGGCAAAACGTTAACCATGGGCTGTTACTTCCATCCATACTGACCTAAGACACCACCACCTTTTATCCCCAGGGATTTATTGAGCTGAGACGACAGAGGGATGAGACAGGGCCTGGGGGCAACCCTTATATTTTCTTACGGCCTCCTTTGCTGCTAGAAGGGGGATGATGCAGTGGCGTAGCTAGAGGGGGGGCCCTGGTGGCCCAGGGTGCCAGGCTTCTGGGGGGGGTGACACCACTAGGGGCCAAAATTGTTGAAACCTTAGTTATATTATATCAGTTGATGTGTATTCCACTGCAGAATGTAATGGAACAAGCCATATCAAATCATCTGTGTACTATCAAAAGTTATAGCCAAAAAAACCGGAACTGGAAATCACAATTGTTTTATGTAGCATTTATTTTCTGGCCATCATTATTATTCATTTCATGTCATGACTATTATTGAAAATATTTTTTTGTTGTACGGGGGGGGGGGTCAAAACATTTATGGGCCTCTGGGATGATGTGGTTTGAACAGGGAGCTCATGGCTTGTGAATCCCATTGCAAGGACCTCTTCCCTTCCTCCCCCCACTTGTCATTCAAGAACTGCCAGGAAACCGATTGGCGCCACTAGACCCGCCTTGCAGGACATCCAAACCCAGGTGGACCCAACATCCGTCCCTGCCTCTCCTGAAAAAAAGACTCTGTAACACATACCAGCTGAGTCAAAACATCATGTAGGAACGGTGGTGTATCTTGGAGCATGTAAGGCAGGAATGGGATCTACTTCAGAGTAAGCATGCAGAAAGTTAGGCTTGCATGGCTCACAGAAACGGCCTCCAACTGAGTAGCCCAGAGGTCCATCCCACCCAGCACCCTGAATGCCTCTCTGCAGGGATCGGGTCCAAGTTTGCCAACCGTTGTTGTGGTGGAGGACCGAGGCTTTGAGATAGACCTCAGCGGTAGTTTTGCAGGGGCATGCACGTTGCTTCCCTGCCTCAAGAGGGCGCTTGTGTGTCCTCACCTCTGGGGGTTTCACATATTCCTCCACATCCCAAACTTTGTGTTCTGAGCGGGTGACACCTTTGACTTTAGTGATGACGGAGCTTTCAGGGCCCGACTCACTCTCCTGGTAGCCCTTCTGGATGATGAAGACATACCTGTAGGGAACGGGGTAGGCGGAACAAAGACATCACTATTTAACTCATCACAAAATATGAGCTCTCGAGTCTAGTTCTAGAGCCTCTCACCAGAAGCCTTGATCCCAGAATTGTGGAGGTTGGCTGTGACTCCAGCTAGCCAGAGGAGAAGGTGCCACATATGTGCAGAAGAGAGGGCACTCTGTATATGCTCCCAAACACTCTCATCCAGCTAACCTTCCAGGGCTCAGGAGGGAAAATCTCAACCAATGCATGGTACAGAATACCCGTGATAGTCCCAAACCCATTTCTGAAATAGATCCTGGGGCTTGCAACCATGAAGGCATCTGCTGTAACGAAGGACCGGATCAGGTTCTTGTATTTCTCCACCAGGAAAAGTTGTTGTTTGCCTGTGCATGCATCGCAAAGAATTTATGTCCCCCTGGGGTCGGATTAGGGCCATGTGACGGTGCTCAATGTTCAATGCTCCACTATCTTCTGGTAGCATAAAAAGTTCCACCGTCTGGAATAACAAGCCTAGGAGAGTGTCCAAATTTAACAGAGTGCAAATTACATTAATTCCCCATTTTGCACTTTCGGAGGTTGGAACACAAACTCAAATTAACTCATTTGGAGATCAGGATAAACGAAGATGTGAAATGTAATCACATGAAGCCGCTGGATACCGAGTCAGGCCATTAGTCTATCAACCCAGAGCGCTCCTCTCTGACTGTCAGTAGCTCTTCAAGACCTAAGGGTCTTCGGCACAGAGAGAGAGAGAGAGAGAGAGAGAGAGAGAGAGGCCCCAGCACTGCTGTCTGAGATCCTAGAATCACAGCCAAGGCCCAAGCAGAAATGTAGATTATTTGAAAATATTTTGCAGCGGGCGCATTGCCAGACTCCATGAAAGTGACACTCTTTTTTGTACGCTCACTAGTTATACAATGAACCCCTTACATTCACATCAAAACAAAAATGTCTAATCTGAAGGCTTCCATTTGGACTGTAAGCTCCTAGGGGCAGGGACTTGTTTCTTCTGCCTGTGTTGCTCTGTTTAGGCCCAGTAGGTTGATGGGGCTACATACCGATACGCACACATGCCTTACATACCTCCTTGCTTAGCCGGGTCAACAGTGAATAGACACTTGGATCGTGCTGGAAAGACTGACTTTGCTCTGGCCAGCTACTCAGGACCCCATCCCCTCTACTTACGGTTTGGTGCAAAGTCCACTTACCAAATGAAGTAGACCAGGATCAGGAGCTGGACCAATCTGTAGATGACTCCGAGGTTCCGGTTCTTCACCACAATCACTTTGGGCGTCTCGTAGTCCCAGAACTCCCAAAAGTAATCCCAGCGGCCCATAATGTTTCTTCCTCGGTGGAAGAGCTGAGCAGGGAGGCTGGGGCAAATGCACACACCACACCTCCGTGCTCTCTCTTCTCGCTAGAGGTGCGAGGACATTGCCTGAGCTTTCCTGCCTCTGCTTCTCCTCCTAGTCTGTCCTCACGGTCAGCTCAGCCTGGTAGCCAGAACCGGTCCGTCCTTGGCTTCAGCATCCTGGTTCCCACCGTAGTGAATCCTTCTCCGTGGAAAGCTCTTGTGCGTTCTCTCTTGCAAGAAGCCAGACACACTTGCTGGAAGGCTGGAGGAGTTCCTTGGAGCAAGACAATAGCTGCCCACCCATCCCCGTGGCAGTGATGCCCTCTCTGGCCAGAGAATGTCAGTGCACCTCAGACCCCCCACCCCTTCCTCGGTCCATGCTGGAATTCCCTGGATGGCCACCGCTGGCAGAGATGGCTTTAAAACTAGGGGTTGAAACATATTCACGGAGGAGCCTATCGATGGGTATGACTAATCATGAGGGCTTATGTGATGCGGAGCTTCCATGTTCAGGGGCAGACAGCAGTACACCCCTTAATACCAGGGCAGGGGCCCCAATGGGGGAGGAATTCAGACCTGCTTGCAGACTTTTCCTAGATGTCTCTGCTCGACCACTGTGGGAAGAAGCAGGATTTGAGCTAGATGGACCCACTTTGGTCTGATCCAGCAGGAAGGCTGTGCTGATATTTTTAATCCATTCCTCAATTGTGGTGCACATGCTAAGATCAGGAATCTGTCTGTCTGTCTGTCTGTCTGTCTGTCGGTCACATACACCCCTTTTGAGTGTTATCAAAAACTTCCACAATCAGCAACAGAGTTCAGGGTGTCATCTAGGCAGGCTCCACCCCATCCAGTTTCTCTCGGGATAACTTGGTCGTTTATTCATGCGGGGGGGGGGGGGGAGAGACACACTCCCCTGCCAGGTCACACTAGAATAAACCAAGCTGCTGTTTCTTTTCCAGGCTGTTACTTGGCTCACCTGCTGAAGTCCTCTTGAACCATTTGCCTAAGCGGCAGGTTTCTGAGCCCTTGTTCCTCCCAGCTCTCTGCCTCGGGCGTTGGCAACCAAAATACCCCACCCTTACCATGAACAGCACTCATGTTAGCGGCCCTCACGGTGTCTCCCACCCTTTTCCCTCTTTTGACAAAACACTCGGTTTATTCTTTAGGGTGCCCCATTGCCTTTTCCTTACCACTGATGCAGAATGTCACCAGGATGGTAGACGCTGGATCGTATCAATGGCTACTCATTGTGCTCTATGCCAGGGGTGGCCAACTTCCCACCGTGAGGGCCTCTGCGTTCTTAAGAGTTGTGTAGAAGACAGAATCTTGGCAGTTGCAAGTGCTGATGGTGCTGCTAATGCAGCTGCACCTGCTGAAATGCCCTCACCTATGCAACCATTAAATGGGCCAGGAGCATTCGTGTTGAAAGGTTGGATCTTGGGGTGGAGGGAGAGTTAGAACAGACAAAAGAAAATATGTCTTTACCCAGCATGTAATTCATCTGTGGAACTCCTTGCCACAGGATGTGGTGATGGCATCTGGCCTAGATGCCTTTAAAAGGGGTTTGGACAAATTCATGGAGGAAAAGACCATCACAGGTTACAAGCCATAAGCAACCTCCTGGTTTTAGAAGTGGGTTTTCTCTGTGCCAGGTGCAAGGGAGTGGCGACTGGACACAGGTATCTTGTTGTCTTGTGTGCTCCCTGAGGCATCTGGTGGAGCCACTGTGTGACACAGGAAGCTGGACTAGATGGGCTTTTGGCCTGATCCAGCAGGGCTCTTCTTATGTTCTTATGTTCTTATGTTGGTCACCCCTGTTCAATGCGACCTCTCCATCCAGACGCAGAGGCCACTGAACAGCTGCTGGGGGTACAATGGGGGGGAGAGGAGCATGACCCATTTTCTCCTGCTTGTGGGCTGCCCAGCATGACACCTGCTTAGTGCAATGAACACAATACTGGATTTTGGCCTGACCCAGCAGGGCTTTTTAGGGTCTCATGTAAGAGGCAAAGACTGATGCAGGCAGTGGGTGCTGACCTCCCTCCCTCCCTTCTACAAGCCCCCCTCCAGGTGCTTTACACACACACACACACACACACACACACACACACACACACACACACACACACACACACCCAGCACCCGGGGCCCAGCACCTCTGGAACTTCCATTGTAAAGTAAACCCCTCGGTGAGTCTTCATTACCATCTAGTGGTCAATTTTGGTATAGCACGTATAGCCTATGTAATACATAGACTGTAAACATACTGTGTAATACTATGTAATGTAAGACTAGAAGCATACTGAAGCTGGAACTACAAGCAGGGGGAAGCGAGCGGGAGGCACCTCTGCTCCGTTGCCCGTCAGCATCCCCACCTCCTGTGCTACACTCCAACAACAGGGCACATCCATGGCCTGCCACGGTGCCACCGTCCCCTGGCGTACGAGTCTGAACCACAGCCAGACATGGAGAACTGCATTGGCATTTTTCAACTCCCATTTTCTTGCTTTGAGATCCGGCGTCAGACCGAATGGAGTAGTTTATAAAATAACATGAACACACAAGCGTCCCCCTGGTTAATGATAGTTCATTTAACGAAAATCTGTATATACGACATCGGTCCCTCAGTACAGTACCTTACAAAAAGTCGCTGCTGCTTGCCCGAGCCTGCTGGTGATTACAAATGGAGGCAGGAAGCACTCACAGTCTTTTTAAAATCATTTTTTAACTAGTCTTTTTAAATCCACAGCACATCAGCTGTTAGGCGCTAAACATCAAAGCACTAATCTAGTGCTGAACAGCTGATGGACTGGGGATTTAAAAAGACCCATCTGGAGTACTTGCCATTCATTCCCTGTTACAACTGCACTGTATTACATAGGCTATACGCGCTATACCAAAATTGACCACTAGATGGTAATGAAGACTCACTTAACAACGGATTTACTTTAAAATGGAATTTTTTTAAAGAACATATCCGGTCCTTAGATCCAGTGGGTGAAGCTTTGCTTATCGGATCAGGAAAAAAGTTTCACTTGGGGACATTTGTGGCAAAAGAACCCTGCCACAAAAATGGAGTTCCTTGCACCCCCACCCCCTACCCAGCCATGCAGGGGCAACTTTGCAAAAGAGACAACAAAAGGTGTCGCATACATCATGCAAATAAGACGTCATTAAAATATAGGCAGATTCCAGCATTGTGCTCTTCTTGTTGCAGAATCTGACGGACTTGATGCAGAATTTTGTTTTGTATACTGTATATAGAAGCAACCATTCCAGCTGCTAACCAATCACTCAGAAGGTGGTTACCGGTATATTATATAGAAGCTCCAAGATGTCTCACTGGGTTGGATTGAACCCAGGGCTACCAAAGCTTAAAGGGGCAGAACCCAGAGAAATTGGTACAAACAGGAAGCACACCAAAGACAGTCATTTGGCCCCGTCTTTATTATTAACATAAAGCGATTAGCGATACATTGTGAAATGGTTATTTTTGCAGTTGCTAAAAGCAATCTTAACACCAAGGAAGGGCAGAGAGAACAACAGTATCCGCAGAGCTACAGTATCCGCAGAAATAGGAAACAGCAACAGAGCAAGAACTGGCGGTGGCGCACTGAAACCAAAGAAGGCTGGCTTGCAGAGCATCAACAGTCAGATGCACATTGAATTGGGGGGGGGGGCTCATTGCATCCCGCCTGCCCCAGAATCCCAACCACATTGAGGAAATTCCGAAAGAGCTACCGTCTTCATTTGAACAGCGCAAACCTATGCATGTCTTCTGAGGAGTAAGCCCCATTGTGTTCAATGGGGCTCACTCTCAGGAAAGTACATAAAGGATTGCAGTCTAAGTGTGTGTGGGGGGGGAGGGGAAGTTCAGAGAGATTCTGTTCTATTGCCCTTTTAACACTAGTGTTGGATTATCGCCCACTCCCCAGGTCCTCACACTCAACAGTGGACTGTAGGTCTGAAGGCAGAGCTACACTACAGGCAGAGGCTCTGCCGCCGCCTCTGCCTCCGCGCTGGAAGCGGGGGAGTGTCTTCCAGCCTGTTGTCCCTCATGTTGTCCCGCCTTCTTAAGAAAGCGCAGCTGTGATTGGCTATTGAGCTCCGCAGTGTTTCCTTTCGAATAAGCATGACTGACTGGGCTGGCTCCCTCTCCAAATGCAGCAATTCAAACCTCAGTTCCTAGTAGGTCCGACTGAGTGCCGTGGGACTTACTTCTGAGTAAACACATCTGGGGTCGTGTTGGGCAACAGGAGGGGCCAGATAAATTTTATAGGGGAAGAAATGTTCGTAGTGAATGTTACCTCCAAGGTGATTGGTGGTTGTTCAGATTGGCATGCAGCCACCCTCCCCTCCCCTCTCCTACGATTGGCAGGCTGCAGTAGCTCCGCGAACCGCCCCCTGAAAAATAGGATTCCAGCTTGAGGTACGCGCCGGCCGTGTGGAGGTCGCAGCAGCTCCGCCTGCTTCAAAAATCAGGTCAGAAGCTCCGCGACGCATGTAATGTAGCTCCGGCTTGAGACTGTGTGATCTGAACTCATTCCCTTGTGAGGCAGATTAGTGGTTCTGGGTCAGGGGGAGGGCAGAAGTAGCATCATCAGCTTATAGGGGGGGGGGGTTCAAAAAGTTTGAGAAACAGTGCTCCGGCTCCAGAAGGGCCTCTAGGTGGATACATCTACCAGATCTCCACCCCCACGGAGGCGCAAATTCAGGAAGATGGCGCTGTGCGGAGCGATGTTGTAGTCTGACAGCTTGCACTTGTCATCCAAAGGTTTCCCCTCATAGGTGAGGTAGAACTGGTCGTCACGGATGTTCTCCTGCCGCTGGACCCGAGTTCGAAACATGGCCACCGTATCCGAAGGCAGAACGTAGTAAGTGCTGGTCGTCCCCCTGACGTTCTTCAGCAAGACGGGAATGGACTCTTCGTTCTTCACCATCAGCAAGATCGTGTCCCCAGAACACAGCCCGAACTCGGAGAGCAGCGCACCGTCCCGCAGGTCGGTGTGGCCGTTGTTCTGGCAGGCCAGCTTCTGCTGATAGGGGGACACCCCGAAGCTTTGGCCGATTTTGATTTTGAAATCCCAGACGGTTTGGTTGACAGGGACGTCGAAGGAGTGCATCTCTCCGGTCAGCAACTTCACATTCAGTCGCAAGGCCTGGAAAAGGCGACAAGCAAGAACGGTTAGGAGAGCCTAATTGGGGATGCAAGAACATGCTGTTGGGATCCAGGTGTATGAATGAAGCAGGAACAGACACACCTCCTGGGCTCCCTCCTCAGTCTTACATTCCAGAGTCACCCATTACCAATTGCTGGAGCATTGGCTCGAGATCACTCAGTGCAGGTTAACGGAGCTATAAACTTTGAGGTCTGGATGGCTCTACTGAGTGCATAAATTGCCTTCACTGGTGAGTAAGGTGCCCTTACTGCCCTTCCAGCAACTAGGAGCAGCGATTCATACGTCCCAGAAGCCACTTTTAGGCTAGTAGTAGTAGTAATTTGACAAACTTGCTTTTATGCCACTGCCTTTCCTTTTCCCAAGGAAACTTGGGATCTGTAGTCTGGCGAGAGTGCTGAGAGGCTCCCTAAGCTATCCACCCCATGGGCACACACAGGAAAAGCTACAATTCCTGGGGAAAAGTTATAAATTAAATTATATGGGGCAAGGCGTATAATTGCTAGTTTATACAGTATGTTAAGACTATAGTACAGATAGATTTTGTATCTGCAGCAAGAGGTCTTCATGGAACTGGGACTCTACCATATCAGATATGCACATGATGACATGTTTGTAAGTGCCATCATCATCATCATCTCCCTCTCCATGCAAGGGTGGCACACCAGGGAGAACAAGTCTCGGCTGTGTCCCATCCAAATTAGCAGTTTTGTTTCTTCGCTCCCTGTCCCGGGAAGTTCCTGTGTCCCCCCCCCCCAATAGGTTTACAGCAGGTTGGAGTCCTTATAACAGGGCTGCCTCTGGGACCCTGCTTGGCAAGCTGCTGGTCTGTCTGTTTCACTAGTCAGGAGGGCTGTTCTCCCCCCCCCCATGAAACTGAGTAGACTAGGCGAGCTGTTTCCCCCCTCCCCTCTGCAAAAGCGCAGGCTGGAGAGTGGGTGGGTTGACCCCCCCCCCAGGAAGCGCCCTCACCAGTTTCCGGTGACTGTCTCAGTGGGGGCACTGGTCCTGTGATATTACAGTAGTATTTGTCTATAATCCAGACATCACAGAGCCAGTGCAGGGGGGGGGGGCGAATGAGTCCTTTCATGGGGGGCCCAAATTGCCTCTATCTGCGCACACCCTTTCTTTTCTTCCATATGAACGAACGACATTTATCTCTACTGGAAAAGGAAATGTGGCGGGGGGGGCTCTCTGCTCCATGGGGAGGGGGGCGGAAATATACAGCTTTGTGCGCACCGCACAGACGCACCTCCCTCCGCACACAACCCTCTTGTCATCACAACAGGCATTTCGCGAGTTACGTACACGAATACTCCGTCTTGTAATAACATTTTTCTGAAGACTTTGTCAACACACAAAGGAGTCCTAAGGAGACTCTCCTTTCTATAGCAACTGCTTTCCTCCCAAGAGTTTAGCAGAGACCTATCGTGGAAATTCGCTTGTTGCCCGGCCCCCATTCCCCGCGGGCTCCCCCCCCCCTTCGGATTATCAACTTTTAAAAAGCTGAACTGAGACCTCCCTCCCGCCTCACAGACAGCCACCTTTGTGGGGAAGGAAGGAGAAGGAGTTGTGTTTTAAAGTAAATGAGAGCCGCCTTGAGGCCCTCTTAGAAAAGGCGGCGTACAAAACTTGTCAGCCGCCCCTGGAGCTAGCTACGCCTCGACTTGAGTCTTTTGAGCATCATCGTGCTCTCCAAACACTTGACCAGTATATATGCGTCTCTGTGCCTGCAAAACCTGACTTCTTCTGCACATCAAGCTGCTATTAAAAGCACAGGAGCAGGACAGTGTTTTCCCCTGGTCAGCTGGCAAGCTCGTTCCTCCCCTCCCCTCCCCTCCTTCACACAACGCAGCTCTGCCTCCCTTCCCGGGGTCACTATCCGACTCCTTGCTCACCATCTCGGGGGCGCAGGGCAGTGGTGGGGTCGATCTCGGGGGAGCGCCTGGCAGTCGCGGTCTGGCTGCTCGGCGGCTGCTCGCCCCTGTTTATACCGGCTTCGCTTTCCACATGCCAAGGGGGAGGAACCGAAAGTGGTTGCTGCGCTCGCTGCGGCTTTTCCCGGCGCGGCGACTTTCGGTTTCTCCGGCGAAGAGTCGTCGGGAAAACGAAACTGAGCGGCGCCTCCCCGCCCGGACACACCAGTCACCTCCCTCCGACCTCCCCCCCCCCCGCTCATCCGCAGGCTGCAGTCCGCACTGGCGGCTGCCGAAGGGGAGTCTGCCGCGGGCGGGAGCTTCAGTCCGCCTTGCTTCGAGGTTGCCCGCATTGGGGCAGAGGGCAGCTGGCGAAGTGGCAATGGTCTTCACGGTGCCACAGGAGTCAGGACGGTTCGTTGCGTTCGCCCATCTGCCCCCCCCCCCGTTTTGCTCGGCAGCCAACCTGAAAAATAGGCTTGGGGGAGCTCCAAAGGAAGCCAAGCCCCGGACAGCTGTCTCCAGAGCTACCGGTCCGGGGGATAGCAGCACTGCAGATCGTGTATTCTCTTGCAGCATTTGATGCTGAATAGTAGTAGGGTGGGGCTCAGTCATAGGTTCCCCTCGCTCTGGTTGGTCTCCCACTGTCGCCAGTCTCTGGCTTGCCAGGGCCTCCCACTCCGCAAGGCCCTGAGGGGCGCTCCTTCCTGGGCTCTCGACCCCTCCTGAGTCCCTCTGGTTTACCCTCTGGTAACCTGGCACGCGGGTGGCGCAGTGGGTTAAACCGCTGAACCATGAGCTGTCGATCGAAAGGTCGGCACCTCGACGGGGTGAGCTCTCGTTGCTTGGCCAGCTCCTGCCAATCTAGCAGTTCCAAAGCATGTCAATGCGAGTAGATAAATAGGTACCGCTTGCAGAAAGGTAAACAGCGCTCCGTGTTCCAGCCGCATGCTACGCGCTGCGTCAAGGAGAGTCATGCCGGCCACATGACCACGGAGGCGTCTTCAGACAACGCTGGCTCTTCGGCTTTGAAATGGGGATGAGCACCACACCCTAGAGTCGGACACGACTGGACTTAATTGTCAGGGGTCACCTTTACCTTTTTTTAAGGTAAGATAACCCATACAACATAACAGAGATGGATGCAAACTGTTTCGGACACTATCTTTATTATTCAATACTTTTTAACAAACCAAGTCTCCAAAACTCAATCACCCAAAACAACGGAGTGCAATATCTATATAAAGGTTTGCAAAATCAATGTCAGCTCGAGAGAACATTTTAGGATACTTGCAGGCAGCACAATCCTATGCATGTCTACTCAGAAGTAAGTCCCATGGGGCTCACCCTCAGTTGAGAGTGGATGGGAGCCTTACTATGATTATAGGGAGACAAACACAAGTATCCCATTGAATCACAGAACAAGTTGATTTGCATGGAAACAATATTGGTGCTCATTTGTCACCCAACCCCCATTTATCACTTCAGGATATATTTGACAGAAGAAAGGAACCTGGGGGTAAACATAGCAGCCTTTGAAAACTTTATAGCTCTTGTCTATAAGAGCTCTGGCTTCCTTTGAGATAAATAAGCCCTCCATCGGCATGGGTTATTGAGTGTTTATGAACTGTTCAGATGATTATTATTTTTTAAGTCAGCCCATAAGGCCTAGGGAAAGATGGGACTGTGTGCTGTTGGTGGAAAGAGGGTCGGAAAAGTAAGTAGGCGGTAGTAGTAAAGTATCAACTGTTGCACTGTGTGTGGATGTCGTGTGTGTTTTAACAGCAGTATATGAAATGTGTGTAAATAATGGACCGGATTGGAGAGAGACTGAAGCTGAAAGGGGGTCAGCAACCCTTGGTGAAACTGGGGACTTGTAAAGCCCAATTGTATACATGTTTAAAGGTAAAGGTATCCCCTGACAATTACTCAGAAGTATTTCCCCCTGCAGGCCAGCGGGTGGCGCAGCGGGTTAAACCGCTGAACCATAAGCTGTCAATCGAAAGGTTGGCAGTTCGATTCCCGCGACGGGGTGAGCGTTCGTTGCTTGGCCAGCTCCTGCCAACCTAGCAGTTCCAAAGCATGTCAATGCGAGTAGATGAATAGGTACCGCTTGCGGGAAGGTAAACAGCGCTCCGTGTTCCAGCTACGCGCTGCGGCAAGGAGAGTCATGCTGGCCACATGACCACGGAGGCGTCTTCGGACAACGCTGGCTCTTCGGCTTTGAAATGGGGATGAGCACCACACCCTAGAGTCGGACACGACTGGACTTAATTGTCAGGGGATACCTTTACCTTTTTATTTCCCCTTGCACTCAGTGGGGCTTCCTCCCAGGTAAGCGTGCATAGGATTGCAGCCTTACATAGCTTAGCTTTCCTCCTTGGACCAGGTTGTGATTGTCTCTGAAATGCTCTGGAATCCTTGGTTTCTTTTTGCAAAAAAGGTAGCAAAAAAATCCCGGAATCACAAAGTTGGGACACCAACCTCAGACTCAGGCTTGTGTTAGCAAAGCCCTCAGGTTGGGTCTGCACTGTTGCTTTCCATGGGGCAAATGCTGGAAGAGCATTGTAGGTTAACCGAGATCAGCAATGGTACTACAGGGCAGCCCCATCTGAATGGCAGCAATTCAAGAGGTATGTAACTTTGGGTCCAAAGGCCGTAAACGATCAATGGAACTGACGCTATTTTTTCCTTACACAAACCAATCTGGTCCAATCTGGGAGTGCAAGATACTTGCTGTTAAAAATATCCACACATTTTTCCCCCATGAGATGAATCTGGAAGGAGTCTTCCTAGGATATGATGCAGGACCATTCTTCCTTCCAAGGCACGGGCTCCTGCAGCTGAGGAAACAAGGGGACACGCAGATGAAGAGGTTTGGTGATTTGCTGCTAAATGGATTATTCTCTGCTTCTTATGGCTGAATTCTGGACTTCCACATCAGCCGGGGGGGGGGGTGATCCCACAACATCACGCACACACCCAACCTGGAAAGGGATCCCTCTTGAATGCACACAGAAAACTCTGGAGGTTCAGAACTTGGAACTGAACATTCCTAATGACAGAAAACTCCAACTCCATACCCAAATGACACAATGCAAAAAAGCATTTTTGCATATGTAGCTTAATGTGTGAGTTTTATTGTGTCCCCATGAGGGGGAGTAGACAGGGAAGAAAAGGAACCTCGATAGGAGATTCTGGTGAGATTTAAACCACAAATACCAACTCCAGGCTCTTGGAAACTCCACCCACATCATCTATAGATAGAAGTCGGCTTGCGACCTGGTCTCTCACCACAAAAACCAGGGATGGGGACTCGAGTCAAATGACTCGACTCGCAAGTGCGACTCAGTCACTTTTTCCCTGACTCGTACTCGTACTCATACTCGTGACCCACTGACCTGCACTCACACTCGTACTCGTGACCCACGGGACTCGCACTTGACTCGCACTCGTGGGGGTAACGACTTGCCATTTCCAAGTCATTTTCCAAGTCATAGGGGAAGCCAAGTGGGTGCCTTAAAAGCCTCAGAGGTCCCCACACACACCCCACACAGACACTCACTCACCCCATTTTCAGGGGAAAAAGCCATTTTCCCCAAAGTGACTCGACTCGTAACTTGTGACTCATGGTTTTTGGCCTTACTCGTACTCGACTCGCACTCGTGCAAAAATGACTCGCACTTGACTCGTACTTGCCCAAAAATTTTGACACTGACTTGCACTCATACTTGCACTCATGCAAAAATGACTCGTACTCGCACTCGTGACCTAGTTACTTAGATACTAGGTACATAGATACATCACTGACAAAAACACACACAGTGCAGGCACTTCAGTGCATGCCTTCCTCACCGGCACATTCCAGGGCTCAACCAAGGATCCATCAAATTTCCTGCAGCATTTCTCATAAGAACAAATCCACGCCTCTTGTGCAAGCTGTTCCCAGCGGCTCCCCTCCCCGGCTACGTTTCCAGTTGGATCTGCCGGGTCCAGGATGACGGGTCTGAAATCCAATAAGAGAAGCAATCGGTGAGATGCAGTCATTGTATTAGGGCAGGGGTGGCCAACCTTCCACCATTAGGTCCTCTGTGTTCTTAAGAGTTGTGTAGAAGACAGAATCTTGGCAGCTGCAAGTGCTGATGATGGTACTGCTAAAGCAGCTGCACCTGCTGAAATGCCCTCACCTATCCAACCATTTAAAGAGCCAGCATTCATTTTGAAAGGTTGGCCACCAATGGATTAGTTAGGGATTTACGGGATCCCCTCTGAAAAATTATTTCACTCATTCTTATCCAAACTCTTTGGGTGTTCTTCAGAATTCCTTGACGGTTTCTCTTGACTCCAAATTTGCATTGACATTCAGGGTCACCTTTAAGCCAATTGGACCAATTGCTCCCAATTGGGCCCAGTGCCTAAGGGGGCCCGCACTAGGGTAATCTACTCTAGTCTTGTAAGGCTGACATGTATGCAATTTTAACAGCTTCAGAATGGCGCTGAGAGCTTTAGAATGGCCATGCAAGGCATTCTGGAGTGCTACCTGTAATTGACTAATGTAATTGACTACAGTACAGTACAGTATCTTGGGAATAGGTAGGGAGAGCTTCAGAATGGCTGTGGATGGCTTAAAAATGGCCATGGATAGCCTTAATGGCCACCGCAGATAGTGAATGGACACCCCAGATAGCTTCAGAATAGCCACGGATAGTGCGGATAGCCACAGATAGCCAAGAACAGATCGAAAATGGCACGAGGTGAGTGGCACTCCTGCACCCCAGAGACGTAGCTAGCCTCTGTGGGGGGCGACACCCCCTGTGACACTCCCGTGATGCCGCAAGCCCTGCCCCCGCACAGGACATCACAAGCCCCACCCCCTGGTGGCATCACGGTGAAAAAACAAGTTGTCTCCCCGGCGTTTTTTTTTTTTTTTTTGCCAGAAAAAGGCTACTAGGGACCCGGGCGACTCCTTTCCCCCCCGCCGCACCACAAAAGGCCCCTTTGGCGCCGCTGCAGTGGATTTTGCACCCCCACGTGTCGCCTGAGGGTAGACTACCATCCCCACTCCTACACCTCTGCTGCTTCCCATGGATAAGCGAATTGACTGTATAAAGTCTATAATAAACTTTGCAGGTGTCGTTTGATTTCTATCTCTAAGATTCTACAGATCTTGGCGATGAACCTGGGGCCCTGCAAAAATTGTTTCCAGTTGGGCCCCACAGCTCCTAAGGCCGGCAGCCCTGTTGGGGACATTTCCCTTGAGGCAAAAGTTGGTGGTGACTTGGTGAGCCTGTTCAGAGACGTGACTTGTTGAGTTATGAGCTGAGCCTTCAAGGCCCTCAAACTCCCTCCCTCCTCCTCCTCCTCCTCTTGTTCCTGTTCTTCCCCTCCCCAGTTCTTCAGCAGCTCCAACTGTTCCTGGAGCAGCTCCCAGTCACAGCAGCATGGTGGGAGTCTGACCTGCCATTCCGGAGCTGGCTTTGCAGGTGTCGTTTGATGGTCTCATCCTCAAAGTCATAGTACTCGGTCCAAAATATGCAGAGCTCTTTGTAGTTCTGGATAAGCCAAAGCACCGTCCGGAAACCTTCCGCCATGCTGAAATCTGGCTGTTGACTTCCATTCTCCCAGGCATAGACAGTCAGCAGCTCCAGAGCATACTTTGGGGGCAGTGACATCCTCTTTGACTTTGACAACTGCAGTATACATAGAAGAACATGTGAAGAGTAATCTGCAACAAGAGCTGGCCCATCCATGAGGCCAACTGAGGCACTTGCCTCAGGCCATGTGGAAGATTGATCTTCTACAAGTGAAGATCAATCTTCACTTGCCCTGCATGTCTCCGAGAACCAAGCCAAGCCAACATACCTCTTTGTACCAGTACTTTACCAGTCGGATGAGATTCTTCAGTTTGGTGGGCCGAGCTCTGATGAAATCTCTCTGTAATTCTGTGAAGCAGGTGGAGAACTCACCACCACGGCTCTTGCTGTTGATGAGGTCAACATACACCTGAGGGTTTGGGCGCCCGCCACTGTAGTGGCCTATCATTCAAAAGAAATGCAGACCCTCCGGTAAAAGAGAAGCAGAAAAATCAGAACAGCCATTGTGCACCTTGAGCTTCAGGTCATTCCAGTTCAGAGCCTGGAGAATCCACTCACAACATCGGATCAGAAAAAAAAAAACACAGCATAAAGCTACTGTCTGTGTCTGCACATCTGCTTTAGGCAGAAGAAGCTGGGCAAGGAGGGAAGGGAGATAACACAGCACAGCAAGCTTCTTTGCTGAGAGAAAGTGACCTTTGTCACCTCTTTGGGCAAGGCCACTGTCACCAAGCCATAGAGCCATCAAATCAAAGTTGTATACTGTATCCCCCCCCCCCTCAGGATTTCAGAAGGACCCACTCTTAAAGGAAATTCAGGGTTATTCCAAAAGGATGGTGCAAAAGTAAAGCTAATTTTTCCTTAAATGAACTGACATACCACAATTGTCCTGACATGAAAAGACAGAAAAACTAACCAAGTTTCACATGCACATTACAAATGATCGATGTGGGCACTTGCGTAGATACAATGGGGCAAGGGGGGAGGCAAATGCCCTGGGTGACAGTATCCTTGCGAGGAGACCGCGGCTGTTTGCCCCCTCCCCCTGCCCCATTGTAGCTACACAGAAATGCCTGCATTGAACATTTGTAATGCGCATGTGAAACTTGGACAGTTTCTCTGTCTTTTCATGTTGTGACGGTTGCAGTGTGTCAGTTCATTTAAGACTAAATCAGCTTTACTTTTGCACCATCCTTTTGGAATAGGCCTGTCCTACCCTCTTACCCAGCAGTTACCACCTTCCTTACTTCCCACTCCCTGGGTTCAAAAAGGAAGAGGCAAGCAGAGCAGAGCAGAGCAAGGTTATGCTCAAAATCCTACAAGCTAGGCTTCAGCAGTACATGGACCGAGAACTACCGGACGTACAAGCTGGGTTTCGAAGAGGCAGAGGAACTAGAGATCAAATTGCCAACATGCGCTGGATCATGGAGAAAGCACGAGAGTTCCAAAAAAACACCTACTTCTGCTTCATTGACTACGCAAAAGCCTTTGATTGTGTGGATCACAACAAACTGTGGCAAATTCTTAAAGAGATGGGGGTACCAGACCACCTTACCTGTCTCCTGAGAAACCTGTATGCGGGTCAAGAAGCAACAGTTCGAACCGGCCATGGAACAACTGATTGGTTCAAAATTGGGAAGGGAGTACGGCAAGGCTGTATATTGTCACCCTGCTTATTTAACTTATATGCAGAGTACATTATGAGAAATGCAGGGCTGAATGAATCGCAAGCCGGAATCACGATTGCCGGGAGAAATATCAACAACCTCAGATATGCAGACGATACCACCCTAATGGCAGAAAGTGAAGAAGAACTAAAGAGCCTCTTGATGAGAGTGAAAGAGGAGAGTGCAAAAGTTGGCTTGAAACTCAACATTAATAAAACTAAGATCATGGCATCGGGTCCCATCAATTCCTGGCAAATAGAAGGGGCAGAAATGGAAGCAGTAACAGATTTTACTTTTCTGGGTTCCAAGATCACTGCAGACGGAGACAGCAGCCATGAAATTAAAAGACGCTTACTCCTTGGAAGGAAAGCTATGGCAAACTTAGACAGCATAATAAAAAGCAGAGATATCACCATGCCAACAAAAGTTCGTATAGTCAGGGCGATGGTGTTCCCAGTAGCAATGTATGGTTGCGAGAGTTGGACCATAAGGAAGGCTGAGCGCCGAAGAATAGATGCTTTTGAACTGTGGTGCTGGAGAAGACTCCTGAGAGTCCCTTGGACTGCTAGGAGATCAAATCAGTCAATTCTAAATGAAATCAAGCCTGACTGTTCCCTGGAAGGACAGGTACTAAGGCTGAAACTCAAATATTTTGGCCACCTAATGCGAAGAGAGGACTCTCTGGAGAAGACTCTGATGCTGGGAAAGATTGAAGGCAAAAGGAGAAGGGGAAGGCCAAGGATGAGATGGTTAGACAGCATCACCGATGCAACGAACATGACAATGAGCGAACTCAGGAAGATAGTGGAGGACAGGAAGGCCTGGCGGGATATGGTTCATGGGATCACGAAGGGTCGGACACGACTTAACGACTGAACAACAACAACAACAAGCAGAGCAGTCGCCAGCACTCTAGCCCACCATCCTCCTCTCCTCCACACTTCCTCTCCCACTCCATTCCCCTCTTCCTTTTCAACTCCAGGGAGAGGAGGAAAGAGGAGCAGCGGATGCTGGTGGATCTCGTAACTTGTGGATGGGCCAGGCCTGGGTTGAGACAATCTCACAAAGCTCCTCCCTCCCCCATTGCTAAGTTATCATTGGGAAGAAGACTCCAGCCCTAGAAAGACGGCCTCACCAAGAGCATCATAGGCTGGCAACACATCGCAGTCAACTAACTCTGTCCAATCCCAAGAGCGGAACTTGAAGCTGAGCACACGGGGATTCTCCCACCTTGATGGCTGTTCAATAATAACTTCAAAACCCATCTGACTACAGCACTCCTTAAGCCTCCTCTCAATCTCCAGGAGAATCTTCTTCCGGTCCTTTTCCTGGTCTGTGTAGCTCTTGAAGGTGTTGAGAAACACCACCAGATCAGCATCAGAGCTCCCCTTCAGAGCTGTGCCTTTCCCCGACGAGCCTCCCTGGGAAGACGAATTGCAAAGTGTCATTTGAAGCATCCCTGTTTACCTGCACCCAGGTGGTTCGGTGCCAGTACCACCAAGCGCTTTGTCTGCTGCAGAGCCATAAGTGCAGCTGTATGGTTAAAGCTGTTTGGTTCGTTGCTTTTTCCAACATCCTGTCATTATACAGCCCACACCTTCTGTCATTATACAGCCCACACCTTTATTTTTATTGTAAAATAAAAAACAAGTTGTCTGATCATGTCACCCCCTCCCATCACGTCACCCGGTGCGGGTCACACACACCCCGCACCACCCTAGTGATGCCAGTGCCTGAGAGTAAGCCCACTGAACACAGCAGGGCTCACTTCTGAGTAGGCATGCATTGGATTGTGCTGCAGTTTGTTACCTCTGGTGTGATGCACCCACAGGGTGAAAAGAGATTACCAAGAAGGAGTCCAGAATAAGTGGTAAGAGGTTTATTGAGACATTAATTAAAGGAGGGAGAAGTGAAAGCCTTGCATGGATGACCTCATCAGACAAAGTTATTTTGCTCCAAGCACAGAGGGAGCTCATTATGGTCTGCCTGGTTTCGCCACAGACACCTAATGCTGGTACATGGAAGTGTACCTATGAACTCTCTAGCAAGTGTAGGACCAGGATTCCTTGAACAAATGTAAGTTGCTAGTGCTAAGGACAGTTTCTAGCCAGAGGCAATCAGGGATTTTTAAAAAATGTGTTTGCTATTTTTACTCCAGCTTGCAAAAGTCACCTGGCTTAGCACTCTCTTTGTGTGTGTGTGTGGGGGGGTCATTGTAGCATCCCAACTTCACCTGCTGGCATTAATGGTTACTTACTGCATCCATTTGATAAACTTTTCTTTGTGCTTTCCAGTTGAGCTTGGGCATTTTCCATCAGCCTGCTTGCACTTTTTACTACCTACCTTTCTTCCCCCATTTAGTATTTTTTTCCCCTAGTTACATTCTGACCCTTGGTCTGTCTGGTCCATGTTCATAAGTAATTCAGTGGATTGTCATGTCTCTTCATCCTGCAGATGCTACTGTGGGTTGGATTCTTAATACAAACCTCTGGGGTTCAGTGTTTTCCTGGGATGGGAGTTTCCCAGATGGTCTCCCTCTGCCTGATCTCTGTAACTTGGGATGATGGCAGCGGATACAATCTAAAAGGTTCTTCCCCACTCATTTGCTCATCCAGTAAACACAAAGCAGGGAGCAGGAAGGTGTGTGCATGTGCGTGTGCGTGCGCGTGCGCACACGTGCGCGCACACACACGCACACACACATGCTAAGCACTAGGCACTACTCCTAGGAGCCTGCATTCTCCTGAGTCCCTTTCCCTGATAAACACAGAGCACAGAAATGAATTGCACCCCCTAGAAGTCCTTGCAGTATAAAACATACATACTGTATATGATGTACATACACATACCACACCAATGATTATCTGAAAGTCATTAACTGTTTGTAAGAGCACCTGATATAACTAGGTGCTTGTTGTTGGCACCTGGAAAGCCTCTCCCTATGCCTTCCCCAAACTCTGTTTGTCTGTATCACACTTGGGCTTAAAGGGGACTGGCAGTAGGGGTTGCTCACCACAGAAACTCGTTGCTCCTCATTGGCTGTTCATGTATATTATTTATCTTGCTTTGCCAGTTTATCATGGCTGGTAGTGAGTGATCAGTGACCACACCCACTCTGATCTGACTTTTGTACTCTTCATGTTCATGTGACACACCAGCCTCTTGCATGGTTGGCCCTTTCTTTATTTTGCAAGACTGCCCAGAGCCGGCCCTTCCATAAGGCCAGCTGAGGCAGCACCTCAGGGAGCAGATTGGCGGGGGGGGGCTATTTTCGTCAAGTAGCCTCCACTGCCCCCCCCCCTTTGACTTGAAAAAGGATCAGGCAAACAGAGTGGAAGAGGAAGTGTGACTTCCTTTTCTGTTCTATCCTCCTCTTCCTATCCCAGTCCAGGGAGTGGGAGGAGCAAAGGCTGGGACATCACCAGGTAAGAGGGGGGCAGCATTTGCCATGCTGCTCAGGCACCAGGAGGTCCTGGGCTGGTCCTGATATAACACCCCACTTTTTGCATGTATTTATGAAGATATATCCCTCTGCTAGAGGCATTGCTTGAGCCAACGGATGGCGCAGTGGGTTAAACCACTGAACCATGAGCTGTCGACTGAAAGGTCGGCAGTTCGAATCCGTGCGACGGCTCCTGCCAACCTAGCAGTTCGAAAGCAAGAAATTGCAAGTAGATTAATAGGTACCGCGTCAGCGGGACGATAACAGCGTTCCATGCGCCTCGGTGTTGAGTCATGCCGGCCACATGACCATGGAAACGTCTTCGGACAGCGCTGGCTCTTCGGCTTTGAAACGGAGATGCGCACCGCTCCCTAGAGTCGGATACGACTGGACTTAATTGTCAAGGGATACCTTTACCTTTAGAGGCATTGCTTACCTGGGTGTCACCTGGTGCGGGAACTAGGAAGAAATTGCTGAACTGGAAGTAATTTGAGGTGATATGATGGCGACATCATGGAGGTGACATCAAATGACCACGAATTACTTCTGGTTCAGTGGGACATGAGGACAACATGAAGACAAACACGAAGACAGGTGAGCTTGCTTAAAACTGTGCGCCTCTGAGCCAAGGGGGTGTCACCCCTCCCTATAGCCTGCAGGGAGGGGTGACACCCTTGCTTGGAGGTTTTCAGTGGCTCTGACTTGCTTCTTCATTTCTTGTGAGCTTTGGCTTGCAAAAACACAAGGAAGCGACTTGGAGCGGCCAAAGAAGATTGTGTGGTGCTGAGCCTGGGTGGTGCAGTGGGTGGTGCAGGGCAGCCGTGGTGTCACCCCCAAACTTGGTGTCACCCGATGCGACCTGCACCCCCTGAACCCCCATAGTGATGCCCCTGGATCACTCTTCATGTATCTGACAAAGTAGGATAAGAGGCGTTAAACTGACGAATAAACAAGTTAGTCTTTAAGGCAGAAGTCTCTGGGTGATCTGCAGTAACTCAGCAAAAGGGGTTTATGTCTCCTAAGACAGCAAATAAAACAAAACATCACTGCCAGCGCTGGATTTTGCAAGTCATTAAGGACACACTGTGGTGTCCTAATGACACCACAGTGCACAGAGAAGAATAGGTTAACCCAGGGGTTCTCAAACTTTGGAGGCCCAGGTATCCCCTTATCACGGTCCAATTTTCTGAAGTACCCCCTGCTAATTAACTGCTAATTAATTGGATTAATCAATTAATTAATAAGGTAATTAATCGTTAAATAAAAAGTACTAAAACCATTTTAAATGTAAAAAAATGTCTTATTTAACTCTGTGTGTGTGTGTGTGTGTGTGTGTGTGTGTGTGTGTGTGTGCATGCGTGAGAGAGAGAGAGAGAGAGAGAGAGAGAGAGAGAGAGAGAGAGAGAGAGAGATGCAAGGATCTCTTTTTTCTCCAAGTCACACTTCCCAAAATCAGCTCCTCCCTCCCCCAGCCCACCAAAGTACATTTTCCAAAGTACAAAAATAAGCCCAAAACCAAAATCAGAGAGACAGAAGGGCTCAGAAAATAATTAAAATTTAAAATCCATGTTAACACTTAATTAGCTGCTGATGGGGCAGATAAGGGGCAGGGCTTGGCGTACCCCCAGCAAGAGGTCCGCATACCCCTAGGGGTACCCGTGCCACAGTTTGAGAACCCCTGGGTTAACCCTTTTCTCTGTCCTTCACCATTTTCCCATGGAAAACCCTACCCTGAAGTGGTATCTATCCACAAGCAGCTACTTGCTCTTAATAACTTGCGGCAGGTAATGTACAGATTGGACCTACTTATTGTTATTGACACATGTAGGAGTATTAGCAAGCTCATATTCCCCCTGCCCTTTGGAGTCAGCCCCCCACATCCGCCTCCCTAGCCCCTCTCCTCTCTCCCAGTCCCAGCACTTACTTTAACAGTCTTCAGCACACGTGTTCGGGTCCCGAACCAGCTCTGTGGTTCATCTTTAAAGCAATTTTCCTTTAAGAATGTACAGATCTTGTCAATGGCCCGGCGAACTTGCGTGAGGAACATCTCGTTGGGCTGGAGATAATCATAGATGAATTTATCCAGCTTTCGTGCTTCAATGTAGTAAAGATCCATGGCAGACAGGCGGGCAGTCGAGAATGTCTTGGAGTCTGAGCCCAATGTCACCTCCCTGCAGGAAGAACTTAGCAGCTGTTTTTGAGCAGACGCCTACTTTCGTTTTCCAGCCTTTGAAACAGTTTTGTTTCCTGGATGCAACTTTTTCAGCGCAGCAGGCAAACTCTGCTATCACACACAAGGCAAGGGTGTGCCTTCTTTCAACCCTGACAGCTGCTTTAGGGAAAAGGAAAGCAAACAATGACCAGGAGTATGTTCAACAGAGAAGGAATAAGATGCGTGCTTGTAAAACCTCTTTCTTTGTCTGCCCCTTTTCTGCTGTAATACTTTCCCGGGCCCGGGCCCCATCCCACATAGGGTTTCAATACATGCTGCTGCCGTGGTGACTAAAGGCCGACCCACACCGCACGATTTCCAGCGCGTCCCACACGCGTGTGGAGCTGTGCTGAGCTGTGTCGTCACCATTTCGAGAGAGAGAGCAGCTGAACGCGGGAGAGCGAGTTCCGGCGCAAGCAGAATAGTTTGTTGCCCATGATTTTGAGGGGCGGGGATGCGGAGCTACTGTAGCCACCAATCGGATGAGAGGGCGGGATGAAAGGGGTTGTCAGTCAATCGGAACTCACTTGAGTCTCCGATTTCTCTTGGATCCATTTCTCCTTCTCACAAAAATTAGCAAGATGAATTCTATTCCCGGCACAAATTGTTTTGTTGGTTTTCTCTCCTTCCTGCCCCTCTCTCTCTTCTCTCGCGTGTATCAGACCATAAGAACATAAGAAGAGCCCTGCTGGATCAGGCCAAAAGCCCATCTAGTCCAGCTTCCTGTGTCACACAGTGGCCCCACCAGATGCCTCAGGAAGCACACGAGACAACAAGATAACCTGTTTCCTGTTGACACTCCCTGGCACCTGGCACAGAGAAAACCCACTTCTAAAGCCAGGAGGTTGCTTATGGCTTGTAACCTGTGATGGTCTTTTCCTCCATGAATTTGTCCAAACCCCTTTTAAAGGCATCTAGGCCAGGTGCCATCACCACATCCTGTGGCAAGGAGTTCCACAGATGAATCACACGCTGGGTAAAGAAATATTTTCTATTGTCTGTTCTAACTCTCCCTCCACTCAATTTTAGTGCGTGTCCCCTGGTTCTGGTGTTGTGCGAGAGGGAGAAGAATTTCCCTTTATCCACTCTCTCCATCCCATGCATAATTTTATAAGTCTCAATCATGTCCCCCCTCAGGCGCCTTTTTTCTAGGCTGAAAAGCCCCAGACGCTGTAGCCTTTCCTCGTAAGGGAGGTGCTCCAGCCCACGAATCATTCTGGTCGCTCTTTTCTGCACCTTTTCCAATTCAACTATATCCTTTTTGAGGTATGGTGACCAGAACTGGACACAATACTCCAGATGTGGCCTTACCATCGATTTGTACAAAGGCAGAATGATATTGGCCGTTTTATTCTCAATCCCCTTTTTAATGATCCCGAGCATGGAATTGGCCTTCTTCACAGCCGCCGCACAGACCGCACTTGTGCTTAGCGAATCACCGCTGCGCTTTCTAAGAAGGTGGGACAACAGGAGGGACTATTTGCAAGAAGACACTTGTGGAGACGAGGTCAGGGCTGATTCACACTACACGAATCCAGGCGCGGCGCAGAGCTGGCTGGAAGGAGTGTCTTCTGTTGTCCCTCATGCTGTCCCGCCTTCTTATGAAGGTGATTGGAGGTAGTTCTGATTGGCATGCAGCCACTCTCCCCCCCCTCATCCGATTGGTAGGCTGCAGTAGCTCTGCGAGCCCGCCTCAGCTCCGCGAAGCCCGCTCCCTCAAAAGATGAGGGGAAACCATTTTTCCAGCTTCTGCATTGCGGAGCTCGCAGCTGCTCCGCTTGCTTCCAAAATGCTGTCAAAGAGCTCTGCGCATCTCCGTAACGCGCGGGGATTCGTGTAATGTGAATCAGCCTTCAGCGCTGGGAGGCGGACATCCAGACACCTACGCTTTGCTCCTTACTCCGGTCCATGATGGCAGAGACCCGCAACCTCTGAGAGGCGTCACGTCATGGACTGCCTCTTTGCTCATCTCAAATTGCACAGTGACCCCAATTTTCTCAATTCTGTGTTCGGGGAGTAATGACACTGACCCACCCACCCCATCTTCTGGAAATATAAAAGTCGTATACCAGTTAAGTCGGTCCAGTCTCCAGCGCTCACTGGCAGGTTCTTTCCAAGGCAAAGATCGGGGGGGGGGGGAACAGAGCAACAAAGTGGCTTTGATATATTCTCAATGTAGCAGATCAATTTAAGGTGTTGCACAAGATGAAAAGGTGACTGAAGCTCAATTTTACCTAGGCTCTGCATAGGGTTGGTGTGCACTTCAGTCCTCAAAAGCAGAGTCCCATTGACTGGTGGTAAAAGATGAGCCAGACCTTCTTTTGGGAAAGGAATTGCAGCAGCATGCTCAGATTCTCAAAACCAGAGGTGGCAGTGTTGGAGAGAGAGATTTGTTGCTCCCACTGGACAAGTCGTAAATTCCAGGCATGGCTCCGGCCACTAGGTGGCAGCAAAGGATGTCCACAAAAGCCATGTGCTTTGTCTGGTAGGTTAGCCCCCAGTCATTTCAGTTAGACTTCTGCAGATCTGTTTCCCAGTGTGGTTGTGCCTGTTGTGTGAATTACAGCACAATCCTATCCAACTTACAACACCGGTGCAGCGAGAACGGGAGGCCCCAGAACGGAAAGGGGATTCAAATCCCCTCCAAAGAGGGATTCAAAGGGGATTTAAATCTCCCCTCCCCCTCCAAAGCCTCCTGCCTTGGCCTCCCCTGTTGGCGACACCGGTGGTGTAAGTTGGATAGGATTCAGGCACCAAAATGTTTTGGAACAGCTCTGCAATTCACTGCAAACTTTGGAAGCACAGAAACAGATTGTCTGGGGTTGCCAACTGACCTGAAGAAGAAGAAGAAGAAGAAGAAGAAGAAGAAGAAGAAGAAGAAGAAGAAGAAGAAGAAGAAGAAGAAGAAACAGCTTGGCCTTGCTTGGCAGAAATCAACATGCAAAGCTTTTCTCTGCATGAGGATAAACATGGTTACCCCGCTAAAGACTGCAGCTGTGGCTGCTGTTAAAGGCACAGGATCACAGACTGGTACAAGAGATGGCAACTCTCTTGTGTTGGAAGGGACCAGCTGAATGTTCTGGAAGGTCCTGCCTGTAGCATTATTGTGTGTGGTTCACACATCATCCATGCTGGGAGACCACTGGAGTTGCCAACTGACCCGAAAAGTCTGCCATGCCTGCTCTTCTGCAGAAACCCAGCAGCTTGACGTGCAAAAGTTGTATGGCTTTTAACTGATCTTAGCTTAACATTTACTCCAGTGCTGGCTTTAAGCGGTCATGGGATTTCATATGACTGGCTGCATTTGTTTTTGACGTTTATTTCCATCCAGTATTGTGAGGCTTCTACTGCAAACTTGAATTGCAAATTTGTTCAGGGACAAAATCATCACCTGCTAATATCTGCAGCTCAATATCTGCATCATCATGGATTCGTTAAAACCCAGGAGCAGGATGGCAGCTTACAGGAGGGTTTTTGTTTGCCCTGAGAACTCCTGTGCCCACCTGGTAGGCATGTTTGGGCTAATCAGGTGGGTCTACGCAAGAACACGTATTCAACATTTGGTTTAATTGCCTGGGAATGGTACCCTGAGTTCTCATAAAGTGCTGAGTCCCTTTGAGATTGGAGGATACATAAGAACTTATTATAATTGGGAACATACATTTCTGACTCCCTGAGTCAGAATTAAGGCAGTGAGCCAGGAGTGTGTAAGATCAGTCAGCAGTCCCAGGCCCCCGTGGTATGGTGGTCAGGAGACCCTGTGACATCATGGTTGGCAAGTTGGTCCCAATATCCAAGTCTCCTGTGCATACTTTTTAATATGAAGTGTATAGTGTAGCCCAGGGTGGTCCAACATTTCGTACCTCGAGGGCCGCATGCGTACTTCGACATGAAACCCGGGGGCCGCACAATAAATTAAATTATTAATTAATAACAATGACCTATGCATGCCCCGCCCCGCTGTCTAGCATGCCCCGCCCAGGCTCCCCTGAAGATCGAAAAGGCGGTTGGCTCCCGACCGCCTTTCCGATCATCAGGGGAGCATGGGTGACTGCGTGGGAAGGGAGCTCCAAGAGCAGCCGGGGGCTGCAGCAGAGGCCTTCAGGGGCCGCATGCGGCCCGCGGGCCACGCGTTGGACCACCATGGTGTAGCCCATTCCTTTCTGCCTCCCCACTTAGGCCTATCTCTATCTGAATCCTCATTTATCAATCCGCCTCTAGTCTCTGGCCTCCTTTTGTTTCTTTTCACATTTGGAAACAGGTCCCCCAGCAAAACAGGCACTGCTTGTCCCGGGAAGTCAATCAGAGAGCCTGTTAATTAGAGCCCAGCAGGAGGGTGTGCAATTAATAAGTCCCCGCTGACTGGGGATGACGAAGTCCCTGCAGGGACTTTTCTTTCCTCCCATAGTTTGTTGGGAGGAGGGTGAAATTCAAGGCAAACCCTTGATTATGGACGATGTGGTTCCTGCAAGAAGAAGCAAAACTGTTATTTCAAGGCCAAACATTCTCAAAAGAGAACTTCACAACAGGAGGTAAACTGGTTCAATGGTTGGCTCCAGGGAGGGAGGGAGGGAGGGAGGGAGGGGGCTGCAGGGGGCTGCAGGGGGCTGCAGCAGCTTTTGCCACCCAGTTGTTTTCCACATTCGCTCCTTGTGAGGCGGGCCTGCTGACCCCTTTCCCACAGCCCTGCTCCGTTTATTGTCTTTAATAGTCACAGAAATTAAGATTTTGAAGCTTTGGCCATCAGGCTCCATCCGCTTCCTTTGAACGTACCAGGCAACTGTGATTTAGGCAAAGGAGCAGCAGGGTGGCCAGATAGAATGGAGGACAAAGTTGCCTTTAACCACCGTATAGAAGAGGGAATTTTGGCAGGTGCAGCTCATCGTGGATGGGTGCAAAAAGCTGCACCTGACAATATTCGCTCTTCTATACAATGGTTAAAGGTATAGGCCTGTAATGGCAAACCTATAACACGCGTGTCACAGGTGACACGCGGGGTCATTTTGGGTGATTCCTCCAGGGCCCCGACACACCTTACATTTTCGCAGGTTTTACAGGCTTGTCTTGAACGTTTAGGGCAAAGATTTTGGCAGACCTCTTTCAAATTATTATCTAGTAAAACTCAGCAACAAAAAAGTCACTAATTGATGTTAAATAAAATGCAATGTGTTCTATAGTTGTTTTCAGTTCAATTCAAAATTACTATTAAAAGTAGCAGCAGTCAATACTATTAAAAGTTGGGACGCACACACACACAAAAGTTGGGGGATACACACACACACACACACACACACACACCAACAGAGTCAAGTTAGGCATTTTGACACACCAAGTCCAAATGGTTCGCCATCACTGGTATAGGCACTTTGTCCTCCATTCTATCTGGTCACCCTGTGTACGTCAGGCTCCTGTTTAAAGCACAGGAGCAGAGCTAGGAAAAAAAATGGCAATCCCGGCAGCGGAGGCCTATGCAAACTTGTGAGTGACACAGGGCACTGCCCCAGCAAATATTGACTGGGCAAGAAGACCTCCATAGCATAACAGCAGTAGAAGCACTGAAGCATAATGTCCTGCTAATTGCTACACAAGAATTCCTTTTAAAATTAAAATGTACATTACATGTGTAATTATTCAAAGGTCAGCTACAGAGACTGCTTCAGAAGCTGGCAACCCTATGCGAGGGAAGAGATGTGATCTTCCAGGTTACATAAGTGTTTCGTTTTCCCTTCAGTGGGACAGCCACACCTGACCCAGAGGCCGTTACCCCTGCGCTGCTGGGAGGCAGAGTCCACTTGTCTCAGCGTGTCCTCCTGCAGGCTAAACTCCTCACCCCGCTGTCAGACCCAGTTTTGACCCACTTCTGTTTTTCGGCCACAGGACTTTGAAGCCACTTTCTCAAACAGCATCTGTGGGTGTTTATACAATTTCAGCTGCTGGGAGAGTTCAGCAGGGGGCAGGGGGGCAGCCTTCCTCCTCCTCCTCTGCGGCTTTGTGGTGAGCCGGGTCATGCAGGGACCTGCTGATCCTGTGCCAGACAGGCCTTCCCCTTGTAAGGTTGCCAGCTCCAGACTCTGAAAGCGTTCCTCTACGGTTAAAGAGTTTGCACAACGGGAGAACATTTTGCCCAGGGCTGCTGCACTAGTTAGAAGGGAGGGTCCTTTCTGCGCACCTCTTAAATGAGCAGAAGCAGAGCTGGGCAATGACGTAACTTGAGGCTGCCAAGACCGAGTCGGACTATTAATCCATCCGGTTCAGGGTTGTCAGCTCTGACTGCTAGCAGCAGCTCTCCAGGGTTTCAGAGAGGGGTCTTTCCCAGTCCTAACTGGAGAGGCTGCCAAGGACTGAGCGTGGCATACAAAGCATGTGATCTAACCTGGAATGATGGTCCCCCCCCCCCGAGGCTTGTGCAAGAGAACTTCCCGGGGGATTGGGAACCCCCTGAGTCACTTCTGTCTGTCTCCCCCTCTGCCATCCTTAAGGCTACCTCAGCTCTGCCCCTTAACTTCCAGCAAACTGAGAAGAGGAGTGGAGAGAGAGTTCCTCATATGTCAAGTAGGAGTCCACTCGCTGGGGTCTTTCCTTCTGGCATAATGGGAAGGATTGTGTTCACAGATTCCAGAGAGGCTGAGAAGGGTGAGGAATGCAGGCGGGGGGGGGGGGGAGTTGATGGTCAGCTGAGCCCCGGGGGGGGGGGGGAAGCAGCGGCAGGCACTGCCTGGCTTAATCTCCATCGCCAAATTTCCCAGGGGTGGTTGAGAAAGCCATGCCAGGTGGGTAAGGGCCAGTGAGAGACCCCAGCCCCAATCCAGAGCAGAACAGGCCTGCAGGATATCTGTCCCCTGCCCCATTTGCAGAGAGCGTGTAAGGAAGCAGCCTTTCAGACACTGCCAGATGTGCTGTTCCAGAGGCAGGAGCAAGCACAGCACGGGGGGGGGGGGCAAGCGTACAGCTCCCAATGTGACAGCTCCCAATGTGGGTGGCAGGACTGAGGAATAAGCAGGTCACAGAAGCCAGTTCCGATCCCTTCAGGAATGTCAACAGGAATGTTCTCCCTACATGTGACTCCCTTCTCGAAATCCCTTCCTGTCGGCTCCCAGGCCCTGTGCAACCTTCTCCGTCTTACGTTCAAAGCTGCCCCAGGCCGCTTCCCTCTCCCCACTTCTCTCTCTGCTCTTCTTACATCCCAGTGCGTCCCTTTCTGTGACTTTTGTTGGTCCAGCTTGGCCACCCAGTACCAGCTCCAGGTTGCTGGGGGCTCTGGGAAAAGCCCTTCACTGCTCACTCCCAGAGCCCCTAAAGGTGCATGGGATGAGATGCTGCCCGCAGCCCCGGGGGTTGGCCTGGCCAGGTGGGTGAGCCCTTGGTCACCCTAGCACCACCCAAAGCTCTCCTGCTCCCCCAAACCTTTCCGCCTGCGCATCTGTGTGAGGCCACCATTCTTACCACGTTCAAATCCCCTTGTCCATGAAGCCCCTTTGCACAACTCCGTTCTCTCCTGCCAGGAAGCAAACTGAAAGAACTGCATATTCTTCCCTCAATTATGCCTCTTGCTGTTTTCTTCTCTTCCTTTGTTGTGTCCCTCTGTCCAAGATTATATTGTAAACTCTTTGGGCAGGAATGTGTAAAACACTATGTCCAGTTATAGTGCGACATTAAACCATTAATTAATCGATAGCAACATTGTTTTGAGTCACACAGGCATTTTAGGAAAGTTGCCCAAGTTCTACTGGTAGTTAAAAAAAAGTTCACCACCCTGGGAAGAGCACCTCTGAACATGCACAGAGGGCCTTTTGACCCCCAGAGGGAATGAAATGTTTCCAAAATAAAAAAATCTATGGCTGTAGAGTGTCTGAGCATGTGCAAAATGCTTTCCTCCTCTTCCTCCTCAAAGGCACTGTGCTCATTGGAGGGTTTCTTGGGGGAAAGGGGGGTAACTACCGTCACAAAGGCACTTAACAAGACTTTCTGTTCTGGAGCTGCCAGCTGTTCTTCTAGCTAGACTCCTATGTTATACCTTTAAAAGCTGCATAACAAGAACATAATGGGGAAGTCCCCCCCCCTTGAGACGCAACAATGAAGAAAGATACACCTGTTACATACTAGGAAATTGGGCAGATTTTAAAAGCACAGGAACCCTGCCAAGAAAAAAAAAAAGCACACCACAATATTATTTCTGTTGCTGATGCTATTGAAACACTGCACATAACCAACCCTCCTTTCCCGATACCTGCACATTGCATGCCTGGGCTGACGATCAGGTACCGTGGGGGAAGAAGGCTTCCTTCAGGGAGCTGTGGGGGGAGAGCTCACCGATTGGCTGCAAGGGGGTGCCTGCTGCTTCCCTCTGTTTTGTCTTCCCCCAGCTGATCAGCCTAGCAGAGGGTTGAAGGCCGAGAGCCTCTGTGCAGAAGCTGGGAGCAGCCCAGAGTCTCTGATGCAAGAAAACAACAGCATCTGGCACACAGAGCTGTTACCTTGGCCTCCCCAAGGCCAGGAATGCAGGCACGGGCGCTGTTGACGTTCATCATCAGCCGAATTTTTGTTTCCCAGGAATGTACACATAAAGTTGCAAGGGCCGGGCCCCAAGAGGGCTCCTGTGCCTTTAAGAGTTGCACAGAATTCTGACAGATGCCGGCTTCTCCCCTAGCAGAACTGTATTGAGTTAGCATCGCCAGGTGGAATTGTCCCTTGGGGCAATTCTTAAAGGTACAGGAGCCCTCTCTCAGGTGCATGTGGAGGACCCGTTTACAATACTGGCTTCAACAAAGTTTTTTTTTTTCTTCGAGATGCGTCAAAAGCCCAGTCTAATGGAGTGCAAGATAGATGCTCAAGATGAGCGAGTTCCTTACACACTATTCTTTTGCAACATACTGTAGTTGCTTCTATTCCAGCTTATTTTTTCTGTGCCTTTAATATAAACCTGAATGTTGGCACAGAACTTAAGCAGGTAGTTTCCTTTTCCTCTGCAAGGAAAGAAAAGCTTCACCGGCCACATTTTCATGTGACAGGCTCATAGGGGAGCAAGAATAGTACAAACCAAAAGGGATTCTGAAATCGAATGTGTGCCCCTCCCAGAAATACCCTTTGCCCCTTTGTATGCTCCCCCTATTCCCCCCGAAGGCCACCACTGCCTGTGCTAAAGGCTGCCAACTTTTCAACCAGTCTCTATCACTGTGCTTTAATTGCAATGTGATCTGTAGCACCGACTGGTTGATTATCAAAACCCACAGAAAGCTTTGCCTACCAAATGGTTGTATAGGTGAGAGGGCATTTCAGCAGGCGCAGCTGCTTGAGCAGCACCCTCAGCACTTGCAGCTGCCAAGATTCTGTCATCTACACAACTCTTAAGAACGCAGAGACCCGAATGGTGGAAGGTTGGCCACCCCTGACCTAGACATTCACTGATGCCCTTAGGCAAATCTCCCAGTTTGCCTCCTGCTGAGCCTGATACTTATGCTTCTTCTCCGCTAAAGTCCTTAAAACTTCCCAGGGCAGCTGCTGCTGCTCCTGCTGCTGCTGCTATCACAGCTCTGGCTGTAGTAGGAGTGGTCCCAGAGCGTCACCCGTGCTTCCAGTCTTGTTTGCAAACATATTATGACTGCAGCAGCCCTTTGGATATGCAGTATATCCTGCTCAAGAACAGGGGCAACCCCAGTCTCGTGATCCCTCTCCCACCCAGCAGGAATGACATGGCAACAGGGGGGACCTTTGTGACCCCTCAGGTGATGGCAAAGGGCCACAGCACAGTAGCCATGTCACTGCCTTCAGCCTGGACTCTGGACTGCCTCGGCCACCATTTGCTTGCTGGGCTTCACGCCATCACTGCGGGAAGCTTTAATCTCCATTCTCTGATAAGCGTAAGTCACAGATAAGAGCCAAACCTTGACCGTACATTGGAGCAAGTGGCAGTACGGCTGGACATCCCTCCTATGCACACCTTCAATCCTATGCAATCCTATGCACACCTTCCCGGAAGGAAGACCCACTGGACACAGTGGGCCTTACTTCCAGGTAAATGTGCCTAAATTGCTGCTGCCTGCAAGAGACTGTGTCGCAGGAGGGTCAGGACGTCGCTCCTGGTGTGGCCTGCACCAGTCACACACACCCATAGCGACGCCACTAAGGCCAGGTGCCTTCACCACATCCTGTGGCAAGGAGTTCCACAGATTAATGGCACAGGAGGTGCAGAAAGACTCAAAAAGTCTTTCTAGAGTTGAATCCTGCTTTCATGGTCCCAACCTTAAGTTGGTCCCAACCTTAACTATCCCTTTTTAAGGATCATTATTTTGCTGCATGGGGTGGAGGCAGGGCGGGGGGAGAATTGAAGAGATAAAAGGCTTTTATGGGAGCCAGGAGGTTGGTCTTTGCAGGTTTTTGTCATGCAAAAACCTCAGTTAGAGAGAAGCTGCAAAGTGGACAAAAGCACATTGTACAGGGTTCTCATAAGGGGTCAGCTTATTACGTGTGACCTTTCAGTGGGACTTGGCCTCACCTTGCTGGAGTGTAAAAAGGAAAGATGTTCAGGAAAAATAAATTGTTTTGTTACTCTATTATTTTTGAGAATAAGGTCTTCATTGGGGCTCTGGTCGGTCAGTCGATTTGGCAGAAAACATGGGGGCAGCACCACAAGCCAAAATGAAAGAATGACACACACACACACACCAAACAAACCAACATTTTCATAAATGATCAGGTACAGCTCTTCGCTGGCACTGAGATTGTAGAGAGCTGAGTTCCGCTCTCTCATCGATTTGAGAACATTCTTCCATCTGTATGACTGCCTAGTTGGTCTCTGAAATATGTCATTTATTTACTGATCTGCCCCCTACGTAAAATAGCTTTCCCATCTAGAGGCCACCCCTTGTATCAGTGGTTTGTGAACACTTCCAGAAAAGTTTGAACCAAGTGACAAAATGTCGTAATTACCCTGTATTGTCCCGAGTATAAGACGCACCTGATTATAAGATGCACCCTTAAAGTTTGGTGCTATTAAAAATATTTAATTAAATCACTGGCATTAAATTGCAACAGCCTGATTATAAGACGCACCCCTAGTTTAAAAACTTAAATTAGGAGAAAAAAGTGAGTCTTATACTCAGACCAATACGGTAAATGGGGTGCAATTTCCAGTTAACTAGAAGATCATTTGGGACATTTTATTCATCCTGCAGAAATATTATGCAGGGGAGGGGGAAAAAACACACCATAACAGCTTCTTTTGTGTTACCCAAATGCTGTAGTCAAAGGAAATGCCACAAAGCTTAATGCTTGTTGGAGACAGTATCCACTCCAACTTGAAATGAAATAATCTGGCTGTTTTCCCACCATCCCAGTCTCTCCTTTTGAGTTTACAACTGTTTGCTCCATATGAAGAGCGGAAACAGTTTAAGATTTTCCAAACATGGCAGAAATTCTTAGGAGACCTCCTGATCTTGTGTGTTGTACTCTGCACTCGACACTAACATGCATCAGTGTGTCCTTACAGGCTTACTCTGTCCTTACAGATTATTATTATTATTATTGTTGTTCTTGTTGTTGTTAAGAATATTTATATACTGTTTTTCAACAAAAAGTAGTTCACAAAGCGGCTTCCATAGCAAGAGTAAATGGGGGGGGGGGGCTTCACTTTCCCAGTGCCTGAAATGGCAGGCCAAATGGGGCCCCCCACCTCGTGACGTACCAGTCTCTGCTCCTTCCACACACCAGACTGGAAAAGAAAAAACGGGACGGAGCAGAAGAGGAAGTGTGGAGAAGAGAGAGACTGGTGAACTAGCGCATCTGCTTTTGCAGTCCATCACTCTCCTCTCCTCCGCACTTCCTCTTCCACTCTATCTCCTTTCTTTTCTAACCTAGGGAACACGAAGGAGGGGGAGAAGCAGTGGAGGCAAGTGGGTGGATGGAAGTGGGCTCCACCTGTCAATGTTCTGCCTGAGGCAGGTGCCTCAGTTGGCCTCATGGATGGTCCAGCCCTCGTAAAAGGTGCAGGTGAAATCTCAGGATAGCCACAGGGCACACTTATCTCCTTGTCACCTGAGGTTCACAACTATTTCCAGCCAACAGAAATCACTCCTAGACTGATACTGTTATCAGGGGCTTATCTCCAAAGCGCCACATCACCAGGCTATTGAACACAGAGCAACTTTCCCTGCAGGAGGAGACAGACAGGAGCAGCATGAAAACAAAGATGTAAATAACTAAGGCTTATTCCCAGGAACGGTACCCAAGCATCCGTCTGGCTCCTGGTTCACAGGTCCTTATTCAACACAAGTGATATGGAAGCAGCCTGAGTAAGGAGCTGAAGCTTTCATGTCTGTTCCCCCCACCTCCCAAAAACTGGGTCATAGAAATTCATACAGCCCCCATAATGACCAGGAGACTGTCCACATCGGCTTCATTTTTGCACAAAATGCTCTCAGGTGCGATTCCTCCAGTTCAATCATTGCCAATGCCGAGTCTTAAGAAAATCTCTCTCTCTCTCTCTCTCTCTCTCTCTCTCTCTCTCTCTCTCTCTCTCTCTCTCTCTCTCTCTCTCTCTCTCTCTCCTGCTGTTAAGAACATAAGAAGAGCCCTGCTGGATCAGGCCAAAAGCCCATCTAGTCCAGCTTCCTGTATCTCACAGTGGCCCCACCAGATGCCTCAGGGAGCACACAGCCAACAAGATAACCTGTTTCCTGCTGTCACTCCCCTGCACCTGGCACAGAGAAAACCTACTTCCAAAGTAGAGGCTGTTAGTGGCTTATAATGGACCATTCCTTGCATTACAATAAAACCAGATCATTATGTTTGTTTGCCTAAGGATTATTCTCCCCATATTGCAGCTGGAAAGCTAAGGCTAACGGACTTGCCTAAAGCCACCAAGTGAGTCTGTGGCAGAGGCTCAAACTAGGAAAGTCCTAATTCACAGGTTTGGGAGCAAATATAGCTGCGGGGGGGGGGATTTTCAGCATGGGAATGGCATGCCAGGAACAGAATTCACCTCCCACTCCTCATCCATCTCATTTCTGACCAGGTTCGCTTCCCTGCAGGGCTGTTTCCAAAGAAAAGGAGGCACAGCCAAATGGAAGAAGACTTCTAGCGCAAGTGTTTGTGGGCATGTCTGGTTTGGCCCTCCCCTCTCTTTGCCACGATGCTTTTTGGGTGTTCAAATCTCTGTCATCTTGACAACAGTCGGGTGATTCCTACATAGGAAATATTTTCAAGTCAGGACAGGTTGCGGCCATCAGAATTAAAATGTTTTGCAACAGATTGTTTGAGCTTCTCAGCTGTAATTGCTGACTTGCGGTTTCTAAATCATGTACGAAGGTCTGTTGTTCTTTTCTTTCCAGCATAGTGACCGTGGTATCCATTGTTGTTTCCATTCAATAACAGGCATGATGTTGTTGGCCTTGCGCCGGTGAGCTTCTGTTTAATTAAGACCAACTATTTACAGTCATTTTGCTTTTGGAGGGGGCTGTTTCCCGAAGGCAATAGGACAACTAGATTCACAAGTGACGTGATCCAAGACTGACAATGGGCGGTTTTATTTCAGGACTCGGCTCACAGATCCACTTTTAGGCAAATCCACACATGGGCTAGGAATAGGGTGGCCATAACCTCTCCAACTGGACAGTATTTCCTGCAGAGAAACTATCTAATCCCAGGATATCAGGCAGAAGAGAGAACTTCTGAATATAGAGTCTTGACCCTAGCACCCCACGGCCTCCGTCTTGGGAACAATACTCACAGCACAATCCTGTGCATGTCTGCTCAGAACTAACTAAGCCCCATTGAATTCAATGGGACTTACTTTCAAGTAAGTATGTCTAAGGCTGCAATCTTAAGTGTGTCTAAGGCTGCAATCCTATACTGTACACACTTACCTGAATAGACACACATTTATTTTTTATTTTATTTATTTTTCACATGTTTTATACCGCCCTTCCTCCAAGGAGCTCAGAGTGGTGTACATATTTCCTCCCCTCCTTTTGTCCTCACAACAACCCTGTGAGGTAGGTGGGATTGAGAGATAGTGACTGGCCCAAGGTCACCCAGGAAACTTCGTGGCTGAGCGGGGATTTGAACCTGGATCTTCCAGGTCTAAGTCCGACTCCCAAACCACTACACCAAGCTGGTCTACACATAGGCCTGTGCTCTCGTTCATTCTTTTGCATTGTGTCCTTCTGCTGAGAATTCCACCACTCTCCACATTCTTCACACTGGATGGACCGTTGCCAAGGAGAGGTGGAGACCAAAACAGCCGGCTAATGAAAAAAAAAGTGGTCTTGGACATAAAGATGCTCAGAGGGTAGCGGGGTGTGTGTGTGTGTGTGTGTGTATGTACATGCACACAGCCTAACATACACACCCTGACCTACCTCATAGGGTTGTTGTGAGGACAAAATAGGGGGTAGGGGAAGAAGCCTGAGCTCCTTGGAACCAGAGTGGGCTTGGGCTAAATCATCAGTGCTATCTAAACCCACCCACCCATGCATACGTAGGAGCACAGGCACGCACACCGTGGGTGACCCTGAAAGGCCCCCTCTTCTTCCCTCGGTCCGGGTAGCAGAGATGAGTGATGCATGCGAGGCTTCCTCGCTCCCTCCCACCCACGTCAGAATTGCACCCTGTTCTTCTTCTGCCCGCGCTTCCAGGGTTGTGTAGGGCGTGTCGTCTCTCCGCATCACGATCGGATGATGGGGGAGCTGATGAGTCACGGGTGGCCTGTTGTGTGGGGCGGGGAGAGGGAAGGAGAATGGCGGCAGCGGCAGCAGATGGAGGTGCCGGCTGGAGCGGGCGTGCCTTCCTAATCCTGGGGGCTCCTCCAGAGACCAGCTTCTTAGGCACCTTGGGAGCCTCCCTTCCTGCTCACAAAGCGAGTCTTGTTTGCGGCTTTGTTCCTGGGAGGGAGATCGGCTCTCTCTGCCCCATCACTACAGAGAGACCCTCCCTGACGTCTTGCGACTGACTATCATGTAATCGATTCATACACTCATATTGATTACAAGACAGGCGAATTTAAGGCTTCGCTGTTATTTAACTGTAAACCACCACCCCCAGCATTTGCTTGTGGGGCTTCCTCCCCCAGAGAGTCATCTGACCGGTCCTTTTGGGAAACAGAACGCTGGACTAGATAGCCTGATCCAGCAAGGCTGTTCCGATGACGGTTCGGAGTGGAGCCTCCCTGTTCAGGGGCAGTCAACCTCAATAATGGGAACAGTGCTGGGTACAGAGGGGGCTGCTCTGCCTTTCCACCTTGCTCGTGAGCATCTAAAGGATTTTGAAGCCTGACCAGATAGTTCTGCTAGGGTCCTGTCCTGGGGGGCGAGTTTCCGAGATGGCTTTTCAGATTGGGGGGAGTGCGAAGCGAGGCTGCAGCCACGTGCAAAGGAAGAGAGTGGAGAGGGATGTGTCCCTGCTAGGGAGGGGCTGTCCCAAGCCAATCGCTGGCGCCCCTGCGGCCAAGCCCTCTCCTTGTAAAAACCGTCGCGGTGGCCACGGAAGCTCCATTCATTCGTTCATTCATTCAGCTGGCAGCGATCGCGCCTCTCGCCTTGGTGGGGAGACTCTGTTGGCTTCCATGCGGCTCCTACTCGCCTCCTTCATGCTGCTGCCCGCGATCGCCAGGGCGCTGCTGCCCGGAGCCCCCGGCAGCGGCACTTGGAGCAGGGCCAACACCTTCTGCCATATGGTCGCCACCTCCGGGGGCCGTAGGTTCCTGAACTTCCTGTGGCGACGGCCAGACGGGGCGCCCCCGATGCTGGTGCAGAGCGCCTGGGACGCGCGAGGACACCTGCTGGAGTGCGCCGGGCGGGCGGAGCCCTCCGTCACGGACTTGTACTCGACTCTGTGCGCGCAGCAGCCTCGTCCCAGGAACCACCGACGGCGCGGCCGAGACGGCAGCCGCTTGGAGCACGCTTTCTGGGGGCCGGAGCTGCAGCGGGAGCTGTCCGCCTTGGAGGCGCAGAAGGGCTCCTGCAAGGGGCTGAGGCATCTGGGAGAGGTCGCGACTTCCGGAGGACTAGGGGTCCCGGAGGCGGCGGCACCGAGGCGCACGCGGGTGAGACGCGGCTGGACTGTGCCCGGGACGCTTTGGTGCGGAGCTGGAGACTCGGCGGGGAACTTCTCCGAACTGGGTAAGGAGGCAGGAGGGCGCTACAAGCAGGCGTTTATTCCGCCGCACAGTGGGACTCGCTTCCGAGGAAGCCTGCGTGGGGCTGCGCTGTCAGGCAAGGGGGCTCTGCACCTGAAGCCCCCCATTCGCCCAGCAGCGCGCCTTCTCCAGGGTTGGGGTCTCTCTAGGACAGGAACCTTGCTTGCCCCTCATCTCTTTGACTTGCGAGCGTTTGGATGAAAAGCCATCTAGCTGTATTGATGGCAACTATTCCCCGGGCCCTCCGTGGGGGGGGGGGGGCAGCGCATGTGCTCAGCTCTGCCACTGAGCTCCCTCCCACCCACCCCTCCCTGGCTGCTCTTCACCAGCTGAGGAGGAGGAGAGCCCAAGAGATTCTGGGGCTGAGCGGTGGCTCCGAGAAGCCTTGCTTGGAAGCATCCCAGCCCAGCTTATCTCCCAAAGGGGAGGAGCTGGGCTGCTCCTCCAGGTCAAAGGCGGCATCACCCCCTTCCAAAGCCTTCTGTTTGCTCTCCTCGACTTGAAAGAGTTTCCGTCGGTTTCCCCGCTCTCCCTGCCCCTTGAAACCTCTTTCCCTGTTGGCTTGATCGGATTCCAGGTTGGCCAGCAGCAGCAGCAGCCCCCGTCACCTGGTTCGGTCCCTCCCGCTTCTGATTAAAAAAAATAATGATGGAGGTTGGCAGGGTGACCGATGATGCCTTGGTCTGAGAAGTACCATTGGAAAGGCTGGGGAGACAGATACCCTGTTGGAAAGGAAGGATGCAGCATGTAAATGGAACCAAGCATTACATTAGCCCTTTTTGCAGCTGCAGCACACTGCTGGCTCAGGTTCAGCTTGTGGTCCGCTAAGGATACAGCCCTAGACACAATTCCCTAGAAGTAAGCCCCATTGAACACAATACAACTTCCTTCTGAGAAGACTTGCCTAGGATTGCACTGTAAAATACATAGATACTTTTTTTATATGCTGTTGCCAAGTCTGGTCTTCCCCGTCGGGTACTTTGTGCCTCTGGGTTTTTGGGGTCCTGGATGCAGGACTTTACATTTTTCTCTGTTAAACTTCATCGTGTTGCTATGGGCCCCTCTGATCAAGCCCGTCCAGATCATTTTGATTCCTGATCTGGGTGTTAGCTATCCCTCCCCCCCCCCTTTGTGTCATCTGCAAATTTGATAAGGATTCCCTCTACCCCTTCAACCAGGACATTGATAAACATGTTGAACAGCACAGGTCCCAAGGCAGAGTCCTGGGGCACTCGCTCCACTTGCTACATTTGTCCAGGCGAACTTGGAGCCAATTGCAAACAACGGAGAGCCAGTCGGCAAGGAACGGAGCCTTCTGACCGTGCCGTGCGTCTCTTCACGTTAAAACATACTGTCGTTTAAAAGTTGAGAGAAGCGGCTGCCCTGGCAGTCTTAGTGAATTAATCTTGCCCATCTCTGGATCAGACAGGAGTGAGTGATCAATCATCCCGCCAATCACGCCAGTTTCTAGGAAACGTCCCCATTTCTCAACCAGTCATTGCACCACCGCTGAAGGTGTTGGCGTCATACTGCTGTGTCTCCTGAACAAACAGTCCAGGATTTCTCTTGTGGAGTCTCCAGCTTCTAATATCCCGTAAGCTTGGAGGGGGAGGGAGGCTCAGGCTGTCACTCATCATTGGCAGAGATCCCACCTTGCCGGGAAGAAGATCTCAGGGTCTCTGGGAGTGGGAAAGGCTCCTTTTCAAAACCCTGGAGAGCTGCCTGCTGAGCTAAGTCAGCTCTGTCTTGTCTTGTTCCTTCGCTTTACACACCGAGCGAGTGCTGCTGAAAACGATGGCTTTAAAGCAGGCTGAAGATCACTGAGTTTGAAAGCGAGACGCACTATCAGCTCCATATGGAGGGGGGGGGGGGAGAATTATACCACCACTGCTCCCGAGTTCACCATTTTTCACTGCCACGGTGCCACTCCTCACCATGGTGGTACTCCTGTGGATGGCTGGTGTGGCTACTGTTCTTTCCCCCCCCCCCGTAAGTCCCCTGGAAATGATTGACCTGCTCAGGGAGGTTCATGGTTACTGTAGTTTTGGGGGCGATGCCAATGTACAGAGCAGAAGGGGGCACTAGTGATGCCGGGTGTCCCCTGGGGATTCACCTAGATTCCATATACCCTGTGGCCTTCAGACCTGCTCTGAAGCTTTGGAAGGAAAAACCATTCCGCTCATCCCTGGCAATATCCTAGTTCTCTCCCCCGCCCCCCCCCCCCCCGCATGAATGTCATCCACAATGCTCTGTCCTGCTACCTGGCCGAGAGTGCCAGCTCAGTGGAGGGAAGGAAACGTCGCCCTTTCCAGCACAAGCCTAGATGCATGTCTACTCAGAAGTAAGTCTAATTGAATTCCATGAGACTTGCTCTCGGGGAAACGTGTGTCTAGAATTGCAGCCCTGGTTGCTCATCCTTGCGGCAACAACATTTTGCTTGTCTAGCTGAGAGCGCAAGCAACTTATTTGGTGGGGCCACTGTGAGGTCCAGGAAGCTGGACTAGATGGGCCCTTGGCCTGATCCAGCAGGGCTCTTCTGATGTTTGTATTTTCCTGTGAAACTAGTCGCTTGTGCAATATTTTTTTCATGACCATTGCAAGGTGCAGAACAGAAGGTGGTTTCTTTACACCAGTGTTTCTCAAACTGTGGGTCAGGACCCACTTGGTGGGTCGCGACCTGATTTCTGATGGGTCCCAAGTGATGGAAAGATTAGATAAGTAATTGCCACAAGCCTTGAGGCTATTCAAAAATCAGATAGCTACTAATTGCCCTTCAAAGAACTGAGCCCCTGCAGTTTGCAAGATAGCTGCTAATTACCCTGCAAGCAGGTGAGCTCCTTACTTGTAAATAAATTTATTTATTTATTTCTAGATCATTTTTTTTAACTCTCATAAAGCTAGGTGGGTCCCGATAGAGTGTCATTTTAAAAAGTGGGTCCTGGTGCTAAAACGTTTTGGAACCACTACTTTACACCATTGCACTGGCCCTCAAATATCTTCACTACAGACTTGGAATCTGAGTAGCTGAAAACTCTTGTGAATTCTTGTGCCCTCCTCTCCCGTTCTATAGCGTTTTTTGCCCTAACCAGCCTCTGCAGGCATGCGGTCTTGGAATACCAGATGTTTCTCACTGAAGTTCTCTGTGTTCCAACAAGAGTGTGGGTTGCCTTTTGGGAGCTGCATTGGATCAGTGATGGGGACTCGAGTCAAATGACTCGACTCGCAAGTGTGACTTAGCCACTTTTTCCCTGACTCGTACTCGTACTTGTACTCGTGACCCACTGACTCGCACTCATACTCGCACTCGTGACCCACGGGACTCGTACTTGACTTGCACTCGTGGGGGTAACGACTTGCCATTTCCAAGTCATTTTCCTTTAATGGCCGGCATCAACGCAGGCAGGCAAGCAGGCGCAGTGGAGACCTCGGAGGAGGAGGGCAGCAGGGAGGAAGGGTTTTCAAGGGGGTGGTAAAGCAAGCTTGGCTCTGAGTCCCCCCCTTTTGTTGCTGTCTGTTTGGCATTGGCCACGACTCCGAGCACGAGGGGTGGGGAGGAGTGAGGGAAAGCGAAGCTGCCGCAGCGGTTCCTCCTCATTGACCAAAACTCCGAGCCCAAGGGATGCTTGGCTCAGCAAGGGGAAGGTGCAGGGAGGGAATAATACAGTAAATGGTTTGAATGTAGACACGCTTGTTTTTCCCAAACCAGATGGGTGGTGACAAGACTGAGAGGTGAGGGAAAGGGCATAGGGGGAGCCAAGTGGGTGCTTTAAAAGTCTCAGAGGTCCCCACATACACCCCACACACAGACACCCACCCACCCCATTTTCAGGGGAAAAGCCATTTTCCCCAAAGTGACTCGACTCGTGACTTGTGACTCGTGGTTTCTGGCCTTACTCGTACTCGACTCGCACTCGTGCAAAAATGACTCGCACTTGACTCGTACTTGCCCAAAAATTTTGACACTGACTCGCACTCGGACTCGCACTCTTGCAAAAATGACTCGTACTCGCACTCGTGACCTAGTTACTTAGATACATCCCTGCATTGGATACCAATTCCCCCTGTTGCCCATTGCTGCCTTGAGTGTATGTTGGGTAATGAGCAGACAGCAGTCTTCCCCAGCACAGTGGAATCCACAGTTCTTCTGTCCATAAAGTGCTATCTTGCTATTCTGCAGTCTGAATTGGGGTGGTGATTTTGCAAGCAAGTGGCACAGACAAAAGCTGATGGGGGGGGGAACGCTCAATGGCTCAATGTGCTGCAATTAGCTGGGGAGAAGCTGTATGTGTGCATGAAGGCGAAATGGCACACTGCAAAACTCAAAGGGAAACGCGCAAAGGGCTTCTGCTGGAACTTTGTCAGTGATGGTAATTGGCAATTAAGGTCTAAAAGCATCTAGTGTAAACTAGTGTGATGGCTTCCTTGCTCATTTGGTGTACAGGGTGGGAGGGGGGGCGACAATGACTTTGCTGTCCAAATTAACCCCTTCTTGTCTTGGTCTGCTGTATGATCATGAACCAATTCAGACCATTGTTTCATCTGGCCCAGGGGCTCTCAACCTTTTTCACCAAGTGTACCCCCTGGCACGGTCAAATGCTTGAAGTATCCCCTGTGCCAATTAATTAATTAGCATTAATTAATTAATTTAATGTAAAATTTAATCATTAAAATTACTTGGCTTACACTATTAGCCACCACTACCCCTTTTCCCCCAATTCTAGCCCAATAAAAACCCCTGCCTGAAACTCTGAAGAGCTGCTGCCAGTTCGTGAGGAAAATCCTGAGCTAGACAGACTCAGTGGTGGTCTGACTCAGATGGCAGACACACCCTGAGTCACCCACTCTATGTAGGCAGCTGCCTATATTCTCACGCCTGTGTAGGAGGAGGAGGATTCAGGACAGTTGGAAAGGCACATCATGAGCAGCAAGGTTGTGAGTGCTCCTTCACCGAAGCCCCTCCTGCCTGTCACTCCAACCCTGACGTAGGCACAAACTCTGGGTGATGATGTTAGACTGATTCCAGCTCCTTCCATTCCAGGAGTTTTCCAAGGCCCTGATGTCTGCTGCCGAGAGCACGACCAATGTGAAGCTCAGATCTCTGCCCTGGGCTATGGGTACGGGATGCGCAACTTCCGCCTACACACTATTTCGCACTGTGACTGCGATGACCGGTGAGTACACTGGGGTGTGGGTACTGCATAGGGGAGGCACCCTTAGACTCAGAAGGTGGACGGACATGGGTGGTTCTTACCCAAATACTTGGAGAACTTGCACAGGTTCCCACAACCGTGCCTCGCAAGGGTTCCAACCTGCATCCACACAATACACAACGCACCCTGGTCCTGACAGTCTCTCTGCTTGGTCAACAGGTTCCGGCAGTGCCTGATGACCCTCAACGACACCATCTCCAACTTCATTGGCGTCAGTTTCTTCGACCTGCTGGAAGTCCCCTGCTTCACCCTGGAGGAGAGCGAGGAGTGTCTGGAATGGCACTGGTGGGGCGGGTAAGTGTCCCACCTCCTGGGGTCTCCGAGCTTGGGGTGGGCTTTTTCCTGATGGTGACACACAAGCAGGTTGCCCAGGGGACTCCCTGGAGTGACCAAATGACCAGGGGCCTGTTCCAGAGGCATTTTCTATAGATGCTGGTGAGGGTGCGGGTGAGGGTGCGGGTGGTGAGGTTCTGTTCACCCCTGCCTGAGAGACAGTGGTGATGGAGGGCTGACCTGATCCATGGAGCTCCTGCTCTTATTCCTCCTTATTTTTTTATTTATTTTTCACATTTTATACCGCCCTTCCTCCAAGGAGCTCAGAGCGGTGTACATATTTCCTCCCCTCCATTTTGTCCTCACAACAACCTTGTGAGGTAGGTGGGGCTGAGAGATAGTGATTGGCCCAAGGTCACCCAGGAAGCTTCATGGCTGAGCAGGGATTTGAACCTGGATCTTCCAGGTCTAAGTCCGACTCCCAAACCACTACACCATCCTTCCCTTGCCAGGTGTAAGAAGTATGGCCCGATGCCTTTGGCGCGCTTGGTGGAACAGAGCCGATACCACTACATCCCAGCGTCCAGTGAGAAATCCGATCCAGTCGCACCTCTGTCCCACCCTGGAAGGCATAGGGGGAAAGGGAGGAAGCACCGGCCAAGAAACCAGAAGCGTCTCAGTCAAGAGAGGCGACATCCAGAACGCTCCAAAGTTCAGACTTCTACCACCCCACTGATCCCCGTCGTCTCAGAGCTGAATCGGATCACTCCCTCCCAGGTCCCAACAAGCCAAAGGACTGGCCCCATAAGCAAGGGGGCGATGCCATCACCATCCACCTTTGGGGCCACAACCGCAGCAGGCTTGTTGAAGATGAATGTCACTCCTGTGCCTGAGTTTCCAGGCATCCGGCAAACCTCCATGGGAGAAGCAGACCTGCCAGCTGCAGCCGTGCAGAAAGGGAAGACCATCTTGGGCACTGGTGGACACAGACACACCACCACATCGAGCAACCTCGGTGAGTGACCGGCTGTGTGCATGGTGCATGCGTGCACATACGTTTTAGGAGGTACCCAACCACGGGATTATTATTATTATGAATGGTGTGGAGAGGGCAGCAAAAATATTCTCTCCCTTTCTCAGAATACCTTCATGCAATGCATGGTTTAGCTGAGGAACTCGTTGCCACAAGATCGATGGCCCCTGGCTTAGATGCCTTAAAGGGAGATGAGACAAATTCATGGAGGAGGAGAAATTTTCTCAGAGGCTATGGGTCATGGTGGCTAAGTAGAACCTCCATTCAAAGTGACTGTATTGCTCTGAGAACTCGATGCTGAAGAGGAGAGGGCTGGTGCCTTCTCAGCACCTGCCTTTGGGCTTCTGGGAGGTGTCTTGTTGAGCCCTGTCGGAAACTGGACGCTAGGCTCGATGACCGTTTGGTCTGATCCAGCAGGGCTCCTCATATGTCCTTAATACTGTTATCCAGTGACTGTCATTATCATGCCCGAACCGACTGCTAAAAGGAAGGTCTCTTTCCCACAATGCATAGCTAACTTATGGAATTCACTGGCAAGTTCATGGCAGTAGCCATTGGCCTTTGCTTTGAAAAGGACATTTCATGGAGGGAGATGGATCTATCAATGGCTAGGGACCAGGGTGGCTAAATGGAGCTCCCCTAGAATACCAAGTTCTGGGCCCAACCCACAAGGGAGCACAGTCTCATGTCTTTCTTGTGCTTTCCCAAAGGTACCTGGTCACCGTTGGAAGGAGCTAGCTAGACTACTGGGCTGTGGCTCTGAAAAGGGTAGTGTGTGCGTGTGCGTGTGTGATGTTTCTCCTTCCTGTTCCATAACTGCTGTCCATTACATTACCAGCTTCATCGCAAAGCTGCAGTTGCTACCGACGCTTGGATCAATGCCCATACAGGATCATGCCCTATGAGGTCAAATACCAGCTGCGCAACCAGGACTCCCGCACCCTCTTCCACTGCAACTGCACCCGCAGGTGAGTGCAGCTGCTCTCCCACCAATAATTGCAACATTATCCAGACCCAGTGGGGTGGGGGAGCGAGATCCATGGAACAAATCAACGTAGGTGGGGTGCTGGGGAGGTCCTGACCTGTTTTCTCCCTGCAGGCTGGCCCGGTTCCTGCGCAAGACGAAAGGCCCCAATGAGGTGGAAGGGGAGGTACTGTCCGACTACGTCTCTTCCTCCTGTTTTGTCCTGCAAACCCCGCCAGGTTGCATGGAGGGGGAGGAAGAGGAACCCAAGTGAGTGCAGCAATTGTGTGTGATGCTGTGGGAGGGAGGTGGGTTTTTTTCAGCCATCGACAAGAAGGGAAGCAAGAGGCAAGACCTCTACACTGTACGAGCCCCAGGCTCTAAGACACAACTCTTGGGTCATGCACAGCTGCCCTGTGCCCCAAGGGGGCGCTTCAGTATCTTCTGAGTTGTATTGAATTTCCCTGACTGGGCACTGGGGTCATGAATCCCCCCCCCCCCCCTAAAAATTTCCCCTGGCTTCTGTGTCCTGCTGGTGATATCCAGGTCACAGCAAGGCTTGCGATGATGCCTTCTTGCCTCTAGGTGGCAGCACCAGACCACACTGGAAAGGGACAGTGTCAGGAAAAGACAAGCTTCCAGAGCTGTGTGGCCACCTAGCCCATGATTGGCTGCCCTTGTCTGGGGGTCACAGCAAGACCAGCAAAGGCTATTGGCCATGCCTGACGATCTTGAGGTCCTTTGAACTGGAGATGTTGCCGGTTGAACCTGCTCTGCCCTTGAGTTAAGGCTCTTCTCCTACATAGAAAGGTCCCTTAGACTGTGTCCAGGTCTTGTCTCCACTGATTGACATCAACCCTCCAGGGGGTCTTTCCCTGCCTTACCCGGAGCTGCTGCCAGGTCAACTTGGGGCTGAGTTAAGGCTCCTCCCCAGAAGTCAAGGCTGTTGCTGGCTCCTAGCACAGGAGGGTGGGATTGAAAATCTCAGCCCCACGCATGCTGTAACTATTGCAACTCAACCATGGCGTCTTCGGAAAGGTGCAAAGCAAAATCCTTGCATTGGCCCAGGAAGGGATGCTGCTACTTTCATCCCTGTAGGCCGCCGCTTATCCGAGGCATAAGTCCACATGGCAGAGGGGAAACTGTCACGAGCTGGTGGACTGATGTGGCTGAAGTCTCTGCGGGAAGCGTGGTCAAGGCCCAGCGCCTCCTCGGCGGGTCTCCCGCCACACGAGTGGACACGCAGGAAGGGTTGCCCACAGTTAACCTGCTGCATTTTCCTCCCACAGCTGCATTGACATTGGCCAAGCCGTCCTGACCCCTGCCCGGCACCTCACCAACCGGCTGACCCGGAAGCACGTGGGGAACTCCCTCAAGGTGAAGCGCCAGGAACGGATGCCCCCGGACAGGCCCCTCCTCCCGTTGTTCGAGAAGTGCATGCAGCTGGTGCAGGCTGCCCGTCACGCCGAGCCCCACTGACCCTAGGGCTGCAGTCTGCATACGGACAGAGGGCTGGCGGGGCCCAGCTGAATGCGCAAAGGAGGCTCCCTGGCTGGCACCTGGATTGCCCAGGGCCTGGTGTGAGGTTGGGGTGGCTGCGTTGACTTTTCTGCTGGCCCGGGCGTGGGCGGCATTGCCAAAAGAGCGACGGGATGACTGCATGGCCCCGGAGGCAATATGCAGCCGTCATCAACTCCCTGCCTCACGGAGCGAGGTTATGCCCTGATCTGAAGAGAGGTGGAGGCTGAGACCAGCCTCCGCGGACCGTTGGTATGAAGTTGACCAGACTCCAGGGACAGCCGCCCCCCAGTACCTGTGACGGCTTTGGGCATCTTGGCATGGAAGAGGCTTGGCTTGGATGATGGTGCTAACTAAGAGACCAGGGCGATGCCTGGGGGAGCAGGACGTCCGGGCCTGGTGCTCGCACTTGTTGTGCCCCTGTTCCTGGAACAAGCACAAAGACCCTCTTGCCACAGCAGCAGCAGGGGCCTCTCCTAGAGGGGATGAAACGTGTGCTGTAGTAGGTCACCTACCAGCACAAACAGACCTGACACTCCCCTGGCATGGAGGGCAGGGACTTTGCGACTTGCCGGTAATTTATTAGGAGGAGCCTGTGGCCCACAGCGGGTTGGGTGGGTTGCCAATGAGGTGACAATAAAGACTCTCCTGCCTGGAGGAAGCGCTGGCGGTGCCCTGCTTCGGAGACGAGGAGGCGGATGTGGCCGAGAGCTATGGCCAGTCAGCTTATTCGCCGCTGCGACCGTTTGCGGGGGGCTTGTGGCAGCGGCCTGCCCTGTGCCTGGCATACAGACCCCCCCCAGTGCAGCAGTGGTGTAGGTTCCATAGATGATTTATTGGAAAGAGGGCGGGGGCGGGAGAGAGAGGTAGGACAGATTGCATCAACTCTGAACTCGTCCCAGCGAAGGTCATTAATCTGCCTTTGGGGAGACCAGCCCCCCTCCTCCCCTCCCCTTCCCCCCAACCCCCCCGGGCAGCTTTTGTCATTCTGGTTTTTCCAAGGCACCCTTGGCCAAACCAAGGCCAGGAAACCCGACTGGCCCCGATTCAGTGTTTTGTGTTAGGCTTCAGACCTCAGAGCTCCAGAGGGCTCAGGCCCTGGGAGAGTGGGGGTTGGGACCGGCTCCCTGCCCTCTTCCGTGGCATTCAGTGCGTCCCCTCCAGCTGTGCCCCTCTCACTCAACCCACAGGCCTGGTGGCAGCCTACTGGAGGATGGTCTACAATGGTCTGCTGTACTAGACCAGGCCTGTGCTGCTCCAGCTCTGAAGCGCTCTCTTATCTTGTCCTTCACGTTGGGTTTTATCTTATTGCTTGGCGCCTCCCTCCATGCTTGGTGACCCAGGGCCCTCCAGTCACTGGTTACGCAGCAGAAACCAGCCCCGACAGCAGCAACGCCCCTCCTGCTCCTTCCTCCCTTGAGCAGGCGCTGGGTTCGAGTCTACTCATGCACTCACCTGCCTAACTGAGCCTTGGAGTGGGAAGGGGGAGCTGCCGCTCCTGACAAGACTGCAGGACGCAAGCAGAGTCGGTGCCAGAAGGATGGACTGGGGGCTCCGTCGCAGCCCTGAACTGGGCCTTCGGTGGACAAGGAGCCTGGCCAGAGGAGGACATGATGTGATTGTTGGGGTTGCATGGCTCAAAGAGGGGGACAAGGCTGAGGGGTTGGGTCCTTGTGCTCCGTGTGGGGCAGGGTTGATTGGTAGGTAGACAGAGGCCCCCAGCTGGCAGAGCCTCCCTAGAGCAGAAGGGCCTTTTGCCCAGGTCTTACGTCACCCCAGGATAGACAGAGGTCACACAGAGTGGGGCACCGACAGGCGAGGATGGGGGGGGGAGTAACACTGCAAGCTCGCTACACAAGATGGATGGAGATGAGGCTCACCCCTCCCTCACTGTCCCATGTCCCGGCTGTGGTTGTCAGGACTTTGGGGCTCCTGCGTTCCCCCCTCCTGCGGGGAGGTACCAAAGAGGGCGCTGAGTCCTGCCGTCGGGCTGGTGGGACTCATTCTGTGGGAAGGCGGGCCCTGGTCAGAGCTCTCCCGCCGGGGGCCCATGACCTGATCAATGGTCTCTAGGCGCACAGCTGGTAGCAGGCCAAGGTTGCGGGGGTCAGCCCGTGCCAGGGGGTTTTCATCGAAGCGCCAGGCGGCCTGCAGCCGGGGGCCGCCGTGGCTCTCAGCGTTCTGTGTCGACTCCCGGGACTTGGAGCGGTGGCGGGGGCTGTCGTTGGAAAACTGGATACTGGGAATCTCACTCCGGAGGATGCCGGCACTGCGGCGGCCCTGCGGGGACGGACTGCGGCTGGCGCCCTGGTCCCGACTCGAAGACCGCAGGATCAGGCCCTGGAACTTGGCCAAGCTGGGGCTGCGGCTGCGGTGCCGTTTCATCTTCCCAGGGCTGGGGCTGCGGGATTTGGGGCCCAGGAGCACCAGGGTGCTGTCGTCTTCCTCGTCCGAAGATGGCGAACTGTCTGTAGGGCTGCTGACCTGCTCCGTGGTCGGCAGAGAAATCTAAAGAGCAGGAAGTAGAGGGGGAGCGGGGCAAGTTGAAAACCAACAGGGAGCCACCACATGAAACAGTTCCTCTATGAGCAACTACTTTCGGATGGGACGGGGCTGACACACCCAACCCCTTAGGGGGTGTGCCAAATGCTGCCCCTCACCTCTCCTCCAGTGCCCCAGCTTCTTCCCCTTCTCTTCCTGCTATCTGGCTTTGAAAAGAACAGGCAGAGACCGGGGAGAGGTGGAGGAGAAGAGAGCAGCAGGCTAGAATGTCAGGCGCTCTCTAGCCCCCCACTCTCCTGCACATTTCCTCTTCTGCTCCATTCCCCTCTTCCTTGGCGAGCCTGTGGAGGAGGAGAAGAAAGGGAGCACGTACCCCTTCCAGCCTCCTCCATTGGTCTGGCAGATGAGCCAGGCCTGGGGCCAGGGCAGCTTTGAGAAGGGCCATAGAGGGCAGAGACAACATTGCACCCCCTGTTCCCTGCCAACTTGGCGGAGGCTGGGCGCCCTCGTGCAAGGGGTGAGGTTTGGGCTTCTGCCGCCATCCTGATCTCAAATAAAGGCTCAGCTGAAGCAGCGAATAGTTGCCCTGTGGGGAAACGTTAAAAGGTCTCCATCAAGTATCCCATCGGAGGGGACTTCAGTACCGGGGCCCCCACTGGAAGGCGTCAGTGGGGGCCTAGATGGCTTTGTTTCCTTTGCACTCCAGAAGCAAAACATTAAGCATTTGCACAGCTCTTTCTGAGTGTGCAAAGCACCACTGGCGTCGACGGGGGGAAGCGGGGGGGCGGGCCGCCGGGGGGCGTCGCGCGTATAGGGGTGACGCGCGATGCCCCTTACTTACAATTTTGTGGTGCAGGTGGGCCCGCCCGCCCGCCCTCCCTTGCCTCCGTTTGGCTCCAAAATGAGGCGAAAAGGGAGCGGGGAGGGCGCTCCGCTCCTGCGCGTGATGTCACGCACGGGGGCGGAGCCTCCCCCTTAAGGGTGACACGCGCGCCCCCGCTCAGGGGTGTCGCGCGTTGTCGCGACGCCACTGCAAAGCACTGATGGAAACCGTCGCTCTGCATTTTCTTAACTATGCCCCCCTGCAGCCCAACGCTCCCCCCCCCTTTGGGAGCTCACCTGGAAGGGCTCCGTCACACCCACCAGGCTGCTGTAGTTATTGCTGTAGTAGCCCAAGATGAACTCGCCTTTTCCTTTGGGCAAAGATTCCTCTGGAAACATTAACTAATGTTTTGAAAGAGAAAAAGACAACAGAACAAGTTGGGGGGACAGGACAGAGTCAGCCGACCGTGGGGGAGGGGGGAAATGGGCACTGTACCTATTGCAATGGGGATTGCAGGAGGCTAAGCTCTCCGTGGCAAATGTTCCACCCACCAGACAATTCAGGCTGTTTTCATACCATTGACCCTAACTGGGGTGTGTTGGTCCGACAGTATATCACACACACACACACACACACACACACACCAGAGCTTCACAATCTACTCCGGTTTGGTTCTGGGTTTAATTCAAGGGCCTCTAAAGCCCTTCATGGCTTGGGAACAGGATCCCAAAAGCCCGTGTTCTCCCCCACGAGCTTGTTCACGCACCACGGTCATCACCCTAAGGTCTTGCTCTCCAGGTGGATGGTCAGAGGGGACGCCTGTCTGGGTCTTTTCGATAGCGCACCCAGACTGTGGCGGCTGCCCTCCCTCATGAGTCTCGACTGGCTCCATCGCTACCAGCTTTGAAAAGACTTGCTACGTCCTTTCTGTTCAATACCAGCGCTGCTTTGCTGTCGTTTTCTGTTTTGTTAAAAAGTCAATGCTGGGGGGGGGGCATGGGGTTTAATCTCACCCACGGAATATTGCATGTGGACAACTAGAGGGTTGGCCTTGCTTCGCCTCTCCATGTGGCGAAGTCGGATCCATCCGTCCATGCTTGCCATGCAACTGACCCCCCACTGCTCTTGCGCCCTGAAAACTCCCCCTACCTGGTAAACGTTGCTTTCGGTGTCATCCTGCTTTGCCCACACATAGCAGACGTAGTCCTTGCAGTGCCGGAAGCCCACCTGAGGGGGGGGGGAAGAAACGGTCAGGAAATGAACCGACAGCCAATCGCCAGGCCAGGGGGGCACATTCCTGGGGGGGGGGCAACCATTTTCAGCCGACTACTGTTAAAACCTCAGGTTGCCAGTTCTGAACATTGAGGATGAGGATTCTGGTACCAGGGCAAGAGTCTGCAGTGGGAACAGTCTTCGCATGGGGGTGGAACTCAGAGCAGATCCAGGGCTGGGGGCTGGCGCATGCTCTCTTGACACCAGAGGTGGTGTGCCAAATGCTGACCCCACTTACCTGGCAATGCGCCAGTCAGTCACCATTCCTCCACCTCCTCCCCCTGGATTCAAAAGAGAATCGGGGAACAGAGCAGAAGGGGAAAGGGGGGGGGGAGAGAGTGGGGGGACTGGTGCGTCTCGGACACATCTAACATCCTTCCGATGCTCTAGCCTGCCTCCTAGAGCCAAGTGGGGTTTGCTGCTGCTGCTGCTGCTCAGTGGAAACTATTCATGAAATAGAAAAGCGAGCAAGGAAGAAAACTAACCCCCCCCCCCCATTGCTTTCCTAGCAAATGGTCCACGGACACAAAATAATCCTTTGTTGACAGAGCAATTACAAGCAATCTTGAGCATTAGCTCTCCCCTTCCCGTTGTTTCTGCATCTGATCCTCGGCGCCGTAGCTTTTTGTGGCTTTGTAAGCGCTCTGAACGTGAATTATTTCGTTTTAACGCTCTGGAGGCTCTATTTGGGAAAGAAGCCGGCGAGGTTCGTGGAACGCAGCTTCTGGGTAAGTAGTACTCACGCGGTGGAGCAAGGGATCTGGAATCTGCCCCCACCCCCTTGAAGCGAGCCCCACTGCTTAGATGGCTTTAAAGGGGGATTAGGTAAATTCAAGGAAGAGGCGGGCGAGGAGGAGTCTTTTCGGGACTATGAGTCACGATGCCTAGAGGGAGCCTACAGGCTTAGAGGCAGTAAATCCCTATTGCTGGGGCGGCAACGTCAGGAGGGGGTCTTCATGCCCTGCTCTTGGGCTTCCGGGAGCTGCCTGATGACGGGCCGCTGCTGGTGAGTATCAAGATGGTGGACTAGACCGAGTTTGCTCTGGCCCGACAGACTCTTTCTTCATATGTCTCCAGAGGGACTGTGAGTACGGCAGCCGGCGCAAGGGGTTTTTTTGTTTTGCAAAAATGTTGTGGTTTTTTTTTTTTTGCAAAAATGGGAGGGGGGCAAAAAGTTGCACCTCCAAAGGGGCTAGCTACGCCCCTGGGCAGCCCTTCCTCTTGCCCCTTAGCAGGGCTCCTGAAAACACAGGACTCGGTCATAGGGACCGACTAGCCAACGTCAAGCAAGAAATTCTACCAGGGCAAACCAGAGCCTGCTCCACCCCAAACCAGACCAGACCCACCCCAGTTTTCCCCCTCCCCGCCCCACAGCCAGGGTGCCCTGCTCAGCTGGCTGCCGAAATCTCTTACCCTGTACAGGCCCATCCAGTCCCAGGAGCTGCGGTGATAAGCAGAAGAGGTCCTGTATCGGACAACGGCCTGCTCTGGTTTTGTCCACTCATCAGCCACCTGCAGCTCCACCAGGGGCACATCCGCCCGGGAAGAAAACTACCAGAAGAGGAGGAAAAAGGCCAAAACTAAGACCCAGGTCTTTGCTTTGGTTAGACATAAATACCCTCGTTGAATCACACACACACAAACTCCTATGCACAACCCACACACCGAGTCAAGAAAATCTAGTCACTGCACAACTCGAGATTTTCTTGCCAGAGGCAGCCAATGAGGAGGTGGGACAGTTCAGCAGAGGTTCCTTGGGGGCCACGGTGGCCCACCCTTTGACGCTGCCCCTGGTCCAAACTCCATTTGGTACACAACCCATAAGTTCCCCTTCCAAGGAGGAGCACACAAGAGAGCATGCCCACCTGAGAAGCAGACTCACTCACTTGCACTGAGAAAATGGAGACCACGGGCTTGTGGTCGCTCACTGTGTACTCCATGTGGCTGCAGTAGCAAAGCTGAGACACAGACAGGACACCACAGCTGGACCTCCCGGGATGCATGGGGCCACCGGAGCCTTTGATCTTCCACAGGATCCGGTCTGTCCAAGCCGGTTTCCGCTTCTTGGCACTGGTGAGGCACACAAGGCAGATGTGTTGTCAGAGGACTGGGAACCTCCAAACACAGCCACAACTTGGACTCGGGAGACTGGAACTCAAGACCCTGCTTGACTATGAAGTTTCCTCAGTGAACTTGGGCCAGTCTGTCACCATCTTTCAGCCTAAGCAACCTCACAAGGCTGTTGTGCAAATAAGATGTGGGGGGCCATGCACTCCTAAGCGCCTTGCATTTATTTTCAGAGGGCATTAAAGTAAGAATTGCCCCCTGGGAGTCCACCACCTACACCTACAGTAAGAATTGCCCCGCTCTCAGGGGAGTCTGTCACCTACATTGCTACAAGAGCCCCTGCCCTGGGTCTGCCTTCAGCCCATTCAGGAATACATACCTGGTATCATACATGTTGGTTCCCACATCGAACTTGAACGTTGGGGGAAAGTTGAGTGGCCCCTCTTGGAAGCCTTTCAGGATGGGCCATGTGCTCTTAGCAATGTTCAACTGCACACGAGGGAGAGAGGGAATATGAGGACACATGGCTGCAGGAGACGTGCAAGCACACAAAAGAGGCTGGTCTTTGGGCCAGTTTTCTTGCAAGCACCTCTTATAAGAGGCCCACCACAACCAGCCCTAGGTCAACATGGCTGGATAGAACGTTGCATCATTCGCACTCGGGACCCTTCCCGAGATTAGCGACAGGAAACATGAAACAAAACAGAGCAAATAGATGTGGGAGAAAGCACCGTTTTTCTTTCTGTAGATTACTTTGAGGAGGGGAACCAATCTGTTTCTCGCGCAAGGAAGCGGGAAGCAGATTTGTGGCTTGCATCGGTGGCAGGCTGGACTTGAGGGGAGGCGGTGGTGGCTGAACTGGGGTGAAAGGCACCCCGAATCCACCGCCCTCTCAGGCCCCTCGCAATCTGCCATTGATGCAACTCACATCAGGTGGCTGAAAAGCACACAGGGATTATCCTTGTATTCTTTTGTTGGGCTAAGGCAAATGTCAGGAACCAGGAAACTCTGGCAAGGGATCGGGTTACAAGGTGGGGAGGAAGTGATGAGAAGGCCTATCAATCTTAGATGAGGTATCAGCTTGCTGCCCTTCTTTTCTCCCACACCAACAAAGAGCAATTCTTTCCATCACTTTTGCAACACACTCAGGTCAATCATTCTCCAGCAGTCGGAATTGCTTTTCTGTGCTGACCAAAAAAAAAAAACACCACAAAACACCTTTCTATAGCCCTGAGCAACCAGCAACTAAACCAACCTGATTTTTCTTAAGTACATCTTGAACTAACCATGGAGGGTAGAATCACAGGAGAAAGAGAGCTCATTGGTTCCTCTGTCAATCCAGTCAAAATCTCCCCTCTCCTCAACTTAACCCCCAAGATCTAGCCTGCCCTTTCGAGGAGCCCTGCTTGTCTACATTCTTCTTAAACTGCAGTGGCCGGAACTATATTCTGCCCTAGTCAGTTTGCCACTCTCACCCACCCCCCACCCCCAGTCTTTCAATTGGATTCATGCCAGCCCTGGAGCAAGGGGGGAGGGGAGGAATGAAGAAGTACAACAGCAAGTTTTTTTTTAAAAAAAAAAAACACATTCCCAGTTTTTAAAAGTACAAGAATATTTTCATTTTTTTAAAATACAGCACAGTTGCAGTATTTGCAATAGTGCTATTTGTTTTTCAACTGCATACACACAGTATGTATATAAAAATAGAATGCCCATGGAGAGGGAAGAGTTCATTTTTTAAATTTACTTCTGGTGTGTTTTAATTGCCAAGAGACAGAAAAGGGAGCAAAAAATCACCCATATACATGCTCTCGCTCTAGTTTGCAAGATTCTGGAGATGTACCTCTGGAATAAAAATGGATTCTGACATTTTTTTAGTTCCGCTCTGGTAAATATATCCCAAATCGGGGACCCTTGAAATCTGGGTCAGAATCCGACACAGGTGACCTTCTTAGCATCCTTAGTCTCATGCAGTTTTTGGTCTTCAGCCGCAGCTGAAGCTCACCCGCTGGTTTAGCCAGCATCTCAAATGGTCTTAACACAGCCAGTGTGGTGTAGTGGTTAGCAGCATGTCAGACGAGGACCTGGGTTCAACTCTCTGCTCACCCATGAAGTTCACCTGGGTGACCTTGGACCTATCACCATCTCTCAGCCTAATCTGCCTCAGAGGGCTGGTGTGAGGGAGGATAAAAGGGGGAGGAGCCATGATGTACATCACCCTGAGCTTCTGGGCATGAAGGTTATACGCCGACTTACACAATGTGGAAGACCACAAACCTCCCTTCCACTAGGAAAAGAGATACCTGAACACTTTCTCCAGCCCAAAACTCCTGCAAGATGGACATGGGATCAGGGAAATCTGGAATACCAGCTAGGATCAAGGATTGGGCTCACCCAAAGCGTGCACACGCACACCTCTCCCTCTCCCTCTCCCTCTCCCACACACACACACACACACACACACACACACACACACACACACACACACACACACCCTTCACCTGGTCTTTCTCCCAGAGCTGGTGCAGAATGTTGCTGTCAATGGCGTATTTCACAAAGCGAATGTCCAAGCTCTCAATGCGGAAGTTGAGGTCCCCAAACCAGAAGACGAGGCTAGCAGGAAGAGAAGAGGGGCGCATAGGTGAGAACGCAGCACTCCCTGGCTCCATTTTATGCATGGGGCAGCCTGGCAGTACCCAGCGTCGAGTCAGAGGATTAAACAAACTCATGGCGGAGGCAATTCGCCATGACAGCCAAAATGGAACTTCCACATTCAGGAGCAGTACACCAAATGCTAGTGCAAATGAAAGGAACATGAGATGCTGTCTTCATGCCTTGCTTGTGGGCTTCCCAAAAAGCATATAGTGGCTATGGTTGGAAACGCCATGAGAGGCAGGATGGTGTAGTGGTTCAGGAGTTGAAGATCCAGGTTCAAACCCCTGCTCAGCCATGCAGCTTCCTGTGGGACCCTTGGGCCAGTCCATATCTCTCAGCTTCACCTACCTCACAGGGTTGTTGTGAGGACAAAAAGGAGGAAAGGAGCCATGTACATCACCCTGAGCTCCTTGGAGGAAGGGTGGTATAAAAATGTAAAAAATAAATAAATAAATAGGAAGTCGAACCTTTGGGCCGAGATAGCAGGGCCCTTATGTTCACATGCAGAAGGGCAAGAAGATCTCTCGGCTAGGCGTAAATGCTAGCCAGCCAAAGTGTTCCTGAATAGGCAGCTAATGGGAAGCATCCAAGCAGGGCCCTTTTACCTGATCGGGAGGGGAGGAAAAGCTATGAAACTGACCTGTACCGAGTCAGTTTCTTGGTCCATTGAGATCAATATCCTCAGCCAGCAACCCTGCAAGGCTGCAGGCAGAGAAGGGCCTTTTCCATCACCTGCTACCACCTGATCTTTTAACTAGAAAGTCCTGGTGATCTTCATAGTCTCACAAGCCTTTCTCTGTTTTCTACAACCAGATCCTAAAATCGATTTGGGCATGAAGAGTTTTAAACGGTTGTCGTTTTGCTTTAACGTTTTATTGCCTCCGTTTTGTTCTGCTGTCTTAGTGCTGCTTTAAAATAAAATAAAAATTATATTTTGTGTTTTTATCTTTGCAACTTTACTCATCCTTGCCACACACCACCTTGACATCTATCATATACATTTCTTTAAATAAATAAATAAATAAATACAGGTGGGCCCCCATATCCACTGATTCGCTATCCACGGTTTCAGTTATCCACGGATCGTGGGGACCCCCCTAGGCTTTTACGTTTTTCCCAGTAAGCTTTGTTTCTTCCTTAAAGAAACAGGATAAGGGGCAAGTAGAACGAGACTAAGTACTAGAGAGGCTCTGCAAGGTTAACAGAAACCTTGCAGAGCCTCTCTAGGACTTAGTCTCGTTCTACTTGCCTGCAGTGGAGGCTGCTTCTCTGTTTGTTTTAAGGAAGAAACAAAGCTTGCTGAAAGAAAAATAAGAGCTGGGGGGGGGGGCAAGCATGCCTGCCTGCAGGGGAGGCAGGGTGGGGGGCCCTCGGGAAACCATGGAGGGGGTGTTCGCTCTTATCCACGGTTTCAAGTATCCACAGAGGGGCCTGGAACATATCCCCAGCGGATATGGGGGCCCACCTGTACTAAGAATCAGGGGTAGTCAAGTGAAGTCATTGCTGCAGAACGTCTCCTACAGCAGAAGCGGCGATATCAATCAGCAGGAGAACTCAGGTGGATAATGCCCAAACGGGCCTGCTCCTATATCAATGGAGGAAATCAGCAGGAAGTTCTTTTCATGGACATTTCCCTTCTCGGATTAACCTGTGATTGTGAGGATGGGGAAGCCGGGCAGGGAGGGGGTGTCACCTGATCTCTTGGGTGGAAGAGTGGGATAATAGAATGATGTGAATGATGCATAAATCAAATAAAAATAAACGAAGGTCAAACATATTGCGCCGTGCGGCAGTTGCAACACACACACACACACACACACACACACACACACACACACACATCTGGAAAGAGATCAAGGAGCACGGGGGGGGGCAGCATCACGCGCCAGGGGAAGGCGGAAAGAGAGGCTTTTGCAGGGAACAGCCGCCGAGTGCGACTTTGAGGGAGAATGTAGGTCAGCGCAGGGCCAGCAGCTCCCCTGGCGCCCTGCCAACCCACTCCACTGAATGAGCCAGGTGCCTGGCATAAGAGCAGCTCTGGGTGTCAGTAGCTACTGCCTTCGGAGAAAGGGTCTCCGGATTCAAAGGGGTCGTATGTCACTGCAATGCTCTGTGCGTGCATGCGTGCGTGCGTGCACACAGACACACTCACACAAGCATTGCCATCAGCTGGCACCTGCCCAAATCAGATGGCAAAGCAGACGTGGAGAGGATGCGCTGGGGAAGGAGAATGGCAGTTCGTACAGCTCCCCTCCTTCCCTGAAAAAGTCTCCCTGATTTCATGTCTGGCAGCAAAGATTTTGCAGAGGCAAAATCCCATTCTGTCCGAGATGCTACTCTGGGGCAACCTTCAGCTGCAGGCTGATTCCTCGGCTCCCTTTTGGACCTGTACATCTGCAAACATTGATGGGCCGGCAGCGGCCCTAGCAAGGTTTGCAGGGGGTAGAAAGGTTGATCCTAAAGACCAGCCACAGTTGAGCTGTACCCCGCCGCCTGCAGGATCAAGTCCCAAGACTCAGGATCTACCAACAGAGCAGGTGGTTTGCTGTGCCGGCTTATTTTAAGATTTGTAGGCCATTTGCCCCCACTTATAAAAGCTTCAAAGCAGTTTAATGTTTAAAAAAAAATGGCAAGGAGAATAGGGCTGGGAGCCCAGCAAGTTGCCCTTCTGGCTCAGTGTGCAGACTGGAGGCGGCTCTTTGGGGTCTCCGACGCAGAACGGTCTTTCCCAGCCCGGCCTGAAGATGCCACCAGGGACTGCTGAGGCCCCTGCGGAAACCCTCTGCACACACGGTCTGTGCTCTACCCACTGGGCCACAGTCCCTTCCCCCGGGAGGCGATACTTACTCGTGGTCAAGGATCCCATTGGCCGATGGGCCCTCGAACTGCTGCATGTGGAGGATGGTGGCGAAGTCCTCTTTGCGCTGCTCGGCTTTTTCCATGTGTGCCGGCAGGTGGCAGTTCAGGAAGCAAACCATGTGGCCGAAGATGGAGAGGCGCACGCTGACCCCGCCCTTGTTGCCCTGCAGCGAGAGGAAGGCGAAGAGGCTTTGCGCAGGAGCCGGAGAGGCTTGCAAAGGAGCGGCTCGAGTGGGCTGCACCATTCAGCCACAAAAGTGAGCAAGGATGGTCCAGAGCAGTCTACCGGCATGAAGTTTAACAGGGGCAGAGGAATACTGCCTTAAGCTATAAACTCTCTCTTACATGCGCGCACACACACACACGCACACGCATGCACATATTTGGACTGCATTGTCGGAAAAGGCTCTTCTTTAACTCGTCTCTAAAAAGAGAAGTGTTGGAGCCTGGGTCGGGCCGGCCCATCTATGAAGCAGACTGGGATGGTTGCCTCAGGTGGCGGGTTGTGGGTCTGCCTCTGTCTGCCATCCTCCTCCGCCAGTCCTGCTCCTCCACCGGCACTTGGTGCTCACTGGATTTGAAAAAGAAGAGGGGAACAGAGCGGAGAGGGAAGTGGAGGAGAGGAGAAGCAAGTGGGGGGGCTACGAAGTCTTCCAAGAGACAGTCTAGTCCACCACTCTCCTCTCCTCCTCCCCTCTTCCTTTTCAAACCAGGAGGAGGAAGAGCAGCAGCAGCTCTTCACATCTGCCCGTGGCATTTGGTGTCCTGCCTGCCTCATGTGCCAGAAGATCTAGGGCCACCCCTGGCTACAGCCCAACCATCTACCCTGGAAGGAAAGTTCTGCTCTTTAGATCTAAGCAGGCTGCAGTTGCTCAATGTGGCGCTAAGCATACTCTCAGTTGTGCAACCCCAGTGCATCCTTCCTCCCTCCCCTGGGAAGAGCTTGTTGCCCATGGACTGGCAGAGAGGGGAGGGGGAAATCAGTGGGGCGTCCTTGCTTCAATAGCCGGAGTGACAGATCCATCTAACAGGGCAACTCCATTTTCCAAGGCACTCTCACACAGTCAGGCCTGCTGCTGGTATTGGTTGGAACTGAACCAAGTTCAGTGAGCCAGTTAGAGAGGCTAGCTAAAGAACAGAGTGCCTCTGAGAATGTGCAAAGGAGCATCTTTCTTCTGCCATGCAGCTCTTTGCAATAAGAGTCTCTTCACCTCCGGCGAATCCCAACTGGCCACAAATAAACTACGCATCGATCAGGCATCAGCCGGGTCTTTTCGCGGCTGCCCCAAACACACACTCACCCAGTATCCGCCCAGTCCTGTCCTGGTGCAGTCCGTCTGGATGTCCTGTAGGAAAGGCAGGTGATAGTACTTGGCAAAAACCATCAGGATGACTCCTTGCATCCGCACTGTGCTCACCTGGAAGGAGACGAGGCAGTGAGACCCAACATGTCTCCACTCAGAAAGGAGGGCTTAGCACTGAGTTCTAATCCTGAATCTCCACATAGACCTTGTGCTTAAACCCCAGCATGCAAGACCTCATTTGCACCAACATATTTAACAGCATTAGTAGGTCTTCGAGTATATCATTGTGAGATCCTTTGACTATATTCTTCAAGTCCCATGAAGAAGAGCTTTTTGGTTCCGACCGTGTTGGGACTGCAATGGATTTTTTGCTCCTTAGTCTGGCCCATTCATGAGACTGACTGAGGGGGGGGGAGGCCCCTCAGGTGGTAGAATTGCTGGAGGTGCCCACGTCTCTCCACAGCTCTGTTAGGAGAGCCTTGCAGGATGAAGTCCAAGGTCCATCCAGACCAATGCTCTGTTTCCTACAACAGCCAACCAGATGCCTCCAGGAAGCCTGTCTGCAGGGCACGTTGGTCTCCCACCACTTGCATTGACAGGTATACTGCCTCCAAACATGGAGGTTCCACTCACCCATTATGACCAAGAGCTAAACAGAAAGAACCATTCCAAGCCGTTCCACTGCATTCCCAAGGAGCCCTGATGTAGGGGCGTGTGCATGCAAGCAAGCACGCGCGTGGAATCAGGGCTGCAGGACGAAGCCGATCCAATCGAAAGCAGCAAGCCACAGGCTGTCCTACCAAATGGGATGCTGGGATGCAGCCACTCCTACTACCCTTCCTGTCCTTTGTTACCCTGATGCTCACCGTCACCATGGCGTTGCCATGGAGACAGCGATGATGTTAGCAGCAGGACGGGCTTCTAAGGTCATCCATGGAACTCGCACAGCCATGCGAAGGACTCCGCTGGCCCTGCCAGACTGGCTGGCTGTGGTACTCACCATCCCTTCTCCAAATTCCTCTGCTACCCACAGGTTTCACAAGATTTAAGTCCTAGAGGTTACGGTGCATTTTAGGTTTTACACTTTTATAAGCTGCCATATAGCGAAAGCATGAGGAGGGGGTACAGGAGGTGGCTGTGGCTGGCAAAGGTCTCCCCACTCTGTGCAAGGGGACTGAGTAAAAGGGAAAAAAAGAAAAAGGATCCCAAACTGACCATCTACCCGAAAGAGCAGATTCGCTTTGAAGGAGCCACAACTACATCCAACTGTGCCCTCCTGGGGCAGACTTTAAAAACACGCACATGCGACTCTCTTCCCACTTCAATTTTCAAGCAACCATCATACTAGAACGCTGCACTTGGAGTTGTGTTCCACAGAAGAAATGCCAGCGTCTTTGGAAATCTATTACTGAAAGCATAATGGAGCTGCAAAGTCAGGCTAAGGCAAGTCCCCGAGAAGCAGCAAACGGGGCAAAGCCCATCCCTGCTTCACAGGAGGGGTGGTGGTGGTGTTTACAGTGCTTTTCAGTGTATGGGAGAGTGCACCACTGGGGGGCCCCATAGGGCTTCTTCCCCAGGGCAAAAGCTAGAGGCACCACTGCTTACCAGTACAAAATTAAACGGACTCAGCACATCCATGAAAAGTTCACTCCACTGGTCAGTGAAGAGAGCATCTTTCAGCCGCTTGTTGATCATGGAGTTGACCTCCTGCAACCTGCAGACAAGATCAGAATCATCCATCAGTGGGTCCTGGGAAAGGAGAGCCCCCTGCCCCCCAACACTTCATAGAGGAAAACAGGGACACAGTTGTGCACTTTATACCCCAATTCTCACACTGTTGGGGTTTTTTTAAAATGAAAAAGTTCCCAGGGTTCTAGCCTTCCCTTTGCATAGACGAGTTCTATGCAAATAGAACACTTATTGTAAAAAAAAAAAAAAAATCCCTATGGGGGTTTAGAAAGCCTGCCTGGGAAAAATGCCTTGAATAAAGTCTGAGGAGAAATCTGACGACATAGAAAGGTGATATATAAATACAGATAAATTAGTAGTATTATCTGTCTCTAGCCAAGACTCCTCATCACCTCAAAAGCCCAGATACGCGGGTGCTGCAAAGTTAGGAATGGATGGAGCCTCTGCGGAAACTTTGGGCTGACCAAACCATTTGCATTTCTGCTGTTCAGCTCTCTGAAGTCCTGTTCTGTCTACTTGGGATTTGCCATTACGGCACATTGGCCTGAAGGCAGAAGAGAAGGATCCGCTTCATTTGTTAACTCTCTCTCTCTCCCTCTCCCTCCCTCCCTGCTCAGCTCAATTCATTTTAAAAGTGGTTCCTTCCACAAGGAGCACAAATAGCTTGCAACGAAAGCCAACAGGCACTCCGATGCCTGCCAAATCAGACCTCAGTGCTGTAATTCAGGGATTTTTGCCTCCAGCTCATAACTTTAGCAGGTTGTGGAGAGCAAGAGAGAGAGAGAGAGAGAGAGAGCCTTTTGCTGAATAAGGGATGGGGAGCTTTTAAATCATTGGAGCCGGCAAAGAGAAGACAGAACTGTGCCCTGGCGTCGAGAAGGAGATACTGCTGCTTTTGGGCTGGTGTATGCCGATGGCTTGCCGATGGAAGCCAGGCTTTCGTCCTCCTGGGCTGTGTGCGAGATCTTCAGGTCTGCCCTGAAGTTTGGATGGCTACAGCCTCCCTCTCAGGCTCTTCAGAAGGAGGAGCAAATTCGGGGCCAGAACTAAAGGGAAAACCCGTCTTCTTTGGGGTTGGAAAAAGAGCTTTTGCTCTGCTCTCACAGTCATCAACCTGACCTCCAGCCATCGTTCACAGTCAGGCAATGCTCCCTGGTGCGCCAGGGGCCAACCCACTAGGCTCCCAGGCCCTGCCCAGGAGTCTCAGGGAACCTGGTAGCCCTATTGGGTTGCCAACTACCTCTCTGGCTCTGCTTCTGTGCCTTTCGTAGAGGGTTTTAAATGCAGACCTTTAGCAAGGAAACGTTCAGCCTGAGCAGGCTGCTGTTAAAGGCACAGGAGCAGGGTAAGTTAAAGAAGGGGGCAGCTCAGACTCCAAGTGCCCTGCTCGGGCGACCAGAAGAAGCAACAGCGGAGAAAACAAGGCTGCTCTCATAAAGAGCTCTGCAAAAAGAGGGAATGTTGGCAGTTTGTCACACAGGGGGGAAAAGCAGCAGCTCCCAAAATTCTCTCTTCTACACATCTCTTAAAGGCTTTCTCGACCTTTAACTTAAAGGTCAAGAAAGATTATTCCCACCTTTCCATTCAACCACTCCACATGCCAGGCTGCCTTTCCAGAAGCTCTCAAGCACTCCATTCAAGAAACTTTGGCAACCAGGGTTTTAGGTTTCAGTGAGAGAACAGCAGCAAATATTCACAACAGCAAATATTCACAACTATCTTTTGCTGAAGTTTCCAATGTCATCCAATTTGAACTCTTGACATTTCACATTTGAAATCCCAATTGAAATGGGACCACAATATTTGAATGCCCAATATTTGTGGGCATTCCTTGATGGCGTTGATTTTGGTAGGTGCAACAAATCTAAAATCTCATAAGCAACTCAGTTGCTTCTACAAATACAAAATCTCATAAGCAACTCAGTGCTATCAAATACTACACACCCTTGCATGTCACCCATCAAACGCTGCATGTCAGCGATCACACTGCGCCAATTGTTAAAAACAAAAACATCAAAACTAAACATCACTGGTTGCCAAACAACTACATTCGCCTTTGGAGACCGTTTTGGAAGTTGAATATTCTCCAAACCAATTTCACAGAATTAAATTGGGGGGTGGGGAGTAAATCTGCTTAAGACCTATTTTTCAGTCCTCCTCCTCAGACTCTGATGGTATGTTTGAGGCTCAGAGAGTGGATTTTTATTTACAAGGTATCTTTGAGGAATGCTTCTAGGCTTCTCTGACATTCCCTCTGTAACCCAGTTGTTTCAATCACATCAGCCTGTTTGCATTACCAGGAAGTACCCGAAAGAGCACAGAGAGAGATATTTCTATTTTCTCCAAACACTTTGGCAGGGTCAGTCTGCTGTGGCCTGACAGCTGAAACTGAACGGACTCGGGGGCAGTCTGATCAGCAGGCAAAGAAGAGCATTAAGCAATATTCAAAGGAAGGGATTTGTTCCAACAAAACAACACCCAGAGAGAGCATTTATGCTCTCCAGGTCCCGCTTAATGAACAATTGCTCTTTAGGGTGAAGAGGGTCCCATGGAGCATTTTAAAAGAAATCCATCTGCCCAGGAAAGACCTGGCTCACTGGACCCGAGGAAGGACGACGACACAAACAGAACAGGAAAGAGCTGGAGAAGACCTTCAAGATGAGCCTGTCCAGGAGGCAAATTAAGGTGGTTGCCTCATGTGGTGGATTGGCAGGGGGGGGCATCTGCCTCGGCCCACCCACCCAATTCCGTTGCTCTTCCTCCCTCCTCTCCTAGGATTTGAAGAGAGCAGAAGAAGTGGGGAGGAGAGGAGACTGGTGCGCTACACCAGGAGACACTAGCCAAGCGCGCTTCTCACTTCCATCCTTCTTCTGCTCTGCTCTGTTCCACTTTTTCTTTTGGAATCTAGAGAGTGGAAGGAGTGGCGGAGCAAGTGGGAAAGGAGACCGGCATTTGGGGCACTAGTGCCAGCTCTGAAAGCGGCAAAGCCTCAGCGGAGGGGGACCTCATTGCTGGTTGTAGCACTTTATGGGGATCAAGGAGAGTCATTTGACACTGAGAATCCCCCCCCCACACACACACACACACACACACACCCCAAAGCCGATGCCTAAGAAAGCACTCCACATAGGGAGGCTTGGGGAATCCAATACACCAAGACAGGTCCCTCCAGCTCCAGGCCTTCAAGAACCACATCACAACCCAGTAGGCCTGAGTGGAGGAGAGCCAGTGCAGGAAGCGCACCTGGCAGCAGGAGACTTCCCACCCCGGAGCCCTACTCGGGAGGAAGACCAGAATGAAGGCATGCTCTGCAACCCAGCCCTGTTGATTTTGTCAGGAAGGGCTGGGCAGCGAGCCAGCTACAAAACTGCTCAGTTAGCACTTGGCAGTGGCTGATGCAACAACTCGTCCAGCCAGTTCCTGAGCTGGACAGCTCCCCTGCTATTGCACAAACCAGGGTTTGGCGTGTACAAACCAGGGTTTGGCGTGTACAAACCAGGGTTTGGCGTGTACAAACCAGGGTTTGGCGTGATGTTTGAATGAAGCCATTATCGGCGAAACTGTCCTGGAAGGGTTCTCTCACATAGGCACACACAAGAGGAACAGCCTTTGGCAGTCCAGCCCTTTGACTTACCCAATGGCGATCATGTCTGTGTCATTGGAATCACCCGTGTTGAGGTGGAGGAGGGAGGTCACGTCACTGGGAGGCATGGCTGTGCCCACGTTCCAGGTCACCACAGTCATGCTAAGAGGAAACAAAGGGAGCATCAAGGATCGGTTCACATGACCATCCACAGAAACCTATCAGCTGGGGTGCAAAGAGACACCTCCATTTTTTTCTCTCCTCCATGGAATCATCTACATACATGAGAGGGGTGAACGTATAAAGCTTCCTCATATGGAATCAGATCTTTGTCCATCTAATATGGCATTGTCTACTCTGGCTGGCAGCAGCTCTACGACATTGTCTACTCTGGCTGGCAGCAGCTCTCCAGGGTTTCAGGCAGAGAGGAATCAGGAGGAATGATGGATTTCACGGAAGGTTCCCTTACCCTTTCCCCCACCATTTGAGCACACCTCGATGGTTGAACTGGAATAAAGCCAACGTATGTTTGCTGGCTAGATATGACCCCAATGGCTTCATCTGCAACTCAATCATCTTCTCCCTCTCCCATGCCGACTCACCCGTCCCCCACAGTTCCCACCCAGGGCCAGACCTCTCCACCACCAGCCTCCGGGTTCCCCGTTCCAAGGAGTCTGCCTCACCGAAACTCATGGTTCTGCTTGGTTTGGGGCTTCCCAAATCTTCCCAGAAAGCTCTCTTTGGCATTCACGTTGGCGCTTGGGTCCTGCAATTTGGGGGAGAGCCCAACCCTCCCATAGGAAACAATCTCCTCCGACTCAGCCTTGGACAGCAGAGAGGATTTCGAGGTGCCAACTCTTCCGCTGGAGATGTACTCGCTGGAAATGGCCTTGGGGAGGGACACAGGTCTATGGGCCGAACCAGACCTGCTCAGGCAGATGTGGTCGCTCGACTCGGACTTAGAGAGGGTGTCCTTCAGTTCCACGGTGGCCAGGATGCCAGAAGTGACAGGGTCCAAGGCGCAGAGTTCAGGCATCATTCCCCTGCTGGGTGACTGGCTGTGTTTCACGGAGGGCGACATACTGGAAAGCGAGGAGGAGCTGCCAGACCCTGGAGACAACGGGCGCAGGTCTACTGGAGAGCGTAAACTTGGTGGGTTGTACTGGACCCCGCCGGAGCCCTCTGGCTGAGCTCTGTTCATCTCCCGGGAGTGAGGCTGGTTTTGTCTGCCATGAGTCCGCTCCTCCGCCCCCGGGTGGCGAGACCCCTCGGGCTGCGACCGAACGTTGAAAGGGTCAAAGAGGGTGTCGGGCCTAGCCCCACGAGGCAGGTGCCCTCCAGCGTATGCAGCGTTGATGGGCCCGCTGGATCCCTCTGGCTGATACCGAACAGTCCCATCCGAGTTGAAGTGGTTGGGGACTGGAGAGAACAACCCAGGAGAGACGAGTCCCGCGATGCTGCCCCGAGGCGACACAGGCTGAGCCCCAATGGGAGAGGTTGGGCCTTGGTCCAGGTTGCCATGGTGACCATGCTCCATCTTGGAGAGGAAAAAGGGACAGTACTGATTAGACTCAATGGAAGGGTCACAAGGTATTGCCTGCCTTCCTATCTTCATGCAGAGACAGCCATACCCTGTGCCAGGGCACTTAACTCTGCCCACGGGAAGCAAGCAAGTCGAGGGGACGTTTTCCTGCAGGAGCCCCACCGAACCAAATGGAAATGGTACAAACTCACAACCAGAGCAAGGAAATTCCTTTCCAGATAGATCTTTGATTCATGGGATGTTGCCCTGTCTGGTCAGATAGGGGCCCCGGCCTGGAGAGTTATCCTAGGTGCAGGCCTGCTTCTTGAGCGGGGAAGAGTGCCCTTTCCTATCTGCACTCAGTACAGAGGCTCAATCTCTTTCCGGCTGCTAGGGCAAGCTTTGCTATGCTGATGCGCGTGTTCTGTGATTGTTAGGCATGACCACTGCCAAGCATGCCACATGGGACCAACCTTGAAGACTACCTAGAAGATCTCCAGAGCTGCTCATTTCCTACCAGATATTAGAAAATGGGTAAACACTCAGCATGTCTTATGCCTAACTACTCTGGTTACCAGTTTGCTTCTAGGCCCAATTCGCTGATTTTGATGTTCACAGCCTGAGACCTCCTATATTTTAAGGAATGAATGCTTCTCCTGATAACCACAGGGGTGTGGGGGGGGTGGCCAGTCCCCTCCCTAAATGTTCAGCTTGCAAGAACTATTGTTGAACTATGTTGAACTATCAAGATTGTTCGTTTTTGGTTTTAAAAATTCCGGCACCTGGCGTGGGTCAGTAGACAGAGCTAAAAAGCAAGGATTTGGGTTTCTGATCTCAGCCACAATGATTGGGGGGGGGGGGGGTGGAGGCCCTTCTTGAGAAGGAAAGGCTAGAACACTGGGGACTTTTTCATTAAAAAAAAAGGTAGTGGGAAGACATGATAAGAGGTTGGTTAAATGATGCATGGCACATGGAGAAAGTAGAAGGTAAAAAAATTATTTTCCGTCTCTCACAACACCAGAACTAAAGGGGGGGGGTCATCTAATGAAACTGATGGGCAGGACGTTCAGGATAATCAAAAGGGACAAAGGGAGAGACTTCTTTCCCATCATTAGCCTGTGGAATTCATTGCCACAAGATGTGGTGATGGCCACTAGTTTGGATGGCTTTAAAGGGGGAAATTGGGCACATTCATTGATGGAGGACAAGCTATCGCTGGCCCCTAGTTTTACGATGCCTACACGCGACCTACAGTTGCAGAGGCAAAGTTGCCTCTCCACAACAGCTGCTAGGAAGGAGCAATGGGGAAGGCAATTTTGGACGTAGATCAGAGGGGCTGGTTTAAGAGGGCTCTTCTTGCGCGAGGTCAGAGCTGACGCTCCAAACTCCTGTGTGGATCAGTTGCCCACCCGGCTCAGCTTTCTGTTCAGAGACAGCCACAGTCATTTGGCAGCCGGAGGCAGAACAGTCAATGACTCCTCCCCTCCTGCTAATTGACAGGTGGCACAGTCCACCAGGAAGCCCCACTGAAGTGATGCAGGCTCTTAGTTCCACTGAACTATGCCCCTGAATTCACATCACCTGAAATTTGTGACCCTTGGCAAGTGCCTGCCTCCCTTTGGCTCAGATTAGGACTACCTCTGATTCAGTCTGCCAACAGGGAACGTCACCTCCAAGGCATGAAGGGTGAAAGCGTCACACCACCACCACCACCACCAATTCCCAGCAGCTAGCAGTCAAATACCTGCATTGCTTCCAAAACCAAAGGCTGAACTTTTGACTCTCAAGGCTGGTGGTAGCCACCCCTAAATGTACCCTAGTCTACGTGTTTACTCAATTCTTTCCTTTTTAAAAATTAAGGTAGTAGCCATCACAACATCCTACGGCAATAGGTTCCAGTGGTCCACAACTGTGAGACAAGAAGTTGTGGGGAAAGAGGCTGTTTTTAACAAGAAAGACTTGAAACTATTCTAAACCGTGGTCCCCGCTAGTCTTGGACAACTGCCTGCAACCCGTCTTACTCCAAGTGAGCCCAACTCCTCTCCACTTCTGTATGTGCATGCACACTTGTAAGTGTGCACATGCACACACAGGCGCACGGACACGGGGAGCTGGGGAAACGGCAGCTCCCAGGATTCCCAATACTGCAAAAACTGTGCTACTGAACTTAGATGTTGTTAGGTTTCATGAGGTGCCCTTTTCACTTCCTCTTCCCCAAGCAGTACCTGAGACCATTGTGGCTGGTTGGTTTCACTCTCTTCTTCTGACAGAGACGTATCACTTTCCATGTCCCCATGCCCAGATTCTCCTGGCAGCTGGGGATTGACTTTCCCGACCCTCATGCAACAGCCATGGAACCTTACAGCTGGGAATCCTGTCTCCTCTGAAGAGGGGTCACTCTCTCTCTCCGTGGACACAGAAATGCTCCCAATTGTCACTGCAAACTGACAGGGGGCAAATTTGAGACAAATGGAAGGAACTCATGCTATGCAATACTTAATCCCTGAAACTCACTGCCACAGGATTTTGTGATAACCACTAACAGTGTTTTGTTGCAAGAATTGAGTAAATATGTGTCCAAGTATATACAGGGGCACCTACACTAGACATGATAGCTCAGGGTGGTATACGCCCCTTGGTTTATCTTCACAGCAGTCCTGTGTGGTAGGTCAAACTGGGAGGCTCAAGGTCACCCAGAGAGATTCATAGCCGAGGGGGAACTTATAAGTGCATCTCCCCACTCCAACACTCTACCCACTATACCACACTGTGAGGCGGTTATTACTTTTATGTGTTTTATACATTGGGTTTTTTTTTTTTACTGTTTTGTGAGCTGCTTCGGGGGCTAGAGTGCAGAAAAACAGCACACACACAAAAAAAATCAATCAATCAATCAATCAATCAGAGGGGGGTGTATTCAGAGCCAAAGAAAAGCCCCCGTGTCAGGCAACAGATCTGGAGTGCTGTTAAGGGTGGCAGAGAGGAGACAGATGTGAGCCAAGGGGCACAATCCACCAAGGACGTTTTCCCGCACAAGCCCCATCAAAATGGATAGGAGTTTCCATACTCGCACACAGTAGTCAGTTCAGAGGAACTAGCTATTTCTTCAGTTCCCAGGGTCCCCCATAGTGCAGGAATTATGATCCTGAGTTTAAAGTCTCTTTGGGGGTTTGAGGGGCCCTTTTTGCTTTCCCTCCAGAGGTGGTACCTGAAGCCATCTGGGCTGGCTGGTTTCACCGTCGTCTTCTGTTGAAGATGTTTCACTTTCCATGCCCCCATGCCCAGCTGCTCCCAATAGCTGGGGGTTGGCTTCCCTGACCCTTGTCCAACAGCCATGGAACCTTGGGGCCAGGAATTCTCTCTCCTTGGAAGAAGACCTATGGCCGCTAGGGAGCTGTGGCTCAGTGGCAAAGCACCCGCTTTGCATGCGCAAAGTCCAAGGTTCAAATCCTAGTAGCCTCTCCCAGAAGGGCTGGGAAAGACCCTGGAGAGCCGCTGCCAGTCAGTGCTCGACAATACTGACCTAGAGAGACCAATGGTCCGACTCAGTATGAGGCTGCTCTTTTGCAAGTGCTCCAGCCACCAGCTCCCACAGAAGTCATCAGCACCCATTTAACGTGGTTCCCCTGTCCAACTTTTCAAGGGACCATTTTCAACCATGCATTTGTTGGGCTGCTTTAATCATGAAAGAAAGCACAACTAATACCCCCCTCCCTCCCTCTCCCCCCCCCCAAGGTTTTCTTCAGTCCCCTGGGAAAACGCTTCTCCTTGGGGGCCTGATGTGCTGCTTGTGCCCCTCCTGCCTCAGTTTCCTCATCTGTCGGTAGAGGGTGTGCCTGAGATTGTGGAAAGAGCCGGCTGGGGCTCGAACGGAGAGGACAGTGGGCATGGCATGCCCTCTGCCATGCTCATCCTGCAGCCCTTCTCGGGTGCCCTTCATTTCCCCTCTTCTCCCTGCGCTGCCAGCCAGGAAGTGAACTGCCATCATGCTGACAATGCCAAACGGGAGGCTGTTCCCTTCACCCTCCCTCCCTCCCCAGAAGAGTCTGCCTCGGTCTCAGCCTCCCTCCTGGGCCTGCCCCCTGCTGCCCAGGTAGACATTCATTCACCTTGCTCTTTTCTTCCCCCCCCCCAAGGGGGTGGGGTGAGAGGGCTGGCCGGTGGCACAGAGGCTTGTGGGTTCTGCCTTTGCCACCAGCAGGAAGGAGGGTTGTACTGGCCCAACAGTACCAGCTGCAGCCTGAGAAAGAGCTCATAATATTTGCATATGGAGCCCAGCTACGTCCGGGCCCCATCCCCGTCCCCCCCCCCATGGGCAGGGAGCAGGCCCAGCAGGATTTGGAGCAAGGAACAAGGGGAGAAGGGCAACGAAAGATCAGAAGAGGCAACAGTAGGAGAAGAGGTCTGTTGCACTTGCTTGCAAGAGCAGGCTACTCACCTGCTGATATTTGGGAGAGGGGAAAGACCAGAGAGACTCGCCTCTAACCCCTCTGCCCCCCCAGCCCCCACTGACCCAAAGGCTAAGTACCTTTGCTAGGTGGGGCTGTATTTTCTCCAGCCCTTACTGCTATCCTTGCCTCACCCCACTCTGCCAGGTCTCCATTTAGACTGCAAGCTATTTGGGGCAGGGACCTGCTGCACATCACGTTGTTGTTGCTCAAGGCACAAACACAGGCCAAGCTGCTTTTCCCCTGTCAGTTGGCAACCCGATTCCCTCCTCTCTAGTGTCTGCTGCAGAGCAACATGTACACGGAGATGGCAGCACACAATAAATAAGAATAGAAACAAGGCTCGGCAAGCAGCGAGGCAGCATTTGTGGAGGTGGCTGGTTTGATCACGGAGCGTGTGCATGTGGGGGGGGGGCTCAATTTTGCCACGACACCCGTGTAAAGCAGGGACAGCCTGGAGCAGGAGAGGGTGCCTCTTGCAAAGGACGACCACAGCATCACCCCCGCACCCCCAGTTTCCTGCTCCAAGATAGCAAAATCCTTTGCAGTCCAGAAAGGGGCTCACACCCCAGCACCCGTCTCCTTGGCTGTCATTAGAAAGGTTAACCTCCAGTAGCCACATGCGTGTCGGAATCACGAGGTCTCTCTTGTGGCAGGTGGACCAAAAAGGACTGGGGGGAGGGGAATTCAAGCCCATATAGGGTTCCCAAGCAACCTTCAACACACACCACCCCACAGTTGTGCAGACATTGACATGCGCACGGAGACACACACACAGGAGTACAGCTGTTCGGAGAGGCTTCAGCCCCCACTATCACATCACGGAGGCCACAGTAACCCCTTTCTAAGAGCTAAAGCTCTCCCAGTTTACAAGAGGCCGTGTCCATTTCCTTGGGGGGATAAGTGAGGCAATCTGGTCCTCAGAGCCTCCAGCCTGCCGAAAAGTGCCTTCCATCTCTGAGCATCCACCTGCCTCTCAGAGGATGACCCGGAATAGCAGCAGCAGGCAGCTTACGCTGGGAGCCTGCCAAAGCAAGATCTGACCCCCCAGCCCAGCCCCCCCCTGCACCTTGTCCCAGGACACCTTCTCTGTCCTCGGGGCGTCCAGCATCTCTCCCGGCATTGGCTCAGACCAGACGGCTCCTCTGCTGGTGTCAGCAACAGTCCACCTGCAAAGAGCAGCGGCGCCCCCCGTCCTGGCTTACCTGGCGGCGGCGGCGGCGGCTGTTGCCACTGTCAGGGGGCTCTGCAGCTCCAGAGGCTGAGCGACCCCGGGGCAGCCCCTGCCTTCGGGGGCCGCCGCTACTGCCGCCACTAGAAGGCTGCTGCTGCTGCTGCTCCATCCCTCCCTCCGCGCTGATGCCGGCGAGCTGAGCGCTCCCTCCCGCAGCTCAGGCAGGCGGTGACGTCATGAGCCCGTCAACCTGCCGGAGGATTTAAAGGCGCAGGAGCGCGCAAAGCCACGTGGCCCTGGAGGCTGGGGGCGCATCAGGAGCCGGGGCGGGCGCCAGTCAGTGTACGCGCGCGGTGGCGCGTGCTGTGGGGGGCGCAAGAAAGTCGCCAGCACGTGTCGTCATTAACGTTGTATTTTAACTTTATTTGTATTCCAGTTGTTGTTTTAATTTCAGTTATACCCTGTGTAATAATAACCCTACGTAACATATCAAAATCTAAAACACGAATATTGAACGGACTGTAGCATGTAGTATGATGCACCCATTCAAAGAAAGGAAGCACTCACTTAAACTTTATTCCTTTATTTCCAGTGACGTTTAAATCATTATTGCTATTGTTGTTCTTGCACCTTCCGCGTTTAGGGCAAAGGTCTCTGCCCCAGGGGGGCTTGCAATTTAGAAGGAGACAACAGAGGAAAGGGAGGGGATGCAGGCAGGGCTAAACAGGAGGAGAATGTGTGATTATTTCAGTGCCCTTGAAATTATTTATTGTTATACCACCTATGTAAGCAGCACTTTACAAAGAATTATGGGGTGGCTGGTCCTTGCCCCACAGCCCTTACATTCTACAGGGGAAAAAAAGGAGTAAGGGGGGGGGAAGAGGGGAAGAATAACAAGCAGTAGTTTCAATTGCACCTAGTTTGTTACAGTAGGAAATGGATGGGGCAGGAGAAAACGGTGATAACGAAATAAAAACACATAACAGCGCTTTCTGCTTTTAAAAAAATCTGCAAAAAATAAAATAAAACCGTGTAATTTTGCATCATTCTTCATCTGCTGACACCTATACCACCTACCTAGTACACTTTTAAAGTGGTTACGATTGATAAAAAGGGGGGGGGGAAATGGAATAAAAACACATAACACCACTCTCTGCTATTTCATTTTGGTTAAACACTGGACTCTGTGCAAAAATAAAAACCATTTTCTCCCTCCTCGAGAAATGGATATTGAGGAATTGTGCCAAAGGTTTCGTGGAAAAATCAAAATGGTTTTTGAGAAGGACCGGAAGGAAGTGACTGAGAGGTGACACCAGGGGAAGGCATTTTGGGTGGGCAGTAAGAGAGAATGGACAGAGAGTAGTATTGCCTATAGCTGGAAATAAATGTTCTCAGTGTCATTTTTTTCCCATAGACCTCAATTTTTCCTAATTTGGGGGGCAAATTGTAGCCAGTGATAACTCAGACCTGCGAGTTTAACCCGCCCCCCCCCCCCACCATGCTGCTTTGCATTTCTCCCTCTTCTCCTTCCTCTTCCTTTTTATTGTTTAGACCTCAAACTAGGTCACTGTTTGGAAGAGGAGAGAGGGGGGTCCTGTCCTTCCTGCTGTTGTAGTAGAGACTGTCAGCATAATCCGACTTAACTTTTGTGCCGATTTAACCAGCAGCGCAGCGAGAACGGGAGGCCCCAGAACGGAAAAGGGATTCAAATCCCCTCCAAAAGAGGAATTCAAAGGGGATTTGAATCCCTTTTCTGTTCTGGGGCCTCCCGGTCTCGCTGCGCCGCTGGTTAAACCGGCACAAAAGTTAAGTCGGATTGCGCTGTGTGAGCGTTACATCCACACACAGCTACTCACCCCTCCCAGCAAATCTGGCTGCACCACCAATGCCTTCTCAGGGCTGTACATCATCAGCCCCCTTCCCGTGTCACACCCAACTGAATTAAATTCAGTCCAAGATCTGCAAAATCTGTAGCCAGAATCCTGTGTTCAGTTCCATGTTCTTGGCCTCAGACAGGGCCAGGCGGTCCGTGAGGCTGAGGGTTAGGGTTTTTTGTGTGAGGGTTTGTCGCTTACCATCTTACATCAACTCCACTAGTAGCCTCCAATAACTAAACATATTCCCCCATGTGCGTCCCTTTTCCTTCATAACAGGTGTAGAGCACTGAAAATCAGACACCACCAAGGCTTTGGCTGAGCATGATGCAAGTATTAGCATGCATCACCCTGGGGAGCATGTGCCAAAAACGTCCACAAGGAGGCACATAGATGGAAGTCTCTGCCCTCTAGTGGAGCATGGTAGTACTGCCACCAGATGGCTACTCCCACAACAGCTGTAACAGAAAAAGAAAAAAAGATTATGGGATAACATTGAGGCTTGCCCTACACACGACAGAGGAACGAGGTGGAAGGATCCTAAGGCAGCAGAGAAGACTGGACCACTTCAGCATTTTTGAATCCCCCCCTCCATATTAGGGGGGAAAAAACCACCTCTCCACTCCCTGTAAGTGAAAAAGTAGCACATCAGGGAGAAAGGTCCTATCTCATCTGGCTCCCTGCTGAGCTAGTTTCTTTGCAGGGAATCTGTTGTGTGCAGGTGAGGATCCCAAACTGTGATTCTTGAAGTGGGACAGTCCATTCCAACATCTCTTCCATTTCTTGCCCCAGTGTGAGTCTATACAAATTTTCAGGCTACCCCAAAAAGAACTAAGAACCAATCTAGATGTTCAGAAATGCATCTGGTGCAGCTCAACCAGGACTGTACCACTTCAAAATACAGTTGTGGAAAGTTTGCAGATTTCAATGTTTTTCCCCCCATGCATGCTATAAACTCCTTGCATGTTGGAAACTAGCAGATCAGGGGGACAGCTGGGCTAGAACCCAACTCCCTGTCATTGTAGCTTTCCATCACCAGGGCATGGTTGCAATCTCCCACTTACTTTCTGATGTGGTACGGTTCCAGAAAATTGGCCCCAGGAGGTCACTGCCTTCCATAGACATGCACAGGAAACATAAATGCCCATTTTGTATCACATATTGATTGTGTGAACGCAAAGGAGATTCCCGGAAGTTAAACAGTAATTTACCTGCATTGTATGGCCAATGTGTGATACTTACATGTGTGAATGATTGTGTGGACCGAACTAGAGTCACCCCTGGTTAATAATCATCTTGAATATTAATCTGGCATAAAAATCCAGAATTGAATCATCTCAGATAAAAGGTGGAAATCCTGTGTGTTAGGGTGTAGGGGTAGTGGTTGTGTGAACCCCTTTTGCTATCAATGAGGCTGTCAAAGACAGTGCCGGAAGGCCAACTGAGGCACTCGTGAAGATAGTGAGTTGGCAGGGGTGCCCAGTGTCTGCCCACTGCTCTTGCCTCCTCCTATTTCTGGAATTCATAAAGGAAGATGAGAACACAGCAGAAACAGGAAGTGTGGAGGAGAGCATCCCAAGTGCTGTAGCCCACCTCTCATAAGAACATAAGAAGAGCCCTGCTGGATCAGGCCAAAGGCCCATCTAGTCCAGCTTCCTGTATCACACAGTGGCCCCACCGGATGCCTCCGGGAGCACACAGCCAACAAGATAACCTGTTTCCTGTTGTCACTCCCTTGCACCTGGCACAGAGAAAACCAACTTCCAAAGCCAGGGAGGTTGCTTATGACTTGTAACCTGTGATGATCTTTTCCTCCATGAATCTGTCCAAACCCCTTTTAAAGGCTCCTAGGCCTGGTGCCATCACCACATCCTGTGGCAAGGAGTTCCACAGATGAATTACACGCTGGGTAAAGAAATATTTTCTTTTGTCCGTTCTAACTCTCCCTCCACTCAATTTTAGTACATGTCCCCTGGTTCTGGTGTTGTGTGAGAGGGAGAAGAATTTCCCTCTATCCACTCTCTCCATCCCATGCATAATTTTATACATCTCTCCTCCACACTTCCTTTTCAGAGAGTGGGAGAGGAAGCAGCAGAGCCTGGCAAATGGCTGGGTAAGGGGAGGCAGGTAGCATTTGGCATGCTGACTCAGTCAGGAGGAGGCCTTTTGGGCTGGCTCTAGTCAAGAGAATTTTGCATCCCTTTCTCCAACTGAAAGTTCGCACCAAATTAATGACAGTAGCACAATCCTTCTCTTAAGACCAATTCCACCGTGTTGGCTGGTCATAATGAAGGTATATTATGCTAGTGTTACTTGGGGTTCCTTTCTTCCATGGGGACCAAACAGCCACCTGCAAATTTTCTCTAATTAGTGGTTTCTTTCTTGCACTGACAAGCGTTTCACAGAGTGCTTTTCCACCCCCATCCACGTTTTTTTATCGCTGTTCTGGAACAGCCTGAATTCCTTGTTTATTCGGCTGCGGGTATCTATAGCTGATGGAGGTCAGCACAGCTCTGTTGGGCCAACTTGCTCTGCAAAACCTTTAGTTGTTTACATTTGTGGGTTTGCTTGTTTGGACAAGAGGACTTGTCAAAGCCCCAAGGGGCATCCAATCTATAATCCAACCCAGGGAAGACCAGTGGCAGAAGGGGAGGAAAGTCGAATGAACCGGAGAAGAATCTGCGATGATTTCAGTTACTGCCCTTTGAAATGATGGTAATTTGTCTTTAGCCAGCAGGTCTAAGGACCGCAGCCCTGACCCACAGGGAGAGGAAACTCAGCATACCAACATGTCTGCATCAAGGATTGTCACTGTTATGACAATCAACTCCACTGGTATCCCAACCTTGCACCAAAGAGCGTGGGACAGCATGAGGCTGAGAGAGCACTGACCCAAGGTCATGCCGTGAGCTTCAGCTGCTCTGAGTCAAAAGATGGTGTCGGTGTTTTGGGTTCAAGTCCAGCAGGCTGACATTAGAGCATAAGAAAGGAGCCCTGATGGTCCAACATGTTGTTTCCCATCCGAAGCAGGGCATGAAGGCAAGCGATCCTCTTCTGTCATTGGCTCCAGAAGCACCTGCTATTCACCTGGTATTTACAGCGTCTGAACCTGGACTATGTCAGCACATTGGAACATAGGCAGTGGAGAAAGCCCCTAGCAGCCACCCACACTCTGGTCCGTAAATTCCAAGCACCCTCTAGCTCTGCACAGGAGTGCGTCATGACTCAGAGAGAGAGAGAGAGAGAGAGAGAGAGAGAGAGAGACCCCTGTTGAGACACCCTCGCATGACACCACTCGGCGTGGAACACTCCACGGTGCCCTGCGAATCTCTCTGACTCACGGCTCCCTTCCGACTTTTAAATTTACCCACATGTGCCGTGACTCATCCAGTTTCTGCTGCAAAAAGCCAGGAGTCCTTCAGTGTTTATTCTTGTCCGTGTTATTATTAGAAGTTTCGCATTCTTCCTCGGTGAAGGCCAACCAACTGAGCCTTGATTCTTGGCAGAAAAATAACAGTGCAAGTTTTTTCAACTTCTGGTTTCCGTTGGCCATTTGAGGAGAAACACAAGGGAAATTGAGGCAGGTGGACCCTGGGAAGGATCAGGAGGGTTGGGATAGTGCCAAATGGGTGGGGTCAGGGGAGCCGCCTGCATGGGCTGTTAGTGAAGCTGGAGCCCGAGCAAAGAGAGTAGGTCAAGACGGTACTTTCATGCTCAATGTGCTCTTTCCTGCTCTCCACTGATCAGTGGCTGAATGCAGGGGGGACGGACGGACACACAGAGACTGATAGATCTGTTGGCTGCATCATCCCAAGCTAACCAGGCCGAGGGGAGGTCATCTGGGAAAAACCTCCCCTCCCAGGAGAGCACAAAACCCCTGAGGTTCTCCTTTAAAATCACGTCGCATCTGAGAGCAATCAGATCATGTGACAACCTGCCGAAGTACCCATGAATGTGGACTAGCCCGGCAAGGAGTCAAAATATAACCAGTTTATTAAAAACCTAAAAGGATTAAACAAACGGAGATCAAAAGGGGTAGAGAGAAGCACAGAAGCAGGCTGGTGAGCAATGCCTGAACTTGGCTGGATAGACACAGAGATACCTTGACCAAACTAGATGCAGTAGCTAGCAATGCCCAGCAGATGGAGCTGGGGTGCTACTTAAGAGCAAAGTGCACAAACCTGGTAAAGTCTGCAGGTTGGCTTGGAGTGAAAAGAGCAAGCAAAACAAAATGAGTTCCCTAAATGTGTCTAGCTAGAAACACAGTCCCCATTGCTAACTATTTGTGCTGTCCCAGGAATCCTGGCCTTCTAAGCTTACTGGAGAGTAAGTGGGGGGTATAATATACAGAATTTATATACCGCCTTTCTGGTCATTGGATTTCTCCTCCGACTTTATTCAAGGCGGTGTACATGGGCAGGCTGTTCTAAACCCCAAAGGGTTTTTACAATATAATAATGTTCTAATCTTTCATAGAACCCTTCATTCAAGATGTTACTTTCACAGTCCATATCTCTCTCTCTCTCTCTCTCTCTCTCTCTCTCTCTCTCTCTCTCTCTCTCTCTCTCTCTCTCTCTCTCTCTGACGTTCGCCTCAGCACGCTTCAGCTGACACAGGCAACCTTGACTGCCACTCAAGTGTTGTAGCTTGCAGCTCCACTCCCCCACAGAGGCTCTGCAGCTTATCAGCTCGGCGTGCCAGCAGCTCTCCGACAGACCTCCGGCCATCTCGAACTGCTGTCCTTCAGATCTTCAGGCATTTGTGAGACGAACGCTCTACCAACTGAGCCAGACATCCTGCCCAAGCATCCCTGTGTTTGATCTTAAGAAACTTAGGCTTGACGGTGTCGTGGTGTTACCTGACTGGATGAGAGGAAACCACCTGGACACTTCATCCCACCCCTTTAACTGGACAGGTAGACATGGGCCAGTTTCAATAGGAGACTTGGCTGGGAGCTCTTGTCTTTGGAGAAAGCCAAAACCTAGAGACAGGGTGGCATGATCCAGCCAGGTGGCTGTCTGGGAATGGTGTTTCAAACAGAGGAAGACTACTGCAGGAGCTTTTAGAAAGCGGAGCCAACAGAAGAGCCTCTGGGGGGGATTAAATACATCCAAAACAATAGGCAAATGGGGGGGGGACAGGGCATTTCTTACACTGGCAGGTCAAAGGTGGAGATTGGATAGTTCAAGATAGCTTCTTCTTGTTCAAAGAAGCCTACTGAGCCTTTGCCTTTTTAACATCTTGCTGGTACGGGTGGGCTGCTGCTGTTTTTATGATTTGGTTTTAAATGTAATTTTTAAATCAATGTTTAGATGTTTTTATTAACTGTTTTTTACTGTTTAAAAAGTAATTATCTATTTGTATTTTTTGTCTTTTATTTTTGTTGTAAGCCGCCTTGGGTCCCTTTGGGGAGAAAGGCGGGATAGAAATATTGTAAATAAAAAAAAAATAGAATCTGAAAAGGCAGGGCAGAGTCTTGTGAACAGCCAGGGGCCCGGGTACAAGGGCCCCTGGCCCCTGAGGCAGTGTGCCAAATGCTACCTCCTTTATCTGGGGGTGTGCCACCCTTTGCTTCTCCCACTCCCTGGCAGAGGGGGCAGAGCAGAAGAGGATGTGGGTGGGGGAGAATGGTGGGCTGGAGCGTAGCCCACAGTCCTCGTCACAGAGGTGTGCCTGCTGGGAGCACACACCTGCTCGCTCTTCCCCGGGCAATCGGAAAAGCAGCTGCCATGTTTTTGAAGTCAATATTGTGGAAAAGCCCTCCCTTGTGGAAAGGGGCTCTGAAGGCAGCAGGGGACAACCTCGCCCTTAGGCTGTTTATTCTTTGCAAGACAGCAGGTGAGGGGCATGCAGTGCTGAAATTAGCCCTGGCAGAGGGAGCCTGGTTGTAATCGAGCATGCAGGTGTGCCACCAGCTGCGGCCGGCCAACTCCCCTGACCCTCACAGCTCAAGCCTAGGCAGATCAACTCAGAAGTAAGTAAGTCCCATTACCTTCAATGGGGCCTACTCCCCCCAGGAAAGTGTGCATAGGGTTGTAACCAGAGCGAGGAGGGGGCAGGAAGAGAGCGTCAGATGCATTGGTGTCGCTTCTTAGATTGGGTTAGCCAACACAACCAAGGGGCTTGTGGCATCTCAGAGACCTGCAGATGTATTGCAACTGGAGGATCCAATCAGGACCCTGATGCCGACCCATTTCACAGAAACAGACAGCAGCACTAACACCACCATCCAGAGGGAAATCACTCACTGCAAAGAGCCCACAGAAAAAGGGTGGCCTTTATAAGTTCTCTGAAGTTTGAAAGGGAATGGGCCAGCCAGCCAGCCAGCCTGATGGGCCGCCTCAGGGAACAAGTTCCATATCCTGGGGGCCGGCACCAAAAAGGTCCTGTCTCATGTGCCCATCAGTGTGGCCCCAGACAATGTTGGGATGTGGAGCAGAGCTTCTTCTGAAGAACTCAATGAATGGGTCGAATGATGCACAGGGTAGGGGCCCTCTGATGGCCCCGTGGCAGCAACATGCGACACCAATCAGAGTTCAGGAACGCCCTTTAAAGTCAGCCTTGCACTGAATGTGTTGCCCCCATGCCCTCAACATCTGCAAAATTATACCTTCGATTGGAGCATTTTTTTTTCCTTCAATTGACTCATGGAAATGGGGGCTGGGGTTAGGGTAAAACAAGGATCCGGACCCTCTCCTGGGCAGATTTCACTAAGATGAGCAGGGGGATGTATGCAAATTAGGCAGCTGCCAGCCAGCAGGCGCCAGGGCTGATTGGTGCTTTCTCTGTGACAAATTCCAGCAGCAAGATAGTGCTATTTGTCTGCCATGGCAAAAGAGAACAAAAAGGTCTTGCGGCACCTGAGAGGCGAATGGATTTCTTGCGGCAGAAGCTTTTGTAGCCACAGATACGCCACAGTCTTTTAAGTGCTGTCGGCTCCTGAGCTGAGCAACGCTTCCTCTTTGCTATTTAAAAAAAGCACTTTGCTCTCCTGCCGGAGCTTTGATCACCCGCGGAAAGCTGGTATTTTTATTTTGAGAGCCAAGCGTGAATAATTTAGGGGACGCCCCGTTCTGTCTTTCCCTGATCAAACATTCTTGCGCAGTTGTTGATCTCTGTCCTCCACTCCAGGAGATTTGCACATGAGATCATCTGCAATCTGTACACTGCGCACACAGATTGTTGATCCGTAGACATGTACACTGATTTGCACGGTATACGCTCAACGCACATTCAGTAGTATGCAGAAACGGTACCCCGTACCCGACATTTGTGTGGCTCATTCCCCAGGTTCACTTCATAAGAGCATAAGAAGAGCCCTGCTGGATCAGGCCAAAAGCCCATCTAGTCCAGCTTCCTGTATCACACAGTGGCCCCACCAGATGCCTCAGGGAGCACACAGCCAACAAGATAACCTATTTCCTGCTGCCACTCCCCTGCACCTGTCACAGAGAAAACCTACTTCTAAAACCAGGAGGTTGCTTATGGCTTGTAACCTGTGATGGTCTTTTCCTCCATGAATCTGTCCAAACCCCTTTTAAAGGCATCTAGGCCAGGTGCCATCACCACATCCTGTGGCAAGGAGTTCCACAGATGAATTACATGCTGGGTAAAGAAATATTTTCTTTTATCCGTTCTAACTCACCCTCCACTCAATTTTAGTGCATGTCCCCTGGTTCTGGTGTTGTGCGAAAGGGAGAAGAATTTCCCTCTATCCACTCTCTCCATCCCATGCATAATTTTATAAGTCTCAATCATGTCCCCCCTCAGGCGCCTTTTTTCTAGACTGAAAAGCCCCAAACGCTGTAGCCTTTCCTCATAAGGGAGGTGCTCCAGCCCACGAATCATTCTGGTCACTCTTTTCTGTACCTTTTCCAATTCAACTATATCCTTTTTGAGGTGTGGTGACCAGAACTGGACACACTACTCCAGATGTGGCCTTACCATCGATTTGTACAAAGGCATAATGATATTGGCCATTTTATTCTCAATCCCTTTTTTAATGATCCCGAGCATGGAATTGGCCTTCTTCACAGCCACCGCACACTGGGTCGACACTTTCATTGACCTGTCCACCAGCACCCCAAGATCTCTCTTGATCCATCACAGACAACTCAGAACTCATTAGCGTATGTGTGAAATTTTGGTTTCTTGCCCCAATGTGCATCACTTTGCACTTACTTACATTGATGCGCATCTGCCATTTTGCTGCCCATTCTCCCAGTTTGGAGAGATCCTTCTGGAGCTCTTCAAAATCCCTGCTGATCTTCACCACCCGGAAACGTTTAGTGTCATCCGCAAACTTGGCCACCTCGCTTGGCCAGGTTACAAGCCATAAGCAACCTCCTGGTTTTAGAAGTAAGTTTTCTCTGTGCCAGGTGCAGGGGAGTGGCAGCAGGAAATAGGTTATCTTGTTGGCTGTGTGCTCCCTGATGCATCTGGTGGGGCCACTGTGTGATACAGGAAGCTGGACTAGATGGGCCTTTGGCCTGATCCAGCAGGGCTCTTCTTATGTTCTTATGTTATTACATCGCTCTTTGAGCCTAGTAATCTAACCCACAGTGATTCTACGGAGGAGTCAGAGCCCCCCTCCAGCTCTACTCTGGTGGATTCTACCCCTTGTTTGACATAGATGGCCACCCCACCTCCAACACGCCCCTCTCTGTCCCTCCTATAGAGTTTATATCCTGGGATTGCAGTATCCCACTGGTTCTCTGCATTCCACCAGGTTTCCGTTATACCTACTATATCAATGTTTTCCCTAGCCACCAAACATTCCAGTTCTCCCATCTTTGCCCATAGACTTCAGGCATTTGCATAAAAGCTCTTATATACCAGGTCCCCCAAGGAGGGCTGCATGTTTGCACCTTTATTCCTGCGGCCTTCTGTCCTGCTAGACTGGCTGTCATGTCCCATCACGCTACCACTCCTAATTCTTACTCTGTTATTACTTGACTGTTCCCAATCCTCTGCACCCTCATTCCCTAGGGATGAGGAGTCCCGAACCGGATGCCCCTCGGCTCCTGTCGGCTTTCCCCCAGGGGTCAGTTTTAAAGCTGCTCTGCCACCTTCTTAATGTTACGCGCCAGCAGTCTGGTTCCATTTTGGTTCAAGTGAAACCCGTCCCTCTTGTACAGGCCCGGCTTGTCCCAAAACGTTCCCCAGTGCCTAACAAACCTAAACCCCTCCTCCTGACACCAGTGTCTCATCCACGCATTGAGACCCCTGAGCTCCGCCTGCCTAGCTGGCCCTGCGTGTGGAACAGGTAGCACTTCCGAGAATGCTACCTTTGGGGTCCTGGATTTGAGCTTCCTACCTAGCAACCTAAATTTGGCCTCCAGGACCACCCGGCTACATTTCCCCATGTCTTTTGGTGCCGACATGAACCACGACCGCTATCTCCTCCCCAGCACTCTCTACCAGCCTATCTAGATGAGAGGTGATGTCCGCAACCTTCGCACCAGGCAAGCAAGTCACCATGCGGTCCTCACATCCGTCACAGACCCCCCTCTCTATGTTCCTGACTATAGAGTCACCCACGACAAGAAGCCCCCTTCGCCCCCTCCCCAGAGGAGTATCCATAGTGCGACTGGATACGGGCCCATCACCTGAAGAAGGGGTCCCCACTGGGGAATTGTTTCCCTCTTTTCCAGAGCGACGTCCTCCAGCCCTGAGACTCCCTTTCCTGGCAGCTGAGGAGCTGGCCAACTGAGGGTGGGACGACGCCTCCACGTCCCTAGAAGTCTCACCCTGGTTCCTCTCTACCTGTCTCTGCTTCTCCAGGTCAGCAACCGTGGCTTCAAGGGAGCGAACCCGTTCCCTGAGAGCCTGGAGCTCTTTGCACTGAGCACACACCCATGACTTGTGCCCAAGAGGCAGATAGTCATACATGTGACACTCGGTGCAAAACACTGGATAGCCCCCACCCCTCTGCTAACTGTCTGACTGCATAGCTTTTGTGTGTAAGGTATGTGTTTATTTAAGTTTGGGTACCTTACAGCGCAATCCGACTTAACTTTTGTGCCGGTTTAACCAGCGGCGCAGCGAGAACGGGAGGTCCCAGAATGGAAAAGGGATTAAAATCCCCTCCAAAAGAGTAATTCAAAGGGAATTTGAATCCTTTTTCCATTCTGGGGCATCCTGTTCTCGCTGCGCCGCTGGTTAAACCGGCACAAAAGTTAAGTCGGATTGCGCTGTTAATGTTGTTGGAGCTCTCCTCTCTTCAAGGAAAGTGCCGGGCCGTGTGTGGGGCCTGGCTTCCTCGCCCTGCTGCTGAACTCACACAGCTGCTTAACTCGCTGTGTCTTCTTTTACCTTGGCACTTTGTCCCAGTGAGGCACTTGGTCCCAGGAGGCCACTCGCTGCTCCTGAAAAGGGCTCACTCGCAAACCAGCCCCAGATTTAAACTATTATGTAGCTCCTCCCCCTGCCTACCTGAAAGTTTGAAAAGACTAGCCTCTAAGGGCGGGGCCTGATGGGGTTTACTGGCAGGAATTTGTTGCTATGGTTCCTGCCTGCCTGTTCCTGTTTACTGGCAGGAATTTGTTGCTATGGTTCCTGCCTGTTCAATTTACATTTGGTCTCCTCAATTGACATCTGGCCTACCATACACTTAAAGTTTTTAATTCTGCTTAAGTTTAACTCTGCTTAAGGTGTAGTTTAAATTCTGCTTAAGTTTAACTCTGCTTAAGGTGTAGTTTAAATTCTGCTTAACTCTGCTTAAGGTTAAGTTTAGCCTGCTTTCCCCCCTTCTTTTATCCTCCTCCTGTTTTGTTTTGGACTTCTACTCTAAAGTAGACTCTAGTCTCTGCCCTGGGCTCTTACGCTTGAGTAAACTCTGGTCCTACTCAGAGTAAACCTGTTTAAATTTGGGCTGCAATTCTCTTTAGAATCAGCTCCCAGGCTTGTCCAGTTTCTGCCCCTTCTCCTCGCACAGCTGCTTAACTCGCTGTGTCTTCTTTTACCTTGACACTTCGTCCCAGTGAGGCACTTCGTCCCAGTGAGGCCACTCGCTGCTTCGAAAATGCATGCGCGAAAAGTGTGTGTGCAGTGGCGTAACTAGAGCTCCGGACGCCTGGAGCTGGGGGGACTGTGGGCGCCAGGAAGTAATGTTGGCGTGGTTGTCAGGCCGTGCCAAAACTTTTTTAGGGGGCGACTCGGAGGGGGGGCAGCGACTTGAAAAGGGGAGGGGGCGGCGACTCGAAGAGTGGGGCGGCGAGTCCCGGCTTACCTCCTCTTCATTCAAGCGGCTGCGGCGTGACAGCCCGAGCTTCATTGTCCATGTCTTTCCGTGCGTGTCTGGTGTCCCGCCCCCAGGTCAAACAACAGGCTCTGATTGGCAGGACATAGTGCGGATGGACCCAGCTAACGTCCGGCCAATCAGAGCCTGTTGTTTGACCTGGGGACGGGACACCAGACATGCACGGAAGGACGTGGACAATGTAAGCTCCGGTTTCTTTTGGGCGGCAGGGCGGCCGGTGGTGCGGCGTGCGTGGCCGGTGGCGTGGCGCATGCGGCGCGCCCCCACGGCACGCGCGCCTGGTGCACTCCACCGATGTTTCACCTCTGTGTGTGTGTGTACACGTGTGTGAGTGTGTGTACACACATGTGTACACACGTGCAGTGTAAATGTATTGTACTATCTGAGGTACAGATGTACCGAGTTCCAGGCCAAGCATTTCTTGAGTATACGGAGAGGTTTGCACACAGCAGCACAATGCCTGCCGTTGAGCGGGAAAATCTTTCAAATTCAGGATGAAAAGCAGAACCTTGGCTTTGAGAAATTAAGCACAACCCCCCCGGGGAGCATCCCAGCGGGCAGATGGATCCAAAGTGAGCCCTGGCACGTTCCATTGGAGTGTTCCCTCCCTCCCCACACAAACATCCAGAGCCGGCCCATACATAAGGCCTGCTGGGGCAGTCGCCTCAGGCTTCACATTGACAGGAGCTGCCTCTTCCGCTGGTGTATCTCCATCCGGGATTTTTAAAGGAGAATGGAGCAGAAGAGAAAGTGCCAAGGAAAGGCGAGTGGGGGGCTGGCGTGTCTTTCCTCGGCCCACAGTCCTTCTGCTGGGGGGGGGGGGGTCTGGGGAAGGGATGGTAGTACCTGTCTGCCCTGCCCACAACCCCACCAGTAGGGGGGGGGGAAGGTTCCATCCTAGAAGTAACTTTGTCCCCATCTGGCCCTTCCTGTGCTAAGGAACAAGTATCGCACCAGAGGAGCACGCGTCGGGGTCTCACCGTCTCCTAGGTGCGTGGGCCCCAGGCCAAAATTGCAGGGAATAGGTGGGGGGGGCCTTAGTGAACCCCATAAACGCCCCCCGCCCGCTTTGGCTGTCAATCTCAGTGGCTCCTCCTTGCAGGCCACTGAGGAGCCACTGAAGAGGAGCCACGAGAGCCGCACGACGTGCCAGGGCCGCCCCAGCATCAGCGCAGCCTTGAGCGCCGGCACCTCTCATCGCTTTCTCGCCCCTCCCGGGCGCCGCCTCTGCGGAAGAGGGAAGGGAAGGGAAGGGAAGGGGGGGGAGGCCTGGCAGGGCCGCTTCCGCCCCAACTGACGTGGCAGCGGCTCCCAGGAGCAGCAGCAGCGGCCGCGGGGGCTCCGCACAGTCAGTTGCGCGCACGAGGAGAGCGGCTCGATGGGGCGGGCGCTGCAGAGGCTGCTCTTGCTGCTTTCGCCGCTGCTGCTCCTGCCGGGGTTGGCGCCGCTGCGCGCCTTCGAGGTCGACTGGAGCCGGCTGGAGGGGCTGGCGCGGGGCAAAGTGGAGGTGAGAGAGGCGCGCTCGCCCCTTCCCGGGCTCCCCCTTGGGTAGGGCGTCCGCGAGGAATGGGACGCAGTGGCAGGGCGTGAAGACGCGCCAGCGCGGGCGTGCCCGAGAGCATGTGCAGAGTGCCTTTCGTTTCGGAAGGCCAGTTCGAGTGGCCCTGTCTGGAGGGGCTCGCGCCGCCGTCCCGGCAGCCCCCTCTGAGCCATGCCATCTTTGCTCCTCCTGCATTGGGGGAAATGGGCCGGCGGGGGCCGGCGGGATTGGGGCATGAGAAATGGCTGCGGAAAGCCCCCCTTCCCGGGTCAGCCACGAAGCTGACTGAGCAAGTCAGCGCGGAATTCCCTCGCCTGCCATCGCTTGCGGGGTGTTGCACGGACCGAAGAGGAGAAACAGTCGCTCTCTTTCTTTGGGCCCTGCGCGCCTGGGGCTGGCTGGGGGCACTTTCTCTCGCTGCCAGCAGCCAGGCGAATGAAATGAGGACTCCTAGAAGCCTGCTCCATCCTGCCCATTCTTGCTGGCTCAGAGCAGACCAAGGAGCAATCTCACACCGCCCAGCCTTTGCTTTCCGACAGAGGCTTCCCGGCCTTTGCAAACAGAGCCCCAATGTGATGGTGGCCCTTCTTCCCCAGCTGTTTGTTTCCAGCCTCTGGTCCTAGTCGAAGGTATAGTGCTTCTGTACGGGGAAGTTCCATTTAGCCATTGAGGGAAATGTAATGGAGTATGGGTACCAAGCATGGCTTTGTGGACTTGGGAACATCCCCCCCCCCCTGCCCCAGTCCCATCTCACTGGGGCCTGGACCCCTTGTTTTGGTTCCAACAGAGCCTCCTGGAAGATGCTTTGGTCTGTTGATGACTCAACATGTGTTGGGGTGAGGGGGAGCTGAGCTCCCTCTCTCGCCGCTTAAAAGTTTTGTTCTAATGAGACATTATGAAAGGTCTGAGTGACGTGAGAATGTTTTTGTTTGTTTGTTTGTTTTAGGCAGGAAGTGACCCAGGGCTTTGAAGGGTGCTGTGGGGTTAGCAGGTTCTCAACAGTGGCAGGTCAGCAGACTGCTCTTCTGGGGGGAGATGCATTAGCTCCCCTCTGCTGTTCACATCATGGCATCCATGTGAAGCACTTGACAGAGTAGCCTAAGCAGGTGGCTAGTCCTCAAGGAGCTGCGTGCAACGGCTCTGCACATGGGGGGGGGGCGGCGGCACAGGGACCAGAGGTGGGTTACAGCAGGTGACAGGGGAGCGGTGAGGGTTGGCATGCCAGCCGAAATGGGTTTGGGAAACGTGGAACCAGAAAGTTGGGGCACACAGCTGGAGAACAGGGGGGAATGGAAAGCAGGGATCTGTATGGAAACAGGGAAGGGAGACTCGAACTCGACATGGGAAGCAGCAGGTGGGGAGTGCAGGACATGGGGAAATTCCAACCACCACAAGAAATAAAGGGGGCTAGCCACATTCATGGAGGACGATGGGGCTAGAAATGGCTTTGATGGTGAAATAGAGCCTCCAGGTGCAGAGGCAGTCTGCCTCAACTCCAGTTGCTGGAGAGGGGGGAGGAGCAGAAAGGCAGGCTGCCTACATGTCCTGCCTCCCGATTGTGGGAAGCAGGATGCCGACGAGCTGAATCTGTGGTCTGTTCCAGCAGCCGGCTCTTCAGCATTCCAAAGCCCCTGAGCCCGCCTGCTGCTTTTTGGAAAAGGACGCAAATTGCTTGGGCTTGCATCATCCCCTTGAGGGTTGTTGTTGTTTTTTCAAAACTGCAGCATTTATTCACCGTCTTTCTGTCTTTTCAAATATTTATGCCCCGCCTTTCCTAACCCCAATGGGAAAGCTGGAGGCGACTCACAGCACTGAAATGATACATTCAGTAACACAGCCATAAAACAACCGAGATCAAAGTTGAAAAAAACAATTAGAGCTGGACAAACCCCGCAGAACCGATCACAAATCACTCAAGGGCCTTGGAAGGAAGAAACCTCGACGTCCCCACTCTTTGGAATGCCAACACAAAAGGGGCAGTCTTGATCTGCGTGGGCAGTGAGTTCCGCAGGACGAGAGCCACGACGAAGAAGGCCCTGTCACAAGTAGCTGCCAGCCGTAAAGGAGATGGCGCTTGCAACAGAGCTGCTCTTGAGCTACCTTCACAGGGTGGGCAGATTCGGACCAAGAGAGTCAGTCCATCGCGTATTTAGGCCCCAGACCATTCAGGGCTTTAAAGGTCATCCGCAGCAGTTTGAGCCGTGCCTGGAACACACAGGCAGCCCACAGAGATGGTGCAACAGGGGTGTGATACAATCACAACTCCCCGCACCCAGTTTCTTAGCCTGGGTGGTCTGCGTTGTCATTGTGACACAGCATCCTAACGCCACCCCCACCCATTGAACAGAGTGCATATGCTCTCCATTCATTCTGTGCTCCCTTCTCTTTCCCCCTCTCTCTGCTCCAGAGCTGTGGAGGATGACGACTGAATCGCCTGCCAGAGGTAGGAATTGCTTGGGTTCTGCACTCCCCTTCCCACTTCCCCCAGACAGAGGACTGGTGCCACATAGTGGCCAGGGAGGGGTACCGCGCCATCTGAGTAGAAGTCCCAGCTTCAGTGTCCCACACAGGGACTCCCATCTGGAAACCCTGGAGAGCTTCTGGCGGTCAGTGTGGACGATCCAGCGTCTCAGGCAGAGAGAGACCTTTTCCTGGCACTTTGACCGGAGACCCTGTGACTTGGAAAGGCCAGCATGCCCTGGGAACTGTCTTTTTGCTGATGGAGTCTCCAAATGTCATTTATACTACTGAACTAAAGAATTGATGGTGATTCTACTGGTCATCTTTGCTTCTTGTCCCTTTTCTCCTAGGTGAAGGCCTTTATCACCGAGGATCTCCCTCTGTAGTATCCTTCTCATACTAGCATCACATAGAGTGAAGAGCTGCACCGCTAAGCTGGGCTCGCTGCTCTGACCTTGTAGTTAGCCAAGGTATCTGGGCAGGCTGGAGAACTGTGTACCCAGGTGCAGCTGAATGTGTGAATGACCCACATTGCAATGCACTGGGTGGGTGGGGGATTTGTGCATTTGAAGAGTTTGTGGAAAGTGCAGCTGGCACGCACGAATGCTGCAGGCAGAGGCCTATTAACTGGAGCATGCATCCAGATTGGTCCTGAGCCCCATTCAAAGTGCTGGCTTAGCCTCGAAAGCCCTGGTTGGCTCACAATCCATTTCAAGGCCCATCTGCTCAGATCTTTGAATGAAGCTGTGCTCCACATCCCATCACGATCTGAGGTGTGGCTCGGTGCGCTGTCTCCGTTGTTGCAGCTTCCTGGCTCCAGCACGCTCACCCCCACATGTGCCCGCCACACATCACCCCACTGTTTACTCATTTTAATCTAAACGTTAAGATTTTTCTTTGGATAGGCTTTCAACAAAATCAGCCCATCGTGTCCGTTTACCCCTGCCCGGTGGCTTAGTATGCATTTGTCGCTGTGTCATTCTGCATGTTGTCTCTCTCTCTCATCAGTAGGCCCAGGTCCTCCCTGCCAGCCTCCTTAACTACTTCTCTTTAGCCACAACCTTGTCCTGAAACACCTTCCTGGAGCTGACCCTGAACTCGTGCTGCTGAACTTCAAGTACGAAGAGCTGGAGGTGAGTGAGAACCGGGGGTGGGGGGCGGGGGAGGCAGAGGCCCGGGGTGCCTGAATGAGCCGCTAGATGGGCCTGAACGTTCATCAATTGCTTTTGGGATGAAGTCGGACTTCAGAGCAGGGCTGCGCATATGTGCGGAGGGATTTTGGACTGCGCAACTTGGCTTGGCTTTTTTTTTTTTTAAGCCTCATGGTGTGAAGTCTACGTCATGGCCGACACAAAGTGGAATCTCAGCCAGGGAATATGCTGAACAAGCTCTTTCCATGTCAGAGAATTCAGTGCCCTGACTAGGAAAAAGTAGACTAACAGTGCAATCCTATGCATGTTTCCTTGAAAGTAAGTCCTACTGTGTTCAGCGGGGCTTACGCCCAGGAAAATGTGCATAGGATTTACCTTAAGGCTGTAATCTTATGCACAGTTACCCAAGACTAAGCCCTGTTGAACCCAGTGGGACTTACATCTGGGACACTTTTTTACCCAAGGGTGTAGATACGCATCTGGAGTTAAATGCGTACACCTGTGGGCTGGGAAGAAATGTGGATTGCACTTCATGTTCTGTTGTAGACTATTAAAAATGCAAAGTAAATTATTCAAAATGACACATCTAAGTAAGTTTGATCTCTAAGGTGATAAAAGCAATGCCTCTCTCAGCATCAGTCTCTCAAATTTTGGTTCTGGGCGGCAGAGGAGCAGGACACGTGTGGCAGTTTTGATGCTGACATGTGCCATAAACACCAGAGATCAGTGCTAGTGGCAGCTGACTGCGCCAGGAGTTCGTGAACATGGGTGCAACGCTCAGAGGTAACTCCTGTTGGGCTTATTTTACAGAGAATTCCGCTGAGTGACATGACCCGGAAAGAGATCAACCAACTGATGCAGGATTTGGGGTTCTACCGGAAGGAGAAGGCTGACTCGCCTGTGCCAGAGGAATTCCAGCTTGCCCCTTCCCGACCGCCACCTGGCTTGGAAGAAGCCAAGACAGAAGGCAGGGCAGAGATAAAGGGGGCTGATGGTGGAGAACTCTAGATCTAGGTGCTCTTGAAAATCTCAGGGGAAGGGGTGGTGGCAAGACTTGAGGAAGTGCTGGTGTTTGGAACATGCAAACATACGGATGAACTAGTGTGCGTGAACAGCAGGGTCCGTGGCAGTACGTGCAGAGCTATGTGTAGGCCAATTCGGCAATTCACTTTTAATTTTTTAAAAAACAAGTTTCTAGTCCTCATTGGTTGCAAAGGGAGAGGTGAAAGTGTGGGTGCCTAAAGGCCAGAGTCCTTTCCACCATCCAATTACAAGCAGAAGCAAAGTAATGGAAGTATAACTTACAGAAGGCCAAAGAACCTGATGCACACTCGCAGGGGTTGAGTTGTGGAACCCAACAATTTTTTTTTTTTAAATACACGATTGCAAACACATCACCCTAATTAGAGCTGCTTATCTGTTTTGCCTCTATTTGCCAGACATGTATGTGCAAGCAAAGAGATTTCACCCCTTCCTCCTTTTGCAGACTATTCTGTGGCTGGCTGATGTATGAAGCTTCCTTAGATCGAGGCCTCCCTGCCGTTGCCCTGCCTATCTTTTGGTTCATCCACCACCGTAGGCACAACCCCTTTGTCTGTCGCTGCCAAGAATGAGCTGGGGTGTGTGTGTGTGCTTTCCGCAGCCGTGCCTGGCCTGCACGGGACAGAATGAAGCCCTCTGCTGAAACCTCTTGGTGCCGAGGGTGGATAAACCGCGTCCTTTCAGACTCAGGAGCATGACGTGCCGGGGAGCACAGCCAAGCCCCCCAAACCTAGTCCGTGAAAAGTAAAATCCTTTTTATCTGTTGTACACCCGTGTCTTCTCTTTCTGGGGCTGAGGTGGTCTTAAGTCAAGTGGGGCTTTCTAGAGCTCTAGCTCTGTAAGCCGCTCCTGAATGTGTGAACTAGCCCTAAAAGGAAGAGGCGGAGGCAGAAAGGGGTGTCGGAAAACCGTCTATCCAGACTTTATTGTCTTGCTGGTGCTGATACAGACATTCTTGTGCTGGTGTAAGAATGGTTACAAATCAATCTGGCGTGCGGCCGAGTGGGGTGGCCCAGGGCTGACCGCAGTGCAGGAGGAGATGCCCAACCCGTTGTCCTGTCACCCCATGAGTCCAGTGGCTCCCAGTCTGGAGCTGGCCTGTCCACCCGTCCTGTATGATCAGCCCTAGAGAAAGGGGAGGGGGTGCTTGGTGGGCCAGAGAGCGTCCAACAGAAAACCACAAGGAATGGAGAGTCCCTGAGGAGGACGGAAATACTCAAGGGGACAGAGGAAGAGAAGAGCGGCCAGAGAGACAGTTTCTGCAAAGAGGACACACAGGAAGAAGCCCCACTCCCTCCCCCCCTCCAAGCAAGGCTGACCAAGATCCCTGCTATGCAGGGCTGCGTGCATTATTCACAACATGCGCGGATACATGCAGAAGGACCAGTCAATGCGCAGGTTGACTCAGTCTGAACCAAGGAAGAACCGGTGCCAGCAGTCAGGTCAGGGCTCTGAAAGGGGAACATGAGTACAAGTTGATGTCTCCTTATCCAGACATCCGAAATCCAGACATTTTGGGGGCTGTGACTTTTAAAAAAACAACTCTTTCCAGCACCTGGCTAGCATAGCACAAGGCATGCTGGGGCACAAAATTTAAAATATTATATAAAAACTACTTCCAGGTTATGTGTATAAAAGGTGTATACGAGATATAAATGAATTTCGTGTTTAGACTTGGATCCCATCCTCAAGATATCTCATATTTATGCGAATATTCCAAAATCCAGACAACTTCCCGTCCCAAGCTGTCTGGATAAGGGATACTCAACCTGTATCATGCATTTTGCTGGAACTGCTAGGAAGACGTGCGCCCCTGAGCATGTGTGCAACCATATTATGGAGGGAAATCTTTTTGCTCGCTCGCTCTCCCTTCTCTACCACACTCCAAGCCTCTCGGAAAACCAGGGAAAAGTCAAATCATTCCGTAACCGCTAACGTTGGCATGATCGACAAGGACACAAGCCCCTTTGAATTCAGTCTCAGAAATGACTACTTGCCCTGACCTTCCTCACGGATTCTGCTCTTTCATGGTCAGAGGGCAGAACGTCTGCAGCCACAACTGAGAGCATGGATACCAAGCGCTTTGAGAATGCAACCCAAAATGCTTCTATAAATTAAATCCTAGCCACACCTAAAGCCTGACCTCAATTTACAGTCAAGGGGGTGGGGGGACAGTCCGGAAGGGATACAGACCCCATCAAAAGGGGTTGCAGGCTACAGTTACGTACCATTTCGCTTCCCTTCTGGAATGGCGTGGCTAACAAGCACTTGCAGGTCAACACAAAACTTGGAAACCCTCACCTACAAAAGTTGGCTCGCGAGCAGTGCATCTAAGCATACGCAGAATGCACCCTTCCACAGTCCTGGTCATCACAGCAGGGGAGAGAGAGAAGCAGGACTCCTCAAGAACCTCTTTCTACAAGTTACCCATGACGCACTCTTGACGGGCTGCCTTTCAGACACGGGTGCCACAGATACCAGGAGATAGCCGAGGCCACAAAGCTGGAAACCGGGGCGTGGAGGCCATTAAAGGCACAGAGCCTCAGACAGACAGACCAAGCACTACAGGTCTCTTGCGGAGAAGCTCTGTCATGCAAGGAGGGGGGCAGTATGCAGGACGACGATGACAACCAAACAGGTATTTGTAAAAAGGAATAACTTACAGTCAATAACAATATCAAAAGCACATGTGGACAAAAGGAGGCCGAGCCCCCATTCTCTCCTCGGAGCAGTGCAGCCCGGTCAGGCCCCTCGCGCTAGCTTGGCGTGCAGGCTGCCCCGCCTGCTGCAGGAAAGGGGGTGTGCTAATGCCCCCGCTCCACTCCCAACTCAGAGAAGAGGCTGGGGGGCAGGTGCCAAAACGGACCAGGCCAGAGGACTGGGTGAAGCCGTTCTCCCTTTCGTGCAGCCCCACACGGGGCCAGCCAAGGCTGGGCACTTTGGGAGCAGGGGGAGGACGGAGGGTGGCCCCCGGGAGAGGAAGAAGGCTAGAAGTGCTGCTGCCGCATCCGAAGCTCGTGGCGCCTCAGGTGGTTGTAGAGGGACTGCACGTAGGTGAAGACGCATTTGGCGTCGGGACGCTTCCCCATGATCATCATGTCTTCCACGTCCACCAGCGGCACGCAGTCCACGAGCACCCTGCAAAAGGGAGACCACAGTCAAGGGCCAGGAGAGAGACACCGGAGGCGGAGGGGGGCCCGGGACCTCCCACGCTTGAGGCGACGTCACAAACCGGGGGGGCCCTTTTTCCGGGGACACCTCAGCCCCCATGCTTTTCCTCGCGCTCCGTGGCTTTGAAAAGAAAGAGGGGAACAGAGCAGAAGTGTGGAGGAGAGGAGAGAGGGTGGGCTAGAGCGTCTCCTCTTTTCAAATCCGGGGAGCAGTACAAGGAGGAACGACGGGCGCAGGAGGGCCCCTCTGCCAACGTGCCACCTGAATCAGCTGCCTCAGTGGGCCCCATGGACAAGACTGTCCTGCCAGGCAGGGAGGCTGCCTCAGGTCAGATCCAGGGAGCGCGAGCCACCAACAAGACGTCCTGTAGTCTCGCTCAGGTCCCGTTCGTAGAACGTCAGAGTCGGAAGGGACCTCCGAGGTCATCTAGTCCAGCCTCCTGCTCCGTACAGCCAACTACAAGCATCTTTCCATAGTGCATGCACAGAATTTCCAGAAGGAGCAAGCCCTATCCTAATTAGCAGGAGCGGAGAAGAGGATGCATTAGGATCTTCCTCCACAGGCAACCAAACTGTCTTGGGACAGTCCAGGTCTGTACCTGTGCCGTAATTGTGGACACAGCTGTGGTTGGACCGAGCGTTCTGGCCAGCCTGTGTTTCTTCAAGACCAGTCAGACCGGTACAAATTACTGGGGTGGTCAGTGGTTTGAATGAACCTCAATTGAAGTTCAAATCCCCCACACAGCATGAAGCTCACAGGGTAGCTTTGCGCAAGAGACAGTTAGGCCTGACCTAGCTTGCAGGACTGTAGTGAGGACACACGACTTGTAGACAGACTTAAAATGCAAAGAGATACTTAAAATGTAATGCCCCCTTTTTGCCACCAGAGGTCTCCATGGCATGCACTAAGTAGCCCCCCCCCTACAACAAGCACCCCTCACTTGCAACACCCCCCCCTTACAACAAGCACCAGAAACTACGAAACAGGCAGTCGTTTTGGGTGTGGGTGCAAAGGCATGCAACCCTAGGTTTTGGGAACTCTCCAAGTGTGGTTTTCAACTTTTTTTTGTCCCTGCAAGAATACTGTTTGCTGTGCTGGCCAAGTGGCAAGTGAGCCCTTCTTCAAGAAAGGTTGAGGGAGCACAGGGCCGGCAGACAGCAAAAATACAGACACGTGCACAATGTACAAACCAAGAAGGGTAGCAACGGGGAGATTGTCAGGCCAGGAGAGCCATAGGAGCCCGGCAGGATCAACACCCGCCCTGCATGCAGAGGGTCCTGGGTTTGATCCCCGGCAGCGTCTCCAAATTACAGGGTCTCAGGTAACCATAGGACTGGGAAAGACCCCCTGCCTCAAAGCCTGGGCAGCTGCTGCCAGTCAGAGCAGACGACACAGAGTGAGATGACTAATGGTCTGACTCTGCAGAAGGCAGCTTCGAATGCTCTCATCCAGCACCCCGTTTCAAGCAGTGACCGGCCAGATCTCGCTAGGAAGCCCACCAACAGGGCATGAGGGTGACCTCCTTCCCCCGTTCGCCCCAGCAGCTGGCATTCAGGTAGACTGCTTCTGAATGTGGAGGTTCCGTCCTCGGCTCTCATCGATAAGACGCCGCCTATTCACCATGGACGCATCCGGTCTTTCGGAAAGAAGGGGCAGAGCCCCACTGGATCTGGCCGTAGGTCCATCTCAGTCAGTGTTCTGCTCCCCGCAGTGGCCCACCAGATTCCTCCAGGAGGTTCTGCCCCCGTACTCAGTGTACATTGGCATGGCAACACCCTCCGAAGTCACCCTTCAGCCCCCACACACTCCAACCAGAATCTAGCGCCAACCAAGCCGTCCCTGTGCCCGGCCAGCGCAGGGCCCTTCGCAACCTCACACTCCTCCCCAACCCTCCCAAGACTTTAGCCTCAAGCCTTGTCTATGCGGGGGGGGGCATGGTGGGCAGAGCAGAGAGGTCATTGCCAGGCTTGCCTTGCTGATGGAAAACGAGCCACAGGAGTGAGCGAGGCACACAGTCCATATAAAGCCATTGTTTAGCCTGCTCGGAGGGCTGAGTACCCAGCGTCCCAGGAGAAGGAGGCCCCAGGGAGGCAGAGATGCTCTTCCGACAAGCAGAGACATTAACAAGCCCAGCCTGAGTCACTTTTTCCGTGCCCTTCTCAGCTCCTCTAAGACTTACTTATATGGCCAGAGCAAAGTGGGGGAAAAAGGGGGAAGACGACACGAAGGCTCTCTATCACCTGGCCCGCGTTTTGACAGCATCTCAGCCGCCGGGGCAAAAGAGGATTCGGGGAGCGCAGCAGGCCTTGCCCAGAAAGGGGAGTCACCTCTACCCCCACCTCTACCCCCATGACTGCTTAAAAATAAATGGTTACAGGCCCCCCAAACAAGGGGGACCGGTCCTGAACACACACACACACACACACACACACACACACACACACACACACACACACACACCCATATCTGTGATATGATACCATTCAAAGGTGTGAGGAGATTTCAACATTTGGGGATACAAAATGGGGCAAAATGTTAGGGGGGGGGCTTACCTGTGGTGGTGGCAGCAGTGGTGACTCTCCTGGCAGCTGCCATCCCCCCCCCCCGAATGTGTCACTATAGCATCAGGTTGTCCTTTGGAAGCATTCGCCGGGGGCATTGTGTGTGTGTGCGTGGGGGGGGGGGGAGAAACGGCAGCTGCAAGAGGTTGGGAGAACCAGTGCCACTGTGGAATTCAGGGCAGCAGCAAAGGGGGGGGGGCTGGCAAAAAGCTTGGCTGGCTTTGCCCCCCACCTCCCCTCCAGTTCAAGCAGAACATTCTCAAGTGACTCATCCCTCCCTAGCTAAAGTGGCCTTTGCACTTTAGGAAGGAACGAGGGAGAGCTTGAAAACTCAGGACAATGCGACACAGGGTGACCGCGCATCCCCTGCAAGCATGCAGGCCTCTGATGCATGGCTGCTGCGGCTGCTGCAACGGTGCCGTGTGTTGCTAGGCACAGAGGCTCCGGCTCAGCGCCCACCACGGCACCGGCGCAGCAGTGCAAAGCAAAGCAGGCTCCTGGCAGCTCAAGGAAGCCAGGGCAGAGGTGCCCGCTGGCATGGGATGCTTCCTACCTGGGCGGGCGGGCAGGTCTGTGCACAGGCACGCATGAACTCAGAAGGACAACGAGAAAGAAAGGGTTCTCACCATCGCTCCGTGGGTGGGGCAGTTAGGACTTTTTGGTTTTAACCAGCCCCTTCTGGACCAGGCAGCGGTAGAACTCCTGGATGTACGTGTAAACGCACTTCCAATCCGGCTCCCTCATCCGGACCATGTCCTCCACGTCGAGCAACTGTGGGCACTCCGCGTGCTTCCTGGGGGGGGGGCGTGGGAGGGGAGGGGGGAAAGCCAGTGATCACAGCCCAGACAGTTTTGGGGAGGGAGGGAGGGAGAGAAAGAAACAGAAAGAGAGACAGGAGGAGAAAACACAAGAGATACATAAATCCAATTCACATTCCCTGTGTCAGACCCACATGCATGCTCTGGGGTGCCAGGCACAATGCAGACGGGGCGGGGTGGGTGGTGGGTGGGTGGGAACCATCAGACACGTTGGGGCTCATTCCTCATACAGTGAGACTGGCAGGGCTGGGCTACGGAAGTGATGCCGGGCAGGGGGAGGTGAGGAGGGCACGAGCAGGTGCGGGAGAGATGGAAACCCAACGGCAAAGAGAGACCGACAGACAGAAAGGAAGGGAGACGGACGGACAGGGCAGGAAGTGGCGGCGGGTGTGCGCTTGCACCAATTCCAATGCAGAGAGGGCCCTCTATATGGCAGCACATATAGAGTAGGGGGTGGAGGTTCCACACCACACCCGGCCCCTCCCTTGGAATTGTGCCCTGGCACAGCCAAGGTGCCCGGAAGCTCAGGGAGGACACGGAAGGGAGGCGTCAAGCAGCAGCACAGGAGGGCACCTGGAGTCCGGGTCGTGGAAGGCAGGGTCAGTTGCTCTCATGGTCCACGCACCGGGTCCCCCGGGAGAGGAAGAGGGAGGCTAAGAGGGAGGCGGGAGCCACCAGCACCAGCTGCCCTGCAGGCTAGAGAAAAAGCAGGCCCCCCCTGCCCCCACCAGAAGCCCAGCAGGCGGCAGCGCAAGGGCAGGCCTGAGAGAGAGGAGAGACAAGCCGCCCTGTCGGCTGGGGCCCGCGGGAGCAGTGGTGGGCAACCTGTCGCCCTGCAGGAGGGCACCTCGTCCAAAGACGTGCCTGGCACTCGCAGGAAGGGTTTTCCAAAGGGGTGGCCCTGTTCAGCTTCCGTGTGGTGCTGCAGGGTTCCAAAGAGGGCCCAGTGCCCAAGCACATCCCACTCCTGCAGTCCACACGTGGCTCACGGTGGTGGCAGAGTCCCCCTCTGCATGCGTGAGCGGAGCTGCAGGAGGATCAGCTCACAGGGGGGGAAAGGGGCACCTTGGAAACACGGCCAGTTCAGCTCGGAAAGGCAGAAAGGACCGTGTGGACACCCCTCAGAGACGTGGCTTTCAGGATCGGGCCCATCCAGGTTGCGTGGGTCAGTCAGTCTGGCTTTTCAGGGAGCCGGTGGTGTCCACACGATCGATCCATCCAAAACTCATCTTGTGAGTGCCAAATCTTACGAGATGCCAGGGTGGGGTTGCCCGACCCTGCAGAAGAGGGATCCGTCACCCACCACTGCCAAGGAGGGGGACAGTTGGCCCCAGAGCCAAGGGAATGAAGGGAGGAAGCATCAGAGGAGAGACAGGAGAAAGCAAGGAAGACAGGCTTTGAACTTCTGCTGGGCCCAGAAACGACCAGCCAGGAAGCCACAGCAGTGCTCAGGGCCCAGGGCAAAGGCAGCTCCTGCCCCCCACTCCCCAAGCTGCAATGGCACCCCAGCCCTGTGACGCGGACCCTGCAGAGTGCTACAGCCCCTCCACTCTGCTCCCTTCCTCCTCCTCCTCCTCCTCCTCCTCCACCCCAAATGCAGAGCTCAGCATTCAAGCATCCCACAGAGACAGAATGGTCCACAAGAGCCGTGGACTCTCCTTCTGCATCCTCCAGTTGCATCCGCATCAACAGACGCCCTCCATGACCCCCCCCCCCTTGTGGGACAAGAATGCCACCCAAACACAGCCATGGCCTTCAGGAAGGCCTCTTGGCGTCTCTGGGCTCCCACTGGGCAAAATCTGGCCCACTTCTGGGGAGTGAAGGGGAGCTCCCTGAGTTTACAACCGTCCCCTCCCTCAGATGCCTTTTGTCAGGGCTGTGTGTAGGCTGCAATTCTGCAGGAGTACTGCGAAAACGCAAGACTTCATGGGCATTTATTGCCTAAAAGCTCCCCCAGTGGTCACTGAAAAACCAAAAAAGATATGCTGGTAGGCAATGCTTGCTGAACCCTGGAGAGGAGTTTCAGCGCTTATGTAGCTCCTTGGCTCTCCCCGTGACTTGCCAAATCAAAAAGGAAAAGACGAAGGATGGTCAAAAGAAATCAGGCAAAACACAGTTTGCTGTGACAATCCGCTCCCATTGATAAACGGGCATTCTTGTGTATTTTCTCGATTCGTCATGTTGCAAGCATGCAAGCTACACACAGCCCTGCGCTGAGTGTGGAAGAGCTCGGCCCTACAGATCACTTCCCTGTTCAGGACGTGGCGGAGACATCTCCCCTTGGACTGGCACAAGCTCGGCCGTCCCACTCCTGGTTGGGAGGCAGGGCTGCTCGTGGGAACAGCCGGGGGTGAGCAAGGAGCAGCAACAGCCCTGGGAAGGGCTGCTGCCGGGTTCATTCCTTCGAAAGAAAAAGACAGAGGACACAAGGGGGGACTTCCGGGGGCAGAGAAGAGCAGGTCTAGTCCCAGACATCAGCTCCTGCTCGGCACGGAGGGGTCTCCTCCTCTTCCGTTCCTGGCTAACTCCTGGCCCCGGAGAGTCAGAACAACAAGAATGCCCCCCTAGGCTGGCCTAAGGAAACGGGCTCTGCCCCAGAAGTGGCAGAGGGATACATACTCTGCTGCCGAGAAAGCCATTTCGAAGTTGCGCCGCCGGTCCTGTGGCGAGAGCTGGCCGTAGTCAAAGGCCTCGGGGAAAAAGTTGTGGACGAGGGCACAAAAGGCCATGCCGTCACTCCAGCTGGAGGAGAAGTTCTGGATGTCGACGTGCTGCCGGGGCAGGGATGGAAAAGGGCATCAGGGCAGGAAGAGGGGGTGGCCCAGGCGGAGGTGAGGGGGTGAGCGAGAGGGCACACGCCTCCTGGGGGAGCAGACTCACCTCGTACCCCCGGGTCTTTGCACGGCACCAGTCTAAGAGCATCTGCTTGATGCTGTTGGCGTTGGGGACCCCAAAGCTGGAGGAGCGCTGGACCGCCACCCGGGACACCGCTGGGTTTGCTGGGCTGCGGAGAGAACGGGGAGCACTGTAACTGGGGAGCCATTTCGGCACACAAACACACACACACACACACACACCCAAGAGCAATTTTATCGGCCACTGGCAGCCTTCCCAAATGTTTATTAAAGTTGTGATTGAAAGACAAACAAATAAAGGCTGGAAGGCAGAAAAAATGCTTTCAAACTATAAGAAATATGTATTTATTCTTTGAGTGTTTATAGCCCGTGACTGATCCGTTGACGTTCAAACAACAAACACACCAAAACGACTTTTAGAGCACTCAATACCCTAGGCACTTCCCAATGGGGAAGGGAGGGGTAGGATACAAACTAAAGGAGAAAATTGGTAAGGTAAAACGAGAATAAAAACAGAAGCAAAATGGGCCACTTTAAATTAAGCCAAGGAAGGAATAAGAATAAAAGCAATACTGTGTGTGTGTTTGTGCCTGTGGGGGACGGTAGCCTTCTGCTTCTTTCAAATCCCCTATGGAAGGCAGAATTCTACCCCCTGTACATTGGCGTTCAGGGTTTAAGCAGCATGGCACAAAACAATCCCACCCAACCCTTCCTCAAGCACCCCTACCACTGCTCCCTCGCCCCCCTCGCCCCCGGTTCCTCACCTCCCACCCTCCTTCTCCAGCTTCTCGATCATGGCCTTGCGCGCCTGCGATGCCGACGTCTTGGGCAAGCTCTGCGCCTTCATCAGCTCCTTCTTCTTCTCGGCTTGGCGCCGCTCCAGGGCAGCCAAGCTGCTTGCCCGCCCTGGGCTCTCGTCCTCTCGCTCAAAGATGCTGGAGGAAGGGGTGGGGAGGGGATCGAGACAAAACGAGGACAGTCCAAACAAACATAGACGGTGAAAGGGTCTTCCGGGCCTAGGAAAACGGACAACCAGCCTCCCGACAAAAAGCCAAGCGCCCTTCCCCCACCCGCACCACACGGGAACTTCTCTTCCCAAAATGGTGGCTCCAGTTAGTTTGGCCACTTTCAGGAAGGCATGTCTGCACCCTGGGAAAGGGAACCCTTCAGCCCGTGTCACCCGCAAGGTGTGTGCTCCCCAAGGTCTCAGATGCGGGTCCAGGGAAGGGAAGGGGGGTTTACAGCATTCTCCAGCCTTCTCCTGGTCTCCTCTAGTGTAAGTCTGGGTTACAGGCAGGACAGTCGTCTGCCACCTTCCAGGTCTGTCTGGGGCCCCGTCCGGAAGAGCCAGCAGGTCGAGGAAAAGAGGAAGGCGATGGCTACAGGGCCCTGGCCTATCCCCACCACCTCAGAAGACATTTGTCTCCTTTCTTCCCCCTTTCCCCAAATGTGTATCCAAATTAATTGCCTCTGGGGGGCGCTGAAACCCCAGCTGCAACAGCCAAGAGCCTTACTGTGAGAGAGGGAGACATGGGGTGCCTTTAAGGGTGGCCAAATGGGAAGCAAAACAAGCCCTGACACTGTGTGTGTACATACAAGCACATATGTGCCATCCACTAGGACGTCTTCCGACACAAGCGCCACCAAAACGCGCAGGAAGTGCCAGGAGCACAGGGACGTTAACAAGGACACTCACCTGCCCACTTTCTTGGAGGACGAGGAGCTGAAGGACGACTTGGTCTGGACAAAGGTGCCGCCATCTGGAGAAAGAGGAGAGGAAAGAAAAGGGCCACAGGCTTAAAGGACACCGAAAAATGTGCACCATCGGACCACAACATCAGAGGCAGAGAGAGATCCCAGCAAAGTGGAGGGGGAACCCTGGGGTCAATGGGCAGTGGACACCCCAGGTCCAAGGAAGAGTGACAAGACAATGGGAAGCAGGGATATGGGGCAGACGCCCAACTCTGGCCTCCCCCACGCACCTTCTTCAGCTTCTCCCTCGAAATTTGCTGCTCGCATTGAAAAGGAAAGACTCAGGAACGACGTTTGGACCAACTGTACGTTCCTGTGGCAGAGGAAGGCAAGAGGGCATTCCGGATTCTGGGGAATGCCCTCTGCACCCCTCTGGAGGTCTGTCTCTAGCCCCTTGGCATGCAGAAATGGAAAGCAACCCACACAAGCATCTTCCTGCTCAGCTGTGCAGGAAAAGTTAAACCCACTTGCTGGACTCAAAAAGGGAAGCGACGCTCGAGCTGAGCACTCTCCTCTCCGTTTCCTCGTTCCTTTTGAATCCAGGGAGTGGAAGGAAGTCGGCAGACAGAGGCGAGCGTCCCCTGACAACCTGGCAACTGCCTCAACCCGCCTCATGGATGGCCCGGCCCTCACACACACACACACACACCCAGCACAATATGTCTGCCGGCAAGGCTGCCCCCAGCTCAGCCTGGCCTGTCCTGACGTGGCCACCCTCCATTTGTGGCGTGAAAAATGTGCGACGCAAAGGGGCCCTTACTTTCCGATCTCTTCATGTAGCTCGACTCCACCGTCGTCATGCGGGAGGTTTTGCTGCCGTCATCTGGGAGGAAAACGTGCAGGGGTCGGGACAGGAGTGAGAGAGAGAGAGAGAGAGAGAGAGAGGAGGCATTAGTTTGGAGAGGGCACAAGGACACCCTCCCCCCACAGTCCACCCACAGCAGAAAGGAAGCGGTCGTGCAGAAAGAGAAGTGTGGGCCACGATGCGCCTGCTTGGAAGCAACTTGCGTCTCCAGCGAAAGGGCCAGGGGAGGACGATTCTTCGGTCTGAGACCCCAGAGAGCAGCTGCTGCTACTTTGTTATCGGGGGCCAGCCCAAGAACGGAGGACACCGGGGGCGGTGTGTCAAATGCTGCCCCCCCCACCTGACCTGGTGATGCATGAACCTCTGCTCTTCCTGCTCCCTGGACTAGAAAGGAGGGGGGCGGAGCAGAAGAGGGAGTGTGAAGGGTCTCCAGTGCGCCAGCCCACCCCACCCCCTCCCCCACACTTCCTCTTCCACTCCACCCCTCTCTATCCCCTTAGCCAATCCAGAAAGCAAGAGGAGAGGTGGCGGCAGCAGTGGAGGTGAGCAGGCAAAGGGAGGTGGTCGCCCCGCCCCGCCCCCCGCCAATCCGCTGCCTGAGTCCGCCTCACGGACAGGCCGGCCCTCCAGTCGTAGGAGATGGTGCTGGGCTGGTTGACCAATGGGCTGACTCCATAGAAGGAGCATTGTTTGTTCCTATATGCACATCCTGAACATGACCAAAGAAACGTACAAAGGAGAGGAAAGTACAGCCGTGCAGAACAAGAGAGAGAGGAGTGGAGGAAGAGAACGGAGCCGCCGGAATCCCTGAAGAAGTCCTTCAAAGCCTGACGGCTGGGCTGCGGCAGATGTGGCAGAGAAAGGCATCCTGGCAAGTACTGGGCTACGCTCCAGGTGCACAGAAGGAAAAGTCAGGGAGGTGGGCTGGTAGCCAGAGAACCACCTTGCTGTGCGGCACAGAGGACAGAAGAGAGAGTGCCAATCCTCCTGACCCAAGAGGCAGGACGATGGCAGAAAGTGCTGCCAGGTCTACTGGAAGCAAGAGGGCATTTCTCAGGGCAAAGCTGGCAGCCGTGATACCCAAGACCTTGCAGAGCGGACAGCTGAGGGTGCCACCCTATGGGAGCAGAAGGAGGGCACAGACCCCTGCGAGGCTCGAGGTGACCCAGCACAGGTCCAGAGGTTGCTCTCAGGCCGTCGGAAGCAAGACAGAGCAGGGAAAGAGCCAGCTGGGCAGTGCGCTCCCCCCAAAGCAGGTGGTTCGGCCTCCCCCCGCCAGCCCAGCTCCTTACTGGACTGAACCAGGCGCTGGGTCTTGGTGACTGTGCTGACGGCAGAGCCGTCGGCCGACTTGGCGCTCTGGTGGGCGGTGGTCTCCATGGTGTGGCTAGCCCCCTTGGTCTTGGCCGCCTGCAGCCGCTGGTCTCGCTCCTTATCCCGCTGCTCTGCAAGAGGCACATTCCAGAGGGGTCAGACCCAAAAGGCCAGCGAAATGCAGGCACCGCCTGGCACCACAGGCACCCACAGTTTGAGGCTTCCTCTGCGGGAGGTGAGCGCAGGCTGCTACAGGTGTCAGGCAGCAACTGGCAGCATGACAGAAATGAAATGGGAAAAAATCTAGGCTGCCTGAAAGGGTCCAGCACACAACTGGATTGCAGGGGCACCGTACGACAGCCAGCAAGTCTCATGTGGGGGGGGGGGGGGGAGAAACACAATTCCAATTTTGCGCTGGGTCTGTTTGGAAAACCTGGTTCCACCCAATCCCTACCACATAGCGCCTGCCTATGGGGGAAAAAAAATGGTTGTCTCAACCCATCCTATGCTCAAAATTGGGGGTAGTTCTCAATTCTGGGATCACACACTCCTGTTTCTTTCAAAGTAAAGGCCAACTGTGTGTTTTCTTTTAGGAAACCTACGAGGTTTACAGAGAGACAAATGAGGTCTCAAATTAAAGCGCAGGAAAAGGGGAGGCAGCCCCAAATGACAGAAATGTTCAAAAGGGCAATAAAAAAAAGAGGACCCTGGAGTGGCAATCCTTGAAACCTCTGCAGCTCTGGTCTCGGAGCGCTCTGGCTTCGGTTCGCTGGAATGAAGGCTCTGTAGCTATTAGCTCAGAGGCAGTGATGTTATGGAATGTTCATGAACATTCCAACCGCGTAGAAGTTTGACTCCAGATTCAGAAGTGGAATTGCGCTCAGTATGGTGGAGAAGAGAGGAGCAATCCCCTCCCTCCCCTAAACATGCCCAATATGCCCCCTTGCAAAAGGGGGACCCACAGAAGGGGTATAACAGAGAAGAAAGTAGGCACTACTAACTTAGAATTGGTCAACTGTGAGATCCCATGGCTTGATTCAGACGCAACGATGCCGGTTCAAAAACGAACTGTGTGCCTATGCGTGCTCCCTCCTACCCTCTCACACCGTAATCCTATACTGTTGAGTTTGTTAAACCACAGTTTCCCGTGCAGCGGAACCTATTTGATTCACATTTGGAATCCTGGTTGCTAAAGATTGCTCGAACCACAGTTTCTGGACTTGGATGTCTTAGGAAACTTTCTTCTTGAAAAGCAGCAAATAAATATTTTCACTCTTCGTACAAAAAAGAATAAATAATCGTCCTCAAGGATGCTGGTTTTCTCGCTTTGGAACTAGATCCCTCCAAGTGACCAACGCTAAGCCCCTCTGGTTGAGGATCACGGCATACCCCTCCCAACACCCCCTGCCATTCCCCAGGCGTATACCTCGCTTCCGCTGGCGCAGTTCACGCATCGCTGCCCGGATCAACCGTCGTTCCTCAAAGTCTGTAGTCTGGTCCAGCTGTAGGGACAGGTCAGAGTGTTAAGTGGTTATATTTATTTATTTATCACATTTTTATACCGCCCTTCCTCCACGGAGCTCAGAGTGGTGTACATATTTCCTCCCCTCCTTTTTGTCCTCACAACAACCCTGTGAGGTAGGTGGGGCTGAGAGATAGTGACTGGCCCAAGGTCACCCAGGAAGCTTCGTGGCTGAGCGGGGATTTGAACCTGGATCTTCCAGGTCTAAGTCCGACTCCCACCTACGCACCTCCTCTCTCTCTCTCTCTCTCTCTCTCCTGCTTCCCCAACCCCACAATGCAAATATTTCCCAGCACCCCCAAGGAGGAAACACGGCTCATTTTAACAGAATTCCTCTAAATTGAGGTTGCAAGCATATAGGCTGTACTCTTTATGCAACTGTGTCTACGCTCTGGGCCTCGCCTGAAAGCACACGATGCGATCCCCTTGCTGAAGCTAAGCAGGCCTGAGCCCAGTCAATGCCTGGATGGGAGGGCTGCCTGAGGACCCCCACAGAAGCGACCTCAAGGTCCACCACGGAAGGAAGGTGGGAGATAAATAAAAGCAAAAGAAAACCACTACAGATTCAGTTAGGAGAAAATGCTCCACCACTTTGCTTCCAAGTTTGTTGCAGATACACCTCGCCATCTCATACACCCTTTCGCGCCAAGCATGGAACCATTGCGTAGACCGTCGGCAGCACAGCGTGCCCCTCGGTGCGTGGAAAGCGGGAAACCAGGCTACCAACGCAGGCGCCAACGGCCACCTACCATCTTATCCAGCACATCCTCATCCTCCACTTTGCTCAGCTCCTCCGCACTCAGCCGGCCTCGCTGTTGCAGTTGCTGGGCCTGGACTTTCTCCTTCCCCGTGCCATTGGATAACTCTGGCTCTGCCAGCGGGGCCTGCTCCGGCAGCTCGGCATCCATCTGAAACAAAATGGCGGGGCTGTAGGCCAAGACCAGCCTGGTGGTTCTGTGGTGGAGGGAGCCCCGGCCGCCCCCCCTGGGTCCTTTCAACAGCTGAGCCAACGGTAGTAGCAGCAAGACAGGCCCACCATTAGATAGGACGACGTCGCAGGTTTGGGGATACCATTAAAGGTTAGGGATGCCAAAAGGACAGTTCTCTACGTTTTTTCGCACCAATTTGGATTCTCTGCCTCAAGTGCCCAAATGTCCGGGGGCCATACTGGGGCACTGCCCACCTCCAAACTGCATATTCCTTTAACTCAGAGGTGTCTTTCAGTCTAGGGTGGTCTCTGGAAAGTCAGGAGTGGTTAGAGCGATGGACTAGGGATGGGCAAAGCCACTTCGCCATGCAGCGCCCCTGGTCATTCTCTCTCAGCCTCCTACCCGGTTGGCTTGTGACAAGTTCTCCATCCTGTCAAGATCATGCTAGATCCTGTTCATGTCCTCTAGGGCAGCGTTTCTGGAAGTGCACCCCTAGACGCCCTGGGGCTCCCTGGGACCCCTTTCAGGGGCTCCACTAGCACATCATAAGTGGTCATCATCTGGCCCCTGCCTGGTTTGCTCATCCCTCCCCCCGCTTCCCCTGGAAGTGGCTCTCCTTCCTCATTCCCCTCCTGTTTGGGCACTTTGCTGGTATTCCGCGTTGGGCATAGTGCTGCGCCACTCCACGCATGCGCCGGGGCTCCCCGAGACTCTGTGCATGCGCCGGTGGGGCTCCCCGAGAATCCTTTCAGGAGTGCAAAGGGCTCTGGAGACCGAAACGTTTGAGAACTGCAGCTCTAGGATATCAGCTACTGCTTCCAGTCTGGTGCCATCTGCAAATTCAATGAGCATCCCCTCGACTCCCTCTCTAAAACCAGGATTTGCTCCCAGCATGCTCTGCGTGGCCTGTTTGGAAGAAGAGCCAGGTGGAGAGGAAGGAGGGGGTGATGGCAGCACAGTCATCTTGTTTCTAAGAGGATCAGAGCGCTGGGCGAAGCGGCGGGATGAACGATGGGCAGGTATAAGGTGCCCCTGTCGGTTTGCCACCTTCCCCAGCCACTTCGACTGGTCCCGCGTACACAGAGTGCACATCTACAGCTGGCCACGCTTCCGAAAGGGCACCCTGCAGCCTGCAAGCATCCCGACAAACGGTGTCAGGGGATTTTGAGGAGGGGATTAAAAGAGCTTATTTGAAAGCGGCTTGCTGAGCAGGGTCGGAGCAGACCTGGCATCTCTGGGCAGGGACCGGGGCAGGGCGATGCCAGCCCCCTGTCAACACGACCCCCGCACAATGCAGCCTGGGACTCCGGCCAGGTCAAAAATACACAGCAAGAGAGCCAGCATTTGGGAGTGGCAAACCAGGGGGGTTAGGGCAGCCAGGGCAGAACAGCCACAAACTCTCTTCCAAGCAAACTGCAGCTTGCTACAGGAAAGGCAGAGACGTCCCTCCAGACCAGGGTCTTCCCCTCAAAGCGGCGCCCCTCCCCTTATGGGTTGCTGAGCAGCAGAGCAAGAGCCCGTAAAACCTCAAAAGAGTGCCAAAGCCAGGAGGGAAAGGCTGGCAGAGGCTGGAGCAAAGAGACAAAAGGGGGGGGGGCTCTTCTCCCTCCCCCACCTTGCAGCATCCTGACTTGACCCCATCCGACACAGTAAATGGGTCAGACCCCAATTGGAAGAGGGGAACTGGGGGTTGTAGGGGAAGAATTAAGCCCTCCCATGTCTTGCTCTCTGCAAATCAGCCCTTTCTCCCACCACTTTTTTTTGGGGGGGGGGGGTCCTCCCAGATAGAGCTTTATTGCCAATTCTGGCCACAGAGGATACTAGATAAGTGAGGCTCCCACATTGCAGGGTGGGGTTAAAGTTCGCTGGGGAAGGGGCGAAGACTGCTGTGTGGGGGAACTGCAGTGGCAGTCATGCGCCGGTGCATGGGTGGAAAGGGCGCCATCTGACCAAAACACACACATGCTGTGACGGCTGTTGGAAGCGAGTGTCCCTGTTTATCCTGTCACGTCGTCCGTTTAACAACCCTGTCAAACGGAGGTTGCCAAAAGGCTTTTTGAATCCCAGCAGAACGCCAACAATAGGGAGCTGGGGGAGGGGGGGTTGCGATCCATGCACGCCAATCCTTGGATGTGCTCCTGAGCTCAACTACTGAAAAGGAAAGGAACCTTCCATGCAGGCGGGGGGGGGGGGGGGGATTTCGCCAGCTGCAGGCCAGGCCTAGAGCGAGTGAAAGAAGACCCCCAGAGTCCCCCCCCCCGGCAGAATGAGAACGGTACGTCGGAAGAAGGGCCTGGCTGGCACAGGTAAGGCGCCATGTGCTGACCGCTGGGCCGGACACACCTGTCACCCTGGCAGGCGGCTGTAATCCCCACAGAGATGCAGCTAATCCCCTGGGCGGGCTCTGCGCAGTTCTTGGCGGCCTGCCCTGTTTCAAGTCCCTCACCGGCAACTCCCAAGCCTTCAGCCCCCAGGCAATCTGGAGCAATACAGCCAGCTGTGGCTAACAGCATCGTGGCCTGCAATGGCCCAGTGAGACCAGCAGAAGATGAAAGTGCGAACGTTTCCAAAAGAACCCCCAAAGAATGTTCTCAGAACCTCTAGAATGTTCTCAGAACATCTAGAGTGTTCTAGAATGATCTCGGAACGTTGCAAAGGAAGTGGGCTCAGTGCTTCCCTTTGACAAAGGGAGGTGCTGAGCCCTCAGGCAGGCATGGGGGGGGGGCCTTGGAAAGAAGCCTAAGTGTGGCCAACAGGCTGAAGCAGCTCAGTGTAGAAGGAAGGGCACTCTGCATATGCTCAGAGGCACTTTTCTGGATTATATATAACATCGCTTTGACATCTGTTTCTTTAAAGGGGCCTGGACAGCAATGGGAGCCAGTGGTGTTAAACGGATAGAGGGGGGAGGGAAGCAGACCTTGAAAACCACAATAAATATGCAAACAAGTTTTATGTTTTTCTGACAATGCTGATGTCAGAGCACATTTTACTCCAACCCCGCCCCAAATTCTGCATGTCTCCGTTCACTTTGCTTGTTCTGCCTTCCAAGTGTGAGGGGTTTTTTTCCTTGCCATTTATTTTTCATTTCTCCTTGAAAGAACACAGTGGCAGAAGAAGAGGAAAGCAGGGAGAGGGGACTCCGAGGGGCAGGAAAGAACCACGAGAGAGAGAGACGCACAGAGCTCCGCAGGGGCACGGAAACCACACCCACGGACCCCTGAAAGCTCCGCCCAGCCACATCTTTCCAAGGTTAACTCCACACACAGAGCGGGGAAAAAAATGCTTTGCTTTGAACCCAACTAGATGCTGTTCTAGAGACGCCACATTTCACATGGGGAATTCCATGCTCAGGGACATTCCCCAGGGCTATGCTGCGCAGGTTACACAAAAGCAGGGAAGCCACAAAGAAGTGAGGACCAGGTAAGAAAAAAAAGATCCCACATCCTGAGACTGGCAAGTGCTATGTAAGCACTTGCAAAAGGGATTTCATGCAAGGTTTCACCACTTCCTGGAACGGGTTCCGCTCTGCATGCAGAACAAGATTTGGTCCCTGCAGCATCTCCAGGCACACCTGGGAAAGACCCCTCCCTGTCTGAAACCCCCAAGCGTAGCCAACACTAGATAGACAAGACCCCCACTCAGTCTAAAGCATTGTTGTTCGCTGAAAAGGCTCAAAAGGCTGTTGACATGGCTCGAGTCAGAAAGGAATTTGGGAGGATCTCCACTCGTCTGTGAACAGAGCTACAGCCCCCTATGCAAGCTCCTTGCCCCTCCCCCACAAAGACCCCCAGCACAATAAATGATGCAAGGAAAGCACACGCTTGCATACATTGATACAAGCCTTTTGAACTTCTATGGAAATGGGGTTTGTCCTGCTTCGCTACTCTCACGACTCCCTTTCCTCCTCTCTCAGACTGTAAGCTCCTCGGGGCAGGGATCTGTCTCTTTTCATTAGGTCACTCTCCAAAACTCAGGGACGTTGACAGTGCCATGATACGGACAGTGGTCGTGACAGAATCCAGCTTTTCTGAGTGCGGAATCTGGATGGTTTGGGGTGCAAAGGTCTGGCTTTTTCTAAGTGCAGCATTCACACAGCAGTGTGGACTTCTGGAGGACCAGCGGCGGATGGAGCAGAAGCATCAGGGTCCTGTCCTAACCCTCTATGCCCAACTGATGCGGGTTAGCCAAGCAGGGACCTTGCGCTGCCAAGGAGGGAAGGGGCCGCGTCCATCCTTGCTCTCTAGGAGACGGCCAGCCCCTACTAACCCTTTCCCTACCAACAGCCATTGCTGCCCAGGAGTGGGGGACTCACAAAGCTGCCACTCCGGGACAGGTGCACTTCCGAGTGCCTCCGGGTGCTGGAGAAGGTGGGCGGATGGGCCACGGGCTCTCCGGGCTCTTCAGTGCCCACGAAGTTGGCACACGGATCCTCCGACTCCAGCAACAGCGTGCTGGGATCCTTCTCCTCGCCCAGGGAAAAGCCGAGACGCTCCAGGCGCCGGCTGAGCCGCTCCTGCTCGGCACGGAGAGAGGCATTCTGTTCCTGCAGGTCGCTGAGAGCAGAGGCCAGCGGGCGCACCAGGCAGAGTGCCTCCTCTACGCGCTGCTCCACCGCCAGGCACCAGGCCTGCAACTCCTGGCGGAGCTCCTGCAACGCCGGGTGCAACGGTTCCTCCGGCACCAATTCCTGCATCCTGTTCAGACTTGGGAGAGACACGCCGGGCATGGCACCAAGGTCGTGGGGTGAAGGCGGGCAGCTGGCACAACGTCCGTGGCTGAAAGGCCACAAAGGAGGAAGAGGGAGGCACACACCTCTGGGGGAGGCAACCCACCAGGCCCTTCTCTGCTGCCTCGCAGGATCTCGAGAGTCTTTTATAGGGGTGATGAGACACCCACTTCCATACACAAGGAGAGGAGGCTGGGTGGGGTCTTTGTGTTGCAACCTGGCTATTCCGGTCGCAAGGGAAGGGCAGGGACAGGCTGGCACTCCGGCAGCTTCCCAGTGACGGACAAAGACAGAGTGATGGAGCTGGGCCAGGGACTCGGATGGGGGTGGAGGACACCGGACCTGTCCAGGGAGAGGCCAGGGCTCGGCAGCGAGGGAGTCTTGGCCAGGGGAAGGGCGCCCCCTGGAGGCTACGCAGAGTCTCGCGCCTTCCTTCCAGCAGCCCAAAAGTTGTACTGGGTTGTAAAAGTTGTGCTGAGCCAAAGCAAACAGCCCTCCAGGGACGCAACAGACCTCTTTTTTTACTGCCTGCCCAAGATTGCAGGGGGAGGGGAGGGGAGGGAGGAGGGCTGTCCGCTGTCGGTGGGTCCCAAGCAATGGCCGGCACCACAGGCCCCATGTTCCCCTTTGCTGAGCACTGTTTGAGCAGCTGCGCTTATGCGCAATGTGTTGTGAACATGGAATCCCCCCAAAACTGGGGGGGGGGATGACTAGAGGGATGCGGGGCTCTGATATCCGGGGAGGGGTGCAGGAGGGATGGGTCGGGATTCAGAGGTACAAAGGTGCAAAAAAGAGCTGTGCAGGGGCTTGCAGGACTGGAACACTTCAGCCCTAGGGGTTTTTTGGTTGCATCCCTGACCAGATGCACTCAAGATCCCACCCAGAGCTAGAATGACTAGATACTTGCTGTCACAATGGTTGTTTTTTTTTTAAAGGACAATGAAAACCACGTACCATAAGTAGCCAAACTCTGCACCCAGGCACCAAAGGTTGGATGTGAGCAGCAGCAGCAGCCAGGAGCTACAGGTCTTCTTTGCATTTGCAGGCACAAGGGGGTCAGGAGGCTTCTCCAAGACCCTACGGAGTACAAAAGCAACGCCACCCCACCAGCCCAGCAAAGTCCGACTGTGCGCCAACAGCAGGCACAGCGGTCCATCGCGACAGGCTGCAGGGGAAGCATCACGTGGGCAAACGTGTCCCCACGGAAAAAGACACCCCCTGCAATACAAACTAGACCGCGGAAACCATGCCGACCCCCTTCTCTTGGATACGCCGGCTCTCTGCGGACAACTGCTCGTTGATTGACGGCACAGAGAAGCTGCCTGGGCTGCTGTGGGACAGCCCAGAAAAAAGGCGACCACGTCAAGTTGCTATGAAGCAGGCCAAAGTGCCACACCAAGTCTGCTGTGCACACATGCGCACGTGCGCGCGCACACACATGCACGCACACACAGAGCCAGTGCCCAGAGGCCCACTTTCTTAACCCTCACAGGCACAAGGGCAAGGCGGGGGGGGGGGAATCACAGGGAGCCCTCCCCACCAACTACTGCTGTTGCTGAGATACCCAGAGCTGCTGCTGCACCTGAAGGTGGGGGGGGCCTCCCTTCCTCCCCCCCCCCTCCCACACCTAACTGAGCTCCAGCCAGGCGGCCACTTTGTCCTGCGGAGCTTCTTCAATAATGCATCGCCGCTGGCAGTGATCGGATTCCCCGGCTCTGAGGCACATTTCACCTCTGGTGCCCCACTTAGCTTCCTGGCCCACAGACCCACCACCACCACAAGCCCCCTTTGCTCCCCATGCCACAAGACAGCCCTCCACTGCCCCCCACTACAACCCCCCTGAGAGCTCCTTCCCCAGCCCATGTCCCAGATTCTTGCCCATGTCCTCACCTGCAAGCTACGGAGGGGTTGCCCTGAGACTCCAATCTGCAGGCACACGTTGGCAGGTTACCCCTGGGCAAAGCTTGGCAGCAGAGCACCTTCTACAGTCCACCCGTCTTTCTGTGCCGCAGGGTAATACCTTAACGAGAGCTGACAGGCCGGCACTGCCACGGCAGGGACACTAGACGAGGCATTAGCCTAATTAGCCTGGGCAGGAGCCTGCCTGCTTCCCCCACACCAGGTACGGAGCTGCAGCGAGACCTGGGCTGGCCGGCCAGAGAGGTTGCAGCATGGCAGCTGCAGAGGTAATGCCCGCAGGTCGGGTGCTGGGCACCCCCAGCAGCAGCTCCCCCCTTCCACTCTCATTCACGCTTCCTGAGCATGTTGGATTTCCCTGCGGATCCGGCAGTCTGTTTTGGTGTTATGTTTCGTTCTTTTAAGATCAAGCTGCTAAGGACTAGCAGCGTGGTTAAAAAACACAAAACTCCACGATGCACAGAGATCTCCATTTCACGCTCTGCATTTTCCTCGAGGGCTCAGTGCCATTCGCGTTTGTATACAAAACGCGCGTGTCTATATTACACGTGTTTGCAGGCGGCCAAAGGAGTCGACAATAAAGCGACACATTCATGGGCTGATGATGGTTGCTAGTGGGGCAGTGCAGAGTCACGGGGGGGGGGGGGGAGACATTAACTGTCGCCGCTCCATCTAAGCCTCTTCAGTGCTCAAGCCACTCGCTCCTGTGGTTTGCCACCCACCCACGCCCCGCTCTGCGTCATTTTGGCACCTCGCCATCCCTGACGAGTTACAAGAGCCCAGAAGAAAGGGCAAAGGCGCCAGAAAGGCCCCCGAATGTAAACTGTGACGAGAGGCTTCTCCAACCATCTCAGCGCCACCTTGAGAAGCTCCGGGGGGGGGGGGGGGCTGGAGAGAAGAGAGCCGCAGAGGCGCACGTCAGCTCACACCAGGGAGGGGTCCTGAACTTCGGCATTCCCTAAGCAACACTGTGCGCCCAACTGGAAGCAGCTGTTACCCTAAATGGCTAGGTACGCCCCCCTCCCTCGCCCTGCGTTCTCAGCTTAGGACCAGCTAAGGAAGGCAGGAAGCCCCCAAAGGCCGTGTCTACTGCTGTCCCAGGATACACCAGCTGTCCCGGTCCCTGGGGCTTCTTTGCACACAGCCAAAAGCATCAAGTCCTCCCGCCCCCGCCCCCCCGGATTATACGTACTTCATGCTTTGAAGGAGGAAAATAAAGGGTGGGTGTGTTTTCCACCCATATTCTGCATCCTGCATTGGATTCTACACATCAAAATAAATCTTTGCAGTTGTTCTTACGTTGCTTCATTCATTCTGGTCTGGTGGGTTGTGGGGGGGGGGGGACACAAAGAACCAACTGCACCCCCAAGCCATGTGGAAAATGGAAACTTGGCTCTCGCTTTGGGGGCTTCTGCAAACACCCCCAAACTGGTTCACTCACTTTCTGACACTTCCTTCCTCTCAACTAGGACCAGAGAGGGGGAAGGGTTGATGAAAAATGTCGGGTGTCTGTCCGTCTAGACGCTGATCATTGATAAGATTCATCACTTACCAATATTTATTATTATTAACAACATTTTAATCTGGCTCTCTCTATGAAACTGGATAGCGTTCATTGATCTCTCCCCTCCCCCCCATTTTATCCCCGCAACCACCCTGTGAGGTAGATTCGGCTGAGAGAAAGTACCCGATGACCAAAGTTACGCAGAGAGCTTCACGGCCGAGAAAGGATTCGCACCCAGGTCCCCCAGTCCCACTCTAACCACTACACCACACTTCCTCTGATGCGTTGAGTGCCACTTTGATGGAACACAGCTGCCTGTTTGCATTTCAGCACATCAGGAAATTCTTATTTCCGTTGGGGTGGAGTTTGGGGGGTTGTTTTTCGGCCAACCAACCGTCAACCCCCCATTTCCACACCTTTCCTCCTCCTGCTCAAAAAAGATGCATCAACAACTCATCTGAGCAGACAGGGGCACTTCTGCATCGCAGAATTTGGATCGAACAGATGGGGCTCGAGTGCGATTCTCTGTCCCTCCAAATAGCACACTTTCCCCACCACCCCAAAACATCAGGGTCACTCACCGAGTTAAGGTTGCTGACATGGCTGGCGCTGCCCGCAGGGCCGGTGCTGGTGGTCGTGATGCGGATGGGGGTGCTTCTTACCCCCAGGGTGAGCTCTGTGGGGTGGGGAGAGGGCACAGGTGTGAGAACAGGGTGTCCCGGATGGGCAAGGGGAGCATAACACCGGGGCTTGAGGATGAACCACCTTTGCAAGGAGGTCCTCAAGTTACTAGTCCACAAACATTTTTTACAAGCCTGCCTTCCAAGACGTACCCCAGTCTGGTTGCCCAGCGGCAGTGATGACTCGCCACAGGCCATCAGACGAAGAACTGGCTGCACAGCTGGGATGAACATACTGCCTACTGCGCCAGACCCTTGGGGTGGGGTGGACTATATAGCAGATCAACGTGTTTGCACATATATCTGGATGGGGCGTTAGGACAGCCTGCCCATGTACACCGCCTTGGATTAAAGTCGGAGGAGAAATCCAATGACCAAGAAAGGCGGTATATAAATACTGTATATATTAATTATTATTATTATTATTATTATTCTAACAGAACCCAACCACCACAACCCACACACTTGCCCCCCCCCTCTTAGCATAAACCACCCCCAAGGCAACACATCAAACACTAAGGGACAAACCATATGAGACACCTATCCTGTGACTGGGTACGTGTGCAAGTGCGTGAGAGAGAAGAGATTTACCCCGTATTGTCCCGAGTATAAGACGCACCTGATTATAAGACGCACCCTTAAAGTTTGGTGCTATTAAAAAAATGTAATTAAATCACTGGCATTAAATTGCAACAGCCTGATTATAAGACGCACCCCTAGTTTAAAAACTTAAATTAGGAGAAAAAAGTGAGTCTTATACTCAGACTAATACGGTAATTCAAATAGCAGCTGTGCAGGGACCCCCACCCAGTTTTGGACCTCACCAGGGTGAGGGTGCCTTTTAACCATTTGCACCCTTGATTGTGCGCCCCCCCCCCAGCTATTTCCATTGGCACCCGTGGGAGTTTTCCTCTTGGCACAACTAGAAGATCTGGATCAGGACCGTGGTGGGGGGAAAGGGTGAGAGCCCCCCACTGCTGCAGCCCTGATCCGGAACATGGCCTCACACAGCTACAACTCATATTGCCAAACAACCCAAACGGTCAGGCCCCCAAACCATGCATCAGGCCCCAAGGTAGCCCCAAAGACCCCCTGCACTAGTCTCAGCAGCACCCTTGATAATACGAGTCCAGTAATTAGCTGCCTCAAGATGGGGAGAGGGAGGGGCTGGTATCCCAACGGGGAGCCCACCTCCAGCTCCCAAATAGGAAGCCAATGAGAACGACCTCGTCCCTCAAGGAATGAACATGAACCAAGGAGCCAGGCTTACAGGCCCCACATTACCCAAAACACACACACACACACACACACACACACACACACACACACACACACACACACACACACACAACCCTTCCAACTTTCCACTTGATCCTTGAGAAGATAAATTCCAACCCACCCGGCCACGACAGAGAGTTTACACTGCCAGAAATAGGAAAGTTTCCACAACCTGGGACCACACGCCGAAGCCATTCTGTCCCCCAGCTGTGCTCATAGCCAGTGTCTTCTACTCTCACCACCCTAAACAGGGGTGGGAGGAAGGTTGATCAGGATCGACTGTCCTGGTAACTCTCTGGGTGACTTGCAGGAGATCCGCAAGGAATTCTGACTCCCCAAAGCCTAACTACAGCAGCAGCGATAGGGCTTTCTTGTCTTCTTCTAAATCAGGCTGCTGAAAAGACGGAAGCTTGTGTTTTTTTTTTTGGGGGGGGGACCAGGAGTGGATTTGCATGGGCAGGACTGAGAGCTCTGTTCCAGCAGTGAAAACACATTCTTGGCCTGAACAGGTGCTCAGAGCCTGAGGCACCCTGTCCCTTCGTTCCCGGTGTACTTCCACCCTTCTGAGCCCCTACTTTGCACCCGGATCTGGCTGCTGGACCTCAGAGTTTGGGTAGAAAACAAATCGGAGGCCCAGCCCTGACGGGGAAGCCTCCACCTCACCTGCACTGCGATGCTCTCTGCCACTTCCAATGCTCAGAGAAGACACAACCACCAACCCACCCAGATCTCCAGGTCCCTAAGCTCCTTGGAGAAGCAGGAAAAGCATCCTTCCAGGATAAGAAGGGTAGAGGCGGCCAAAGAACAGCCCTGGGCAAGGGGGGGTCCGAAGAAGGGCACTTGGCACTGGGGATGCACAGCTCCACAAGCCGCCCCAACGGCAGAGCTGGGCACTGGGCAGTCCTACCCAAACTGGTGCCCCTGCACCAACTGTATCAAAATCAACAGCCGAAAAACTTGGGCAGAGGCGACACCTGCCCAACGAGCCTCCCCGTTCCCCCCGGAGTTTTGCTTTCGGTGACGTCTCAGCCAGCTGGCAGTGCTGGGCAAAGACTCCTCTGATTTTAGCGGCGGCGGCTGCGGCGTGGGACGGAGAAATGCAGTCAGCAGAAGCTTTCGGGAGAGGAAGTGATGGGGGAAAGCCGCCTTTGGTGCAAAGTCTCGAGTCATCAACAGCTGGAAATCGGGGACACGGGTGCCCACACGCACAATTTCTCAGCAAAAGGTCATGCGCCCCACCCAATTTGGTTTCGCGGCCCTTTAAAGTACCCACAGGTGTTCCTTTTGCAGGATCAGTTTCATCTTTAAATGCACAGTTGGGGAAATCCAGTAGCAGGTGTCCCCTTAGGGTGCGACAACCTTCCCGAAAAGGCTAAGCACAGGAAAGGCAACTTGTGCTTGCCCCCTCCCTAACCCACAGCTGTGAGCCAGAACAGGCACCAGGTTCTTTAAGGGGCGACCGTAGTGATGGACAAGATGGGTGTGCCAGGCAGATTCCATCCCCCAGAACGAACACACACACACACACACACACACACACACACTTTTCATTCAGAGAGCCCCAGGTGCCAACACGAAGCCACCTCCAATGGACCACAGCGCCACTCACCTGCCCGCTGATTCCCCGGCATGCCTACGACGTGGCTTCTGACCGGCTGATTACGGCCATCCTTGATCTCAATGGTGAAGAGGGTTTTCATTGCGTCGCTGGCGTTGGCACCACTGCTGCTGCGTGCCTGGGACGGCAGAGGGGTGCGGGAGGAAGCGCTTGGCCGGAGACTGGACTCTTCTAAGCCAGCAGAGCTGCCTTTGGCGTTTTCAATGGGCTGTCGGGCAGGTGTCAACTTGCTGCCCTGCCATTGGCCACTCTGGCTCCGCCCCCCAGGACCACCCGCCTCTTTAGGGCCGGCCGGACCCTGAGCAGGAGGCCGGACCGTTCCGGCTTTTGCTGAAGAGGTGGTAAGCTTCGCTGCCTGCTCCGTGCCGGCACCGCAGGTCCCTGCCCGCCGGGTGCCATCCTGGAACGCTCGGCCAGGTCCCCCGCCACGGGATCCAGTGGGTAAGTCCGCCACGCGCTGCTGGGAGTGCAGGAGCTGCTGCTGCTGCTGCAGGATACGGGCGCCCCGGCTTGTGCCCTCTCCCTTTTGGGGAGCAGGCACAGTGCTGGCTTGGGCGCTGGGGTCTGCGCTGAACTTGCGAGCACGCTCCAGCACGGAGCCAGACCTCTGGAAGGGCTGCTCTCGCCGGGGATCTAGAGGGAGAGAAAGGAAACGTACTTGCTGGCTCAGGAACACAGAGCCCAGGCAGACCACAGCTGGGAACGCTGCCAAGTCTCTGGATAGAACGTTTGGACCTGGGGTGGGGGGAGAGAACAGGCCCCTCCTTCCGTGCTTCCACTGTTGTCGCTGTGCAGCAAATCTTCCCCCACTTAAAAAAAAAAACACACAACCAAAGGACTCCGCTCCGTTCGTTTCCACAGAGCACTGAATCCTTCCCGCTTCTGCTGGGAAGGGAAGGAAGATCCAAATCTAGAAGGGGAAGGGCTACACCCCCCCCCCCCGGCCAGTGCCTCTGAGAGGAATTTTATCAGGGGGTACTAAATTTATTTTGGGCCCCTTCTCAAAGGGGGAGGGGTAAAACAAGGTGGGGGGAGGGTATCAATAGTCAGAAAAGTCTTCGGAGCCCAGGTCTACCAGGCTTCCTGATGCGGCACCCAGGTCTACCCGCCTGGTAGACATGGCCTGGCCACCGTCTTTCACTCTCCATGAGGCCAGCTGAGATCCCAGGAAATTTCTGGGGCCCCTCCTTTGGCTCCTGGGCCTCCTTTTTGACCCTAGGCCCGGGTACAATTTACCCCCTTTACCCCCCTCTCATGGGCCCTGCGTACGGCCACCTCCCCCGTTGCCGGGCTGATGGTTGGGCCACTTGAAGAGAGGAACCCTTGGATACTCCCCCCACACACACTTCCCCTATGCCCATTCACAGGCGGTGCGGACAGTCTCTATCAGCCCTTCTGCATCTGGAGCAGGAAGAAGGGCATGCTGGACTGGGGGGGGGGGGTGTCAGTTAATGCAACCTAGACCCAATGCCATCTGTCACTGTCTCAATGGGCTCCAAGGAGAGAGAGAGAGCGCGAACAGGTCAAAGGCACCAGCCAGCTCCCAGAAGTCACCTGTGCTAGCAGCCGGGCGTGATGGAGCATCGCAGTGCGGGGCGTCTAAGGGTGTTGAGGCCTTGGGGACGTCTTGCGAGAGAGCTGCTAGGCCAGGCATCGGGAAAGAATCGGTGTGGCAGGTCAAGGACGGAAAGGGAGAATAAAGTCCCGTTAGACGAGATGGTCCTCAGACTCCCAACCCTATTTGGCCAACTGATCAGGTTCCCCTGGAAGCCTTTTCTCCCGGGGACAGGACCCCAACAGCCTTGCCCTGCCCTGTCCACCTTCGCACTGATCTCTCTAATCCTTACGACAGCCCTGTGAGGAGGGTCAGTACCCCAAACAGAGGATTTGTGACGGGGAGGCTGATCTAACCTGAGACCTTCTCCGTGTCAAGCAGGTGCCCCACCACTGATCCACGGACCCCCCACCCACCCACCCAGCAGGCAGCAACATCTCTCCCATTGTTTCAACTATTCAAAGCACTTCGTGGCCATTGTTTCAGTCATCACTAACGACCCTGGAAGGTAGGCCAATGTGGGGACCAAGATGCAGAAGCGGGGGAGACCAGGTGTCAACTTGCTGCCCTGCCATTGGCCACTCTGGCTCCGCCCCCCAGGACCACCCGCCTCTTTAGGGCCGGCCGGACCCTGAGCAGGAGGCTCAGTCATTATGTCAGTTTGTGACGGAGTCAAAATTTGGACTTCCTGGTTCCTGGCTAGCATCCGTCCTCTTCTAGTCACACACGCCCTCCCCAAAATTTGGCCACTATGATACCCCTGCATGGCTCTCTCTCACAATCCCTTATGTGCAAAGTTAGAGAGGGATTCCTTCACCCACCAGGCCCTCCCCCCCTGCCCCACAACATCTCCTCCCTGGAGAGTTCAAGGCCTAGCAACCACAGGTAAGGGAGAAACGAAATTCCTTACCTGGGAATATCCTGTTCTGGGAGGCGGAAGGGGGGGCACTCGGGACTAGTGGGTATGCTCCTCCTTCTCACTAGTCATGAGTGCCCCCCCTTTCTCTCTCCAGAGAATAGGGTATTCTGGTCAGGTCTACACATCAGAAGTATCCTCTCAGCATATAGGTATGGAAAAACATCAGAAGGATTTCCATCCCTATAGTGGATCTATGGGCAAGGCAGCAGAACCCCAGAAAAAAAAAAAGATCTATTCCAAAGTCATAACCACTCACTACAAGGACTAGACAAAGTAACCTGCAGGTCAGATCCAACGGTCTACCTACAGGACACTAATGCCAGTAAAGCACTTTTAAACACCCAAAAAGTAAGACAGGAGTGCTTAGGTACCGTTACGACTATTCCCAGCATCCTGTCTCCAACAGTGGACAGCCAGCTCCTCTAGGAAGGGTGTGAAGGCAATGGTCTGCCTTTGAACCACATGAGGACAAAAAGGCCATACACAAGCACCAGCCTCCCCCTGCAAATCAGCCCTGACAACCCAGACTGTATCCCAAAAAGGGGAGGGGGCAGGCAGCTTCAGAAAGTGAGCCAAGCCGCAAGAATTTTTCCCAGAGTAGAGGGGAGTATCAGGGCCATCTTTAATTGACCTGACAGGCATGCAAACAGGCAGGGAGATTCCGGGGGGGGGGGGGCTGTTGTTCTCCAAAAGCAGTTTTTCCCCCCCTACAAATTACAGAATGCAGGCCACTCACAATACTAAAAGAAAACAAATATATTGCAAAACAAGACACTAATTCGAACAGCACAAAATAAAAACAGCCATGACACGAATAGAAAGAAGACCAGCAGCCCCATCCACGACCCTCACCCCAGACCAAATCCTTGGTGGAAAAGCCGAGTTTCCTTGGATAGCCCAGGGAAAGAAGTGATGGGCCCTCCCAAACCAGAGAGGTCTGATCCACTCCCTGCAGAAGGCAGCGCTCAGGAAGAGCACTCTCCGTGGCCGAGCTTCCCGATGCCAAAATTCACAAGGGGAAGGGGAGGGAAGACAACCCACCACAGCCCGGAGAGGCTGCAGCAGACTCTGCAGTCGGGAAGGGCAACAAACACAGGACACGCTTCTGAGCATCCACAACGCCCCTGGCCAAATCCTCTACAACTGACCCCTTGAGGAAGATGCAGGGGTCAACCAGGGAGGAGCAATAAGAGACGGGGGGGGGGGAATCCCAGAGGCAGGCAGCGCAGGGTGCCAAGGAGGCACTGCAAACAGCCAGGGGAAGGAGAGAAACAGCTGAGCGGCACTGAACACCGTGGCTGGAGCAAAGCAGGGCCGGGAGGAGAGGGGCCCAGCCAAGGAAGGAGCGCAGAGGAGCCTTTCCTGACCTTATTGGGTGAAAAAATGTAAAAGGTCCAACTCTGGGGAGCAGATTCCCTTTCATGGCCCTGCAAGCTGGGGCTGTGCAGAGAGCCTCCAACATCACAAGCTGGTCCCAGCTGGAGAGGTGGGCGAGGGAGGGGAGGAGGCGGGAGAGGCCAAGCCCCACGGCAAGGGGCACACCACCTCTGGGTTCCCACGGGGGCAGGAGCAAAGCAAAGCCCCTCCTCTCAGCCTCCGGCCTCCTCTCCACGGATCCCGTCCTCCTGGAATCCCTGCTGCAGGGCCCGGCCTGGGACAGAAGGGGTTTGGGATGGCCTGCCGGGATGGCAGCAGGCCTGAAGGTCAGGGGTGCGATGGCTGGGACCAAACGGGTCCCTGCAGGCAGCAGCCCAGCAAGTGAGGCCGCAGCGTCCTCACAGCCGGTCACTCCGGGGCACGAGTGCCTTGGACGGCGCCTTTGCTCCAGGCCGCCAAGTGACCCAGAACGCCGTCTCCATGAGTCAGTCCACTGGTGCGCCTAAGCCAACGCCATCTACTCTGGCTGGCAGCGGCTCTCCCGGGACCCAGGCAGAGGGCGGGTTTTCCCGTCACCTCCGAGTTCCTTCTAACTAGAGATGCCTAGGGCTGAACCTGGCGGCTTCTGCATGGCGCTAAACCAGCCAGGGGCCATGGGACCCCAACACCGCCCGATGCCATCTCGGGTCTGCTACCTCTGTGCTACAAATCCCCCCCCCAAAAAAACTTTACTAAACTCCTCGCACACTGCCGTGAAACCCAGAAGTACGGTGCTTGCAGTGCGTTTACAGCGTTCGCGAAGTCCCTGTCAATGACACCGGAAGTCCCACACTTCCGGGTTTCCTGGCAGCGCGGTAAGGAGGGGAAGGGTCTACTTCTCTTCTCACTCGAGCAAGCGGGAAACAGATCACTGCGTCTTGCATTGGGGGCAGGTTGGAGGGAGGGGGTGGCATATACGGGGGGGAAGCATCCCAAATCCTCCCCCCCCCAGACCCCTCGCAAGCTGCATCAGGTAAACCCCATGGATGGGCCAGCAGTGATAGAAACACACATAGAGCAGGTATGGCTCCATCCTCCAGCTACTGCCCCCTCCCTCCTCCCCCCCCCACACACATTCAACCCTTCCCCCCTGCTGCTTTCAAGTGTTGCGATGCTCTCTCACAACACGGAGTGCGCAACGTGGCTGATCGTGGGAGCAAAACACCCCCTTTGTCCCACACCCAAGCCAGCTGTGAGCATGATCCTCTTCTCTCTATGACTTTTCTGATCCCTGAACAAGCCCAGGGGTTTTCTTGCGTTCATCGTTCAGCTCCAACCCCGGGGACCTACGTTCAAGATGAGCAGGAATCGTGGAAAACTGACAGGGGAAGGCCAGCTGGTGGGGACATTTCCCGCCTAGAAACTGCTCAAGGAGCCAAGAACTGGCAGGGGAGGGGAATAAATGCAGCGTTGGGGAAACGCAACACGTGGTTTTGGGGTGCAGAATGCCGCTTTCTGGAAACCTCAGCTTTCGTCTCTAAAAATCGAGGTATTTTAAAAGATTTGCTCTCGACTCTGTGTGTGGGGGGGGGGGGCAGGCAATGCCAGCGGAAACCCCAGAAAGGTGTCTGAAGACTGCCAGTGGAAGAGGGTCGGAGGGGGGGGGGGGCAGACAGCACGGCTTCAGCAAAGCCAGAATAAATTGAGTGCGTGCCAAAGTCATACACTCTCAACAGGCCCAGCTCCCTCATAAACCCAATCCCACGCCAGAGCGAACGTGCCCCCCACATTCCCCACCTTCCTGCACCACCTCCAGAGCCCCACAGGAAAGGCAACGTCTTGGCTCCTGCCCTTACCGTCGCCCCCTTTGTCCTCTGTGCTCGCTTCCTTCTCTGGGGCTTGCAGCACGTCCTGAGGGAAAGGAAGAAAGGAAAGGTGAGGGGCGCAGAGATGCCACTGTGGGCGGCAGCAAAGGTCTCCCTCAGGTGACACCTTATTTTTAATACTAGTCAACAAGGAATGAGTCCAGCAGACTGCATGCCATTGGTAGCCCAAGCCAGGTCGCCACTGTCGCCACGAAGCATCCTGTCCCCCCTCCCTTTCCGGCCTGGGTGAGAGCATCCCTCAGCGGTGCTCTTCTAAGCAGGAAGTGACACGGTCTTCCTGCCTCCGACCCAGGGCCAGGGAGAGCCCATCTAAGTACCTCATGGTTCTCACGCTCGCTGCTCAGAAGCCTCGGGCGGGGCTCCTCCGGCTGGCTGGAACCTCTTTCGGCGCTGAGCGTCTCCGACGGCCCTTGCATGGCCTCCCGCGGGGCCTCTTCTTCTGGGGGCCTCACCACGTCACTGTCCTCCCCACCCGAAGTGCCCCCAGGGCTCTCCTCTTTGGAAGGCGGACGAGCTTCAGTATCGGAACCGCTGTCATGGGAGCTGGCCTCGGGGCCCTCAGCGCTTGACTCTGGATCCGGCCCAGCCTCTGGGAGCGAGCATGAAGGCGTCTCCGAAGGAAGCTGGTTCGAAACCGGGTCCAGGAGCAGCAAAGTCCCCGCCGAGGAGTCTGAGGGAAGAGAAATGGCAACAGGTCGTTTCTAGGCGAGCACAGTGGCGAAGACACTTCGAACAAGGCCATTCTGACTTCAGATTTCGCTTCTGCAAGTGATGGCAGGCAAGTCACCAGTCCTCAGCCCCAAGAAGGGAGGGAGAATACTGGCCTACCTGACAAGGCTATTGTGAAGATGACAGAGAGATTGCTTGTGAAGCAATGCAGCCCCCCCTGAAGCGGTGGCACTTAACCTTTTTGGAGTCACAGACCCCGCTGAGAAGCTGATGAAAGCCAAGGACCCCCTCCCCAGAAAAATCCACGTAAGTCCATGCACACACAATTTTGCTTGCACCCGGTTCACGGATCCCCTGAAGCCCATCACCCTTGGACCCCAGATGAAGAACCAGCGAAACTAAAGCAGCACAGAAAGAATAAGTTGTCGTCCTATTAGTAGTAACGTTCTTCTTGCCGAGAACGTTCCCAGTCCCCCGTGCCATCTGGCGAATCTGCTTCCCCCAAAAAACCTGCCTTCTGCTCCCTCCCACCAGATCCTCGTACTTCTGACACATGCGCTCCCGCTGTGCATGCACACATGCACTCACGTCCCTTACTCCCGATGCGCCCACTAGCCTTGCCTGTTCTGTCCTGTTCCTTCCCCATCTCCTCCTCCAGCCTCAGCCTTCCACCTGAATCCAGGAAAGTGCGAGGCAAAGTCTGTGGACATCAGCATTTGCATCAACTCACCCGGAACATCTGTTGCCTTCGCTTCTCGATGCTGCTCACTTCGCAGCTCCCGGATCTGGGCCCTAATCAGCTCCCGCTCTGCTAACTCCTGTGCTTGAGGAGAGACAAAGGGAGGTGAAAGCCCAGCGTCAGGAGGCGAGGCTCTGGATTTGGGGCAACCTTCCCTGGCCACACCTGTGCGCATTTCCATAAACACACACCTGCGTCCAGATCCTTGCGCACACAGGATTCTTCCCGTCACACACTTTGGCTGCCTCTGCGTTAAGCCAAAGTAATTAAAAAGTAGTTTCCAAAGGGTGGGTCCTTCTGCACATGCCAGGGCTGACCCCAAATTGTCACACACCCATCCGTTTGGAGGTCAGAGAGAGAGCCGGAGAGAGAGAGAGAGAGAGAGAGAGAGCCAGACAGACAAAGGTTTGGCACAAGCCAGCCAGCGGGGGGCAGCACTACATACACATACATACACACACACACACACACACACACACACACACGGTCTCTACCTTGTCAAATCCACCCAGAGACACCTCCCAGGTGCCACTTTTCGCTAGCATAAGTCCGTCCTAGGAGTAGGGAGCCTTGAAAAGGAGGGTGAAACACAGACACACATGCAGACACACTCCCACAAACAAGGATGCAGAAATACCCTTTGTGTGCCTATGTGCAAGGTGGGAGCAGTTGCTAGGCAACAAGATGCAACCGCCCCAAAAAAAAAATCACTTCCAGGTTCACTCCGGGTTGCTACGCAACCACAGGCACTGGGTCCCTGTCTTTTTTCCAAGTCCCAGATGCTGCTCGGCAAGTAGAGGTTTTGGGGGGAGGCCGTAAAAGGTGGGGGGGACATCGCCCAGGGAGATGTAGCAGGAGCAACAGTTTAATTCTCACTGAGGTGGTAAATTTGTGACTGGGCTGTACCACTTCAGGCAAGACTGAAGGAAGAAGGGTTCACACCCCAACATGCAAAAAAAAAAATGTACATAGAAAACTAGCGCATCAAACATAGCATAGCCTTCTCCATGACAAACTCCCCCACCCCCCGGAAGAGCATTGCAGCGTGCAAGTCCCCCATCAAAAGGGGCACAACCCAGACAAACTGACCAAGTCTTTTAGACACACACACACACACACACACACACACACACACACACACACACACACACACACACACACACACTGCTCTGCACAATTAGCAGTATCTTTCCAGGACTGTGCAGAGACAAGTGGCTCCCTTTCTTGGAAGAGAGCGGCATCTAGTGGAAGGTCTGGGAAATGCCATTCCTCCGGGAGCGGAGCTTCCAGGCTCCGTTTAGGAGAAATTTGCAGGGCGTGTGAGTCCAGGGCTGAACATGATGGTCGCTGAAGGCCTGAGCAAGCCGCTGGTCTAGCCACAAACATCTCCACGCTCTTTGGCGCAGTAACAAGCAATGCCGGGGGCATTTCCACAGGGTTGCATGGAGATCCCCAGAGATCCCACTTAGGATGAGCTCTTCCTCTCAATCAGCTAGCTAGACCCTTTCCTCTTTTCTAGCTGTGGTTGAGTGAGTATACAGTGGCACATCAATCAATCAATCAATCAATCACTCTCTCACTCAATCACTCTCTCAGAAGATTTGCTTGAGAAATCAAATTCATACAAGAGGAGACAGCTATCAAAGGCTATTAGTCACGATAACTAATGTAACCTCCATATCTAGAGGCAGTCTACCTCTGAGTATACAGGTGCTGGGGACAAGCAGCAAGGGAGGGTCAAGGGACAAGCAGCCTCCGTCCCCTGCTTTTGAGGCTTCCCAGAGGCCTTTGGTGGCCACTGGGGAAAAGAGGAGAGGGGGACCCTTCTTGGGCTGATCCAGCAGCCAGGCTCTTCTGGTTCCCCTCTGGCCAGGCTCCTTCCTCCCTGGCACTGGACACCTCTGGCTCACCTGAGAAACTCCTCCGTCTGCCGAGCTCTCCTCCCGCTCCCTGGCGTCGAAAGCTTCCTTCTTGTCCCTCCGGTTATGGTACCCCTTCCCAGCCAAGGCCGCAGCTGGAAAGAAGGAAGGAGACGGGATGTGAGTGGGGGCTGAGCCAGCCTCAGGAACAGCAGAGGGGAAGAGGGCAACGGCCTGCTCCTCTTGCTTGGCCCTGAATCGACTACCCCCGTCGGTTTCACCGGATGACCCCACTTTCCCTGGAGTCCGGGTATTAGGCGAGGGAGAAAAAAAAACTCCACAGCACCAATCTGGAATGTCCGGGGAGGTCACGGAATACCAGTCGCTGAGGTCCAGCGGTGCAGGAGGATGTGGCCTTCACGGAAGTGCCTGCTTAGTCGCTATGGCAACCAGCTGCTACGGCGCAGAGGGACCATCAGGCAGACCCAAGCAGGGCCCTTCTTTTTGAGCTTCTTGTTCCAGGACAGTGTGATGGACGAGGTGCCCCCCAAGTGCCTTTCAGTCCCCACAGAAGCACATATGAGCACCTAGCACCCCCCCTTCCACTACAGGGCTATGGTCATACCCTCAATTTCTTCAGCGCGCAGTTTGCGGATGGCGGCGCGTATCAGCTTGCGCTCCTCGTACTCGCTGGCTCCTCGCAGCTGAAGGAGAGAGGGCAGGTCAGAGATTTTTGCGCGCGCGCACACACACACACGCCCTGAAGAGCCACCTCTGTGCCAACTGGGCCAAACACAGGCCCCAGGTCCATAAGAACATAAGAAGAGCCCTGCTGGATCAGGCCAAAAGCCCATCTAGTCCAGCTTCCTGTGTCACACAGTGGCCCCACCAGATGCTTCAGGGAGCACACAGCCAACAAGATAACCTGTTTCCCGTTGTCACTCCCTTTACACCTGGCACAGAGAAAACCCACTTCTAAAACCAGGAGGTTGCTTATGGCTTGTAACCTGTGATGGTCTTTTCCTCCATGAATCTGTCCAAACCCCTTTTAAAGGCATCTAGGCCAGGTGCCATCACCACGTCCTGTGGCAAGGAGTTCCACAGATTAATTACACGCTGGGTAAAGAACTATTTTCTTTTGTCTGTTCTAACTCTCCCTCCACTCAATTTTAGTGCACGTCCCCTGGTTCTGGTGTTATGCGAGAGGGAGAAGAATTTCCCTCTATCCACTCTCCCCATCCCATGCATAATTTTATATGTCTCAATCATGTCCCCCCTCAGGCGCCTTTTTTCTAGACTAAAAAGCCCCAGGCGCTGTAGCCTTTCCTCATAAGGGAGGTGCTCCAGCCCATGAATCAATCTGGTCGCTCTTTTTTGCACCTTTTCCAATTCAACTATATCCTTTTTGAGGTGTGGTGATCATCTATGACCATGGATCGCCACCCAGGCATGGCCAGGATGGCGGAAATAGTGGAAAGAGGATCTCGGCATTGGGGAGACTCGCTCCGCCAGTAGAAACCAACGCAGGTCTACTCAGAAGTCAGTCACACTGTGCTCAATGGAGTCTACCCACACACACACACACACACACACACACACACACACCAAGTTATACACAGAACTCAGAGCCGACATTATATATTATTGTCTTCAGGTCTGATCTTTTTGTTTAAAAAAAGGAATTCAATCATGCTAACAGAACTTATGCTTAATTTATTTAAATATTATCGTTTCAAAACACATTTTTCAGCGTCTGCACGTGGTGACCAGCCAGCCCTGACGGAAGGGAAGCAGGGAGACTGTCATTGGGGGCCAAAGGCAATCGTTGCACTGAACGTTTTCATGACGCTTTGGGGTAACTCAAAGTCCTCCGTAGACTCTCTCTCGTTGTAATCGCTACAACCAAGCTGGAAAGTCAGTCAATGTTATTTCCATATGGTGACCGAGAGGCCAAAGCCCCCTCAGGAGACCCTGAAAGAGGCGAGATTCAAACCAGCAGGTTCTCCGTCTCGCAGGCAGTAGGCTGCTGCAGACCTCCGAACGTCGACCTCTGAACTGCAAGGATCAAACGGGGAACTCACCAAGGTGGTCAGTTCCTCCACGTCCTGGATGCTCTCAAGCTTCCCGGAGAGGATATCCAGGGATTTCTGCTGCCTCTGCTCCTCCTCCAGCTGTCGGGACCTGGTGGAAACAGAGACTGTCAAGATGGCGAGGGGGCCAAGCCACTTGAGGCGGTCTACCATGTCGGGGAGGAGTCTCGGCTGTCCCCAACGATGCACCTCAGCGACACAACCTGACCCAGCACAGTCAACAGACAGCAGCCAGCAACGCGACAATGCAGCGAGGCACCGTTAGTGGCGGCCCCCACAACCCCGTCAAATGCTGCTCACAGGAGGTGGCTCCATAAACTACCTGCCTGGGACACCCGCTCCTCCTCCCGAGCACCAACGGGACTTACCGCAGCCAGTTCTCCTTGTTCTCCTGCCGTTCCGCGCTGCGCTCCGTCCGAAAGCGCTTGGATGCCAGCGCCTCCTCGTCGCGCTCCAGCTCCTGCCGCCGAAGCTCCCGGATGGCGGAGCGGATCTGCCGCCGCTCTGCCAGGTCCAGCGTGGCCTCTAGCTGCAAGAGGGGGAGACAAGCAAAGGAGGGGGGCGTCACTTCGGCTTGGAGAAAGTGCGTTGTTTATACGCCAATCCGACCCTGGGGAGTCACTGCCTGTTCCACCTCTGTTGACCACCCCAAAATGCCACACTGGGCACACAATGCAGGCAGTGTCCCGGCAGACAGTGCGCCACTGTCCCCTCGCACACATACCCCACCCACTACCCCCCTGGCACCCAGCCCAATGACTCTCTCTCTCTCTCTCTCTCTCTCTCTCTCTCTCTCTCTCTCACACACACACACACACACGACTGCCACGGCCCCCAAGACCCCAGCCCAGGCACAGCCTCCCTGGCAGGAGGGAGAAGGGTGGGGGCTCACTCTCTACAGCAGGGTGGACAAACTGTGGGCCACAAACCCAACGCAGCTCACACAGAAGCACACCAGAGACGCCCTCCTTCGCTCTCTTGTCCTAACCACACGCTGGAGAGGAACGAGCACCGACTCCCAGCTTAATTATAGAAGTGACTCTTGGGTGGCTCTTGCTTAAAGATGGGACAAATTCATGAAGGGCGGGCAGAGGAGATCACAACGTCCTTTGTGGTCACCACTGACCCCGCTCCTCCTTCAGGTCCTCTGGCCTGCACAGGGGGTTCGGGCCAGGGTCTCATCTCCAATTTGGCATTGTGGTTCGGAAACTCCAAAGCATATCACAAAACAGATTGTAAGTGAAGTTCCCCTCTCCAAGCCAGAACTTGAGGGGTGGGAGCGTCCCCAAGGCTTTGTGTTCCTTTTCCGAGGTTTTTTGAGAGCACCAGCGGGGATGAGAGGCAGTTTTCGTGGCACGGTATTTGGGGACCTTTGCATTTGGCAATGCTAGCTAAGAGGAACCTCCATATACAGGCAGTATACCACTGAAGACCAGATGCCCTGTTTCTCTACCAGCGGCAACTGTGAATTTTCCAGGACTGTGTCGCTTGGCGCTGAAGCACCCGAGCTGGTTGAAAACCGTAGGCAGGACAGAGAGAAGGAAGTGGGAAGAGAGAGAAAGCAAGAGAGGGGGGGCGGGAAGAAAATCTGGAAAGTCACATAAGGAGAAGCGAGTCGTGTATGCTTTCCATTGTTCAAGCAGTTCATCAGCCCTTGTTCTGTTTGGGATCTGTTAGTGATTTATCCACAGCGTTTGCGAGTCTGGGCTCCGAGTCCCAGTTAATGGATGGACCCGTCGGCAGCGGGCTTTGAAGCCATTCAGAATCTGCCTGCATCTCTCTCCAGTCGAGACTGTTTGTTACAGGATGGATGGAAAACAGTTCTGGACTCGAAAGACCCTCGTTGAAAGGGAATCATCCAATCAACCGTCGTTTTATTGATGGTTTTACAAGGACTCTTTCCTCTTAAAAGGGAACAACTCTTCCAAAAGACCAGGCTGCAGCCGAGCGGAACAGCCGGAGCTTTGCACGCGAAAGATCTCAGGCTCAATTCCTGGCGCCTCCAGTGAAGAACGAAAAAGGAAAAGGGGGGCAGAGAGCAGGTGATAGGGAAGAGGGTCCCAACCCTACCTGGGACTCTGGAGGGCCGATGCCAGTCAGTGGAGACAGAACTAGGCCAGTGGTCTGACTCCAGAGTTGGGAGCTTCATGTGTGGAAACAGACCCTTAACACAGAGGCTTGGCATGCATGTGGCCTCGGGCTCCATCGCAGGGTGCAAAGAGGCCCCTCCCCACCGGAAACCCAGAGCGCAGCTTATTGCAGCAGACCAGGCTGTGCAATATAGACAGGAGGACAGCCCAGCTTGGTATGTTGCAAGAAATAAGGTGAACCTGTTTGTCTCTACAGAGCGCCATCAACGTACAGAGGATTCCCGGCTCAGGAGGTCGTTTGCTTATCGCATGGGTACATTATGGGAGAGGGGAGGTACTAAGCAAATGCAGGCATGCCTACCTCCATTGCTCTGCCTCGGTTTGAAAAAGAAATGGAGGAATGGGCCCAAAGAGGAAGTGCGGAGGAGAAGAGAATGGTAAGGCAGGGAGCCTCCAGCAGTCGAGTCCCCCACTCTGCTCAGCCCTTCCGCTCTACCCCCACTCTTCCTTTTCAAATCCAGGAAGCAGGAGAAGGTGCCCCGTGCAGCTGCTGTATTTCCAGTAAGGGGGTGGCGGCATTATTTTTTTGCACCTCCGCCAGCTGTAGGAGATCATAGATAAGCCCTAGTCTGCCTTCCCTCCCTCCCAGGATCTCAGGGTGATGGGCATCGTTCTCTCCTCCTGGCCACCAATTTATCCTCACAACAAGGAGGCAGGAGAGACTGAGAACCACGACCAGTCCAAGGTCATCCCATGAGCTAAAGAGAGATTTGAACCCGGGTCTTCCCAGTCTTTCTGCAGATCTTCCCTGGCGGGAGAGGCGGGGTCCCAACAATCGCTATTTTGGGGCTGGTCAACAAGGCCAATCAAAGCCTGCAGGCCCCTGGAGAGACTGGCTGGCCGAAACCCACTTAGTGAGCATGGGGCCTGGAAGAAATTCGAACCTGGAACAAGCACCAAGCAGCACACAGATCAGTTCCTTGACTAGGGCGGCCGTAGCACAAAACAAGGCAGAGAGGCTGCTTCTTCAAGCCAGACCCCCCCCCCCCCAAGCCTGTTCTCCAGCATCCCTTTCCCGTAGCGTTTTTGTTCCATCTCTTCTCATCCCCGCTTTTGTTTTGTTTTTTTACAGCAGTTTCCTGGATGTGGGGTGGGGGTCACACTTCCCAGGATTCAGCACTGTCAGCAGCATTTCCTCCCCCTTTTTGTACAGGTCAGGAAGCGTTCTCCAGGAAGGCTGCCGAGGGGTGTTGAGCACAGCCAGAGAAGCTGCAGCCAATGAGTCCCTCCTCACATCCGGACCCCCTGCAGCCAACCCCAAACCACACATAATGTCAAGGGGACACTATTTGCACATTCTGTTGTGCACGTCTGCGCATGAAGGACTTGCACGCATTCATCTTACGAGCAAACAGAGGGACTCGCTGGTGAGAAAACAGAGAGAAGAGGTCATGCGTACCGTGACATGTATATTCAATATACATGCTTAACAGAACATGTGTACAAAACAAGTATATGTGTACAGTGTACGCAGGCTGCACAAGCTCTGAACGCAACGTTTGCTAGCGCTGCATCCGCTATTAATACGTTCTATCGTACATACATACAGGACTCGGCCCGAGTACATGTTTGGTAGGAATGACTGCGTGTGCATTAATGCACAGGGACTAGATCCCTCAAAAACACAGTGCAGAGCGTGTGTACTGCAGGACAGCACATGTGAACATGTGTGCCAACGATCATGTGTGCATTCAACACATTGTAAGGAGTGGAACCACCTGCCTGAGAAGGTGCCGAACTCTCCATTGTTGGAGGTCTTTAAGCAGAGGCTGGTTGGCCACCTATGGGGGGGGGGAGGCCATAGCTGCGGACAGGCTGGCAGGGGGTTGGACTAGATGATCTTGCAGGCCCCATCCAACTCTATGAATCTGATGCAATCCGTGAATAAGGCTGGCCCATCACACAAATCAGACAACAGCTTCCGAGAGAGAGGAAAGCGTTAAAATCGAGGAGTTGCTCGCTGCTGGTGGTGGTGCCCAAACTCCTTTCTGTTGTCACGCTGTTACCTCTGGTCCAACAGGTTTTTGGGGGAAGAGCCTGCAAAACCTGCTTACCAGAGACATAAGTGGGAGGGCTGTGAACAATGCCGCAGCTTCAATCCCAGCCACCTGCAGCTCGCCCTAGGTGAGCAAATCACCACCAAGGTTCACCCAGTGGGTACATAGTGGCCACTTTTGCATCAGCTCCCTGTTCTAGCAAAGCCCACATCTAACTCAAAAGCTCTCAGGTGCCACGTGACTGAAAAACACAGGGGGGATGCAGACACCCCTTCCCCCCGTCCCAAGAGATCTGGCTTGTGTTGGAAAAATGAACCGGGGCCAGCAGCTCTGACGGTGCTCAAAGGCAGGCTGAGAGCACACTCTGGAGACGGGAGACAGGCAGCCTCCGCTTCCAGGGGTCCGAGGCAGATTGATGGGACGGGAAATGCTTGGAAAGCCTTCGCTCTGCCGGAGGACGACAAGGAGGGAAAGCCAGGTCAGCTTGCCCAGCCCACGTCAGCAGCCAAGGGAGCGAGAAGCAGCCTGGGACTGCGAGGAAAACAAACAGGCCAGGCCTGCGCTGCGGCCGCAACGGAGGGGAGCCAGATGTGCGAGAAGCCGCAGAACACTTTTGACAGCGGTAGTGGTGGCGGCAGCGCAAGCAGAACTGAATGTCCCCGGCTGCCCTGCGCCCTGGGAAGAAACGGGACACGCCACAGCTCTGCACTCCCTCGCCCACCAGGCAGGAAATTAACAGTTACAGCCAAAGCCTGGCCTGGGGAAACGTGGTGCGCGGCGGTCTCGTCAGCAGGGAGACAGCTGGGCGGGACAGGCCAAGAACAGGGAGGGGAAAGAACAGGGGGCAGTTCCTTGAAAACCAACCCACATGGGCGGAGGGGGCACACCTTCAAGCGGCAGGGGGAATTCGGGGTCACCGTTCCCCCTCTCTCCCGGCGCACCGCTTTGTCAGTTTAACTTTTCACCGTTGTAGCCTCCCTTGCTTCAAAAGGAGCTCAGGCTGGCAGACAGGGCTTTTCCCATTTTGCCATCGCAACGTTCCTGCAAGGTAGGCCAGGCTGAGAGAGACAGCAAGCTGCCAAAGCCACCGACGGCAAGCTAAGTCAACCAAGCAAGGGACTGGAATCGGGGCCTCCCGAAACAGCAGCTTAATCCCCTCTCAGGCAGATTGCGCAGGAGATCTTCCCCGCGGATTGGGCCCCATGTTAATGAAGCTGTGCAGAGGGCGCTGCTGGGATTCTTCTACCTTGGGCGCCGAAGTATCACTGGCCAGACCTCTGCCTTGATCTCCCCACCCCGTGGGGTGTCTGAACAGCTCGAGTTGTGGCAACCGCCAGCCAGTGTTGGGGAGTGGGAGGGTGCTCCCCTCCCCCTTTTTGGCCCTTCATCGCAGATTGTGGACAATCTAAAACCAGAAAAGGGGTGGTGTGCTTGTTTTTGAAAAGGCCAACTCGGAGGAGCACTGCCAAGGAATTAAAGATCCACAGCAACAGCCCCTTTGAGATTTGGGGAAGCAGGTCCCACATGGGGGAGCAGAAGCCCCCGCCCTCCAGCGTGAACAAGGAGGGGAAGGAAGGAGAGTTCAGTGGTGGGAGGCTGCTGAGGAACAGGCATGTTTGCTGCCACTCCCCCCCCCCCGCCTAATCCAAAGCCAAGCCCCTCCAGGGGGTGGGGGCGCTGACATTTAATTCAGCGGCTCTAATTAGCCAGGCTGGAATCCAAGGGGAGGGAGGGAGCATTGCTGGCCCCACGCCTGCAGGGCCTGAACGTGCTGAGAACAGATCTACGCAAGCACATACTTGAGAAGGATGGGGTGAAGGGGCACCTCAAGCACCAATGCTGGTGGCCTGCATGCCTGCCTGGGGGACACTGCGGGGGGGGGGGGGAGACCTCTTGGACCACAAAGGTCCCTCAAATCTAACTGCCTTATTCCAACAGTGACCACGCAGGTATTTCCAGAAAGTCCCTTTCATTCCCAACATGTGGTAGACTGCCTCTGAACATGGAGTCTCCGCTTAGGCATCGGGGTAATAGTCCCCAACAGACCTAGTCCCTTCCTCCACGCATGTGGTGGTGGCGGCCAACCCTACATTTGGGGGTTGCAACTTCCGTGGGCTAACTAGGAGCTGTGTGGCGTGTGAAACAAAAAAACCAGATTTGTTAGTTGCGAACCTACTGCCGCCAACCCATCGGTTTTTCACGGGTGAAGACTTGTTGCCCGCTGGCCGCTCACCCACTCCTCTCTGTTTTAGTATTAGGAGAGAAAAATAAATTTAAGAGCCGGGGTGGTGCAGAGGTTTGTGTGGCTAACCTCAGGCCAAAAGCAGCTGGCTTTCTTTGTGTGTCAATGGCACACATAAAAGGTGGTCGTAGAGAGTCAGCTGGGAGGACACAGGAAGTTGGCCTGTTTATGACACTGAATGAGACGGCTCCCTCAGGCTGGGGCACCCCCATCTCCTCCCACTCCCTGGATTCATGCTCTAGCCCTCCACTCTCCTCTCCGGTTCAAATCTCCCCTCTGCCATGAACCCGCTCAGCAACCTCAGGCCAGCCACTCCCTCTCAGCCTCAGTCTTCCCCATCTGCAGTATGGGGACAGCAATACTCACCATGCAGGGTTGCTGTAAGGACCTCATCAAGATAATGCAGGCAAAGTGCTTTGCACAGTCAGAGCGCACTACATAAACGTTAGGAATGGTTATGATGCCGTTATTAGGAATATTTTAATATCGATCTCTCCACAAAAACAGTCCTTTGGTCCAATACTTCCCGAGAGCCATCTAAGCCCCCTCATCTTGTGGCAGCCAAGTCCCCACTTTGATGACGTGTTGTGCCGCAACACAGCGACATTCGTGGTGGCCAGGCGGTGCCTCGGTGTTTTGCGCTCAACCCCAATTCCCCTCGTCAGCAGATCCCGTTTTCATCAGGCTCAGACGCAGATTCCCTCATCACCACCACCTCAGGTGGAGCCAGCCACAAGACGGCAGATGCAGGGTGAAGGACGGGCGGCAGGGAGAGCCAACCCAGAAAGGGTGGCGTCAGGCCAGCAGCCTCCTCCGCACAAAACAGAGTGCAGCTGGTGTGGGTGTGCGAGCCGAGCCCCCTCCCCAGCCAGGTGAGCCCTGAAGGGGGGAGACACACACTGCAGGCTGAAAGCAGCTAAGCCCCTCCTGCCGTGGGATCCTGGGGGGGCGCCACATTCCTCTCCCCACAAGCCCCCGCCCAGCTCCCTCAGTGCCCAACCCGCAGGAATGCACTGGCAGAGGAGGAGGAGAAACTGGAGGAAAACGTCTGGAGGATGGGGGTGGGCAGCAGGGAAGGAGGCAAAGAAGGGGCATAAGAACACAAGCAGGGGGAGCAGAGGGGAAGGGGAACTGGCTGGAGGATGGGGGAGATGAGAAAGCGGTAGGGAAAAGGAAGGGGTGGGTTCTCCTTATATGGGCTAATCCCCTCTTGGCCCGAGCCGGAGTGGGAGCAATTGAAGCCAAACTCTAGTCTTTACAAGTCTGCAAAGCAAGATCAAAAGGAGTAGCAGAGAGTGCCCCTCTCCACCCCCGTCACGCCACACACACAAATCCTGTGCCGGCATCTCATCTCTATTATTATTATTAGACTGTCTGTACAAACCTACTGGGGAATCGCAGCCTACACACGTACAGATCACCCATTCACGGGAATACGAGATAGAGTCATGTGTGAATAGGGCCCGACTGGTTTGGAATCACAACGCTTTGCAGAGGATTCTAGGAAGGGCCCCAAGGCACGCACTCAATTTCAGACCGGTTGCACCTCACCATCACGTGAACCGTGTGTGGGTCCTAAGGTGTGTATGCGCACACACACACGCACACAAAAACACCCCAGAGTCACAGCGGTGATATCAGTCATGGCAACTAAACTGGCCCGTTCAAGCAACTTGCCCCAGAACCCCAGTTCAGCTTATGAACCCCCCCCCACTAGGGCTCCGCAGAACATAGTTTGAAGATCACAGCTTGAAGCATGGATGGGAGGTGCATGGTAGGGGAGATGCTCAAGTGTCCCCCAAGACCCCAGTCTCCTTGGCGCTTGCGCACACACACCCCTCAATCTCACAGCCGCTCCTTCCAGGGGTAACTCCTAAGGTCAGAGGAGACAGCACATTCTTTCCCAGACTACTCAGCCTCCCAGACTTAACCATTCCACCTTACTCCCACCACCAAAGCCTGGTCGATATCATCACCATTCACTCACAACTTAACCCTACAAAGACAGCTGGGCCTCCGCATGGTCTGAGATTCACCCAGTGGTCCAAGTCGGCTGCAGATCTGCATCAAGAGTACGAGGCTTGCCTGGGAGAGTCGGAAAGTTGTGCCAAGAACAGTTTTTATGGCTTCCTGTTAACCAACCGTAAAAGCACCCAGCTAAACACACACACACACACACACACACACACACACACACACACCCTGCTGGATCAGACCAAAGGTCCCCTTAGCCCAGCATCCTGCTTCTTAGGCATGAAAAGGAAGACTATGAGGAAGAGAGGAAAGCCTGACCGCTGCTGCACTTCAGAAAACAGGATTCAGTGGTAGACTGCCACGGACATGGAGGCTCTATAGAACCATCACGGCGAACCATGATGTTGGCTTTCCAGAACATTTTGGATTGGAAGACTTTGTGAAAAGTTTCCCCCATGCCCTAAATTGACCGCAACCTGACATAGCATATACTGTGTGTGTGTATGTATATATATATATGGCTCATCATAAAAAATTATGAGCTCCCTTATACTAGGTCAATTTGAGAAGGAAACTGAAGGACCCAAAGAACAGTGAATTTATATTGGTGCTGATATGCATACTGATATTAAATTATGTTTATAGTGCATGCCCTTGAGACAGTCACCTGAAATAAGTCAATTACAAGTTTGAAACTAACTAACTTGACTGGCATAGTATTCATTCCTTCATGTCAGGGTGCTAATTAATGTTATGAAACAATTCAATTTTAGAGATGGAAAGTTTCCTGTAGAAAAAGAGAGCCGCAGGAAGTTTTCTGTCCACATCACTGAGCCATCAGCAGACTCTCTCGTCCTCTGTATTTTTATCTAACACCTTTTTAAAGTTTTCTGAGCCAGTGGCCATCACCAAATCATGTAGCGGTGAGTTCCACAAGGCAACTGTGCGTTATGATCTACAGGAGTGCAGAAGAAAAGGAGCAAAAGATTTCAGGCTTCTTCTCAGTGTGGTCATGGGGCACCCTCCACACCTTGCCAGGCTTAAGAGAAACTGTTAGAGAAGTTAGGCTGCTGTCGGAGAAACAGCTGTCAATATCGTATTGCCTCTGAGAATTCAGGAGGCATACCCCACCTCTGCTACAGACGTATTCTACAAACACGGGCAAAAACACTATTCCGCAGCCTCAGTCCTTCACATCTGCAAAATGGGAGCAAAACCGCACTCTCAAGTAAACAGGTTTCGACACCGAAGGAGGAAAGATGTGCTGTAACACTGCAAAAGCCATTGCAGTTTGTGCCTAGGAGTCAGTTAACTGGGGGACCCCGTGCCAAATTCGTCCCATGAGGGGTGCCTCCTCCCCTCCGACCTCATAGCAAAAGGAAGGGAGGGGCCAGTGGATTTGCCACGAGTCATTTCAGAGTGTGGGAGCCAGGATTTCTGCTCCTTACCCCTGCTTCCACTGTCAAAGCGACCTAGAAAAACTTTAGTTGCCTGAGCAGCTGCTCCATGCTTCAAAAGCTGGTCACTGAAAAAGCGGGTGGGATATTTCAGTGCAACCCACCTGCAGGGTGAAGTAAGTCTGACCAATCTATTGCGCTCCAAACTTCCAGACTGAGAGGGGGGAGAGAGCGAGCTGCAGTCTATCATCACAGGGCTTAGAAAGACAGGTCACAATTATAGCCCAATAGAGACAGGGCATGTAACACACAGCCCATAAACTCCATCCAGCCTGCCAACCCCTTTCCCACATGAGCCTCACACTTCTGCTGCAGTTTGCTTGCTTTTGCATTACACAGGATGAATGCAAGAGGGAGAACGTTTTGTTTGCACCTCGCAAAGTCACCGGAGATGATAGCACATTGTTTGCACATTGCTTACACAGGCACCAACTGGAGACGACTGCTGACTTAGCACAAGGAAAGGCCCTGCAGCATTCCCAACCCGAGGCTCCCACATCCTGTTCTGGCAGGTACTGAGGGGAGGGGGACAGTTAATTCAAGCCTGCCATCAGACGCAGGCAATCAGACTTTTTAGGGAGGCACCTGTAACGTGCCTCCGGGGAAGGTGCCTTGGCATCCTACCACATGCATCTTACAGGGGGGCCTTTGCCTGTGAAGTCAGGATGCCAGGCACCACCAACATCTGGAGCAGCAAAAGGACAAACACACAGTGGCTGTTGTGCAAACAGAACTGCAGATAACAGAAACACAGTGTTGACTAAAGAGGCCATATGCTGTTTCTGACAGTCACCTGCCTCTGGCAAGAAGAGATTGGCGTCAAACACACACACACACACACACACAAAGAGCAGAGACTGGGGTGCCCTTTGATGCAGGAAAAGGGTTGCAAGGCCTGGAGCGGCATTTATAAAAGCATATTTCAGGTGTGCAGAGCACTTCACAACCATGAGCTCCGGCATCCATACAACAGCCCTGCAAGGTAGGCCAACGGTAATGTCTTCATACCGCAGACTGGTGGTGCAGGCCCCATACTGTAGACTTCCTTGCAGGGCTTCCTTCGGCTACCGAGCAAGCACAATGCTGAGGCAAAGTGTGAACATGGGACTCTGTCTCACAGCTGACACTCCACTATTGTGGCACTCAAGCACACAAAGCATGGCTAAAGTAGCACATTGACACACAATCACAAACAAGAGCCAGCAAATAAAGTTCAAAGCAACCAATTCAAGGTCTGCTGAACAGTCAGGTCTTCAATAAGCATTACAAAATATGCAGACTGGGGGTGGGGGGCAGGGAAGCGAGTGTCACATCTGGGGGGGGGGGCATCATCACTTTTCCCACATCACCAACCAAGCCTCAAAATATTATCCCCAAGCTGCAGCAGAGGAGCTGAGGCCGAGAGGGAGCGGCTCGCCTACAGCCACATACCGAGATCATGGCAGGCAGGATCTGAACCCGAGACTTCTGGCTCACTCTCATAGCCTGTCTGCTATATGAGCTAAAAGGTTTCATGCCACACAGTACAAGAGGGAGAACCAATCCAACAGCATCCGTTGCAATCTCCTTCTCCAGGTTTAAATGATGCAGGCCCTTGAGGATAGGGCAGGGCAACCGCGAACAGATTTTGGCATCCTTCCCTTTGCCGAGCAGCAAAACATCGAGGCCGCCGATTTGGGAAGTCACACAAAGAGCCCTTGTGCCGAGGAGCGGCTCATTCTCAACGGCCGGCAGCTCCTGAGCAGGTGATCCGCCACTCTTTTCAAAGCACGGGCATTTTCCAGGTTTGGAAGGTGGTCAAGAGAATGAAAGATTCCCAAGGAATGCAGGACACAACCCTGGCAAGTCTGGATTGAAACAACTCCAGTTTCAATCCAGTTTGCCAGTTACGCAGGGCAACTCCACTAGGATGGACAGAAGCACGGCCTGGGAGACAATAAAAGTGGGGTTTAGCTGAAGACCTGGCTCCAGACATAAGGTGGTTGTTTTTTTCTATTTCAAAAGATTCATCGTTTCATGAAATGTATCCTCAACAATGAATGGATGCCACTGCCGGTACGAGTACGCCATCACAGGCTTCCCCCCACACACACACTTGCTTTTCACTTGTAAAAATGGCCAGAATATCACACTGAGACACCAATGCTGTCAAGAGACTTTGCACTGGTAACAAAATGGCACTGGCTGACGCGCTTAATTCGCTGGGACTCCGCCGATGTCCACGTCGCCGCCGTAAGAGCAAGGCAAGCGGCGGAAATAATAAAAATGTATATAACTGAAAAGCGTCGCAGTAGCGAAGCGCCGCAAAGCGAGGTACTACTACGTTATGTTGTATTAATTTGTGAACAGGACAGGGATAAAATAAAACCACAACCGTTATAATAATTCAAATCAAAAGCTAAGTTACGAATTCACCAGATGGGATGAGCAGGTGATATCCAAAGCAATGCCATTCATTTCAGAATTGAAAGGGAAATCAAAATCAAAACTGTGACTAATTTTCATTGTGGTCTTGGCGCACACATACACCAAGCCGAGTTCCATTTATGTCCTGGGGTTGGAAAGTTCGAAGATATAAATATTGCAAAAGCTTTGAATTCCTTTGAATATAACATTTTAGAACTATGCTCGCTTTAGTTTTCTTTTTCTAACGAAATATTTCAGTTAAACGCGTGCAGCTATTGGGGTGTTAAATTAACATGGGCTGCTTTTTAGGTTTGTCTACGAAACGCAAGACAAACACACACGCTCATCAGACCACACACTGGTTCAGGGCACCAGAAAATTTTCTGGACAACATCACAGTCTGCCTCCGGAAAGCATAATCATGCAGAATGGGGCCCAGGTATGCGAGTCACTTCATTAGTGTAATTTATTCCAATTATGGAAATTGCAACAAAAACACATTGTGTCAATATAAGGACACACAGAGGCCCTCAAACATGACTGCTACATCACCAAGGTTTTAACAGTGCTTCTATTCAGCCTGAAAGAGCAAACACCAGATTTGTCACAAAAGTAGTTGGCACCAGGATGGTGTAGTGGTTCGGGAGTTGGACTTAGACCTGGGAGATCCAGGTTCAAATCCCCGCTCAGCCATGAAGCTTCCTGGGTGACCTTAGGCCAGTCAATATCTCTCAGCCTAGCCTACCTCACAGGGTTGTTATGAGGACAAAAGGAACTATGTACACCACCTTGAACTCCTTGGAGGAAGGGTGGTATAAAAAAAGTGGGAGGAAAGATACAGGAGAGGATGGAGCTGTAGGTCAGTGCGGGGGGAAAACTCACTTTGAAAGCAGAAGTTCTGTCATTGACAGGCCAAGAGCCACATACGACAAACTTCAGGTGTTTGAGAGCCACAATATTTAAGAAGCATTTAAATTCTTAAATATATGAACATTAAACATATGTTTTAATTCAGTGGACTCTCCGTGTATACCTGGTAAATCATTATAAAGCTTGAAAAATTCTTATTTACCTTTTATATTAATTGCGATGCAAAAAGGAGCTCAGCCAACATATTTCCGAGAGCCGCACATTATACGTCAAAGAGCCGCATGTGGCTCAGGAGCCGCAGTATGGCCATACCAAGAGCTGCTGATGTTGCAACAGCAGAATTCTGCACCTGGGGAAGCAGCAAGGGTATATTGCAACCTCCCCATCTCCCTCTCCCACACACACACAAAGACAGGTGGGGACAAAACATGCGTGCTACAACCAAACTGGCTCATCACTCACAGAAGGCCAGGCCCGATGTAATGGGGTGGTCCTGGGTACAGACACAATGTCCATCAGACACAGCCTGCAATCCCCCAACCAGGTTAGAGACAGAACCGTTCCACATATTATGCAGAACCAGGCGATAAAATGCTCACCTCTAACGTGTCAGGCTGTCTGGGGGTGGCAGGGTGTGTGCACATTATTCATGTTTTTGGCTGCTCTTCCAGGTAAACACAAAATGCCAAACTCGCTGCATGTAAAGAGACAAACAGCACAACAGAGAGAGGCCTGGGATAACCTTCTCTCCCTGATGTGCTGGTTTTTGACATGCAAGGAGGCGTTCCACGTGCAGGAGGTTTCAAACAGATGACTCAACTGGCTCCACTTGTTGCCAGAGATAGTACAGTCTAGAATCCTACCCTCTCTATTTCCCCCAACCATACAGAGCAGTCCTCTAATGTCATCCGCTCTTCCCAGGGGATAATAATTCTGCAAAAGGGGTTCCAACAGAGATGACCTTACTGGACTACATTTCCCAGGATCTTCCGGAAAAGCTGTTAATAGAAAAAAACAACTAAGTGTGTCGTGTAGGCTTGGCTTTTGCGGGCCAGAAAAGGAAACTGCTAAGGGTTAAATGCGATAAGTCACCTGCTGCATAGGTAGCGCTTGAAGGTGTTCCGGGGCAGCTCTGAACTCTGTGTGCATGTGGAGCATTGCCTCATTTCCACGCTTTTTGCTTCCCTGCCAGAATGGCAATGCTCAGCTCAGCATGGCTAAGGACTATAGATGCCCAACTCCCAACACAGTGAGACAGACCACATGAATAGCGGAAGAGCCCTGCTAGATCAAACCAAGGGTCCACCTAGCACAGGGTCCTGTGCCCCATAGCGGACAACCAGGAAGCCCACAAGCTGGGCACAACAGCAACAGGTTCCCTATGCCATTGACCCCAGTAACTAGTACTCAGATGGATACAGCCCATGTACACTCTTCTTTTAAATCCATGTAACCCAGCGCTACATCTTGTGGCAATGAGTTCCATAAGTCAAACAACGTATGAAGGACTCTCAGCTCTCCTAAAACTACTCCATTTCATTGGGTCGTCTCCCGAGTTCTAATACTACGAAAGGGAGAAAATGCTTCTCGCTCTCCCCCTTTGCCACACCCTGGAATATTTTCAAGGGGCAACCATGCCGCAAGTGGCTAGCTTCACCCCTGGATACAGACATATGTGCGTGACCAGCCAGCATGACTAAACTGTAGCCAGGCATTTTGTGGGGCAAGGCGCTGCAAGTCAATGCAAAACAGCAAAACCCCTAGATGCACTCGATCGGTTTAAAAGTCGTGGAATACGTCTAAAGATATCGGATAATTCCGATGAAACAAAATTGGAATTTTGACCAAAAAAACCTAACACACAGGAGCAAAGGGTTTGCCATTCATCCTTCACACTCACTGGGAAAAACTCTGAAAGGTCAAAGAAATTAAGCTTCGTACTGAGCAACTACACAGTACCTGCATGTTTCTGCTTAGATACCTGCAAGCAAATTTGCTTTATAGTTATATCAGGAAAGGGGGCCTGAAATATCCGCTTCTGCAGGCTCAGAAGCAGATCAGCCGTCTCCTAAGCTGCAACCAGTGCACTCTGCTCAAAATTCGTGCTTCCGAAGAAGTCTTCAAAGAGTTTCAACTCGGGAGCGCCGCTAATGCCCTTACAGAAAGACGCAAAGAGAACCACGTCAAGGAGGTTTTGCACTCAGTTCCAGCAAAGCAGAAGGAGATCCAAAGCACGGAACTAGAATCATTCCGATTTCTATTTCCAATAAGAATAATTTATTCCAGTCGTGTTAACTGAGAGCAGCGACGGTTCTCTCCTTCAGAAATTGGGCAGAGGCAAGGAAGAGCTCTCTTTTTTCTGGGGGGGGGGGGGGGGTGTCCTAGTCCCCGAGCTGCAGTTCCTTCTGCAGTCAGCTGCACATCGTTCTGCAAGGAGAGGAACTCACCAGTTTCCGGAGCGCTCCCTCGTCCATGCTCAAAAGCTTCTCCTCGGACATCCTGGCCTCCGTCAGTCACCGTTTTACTTCCCGTCTGGCTGAGAGCACCTGAAGTCTCCGTGAGCGTAAAGGCCAAGAGGGCGGCTAGCGCAGCAGCTGGACAGCTGTTTCACAAGAGGAATTCTGGAAGAGAAAACGTCAGAGGCATGCCAGGGGGAAGTTGGGAGACATTCTCCCGGGGCTCATTAGAGACGTGCTGAAAACCGGGGGGGGGGGGGGGGACCAGCTGCTTTACAAGCTGCTAATCCCAACGCTGGTGAATCCCAACCCCTTCCAAAAGCCAGCCCCAGCTGGGGCCAAGTACTGTACATCACAACACTTGTCTCCCACCCTCTTGATCCAACCCAGAAACTCTAGCACCGTTCACTGAAGCATCCCAGGCACATCACCCCAAATCTAGTGAGCCCCTCCTTCATCCAGCTTTTTGGAACATTTTTTGTAGCTGCAGCTTCCGAACGCATCAGGGAAAAATGCTTTCTGGCCAGCTCAAGCCACATGCCGATTGATTGCAACACCACCGGCGTTGCAGCCCTGAACACACTTCCTCAGGAGTAAGACTTCACTTACTGGAGTGAATGGAAGTCATGCACGAGCAAATGCTGATCAGATAACGTAACCCTAATTGGGACTGGTTAATGGCAGGATGTCCGCACATGGTTGTGCCATGATCAACACACAAACACAGGTAACATCAGACTGGTAAGAATGAAACCGACACCAACATCTCCCAGAGGGCCAGCCTGGCAATGCTGAGAGAACGCTGGACTTCAGGGCGTCAAATCCCTGCAGGGCATTCCGTCAAATCCCTGCAGGGCATTCAGGTTCACTTGGCCCCATCGCCATCTCTCCTCTTAGCCTACCTGACAGGGGTGTTGTGAGAGCACGATGGGCCAACCCCCCCAGACCCTTCGAGGAAGGGTGCAACGCTCTTGAAATCAATGCAGTCATCAAAAACTTAAGATATAACATAAGAGGAACAGGCATATTTTCTTCAAAATTGTCTTCTGCATTTCGCTTGTTGAGCAAATACTAAACACATTAAAAAAAATCAATCAATAATGCACAGACAAGTTCCAGACCCATTTCCCCCACAAACCCGATCCAGAAGATTAACCTGCAATTTCTCAAGTCACATCTGGACACAGAACATCAGAAACCAACCAGATAGACCTTCCCTTCTAGAGAAGTAAAGGCCACAGAGTTGTGACCCTCAGATATTTTCCAACCAAGCTCTCTGCCACATCTCTTTTAAATTTGACTGCACGAGTGGTTCACCCGAACACATACATGCTCCCCAAAATCCCTACACCAGTTCCTTCAGAGGTCCCAGAGCCAAGCATCCTGACTGGTATAACGTACTTGTGGAAGTATGGCGTTGAGGTAGAGGACCAGAAAAAAAGGGTTGGAGGAGCAGGGGGGGGGGGGAAGCATTTTCTACTTTTTTTTTTATTTAGTTGGAAGTTTTCTTTGTAGTTGCTTTTTTTCTAATCTCCTTTAATCCAGATTAAGGAGCTATACACAAATCCAGCAGCACTGAGACCGAGACACAGGTTTCTGAAAACGACTGCCAAGCACAGGGTGGGTGCCCATTCAGGACGGGGTGTAGCAGTCTAGACTTGCCATCCACTCCATCAGGGCGAGATTTAGGGCGCATCCTTTACAATCCGAATCTATGCCTCAGACGCCACTTCCACTCCTAGACCCTAAAACTTCCCACCCACTTTGGACTAGCCAACATACAAACACACCCTTCCCAATTCAGATTAACCACTCGCCTTCTCCACCTCCAATCCGGATTAACCGTTTGCTTCTTCGCCTAATCCGGCGCAGTGCACATACCTGCCCAGAGCCATTCATAAACCCTGCCCCATTGCGCCTCCGGGATCCTAATTCGGATCCGCGCCCTCCGCTGCCCGAGCTCAGTCTGAGGAGCCTGTCGCCCGCGCCTCTCTGCCAAGTTCCAGCCCTCCCTCCTCATGGCCACGCCCACGTTTCTTACACTAGCCAATGACAATGTAAGACTACCTCGAACTCGCCCATAACCGCTCTTAGCTCTCTGCTATTGGTTTAATTCAATTATCTGCCCGCCCCTCACGCTAAGCATGTCGGGGATTGTAGTTGAACATATAGACCAGCCTTATTCGTAGTTAGACCACTAGTTCTTTTAGCTCAGCAGTACCGTTGAGAGACTGTAACTGGTCCAAGATCGCCCACTGAGCTTTATAGCTGAGTGAGGATTTGAACCCAGGGCTCCAACACTCTAACCTCCACACCACAGTGGCACACGCCCAATTAGTTAAGTTTGTTTGTTCTCTTATAACCTGCCTTTCTGCCAGAACATGATCATTAAAGTGTGAACTAATGGAACATTTTGTTATGGGCTGGACTTTTCTTTCTTGTTCCTTTCCGTTTCTAAGGCTGCAATCCTATGCACTCTTATCAGAGAGTAACAGCCTAATCCTTCCCGGGCGGATCAGAGTCGGGAAAGGGATGGAATCAGCAGCAGAGAACCACACCAATATCCTAACCCCCTTCCCAGCCTCGACTCGGGTCCATGCAGACTTGTGCAAGCTATAGAGCTGGCGCAGGCTCAAGTAGACCCAGTGGGTCAGTGCAGGTTTACCCCAAGGCAAGAGAACCAAAGTTCCCTTACTCCGAGAAGGCCTCCAGAGGCCCAAACTCCCCTGCAGGATTCAGCGGGCGCCAGTTTGACGCTGCTGCATCACCATGGCATGTGAGGGGAGTTAAGTTGGACTGGGTTGTTAGTTGGCAAGTGTGTGTGTGTGTGTGTGTGTGCGCGCGCGCTCTTCATTCGTTTTGCTTCAGCAGACTACCACAACTACCCTCTGGAAGCCTTTACCGACCTTGGCTGTGAATCAAAAAGGATCGTTTCAGTGTACCAAAGCATAAGTTAATCCACATTAAGTCATCTTCTTCTTGATCTTGACTGCACCTGGACACCTAAGGCAACACATAAAGGTTAAGTAGCTCTCAGAATTCACTTTTATCTTAGGACAAGGGGTGGAGTGGGGCTCACAGCTTGTGTATCTTCAGAGTGCCAGGGATATTCTCCCACCTCACCCATCCTACACACACACACACACACACACACACACACACACACACACACACACACACACACACACACACACACAAATGGACCCAATGATGTTCAGCGACTGCAAATTTGACAATACAAAACAATACAGTGAGTGTGACATTGTCCTGCGTAAACCTCACCAAAATGACCTGGAGCTACGGAAGTACGCGGTCGTTCATGTTAAGAGGGCTTGCGTGGGAGATCTGCCCATGGAGGTGCCCAGTGAATGATCTGGGTGCACCAGATGTGTCAAGACTGTTGAAGGGGGCGACCTGGGTGGAAACTTGGGTGGGAGTCCACTCCACTGGAAGCCTCATGGAGAAGCGGGGTGGGTGGGATATAGGAGTTGAATAGAGAACATGGTTGGTTTTGGAAAAGGATAATTCCTCCGTGGATAGTGCTTTTTCTTGTGTTAATTAGCTGGAGCTGTTTGGGCATTTCAGTTCTCTTTCTCAAGCACCCAAAGGCGGGTGGATCCTTTATTTGCAACCCATCAAAAGTCGCAAAGGATCAAATTGAGAGCCTCTTCTTAAGTCCTGCAGAACTCATCATCAAGCACACAGTAAGCAGAAGGATGGGAAGGAAGAAGAGGGCATGTTGGAGGAGGAACCAAAGCAATCAGCAGTTTGCAAAGTGGAAAGAGGTTCAGGGCCGGTATTATTGCAGGCTTAACCGTATACACACTCTCCTGAGAGTAAGCCCCATTGAACACAATGGAATTTACTTCTGAGTAGACATGGATAGGATTGCACTGTAAATCAACCTGGGGTGAGATGGCTCTCTCTCTCTCACACACACACACACACACACACACAGAGAGAGAGAGAGAGAGAGAGAGAGAGAGAGAGAGAGGACTGCTTAAACAATGGAAGTCGCAAATGGCTGTACCATTCCCCCTTTTGTTTTTCTTAAAAAGAATTAAAAAAAAAAAACTTTGGATGCCTGACTTTGGATGGTGGATTTTTCTTGTAATGGACCAAAAGGGTCACCTATGATTTTTCAAAATCACCTTGAGAACCCTCGTCTTTCTCATACTTAGACATGATGTGGATTTGCCTGGGCTCACTCACCTAACCTTCTTCCTGCTCCCTCCTCCCATGCAAATGTTAGCAAATGTCTGTCACCTTTGGCCTCTCGCTTATGCTAACAGAACCTCTCAATGGACTTGAAAGGGACAACACAGTGGGAGAGAGGAGCGGCCATTGTGGAACAATCAGATAAAGAGAGACATTGTTGGGCACACACACACACACACACACACACACACACGTCCTCAGAGGTTGTGTTGTAACCAGATAGTGTTGGAGAGGAAGGGCTGCAGCTATCACAGCAGGAAATAGCCAGCATCCAGGCTAATCTGTCCCGATATGATGTAGAGAAGAGACTGGCTAACCCAGCAGGACTATGGCCAACAAGTAGTATCTCTACAGGGCTTAAGCAGGAGAACTTCCCGGCAGATTGTTTCCCATGAGTCAGGTCTCTAGGTCACCCCTAATATCTCCCCAAGTACACATTGCCTTTGTGGCAGTTTCTGGGAGCCAAGGGGGATACGGAGTCCCATCGTTCCCCTGTAAACAAAGAAAGGACATTTTCCCCAGCGTTTGCAGTCCTTCTGAACGTCCATTGCTACGGCTGACGGTCACCTTTTTGTGCACTGTCAATGTTATTTTCAACTTTCCTTTCTGTTGTTGACTCTCGGTCCTGGGCCAAGAGTTGCAAGCCTTAGATGGCATTCCAAGGCATTGCCACCATTTTGATGGGTTTGAAAAGGGGATTCAGTAAAACTGCACCTATTTTGTCTCAGTTTCCTTTGGCTCCTTACCTTACCCCTTGGTTTTTATTGGTTTTTAATTTTCATCTATATCCCACCTTTCTTCTGTGGAACTCGAGACGCGATTCCCAGGCAGTCTGTCACCCAAGCATGAACTCAACACAGACTTATTTCGCTGTTGCATCATCAGGTGTCCCCAGATCACACCCTCTGAACGTTGTTGTCTTACCGACTGTTAAAGACAGTTAGATTGAGGCTCCTGAAGGGCAGGGTTTTTTTTTTTTTTTTGTCATTGTTTCTTTGCTTACGTTACCCTTCAGAACATCGGGTGCAAAATAATGGCTGGCATAAGACAACTTGTCAGCGGATTGTGCACCGTGCTAATTAGGCTGTATCTGGGGATACAATCTGGATTTTCTGCCAGGCAGCCCAGTATCACTAGCCGGACCTATTCTTTCCTCTACTGTTGGAACTGGTGCCGCTGTGAGTGGAAGAATGGTTCCTACCCCTCACCTTCAGGGGTTGGCTCCTGCAGACACAAGATCGGCTCAACACTTTACCTACAAGTGGTCCCAGGGCATGGCCTGAGGGGACGCAATGCAGCCATGGCAGAGCTGAAGCTGGCCTGGATCTGGTTAATGATGCCTACAAAACCCATGTGAGCTGCTGCCTCAAGGCCCATGACAGAAGAGAGGCAGGATATCATTGAAATCAATAAAATGTGGGGTGGGCAACCCCTAAGAGGCTGAACGGTGAATCGGGACTTCTCCAGCGCAACTGTTGCCTCTGCCATAGGTGGCCTTGGGCAAGCCACTCCTTCTCAGCCTCAGTCTTCCCTGTCTGCATTATGGGGATACTTCCCTTTACAGGGTTGTGGGAAGGGTTCCATCAAGAGAAGCCATGTGAAGCACTCTGAACACTCAGAGCGCGTTACAAATGCTAAGCATTATGAGCTTGCAAGCATCTCCTGGCTCCACCTTATCTATGGCTTCAAGGCAGGCGACCTAACAAGGGGGATGGGACTGCTAACCCTCCCAGAGTCAGGCTCTTCTCATCTGATAAATAGGAAGAAGTCCCTAGGCAAATCTGGCAGGCCAGGCGGGTGCTGTGTTGCAAGAGTCCTCGGTCCAGGGACGGCTGCTCCTGTTCCCAGATTCTTCCTTCTGATTCAACGGTTGCACCGAGAACGCTGTGTTTGTTCGATGGTTTGCTTCACCGGTCAGTGCCTCATTTTTCCAGACAATGGCAAGAGGAGGGATCTTTCTTCTCCGTTAGCCCTGGGGTTGGAGTTCAGCCTTCTTTATAAATTGATTTTTTTAAAAAGCAATATATACCCAACATTCAGAAAATCCTTTGTTCATGTTATAGCTTCAATCTTTTAGGCATATTTACATCAAAGCCTCCGTGGTTTAGCAGTCCATCCTTTCCCCAGGAAACCCTGGGAACTGCCGTTTTCTGATCCTGGTTAGATATATACATGATACATAATAAACACATATTTGTTTAAAACTAGTTTTACTGTCATGCTGGGCCGGCACAAGACAGGACCTCCAGTTTCTGAGGCTGGCAGCATGCCAAATGCTGCCGCCTCTTACCTGGTAATGTGCCAGCCTCTGCTTTTCATGGTCCCTGGGTTGGAAAAGGAAGAGAAAGTCTGAGAAGAAGAGGAACTATGGAGGGGAGGGGAGAGATGGGTTACAGCTTCATCCACACTTCCTTTCCTGTTCCATCCCCTCCTTCCTTTGCCAATCCAGGGAATGGGAGGAGGAGGAGGAGGAGGAGCCATGGAGGCCGAGGGAATGGATGTGAGCACCCCCTGCCAATCTGCTGCCTGAGGCAACTGCCTCAGTGGACCTCATGGATGGGCCGGCCCTCCTATCCTGGCTTGGAAAAAAAAAACCCATTCACCTCTTACAGGAGTGGTTCAGCCTGAAGCAGATGCAGCAGGCAAGCCAACAAGGGCCAGAGGAGGAAAGAGGTCTTAAATATCTTCAGGCATAGGGTCCTTCTCCCAGGCTCCACCACTCTGCCTGGAGAGTGGAGAGAGCTTCAAAGAGATGTTCCTCTGGCCTGGGGTCTTTGCATTCCTCCATCACATTCCTCCCGACCTGTGGCTGGTGCTGATGTACAGGGGAGCATGTTACTCTGGGTGTGGGCGGTGGGGTGGGTGTGGTTCTTTACAGGGCTCTGGCTCAGCGAGTGCTGGCTCTATCTCCAGTGTTTTTTTTGGGGGGGGGGGTGACTCCAGCATCATCAGCTTAGGAGTCTTCTGGCTGGTGGGCTCAAGTCCGAGCTCCAGCCTGGTCCTTTTAACCCAACTGTTCCATCCTGCCTCTTCAAGGTTGCATGCCAAGCTCAGGGCAGAGGTCAGGTATTCAGGACCCAAGTTATGTAGGGCTTCAAAGATAAGCACGAGTACTTTGAATTGTGTCCAGAAACGGACGTCTACCACTGATGGAAATGAACAGAAGGGGCACCCTCTAGCATAACCCCCCATTCATTTCCATGGGTAGGGTTGCCAGGTCAGCTGTGTTCCCAAACCTGAGATGGAGCCCAGTGATGTCACAAGACTGCCAATCCTTAAAAATGGGGCGTGGTAAAAAAATCTGGTACCAGGGTGGGGTCTGATGGTAACAGAGTGGGGCCCAGCGCTAAAGAGGCAGGATCCAACATTGGCCCCAGAGATCAACCTTGGCCACCCAACCACCTGCAAAAAGAAAAAGTCTGGAAGAACAGGGTCATCTGGGTCAATTGGGCTTGCTCGAGAGAACGTGAGAACAGGGTCATCTGGGTCAATTGGGCTTGCTCGAGAGAACGTGAGAACAGGGTCATCTGGGTCAATTGGGCTTGCTCGAGAGAACGTGAGAACAGGGTCATCTGGGTCAATTGGGCTTGCTCGAGAGAACGTGAGAACAAGGAGCCTGCCTGCCCCATGGAAATGAATTATCCTGTTTCTTCGAAAATAAGTCCGGGTCTTATACTAATTTTGGCTCCTAAAAAACACGGTAGGTCTTATTTTCAGGGGAGGTCTTATTATTTATGAGTGCCAGCAAAAATTACGCAAAAATGACGGTAGATCTTACTTTCAGGGTAGGTCTTATTTTTGGGGAAACAGGGTAGAAGTGTTGCAGGGGGCTGCATTTGGATTTTCTGTACCATCATCTCTTGGGATGGTCTTGATTCCAGCCCCTTCCAGAATCTTTGGGACTCGCCAGGGAAAGAGACAGAAAGCCCACAATAACAGTCCCGTGTAGGCCAAAAGTATGTCTGATGCCCCAAATAAGGGCTGAGTTTCCACTTTTAGTACAAGTAAACACAGACGGGGCTGGGAGAATAGCAGGTCTCCAGGCGGCATCTCCCACCCAACTGCTTGCCAGCACTGCGGTCTGGTGGGAGGAGTGACACCACTCACCCAGGAGCCGCCATCAAGCCTATCCCACTCCCTGCCCACTCCAGGGTGGTATCACCCACCCACCCAGCCTCTGCATGTCAATCTATGTCATCTCAATGATTTGAGAGTGGGGGAGAGGGGGCCAGAGAGAAGGGCAGCCAGTTGGGTGGCATGGAGCTGAGCGAAATGGAGATGGCTTCCCGTCGCAAAGGCCAAACGAGACAGGATATGGAAGCTCCAGGATTGGCACTTCTGACATGTTTTACTTGGGGAGGGCCTCGATTTGGATCAGGGCCACAGCAGAAGGGGGGGGGGGTCTAGTCTTTTGCATCCGTGCTGCAGCCCCAATCCAAATGAAGTTTCCAGGTTTGCCAATGTAGTCATTTGTCTTATATTTTAGGTCTCCTTTCCGCCGGAAAGTCTCCATCCTTAAGAACATCACAACAGAATTAAAAAAAATGTATATATAACATCAGTAAACATAATCAAATAAGCAGAAACAAGCAAAAACTGAGAAGCAACCTCCCCACCCCCAAAAATCAGCAGCAACATAATATCAGGATGGCCCCCACTGGGAAAAACAGCTGCAGCCAAAATACCTGATAAAACAGAACAGTTTTAACTAAGCATTGGAAGACATCTCAGGTGGAGGCCTGGAAGGCATCTTTAGAGAGTGCCAAAAAATGGGTGGCACCACCAAAAAGATCTGTCACAAATCCCTCTCACAACTGCTCTTCCAGCAGTGGCAGAACGTGGACACAAGTTGCACCGGGGGGGGGGGGGGAAGCATTCCTTCAGATAAGGAGCTTGCTGCCCCCCATTCTGGACCCCTGTGGGAACGTGAAAGAAAGTCACTTGTCATAAACTCCAAGATATCAATCCATATATAGAAAAGCTTCTATTCAGCAGTTCCCCGTGAGCTCGCGTCTGTTTCTGTTTGGAACAGGAGCGTTTATGCAAAATACACCATTATTTTTCTTTCAGAAACCTAACCTGTAAGATAGCATTCCCCCCCCCAACCAAGAAATGCATTTTGCCCCTTCCCCCCATTTTTTTCCTGGTGCCCCACTGGACAAGGAGCAGCGCTGGTGTGCAGTTCTCGGACGGGCCTCAGCCAGCGTGCAACACCCCCTCGAATAACATGGTGCCTCCAGCCAGCGTTGGGATGGTTTTCGGCAGCAGAGTTAGCCCTGCACTGCACAGGAAGGCATTGTTGACAGTTTCCACAAACTCCACACTCGAGCTGTGCCAAGCCCAGGCAGCAAGCGGCCAGCAGTAACCCATGAAGGCCATTTCCCCCCTCCCTCCCTCCAGCTGTTGGACTGCCGAGGAGGCTCATCCACCCACCTTGTGGCCTCTCTCCTCCGCCCGGACCTAGAGCTGACCTCCTCGCTTTCCCGTGGTTTCCCAGCCTCCCCTCCCTCGTGCAAGCCCAGCACGAAGATCTGCCGGTTCCCTTTACCACGGCTTTGGCAGAGCGAAGGGGGGCTTGTTTGTTTAAAGAGGAGAGCTGTTTCCACTGGAATCAAAAACAAAAACGGAACACATCATGGAAATCTCACCCTCTCTGGGGCTTTGCTTGCTCCACATATAACCCCAAATTTGGTGTAAACTTGGCCTAGCAGTGTCCTCTACGCTGATTGGTCCCTTAACTGTTTCAGCACTGCTGGAACCATCCATCGTTTTGGACTACAAAAGGTGCCTTGTGGGTAGGGGTGCCATCGCCTAGTAGATCGGTCCTTGGACCCTTGGCCTGTGGCAGGGGACAGAACCCTTTCCCCTCCGCTGTATACTTACAAGGCAACTGGTAGGGGACAAGATGGGTCGGGATGATGAGGAGCTGTTCCTTCTATGGCTGACCCAACAGCCGTCCTCTTGCTATGGTACAGATGCACCAACACTTCAAAGGTGGAAACGGAGACGCTGTTGTGGTTGGAAACCCTCACGTTCTTTCTTCTCCTTCTTGCTCCCTACTTTCTTCTCCTCTGCAGTTTTTTTTTTATCCTGTGCTGAATTCCAAGACGGGTTAGTCAGTTGACCATAACAGCTGATTTCTCTTAAAACTGCAAGACTGCATTTGACAGGATGGTCGGACTGAGCTGCAACTCCCATCAGAGATTTAAGTTCTAGAAAGCTGGAGGAGGGAGTTGAACCCACAAGGTCTATGGTGGGTCTATGTGTTCACTATCAGGATCAGTCAAAGACCCTTCAGCACCAGAGGTAGAGAGAGTAGCACACGGTTCTCCTTACCTCCACCTCCACTGCACCTCATCCTCATCTTCCGGATCCTTGACTTCAGAAAGGAAGAAGGGAATGGAGCGGAAGAAGATGCATGGAGGAAAGAAGAGTCTCCGACACTCTAGCCCACCACTCTCCTCTCTCCACAATTCTCCTTCCATCAGAGACACTCTAGCCCATCACTCTCCACTCCTCCACACTTATTTTTCTGTTCCACTCCCCCCCCTTCCTTGTTGAATCCAGGGAAAGGAGGATAAGAAACAATGGAGATAGGTGGGCACAGGTAATTTCCCTCCCTGACAATCTGCCATCGGAGGCCACAGCCTCAGCCAGCCCCATGGACAGGCCAGCCTTAGTGCTAACAAAAATGTTTAACAGCATTCCCACCAGCTCAGTGGCAAAATAGGGACAAAAGGGCGACAAAGTTTTGCCAGAGTCTCCCACTAGAATAGAGTGAGCGTCCTTGATAAATAGGAACAGTTGGAACGCATCCTGCGATGTTTCTCTCCTTGCTTTTATGAAGACCGGATTTCAAAATTCATACTTTTCCAGTGTGACTGACACCAATAAATCACGCCGTGTAACATTTGCAGCTCCGATTGAGCTGGTCCTCCCTCCGGGTGGCATCGCTTGCTTCTTTGAGTGCCAGACGTCTCCCACCCCCGGCATTCCCCTGTGTTCTTTTGGCTTGCAAATTCTACCCAAAAAAGCAATTTTTTCTCAGTTGGCAAGAAAGCGCGATTCTTCAGCAGGCAAGGCCTCTACAAATGGAAGCGTGGTGGACAGATTGCTCATCGCTCTGTTATCCTTCAGCCACTCCAGAATGCAGCTCTGTTAATATTTCTTTAGGGGGTCAAAACACCCGTTTCTGCCGTGGCCAATCCCCGCACTAAATGGGATTAAAGTTCTTGCTGTGTTTGTGAACCGGGGCACACTTCTGCTAAAATTAGTTTTCCAAAGAAAAAAAGGCCGTTTGGCGAGAGAACGGTCAAGACTGAGCTTGCTATTTTTGCAGGAGAACATAAGCAGCAAGAGATTTATGAGGTTTTCGGTGCAAGCTGAGACCTTGCGTACCTTGGCTCAGGGGAGAGCGAGAGAGGGCCGGGAAGGGCCCCCCAGGTCTGGGAGATGGAATCTTCTGGGCTGGGGATGTTATGAGATGACATCACTCAAAGAAAAAAGGCAACAGTAGCTCTGTCAGCAGGAAATAAAATCCAACGGTCGGTTGGGTTGCCTGTCCAAACACACCCCACCTGCCTCCAGAGCCAAGCCGAGAGAGGGCTGGAGGTGTCTCCAGACCACGTGGGAAGATGGAGCAGCTGCACTGTGGGCTCCTGAAACACAGGTACTGTTTGTCAGCCACAAAGTATCATGAAGGTGCTGTATCACCCGTGTGTGTCTGTGGAGGAGACACTCTAGCCCACCACTCTCTTCTCCTCCTCACTTCCTCTCCTGCTCTTTACACTCTAGCCCACCACTCTCTTCTCCTCCTCACTTCCTCTCCTGCTCTGTTCCATTCTTCCTTCTCAAATCCAAGGAGCAGGAGGGGGTGTGTGGCAGTGGCTGATGTACCGCTTGGAAAGGGGTGGTGGCATTTGGCATAGCAAGAGTTTGGCCAGCATTTAGCACACCACCTCAAGTATCCGGAGATCTTGGTTTGGCCCAGAACAGAGATGTAATGACGATGACGGAAAGCTTCACCTGTTGGTTTTGGCCTGCCAGGCAGCATCTCTTAAAGATACTGGGTCTCACTGCAGAAAGAAAGTTGCTGTATGATTGCTAGGTTGCTAATATCCACTCATATGTGGCTGGGCGGGCAAGCAAGAGGCCTCGGTAGGAGAGCTGTTGGCTCCAGCGAAATGATGGATCCATTTGAACGGCTTTGGCTGATCAGCAGTATCTCATGTGTGGCCACTGCCTCCATTTGCTCAGCCGTCACAATATCCTTGTTTGTGTTTATTTGTGGCTGCAGAGAGAATCCAGCTGTTGCTTTTTTCCCAGTCTTCGGGAGATCTATTTCCCCCTGAGAACCTGGGATGGGAGCTGGCCCTCCCCCCCTTGTCACTTGGCAGCTGTTGTAACTTGATAAGAGAGCCCTTCCAACAGAGCCCTGAGGGGGAGAGCAGAGAGAGGCAAGGGCCGGCCGGCTTAAGTCAAAGTTGGAGGGTAGGGACTCTCCATCTTGCTTCCCTCTTCCAGCCCTGAGACATGCCAAATAATGTTCAAGTCCCTCAGAGCATGTGCAGAGTACATTTCACTTACATTGTGGCTATACTGCCCTTTCTCTCCAGGTGTTCACGCAATGTCAGATAATTCACATCAATGCCCGCGGCCAGTTCGCCTCCTGATGGCGCTTTGGGCATGACTACTGAACCTTGGTGCTGAAGGTTCAGGGGTTAATTCTGCCAATCTCTGACACCACCCCAACTCTATTTTCAATCATGTTTAAACTTCCTTACACATATCCCCTTTGGGTGGAATGGAAAGGCAGGACCTAAATCACATGAAGACACAAATAGGTCAGGGTGACCGCTTCTAGCATAGGGAGGTGTTGAAACAAAATCAGGGCACAAATTCTCAACCCATGCCTTGCTGCAGTCGAACCCCGAACACAGTCCAGCATGGACCTTTTTGCACCTTGCTCTTGGGACCATCTGCATGGGCCCCCCTAGCACGAGGCTGGCTGCAGCTAGTTCCTCTCTCCTCCCTTGCTTGTGATGACACAAAGGATCGTATTGTGCCCTTAACCTCGGAAAGCAAGGCGGGCTCTTCTTCCCCCTCCGTTTCAGGGGCTTGACTCACGACCCAGTTTTGTAGCTCAGCATGTGACTCATGGCTCACCAGAGTTGGCACAGCATCAGCCGGCCGGCCAGCCAGCCAGCATCGGGCTCTGACAGATGTCGCTTGGGCTCCTGTTGCCAGCAGACACAACGGCCGGCCGGAGAGGCTGCTGCTGGAGAAGGAATCCTGGCTGGGATGCCCTGGGGGAGCCCTGGCTGTCACACTCGACACAGAAGCCTCATGTGCTGAAGGTGCTGATGTGCAAGAAAGTCGAGTGAGGGCGGTTCTTCTGCTCTCGGCAGTATCGGAGCTGCCGGCTGCCATCCCACTTCATTTGCGCCTGGCTCACGACACACCCCACCCCGTGCCCAGCTCTCTCTATGGAAGATTTCCTAGTCGTGGGGAAAAGCGACTTTGGGCACCAGTGCTGAATTTCTTTCTTTTTTAAAAAGAAGTATGGAGGCTCCAGGATGCCCTTCCCCTGTCCTAAGCATATGGGGTAGCTGTGGTTACTTAAACGTGAAAGCACTCTGCACGTCCTCAGAGACACACCCCTGCCTGTGCTCTTTGCTCTTCCATCCTCTGCCACCCTCAATCATTCAAGGGTCTCCTGCTCCCTCGAACAACTCCACCCTTTCTCCATCCCCTTACGTCTGTTGAACACCTGCGGGAGGCTCCCACACCGTTCGCCACCAAGGGGGCAGAAGGGGGCCCAGAAAAGCTAAGAAGGTCAGGACCCCTGTGTCATCCCCCCCCCCCCAGTAATCCCAACATTTCTTCTTTTTCCTACTCTGGGGTTTTCAGCGAGTCTAAGTCTGCCTTCCCGACCCAGATGTGCGACCCGTTTGCGATGCTGGGTTGGTTGCCTATGAATGAGGCATCTGGACACAGCTGTTTCGCACTTAGCCCAAGAGCTTTATTGAGGCTGCCCCCCCCACCCCGTTCTCCTGTGATACTCAAAGGAAGTTTGGCTGTTATCAGCCTTCCCGGTCCTGCCCAGTTTCCTCTTGAGGACTGTATTTCCCCTCTGTGTGTGTGTGTGTGTGTGTGTGTGTGTGTGTGTGTGTGTGTGTGTGTACACGTGAGCACTGCCTCCTTAACCCAGAGTCCGGTCTTCCTGTGATTATGATGTCACTGAGTGGCGGTGACAGCATGCAACAATGGGAGACACTCCACGGGCTGCTGCCTCTGGCTCATATCCTGGCTGCTCAGCCACGTCAGGGCCTCTTCATCATGCGCTGAGTCACACAGGCCTCCATGCATCACCGCCACATGTTCCTACCTGCCAGCATCCCTCTGGCCTAGTTCATGCTCCCCGGAGTGGGAACTGGGGCTTGGCTGTATTGACTGTGAGTGAAAAGCCAATTTCACCCTGAACAACACGGCTGCTCTCTGGCCCTGAGAGAAAGAGGGAGACAGGTGAAGGGCAACCGTGTCTCCTCTGTCTTGGTGCATCATCTTCTCCCGGCCCAATCCATTCTGCCAGCGGAAGTGACGTTCCACAAGGCCACCAGCACAATGGCTGGCAGCCACACGCACAGGCCGGCGGAGAGACCACTGTCCGCCAGCGCCAGTGAGTTGGCGGTGGGGGTGGGTGGGCGGTGGGAGGAACGGGGCGGGGAGTGGGGAGGAAATGGGGGCAGGGAGGAGGCAGGAGGGGGTGGATCCCAAAGGCCCTTGTATCTTCAGCATTTTGCTTCTTTTCAGGCGGATCAGTGCCAAAGGTTAATCTCAGGCCATTCTGGGGGTGCTGCATGACCTGTTGGGGAGGGGTTCATGAACAAGGTCTGTGACAAAGGGGGCAGTGGAAGATGAGGGAAGGAGGCTGAGTAGGGAGGGGAGCCACATGGGCAGGCAGCTGGTTCCCTCGAGCCAGAGGGACGCTGCCTCCTCCGAAGGATGCCTCCTCAGGGGTAAGGGCCTACTCATGAGCAAGTCAAGGGAAGCAGGAAGCAGTGATGTAGACTTGAGTCTATGGACTCGGACTCGAGTCGGACTCAAGTCGCGTCAATGACTCGACTCGGACTTGACTCGGCAGTTGTAAAAGACTTGACTCGAGACTTGGAGCCTTTTACGACATGTCGAATTTTATTCAGGTTTAAACCCGTTTTACCCATTAAATAGATAGGGACTCACAACTCGCAACCAAAGACTTGGGACTTGGTGGCAAAGACTTGGGACTTGACTCAAGACTTGGAGTCAGAGACTTGATCCACATCCCTGGCAGCAGAGACGTCACTAGGGCGCGCGCTGCCCCAGGGCGGGGCGCGCGCGTCACCCTACTGACCCCTCCCCCGGACACACCCCTTTTACTAATCTATGGCTGCGCCGCAATTTAGGGAGGCGCCCAACGGCCGCCGCTCCGGGCACCCCCTCAATCGTTGCAGCCGGCTCGGGGACGTCTTCCCCGGCCGGCTGTCTTGGGCCTTCTGAGGAAGGCCCGCTGCGCGTACGTTATTTATAACATGTTTAGCGCATGTGCAGACCGTTCCTGAGGGGAAAGGGCAGCGCTTTTCCCTCAGGAACGGTCTGCGCATGCGCTAAACACGTTATAAATAACGTACGCGCAGCGGGCCTTCCTCAGAAGGCCCAGGAGCGCAGGCCCGGGTGGACAGTCCGAGGCCTTCTCCCAGCCTCGGAGCCTCCCGGGTGACGTGCACAGGGGAGGTGACACGCACGCGCGCGTCACCCTGGGGCACTCAGCCCCGCGGGCCACGCTACAGTGACGTCTCTGCCTGGCAGGAAGGGGAGCACTGGCTGGAACACTGCACATAAAAAACAGAGGAGGTGGGAGGCTGAGGTGGAAGGAGCCCTGTGGCCCACTCTGGCCAGGGAGAAGTCAAGAAGGCTGTGAATGACACCACCACCCCCTTCTGACTGAGACCAACAGGGGCCTGAGGATTGTCCCGTTCCCCTGCATCACAGGGGAATTTTTTATTTAAAAATCTATACGGTACAGTACTCTAAACATGGCCTGGCTGGCAGGCACCCACCCAGATAGATAGATAGTGCTGGCCTGTCAAGCAGCGTCAGTTCCCCCCAAGCAACAGCATGCTCTTGCAATTCCCACCGCCCCAAGTTTCTTCTTCCAGCAAACTGCAAAGCTCAGACCTATAACTCTCTTGCTAGTTACACTAGTAAAGGTAAAGGTATCCCTTGACAACTAAGTCCAGTTGTGTCCGACTCTAGGGAGCGGTGCTCATCTCCGTTTCAAAGCCGAAGAGCCAGCGCTGTCCGAAGACGTTTCCATGGTCGTGTGGCCGGCATGACTCAACACCGAGGCGCATGGAATGCTGTTACCGTCCCGCTGACGCGGTACCTATTAATCTACTTGCAATTTCTTGCTTTCGAACTGCTAGGTTGGCAGGAGCCGTCGCACGGATTCGAACTGCCGACCTTTCGATCGACAGCTCATGGTTCAGTGGTTTAACCCAGACTGCGCCACCCGCTGGCACATAGCTTCACTACACCTCTCCAAACTGTTTCCTTTTTGCCACATGCCTACACGGTTAAATAATACCAGCCTCAGCTCCCACCCTAGCTAGCAGGAGCCTTGGGTGGCAGCAGCCACCAACCCTCAGAAGCCATTGAAGTCTCCGGGTCCATCCATTTGCTCCCATTGAGGAAGCACCAGCTGTTCCACTAGGAAGCCGTTTATACAAAGAACATCTCTTAACAGCTGGTGTCGTATCCAGGGCTTGACAAATGACGCAGAAAGAAAACTCCACATCCTCCAGGGTGCTCAGACTCAGCCAGAATGCCTCACTTCCATCACTCTTCTCTGGGTTTTTCGTTCCAGAATGCCTCACACCCATCATTTGAATTCCTTGCTTTCTTTCCAGGCACTTAGCGGTTTATCATGAAGCATCCCAGCATGCCTCAGGGGAAAGAGAGAAATGGCTACAGAGAGGAGCCCACATCACACAACCCTCAAATGCTGTAGACGATGCAACATGGCAGCAAGACGGTGGCTATGCTCGGGTGGAGTTGGAGGGACAGGAAATGACGGAAGCTGGATGGAAGAAGAAATCCCATCACTGAAGCATCCCTGGGCTGTATTTCTGAGAGGTGGGGTGTCTAAGTGGTTAAAAGGGTGAGCTAAGAAGCTCCCAGACTGAATATCATCTCTGCCAAAAAAAGTCACAAACCATATCATCTCTGCTATGAACCCGTTAGGTGGACTTTACAAGCCTCTGTTTTCTCAGCCTCAGTTACCCTACCTGCAAGATGGGGCTAATAATATTGACCCATGTTAAGAGGACTGTCGTAAAGACGTGAAGCACTTCAATTGTGCGATATACACGCTGTGTTGTGCCAAGAACTTCCTTGCCAAAGTTCATTTCATCCAGCCCTCATTCTTCAACAGGAATCGGCCAGATGCCTCCCAGACGCTGGGAGAGTAGAAAGGGCCAACTGCTGTTGTTTTTCCCCAGGATCTGGTAATTGCAGGTATGTTGCTGCTGAATCTGGAGGCTCTGTTTCAAAGCCATGAATAGTCCTATCCAAACAGAGGCAGGTGTACAGGCTGGCCTCTTCCAGCCTTCTCAGTAAGTCTGATGGGCAAAAAAGAGGCATGCTGGAACTCACCCATGGCTAGAAGCCTGTAATCTCTGACCTAGAAGCTTTGACCCCTAATTCATGATGTGTAGGTTGTGTAGGCTGTGGTTTCTTAGGGATGAGAAAAGGGCACTCTGCCTGTAACTCTTGTGGGAAAACCTCTTGATCTCCAGAGGCTGCTTGCCACTGGCCTTTGGCAATCCACAGTGAAGAGCGCCACCTGCTGGTTCACCAGCCAGCGTGCTGTTCCCCGCCATTCTTTGCTAGTAGGTCTGAATGCTTATGACACAGTACAGACAAATACCTTGAAGCCTGCCTTTCCCTAAGGAAGAGCAGCTTCAGGAGGGGGGGGGTTGTCAACCCCTTCCTATGAAGCTGTCTTGTACCAAAGTAGGCCCTTAGTCCACCCAAGGAGCAGTGGGGGGTTGGTGGGCAGGCAGAGTCAGGATGGCAGCCTTGAAGATAGGTCTCATCTCTCTACGGCTGATAACCACAATGGCTGCACGGATCCTTCTATCCAATTCTAAGGTGTCCATCAAGTTGAACCCTGCAAAGACCATCCCTGGCCAAGAAGTCAAGTCCCAACCTAAACAGGAAACCTGCATGCAACGTCCATCATTGGCGAGGACAGCCATAGCCAACTGGAGATGGGGTGGTGGTGGAGTTGCTCCTCTACTCAGAAATGCTTTCAAGGGAAACTCTCCAGCCTGTTGCTCTGGTCGTTCTCAGAACCAGGGATTCCTGGCCGTAACACCGGCACTTCCTGGCACCTCAATAGACAAATGCAGTTTACCAGACGCGGAGTGAATGGCCTTTGCCTGTGCGGTTTCCAGAAGCCATCTGATGGGACGCTCTTGGAAACAGTGTCGGACTAGATAAATGGACGGTTTGGTGTAATCCAGCAAAGAAACCATTTCAACTCTTGGCTGTCCCTCCAGGCTCACCCGTGCCCTGGACTGGGAAGAAGACCCCCCTCTCTTCTTTCCCGTGCACAAGACCAGGCGTGAGATGCCGAGTCGCCAACCGCAAGTGTCGCGCTGCATGGCCCGGCTGTCTTTTCTCGGCCTCCGGTTTGCAAAGGGCAAAGCACTTGGCCTTTTCTGTCCCAACGTTCAGCCCAGAACATTCTCTTCCTTTTCAGGTCCCTTTGCCTTCATGGCCTTATCTCGGAGCTCATAAATTTGCAAGCTGAAGAGCCAATTGTGCCCAAGAAAGGAAGAAGTCTTGGTCGAGGGTTAGAGACGGCCAGAGAATGAAAGGGGTCAAGGGAGACTTCACTCCTGCTTGCTAACAAAGCCCTGCTAGGGTCGTCCAGATGTTCTTAGGCCTCCACTCCGGAGGAGTTGACCACCCCAGCCCACCTCCCTCTGCCGAATGCTGCAGACATCTGCCTGTGGATGACGCAGGCAGCTCTGATACCATCCGTCTCTCTTGCCTTTTCTTTCGTTGTTGCCGCTGCTGAGAAGCTGACAAGGAGCCAGCAGCTAAGCTCTTTAGCCGGGTCTTGAACGTTGTAATAAACACATCTCTGGGCTCATTCAGGGAAGGAGGAAATTGCTTTTCAGAGACACAGCAGCTGCAGAACAGCAAAGAGGCACAAGTCGCACGGAGCGTCTGAGGATGAAAAATGATGCTTCTTCAGCATTTATACAAAATGCTTCAGGTGTCTGCAGCACTTTATCACAATGCCCTGTAAGTTAGGCTGGTGGTATTATCTTCGATATGGGGAGAATTATTATCCCCATATTGAAGATGGAGTCACTGAGGCTGAGCAAGACTGGCTTGCTTGAGACCACTCAGCGAGTTCATTCATGGCGAAAGCAAGAGTTGCACTGGGACCTTTTCGGGTCATGACGTGCCTTCGTGGCCACCATGTTGCACCATCTCCTTGACAGTGATATCGTGGAGGGATGATTCAGATAAAGAAATGAATGAATCCCTCCTTCATATATCTGTTCAGGGCTGGGCCATAAGAACATATAAGAACATAAGAAGAGCCCTGCTGGATCAGGCCAAAGGCCCATCTAGTCCAGCTGGGCAGCAATCTGAAGATTTAGAGGTTGGGACCAGGAAGCAAGCAAGGCACCATCAGAAAGTCTGCCCCAAGGGCAAGGAGACCTTGTTGCTAAGGCCAAGGATTCCGCCCAGACAGGAAGGCTTTTATACTCCTACCTGTCCAGTGAGGTCTAATTACCAGCTGGGAGGGGGGGGGCAGTCCAGAGCCTTTGACTCCAGCTGCAGTTTCAACACCTGACCACACGGGGCAGTTGCTGGCTCTAGCCAAGGCAATTCAAAACGGAAGACGAGAATGGAGCAGAAGCAGCATGGAGAAGAGGAGACTGGTGGGCTGGCTGCCGCATCGGAGACCCTCCTCTCCTGTGCAGTTCCTTTTCCATTCTGGACAACTCCCCCCCCCCATTTATTTGGTTTATTTCAGGCTGAGGCCTCCCAAAGCAGTTTGCATATAAAAAACCTACCATGAAATAATCTGTTCCCTCCTGCTTGACTTTTGGGCCACAGACACCCAAGTGTCTCCTGGAACTAAGCCTTTTCTTCTTCCTTGTGTAGTAGCTCTAAGCAGTAGCAGGGGATGGGGGGGATGCGAATGGTCCTCAACCCAGCCCAGGAGGTCTGGTGGCTGGCTGGCTTTGGAGCAAGCCTGATAAATCCCCCCCCCCAAAAAAAATGACCAGTAGGAAGACCTTGGCTGCAGCTGACACCTTCACTCAGCCCAGTTGGCCTGTTCCCTTTCTGTCAAATTGCATTCAAGGCAGCTTAACAAACTGCCCTTGAGCAGATGCAGAGTGCATTTATCTCATCGCTGGAAAACTATGGATGGTCCCCCCAAGCATCTGGAATTTGCAAAAAGGACTTCGGAATGAGCAGACTTGAGAGTCCACATCTCGTTTTCTAGACATTAAGTCCTGGTTTCATGGCATGAAGATTTCTCTTTGTGCAGCTGCTGTGCATAGTCCAGAGGAATTCTCCAACAAGGACTCACCCAAGACTGCTGAACTGAACGGAGACATTCCTGGACGTTCTCTCTAATCCAATAATTATACAGAATCCTGGATTTTTCCACTGAAGCAAACTGCTGCTTGTGTTTCAGAGTAAATGAGCTGGGGTAGCTAATTCCTGAAGCCATGACATCATCGGATGAAACCTCCAGGAACACAGCCAACAAACACCATTAAGAAAACACACCATTTCCCTGACATATTGTGGTTTTGCTCCATTTCTTCCCCTGAGTAGCGGGACGATTGAGTGTGCGTGTGCATACATGCTGCTATCAAGGTTTCCTTCTATGGCGAGATCACTAGAAGTTGCAGCGTTTGTAGGTACAGTATCTAATTTACAAGCCAGAGTGAGAAAAGAGCGGAGTGAGCCATCAGAATGACCTGCTTGATTACACGGGGCCTCTAGCCTTTTGCAACGCAGTGTTGAATCGAGCAGCATGAACTTCACAGCCAGATCCTCAGAGTAGCATGACCTGGCCTGACCACTGAGTGAAGATCCCTGCTGCCTGCACTGGAGCAGCAATGTTGCTGCCCTCTAGTGGTTTGTAGCTATCATTGAGTCTTGTGTTTCTTAAATGCGATCCTCGTTTTGGAAACCTTGGTTCTTCCTGCACAACCAAAGAACGCGTGTACCAAGCGCGTCTGATCCTTTGTGCAACAATGGCACAGGCCAAGATTCAATGCCAGCTGTGCTTTGGAAAAAGGTTGGAAAGATCTGGGTTCGGGTTCAGGTCCTCACACAGTCCAAGCTTATGGATGTTTTCTCAGAAGTAAATCCCATTGTACTCATTTAAGGTTCTCTCCCTGGCAAGCATGCATAGGATTGCAGCCTATGTTGCCAGTCTTGAGACTTGAATTTGGGCTTGGAACAAATTGTTTTTCATTTGTTTGGATTCTGATTTTATGACAACTAAAACTGAAGAGTGTTTTAGTTAGTATTTAAAATACTAATATAAATAATTTTGAACCTATTTTGCTTTGCAGCCTGGGCACTCTTTCCATTAGAGCAAGCATACATAACTTGCTCTAATTAAAACAATGTTTCATTTCTTCCTTTAAGAAAAAGAGAACAGCTCATAAGCAACTTTGAGTCAGTTCTTTGAGCAGGAGAAGAGCAGCTCTATCTTGTGCATGTTTTTACTCAGAAACAGGTCCCAATAAGTTCAGTGGGGCTTACTCCCAAGTAAGTGTGCATAGGATTGCCGAAAGCCTTTTCTATGTGTCTTCAGAATGTAGCCCTTGGACTGTTTTGAAGGGTTGATATCCCCAGAGAGTTGGCCAACACCCCCCTGTGCATCGCTATCAAGCCAATTGCTATGCCACACAGGTGCCCAAGTGGCGCACTACTCACGAATCAGCCACTAACTCCACAGCCACTAACCCCTACAGCACCCGAATAAGCTGTAGACTCTGAGACTACTTACAAACCCACGCACCCTCCCTTCCAATGTAGGCTCCCTGGTTGGCTGGGCAACAAGTACACTAAAGGGGTGGGTCCTGTGTTGGAAAGGGGCGGGGCTGCACATGCCCACAAGGCAGGCTTCAGTATAAAAGCTTCAGCCAGTACCAGCAATGAGGTTGCAGGGATAGGATGTGAGGTTTAAGTCTGGTGAGAGCAAAAGGTGCTGTAAAGCCTCTTGTCTAAGTAGCATGAATGGAAGAAAGTGCTGTAGACTCCTCCTGTTAGATGGAGAGGAGAGGGGTGACCTTGAGGCCAGCAAGGCAGCTCTGTGAGTACAGTGGGGGAGGAACTTTCCCTTCCAACTTGGACCATTCCAGCATGTGACCCTGCCCCCACCCCCCGTGGATAAAACATAAAAGTGAGAGGTAAGAAGGATACAAGCCCAGAGGTTGGGCCACAGGTCAAAGGCATTGCATGGTTGTAGCAGGTGCTCTAAGTTCTTTGGCTTGGGGACAAATCACTCCATGCCTGTGGGGACTTGTGTTAACCTTTGCTGTGGAACCTGGTGTTGAATGTTCACTTTCTCTGTGGTAGTCTTCCTTGTATGGCCCAACTAAGACTATGCACCAGCTGCTGATATGCAGGAGTGAGTGGTTGGCAGATGTCTGTTGGTAGTGGTTTTTCTACCACTGCTCCAATTATCATTAGGTGGGGTGGGGCAGTTTGACTCTGGTGGCAAGTTTTGACATGACAATAGAAGGGTAGTGAATCTCTTTGCTGAGCCCTTACAGAGTTGCAAGCTGAAGTCTTGTGTTTGAGAACTAGTGCAGTGTTGTGGTGAAGAGACTGTGCTACAAATCCAGGTGTGCCTGCTTGAAATCTTGCCTTGGCTAAGAACTTGCTAGGGAATTTTAGACAAGCCATGTGTTGCTTCAGTCCTCCCATCTGCAATATGGGCACAATTCTATTGACCTGCCTTGTAGAACTGTTGACTAGATTACAAGAAGATGGTATACATGAGGGATATAGAACTCAAGTGCTGCATGGAGTATCCACTGGTCCATCTAAAACATTAGGGGAGCTGGGGAGGTGTTGGGTGGTAAATGTTCTCCATTTCATAATGTCATGGTGCATGAGAAATCCTCAAGCCACATATATCCTGTGTATTTATTACATGAAGGCAGTAGCTGGCTGGGTCTTTTCCTAAACCCCTGGTGTTGGCAGAGTGAACTGGCTTCTTCAAGTGGCAGGGGAGGGGTGAGCTTCTGTCCACTGTGTTGTCATCCCCCCAGCCTTCTAGATTGCTTGACTCTTGAGCTGAGTGGTGGCCAAGTTAAGAGCACCTGGGAATTGTGTGGGAATACACAGTGGCTGGACAATCAGCTGGTTTTGGGGTTTCTCTTGACCAGAAAATTGTCCTACTCATCCTTTGTTGCCTATTACTGTATGGTCTACAAGGGCCTGTGGATTTTGTTGCCTTTGCTTCCCACATCAGCTGGAAAGCTGGATGATTTCAGGGGCTGAAAGGGGCTTTCAGAATCTTCCTATTCCCCAGCAGCTGGAGTAGTAGTGGAGTAACCTAGAGAATCCTCACTCTATTCTTTTCTGTTCCCTGGCAGGTGGAAGATTGGACAGTTCTCGGGCTTCTTTTGATCTGAAATTGCCCAATTTCTCAGCTACCCCCTCTTCCCCAGGCCAGCAGAGCCTGGGGATTCGGTGGGAAAAGGTGGCATGCCTTCTTGCCTGCCTCTGGAGACCCTCCATGGAGGGAGGGCTGGGCCGAACCTGTATAACCCTGGAACTATTCTAGAATAAGTGGCCACTAGAGCATTAATTCATCCCAACACAGCTTCAGTAATTCCCCTTTGTCTTCTAAAAACACTGACAGTAGCCATCCTTTGTAAGAATACTTGCATCAAACTCTTCTCCATTTTGCTCACTGGCTTGTTCTTTTCTAAAGACCCAAACAATCTGTACAACCTCCACCAGACTATGGAACTCGCAGGGGTCTACCAAACCTACAAGCCCTTCCAGATTTCTACAGCTGGAGCAAACTGCAGTACTGGCCAAGTCAATTTTGCTCTTCAAATGAAACATTTACAAGCACGTAAAAATGATGAGGTTCCAATATATACCAAAGCTCTGAGTCATTAGAGGGCTGCAAGATTTCTCCAGACCCTACATGGGGAAATTGTTTGGGCAGAGAGCAAGTGGCTTGTGCTATTAGTGGTCTGTTTGGCCGTGATTAACGGCAGAGTCCAAAAGGGCATGTGCAGCTCCTTGGCTGGTGCATGTGTCACGCACATGTGTAGAGAGATTGGGGCTCTTCTTTCCAAGTACTGATGTGAGGGTCAAGGGAGACCAGCCGCCTGGATGCTCAAGGGATGAGAAGTGACCCAAGGGGATTGTGGCAATCTCGCGTTGGATCTTGATACCCAGAGCCCTTTACGAACATTCCAAGCACTTGGAAAGGCGAATGTCCTGTGATGGAATGCAAGCTGGATTTGATTAATCTGGGGAGGCCTAAGCACACTGGCGCTTGCAACCAGAGGAAAGGTTTAATAAATTAAGCCTCCCTAGATACTCTTCATAAATCTTTCTCTCTTCTTCACTCAACACTGCTTCTTCTCAAATTCTTATCTAAGGCTCGCATGCGGGAGGACATCTGTCAGGAACTCTGAATGGTGGCTGTGCCGATTTATTAAGGGCAGGAGGGGGAGATGTGCCCCTTTCCCCCCAATACCCTTGAGACTTTTTGTTTGGCAATTTGGCGTGACCCAGTCGGACTTTCCACTTCATACAGCAACACTTGCAACACTGGTAGATGGATGACACTAGAGGCTCTGTTGTCCCCTATCCCTGCAGTTCTCCCTATTGTCTGCAGGCCAGTGTGTGGTGGCGATGGTGGAGGAGACGGTAATCATTTTAGTATTGCCAGCCCTGCAGGAATGATGTAGCATGATGCATAGTGCTATTCCCAAGTCACATAGAAACGATGCATCTAAGGAAGTCGGTAACTTAGGGCCAGGGTGTGGTGACTGAGGGAGGTAACATTAGAGTGTTGGTCGAGGGAAGACATGGGTAACATAATCTTCAGACTGGCCATTGCCCATTGTAAGAGGACAGTGGATATGTACTGCTCAGGTCATTAACTGCTCTGCACAATAGCAAAAATATTGGAGGGAACACTGCTTGGCAGAAGTGGTGCTGCTGAAAGAACAGCCTGCATTATAATTGGGCTTGCATATCTTGAAAATATGATCAAGATTTGTGTATTTTATTATTCTATTTAATTTTATTTAAAGGATTTCTACCCTGCCTTTCTCCCAATAAGGGCAATCAAGGCAGCTCTTTCCTCCTTTCTATTCTGTCACTTGCAGCTAGCGAGTTCCTAGGTCAGAACAAAGTGCTTATTTCTGCTCTTCACCTTCTAAAATGTCATTTCCTGCTTAATGTCCCTGGCAGCCCTCAGCAGGCACCATAAATGCTAACCTTGGCCCTCTGGATGAAACAAGTTTGACACCAGTGGTTTAAGTGGTATCTTTTTGTCTACATTACTACTGGTGGAAGGGAGTGGCCACAGGTATCTTGTCTTGTTTGCTCTCGGAGGCATCTGGTGGGCCACTGAGATATAGGAAGCTGGACTAGATGGGCCATTTGTCTGATCCTGTAGGGCTCTTATGCTAATGAAAGCACTTTAGTAGGGTGCCTAGTACACAGACTGCCCACAATCTGTTTCCTTCTCAACTGGGGAGGGGTCACCCACAAATGGAACAATTGTAATATAAAATGGTTGGCAACAAAATGTTCTTAGATCCAGATAAAAGCAAACTGAGTAAACTTCATAAACATAGAGGTGTTGGTTGAATAAGGTGCCCTGGATGATTATAATTATCAACATAAGAAATGTTTGTTACAAGGTGGCGTGGTTTAATGTGTGATTCAACTATTACTAGTAATGCTGCAGAAATAAACTTCTGATTCCTGATTTTCTCCACAAATTCTCTGCTGCTTCTGGCTTGGGGAAACAGTGCCACCTGCTGTCACATCAACCAACGTGGCAGAATATTTAAAGAGGAAAGGTAAATCATTATCTTTAGCTGTGGAGTTTGGAAGCCTCTATGTTGATCCACTATGCCTTTGGAAATACCTAAAACAATTACCAGGGCCTCGGCATAGCTGCCCTTTTGCCCTGGGACATCCAGGAGTTTCTTTTGGGGAATTTCAATTATTTGAGTATTTGGCAGGGCTTGACATCACCAAAGTGACTCAAACCTTTTTGCTGTGCTGAGGAAACGTGATGCAAACTGCCATTTGTCCATATGCTACTACTTCAGAACACTGTTCGCATTTTTTTAAAAAAAATCATGTCCCATGATTATCTCTTTGATTACATTTCTTTATAGTAAAAAAAAACACCCACACTTGAGTCTCATTGGTTGCCTTTAATTTTTTTTCCTAAAAAGAAAATGTAACTAGATTTAAGGAAGCAGAAATGTAGACTGTAGATACTTGTCTATTAGTCAATCTCGTAGATAAGTTGAGGGCACATTTTGAACCAAAAACTGGAATTTGCTATGACTGGTGGATAAGTTGAGAATATTTAACAGGAGTGATAGTTAGTACAGTGATGCCTCACACAACAAACTCACAAGACAAAAGCATTTTGCAAGTTTTTTGGTGACTCGTAAGACAAATTTTCTTGCAAAAACAATTTCGTCTTGTGGAACACTCAGCTCCTAAAGCCACAATCTATTCAAATGTTAAAGTATTCAAGAGGGTTAGCAGACTGCAAACAGTACAGCCCGAGGCCACACCGATTATCACCCGACAAATAGCTAACACCAGCAGAGATAAAGGCAAAGCAGAGATAAAACTTCCCTTCCCTTCCAGAAACGGTGTGCATTACTAGAGCGGAGCTCTGGGAACTGTGAGTACTGTAAATACTTAAAAGTAAATAGCACGGCAGGGGAGGTGACTCGCAAGACAAAATTATTCGCAAGACAACATGACTCACGGAACGAATTAATTTTGTCTTGCGAGGCACCACTGTACAGAGAAGTGTTGCAACAGAGCACCAGGGCGATGGGTACCACTTTTGCTGCCCAGCATCAGGGGTCATAGTGTAGTTGTAGTGCCAACCTCCTTGGCAGCTACGCTGGCTAGGGAACAACTCAGCAGGCCTCACATTGTGCCAACCCTCTGCTTGCTCACTCGTACTCAGAGGTAGGCAGGGCTGCCGTGGAGAGAGCTGAACCAACCTTAGAATTGTAGAACATTAGAGCTGGAAGAAAGCTTGGAGCTTAGAGTCCGTTGACCCAGGATTTCAGGGTTAATTTTAAGACTAAAATTTCTCAAATGCAGTCTTTTCCCATTCCAATAAAACAGGAGGAACTGTAAAGATTCCCACAGTACAGTTTCCAACATTTCTGGAGGTCTTGCATCCCTAGGTGCATATAGTGTCATGTATTTTATTATATTTATATACTGCCTTTCTCGGACTCAAGGTGGCTTACAGAAGGCTGATCATAAACCCCATTTTTCAAATGGGTTTTTACAAACGTTATTCCATGACAAACTCATAGAAGCCTCAATTTCTCCAGATGCAATTTCTTCCAAAGTGCAGTCGTCATGCTGGCAGCACTCTTGTGCTTTCCAAGCTTTCATATGCAGCCACAAATTACACCTTGGTCAGTTCAAGATGTTATCTGTCTCTTGCCATCTGACTCCTTCACATTTCACACTCTTCCACAAGATGTCAGCAGCTTCCAGTCACCTATCCCAGGCTGATCCTGCTTAGCTTCTTCAGACAAGGCAACAGCTCAATATCCAGACCACATCTCCTGCCCATGGGAGGGGCAAATGGGTTCCACATGTTCTGCTTCATGTTCTGCTTCTTGGGATTCAATTGCCAAGATCAGTGTTTCCCCAAACTTTTCGACTTGCGGCTCCCTTGGCCATGGCTCCCCATTACATTACGTTGATGCCTGCCAATTGGCATTGCACTGTTTTCAGAGAGGATTCCATGGCACTCCACGGCTCCCCTGGCTAGTTTCTGTGGCTCACCTGGGAGCCACACCTCCCAGTTTGAGAAACACTGGCCAAGATCATTAGAGAATTCAGTTCTTAGCACATTCTGAACTGAGTTTTCAGTGTATTTCAGTTTGGTGCTGCTTTCAACTGATACTACTGTGGCTTTGCAATTGCTGCTGCTAATTCCAGTATTTGAGAATGCTTGACTTAGCAAACAAGAGAAAATGTACTGAAAAGTTTCTTGTGGGGACAAATGATCAGAGAGCCATCTGCCCAAAGATGTCAGTTTCTCCAATGTATCCCCACAAACTAGAGAACCAGAAGTTCAACCGCTGATGCTGTAGTTCAGCTGTGTCACCAACAGATTCCTGATATTAAAAAATCCATACTTGCAAGAAATGTTTTTAGGAAATCTTTTTTCATCCAGGACAATTTTCAGTAGAAGTCTGAAGGGCATTTCTTTAAACTCTAAGATGCAAGAACTGCTGGTTATCAGATTAAACTACCTTTAAATATAAATAAATAAAACAGGGGTGGCCAACCTTCCACCATTAGGGCTACTGTGTTCTTAAGAGTTGTGTAGAAGACAGAATCTTGGCAGCTGCAAGTGCTGATGGTGCTGCTAAAGCACCTGCTGAAATACCTCCACCTATGCAACCATTTAAAGGGCCAGTATTCATGTTGAAAGGTTGGCCACCACTGAAATAAAACTTGTCGAAGCATTTCTTAGCTCTTGTGCATTCTGTGTCTCATACTTGGCAGGAATCTTGACCTGCTCACAAATTTTTGCAGCTTTGGTTTCTGCCTGTTTTCAACCATAAACAGACCTTGAAACCATTGACAGCAGATTCTACCACCAAAACAACATTGGAGAATTCATGGCTTTAGATTGTAAAATCAGGCTGCTTTGGTTAGTGTGAAACAAAATATAATTTTGTGTATGGTATGACAACGGAATTGAACTGGCAATGATAATGCAGCATATTGTTTGCCTGTGCATGCTCTTCAAGATCTAGGCACACATGGCAAAGTGGCTGAGCTTTCAAAGTCATTTGAAGTGCCACTTTAACTACTTTCTGGAGCAACAAAATGCTTTAAAGGTATCCCTTGACAGTTAAGTCATGTCTGACTCTAGGGTGCGGTGCTCATCCCAGTTATGAAGCTGAAGAGCTAGTGCTGTTAGATGATTTCATGGTCATGTGGCCGGTATGACTCTCCTTGCCGCAGTGCATAGCGTGTAGCTGGACATGGAATGCTGTTTACCTTCCCGCAAGCGGTACCTATCTACTCACATTAACATGCTTTTGAACTGCTAGGTTGGCAGGAGCTGCTGGGGTGAATAGTGAGAGCTCACCCTGTCGTGCATATTCAAACTGCCAACCTTTTGATCTTCCACTCATGATTCAGTGGTTTGACCCACTGTGCCGCGCTGCCCCACAGTTAATACACTGATGCAACTTCCCAGCAAATTATTTTGCTTTGCCATCTTTGGTCCATAAGATGCACTGAAATGAGATTCCAGTTGCAGGGTAAACAAGGTAGAGACTCTTTTTTTTTTTCTAGAACTGGTTACACTCTGGCTCTTTATATTGCCACCATTATAGTAGTGGCCACAATGTTAAAGACCACCAATCCATACTTTTCAGTCAGTCCTAACACATTTGCAAGACCTCTTCCTGCTGTGTCTTTGACATGGGAATTCTAGAAAACTCTTCTTGACCTCTAAAAATCTGCTGATGTAATCAACTTCAATAGGGAAACACAAGAGTCTGAAGACATTTTGAACTGTTTGGGGTGTACTCAACAGTGATGCAGAAGAACTTAGAGTAAAAAAAGCTATTTGTCATCGCAACTTTAATTAGATGGGAGAAATGTATTCTACAGCATGTCCTTGTTTAGATAATGAACATTTGTATCCTATTGTTTAAGTGTTGAACCAATCCTTTTTTGAGGCGAGCATCTGAAGGATCTGGAAGAAAAGGCCATGATTTTTTGTGAGCACCTATGAAGGATGTGTTTTGGGCCAAATAGTGAATAGCATCTAGCTAGTGCCATAATACCAAATGCCATCGGTGCTCTAGAAGTCTGTGCAAGTCAATCAATGGTAATGTTTGGCTTGTTCCAACTTTTCCACATGCAACAATTACTCATAGGATTGCAAGAACCAATGAGGTACTTCTACTGTTTGCTGCTGGACAACATAGGTTTGGAATCTTTACCAAACAATTTGCAGCAGAAATACACAGAGCTGGTCTCTTCAACCAACACAGACAGTCCTAACAAAGAGAATCACCTCTTTGTAACATCTGAAAAGTCTGCTGTATCTAACCAGAGGGCTGCTACAGGCAGCAAGAGGTGAAAGCTAAGCCCAGACCTGAAGTCATAGGTGCCTCATCACATCCCTGCTGCCCTAACAGCTTTGGATCAAGTCTCACTTAATACAAAACTCCCACATGAGGATGCAACTGCAGTAAGGGCAGGGGCCTTGATTGTAACAATTAATACCTGTTGACACTATGGCATGCAATGCTTCTACATGCACACTGCTTCTACAGGCACCCATTTCTACATGATGGGTGTAATTCCTAAGTTTGGGTTGCAGCCCTAGTTGTGCCACAACCAGAGGTTAAAGAACAATGTCTACTTGCGCACACTTAAAACTGTCGGTGAACAGCCCAAGCCCCTGGAGGTTATGGGCAGATAAGATGACTGGAGTCGGCAACAGGCCCTCTGGAGGATCCATGGTCTTCAGCAGGTGCTAGAGGATGCAAATCCTATGCCACTCCTGCATATTTTCCAGAACATACTAAGTCCAGAAATGAACTTCTGAATTCCAGAATAGCCTTGCAAAATACGGAAACGTTCTGCTTTGCTGTTTGCAGTTGAAGATATGCCTCAACTGAAAATATATCTTGCTCTCTACAAGTAGACAGTTTATACGGTAGCATTATAACCATAAGAAATGCAAAACCAAGCTGGTCCTATCATTCTTGTACATCCTTAAACCTGGCATACGAGTATCCACAAATGTGGTAGTACCATACCCAAATGCAACAAGTTTACATTGGTCGTTTGACGTTAGCTCCTTGCGCCTAGAATCTGAACACGCGTTTCACACTTTCATCATTTTGCCACCCAGAATCTTTTGTATGGATTCTTGAACGTGGAATTCCACTTTGGATGAGATGAGCCACTCTCCACTTAAGCCAACTAAAGGAAGGTCAACTACTTCTGCAAAGCAGCCTTTAACAGTATGCTAGGCAGGGGCCTGTTAGTTGAATGTTTCAATTCAAATCCTGATATGTTATAGCTCCTAAAAACAGACAGGTAACCTGTTTCCATAAGATGGAGCTTGTCAGACCACAATTGAGTTATCAAGTGCTGCTCACTTCACTACTCTCAGCAACCAGACTGTTCGGTTCACCATATAGCCAAGTGAATTTTTTAAATGTTCACTGTAATCATTGAAATGCACTGAACCAGCACAACTTCAGATTGACTTAGTCTCACTACAGGAATTTGTTGCATGTCTTCATATAGGATTTATATTTCATCATGAGTCAGTAACTCCAATTCTTTCCTCCTCTTCTCTGACTTTTGGCCTGGCACTATCTTCCCAAGAAGAGCAGTCAATTGAATATGAATATTGCAGGCATTGTCTTCAGACAGTGAAAACAATGATACTGTGGAATCAGTTTGTCATATGTAACACTAATTTCTCAGGATACTTTTTTGCCTTCATGTGTTTTTTCTCCAACATTTGCAGCAGCAGGAACACCTGTTAGACTGGTGAGACAGCTCTGGAAAACCACTGGCCCCAGAGCTTATGAATTGTGATGGATTCCTGGCTCTTTGGACTGAGGGGGAAAAAAACTAGGACCATCATATGATTGCTCCTTGGCAACCTTGACCTAGCAGACTTCACACTTGTTTTGCAGTATGCTCCATGACAGACTTTATTTTCCAAGTAACAATTGCAGAATGAGCTGAAGCACCAGGCACAGAGCAGCTAGGTGGAGTCTCTCCAAAATAACAAGGGCACAGGTTTTTATAATGGCATTTAGTCATACAATACAAATTTGGTCATAAAATGAATAAAAGCTGCTCATTGGCCAGTAAGGATTGGTAGGGTAGGATAGCAAAGGATGATCACTTTCTTATGATGGGGGGGGAGAGAGAAGATCATCATATTTTACAAGTCACATATTTTACCCTTCCTTTTTCTTGTGGGTAAGCCTCTTTCCTGTTGAGGTTTTTCAGTTGCTCGGTCAGCACCCAACACTCCTCTCACCCCCTTCCATCATCCCGTGACCTTTGTTACAATGGCCTAACACCTACAGTGGTGTTGAACTCATTTCATAGAGTGGGCTGAATAGCATTCATGGCACCTGCTGAGGGCCAGAAGTGACTACTGAGCAAGAAGTGACATCATTACACAGGGGCAGGAGGTGTGGTCTAGTGGTTGAGCTGCTGCCCTGCCTGAAGAAGTAGGACGGGATCGGTTTGAGACAAGAAGCAGCCAACAAGCTGAGATAGCCTGTGCTGACTTTGTGAAAGAAGAGTCGCTGTCAAACTAGCTCAGAAGCCGTGTGCAGCCAGAGAGATACCACACCGGTGAAAGGAAACAGCTGTACTGACTCTGTGAGAGGAGTCGCTGTCAGACAAGCTTGGAAGCCATGTGCAGGCAGAGAGATACCACTCTTAGTAAAGAAGTACGCTTAATGGGTTTTCCAGCCATGTATTTAATGTGAGGAAATACAGATAGAAAATTTCCGGAGGCTTGCCAGTGGAAAATCCTTTGATGTCCGTGAGCGCTTTAAAGAGACAAGCAGCTGAACTGCATTCTCCCGGACTATCTGATGCTGACGAAACGTCAGCAAGTGTTAGAAAATTTCCGGAGGCTTGCCAGTGGAAAATCCTTTGATGTCCGTGAGCGCTTTAAAGAGACAAGCAGCTGAACTGCATTCTCCCGGACTATCTGATGCTGACGAAACGTCAGCAAGTGTTAGTAATATTGACTGCCAGCATCAGATAGTCCGGGAGAATGCAGTTCAGCTGCTTGTCTCTTTAAAGCGATCACGGACATCAAAGGATTTTCCACTGGCAAGCCTCTGGAAATTTTCTATCTGTATTTCCTCACATTAAATACATGGCTGGAAAACCCATTAAGCGTACTACTTTACTAATTGCAAATAGCCATGAAAATTTTCATTCTTTTCAGATACACTGTTGAAACAGCTGGAGAAGATGGGTTTTATGCAAATAGAACATTTATTGTAAAAATCCCTATGGTGTTTAGGAAAGCCTGCCTGTTTAAACTGCTTTGAATAAAGTCCGAGGAGAACTCTGATGACATAGAAAAGCAGTATATAAATACTATCATCAAGCAGATAATGGCCAGAAATAAGCACCATGCTCTCACAGAGGAACTCATTAGCTGCAAATGAAAATATGCAAATCTTGGTCATATTTTCATGATATGGGAGAGCGCAATTATCTACTGAAAGTCCAATTATCATGTGAGCCTCCATTTCAGCAATGCCACGTCTACTGAGGTGTTACTTTGCAGCTCAGCAGTGGTCTGCGAAACAACACCACGACAGAAGCGGTGCTGTTGAAAAGGCAGCCCGTATGATCATTGTCTCCCAAGCACCTCAGCTGCATCTCCCTCTCTCACCACTCTTGGTCTGCCCCTTCCCCTTTCTGAGGCCTCCTTCTCTCACCATCCCAGAGCCTCAGCAAAAGTGGTGCTGGGAAAGCCTAATCATCACGTAAGCCAGATGAAGAGTTTCTTCAGGCCATATCTGGCCCATGGGCCTTATGTTTGACACCCCTAGCCTAAGCTATCATAAGTAAAAACATTACTAACATATGTGCCAAAGCACCCATTAGTCATTAGGCTATTGCTCTCAATGACCTAGGGTAGTTTGAACTTTTATGTAACATAGAGCCACTACCTCTCCTGCCACTCTCTCAATGGCAGGAATCCACCTGTATATGGCCGTCGCCTCCTATCCCAGGCCAGCAATTTACCAGTTGCCTATCCCAGGCCAGCAATTTATCTCCCCAATATCTCTTTCAGCAGCTACAGCACACTCTTGCAAGATTATCTCCTACCCAATTCTCTCATCATACCAGCAGTGTACCCATTAAAAGCCACTATCTCTGTATTTTTTTCCAGTAGTGTATATGCATGTCAATATGCATGAACTGAGATCAAATCAGTCAATCCTAAATGAAATCAACCCTGACTGTTCCCTGGAAGGACAGGTACTGAGGCTGAAGCTCAAATATTTTGGCCACCTAATGCGAAGAGAGGACTCTCTGGAGAAGACTCTGATGCTGGGAAAGATTGAAGGCAAAAGGAGAAGGGGAAGGCAAAGGATGAGATGGTTAGACAGCATCACCGATGCAACGAACATGAAAATGAGTGAACTCAGGAAGATAGTGGAGGACAGGAAGGCCTGGCGGGATATGGTTCATGGGATCATGAAGGGTTGGACACGACTTGACTGAACAACAACAAAAATGTCAATTGCCTCCCATGTCTTCCTTCTTGTGCCAAGAATATGCCCAAGTAGATAGTGTCTTTTCTGAGCTTCCAGCGCCTCTCAACAACAACTGATAGAGAGCTGCTACCAATTCCACATCACTGGTGCTTCCTGCTCTCTGTGGCTGCGATGTATCCATGCAAGGCAGTTGCCTCCTTCACCTTGCCAGGACTTTTCTCCTCTTTAAGAGACAGTGAACAGTAGTTTCGAACAGCGGCGAACTTACCTGATCCAGAGGGCATCCTGATGGCCGAAGGCATGCACCTGGCTATCATATTGTCACAAAGCACTTCTTTATGGCACTTTTACAACAGCATGAGCTGGTGGAACATGTATTCCGTTGACGCATTACTTAATGTGGATTTGGCCAAAAATCAAGTAATTAAGATGCTGTTTTTCTTCTCAAGAAAACACAAGGGAAAGAATGTTGCACAGAAGGGGTGGAGGTTGAGGATTGCAGAGGGCCACATGCACTTTGGAACATGAATTAGTTTGTATTTCAGAAGTACAAAAATGCAAATCAATTTCATTTCACCCTATTCATGCAGTGCACACGCAACTACTTTACAGGACCAAGCATTTTACGGAGGAGAAAAGAAACCCCACCACAACGCACGCACCCGGATAGTCAAATTACATTCGCCTTCTTCAAGAAAAATTCACAAAACAAGATCAGATGATGCTTTATTTAGGAACAACGAAAAACAACGCATAAAAAGTTCAGTGGTTTTTACGTCGTTATTTTCAGTTGGTTCTAAGTAAAGTCTTGGCTTGTGACTTTTCTCCAGGGAATCAAATACGCTGATTTCCTGAGAAGAGCCCATACGCCAAGGCAATGAGAGGACAGCGTTAAAAAACGAACCAAACCGACGTAAAGAGAAGACCGCAAGCCGCCGCCATTTTGAGACCGTCTTCTTCCAGCAGGAGCTCGACATCTGTGAGGAAAATGGCGCCGACGCAGACAGCTACCAAGAAGCGCGGCGGTTGGGGGGGGCGGGAGGTTGTCACGCGCTGATCGTGACCGTTGGGGAGGGGAAGAGCAGAACCGTCAGCAAATTAGATTGCGGAAAGTCCAGTGCGCGCGCTTTCATCACTCACTCTCATACATAGAACACACTCACTCCCCGCTCGTTCTCTTCCAGCACCACCGACCACCAGACACTAGAGCCGCTTGGCAGAACAACGTCGACACGAACGGCTTCCCGCGCACGCCCAAACCGTGCCCTCCCCCGCTCGCAAGGGAAGGACTAACCAAGTGCGGAGACAAAATGAGCAACTTTTCTTTCCCCCCTCTGGCGAATGAGGAGCGCCTTCTGTGTCGTGAAGCCGCGTCTCTCTTGTGACGTGACGAACTTTGCCCAATAGCAGGCAAGCAGCGAGACTCTCGCTCCTCCTTCAGTTTATCTCCGCACAGTGCGTGAGAGAAGGCGAAGCTGTGCGGTTGCGGGAGGCGGTCCGGGGACCGAAACAGCCGGAGCAGCGCGGTTGCTCCGCCTCCTTTTCTCTCGCAAAATAGACTGTACGTCGTCGTAGGGAAAAAGAACGGGCCGAGGATCGATCGAAGAATCGTGAAGGGAAACGAAAAGGGGAAGAAAGGCTGGTGAAAGGAAATCCGCAGTCTCCCTGCGGGAAAAGGGGAGGGGAAGAAGAAGAAAAAGTGCCCTGAGGCAGGAGCCGATACGCGCGACCTGCGTGAAGAGAACTCTGCTTGGCGGGAACGGCGCGCGCCTCCGGATAGAGCGAGATTCTGGAAACTTCGTTTTCCGTTTCTGAAAGAAAAACGAATTTTATTACGTCGGCAGGGCGCGCGATCGTTCTCATTGTTTTCGCGTTTTACCTCACTCGGGGATTTGGCGGGAGGGGCGGACGCGCGCGGCAAAGGGTGGGGGCGAGGCGCGGTCGTTAACATGGCGTTCACGAACTACAGCAGTCTGCAACGTGCTCAGCTGACCTTCGAGTATCTCCACACCAACTCGTGAGTAGGAAGAAGGCGGGTGGAAGGAAGGGAGGCTGGAGCTAAGGGCAGAGTTAGACCTTCTTTTCGCTGCCTTTTTGCCCCTTATCAACAACTGCTAATAAATCCAGAAAAAAAATACATATCTGTTGGATTACTTTGAAAGCATGGAAGCGAAATACCATCGTTGGAAGAAGGAAAAGAAAAAGGTCAGTCCCTTTCATGGAACCTCAGGCAGGATTAAACATGTTCTGTGGGATTGGAAGGAAGCCCTCACATTGAAGAGCATGGATGCACTCGCCCAGTATTCTGATAAATCAGTTGGCTTCATCATACCTTGACTTCATCATACCTTGACTTGCACCCATTGACTCAAAGAAGAAGAAGGAAAAGAAAATAGGTGGTGAGAAAAGAAGCATGCAAAAAGGAATGGGAAGATGGAATGCTCAATGCTGGATTGGTGAAGAGAGATGATTTGATGGAGTTGTCAGTGTTTTCTGATGAACTGTGACGTCTTTGCCCATTGGCCCACATAATTAATCCAGATAATACTTCTGGATTAGTGCCTGATAGATCCATAATATAGGGGTGTTGCACATCCTGCAAGTGCATAATATTGCTCATTTAGAGAGTGTAGGATCTGTAATTATTGAGGTGTCAGTACTTTAAGAGGTAGGGAGGTAAGTATTTCATCGGTATTGGAATTAGGAGGTATAACTTGTTTTCAGCGCAATCCTGGAACTTCCGGCGGTGACAGAACAAGCGTTCTGTCAGCGGAAGCAGTAGCAAACGTTCCATAAAGCACGTTCGCGACTACTCTGGAGCAAGGGAGGCTGGCACAGAGGCTGGCCTCCCTTGCTCCGTCACTGGAACGCCCCAGCAGCCGCCAAAGGAAGCAGGTAAGGATTCGGCGGGGGCATTTTGGCAGGCGAGGGAGGGGGGCCATTGGCCTAGCCGTCCCAGGAGGGGAGAGGGGATGGCCTTGGCAATATCCCTGTCCCAGCCGGGCCGGCCTCCTCCGACTTCTGCCAGCTATTTAGCTGGTGGAAATCCGAGGAGGCCCATAGGGCCGGCCTGGAGTTAAACCCAGGGAAGGGGCCAAGCATCCCCTTCCCTGAATAGACCTCTGGCCCGGCGGCAGCGTGGCCACCGGGGCTCAGGATCCAGCAGGTGGCCATGGGCCGCCGGCCGGATCCATACACAGGATTGCGCTGTTTGTAACATAAATGAAGTTGAAAGTGGTAATACTGCTAATAACACTGCTTTTGTTAGTACTGATTTGTTATAGTGCTCTTTGTTCTGGTGTGATTAACAGATTCTAGCCAATAGGAGCAGTACATTTTTGTACATGCAAGGGGCCACTCAGCACATTTCCTGTCTTTAACGATGCTCTCTATAGTACTGTTTTAGGACGTAATCCTGTGTATGATGTGGTGGCCAGCCTAAAGGGCTTCCAGCCACATTCTATCCCATGCCTGGGGCAGCCCGAGAGCACCTCAGGAACAGGGGACATTCGTCCCCTTACCTGGGTGCAAGCTGGCTGGGATCCTATGAGCCTCCTCGGATGTACGCCAGCTATGAAGATAGTGGAGTAAGGCTAGAAAGTGCTGGGATATCAGCGGAGCGCATCACCAATATCCCTGCCCTCGGCCAATCGCCCCCCACACTCCCGCACCAACCGGTGCAAGGCTTACCTTCGATGGAGAATGGCGGAGAAAGGGCTGCCGGCCTTTGGACTGGAGGCCTTTACTTTAAAGTTGTTGCAATGTGCTTTACAGCACGTTTGCAACAGCCTAGAGCGGCAGAGCACATGCTCCACTACTCTAGGATATAGTGAGGTTTGGGCTGTTACACAGCACTCGACTTTCTGGAATGGATCCCTTGCATTTTAAGAAGCATTACTATAGAACAGCAATTTTTTGACGTTTTTCTTCTCATGGTTTCCAGCTTCCAGGAGACTTCCTGGTTCTTTGGCTGTTTCTAGGTCAACTGTTTGTAGTAACGAATTGTCTGTCCCTCTTCCGTCAGCCTTAAGGAGCTAGTGGAGGAAGAGGGGACCGCAGAAACGTCACCAGGGAGCGGTGGTGGTTCACCCCCGGGTGACACGCAGGGGGTGAGAAAGAGGGTGGCAGAGACAACCGTACCATTTTAGTGGCAGAGACGGTGATCGGGTTGGCCCATCCTCCGGCCCTGTCTTTCTGACAGGATGTGCAGCGGTAGTGACGTGGCTTCCAGTACTGACGTCACGGGGGGGGGGGCTGCATAACAACGTCACTGAGGGGCAGACAATGTTTCTACAGACACTTGTCCTAAAATAGAGCCATAGAACCCGGAAGAGTTTTTCAGCGATTTTCAAGTGCTGTGCTCCAAACTCCTGCAACACACCTGCGGACCTTTCACAGCACACCGGTAGAAAATTGCTGCTATAGAATCAAATTTCATAGGCCACCAGAATTTCTAAAGAATATGGCTTTGCAATTGCAAGTAACAGGAGATAAAAGAAAAAAAGTGCTGATTTCCAAAATAACATGGTAAGAGACCATGTTGACTATTTGTACATGGTTACATGTTTTGATAATAATGCAGCTTTGTTTCCCATAATAAGAAACATCAGGTCTACTTTCATAGTTTGTTCTGCTTTTAGTCAGACTTGAAGATAAAACTTCTTATAACTGAATTCTACTTGCTAGTTTTTGAAAAGATACAGTGGACCCTCAGTATCTGTAGGGGTTCCATTCCCGGAACCCCTGCGGATACTCAAATCCGCGTAAAATTAAATCCGCAGGGACAGCGCCACAGCACCTTATTTTTCATGTGCACCACGCCTCCTAACTACTCCAAACTGCAGCAAACAACAAAAAATCGACTAAAAGCGACTTCTGTTTTGTGTCATGACCGGAAGTCGCTTTTTATCGCTTTTTTACTGTTTGCTACAGTTGGAGTAGTTAGAATGCACGCGGGAATTGAGAAGTGGGCAGCGGGCCCAGTGCAGCTGAAAAATAAGATATGATGCCCCCCCCCCAGTGGGATTCTTACTTCTGGGGTTAGCCGTCTACGTTGTCAAATCTGCGGATGGCTAACCCGTGGTATTAAGAAATTACACACTTTCCTGTTAAGCTTTACTGATCTCACAGGACTGATAACGATATGACATATAAACTGTGAAAAATGCTCAAATTAGAGATATAAAAATCTTTTTAAAAATTAAATACTTTTAGTCGATGTAAAGGATAGAACAAATATTCTTTTAAAGAACTTTTTGAAATGGTATAGCATCAGTTTGTGGTGTGTCTGCATCTTGAATTCTAGGCAGGTTGTCTTGTCCCTTGTCTCCCCCCAGTGGTAGAAACAGGTAAGGTGCAGAAAGGACAAGGGAAAAATGCAATGTCTTGCATATGAGGGAAAAAAAAACAAAATATTCACCATCCTTCGGCTTATAAAAAGGCTGTACGTCCAATTATGAACAAATTCAAAAGAGTGAATAGAAAGCTGTTTAATCTTTTATGAAGCACAATTTCAAATGAAAAGATGTTTTTGTCTGCAACTGACCTGTGGACCTCTCTGTTGCTTAAAGGAGGAAAAGCTAGTAGTATAGCTAAACTCAAAAAATAGCAAAACCATAATCATGGGAAACAAGTATATCTGCAGGAAAGGTGCAGGGATAATCCATCCTAATACTTGGGGTCTGTTATAACTTTTTAGAATATTCTCTGATGACTTGGAATATTATTGTTAAAAGTAACAGTTCCCACTTTGTAGAAGGAATTAGTGGGTTTGAAAGCTTGCTTATTCTTAGTTATCATCAGTAGAAAGAGGCTTGTGTTTTTAAAAAGACTTCTAGAATGTTTCTGTTGTCTTGAAACAATGGTGCACTGTGACATCGGGAAACTTCTTTAGGCTTCTGTCAGTAATGCTAAAACTGCTACCTGAGTCCTTAAAACTACAAATTAGATGTCTTTGGGATTTTGCAGAATGTTTGGTTGAATTTTACATTTGACTTCCTTGCTTTTATTGGTACTAATGTCTTTCTCAAAGTGAGGAACAGCTTTTGGCTAGGGGAGAAGACTGTTCTGGTGATATCTACAGGAGACAGTGGTTTCACGGTACTTTTCTTCATCTTTGTTCTACTGGTGTCCTGCAGTATGGTTTTGTCCAGCCCCTGCAACTCTTACTTAGCTAGTTCTGGGAAGCAGGGCTGTGGAGTCGGTACCGACTTCTCCTCCAACTCCACCCAAAATTGCTTCCAACTCTGACTGAGCAGGGCTGAGTTGGAAGCAATATTTGGGTGGAGTCAGAAGCATAGTCGGTACCAGCTCCACAGCCCTGCTTGGAAGTCTCATTAGGATCAGAGTATGCTGAAATAAAACAAAATATGTACAACAGGTTCATTTTTGAGCACTTGTGTAGCTAATTCAGTGACTGAAGTTGAATATCTTGAAGTTCAGGGTACTACTTCACAGAATGTGGCAAGAACTGGATCGTTTTAGTTCAGTTTACCACTTTATATAATGGACAGAATAGTAAGATTGATATCGTCTACACATCAACTCTGCAGATGAAATCCCATATAAGTTATAGTGTACTGCCTACAGAGAGTAGGAGGCCACCAGATGCATAATGCTTGATGTGCTGGCATCATCAAGGAATAGCGTAATAAAACCAATGAAATAATTTATGCAGTATACAGGAAAACACGCACGTGCTCCAGGTTTGACAGAAAATCTGATTTGAAATCAAATCATAGATCTTTCAGTACATAAAAACTTGGATTATAATTGCTTGTGGGGGGGGAGAAAAGCGAAAACTATAAACTGAAAGGTCAGATGGGAATAAAAAAAAGCATGTCACTAGTAGCAGACACCTACTATTATTTTTATGGCGCCATTAAATTATATGGTACTTTGCAGAGTGCCATAGACAAAATAAAAAGAAAGTGCTCTGCCCATGATGAGCTTACAATCTAAATGCTCCCGTTTGAGGAGACAATGAAAGATAATAGGATAGATAAGCAGAAATGCAGTTAGTGACCTCTTTACCAGCTCAGTAAAAATAGATGAGGCTAGGGTTGCCTGCTGATCAACCAGCTGGATGGTGATGGCAATGAATTTGGAGAATTACTGAGTTGAGGAAAATTTGGAAGTAAAAGTAAGCAGTTCAGCCTCATATATTTACAGCAGAGAGCCATCCAGGTAGAAATATAAAATAGAACTGGATGGCGGTATAGGTGGATGTGATCAGTGCATACCACATATTGAAAATACTTGGAGAATAGCAGGGGACCAAGAACTAAGCCTTGAAGAATCCCAACAGGTCCTGGAGATAGAATACTGAATGAACGATCTAACGGGAAGGAGAAGAACCAGCTAAGGACACGTCCCTAGATACTTGCTGAGTAAATTATTTTAGTGGCAGTCTTGTATGCCCTTGTTTCTTTGAGTGCTTCACATTGTGCTTGGTTTGCATTGTGCAAGACTATGGGTGGAACATGGTTTGTGTTGTGCAAGACTACGGGTGGAACAAGTGTGGACTGACTCCTTAACATTTCCACAAGTCAAACTAGTAGACCATTCTTGTACTGCGCTCCAGGCATGAGGCAAGTTACGGTAATACTTCAGTGTGGGAATATATGGTAATTTGCTCACATGCATCTCATGTGACTTCTGTGTTTAATTGTATGTATGTTGTATGGTGCTAACGGCTGCCTGACTCCCACGAGAAAATAGTTTATCAATGGAAATAACCCTTCCTTTAGCTAGGCACCTAAATCTTAGGGTCAATTTAAAGCTGGGACCTATTAAAAAAAACTTAACTCTGTGAATGCTAAGGCACTTGCAAGCTTGTGCATTTGGTGGGGGGATGCATTACCCAGCAACAAGACCTGACTTGTGAAGGAGTGGCCGTGTTGAAATTTAATAAAATACTCAACTCCTCATTAGGGCTAAATTACTAGAAGGATTCGTGAATGAAAAATGTCATGACACGTTTGAAGAAGAATTAATCCTATGCCTAGTAAACCGACTACAGACAATGTCAAAATGAAACAATTGCTCTAAGATATTAGAAATCGATAAGCTGCCGACATCTGTGATATAGTATAAAATTCCTCCGTACAGTACTTGAATGTCCATGGTACTGGATGAGTCAAGCTTTCCTCTGCCATGGTTTCCTGATAGATGTTTATAGTTAATCACTGGAACAATGGTTTACTCCTGGGGCTAGCTGACCGTCCTGTCTTCTGACATTTGTTTGTTTATTTCTTGATGCATAGTTCTTGATGCATTTCTTGATGTTACTTAAACCCCTTTCAGTGCGGAACTCAAACAATATTCAGGTTGTACTTCACCCTGTTACTATGCTGGTTTTGCTCCATAGCTTTGTTTTCTCAAGAAATTGGAATTATTCACATTTAAGTTTCTTTCGTGATAATTTAGTATACAAATGTTGAAATAGAAGAGGGAGTTCATGTTAGATGTCACAGACTGCAAACTCAGGTGTAGATGTTGCTGTTCCAGTGGCATTTGGTTTGTTTTCCAAGCGTTACTTGAACAATTGCAAAATACTAATCTCTTCGGAGAACAAGCGACTCTGAGGGAGTATTATGTTGTCCTGCACAAATATCTTTCCTAGCTTTCAGTAAATGAAGAGTCATTCCAGTTTGTTTCTGTACTAAGATTCTTGCTATATTTCTTCCACTGTGGGTGAATCTAAAATCTCCTGATCTAGTTTTAACGTTTATGTAAAACTTTAGAGTTTTTTTAAAAGACACTGAATAATTTTGGAGAGAGCCCACTTCTGAAACTGGGCATATAAGCTGCAGTAAGTAGTGCAGGTAAACTAATTGTTTATATGCATCAGCTAGCAAAAGATACTTTTTGGTCTCTTGATTCCCCCCCCCTCTCTCATGTTTTGGAATTATCAGCAGTTAAATGTTTTTGAATACCCTGCATGAGATGATTGGGGGGGAGGCCTTTTCATTTATTAGGTTATGACAGGAGCCGCCAGCCTTGCGGAGCCTGTGGGGGCATTATAGGAATTGGCGGGTGTTGCAGAAAAGGAGGGTGCATAGTGATGCCTAAAATGGCTCCTGAGAGGCAGGACCAGACACAAAATGGCTCCCAAAGGAGTGAGACCAGACACAAAATGGCTCCCAAAGGAGTGAGACCAGACACAAAATGAGATCTTGTACCTACTTTCCATCTATCCACATGTGCACATCTACCGTTTACAGCTGGCTCTGTCTTCTTGCCTCCAACTGTCCTTTCAACATCGAGGTCTTGGATGTTCTGCTTGGTTCAGCAAGCATGTTTTGAGGGGAAGGGAGTAGAAGAGGAAATGTGGGCAAGAGGAGATGAAGACACTCCTTCTACTCTCTTGAAATACAAGCCCACAAGCAGAGAGTGGTAATAATGGCAGCAGCAGTAGATGGGCTGATGACGACGACTAGACACCTCTACAGGGGCCCATGGATTCCGCTGAGGACACCTGGATTAGGACATGATGCAGGTGTAAAACCACTATATCACCTGCAATCTTCAGTCTTCCTTTATTTTTAAGTCTCATTTATTTCATCTTCTGCTTATGGTGTATATTTATGGATGTGTCGACAATGGACAAGTTCCTTTCTGCGTAGGCATTCAGTTGGAATTGCAAATTCATTATACGTTTGTTGAGTACTGATACTCTGCCTGACGGAAGCGGCATCAACTGAATGGGATTATTGTATTATGTCAATTGAGCCAACACAAAATCTTTTTTTTCTGGATTAGCAGTTGTTGACAACATATTTTTGTGGGAAACCTCATTGGGCATTTGAAACACCAAAAGGCACTATTTGGATGCAGAATTCCTGTTTTTCTTGAAGCTGTTTTATGAAGCCAGAAGAGTTGCTTTTTAGTAAAAGAAACCTACTACTACTGCATACCGTAATCCTCATTGCAGATTTAAATTTTTGATTCAGTTTCAGATGTTTGTTAAAATAAAATTGTTTGGAATGATCAAGTGTTAACCACAAATCGTTACGTTACAGTTAGTGGTTGACTCAATGGTATATCCTTGGGGGGAGGGGAAGATGATCTCCTCCGATAGTTGATTTCTAAATTGCTATCTTGTTGAAATTGAATTAGTTCGAGATGACTGTCCCTATCTTGTGTTAGGGTTGGTTTTTTGGGAGGACTCTAAGGGACAGGTATAGAAGTAATTCTCATATTTTCTATGGTAAAGAGCTCTGTTACAAATAACAAGGATTTTAATGTGACAACCAGTAATGTTGTCTTCAACATTACTTCAACCAGTAATGTTGAAGTAGTGAATAATATATACAGCTTTCGAGATTCAAAGTAACTTCACTGACTTTGTTTGATACTGTATTGCAGAACTACACACGAATTCTTGTTTGGGGCCCTTGCAGAGCTTGTAGATAATGCCAGGTATGTGTTAGAGATTGTACTGCTAAAAACACAATGTAACAAGCATCTTTTGTAAGTTCCTAACCGAGACCAGACTGTGGGTATAAAAAGGGGGGAAACCATGGTTAAGTAGAGCCAGACTATACTTCACGTTAAGTCTGTTTGGTCAACTTGTATGTTGCTCAGTAAATAGCAGCCATGGCGGGGGAGGTGGGCAATCCAAATTGGAACTGTATAGTCAATGTTGACAATACCGAGTTACATGGACAAATGATCTGACTCATGGAATCCTGGAATGTTAAGTGTTGGAAGTATCTTGGAGGTCATCTAGTCCAGCTCCCTACCGGCAACTGATACAGCTTCCCTGACAGGTGGTCATCCAGTCTCCACTTGAGAACCTTCATGGGGAGAGTCCACAACTGCACAAAGCAAGCTGTTCCAGTGCCAGACCGCTCTTACCATTAAAAATGAGGTCTAGCCTAAATTTTCTTCCCTGTCATTTCAACTTACTGGTTCTAGTACTGTCCTCAGGAGCCACAGAGAGCAAGTCCTTCCCTTCTTCTACATGACAGCCCTTCAGATACTTGAAGATACTTGAAAGTTATCTTGTTGGCTGTGTGCTCCCTGAGGCATCTGTTGGGGCCACTGTGTGATACAGGAAGCTGGACTAGATGGGCCTTTGGCCTGATCCAGCAGGGCTCTTCTTATGTTCTTAGGATGGGTATCCTATTTCTCCTTTTCCGTGCTAAATACCGGTATACCAAGCTCCTCTTAATCATTCTCCATAGGACTTGGTTTCCAGACTTCTCAGCATCTTATTTGTCGTCCTCCGAATCCGTTCTTTCTTCAAGTGTAGTGTCTGGAAATGGATGCACTATTCCGGGTGAAGTCTGTCTACTACAGAATAGAGTGAAATGATTCCATATAAGACAGCATTGTATGACTGGGGCTTTAATCACTTACCCCCTGCCACAGTCCCAATCTGGATTTCCCCTCCTACCCCTTGGCTTCTCATTGTCCCAGGAAGAAAGCTTCCATTGATACCATTTTAAAAAAATGTAAGCGCATCTTTGTGGAAAGAAACAATCGTCTGAAATGCAACATCTTCATTTGCTATCTATGTGAAAGCAAATGTTCAGATTTTCTTATATTGAAGGATCATGATCCTCGGTACAGAGCCATATGGAATTTGTGGCTGGATGCCTAGCGGAGGCTTGATACTTTCCCTCTAGAAGAGGGAAGAGCTTGCCCTTGGAAGGAAAGAAAGTGATGAAAGCCTTTTTGCATGTCTTCCATTGTTCGTATTCACTAAGGAGGAGTGCCATGCCTATGCAAGGAACAGTTAATAAGGATAGAATTGGAATAGGTAGGGAAGAGCCATCAATCAGTAGTAGAGAATATGCATTGCAGAGAGCAGGTGCTGGGTTCAATTTCCAGCATGTGCTGTGTCAGGTAAGACCTCTGCCTCAGGAGAGCTGCTAACATAAAGGATAGATCAGGGGTGTCAAACTTGTTTCATACAGCAGGCAGAATAGCATTCATGGTGCCTGCTGGGGGCAGGAAGTGATGTCGTTAAGCAGGAAGTGATGTCGTTAAGCAGATGATGGCCAGAGATGTTCTCACTTTGTTCTCATTTAGGAACTCATTAGCTGCAAATAACAGAAGAGAAAATATGCAATCGTATTTTCAAGATATGGGAGTGCCGAATTATCACTTGGGCCACCCTTTCAACAGTGCCACTTCTGCTGAGGTGTCACTTCGCAGCTGAGAGCAGCTGATGGTGGTGCTGGGAGAGCCCAATTATCACGAGGGCCATATAAAAATCTAGGCGCTGTATCCAGCCCTGCAGGCCTTGTATTTGACACCCCAGGATAGATTATACTGGACTAGATTGACCCAATAATATGAGAAGGTGGCTTTACACATTCATATATTTTAATGAGAAGCTTGTGCCTCCATCAGTGATTGTCCATGTGTCCTTAAGGAGGCTGGATCTCTTTGAAACTGGTGACTTTTTAAAAAGGCTGAGAAACATGATAACGAATTGTGATCGGTAAGGACACCAGCGCTCCGTGTTCCAGCTGCATGCTACACGCTGCGGCAAGAAGAGTCATGCTGGCCACATGACCACGGAGGCGTCTTCGGACAACGCTGGCTCTTCGGCTTTGAAATGGGGATGAGCACCACACCCTAGAGTCAGACAAGACTGGACTTAATTATCAGGGGTCACCTTTACCTTTTTACCTTTTTTTAAGGACACCAGGCCTGTGATTTAAAATTTTGTTTATGAATGTTGCCGAACACCCTGTTGCAGAATATAGGATGCTGGATGAAGGGCAAAAAATGATTTATAAAAGCTTTGTAGAACCTAGGAGTGCTGATACTTAAAATCATCTAAAGGTTTTTATCTTAGCTCACTGATTTTGATGTCTGCTGTTTTGTAGAGATGCAGATGCCACAAGAATAGACATCTTTACTGGTAAGTTTCTTTTCTTTTTTGATAGTTGGCAACTAATATGATTGGAAAGGAGGGGGGAAAGGCACATACAATGAAGAAAGTTATGTTAAGAATTACATGAAATTTCTATAGCTTCTCATTTAAAACCAGATTTCTTGCTAGCGAAAGCTTAATGGAAGAAATTTTGTTTCATTAGTAATCGTTGCCGTCGACTGTGCCATTGTATGTGAAGATACATACTGTGCCATTGTATGTGAAGCCGCCTTGAATGCCTTCGGGAGAAAGGCGGGCTACAAATTCCTGAAATAATAATAATAAATAAATAAATAAGATCATGGGAAACAATTCTTTGGTAGAGGGATAGAAATTTTTTTCCAGATATCACTGATGTCTGATGGGAACAACAAAATTAAGTAGTTTAGCTCTTCTAGTAGTAGTGTGTAGTGTTTTGCCCCGTGTTACATGGAGATTTATTTTCTTTTTCAAATTTGGCACTGTTTATTTTTCTGTTATAGAACGTCGAGAGGACCTACGAGGCGGGTTCTTGCTAAGTTTTTTGGATGATGGAGCAGGAATGGACTCGCGTAAGTGACAGGATATTGTGTTACTGTTTCATAGAAGTTTGAACCATGAAAATATTTTGCTATTATGATAGGATCAGTAGGTATAATCTATTTCACATTTAGATTAAAGATATGGGTGTGAATTCATTATGATAGGATCAGTAGGTATAATCTATTTCACATTTAGATTAAAGATATGGGTGTGAATTCATGCAGAGTAAGATTTAAGTTGAATTATGTGTGTGTGTTTTGTTCTGAAGTACCAACAGTGAACAATAACAAGTGTTCTTCCTTAGCGTTAACAGTAGTTGACTAAAATCAGTAGGACTTCCCAGGACTAAGAAGGTGAATTCTGGTTGTTTTTAATCATCATGATCTGGTGTTGCTGCTAGAGAATCTTGAAGGTCCAGTAAGATCACTTGAAGAAATCCCTTACACGTGTTGGATTGCCACAGCAGTCAAGCATTTGGTCTAGTGTAGTGTATAGTTTTTAACCTGGGTAGAAAGTCATGATACGATGATTCACAAACCTAATCAGTCTTCTAGTTGGTGCCTCTGACACTAGTTCAGTCCTGTTCCACATGACCATCACAGTAACTGTATATTTAGTTTAGGCATGTATATTCCACATATCTATCATTCATGAAATGATGCTCATTGCCGCTTACAACAATACAAAATAAACAAGATAGAAAGTAGTAGATTTTCAATCATGAAGCAGGATTGCTTTTCCTAAGAATAAGATATTTGAATGCTAGAAGGATGCACTATCCCAACAAGTGGAAAGTTTCATTGAGAGAAGAAAGGAAAATTAGAGGTGCTACGAGAATGTTCAGTCTTCAGATAGTACTGAAATCATGGTGCTATGAATCCCTGTTTGTTCATCACCTGATGATAACGCGACTACACATCATGAAATCGGTAGAGTACCATGTTATGGACAGATTTTAAGATTGATTAGCTACTCCATTGTTTGTTGCAGAATGGCTTAGCTGGTGCTGCACCATAAAACCTAACTTGAAATAATTTCTAACTTGAAGAAATTTCTCTGGATCCTGTGCAGCAAATGGGTGAAAAGCACATTTCTTGCTTAAACATACTATCTGGAAAGATCCTCAGTGATTTCAGATCATGGGAGAGGGCGCCGTTGCTTGATATCTACATCTGCTACAACTTACAATGGAAACATTTTGAAAACTCTGCCAGTATTATGGTTGGAGTAAATGGTATGGTGTTCATGTGAGGAGGAGCAGAGAGGCTTCCCAATGGGTCCCTACTCATCTAGAAGACAACTTCCCACGAAGCTTCAAATATGCAAACTTCCAGCTACATTTTCTACTAAAAACGGAGTTAACCTTGAATATTACAGTTCCAGCGTTTCTTATTCTTGATCCGTACGTGACAAAAAAACCAACCATTTGTAAAAGTTGCTTAGGCCTAACAAAACAGGAAGTTTTTGTAGCCGTCCAGAATGAAAGCGAAGGAACTATCGCTTTCAACAAGAGGGAGTTTATCTGTATGTTCCACAACCTTGGGGCAATGACTGTAAAGACTTGACTTCTAACAACAGATGTTCATCCAATACAAATAGAAGGTGTTTGAGGCAGAGTGTGGTTCGATGCGTAGATGATCTCCAAGGTGTATGGATCCCAGGTTGTGTAGCAGTTCATATTAAAACCCAGCATCTTCCGCCATCACAGTTTACAAATCTATGGATGCATATTTCTCCGGACACCTTAGCAGATATGGGCTGTTGTATTTTGCAGCAACCGAAGTTTCCAAGTCATCGTCTGGGGCAACTTGATAAGTAACATGTTATGAGAGTCAAGCCTGGATGCTACAAAGATACTGGATTTAGCATGGTGAGATCCATGTCTTTCAAAAGATAATTTAGCAAATGTTATTGAGAGAAATATTCTACAACTGCTTCCTTATCAAAAAGAAAGACAGAATCCAGGATGCTGCTAAGCCTGCAAACCTATGTCAATGGAGTCACAACCAGATTATCAACTGCTGGCCTATTAAGGCCCTCTGGAACAGAAAGATTTCTCCACCATCATTTCTGGCTTTTCTGGATTCTGTTGAGCTGCATCCATTCAGCAACTGTTTTCAGATCGTCCACGTTAAGGACAGAAGGTATTGTCCTAGACCGCTTAGCTCCAACTTGCAGAGCTGGAGGTCAGCGGCATGTTGGTCTCTCCCAATGGCTTCGTAAAGATATGAAAGTGCATTGGTAAGAGACTGTGCCACCTAATCCGTGGAATACCACATGCTGTCTCTCAGTGGGCTGAACTCCCAACGGGATATTCTGAGTGTGGTTTCGTTTGTTTTTCATCTCAGAGATAGCAGGAAGTCACATTTCTAGCATGCTTTTAGCGTATTCCTAGCGTGGCTCCCCACAAGAACGGAAATGAATGGAAATCGAAATGGCTGCTTTTGCTCCTCGTCCTTCATACTACATCTCCCAAGCTCCTTTGCAGCCAAGCAGCCTTCCTATTGGTGCATGAGGCCGCCATCTTTTCTAGCTTTGTGTTTGGAGTTCAAACTGCTAGCGTGGCGAGCGTGCTAGGAGCAAAAAACAATGCAGCCTATGATTGGATGAAAAAGAGTGAAATCACTGGAGAATGATGACACTCTGGCCTGGTGCTCCCAGTGGTCCAGGAGAATGGCACAGTCCACAGTTTCAATAACTGCTGAGAGATTCAGCAAGATCAGAGAGGATGTACCCTGTCATTCTTCAAGCAAAGACCGTCCACTAGGACTACCAGTGCTGTCTCTGTGTCTAAACCCTCTGAAGCTGAATTGCACCTTTCCTAGAATCCTTTCAGTCATAAGAACTTAAGGAGCCTTGCTGGATCAGGCCAAAGACTCATCCAGCATCCTGTTTCCCACAGTGGCCAGAACCCACCAGCAGTAGCCGAGGGCATACCCCTCTCTTGCTGGTGGTGCCCTGCAGCTGATATTTAGAGAGACATTGCTTCCGAACCTGGACGGAGCATGGAGCCAACTCAAGTAGCAAACCAGAGTTAAGATGGAAGTCTTAAAACTATGCTTTCAGACAAAAATGCATAAATGAAACCAAAAGAGGCCACCTATTGTGGAATTCTAATCCTGATCTGATAAAGGATGAAAGTGTTTTGGCTCATATATTAATTGCTTTATGAACAACTAAGCCTGTATGTGATGGGAGGGGGTGAAAGGAGTGCCAGGTGTTTTTCCGAGTAACTAAAAACCACAAGAACAGAGAAGCAGCTTAACCACAAGAACAGGGAAGTTGCCCACCACAGCGAAACAGTCGTTGGGTTCTGAAACTGTTCTCTGTAAACATGTTGTTTTTTCGGTTAGGGATGAGTCTCTTCCCTAATTGCTCCTTCATATTGTTTTAACCAATAGATAACCTCAATACGTAGCATAATTGTAATGGCACTATAAAAACCAGTGTTTCTGTGCTCTCGGAAGAGAACTCCACTAGACTACATGATGCACATATGTCTGTGTTCTCCCCTTTTAACTGTGACTTGCTTGAAATGAAAGTCACGGAGTGTGCTGCAAATCAGGCATGAAGTTTCCTTTCTTCACCACTTTAGGAAAGCAAGCAGGTGAGGATTCATTGAGGGGAACGCATTGCAGAACAGAGAGTGTTGCAGATGAGAGTAAGCAGATAGGTTTTCTGCACAATTCCACTGATTCAGGGCCCTGAAAATCGAATGAGAAATGAGCGGTTTCCAACTAATTTTTGTGAATAAAACTGTTCTGGAGAACAGCAGCAGAATTTACTGCCGGTTCCATCAGTTTGCTTCTGTAGGATTGCTGGAACGAATAGCAAGAGGGCTGCCTCAAGTCACGTCAGAAGGCAGCGCTGCCTCAACTGCGACCTGAAATCGACTATGCCTTGAAACCTATACTGCACTTTGTATCTAATACTCGGTGTAAAATGAATGAAAATTTCTGTCGCATCTTCGACGTACAAAGTGTACTGCAATTCCTCCTCACGCTTCCTTTTGAGATGCTTTAGGATATGAGAGATCTTCAGACTGCTTCTAGTCTTTCTCTCGAGGACGTAACCTAACACTACAGACAGATTGGTAAAGACGGGGGGGGGGGGGCGGAACACCTTGGTCTTAATTGCATCATTGCTATTTAAATTTTTGAAAATACCAAGACTCCAGGTGTTCTTCGGAAGGGATAAGTGCTAAGAGCAAGAATAAAAATAATCATGCGTTCGGACGGGGAGTAGAGCACCCATCTGACCAGCTAAGGTGGTACATTAATTTACCCTGGAATTAAAGAAAACAAGTGATGCGATGTTTTTTTAGTTTGGTGTTTCTCTTCTTTGTTTTTAGATGATGCTGCAAGCGTAATTCAGTTTGGTAAATCTGCTAAACGGTCTCCAGAATCAACTCAGATTGGACAATATGGGAATGGCTTGAAATCGTAGGTATATGAATGCCAACCTCCTGAAACCTGGGGGTTGGCTGAGGGGACAGGAGGGACAAGAAAAATAGACGTTTCCTTTTTCAGATCAATACAATGTCTGGCATGATCTTGCTTGCTTATTATAACCCGGTGCGTCTTCTGGGTGTCTTTATAACCTTCTCGGAGAATCGGATTCAGACATAGGTGCAGAATATTTTATTGTATATTGTGATATTATGCCCTCCCAAGACAAAGGTGTGGGGGGTTTTAAAGTCATTCCCACAGGTACTGTTTAAGGCTTTTTAGGTAATAACCAGCACTTTGAGTCAAGCTTTTAGTATGTCAAACACGAGACATATCTGTACGAGGATCCCAAATGGGGACAAGATGAAGCCTCCAACGGCCAGAGGAGCCGCTGCACAGTGTTACTTCCAGGAGCAGCCCGTCAGATGGAGCAGGACACCTATAAAAGCCCTGCTTCATCCCCTAACCTTCTCAGCCAGCAAAGAAGAATTGGATGGTTTAAGAACATAAGAAGAGCCCTGCTGGATCAGGCCAAAGGCCCACCTAGTCCAGCTTCCTATATCTCACAGTGGGCCTGCCAGATGCTTCAGGGGAGCACACAAGACAACAAGAGACTTGTATCCCATTGCCATTCATTCCCTTGCACCTGGCATACAGAGAGAATCTACTTCTAAAGCCAGGAGGTTGTTTGCTTATGGCTTGTAACCTGTGATGGACTTTTCCTCCATAAATTTGTCCAATCCCCTTTTAAAGGCATCTAGGCCAGGTGCTATCACCACATCCTGTGGCAAGGAGTTCCACAGATTAATTACATACTAGGTGAAGAAATATTTTCTTGTGTCTGTTCTAACCAGCTTTCCTACAGTAATTGCTAATTAATAAAGTGTGACTTCCCACTGTCTGTCCAGCCACTGATCAATCATCAGGACAGTTAGCACTGTTTCTGTATCCAGCCTTGGCCCAAACCTTTGATGAATAAAAATATAGAAAATCGGCTGTATCAAAATATGCTTAGGTTTAACCTGGCAACCGCTCCTTCATCTACCTTCCCCAAAATGGAATACTAGCAAGTGCACAAAAATTACTTACTTGGGGATTGAAAGAAGCTCCTTGCTTAGAGTAGCTGGCATATGCTACTGAGAGGATTAATAATGTCGGCAGCCACAGGCACCAGTCTCTGCTAGCTGGTTTTAATTCGGAAAGATAGGCAAGGCTTGAGTGAGCAAGTGGATCAGATCTTTCAAATTGCCTTGCCCACATCCTTGAGTGACGTCAGCTAAAATCAACTCCTCTAAGAAGCTGGAGGAGATCTGCTGGATGCCTTAGTGCTCTACCAACACCGGTCTTCTCAAAGGCTTTACTCAACGACTTTATTACCAACCGAGAAGTGGCTGCTGCGGAGTCCGTTAACAGGCTGCTGGTAGCCTGACTCCTGTTCCTCCTTCAAAGCCAGGCTCTTGCAAAGCACAGGTTTTTGAGAGATGAGGCATCTTCAGCTGAGAAGTTTTTTTTTTTATGCTCTCCTGAGCTGTATGAAAACTTACGTGGATGCTGGCATCCTTTTTAGAGAGACGATGTCCTGTCCTGAACATTTGGCAGGCCAGCAGAGACCACGACTGCCTCTTCAGATGAGCAGAGTTCACTTTCCTCCTGCATCTTGCAAGTCATCCACAAAGGGAGAGGATAATGTACGAGGTATTCTATGGCTCTGAAGAAGGGAGGCGACACCGCTTCTAACCATTAGGACTGTGAACACGTTTGTCCAACCTCCAAAGGAAACAAGGGCCTTCACGCCTTCACGCACAACTTTGTCAGTTAACATTTGTCCTCGCCGATTATTGGACTCACTGATGAATCAATGAAGGCTTTATCAAGAATATTTATATACTGCTTTTCAGCAAAAAGTAATGCACAAAGCGCTAAATCTACCGATTTAAGGATATAACTATGAACGTGCCCACATGTGGCAATTTAGTGGAAGAGCCATACAACAAAAGACCTTTACGTATCTGGGTGTCCTTTATCATCACAAACATCACTGGTCTTCGCACCGTATAGCAGCAATAAGAACTGCCAAATTGACGACTCCGGCCATAATCTTTTTTTTTTATACTCGAGGAGCAGCCTATATTCCGGCAACCCTACGAGTATTTAATGCCGAAGTAGTAAATCAACTTTTATATGGATCCCAGGTCTGGCTCTCTGCCTACAATACTGACGTGGAGCAAATTCAATCTTCCTTTCTGTATAAAATCTTCAGTCTTCCCCACTGTGTACTATATACAGCACTATGCTTTGAGGCTGGCCGACGTCATCTGCAATTTCTGGTACAGATTAGGTTTTTCAAATTTTGGTTTCATGTGTGTTTTTCAGCTGAGTGTGTCCCTTTTTTTAAGGACCTCTTACTGTTTGGGCTATAATCTCTTTATCAAGAAAATTCGTTCTATAGGTCTGTCTTTGGACCTTTTAGGCTCAGTCACTTTGACCTCTGGCATTAGGATTGCGCTATACAGACTGATTGATATCGAGAGACAGGAAATTTTTGCGACAACTGCAAAAAGTTGTTCGCTTTTACATCTACAACTGCCCCGCACTCTCAGTAAAAGCCCACAGTATCTTTTCCTGATTGATACCCCTCAAGCAAGACATGCATTAACCTTAGCCAGATGTAACATTTTACCATCCAGTCTAATAGATTACGGATTTGATAGATCCTCTAAGGCTCAGGGTCGTTATCCATGCAATCAGACAGACATAGAATCCTTATCACATGCGCTTTTATATTGTTCATGGTATAATGACTCACGCCAAGACATTCTTAACCCATTGCTGGTAAGTCTGCAAGGGAAGTCTGATTCGGAGATTATTTTGATTCTATTTTCATCTGTTAATAAATGGACCATTAATCGGCTAGTTAACTTTCTCCATCTAATTATTCAACGAAGAGCTTCTTCCATGGTGACCAAATCCAGTGAAATTAATCAGAATGGATGCTGACTGCTTATAACCTCCTTCCCTCTCTCTCTCTCTCTCTCTCTACTTGTTTTCTGTATTATGCCAATAAAGGTTGATGAATGAATGAACTATATGAACGTCAGAAGATCTATAATCATAGCGCCTGTTGGAAAAGTGGTAGGAGCGATGTCGCTCTTATACATATTTCCTGGAACTGCTCCACAATTAAATATTGGATTAAGATTTCAGAGGAGGTGATGAGATATGAACTATTGGCAGATTTGTACAGGTTTTTTTGCGCCAGCCTTGGAGAATCAAACTCTCTGCATCTTGGTCATTGGATTTCTCCTCCAACTTTATTCAAGGGCAGGCTTTCTAAACCCCAAAGGGTTTTTTCAATATAATAATGTTCTAATCCAGAGGTGGCCAACCCGCGGCACGCGTGCCACAGAGTGGCACGGGAAGGTCCGTCGGGTGGCACACGGTCGCACACGCCTCTCTTCTTCCCTGCTAGATTTTCCGGCTCTTCAACGGAGGCTGAAAGTAGCTAGCTGCAGCATGTAACTTGCCCTGTGCTCCTCCCAGTGTGCAGCTCAGCTTCAAAGTATTTCAGCATTGGCTGGGGCCACGCAGGCGCTGTGAGGAGAGGGACTGCGTGGAGCTCCAGAGATATCGCTCCCAGAGGCCCAGCGGCGTGTAAACCGCCGCTACGGGAAAACCGCGAGCAGTGCGGGCCTCCTCCTTCTCCTCCCACCCTCCACCCTATCCCGCCCTCACTCGCCCGGCCGCCGCAGCGCAGACTGCCGCATGGACAAAGGAGCGGCAAGGTCCCGCTCCCCTAACCCTCAGCTTCCCCCCGCCCAAACCCTCCTGACGGCCCAGCAGGGCTCTGAAGCACGTCCAGGAGCCGCCGCGGTAGCGACAAGCCGGCTCCGCGATCCCCTTCCCACCCCACCCCCCGCAGCCAGCCGCGACGAACCTCCCTCCCGGTAACCCCCCCCATCTCCCTCCCGAGGCAAGCCGAGCCGTGCATTGCACGTCCCGACGCACCCCTTCTCCCCCCCAGCGCCCGAGCCGCGGACAACGGCGACCAGACCGCCCGACCACCCCCCAGGAAAGTAAAGAGGGGAGAAGGCAGAAGAAGGGAACAAATAAAGAAAGGAGACAGCGACAAAGGGGTAGGAAGAAAAAAGGGGGGTGGAAAGGAAGCCCACGATCCCCCCCCAATCCTCTGCCCAACGTGCCCCGAGCGGTCCCGGACAAAGAAAAAAACCCCTCCCCAAAGACCCAGACCCCCAGAAGGCAACTCACCAGGCCCCAGAAGAGAGAGAGGGAGAGAGGGCAAACTACAGAAGCACATGAGGAGAGAGAGAGAGAGAGAGAGAGAGAGTGTGGGGGGGCAAACTACAGAAGCACATGAGGAGAGTGTGTGTGTGTGTGTGCGTGCGTGCGCACAAATTACAGAAGCACATGAGGAGAGAGAGTGAGTGTGTGTGTGGGCAAACTACAGAAGCACATGAGGAGAGAGAGAGTGTGTGTGTGGGGGGGGGCAAGCTACAGAAGCACATGAGGAGAGAGAGTGTGTGTGTGTGTGAGCAAACTACAGAAGCACATGAGAGAGAGAGAGTGTGTGTGTGTGTGTGTGTGTGTGTGTGTGTGTGTGTGTGTGTGGCAAACTACAGAAGCACATGAGGAGAGAGTGTGTGTGTGTGGGCAAACAACAGAAGCACATGAGGAGAGAGAGAGGGCAAACTACAGAAGCACATGAGAGAGAGAGAGAGAGTGTGGGCAAACTACAGAAGCACATGAGGAGAGAGAGAGAGAGAGAGAGAGGGCAAACTACAGAAGCACATGAGGAGAGAGAGTGTGTGTGTGTGTGTGTGTGTGTGTGTGTGTGTGGGCAAACTACAGAAGCACATGAGAGTGTGAGTGTGTGTGTGTGTGGGCAAACTACAGAAGCACATGAGAGTGTGTGTGTGTGGGCAAACTACAGAAGCACAGGAGGAGAGAGAGAGAGAGAGAGAGAGTGTGTGTGTGTGTGTGTGGGCAAACTACAGAAGCACATGAGGAGAGAGAGAGAGGGCAAACTACAGAAGCACATGAGGAGAGAGAGAGAGTGTGTGTGTGTGTGTGGGCAAACTACAGAAGCACATGAGGAGAGAGAGAGGGCAAACTACAGAAGCACATGAGGAGTGTGTGTGTGTGTGTGTGTGTGTGTGTGTGTGTGTGGGCAAACTACAGAAGCACATGAGGAGAGAGAGAGAGGGCAAACTACAGAAGCACATGAGGAGAGAGAGAGAGAGTGTGTGTGTGTGGGCAAACTACAGAAGCACATGAGGAGAGAGAGAGGGCAAACTACAGAAGCACATGAGGAGTGTGTGTGTGTGTGTGTGTGTGGGCAAACTACAGAAGCACATGAGAGAGAGAGAGAGAGAGAGAGAGTGTGTGTGTACTTGCATTAGACTACTACACCATCCTGGCTCATTTATGGTTCATTGTTACGTGCTCTAAGAATGATATAACAATAAACCTTAAGTAACTGAAGGTGATTCTGTTTTTATTTAAACATGGTTATTTAATAAAATAAAAACACAGTTATTTATTTACTTTATTTACTTTATTTATTTATTTTTGTGGCACGCCCAAGATACAAAAAAACTAAAAGTGGCACATGTCATAAAAAGGTTGGCCACCTAATCTTTCATAGAACCCTTCATTCGTGATGTTGCTTTCACAGTCCAGCTCTCTCTCTCTCTCTGGCGTTTGCCTCACCACGCTTCAGCTGACAGGGCAACCTTGACTGCCACTCAAAGTGTGTGGAACTTTGAGATAAAACTCATTTCCAACGTTCCGCTCCAATGGTTTGGAACTTCGTCAGGGAGTGTGTCTGCAAGCGAGCACACTCTCTGCATAGGCCCAATCCTGCGTCCTACTTCCTGATCATGCTGTAGCATGACAGGGTGTTGGGAACGTGCTTTAAATATTTATTATTCCATTTATCTGGCTACCTCCGTTGTCCGAAAATCTGCAGTCTACTAACCTATAAACAGAAGATGCTACCATACTAAGCCCAAACCATTGTTCCATCTGGCTCAGTATTGTCTGTGTTGCCTGCAACAGAAGATGCCAGGGTTTGAGCCTGGGACTGTCTGTGTGCTAGCATGTGTTCCTCCACTGAGCTGCATCTCAGGCCCCCATGGTACTAGGACATCGGTACAGAAAGTTGACAATTGTCCCTGAACTAAAGTTTTCTTGAACTTACACCATTGTTAACGTGTGCAGTTAGCATAACTAAGAACCCTCCCTTCTGTTAGAATCTGTGACCGGCCATAGTAAGTGTTCTGCGATTGAGTAAAACGCGTTGGTATATATTTTTTTTGTAACACTGAAATTTATCTCTAGGGGTTCCATGCGGATTGGCAAGGATTTTATCCTCTTCACAAAGAAGGACAACACTATGACCTGCCTCTTCTTGTCTCGCACCTTTCATGAGGAAGAAGGCATTGATGAGGTTTGTAAACTTTTTGTGACTTCACAAAACATCAAGCCCACGTTGATGCCTGCAGCCATCGTCTTACATTCCAAGAATAAACACTGTATTCAAAATGGATTTTTCTTGTTGTTTGTGCTTAGCTTAGGATTTTTCCATGGTGGCATGGAATGTAGGATTTTCCTAGTTTTCCCCAAATTGGGGAAACCGTTTTTAAAAACTGTTTTAGACATGGTATTGGTTTTTGGAGAACACAGCTAACTGTTAGGAGCCCATCAAGTCACTGAGGCACTCCAAGGATTGGCTCTATGCATGGGGGTCTTTAGAAGCAGGGGCTTCATTGATCAACTGAGTTTTCATAAACCTGTCCGAAAGTATCCTTTTAAGTTTCTCTCTCTCTCTCTCTCTCTCTCTTGATTATAGGTAATTGTTCCATTGCCCACCTGGGATGCCCGCACCAAGGAGCCTTTGACAGACAACATGGAGAAATTCGCCATTGAGACGGAATTGATTTACAAGTATTCCCCCTTCAGATCCGAAGAGGAAGTGATGGAGCAATTTAGGAAAATTCCTGGGGAGAAAGGTGAGGGTGCAATCCTATGCATGGGTGATTGTGAGAAAGACAAGGTTGTGGGTACACACTAGAAAAATAATCTAAAGGCCAGTGTTCAAGATTTCAAATTCCATGTGTGTGTGTGGTCGATACAGCCCAAAGTGATTGATACAGCCTCTTCTGCCCAAAGGAGGAATGGGCGTATGAGAAGGTTAATGTCCTTGTGTCTCACTCCTCAGGGACCCTGGTGATCATTTTTAACCTTAAACTGATGGATAATGGTGAGCCTGAGTTGGACGTGATCTCTGACCCCCGAGATATCCAGATGGCTGAGACCCCACCAGAGGGGACGTAAGTTTGTGTCGCTCTTCAAGCCGCATGAAAGAGTGAGAGCGTGTGTGTAAGTGTGAATGAGAAGGGAAGTGACTTGATAGGACAGGTCGCTCCATGCTCTCTGGCAGCCGGCTCATTCTTTTTGTGTGCTGGTGGAAGGCGAGTTTGTTTGCCCTGCATTCAACCCTGTATGGAGGAGACTGTGTGTAATAATTGAGGTACATCTCTGGGGGGGGGGAGCAAAATGAAGTTGTGAGCTCTGCGGGTGTTTGTGCACTCTGACACGTTGAAGAGTTGCAAATTGTCCTGGGATGCTTTGGGCTTAAGAAGCCCAGGTTCAGCCACAAGGTGCTGAAGTTGAGACCATCACAGACCATTTATTAAACCAGAACTAGAAATTCAGGACTGTAATGGGAGATCAAGTACAGAAGGCTGATGCAAAACACTTAGTGTGTTCCACTCACACTGCAGCTTTTGTGGACAACACAGAGAAATGTTGTCACCGGCTTTCCCCATTCAAGCCTCCTTGAAGGGAAGCCAGTCTTTCTCTTTGTCCTAAAACTAGCACACCCAGGATCCCACAGATTATGGCTGGGTACAGTCAGTAGCCATTAGTTGCCACCACTAGCCCCTCCCTCCCCCACATCCTCTACTTACACATGCCAATCATTCAGAGGAGGGTCAGGGCCTCGCTTCTGACTTTGCACTGTCTTTGGGGAAGAACCACCCTTGTTCTTTCTGCCTCTAGTCCCTAATGCTGCAAGGGTCTTCATTTTACACCAAGCACTGGAGGAGGAAAGTGCAAGGCATCCAGAGAGATTCTCCTGACTTCTGACTTTCTTTCACGTGAAAGCAAACTGGGTTTGTTTTGCATCTGGAAGAGATTTCATCATCTCTTCTTTTGCATCTCGAAGGTTTCAGAGTCTGCTGTTCTACCCATGATGGAGTGCAGCGTACAGATGGGTGACCTTGGAGACCTCTCTCTCTCTCTCTCTCTGGGGGCAGCAGGATTCAGTGGGTCTTTTCCCTTTCAGAAAGCCAGAACGCCGCTCCTTCCGTGCCTATGCTGCTGTGCTCTACATTGATCCCCGAATGCGAATCTTCATCCATGGACACAAAGTGCAAACCAAGCGCCTTTCCTGCTGCTTGTACAAGCCTCGGTAAGAGCCATACAGGAGAGTTTTCCTCGCAACCAGGGCCATGCAGCTGCTGAAAAGTTGCGTAGCAACCCGCTTCCAAAGAATATCTACTTTAGTTTCTTTTAAAAAAACAAACAACTTTCTAGTCCCTGGGGTAGGAGTTGGCAACCACTACAAAAAGGTAGGCCAGCGGGTGGCGCAGTGGGTTAAATGCTACGTGCTACAGCAAGGAGAGTCATGCCGGCCACATGACCACGGAGGCGTCTTCGGACAACGCTGGCTCTTCGGCTTTGAAATGGGGATGAGCACCACACCCTAGAGTCGGACACGACTGGACTTAATTATCAGGGGTCACCTTTACCTTACCTTTACAAAAAGGTACTGACTGCCAAGACTGCAGTAGTCCTGCGGAAAGGGCTGGTTCTCTGCCCTTTCGTCTGTGCATAGGATGACCCTGAGTGTGGGTGTTGGGAAGGCCACCTGTGCCCCTTATCTTCCAGAGCTTTGTAGAAAACGCCTTGCTTGTGCAAGCCACATAATACTCATGTAAAGAGCAGTGATAATAAACTTCTCTCCCCCCTTTTCCAAAAGACTGCTTTGTCTAAACAGTTCTGCTTACAACCACATTAATCTTACCAATTATAGGTATAAAATTGGACTTAAACTGGGTTCCACAGCTTAAAGGAATTAACAAGCCATTGGACTGTCACTGTTTTGTTAAGGTTGGGCTTGCTAACTTAGTAATTCATTTGTTTTCTCTTTTCCTTCTGCATCCTCCCCCCTCCCCCCTCTGGCAGGATGTATAAATATACTTCCAAGCGTTTCAAGACCCGAGCTGAACAGGAAGTGAAGAAAGCAGAGCACATGGCTCGAGTGGGTGAGTCTTGGGGTATATCCAGTGGAATGATTGAGGGACCTTTACAGCCACGGACGTCGCTGGAGCGTGGCGGGGGTGCCGCCCAAGGGTGATGCATGCTCGGCCGGCGCTCCAGGGCCTCCAGTGCGTCAATACGGGCACTTTTACAATTTTCGCGCATGCGCAGAGGCCTGCCCTCTTGCCCTCAAAACGGTCTGCGCATGCGCGAAAACCATTTAAGTACCCGTATTGACGCACTGGGCCTTCTTTCAGAATGCACTTTGTCATGACCTTTGCAAAAGTCAGTAATATGGGGGGGGGGGGGGAACGACCAAAAGCATGGGTGCCGCTGTGCTTCTGGAATTGCATGATAATATTTCAGAATAGTAGGTACCCTGCTCTTGCAGAATAGAGAGGGGTACAGATTACACCAATTCATCTGTTGCCATGATAAGTGGCAGCGACCATGTTGATGCTTCTTCTCAGCCTGTAGATTCTTCCTTGCTTCTAGTTAACTAGTAAATTACCTTAGATGTAACTGCTGCAGCTTCTTGGATCTGTGTTTGCCGAAAAGCAAAGGACCATCTTCCATACTGATGCTTGTACTTCTCTGTGTTTCAGCGGAAGAGAAGGCTCGAGAAGCAGAAAGCAAAGCTCGTGCATTGGAGCTGCGCTTGGGAGGGGACCTCACAAGGGAGTCCAGGGTAAATCTAACCACTGTGTCTGACTGCTGGCTTGAAATTCCAGTATCCAGGAGGAAGAAGTTGGGGCAGCCACTTTATGAGCCGTCAAATAAACAGGCAACAGCATAGCCAAACAAAACAGCCGGAGTGTCTGCTTTGACCAAGTTTAAAAACATTTATCAGGTCCAGCAGCTGACCATCTGTATTCTTATTGTTATCTGTATTCTGTATTCTTACTGTTGGTACAGCATTGGAAGTACCAACTTAATGTTGGTGCTTCTCCTGCTTCCTCAGGCAACTTGTGTTGGCCTTGGGGGCATACATACCCTCAGCCTGTGTGCTCAGCTCAGTAGAGTGGCTGGTGGGATGTGGGTGTTTTAGAAACTTCTGTCTGTAAGAGTTGGCCAATTTAATCCCAGGTTAAATTGTAGGTCAGGTTCTGCTCCATCACCACCACCACCACCACCACCACCACTCAGGCACTGACTTGACCCAGGCTGGCTGAGCTTGAGCAAGGTTGAGATCAAACCTGTGACAGAAATAAAACTGTATTGGCGCAATCCAGCAAAGACGAAGACTTCAAAATCTCACTGCTTTCAGTGAACAAGTTAAGCATATGCTTAACTCTCTCCCTTTTGAGATCAGTGGAATTTTAAAAAGCGCTTACCTTCTTTGGATAGTACTGTATGTGTTTTCTTTGGATTGCTGAACAACTGCTGTGTTTGTAATTTGACAACGGTAGCTAGTCGTGCCCCTCCCCCGGTTGTTTGTAGGAAGCCGGGTTCGTAAAGACACTGATTTTCAGAAACGGATGATTGTTGCCCCTCTGAGTCATACAAAATGCTGCTTCCTCTCCACAGGTCATGCTGCGCCAAGCCCAGAATGTGGCGATAACCATGCGCAGAGAGGCTGATGTCAAGAAGAGGATCCGGGAGGCAAAGCAGCGGTGAGTGGCAGGGCTTGTGCTCCTCCGGGCTCCTTGCTTTGAGGCCTCTTGGTTTCCTTTGCAAAGCAAGGAGTGTGAAGGACATTGCAGCTCTGAATGTGTACTTATTTCACCCTTCCTCAGGGAGCTGTGGGTGTTGTGCACAGGGGCCTTATTAACCCATTTTAGCCTCACAAGTGGCATAGGCATACAAAATACACAGCGCAATCCTATCCAGCTTATGCCACCGGCTGAGTTCTGCTCAGTCCTATCCAATTTATGCCACCGGTGTAACCAGCGGTGCAGCGAGAACGGGAGCCCCCAGGACAGAAAGGGGATTCAAATCCCCTTTGAATTCCCCTTTTTTGGAGGGGATTTGAATCCCCTTTCCGTTCTGGGGCCTCCTATTCTCGCTGCACCACTGGTTACACCGGTGGCATAAATTGGATAGGATTGAGCAGAGCTCAGCCGGTGGCCTAAATTGGATAGGATTACGCTGACAGAAGCGTAGGCTAATATAGCAAGTCCTCACTTAAGGTTGTCGATAGGTTCTTCTTGGAAACTGCAACTTTAAGCAAGATGACGTATCGTGACACCAATTTTACCATACGCTAATTGATCAATGTAAACGTTCCCCTGGCATTTTCCCATCAGCTTTAAACGAAATGATTTTAAGTGAGGACTTGCTGAACGCTGCAAATTGCCTGAGGCCCACTCAGTAAACCCCAGGTTTCCCTGGTCCCAGCCCTAGCACTGGTCCAGTACACAGCAGGGTTTGGTAGACTTCTGCTAAGAAGATCACTTCAAGGCATGTGGTCATAAAGAAATACTTTATTCTCTGGTAGAGGAGGGGGGGCATTCCTGACTCTTTGGCTTTCCCCAAGAGTCAGGAAGCACGAGAGTTCCAAAACAACACCTACTTCTGCTTCATTGACTACGCAAAAGCCTTTGATTGTGTGGATCACAACAAACTGTGGCAAATTCTTCAAGAGATGGGGGTACCAGACCACCTTACCTGTCTCCTGAGAAACCTGTATGCGGGTCAAGAAGCAACAGTTCGAACCGGCCATGGAACAACCAACTGGTTCAAAATTGGGAAGGGAGTACGGCAAGGCTGTATATTGTCACCCTGCCTATTTAACTTATACGCAGAGTACATTATGAGAAATGCAGGGCGGAATGAATCGCAAGCCGGAATCAAGATTGCCGGGAGAAATATCAACAACCTCAGATATGCAGACGATACCACCCTAATGGCAGAAAGTGAAGAAGAACTAAAGAGCCTCTTGATGAGGGTGAAAGAGAAGAGTGCAAAAGTTGGCTTGAAACTCAACATTAATAAAAGTAAGATCATGGCATCTGGTCCCATCAATTCCTGGCAAATAGAAGGGGCAGAAATGGAAGCAGTAACAGATTTTACTTTTCTGGGCTCCAAGATCACTGCAGACGGAGACAGCAGCCATGAAATTAAAAGACGCTTACTCCTTGGAAGGAAAGCTATGGCAAACTTAAACAGCATAATAAAAAGCAGAGATATCACCATGCCAACAAAAGTTTGCATAGTCAGGGCGATGGTGTTCCCAGTAGCAATGTATGGTTGTGAGAGTTGGACCATAAGGAAGGCTGAGCGCCGAAGAATAGATGCTTTCGAACTGTGGTGCTGGAGAAGACTCCTGAGAGTCCCTTGGACTGCTAGGAGATCAAATCAGTCAATCCTAAATGAAATCAACCCTGACTGTTCCCTGGAAGGACAGGTACTGAGGCTGAAGCTCAAATATTTTGGACACCTAATGCGAAGAGAGAACTCTCTGGAGAAGACTCTGATGCTGGGAAAGATTGAAGGCAAAAGGAGAAGGGGAAGGCAAAGGATGAGATGCTTAGACAGCATCACCGATGCAACAAACATGAAAATGAGCGAACTCAGGAAGATAGTGGAGGACAGGAAGGCCTGGCAGGATATGGTTCATGGGATCACGAAGGGTCGGACACGACTTAACGACTGAACAACAACAACAAGAATCAGGAATCCCCCCCCCCCTTCCTCTCCCCAGAACAGGAATTCTCAGGTAAGAAATTCCGTTTTTTACAGAAACACCATCCTTGGGCAGGGGGAAAGAGATGTCCTGCATGCTTGCTGTCTAGCTGGAAAGGGATTCTGGTAAGGAGGAGGCAGGAAGGATCGCCCGAGATTAGCACTCTGCACACCAAAGAGAACTTTACTGAAAGAGTAAGAGGGGATCCCCCCCTCACATTCCCCCTGGCTGGCTCACTAGCTATATTGCCCCCTTCAGCGCAGCATGCTTGTACCACTTTTCTCCCACTTCCAACATGTAGTACCCTGTGCTTGAAAATAAGCCCACATCCGTTGGTTGGTGTCCAGGTACTGATTTCCTTGCTCTTTGCCACCTAAATGTTTTCTTCTCCCATCGTCGTAGCTCCTCTCTCTTTTGTGAGGAACATGAAGCTGGTGGAATACAACACAGAGGCTTGTCTGTCTTTCTGTCCCTCCACCCCTAGAAAGGCTGTTGTGTGTGTAGTTTGGGGGCTTGTATATTTTTGTGAAGGCCAGCAGGTGGCGCAGTGGGTTAAACCACTGAATCATGAGCTGTCGATCGAAAGGTCGGCAGTTTGAATCCGCGACGGGGTGAGCTCTCGTTGCTTGGCCAGCTCCTGCCAACCTAGCAGTTCCAAAGCATGTTAATGCGAGTAGATAAATAGGTACCGCTTGCGGGAAGGTAAACAGCGCTCCGTGTTCCAGCCACATGCTACGCGCTGCGGCAAGGAGAGTCATGCTGGCCACAGACCACGGAGGCATCTTTGGACAACGCTGGCTCTTCGGCTTTGAAATGGGGATGAGCACCACACCCTAGAGTTGGACATGACTGGACTTAATTGTCAGGGGTCACCTTTACCTTTTACCTATATTTTTGTGAAACAGAAATTTTGTGAAGACGCGCATTGTCTGCATGTTCTGAACGCTGAGAATCATCTGGTATCCTGTCTGTGGATTTCCACCATCCGTTGAGCTTGTTCTATAAAAAATGCTAGGTGTCCCTTGACATTGTTCTTGGACGTACCCCTGCTAACTGGCCAAGAGGCACTTTTTCAAGTGGTGCTCATCTGATATTCAGCAGAGGGAGAATAACTGTCCCTCTTCACCCCCGGCACAATGTCTTTTCTAGGGGCTGTTTGCCGCTGTTTCGTCCGTATCTTTTTAAATTGAGAGCCCTTTTAGAACAGGGGACCTTTGAGTTAGTTGGTTTTTCTCTGTAAACCACTTTTGTGAACTTGTTTTGTTGAAAAGCGATATAAAAATATTTTGAATAATCATATTTTTTTCCCCATCTGTTGCAGGGCACTGAAGGAGCCAAAAGAACTGAATTTCATCTTTGGCGTGAACATAGAGCAGCGCCATTTGGATGGGATGTTTGTCTATAACTGCAGCCGACTGATTAAGATGTATGAGAAGGTGGGCCCGCAGCTGGAGGGTGGCATGTGAGTTCCCTGCTGAGACCTCCAGAGAGTTCTTGCCTTAACGACAGGTGACTTGTTTTCTCCCCAAAGCGGGCTGGCCAGCTTCCCACGATGAAAAGCGAGGTCAGCGATTTTCAACTGCTGTTGGTATGCCGGCACATTGGTGTGCCGTGAAAGGTCCACAGGTGTGCCATGGGAGTTTGGAGCACAGCGGTTGCAAATGACTGAAAAACTCTTCAGGGTTCTGCAGTTCTGTTTCTAGGGCAACTGTCTATAGAAACGAATTGCTCCGCCAGGAGCAAATGTGCATCATTTTTTTTTCTCTTTGGCATTATTCTTTACTGTTTTGCCTGTTCTGGTTTTTCTTGTTCATGGAGAAGGGAAGGACCTGTGTGAGTAATGAAGCCCCGCCCTCTGGCGTTAGACCTCTCCTTCCGCCACCTCTTTGACTCCACACGCTCAATCACCCGGGAGGTTTATTGAGAGAGTTGATACAGAATACCCACGACAGCTCCAAATGCGATCGTAGTCGTACTTTGAGAGAGAGCTGCTGCTTGATTGACGCCCTAACAAGTGTCAGCAGAGCAATGCCTTTATAGGCATCTTTCTGGAAGCCCCCCAGAGCTGCTCCAACAGTCAGTTCTGCCTGATTACAGGTTTGCTAGTACCTTCTTCGGTTCTGGCATTGATATTTAACCTGGTTAACCCTGGTTCACAGAGGCACACTGAATGGGGTTCATGGTTGCTTTCATGGGAAAGTGGGGAAGGGAGTCTGTCTTTCCATGCTGTCTTCTTAGCACCATGTTCTTCCACTTTAGGGCCTGTGGTGGAGTCGTAGGAGTGGTGGACGTCCCGTACTTGGTTTTGGAACCCACGCACAACAAGCAGGACTTTGCAGATGCAAAAGAATATCGGCACTTGCTACGGGCAATGGGAGAACATTTGGCTCAGTACTGGAAGGATGTTGAGATCGGTAAGGAGGTCTCACAACTTGGTGAGAGTTGGGCAGAGAGGACAATTCCGGGTAGGGGAAGGGTGTTAAAAGGGAAGGAAGACATCATACGTAAACGGCCCTGTACAATGCGGTTCGGTTTTTTGTTGGTACAGGTGTCCTCCACTTAACGACGTTTTGCCTAACGACCCCCCCAGATATACGACGGGGGTCATTAGGCAGAACGTCGTTGGTCGCTTTCCCGACCTTTTGAAGTTGGAGGCCTTTCCTGGTCTCTGAGGGCCTCAGAATGGCCCACAGAGGCCTCCATAATGCACTTCCGGTTTTTGGAGCAAACCGGAAGTTTGTTACGGAGGCCTCTGTGAACCATTCTGATGTCCTCGGAGGACTGCAGAGACCTCTGGAGGCCCAGGACCAGGAACAGACCTCTGGAGAGGCCTAATACTTCCAAAGGTAGGGAAAGGCCCACTTAACGACGGGTCTGCTTAACAACGGGGTTTGGAGAACGTATCCCCGTTGTTAAGTGGGGGACACCTGCACCTTTATTTTAAATCTCCAGCTCAGAAAGGCATAAGCAAATTCTGGGATGACTTTGGCTACTTATCAGCTAACTGGAACCAGCCTCCATCAAATGAACTGCGCTACAAACGCCGGAGAGCCATGGAGATCCCCACTACCATTCAGTGTGGTAAGGCTGGCTGAGTTTCTACTGTTTGGGGATTAGACACGTGACCTTTGGTGTGGAAGCCACCAATGCGTGTTTGGGAGAAGGTCCAGCCCCTGGTCAAAAGAAAGCCACGAATGAATGCTTCCGGGCACTTCCTCCACCTCCCTCTACTCCAGCCTTGGGAATCTGGATCCTCTTTGTATTGACAGGGAGGGGCTCTCTGGATGTTCCTTGTCCACGGCAACCTCTGCCAAGTATGACATTCTGTAGATGTCCATTAACTAGCAAACAGAGATAAAGTTGCCCTTGAGGTGGATGCTAGGAGCTGGGTGTATTGTCGTTGTGTGAGAACGGGTTCATCCATGCCACACCCATTCAAAGCCTAAACATGAGCAAAAGCTGTTATGATCGGCAATAACATACCACGAACGAAACATCTTAAATCCCTCTGAAGAGGTTTCGTTCGTGGTATGAGCAAAAACATTTCAATACGTTAAGGTTCCCAAGACACACAATCCCAAGGCTTTGTTTGTGGGCCCTGGGTGCAGGCAAGACTTGATTCAGCAGATTCTGCAGCTTTGTACATTGTGCGATTTGTGTTCTTGTGTAACAGATGTGTGTCTGAAGTGGCGGACCCTCCCCTTCCAACTCAGCTCTGTGGAGCAAGAATATCCAGATACGTGGGAGTGTGCAATGAATCCTGACGCTGAACAGGACCGGTAAGCCCATGGTGCGCAGCTGTCTGAACACTCTGTCTCTGAAATCCTTACCACAAGCCTGTATGGTAGGTTGGTACCATTGACCCCATTTTGCAGATGGGGAACTGAGGCACAGAGAGACACAACTTGAACTATGATGTGTGGTATGGTGTGGACATTTAGCCTCACAACAGCATCTTCTCTTCCCATTGCCAAACCGGCTTGTTGCCCTTGTTTCTCCCCCCCCCCTCCCCAGGTGTGAAGCTCCTGAACAGAAGCAAAAGGTGCCTCTGAGCCTCCTGAAGAAAGAGAAGTCGCAGGAAGACAAGCAGAAAGAGCTGACAGAGAAAATTCGCCAGCAGCAGGAAAAGCTGGAGGCCCTGCAGGCAAGTGTGTGTGGCGGGGGACGTCCCATGCATGTGTGAACCAGCTCCTTGGTCTCCCTTTGGAGTAGCTCATCCGAGGTGAGGCCTCGCCACATGAGCAGAGGCTTGTGAACGCTCTGTGAGGCTTGCCAAGAAAGTCGGTTTCAAGGGATCAGTGGCCGTTCTTCAACGGCTGCTCCAATTCTTCTGTTCCAGAAAACGACTCCGGTCCGCTCTCAGGCCGACCTGAAGAAGTTGCCTCTGGAGGTCACGACGCGACCTGTGGTTGAAGTGAGTGCTGCCTCTCTCTCGTTGCTTGCTCTGCCACCTTGCTTTTTCCGAGAACCACTTGGGCTAATTTTGTTCTTCCTGTCCTCCTCGTCCCTGCAGAGTTCAGACTTGGGGAGCAGGCCACTGCGGCCACGGTCTCCGCCTTTGCCAGATGTCATTAAAAATGCCCCTAGTCGGCCCCCAGCCCCACCTCCTCTCTCCAGGTCCCTCAGCCAACAGAAGAAGGGGGCCCCTCCTCGACCAGCCATCAGCTCCCCCAAACCCCTGAACATGGTGTCCCGGGAAGACTCCAGCATGTCCAGAACCCACCACCCAGCAGTGGCTCCTGGGAGGTCTGCAGCCGCTGTTGGAAGACCTCAGTCCAAACCGGCAGCAGGTGGGAGGATGCCCCCTACGCTGCTCCAGAACTCCAAGAGCCATTACACCAGGCCTGCCAGCCCTAAACACTTGAAGGTGCAGCTGCCGCCAAAGAGATCCCCAGTCAAGTATCCTCAGGTGAGAGCCCTCTTTCGAGGCGAGCTGGACTGACTCTCTTTCTGTTCGTAGCCATTGTCTCCGTTCTTTCACTTTGATTTACCTGAGCATTTTCTTTAGATTACTTTCATTGTGTATGAAAATAAAGGTTTTTCCTTTCAAAGAATTTCGAGCACTCCAGCAAGTCCAAATCTAGAGACTGGATTCTGATAAGATGCAGAACTAAATTACAGCAATACCTTGCGCTTTTGTCTGGGTTAGGGACCAGAGCATGGATGAAAGTCACAAAGGGACGAATGTCAAAGCAGGGCCTTATTTAGCTTGCAGATTTATGTAGGCCGGCGAAAAACATAAATAACTAATTATATAACACCTGTGAACGCGTGCAAAACCTAAAATAAATAGAAATAAAAGAAAAATAAACGTAAGAGCGTCGACAAATGTCGTGGAAGGTTGGATGAAATCGGACGAAAGTGTGTGGACAGAATTTGAAATGTGGTTATCTTTGAAAACAGCTGAAAGAGCAAAGCGATGAAAGTCCAGTGGATGGAAGTCAAGGTATTGCTGTACTCTGCTTCTCACAGAACTGCTGCCATGATTAGGCCCTGCTTCCCTGTGGTGTGATGTTGTGCTCCCGCTCCCCATCAGTGATTGGTGCAGTTGTGGGAGGCCGGGGGGAAGCGCAGTGCGGCGATGCCACGGCACAGGTGAGCGGGCTTGACCGTTACCGGGAGAGGTGGTATCTAGGCACCAGCCTATTCCCTACCTGTTGCTGAACTTTGGCTGACTTAATTTGCTCGACAGCGGAGAGAGAATTTGCGCTGTGCTGCACTGTAACGGAGCTCTGTGCCTTATCCCTTTGCAGCAGTGCTTTTAACTCCCCGGAGACCTTAAAGAAGACAGTGGTGACTATATCCAATCTTTTTAATAATAAAGAAGTGGTGCAGAATGGCAAGTGTTGTTTCTGGCTGCGGCAAGGAGTGCATGGATGTTTGTGTCCCCTCTAGCAGCTTTCACAGTGCGATTCCAAGAGCTTGCATTTCAGGTGGACGCTTCTTAGATAATGTGGTTTCCTTTGGGTGCCACTATACTGCTGCTTCTAATCTGTACACCTGCTTTTTGGAAACGAGCAAGGGGTAATTGGTAATGCGATCTTCTTGTCCCTATTTCAACAGGCTTCCGTTTCCCGGAAGAGAAGCATTAGCACAATAGAGGATGAACCGGAGGAGGAGGTTGCACCAAGGAAAGAGAAGAAGAAGCCGAGCAGGAATGTGACGGTGAAAGAGGAGAAGAAGGACTCCAATGAGGTGGTGGTGGAGGTGAGCGAGCTGCAAAGCGAACAGGTCAGCTCTTTGCAACACCTGGCTCAGTGTCCAAAATCTTTGCAAGCCACCATTGCTGTTCAGTCACTGCTCGTATTTTGAAACAGAGGCAGTTGAAATTTGAGGGAGGTCGGCGTGTGAAAAATGACCTGGACCAAAGGTTCTGACTGTTGTTGTTGGATACATCCCAAAGCGGTGGCTGGATCTGACTTAACCTACCCACCCATAAACTCTGTTAAAGGCTGCAGTCTTAATAATTGTGCAGGTCATCGGGTTTGTTTTTATGCCAGAGCTCATATGCGGGAGACTGAGCTGCATCCGGATTTTGTCCTAAGGATGCAGGTTCACCAAGGTTGTGTCTGCTACCTACAGTTTAAAGTTGAAAGAGAGATTTGGAGTAAATAATAGTACTTTTAAAAACTTAGAACCATTTGGAATGACAAGGTGCTGGCCTTAATTCTAACCTTTTGCCTAGGCCAGTGATGTTGAACCATTTGGGCTTGGTGTGTCAAAATTTTTGAAAATGCCTAATATGACTCTGCTGGTGTGTTGCCCCCCCACTGCCCCCCCCCAACTTTTAATAGTACTTTGACTATTGCTACTTTTAATAGTAACTTTGAATTGAACTGAACTGGAAACTATAGAACACATTGCATTTTATTTAACATCAATTAGTGACTTTTTTGTTGCTGAATTTTATTAGATAATAATTTGAAAGAGGTCCGCCAAAACCCCTGCCCTAAACGTTTAAGTCAAGCCTGCAAAATGTTTGAGAAAATATAAGGTGTGTCGGGGTCCTGGGGGAAACGCTGCCGTGTCACCCAAAATGACCTCGCGTGTCACCTGTGACACGCGTGTCATAGGTTCGCCATCACGGGCCTAGGCCAACACGAGGATCATGCCCGTCTGCACCATGGATCCTACAGGTTGATTGTGAAACGGGTGTATTCCTTTGCACGCCAATCTTTTGTTCTATTAGTCATTGGCTGCAGGGCTGTCCTGGTTTCATAATAAAGATACATATTATTTATTTGGATATTTCACTCCGCAAGTACCTTTGTCCCTTCTCTCCAGCTTGAAAGGTGATGCACAAAATGTCCACAGACTGTTTTGCGTTGAATTGTAAAACTAGCTTTTGGTTGAGTTCCTGGCATTGAATTAGCTTGTAATGTAAAGCTGAGTGCTGATACTTGCATTTTTTTTTCCTTATGTGAACTCCCTCTGCTTTCAGCTCACAGACAGCGCAGGAGAAGAAGAGTTAACAGAACTGAAAAGAGCACAAAAAGGTAAGAGGCAAACAGTTCAGACTTGGCATCTCCCAGGTTTTTCTGCCGAGCAAAATGGTAGCTAGATTGAACGTCCCACTGACAGCAGGGAGAGGGTCCTGTGTGAAAGCTACATTTTTATAGTCGGATTACAGTGCTACATTTTTAAAGCTACAGGACTGTCTTGGCTCTGTGGATGCAGCCTTGATTGCATTCTGACTAACCGCCAGAGCTACGTGGAGTGGGACCAAGGCTGCCTTATCAGTCTAGTATGTATGTAGAATATTTTGATACATTATTTGCCTTGATCGTGATTCTGGGATTAAAACAAATATGGGAGAGTTTTAATTCTGTGATCTTGTATTAAAACAGTTCTACCCAGATAACAATAATCACAAGATTAACTTCCTTAACAAGAGACTCTGGTGGGTATTGTCACATTTCAAGGGCAGGACATGGCTGACTCTTACCAATCCTTGGAGCCCAAGCCCTGTTTATTCTGTAAACGTATACTGTACTTTAGTTCATCCCTTCCAGCATTTGCCCTTCTGTCCCTCGCAGATAAGGGCCTTAACGTGGAAGTGCGAGTAAATAAGGAGTGGTTCACTGGCCGTGTTACGGCTGTCGAGGTGGGCAAGCAAGCCGTCCGCTGGAAGGTGAAGTTTGATTATGTCCCTACAGACGTCACCCCAAGAGATCGCTGGTAATGGTTGCATATGGATATAAGGGGCATAAAGTCTATGGTTGGCGTCTCTAGAATGTCCTGTTTGCAGACTGGGGAAGGAAGGCAAATGCCCAACGATGGATGTTGGGAATTTACTTAGGGTCATAGTAGATGGCTCCAAGACACCATCGACCCAGCAGGCAGCAGCTGTGAAAAAGACCCATTTTATGCAAAGGATTACTGGGAAAAGAGCTGAGAATAAAACTGCTAGTATCCTAATGCTCTTGTACAAGTCTGTAGTATGGCTAATCCTGGAAATACTGTATACAATTCTGATTCCCCCCCCCCCCACACACACACACACACCTCAAAAAGGGTATCATAGGACTGGGAAAGGGGCAGAAAAGGCAACACGAATGATGAGGGGGGCTGGAGCATCTTTCCTGCAAGGAAAGGCTAAAAATTGGCAGATGGGAGGATCGCTTAGAAAAAAAGGCAGCTAAAAGACAGGGCGTATACTCCGTCCTGGACTTTTGCTGTGTGTGAAACGGAGAGTTAGCAGCCTCCATTCCAGTTGATGAAAGAGTTATCTGTAAAAAGTTGGTCTGATAAGAGACATGTTTCTGCAAGTCCTGAGTGGTAGATTCTTTCGCACCAGCATGTAATCCGGTGCTGAAATGACAACATGTATTTTGAGGAGAGAGATGAGCAGCGTCTCTTTGAGTGTGCCGAAGGCTTCCAGTGAGACGTCTGTTCTTGTTCAGGGTAGAGAGAGACAGCGAGGATGTGCGCTTGATGAAACCTGCCTCACCGGAACATCAAATTCCAGACACACCACAGCCACAACAGGAAGCTGTTTCAGCTGAACCATCTACCTCAGTGTGCGTCCGAACGGAGCCAGATACCACTGGCTCCAGCAGCAGCAGCAGCAACAACAACAGCAGCCATGAGACTGTGGACTTGTTAGCCCAGTCGCTCCGGTGAGTCTCTTTGGTATTTGCTAGTAGCCTGTCATTGCAGACTCCATTTGGTCCGCAAACATTAAATCTTAGCTTAGATTCAGTACAGCAATACCTTGACTTCCATCCACTTGACTTTCATTGCTTTGCTCTTTCAGCCGTCTTCAAGTATAACCAAATTTCGTCCACGAGCTTTCCTCTTTCGTCCAATTTTATCCAAGCTTCCTCGACGTTCTTACGTTTATTTTTCTTTCAGCAGCACTAGATTGCTGAGCTTTTCAGGAAGCTGCATTCGACACCCAGTAGCTGCTCCCAGATAGGTTGAGTGTCCTGAGAATTGAATGTTTTACTCCTTCTTTATCTCTTTTTGTAAATGTTTTGCTGTACACCACCCCAGTATCTTTCAGGGAAGGCTGCTCTAGAAGTACATTAAAATTGTGACAAATAAATGCCAGCTGTGCTTTTTCTGTGCTCTTGTGGTTCTGCACAGCACCTGGCCTGAATCTTAGCCTGTCGCCTTGTTTGCTTTTTGGGCAGGAATTGCTTGCGGTACTTCTTGCCCCCCAATTTCCCCATCTCCAAGAAGGAGCTGAGTTCTATGAGTTCCGAAGAGTTGGTGGCTTTCCCGCTGGTAAGTTCATGGGAACTGATGTCGCTGCCATATCTTTGCACTGCAGCCCTGTGGTGGTGACGTGCTGCTGCTGCTCGACTGAAATTCTAGATTAATCTGTGGTTTTCTATTTCTGGCTGGCGGTGGGGTGTGTGTGTCAAGGAACTCCAGCAGTTGGGCAGATTGACCAATCATTAGATTCAAACAATGGTTTTAATTGATTCACTAAATGCTGAAGGTGCTGGTCTGAAAGAAAGTAGGAACTCTGTCGTGTCCCCCGTCCCCCCCGTAAGAGGAGCCCTGTTGGATCAGGCCAAAGGCCCATCTAGTCCAGCTTCCTGTATGTCACAGTGGCCCCACCAGATGCCTCAGGGAGCACACAAGGCAACAAGAGACCCCCAGGAAAATAGAGTGAGAGAGAGGGGATTGGCCTGCTTGAGCCCTTGCAGCAATCTCTGCAAATCCCCAACAGCACTGAACGGCCCCTGTTCCAGGAACACTCCTGTTAAGACCAATGGGAGCCACAACAAAACGTTGCGTCTCTCCATGCCAGATCTGCTCAAGCAGGCTAATTCACTTGCCCTCCTTCTGCCGCCATCTCATTTTCTGCTGTCACCCCAACATTTCATGGCTCCTGGGGCCACTGAGCATGCTCAGTCCACGGGGGGGGGGGGGCTTTTTTCTTACAGTTTACAAAGTTGATTTTCCTGTGGCGTCCCCAAAGTATATAGGAACCACTACCTGGGCTGTGCACAGACTGATAGACACTCAAACACCTATGTTGGCTATTAGTATGTAGATGGTAGTTTGAAGATTACTTCAAATTCTGTGAGCGTGGTGTTGAAGCTGGATGTGCCAGCCAAACTTCTGCAGCTAAGCACAGGCAGACCAAACAGGTAGAATTTTAATGGATGGTTTTAATGAATGCCAGTGAGTTGGAGAGGATGAGAATTTGGCAACCTCAATGTAAGGAGGTTCACAAAAGAAAACCCATTTATTCTATAGCCTCACACAGCTGTGTCTGCTACGCCTCTGTCCATGAAGCATGAGGTGGCAAGTTGGTAAAGGCCTCTCCAGTTGCGAAGGTCAAAGAGCAGAAATGTTGTGTTGCTTTTCCGGGAGCCCTTGAACCCAACTCCCTTTGTGTGTGCCTCCTCCCAGAAAGAATATTTCAAGCAGTACGAGATGGGCCTGCAGAACTTATGCAACTCTTACCAGACTCGTGCAAATGCCCAGGCCAAAGCCTGCGAGGAAAAGCTTCACGTCCAGGAGCAGAAGCTCACGGAGACGAAGGAGAAGCTGCAGAAGTTGAGGACCAACATAGTCGCACTACTCCAGAAAGTGCAAGAGGTAAGTGAAGCTTCTTTGCTGAACCTGAGCAGCCTCCCCACAAGGCCAGACCCAACGTGGAATCTTGATCATTCGACCATTTGGCATTGCTAGAAAACAGCACTATTAGGTCATGAAGCAGTCCCGGATTTACAGGCTGGATGCAAATAGCAGCAGCCATGTTGACGCTGGGAAAATGCTGACTTCTCAACATGGTCAGTGTGTGTGTGTGTGTGGGGGGGCATTTTACCTTCTTCCACGCAAATCTGTCTTCAAAGCAATCCATAGAAACAAGGTGTCTCCATTCCTTCAGTGACCCCATCTTGAGATGCTCCTTTCTCGCAAAATTTCTTGGCTGCAGAGCTCTTCCGCTTCTTCGGCCCACTTCCTTGAAATCCACTTCCAGTGATCTCAACCTGCCCTTGAACAGTCACGCTTCATAAGACTGACACGTGTGGCTCCAGCTGTTTGAGACGATTTGTGGGGGAGGAGCCAGAAGACCCCGCTCCTCCTGCAGATGCGATGGTAGAAGCTGCAGCCGACCATTTTTGCCGTGCTCTTTCCTGCCCTTCACCAGAAGTAGTTGCCACGTTCCAGCACTTTTAAGGGAGAGGAGTTTGATGGCAGCATTGCTGCCATCTCCCAGGTCATCCTCCTTTGTGCTCTCTTGGCTGGAAAACTCACCTTTCCAGCCTGCCTTTGGTTCATCTTTCCAGACGTTGGGGGTCATCTAAGCAGGAAGTGCCACCATTTAAATGCGGCACTTCCTGCTTAGGGTCATTCAATGTGAAATCAACCAATGAAAAATCCTTGATGTCATGGATTTTGCTCATTTTCGGTACATTTGTAGCTTACCATGAGATGTTTAAAAATTATTTTTTTTCAGATTTTTTTGTCCATCAGTTTTTGAGATATTGAATGTTCAAAATTGCCAAAAAAAGGCCAAAATTCACTTGTCACCATACCTTCACACGCCAGTTACAGGATAACGATGAACGCTACAGACATGGGAGATGTGTCGTTTTAACGCTTATGAATAGGACTTTCATTTGATATACAACATGACAAAATTGTAAATTTTCATGAAATTCAAAAATATTCAAATAATATTAATTTTGAAATTTTGGAAAATTGAACTTTTTTACAATTTTCAAAAAAATCACACTTAAAGGTATATGTCTTGTAGTCAATCAGTCAAAATTTTAAGATGGTATCTCAATGGTATCATACAAAAATTAAATATTCTTGTTGGCAGAGATCAGGAATTAAACCCCTCAAGTCCATTTTTCTACAGTTTACATTGATAAAATTATGTGGTAAACTGAAATGAATCCAAAAATTTATAACGGGACTTATAGAGATAGATTTATAGAGAATGAATTCACTTTCTATTCTTTTACAGGATCAGCTTTTTGGTAAAACTATCAAAATCATGTGCTTTTTACTTCTGTTCGTAGTTTTAAATTTTTCCTTTAGTTGCTGAATAATTTCTGAATCAGCACAGTGACATTTTTCCTCATCTAAATCATCTTCAGAAGTAAAAAAAATTATTTGTAGGTCCTTTTAATCTTCCCCATCTTTTCTTTGCACTTTAGATACTTTCTTCTTGCACAGCAGAGACTCACCAAGGGAGGTCAAAGAGGCATTTAAGTGGGTTTGGACAGTGTGTTTTTAGTGAAGCTTTCTAGGACATTTTTGTTGTGAAGCTGCTTTATTAGTCTTTATTAAGTTTAATTCATTAACTGTTTGATAATTACATGATTTGAAATATGGAGGAGAATAAGTGGTCAAAACTGTTGCAGCCCTTTTAAAAAAAGGGGGCACTGGGTTAGTAAAGACTTGAGGAATGTAACTGATTGGATGGTTTCACTAAATAGTGAAATCAAACCACACAGAATAGAAGCCTTGTCAGATGGAAAACAATATACTTGAAAAGGAAATTCCTGAGTCATATAAAGGAGTCTGAGTATTTGGACCCTGATACAGCTTTAAGCCACTTAAATGCCTCTTTGACCTCCCTTGGTGAGTCAAGAAGAAAGTATCTAAAGTGCAAAGAAAAGATGGGGAAGATTAAAAGGACCTACAAAGAATTATTTTTTTACTTCTGAATATGATTTAGATGAGGAAAAATGTCACTGTGCTGATTCAGAAATTATTCAGCAACTAAAGGAAAAATTTAAAACTACGAACAGAAGTAAAAAGCACATGATTTTGATAGTTTTACCAAAAAGCTGATCCTGTAAAAGAATAGAAAGTGAATTCATTCTCTATAAATCTATCTCTAAGTCCTGTTATAAATTTTTGGATTCATTTCAGTTTACCACATAATTTTATCAATGTAAACTGTAGAAAAATGGACTTGAGGGGTTTAATTCCTGGTCACTGCCAACAAGAATATTTAATTTTTGTATGATACCATTGAGATACCATCTTGAAATTTTGACTGATTGACTACAAGGCATATACCTTTAAGTGTGATTTTTTTGAAAATTTTAAAAAAGTTCAATTTTCCAAAATTTCAAATTAATATTATTTGAATATTTTTGAATTTCATGAAAATTTACAATTTTGTCATGTTGTATATCAAATGAAAGTCCTATTCATAAGCGTTAAAACGACACATCTCCCATGTCTGTAGCGTTCATCGTTATCCTGTAACTGGCGTGTGAAGGTATGGTGACAAGTGAATTTTGGCCTTTTTTTGGCAATTTTGAACATTCAATATCTCAAAAATGGATGGACAAAAAAATCTGAAAAAAAATAATTTTTAAACATCTCATGGTAAGGTACAAATGTACCAAAAATGAGCAAAATCTATGACATCAAGTTCCAAAATGGATTTTTTATTGGTTGATTTGACATGGAATGACCCCTTAGGAAAAAGGACCCTTTGCAGCCGCCAACGGTTGTTCCCTGCAGCTCAGTCCCGATCTCAAAAGCAGTGATGCCATGCCGAGTAGGTTGCTGAGAAAGTTACCAGGTAGCAGTAAGTTATAAAGGTTTTTGGATGGGGTGGGGGGAGGCAAGTGATAAGCAAGGGAACGAGATGAGAAGGGTCCAGATCGTTGCACCTGGTTCTGCATGTTTGAGTGGGCACATCTGATTTCATAACCAGGCCAAATCGAGAAGCACAGTGCTGTAGCTCCCTCCCTCCCTCATTTCCTCTCCCTCATTTTCAGGACATCGACTTCAATACAGATGACGAGCTGGATGCTTACATTGAGGACCTGATCACTAGGGGAGACTAAGCAGCCCGACCACGGAGGAGTCGGTCCCTGTATCCTCCGGGGCATCAACTCTGTACCGGAGCAACATGTTGGAGGTGGGGTCTGGGCCGTAGAGACTGTGTACTGTATTAGTGTGCATTGGTGTACAATTTGTACTTGTGTAACTTTTTTTTTTTTTTTACAACGCAAAAGACATCAGTGCTGGTGAAGGTTTTTAACCTTTGTTTATATATATATATATATATAAAAGGTTTTTTTTAAACAAAAAAGATCACCTTAAAAAGTGTTGCTTGATTTTGTGGCTTCCTCAGCGGCTTGCTTACACTTGGAAGAAGACCATTTTTGTTGCAGAGACGTGTACCGGAGCTCCCGTGAGCATCTGGCAGCCCCAAAGCAGCCCTGTCGGCCGGTTTTCAGCAACCCCACGAGCTCCACACCCCGGAGAAACTTTTCGCATGAGGGGAGAAGCCACTCTCTGGCACCAGAGGGCGCTGCAACTCCACACATCTTGTGGCTGGGGCATCCTCTAGCTCTGTTCAGGCTGTAGCATCCAGTCAAGCTCAACTTTAGGTGTTCAGCCGTGATAGCTCTGAGCAAGAAAAAACATTGAACCAAAGGGTTTTTCATTTTAGGAAGGGGGGGGAGAGGGAACGGCATTACAACTAAGGAGCTGTAGCACTTCCCTGGTTCGCAGGGGACAGAGAGTGAGCTGGAGAGGCCGGGTTCTGCAGTCCTGTTGCCAGGCTTGTGTGCGTGTGGACAGGGACCGTATCTCAGGGGCAGAACTCGGTCGTGGGCCAGGTTGCTTGTTGCAATATTTTTCCGTGGCACCTTTCTGTGAAACGGGGCATTGAGACACCTGGGAATAAGATGCTCTGTGTTTTTCAGAGGCTGGGTATCCAGCTGGGGGGAGGGGGAGCGATGGAGAGTGTTGACTCCCCAGGCCTCAGGTGTTACGCTGCCCTATAGAAGTTCTGCGGTGACCACAGGGGAGAAACAGCAACTCTGGAGGCTGTGCTACCTGACAGACAGGACCGGGGCGCCATCAGTTGCTGTTTGGGGCAGGATGTATTCACACAGCTGCAGCTCCCTGGTTGCAGGGTGGCTTTTGAAAGCTCAGGCAGGACTTTGGATGGTAGGGCTAGGAAAGGCTGGTGGCAGTCTTGGGGTAGTTCTGCTCTGCCTGCCGAAGGCGGCAGCCTCGGAGCAAGCCTCGATAATTGCCCTCATGCCTTGCTTTCACGTAGCCTGAGTTGGATGGTGCAGGGCTTGATGGGAAATTTCCATCCAGTCCAGGACCCCTTCTGAGAGCAGATAAGGCCCAGCAAGTGAGCCAACACAGCTGGAGGTGGGGCTGCAGTGAGGTGTTGCTTGAGGTCAAATCCAGTGGGATTGCCGAGTGGTGGCCTAGAGAGGGCTGTGAAATAGAAGGGATTGTTGGCAGGGAAGGGGTCTTCCTGCACACGCTGATTTCTAGCAGAAATCTCTTCTCCCAACTACTGTTCCAACACACAAAGTCTCCCCAGACAAGGAGGCCTTCTTGCAAGCGCAGCTGACTGGACTGCCTCTACACAACATCAGAGAACTCAATAGCAGAGCTTGTAGAGTTCGGAGCAAATTTGGAATTCAAAGGATAGCCTCGGCTTCTGCTGCTATTTTTCTTTCTTAAAAAAAATAAAAATAAACACCAGCCCCAAGCCAAAAACAGGAAAAGAAGTCCTGTCTCAGAGGAGGATCCAGCCAGCGTTCAAGAAACACAAACGGAGCTGTCCCTGCAGCTGCTAGACTCATCTAAGGACTATTAGGAAAAAATAATCTCTTCCCTAGTTCTGATTTAAGACAGTGACAACACTTAACCTCCGCTCCCAGAGGGACCATGCAGATGAAGGGAAGTGGGGCTTTTTTTTTTCTCTTTATATAGAATTTGTGCAGACTTCAACCTTTGGACGGATGCATCCTGGGGAGAGGCTGTGACTGTCATGCTGTTGAGGTGGAAAAAACAAGGCTCTCACCTTGGGCCTGAATTAAGTAAGAAAAACAGGGCATGTAAGTCACTGTTGATTCCCACCATATGTCCAGGCTCACGGGGCGAGGGAGGAAATCTGCTCGTGTAAGAGTTGGCAAAGCCGTGAAATATCAGGCAGAGCTGCAGCCACCTTTTTGTGAAAAGAAAAAAAAACCCGATTCCTTTTAACAGCTTTGTTGTGGAAGAAGAATTGTAAGCTCCCATGGGTTTGTTGCTCCTGTGTTATGTGGCTAGTACGGGCAGATAAGTTCCAGGTGCAGTTCTTCAGTGCAAGCTGCTCCAATTTTACTACTTTTTTTCCTTCTTCAAAGAAAATGTTCTATCCCGCCTTTTTCAAGCATAGGAAAGTGCAAAGCAGCTTAGAAATTAAAGCCAAGAACACAAGAAACAGCAGAATTAAAACAAAACTCTCAAAATAAAGGTGGAGGAAAAAGAAATTGCAAATAAGAGAGCCATTAAAACAAAAGGCCTGCTGAAAGAATCAGGTCCAAGAAGCATTCAAAGCCAGGTAAACTGAGTGTCATTGAAAAATCATGGGCCAAGGAGTTCCACAGTGTCAGGGGCCACCACAGAGAAGGCTTTCTTGTGTAATCAGCTGAGCTTCAAACAAATGGAGGTGCATGGAGCTGTTCCTTAATGAGCAGGGAGGCAGTCCTTTACGTTGGCTGGGGACAACTAAATTTAGCGTTCTGAACTCGTACATTTTGTGATCTTCCCGCTATTTAAAAGTCATATATTTACATTCAAGGTGAGAAGATGGTCTAGGCCTTAATTAAGCCGAGAATGCTATGAAGTCCTATTCAAAGACTAAACCATTCCCTTTATTCTCTCTTCCCCCCACCCTCCTGTTTTTTAATCTATTCGATAACATAACAGGAGCAACTCAGTGGAGGGAAGAAGGAAATAATTAAACGTTTCTACAGCCCCACCAAGGTCCATGGCTCTGCCCCAAGAAGCTTACAATCTAAAACTCAACACTGGTGATAGCAGGGGAAGGAGAAGCCAGATCTCTCGTTCTGGCAGGCAAAGGCTTTGCTCAACGTCCTCGCAGGAGGTTTTAAGCTCCTGGTCAAATATCTATCTGAGATTATTGCTACAGATGTGCACACACACACACGGAGCTTCTCTGCCCACCCCAATTTGCCAGCCAATTCCTCTTTCCCCATCACTGATTAGTTGGTTCCTGGTCTAGTCTTTCATTTAAGATGTGCATCTCCCCACCCTGCCATCACTGTACCCCCATTTGACAGCGACTGCTACAGGCTGCCAAGAAGGTGCAGCTGGTTCGATCAGCGCTGGAGCGCCGAAAGAAAACCCTCCATTGATAAGGCCAGCAAATGAAGCCGTTCATTGTCCCAACCTGAGATCAGTGGTGGTGCCGTCTGGAGGCATTTTCCCAAGTGCCCCCCCACCCCCCACAGTACCCTCCTGTGTAGCGAGGGGGCTCTCCGAACCCTGCCAGACATCTGTGCGTGCCCCGGCCTCTAGGCTCTTTGAAGAGATAAGCGGCGCATCTTCCTTTTCCTGCCAACCCTCCTCTGCTCTGCAGCTGCCTGCAAACATCCATGCTCAGCTGCTGGTGTGCCCTGTGCCAGGAGAGGAGGGGTCAGTCCACATGCCGGGGCCGAACCCTCGGGGTTGCCAAGTTGCCTGCTGTGTCCGGACAGTGGCGCCTTGTCAGCCTTGCCTTGAGCCTGGCATGCCACCTCAGCTCCCTGGGGAAGATGCCACTTTGAAGGAGGCTGTGCCACACAGGTGCCTGGCAGCAGGGCAGGGTTCCCAGGAGCAGCACACAAGAGCGCCACTCTGTGCCGGCTTGTCATGCACCCTTCCTGCAGGATCTCCAGCCAGCTGCTTGCTCGCTCCTGCCTCGTACAGCTGGGGACTGTCTCCTCGCTGCTGCTATGCTGAGACGCGTTCCCGTATCCCGTCCCCTCAAGCTATACCTGTTCATGGGCACAGATGCTGGTGGTGCGGAGCTAACCTGGGAGCATAATCTGGCACCATGCAAGGACACGGCCAAATGAGGCTCATAGGTCAGGCTGCTCTGCGAGCTACAGGTTCCCCCCCAACCGTGCCTGAGACACACACACAGGCCGGCCTCTTCCAATTACCTCCGGCAGGTTCGTACAATAGATGGGCCCTGCTGCAAAGCCCAGAGGTGAGCATTCTGGGGCACGACACCCAAATCGCACCCTCAATGTCATGTCTGCAGGAGCCTTTGCCCAACGTAGGACCGCAGTCAGCTTGGTCCTGAGGCCACCTGAGGCAGGTGTCTTGGCCAGTGGATTAGTGTGAAGGGCTCTGGCCTCTGCCTGCCATCCCCCTTGGAGGGCAGCCCCAAATCCATCTCCAGGGGCCACTGCCAGCCTCACCAAGCCCCCTGGAAGGACTGCCTGCTTTGAGTGGAAACTGCTTCCTGATTTCGCAACTGGAACGCAGCAAAACAGGCCATCTAGACTTCTGGGACCATGTTATATCATCATGTTCTTGTTCAGCTCCTGACTGGCTCAGTGAGACTCGCACTGAACAATGTCCCACCCTGTGGATTGTGGCTGCAATAAGCCACATCTTTTCCACCATGGGGAGAAAAACAGCCGGGGGGGGGGGGGGATTTTGATTTTTTTAAAAGGTCAGAAAGGAAAGAGTTAAGCAGGGGCCGCCAGCACAGTTCTTTCTACTTCAACTTCCATTTTCCCAAAGATAGTTTAGTTTTAAAAGGGGGGGGGGAGACAGTGTGCTGTGTGTAGCTGGCCTAGTTCTCCTGGAGAAGGTTAACCTGTGCTTGGACTGTACCACTTCAGCCTGCAGGAGGTGGAGTGCACCTCCATCCCTGCCCCCATCCTTTCATGTAGAAAAGTAGCATGTCCAGAAGAAGAACTCCAGCCTAGTCCTGGCAGGGTAGTTTTCCATGTGCATGGATTTATTTTTATTATTATTATTATTATTATTATTATTATTATTATTATTATTATTATTATTATTATTATTATTATTATGCAGCATGGGAGGACAAGCATTCAGTCAGGCGGCTCCCGCCTGCAGAATTGGAGTGGCACACTTTGGACCCAGATCTGCCACCACCTCGGTGGGCTCTGGGGGCTTCAACTGATGCTCGGCTCCAGCTCAGCTGTACGTTGTGCGGCATCAGTCTCTCCAGCTTCCGTCTCGCTCTCCCCTCTTTGAGTTGGGGGGGGGAAGCGATGTGTCTCGCCTGGTTCCAATCCTCTTCTCATCCTGCCTCAAATGAAGCCCACTCCCCAATCCCTGCTAAGCAGCCCCCCCCCAGTACAATTGCCACCTGTTTGGTTCCCTTTGACTGGAGTCAAAGTGCTGACACCAAACTTTCCCACTGCCTTGCAAATGAAGTCGCCTCGCTCCCTGCTCACATGCAAGCTGCAGACCCTTGGCCCGTCTAGCTGGTGAGGTCTATTCTGACTGGCTGCAGCTTTCCAAGTTCCCTGACACCAGTGTGGCTCTGCCCCCTGAGATCCTCTGCCCCCTGAGATCCTCTGCCCCTTGAGATCCTCTGAGATCCTTTGCCCCCTGAGATCCCCTGAGCTCTGCCCCCTGAGATCCTTTGAGTTGGCAATGCCTGATGGGAGGGGTCAGCACAAGGCCTTATTATGCATGCGCTTCACTCGTGCGCTATGCAGGTGGTCGAGATGGTCCGGTCCTGGGGCCCCTGGCTCTTCCCCTCCTCATGTCTTTCTCTCTGGGGAGCACAATTCCCTCCAGATGTTCCCCAAATGCAGTATCTCCATTTTCCCCCTCTGTGTCTGAACCGGTTGCTGCTAGTTTGTATGGAGCTGATCTCTACTGTTGAAGCTGCTTCTCAGCGAACAGGATTTGATAACAGGTCTACAGCCTCATCTTGCTAAACTAATTCAGGAGTTTTGGGTGCTGGAAAATATCCGGATTCAGAGCACCTCTATTCAAGAGCACAAATACTTTCCCTCCAGTCTAAAATATGCAACCTCAGTCATTCGGACTCTGATAGCTGAACACAGGCTGTTTCCCAACCACTTTCTCTGCCATTTCAAGCGGCACCAGAAAAACCAGGGGGGGGGAGACACCAAAGGGGCAAAGTGTATTTCAAGGGGTGAACTTTCTCCCCTATGTTAGATTTCTGAAACGGATAGAATGCTATATTTCACGTTCATGCTTCCATCCTATATTTTCTCTGAAGTATGGCCTCCTGAATTTGATAGGGTTAACTCGCAAGCAAGCTTGTTTAGGACTGTAGGTGTGTTTTGACCTCCTGTTTATGACTGACTTATTATTTCCGAGTGTTGGCAAACTTTTTTTGCTGACTAGTAAAATAATAATGGAGAGAACCCACCTCATTTGCCTGGAAGAAACGGGCCTGTGACCAGCCTAGCTTCTTTTTTTCTTACTCTTGTTCTTAGCAATTGCATTAAAGGTAGAAATTCAAATCCTCCAAATGCACTACTAATAAGAACATAAGAACATAAGAAGAGCCCTGCTGGATCAGGCAAAAAGCCCATCTAGTCCAGCTTCCTGTATCACACAGTGGCCCCACCAGATGCCTCAGGGAGCACAAGACAACAAGATAACCTGTTTCCCGTTGTCACTCCCTTGCACCTGGCACAGAGAAACCCCACTTCTAAAACCTCTAAAACCAGGAGGTTGCTTATGGTTTGTAACCTGTGATGGTCTTTTCCTCCATGAATCTGTCCAAACCCCTTTTAAAGGCATCCAGGCCAGGTGCCATCACCACATCCTGTGGCAAGGAGTTCCACAGATGAATTACACGCTGGGTAAAGAAATATTTTCTTTTGTCTGTTCTAACTCTCCCTCCACTCAATTTGAGTGGATGTCCCCTGGTTCTGGTGTTGTGCGAGAGGGAGAAGAATCATGTTCTTAAGAAAATGTCCTCTGAAATAAAGCTAGAAAAAGATGCCCTCACTCTCAGTGGAGCTTGTTTCTGAGTATATAATAGTTATAGGACTAGGGTGCAGAAAGTGTGGGGTTGCGAGCCAGGAAATCCTCCGTTAATTGATTTAAAGGTCTTTTGACAGGCTACAAAGATGACACCTGCATTACTCCAGGAGCTGTTTTTTGTTTTTCCATCTGTATGATGTTCAGCACAAGTACTTGTGTGAACTGTAGAGGCCTCTTCCTTTCTCCCTCACACTCAAGATGTTGCAACGTTCCGAAACAAAACTGCCTTCTTTCCCTCTGAGCAATTGTTTTAACCCATAAGTCAATGGAATTGATTAATAAATCGAATCATCCTAGTACCACTCATATGATTCTTCAACTAAACTCGCAAGCTGTCTTGGGTCCCTTTGGGGAGAAAGGCGGGGTAAAAATATTGTAAATAAAATAAGGTACTAAATACTGTCTTTTAATCGGAGACAAAATTGTAGGTATTTGGAATCCACAAGTGGGGGCCATTGAATTGGGTACCAGCCACTTCCGCTATTGCTATTCATACTGATTGCAAAAACATTTGAGTCCAGTCCTTAAAAAAGGCTACGGCTACAATTCAATGCATGCTTACTCGGGAGTAAGCACCACTGAACTCAATAGAACTTACTTCTGAGTTGACATGCATAGGATTGTGCTGTAACAGAGGCGATGCTTCCTTGTTTTGCTGTTCCAGACTCTCAAATGTAACCCCCTTTTGAAGTTATGCTGACTGAAAGGGCATCTGCAAAAATAATCCTCTTGGGAGGGGACAGATCAATTCTCTCTCTCTCTCTCTCTCTCTCTCTCTCTCTCTCTCTCTCTCTCTCTCTCACACACACACACACACACACACACACACAGAGAGAGAGAGAGAGAGAGAGAGAGAGAGAGAGAGAGAGAGAGAGAGAGAGAGAGAGAGAGAGAGAAATGTGCCAAACGGGCTGTGATGAGTGTTTAGGTCCTGCAGTGTGTTGAGATGGGTAAGGGATGCTCTAATCTCAGGTGTTAATAGGAGCTTGACAGGCTCTCAGGGGAGAGTCAAAGATCAATGCTTTGAGAATTAAGCTCCCAGGGAACTCCTCAGTGAGTAAAATAAACAGTGGCTGTGGGAGAGCAAATAGGAAGAAGTTGTTTGCCCCCCTCCCCCCAAAAAGAGGTGGGGGTAAAAGTTGATGGGGAATGGATGTTATAGCTGTTTAAACAATTATGAACTGTGGGGAGAGAGTAGATAGATGTTTTCTCCCTCCAACATAGTGCTCTGTCTCCCTGTCTCCCCCCCCCCCCTTGGTGAATGTATAGGATACATACCAGTAGATTCTGTTATCTTGTAGTCTACTACAGCTCTGAAGAACAGGAACAGTTGTGTCGGGAAAATGCATGTTGCTCAGATAACACAGTTCATCCGCAAAATGTCTTTGGGATTCTTTGCTGGCTACTTCCCCACTTAAAAACTGCTCTTTCTGTTTTTGGGGTTGGTATATAGCCGCTTGTTCCAGTATGTAGCCAGATGTGAGATGTGCATATAGACAGATAAGACCCTTTTAAGAATATGTCCTGTTATATGGGGGGGGGGGTGATGTATACAATCAGAAATTGGTGCAGGAAAAGAAAAAACATGCACCTATAGAATTATAGAATCACAGACTGTTAAGAGCCGAAAGGAACTTTGGAGGTCATCTATTCCAACCCCCTGCCCTGTGAAGGCAACTGCTATGGCACTCCTGATAGGTGGTTGTCCAGCCTTTATATAAACACCTGCCAACTGAGGAAATTATGTCATGCATCTGGCAATGTGGACTGTCATCCATAAGTGCTTCCATGAAGGCTTTTGCTATAATTGTATAAGGATTTTTGTATGCTCATTAATATTCCCCGTCTCACACCAAGGATCAGAGCTTGAATTCTCTCCTTTGACCTGGCAGAAGCGGCTCTTTGTCGCTTCTTGCTAGCTGTGTAAACACTCACTTCCTGCAATCACGGGTCCTTCTCGAATTCTGGTGTGCCTGCCTGTGAAGGGGTCGGGCAGAGGGGCCGGCGGACCCCTGGCATTGACAGAGCAGGTCCTGTAGCCGAGTCCAGGGATGGATTTGTGACAGGACATGTAGGTGCAGGAAGGAGTCAACAGAAGGCAAAGAAAGACATCTCTAAGGATACCATCTTATGCACTCTCCTGGGAGCAGGCTCCATTGAATACAGTGGGATTTACTTTGACAAGACTTAACGACTGAACAACAACAAGGACTGCAGAGGATTGGGCTGTTATAGGGAGCAGGCAAACAAGGAGATGTGGAAGGGCTTATTAATCCTTAAAAAAGGGGGCTCAAGGCTTTAAACCCAGTTGTGTGACGGGGAGGCTGCTTGAGTTACTCCACTGTAAGGGAAAAGGCACTTTGCATATCCTCAGGAGCACTATATTGTTACTCCCAATGTCAATGTGTCAGGGGTGCCATGCCCTTCACCCCCTATTTGCAATATCCAGTCGCTTCCAGTGAAATTTTCCCACCGATTTCACTCCCTGGCAGAAACGGAGGTGAGGCGCCAGTTTGGATCTTCCGATTTGTAGCGTCTGGCGCAGAGGGTCTGAAATGGATGGGGCAGGAGCGTGTTGGGAAAAAGGAGCCTTTAACCCTTTCCCCCTGCACTGTTTTCTGTTGCGGGAAGACCACACGCACACTCACCCACCTTCCGCGTCACGTCTGTTTCTGCCAACGTCGAGTAAAATTCGCGGGACTCCTGTTTCGAGAGACACCCCTGCCCCGTAAGCCCCCTAAAAAAAACGTTCCCCTTTTCCCCTCCGCCGAATAAAAGCGCTCCTCTTTTCACCTCACCGGCCCCAACCCAAACTCAAATTCCCATAACGCGTGTCGTGTCCCGTCCCCCCATAGACTCAAAACATCTACAAAAGTTTTTTTTTCCCCTGAGGAAACGAAAAAAAAACACAAGAGTTTATTGATTACAAGAGAGAAGAAGGGAGACACCCGCCGCAGGGACCTGCCCGAACCCGTGGAGTTCCCGGGTTGCGGCGAGAACGGAGTCCGAGGGACGGCAGCAACAAGCGACCGTTCGACGGGAGGAGGGTATGATTAGCCGGCACGTCGGGGGCGAAGCAAGTGCTGGGAGGCAGCGGGTGGCTCGAGGGGGCGGCCGGTCCTCCGAGGACAGTCTGTTGAGTGCGCGTTGGCAGCGATGCGGAAACCTGGTGCAGCCCGCCCCGTCTCAAGCGACGACTTGCCAGCGGATGGGGGCAGGCAGCCAAAGTCTGCTCCAGCGGCGCGCCCCCTCTCTACACCTTGGTGCCCAGCGATGGCACCTCGGACTTCTGGGTCTGCCCGCTGAGGGTGGAAGAGACGGAGCCGGCCTGGCCGCGCAGCGCCTTGCGCAAGCCGAGCAGGAGGAGGCACTGGGCGCGGAAGCGGCTGTCGAAGAAGGCGTAGAGGAAGGGGTTGAGGCAGCTGTTGATGTAGGCCAGACAGGTGGCGTAGGGGTGCAAGCGCAGGATGAGCGCCTCCCAGGTGCAGGGCAGGTGCAGCAACTCCACCCAGTGCAGCACGTAGAGGCTCTTGAGGAGGTGGAAGGGCAGCCAGCAGGCGGCGAAGACCACCACCAGCGTGACGATGATGCGGAGCAGGCGGCGGCGCTGCTTGCCCTCCTCCTTGCGCACGTGTTGCTGGAAGTGGCGGCTGACGGTGGCGCCGATGCAGCAGTAGCACAGCGTCATGAGCAGCAGCGGCAGCGCGAAGCCCAGCGCCGTGGTGGCCAGGCTGAGCGCCGCCAGCCAGTAGGCCTCCTCCTCGCGGCTGCCGGCCACGCCGCTGAAGTCCATGTCGCACTCGACGGCGGCGCCTCCGCGGCCGGGCCGCGTGTCGCGCAGCAGCAGCGCCGGCAGCGCCAGCAGCCCCGCCAGCAGCCAGACGCCGGCCAAGGAGAGCAGCGTGGAGGCGCGCGGGCGCGACGAGGCCGGCCGGCCGGCCGAGCGCGGCAGGGCGTGCACGATGGCCAGGTAGCGCTCGAAGCTCAGGCAGCCCAGGCAGAAGGCCGAGGCGAACATGTTCAGCAGCACCAGGTAGCTGCTGAGCTTGCAGAGGGCCGAGCCGAAGGGCCAGTGGAAGCGCAGCGCCGTGTAGGCGGCCCACAGCGGCAGCGTCACCACGAAGGCCAGGTCGGCCAGCGCCAGGTGGCCGATGTAGGTGTCCGCCGAGCGCCGCTTGGCCCGCGGGCCGCGCCACACCGTGAAGATGACCAGGCCGTTGCCCGACAGCCCCAGCACGAAGACCAGCATGTACAGCACGGGCAGCAGCGAGAAGGACACCTCCCAGTCCGTCTCGCCCTCCTCGCCCTCGCACAGCTCGCTCCAGTTGCCCGACGCCTCATCCTCGTAGTCCCAGGACAGCAGCGGCTCCCCCGCCGGCGCCGACTCGAAGGGCTGCTGCTGCGCCATGCTGATGAGCGCATCCACACGACCGCCGCGCTGGACACCTCCGGCGGCCCCTGCCCGGGAGGGCTCTTTTTGAAGAGGGGAGCAAGGGGAGGAGGAGGAGGAGGCGCCGCGGGCGGGGCGAGTCCCAGGCCTGGCACCGCCGCTGCCTCCCGTCCCGTCGGGGTGGGCGGGGGGAGCCTCCTGGGAGGGGCGCCGCCGAGCCACCAGTGCCGTGGGGTTCCTCCCCCGTGCAGAGCAGCCAGAGAGGCTGCAGTGGACGGCAGCGGCTTCCCCCTCCTCCTTGAGCATCCCTCTGGGACCTGGGAGGCTGCGAAAGCCCCCCCCCCCTTGTGCGCCCAACTTTCGCGCTTCCGTCCCTGCTGCTGCTCAGCCCATACTGAAGGAGCCTCTTCTGGAGCTCTTCTCCATGCGCTCTGGTGACCCCCACCCCACCCTGTTCCCAGTACTGCCTCGCCAGCCCCCGTAGCCTTGTGCACAGCCACCTCTCTTTCTGCTCACCTCTGGGACACGACACCTCAGGCCCCTTCCCTGCATGCGTCGTGATTCCCACGCTGTGAAGCCCTGCTGCCATAGGGCAGCACTCTGTGTATCCTCAGGGGCTCCCTCATGCACACTCCCTACTTCCTGCCCTGTGGTTTGTTAGCCACGCTGCCACCTCATCTCTCTCCCCCCCCACACACACACACACACCAGGAGCACTCCACCATGAAGTCCATTTGGCATCCACATGTCCTCACAATCTCACACATCTCTCTGCCAGGTTGCACTAAGTTGGGCCCCATACGGAGTATAAGCCAGGACCCCTCTGCATCCACCCACCCTGACCTTGTTGTTGTTGTTCAGTCGTTAAGTCGTGTCCGACCCTTCGTGATCCCATGAACCACATCCCGCCAGGCCTTCCTGTCTTCCACTATCTTCCTGAGTTCGCTCATTTTCATGTTTGTTGCATCGGTGATGCTGTCTAACCATCTCATCCTTGGCCTTCCCCTTCTCCTTTTGCCTTCAATCTTTCCCAGCATCAGAGTCTTCTCCAGAGAGTCCTCTCTTCGCATTAGGTGGCCAAAATATTTGAGTTTCAGCCTCAGTACCTGTCCTTCCAGGGAACAGTCAGGGTTGATTTCATTTAGGATGGACTGATTTGATCTCCTAGCAGTCCAAGGGACTCTCAGGAGTCTTCTCCAGCACCACAGTTTGACCTGTTCCCTGACCTTATGCTTGTTCACATAAGGTCACAGTTCCCTGACCTTATGCCTGTTCAAAGATTATGAACTGGTGGGATGTAATTGACAGTCATCATCAAGCATCTAAATCTTTCTAATCATTCCAGCCCGCGCGCTCTTAGGTCATCTGAGGGGGCTCTCCTGCGGGTGCCACCTCTATCGCAAGTTAGGGGAGTGGCAACACATGGGCGAGCGAGCCTTCTCTGCCGTGGCGCCACAACTGTGGAACTCCCTGCCAGAGGATCTGAGAACCACCCCCTCCCTCATGACTTTTCGGCGAGGGCTCAAAACGTTTCTGTTTCGTCTCGCGTTTGGGTGATGGGTCGTGGTCTGCCTCCTGTGTCTCAAGATGCTCTGCCATGCTGCTTCTCTGCTCCATACTGTCGCGCCCCCCCCCCCGGTGGATTTTATTGTTTTGAAATTTAGTTATGTATTGTTTAAACTTATTTTATCTATTATTTTAAATTATGTATTTTAATTTTTGTTGTAAGCCGCCTTGGGCATTTGCCTTCGGCATAAGATAAGGTGGGATATAAATTTTTTAAATAAATAAATAATACTTTCCCATGTTGCAACATGAAGGCAGGATGGAAACATCTCTTGGTTTCACTCTCTCCCGGCTGAATCCCTCCCAGTTCCTGACCTGGCAGGTGCAGCTGCAGGAGCAGCCTGAATAAGAAACAAAGTTTTCGTGACATTTCACCCCAACACAACCTTTTGGGGACACCTCCATCCTTGGAAGACGACTCCTCCTCCTTGGGATGCAGCAGTAATCAGCGGGTCCCAAAACATTGGCATGCAAAATGCTTTGGTGTGATGGCCCCAGGAAACATGTGAATGTTTACTAGGCTTACCAGATCTCCAACCGGGACAGAGTGCTAGACCTTTAGGAGAAGGAATGTGGGCAGGTGTAGCTTGTTAAACCTTAGAGCACAATCCTAGGCATGTCTACTCAGAAGCAAGCCCCACTGAACACATAGGATTGTGCTCTAAGGTTTAACAAGCTACACCTGCCCACATTCCTTCTCCTAAAGGTCTAGCACTCTGTCCCGGTTGGAGATCTGGTAAGCCTAATGTTTACACCACAAAATAATGCGTGGGGCACCCCAAATCATATATCCATGTGACCAAGAAGACTCCCCTATATGAGATGCATTTTCAACATGTCCAGACCAAGGCTTTGTTTTTGCATGAGGCAGTGCCAAATGCACAGCCCCCCCCAGTCCAGTTTCATATAATATATGTATAAAATAATAAGAAACTGATACTGTGCACCTCAAAGCAAGCTTTTTGGACCACCACACATTGTATAGCTGTGCAACCAGGAGACTCTCCCCTAGTCCAACACTTGGTTTTTGTATGAGTCACTTCCAAATGCAGACGCCCCCCCCCCTTCTGTTGCACACATCTCAAAGAGGACAGACTTCAGCAATGGGGTTGTAGGATATGGGGTAATCCTCCCAGGCTTATTTTGGGGCGCAAAGGCATGCAAACTTAGTGCCTTATTTGGGCTGCTCGACGAATCTTAATTCTGCCCCATGTTAAATGGTAGAAAGCGGGGGTGGGGGTGGGTGTTGTCCATTTGGATTGTCTGTTTTAGCATCTAAATGTCTTGGGCCACCTCTAGGGCACTGAGCCGTCCCTATTCCCTCCAGCTGCCCCACACCTCCAAAGACAGAAAGATAATTCAGAGCCCCAGGAGAAGAGAACAAGGGATTGCTGTTTGGTTTTTGCCGGGTTTCGTGTGGGAATTTTCCAAACCGGATGCCCCATTCATTGGAGCCGCGTCTTGGGGGCTCGGCTGCCCCCTCCTCCTAGGAACCCCTCAGCACGGGGCTCTAAATCCTCACATGCACAGACAGAGGAAGCAATGCGCATCTCGCCACACACACACACTGCCCCACCAGCAGCAGAGGAGTCCGTATATTGGCGCCAAACACACAATACAACTCCTGCTCCTTCATTGCGTGCATTCGCTCCCCTGCACAAATGTGATACATGGGGTGCGTGTGTGTCCCAAATGGCCATTGCCAGATGCTGCACTCCAAATTGGGGGTGGGGAGCAAAGGAAAAGAAAGTCTGCCTTGTCATCTTATCCAGATGTTACTCTTCCTATAGTCTTGAACATAATTGAGGAACAACTGTGGGAAGACTCTTCGTTGCTGGCACCTCTGTCCTTTGAGAGAGACACATATAGCGCTTCCTTGTTCGCACCCTAACGGCTCTCTATACGAACGGTGAACGTAGCTTGTTATTCTCAAATTCTAGCCTGCAGAGGTATACTTCCTCTGCCTATGGAGGCTCCATCTAACTCTCATAGCTGATGTCCATTGATCGACCTGTCAATGCTTTCTTAAAGCCACCCACCCATGCTCGTCACCACATCTTGTGGCAGTGAGTTCCATTGCTTAATTATAAGCCTTGTGTGAAGAAGGACTTTCTTTGGTCCTGAAGCCACTGCCAGTCTGTTTCATTGAGCTATGACCCTGAGGTCAAGTGGGCGAGGGTGAAAATTGTCTTTTCGCTCCATCTGTCATTTTAGGAACCTCTGAACAAAGTTGTTCGTCACAAAAGGTGGACTTTCTAGTCCCCCTATGCACAATTACTCAGAAGTAAGCCCCCTTGAATGCAGTGGGATTGATTTCTGAGCAAGCGAGCATAGGTTAGGACTGGCACACATACAAGGCATACCAGTGCATGTCACATATTCCCATAAACAGCAGTGTCAACTGATTATGGGCCAAAGCATACAGTACAACAATTCCACATGTCCTTGAGGATTAGCTTTCTGCAATAGGGGACATTTCCCCCCCTTGCTTCCCCCCCCTTCTCACCAAGAAGGAACAGAGCAGAGGCAGCCAGAGGGGTCTTAACCCCCTACTTCCTGGGGTCCTGACAAGCTGAGCAAAATCCAAATTGTTTTTCTTTCCCTTGTCTGATGTTTTTCTAAGCCAAACTGGATTCCCCAAAGAAGGCTGACAAGACGGTGATGACTGGAAGAGATCCTTCTTGTCCCCATCAGCTTTTTTGCGGCTTGAAGAGCTGCCCTCTAAGGGCTGATTCACACTACACGAATCCAGGCGCGGATGCCCCTGCCCCCGCACGCAGAGCTGGCCAGAAGGAGTGTCTTCCCGCCTGTTGTCCCTCCTGCTGTCCCGCCTTCTTATGAAGGTGATTGGAGGTAGTTCTGATTGGCATGCAGCCACTCTCCCCCCTCTCATCCGATTGGTAGGCTGAAGTAGCTCCGCGAACCCGCCCCAGCTCCACGAACCCGACCCCTCAAAAGATGGCTTTCACCATCTTGTACAAGGGAGAGCGCAGCTGCTCCGCTTGCTTCCGAAATGCTGTCAAAGAGCTCTGCGCATCTCCGTGACGCGCCAGGATTTGTGTAATGTGAATCAGCCTTAAGGTGGGACAAAGATGAAGCCTGCTCCTCACTGCAATTGTGTCCAGCGCCAAGAGGGGGCACAACTCTCCAGTTTCTCATGAGACTCATGAGTGCCTGAGATTGGTCTCTTTGTGCCTCCTTCTCACTGGGAACCTGTGCCACTCTGCCACTTCAGACTGCAGGTGTGGGCTGAAATAATTGGAAGCTCCTCTATTCTTTTTTCCTGCACCTAGAAAAGTAGTGAGTCAGGGTTCTAGATGTCCTGGCATGCTAGTTTTCTCTGTGCAAGGAGTTCATAATGGAGCATTTAATCAAACGAGCCCTGTGGTCCAAAGTGGTACAGCCCAGGCACAGGTTTACACCTCAGGCTGTAATTAATACAGTTGAGGGAAATAATAATAATAATAATAATAATAATAATAATAATAATAATAAATAGGTTTTGTTCTGATGTTTTATACTGACCATCAAAAAATTGATGTAATATATTTGATGAGACATGGAACCTTCAGCCAATCTGGGTCAATCTAGGTCATCGTCCCCCCACCTCCCCACTACGAATGCCATTCATTCATTGAATGAATGCACAAAGACTGTTCTGCCTGTACTTTGTACCTGTTTGTTCCTGCCCACTGTCACTGCTTCCTTAGGGTTGCCAACTGTTTAGCCAGTGCGTGCTCCTCCGCCTTAGACAGCACTGTGTTCTGCAGACCGAAGCATGCAACAGTGCTTCTCTCTGTACTGCCAACAGCTTCTTCATCAGTTCGTTTCGTTTCTGTAGCGAAAAAGTACCCAAACAGGTCACCCGGGTCAGCATTTGGCAACCCAGCACTGGTTCGGCTTTCCCTGTGTTGAAGAGCACAGGGTGGCACAAAGTCATGGAGGTTGGGTGGCTGTTTGTTGATAAACAGGCCAGGGCTACAGATCAGATCTGTCAAGCAGCAGACGGGTGGGTGGTGGTCTCGGCAGAAAGACAATTCCTGGAAGGGTCTGTTTATTTACAGAAGATAAGCAGGAGGATTTTCTACCACCCAGATCATCCCAGGGAGGTCATGAGTTTTTCAGAGGTTGGCGAGACGGAGAGAGCCATTTCGGGGTAGGATGGGGCCCTCCATAGCCAATGCCTGTGCCCTGCAATCTGCCAGCCTGAGAGTTCACACCAGAAATGACAGCACCTCATCCATCCGCCCTGCTCCCCAGCCAGAGTCATCACCCTGGAGCTCACTGGCACTCTTGCAAACTTATTTAGCACCAACTGACACTGACAACAAGGCACCTGCCTGTTTTAATTATGAAAGTGCATTGTCTTTCCATCCTAGTCCTGGGTTCAAAGCAGACTGGTTTTTCATGTACCTGAACACTCTGCCTCTTGGCCCCTTCAAGCCTGGACTTGCCTCTCCTTCCTCATTGATCCCCGGGAAGAACAAATTGCCTACAAAGCCCCTCCATTCCTAAACTGCCTGCTTCTTGCCCCCCAGCACATAACAATCAGCATGATAACAATCTCCTGGAGGGGGGACAGGTGTGAAGCCTTTTCTGCCCCCTTCCTTTTTCTAAAGCAGGTAATCTCTAGCCAAGACCTGCCTGTTCTTTAGTTCCCCCCTTTTCAGGAAGGCCTCTGGCTTTTAATTAACACTTAGCCAAGGGAAAGGAGGCTGTTTAGCAGTTCCTGACATTCATTTCCTCGGGGTGTCTCTTCAGGGAAGACCCATCAAGTGCTGAAGGGGGGAGCAGAGAAGGAATGACTTCCAAAGTGGCACACAGAAGCGACGATGAATCTGGATCAAATCTGAGGAGGATCTTCTCTTCCCATGGCCATGAATGGGAGCATCTTGCATATTCTGTGGGCCAAAGAGCAGGCATTCTAGGGGGCATATTTCTCCCCCACAGTAGCCCAAGTAGCCCCCCCCCCACAGGGCTCCGTGGGGCACTTGGGAGGGAGAAATCATGGCAGGTAGCTGCTGCTGGCCAAGAATGGAAGGAAACTCCTGTCTGCTGGGTGAGAAGATGGAGTCCTTGCAGCTGGCTGCTGTTGGTTGCCCCCTGGGCCAAATCCTCCTCAGGGGGCCAGGCATCGGCCGTGGGTCTCCTTGCAGCATGGGACCCTCCACAGCAGCCCAAGCATACGGCCCCAATATGCATCCAGAAGCTGTCAGATTCCATCACTAGCAGAGTCACCCCAGCCTGGGGTCCCCAGGAGGGCAGGGAAAAATTCCTGCCTGAAATTGTGGAGAGGGAGACCTGGCCGATCACTGTAGAGGATACCAAGCTGCGTAGACCAGGGTATCAAGGCCGCTTCCTATGTGCTGACGCTGACCCTGATCCAGGCTCCCTCTGGTTTAACAGGACTTCAGCATTGAATGGATCGATATCCATTGAAACGCTTTTAATTGACAGAAGGGTACTCCCCAATTAATCCAGCAGCAGGTTTTGAAAATATGTATGTTTTTTTTTTCAATACCACAACTCCTAAAACAGGGAATGGCCAGCAACCATCTTAAAAGAGGCTTTCTCCCTTTTCTCTCATTCAGGCGGAATACCTCTTCTGAATGATGACTCCCGGAAGTATGCATCCTCTGAAAGCGATGAAAGCAGTCATCTGACTTCAGAGAAATGACTCTACCCCCTGTAAATTTAATCATTAGATTGAATCTGAGTATACGATGAAGTGACTAAGATTTTTTTTAAAAAAAAACTGGGTGGCAGTCTAAAACGTAACACAGTTTTGTTGCTCCCGTACAACTTCCTCTAACGTCTACTACTGTTTTATTGATCTCATTCAGCAGTTTGTAGCATTGCTGTAAACAGCGCTCTGTGTTCCAGCCACATGCTACGCGCTGCGGCAAGGAGAGTCATGCCAGCCACATGACCACAGAGGCATCTTCGGACAACGCTGGCTCTTCAGCTTTGAAATGGGGATGAGCACCACACCCTAGAGTCGGACACGACTGAATTGTCAGGGGTCACCTTTACCACCTTTACCTAAAGACTTTACAAACTGCACGGAGGGTGGGGGGTGAGGTGTGAGGGACCCTGAAATGTGGCTCATTCTTCATACCTTTCAGCCCCGCCTCAGATGCAAATAATTGGCACTATTTTGTCCTGTTTAACAAATGGGTGGTCTTCTTAAACCTCAGCCAAGCATATGTCTCTGATTGTTTGGAGCTGCGATTCCGGGTGTCTGCCGCAAAGCACACCAGGGGGAAAGCCCACTTGGATTGACACTTCTTTGGCAGGGGAAGCGAGTGGGAAGATGCAAAGGCCCCAGATTCTTCCATCGGAGGATCCCCTGCATGGTTGGGCTGCCTTTGATGTGGCTTCCTCCATATAACACAGCATTTGGGAAGTGTGTTTGGCGAGGAAGGAATCTGCGCTCTGCTCTTGTTTTTCTTTCAGGGAGATCTGATTTCAAAGAGACTTTCGCCTGGGCTGTTGGCTCTTAACTTCTATTCACCCAGATCCACTTTCTGCTTTCTTAGAATGAGTGGCTTTTAGGCAGGGTTAGCTCACCCAAAGCTTTTCGAAGCATTCCATGCTTGTTGTTGTTCAGTCGTTAAGTCGTGTCCGACCCTTCGTGATCCCATGAACCATATCCCACCAGGCCTTCCTGTCCTCCACTATCTTCCCGAGTTCGCTCATTTTCATGTTTGTTGCATCGGTGATGCTATCTAACCATCTCATCCTTTGCCTTCCCCTTCTCCTTTTGCCTTCAATCTTTCCCAGCATCACAGTCTTCTCCAGCTTATTCCATGTTTATCCAAGGCTTATCTGAAGCAGGGCTGTTCAGTAGAATTCGAGTCCCGAGTGTCATGGCTTGGCCATGTGCAGAGTGTTTTCCTCTCCAGCTAAGGCTGTCAGTGCCCAAAATGACCCTGTTTCTCCAGCTTTCTGCTGTCTTCTCAGGCAATGAGTGGCAATCTCAGGCCTTTTGGGGGCAGCTTCTGGGCTTTTTGCCACTCGTTATAGTTACCCCCAAGTCCTTCGAACCTCCCCCAAATCAAGCATCAAAACCTTGTTCGCTTTGCCAACTAGGTCCCAGCTGCCAAATTAGATCTCTCCAGTCCCTCACCCTATCAGATGTGGCAGAAGCGATGGCTAGTAGCCACCAGCCATCCAAAGACATCAGTGCTCAGTGAGGAAGCCTTTTTGGCCATTAGCTGCTAAACCAAAGGGCCTTGTTCTGCTTCGTGTCTGCAGCAACACAATCAAGAGACAAGAACTGACATAAACCAGGTACTGAGTATAATCTCTGTGTTTGATGGTTTGCCATATTAGTGCTAAATCTTTTGTTTGGAATAGAGTTTGACACTTTGAAATCTCCAGACTTGTTTTGTTTTTGTTTTTAACTTCATGACCTTTCTGGTTGAAGAGGGAAGTTGAGTACAATCTCGCCTCAATTTTTCCATTTCCCTTCTCTTCCATCACTTCTTTCCTTGCACTCAGACATCCCAGGCAGTTTGCAAATTTGCAGAGCTAGGGCCACAATAGGTGTGCTTTGATCCAGCCGCTCAACTTTTGGTAGTTTATGGAAGGTTAGAATTAGAATTACAGTAGTTTGCAAAGGAGTTTTCTGGTCAGTTTCACTCTTGTCAATGCTGAACTGGGAGCTCAATCCTTGCAGCTTTATCTTGTGGGATCTCTTCAGTGACAATTGAAGTGTTTAGGAAACCCTCCCAGGCAAAAAGAAACACATTTTGGAGCAATTTTGCTTGTGGCTAGTTTCACTGAAACCAAGAGATGATTCCGCCAATATAATTGTCAGCAGAAAGAAGATAAATCCATGTCATTATTGGTACTGAATTCTGCTCTCTGGTTTCTCAGTGTGGGGTGGTCACCCTGGGGGCATGACAGACATTCCAGTGGCGGGGGGGGGGGGTCCTGTGTGGCAGGTGGAGCGTCTCTTCCTAATATGTCCACCTCCCTGCACAAGGGGGGGTCAAAAAAAGTCTTGTTCTATCCTCCAGAAGCCAAAGTAGGGAAACACCTTTGCCAGGACCCATTTAAATACAGGTGGGCCCGCATATCTGCTGGGGATATGTTCCAGGCCCCTCCGTGGATACTTGAAACCGTGGATAAGAGCGAACACTCCCTCTATGGTTTCCTGAGGGCCCCCCTGCCTCCCCTGCAGGCAGGCATGCTTGCCCGCCCCCCCAGCTCTTATTTTTCTTTCAGCAAGCTTTGCTTCTTCCTTAAAACAAACAGAGAAGCAGCCTCCATTGCAGGCAAGTAGAACGAGACTAAGTCCTAGAGAGGCTCTGCAAGGTTTCTGTTAACCTTGCAGAGCCTCTCTAGTACTTAGTCTCATTCTACTTGCCTGTAATAAGCAGCCAGAGGCTGCTTCTCCTGTTTCTTTAAGGAAGAAACGAAGCTTACTGGGGAAAAAGTAAAAGCCTGGGGGGGTCCCCACGATCCGTGGATAACTGAAACCGTGGATAGTGAATCAGTGGATATGGGGGCCCACCTGTAATACAAAGTTGTTGTGTACCAGGACTTCCCTGGTTCGAATCTTGCCGCTGCCATGAATTCTCACCAGGTGGCTTTCGGCAAGCCACTCCCTCTCAGAGTCAGTCTTTCTCATCTGCAGAATGGGGATAATAATTCCTTCGTGCCTTGCAGGGATGTGGTAGGGTTCCATCATCAGAATAAAGTATGTACAAATGCTAAATCTTCCTACTGGTGGGTGTTTTAGTTCTACACAAATGTTTTCCAGCCCGGTGCTTGCTATCTTCTGAAGAGGACTTTTAAAATATCTCTTCTGGGGAAAACAACAGGGACAGGCCCTCTTGAAACAAACAGGAGGTAGGGGTGTGTGTGTGTGTGTGTGTGTGTGTGTGTGTGTGTGTGTGTGTGTGTGTGTGAGAGAGAGAGAGAGAGAGAGAGAGAGAGAGAGAGAGAGAGAGAGAGAGAGGTGCATTTTACAAATCAGTTCAGAGCACTGAATGTTTCTTACGAATACACCCCCTTGTGGCAAGAGCCTGTGAGGAGGAGACCAGCTCTGAAGTGGAGAGGTTTGCTGTACTCTCTTTTCCATCTCTTGCAGCAGAAAGTAAGAACAGGGTTTATGGGAGGGGGAACTCCCAGCTGAATTTGAAGTGGCCCAGAATCATTTTGGTGCCTAAAGCTGAAAATTCAAATGATAAAAAGACAAGAATAATATCGCATTTTGCTGCTCTCTAATAGGCAGTCTTGTGCCACTGGGGCACTTGACAAGGAGTAAGAGGACAGGTCACTGCCCCAAGAGGCTTACAGTCTAAATTTCAGCACAGAGAGGAAGGGAAGAGAAATGGAAGCAGGGGAAGAATATATTATTATTTCCATTAACAAAGCATCTGATTTGGGGGTACCCTGTCCCCATTTCCCCATTTCCCCATCGCTGACGTACATTCATATATTTGTCACACAATCTGGGTCCCAGAGAGCCAGAGAGACTATTGAGGGTCAGTGTGGACTAGCAGAAAGTGTGTTGAACTGGGACTGGAGTGATCCCCCATCAAAATCTCCAGCCCACCGTGAAGTGGCGTGACCTTGGGCCAGTCAGTCTCGCCTACCTCACAGGGTTGCTGTGACATGAGAATGTCACTTATGGCACCCTGAGAAGAAAGCGTGAGAGAAAATCAAAATCACTAAAGGAGCTTTCTTTGACTAGCCCCCGAAATCAAACCCAGATGCCCCCTGACTCCTCCTCAAAAGTGCCCTGATAGTGTTCAGTATATAGGGAGGTATTTGGGGGGGGGGGGAAAGGAGGCCCCAGACCTTGTGGTTAAATTTGTCCCTCTGCTGAGAAAAAGACAAGCCCTTTTTTTTCTTCCCCAAATGCTCCATTGTTGGTTTACAGTCAGAGCTTCCTCCTCCTCCTTCCACAGAGAATGAACTAATCACAGGGTCTTCCTCTCACCGCGCTGTCCCTGTTTTATCCTTGATCGCTTCTTTACGAGGGCATCTTCCTGAAAACGGGTAGCGGAAGGCTGGCGTATGCAGGGCTGGTTCCTGTTTGTGGGATGGAGCCAAAGGAGGCCGTGACCTGCGTGGTCTTTGCATTGCTGTGACCCTGACGCGGCTCCATCGTGGCAGCCAAAATAGTCCCTTCTCGCGGTGCACAACATCCCCCCCCCAGAAAGGAGGAATCCCACCCCTGCAACAATAATATTTCCCAGTCCTTCTGGATCCTTCCGATAGTTGGTCATCATAAGAAAGAGGAAGGAAAATGGAGGATCGGGCCCTCGGCCAACTCTCTTACTCGGCCCACAGGATAATGCGCGATTTGCCTTGGAGGAGACACGCTCAAGATCATTCGTTTATTTATTGAACGCTGCCTCTCCCAATTATCTGTTTGTTGGATTTATGTATATATAATGCCCCACGTGACTAAAATAGTAGCCACAAAGACCAGCAAAATCTGTGCAATTGCAACAGCACGTTCAAAAGCAGCAGCGTCATATCAACAGTAGGTAATACAGGTTGATTATCCGTTATCCGGACATCTGAAATCCAGATTATTCCAAAATCCAGACACTTTTGGGGCTATGACTTTTTTAAAAACATTTTCCCAGCACCTGGCTGGCATAGTGCAAGGCATGCTGGGGTACAAAATTATTAAAAATATTGTATAACATTACCTTCAGGCTATGTGTATAACAGCCCAAACCTGCTCTAGAGATTCGCCGGGCGGCCAAGGCCGCCCGTCGGATCCTGATCTCCGCCGCGGGCAGCCTGCAGCAGGGTGCGACTGTAGGGTGCGGTGCTCATCTCCTTTCTAAGGCCGAAGAGCCAGCGCTGTCCAAAGACGCTTCCGTGGTCATGTGCTTGGCATGACTAACAGAACGCTATTACCTTCCCGCCGCAGCAGTACCTATTTCTCTACTTGCAATGTCTTGCTTTCAAGCTGCTAGGTTGGCAGGAACTGGGACAAGAGACGGGAGCTCACTCCATCACGCGGCACTCGGGTCTCGAACTGCTGTCCTACCGACCTTCTGTTATCCAGTTTAGCATCTCTTAACCACTAAGCCACCAGTCCCTGGTTAATAACTGGTCTAATCCCCCTTTAATGCCATCCATCTCAGTGGTCCTTGGCATTCTACCCCTAAATTAATTGCTCGTTCAATTTCCTTTTGTCTGCCTGACATCCACCATCCTGAATCCAGCCTTGGTCTCAGATCTGGCCCTGCAGGGCTTGTCTTATCTTCTCACCAGGGCTATTTCACTGCTCCTTGCCTTCCAAACTGAATCAGACGAGAGGATGTGAGTGATTGACAATGATGGGCTTGGGAATACTGGCGAATCCGTCCACGGTTGTGTTTGTCAAAGGACCCAAATAGCCGGTTGTTTGCCTGAAGTCTGTCGGAATCCCCAGGAGCTGGCAAAGCCAGGCTGGGAATGAAGCTGTGAGCCGTTCCCATGCATGGATTGTGGTCCCTCCAGCTGGCAGGTGAGAGTGTGCTTTTTTCACAGTATCTCGACATTTTCACTTCCCAGTTAGTTAGAGCCAATAAAAACTATTGAAGTGGGGGGGGGGGGGCGCACAGGGAGAACTGCAAGCCGAGAATTCCCCAGACAAATCTGACCTGAATCTTGGCCTGGGATTCCCATTTCTCAGGCTGGTGGTGGGAAGTTTCAGAGGCAACTGGGGTGTGGAATTATTTTTGAGGCAAGTAGACTTTGGAGCCTTTTGCTAGGTTTCTAAAAAAAAAAAACTGTAGACAGATGACAGGGTCAGGCGATCAGATGTCAGAAGCTCTGGAGAGGGGAAGTGGGATTCTGCAGGTTTGAGGGTTCTCATGTGGAAAATGTTCCCATTCTGTAGAAAGTTGGAAAACCAGGACACTAGGAGTGTCTTCCTGGTGTGGCAATTGATCTCAGAGTTTTTTCCCCCTGGACTGAAACTGACATGTTATGCAGGTAATGTGTACATAACATATCCAACCACTGTACTCCAAGTCCTCCTGTGATGGATGGACACAACCGGCCATTTAAGGTCATGAGATTTGGATGGTGCAGAGTAGGCTGGAGAGCATGACATGAATTGCAAATGTTTTTTTGGAGCAGGCCAAAGGAACTGAGTCCATCCCCCTAGCCAAGGAGAGAGAAGGCAGGGGGGAGGCACGGGCACTGATTAGATGCAGAATAGAGAATAACAGCAGCAAACATCCCATGGAGGCTTCCTGTCATTGTGTAGCCAAAGGAGTCAGCGGAGGATAGACCTGCATAAACACTTAGGATACTTCCTTTGGCTCTCCAGCCCCAGCCAACGCCCAGCCCCAGCCCCCCTTGCAGAAATAAGTGGGAAGAAGGAGGGCAGGGAGTCGCTCAGCATCCATCTCACACCCTAATCTCCAAAGCTGCATGCTGCTGATTGTGAGGAATAAGAGCACAACTCCCCAACCACACACACAACACACCTATGGCAGGTGTCCATGCCTTGGTGGTCATGTCCAAATTAAATGGCTCCAACATGCTGTCGATGGTGCTACAAACATGGGAAATGCACGAAGGATTTGAGACTGTCTTTGATTTAGCAAGGAGGGAGCTCCTGGCCCCATTGAGCCCAGCACAGTGTACCCCCCAAAGCTTTGCTGGTGTCTCCCTTCTTAGATTGTCAGCAGGGCCAGCACAAGACCTCCTGGTACCTGGAGAGGTGTGCCAAATGCTGACCCCCCTCTTACCTGGTGATGTGCCAGCCTTTGCTCCTCCCACTCCCTGGATCGGAAAAGGGAGGGGGGATGGAGTGGAAGAGGAAGTGTGGAAGGGGAGCATGATGCTAGCCCACCACTCTCCTCCACACTTCCTCTTCCACCACCCCCCCTTTATCCAATTCAGATAACAGGAGGAGCAGCAGTGAAGTCAAGTGGGCAGATGGAGGGGGACCCCCCAATTTACTGTCTGAGGCAAACACGTTGGCCTTACAGGTGGGCTGGTCCTGATTGTGAGCCCCTTTTGGGGCTGGGAACGTTCCTCTTTTTCCTTTTGCTGTGTAAACGGTTTTCTTTGTGAACTTGTTTTGTTGAGACGGCGTCTGTTAGCATGCTTCACCATGACAAAAGTGTTGAGGAACACTTCTCAAGTGTTTGGAAGCTTCTCAAGTGTTGAGAAGCTCCCACTAACCGGCCTTTCATAGCCTTGGCTTGTAGCATACATGGACACCCCTAGATCTGTCGCTTCTCTTGCATCCCGGAACAAAACGTCAAGGCCCCCTGATCTCCTTCCCCAGCAGCTGGGCCTCTTTGTTGATGGAGTTACAGCCAGGGAAATGTCTTTAATTGCAAACGTGTTAATCCGGAAGTGGCTATGATTGATTCAGGCTCTGAGGTTATCTTGCTTCTTCATCCACTGCAGAAAACACTTTGCTCAGCATGGCAACAATAAGAAACATTTTACTGTACTGTACAGTACATTTTACTGTACTGCACAACAAAACTGGGTTCTCTGGCAAGTAATCAGAACAGCAGCCTGGAAAGCCAGTCAAGTTCAGATTCTACCAGCCCATAAGCACCTTGGTTTTGTTGTTGTTCAGTCATTAAGTTTTGTCCGACCCTTCGTGATCCCATGAACCATATCCTGCCAGGCCTTCCTGTCCTCCACTATCTTCCTGAGTTCGCTCATTTTCATGTTCGTTGCATCAGTGATGCTGTCTAACCATCTCATCCTTTGCCTTCCCCTTCTCCTTTTGCCTTCAATCTTTCCCAGCATCAGAGTCTTCTCCAGAGAGTCCTCTCTTCGCATTAGGTGGCCAAAATATTTGAGCTTCAGCCTCAGTACCTGTCCTTCCAGGGAACAGTCAGGGTTGATTTCATTTAGGATTGACTGATTTGATCTCCTAGCAGTCCAAGGGACTCTCAGGAGTCTTCTCCAGCACCACAGTTCGAAAGCATCTATTCTTCGGCGCTCAGCCTTCCTTATGGTCCAACTCTCGCAACCATACATTGCTACTGGGAACACCATCACCCTGACTATACGAACTTTTGTTGGCATGGTGATATCTCTGCTTTTTATTATGCTGTCTAAGTTTGCCATAGCTTTCCTTCCAAGGAGTAAGCGTCTTTTAATTTCATGGCTGCTGTCTCCATCTGCAGTGATCTTGGAACCCAAAAAAGTAAAATCTGTTACTGCTTCCATTTCCGCCCCTTCTATTTGACAGGAATTGATGGGACCAGATGCCATGATCTTAGTTTTATTAATGTTGAGCTTCAAGCCAACTTTTGCACTCTCCTCTTTCACCCTCATCAAGAGGCTCTTTAGTTCTTCTTCACTTTCTGCCATTAGGGTGGTATCGTCTGCATATCTGAGGTTGTTGATATTTCTCCCGGCAATCTTGATTCCGGCTTGCGATTCATTCAGCCCTGCATTTCTCATAATGTACTCTGCATATAAGTTAAATAGGCAGGGTGACAATATACAGCCTTGCCGTACTCCCTTCCCAATTTTGAACCAATCAGTTGTTCCATGGCCGGTTCGAACCGTTGCTTCTTGACCCGCATACAGGTTTCTCAGGAGACAGGTAAGGTGGTCTGGTACCCCCATCTCTTTAAGAATTTGCCACAGTTTGTTGTGATCCACACAATCAAAGGCTTTTGCATAGTCAATGAAGCAGAAGTAGGTTCTTTTTTGGAACTCTCGTGCTTTCTCCATGATCCAGCGCATGTTGGCAATTTGATCTGTAGTTCCTCTGCCCCCAACTGCTCAGTCGGACCCACACCAAGGGAGCCAATAGTTTTGAAATCAACTGACTGAGCATGACTGATGGCTCCCCTTAAGCTGGTTGTGATGGAAGAGGCAGTGCTCCCCCCTTTTCTGAAATTAAAAAATTTAATTTTTTAAATTAAAAACAGGACAGGCCTATCAGACTGATACTAACTGCTGTTAAGGGTGACTGCGTGGTCAGTTTCTACTAGCGATGTCATTTATTGCTTCTCTTCTTCACCTGCAACCGACAAGGTTTGAATAATCCACCAAATAAACTGGATGATCTTTGCCCCTCGGAAGATTAGTTCCATCAAACCCTGCAGATGCTCTGCGATCTTTGTTTTTTGCGATCTTTTGTCTCAGGGTAAATCAAGATCATCTGTGGTTTCCATTTCTTGGTTTCTCCTTCCTTTCACGACAACAGACCCCTCTGTAGTGCCAGTCCAAGACTCCTTGGTGTTACACAGAATCACACCAGCCACTGGCTCTACAGCTCCTCCTTGTCGTCCGACTCCTTGAATTTGAAAAGAAGGGAATGAAGCAGAAGTATGGAAGATAAAAGAGTGCTGGACTAGAGCGTCTCGGACAGTCCCTCACTCTCCTCTTGTCTGCACTTTCTCTTCCACTCTGTTCTGCCGCCTTCTCCAAATCCAGGGAGTGGGAAAATAAGGAGCCGTGGTGAGGGTGAGCAGACAGAAGCTTTATTGGGGGGGGGGGGATAGCTCCGCCACTCTGCTGTTCTTCCCAGTCTCTCTGCCAGAAAAGCTTCACCTTCCCAGCGGAAACCACTTTGCAAGATTTCCTTGCCTGGGTGTGTCTTTTTTTGTGTCGTGAATCCAGAGGGACAAAAGCACAAGGCTCAAACAGAGCCAAGGCATTGCTTCATGGAAGTGCTCCACGTTCTTTTTTAATCTTAGGGTGGAGGTGTGTGAAATAAAGATAGATGAGGGTTTGTTGGGGGGGGGGGAGGGTCCGCCTGTCAAAATGCTGTGCCTATTGTTTCAGCATGATTTGCATTGGCACGCCTGTAGTGTCGTCGTGGCTTTCATGGCGTGACGGATGGTTTATGTCCTTCGTTAGGTAATTTGCTTTGAGTGTCGAGTGAGGGTACAAGTGCAAGGCCGAGCACCAGTGGATTCCTGCTACGAAATGTTGTGGAGTCTCCCTCCTAGGCCCCTTCTCATGCAGGGGTTCAACCAGCCTAGAGCAGGAGTCTTGTCCTCTGTGTGGCTGGCTGGGGAGGGAAATGTCAGGAGTGGGGGGGGGGGGAGGCTAACAGCACAATCCTGCCTAAAGATACGCACCGCTGTATCCTATGTCGTTCCCGGGCTGCTCCAGGTCAGCCTGGGAGTACCTTGGGAGAAGGGGACGTTCGTCCCCTTCCCCAGGTGTAAGCTGGCCAGGACCCTATGGGCCTCCTCGGATGCAGCACGCCAGCTCTGAAGCTGGTGTGCATCCGAGGTGGCAGAGTAAGGCCGAACTGGGCTGGGTTCGGCCTCCCCCCGTCTTCAGCCCCTTTCCTGATTATTTTGAACTGGCTTGCAGTGTGCAGCGTCTCTCCTTTCCCAAGTGGGTTTGGCTCTGGAGACCAGCAGAAAAACTGCTGTCAACAGCAGGAGGGGGGGCGGAGGGAGGGTCAACTCCGGGCTAAGCAGCAAAACCAAATAGGAAGCAGCTCAGGTCCACCCAGGGTTTTAAATAGCACTGATAAAGGCCTAATTGGGTGGTAGGCTGCTAAACAATCCTGGGAAGGTCGTATTTTCTTTGTGATTAGTGCATTTTCTTAATCAGGAGGTGAGGGGTCCACGGCCCAGCTGCAGCTTGTCCACTTGGGTCACCACACAGCCTCCAGTATTCTCCGCCAAGGAAAACCGACAAACACTCGTCTCCAGGGCTGGTGCAGCCATGAAGACTACTACTGAGTCGCACTCCTCTCAGGTGGCACACAAGAGGGGCACCCAACCCCTATCTGTCTACTCGCCTGCATCTGCTGCTGCTGCTGCTGCTGCTGCTGCTGCTGCTCTCTGGATTTGAAAAGGATGTGTGGAGGAGAGGAGAGTGGTGGTGAGCGCGTCACAGTTGGACACTCAAACCCACTTCTCTCCTCTCTGCCCGGTTTCCTCGTGTGCTTCATTGAGTGAGCAGGAGTCGGAAGAGCAGGGGTGGCAGGAGGGGTGGAGGCCTCGCTCCTGACCACTGCCTCGGGTGACTGCCTCATTTGACTTCACTGAGGGGCTGGGCCTCCCCACTGTCAAGCAATTTCTAACTCCCATGCACCCAAAGTACCTAGTCACAGAGGAGGTTGCCCACTATCTCTGTATGCACTCTTTCTCTGGCCTAATCTCCTGCTAGGCAGCCTCCAGTCGCGTTAGGTAACTGCTCCCTCTCTGCAACTTGTGCAATACAGAGTTGTCTCCCCAAACAGGTTGTTGCTTAGTCGTTAAGTCGTGTCCGACCCTTTGTGATTCCATGAACCATATCCCGCCAGGCCTTTCTGTCTTCCACTATCTTTCTGAGTTCGCTCATTCTCATGTTCGTTGCATCGGTGATGCTGTCTAACCATCTCATCCTTTGCCTTCCCCTTCTCCTTTTGCCTTCAATCTTTCCCAGCATCAGAGTCTTCTCCAGAGACTCCTCTCTTCACATTAGGTGGCCAAAATATTTGCGTTTCAGCCTCAGTACCTGTCCTTCCAGGGAACAGTCAGGGTTGATTTCCTTTAGGATTGACCCCAAACAGGAGCGACTGGCTATTGTCTCTCTTTGTAGGTTGCTGTTCCAAGCTATTCTCTTCCCATTATTTCTCCCATTTTAACCCAAGAAAAAAAAAGAGGTGTGCTTCAATCCTCACAAGTTGTTCTAGGTCACAAATGGGGGGGGGGAGCCCTGTAACCTTTTTTCTAAGGCCTGCCCCCAACACTGCATTTTTCCCCTTCTGTTTATTTTTAACACAGCCAGGAAAACAAATGGTCCAACACGTATCTTTGCAAAGTTTTAATATGCAAGTAAAGAACAGTAAGTGTTGACGTCACCGTCACCGTTAGCTGCCCTGCGGTAAGCAAAGGAAGATCCTCTGTCCGTCATCACCCCCCAGGAAAGTTCAAGAAGAGTCGATTGCCCTCTGCTGGTGGAAAGGGTAAGTGCTTACAAATTTTAATTGTTTTATATTGGTAAAATTATGTAGAAGTGCCAGTTATTGTCCTAAAATTGCTGATTTGCCTGTCTGGCAATTCTGGCATGTGCCTGTCTGGCAATTCTTTGCCTTTTTATGGCACCAAAGATTTAGTCAAGAATTAAGTCTCTCTTTATTTTTATACATGGCATGACCACCTTTCTCCTGGCTGGGCTGTGTGGCCATCGCCACAAAAGTAAACCACATGTTACGTAATAAACCACTGTGGAGCTGTGAGCCTTGAGTTCTGCATATTGCAAATTGACTGGACCAGATTGCTCTGACATCTGCTAGCTGGCCTGTGGGACGAAAGCCTTCTCTACAATGAGTAACCACCGCCAATGGTCACTTCATAAAAGGTAAAGGTGACCCCTGACAATTAAGTCCAGCCGTGTCCGACTCTAGGGTGTGGTGCTCATCCCCATTTCAAAGCCGAAGAGCCAGCGTTGTCCGAAGACGCCTCCGTGGTCATGTGGCCAGCATGACTCTCCTTGCCGCAGCGCGTAGCATGCGGCTGGAACACGGAGCGCTGTTTACCTTCCCGCAAGCGGTACCTATTTATCTACCCGCATTGACATGCTTTGGAACTGCTAGGTTGGCAGGAGCTGGCCAAGCAACGAGCGCTCACCCCGTCGCAGGAATCGAACTGCCGACCTTTCGATCGACAGCTTATGGTTCAGCGGTTTAACCCACTGCGCCACCCGCTGGCTTCATACCTCCCAATATTTCGGAGAAGACACAAGGGACACTAATGTCATGTGCACTTCAGACACCCCTGTTCTCACATTAGCAATGCTGGAGCTTGATGGCATGCTGTGCATGCGATGGTGCCTTAGTGGTCACGCGCATGCATTTTTATGCCTGGGCATGCCTAAAGTCAGGGTACACCCACCTGGTACTTGGAAGGGGTGGTGGGAGGGAGCATGAAGGTAGGCAGCTCTAGAGCATATGGGCACATTTTTGGGGGGGCACACTCCAAACGCCCTAAAAAGCAAAATAGGATGATTTACCAGGGACAAGTACCCCAAATCGGGATGGCTGGAGGGCATGATGCAACCCTCTCTCTCCAGCCTTAACAGCCTGAGCTTCTGGATCTAGTGGGTGCTGCCAGGGTTGGCATCACCTTCTGGAGGTCCTCAGGCAGCACACGACTGGTACGCATGCTTACAAGGGAGCATCCATGCCACTCACTCAGGAGGCAGTGGCCATGTGCACGCATCTTGCAAGCTCCAGGCTCCCGGCTATTCTGGCACCACAGCACCCTGAAGGCCAGCACAGAGCCTTGCCTAAGGGCCCCCACAAGCTGCTGCAAAAAGGTGGGAAGAAGGCCCAGGCCTCTTCTTTCTCAGCACCACGGGGGGGGGGGGGGCTGAGATAGAAGCAGCCAGAAACTGCTGCCTTTCTGGTAAGACAGACATTTCCAAACAGCCAGGCCGGCAAGGGCAACCGTCTCTCGGTACAATCCTGTGGCAGCGCCCCAGCGGTGCTGAGAAAGGTGCAGGCAGGAAAGGCCAGAAGGAGTCACTCTGTCATCATCTCCCTTCTGCCGCCCTCCAGGAATGGCTTTTCTCAGAGGCTCTGTGACATCGCAGCGGCCTCTGAGGAATCCCAGTCGCCAAGGGGGAGGGCAGGAGAAAGCCAGGGTGGCGCCACTCGCTTGATTGAGTGACTCCTGTCCCCTGCTGGCTGCCAGGAGCTTCGGGGGGGGGGCTGGGAGGGCCCCCTGGGGACAATCCTCAGCCAGCACTTGATGCTGGTGCAAATTACCCCTCCACAGCTCTTGTTTGACAACTTCAACCTGGGTCGTCCGAGTGGCCCACAGATCACTTTCTGTTGCCGCTCAATGGCTTTCAGGCACACATTTCTCTCCCCCCCCCCCCCCCCGAATTTCAGGAATGCACGAAGCACTTTCACAGGCAAAACCTCAAACCTTGAAGAAGAGGTCCCTGGCCAGGCTAGTACACAATGCTCATCAGATCAGAATGCTTTCCATGCCAGGGCCGTGGGATGCTAGGGTGAAGAGGAAAAAGGGCGTCCTGGCAGGACGTCCTGACAGGTCAAGCCCCCGGACCTTCTCCCAGCAAGCCTAGACCTGGTGAGGGCACAGGGTTCAGCTACCTTGCTGAACCTATGTAGGTCTCTGTCTGGACAGAGCCTGGAGGAGTGACTGCTTGGAAACCCCCTTTAAGCCACCTTGAGTTCCATGATGGGAAGAAGTCTGTGTAAAAGAAGAAGAAATCATAGCCCCCCCCTCTCTTGCCCCCTTGCCCTTTCTCTGCTACTTTCAGAGGGTGGCTTGCACCCTATTTCCTGGAAGCAACAGGTGCCCTGGGGATCCCTGGAGTTCTTGAGAAGCTCACCAAGGGCCCTTCAATGAGACCAGCATGTTCTCTTCCACTGGGTTACAACCAGAGGTAGCTGGGAGATGGGCTGATCGGGCTACCCCAGCACACTGCTCAGCCTTGTTCCCTCTAGATACCCAACAATAACTCTGTGCCTGCAGCGTACTCCGAATCTCAACCGGATCACTTTTCCATGAGTGCCAATCCTTTATAAAACAAAACAAAAACAAAACAAAACAGGACGACATTCCAAATTCTGAACACAAAAACAACAGAGGAAAAAAGATACACACCTCAAAATTTGTGAAACTGTTCAGCTTGTACAAAACACACAAGTGCCACAGATGCCCCTGCTATGCATCTCGTTACCCTTTTGGTCAGGAGGGTGGGCACTGCCACATGGAACCATTGCCAACCAGTGGCGGAATGACCACGCCTCAGCAGCACCGAAGGTCTCTGGCATGGAAGCCGCCAGGGCTAGATCTGGCCCATCCACCGAGAACCTCTCCTGCGGAACACCATTTCAGTATGGAGCTGATAATCCCTCTGCATCTGTGCCTAGGGGTGGCATTCTCAAAAATCTGTAAAACGGGCATAATGACAATTTCTTTCCTCACAGTATTCTTGTGCAGATGAATGAGGTATGAATATATGGTCACTCAACAGCAGGTTATTAAACTAGCAGTGCAATTCCTATGCAAGTTCCCTCAGAAACTTGTGTTGCTTGTTTAGGGCTGCCTGCCTCCTAAGCAGAGCAAGACTAAGATTTAGGACACCTTCCACAGGTAAGGAAAAGAGAAGCTCTACTTGGAGCTAAAAAGGACATAAAGATAGCAGCTCCATAGCAGGCAGACATTCAGCAAGTGAAACCTTTCCTGGCCGCTTGTCATAGGGCTGCTAAAGAGACACTGGAGCTTCTCCAGAAAGAAAATGTCAACAGGCTTAAGCCAAAATAGTGCTGCATTTTCCTCCCTTCCACTGCAAGCAATCAAACCCCCCCCCCCCCACACACACACTTTTCCTCCCCACTCTGGATATCAAAAATTGCATATTTTAGAAGAAGTTATCCAAACCCAACTCAACGTTAAAATATTCATTTCCGTAAGAAAATAGCAGCCTTGCAGCATCAAATGGATTTCATGGAAATCCATGATGAGGGCCAGGCAGCGTCGTCGGTTGCAAGTCCATAAACAGCACAAGGGTTCCGTTTGAGTCATCGGAATCCACGCCAGTGCGTCAAGGCGGAGCGTGGAAGTACGGGACGGTGCCCAGGAAGGTCACTGCGCCACCTCTGCCGCGTCTGTGAAAGCCGACACTGCTTAGAAGTGACCCCTACCATGGGCAGCCCACACGGAATGGATCTGGGGCGCTATTAAAAGAAGCATATTAGGGTCTATCCATTCGAGGACACTCTCCTGTGCATAAAAAAAAGGTAAAGGTGACCCCTGACAATTAAGTTCCGTCGTGTCCGACTCTAGGGTGTGGTGTTCATCCCCATTTCAAAGCCAAAGAGCCAGCGTTGTCCGAAGACGCCTCTGTGGCCATGTGGCCGGCATGACTCTCCTTGCCGCAGCGCGTAGCATGCGGCTGGAACACGGAGCGCTGTTTACCTTCCCGCAAGTGGTACCTATTACCTATTTATCTACTCACATTAACATGCTTTGGAACTGCTAGGTTGGCAGGAGCTGGCCAAGCAATGAGAGCTCACCCCGTCGTGGATTCAAACTGCCAACCTTTCGATCGACAGCTCATGGTTCAGCGGTTTAACCCGCTGCACCACCCTCTGGCCTTCTCCTGTGCATGCCCAATGCAAATGAATAGGAGATGCGCAAAAGCATGGTTGCGCTCTTGCACATCTCTCACTTATGTCAACAGAACACAGGCAGCAGAATGTCCCAATGGATTGTGCCCCATGTCAATTAGGGGAAGCGTTAGGGGGCCACTGAGATTTTCCATTTGAAGAACCAAAATGTCTTGAGAATCTGGCCAGTGACCGCACCCCAGCCCCCTCCCCATCTCGATGTTCCAGCCTTTTCAGTTCTCTTCAACAGCACTTAGTTCAAACTAGACAGGCCGACAACATGCACATTTTTGATCTGGCAAAAGTGTCTCCACTGTTGTATCAGTGCGATAGAGGGAGACGAACCAGTCCGAAATCCAACTTTGGGAGTGCAGCTCCTGGAGCAGTTGCACAGGTGCAGAGATTCTGGGCTGAGTAGGTGGCCAACCATCTGCTACCTCCATCTACCAGCATTTCCAAAACCAGGATGCAGATGCACATTGACAACAAAATTCAAACCAGTTTCAAACTAGCCTGAGCAAAAGGATTCCCCCCCCACCTCCACCCGCTGCACAAGAGTCGTGAAAATGGTAGTGCTGTTTTAGATAGAGATGTCAGTCTCTAGCCCCATCACAGCACAGGTATGAGCTCCTTGTTCTGGAGCTGGGAGAGTTAAAGCACAATAGCACAGACATGGTTCAAATCTTAACAGCCTGCTACCAGACTGCCCTCTGCTGGCCCAGTTTTGCCTTCTTTCTTCGGTTGCACGGTCTGCAGCGCAGATAAAAGTTTTTGATAGGCTATAGCAGGGTGATTCTCTGGGGTATGAAAAGGATGCGGAATAGACAAAATGCATGGCAGAGCAGTAAAAAGGGTTCTTCATAGGGAGACTGGAAAAAAAAACTGGGAGCTCCCAACTAATTCTCCAGGAAAATTATCCTGGTGTCCTTGTAGACACAAGATTGAGACCTGGGTGATAACATTCTGCTTTGACGTGGCAGTTGCAAAGAACAATTGTTCTTGAACAGTGTCCACCATTGAGCCCCACAACAATGTTCAGTCTCAGCAAGACAGGGCAGGAACTGAAGGAATCCTGTCCAGGCCTCAATCTCAAAAAATATGCTGCGCCTCCAAGAATAAGGAACAGGCTCATTGGAGCAGGCCAGACAATCCTACATAGCTCTCCGTCTCTGGGAAGCTCAGAAGTAGGACACGGTGGTGAAAACCATCCCTGTTTGTCTCCACGATCTGGTAATCACAGGTAGACTGCCCCTGAATATGAAGGCTCTACGTTCTATAAGGGAGGGAGGCACTCAACCGCTTGCTTCAACTCCTTGCTCCTGCGGCTTTTAGGCTAGGAGAGGTGGGACATGCAAATTTTTCAACGGGAATTTGGCCTTTCCTCAGAATCTGCTTTGGCCCCCTTTCTTCTCTCGACATATTAGCATACAGTACCATCTGGTGGTGATCCACCCTCAAAGCTCCCAAGGTCTGCAAATGGACTGCAAATTCCATCATCTTGGAATTCTCTTTTTTCCTGGAGGTCTCCCTTCCTTGATGGACACTATACAAAACCAGCTCACATTTGGGGTTCCCAAGCGGTCGGTTCCCCAGCTGGATCTTTCTCCTGCTTGGGCTCCTGGAGGTTCAGCAGGAGAAGAGCCCCCACAGAGACCGTCTTGAGACTCAGCATGCTGACGGCAGCGTCCTGCTGAACGGCCCCCCCTGAGCTTTGCAAACAGGGGGCCCATTCTGAAGGGTTCTCTGCCGGCTCGCTCTTCAGCGCATGGATGCGCTGGTGCTTGATCAGGTTGGCGCTTTGGCTGAAGGTCCTGTCGCAGTGGGAGCATTTAAATGGCCCCTCCCCCATATGGATGCGACGGTGTCTGATCAACGTGGAGCCCCGGCGGAAGGTTTTGTCGCAGTGCGGGCACTGGTAGGGCTTCTCTCCGTCGTGCAGTCGCTGGTGGCGCATGTATTCCTGCCTGCAGGTGAAGGTGGAATCGCACGAAGCGCAGGGGTAGGGCTGCTCCCCAGTGTGGATTCTCTGGTGCCAAATGAATTCTTGCTTGTATCGGAAACTCTTATCACAGCCGGGGCACTTGTAGATCTTCTCTCCGGCGTGGCTTCTCTGGTGCCAGGTGAACTCTTGCTTGAACCGGAAGCTCTTCTCGCACTCGGAGCACTTGTAAGGCCGGTCCCCGACGTGGGCTCTCTGGTGCCACATGAACTCCTGCTTAAACCGGAAGCTCTTCTCGCACTCGGAGCACTTGTAAGGCCGCTCGACAGAGTGAGTTTTCAGGTGCCACGTCAGCTCTTGCTTGAAGCGGAAGTTCTTCTTGCATGCCCCACATTTGTGGGGCCACTCGGCTGTATGGGTGCGCTGGTGCCACATGACCTCCTGCTTGTGCCGAAAGACTTTCTCGCACTCGGAGCACTTGTAGATCTTCTCCCCGGCATGGGCTTTCTGGTGCCAGGTGTACTCATGCATGTACCGGAAGCTCTTGTCGCACTTGCCACACTTGAAGGGCCTCTCCTCTTTGGGGACTCGCTGGCGGAGACTGAGAGCAGAACAATGCGCGCATGCGCAGGCCTGCACGCCCATGTGGCTTTGTTGATCCGCGACAGCAGGTGGGCTCTTCACATTGCTGCTCTCACACTGGGGACAGACTTGTGTGACCTCACCTGTGGGTGCCACAGAGGGGACTCTGCAAGCAGAACGGGCCGGGAAGCATTGCTGACACTGGGTGCAGATCAGCAGCATCTCCTCGTGGGTGTTGGGTTGAGAAACGGTGACCTCTACAGGCCAGAAACTGCTTCCCGGCGGGGCACCTGCATGCCCCATGCGAAAGTCCAGGGGTGTGTCCCGCTCACCGGCCACAGCGCCGTTTGGCCACCTGAGCTGCGTAGCCCACGGAGGCAGTGCACTCAGGACAGCAGGGGTGCCGAGCTGTCCCCCTGACCAGGTAGACAATTCGTAGACACGTCCATTGTTCATGCTCCCCACCGAGGCCTCCAGGCGCACCTCGCAGCATGACAATCCCTCTAGGTTTCCCTCCAGACAGGACTCCTTCTTAATCCAGACCCGGCCATCTGCTGCAACAGAAGACAAAATCTAAACATTATACCTGAACAAGAAAGAGAGGGTCAACAAGTTGGTGGCCGAATACACTGGTCTACAAAAAACATTTTTTTTTCCTGGCCTGGACTTTTGCAGCTGTTTTAGACTAATTTCAGGGTGCCGATTCCAAATCTGATCTCAGATTTGCTCTATCACATCTCGTTTTTATGCTATCGGCATACCACATTTTCATTGATTTTACCCGAAATTCTCTCTCTCTCTCTCTCTCTCTCTCTCTCTCTCTCTCTCTCTCTCTCACACACACACACACACACACACACACACACACACACACACACACACACACACACACACACACACACACAGAGTTAAATAAGACATTTTTTCACATTTAAAATTGTGTTAGTACTTTTTTACTTAACGATTAATTAATTAATTGATTGATTAATCCAATCAATTGGCAAGTTAATTAGCAGGGGGTACTTTAGAAAATTGGACCGTGATAAGGGGGTACCCAGTCAACACACTTTTTCTGGCATAAGGTATTCCAATGGTTTTAAGGTAATTTTGGGGCGCCGATTCCAAATCTGGCATCAGGTTTGCCATCATGAAAATGGGGTATGCCAATAGCATAAAAACGAGATGTGATAGAGCAAATCTGAGATCAGATTTGGAATCAGCACCCTTAAATTAGTCTAAAACAGCTGCAAAAGTCCAGGCCAGAAAAAAAATGTAGACCACTGCAAATTTGCTGTTTTTCATTGATTTTATCAAATGCAATAATTGATATCTCAAAACCCTGCTGTGATAGACAAAAACTGATGCCAGATTTGGAATCAGCGCCCCAAAATTACCTTAAAACCATTGGAATACCTTATGCCAGAAAACGTGTGTTGACCAGTGTTATCAGGTTCCATTTGGGTCAAGAGGGACTCTGCACAATGGCCACCCCACAGCGGTCCCTGCTCCAGATACTTTTCTCTTTAGAAGTTAGAGTCTTCCTCTTATACTCCATTCCCCACTTTCTTTTCAGATTGAGGGGGTGGGAGGAGAAGGGGCAGTGGAGGTGGGTGCAAGTCCCCCCTGCTCGCTAATCTGCTAACTCTGGCAACCGCCTCAGCCAGCTTTATGGATTGGCTGCCCTGGGGATGCAACTTCTGTTGCCGTAGCAGCAAATCGAAAGCTTAATCTAGAGCTGCCGATCCACTGAAAGTGTTTTCTTCTACAATTGATTACCTATTTGGCTCTCAAGCAATGGATGAATTGATTCAATATATTTGCATACTGCAAAGCAAGCACTTTTAAAGGAGCCTGAAGGAAGGAAGAAATCCATTTCTCTGAAGCCTGCGATAACATTTCACAAACATAAACACTTATTGTTAGGAGTCCAGGCCATGTTGGATACCCCCCCCCCCCCGCCCAACAAATACTGGGGATATGGAATGTGGAATATTCTCCCATTGTAGTTAGCACGCCAGATTTGATGGTTTTCCTTGCCCTCTATGGCTGCCAGGAGTATTTTTTTAAAAAATGTGGGCGTTTCTGAAGATGCGTCTCCAACATCTTCACGTCTGGTTTGGCCTCGAGGCTGAATGTCTTTGGAGCAATCAGAAAAATTGATCAGATCAGAATTTGGAAAGGTTTCTGTTTGACCCACAAGTTGTTTCCTTGACCTCACACAACTGTCACAGCCAACACAGAATCAGATGCAGTTGCAAAATGGCTATTAAACAGGCCGGGGTTAGATTGGTTTTTTACTATTTTTATATATATATATATATTTACAATTGGGTGCTTTTCAACCTGTTTAGGAGTTGCCTTGGGACAGTCCTGATGAGAAAGGTGAGATATACATCTTTTAAAATAATATTTTTTTAAACATCCAAATATATGGATTGGGAGCTCGTTACTTACAAGAGAAGTCCTGGCTTGACACCTCCCTTGTCTTTGGGTGCTGGAATCTCCCGACAACGCATGGCTCTTCCCCTCTCTCGATTCGTGAGATGATGTCAGGCTTGCAGGCAGCAATGCCTAGTGGGAGGAAGCAGAGAATAACACAGCACTTAATTCTTGAAGCAATACCATTGTGCCCGAACCCCCTCATTTTTCAATAATTCTGTTCCCCGGTCCTTTAGCTTCCAGCAGAGAAACTGGGGGTTTTTTTGGGGGGGGAGGGTCCCTGAACAAATTATTTCCTAGCTCCTTTTAGGGGGAGAGATGGGGTGCAAGAAACTCACCCTTCCCCATGAAGACATTTTGCAAGTCTTATAAAACCCGTTTGGCTCTGCTCATAATTACTTGGGTGCTCTGCCCACATTTCATGGGGCAATTCATGGGGCAATTCATGGAGCAAAGGCAACCCGCAAGCTCCCAACAGCTACCTAGCGAAAGCAACGCCTCATAGTTGTCCCTCATCACGTCTTTGTAGAGGTCCTTCTGCCACTCCGCCAGACTCTCCCACTCCTCCGGGGTAAAATAAACTGCCACTTCGTCGAAAGTCACAGGATCCTGAAAGAGGAGCAAAACTGTGGGGAACAACTGCTTCCAATCTGCTCCCCTTGGGGCTGCCCGACTCCGAGATTCCTTCCAAGCAAGCTGGGGTAAGGATGTGAGAATTTCCTCTGTTTGAGCTATCATGTTTCCGACTTTGCGTAACTCATTCTGCAACCTTCAGAATTTTACATTCTTTATTCTCATTCCAGAGAGGGGCAAAGAGAAACACAGGGCACCGAAAACTTGATCTACCCCCCACCCACCCACCCATCCCAGCGTCTAAGATTTTAGGAGATATTGCTCAGATGCTTTCAAGGATATCTTCATAAGACCTAGAAACTTGACTTTTTAAAACGAGAGCTGGCAGACTTGCGCAGCTGAATTGAGCTTCTCATTCTGCACTCCACCAGAATGCATGGTGTACACACACAGCCAGCCAGGACCATCCCAAGACCTCTGGTGCTCGAGGGGGTGCATCAAATGCCCCTCCCTACCCAGGATGTGCTAAGCACTCTAGCGGCTAGATTAATTAACTGCAGACTTATTAATTAATTAACAATTAATTAACTGCTGATGGGGCAAATAAGGGGCAGGGCTTGGCGTACCCCCAGCATGTGGTCCACGTACCCCTAGGGGTACGCGAACCACAGGTTGAGAACCCCTGCTCTAGCCTACTGCTCTTCTCTCCTTCATACTTCCTCTTGTACTATATTCTCCTTGTCCTTTTCAAACCCAGGGATCAGGGGAAGGAGTGACCGAGGCAGGCAGCAGGTGCCCCTCTACCAATCTGTGGCCTGAGGCGACTGCCTCAACTGGCCTCATGAATGGGCCGGCCCTGCTCAGACAGCCTGGCTTAAGGCATTCCTTGCAGCCTCCTACAAAGCTCTAAGTGAAGCTCGGTCCCCTCCTAATATAGCGTGCATAGCAACCCAATAGCAAAGCAGCCCCAGATGGACATCTGCTTACAGACGAAAGGCTACAAAAGCTTCTATTCTTAGTATTTTCTGTGGGAAAAGTGTTGGAAGAGTGGCTAATGTGTGAAGCACATCTATACAATGGCCCACTTCTGTGGTGGAGCAAAGGGAGGATTTAGTTTAGCGCCTCTGCAAATTCTAAAAAACGGAGACCAGGCCATGGGTGGGTGACCTTTAATTGACTAAACAAATGCCCCAACCATTTGATGGCACCACATTCCAAACGCAGGGCTTGGGAGGGAGCACAATTGATTTGGCACATTTGACTTGAATCTTACAATTCATTGCAATAGGCCAAAAGGGGAAGGTCCAATCAATTAATTCCCGCAGGAAGCTGGCATTTTTGCAGACGTCAAACATTTTCCTGCTCCATTTTCTTGCACGGATTCTGCGTCCATGCTCTCCGATTCACTTAGCACCGATTCAAGTACAGCTTTTGAGCATTGTCCCAACCACCCTTTAGGGTGCATTTGTGCAAATCAGGATCCGAGCATATGCACACGTACCTGGGGCAACAGCTCCACTGGGCTCAGACTTAATTCCAAGTAAGCGTGCAGAGGGCTGGGCCAGAAAGGGTGGGCCCCATTATGTTACGGATTTTCGTGGGGGGGGGGAACTTTTCCACCTTTTCTTTCCCTGCCAACACCTGCAGTAGCACATCTAGAGGTTGTCATTCCCCCCCCCTCCAGAAGAACACCCCTTGGAATGACAAGTAGATCTGCCCCATGAATTACAACCCAGCAGGAAATTCACCGCACTGCAAGGCTTGAGATTTCCTATTCATCTCACTTCCCAGTTTTCATTCGTGAATAGAAAGTTGGGGAAAGGTGGATTTTCCTCTGCTATTCCAGGGCTGAGTCTCAAAACCCCAAACGGCTCCGGTTTAGTTAAGCACGATTCCAAGGAAGCCCAGGACTGAGACTGTAAGCTCCTCGGGGCATGAACCGGTCAGTCTCCAGGATAGAAAATGACAAATAACAATAAAATGACAAGAGGAGAGGTGATGATGGGCACCAATTTAGAGCAAGAGTCTCCTACCCGCAGCGTCAAGGCAGTGGTGGCCGCAGCCATCTCTCGCTCCGACACTCCTCCGAACACGACTGGCGAAGGCGTGGTCCTTTCCCTGAAAATAGGGTTGTGGGGGGGGGGAGGTTGTCAGTGTTGCGACCGCCTACGGCTGTCCAGTTCCCCCTTTGCAGGCAATAGTTCTGTGGCAGAGGCAGGCACAAAGAGGAACGCTCCGACTGCAGCTCCGATGCCTGCCAGGAGTGGGGAAGAAAGAAAAGAAGAGGAAAAAAAGAGAATTCAGGCAAGGAGGGGGTGCGGTGGGGTGGGGTTAAAAAGGAGTACAGTTTGACACCAGGCAGGACTGCCAATTCCAAGTTCCCCCCCAAAAAGGGCCGAGTGGCTTTGAATAAATTTGCATGAGCCTTATGCAAAATAATAGCCCTTTGCTGTGGAGAAGGGGGGGGGAAATAAATAAATAACACTCATTTGCATGAAGGGAATGCAAAATGGCTCTCGGTGCTCCATCATGTGCTTTCCTTTCCCCCCCTCACCCAAACAGGCAGCAGCAGCGCTTCATTTGCATGGAAATGCAATGGGGAGGCAATTTCCTGGCAGGCAGCCTCACTGCAGGGATGCCGGTCCTGGCTCTGCTACTTCCCAACATGGTGTCAGCGGGACTCCAGACCCGGTCAAGGAGCAGACCCTGGAATCCGCTTCTTTGGATCCCGGGGCCTATGGGCAAATTCACATGTGCGTGTGTGCAAGCTTTGCTCCAGGATTTGCTCAAGCAATGTGCCACATTGTGTGAATAGGCCGCCACAGAGACAGAACACTCCATGGGTGGCTTTCATATCGCCTCCAACACAACACTCCTCAGTGGGGCTGCTTCACACACATCCCGCTACAATGCGTCAAGTGGGAAGACTGATCATGCACATGGTGCTGTCAATTAGCGTTCAGACCAGACACATGCTCCGTTCTGATAAATCGGGGAGTGCTCCTCTGGGCATGTGCAGAATGCCGTCACCTTACCGCTGAGTAAGTGCGTCGAGACCGCACACTTCTGGGACTGAGGGAAGGGCTTCCAGGCCAAACTGAGCCCCTGCACCCATCTCCTCTTTGCCCCCTAACTGACAAGCAGCCCTTTGCGCACACACCCAGCGACGTGGGAGCCGCAGCCGATTCCCTGTGCTGCAGTTCTCAAATGGGCGAGGCTCATTGCATTGGTCTTTCCCACCCAAGCTGAAGGGTATATTAGCATCCCAAAGGAGGCTGCCTTCTACCCGAGTCAGACCCTTGCTCCAGCTGCACCAGTACTGTCAGCACAAACTGGCAGCAGTTCTCCAAGTTTTCAAAGAGGAACATTTCTCTGCCCTACCTGGAAATACTAGCAGGGATCTGTCTGCCTGCAAAGCAGATACTCTTCCTTCTCTTTCTGCCCATTGCTTCTTGGAGAAAGAAGACGACTTCATCATAGCGAGTCATCAGCTCCAAAGGACCAGACCACCAAAGGATGACTGCAGCAATCCCATGAACACACAAAGGCCCTTGGTCTACAAAAGTCAGCACTTCTTCACAGCCTGGAAATAAACAGCTAGTGGCACCTCTCCAGATAAAGCTTAAATTACAAGGCATAGCTGCTGCTGCAAGAGCCATTCAAAAAGTTGGCAACTCTACTAAGTTTATTTGGGAGCCCACCTTAGTCACTGGCTCTTTGGGGGGGGGGGGTAGGGAGGAAAGCGATCTTGATGTTAAGAGAGCATCAAAGCACCTGAACAGGAAGTCCCCTTTTGAAAACGGGCCTCTCACAACAGCAAGCTCAAAAGCCAGGCCCTGGCGTCCTGCTCCCTGATGCAAATTTTATGCAAACAGCATGAGCAATGTGCAGATTAAACATGCAAATGAGCCGCAGCCCTCTGGCTCCCGAAACGTTTCCATGGCGGCTCTCCATGCAAAGCACACACTGGTCATGGGGCTCTGAAAGGGGCACCGATCAGACGGGGAAGGCGAGGTCCCAGTCGGTCCCTCCGGTGGTGTTTGGGAGAGGGAGGGCCTGGTGTCTCCTCACCCGTGTGTGTGGGGGGAAGCATTCAAGACCCTCACCCTGCCTGAAGTTGGAAGGGGTTCAATTCAGAATTCTACCACACATTTTGCATCAGGTGTATGTGACCTTTGTCATTGTTAGTGACCTGACTGTTAGTCTTAGTGACCTGACAAGGGGGATGGGTGGAGGTGTGTATGTGTGCCGTGCATGTGTGTGTGTGCACCCACATGTGGGGATTCCTCGTTTGTGTAGACAAGGCTACACAAGGCTGCGCCTCTTGAGCAAACAACCTGTGATCACAACCTCTGCATTTTGATTGAAGAAGGAACACCAGCGCATCTGTCCTGATTGAGGGGGGTACGTCTGCCTTGGACTTGTGTCCCTGCAGATGACAGGTCTATGCAGGATGGAATACCGTGCACATGGTAGCATAGGTAAAGGTATCCCTTGAGAATTAAGTCCAGTCGTGTCCGACTCTAGGGAGCGGTGCTCATCTCCGTTTCAAAGCTGAAGAGCCAGCGCTGTCCAAAGACATTTCCAAAAAGAAAAAAACCACCAATCGTCCCCACACATAGGAAGCTAGCATGTCAGGGAGAAGGGGGAGGAGCTTCCCAGCATGCAAGGCCCTTACCGGAGTAGATAACACTGTAATTGCAAACTGAGACCTCCTTCACTTTTTCCGTGGGCACGCTGGCACACAATGCCTCGTCAGTCCTCTTCCTCCACTGTTAATTCAAATTATTTAAGTACAGTATGTACTGTATTTAAGTACTGCATGATCATGTATTCCTGCTTACTCCTGACTCCATTTCCCTCCACTGTGCCTTCCCTTCTGTCAATACTTAAATTGTAAGCCCCCCAGGGCAGGGTCCTGTCCTGACCTCTCATTGCGTGTAAAGTGCCATGTTGATTGATGGTGCTATACAAACAAACTTTGAATGAGCAAAGCACTTCACATTTTCCTCCAATAATCCTTACAACAGCCCTGCCGGGTAGGTCAGGATTATTATGCCCATATTGCAGATGGGGAAGACTGAGAGCAGAAGCGTCGCTCCGGTAGGGGCGGGGCTGTAAGTATCGCTGCGGTCATAGTCTCTTTACCGAGCGAGGAGGAGGCAGCCCCGCCCCCTCACTGTCCGAGCCAGTCCCCTACAGAGAAACCGGCAGGGAAGAGACCCTGCCTGCTGCTTTCTCCGTAGGGGACTGGCTCGGACAGTGAGGGGGCGGGGCTGCCTCCTCCTCGCTCGGTAAAGAGACTATGATCGCAGCGATACTTACAGCCCCGCCCCTACCGGAGCGACGCTTCTGACTGAGAGGGAGTGGCTATACTACTCCAGCTCTTATCGGGATTCCCCACAGGCCTATTGCGAGTCCATCCTGCATCATAAGAGATCAGTGTGTCTACACTCACACAGGTGTGCTTGCAAGCAAGACCGTTTGCTCTGCAAGTCTTTGTCACATGAAGGGCGATCCTAGTCCTTTGCACTCAGAGAAGTCCCATTGGGATCAACCAGACTTTCTCCCTTGGACTGCAGTCTCTTAACAATAAGGCCGCCATCCTAGAGAGGTATGGGTTTGGTTGGCCAGTGTGGGACGCTGGACTGCTCTCCAGCAGAGCTCCTTTCATGGTCTTATAGGCGAACTAAATGGAGCCTCCATGTTCAGGCATAGTCTACCTCTGAATAGTGAAGCTGGGACCAAACAACATAGGAGAGCCATTTTCTCACCCTGCTTTGGGGCTTCCTATTGGGTCGTCTGATTGGCCGCTGCAGGAAATGGGCTACTAGACGGGATGGAGTTCTGGTCTGTTCCAGCAGGGACCTCTTTAGGTACCCGCTGCTGTGACTCAACTAGAATACAGTATTTCTTTCTTTGCATTACATACACTTCTCAGTCAGTTGGCCTCATGGATGAGCCGGTGCCCCTAAGTAGATAAGATTTTTCTCTCCTGGGAGTAAATCTCACTGAACATAGCTGTGTTTACTTCTGAGTAAACATGCCTAGGATCATGTTGTATTTTTTTAAGAGACTCACTTTATTAAGAAATGGCCTCCTTTATTTTATTTATTTATTTATTTATTTATTTTTCACATTTTTATACCACCCTTCCTCCAAGGAGCTCAGAGTGGTGTACATATTTCCTCCCCTCCTTTTGTCCTCACAACAACCCTGTGAGGTAGGTGGGGCTGAGAGATAGCGACTGGCCCAAGGTCACCCAAGAAGCTTCGTGGCTGATTTGAACCTGGATTTTCCAGGTCTAAGTCCGACTCCCAAACCACTACACCATCCTGGCTCACAGGATGGCTTTACAGGACTGGTTTTCACGTACTGCCTTTCTATAGACTTACCAGAACTCCAACCGGGACAGAGTGCTAGACCTTTAGGAGAAGGAATATGGGCAGGTGTAGCTTGTTAAACCCTTAGAGCACAATCCTAGGCATGTCTACTCAGAAGCAAGCCCCACTGAACACAATGGGGCTTGCTTCTGAGTAGACATGCCTAGGATTGTGCTCTAAGGTTTAACAAGCTACACCTGCCCACATTCCTTCTCCTAAAGGTCTAGCACTCTGTCCCGGTTGGAGTTCTGGTAAGCCTACCTTTCTATAGCATCCCAATATCACATTTCAAAAACTGGGATGCAATTTTCACTTTTAAATCTAAAAGCACTTGCAAATCAAGGGGGTTCGTTCTTCTCCTCACCCCACCCACTGCCACTTTTTTTTATCTATTTGCATTTTGTTACGGAGGAGACATTGAGATTGTTGTGCGTTTTGCCAAATAAAATAAAATAAAAGTTTTCCTTAAAAAAATCAGATTATTATTTTTCTTCTTCTACCTGAGAATAAGCATCTTTTCTTTTTTCCACCAGATTTCAGGAAGTCTTGAGTGGGCTGCCCATGCTTTGAAAGTAATCCAGTCAAGCTCCTTGACATTTTTTGGCCTCAAGGCTGCGATTCTATACACACTTACTTGAGAGTAAGTTTTTCAGCGACTTCACTTACCTATATTGGAGCAATTACAAGTTGGGACATAGGTAGGCTGAGCTGACCTGGATCTATGCTCGAGAACGACTTACCCACGAGTATTCCCATTGTGCGAACAATGTGCGAATTGTGCATACAAAAGTCCGTGCAGGGATCAGGACCGGTTACAGTTCACAAGCCGCAAAGGCGCCTCTGGCGTCCGTTTCCTCCTCAGCTTTGCAAACCGGCAGCTCCAGGACAGAGAAGAGATAATGTTCCGACACAGCACTGTTGTGAATCCGAATCCGGATCCGAGAACGATGCGAATTAAAAATAACTAAGTGCGCTGGTCATGATCGGACAGCTCCTTTGCAACGCTCCGTCTTCCCGACAGTGCAGTTCAGAGTGAAAAGGCTACAGGAGTTGTTTCCTAGGCACAGGGATTTAACCCCTTCGTCTCCGGCTGCAATCCGGAAGGAGAAGAGATACACACATCGCCACCCCCTGGCTGGATCCTGGCTGAATTTTAAGAACGGCGAGCCGAGCGCCCGTCTAGATGGGGGGGGGAGAGAGTTACCGGCTCGGGGAACCTCAGGCGGGTGGACCTGCCCTACAGGTGAATCTTGTCTTGCCCTAGATTGAAACGTGATCCCACGACGAGAATTGCTGCAGGCCCAGCTGCTGTTAAAAGCGCAGTCAATGAATAGAGCCTGGGTTCTTCTAGAAAGGAAAAGGAGCCTGGCTGATCCGAATCCACAAAAATGTAATTCCAAAGGGCGTTTTCTTGCTCAATAATTTTAAATGCAGTTTGAAAATGCACAGAAGAAGGGGGGGCACCTTGCTGTGTGTATGGTGCTATGCGGAGAAAATGTGTATTTGTGGAACCTTGTCTGCTGTCAGGGCATCTGAGAGGGGGTAATTTGTACCCGGGCCCAGGGCTAAAAATGGGTCAAAAAGGGGGCCCTGGAGCAAAAAGGGGGACCCAGGAGCTAAATTCATATGTAGAGAAGGGGCCCAAAAGAAACTTTGTACCCCCTGATAAAATTCCTCTGAATGGCCTTGGCTGCTGTATGGAACACACACACACGTCATTTATCAGCAGAGTTTTATTCAAACCCCCCCCCCACACACACACACTCTTGACTCCGCAGCAGTCAAGAGAAGGCCGAGCATGACTGCAAAGACTTCACACAAAGGCAGGGGTGAGAAGAAGAGCCTTCTTGGTAGTGGCTCCCAGTATGTGAATTCCTTTCTATGTGAATTATGATCAGCCCCCTCTCTGGACACTTTCTGACAGTGCATGAAAACTTTGTTTAAAATTTCAAATGGTTTTTGGTGAGATAAATAGGTACCGCTTGCGGGAAGGTAAACAGCGCTCCCTGTTCCAGCTGCATGCTACGCGCTGCGGCAAGGAGAGTCATGCCGACCACATGACCACGGAGGCGTCTTCGGACAACGCTGGCTCTTCGGCTTTGAAATGGGGATGAGCACCACACCCTAGAGTCCGACATGACTGGACTTAATTGTCAGGGGATACCTTTACCTTTAGAGTGGGGGTGGGACATTTTGACAGCTGATATGGGGGGGGCGGGCCTGCCTGACTATTTTATCTGCTGTTTGCCGATACTTTTATGCTTCAATCTTTCCGTCTTTAGGCCACTGTGGTTTTCGAGTATGTTTTAATCTTATTGTAAACCGCCTTGAGCGCCAGCAGCTTTTATAGCCTGGGGAAAGGCGGTATAGTCTAATATAGAAATCTTCTAAATCTTCCAGGTCAGGTGGTGGTACTGGTGTGTATTGCAAGCAAAGCAATACAGACCCCAACCTCTGCTGTTTCTTTATCGATGTGCATAACCCTTAGGCAGCATTCGTCCTAAGAATACCAGCTTCCCAGCCGCAGCAAAGGGGGTCTGTGAGTAACAGCACAAAATGAAGCTATACTGATATTTCCGGTTCCCAACTAAATGTGTGGGGGAACGAACACAAAGCAATAGGTCGGGGCATCACAGGAATTTAGAGGGGAGCGTCCCCTTCTGCAGCATTTATGTTCTTGCCCCGTAGACATGCGGTGTTCATAATCCAAATCGGAAGTGCTGACTGTGTGTATCTCTTGCCTTTTTCCTATCTCTATGATCCACAAGGCAGCCCTGAAAATTGCGACTCGGAGACGTGTCAAACGATCCACCCTCCTGGTTTTCTCTCTTGCTCAGGGGATGACGCCAGTTCATAGGGCAAGGGGCAACTCCCCAAGACCCGCCCCCTCTCCGTTAACCTATTCGTTGCTGCAGCCACGTAGTTTTCTCCATTAGTACTGTAATTTCTTTGGCTTTCTCTCCTGTAGCACTGCCGCAACAAGATTTGCTTTGGAAATTTCTCAACGAGTCTTAATGGTTTTTGCGCTTTCTCCTCTGTCTTCTTTGGACACTCCTTCTTCCTTCCTCGGATTTAAGGATGCCAACTTTTCAAATAGTCTCCGTCTCGGCTCCTGCGCTTCTTAATCGCAACCTGCTCTACCAATGTTGGCAGATAATACAGTAAGGCTAGTCTCAGCAAATCAAACTGCCGTTGAAGACACGGAAGCACAGTGTTGGTTGGCTTTCTTCTGGTTAGTTGGCAGCCCTTGCAAGAAGGTCCATCACCAGAATCTCTCTATAGCTTTGAGTTTGGGGATGGGTGCGTGCAGCTGGAGGATAGAAAGCAGATGACCTTTCCAATCCTTCCCAAGTAAGTTTGCCAACCAACCCCTGCTGCTCCTCTGCCTTTAACAGCTGCGTGATCGGCAGAATTTCCGTGGTAGTAATTATTTCTCTGCTTAAAAAACCCTCCATCAAAAGCACAGGAACCGACAAGGCCCGTCATTAAATCTTTGGTCAGTGGGCAATTCTACTTGCTTGCACCGTCGATGTGTTTTTTTTTTAAATGTCTGTTAATTTTAAATGAAACTCTGCGAAAGTAGATGCCCCTCCTTCTATTTGTTGGTTGTAAACCCCCATCATGGCCTGTTTATAGCATCCGTTCGCGTTTGCGGGTGAATTTCGTCCTGCAGAGAGGAAAGGGTTAACTTTGCAAACCCGCTCGGCAGACATGTTGGCAGCTGGGGAAACAGCGGCTTCTTTGCGTGTTCGTCGGAGAGGTAAGATGAAGCGTGTCCTCGCGGGTTGCATTTCAGGGATGCAGCCAGGCGCGTTTGTACAGCACAGCAGTGACTCCGTCCTTTGCCCCGAGCAACACAGAAATGCAACCGGTCCTTGCAGCTGAACTGGAAGCACAAGTCCCCCGCGTCTTGGCTCCGGCTTCTTCCCTTCTCCTAGTCCTAGCTGTAGCCTCCGGGTGTCGTGTCATTGTAAACTCCTCGCGGCACGGGCTTGTCTTGTTGTCTGGAAGTAGCGTACACGCGTTGATGGTGCTATAGCTAGAGAATTACTTAGGCTTACCAGATCTCCAACCGGGACAGAGTGCTAGACCTTTAGGAGTAGGAATGTGGGCAGGTGTAGCTTGTTAAATCTTAGAGCACAATCCTAGGCATGTCTACTCAGATGCAAGCCCCATTGTGTTCAGTGGGGCTTGCGTCTGAGTAGACATGCCTAGGATTGTGCTCTAAGGTTTAACAAGCTACACCTGCCCACATTCCTACTCCTAAAGGTCTAGCACTCTGTCCCGGTTGGAGATCTGGTAAGCCTAGAGAATCATCATCTGCCCCTGATATTGCCCCTGCTGCACGTTATTATATACAAAACTGTCTTACACAAGGTCCAGCCCTGAGGCCACCTGGCTCAGTAGTGACTCTGGGGGGCAAGCAAGCAGCCGCTCTCCATGGCCCTGGGGTTTCCTGAGCCTAAAGGAGATGGCTTGACCCGGAGACTTTCTGCACGCAAAACACATGTGACCTCTGCAGGGTCAGCCATTCCTGAGACTGACTGAGATAGTAGTTTGGCGTGGTGGTGGTGGTGGTGTTACATCTGCCGGCTTCTCTTCCCCATGGAAGCGTGAAGCAGAGAAGAGTCTCCAGCACTCTGGTCTACCTCTCTCCTCTCCTCTCCACTTCTTCTTCCTTTCCAATCTGCTAGCCTAGAGTACATTCTCCAGTTAAGGAGGGTGGTGGTACAAAACTTGACAGGCTTGAAAGCCTGTCCATTACATAGATTCTCTTCATAAACCACACTGAGTCATTCATCCCTCAAGCCCCATTTTACCTGCATGGACTGGCAGCTGTTAGTTTAAGGTCTCTGAGGGAGCGCTTTCCCAACCCATCTCGGGATCCTTCTAACAAGAGATACCAGCGATTGAACCTGCAACCTTCTGCAGGTAAGGCACATGTGCTGCTGCTACCACCTGTTGGCTCTTGTAAATGTGAAGCTAATGAGCTATGGAGTCAGACCACTGCACAATTGAGCCCTGGACTCGGACTGGCAGCAGCTGTCCTGGCACTTGCTCCTGAAAATTGGGTAGTAGCTCCTAAGGAACTGAGAGATGTATGAATTGTAAACCTTTTTCTTGCCCTAAAAATATTGAGTGTACGTGGTGAAAACATGTCTCATGTTTGTCTTTTCTCAGCATTCTTGAAATGGAAAGTACACCTTCTCCTGAGAATGTAGGCAGATAAGTAGTGGCTGCATCTCCAACCTGATGAAGAATACTGTGTTCCTCAAAAACCTTGCGCATTCCTACATCAGGGGAAGTTGGCCTTTTCCTGTTTGGAAACCAAGCCCTAGAGACAGAGCACAGAAATGCACTGGCGATATCTCGGACTATAAAATCAGAAGTGAGGTGCAAAAACAGTAACTCCTACACTTGGAGCTTGCACCTTGCACAGCATAGAAGAGCCTACAAACTGTAGTTATTGCACAAAGAGCTTTTCTCAGAGCACACATTCTGTGCATTGCAGCAGGACTCGCACCTCGGAGAAACCCTACAAATGCTCTCATTGTGAGAACTCTTGCCTTCTCTATTGCACAAGGACGCAGATGGGGGAGAAACCTTACCAGTGCAACAGCTGTACGAAAAGCTTCCAGTGGTGCTCAGGACTGATCCAGCACCAGAGGACCCACACAGGAGAGAAGCCCTATAAATGTCAGACATGCGGGAAAAGTTTCGGCAACCGCTCAACTCTGGTTAAACATCAGAGAATCCACACTGGGGAGAAACCCTATAAATGTCCAGGGTGTGAGAAATGCTTCAGCAGCAGCTCTCTGGTGGTCCAACATCAGAGAATCCACACCAGCGAGAAGCCGTACAAGTGCCCCAAGTGCGAGAAAAGCTTCAAATGGATCTCTGGGCTGACCTCACACCAGAGAATCCACTCCGGCGAGGAATTTGATGCGCCCCAGGGAATAGGTGCAACATCATGTCTCTTTATATGTCTAGAATGCGGCAAAACCTTTGTCCATAGCAAGACACAGCACCAGCACCAGCTATGTAGCAAATGTGAAAGGAAACATGAGAGGATGTTGTTGTTGTTCAGTCGTTAAGTCGTGTCCGACCCTTCGTGATCCCATGAACCATATCCCGCCAGGCCATGAGAGGATACAGGGAAGAAAATCTGATTTTTTCCCCCCTTAAACCCAGTTTCCTAAATACAATCCTTCTTCTTGTGTTTGGTTGTTTCTGCAGTTGTCTGAGATTGCTGTCCTTTGTTCATGCACTTTTTACAGGGCATCCTCCCAAGATTGTTGTCAAATTGTTGCACTTCAGTGTTGTCGCCCTGTGCTTTTTTGGGTCTGATTTATGATGGGTGTGTGTGTGTGTGTTTGGTTCTTGTACAATAAAACATGATACTGTACAACAGTAAGTCTGGAGTGAAGTGGTGCTGGGGAGGGAGGGTTTTATCTCTTCCGCCACCCACTCTACACCCCCACTGTCTCCAAGCTGCTTTCCCCACTTGGGGGGCTCCAGGTGCATGTTTGCAAAGATGCAGCTGGGGCCTCCTGGTGGGAGGGGTCAGTGTAGAGATTCTCTGCAGGGGGAGAGGGAATCCTGTAATTCGCTCCCAAGGGCAGCCCCAACCCCCCAAAAAGCGACCTCCCAGACTGCCTTGGGCTAGCCATGCTCTCTGTTAAGTATAGATAAGAACCCCCACCTGAGTCACCTGGACAAAATACAGGAGCCAAGGGGGTTCTCTTACCACCACCACCCCGCTGCTGCCTCGGCTCAGTCATTGCCAAAGATGGGTTAAAAGAAGTCCTTCAAATCTCAGGATGACAAAGAGAAGTTAACTCTTGGAAAGTCACAGAAAGCGTCTCCTTTGGTAACCACAGCTCCTGTAGCGATTTCTGTTTTTCCCGAGACAACGTTTTTTGGGCTGAGGAACTCCAGGCTACAATTTGGCAGGGCACTTCCAGGCTCCAGCAGAAGGTCGGCACACAGACCAGGGGTGCTGCGAGCCAGGATCCAGGGCCCTTGCAGCAGCAGGATGGTGTGGCGTGCGGGAATCTTTGGCTCCGGAACTGGAAGGTGAAGAACAAATGGCGGGCTAACCGGGCTACCACCCCATTCAAAAGGTCAACCTGTGGATCGAGAGAGGCTTCAGAAGAGGTGCTCCCCTCAGGAAGCGAGCTACATGGGGATGAGTGGAGGAATAGAGCAGAGGAGGAAGGTGGGCTAGAGGGGCAGAGACACTCTAGCCTGACCCTGGTTCTGCACATATCCTCCCTTTTCTAGGCCAGAGAGCAGTAGAGAGGTAGCAGTTGCTGTGCTGCCCACGTAAGGGGGACACAAGTTTCGTGGGCTTCCTCGGGTGCTATGAAGCCCTGCTTGCCCCCTGCAGGCTTTAAACGTTCTTGTGTCAAACATATTATTCAAAAAAATCTATTGCCCAATTAAATGCTTTTTAGTCAGCTGAAAGTGTTTATAATGAAGCAGGCATTATGGGTTTTCTAGCCATTTGAGAAATAAAATTAAAATCATACTGTCTTCTTAAGAGATTTCTCTCACACACACACTCTGGAGATGTGCGTAGAGGCGAAGATGAGTCTTTATTTCTCCTACCAACGTTTCATCCCACACGAGGGACCTTGTCAAGGTAATTCAGCATAACACTGCTGGATGACACTGAGAACATGGAGCTCTTGCTAGCATATACCAGTAAAAGCCATGGCAACCGTTAACTGACAACGGAATCATCAACCTCTGCTCTATTCCTCCTAGGCTGCAAATATGCTCTTTTCAGGATAGGTAGCCAGATTTTATTGGCAAATGACAGCTCTTGCTGTCTATTCAGAAGACTTGCAGGTTTCCTTTGGGAGATTGAAATAGCCTCCAGATTTAGTCTTCGTTTTAGACTGGCTTCCGAAAACAACGAACGGACCTGCTCAAAAGCAATTTGGTGGCCAGATTCCAGGGCGTGCGCTGCCACAGCAGATTTTTCTCCTTGTGACAATTTTACCGCTCTCTGGTGTTCTTGTACTCTTACTTTAATAGATCTCATTGTACTTCCAATGTAAGCATGACCACAACCGCATTTTATTTCATAGACTCCTGGGTTCATTAACGTAGGTCTTTGATCATTGGGATTTCTTAGAGCAAATACTATCTTAGTTGTAGGAGCAAATAAAGTCCTGATCCCATATTTTCTCATCACTCTCGCTATTTTGTCCGTGGTTCCTTGTAGGAAAGGCAATGATAACCATCGTTTCTCGTTGTCAGCTTCCTCTTTTTCATTATTCTCTCCCGGCTTAGGGAATATAGTTTTTCTTTTTAACTTGTCTCTCCCAGCATTTGTTAATTTGCTGCAACTGATAACCATTAGCCAACAAGGAATCTGTGACGATGCGCCTTTCTGCAGCTAAAGATGGTTCATCACAAACCCGTAATGCCCTGAAAATTAAAGAATTTATTAAGGAGTTCTTTTGCAGTGGGTGGTGATTGGATGTTTTGTGCAGGTATCTTCCCGTGTGTGTAGGTTTTCGGTACACAGTATGTCCGAAGGTTAAATCCTTCTTTCTAGTCACCAAGACGTCTAAGAAAGGTAAAGTCCCATTTTCTTCAATTTCTATCGTGAATTGGATCTCGGGGCACAAGGAATTTAAATGTGCCAAAAAGCCTTTCAGTTCTTCTTCCCCGTGATCCCAAATACAAAAAATGTCATCGATGTATCTTAACCACGTAGATGGTTTCAATTTGGCTGATTGTAAAGCCTTCTGTTCTGTTCTGTTGTCAGTTAACGGTTGCCATGGCTTTTACTGGTATATGCTAGCAAGAGCTCCATGTTCTCAGTGTCATTCAGCAGTGTTATGCTGAATTACCTTGACAAGGTCCCTCGTGTGGGATGAAACGTTGGTAGGAGAAATAAAGACTCATCTTTGCCTCTACCACATCTCCAGAGTGTGTGTGTGAGAGAAATCTCTTAAGAAGACAGTATGATTTTAGTTTTATTTCTCAAATAATAAACATGGCTAGAAAACCCATAATGCCTGCTTCATTACAAATTGTACCAAGCCATGAAAGTTTCCATACTACGTTGAAAGTGTTTAATCGATTGATCTCAACACACTTGCTAGGCAGTCTCATTTAGCTCGGTGCGACTTACTTCTGAGTAAGCATGCTTAAGATTGCATTACACATGTCCGAATGTATCCTTTCTGGAAGACTTGCTGCACCTTTTGGGAGTTTCTTGCCCGACACATCGCTCTGCAAGGCACAAGAGCCTTGCCAAGGAAGGGCAGAGGGAAGCTTTCAACTCATCAGGCCTTCGACGAAAAGGAGCAAGAGGCTTCACTCCATTCGCAGGGAAAGCGACCAGAAGATGAGCTGCCCCAGCCAAACGGTGAAGGAGTTGAAAGTTCCGAGGAGAGTCTTCTCATTTAGGTACCAGTGACTCCAAAGTCTGCAGTCTTCTGGCTGCAATGTGTCTTCCCAGGCGGCCATCATATGAAGCAGCGTTTCTTGGTGAAAGTTGCAGTCACACCCTGTAGGGTCTGTAGCTTTTCTACTTTCTGCTGCCCTTGCTCTGGAGCAGAGAGGAGAGACAGTCAACATCGGGTGCAAAATTGGGGCATATAAGGGGCCCCAGCCATACCTCTTTACATCCTTCCTGCGGCTGGAGATATACTACTTACGGGACCCAGATCCTCCCGGAAACTGCTGAGGTCATCCAAGCTGCCTCCGTAGTACGCGGCATTCTTTGCTCTTGGTTCTCGGAGGTGATGGAGCAGCTTTGGGGTGCTAAAACTGTGCCGGCTGGTCCAAGGTGCTGAGCTCAGCAAGGCAGGGCCAACAGAGGGGTACCGGTATTTGCTCCTGTCCTATGCAAAAGGCAACACAACAAAAAAATTCCTCAGGCCTCCCGCCACACCACACTGACCAGCAGGGCAAAGGAACGCCCCAGGCCCCCACCAGCATGAGCTATGGGGAACATACTTGTGGGCTCCCTATGCGTTTCCAGGCTGGCTTTCAGCTGTGACGCTCCAGCAAGACCATGCCCACCTCTTGAGGGGTGGGGGTGGGAGAATGGATGAAGTAGGGTTAAAATACATATATAAAAATATCCTTTTACCACGGTGAGGGGTCTCATTTCCAACTCCGGCGTCTCCACATTTCTGCAATAGTCTGTTAGTTTGTCTCTGGACAGACGCCTGCAAGGAAACGGAGAGAAGGGAAGACAAATCCTCAGGGCAGTACTGCTTAGTGGGTAGAACTCAGGGACTTATCTGAGCCTGGATTCATCAAGTACTCAGACTATGTTGTGAATGCTTGAGCTCTGCTTAGGGCTGGTCCCTGACATTTCAGTGCTGGGTAAAAAGGTAAAGGTATCCCCTGACAATTAAGTCCAGTCATGTCCGGCTCTAGGGTGTGGTACTCATCCTCATTTCACAGCCGAAGAGCCAGCGTTGTCCGAAGACGCCTCCGTGGTCATGTGGCCGGCGTGACTCTCCTTGCCACAGCACGTAGCAGGCGCCTGGAACATGGAGCGCTGTTTACCTTCCCGCAATGGAGCGCTGTTTACCTTCCCGCAAGCGGTACTTATTTATCTACTCGCATTGACATGCTTTGGAACTGCTAGGTTGGCAGGAGCTGGCCAAGCAACGAGAGCTCACCCTGTCGCGGGAATCGAACTGCCGACCTTTCGATCGACAGCTTATGGTTCAGCGGTATAACCCACTGTGCCACCCACTGGCCTTCAGTGCTGGGAAGCTGGGCCAAATTCCGCCATCCGGTAGCACTCCAGCTACCGCTTCTGCTGGTTATCGTCCTCTTCCCGCTCCCTGGATTCCACAAGGAAAAAGGGTAGGGAGTGGAAGAGGAGAAGAGGCAAGGGGGGGGGGGGGCTGGAGTGTCTTCAACACCATGGAAGCTCTAAGAGTTAAACAGCCACTTTGGAAAGGCAATTTGCAGTAGGGAAAAGAGCACATGACACAGAAGTAGAGTTAAATTGCCACCAGGTCTCAAGACAAATAGTGGCCCTGCAAAACTGCGACTCTTGACAAAACCTAAGCCTGTGACCACACACTGACACAATTGGTGGCATGTGGTTTGGCCCTGCATTTGGTGTCCTTTCAAGAGCACTGAGTTGAGAACTTCATAAAAAAAACCCCAGATCCCAAACAGAAGAGGCAGCCCCTGACTCCTCACTTCTCCAGTTCTGCATCCAGCTCCTCCTTGAATTTCTGGGCCAGCTTGCAGGCGGTCTCATCCTTCCAGTGGGCCATGTTCCTCCGGATGGCCCTCAGCTCACTGTCCTTCTCCTGCAGCTGGCGGTGCAGAGTCAGGTCGCCCCCTGCCGCTTTCGACTGGTTGCGCTGCAGGGTGGCAATATCATTCATGTGTTCCTGCAAGAGAGAGGCAGGATTCGAACCCGGGCCCAGCTCTGGCATGTGTTTTCAATCCTAGACAACACCGTTCCAAATGCTGGCTGACTCTCCTTTTGGTCAGACGACGTTTCATTAGGGGAAGCTAGCGATGAGTGGCGTGCTCCTGCTAGCTGAGAATCATTCTCCTGCGTTTGAAATAAGATCCTTACTGGAGGCTAGAGAAGGCAACAACACCCTTCCAACTGATAAGAGAAGGCACAGAAAAAAAGAGCGAAAAGCAGTTTGCAGCCTGAATAGACAGCAAGAGTGAGTTTTCCAGCTGGAGTTAGTGGGAAACTGGGGTGTAGCCTTCCAGGTCTATTTGCTTCCATTTATGCTCTTTTGGAACATTTGTAAATAAAACAAGTATTGCAAAGACAGTGGAAGTCTTGGGAATGGGACCACACAGCTCAGCAAATAATCTGCTTTTGCATGCAGAAAGTCCCAGGGTCCATTTCTGACAGCACCTTCAGACAGAGCCAGAAAAGACACTTCTCTGCCTGCGGTGACCTCCAGGGTAGTGCCGAGAGGGACCACATCCACCATCTCTGTGTCCAGAAATTAAGTCCTGGGGTCAAAGAGGTGGCAGACGCTGGCGGCTTCAGTTCAGGAGAAGAAGAGCACTGCATGAAAAGGCAGCGATGGGAAAAGCTGTAGATCCTGGATCCCCCCCCCCCCCCCCGGTCACAAAACTGGTAAAGCTCAAAGATCCATGACCAGAGTAGGAACCTTCCTTGGGGTGGGCGAGGACACTTGGCTTAGGCACCTGGGCTGGTTGTCTGAATCTACCCACTGTGACTTAAAAAATAAAATACTCTGAAGAATATCAAGTGCTCTAATAATTTACACGTGCAACGGTGGCCGGATGCTTTTTTTGCATCCAACGACAGAAACAGCATAAAAGGCAGGTTTATGAATGAATAAAATGACTGTTTTGTCGAAGTAGCAGGCTGTATTACAAGCCGGCAAAACACCTAGCTCTTGCTGCCTCCAGAGGTCTGTAAAAAAAAAAAAAAAGGTTTTTCAACAGGGCACTCCTTACTCAAGGAGGCCTATCCTGGGGCCGTCCTCTGCAAGATCCTGAAACACCTAAGCTGTGTGCTGAGTAGAAATTTTATTTTATTTTCTTGGGTGAGGTCAGCTTCCGACTGTGATTTACATTAGAATAGATGGGTCAGCACCATGGACAGCTGCTGAAACACTGGGTACATTGAAGACAATAGGTGCACGAAGACACCCATTTCAGTTCAGGTATGTTGGAGACACCTAGGAATTTGTCCAAAGACGTTAGTCTCTTTGTAGGTCCCCTGCCAATGTTGCACAAATGCAACATTCACAAAAATGGCAAATTTGCGTACAGGCAAAAATGGGATTATGAAGCAGCTTGCCGGCACCTGGGGAGGGACTCACCTGAACCAGCCTCTCCGTCAGGGCTTCTAGAGCCGACTGGCTCTCCAGGTGGAGCTGCTCCTGCTGTCGCCTCAGTTCGAGCTCCTAAAGGGACAGAAAAAGCACCACTCACGGTTGGGCAACGAGATGCTTTTGCTCAGAATCAACGGAAGGAGGTGCCTGATACAGAGGCGGACCGTTTGCCCACCTAGTGTGGAGCTGTCTGCTCCAAGCAGAGGCGTAGCTAGGCCCTGCAGGAGAGGGGGCCACACTTGCCCTGGTGACATCATCAATGTCAAAAAAGGTACCGGGGGGGACACTCCCAAAGCAGCGTTTGCGCTGTAAACGGTGGGGAAAACGTTGCCGTTGCGACGGCCTTTGCACCACCCCCTCCCCGTGTGTCGCCCGGGGGTGGAGGGCCCCCCCACCCTCCATAGAGACGCCTCTGACTAGCAGTGGTTCTGTAGGGCATCTAGCTGAGAAAGGACTTTACCAGTCCTGTTGCTCAAGAAACTACTAACTAGGGACTGAAGCTGGAAACGTCTACATGAGCACAGCCAACTGTACTAAAGCCACAGCACTCCACCCAGGTCGTCTCTGAGCCAAGGTCTGCCCTATTCACCTTCTCCCCCTGGATCTGAAGGACGTGGCGTTTCTGGGTCTCCATCTCGTGCTTGAGGTCCTGAAGGTAGCGCTGCATTTCTTCGCTCACTTCTTGCAAGGCCTGGGCTGCCCGGCTGGAGGAGAGGAGACCGGGGCTCCTTGGGAAGAAGAAAAAAAGATCACCTGGGATGCAAGCAAATCTAGGTGGGTTTTCCAGGAGCTGCAGCCCTTTGGCGCGTAAATATCCACGCGAGGAGCATCCCATGAGAGAAGGCAGAGAAGGAGGTGGGTGCTAACGACTGGAGAGAGTTAAAGATGCAACATCTGAAACACTGAACTGTGTGGAGGAACCGAGAGCCACTGCAGAGCAGACAGGGGTACCAAAATATAAGAGAAACGAGAAGAGAAAATCAGGGCTAAGATCAGACGAGCGAGAAGCCAGATGGGAGAGCGGCAAACTGGTGACCAAGAGGCTGAATGTTCTCAGGACGTTCTCGATAGGAATCTTGCCTCTGCCCTGAACTCACTAAAGTGGCTGTCGGCAAGCCTCTCTTTTGGTCTCAGTCTTCCCCAGCTGCAGTATGGGGATAATACTACCTTACAGGGTTGTTGTAGAGACTACATTAAAATAATACATGTGAAATACATGTAAAATAATAACTTGGCACACACAGAAAGTGCTACCCAAATGTTAAGCATTATGAAAAGACAACAGGACTGGAGAGTTAGGATGGGAGAAGACAAAAAACAACTAACTAAAAGTTAGTCCACCAGAGGGAGCCAGACAGCGACAGTGGATGAGCAGAGTAACGCAATAAGCCCCCCCCCCCCCTTAATCAATTGTACCCTTGCAACATCCAGGAGAGGCTGGGCATGCCAGCCTTCTTAGGAAGCAGGTTCTGGAGCCGCTGGCAGGTTAAGGCGACCTCCCTGGCCAGGGAGCGATCTGCCCATTCCGCGTGTGCCTGAGAGCCCTGCGCCCGGAAGGACGTCTCGCTCTGCTTGGCCTGGAGGAGTCGGAGATCCTCTTCCACCTGCTGCAGCCTCGTTCTCATCTGCGCCCTCTCACGCATCCTTTCCTAGGCAAAGGGAAAAATGACCGCAGCAAAAGCGCTTTGTTTAGGTTAGCAACTGCGGCTGAGAAATGGAGGGATTGCGAGGATTCATTTAGAACACTCAGGCCTTATAATGGCGGCAGGCTGTTTGATCTTCCTCCTAGACTGGAAGCCAGCCAGCCGTCCTAATCCCGACAGGTGCTTGTTGTGCCAGTGTCATTTAGCTCGCAAAAGCAATGCGTGTGGCACTTGAAGAAAGAGCAGGCTGACAGGTCCCTGCCCTGAGGAGCTTGCAGCTGTGGTCCAGGGGAGGTGGCAGAGGCCAAGGCCAGGGTAAACAGGGGAAGAATATGCAATTATTTCCATTATGCACATTTAGTAGTAGTAGTAGTAGTAGAAGAAGAAATAGTTAACGTAGTAGAATAGATGAGATTCAGGCTTAGTTGCAATACAGGACGGTAACAAGGAGGTCCTGCCAAAGGCCTTGCAGAAAAGGTGGGGGTTGACGAAGGAGAGGTGCGACATCCCAAAGCGTCAACTCTTGCTTACCCAGTCAGGCAGTGGTTCCCAAACTGGGAGCCGCGGATACCAGCCAGGGGAGCCGCGGATACCAGCCAGGGGAGCCGTGGAATCCTCTTAGAAAACAGTGCAATGCCAATTGGCAAGGCATCAACATAATGTAATAGGGAGCCGCAGGCAATGGTTGCCAATGGCCAAGGGAGCTGCAGGTCGAAAAACGTTTGGGAAACACTGCAGTCTGGGAATCCCGACCGCGAATCCTGGGCCCTCACCTGTTCCAACTGCTCCCGCAGCCTCCTCAGGCCCTCCGCTTTCTCCTCCTGCAGCAGCGCCCGGAGTTCCTCCATCGCGGCCCTCTTCTCGCGTTGGAGTGAGCAGATCTGGGACTCCAGCTCCTGGCTCCTCTGCGACACAAGGCACCGGAAGAGCCCTTTCTAACACCAGCCTCCACCCCTGCTCATTCAGCTGCCCTCACACAGAGCAAGAATGGGAGGGAAGCAAGGAGACTTCCAGGCCCTTGGGCACACTGACTGGCTCCTCCCACTGAAGGGCAGGTGGACCAAGGTTAGAAAAGCAGAAAATAAATGGCAGAGAGGAAGAAGCCAGTCTCTTAGGAGAAGACTCTGACCTAATGGGGACCGGTACCTTGTAGCCAAGCAGTCTGTAGGCTTGTATGATCTACTGTTTTGAAACTAGAATTTTCATAGTCCACTGACGTGTTGAATTTATTTATTTATTTATTTTTCACATTTTTATACCACCCTTCCTCCAAGGACCTCAAAGTGGTGTACATATTTCCTCCCCTCCTTTTTGTCCTCCCAACAACCCTGTGAGGTAGGTGGGGCTGAGAGATAGTGACTGGCCCAAGGTCACCCAGGAAGCTTCGTGGCTGAGCGGGGATTTGAACCTGGATCTTCCAGGTCTAAGTCTGACTCCCAAACCACTACACCATCCTGAGATGGTGATACAGAGCAAGATTGCAAGACTTAGAATTGTCTCGATGTCAGTTTCTGTTCTGGATGGGGCAGGGGGGGGGAGAGTGAGGGAAGAGGCTTTAAATCACTGGTTTCTCTGCATTCTGTTTTCTTTTTTTAAAATAGTATTCTTTTGCTACCAAAAAGAGAATTAGTAATTAAAGACTCCTGACCATCAAGGCCAGAAAAGAAACTGACATGGGGCAATTCACAAAGAAGCTATTCAAGAGGGAGCAATTACTCACTCATCTTCCAGTCAGAGTTAACAGGAAGCAATAAAACGTTCCGAGACAGCAAAGAGGAAGTGGTGAATTTAAAGGCATAGGAGCCTTGGGAAACCTTAATACTATACTGCTTTGTCTGACCGAACTGGGCTCCAACTGTGTTTTAAGAATAAAAAAATCACCACAAATCCGGTCTGAAAAAAACATGGGAGGACATCACAGGACTGCAACGATTTGACAACAATGTCAACTGAACACTCTGCAAGAAGTGAGTAAAGAACGGACAGCAATTCCAGAGAACAAGCCTACTATGCAAAAGTAACTTGAGCCTGTGGAACTCATCTCCAAGTGAACCACGGCTCACCCTGATCTTTACCAGCTTCCATATCAGAGACACTGACCTTGGTGAGGTCAGCCATTTTGTCCTGCAAAGCCAAGCCGATCTTCCTCTCTTTCTCCAGAGCGTCCTGGAGTTCTGTCCGGGTCTTCTGGTGCTGCTTCTCCAGGGCCTCGCGCTGCATCTGGAGGGCTGCCCTTGTCTCTTCCTCCCACTTCTTCTTCTCCTGGAGCAACGAGTTCTGGACCTGAGAATCGGGCAACAAGGAATGAGCAGGTGGCCTCAAGGAGGGAGAACAATTTTAACAAGGCAGCCACGGAACGTTCTTCACTAGATCTTTGCCAGCAGGGACTGAAGAAACCCTTTGTAGGCAAGGGTTGGTTCCAGGCTTGGGGCAATGGTTTCAGGGCCGGCCCACCGTGCTCACCTCAGGCGGCTTTGGCGTGGGCTCCAGGCACCCCAACTGCGACCCCACCCCTGGAGAAAGGTCATTAAAAAGACACTGCTGAGAGCAGGAGCTGCCCTGCACTTTACCGTCTCTTGGCTCTCCCGCTTCAAGTCCTGTTCCTGTTGCTGCATGGCCTGCTCCTGCCGGACGAGGTCAGCGTCTCGGTCCTGAGTGGAAAGGAGAAACCCCACTGAGCAGAACTTGCTGGTGGTTCTGTCCTTCTTGGGCCAGAACTGGCAGCAAACCAAGACATGGAGGTCATGGAAGGGGTGGCAGAAACTCTCTCGTACCCTCAGCCAGGAAGGGCATTTGCTCAGGGGCCAACAACTGTCTGCCCAGGTGTGAGGGTCAAGACCGGCACACGAACTTCTGTTCTACCTTTCCACACATACTGGGTCACATCACATGCAAGTCATGAAAAGCAGCATATGATGAAGCAGAAGAAAAGGTTTAGACGCAGAGATGAAGGAGAAGATAAAACCATAATAAGACGGGGCTGGCAAGAATCAAGTCTAATCACAAGCATGACGACTTTTTAAAAAGCCACTGGGGTGCAGTGCAGGACTTGGGTTTGAATTCCCAAATTCCCGCAGCTAGGACGCTTACTGGGTCACCTTGGATCAAGTATGAATATCTCATAAGGTGGTTGTGGGGATAAAAGTGGAGACTCTCCACACAGCGAACTCCTTGAAAGAAGGATGGAACAGATCATCGTACGATGATCACCACCACCATCACACCCCATCAAGAGCCTCTGCTGCGAAGCATCGTGGGTGATTACCTCTATGGTCTTGCAAAGGCTTTCTATCTCCTTCTGGAACATGGTTGCTTGTTCCTGGAGGGCATCGGCTTTGGCCTGTGCTGTGCTCTCTGCAAACTAAACACAAAAGAAGGGAGGGAAAGCAGTTTTCCAGAATACACGATGCCCCCTTGGGTGGCTCATAGACATACGGACATTTGCGAAAGAAAGGCTCAGAAAGGCCGTCACCCGCTCAGCCATTTTTTTTTCTCTGCATGCACACATGGAACATGGTACAACGTGCAGAATTTGGTATCCAGGCTGGTTTCCCAACTTAACAGGTCTGAAAAATGCAACTTCCTCACTGATGGTTGCAGAGAAAACCCTAGAAATATGCCTTTGCTCTTCCCTTCCTACACTTCCCCTTTCCCTCTTCCCACCTCTCTGAACACCCAAATTCAGGGGGGAGCAGGGCACCATGCCAAGCAGAACTTTCTGGTTCCTTGGTTGCAGACCCCACAAGTACAACGTCCAGCTAAGGCTGCCACCCTCTGCATTTTCCTTGGGGGTCCAGGGTGGCGGTGATGGGATTCCTACCTCCTGCATTGTTTGTTGCTTCTCCTGCTGCAGCTCCTCCCGCAGCTGAATCAGCTCTGTTTCCTGCAAGCAAAAAAAGAGACCTCCACATCCACCAGGGTCTTTTTCCAGAACCTACCGAGAACCTTGCAGAGGTGCCTCCCCTAAATACAAGAAGCCTTCACTGCCACCCTTCACCGCCATACCCAGGAAACAAAATACTCCTATAGAACAGAGTCTAGCATCTCTGCTAAAGTTTGTGAAGGGTGTGTGTGTGTGGGGGGGAGGAACATGTTTCCCAGCCCCCATGGCATAGGATGGTGTAGTGCAGGGGTGGCCAATGCTGGCCCTTTAAATGGTTGCATAGGTGAGGGCATTTCAGCAGGTGCAGCTGCTTTAGCAGCACCCATGAGTACTTGCAGCTGCCAAGATTCTGTCTTCTGCACAACTCTAAGAACACAGTAGCCCTAACAGTGGAAGCTTGGCCACCCCTGGTGTAGTGGTTCAGGAGTTGGACTTAGACCTGGAAAATCCGGGTTCAAATCCTCACTCAGCCATGAAGCCCCCCTGACAGCCACTGGCAGTCTTCTCAGCTACCTTCCTCTGCTGCAGCCACTGCAGCTGGCGCATGTGCTCCTGCTTCAGGCCCTCCATGGCGAAGCCCTGTGCCTCTTTTTCAGCCTCCAAGGCAGAGGTGGTCTTGCGCAGCCTCGACAGCTCCAGCTCCTTCTCCGAGAGGACCTTCTGCAGGGCCGAGATCCGCAGCTCCAGCCCCTGGATCCGCCTATCCAGCTCACTGGCCACTTGAGCTACCTGTGCTTGGGACAAAGCGGCTCCATGAAAGACACACAAGCGGGGGCCAGCCTGGGAAAGGCCCTGCTGCCTTAAACCGACCGGGGGGGGGCGCAGAAGAAACAGGAACTGCTGGGAACAGAGGCAGCACTGTGGCTAAAGAGACGGAGCTGTGAAGCAGTTCAAATCTTGCCTCTGCCACAGACTCAGTGGCTGGCCTTGGGCAAGTCAGCTTCAAAACCATCAGTGCAGATGACTAGCCAACTGGTGTATGAAATTCAGGCTTAGCAACCTAACTGGGCAAAGTTACCTGCTACAACCTGGGCCGAGGGGCACTTTTGAAAGCTCTTGTTGTACATTTAGCAGGGGGAGAGCAACTGTCCCTATTCGCTCCAGAAAAGGGTCTCTTCCTTCCAGTGGTGTCTCCCTCCTGCTTCTTTTTAGATTGTGGGACAAATAGACCCTCTTCTTCATTCCTGGCTGTGTAAATAAACTGTTTTGAGAACTTTTGCTGCTTAAAAAGTGGGTATGTGTTCTTAATCATTTTTAAAACCTGGTGGTTGGATGGGTGCTTCAAGGACGACTCAATGTTGACCCGTGCCCGGTGATGGGGTCCCCAGAGCCTTGGGCCTGAGCACCACACAGAATGCCCACCTCCTGCAGATGCGCAGTCCGAGCTTCAATGGATTCCTGCTCTGCTTGGCACTTCCTGAGCTGAAGCTTCAGAGAAGACAGGTTGTCCTCCAGGTGGCGCACCTGAGTCTTCAACGCCTCCCTCTCGGTTGCCAGCCGCGAAACCTGTGGAAGGCAGATGAGGCTGGGCGGATTATGGGTAGCTAGAGCAAGCTGGCAGCCATATTGGAAGACCGTGTGCCCTGGAGAGAAGTCAGAAGAAGAGGTGCCCAGGCCGGAGGGGGCTCATAACTCCTCCCCTTTATTACTATTTGGCTTCTTTCTCTGTTCCAAACGGACTAAAAATATCCTCCATCTAATGAATGCTAGGTATTCTGCCCAAAAAGGGTAAAAGACCCTCTGAACATTTATTTATCTTATTAATTCTTCACATTTTTATACCACCCTTCCTCCAATGAGCTCAGGGCGGCTTACATAGTTCCGTCCCTCCTTTTGTCCTCACAACAACCCTGTGAGGTAGGTGAGGCTGAGAGAGAGAGAGAGAAACTGGCTCAAGGTCACCCATGAAGCTTCAGGGCTGAGCGGGGAAGCTTATAACACTCACTCCTGTAGCAGCCAGCAATGGCCTGAGGAAACGGATAGGGCAGCCCCTTCCCAGGGACTGCTTTAGATGTGTGTGCCCTGAGGAGTAGGGGGAAGAACAGGTGCCCAGGCCAGTGAGGACTTCTATCACCAGCTCCTATAGAGATCAGCATTGGCCTGAGAGTTTCAGTGCTATATTGTACTTTTTAAAATGTTGTTATCCACCTTGCAGGCTTCTTTAGTCCTTGAAAGGCAGCATATTAAAAACTGGATAAATAAACGTAAAGACAGAAAAAGTGATGGACCTGTGACTCCAGGAGACTAGGGCAGGGATGTCTGCCCACCCAGCACCTTCAGAACGGGAGCGCTTTCTCACACTCCCCGATGCCTACTACAGGCGCCTCTTTTCCAACGGTTCTGATACTCACCTCGGCCTGGAGTGCGGCATGCTGGCTGCACTGCCTCCGCAGCACGCTCAGTTCCTCCTCCACTTTTGGCATCTCCCTCCGGCAGGCGTCTCGCTTGTATTCCAGCAGCACCAAATCGGCTCTAAACGACACAGAAAACCTCAGGCTGGAAGATGCCAGGGGTGGGCGGGCGTGCGGGTGAACCCAGCAGCACATCACGGTACAATGTTCCACAGTGGAGGCTCTTGGGAGTGGAGGAGAAGGAAGGTGCCTTTTCTTGGCGGGTTCCCAGCCCATCTGTGGCTTGGCTTGTTGCACACATCCACATGCTGATGGGCATCAGGCATTCTTAAGAGGAGGAAGCGGAGCTGGGCAAAGTGGCCAGTCTTAGATGCCAGCCTGGTATGGACGACTTTGTCGTCATTTTGTCATTGATCATGCTCACTCCTCGTCTCCCCCCCCACACACACACACACATACCTGGCCTCATCCGCTTTTTCCCAATGATCTTTCATGTGTAGCTCCAACCTTCTGGCCTCTTTCTGGTTGTCCTCCAGCGCTTCTTGCAAGGCTTTGAGCTCCAGAGCCACATGCTAAAAAGGGGATGTGGAAATGATATGTGTCAGCTTTTGCCCCTCCTTTCCCAAGCAATGGATAGTTGAAGGCAGCCTTTGTCAGGGTGATTTTCTTTCCGTCAAGGGTGCATATAACTGGCTGGCACCCTGAACGCCAGATGAAGCCTCCAAGGAAATGTCTCCGGGTTTTGAGCCCATGTAGCCAGACTGTTGAGGCCCAGAGATGTCAATTGCAATCCTATCCACGCTTACCTGGAAGTAAAACCCATGGAGTATAATGGGACTAGCTTCTGAGCAGACATGCCTAGGATTGGGCTCTGGGGCCGTTACCTCTTTCTGCTGGAGGACCCTGCTCAGGGACACGTCTGCCTCGTGGATCTGAGCCTTCTTCTGCGACAGCTCTTCCTCGCCCACGGCCAAGTCCTGTGGAGCAAAGCCGGAAGCCAGTCACCTCCCCTCGCCTTGCCTGTCAGTAGATTTTGCCACAATGGCTACATCTGGCTGCTTTGCAGAAGGGCAGGCGCAGAAAAGGGCAAGGAGTTTAAAGGGATTCAGGAGACTTCATGGATTGACAGCAGAATCATAGGGCATGCACATCTACTCTGAAGTAAGTCCCACTGCATTCAGTGGGTCTTACTCCCAGGACAGTGTGTATAGGATTGCAGCCTTTATTTATTTACATCTATAGGCATATCTTCTATATCCACCCTTCCAGAGAGCTTCCCAAATGGGACAAGTGGAGGTCGGAGAGCTCAAGGGCAAAACCAGCCTATTTTGCAGCTCTTTTGCCTTCCACTGCCTGTTTCACACCGATGGTGGCAGCAGGTTCATCCTGGTGGCTGGTTTTGCCCAGCATACCCCTCAGAACAACACAACAACCTGTTGCTTGGAGCGGCATGCTGGGGCAAAACAAAAATGGCATCTGACAGGCACTGGGAAGAGCATCCAGATGCTGGTGGGAAGCATATTTTTAATTCGTTACTGTATTTACCATCAACACGCATGTTGCTTTACAACAGGTGAGGGGCCAGGTCCCTGCCCCGGGGGGGAGGGGGCTCACAATCTAGCAACCAAAACCAAGGAGACAACAGAGAATGGTGGCAGAATAGACAGGATATGCCATGATTTCACGCACACAGACTTGGATGCAGAAGAGGGAAGAAACTAGGGAGGGTGTGCCACAGGCTTCATGGGAAAGATGGGTTTCGAGGAGGAATTTGAAGAAGAGCTTGCCCCTCTGCATCCTTGCCAAAATATCCGTCTTTCGGCTCAACCGTCAGTTAAAAGGATCTCCGCTTTCCGCTCCTGTGCACAGTTCAAAAGCTGCACACCTGCCCTCCCCATCAGCAGCATCTCGCGTCCCTGGACACTCGTCCCACCTGCTGTAGCTTCATGACGGATTCCTCCAGCCTCACCAGATTGGTGACAAAGGCCTCATCTGGAGGGTGGTCTTCTCTGTGGTGCCCGGCGATCAAAGAGGCCTGCAAAATAGAGACCACCCGAAGCGGTCAATGACAACGCTTGGCTTACAGGTCAAGACGTACTGCCCAAGAGAGTGTGGGGGGACATCTTGGTGGTGGCCAGCCTTTCTGGCCTGTGTGTCACACGGCAGAGCAATGTGCTGGGGTGTTCTACAGCCCCCCCTCCCCCCACCCAGGGCCTAATGGCTAACCCGGCCTCCAGTCTACCAAGTCACCAGCTCAACCAGGGCAGGCGTGTGGGATTGCCCCTACCAGGCAGACCTGTGGGCCTTCCTGCACCTCTCCGGGTGCGCCACGAATGGCACCCACGCCAGAGGTTGGCCACAGCTAAGGAATATTTCACCTCCCAAATTTCAAACTTTGTTTTTATATATGATAGCTGTGGCAAGAATTTTATATGCACAATATTGGAAGAATTCGGAGATACCTTTGCTGGAAGATTGGTGGCTGAAAGTTTTGAACTATGCCGAAATGGATAAACTTACAATTTTAATTAAGGAAAAGTCAGTTAACCTTTTCGTGAATAACTGGAAACCATTTATCGATTTTTTAAGAGAGAGAGAGAGAGAGATGAACGATGTGATGATATGCGGATTTAATGAATAGAATATGGGTGTTGTTTTGGCTTAGTTGGATATTATATGTAGAAAATAGTGAATAGTATGCTAGTAGGATGTATTGCTTCGTGCTTGCTATAACTTTATGAAATATGTATTGTTTTTATGTTTTAATATATCAATAAAAGGATTATTTCACCTCCCTTGTTTTGGGAGTACCTTGCGAATTCTGAAGGCCCCCCTCTTAGTTCCCTTCCCGCCGGGATCCGCTCCTCTGCTCGGAGTCCACTTCTTGGGGCTGGTTCTTCGCCAGAACTTCACAACCCCATCGTGCTCCTCTGCCTCCTCCTCTTCTGTGCCTGTGTCACTCGAACCCAGGTCCCTGGAAGAGCACAAGAACCCCTAACACAGTCGCCGCTTTCTACGAAGATGTCTTGATCGATCGTTCAATCGATGCGTAGAGGAGAGTGAGATCGCGCTGGCTGGCCCTGCCGCTTGAACGCCACATGATGTCGTTGCAAAACATCAGGACGGGGGCCTGTGTGTGTATCCACACACTGTATCCACACAGTGACTCTGTTCACCACTGGAAACCCTGGCGGGACCAAGGTTCCCAATCGCATGCATAGGGCCGGTACGCACAGTCGTACTCGTGTGTCGGGTCCATTCTTATTTCTTGCCCCATACGCAGAGGTCAGGAGATGGGGTCAGTAGAAACACACAAAATCCAACCTACTGAGGAAGAGGGCCACCCAAGTCAGCCGACCTCAGCATCAGTCAAACGCTCACAGACACTCACCTCAGCAAGTCCCTCTGTGATGAGCAGAGCTTCCTTGTGTGGCCGCTGGCTGTTTGGGGAGAAGAGGAAGAGGCGGGCCCAGGGGTTCAGGCATGGTGGGGAGATGGGAAGGCTCGTCCACTCCACCCCCCTTCCCTCCGACACGGCACAGATGAAAATGGCGACACAATTCTCCTACCAAGAATCTTCGCTTGGGGTGTGTGTACCAGCCTAGCGGGGGGGGGGGGGAAGGGGGCCATACCTTGCTGGCAGCCAAGGGCCCTGCAGAAATGCCCCCGCACACTCTCTGTCCTCACCGAATCCAGGTCGCTGTCGATAGTGACATCATCGAAACTCCTCACAGGAATGCCTGCAGTAGGAGAACAGCACCATGCGAATTGCAGCAAGGAGCTGTACGGCACTTCCTCACTCAGGACTAGTCACTCAGGACTAGTCACTCTATCAGGCGGTGGATGGGCAGAGCCGCCTGTTTCTGCTGGCCTCCAACACTGCTCCACCTCCTGCTCTCCGGACTCAAGAAGAACGAGGTTCTGCCCCAACAGTCTTGTTTGAATCTACACCCCAGCCTGACCAAGCTGTCCCCCCCCCACCCCGCTCCTTCCTCAACCCTTCCACGTAAGCACGGCTCAAGTGCCTCCTAGATTCTTCCTCTCACCTGCCACCCATTTGCCTCCAACACACCCCACGTTGCGCTTGGTCAGCCCATGATGGGGCTCGTGGCGCTCAGCCCCCAAGTTGCCACCTAAAGGGAGGACAAGAAGAGAGGAGTACAATAAGTTCAAACCCACTGACGCAAGAGAAGCATTTATACACTTCCTTTCTGGATTAAATGTTCCCTCTTTCTTCCATCAGCAGAGTCAATAACATAGATTTTTTTTTTGTCAGAAAAGTGTACTAGTGGCTAAGAGCTGAAAACCTGATTCCCTGATTTGAATCTCACCTCTGCCGTGATCTCAGTAGGTGGTATTAGACAAGCCACTCCTGCTCAGCCTCAGCTTTCCCATCTGCAATATGGGGATAATACTTCCTCCTCTTACTGGATCAAGGACCAAATCAAGGTAAGACATGTGAAGTGCTTTGCATATTTAGAAAATGCTGCACAAGAACTTATTATTCTAGATGCATATTTATGCAAGCATTTTCACAATGCCCTGGTTCAAGGTCACAACAAATTATCCAGGCCCTGGTCTGTGGACTAACTGCAACTTGTACCAGTTTCCTACAAATGGAAGCTTCTAATCTCCTCCCCTCACATGTGGAGGAAGAGGATGGAGGAAGCCCGCAAGCCTGACACTTGTTCTCGTAGCAGCAAAACATGGCTTGCGAATCCAAACAGGGCCAATCTTGTGCACATCTTGCCGAATTCTTGCACTAACATGGATCGGAAACAGTCACAGCCCTTGAAGCATCTCTGGAAGCACTAATTGTGATCCTCTAAACCACAAAGGCTCTGGCTACAAAACAGTAGCACGAATCGCGGACCCGGGCTCCAGCCCCTCCTCTGTGTGTGGCACCGGACACAGCAAACTGCTTTTTGGTCTCAGTCTCCCAATCAGAAAAATGGGAAGAAGAGAGTGACTTGGCAGACACGGATGTTGTGAAGGTAAGCAAAAATAATGTACTACCATAAAGTGATACCCAAGTGATTCATGGGACAAATGGTGCAAATTTCCTCTGACTCACACTCCATCACTCCTGGAGGCCTTCTGGTGCCCGGGGCTCTCGTGGCCCGGCTCTTTCTCCGTTTCGTGAAACCACCACTGCCAGGGTCCTGAGGCTCCTTGGCACCCCCAGGGGCTCCAGCTTCACAAGTATCGGTCCCAAGCCCTGACAGCTCTGGCTTCAACCTTTTGTTAGCGTCACAGGCTATCACTGGATAGAGGCACCAAGGTCCACCTTGCAGTGCTTGGTGCAGTGCACCAAGCACACCCTTTGGGCAGTCCGATGGCCCCTTCTGTTGGCAGCTCTGCCCGTCTGTCCTCAGTGGGGCTGCAGCATCGGAAACCGTCATGCTGAGGGTTACACTGGGAACGTGGAACCTATGGGAAGGTCCCAAATCTTCAATGAGCAAGGGGCTGTTTGAGCTTTCGTGAGGGTCCTGAGCCCACTCAAAGGAGTCTTCTCTTCCCTGCTGTGACTCCAGCAAGGCACTCTGCTCTCCATAGCTCCCCATTTCCAAGCCCCAAGACTTCTCCTCTGAGCAAACAGGTCCATGCCAAAGAATCCCACTCCATGCTGAGCTGTCTCTTACGGTACCCATACTGGAGGTCATCTTGCCGCATTTCTGGCTAAGCTGCGGCATTTTCCACCCCAGAGACTCCGGGCTCCTTATTCTGTCCCAAACACAATGGGGCTCTCCAGAGCCATCCGTGAAAACTGGGTCCAAGTTCTCCTGCAAAGCTTCCTTACGGGGCTGTGGAACATCCGGCTTGCTTTCCAAACCAATTGAATGAGAACCTGCTGCAGTTTCAAGGTCCACCAAGAATTGAGAAGGAATAATCTGGTTCTGAGTGGTGTGCTCTAGAGGCCCGAAGTCATCTGACAGGACTCCAGCAGCAAAGGCATCCTCTTCTCCATGGGGACTCAACAATGGGTCCACCAAGCCTTCCTGGAACTTGGTCGCAAAGTCTTCGGTGCACACAGAGTCTGATTCGCTCTGGCCTCCTGAGGGCCCCTCCGAGTCTGGGAGACGAGGCAGCAACCACCAGGTGTGTTCCTCCTTCCAAAAGGCTGAGTCTTCCCCCAAAGAGGCCTCACCGCTCCTGCCCCCAGAACCTCCTAATCCCAGATCTGCACAGAGGAGGAAGGAAACAAAGACCAGTCAGCTTATGCCGAATCAGGAGCCTCGTCCGGGACATTTGTGCAACTGGCTGGATGGTGAGATGTTGGTGCACTCAACAAGGGAGGTCTCCACTTGGATAGAAGATCTTGCAAGGGTCACGGAAAGCCATGCAGGGAACGTGAATTCTATTCTCCAGGGTCCCCAAATCAGTCTCTGGAGCCGGACGTTCAGTGGGGAGAAAATACTGCTCTGTTGCCCTGACCAGGACAGAAGGCCAGGCTCCTGGTCGGGGTGGGTGGGGCCGTTTCCTTAAAACACCTTTATTTATACATTTTCACATCATATACCAAATCTGAACATTGTAAATATAGACATCATACCAAAAACAAACATATACAACAAAACAAAACAAAACCAAACAAAACACAAGAGCCTTCCTAGGCACAAACGTGTCTATTTCTAATTTGTGACAAGCTCCAGTCAGGCTGTCGCAGCAAATGCAACAAAGAGTTTTGTGGCACCCATCAAGACACCCAGCTTTCAAGCTGCACAGAAGCAAAATTCTGACTATCCCGGCGCATCCGCATGGCAACTCCGTCAGAGAGGTTAAGCTGAGAGACAAGAACATGGGCCACCTTGAAGGAGTCCTCGCTGAGTAGGGATTTGACCCCTGGACAAGTCCAACATCTATGATCTGTACATGAAATCATGGCAAATACTCCCCCTGTTCACCCTGCCACCCTTCCTACATCTATTTCTAGATTGATCACCCTAATCTAGTGCTCAGCACCAGGCAGGCTGGCAACGCAACAAGAAAAAAATGAATGTTTGCACTAAAATTGAGTGGAAGGAGAGTTAGAACGGACAAAAGAAAATATTTCTTCACCCAGTGTGTAATTCATCTGTGGAACTCCTTGCCACAGGATGTGGTGATGGCACCTGGCCTAGATGCCTTTAAAAGGGGTTTGGATAGATTCATGGAGGAAAAGACCATCACAGGTTACAAGCCATAAGCAACCTCCTGGTTTTTTTAGAAGTAGGTTTTCTCTGTGCCAGGTGCAAGGGAGTGACAACGGGAAACAGGTATCTTGTTGGCTGTGTGCTCTCGGAAGCATCTGGTGGGGCCACTGTGAGATATAGGAAGCTGGACTAGAGGGGCCTTTGGCCTGACCCAGCAAGGCTCTTCTTATGTTCTTATGTTAAATAAATCTCAGGGCGCTTGGACAGAGCAAGATGTAAATATCCAGCATCCAGAATGAAGGGAAACTGAGGGAAATAGGGATGAGGCACGGCTACTGTCACTCTGCAGATCGAAAGAGCGGAGAGCTATGTTCACCCAAAGAAGACAGTGAAGAGCTGGACAGTGCACAGCTGCCAGCATGGAACCCCACAGGGACCGACTTCCGCCCAAAGGTCTCACCTGCAGCAGTGAAGGTGCCCATGGTTCTATCGAGAGAGGCCATCCCATTGGCACTGCTGCTCTTGCTTTCTACATTGGGCCCCTGAGCCTACAGGACAAAAGAAAATATTAGAGGACGATTTAGCAAGAGGGACAGGCTGGAAAGCTAACAGAAAGCGCTACGTGAATAGGGCTACCGGAGGGTGACACAGCAATGCAAACTGGAGTCAGTGATTCAGTGAATGTGCTGCGTAGATCTGGTGCATGTGCGGCAGAGAGCGACACTCTAGGTGGAAACAGTGGACCTTTCTCTAGCATGCAAAAAGTTACCAGAAAATAAGCAGGCTGGTTTTAATCAAATGACAGGAAATAAAGACTTATTGGGGATTAAAGTGGAACAAGGGGGGGGGGGGAACCACAATCAAATTCTATACTTGAGATCAAGAGGCAAAGTCCAAAATAAAGTAAAACAGAGCCTAACTAACTAAGGCTGGAATCCGATCCACGCTTAGCTGGGAGTAAGCCCCGTTGATTAAAATGGACTTCTGAGCAGACATGCATAGGATTGGGCTCTAAGACACTCCTAACTTAAAGCATCCACTTACAATTGCAGGACCCTCCTAGCTGGTCACCATCATGGCCGACCACCTTGGCTTGGTTGGCATTTGCAAAGCCCAGCTCACATCTTGCTCCCTCCGGCTATGGCTGCCATCTGCTCCAGCTCCCCCAACCCAGCTGGGCAGCTCTCTTCTATCCCCCTTTCGGGAGCCAAGCCCCCCCCCCAAGTTCTGACAGGAAGTGAGGTTCAAACTGCCCACTCCCAAGTCAGGGAGCAAAACTGGACCAATAACCAGATGGGAACTCGGTTTTGGTAAGACTATGGTGATGGGATTTCAATTAATAACATCTGAAAGCAGAAGGCTGTGTGTGATCATAAGTGACCATGGAGAATCTGACAGGCTGCTTCCTAAAGCCTCAGAGTACACAGAAAGCTGTCGGGGGGGGGGGTGTTCTTAAGGGAGGGGTGCTTGCTCATTTGGTGCTGCCCCACAGATCGCTCTGGAAAAAGGCCTCTCTCATCTCTGTCTCCTACCTGTAGCTGGTTGAGTTGCGCATCGATCGAATCTAGTAGGTAATCACAATGGTCCTTAGCCCAGGAGCCCGACCTCTCTGGAGGAAGAGCAGGGGGCTCTTTCTGCAGTGCTGGGGAGGCAACGACACCCAGTCAACTCTTACGCAACCAGGGTCCACAGAGGCAAGCCCTACTTGACCCCACAAAGTAACCCGATGCCCAGGTTAAATTCTGGCAGGGGGCCTCCTCCATCACATGGCAATACTGGGCCTGCATTCTTGCATATAGCCTCCCGTGTTCCTTCATCTCTGTTCTTTGCAGTAAGGAGGGGAGTTAAGTGGGAGTACCACATCCACAAGTACCCTGCCCCCAAAGCTCAGCATCAAAGAGAGTCGATGCCCATTGCTTGGGATCACGATTTCTGATCCACAAGATGCAGCTTTTCCAATATTGGTGGAGAGGCGCAAAGGATAGGAGACATTCAGAGAAAGGAAGGGAACAGGACGGCTGTGTTGCTGGGTCAGAGCAGGGACATGGCTGGCTCTAAGCGACAATGGAGCCCTATCCTTTGAACTGAACTGAAGCAAGCTGGGACAGTGGTCTGACTCTGCAAAAGAGAGCTTTGCATGTTAACGTACAAAGGTCTAATGTTCACATGGCATTCCCATGATGTGCCCATTATCTCCCCACTAATATAACATTACAGCGGACTGATAACGCGAGCCCCCCTCCCCCTGTTACCTGCCACAGAGCCTTCCCGATTCTCATCTTCTAAGACTGCAGCATCTTCTTTGGACTCCATGCTACGACTCGCCTCTAGAGAAAAACACGCGCATGTACAGCCACAGCAGCAAAGATGCCACTCCTGAACCTGAAGTCGTACAGATTTGCACATAAGGCCACAATGCTCCTGTCTATGCTTCACTTGGGGCTGAGCGCAGGCAGGCGCATCTGCTGCTGCTATCCCCTCTGCAGTGCTGCGGCTTCTTTGGGGCTGGAAATGAAGAGGCGACACATGCAGCTGCGACCGCAGGGATAACAGAGCACAGCCGAGCCCCTTTTGCCTACATTTGTTTGGTCAGTGCAGTCAGTCTGCACTGGCTGAATGCAAAAGGCTGGACCATGGAGATCAGATGCACAGAGGAAGGTTGCACATGTGTGCAGAGAGAGTACAGCACCTTCTTTAGGAGGAAAGGCTAAGGCTTTTCAGGCTTTTTAGTTTATAAGGCAGGAGACACGTGACAGAGGTTTATAAGATTATGCATGGTGTGTGGAAGGGGAGAGAGAGAAGTTTTTCTCATGCTACTAGTCTGCATTATTTAATTAGTTCTCACACCGTCCTTCAATTATTTATTAGGGTCATTATTATTAACCGCAATTAAAACCATCCAATGAATCAACTGAGCAGCAAAGACACACAAAAGGAAGGCTTTCTTCGTATCATGACCTTATGGAACAGTCTGCCACAAGAAGCTTATGTGGCTTTGCTTTAAAGGTGGGCTTGACAAGTTCACGGAGGCAGAGAAATCTAGCAGGGATTAGGCGTTATGCTGATGGCATTGGCATCATGCGTTATATTAATGTATACGGCGTCTCGGCTCTCACAGGCAGTCGGCCCCGCTGTTCCTCGGAAGCAATAATGGGCTGCACGCACTTGGCCGTGACCATCCCTGCTGCGGGCTTCCCAGAGAGGCATTCGCATCGCATGGCCACTGCAGCAGGGAACAGGAGGAGGCTACACTAGACGGACCTTTGGCCTGAGCTAAGCCAATCCTCGGATTCTTACGAATGCATCGCTATCATCGATCATCAAGCTCCTTCGAACACGAACGGGGCGGTGTGTAATCTGTGCAGCCAACAGGCGGCTCTAGCACAGCCTCCTCCTTGGTAGACACGGCACGTCTGCATGCCGAGGGAGGGAGAGAAGGCGGGGTGGACTTCGGCAGGCGAACAGGGGGAAGAAGGGGCGACTCGGACTCCCTAGCAGAAGCCCACCACCGGGGGGGGGGGAGTGCGAGGCTCCTCCGGGCTCCAACCAAGGGAAGGATCCGCCGCGCTCCCGACGACTCACCCGTAACCGCAGGAAGCGCCGCACGTTCCTTTGCCGCCCCACAGCTGAGTCGGAGTTGCCCGAGGGCGGCCTCGTTGCAACCGTGGAATGCCCCGGGCCAGGGTTGCCCAGCAACCATGCAACGCGGGGCGGCTCCAGCGCCCCTATTGGCCGCCGTTTGCGTCGGTCGCCTAGCAACACTCCGCCGCGGAAATTTCCAAACGGCGGCGGGAAGCCACCAGGATGGCTGGAGGAGCGACGGGGCGGCGGACCTTACGCGCAGGGGGGGGGCTCCTCTCCCCAGCTCTGCCTCATCATTGCTGCGAGGCTCCGGGCTAGCGGGCGACCCAAGGGCCACGAACCAGAGCCCGGGGCAGAAGGGCGGCCACACAGCCTCTTGCAATTCCTGCCTCCTCCCTTCTGTCCAAAACCCACCTTGTGCAGGAAGCTTTCGGCAGAGCCTCTCTCACCTCTTCCGCACCTGTCTGCTGCTGCCGAAGCCTTTGGGTGTGAAACTGAACCCATCATGTGCACAGTGATCATGCCTCTGCCTCCGTCCACTCCGTGGATTCAAAAATATATGGGGGGACGGGGCAGAAGCATTGAGAGGAGTGTGGTGGGCTATATAGTTTCTCTCCTTCTTTCCCCTCTCCCTTTTCAAAGGGATCAGCAGAAGCTGGCGGACCTTAGCTGATTGCTCTTGTCCCCCTGGCCAGGGTGTGAAACTGTACCAGCCTGGGGGGGGGGGTCCCCCCCCGCCCTTGGGTAAAAGCGACACATCAGCAGCCCAGTGTAGGTTTAAAACTCCTGAGTCCACATTTTTATTATTGTGTAAGCAAAGAGGGATCCCTCACAACAAGAGGTTGTTCAAAAGTTTTACATTCAACAGCATTTACAGTTGGATGATGTTAAAATTCTCCAGTGGGAAGGCAGAGCAAGACTCCGAGACAGGACTCTCCTGAAGTGTTGCCAACATAGGGACATTTTCAGAGCAACTCCCACACACCACCACCACCCCCTTCTCCCAAACCTGGGCTCTCGGCCATGGGTGAAGCTTCTAAAAAGGGAAAGAGGAGAAAAGCCTTTCTAGCAGTGCCAGCAAAGGTGTTAAGTTCACTAGAAAGAGGAGTCAAAGCCCAAACTTCTCAAAGAAAAGCACAGTCCAAAGTTTCCCTACAATGCAGCATTCTTAAATACAACCAGATTAACATTTCTTCCTGGGTACACCAGACTTGGCTGAACAGCCCAAGAGCTTTTCAGATTTAAAAAAAATAGTAAAAGGCAGCTTTTGGGAATGAGAGGTTGCTCAGTCCCTACTCAGTCCCCTGTCCTCATTTGGTTCGGCCCAGCTGGGACAGAGTCCCTGGTCCAGAGGCGGCAGGGCCACACACAAGGAACTTGGCCTCCTTGACGACTTCCCATTGGGAAGGGAGATGCACCCTCTTCTCCCACAGCCTCTCATTCCCAGGTACCAACACGCCATAGGTACAATCCACAACTCATTTTTCATTCCTGTGGGCCACAACAGACCCTGTGACTACTGAATCCAAGATGGGGTGAGGAATGGTCCAGCTGTTTTGCTAACATTTGTGTGATCAAGCACGCACAGAAAAGACATTAGATAGAGCGGTGTTTTTCAGTCCGTTCTATAAATGCTGAATTAGGCCTTTAAAAGAAAAAAACAAAGAAAACAAGAACCCCCATATCTAATTTTTATTGTTACATCATTAAAAACTGAACTGAGAGAGAACAGTGAAGAGACAGTCTTCAGGTTGTTCAACATCTACATAAAAGTGCATCTTGTCAAGAGGGGCACTGAAGTGCCTTGAGGGTCACACAGGATGAGGCTGCCCAGCAGACTGGATTGTGTTGCTACACAGTTGTACATTTTGAGGGCTTAAGAAAGTTAATCCAATGATTCCAATCTGTCACCTACTTCTTTGGGTAGAAAGGGGGGCTTGTTAGTCCACCTGGCAAAAAGACAAGATACCCGGCTTGCCCACCAGAGAACAGCTTCTCACACCGCAACAAACTAATTCAATCCTCCTCTGTGAATCATTTCCACCACCTAAAGATTGTGCCACCTACTGCTTAACTTGAGACCCATCAACTACAAAACCTCAACCTCTGCTCAAAAAGGTGAGGTAGGTTTTTCAAAGGCTGCAAAAACCTGGCAAACCTGTTTGGCCAGATTGCGAGGCAGACAAAAAGGACAATCCAAGTGTGCACAACCTCCCTCCCTCCCACCCACCCCAGGCGACACTGGCTCTATCACACCACCTTCCCTTCTTGGAAGACTACAACTGTCTCCAGCCTCAAGTCTTGTGTGGCTGTCTTCACACCACTTGCACATACAGAAATTAGGCAAGGTTAACTGGAAAAAAACCCCCACTCACTAGAAAGTATTTATTGTCCCAATTAAATCCCTCCCAATGCATTTCGGGGACAGCAGTTCACACACATGGACAAGACTTCCCCAAATCATATAAAAATCAACAGTACAATCTCTTTGGGGGAATCATTCTCCAGTCTGAAATAAGTATTTCTTTCGTTAAGAAAAAAAATACCCAAAATGAAGACATGTTGGTTTGAACTGAAACAGCAGCAGTAGTTGGTGGACTTTGGCAGACTGCTGCTCTCGCTGCGGACAGTTTCAGTGTTTTTCAAAAAACAAACATCACCAAGCTGACATGATTTTTTGGGGGGGATACAGGAGCAACAGAAAGGGGATTCTGAAGAAGCACCCTGAAAAGTGGGTACCTAGGGAAGGTTTTTCAAGTAAAAAAAAAGTAGGAAGGAAACACTGGTTTGAATGCTACTGTTAGGCTCAATGACGTCTTCAGGAACTAGAAGTTTATTATCATTTCTTTAGGAAGGATTTCCTCTTGATGGAACACTTTGGACAGGGCCGGCCCATCCATGAGGCCAAATGAGGCAGTTGCCTTGGGGAGGAGATTGGTGGGGAGCACCTACCTTCACCTGCACACTTGCCTCCACTGCTCCTCCTCCTCCACCACCGGACTGGACAAATGGACAGAAAGGAAAGAAGCATTCAGAGGAAAGTAGTGGACTAGATCAATCTCCTCTCTCCTCCAAACTTCCTTTTCTGCTCCATCCCCCTATTTCCTGTTCCAATCTAGGGAGGAGGAGGAGGGGCTGGCACATCAGCAGGTAACCGGCATGCCACTTCAAGCACCAGAAGGTCCTGGGTTGGCCCTAACGTTGGATCTCAGTCCACTGGGAGCAACACCCATGGATAGGAATGCAAGCCAATACAAGCCTGTTCGTCTCAACAGGGCTTCTTTTTGCCTGCTGAATCTTTCTGCCCTGCTGCTTTGGAGCAAAACATTTGCAAAAAAGCAATTCTTATAAAACTAATACTTTAGGGCATACAATCCAGCGGTAAGTCCTGCTTGCTCAAGACCCATTCCAATCGCCTTGCACCCAAGCACATCCCGCTCTCTTTTCTGGTTTAAAAAAACCAGCCGCCACCCACCAAGCCTACGCTGGAAGAAGAATCAACATTTATTGTACATGTTCGTATTATAAAAAAAAATTCAGACAGAGGCACATCTACCTGTCTTCATTATTTTTTCTCTAGTTATGTACCATATAAATTTAAACAAAATATTTTTATGTATATATATTTATATGTATATAAATTAGAAGCCAATAAATAATAAAAGATTAAAAGGTACGCTGAAATCAGCGGTGTCAGCACACTGATATTCAATCACTATTGTTACATTGTCCAGGTTATACTTATATATATATACGTACGTGTGCATGTGTGTTTGTAGATATATAAATCTATGGTTTAAACAGTGGTTGTTGGGGTGTTGAGAGGGAAGGAACTGTCAATCACCTGACTGAGCACTGTCCCTTTTGCAGTCTGGGGCCAGGGGCTCGGGTCCTGAGGTTCATTATTGCTCATTTCTTCCCCATGGGTGCAACTGGCCATAAAACTCTAGCTGGCTCCCCACATGACATCCAGTATGATCTCAGAAGCCAGAGAAGATCTGACTGGGCAGCTCTACCTGTCCCCAAGCCTTTTGGAGTCCTTACGTTCTCCTGAGAGCCACCTGTCCGAGTGGGACGCAACACCTGCCTTTCAGGGGACACACCAAGCAGTCATGCCTCTGGCAGGCCAGTCAGTGGGAAAGAGGAATGTGCAACTCAGGTGGGGCCAGGTCACGGATGGTTGCTTCCCTGTCCCCAAGCCCAGGACTATGGCCAGCCAGCTGGCGCTTGAAGCTCCAAAGTCCCTGCGCAGTTCTGGGCAGAAAGACAAGTCAGTGACAGGAGCTGACACACAGGTAAGGATGCCGCCTTCATGATATGAATGTCTAAGAGGCTGGGGTGGCAACATCGTGGCTCGTCCTCCAACAAGGAAGGGAGAGGGGGAAACGGGAGGCAAGAGCCTGAATGCTCATGCCGGAACTTGCTGGCATGGCGACAGCTTCCCTTGGAAGAACCTGCATTTTCGCTGATTCAAGTGAGCACGACAGGTGCACCTGGAATCAGCGACACCCCTCCCCTTTCCAGCCTTGCTTTCTGCATTCTCTGGTTCACCAGGTCTCTTTCCATCACCCAAAGAGGATGACACCAAAACGGGGAAGGAGGGGCGCGTGTGCTGCCTGCAAGGGTGCGCGTGTGTGTTTCTAGGTGCTGGCCACACATCCACCCATGCGCTAGCCTGGCTCGAGTGCACTGCAGCCTGCTGCGGTCACAGGCGAGGTGGTTTCTGGGGTGCGTGTGAATTCCGGACAATCCGAGGAGTGGCAGTGAGAAATGACCAACACAGCCTTGCGGCAAGTGGGCAAGGATTACGGGCAAGTCTCCAGTTGATGCCTGCCTGGGTTTACCCAGCTCCCACACAGGGGTCTCTAAACACTTACCAGGACGGATACAAAGGTATGTTAATCACAGCTTGCTCCCTTGCCGTCGTCCTCCTCCAAAGCACCATAACAGACACTTGAGGACTGCAAGGAACTCTTGCAGGGCCTCAGTCTGTACTGTCTCTGCTACTGAGCAAAGGCTCGAGTCCATGGAAGCTTCCTCGAGTTTACTTTGAGAGAAGCCAGAAATGAAGGTTACTTATTACCCTTTATCTACAAGACCAAAATAAAAAGCCATACGCTCTCCAAAACACAAAGTCATCTTTGCAGAGAGAGCTGATGCTAAACAAGAAGGATTAACAAAAACATTGCCTGTTGATAGAAGTACAGGTGTCCCCCGCTTAATGACGGATCGCTTAACGACAATCCGGATATATGACGGAGGTCCCCAGTAAAAAAGAGCAAAGGATTTTAAAAGACATCTTTTTAAATCAGTTGTTTGGCTTTAGATCAGGGCTTTGAAGTTCAGCACTGGGGCTTTAAGCACAGCGCTGAAGTTCAAAGCCATTATCTAAAGCCAAACGGCTAATGGGCAAGATAATAGCTTGGATGTTTAATGCTGGGGCTTTAAGCACAGTGCTAAACTTCAAAGCACAGCAAGACCCGCTTATTGACGGCTTCACTTTACAACGGGGATTACAGAATGTATCCCCATCGTTACGCGGGGGATACCTGTACTCCAAAACTCAAGAAAGGACATTTAATCAACCTATCAGGGCACTTCCTCTACCCTTCTCCAAAAACATGATCCCTAGATACCCAAGAGAAAGAGGGCCACCTTGCAAGCCTGGGCCCCTCATTTTCTCTCTAGAATTTAGAGACCAGCTATGGGAGTGGGGCACGGAGCTGCCTGCATCTTTAGAAAACGAACCTGAATGATCAAATAGACTTCAAATTTTAAAGCCCCACACACAAAAAGGAGGAAAAAAAATAAAAGAAACAGAAATTAAAAAAAAAAAAAGTACATCATTTACTATAATGCATGCATCTTTGGAAGTCAGAGCCCTGGTAGATAAAACCAAGACTCCCAAAATATAAAGGAGACTGCAATTTCTGACACAGCAATGAATAGGCCAGGTTTAAAACAGGAAACAGATCCATCATCTCCTCGATCCTAATTGGTAGCTAAAAAACGTCACCTGAAAAAAACCAATACCATTTTATTAGTGCATAAAAATAGGTTTGGAATCCCTGTTTGGTTGTCTTCTCTCTCTCGTCTAAAAATTTCTGCATTTCTTGAAGCTCTGTGTGTTTCTTTGACGTGTCCGTGTCAACAGCGGGATGCTGCCTGGAGTGCTTGAACTGCTGGCTCCCGAGGCAGGGTGGAGAGCCCCGCCGGCAGCAGCGGCCAGCCCAGCAGAGGGATGGGGGCGGCTCAGAAGATATTGGGGCACATGTTCCAGTCCTGGTGCTCCTTTGCTTCCCAGTAGCCGCCCTTGTAAACGCAAATCAGCTCCCCTGTGACCGGGTCGACCTTCCTTTCAAACCACAGTGGGATGTAGCCTTCATAGTCCTTGCCTGCAAGGGGCGAGGGAAACAGAAACATTTGGGTTACACATCACACAGGGTCACACAGTGCTGTCACAGCCGAAGGCTTTCACACTGCCATAAAAAGAGCCTCGTTGGGTCAGGCCAAAGGGCCATCTAGCCCAGCACCCTGTTTCCCACAGGGGCCACTAGCTGCCCCTGGGAAGCCCACACAAGCAGGAGGTGGCGGCTTGCCCCAAGAGGCAGAACGTGGTCATACTTACGTCACCATAGGGCCAACTCGAGGCCGCTGCTGTTCTTTGCTGACTCACAGCACTGGCCAGAAGTAGTGGCGGCTTTCAGGCCACCTGCTTTCCATACCAAAGCAGCCGATGAGAAACCCTACCCACGTTGCAGAGGACGTGTGTGTGTGTGTGTGTGTGTGTCACACACTTGGTCCACAGGGGCATTAACCAGACCCGCTGGGCTTCACTGTTGCAAGCAAACAACCCCATGTTGGGGGGGGGGGGCACACAGGATGCACGTTGGCACCTCTGGAACCGGCTTGGCAGGCCTGACACCTTGGCCTGGGTTTAAAAGGACAGCCTTCCTTCTTCCCTTGGCTCCTCCCCCCTCCCTCACCTAAAGAGGGACTAAATTTTAGCCATGTCTGGATCCTAGAGAAGCCTGGCAGGGCATTGCGATAGGTTTGCCCTAAGAAACTTTTATATCCAACCAACCTGAGACTGATGCTGCTATAGAAGTTAATTACCAATTTTGCAAGTTTCAATAAAAAACAATCCTGTTAAAAAGCAACAGACATTCCTATCTATTTAATCCCTCCCCCCCCCCCAAAAAAAACCTGACTGACTTAAAACTCTGAGGTACAGGATGAAGTCAGGAGTGAATTTCTGTTAGCTATAGTTCTCTCTCATCCCATGAAAAGTATAGTTAGATGTAGTATAGTTAGGATATAGTTATAGGAAATATAGTTACTGGGAAAACCCTATGACTAATTTGGCCAGACACCCTAAATTTTCTCCTTTTGCTGTACTCCATTTTTAGAGTGTAAATAAGGGTCCTGTTTGTGTGTAAATAAAGGCACCCCCTTTTTGGCTGTTCCCATCTCTGGTGAACCACTGAGCTCAAAGAAAAAAAGTCTTGTTTTCACCCTTTCGTTGCTCTCTATTCTTGAAGCTAAACAAGAGAGGGGAAAAAAGACCGACAGAGAGCTGTCCCCAAGTCCCAAGAACAGAGAGAAATGAAAGGATGAGCTTCTCCACGTTCGCACTCTTTCACCCATTTCTCCTGAAGTTCGTTCCAGGGTAGACACAGTCTCTCCCTTTCAACTTCCATTGCAAATAGACACTTTTGTATAAATAAATAAATAAATCCTAAATTGCTCTCTCTTTCTCCCCATTCCTGCTCAATAGAAACCCTGGATTCCCATCAGCCTCCGCCTGGTCGATTTCATAAGCCCACTGAATTTGGCTGCCTCTGCTTGCTCTTCCCTGCCTCAACTGCAATGACATGATGCGGGTTTTACTGAGAGTTTTATCCTGGACAACTCCTCTTCTTTATAGCCCCTTAGCCTTCATGCCAGTATCAGTGGGTGCATCCTGGCCAGTGGCAAAAAGAGTCTGAGCAGATAAGTTTAGGGGCCCTTGCAACTGCAGACCCCTCAACCTATTCCAGGGATTCCCAGGCACAGCTGGCTGACCAGTGGGTCTCTGGCTTCTTTGCTGGGCTCCGAACCGCTCCGACTCCCACCTTCCTCCAGGGCCTCCACTGCCTCCGCTTCCCGCCTGCGCCGCACGGCCCTCTGCTTCTCCTCAAGCCGCTGCTTCTCCACGTTGGCGTCATCCCACTTGCCGTTCTCCATGAGGCGCTGGTCAGGCCTCAGCCGACTGTCCGTGGGGGCCAAGCCTTCCTCTGGCTCGTTCAGGGTCAAAGCCAGGTTGGAGAAGTAGTACATGTTTTCCGCATTCTCCCTGGAGGAGGAAAATCCATGCTCAAGTACAGGTGGGCCCCCATATCCACTGATTCGCTATCCACGGTTTCAGTTATCCACGGATCGTGGGGACAACCCCCCCCCCCAGGCTTTTACTTTTTTCCCCAGTAAGCTTCATTTCTTCCTTTAAAGAAACAGGAGAAGCAGCCTCTGGCTGCTTATTACAGGCAAGCAGAACGAGACTAAGTACTAGAGAGGCTCTGCAAGGTTAACAGAAACCTTGCAGAGCCTCTCTAGGACTTAGTCTCGTTCTACTTGCCTGCAATGAAGGCTGGTTCTCTGTTTGTTTTAAGGAAGAAAGAAACAAAGCTTGCTGAAAGAAAAATAAGAGCTGGGGGGGGGGGGCGTGCACGCCTGCCTGCAGGGGAGGCAGGGTGGGGGGCCCTCAGGAAACCATGGAGGGGGTGTTCGCTCTTATCCACGGTTTCAAGTATCCACGGAGGGGCCTGGAACATATCCCCAGCGGATATGGGGGCCCCACCTGTACATGTGTCCGCACTGTGGGGGGCAGAGGGCGGTTTTGATGGGTGCAAGTACCTTACTATTTGGTCATCTGAGATTCTCTTCTATGGTCTAAGACCATCTCTCCCCATATACTGTAGGTCCCACTTGTCAGCGGAGATTGAGGCAGTAGACCTTACAGCCTGCGCCATCTCTGCAGCAGGTGGGAACAGCTTTGGAGCAGGGCATTTTTGGCCGAAACTCTCAAGCAAAAAAGACGTTGGGAAGGCAATCTCTTTCTGTCTTTCCAGAAGGGCTGTAAAAACTTCTCTCTCATGCATGGCTTTTGGGCAAAGTCTTGTTTGCTGGGGCTCTTTTGATCTGCATAACATTTGGATATGGATTTTGCAGATTGTCTGAGGTCTGTCTAAATCCTTTTTTATTGCCTTATGTAAACTGCCTTGAACAATGGGACAGTCAACACAGGCACACAAGAACTTAATTTGCACTTGCGCCAAGCTTCCCAACGGATTTTGCCCAGGAAGTCTACAGGGAGCGCTGTGGTGGGTGAGTAACCACCACAGTGGCAGAGCGCATGTGTTGCATGCAGAACATCCCAGATTACATTCCTGGCAGCCTCTGCAATTCAAGATGCCTCAAGGAGGCGGGAAAGATTCGGAGCACCTGTCGGCTGGAAGAAGGCAATCGTGGGCTGGCAGGACCCATGCTTTGATGAGGTTCAGCAGCCAGCACCACCTCCACCTCCCTGTTCTCCAGCCACATGCAGGCAGCCTGACCGTACGGAAGCCCTGCAGGGAAAACTCACGGAAGGGGGTACTTCCTCCACAGGACCTTGGGGGACAGCGTCTGGTAGATCGTCTTCTGCAGCTTGCCCTCCGAGCTGGCGCTGCCATGGGAGCTATGCACGATCTTGGAGCACTCCATTTTCTCATCCCATGTGCCGGACATGACGTAGTGGGCCTTGCCATCCACATCCATGACAACACCTGTCACCTGGGAAGAAGCAGCACCAGCTGGTTACAGGGCAGACTCCACAGACTCTCAGCACAGGTAGGGTGCCTGCAACTGCCATGGTGATGAAGCCAAGTAGCCTGCCTTCCGCTACTGTTGTTGCTGGAGGCACACACCAAGTCCACAGGGACCTGCAAGACGGCCATCTTCTGCCGGCAGGCAGGTCCGACTATTTCCCAAGGGCTTGGCCAGGGGGTCAGAGGGAGAAATTATTGTTATGGTTTAAACTAGGGGTTCTTAACCTGTGGTACGAGTACCCCTAGGGGTACACGGACCAATGTCAGGGGGTACGCCAGAGCCTGCCCCTTATCAGCATCAACCAGTAGTTAGTTACTTGTTAATTAGAACTTAAATACAACCTCTCTGTCTGTCTGTCTGTCTGTCACACACACACACAGAGTTAAGACATTTTTTCACATTTAAAATTGTGTTAGTACTTTTTTATTTAACGATTTAGCTAATTAATTAATTGATTAATCCAATTAATTAGCAATTAACTAGCCAGGGGTACTTCAGAAAATTGGAGCGTGATAGGGGGTGCCCGGGCCTCCAAAGGTTGAGAACCCCTGGTTTAAACAGAACAATTTCATGATGACGACGACAGCGGTGGCCGTCTGTAGTTACTGTGTGCTCTTTGATGCTTGTTCTTTTTCACAAGCCGGGTTCTATACCATCCCATTAGGGTGGCTGCTGTTTCCACTACACACTTTTGCACATTCATGTATGCTACAGCCTCCAGGTTCTATAACACAAACACAGCCTACCTTTCGGGGCACATCTCTGGAGAAATAGCTGTAGGGGGTGAACTTCAGTTGGCATTTGTCTTTCGATTTATGGTTCACGATTTCGATATCACCAGACTGAACCCAAAAGAGAGAAAGAGAGAGGACTGATTTGCAAAGAGATTCGTGTCACATTGTCTTCATGCCCCTCCCTCGTTTTATTTGCTGCTCTTGTGAAGCTGTTCAAAATACGGACTATATGGTGATGGTGTTGTCTATTACAACAGCATGACTAAGCCATTTTGTACATCACATGATAGCAGCCCAGGCTGGTCACTGTGGGTTCTTGGGAAGGTGTTTGTGGAGGACTATCCCTGCCTGTTTGCAAACCTGCATTTCTTACAGTCACACTTCACATCTTGGAGGGTCAACTTGAAACACGTAATATGCGAAGAGGCCCATGGAAAGCTTCAGGTTACAGTTAGGGACCCATGTATACTGCAGCCCACACACCTCTCTCCTCCTGAGGAGTTATTCAAACTACTGGCATCCCACCTTTCCCCTCGCTCAAGGTTGGCTCACAACATATATTTAATTTATTTATGGATTTTTACCCCACCTTTTGATCAAAAGGATCCCCAGGGATTATTATTATTGTAATATTGTATTATTACAATAATAATTGAAAACAACCCAGGAGCCCCTTAAATTCTGTGGCTGATGCTCCCACTCACTTCTCCAGTTCCTGAACAACTGGTGGCTATAGAAAAGTTCCCTTGTGTCCCTGTCCGTCCGTCCTTCCGTCCCCCCTCCCCCCGGGCAGGAATCTGATGCTGGAGGCCCAGCTGATTTCCCCCCTTGCCATGGTGCTCATCTTGGGAGGCAGAGGGTGAAGCCTCCCAAGGGATTTAGTCCTGCGACTGATCATCTCACAACTTGGCTCCAGTAAGCCGGACTCATCAGCTTCCATCCCTGACTACTTCCCTGCACCTTTCGTCACGAAGGGGCCAGTTCTCTAACAGGTGCTAACCTGGTCGATCCAGAGCTTGCCTACGATGATGTTGTGAACAGTGGAGGTCACCTTCCTCCAGACATAGTGGTTGCCGCTGGAGTGGAATTCCAGGTGGATGGCACCTGTCGGAGAGAGAGCGAGAGAGAGAGCACGCAGAATGACTCGGTTTCAGGTCGGGACATTTCAAAGCCACACCCTGCTTACCCACCCATTCCCTTCCAACCATCCCCAAATGCACCACGTATTGGTACGCGTATCTTGATGCGCCACGTATTGGTACAGACATGCTTTTGTTCCAAAAAGACAGGTGCAAGAATATGAAGACCGTGTGGCTAGATTATGCCAAGACCCGTGTAAGCCCAGCACCCTCAGTCCAGCATGAGCCAGATGCTGAGAACACTCAGAATAATGGAAAGGGGAAACCCACAATATTAGGAACGACAAAGATGCACCCAGCTCCCCGTCTTGACGCAAGGCAAGAGTCTTGGACTCTTTCCTGAAAACAGAAGAGATCCATCTAGGATGAACTGAATTCCCCACCACGACTACGCAGGCTGGCCACCCTTCAATACAGCAAAGCGATCGTTAACCAGCCGTCCAAGATCTGCAATGCTTTCGCGGGAGAGCAGGCCGCTTACCCAGTGGCATGATGGAGAGGTATTTGCCCCGAAACTTGCTGGCAATGGTGATTTCCTGCCACAGCGTCCAGCCTCGTCTGGAATAGACATGATGGGCCGCGGCTGGAGGGTGATGGCTCACCTGAACACCACAAGAAGAAATGAACCCTGACGGCATCATCTCGGAACGTAAGCAGGTAGGTGACAGGAAGGCTCAAGTACATGCAACAGGAGCAGTTTTAAGTATAGGACAATGAGGAAACAGGGCAGTCAGTGTTAGGATGTTAACCACCGCCAGGATGTTAACCACCGCCAGAAACCGCAGGCGATGCCCCAGGGTGGCAGTCAAAGGGTGAAATGATCCACTGATGAGTGACATTTTGTATCCTGATCGCATTTGTATCCTGCTCCTTCCTTCTCTGAGGTAAGTACAGCAGCAGCAGACTTGGGACCCTCCTAATTTCAGCCTCACAACCACCCTGTGAGGTAGCCTGGGTTGAGAAACAATGACTGATGCGAAGTCACTCAAGTGAGCTTCCTGGCTGAGTGGGGATGTGAACTTAAGCAGCCTACCTGGCTCAAGTGCAGCGCTCTGCCCAGGACACAACCCAGTCTCTCCATCCCTTCCCCTTACCTGCTCACAGAGCGAACGGAAGCCCAGCTCATCCAGGCGGTCCAGCTCGAAGGTCTCACCCAGGAGCGGGTTGAACGGCTTGGCTGTCCGGTGGACTGTCGTGGAGTAGGAAGACACAGAGAAAGCCGCAACGAAGCACATCTGCTCTGCAGAGCTCTCGCACTTGACAGCTTTGTCCAGCAGCTCGTGGTATTCCAGGTCCTCTGTTAGCCTCTGCAGCATGGACAGTGGTTCATTGAAGTTTACCTGGAGAGGTTGGGAGAGAGAACAGGGCAGAGTTAGGCCCAGGGCTCAGACCTGGAACCTGCACAGTGGGAAGCCCAGGCGTTCCAACAGAAGCTCACATCGCAGCACCGTTCCTAGACTCCTCTTTCCACAGCTTCTCTTTCTTTCCAGTAGGGGGCAGCACTGTGCTGTGGGCAGCGGGATCTGGGCTCTAAGTTAGCTTTGAAGCTCACAGGGTTGTTGACAAGAACAAAACAGGGGAGGAGATCACCACTCGGAGCTTCTTCAATAAAGAGAATGAATACACCACAGGAAATCTACAGAACACATCTACGATGGCTGAGAGACTGGCTTACCCAAGGTGATTAAGGAACAGAAACTTGCGTTTTAAAAATTAAAAAAAAATGATTTTCGAGTAGCTGAATTTTACACCCACGATCACATTCTGTGCTTCCACAGACTCAGCCAGGATTGTGGTTAAGGTTCCGGCTGTTTACAAGTTTCTCCACTTAGAACTTAACGGAGCCGAGGAGCCTGCATTTGATATCGAGGCAGGCAACGTGCCTCCTCCCACCTTTCCCCGCATCCTCCCGGCAGCTGCAAACACTCCTGCTGGTCATCTGTTTGGCGCTGCGAAGCAGGTTCCGCTTGCAAAAAAATCCCCCGAGACAGGAGGCCAGCTTTGAGAGTTCTCATGGGGAGCAAGTCATCCTTTGAAGAAGTGGTCCCCTCTTCAAGCCCAGGCACAGCCTCTGCTTGAAAACCTCCACCAAGGGACAGCCACCACAGCCAGAGGCAGGCTGCTCCGCTGCGGAGAGCTTCCAGTCCATTTCCCATGGCACCATGGTTGGGGAGAGGAGGAGCCTGTGTGGGGAGCAGCTAAATGAGCGTGGCCAGCAACGTAGGTGGGAGAGACCCCTGGGGGCCCCATCGCAGGGCACGAAATAATTCATACACTTTTGTTTCATAACATCACAAGCACGTGGCCCTTGGTTTGCGCACAGGCAGCAGGGGAGCAAGATGGACAGCCATGCCAAAGTGAAATTACATTTCCAAACATCTCCCAGGCAGGCGAGCTGCTGTGGGAACTCAATCCGCTGGTTGCCAAAAGCTCTGCAATGGCAGATTTACGGCACTAACTAGACCACTTCATTTGACAGCAGCAGCAGCAGCGGCTATTTTCATTGCCTTCTAAATGCAGGGATTATTTATCAATAGCAATCGAAGGAATATTAAGAGTCTGTCCGTGTCCTTGGCCGGGGCGTAATTGAGGCGGAGAGACTCCCTGATGCCTTGCAGTGGGACCAGAGGGGTCACGTGGGACTTGGTCACATGTGGGGTGGGGGGGAGCTAAGGTGCGGAGAAGGAATAGCAGCTTTCTCTCTCTTACGTACTGGCAAAAGATGCTTGAAGGCTGTACAGGGGAGGTGCACAGAGCCGGCTGGCTGCTTTCTGTAGACACCACTCAGGCAACCCGGCTGTAGGGGGGCGTCTGAGAGGGGGGGGAAGAACAGGCAGAAGCTTGTCAGTGATGGGCAGAGGGGATTGGGGCCCCCAAGCCAAGACTGCTCTGCCATCACAGGAGGCTCGGAGGCATGAATGTGCTCATTCGGTGTGGGGACTGCCGGGGCCAGAGAACGGCATGTGCTGCTCCGAAGCAAGTTGGACCCTGCCTGGGTGAGCAAAGATGGATGCGACAACTCTAGGACCTGGTTGCTGCCTGATTCCGCTGACCCTAACCCTTTAAATTCATACCCCACCTTTTAAGAAAAGAAAAAAAAAATCAAGGCAGACAATAGAATTAAAAGGAAAACCATAAAAGCCAACGTAACAGCAGGGCACCAACAGCGAAACCGGCAGCAATACACATGCTAGATCTACTGTGTATGAAAAGCCCAGCAAACAGAAGAGTTTTAAGTCAGACGCCTAAAGCTAACCAGAATGGGCGTCAGGCAAGCAGCCCTGAGGAGAGTTTTCCAGAGCTGGTGTGCCACCACAGAGAAGGCTCTGAAGGTTTGACACCTGGGGACAGGCCTCCGAAGCTCATCTCAGCAAACAGGCAGCTTTGTCTTTACTCGCCACCTATGGGAGGAGTGAATGCAACTGGAGGGCATGACGTACAAATAGGCATGAAGGGTGAGGATCCTTACCACGCTCCCTAATCTAAACGTTCTAGCCTTGTCCCAAAAGCAGAAGCTCACTGAAGCAGCGACATGAGACGCACCACTGCTGCACCAGAGGGTTGACCGCCATCGCCGGCGTCTCCAGGTGCGCACACCAAGACAGCAGTGTCGATATCCACAGGTTTAAAAATCTGCTTTTCCAAAATGCTAAGGGCTTTCTGTAATCCAAATTTGGTTCTCGATTCCAGCTCACTCAAGGAAATTTTGTACACACAGGAAAAAAAAAGAGTAGATAAAAAAACCCCAACAAGATAGCATCACGGATGCAATTAAGCAGATAGCAGAACAGGTCTGAGCGAGGACAGGCCATATGACAGAGCTGACCTGCTTCCAACGTTTCCTTATATAACATGCGTGGTGCGAGAGCCAATTACACAGCAAGCAACTGTTAGTGGCCAGTTGCTAGCAAGAGTAGCAGCAGCAGCAGCAGCAGCTGCCGCCGCCTTGAGCAGGCCTGGCCAGGAAGCCGCTCTACTGCAGGAGCTGGAAATGCAGAAGGAAACATTCAATTACTTCCTGATTAAAAATATCTGATCGCTCGGAACACAGACACTGCTGAAGGCTTGCGTGCAGCTGGAACGCCGCCTGCCTTGGCCAACGTTCCAGATGCTCAGAGCCCGAAGCCTGGAGGTGGGTTCCCTGCCTGTCAAGGTCAAGCTTCCCCCCTGCAATAGGAACCGATTGGCTCAGTGGCAAAGGCTGTGCTACTCATGAGTCTCCCAGTGGCCCTCAAGCACCCGACTGTGGTGGCCACCATCAGCATTAAAACGGTGGCCCTGCTACCCACGGGAAAGGAGGACAGAGCCGTGCTCAGGGGCACAGCTCCTGCTTCTTTGCACGGAGAACGTTCCAGCTTTAATTCTCGGCACCTCCAGGTAAAGCTCACCTGGAGCAACGCTGGAAAAAACCTTGCGGGACATCTTGGAGAGTCACGGCTCGTCAGGACAGACAGTCGTGAGCTAGTGGAACATTGGTCATGACACGTTGATCCTGACCTCTCTCCAAGGAACTCATGGAGGCATTCATGGCCTGTTTTTATCCTCACAATCACCCTGCGAGGTCGATCCAGCGGAGAGTTAAGTGACCGGCTCCAGCCTGCTAAGCTTTGTGACTGTGTGCCCATTTGAAGCCAGATGTCCCTGGTCAAAGTCCAACACTGACAAGAACTCGAGAGCAGCCCTGCTGGATCGTCGAACCACAAACCCACCGAGTCCAGCATCTGGCTTCCCACAGTGGCTAACAGGAAACTCACAAGCCAGGCAGAAGGACAACGGCCCTCTCCCCTGTTCCTCCCCATCAACTGGGACTCAGAAGCACAGCGGCCTCTCATCCTGGAGGTCGTGCTCAGCCACCCTAACCAGTAAACACTGATAGATTTATCCTCCATGCATTTCCCTTGTCACTTTTTAAGGCCATCCAAGGCTGCACCTTGAGACGGCCAATTCCATGGGCTCTTGCCGGGAAGCAGCTCTTCGGCACTGTGGGAAGAACCACCTCCTATCTCAAGACGGTGCCCTCTCCGGCTCCACCTCTGCCTTCCCCAGTCTCTCCGCTGTCCACAGCCTCACGGCTGGCATGGACTCAACGTCCATATAAAGCAGCGTGAACCACATGTCTTGCTGGGCCATGCGGGCGTGGGAGGTATTGAGCACCCTCCACTCACAGCTCCCCACTCATCAGGCCCGCCCCGCATCTCAGTGTCCCATCAGCCAGAACTGAAGCGCAGGCCCAGAGCACAACCCTCCTGCTGCTGACCAAAGGGGGTGGGGGGGGCGCAGGAGGAACCACCTACAGGCATGGGGATCTTGGACAGTTCTTTGCCAATGCAGTTTTTCATTATGCTCCAGAGGTTAAGGCTGTAGTTGGGCTTGTCCGGAATGCGAGTCCGTCGCCTCTTCTTGGGCACCATGACATCTTTGCACAGAGAGTCAAAGCTGGACTGATTGGAGCACTCAAACACCTGGAGAGAGGAGAGAGCAGGGCCACACCAGTTCAGCCAACGCCACAGCCCGCCATTTTCCATTCCCCTCCCTCGCACCTGTACATACATGGAGGTGCTCTTCCCACAACTCATTGTGAAAAATATCACTGGGGATGCGGGGGGGGGGGAGGTGCCTGAGGGTTGTGTGTGAGCAGCAGCTCTTCCCTCACCTCTGTTCTGAGTCACAGACGGCCACTAGGCAAAGTCTACTTTACAGAATCAGAAGACTGAAAGGGACTGAGAGGTCATCAAGTCCACCCTGCACACCGCAATCAACTCTTAGTCTTCACTTGATCAGGGAGGAGCCACCGTGGGTTGCACCCTGACTTAAGAGCTGCACCACCAAGGTTGTCTCTCTAAAGTTCCCCCCCCTTCCCCTTGGACAGAGCACAGTTTCAGATGAGAGGGGCTTACAGGGCTGGACCCACCCATTAAGCCAACTGAGGTGCCTGCTTCAGGCGGCAGACTGGTGATGGTGGCGCCCACTGCTTCTCTTCCTCCCCCCCCCCCACCCCCTGCAGAGTGGTGGACTAGAGCAGAGGTGCCCAACCTGTGGTACACGTACCACGGGCTGGTGGTACGCGGGCGGCAGCCAAGATGGCTTTCCAAGCGGGGAAGGGTCCTCCCGCCCTCCCTCGCTTGCTTCTTGCCTGCGTCTTTCTGTGCTCCAGCGCGGCGGCCATGAACCCGGAAATAAGTGCCAACGACGTCCTCAGCACTTGCTTCCAGTGGTACGCGGCTGTGTTGGAGGCTGCAGAGGTGGTACGCCACCAAAAAAGGTTGGGAACCTCTGAGCTAGAGCACTGAGAAGTGGGGGCAACTGCCAACAAATGGGGAGGGGGCGAACAGCATTTAGTGTGCCACCCCACGGTGCCAGGAGCTCTGGTGCCCACCCTAGGGGGCTCATGTTCAAGGCCCCACTCAGCTGAGCCTTCTCTCCCCCTTCTCATAGAAGTTATGGAAAATGACACCATTGGAAACAAGAGACCAATGCTCGGGGTCCTTTGGCTATGGCCTCCTATGGCTACTTGTCAGGCGAGACTCAACACTATCATTTGAGCATCTCTTCCCACCCGAAAGCATCCCTCCTGCCTTCTTAGCTTTGCCCAGGTGCACTCACGCTATCGTCCAGGCTCCAGTCATCCCCACGACCCTCGCTGGCGCCACTAAGGTTGCTGCCGGTGCGCCTGTGGAGAGCACAGAGAGGACAGTGGCAGGTGAGAAGGGGCATGATAAGCCCCGGCAGTGTGCAAGCTCTCCTCCCTCCCCCCCCCCCCCGCATCTACTGCAGAACAAGCCAGTGAGTCACAAAGACGGGGGTTCCGATATGCAAATATACTGCGCTGCATTCCAACAGAACAGACCCAGCTTCTCCCGCCTTCTCTCAGCCCCAACTCTAGAGGACTAGGGCAGAGAGGTGAAGCACAGAGTTCTGGCAGCTGCTGTGACCGAAAGAAGAGCTGGCTAGCCGCATCCAAGAAAATAATCATTTCCCCCCTTCAGGGTGAATGCAGCTGGTCCACTACATTAGGGACAGCCTTTCAAACATTATGTGGGGAAGCCAAACCAGCCCCCTGGAAACGGCCGGCATTGAAAAGAGCAAACCGCACATTGCCGAGTGCTCCCCAATGGCGTGCGCACATCGTGCCCACCTGTGATGCTTGGTCAGATCCGCAGCTACTGCGATGAAACCTTGCGCGTCCTCCATGGCATCAAAGTACTCGGTGTCCTCATCTTCGTCACTGGCCTCAGCTTTGACGGACTGCACGCTCCCTACTGCCACAGAAAGGCATTCCCATGAGCACATTCCCCCCACGCCAGCACACTGGAGAAGCAAACTGGAAACAGGTGGGCTTGCTGGCACCCGCTCCTTCTTGAAAAGGAACTGCACCCGGCCATTTCTGAAACGATTGCCTTGCTTAGCGGTCGTTTTTCAATTACTCCCAAACCTGGAATGGCCTTCGCCGTCCTTTTAGCGGCTAACATTTAGCCACTCTCTCCCAACGTTCAATTGCATACCAAAATACCTGCAGTGGTGGCATCACCCCAAGCGCTCAAGTTTGGCCCCAGTGTGCTCACTGTAGAAATGTCGCACAGAATATCGCACTCTGTTCGCTGTACTGAACTGAAATACAGTTGTATGCCTGTCCCTCAGCCACAAGATTTCAGGAGGGCAGAAGAGGAGGCAGCCGTCACAGCACAGAGCTAGAAAACCTGCACGCTGGGTTTTGCAGAGAGCACTCTGAGCAGGGCAGAAGGAGTTTGCTCCTCTGCTGCCTGGCCAGAGAGGAGAGGAGCTGGCGGCTCACCTTTGGGGACGTGGGCGACGGTGTTCGGAGCAAGGCTAGGGGCGCCCCGGCAGGCCCGCTCCAAGTTGTTGTGCTGCTTGGCTAGTTGCTCAATGGTTTCCTCCAGGTGGATCCGCTGCTCTCGCTCATACTGGAGTGCCCGCTGCCATTTCCGGCTGTGAGTCTCTGCTAACTCCAGGAAATCACGGCAGGCCTGCGGAGAACAGGACGACACTGGTCAGTCAGGGAGGGGGGAGTTCTGCGGAAGCCCAGGAACACCACAGGGAGTGCAGCACGCTTCACGGAGGGAAGAGAAAGGTCAGTAGTGTCGATTTCTTAACCACCAAATGTCTAGCCCACCTTGAGCGCTACACTACACAAGTTCGTTCTCCCTCATACACCCCCCCCAAACATTCAAATCATTATAAGGAAAAAAAGAAATCAAAGGCCCAGTTTGGACAACACTCTCCCCTATTGCTTGCAGCGAGAGATCAAGAGCACGCCTTCTTTTCCCACCTCACCCACAGAATATTATGCTGTTGGGCTGTTTAAGCATGGAGTAAATGTATCCCTGGTTAAAACCAGCACACCGTTTATTTATCCGGGTATTTCTATCCCGCCTTTCTCTCTGAAGAGGCCCCCAAGACGTCCTACAACATTTTAAAAAGTCCAATACAATAATAAAACTCTCAGGCCAGTGCTGGTCTCTATAGGAGATGGTTATTCTAAGTCCCCTCTGGCCTTCTTCCCCTCTGTGTGCTTAAGGGGCACAGAGACCTTAAGCAGGTCCTGGGAAGGTGAGGAAAGGGCTGCCCTATCAGTCAGGCCAAGTATAAGCCCCCTCTGGCCTGGACATTTCTTCTTCTTATGCTCCGGAAGACAAAGGGGGGAAGCAGTCTAGCTGGGAACGAACGAACGAACGAACGAACACACACACACGTCATAGCTCTGCTTTCCCCTTAAAACCACAACATTCTAGTCATGCAAACTGAGCACATTTGGCCTTCGCTCAACATGGTGAGCTGCGTAACTGGGAGTGAGGTTGCCAGGGTAGAATTTTGGTATTTAGGGGCAGCACATAACACCTCCACACAGGGCCACAACCGCGTTCCTTTCCACACACTCCCTTCAAGCCCGTGGGACTGACAGGACGGCCAGTTGCTTTTCCCGACTCTTAGTAAAGCTGAGTCCAGCCAGCATGATAGTCCCCTGGGTAGCAATTAGACACAACACAGCAAGCTGCGCCCGACAGCTTAAAAGCTCTTCCTTCACAGGTACAACAAGGGCAGGACAAGCTCCTGGGTAAACAAGCTCGTCGCAAATGTGCAAGCAGGTCTTCAAACAAACCCCTTGCATTCCCAATTTCAATCAGAATTCAGTCATAAGATAGGATTCTGAACAACTGTTTAAAGCACTGGTCCACTCCATCACGAAGACTTCCTCTGCCCCCAGTTTAAGCAAGCCTCCCTAGGAAAAGTCCACCAGAAAATGAGCACGAAGCGGGACTCTTCGCATTTATTGGTTTTACTTCAACTATTTCTGTCCTGTGCTTTAGGCACAAGTGCTCTCAGGCTGGCAAACAATCTTAAAAAATTAACACAATTACGTCAGACCCACACAATAAAAGGGTAGCATAGCAGATATGAAAATACTGCAGCCGAACAAAATCACAGTGACCCAAGATAATAAAGAGGGCTTTGGCCTGATCCATGCTGGGGAGCCTCCAGGGGGAGGGTATTCCACAGAAGGTATATTTCCACTGTCAGACTGCTGGTATGTCACAACTAAGCTGGCTAGCTACTAACTTATGGACTTAATCGACAAAGTTGTTCCAAATTAGAAACCAAGGAATCTGACATGCATGCAATGTGACCCATGACTGTTTCAGGGTTGACCGCTACCCTGCAAATGTCTCTACCACCACAAACACTAGAAGCTTCCAGAATTTGTAACAGGAGTACATGGATCTTGGGGGGGGGGGGGGGTGGCAACTCTGTGCTGATGACCAAGGCTACTACAAATGACTGCTTTGAGATTCCTCTCCACCAGTGCCTTATCTTGCTCATAGATTTCCAAGCCCGTTTGCAATTATTGTTTTTTCTTCCATAATCCTCTGTGGCACCTTAAATGGTCCTTTTCCTGTAACAGTCTTAAAGGCTCTTCAATGAAGCTCTATGATTACAGGTGATGTTCTCAAACGTATTATTCGAAAACATTCCTTCCCCCACAACTGGGGACAACTGGTAATTTCCATATTAATACTCTGAAATTATGAAGGGGAGAAGGGGCTTACTGTCTCTCTGCAGGTTGACTGTTCTTATCACGGAGAGGAAATCTTTTAATAATCAATTGTTTTTTATTATTTGCGAGAAGCCTAAAAACACAGAAAGAGGGACGCCTGTCCAATGGATTCATAATCCAATTTAAAACTTTTTTGAAGGTGGTGACAGCAAAACACAATTAGAGGTAAGTGAGCCGAGAAAAAAGGAGCCATTTGGACATTACTTGAAAAGAGAGAAAGATAGTCAAATGAAAATTTGACGTCCATGTAAAACGTTCCTTAGACAAGCTAGAAACAAAAATTTAAAAAGCACAAAAATGCAAAGTGGAAAAAAGAGAAATGAGGGTTAACAAGCAACAGGGAATCAAGAGACCAAAGAGGAAAATACAGAAGCGAAGGAAGAAACAGTCAGTGGAGAGTAAAGGCATTTGGAAGTCAGGAACAGAAGCTTAAACTGAACGCAAAAAGGAAAAAGGTAACCAACTACAGAAGAGGAAAAGTAGAGAAGCACGCAGAAAAATGAAGGATGGCAGCAGGGTTCCAAGCAGAAAATGAGAGGTTTAAGGTGCAGACAGGAAAGACCAACTGAAAGAGCACGACAATAACCGGATCAAAATAAGGGACCACACAAAAAGTACGGGCCGACTTAACAGAATGAAAAGATGAAATGTTAGCAATGTTTGATAGCCGACAACAAAACTTGGCTAATGGTGACATCTGAAAAGGAAAGACAGAAAAACCAAGACCATCACACATTGAGGAGAGAGACGTGCTATCAGATTGACAAGCAGACAGACGGAACTGGAAGACAAGAGTCTGAAAGAAAAATTAGACGCTCTTATTTTTGGAAAGACTCTTTCAGAGAGCAAGCAGACAGCCATGAAGAAACAGCAAGAAGGTCAGATGAAATATGAACAAAGACGATGACAGACTGGAGACAGGAAAGAGTAACGGAATATCATCGGCACAGATGCGATAATTTTAGGCAGATAGGAGCCGTTCCAAATGACGGGAAGGTCAGTGCTGCTATCTGGTTACCTACCATGCCAGCAGTAACATGTCACCGCAACAGGACAGCGTTGCCACGGTGCTGAGTACGGTGCTGATCTCATTAACCTGCTGTTCAGCCAGGCAGTGTGCAGTGACGTACACGGAGCAGGATTCATGTCTTGAGGCAGCAAACAAGCCAACGTGCCCATCCATCTGTCTGTCCCTCCCTGCTTTTCACCTGGATAATTCCATCTCAAGTGTCCCAGCAGGCCAAGCGCATTCTCTTGGCACAGAATTTTAACAGGTGAAGCACACAGCCCTGGGCATGCAGTTTGTTTCAACGTCGTATCTTACAACAGGTCCAAGGCCAGGTTTCCTGTCTGAATGTACTTAACAGCTTTTCTTCACTTGCCCAGGAAACAGGAAGCTAGGAATGCTCAATGCTGGACAGACAGCCAACAGGTTTTTATTCTCCCTGGAGAGAAATGCCTTGCTGTTGTCACTTGTTCAACGACCTGATCAGACAGCTCCAATTCTTCCTTCCTGCTTGTGCTGCTCCCAAGGGTGGGATGGTTTTGTATGTTGCTCGGTTAAATGGCTTTTCCCACCCTGTAACAGCGAAGTGGGAGTCCTAGTCATTTCTATGCCTAAGGAGGAAGATATATGCTCCCTTCCGAAGTTGTCAGGCCAATGTGGAAGACAAGGAAAGCCTGGTTAGTTAAACTAGAGTGGGTTGTTTGCTTGCATCTACTGCTTTAGGGAACAGGTCGGTATTTTCTAAGGAATCTGCTTTATGTTGCTTGTACCTCCAAAGGGAATCTGAGATTTGAGGAAGGATAGCAAGGGCCTGGCATCTACATTTGCTAGTTTGACTAGAGGAAGAGGACTTCCAGTTCCACCAGTTATTTCCCTAAATGAAAGGCTTATGCTGAGCAAAAGGAAGCATGAAAGGAGAAGTACTTGAAGCTAACGTGGCTATCTCAAGACCTCACAAAAGCTACATAGTCGCTCATTCAGATCCCTCAAAAATGCAAGCGAATTCTCCAAAACAAACAATCATCTAGTTCTGCTGCCATCTTGGTGCGGCAGGAAAGCGCTACAGGGATTGCTCCTGAGACGCAGCATCAAGATAAGTCCAGCATCCTGGGAAATGAAACAGTCTGCCCTCCTTGCTAACAAATTTGCTTTATTCATGACCCAACACCTCTTGGAGTAAACAATCATGCCACGAGTGTCTGGAACCGCCTGCCGCTTGAAGACAACGCATCTTTGGGCAAAGCTGCCATCTCGGCAAGGCGCTCAACAGCTTCAGTGCGCCAATTCAATGCTATACCCTCATGAGACCAGGAAAGCCGGGCTCATTGGAGCCACTTCAGTCAGTTACCTTGCTTGCCTTCTCTAAATGCTGCTTGGAAGATCAGTGCCTTGTGTCACCCTCGGGGCATCCGGCTTGCGTACATGACCTAAGAGGAGCTTTCCATGGTGCTGACTCCTGTATGTGGCTAAGCGCCCTAATTGCTTTTCACTGACACAATGCGTTCACTTTAAAAAGACCGTGTCAGAGGGTGGCAACCATTACCCAACAGCATGCGCCGACAGCGGCCCAAAGCACACCACAGCATTGCCATGTTTTAACTAGCATCTTTGCCAGCTGAACCAAAGCATCTGTAAACCTATTTTGTAGAAGAAAGCTGTGAACATAGTGCTTTTTCTGCCAGCTACTATCAAAGATGAAGATGGAGCCAGGTGGGCTGCTTGGTTGATCTAGGCTGGCAATTCTTGCACCTATCGCCAGCACTTTGCAACAGGAGTAACATCATCAGTGGAATGTTGCCCGAGAACCACTACCCTTGCTTCAGCACACGCTCCTGTTGAGACTCACCCTTCCGGCCATCAGGTCTGCAGCTGCAGATACAGATAGCTATGGGGGGGGGGGGGGAGAGAGAGAGAGAGAGAGAGAGGAGAGGAGCAGCCAACAACAGCCAGCGTCTTTATATGCCATGCATCAGAGCATTTTTTTGAGAAGATATATATAACCAATGAACAAGCTGTCTTTAGAGTAGAAATCAGATACTCTTGAGCGAAGAGACAATTTTCAGTACACTTGGAGACTTCTGACATGACCAGCCATCTTCATTTACTTGAGATGCAGAAAGGGCACGTTCTTGCAAAGAACGGATGGGGAGGAGGCAGAAGAAAGACTGCTTGTTTGCCTGGTCTAACGGCCTCTCTTTCCAACAGACACAACCATACTCCTGCACACTGGGGCTTTCGAAGGAAGGACTCAGCATTCCTTTAAGGCTGAAACTCCCAACACACAGTGGATAGAAAGGACCTCACACTGCTTCCATTTCCAAGGACAGAACAAGCAGCCCTTCATCAGTCATTGACATAAGGAATCTATTTCTGGACAGACAAAACAATCCTCAAAGAAATCCTAACAGATAAACATCCATGCTCTCTTGCTAGCGCCATGGCTGTAACCCACCTTTCCTTACCATCACCCACCAAGACCACATTTGTTTGCAAGGCTCCTGGATTAATATAGACCCTGACAACTTTCAAACTACCTGAGCACAGCCTCGGCGATCCCTTTACATCCAAGACTGAGCCCTGCTGTCCACCCAGTCCAACCCACAGTACCTTCCCCCCAAAGTTGCCAGTTAGTGCTGCTGCTGGAGGAGGAAACAGAAAGCAGCATTCCAGGATCTGCGAGTTAACATCTGCTCACTTCCTGAGCAGGGCTCTAGGCTCTATCTACCACACTTGAGACGGAGTTCACAGTTTCTTTGGAATTCAATGGAATTTACATTTACAGGTCATTTTGATTTCATTCAACCCTGTATAGTCCTTCAAGCCGAATTTTTAGATTGTGAACTCCTTGGGGACAGGAGTATTATTAACACTTAGAAAACATTATAAGCTGCTCCTGGCCCGTGGCACAAGAGTGGATCATAAATCAAACTAGAACTCCCATGGTGCTCTGCCCGGCAGGAGTTAGACTGCTCTCCTGCCTTCCAATCCAGAACAAGCAGCAAGGTGGCTTTCAAACAAGACAATGCAATGACACTGGGGCTGCTTCCACCCCCTCTAACAACGCAATATTGCTCTGGCATATCCTTCCTGCCCCCCAAACCCAATTCACGCAAGGTCACTGTGGCGCTCTTTGTCACCTTCCGTCCATCGCACTCTTCTAACCGCTGGCAATCGAGTGGTCTGTTGCCATGCTCCTCGTTCCCTTCCTCCTAGGACTGCAGGTCGCTACTCAAGAGCCAGCACAGGAGTTGTGCATCGGGCAGGTTGCTGAGCAATGGCACTTGGATGTCCTGCTGCCTTGCCTGGCTGTTAGAGGCAGATAAGCCAACACCACACACACACATGCACACGCGCGCCTCTCTGTGCAGCACTGCACATCTCTTGAAGCACAGAACTTTGGGAGAAGCTGCAAGGACAGTTTAACTAGGTCAGAGCTCGCAAAGGGGTAACACAAGCCACATGCTCGGCATTAAGTGGAGCACAGCATGGGTGGTGGCGCAGGGACTGCAACCCAACACTCAAGCTGAAATGGCAGCCTAGCTAGATCAAGGTGTATTGATGAAGTCAACCCATCGACTTACCACTGCAAAATGCAGGGGGGGGGAGAAGGCGCATAGCAAGACCGCCTAGTACAGGAACAGTCAGTGTTGCGGACACAAGTTTCCACTTGCAACAGAGCATGAAGTAACCCAGTGAAGAGCAATTCCCTTACCCCAGTTGTGAACGGCATAGATTTAGCCAGACGCTTGCAACGGGATTTGACGAGCACCAGTCATGAGGTGACGAGACAATCCAAGCATTGGACCATTCACAGATTCTGTCCTCTCCTCTTAAAAACGCAAGAATCCAGCAGAGATCCAAACATTCCACTGCTTGCCACAACAGGAGGGAAGATGCAGGACCCACCCACCCACCCCTACTCCAGGACCCTCCGTTTGAGAGATGACCCTTCAAACCACTGCAGACACCTCTCAGCAACAGACATAAATCCCTTCTCCAAACAACGGTTTGTGCTGCAGGATTAATGCAAGCTGCCGACCGAGCAGATGAACAGACTTGATGCTGGCAAGCAGGATGGAGAAGCAGCATGATGAACGCAGAGACCGGAGCCGTTCCCTCTAACTGTGGGCATTTATGGCCTGGGTTGTTCACGGACAACTGAAAGAACCACGTAGAAGAGTCGACAGGGAGGCACAGACCTCGCCTGAGAGTTTTTGAAAGCAGAACCTCATTCTGTACTCTGAAAGCCCGTGCACTCGAGCTCTGCCTCTTCATCTAAATTGGCTGAATGGGGAAGCTGCTGCGAACAGAGAGGTTCTGCTCCCAGGACCCTCCCCATCTGGCCAGTTTCAAAGAACTGGAGAGGAACCAGAGAGGAACCCAGCACCTCTCTGGTACCCAGGTCCAACACTATCTACTACACTGGTTCTGCAGGGAGAGAGGCCTTTCTGCCTTTAAAAGGAAAAGAACAAACAACAGCACGACAGCCATTAAAATCTACATCTCGACAGGAAGACAATAATATGTGCTGGCAAAATTTCATAGGCTGGTCACCGCAAATAAATCCTACTTCATAACTTGTCAGGGATTAATAGGAAACACTGTCACAGTTGCTCGAGTCGTACAGCTTACAGCAACTGGCCCAAGTCATCCCTCGCCCACTGCGCCACCAAGGAGGAGCTCTGTAGCACCTCCTCTGTCTTAATTAGGGAATTGGGGGTGTTTGCCCTGTTAGTCGGGTATCAGAAACTCTGATGAACCAAAGTACCAACACACGGAAATTACAGGGATGACAAATCTGGTTTCAAGACAAACAGAAGCTGAGTGCTCTCCAGGTCTTGCACAAAGGGCAACGTAGATTTCCAATAAAAGTGCCAAGTCTCTCAGGAGTCCTTTACTTCCTGAAATGGTTTTAGCGCTGCCGGCAAAACTGCAGGTTGTGCCATTTCCATTTCATTTCTTTTAAAATAGTGTGCCTCTCTGTATTCCTGTAAGAAAATCATCAAGCAGTGGGAGAGAAATAGTCTGCTCATATGAGGTCTGTTAATGTTAACTAGAAGGCCAACCTAAAGTTAATCTCAGAGACAACCAAGATTGCTCCATAGGTTGTTAATCTAAACCAACTATCCTGGTTTTTGTTACAAAGGTGGGGGACCCCTGAAGTAAAAGCAGTCCAGATTTGTCACTTTTCATTATCTTCAACATCTGAACTGGCTTCCTGTGGACTTGGGAGACATAGTTGGGGCAGCTGCTGTTGACTTGCCAAACTCTAAATTGCTTGGGTCCCAAACCCACCTAAGGAACAGAGTGTTTGGGTGAATTCCACTGTCCCTTTTACACATACCAGTACTATGTTGTTTGGACAAGTGAACCTAAGGAGGTGTTCATAGTTGCTCCCCAGTTGTGGAATTTCTTTCCTCTTGAAGTTCTCCAAAGTCAGAACCTGAACATTTCTTAGAAAATGTAGGAGACTTTCCAACAAAATTAAATATCCCTTCCATTTGCTTACTCAGCTACACATATCTCATTTCAAAATTCAGGAGAGTGTCAACTATCCCCTCCCAAGTGGTGCCATCTGCCCCAGGCTACAATCCTAGGCATGCTTTCCTGGGAGGAGGCCCCGTTGGATGCAGTGGGACTTACTTTGGAGTAAACCTGCACAGGACTGGCCTGTGTGTGTCTTCATCTCAATTCCAAACCGAGTCAAACTCCCACACATGCTCCATCTTCTCAAAAACCAGCACATACTTTCAATAAAAGGTATCACCCTGGTATTCTGTGTTTCATCTACACAAGAACAGGCAGGCCGTCCAGTTTTGAAGCTGTTTGGAACCCCTGTGCCTCCCTAGTGTGTCTCCTCCACGCAGCCTTCTGCCGGGTGGCGTCTCCCTGAGTTACACAGCTGATGCTCAGCAAATGGAACAATGAAAGCCCTTTATTAAATGTTTATGATCTCCATCTCAGAGCTCCCTAGGCCAGGCTCCCAGATGATCAAATTGTTGTGTTGCGTTACTGCAGAACCTCCATTGTTCTCCCTTGGCTTCAAGTTATATGTCAAAGAGATGCAATGAAAGCCCTATCTATTTCAGAAAGGGCCATTTCCTCTACTGCCTGAGAGTTAGAGGATTCTGAATCCAAACATAAAACTCAGATGATGCACAGATCTAGAGTGTCGATCTGTCAAGTTCATCAGCACCTGCTCTTCCCACATTCCCTAAACTGGAAGAGGAAGGGGAAGAGAGGAAAGGGGTGGGCTAGAGTGTCAGTCAAAGGAACTTTAGCAGATCACAAGGGGCTTTTCACAGGAGATGCTCCCAGTGGACTGAGCTCCAGTCTCTGCTTCTCCCACTTCCTGAATTAGTCTGCAATGCTCCAGCCCACCACTCTCCTCTCCTCCATACTTCCTCTTCTACTCCATTCCCCACTTTTCCAATCAAGGAAGCAGGAAGGGGAGGAGCAGGAGGTGAGCCCCTCCAGGCAATCTCCTACCTAAAGCAACAGTCTCAGTCAACCTCAGGGATGGGATGGCTCTGCATGGCTGGGGCAATCTGGGGCTCTCCGACCGTCATTCAAACTCTTCACCACCACACAACTTCTGCAACCATAAAGGCAGAGTTATGTGACCCACACACGTTACATAAATTGAGCAAAAGTTAACAATATCCACTGTTTTGTACCATACTTCTGCCAGTGCATGGAGAAGAGGCAAGTGCAGCCCTTTGACGACAAGAAATCTTATTTAGCAGCTTCTCTGGCTGTTGAGTTTTCACCAGGCACTTTTGCGCATCCTCTTTGCAATTCAAAGGGCCAGAAACTGGCTATTTTTATACTCAACACATACAAAACAAGGGAAGAGCCCATGTCTAGTCAATCCTGCTCCTAGTCTTCAATCAAGCATCAGGATGGTGTAGTGGTTTGGGAGTCGGACTTAGACCTGGAAGATCCAGGTTCAAATCCCCGCTCAGCCACGAAGCTTCCTGGGTGACCTTGGGCCAGTCACTATCTCTCAGCCCCACCCACCTCACAGGGTTGTTGTGAGGACAAAAAGGAGGGGAGGAAATATGTACACCACTCTGAGCTCCTTGGAGGAAGGGCGGTATAAAAATGTGAAAAATAAATAAATAAATAAATAAATAAATAAATAAATAAATAAATAAATAAATAAATAAAATTCTCGCCTGCTTCCCTAGGCCGGTGAAAGCTACGTGAAACCGAGAGAAGCCACTCTCCCCCCCCCCCCCAAGCCCAAGCAGCCAGTTGGTCGTACATCCAAGGCTCCTCTTTTGTGCTCCGTCTATAACAGCAACTTTCAACCTTTGTCATCTCACAGCACACTAAAGTGCTAAAATGGTCAAGGAACACCATTGTTTTTTTTGACAGTGGACAAGGCACACTGCACTGCCAAGCAGAGGGCTCACATCCCCCCCAATGGCCCTACTAATAAATGACCCCCCAAATGTCCACGGTATACCTGTGGACTATTTGCAACACACCAATGTGCCAGCGGTTGAAGATCACTGGTCTATAAGTTGTAAGACCTGCAGGTGAAATGCCTCATCTAGCAGAAAGATACCACCAGCCTGAATCCAGCAGGCCTATCCAAATTTTATTTCCCAATAAAAAGCAATGCCTAGAGCAGTGGTGGCCAACCTTTCAACATGAATGCTGGCCCTTTAAATGGTTGAATAGGTGAGGACATTTTAGGAGGTGCAGCTGCTTTAGCAGCACCATCAGCACTTGCAGCTGCCAAGGTTCTGTCTTCTACACAACTCTTAAGAACACAGTAGCCCTAATGGTGGAAGGTTGGCCACCTCTGACCTAGAGTGTACACCGCTCTATGTTGTTGTTGTTGTTCAGTCGTTGAGTCGTGTCCGACCCTTCGTGATCCCATGAACCCTATCCCGCCAGGCCTTCCTGTCCTCCACTATCTTCCTGAGTTCGCTCATTTTCATGTTCGTTGCATCGGTGATGCTAAAAAGAACGTCCTTATGCCAGGGAAAGGCTTGGCTCCCTCCTGAGAGAGAATTCTGCCTGCAGCACATGCTTGGGGGGGGGGGAGGGAGTGGAGGGGGGCTGTTCTACAATTACTCCAAGCAGAAATAGAGGATTACTGAGGAAACGATGGAAAATCCTTCTGCGGGGCTTAACAGGGGCTACTTTCATCCCTTCGCCTCCTAACATTTAATGCTGGCTGCAAGAGAAGAAAAAAATCACCCAAACCTACTGGGGTGTGATAAAACAGGAAGTCTATTCATTAGTGAGCTGCACATTAAGCTGCCAAAGCAAACAGCCCCCCTCGCACCCAGGACATGTGCAGGACAGCGGAGGAGGCGAGGACTGCTGCTGGGCTCTTCCACCGGGGAGGAGCACTGGAGCTGCTGGGTGATCTTATTTACCCACAAAGCGTTCCAGCATGTTCTCTCTCCAGTGCAATTACTGTGTCAGTGGGTGGCTGATGAAACGGGATTACCAGTAGACTAAGTAATTCCACAGGGTTGCCACTCTACACACTCATCCAATTTGAACTCGGAGAATATCAAGTCGCCACCCTCCTTAAGGCACAGATGAACTCGAAAAGCCTTGCTGCACGCTGCAGTAGTTTTGCTCTTCGGCAACAGCTTCACTTTGCAGCCGAGTGGACAACTGTTCAGAACTACCCAGAGTCTTGACTTACCTGGTGACCCGTCAACCTGCAGGGGCCGTGGCTCAGCGACAGAACACCTGCTTTGCATGCAGAAGGTCCCAGGCTCAACACCTACGTTTTATGCCATTCATTTCGGTCCCCAAGCTTCTGTTCAGTACCTTCCAGAGAACAATTTAGGTTCAGAGCAACTTGTTTTTCTTCACCAAAGTCATAAACCTGTCCCAAATGTTGCATCAATCTGGCCACTCGTTCGTCATGTGGCCCTCAACATGCATGCTCCTTCCAAGTTATACGGACACCTACCTCTTGGCATTTGACCCCAAACCTTTCACAGGCACCAGTCAAACCTACCAGGTATTAGACCCTCCTCTTCTTCTGGCACTTCAACTCACATTTTCAGCCACCAGCTTCAGTCTGTGTTCGTGTTTCCTTCCCCTATGTCAGGATTCTGGGCTAAGGACATTAGACCCTCGGCTGCTTACCCAGACTGGAGTGCACCGTGCAAAGGAACTGCACTATTTTAGCAGACAAAGCCACTTAGAGGACTGGAGCTATCGGTCTCATCCTGCCCCCTGGATCTCCACAACGTCCTGTACGCTTCCAGAATGCCTAGACTCCAGCAGACGTCCCTGGTCTCAATAGAGGTGTAATTATACAAGATCCATAATTGCCGTTAAGATGGCGGCCGCGGACAGCCTCCATGCAATAAAAACAGGAACCCGAAGGACAGTATCAGTCAACCCCAACCTACCAGTCTAACGAAGGTCTCATGGCGCTGCAGAGGCTGGAGGACTATGAGCCACGATGGAACAGGCGGATTAACTGCAGAAATGGATGACAGCCCAAGGACAGGTCTTGAGAATCTCCGCAGTTAAAAGACTGATTGCTGTCAGCCAGGGTAGGCAGATTCAGGCTAGGTATCTGGCCCCAATGGTCTGACTCAGTAATATGCAGCTCCTTATATCCCTGTTTCCCCTGAAACAAATCAATTGACACACACAGTATGGAGACACTGAGCCAGCTGAGCTGCTTGCCGTTCAACCAAAGCCATTCTGCTTAAAAATGTAGAGATCCCCTCCCAAAACGGTCATGACTAAAATACGCTTTGCAACAGACCGTAAGGCATGATACTAGCAGATTAGCACCATTTTGGAAAGCTCAGGCAGGTTGGTAGCAACACCGGTGGGCAGATTTCAGAAAAAAAAAATCTCATGCAGGTAGTTCTTGCTGGGTAGCCATGGCAACACTTCTTTTAGCAGTCCGGTCCCACCCCCAATGTGGAAGACCTGCGTGGTCCGTTTTAGAAACGAACAAGCCACTATTCCATCAATATGGTAGCAGCAAATGGTGGGTAGCTGTAACAGCTTTAAAAAGCTCGAAAGGGTGACGCTATTCGCCCAGCTCATTAGAAGATTCCAAGGTGCCGATTCTTAAATTGGCACAAAAGCTCGCTACCTTTTACATCAAAGGGGAAACAATCGGGGCCAATTCAAACATTTCCAAAATCTGCTGCTGCTCGCCTGCCTATACATTTCCTCTACAGCAGTGGCTTTTGATACAGTCAAGCTATTTAAAAACTACAACACAGAACCTAGCTGTGCACCACACCTGAGAGTTAAATTATATGTTTATGTTAGTCATTTATTCGAATTTGAGGACTTGTGTTTTTTTTCAGGGCGTGGAACTTGTCAGCAGGGAAATGTGGAGGGAGAGAGAGCCCAGATTGCTAAAGCAAAAGCGGTACAAGTATTGCTGGAAGTCCGACACGGTTTGGGAGCACATTTGAGAACGGCACACAAGCAAAGGAACACTTCTCAGAAATGACGCAAAATGAAGACTACAAAGAGCAGAGCCTGACACGAAGGTACAGCTGCTAATGGTCTATGTTAATTTGTGTTTAAAAAACACAAAACACCCTGTTGTATAAAATTGATATTTGCAGTCTGACTATTAAGCTGTGGTAGCTTGTAGCAACCTTTTTCACCAGGAGACTGAGCTACATGGCCAGGGAACACACCTTTGTAAAATTACTATTATTAGCGCGCGCGCGCGCACGCACACGCACACGCACGCGCACGCGCACGCGCACGCGCACGCGCACACACACACACACACACACACACACACACACACACACACACACACACACACACACAGAAGGCTGTGAGTCGCTCTAGTCCAGAGAGGCCAAAATGCCATGCAGATGGATTTGCCCACACCCTCCCCTTTCTTTGCCTCCATCATCACATCCCCGACCCATATGTCCGTACCAAACAGCAGCTCTGAGACAATGCTGCCCGATACCCAGGGCTGTATTTATTAGGGTCAACTACTACAGGCACACCCAGAAGCAGCACCACTGCAACAGCAGAAAAGGAGGTGGCAAGTGAGTATGCGCTGCTGCTCACATCCTGGGGCAAAACATTTGCTAGCCAGCCAACCAAATGCCATCCGCTGTATATGCTGGAGTGTTTGAAACAGGCTGCAGGTCTAATTGTTGGTGCTTCCTCACCCGTCATTAGCAGTCTTTAATGGCCGATTAGAAACTGCTGACTCCCTCTCCCCTTCCAATAAAAGAAATGAATGGCTGGCAACATTTTCACAAGCCCAACCAGGGCTGCCTCAGCATTTTCCCTGCCAGCCTTTGGGATGCTGCTTTCAGGTATTTACAATCCTACTGGGTCACTTGCTTCCCTGGGGCTTGACTGTATCCTGCATAGCAAAGGGGGGGGGGAGCGGGGAGCACTCCCCCAGCACTGTGCCTGAATGCATTACACAACCTCTGAAAGCTCCAAAAGAGGCAGACAAGCCAGGAACCAAACAGAAAAGCAGGTAGATAATTAAACCAATCCACAAAACTTGCAACATCATTAAAATAGTAAAGCCCAGCTCACAAGGCTGAATTTGCATCTCATCCAAAAGCATCCTTGGGCATGAGACAGCCACACCCAGTTCTGTTTTCTTTCCCCCTCCCTCCAAATCACAGAAGTAGTGTGCTCACAACGGCAAAAGGAAGAGGGTGTGCAATTGAGAGACACACTAACAAGCAGCAGAGGCTGCAATGACATGAAAGAATTAAGGCCCTTGGGAGAAGGGCAAAGGCCTTGGACAAAAGCATGTACAGTTGATTCCTGCATCGCTATTCTTCTGTTAACAAGATTTTGGATGGCGGAGAGGCTTAGAGATTAGGATTAGGTGGCGACAGGAAGCAGAATGCAGCCTACTTTGCTTTTCTTATATTCGAGATTTTTAATCTAAAGGGCAGGATATAGGATTTTTACATAAATAAGTCGCACAGAGTTGTTCAGCAACACCACTTTCCAACGTCTCTCTCTCCAGATATTCCTCAGGTTTTCAAGCTTGTCATCACCGTTAAGGGCTGGAGAGGAAAGCTGAGATACCAAATAGCTGTCAACAGCAGCTGACTGGCAGGTTTCTGCCTTCAGGCTGTAGGAGGAGGGTCATCTTGACCAGCAAATCAGCATCAAGAACAGAGACGACTATTCCCTGTACAACATGACTTCACCAACCATGTACAGTAAAGACAAACGTTAAGTTTGTCATGCCATGAAGCTTCCCGGGTGACCTTAGGCCAGTCACCATCACTCAGCCTTGCCTACCTCACAGGGTTGTTGTGAGGACAAAAGGAGGGAGGAAGCATGTACCTGAGCTCCTTGGAGGACAGGCGACAAAAGTGTCAAAAAATAAAACAAGTCAGCGATTGGAGGACAACATAAAGGCACTATAAATTAATGTTTGATTCATAAATTAATGCTTCCGCTTCCAGCGTTAGGACCCTCAGATGTGAAAGCAACCGGTTTACTGGCATGAAGACCACTGGTGTTCCAACGGTGTGCAATCTTGTACCCACTCAACATGCACCTGAAATTTTCTACTTGTTTCAGCCAACGCTAACCCAACTGGTGGTTGTAGAATAGTGGTTTACTCATTCTTGCTTTACTCATCCTGCTCCCTTGACTGGAAAAGTAGGGAATGACTCCTACTCAGCCCCACTCATTTACTGCCTTCCATCCTGCGACACATACATAGAACAACACAGTTATTGAGGTTTTTTTTTTTAAAAAAAAAAATCTTCTTAACTGTTCCTGTATTGTTTTAATGGTTTTATTTAAATGTTTTTATTCATTGTATTTTATTGTTTTTCTTATGGTTGTATACCGCTTTGAGCATAGGAAAAGCGGTATAGACATTTAGATAGACAGACTGACCAACCAACCAACTAACCGAGCAGTATTAAAATGGAGGATGAATAGTCAGATAGCAGCAGAGCAGAGATGGGCCTGTGGTCTGATCCAGCAGGGCTCTTAGGAGACAGAAGGTCACAGAAAAGCACCACAGAGACGCATCTATAATTCTGAACCCTCACGTCCACGCCATTGAAGTTTACAGCAGCAGAATCCATTTCAACTGGAAGCCTATTTTCAGTGCCACCCACAATGAAAAGGCTTTTCAACTCCCAAACCAGTTTCCTCTGCTGCGTTCTGGCAATGCCTCCCCTAACCTTCTGTCTGCTAAATCAGCCCAAAGGTTCCGTGCTTCTCGCAATACTCTGTGCAGCTTGTCTATTTATCCTTCTAATTGGCTCCTCCGTATTGCGACACCTCCCACGCCACCTCCACACCAGATTGCCACTTCCACCTTGGCACCTCCTGCTGGTTCCCTCCTCACTCACTGAGCCCAATGGTGAACACGTTTCCTAATTTAGACCTTAATTTCAACGGGACGAGTGAACAAGGTGATTGTCTCAATTCCATCACTATATCTGTTCCAGAAAAGAAAAAAACACCCCTCTGTTGACCCAGCATGGTACATACCATTTGTTGTTGCTTGGAAGCATGAATATGTCAGGGTTGTGTGTGTCTGCATATTTTTAGGAGGTATTTATAGTGGGGGGGGGGGAAATACTCTCTGGAGGATCAAAGCCGGAAACAAAAGACTGAAAAAACTCACTCCAATACTCCCAATGGCAAAGTCTGGTTTTTCTGGACGCAGTTCCATTACAAAATGAGTCAATTCTGCATTTGCTGAAACTTCAGGAACAAAGAGACAAGCTCTTTGCCCAAAGAACAGGTTTCTTGCACGCGGAGTTACTGCAGTGAGTTTTTTCCAATGTTCTTTGCTTTGAATTGGGTGGGATGGGTAGGTGGACGGTTGCGTATTCCACGTTCCGAAGGAAGCCACAGTCTGCCCGCCAGATTTTGACTTAGCCATAATGCTCTTTGGTCTTTCCCTTCCCAAAAGCACCAGGATTGTTACGCAGCTAGCAGACCATGGAGATCGCCGAGATAGTCCACCTCTGCATTGGACTCAGGAGTTGCAATATATTGCCAAGAACTGCCCCATAAAGACCCGAAGTGGCCTGGCTTAAGTAGATTGTGTTTCTGAAATAAAAGTAGCCTGGCTTAAGTTCCTGCACGTTAATACCACTTATCAGAGATGCAACAGAATGGATTACATACCCCCATAAGTGGACACATACTATGAATTACACTAGTGTGCTGGTGTGTAAATTTATTGAAGGCTATGACCCTCAGCATTGCTGAACACAGGTTGCTGGAGGCATCACTCCCTCCCCAAGGGTGCTCTAGGACGACTTTTCGGGTGCTACCACTTTCACCAGTACGGAGGATTCAGGGATGAGCCAGCATTCAACCTGGTCAACCTGCGATGACCTTTCTGGCCCTTGTGGGGAAAGGGTGGGTAATGGAAAGGAAGAAGAGAGGCGAAGGTGATGCTAACATTTGCCCTTATGGGAAAAAAAGGAAGGAAAGTTCACACGTTGCGTAATCTGCATGACAGAAGTGACTGCCATATAACAGCAGAACACAGGAGAAGGGGGCCTATCGAGCCATTTTATCCACAGATACGGTCACTTTCATTTCCACTTGTTCAAATCTCTTATCTGATCAAAGATGCAGTATATCACACACACACACACACACACACACACACACACACACACACACACACACACACACACACACCAGCACTGAAAACTCTGCATTACTAAAACATTGCATTACTAAAAACTAAAACTCTGCATTACTAAAAACAAACCCCTGCTAACTGGGCAAGAGGCACTTTTTCAATTGGTGCTTCTCTTATATTTAGCAGGGAGAGAGTAACTGCCCCCCTTTCACCCCAGCACAGTGTCTTTCTGATGGCTGTTTGCTGGTAGTGTTCTGCATCTTTTTTTAGATTGTGAGCCCTTTTGGGACAGGGAGCCATTTAATCATTTGATTTTTGTCTGTAAACTGCTTTGTGAACTTTTTGTTGAAAAGCAGTATATAAATACTATTAATAATAATAACATGATCTGCGAAAAAAGCAAAACACTGGTACATCCAATGCAACATCTGTGCCTTGTGAGGTAAGACAACAGTCAAATGTTGGTCCCCAACATCCAAAAAGGACAACCACAAGGGGCTTACAATAAGGCTTGCAAGAAGGAAGCCTCCTTCTCTCTGCAGTTTCTGAGAGTCCAGTAACTGAGTTCACAGTAGCACAGCAACAAGCAAACCCATCCCAACTCGGGACCATTACACAGCCTGCCCTGGGATGCCTTTTGGAGTTGGAATGCCCTTTGGCTTGTTACCAGTGAAAGGAGGAAGTATTCCAGTTGTGACCCAATGGTAATCTGAAGCAAAAGCCTGATCTGTGGAAAAAAAGCAGTGGAGCTTGGAAAGAAAATTAGTGAGGAAGAAGATAACGAACACCGTGGGGAATTCTAGACATTGGGGGGGGGGGGGGAAGAGACAGCAAGTGAATACAAGGAAATGTCAGGCATCCAAGCCCAAATGTTGACAAGACACCCCCACCCCCAGAGGCCTCTCCAGAGCCTCTCTCTGATACGGCTGGAGAGGAAGAGAATCACAGCAGAGAGGCAAACAGGCAACTGTCTGAAGGTGGAGAGTAATGCCACGGGGGCGGGGGGGGGTGTCTCTCAGCGATGAGTTGCCCAGACTCCGGACATGTAGCAGAGCTGGGAGTTTTATAGGAGGCAGGGGGCACAGGGCTAGTTCTCTGGAATTAACAGGCCAAGAGAATTTTGCTAGTGCCTGGCTTAGGCTGCCTGTAGCTCCTTTTCCAACAAGGTGGCTGGGCAGTGCAGAGTGCCTGGCCCACAGGATTCCTCATTCGAGGCCTGCAGCACCCGAGGGCTGATTAGGTGTCTAGCTGGCAGCAACAAGCACTGAAGGAAAAGGGATTGGTGCAAAGAGACAATTCAGAAGCTACCTGCTCAGAGTCTAAAAAGGAAGGGACAGGCAGACTGGTCTCAAGGGAACAATATTTTGCTTCACAGTTTGGGGGTGACAGGGCTGCTACCGTGCCATCAAATCTTCCGAACACACAATGCACTGCACCGCCCTCGGGAATAACAGCCCAGGACAACTCTGTGATATCTGCAATAACTACATTTTGCTGATCAATTTAAGACTGCAACTTAGACTTGTCCAACACAACATGACCGAGAACTTAGCAAAAGCAGCAGGGCTGGCATCTGGGGTTAGTCATGATGGGCACTGGCCAAGGATCCACCCGGCTGGGGTGAACCCCCAAATTCCTGCAGCACCAGTCAGCCACCACAGATTTCCCTGCCCCCATTTACCCATGTGGGTTGCGAGGAGCTACTGCTGCTGCCCCCTCAGTAAGCTGGGGTGGTGGTGGTGGTGTCTTGGTATAGGGCTATACCCCAGAGCCTACAGCAGCCTGGCACCAGCATTGCAAGTCAGGGACTTGAATTCAGGTCTCCAAATGCAAGGGCAAAACACTCCCGTTCATGGGACCGCACAGGCTGAATCTAGAACAGCGACAGGTAACACAGATACGCCCAATTCTGGACACAGGGCGTGCGAGAGTGCATGCACTCACTCCTGCGCAAAGATTCCATCTCTCTATTGTTGCTACCAACACCCTGCAGAACTCCTCGGCGGCTACACCTGCTTCGACCAGGAGATGCTTTGCGCACCCGCCACCAGCAGCCCTGCCCCACTTACATTGATCATAGCATTGGAAGTGATCCTGAAGAGGGTGGCTCGCTCGTTGACAGCTTTGATCTTCTCCCCGCTCTCGGCAGGCAGCTTCAGGCTCTCCAGCTCACTCAGGGACCTCTGGAGAGCTGCCCCATGCTTCGCAATAAGGTCGTTGCAAGTGCTGAGATCCTCCAGCTTACTCGAGAGGTTTTTCAGAGTGCTGTGCAGTTCGCTCTTGTCAGACTGAGAGGCTGGTTCCTCATCACCGGAGTCATCTGTAAAGGGGAACGGTGGTGGCGGCGGCGGCGGAGGGGAGAGAGGGAGGGAGACAAAATGGTTTCCATGGTTACTAGCTGGACCGTACGAAAAACACAGCAATGCCTTGTCTACTGAAAAGTGAAGCGAGAGCCCTATTTACACAGTGTGCTAATTTGCCTGGCTGTTGTTGGGCTCAAGAATTGTGACACACAGAAGAGAAAAGAGGTTTTCTTCTGAAAGGAGTTTCTCCTTCTTTCAAGCACTTTAATCTTAAACATATTGCTTGAAAATGCAAGCCGGCCCCACTGAATTTTGAAGGAATGTGCATCCCAAGCAAGAGCTTTTTAGCAGAACAGACTAGATAGGACAGCTGGGCTACCCCAAAGCATGTCACTTAAAAACCCAGTGTTGACTGTCATTCATGGCTTCCCAAAATGATTGGGGAACTGTAGTTGTGTGCGAATGCTTAGAGCTCTTGTGCCAGAGATCTCTAGCCCCTTCTCCAAGCAATCATGTCTAGAGATCCTTGTTAGGGAGTCCGAACAGTTGAAGAGATGTGAAACAGGCTTAAAACTGGTTTGCCCTTAAGGCTCAACAACTGGAAACTCTAATTAGGTTCCAACTTAAGGTTGATTTGGACAATGGGCTCTGGAATGATCATGCCCAAGTTGTTTCCGGAACAAACTAGTTTTTTCAGCTGCAGCCACTTGATGAGACTTAGAATGGTAAGAAACAAGAATATGTAAAGAAAATCTTAATTCATCTCGCTCTTTGGGCATTAGGAGCCTACAAAATTCATCAGGCAAGTTGTACCCTCAAACCCTGCACACATCCTAACAAACACTCCTTGTTGTCACCTTGTGTTGTCTTATCCTCTTAGAATATCACAGCAACAACTTTCCGTACTAAGTGACTTCATAATGATTCAGCTCTGTCCTCTCCCCGATAGTGGTTAAGACACCACCAGTTTAGTTTTCCTCTTTTCTGTGGGCCCCATCCAGATAAAATGGTTACAAGAATTATTTGGGTTGAACCCACCGCTGCAAGGTGCTGCAGACCAATGAACTGGGCCACCTTTTGCCAAGAGCTAAATCTTGCGAAGGGCTATAGCTCTGTGGCAGAGCTATGCACATGGAAGGTTCCAGGTTCTTTGCACATGGAAGGTTCCAGGTTCTTTGCACATGGAAGGTTCCAGGTTCAAGCTTTGGCACCTCCAGTGGAAACAAAGTCCGGGGGCAGCGAAAGGCTGCTGCCCGAGATCCTGGGGGATCCACTGGCAGTTCTGGTCTGCTTGATGGACCAATTATCTGAACTAGTAGGCGACGGCTTCATTTTCCTCCTAAAGACAAGCATGCCAAGAGAACTGCCCTTGCAAAAGAATGCTTCCCCCCCCTAAAAAAAATAGGCTAATTCTTTGGTTCTTGCTAGGCAAACACAATGGTGGATGGGAACAAATGTCAGTGCTGTACTTTCCTGCCTTGTGGCCCATCTGTGTGGCACAGTCAGAAGAGTTCAGGATGTCAGAAACCAGCAAGCATGAAAAAGCATAGAAAATAAGTTTGAACAGGGTGCGGATCCGACAGGAAGACCAACCCAAACCAGCAGGAAAACTCCACTTGCCCCTCAACCAACTCCCCCCCCATATGTACGCCTAAGGGTTTTCTCAAGGCTTATTCAGACTGATCTTCAGCTACCATTTCATAAAGGTAACATTGATTCTCCCCCCCCCCCCTTGCTTGCAGGGTCAGGAAACTAAAAAAAGAGAGAAATGGCCCTAGAGATGTAATAGCAGCTGCATTGGTAACGCAAGAAAACTTCAGAGCAATAAGGATGAACGGACAATAAGCTCTTAAGTATTAAAGGAAGCTATAACGACAGCACAAAACGCTACAGCCTGGGGCAGCTTCCACTTTTAACACCACAGACAGGTCCAGCTGGGGGATGGATTACGTGTCCAAAAGGTCACCCTGTTCAGACAAGAGGCAGGTAATTTGCTCAGCGTCAAAGCCTTATCTGAAAACGCGAACTGCGGGGCAGTTTATGCATCACTCCTTTTCAAAAAGACACACTGTCATACAATTTGCACATCATTTAAAATAAATGGACGAGGGAGGGCGCAGGGCAGGGCAGATGGGCATATTATACTGTGTCTGCAAAGCCACTTGTGCCACTTCTGACCTCAAGTTAGAAGCAGCAGCTCAAAGAACAGCTTAGATGAGTAGGTAATGAACATTTCTGGACGAGTTTATTAAGGGTCCAAGACACGGGCAGTTTGCCAGCTCCCAAAAATCTATGGCCTAACTGGCCTAAGACTCTTTCAGAACCTGGTTGCCATGGGGGGGGGGGGATTATATATGGATCTTCCTAATTCTAAGGCAAAGGCAGTTGTCAAGTAGCCAACTCCTTGACCGGGTGGGGATCCCGGTACTGAACATATGGAACTGCCTTACACAGAGGCTTTGACTGGAAGTGGTTCTGTAAAATCTCGGGCACAGTTTCTTCCCCAGCTCTTCCCAGTAAAAGCTTGTCCAGCGGAGATGCCGGTGTGCGCGTGCGCATCTGTGACCTTCTGCATGCAAACTGTTTGCTCTACCACTAAGCTATGGTGGCCCATTCCGGTAAAATGAGAGGTAAGGCTGGAGGGTGTTGGGGAAGGAGTCAGGTCTGCAGCAGGTTCTGAACATGGGACGGGGGGGGGGGAGTGTTTTACTTACCCATTAGTCAGGCATCAGCATTTGTACCACCACCCCAATTCTGGAGCATCAATATGATGTCGTGGTTAGAGAGTTGGCCTTAAGCCAGGAAGATCAAATCCCTGCTGTGTTATGAAGGTTTACTAGAAGCCCAAGGCCCAGTCATGGTCTCAGCCTAACCTACATCACACGGCTATTGCAAGCATAAAAAAAAAGGGGACACATGTCAGGTATACCACCCCTGAACTCCTTGGAGGAAGGGTGGGAAAGAAATTGGGGGGGGGGATCTAAAATTAAAAACACAATACCTATGGTTTATATTGCAAACAGTGACTGCCAATTCAACGATAAAAACACTTTGATGACCATGATACTTGATTTAGCCAACAAGAGGTTATAAGACTCAACACCACCCTCTCCAACCACTAGACAACAATGAGCCCAATAAGCAAGTCTAGTGATAGTAATGTGTGAATGTGTTGCAATGTGGCTTCCATGCTGTAAGGAGAAAGCAGTGGCAAAGATTTGCTTAAAAGCTTCATCTAGACACCAGGATGGGAAATGCTTGTTTTTCCTGAATGCATAACACTGAACAGCCCACAAGCATATATGAGCGCGCACACGGCAGTGCGAGAGTGTGTCTGTTATAGACCTCAAAACGCAAATCCAATCTTCTATCCATCTCTGTGCCCAGAGGTCACAGAGGTAGATGCCAATGTTCGGGAAGTAATTAAAGTAGAGAAGGTGAGATGAATCGCAGCTGGAGAGGGAGACCAAATCCCCGTCTACGCAGCCGAGGAGCAAAAAATGCCAACCTTGAAAAGGTTGTCCAAGATAAACAGTCACGTCTGAGGTTCCAGGAACGTGACTGGCACAAGGGCATGAGAGCAGCTGGGCAGTGATGACGCTGGCATGACAATCTGCGGCGATCAGGCTCAGAAGGCGCCTCTGGAAGAGAAGGCGGTAGAGTGAGACGTTCCTATTTGCCAGGCAGAAACGGCCAAAGAGCCGAGAAGAGCACCCCCTGCCCCCCTCAATGCCAGCGACACATCCCCCAAAACAGCAAACTGCAAGGTCAGTTAAGCTGAAGTGGGAAGGGTTGGGGAGGGGTTTTTTGCAATCGCAACCAACACAGAAGCGCCAATCATGAAACCCCTTTTGCGAATCTGGCCATCACGTTGCTAAAAATGCCTCAGGTGCAGACTCCAGGAGTCTAAACATTAAGCATGGGGTAAACATACAACATCTGGAGCCACAACTGGGGGGGGGGGAAGCAGCAGGGAGGGGAGGTTGCAGAGGGAGAATTAAGCAGACATCATCCCACCCACGGCTTCTCTCCTGGCTCAAATGGTACCCTTACTCAGGTTTATCTCAATGGGAACATGCGTGTGTAAAAGGGCGAAGCTAAAAACAGAAGCGAAGCTCCACAGGGGAGGAATCACAGCAGCAGACATGCAGGCAGAGGCCCAGATGAGGTGGGGATGAAACAAGCTTCAGATCAGAAGGCAGGAGATTCATTAGGCTGCAGTGCTGGCTGGGGAAAAGAGAAGGCACAGCTGCTTTGAAAAGGTTCCAGTGGAGGGGGAACTATGTGCCCCTTGCAAAAAACAAAAACAAAAAAACCCCAACCACCACCACCACAAAACCTTTTGTTTCCTGTGCTCTGGTGCCAACTCAAATGGCAAAGACAGACAACAAGCAATCTTGCCAGCAGCTCAATGAGATCATCATTTCCTACTGGGCAGGGACTGCGCCAAATCTTGAGGCGCAAATATTTCTCTGGACATCAGTGCAAATGAGGCGTGCCTCCTTCCCTCCAAAAACAACTGTTCCCCAAGATTACAAACAGAATGAAAAGTAGTCAGGACTTCAGGGCTGAACTAGAATGCTTGCGTTTGGCTGCGTATCAAGAGCACCACATCTCCTTACACCTCCACCGCAATGGAAGAACATCCCCAAACAAGTCTCAATATCCTCTGCCCTGAAGGCAGAATTCTCAGACAAGCACCTCTCAGGTATAGTTTCGGACTGGTTGTGGTAGCTAGACTAAATGCTCCAAAGCAAACCCTTCCTAACAGCAATTCAAATCACCTCCGAACCCTCACAAGCAAAGCATTTATTACTTATTATCATCCGCCTCTTTCAACACAGATGCAAGGCAGCATACAATATAAAGTTTCACACACAATAAAAGCAGCAAAATAAATAAATAAATCCCTACTTAGAACTGCAATAAGAACGTCAAACAAAAGCAACATTTTTCACAGCAGGATTTAGAATCAAACCTGCAAAGACCCGCCTAAACGGAAAGGCCTTCAATAAGCGCTGAAATACTGGCAGAAAAGATGGCAGGTGCACCACATTGGCGGGGTGGGGGTGTCCATGGGGTAGGGGCCACCACTGGGAAGGAACTCTCAGGGGTTCCCATCAAGTTTGCTGTGGAAAGTAGCGGGACCCACAAGAGGGCCTCTCATTATTGAATGGGAAGATTAATGTGAAAGAATGTGGTCTTTACGACACTTTTGCCCTAGCCATTTAGCTGATCACTGACTTAGGACCTTAACACCAGCACCTTAAATTGAGCCAGAAACAGACTGGAAACCAATGCAGTCGGAAAAACAGAGGCATGACGTGATTGCATAGCCCCACCGCTCTTCAACACAAAAGGAAATCTTAGAAAGCAACCCTTGAGGATGGCAGAAGAGCAAACTGCAGGGCTTGTCAGGAAAACTCAACAAAGCTTCTTAAATTCCTCCTCAGGGTCGTGTCCAGTGTCCCCCCCCCCCCCCGTGTTGGAATGGGGCAACTTCCACATGCTGGACACTGGGGGGGGGATGTATCGTCAGGTCACCTGAGTAGACCTTCTTGCTTTTGACCCCTCTTTGTCCAGAGGAAGGGGCGTGGCCCCCTGACCCTGTTTCCTTCTTCTTCACCCTTCTCCAATCACTTCTTCTCCTGATGCCCATGAGGTAGGATGATGCCAATGCTGCTCCAGCAGCCCAGCAGCCATCTTACAGCAGACCTCATGCAGGAAGCCCCCAGCTCTAGGCGGGGCTTCATCCTTTAAGTTAGAGTAACCTCTGATCTTAATCAGATGCTGTACAAATGAACATGAAACTGTGAGTAAACTTTTTCTTTTTGCAACTTCAATCAGCCTGTGCCTCGTGTTTTTATCTAGCTAAGTAGCAAAGCAAGTCTGCCTGGGTAGGGGAAGAACTCGGAGATTAAAGGTATCTCCAATACCCCGTTCATACTGCCCCTTCCGTTCTGACATTCAGAAGGCTGTTGAAAAACTTTTTTGTTTACATGAGCTGCCTTATGGGATAACATGAAGAGGGTTGCTGTCTTTCTTCCTGTTGATTTTTATTCAGTTGCTTCCTGCTGTTCTCCAATTGTTTTTTAGCTTATTTATTGTGACTTTTATAAAAAGCATGAGCAAAATTAAAACACTGACAGCAGAAACTGTCAACAGCGTGCTTAGAAACAGCATGTAGACCTCATTATCACACATAAATAGAAGAAAACCATGTTTTTTTCCCCCCTACTAACATTCAGAAATAAACATCCCTCTAAGTCTAATACGACGTAACACAAGTTCACTGATCGCTCTGAAAGAGAAAATACTTTGTTAGGGAATTTAAATATTTACGTCCAAGAGTCTAGCTTTCCCAGATTGGGCTTGGTTGGGGGGGGGGAGTGTTTGGTTTCCATCCGCCCCCCCCCCCGCCCATGCTTTACGCCTCCAGATCTGTTAAGCTGCTCACTCCACCATGGACATAATTAGCAGCCCCAATTCTAAGAGGAGAGTCTGTCTGCCTCCTGTGCGACAACAGGGCCGAACAGTGGCAGTCGGAGATGGATGCCACTTTGCTAAGCCTGGGATAGTTCAAATGAGGACAAAGTCCTCTTCGCAGGGAGGCTTGCATAACCGCTCCAGCTTGCAGGAACTTCAAGCTCCCAAACACGGACCCCTGAGTTGAGAGGCTCACCAGTGGGCAGCTAAGTCACCCAAAAGGAGCAGGGAGGTGCGCCGTCAGTCAGTCACAGAGATAAAATCGTCAAGAGCCTTACCCAAAAGAGGGCCACTGATCAAACGGTTTCCGACTTCGGTTTGTGGACATTCTATGCATAGGAAAACTGCAAGATTGGCCTCTGGAGTCGGGGAGGGGGGTACAGGTCCCACTTTAATGTCCCTGCCCGGACTTCCCCCACTAGGGTTGCTTAGCCATTTGCCATCGCTTATGGGGCATAGAAGCAGCCCACCTATACAGCTGCCCGTGGCTCACTCACCCTACTCATACAAAAGAGGAACCCCAAGGCTCGTGACCCGCTTCCAGAGAACTTCTCAAGGCTGCACAAGTTGAGCGAAATAGACAGGAGGACAGACAGCTGGGAAGCAAAACAGAGCTAAGTAAGTAGTCACCCAGTCTGGGCATGCCTGGACGTTCAGCTGCCAACACCCCAACTCACTCCAGCCATCGATTTAACACATCCTCGGGCCAGACCCCAACACTACTTAGTAAACGCAAGAGCCACAACACAGCTTCCTTCCATGGCGCATTTCATGGCCGGACTTCTAAGGAACCAGGCTTTGGTTTTGATCTGTGGGATGCCACAAACAAAACAGTTGTGTCACAGGGACTACCTGCCTCCCTGGAAGCCCAGACAGCTATTTTTGGACTCGCGATGCTATTTAATCTCTTGTGGACAAGGCATCAGAAGCTACCGGCCCCAAAGAGTCTTTCTGATGCATTTCCAGCCTGCTGGCTCCGGAGCGCTACTCAGTTCCAGAAACTGTGGCACAGGCTGTTAAGGGAAGAACTGCCACTACGTCATCATCATCTCCACTGCTAAAAATTCCTCTTCTGCCCTTCTTGCTGTTTACCCTGATTCTTAGGACTACGCAAAAAAATAATAATAATATTTTTTGCATAGTCCTTTGTTCCCACCCTGCTGAATAATCCTACACATATTCCTGCATCAGCACAGAGATTTCTAGTTCATCCACAAACACAAAAAGAACCAACTCTGTTTTTTCCCCCCTCTAATTGTTTCCTTTTTTTTTAACAGCTAATCACCCAGCTCAGTCAATTGTGTGGGAGGACTGACTTCAACAAATTCTCCATCTTTACACGGTAGAGCAGGCAAACAGGAATCCTGCAGCATCCAGGGAGCTTCCGTGGTTATAAGACCCTAGCTAAATAAAATTAAGCTTGCTAGACCAGCTAGACATTCCTGCCACGTCTTTGACCCGCAAGAGCAACTGGTGCAAACTAAAAACAGTGTCACTGGAATTATAATTGGCTGCCATACAAATTGCAAGCGACAAGATCGGACACTGTTGCTGATTTTATTTAACTCTGATTTGACCCGTGGGCGTTGATGAGCCTGGAGCAGAAAGGGAAGGAAAAAAAAAGGCACAAAGTGAATTTCTGGGGGCACAAAATGTACATTAAAGCTAAAAGGCCCCAATTTTACTGCTCAGTAGGGAGGGGCAGTTTTCAGCGCGCAGTCCTGTCAACAACAACAAAAAACCCTGGCATGGCAATAGTACAACAGGAGACAGGCGTGAGTCGTACTCCTCTTCTACCCATGAAATCTATTACCAAACGGACTGAGCATCAAAAGGTTTACTCCAGCAGTAACATCCTCCATTTCTGTCTGTCTGCGCTCCTGAACCAACAGGGACTCCCCCCTGAGTTGGCAGTGCAGATGCTACAGAAGCGAAGCATTTTACCGCTGAACTAAAACTAGAGCCGTTTCAAAGTACACGTGTGTATGGACCTTAAGTTGCAGAGAAGGTTAAGAAGGGCACAAATGCTTGTTAACCACCAGGAGGAGGAAGGGAGTGTCTGCAGAAGAAAGCAACAGCTTTCTCCTGCATGGGAAGCCACTCAGCCCAAAGGCGGCCACTCACAATGACTTCCAACATCAGAAGCTACCAAGGAATTTTTCTCCAGCTTGACCTCACCAAGTTGCTGTAAGGATCACTTCAATTTACTACATTTTTATCCCACATTTTAAGCCAAAAATCAGCTTTAAAAAAAAGCATCTTGGAGCAGGTAAAATGCAACGCAAAATGCCCGGTACATGGCTAGGTGCAGTGCGCTCCAACCACTCAAACAGCACCACCTATAAATGCTAAATCTTAATAAGAGGACAATGCTTTGGGGGTAAGATTTCTGATGCAACAATTAACCCGGCCGCATTCTCACACATGCACAGTATTTAGTTTCCTGGTTTTCCCCGTTTCTATCAGACAACGGAATGTATGAACATTAGTCATCTAAAGAAGAAACCTTCTCAGTTTTCATCTCATTTTTAATAGCTATGAATACTAAATGGAAGCAAGCATGCATTTTTAATAGCCGGCTCACCCTGTTCATATATTTAAGACAGATGCCTCATTTTTAATAGAGCCCACAAATAAGGATAGAGGTAGATTTTTTTTTTCTGCTCCAGAGACTTACAGTTTAATGAAACTGACAAACAATGCAGAACCCCAAACAAGACAAGCCAAGCTAAACCATTTCTTGCCACTACAGCACACCTAAATAGCGGTGATTTTTCTTCTTCACAGTTAATGCCCCTGTTTGGCTGTTTGCACAAATAGCGGTACCAAAATAGAAAGTGATCTCTCATGATTCATATGAGGCATCTCTCCACGTCAGCACTTTTGAGCACAAACAGAATTCAGGAGGAATGGGAAAAGCTCAGCACAAAGAACAGGGCTGACCCTGACACTGCACAGATGAGACCCTGACGGGAGGGGGGGAGCACAGACAGACAGCGACCTCCTGGGTCCCCTCTGCTTGCACTGCAAGACGAATCTTTAGGGAAGGGAATCCCTGACCTGGGGTGGCCTTGGTTATCAGCCATTATTTGCAGTCCCCAGTTAACCCCCCTTCACTTCCCACCCCCCATGTCCTCGGACACATGCAGAGGATGAGAAAGAGGGATGGATCCATCCCTCTACGCCCCAGACATACCCAGAAGCAGCAACCCTGACCCCCACACACACTCCATCACCACAGCAGTGGGGCAGCTTCCTATAGCTCAACCGTCACTACTGTCAGGGGCTTTGAGGCTAGAAGCAGCAACTCCATAGTCTGCGTTTGGGGTCTAGTCAATGGGCTCCAAGCCCTCTTCAGAAGCAGAAGAAGAGTACACAGCATCAGCTTCAGTGATGGGCAAGGTCTGGTATAGCTCCTCGGAAGCTAGCCTTCCGCTTGCTGGTTTTTAGACTACAATTCAAGTCCCAGCAACTGGGGTCTTCACTCAGAGCCCACATGATCTGGATTTGGATTAGGGTTATACTACTACCTCTCTTGCCAGAGTCTTTTACACTTGCGCCTTTAACAAGCTCTGCTTTCTCTCTTAGCATTAGGTCTGCCTTAGAGGTCTCTCTCTATAGGGAAAATCCATCAGGCTTCCTTTCCCGCAGTTTTTTTTGGGGGGATGGGTTCGGAAAACCATTCTATTCCGACAGCCATTTGGTCTTTCATTTCTGCTGGTTTTATTTTTTTAAAAACCATTTTACCATATTAATTTTACTGCTCGGTATGTGAGGAGTCTCAGGAAGCCCCAGGATTCTGGCGCAAACCGGGCAGGGGGCAGAATATGGCAGCAGCTTATGGCGTGTTTGCAGAGCCCCTGAGTGGGTCTCAGGGAGCCCCAGGGCTCCTAGGAGCAGCACACTTTGAGAAACACAACTCCAAGGTACATAACAGCCCCAAACGTCTGGGCCTCTCTCAAAAAATGGGGAGAGCAATGGCGATGGTGTTCCCAGTAGCAATGTATGGTTGCGAGAGTTGGACCATAAGGAAGGCTGAGCGCCGAAGAATAGATGCTTTCGAACTGTGGTGCTGGAGAAGACTCCTGAGAGTCCCTTGGACTGCTAGGAGATCAAATCAGTCAATCCTAAATGAAATCAACCCTGACTGTTCCCTGGAACGACAGGTACTAAGGCTGAAACTCAAATATTTTGGCCACCTAATGTGAAGAGAGGACTCTCTGGAGAAGACTCTGATGCTGGGAAAGATTGAAGGCCAAAGGAGAAGGGGAAGGCCAAGGATGAGATGGTTAGACAGCATCATCGATGCAACGAACATGAAAATGAGCGAACTCAGGAAGATAGTGGAGGACAGGAAGGCCTGCCGGGATATGGTTCATGGGATCACGAAGGGTCGGACATGACTTCACGACTGAACAACAACAACTGTACATGAAGAGGATTTTCAATGGGCACACACACACACACACACACACACACACACACACACACACACACACACACACACCCCTCCCACCTCCAAAGGTGTAAAGCCGTGAACACAATAACCATGCGTAACTATCAGCCATTCCTATGGTTATCCTAGTCCCCCAGTAGACTGAAGAAACAAGCAGACAATAGGTATGTAAAAATAGATACTAGGAGTACGAAGTCTGAGAAAATAGGTGTTCGCAAAGACGGGTCTTCCACAAGACTGATATGAATTTGTAATGCAACATTCAGCTTTTCATGGGGGGGGGGCACTACCAAAAGATGGCTTGCAATTTGGAGAAGAATGAGTGAGGCTTATTGGTAGGGAACCATACAAGGGCAGAAGGGAGGCCTCGCAGTATCACATCCAACTTCTGCCTAGAGCACAGCATCAGATTTACAAAGTCTTGTCGGCAATTCCAGCTCAATCGCCAGAAAGCCACAACCCTTTTACAGAGAGCAAGCCTACACCATCAGTGCAAAAAAAGCAAAACAAGCAGCAAGAAACTTGGATTCAACCTCAACACTTCGAGTGAGGATGCTCTTCCAAACGTTTTATGAAGTTGCATTTCTGAAGTTTCCTGAAGGAAAGGTCTATGAAACTGATCCAAGGGCTTAAAGCATCTTCCCCGTGAAAAAAAGGGCAAAGATGCTTTTTAATAACTTATGACATTTAGGAAAAACGAAAACTTTTTCCTCCTTTGGGGAACTATATCAGTAAGAGTCATGAACGGTTTGGACATCTCAAGTCAGGAATTTTCCCTCCTCCTTACTAGTAGAGCTCTGGGTCCGTCAATTAAGTTGACTGGCAGTAACTTTGACAAAAGAAAGAAGCATTTCACACAGTAAATACTGAATATAGGAACTCTTGACTTCCAGGTAATAGCAAGGGCCCCTGTGCTCAGTCTCTTTTTTTCTAAGAACTAGACTCATCCAAGCCACGTTCAAGTTCACTACCACCCTCCATATTCAATAAGCAACAGGGGATGGACGGCCTTCTCTGCCTTGCTCTGCTTACGAGCTTCCTAAGGCGAGCAACCAAGTATCGGATCAGCAGATGGATCCATTTTGATCTGATCCAGCAGAGGCCACCTGCATTAACACGGGGCTGCTTGCAAACAATTGCAAGAGGAAAGCCAACAGCTACCTCAGTGTAGCAGTTTCCTCCTTGGCAAAGTCCTCAAGGGGCCACGAGTGCCAATCAGCCCTCTGTTCGAGAAGGAGGCCGACGAGGCAGGTCAGGAGCCCGAGGCACGTAAGCGACACCCGGCCAGGTACAGCATTTGGAGTGGGGTCCCTTTCTCCAACCAGGGCTGCTCTCCGCCTGCTCTTCACCCGCAGATATGATTCCCCAGCATGTGGATATACAAGGCGATCTGGCTCTCTCAAGCTTTTCTAATTGGGTCGCCAAAAATAAATTTTTAATCGTTGTTCAAATACATTTTCCATTCTCAAGTCCTTCTTGGGTTTCACCATCTCACGGGAAGGGCAAGACGCAGGAAGAGATCAACTGTGGTTCGTCCCTCTCAGCAACTCCCAGTAAAACAGGGGGGCCCAACTGCATCCCACCCATGAAGCCAACTGACGTGGTTGCTACAGGCAGCAGACTGGTGGTAGCAGAGGCAGGCATGTGCACTCACCACATGTTTCCGCCACTCCCTGGATAGTAAGGGGAAGACAGAGAACAGAAACATGGAAGAGGGGAGAGTGGTGGGTTAGAGCGTCAGAGACCTGCACTCCAAGGTGGCAGGAGACATCCTAGGACCTAAAAAGGGATCACGCCAGGGCAGAGGTGAGGAAGAGTAGCATTGGGTGTACTGGAAACTCTTGGGTCTGAGGGTCAAACAAGAAGTGGAGAGAGCTCCACTATAACAAAGTTCCACTATAGTTTCACTACCCATGGGTGGTCAGTATAAAATTTTCTGCATGAAGCCTGTCGGTTCAGTCTACCCCCAATATGAGTTGGCAAGGAGCGTCAGCCAAAGAAGGTTATTGGCTTCATGCCCCGCTTGCAGGATTCCCTAGTTGGAATCCTGCCGCAGGAAACAGGGCACGGATATTAACAAGCCTGTGGTCTGACTCAAGATTCTCTCTCACTCCCTCTCTCTCACACTCTCTCTCTCACACAAAATCTAATCTTAACCTTATCTGTAAGCACGCACTGAAAAATAGAAACACACCCATAATCCTCGTTCTCTCACAATCCTGACTGTGAGCATTATTAACTGGCATCTATCCTGCTCCGCACGACTAACAGTATTATTATTATCATCATTATTACTAAGAATATTTATATACCGCTTTTCAACACCAAAAGAGTTCACAAAGCGATTTACAGAGAAAATCAAAATAAATGGCTCCCTGTCCCAAAAGGGCTCACAATCTAATAAATGCAGACGACCAGAAAACAGCCACTAGAAAAGACACTGTGGCAGCCCCTCAACCCTCACATCCCTGAGCAGCAGAGAAGTTCAGGACTACAGAGCCAAACATGCAGAGGGCTGTATGCTTTATATTGCTCGGAATCCAAATAAGTGCCATTGCTTTAGTGCAGACGGCCCCTTTTTAGAGATCCATCCCTAGTTACAGTCAACTCATTTTTTTTTAAATGAGCAATGATCATGTTTACTTCTCCCTCTGGAAAGTCTGGCAACCCTCTGCAGAAAACCACCATGGCTTTGCCATGACCAAGGCCGCTTCCACTGCGAAATATGAAGCCTTGTGTTAATTATGGGCAGCCTACATCCCTTAATAGGCAGCGTTGCCTAATGGGCACTACAGAACGACAGCAGTTGAAGACCACCAAACACATCCAGTGCTTTACACCTTTGAGCATTCTCACCTTTCCCCCATTAAGCCCTTTGGGTCAACTCAGATTTATTTATCCGAACATTTAAATCCTGCCTTCCTGCCTTTGAAGATCCCCCCCAAGACAGCTTACAACAATACGCTCTCTCTCTCTCTCTCTCTCTCACACACAGACACAGACACAGACACAGACACGACACAGACACAGACACAGACACAAATCATTTTTAAAAATACATAAAAACATTTGAAGAACTGCAGTAATTTCCTCTCTATGTGTAATTAAAATGCAAGAGTAAATTCTAAATATATAATGCACTGATTGCATATGTGCGTACAGGGGCATTATGTAACAGGAGGACACAAATAGCGACTGAACCCCACCACGTGTGGAAAACGATAAACCAAACAAATTCAGGGATAGGGAAAAACACGACTTGTTACCTGCACAGGTGCCATGTTAGTCTGTCGCAAGCAAAAACGAGAGGCCTATAGCACCACAAAGACCAAGGCATTGATCATTATGGCATGGGCAGTTGCTGGCTAGAGCCCACAGCATCCAGTGCAAGAGGGGATTTCAACGTTGGTTGTTCAGAACATAGCACCGACTCCCAACATTACTCCAGCCTCCCCAACCACAGCTTCTCAGACTGCCACTCAATTACAGAAATCTAAGCCCATTAATAACTTAATGGACTAAAACTCATAATTGATTAAATATGCATTAAAACATATGTAGAAACAATCCTGAACCCAATGGCAAACTGTTTTTAGTTAATATATGTGTTGTAGCAGACATCTTGAAAGTGACATTCCCCCGTGTGTGTGTGTGTGTGTGTGTGTAAGATACTGTTCATCACCTGCAGTTTAAGTACTTGCATTAAAAATAAAAGGTTGTAGCAGCAGCTGCTGCTGCTGCTGCTGCTGCTACTACTACTACTACTACTACTACAATTTTTTAAACTGCTATCTGATCAATCACAGCATCTTTTTAAGTTGACAAAAAGTTTTAAAAATCAATTACATCCAGTAACTATGGCACAAACTTTTCAGACAACGGTTTTATTGAGCAACAAATACATGGCGAAGTGTGCATTTGTGCGAAGGCGGGTGGGAGAAAGGAGGGTTCTAAGCATCTTAAGCCTGGTTTTACTTAAAGAAAAAAAAACTTATCCTGTCAATTTAGCCAGTTTAGTAAAAAAACAGCAACGTAAAAACAGCAACGTAAAAAACCAACAACACCTCACCGTTCTTAAGTTTGCTAACTATATTAACATCGTTCCAAAAAATAAATAAAAAATTAATGCACAATTATCACAGTAAATAAATAACCTTAACACCTCTATCCCTTAAATGCATAACTATACTTTTCTCCTAGCATGAGGAGTGCAACAGCTCTCTGCGAGTGGAAGCCACCTTCTACAAGCAGTAGGCCACTTCTGGATCCAACCCCTTGTATGGGGAGCACTTCGCTCTCAGCGACGTGCTGTATAAAAGCTGGGTGCTATAAATGAGTGGGCCCAGTTACACGGACCACCAGGAAAGCCCTGAAGAATTTTCAATAGGTTTGCTTGAAAACGGATATTCCAATAAGTCCCAGAAAAATCTCTTTTCGCAATTAAATGCCATACCTGCAAATTGTGCAGATGCGCAACATCACATTCCTTCCTCAGATGCTGCAAGCATGGAACATTTTCACCTGTCAACGTTCAGGCCATGCTAATACGGGCTGATCTGATATTCAAGATTTGCCACCTTGTGGTAGTTAAGCAGAGACAGCTGGTAGGCAAGCAAAAGTGTTAAGCACAACTCTGGCACAAATTGGCAAGAGGACCCCGAGTGCGAAACACAGCGTTCTACCTACAGATCATGGAATGGAGTCTGTGTCTGCACTAAGAACCCACATTCTCCTCCATCAGAAAGTGTGGAGTTCCCCGTCTCCTCCTCACTCCCTCAAAGGTCAGAGCCAGGGACAGTACTTGTGATCAAAGAGTGACAGTTTCGTGCACTCATCCTGCCAACTAGCCAAGAGAGTGAGTGCTAAGTCCCATGGAAACACCCAGAATGGGCTCGTGGGATGCCTTTTCACCCTCGCTGCAGGCACTGTTAATGTTTTTGCTTGCTTGGCTATGGCATGAGCTTACTGACAAGTTTCTGTAGCTGCAACGTACCCAGCTGCAAGATGCAATGCATCTTCCCTCAGTAAACACAAGCAGGCAGGATACTTCAAAAACATAATACACAAATAATAACCCCCCATGCCTTTTCGCGCCGCCAGCCCTGGGCACTTGAACTGAATTGATCATGCAGAAAAATACCCGAAGTGAAAGCCGGAGGGGCCCAGAGATAAATGCAGCCTCCGGAAGCAAGTCCAGGAAAGGCCAACTAACCCTTCTTAATTTTATTCAGGCAGCCGGAGTTGCAGAAGGAGCGAACGGATCCTGTCTCCCAGCAGCCCCTACTCTTCATTCCCGCTGCTGGAGGGCTCTGGACATTACTATTAGCCCGAGGCTGGTTAAAAAAAACAAACCACACGAACACTAATAATATTTAAGAAAATTCAGCAAGGAATGTGCTGGGTTGCTGCACCGCTGTTGTCAGAGAGGCACATTCCACATTACAGATTCTGGCCACATGCTGCTCCCTCTCAATACATTCAGCCCCATGGATCTCCCGGCAACCATCAAGCCGCCTCATTATACCACAATGCACCACAGCTTACTTCAGTGCAATAAGGCAAGGCTTAACTCCGTCAATGCTGGAAGGACGGAAGGTCTCTCCAAAAGCAAAGGGAGAGGGAAGGGAGAGAGCAGCGTCTCGACATATGCTGCATTGCTCGGCTGCTGCTTCCCCTTTATGGAGCGCACTGTCGGAAAGTCACATGGAATGCCAGAGGATGCCAGAGCTATCTGGGAAGGTAATTTGGGGAGAGCCCTTTAAATTCTACTAGAGGTTATTTTTAGGAGGCTCGCTTAGAATATTCATCAAAGCGACTTTAAAAAAACACAAAAAATAAAAATAAACTTGGCACACTTTCAACGTTCTATCACCTTAAGCAGCTCAATAGCCAAGCTCAGGAAAAGCTCCAACAACTGGGTAACCTCTTCGTACACCAAAAAAGCAGAATTCTCACCCCTCTCTTGCATGAAATGTTTGGACTTGCCTAAAAATGCAGCAATGAGAAGGAATCCGACAGGGCGGGAAAGAAAATGCTGAATAAATCTCTCTCTACACAGCATGACCTCCAGTTAAGACAATGAGATCACTGCAATATCCCACAGCAAAAGCATTGCTTGCTGCTAAACGGTGGGTAGGTGGCTTCGGGAGGTCATGAAAACAGGAAAGTGATGGCTGAATGTTGTTCCGGGGGGGGGGGGGGAAGTGTCCCTGATGAGAACCTTAGTACAACTTCTTGAAACAATAGTCTAGAAGCAGCATTCATTGTCCATTTGGTTAGGTTTAACACTCACGATCCGATTCTCCCAAGATCGCCAGCTGAAGGCAACGGGTGGAGAAGAGAGGAAGGAACAAAAAGAGAAAGCAAACAAAGAGAAACACTGCCAATTAAATGAATATGGACCAGGAAATATTGTATATCTCCCTGTAAGAATCTTGGGCATATTCAGGAGCTAATTATAAAGTCATCCATATGCACATTTATTATTAATAAAAAACTAACAAAAGCCCAACCAGATGGAGCTGGAGACTAAATTTCAGGCGTATGCTTAAGTTATTAAGGGCAATGTTTTCCTGCCCCCTCCCCACCCCTTTTTTTGCACACCAAGCTGAGACAAATTGAAATCGCATACACAGTAGGGCAAAATCATCATTTCCAGTAGCTCATTCAACAGCTTGTGCTTCTCAGAAATAAGTCTATATGCTATATATACGGTAGGCCATGAAATGCCTGTTTATAATGCCTACTTACCACTCGCTCCCCCCATTTCAACCACCACTCGCTCCCCCAAGGGCTGCAAATGCACTGCCAAAGGAGGCTTAACCACACTACTCACTTCACTCCTCTCATGTTTGCAAAGTTGTGCCCATTACCCTGCCCCCAGCCACCTTCCACCAAGTTTCAAGTAGCTGTTTACCAGGCACAATGTGGATCCCTTGTTCCTGTGCTTAACTGCTCTTCCAAAAGCTACACAGCATAAGACTAGGGAATCCAACAAGGCAACAGCTTTGCATCTTACTGACCTCTTGCCATTTAATAGTAAGACGATGTCGGGGGGCGGGCTGAGAAGGAACATGATCTCAGTCCTGAACCCCAAACACGGTTTCTGTGAACTGAAGCCAAACCTACAATCTCCTGGTTCCTTTGAACTAGAACCAAAACCCTAAAAACAAACACATTATAACTGGCTCAAAGTGAGTGGTCCAGTCATCAGGCACACTGTAATATCAATATTGTACTTTCCTTTCTGTTACAAACGGCTGTTTGTAAAACCCTTTGAAAAGTTCAAAATGAAAAGTGCTAAAAGTGGTCGGGTGGTGCATTGGGTTAAATCGCTGAACCATGAGCTGTCGATCGAAAAGTCGGCAGTTCGAATCCGCGACGGGGTGAGCTCTCGTTGCTTGGCTAGCTCCTGCCAACCTAGCAGTTCCAAAGCATGTCAATGCGAGTAGATAAATAGGTACCGCTTGCGGGAAGGTAAACAGCGCTCCGTGTTCCAGCCACATGCTACGCGCTGCGGCAAGGAGAGTCATGCCGGCCACATGGCCACGGAGGCGTCTTCGGACAACGCTGGCTCTTCGGCTTTGAAATGGGGATGAGCACCACACCCTAGAGTCGGACACGACTGGACTTAATTGTCAGGGGTCACCTTTACCTTTTTAACTACCAGTTTAGGAACCATATTCATGCAAAGTAACATCACCCTTTTGTTTGCAAAGTAAACATAATATGAACATATATTAACTACTTAACTTGAGCAAAAATGTTTTGGGTTTGTTTTTTGTTTTAGTATCTGGGCTGTAACTAAATCAGAAATTAAAAAAAATACGAGGAACCTGAAGCAGAATTATGCATTCCAATCAATGCCAGAGACAGAATTGAATAACTACTAGCATTTATGGTTTCCATGATTTTCACGTCCCTTAGTGCAACCTGAGGTTTCTGTAACAAGAAGCATGGCATATCCTAATTAAGTCTGCCTAATACGTAGGATAACAGAATGTTAAGAGTTGGAAGGAACCTTGAAGGTCATCTAGTCCAACCCCCTCCCTGTTCAGTGCAGGAAACTGCTACAACAGCCCTGGGCTAACAAGAGAGCCCATTAATGCACAAGGCTGTCTTCTCCAGCGCCAAACAGCAATTTCTCCTCATGTCTTGCCTAAATCTACTTCTAGTTTCAACCCCTTGATTCTAGAGCAGGGGTGGCCAACCTTTCAACATGACTGCTCCTGGCCCTTTAAGGGTTGCAGAGGTGAAGGCATTTCAACAGGTGCAGCTGCTTTAGCAGCCCCATCAGCACTTGCAGCTGCCCAGATTCTGTCTTCTACAAAACTCTTACGAACGCAGAGGCCTTCATAGTGGGAGGTTGGCCACCTGTGGTCTCCGTGGCCTCAGAAGCCACAGAGACGAAGTTCTCCCCTTCTTCTGCATGACAGCTCTTCAGATACTTGAAGATGGCCATCACATCTTCCCTTAACCTCTTCCTCCAGGCTAAACAGACCAAGCTTCTTCAACCACTCCTCGTACAACTTGGTTTCCAGACCCCTCGTCAAGTTTGTTGCCCTCCTCTGAACCCGTTCCAGCTTATCAACAGTCTTCTTATGATGTAGTGCCCAAAATGGGACACAGTATTCCAAGTGAAGTCTGATTAGCGCAAAATAGAGAGGAAAGGAACTACTGTTCTTGTAATCTGGACTGTAATCTAAACGCCCAGCACGGCATTCACTTTTTCGCTGTTGTACCATACTGCTGGTTCCTGTTCAGCTTGTAGCCCACTAGGAACCTGGGTCCTTTTCACATGTGCTACTGCCAAGTCAGTATCCAGCATCCTGTACTTGGCCTTTCATTTGCCTCCGTTGAGCTTCATCTTGTTGGCACAGGTCCAACGTAAGCCTGGCAAGGCCGTTTTGAATCCGGAATCAGACTTCCAGGGTGTTGGAAAATCCCCCCAGCTTTGTGTCGTCTGCAAATTTGACAAGCATTCCCCTTCTATTCCCCCTCTCGCACAACACCAGAACCAGGGGACATGCACTAAAATTGAGTGGAGGGAGAGTTACAACAGACAAAAGAAAATATTTCTTTACCCAGCGTGTAATTCATCTGTGGAACTCCTTGCCACAGGATGTGGTGATGGCACATGGTCTAGATGCCTTTAAAAGGGGTTTGGACAGATTCATGGAGGAAAAGACCATCACAGGTTACAAGCCATAAGCAGCCTCCTGGTTTTAGAAGTGGGTTTTCTCTGTGCCAGGTGCAAGGGAGCGACAATGGGAAACAGGTTATCTTGTTGTCTTGTGCTCCCTGAGGCATCTGGTGGGGCCACTGTGTGATACAGGAAGCTGGACTAGATGGGCTTTTGGCCTGATCCAGCAGGGCTCTTCTTATGTTCTTATGTTCTACCACCTCATCCAGGTCACTGATCGAAATGTTGGACAGCACAGGGCCTGTGGCACCCCATCCCATACTGTCTGGGTCGACATGGAGCCATTTATTAACATTTGCTCGGAACAGTTGTTCAAGCAGCTCTGACCCCACCTAACTGCATCCAGCCCTCCTTTTACCACGTTGTTGTTTTCAAAGGAAAGAAGGGTGGGACCAGTACCAAGGCTTCCCCTCCAGATCTTCCACCAGGTATGCAATATACTACACACTCACTCTTCTATGAGCAAGTCTGCTGCAGTAATGCTCCCGATATTTGGAGTGGTGCATGCGTCTCTCCCCTTCCTCCCTTTCCCCACACACCATAAAGTGGGAGACCAAGAACACTTTGCAATTGCTCAGTATTGTTCCCCATTGTCACCCCAAGAAAATACAGTCTTTGCATCTACATGTGGTGAGCATGTAGCTCACCTCTTGCTAAAGGGGAGGTTTCTAGGTTGATATTACCATTCGAATAGCCCTTCTGCCAGCAGGAAATGTGACACCAGTTTCCCTGATGCTCTTCAAGTGCTTTCAGAGATGGAAAACAAAGAAGAGGGAATTAAATATCAGTTGAATTCTAGTGGCCTGTTCCTTGGGAGGGGCTGTACGGGGGGGGGGGGGGCGGCTTTCATTTCTTTGATATCCCAACCTTCAATGTGCCTTCAATGCACAGCATGATATCAGACTGGATCCCCCCTACTCAGCTCCAAGCAGGGCTCACCACACTTGCTGGGGATGAGATGGGACAGAATGGAACATTCACCATGGTAAGCAAATTTGTGGACACCATTCCTGAATTAGGATATATTTTTTTCTATTATTCCCAAAGACAGTTAGGGATGCATAATGGTTTGTGCAATACCCATTACTGTGGCAACTGCACTGAAAGTGCTGCAAGGTTCAGAGACGCACAGAACTCTTCCTCAAGCAGGCGTAATAGTGTTCTGTGATGTGGACACAGACTGTGTGGACCCAAAAAGGTACTCTTGAACATTAACACTTCCCTCTTGCTGCTTGGCAAAGTGGTCAGCCTGGATTTCACCCTTTGGATTTCGCTAAACAGAACTCTCAGCCAAAATTTCAACCTATAAATGGACTTCTTCTCGGAGAACATTTTCATATTTTTAAGGTGAAAGAGATCCTCTCCTGATCTGCTTGCCATAGTGATTCAGCAAGATCTTGAGGACTTGTACAATTTGTCACAAGCGATACCTGTTAAAAGCCAGCACTGCTACATCTGGACATCAGGCACACGTGGATCCAAAAAGACAAAGAAGGTACCCTGAATCGTTCTTTGCATATGTAAACATGCTGCTGCATTGCTGGATCTGTGGCGTCGTCCTTCACTCTGAGCATTTATGTGCTGGTGCAGCTAGTCTGTGGGATGAATCTGAGATCTAACTTCAAAAGATTCATTCAAGGGTGCAAGAGGTGTTGATAGTGATTAGAAGCTTAGAGTCCCAAGTACTTGTAAGCAAACTACTCCTTCAGAACCCCATGGAACCCTACAGGCCACACACTGACAACTGGAAGCCCTTCGGCCGTGTTGCCCAAACCTTTTTGATCTGCAGGTCCCCTGACCATTGGCCGCGGTTCCCCTTTACATTCTGTTGATGCCTGCCAATTGGCATTGCATTGTTTTCCGAGAGGATTCCGTGGCACTCCGCGGCTCCCCTGGCTGGTATCCGCGGCTCCCAGTTTGAGAACCACTGCCTTAGGCCCAAACACAATCCAAGGAAAGCTGACCCACTGGCTTTAAGGTTGCAGCACTGTCTAAAGCTAGCCCAGTGTTCTGCTGCATTGTCGTTCTTGCGTTGAGAAATGACTTGAGGTCTGCCTTAATAAATCCCATTTCCTCCCAGCCCACAGGTGTACACATTGAACTTCTGTTGTGTATATACACCCTTGGGTAAAAATGCCTTTTGATGTCACTATACTTGGGTACTAGAACCCTCACTACTCTTTCCAAAAGCTATCTGTGTTTCATGTGGATCAATACATATCGACGGCACAGAGTAAACTGATTTTGGTTGGCCTGAAAAGGTGATGAAATAGCACCTCTCACAAAGCTACTGAGAATAGGCCTCAATCATCAACATTCTCCCAGAACCACCACAAGATTTTTCAGATCAGCTCAACATGCCATCTAGTTAACAAAACCACAACTCCTGTTGTAATTTCTGGCTCAATATGCTGTTTCTAAAAACAAAACGGCAAGCAAACAACTCCTCTTGTTCTTTTCATGCACTCAGGTCCTTGACAACAATGGAGCATAAGAGAATGTACCACTCCCCAGATATTTATTTTGTGGGATGCAGCCTGAAAATAGCTTTACTCACAACTCACACTCAACACACACAAACTGAAACTAGAATTGAGTTAATTACACTTGACCACGGTCTTCCCCCACCCCATCAAACCTAATGCCCTAGTACGCTTTCTCAAACTTTCACAAAGTGCTGAAGGGAATAAATCTCTGTGAAATGAAATTCAATACACTATTGGGGAGGAAAGCCAAATTAGAGGCTAAAGCTTTCACGTAACAATTCCTGCCGTCTGAGATGGTTTGAAATTCATGAAAACCCACTGTAGATCTGGATCACAACCCAGATAAGCAACACATCTTCCAAAGACCATATTCCAATTAGCTAATTAAATTATAATATAATCAGGCTTTGCCTGGTTAACATCAACCTAGCAAAGCCATAATACATGACACTTCATTCAGGTTTTTTTTTCCCTGAGCAAGTGCAGTTTCTGCAGCTTTCAGGCCCTACCTAGCATATCAATGCAATCTTGGTTTTGTTATTCCATTCGTTTATCAGCATCCTGGCCACCACCTTAACATAAAAAAGCCCAACCACAAAAGCCACCACTACAAGAGTCTTGGTTTCATAGATTTTGTCATAGGATATAAACCATTTAAAAAGCTAAGTTCTGACAACCAACTCATCCCATTAGCAGGGCTACTGTCCTAGAAAGCAATAGGCAGCCTTTGTTGTGAACGCTGCCCGTTTATTTTTCCTGAGATGCTCAGGGAGGAAGAGATACAGCAATTCCAAATAGATCTTCCACAAAATTGAATCCTGTCAGTAGCCCAGTGAATTCACGCTGACTATAACATAGGTGCAATCTGGGATCTCGCAGGGCCCTTCACAACGGTTTCTTCTTCCAGAAACCCAACACCTGCAAGAATTCTTCAGCGCCGCATCATCTTATCAATGATTTTTAAAGCAATCTGATCTAAAAGGGGAGAGTCAGAGACGGCTATCCGGAGGAGAGACACTGCTGCTTTCTGGGTATATGATACAGGGGTGATTTTTCCTCTGTTGCAGTAAGTACAGTATCAACATTTCCATTGCCCTGTCTCTGTAAAGGTGCCAGCTCTCTCTCTCGCTCTCTCTCCCTGCCCATCTCCCAACCTCCCCCCACCACCACCACCAAGGAGCATAAGCAAGTCCAAGCTTTTTCTTTCGGCAGTAATCGCCTCCTGCCCCCAGCCCCTCCCCCCCAAGCTTGCTCAGATGCCTTTCTGACCTTGCCACGTGATGGAGACTTCACTCTGATGGGGCCGCAAGCAGAGGTGACCCATAAGGTTAAGGCACATCTCCCCCATGGACAGCTGAGAGGAGAGGGGAGGCTTGTGGGGGGAGGGGGACCCAAGGCTTCTTGTGCAGTCCAGCTTCACTGCGAGACTGGGAACTAAGTGCTTACTCAGAAGCACTGCCCAGACCGGGGGGGGGGGGAACACACACACGCTGGGATCGCCTCTACTGCGAAGGAAAGTAGTACAAGGGGTCCTACCCTGGAAACACAGGATTGCCTATATTCCCCCCCCCCCGCTCATATTCCCCAACATTCCCCACCCACAGAGAGGGATACTGCCAACCAGAGCTTCCTGCAAAAGGATCAAGGACTCCAAAGCAGCTAGAGTTGAAAAAAAATCCACTTGCTTTCTTTTCCCACCGTCTACTTTGTGCACGGTCATTTTAGCTGACTGGCATGAGAAATAGCCCTGGGGAGGGACAGGGCTTAGAATATGGGTTAAGAGCATCTGGCAATATTCGTGGAGACAAACTGCCCTGCTCCAGACATTTTGAACTCTAAAATGCCCTGCTCCAGAATTCAATCTCCAGTGCCTGCTGTGGTAGCCCGGCAGCCCGATCCCCTCCCCGCCAGACCTTCGCTCTTCCTTTGAGCTCTGCCCAACAGATGCTTCTGGGTTAAGGAGTGGAGCAGGAGGAAAGAAATCCACACCCTCCCTTTCTTTTGCTCCCATGGCAGGGGCTGCTTTGCCAAGCTGGCAATGGGGACTATACTTAGCAATCCCTCTTACTCACCCAGCCGGTTCTGCCTGAGCAGCTGCAGGGACAACGACGACGAGTAACTCTTCACCAAAAGCTGCTGGGAGTTGCATCAGTCTTCCAGCGGCGGCAGCTCCTCCGCTTCTTTCCCACCTCATTCATCACAGAGCGAACCTCCAGCCCCCTGTCTTGCTTGCTGAGAAAGCCAGGCGAAGGAAAGGCAAACTAATCTCTGGATGGGGATCGGGATCGGCAAGCAGCAGCCGGCCGACGAATCTCCAGCCAGGCAAGAAGCAGCAGCAGCTGCTGCCACTGCCAATGCTGCCGGGGGCAGCGGTCTGATCAGCACCGTGGACAGCCGCCAGACGGGTCTCCCAAAAAGCCATGGGCACACGCTCACGGAGAGGAGCGCGACTTGGCAGTCATGTGCTCTGCCTGGCGCTAAGCAGCCCCACCCACCAAATCCCTTCCTCCTGATTTTTGAACCACTATCACCACTCTGGAAAAGCTGAAGGGAGAGAAACAGCCCTAGTGATTTCTCTGCCGTTTTACTCTGTCTCCCCATTCCCCAAGCCCCCAAACTGAGGGGAGGAACCGTCAGCCAAGACCTGACTGTCGTCTTACACGTTGAAGCCAGACCAAGCAGACTATTGCAGGGATTTTTGCAGTGTGAATAACTTAGGCTGTGAATATTTTTTAACATATATTTTCAGACTGAGGTTTGCCACAATTATCTACCATTTTTCAGGACACCACGAGTGGCTTACCTGGATACATTCTGAAGCATTCCCGAGACCATTGCAATATGCAGGCACCCAAAAATCTACGGAAAAACAGCAGCCACTTGCACAAAAGGAATGAACGAAGATGAAATTCCAAGGAACCATTTATTTTATTTTGGGCTCTTAAAAAGGAGAGTTTTAAATGGTGACATTGAAATTGTATGCATTTATATCTGTTTGCTGCCAAGATGGCTATTTCAGTTCAGTGGAAAAACCAATAACCACACCCACACATTTATTCTGGTTTACACCAATCTGGAAGATCACCACAAAATTAGCAATCCGGACATTAGGCAGAGTGAGGTGGTCAGCCAAAGGGGTTAAAATTCTGGACGATTCTCCTTCAGACTGCAGAACTAGGGTCATATTTTAGAATGCTTCCCCATGAAAATTTTTTTAAAAAAAACCTTCACTGCATGTAGTAAATGAGTACTTTGGAGGAAACGTTCAACACAGACATCGCCCTGATTACCTGGTTTATTGCATCTAAAATTCTGTTTGCATGGGGGAGAATGGATTTAAAAAAAACCCACACACAACTCTCCTCCTGCATCCTGAAGCGGAACAGTCCAGAGTTCCATCACCTCACTCCATGTAGCCTGTAGATTCAGTCTTAATATGCAAGACAAAGCAGGCAACCAATCGCACAGCTATAAAGAGCTGGACATTATTCATTCCATACTGGAAAGACAGAGGAAGCTGCCTACCTGCCACTGAAGTTCTCTGGGTGGTTTGTTTTCTAGATAGTCATGCTAACAGGATCTGTGCCTGCAACAGGGCCTCCTCGGGGGATTCTAGAGCTCTAGCCAAGGTTTTGCAAGGTTTTGCAAGGTTTTTGGCTAGAGCGCTAGATGCTCTTCCCTCGAGCCAGGGGACACGCTAGTGCACATATAAAAGGGTGCAGTTAAAGAGGAGAAGACCAGCAGAAGGAAAGGGTGGATTGTGCAACTGCCACTTGGAGAACTTCAGTTACAGAGAAGCAACCTGTTCTGCGCAGTCTTTGCGCAGTCGTAGTAATGATGGATGAGTTTGCCTTACCTAAAGGAGGGTGCCCCCCCAAAAAAGTCATGCAAAAAATCCCTAAAGCACAGTCCTTGTGAACAAGATAGCGGCTCTGGAACATATATCCAGGGTGTCGCGAGGTCGCCCATGTTACAGGCCTGTGCATCTTTTCCACAAGCAAACATCTCATTGCAGTAGTCGGGGTAAAGATTCTTGTGAACCCCACAAGACTCAACTCTAGAAGGTTGGTGCAGACGATCTGGTTCGTAGGTCTGGTTCGTGCTGAAACAACCCAGCGAGAAAAATGCGACACATTTCCCCTTTTTTGTACAACCCCATAACCACCCCCGTCCTTTCAGAAGGTGTCTGTGCAGATACACGGAACGAGCCCTTCTAAAGCCCAGAATACGAAGGGCTCTTTCCATAACATCCTGTGGTATTGCACATAAAGTTGACACAACAACAACAAACAACATCCTGTGAAAAGTGCTACTTTGGAGGCAGGACATTTTTGTGCTTAGTAAATGGGACAAGTTTGGTCAGGATCAAAATGAAGAAGAATCCTGCGATACATCTGGTTTTTTGTTTTTGGTTGGGGTACTTGTTGAAAAAAATACAGCTTGCTATTTATTCTGCTGTTTTCTCTAGTCATAGACAGAAAAAGCAGACTGTATCAAAGACAAAGAGCACAGTGTAAAAGAGAGAGAGAGTTTGTGTCCCCCCCTCCTTTTAAAGCTGCCTCCTGTGCTTCTGGCAGAATTGAGGCCACTCTAGGGAACAACACAACAATCACAGGAGCGCTCTCTGGAATCCCCAGGGATTCATCGGCAAGGCAGCTTCGTTAACATCCACCCTGCTGCTCTCTCTCTTTCTTTCAGCAGGGCATTTGTGTTTTTTCCTTCTCTGTTAGCAACGGCCTCTTGATCAAGGGACAATGATGCATGGACATTCACCCAAGAGTTGCTGGAGTCCAATATGGTCAGGAGTGGAACCAAAATAAAAACAAACGGCAGGGTGTTCTTTCTTTTTCTTTAATGGCCTTATGCAAACGTGCTTTTAGATGCCTCAGGCGGCAGAGCTCAAACACAGCATTTCTCAAAATAATGACAGTCAAGCCAAGGCACGGGTGGGGCCACGGCAGGAGTGGTGCAAAGTCCTGGACAGAAATGCAAAGCAACGCTGGCACAGCAGTTTGGGAGAGGCGGCGAGGGACTGGAGATTGAAAGAGGAAAATGGCAGTCACAGTTCAGGAAAGGAATCGCTGAACGGGGATAGCACAGGGCTGGAGAGATGGGTCTGAAAAGAGTTCCGGAGGGACTTGCACCGGGGGGGGGGGGGCAGAAAGAAAGGACTCGCAGCTCCATAGCACCCTACCAGCTAGAGCCGACAATTCTTCCTGCTGCCCAACACCCCAGTTTCTTTCCATGCTGCCAACACCCAACCCTGTTTTGTCTCTGCATAGCAGAATTATCTCGCCACCTTGTTCAATGAGGAAATGTCTCCATTAGTGGCTCATACTCCCGTCATCGCCCAGCAGGGGAAATAATAAATTGGATATTTATTGCTCGCTCGCTCTCTGTCTCTCTCGGTCTCTCTCTCTGCTACTTGTGCTTCCCCCTCCAGATCTCCTCTTTGGCTGTAAATATGAATTTAGGTTAGTGGCAAGCAGGCGTATGCCAGGAAGGGGAGGGGGGCTGCTGTCACCGTCTTCTTCCCAAAAAATGAGCAGTCCAGCTGCCGACGACTTCAAGCATTCAAGCACTCCGAGAGCTATGCATGTTTTAGAGTCACCAATATGAGCTTTTAAACACACTGCCTCCTCCCCAATACAAGGATGTCGCAACTGAATGCTACACAGGAAAAAAAATTGTTCAATGGTATGATAAACCACCATCTGTCTGGTGCACTAAAATAAGATTCCCAGACGTTTCTTGTGGAAGCCGAGCTGCTGAACAGCAATCCACATCCAAGTCTCCCTCTTTCCAAAAAGCAGGGCAAAGGGACAGCAAGCTATGAAGAAGGGCAAGAAAGAAGAAGCCACCTGGAACAAGGACCACTGAGCTGCCCGCTGGCTGGCTTCTGGGCCCAATGCAGGGTGCTGGTTTTAGCCTGCCAAGTCTTCCACGAATCTTCAAACAGAACTAGGAAAGACAAAGGGCTGCCAATCCCGTATTTTCCAATTTTGGAAGGGGAGCTGAGCTGAGCTCTCTCTCTCCCCCCCCCATCAAATTACCTCTGGTGAAATGGCCCCCAGCATAACTTTCAAACTTAGTAGCAGCAGAAGTAGTGGCGCCAGCAATGGTTCTTCCTGGTAGCACATCCTAGTTATTAAGAACATCAGAAGAACCCTGCTGGCTCAGGCCAAAGGCCCACCTAGTCCAGCTTCCTGTACCTCACAGTGGCCCCACCAGATGCCTCAGGGGGCACACAAGACAACAGGAGACCTGTATCCTGTTGCAACTCCCTTGCGTCTGGCATACAGAAAAAACCTACTTCTAAAACCAGGAGGTTGCTTATATGTAGGCTTACCGTATCGCCGACCGGGACGCTCCGTTTTGCCCTTAAGGGGCGGGGCGGGGGAAGGGAACAAGAGCGCGCCCGGGCGCGCTCTTGTTCCCTTCCCCCCGCCCCGCCCCTTAAGGGCAAAACGGAGCGTCCCGGTCGGCGATACGGTAAGCCTACATATATGGCTTGTCACTTGTGATGCACTTTTCTTCCATGAATCTATCCAATCTCCTTTTAAAGGCATCTAAGCCAGGTGCCATCACCACATCCTGTGGCAAGGAGTTCCACAGATTAGTTGACTGAGTAACGGAGGGGGGGGTCACTTAGGAATGTGGCGTCCGTGCAGCTCGGGAGCATTTCAGATACCTGAAATGTGCCGCAATAGCAAAGCGCCAACAAGCGAGGTACTACTGTATGAGGGGTGAAGTCAGGGCTTTCTCTGCAGTGGCCCCGAGGCTCTCAGATGAGCTCCCTTTTAATCATCAGAAAAGAATACAGAGCATCTCTTTTAAAATTGGGGTTTGGAGCCCAATTGGAGCACCATGTATTGTTAAAATGGTAATTTCACTCAGGTTTTTCACGTCTCGTGCTCTTTTGAAAGCACTGCCTTATTCAGGTCTGGAGGATTCTGCAGCAGTTATAAGACTCTGAAAGCCCCCCCCCTCCAATTTGCTCCTCAAAATTATGGATATATATTGCTTTTTAACCAATACAGGTTCACAAAGCAAAAGGAAATGAGAAAATGGTTCCTTCTCCCAAACGCCTCGCAATCTTTAAAAAAAAAATAATAATTTACAAGGGAGCCAGCAGCAAAAAGCCACTGGAAGATAACAATGCTAGACTGAATAGGGACACTATTTTTCTGCTACATATAAGAGAAATGAAAGTGTACTTATGTGCTGCTTACTCATTTGAGACGGGGGGGGGGGAGAGAAGGAGAAATGTGCATTAAAACAGGCAAACTTAAAAATTCAACTATCCAAAGCAACTAGCTCAGCAGAGTCCCATTTTTGATGTAGCATTTCCAGTAACTGACAATACTGCAGTTTTAATATCCAGTTAAGTTCATCATCCATGTTGCAAGCCATAAAAATGCAACACAGGACAAGTGAGAATGGGCTCACTGATTTTGGTAAACAGGTTCACTACTGCAAAGCTGCCCCCTGCAGGTGCATTTTGGCACAACCCCCATCCCAGGTTATGTTTTCATTTTCTGAAAACTGCCGTGTGTGTAGAAGACGGTGCTAACCAGACCCGATGGATGGCTTAAATAGAAATTTGACGCCATTTCCCAGGGACTTGCTCTGAAGCAAAACAAAGTATTGTATGGGATGACGCAAGATGCATTTTTGTAGCAAAAATTCCCCTCCCTTTCCGACTCATGGGAAACAAATAGGATGGTGTAGTGCTTTGGGTGTCGGACTTAGACCTGGAAGATCCAGGTTCAAATCCCCGCTCAGCCACGAAGCTTCCTGGGTGACCTTGGGCCAGTCACTATCTCTCAGCCCCACCTACCTCACAGGGTTGTTGTGAGGAAAAAAAGGAGGGGAGGAAATATGTACACCACTCTGAGCTCCTTGGAGGAAGGGTGGTATAAAAATGTGAAAATAAATAAATAAAATAAAAATAAATTCTCTTTTGATACATCAATCACTGCTCTTTTACAGTAGGACTTTCACCACATGAATTTGACTGGTTTCCTAGTCTAACCGGATTGGGTTGGCCTGGAGCTGTACACGCAAGGATAGGGCTGGCAGGATTTTTGTTTTGTTTCATCCGAGAGTCTGAAAATTGATCTCTTCCCTTGCCGTGACTCAAAGGTTACAAATGAGCTATCAGTGCCACCAGCGGGGGTGGAAAAGAGCTATCACCCCATATGATGTTTTTAAAGCCACGAACGCTACTTGGGGATCAGCTAAGTAGCAGGCACAGAAGCAGCCAGGCACTAGGACAAAAGCCCAAGTTAACCTAACTAAGCAGCCTTCCACAATTAACAGCTGTGCATTAAGCAGGCCCGTTATATATTTCAGCTATAAAAAGCAGCAATTCGTAATCAAGGCAAGGTCATGAGCAAGGCATACTAATTATCAAGGTAGATTTCTGGCAGAGAAAAGCCTTCTCCTCCTCTAATCCCAGAGTCTTGCTTAAGGTATCTCCTTTTTGGAGCATTTTTCAGGCATTTCGGGAGGGGAGAGAGGATATGCGTCGCAATAGGTTGTTTAAAGGGTCAGTCAGTGATGGGATCATATTCCTTTTCTTGGTCAGCAAATAATTTAAACCCCCCCCCCCCCGGTTGCAGTGGGACATCCTGAAGAGTGTTAATCGAAGACACAGGAGAACCAGAGAAAAACCAAATAAACCTATGAAGTCGTGAAGGAGCCTACAGCTCTGAGGCCTGAATTTGGATGCCCCGCACCTCCAAGTTAAGGAATGTTGGAATACATTTGCCTGAGAAACCAAAAGAACCTTAGAGAAGAAAACGGTGCATCTTAGAGAAGAAAACTGACATAAGCTTTTATGCATCTTAGAGAAGAAAACTGAGCGTAAGCTTTTATGGGCTAGTGCCCACTTTGTCAGATAACACCTCCCCTGCCAACAGCCAACTTCAAGAAACATCCACTGCTGAAATGGGAAGAGAAATGCACTCATCTACACACACTTTTGGCGGTGCAAAAAAACATTCAGATTTTTCTACATAGGTGCACAGCACATGCACACAGGAAAAAGGCAGCCTCATTCTTTTAACCTCCACGCACCCCAGTTCAACTTTTAAAAAAGCTTCCTACCTGCTCCGGCAGCAGCATTAGCAGCACTGGCACAGCCACAGGATGTGTTGGCGCTTCCGGCATGGCATGGTTGTACCCAGTGCAGAACCTCTCTCGCCCCACAAAAGTATGATCAAAGGAGATTAGATGCTCTGCATATCAGAGGCAGCCCTTTTTCTTAGCTTCTTCAGTGGTCTGAACATTTTGCACCTTATTAAGAAATGCGGAGAAAACAGGCTGTGCTAACAAGGCACACACCTTGATACAGAATTCTGGAAGCCCCAAGCTATAAAAACTCAGCCTCTTAGCTTTTCAGACTGCAGGCATAATCCTATTCCAGCCGGTTAAAACAGTGGGTTGAGGATGTTTTAGCTAATGCTTCTAAGGATCCTTCCACGGTGTTCTCAGTCTTCAGGGTCACTGACAGATTTACTATGGAACGGCTGTGCTAAGTAACCAAGTCTCCTCCCTTTGTGGAGATAAAGATTATGTACTAGAAATCATGATGATTGGAATTAGAGAAATAGAAAGTTTCACATAATTCATCTAACTCACAAGTTCTCTCATCCCACAGCACACAAATATTGTGCTTCTAACAACATCTCAATTAACAGCTATTTTTACACAGGCAACAACTAAAGATGGTACAGGTTGATTTACCCCTTATATCCGGATATCCGAAATCCAGACTATTCTGAAATTCAGCCATTTGCGGGCTAAGACTAAAAAAAAAAAAACACTTTATCCAGCACCTGGCTGGCATAGCGCCAGGTATGCTGGGGCACAAAATTATTTAAAATATGGTATAAAATTACCTCCAGGCTATGTGCATGTATGAGATAAATGAATTTCATGTTTAGACTTGGGTCCCATTCCCCAAGATCTCATTATATTTATGCAGATATTCTGAAATCCAGACAAATCTGAAATCCAGACAACTTCCTGTCCCAAGCAGTCCAGATAAGGGATACCGTACTCAACCTCTACTGACAGACAATTGCTCAGCCCCATGGCTTTTCCCTACAACATTTCAGAGTTCTCTCTCATTTCCTTGGCCGTTTTAATATCTACACGAAACCTCTGAGTGAGGTCACCTAGAGGGTTGGAACGATGTGCTGTTCGCACACTCAAAACACGCCCAGCTCGATTTCTCAGTTTAGCAGGGGGAGTGCCAAGCAGGTGCCTGGGGTTAGGAATGAACTGGATGAGGTCCAATGAGCTGAAACTCAATCCTGATGAGGAGGAGGATTGGTGGTTAATGGGTCACCTGACTGGTGAAGTGCTGTTCAACTTGTTCTTGGTGAGGTTGCACTGCCCTGAAGGGTCAGGTTCAGAGTATATAGGGTTATTTTGCTCTGTCATTGGCAAAGCAAGTAGCACCACCCCCTTTTTGATAGGGAGAACCCAGAATTCTGGCTGAGGCTTCCGGAAAGTCTTCAGAGGCAGCCCCATGTCCCATGCGTAGCAGGAAGAGTCCAGGAGTGACCAAGGCAGGGAACAGATTCCAGTGGCGTCCTAACATGGGGGGAGCAGGTGTGCTCCACCCCAAGCGCCGAGCTTCCGGGGGGCGCGGCAGCCGGGCTCGGGGCTGCGCAGCGCGGCACCGGAGCCCAGCTGGCGCGCCCCTTGGAAGCGTCACCGGCTTCAGGAGGCTCCGCTCCGAAGCCGGGAGAAGCGCTACTCCGAGCGACCGCTCAGCTCGGCGGGCAGGGCCTTCTGAGAAGGTTCTGCGCGTCGAAGCGCCTTTTACTCCCTTTCGCTCATGCGCAGAACCTTTCTGAGGGCAAACGGGCTGCCCTCTAACGGGCTGCAGCTTTGTCTAACTTTAATTTACCATTAACTGTAAAGGACTTGGTTAAAGCTACCTTAAGCTACCTTAAACTTAAGATAGAACTAAGCCTAGCTAGGAACTAAGCCTAGCTTAAGTAGAACTAAATATAACCTGAGGAGGGGGATTGTAAGGTCCAGTAGCTAGGACACAGGCACAGAAGCTAGGTGGGAAATTAAATAGATTCAAAACACAAACAAGCACCTATCTAAAAGACAGGGGCAGAAACTGGACAAGCCTGGGAGCTGGTTCTAAAGAAAATTGCAGTCCAAATCTAAACAGGTCTACTCTGAGTAGATTCTACAGCTGATTCTAAAGAGAATTGCAGTCCAAATCTAAACAGGTCTACTCTGAGTAAAACCAGTGTTTACTCGAGAGTAAAAAGCCCAGGGCAGAGACCTGAGTCTACTTTAGAGTAGGAGCCTAAAACAAAACAAGAGGAGGCTAAAAGAAGGGGAGAAAGCAAGCTAAACTGCACCTTAAGCAGAGTTAAACTTAAGCAGAATTTAAAACCTACAGTTTAAAACATACAGACCGCATGGTATAGAAGGCCACATGGTAAATTAGGGTGACTCAGAAACCATAGCAACACACATTCCTGCCAGCTGAGTAGGTCAGATGTAAATTGAGGCAGCAGCAGGAACAATAGCAACAGGAATTTCCTGCCAGTAAACCACATCAGGCCCTGCCCCCCTTAGAGGCCAGTCTTTTCAAACTTTCAGGTAGGCAGGGGGAGGAGCTACACAACAGTTTAAATCTGGGGCTGGTTTGCGAGTGAGCCCTTTCAGGAGCAGCGAGTGGCCTCACGGGAACGAAGTGGCTCACGGGGACAAAGTGGCAAGATAAAAAAAGACACAGCGAGTTAAGCAGCTGGGCGAGTTCAGCAGCGGGGCGAGGAAGCCAGGCCCCACACACTGCCCGGCACGTCCCTTGAAGAGAGGAGAGCTCCAATAACATTAAGGTACCCAAACTGTTTTAAACCCATAACTTACAAAAAAAGCTATGCAGTCAGACAGCCAGCAGAAGGGTGGGGGCTATCCAGTGTTTTGCACTGAGTGTCACATGTATGACTATCTGCCTCTTGGGCAGAAGTCATGGGTGTGTGCTCGGTGCAAAGAGCTCCAGGCTCTCAGGGAACGGGTTCGCTCCCTTGAAGCCACGGTTGCTGACCTGGAGAAGCAGAGACAGGTAGAGAGGAACCAGGGTGAGACTTCTAGGGACGTGGAGGCATCGTCCTACCCTCAGTTGGCCAGCACGTCAGCTGCCAGGGAAGGGAGTCTCAGGGCTGGAGGACATTGCTCTGGAAAAGAGGGAAACAATCCCACAGTGGGGACCCCTTCTTCAGGTGATGGGCCCGTATCCAGTCGCACTATGGATACTCCTCTGGGAAGGGGGCTTCTTGTTGTGGGTGACTCTATAGTCAGGAACATAGAAAGGGGGGTCTGTGACGGATGTGAGGACCGCACGGTGACTTGCCTACCTGGTGCGAAGGTTGCGGACATCACCTCTCGTCTAGATAGGCTGGTAGAGAGTGCTGGGGAGGAGGTAGCGGTTGTGGTGCATGTTGGCACCAACGACGTGGGGAAATGTAGCCGGGCGGTCCTGGAGGCCAAATTTAGGTTGCTAGGTAGGAAGCTCAAATCCAGGACCCCAAAGGTGGCGTTCTCAGAAGTGCTACCTGTTCCACGCGCAGGGACAGCTAGGCAGGCGGAGCTCAGGGGTCTCAATGCGTGGATGAGACACTGGTGTGAGGAGGAGGGGTTTAAGTTTGTTAGGCACTGGGGAACGTTTTGGGACAAGCCGGGCCTGTACAAGAGGGACGGGCTTCACTTGAACCAAAACGGAACCAGACTGCTGGCGCGTAACATTAAGAAGGTGGCAGAGCAGCTTTTAAACTGACTCCTGGGGGAAAGCCGACAGGAGCCGAGGGGCATCCGGTTCGGGACTCCTCATTCCTCGGGAATGAGGGTGCAGAGGATGGGGAACAATCAAGTAATAACAGAATAAGAATTGGGAGTGGTAGCGTGATGGGACATGACAGCCAGTCTAGCAAAACAGAAGGCTGCAGGAATAAAGGGGCAAACATGCAGCCCTTCTTGCGGGACCAGGTATATAAGTGCTTTTATGCAAATGCCCGAAGTCTACGGGCAAAGATGGGAGAACTGGAATGTTTGGTGGCTAGGGAAAACATTGACATAGTAGGTATAACAGAAACCTGGTGGAATGCGGAGAACCAGTGGGATACTGCAATTCCAGGATATAAACTCTATAGGAGGGACAGAGAGGGGCGTGTTGGAGGTGGGGTGGCCATCTATGTCAAAGAGGGGGTAGAATCCACCAGAGTAGAGCTGGAGGGGGGCTCTGACTCCTCCGTAGAATCACTGTGGGTTAGATTACCAGGCTCCAAGAGTGATGTAATAGTAGGGGCATGCTACCGTCCTCCAGATCAAAAACCTGAAGGGGACCTTGAAATAAGGAAGCAAATCAGGGAGGTGTCAACGAGAGACAGGGTTGTAGTCATGGGGGACTTCAATTATCCTCACATCGACTGGGTCAATTCATGCTCAGGTCATGAAAGAGAGACTGGATTTCTGGATATGTTAAATGACTGTGCCTTAGAGCAGCTTGTCACGGAACCGACCAGAGGACAGGTGACTCTGGACTTGATATTGTGTGGCACTCAAGATCTGGTCAGGGAGGTAAATGTTACCGAACCGTTGGGGAACAGTGACCATGCTGCGATCTGTTTCGCCATGCATGTCGGAGGGAGAGTGCCGAGCAAATCTGACACGAAAACCCTTGACTTCCGAAGGGCAGACTTCCCCAAAATGAGAAGACTAGTTAAGAAAAAGCTGAAAGGGAAGGTAAAAGGAGTCCAATCGCTCCAGAGTGCATGGAGGCTGTTTAAAACAACAGTCATAGAGGCCCAGCGGGAGTGTATCCCACAAAGGAGGAAGGGCTCGACCAAGTCCAGGAGGAAGCCGGCATGGCTAACAAGCACAGTTAAGGAGGCTATAAAAGGCAAGGAAGCTTCCTTCCGTAAATGGAAGTCTTGCCCTAATGAGGAAAATAAACAGGAGCACAAACTGTGGCAAAAGAAATGTAAAAAGATGATACGGGAGGCCAAGAAAGACTTTGAGGAACGTATGGCAGGCAACATAAAAGGGAATAATAAAAGCTTCTTCAAATATGTTAGAAGCAGGAAACCTGCCAGGGAAACGGTGGGTCCGCTGGATGGTGAGGGAGAGAAAGGGGTGATAAAAGGGGACTTGGAGACTGCAGAGAAATTAAATGAGTTCTTTGCATCTGTCTTCACGGCAGAAGACCTCGGGCAAATACCGCTGCCGGAACGGTCTCCCCTGACTAAAGAATTAAGTCAAATAGAGGTTAAAAGAGAAGACGTCTCAGACTTAATTGACAAAATAAAGATCAATAAATCACCAGGCCCGGATGGCATCCACCCAAGAGTTCTGAAGGAACTCAAGAATGAAGTTGCTGACCTCTTGACCAAAATATGCAACTTGTCCCTTAAAACGGCCACTGTGCCAGAGGATTGGAGGATAGCTAATGTCACGCCAATCTTTAAAAAAGGAAGGAGGGGGGACCCGGGGAACTACAGGCCGGTCAGCCTAACATCTGTTCCAGGGAAGATGGTGGAAAGTCTCATTAAGGATAAAATCTTAAAATACATAGAAGAACAAGCTCTGCTGAGGGAGAGTCAGCATGGCTTCTGCAAGGGGAAGTCTTGCCTCACAAACCTGTTAGAATTTTTTGAAAAGGTCAACAGGCATGTGGATGCGAGCGAACCCGTGGATATTATATATCTGGATTTTCAGAAGGCGTTTGACACGGTCCCTCATGAAAGGCTCCTGAGAAAACTCCACAGTCAGGGAATAAGAGGGCAGGTCCTCTTGTGGATTAGGAACTGGTTGAAGACCAGGAAACAGCGAGTGGGAGTCAATGGGCAATTTTCACAATGGCGAGAGGTGAAAAGCGGTGTGCCCCAAGGATCGGTCTTGGGACCGGTGCTTTTCAACTTATTCATAAATGACCTGGACTTGGGGATAGGCAGTGAGGTGGCCAAGTTTGCGGATGACACTAAACTTTTCCGGGTGGTAAAGACCAGCAGGGATTGTGAAGAGCTCCAGAAGGATCTCTCCAAACTGGGAGAATGGGCAGCAAAATGGCAGATGCGCTTCAATGTAAGTAAGTGCAAAGTGATGCACATTGGGGCAAGAAACCAAAATTTCACATATACGCTAATGGGTTCTGAGTTGTCTGTGACGGATCAAGAGAGAGATCTTGGGGTCCTGGTGGACAGGTCGATGAAAGTGTCGACCCAGTGTGCGGCGGCTGTGAAGAAGGCCAATTCCATGCTCGGGATCATTAAAAAGGGGATTGAGAATAAAACGGCCAATATCATTATGCCTTTGTACAAATCGATGGTAAGGCCACATCTGGAGTATTGTGTCCAGTTCTGGTCACCATACCTCAAAAAGGATATAGCTGAATTGGAAAAGGTGCAGAAAAGAGCGACCAGAATGATTAGTGGGCTGGAGCACCTCCCTTACGAGGAAAGGCTACAGCGTCTGGGGCTTTTCAGCCTAGAAAAAAGGCGCCTGAGGGGGGACATGATTGAGACTTATAAAATTATGCATGGGATGGAGAGAGTGGATAGAGGGAAATTCTTCTCCCTCTCGCACAACACCAGAACCAGGGGACACGCACTAAAATTGAGTGGAGGGAGAGTTAGAACAGACAAAAGAAAATAGTTCTTTACCCAGCGTGTGATTCATCTGTGGAACTCCTTGCCACAGGATGTGGTGATGGCACCTGGCCTAGATGCCTTTAAAAGGGGTTTGGACAAATTCATGGAGGAAAAGACCATCACAGGTTACAAGCCATAAGCAACCTCCTGGTTTTAGAAGTGGGTTTTCTCTGTGCCAGGTGCAAGGGAGTGGCGACTGGACACAGGTATCTTGTTGTCTCGTGTGCTCCCTGAGGCATCTGGTGGGGCCACTGTGTGACACAGGAAGCTGGACTAGATGGGCTTTTGGCCTGATCCAGCAGGGCTCTTCTTATGTTCTTATGTTCTTATTAAGACCCCTTCTCTGGATACAGATCCATTTTCAAGTACACATTCAAAGTGCTGGTGCTTACCTTTAAAGGCCTACACAACGTGGGAAGCAGCTCCTTGAAGGACAGCCTTTTCCTATGTTCCTGCTTTTTGCCATGAGATATAATCAGAAGTCCTTCCTTGGGTGCCCGTGCAGGCTGAAGTTCGATGGTGGTGACAAGGGAGAGGGTCTGTGCAGCTGAGGCAGTGCTCTCCTCAGGGAGGAAGGCCTGGCAAAAGACTCTTAGGAATTTTTTGGCACTAGGCAAACACTTTTTTTTTCAAAACAGCTGAACTGGATGTGAGCATGCAACTTCTATTGGTTCTATTACCACCTCTGCAGCTTTAGTCTGTTATCCATTACTATTTTTACTGTTGGAATGGCTTTTACTAATTGCGAGCCAGCCTGAGCAAATTCTCTGTTGAGAAGGACAGGATATAAAATTTCAAAATATGACTTGGGGCTCTAGACTTCCTGAAAAATGGGGGTTGATCAACCCTCCCCCCTCCTCTTAGCCATTCTCTCCTATAGAAGCCCAACCCCACCCCACTCACCCTCGCCAACCAATTTTATAGTACATTTGTGCTCGTTTTAGTCACCGGAGTCAGCAAAGACCAGTGTGAATGTCCTAGCTATCAGAGTTGGGGTGGGAAGGCGTTAGGTTGGCGAAGATGGAGGGAAGCAGGCAACGAGCCACCCATTTATCCAGATGCTGGCTGAATATCTCACTACTTGTTCTGTGCAGCTATCCACAAACCCTATCCCAGATACTTTGCTGGACCATAAACAGGACAAGAAACCCATGTGACAACCCCCCCCCCTTTTTTTTTTTTACACACAAAACTAAATTCAAAGCTTTTTAGCTGAAGTCATACTTCCCTGCGATATGTGAATGAGGAAGCTGGTTTAAAGAGATTCCAGCAAGCTAGAATATGGAACAAGGACTGGTCCTGGTTTGAAGCTGTGATTTGGATATCGGAGAAAACTGCAGTTCAACCATCCAGTATGCTCTGAGTTCAGTCCAGTGCAAGCAGGAAGGAGGGCAGGCATGGCCTTGCTATGGTTAGTTGAAGCAGCTGAATGAGGCCATAATTAGCATCCCTATTCACAGGCCGGGCACAAGTGTGTGACCTCCCTGTTCTTTATTCTGAACAGAATGACATTGTGGGAAATACGGTATCCAGCAGCGCCATCTGCTGGTCTCCTTTCCACCCAACATTCTCAGCCTCCCAGTTTAGCTAGTCCCAGGCCCTGACTTCATTCCATGGGACTGGCACTTGTGAGCCAAACTCCTTTTTGCAGACAGTCGATGCCACACAGAACTGAGTAGATACTCTAGTGTCAAGAGAACAAGCATGCAGGTGTACTTACTTGCAGCATGTGTGCGCACACTTGTGAGAAGTGTTGTTGCCGTCGCTTTAGTACACAAGACAGCACATGCCTGGAGGAGTTTGTCCAGCCCTGATGGCGATGCTTCACAGCACAAACCAGAAAGCTATTCCTCAGCTTAATCAAACTATTACTGTTCATGAGTTAGCGTTGGATGCATTGACTATACTACTTTGTGACCTGAAGGGAAAGGTTGAAATTATCACAATTCACTATAAATCGTGTGTGGACAAGACTAAGCTTGATTTGGCTGCACACGACAGGAGGAACTGCTGTTCCTACACTTGAAGGCCATTTTGAAACATAGCGACCAAACAGTTGAAATGACAACATTGACAGACTATATGTAAGGGTTAAGGAGGGAGACGTCAGTTTGTGAAGCTCTGGGCTTTGTTTATTCAGTACAGGTGGACCCCCGTATCCACGGTTTCAGTTATCCACGGATTGCGGGGACCCCCCCCCCAGGCTGTTACTTTTTTCCCAGTAAGCTTCGTTTCTTCCTCAAACAAACAGGAGAATTGCAGGCAAGTTGAACAAGACTAAGTTCTAGAGAGGCTCTGCAAGGTTAACAGAAACCTTGCAGAGCCTCTCTAGGACTTAGTTCCGTTCTACTTGCCTGCAATGGAGGCTGCTTCTCTGTTTGTTTTAAGGAAGAAACAAAGCTTGCTGAAGGAAAAATCAGAGCTGGGGGGGTGCGCACGCCTGCCCTCAGAGAAGGCAGGGCGGGGGGCCCTCAGGAAAGCATGGAGGGGGTGTTCGCACCTATCCACGATTTCAAGTATCCGCGGAGGGGCCTGGAACATATCCCCAGTGGATATGGGGGGGGGGGGAGTACTGTACTGGTGTGAGAAATATCACAATATTCAACCACGTGTTCTCATCATAGTAAAGAAAATAGGTTCTTTCCAGTACAATGTGTTTTCTGCACCCACTATGTAATGAGAGACAGCATCTGTGTTAAAAGGAAGCAATTAGAAGTATCCCTATTATCCAAAGCCCTATTTTTCATCCTTCCTCACATTCACTTTTAGGATTCAAAGAACACGTTACAGGCAGATAAATAAGCCCAGTGCTGAATGGATGAAGAGATGCAAGGAAGTTTCCTATCAAAAATACAAGCAAAGCACAAAAAGTGTTGGCAATGCATGAAGGGTATGATGCAGGAGCAACGGTGCTGACCAGCCTAAAGGCCCACCTAGTCCGTCCAGCTTCCTGTTTCTCATAGTAGCCATCTAGCCTAGTGGCCGTCACCACATCCTGTAGCAGCCAGTTCCATAAATTACACACCGTGTATGGAAAATGTATGCAAAGATAGCCTGAAGTAGATCCATTTTGGACAGTAAGGGAACACATTGCAACTTGGTACAGCTAAAAAAAAAAATCAACTCACACGGGAGATGATGACTAAGAGGAAAATGGAGAATGACACTATGAAACAGCAAAGGTGACTCTACACGGAAATTTGCTAGGACAGATATGGTGGAAGACTGTCAACAGCCCTCTTCATAATTTACATGCACCGAGATGTAGAGAAGCGTGTTGTGCCATTATGCTCCTACAATATATATATAAAAAGGCAGGTTTGAGAGAGAAGCGGGAAAGAAACAAAACACCATGATCTCTGGGATAATGTGATGGCAATCAAAACAAAATCCTTGTGTTTGTTATCTAAAAATAAAAAAAGGGAACACAAACAAAACAAGCCACGAAAGATTTACAAGCATGCAACATTTATTTACAAACAGTAGAGAAGGTGAAATGTTAGATGTGTGACATTAACTCAGACAATGGCATGAGCAACATTTGAAAAGACTGAGGAGTGTGAATCCAGCTGTTGAGGTGGAACACAACACATACAGACAACACAAAGAAAAGCAATGTTTTACAGTGGCAAAAAGACAGGAATGCCAAAGGATAGATTCAAATATACAATGCTGTTAGCAAGCATGGCTGTAATACAACATCTGACATTCAATACATTCAATTTAATTAATTTTTTTTAATAGCACCAAACTTTAAGGGTGCGTCTTATTATCAGGTGCGTCTTATACTCGGGACAATATGGTAAATACTGTATAACTGCATCAGTGCCGTGATACTTTGCTTTTTCTTAACCGAGGTCCTGTGCCGGCACAGGACCTCGGTTAAGAAAAAGCAAAGTATGGTGCTATTTAAGTATGGTGCTTAAAGTTTGGTGCTATTAAAAAAAATTAATTAAATCACTGGCATTAAATTGCAACAGCCTGATTATAAGATGCACCCCTAGTTAAAAAAACTTAAATTAGGAGAAAAAAGTGAGTCTTATACTCAGACCAATACGGTATATTCACCGAGCACCCTGTGCAAAGAGCGATTGCTGAAGAGAAGTTGCTTGACTTGAACGCTCTGTCCTGAAAGAGAGCCATTGTGCAAATTCACTGCAGGAAGTGTGGCAGTAAGAGAACGCCATGCAGGGCACAGGCTCAGGGGAGTCCTTTTGGAATCAGAGAGCCCCAAATCAGAAAACTTCTTTGTTCAGTCTTGCACACATAACGGTGACCTTCATATCTGCATCTGAAGCGCAGTCCCCGACATCACACAAGTAGTTTCTCAAAACCTGGAAGCCACTCGAGATGTCCAGGAGAGGTCAGCCAGCTCAGCAACAAAATAAGAAGTACTTCATAAAGCTCAAGACTGACCACTTGGACATTCAAAGTGCTTCACCTTCATTATCCGCACTCCTGGTCAGGTAGATTAGCGTTATTCTGCCCACACTGCAGATGGGAGGCGGAGAGAGAATGGCTTCTCTAAGGGCACCTGGGGTGTTCATAGCAGAGATGCGATTCAGCCAGGGGACCTCCCAATTCAGACCTCTGTTTCATAGCCACTGTTTATACCGGCTTTCATCGGTCTCAAAGTGTGCACTTGTGTTGCAAATGTAGCCTCTCCCACACCACACTGCAGGGTGGGGTCTTGCCCCACCCCACCCCAAGAAAGAATCACCACATCTAAACTTGGGGTCTAATATAATTGAAACAAATACTGTTTCACATTAGCAGATCTAGGCTTGGGGGGGGGGGAAGAGGAAAAAAGTCAACAACAATCATCTTGGAAGAATGCAATTCATGCTGGATTACAGTATTAAAAAGGGGATAAATCCTAGCGGGTTATCTAGAAAGCAAGCCAGTGCGCACAGCTGCCACTAGAGAGCACCCAAGAATCACCGCAGAAGGCGGGAAGGTTCCAAAGCAGAACGATGCAACTCAGAAGCCCATCACCCTCCCACGGAACTAGCGGACAGTTTGGAGTGGTAGGAAGGACGGGTGCCCTGCCAGAAACAGAGGTGCTGCCCTGACACTGCAAGGCAATTCAGGCCCTGGCACAATTAGCAGCACTGTGGGTTGCCATGGCCACACTGGAAACAGCCACTAGCACCTACTGAGATGGTCCAAAGCCATCCTATGACAGGGAAACCTGCCCAGGAGGAGGCAATGCGGTGTGTGGATTGGGGCCAGATCTGAAGAATACGTTCAGGCTTCCAGAGCCAGCTGCCTCCATGCAACCCTGTGTGTTTGCCACATGGTAATTAAGGCATGCCAACGCGGGTGCGACCTTCACCGTGACCACTTCTGCCTTCTCACTCTTGGCACTCAGCCACCCAGGAGAGCGGGAGTGCCAGCTCAGCAGGGGACAGAAGGTAAACAGGGGTGTCAGGCAAAGGTCACAGAGTATTGTACATGGATCAAAAGACCACCACATTTGTGGCACTTGCAGCACTGTAGTCACCTGCTTATTCACCTCATGAGCAAGCAACATGATCCAGACTTAGCTGCAGCAACCCCCTCGCCCTGCTCCCATGAGAGGCTCACTGGGGTTCAGGCCAGCCTTGTCGCTCCACTCTAACCCGCAAAAGATGTTTAGCTGCAGTGATTCACTCGATTGCATTTCTCCAGGCTTGAACTAATGGTTTCCTCTCACATTGCATGTGTTATTTATTAACTTGGCAAAGCTCAGAAGATTCTCACCACCAATTAGTGTTGCTGTGAACTGCTGTCACTGAGCTTGTATATAGTTTAAGCCTTACATGGAATTGACACAGACAATACCTCTTGCATTCACTGCTATTTGGCCTGTCTCTTTACAATTTCCCTCTGCATACCTGACAAGCAAGGATTGACACTTAATGTGTATGATGAACTGTAGCCCAGGAGAACTTCATTTACAATAAATCTGTTGGCCTTGTATCACCTGCAGAGGCTGCTTTTGTGGTCTGAAAGCTATCTGTATGCAGAAGGATTCCAGCCCTCTCTCCAGCTGCAATCAGCCATTAGTCATGGCTAATGGACAGGAAATTCAGGTTCTGGGGGCTGATCACAAAATCCTGCTCAAAAATGAGTTGTAAGAGTTGCAAAATATTTTGAAGAGGCATTTGGAGGACAGGCTCCAATCGATGTCTTTGGACCACCTCGCAATACTAACTTCTTTAAGTGCACACCGCCAGCACCGATCGGGAAAACCGCTGGAGGTGGAGCCCCAATGCTTACTGGGGGAAAAAGCACAGCTCAGCATTCAGCTCCTGTAGCTTCCAGGGATGAGGAAGCAAGAGCAGGAAGCTTTCATCCACAAAGACTAAGAAAGCAAGGAGAGCAGCCCCAGCTGACCCTGCACCACACAAGAAGCCTCTGTGTTGCACAGTTTGCATCCATTAAGCCCAAGCAGACAACACAACCAACCAGTGTGCTGAAAAGAAGGTGCCTAACAGGAGGGTTTGTATGCCCGGATTAATTAAAGAGGGCAACAGGCTGCCTCATGCAGGGATGGCCCTCCACAGCTGCTGGGAACTCTGCAGGCAGTTATCATCCAATGCTACACTTATTCCATGAAGTCAGCAGGAGTTAACCACAGGCTCCGAGGGGGCTAAAACATCCGAGGATGGACGGCCAGTTTATTTTTAGTGCAAGATGTAGGCAAAACAAAATCTGATGGTCCTTAAAGAGGATTATAAATCCCTCTAATCCATGTTATGACATTGCTCTTCTTTAAAGCGGTATGAAATTGGGGCCTTCGGAAACAGAGGCGCAGCAATGAGAACCTAGCCAAAAGGAGACTTCAGCAAAGCAGTCCTTAGAAAAGTGCCAGTTAGGTGAACTCGCTTTCTCCTGCACGACCACAGAGGTCAGACAAGTAAGGAGCAGGTGCAAGTCGCTCTCAAAAGCGAGGCCATTTCTCATTGACGTACATAGTTGTTCCTTTTCAGGTGTATAGAATTCTACCTTGGTGTTTGGCGCTGAAACCTATTCTTTAAAGAAAAGAGTCAGCCGAGTGACACAAAGCGATTTCAAGTTTGGTCAGGCAGAATAGTCGTGGCAAGGAAGGGTCAGATCCCATGCCCCAAGACCACTGTTTTCAGTCCGAAAGCTGGAAGGGCTCATACCCATAACAAGTGAATCGCATACAAACAACAATTATATTGACCCACTTAAACGTTACTATTTTCAACACAGCAGCAACTTGCAAATGTACTCCCATTTCAAAAGTCTTGGACACACCTCTGATGTACATTAACCTTGAGGTTTTTAGACTCCTCTTGGGGGGCAGTGATCGATACCCAAAACTACCTTCCTTTCATTAGTCAGGTGCGTTGTTTCAGTTAATGTTTTTTTGTTTGTTTGGGAACCATTCTGGAGACAAGTGCTTTGATTTTTTTTTTTTTTAAAGTGACTGAAAATCTGTTTTGAGGTCATTTTCCAATTATTCCATAAACAAGCCTGTCAGGCATTTTACCCCCCCCCCCCAAGGAAAAAAACGATTTCTGAAGAAAGGGTCTCCTTCCAAGGCATTCACTCCCTTCCTCATGGTGGAAGAATGTGCTGGGAAAGTGGGGTTGAGAGGAGAAGTGCTTAGCAGGGTGCTTTGAGGGTAGCGCACCGTGGAAGTACTGGATATAAACAATTTTTTGGCATCAAAAATCCCAGTAAGTGATTTGGGGGGGGGCGGTTGCGGAGTTGCTGAGCAAGAGCACTGCGTTTCAATTATTTTGTCAGGTACACGTCCCTGGCATTGATCCTAGGATTCAAATAAGAACCTGTGTTTTTTTTTCCCCCAGGTGCTCCGCGTAACAAACTTGACAGCCTGCACTGGGCTTAAGAATGTGCTGCGTACTGGAGCATCAGTTAAGCAAGCCTTCTCCCCCCCCCTCCACTCTCTCACTTACTTGACAGGACTCCCCCTGCTCTGCCACTCCACCCTCCTTCCTTCCTCACAACATTGTGCAGTTATATGCAACTTTTTAACATGGCTACCGTGAGCCTGACGACCTTCGACTAGTTTTTCATTTAATGAGCTATAATTCCACCCACAGAAGCAACTTCAATAAGTGAAGGAACAGTTACACAGTCAGAAATAGATTTTTTTCAGATTGCCTCGGTTAAACTCGCATCCCTGTAACGGCAACAAGGTCATCACTACTCTGAGATTGTGTGTTTGTGTCCAAGGGAGTGAAAGCTAAAATTTCACTCAATGAGAGTTTATAGATTATAAGTTGATTAAGATGCAAGGGGCAGACCTGTAGTCTAGTTTTTTAAAAGGTTGCTTCTGGTCTCTCCCTGTTGATTCATGCAGGCGTACCTACATACTTGGGAAAGGGCTACGCAGCTGCCTTGCATAACCAACCTATGCATGTTCAGCACCAAGACTAAGTTTAGAATTTTCAGTCAAGACGGATTTCTCCCAGATCACCCAAGACTTGACTATTTCATTTCACCAAGTATTTCCATATGTTGCCCCTCCTCAAAGCATATCGCTGGAGCACCCCGTCTTCAAATCTCACTTTTCAAGTGCATTCCATACTTTGATGGGGGGGCGGGGCGGGGGTACACGCTACTTGCAGGAGACTTAAGCCTACAAAAGAGGGGGAGCAATGTTTTGAGAGACCTTTTCCCTGCGCTGCACCAGGCGCCAACTCTACCTGACTGGTTGTTCCTCATTCGAATGGCTTTGGCCTTGGCTAGCTCCAGAGCAGTGACCCATCGTTGCCGCTCCACTTCTGAGCTAGCCTTGAGATGGTACGTCCTTCCTCCGTTGGACAGCACAATGTTACAGGAGTCCTCCGTATCGATGTGAGCTGTTGACAGGTTGATAGTTCCCCGACAGGTGTGAGCCATCTCAGCTTGAGTCCTGCAAAAAAACCAACGAGTCAGTAGGGTGGATTTCACATTCTGAAGTAGCCAGTACCAACCAAGAAATATTCCCGTCCACAAGGTTTAGGCACCGAAAGCAGGGCGTTGGCGATACTGCAGGTCTTTGAACCAAAACTAGGACAGACAGACTGCCACGACTGTGCCATGGAACGTTATACATTGCCTTCAATGGGAAGTCCTGGAATACCATGTGAAACCGAGGTCTGTAGCATTGCTTTTAAAGCACAGCTTCCCTGCTACTATAAAGAGGGATGTGATGTTCAACGAAACAGGCAATATGGGATTAAAAGCCATGTATTTTTCTTAAAAGGAACAATAAAACTTTTAAAACAAGGCCTGATGTTGCAGCTTTTTTAAAAGTACACGAAGGAACAGCCAAAGTGACAGCCAAAATAAAAGTTTTTGTTTCCTTGCAAAAGTCAACGTTTCCTCCTAATATTCCTAGGACATTGTCAAGACAGGCACAGTACAGGTTACTGTTAGATGACAGGTTCCTTGGAAAGCAAACCACAGCTGTTCTATGAGCTGCTGTTATCAACTCGTCTAGGGAACTCATAGAACAGCTGCGGTTTGCTTTCCAAGGAACCTGTCATCTAACAGTAACCTGTACTGTGCCTGTCTTGACAATGTCCTAGGAATATTAGGAGGAAACGTTGACTTTTGCAAGGAAACAAAAACTTTTATTTTGGCTGTCACTTTGGCTGTTCCTTCGTGTACTTTTAAAACGGGTATGTGTTTGGATTAAGAAAAAAGCTGCAACATCAGGCCTTGTTTTAAAAGTTTTATTGTTCCTTTTAAGAAAAATACATGGCTTTTAATCCCATATTGCCTGTTTCGTTGAACATCGTATCTGGCCATGAATCTTTTCACGCTACATTAAAGAGGGATGTATTTTTAAATTTTTATTTTATTTATTTCACATTTTTATACCTCCCTTCCTCCAAGGAACTCAGGGTGGTGTACATGGTTCTTTCCCTCTTTTTGTCTTCACAACAACCCTGCGAGGTGGGCGAGGCTGAGAGATAGTGACTGGCCCAATGTCACCCAGGAAGCTTCATGGCTGAGTGGTGATTTGAACCTGGACCTTCCTGGTCTAAGTCCAACAAATTAAAAACTACACTTTAAAAAAAAAAATCATTGGTTTTGGGGGCAGGCAGCCTGGATAAAAAAAAAACTTTCCTTGCCCACCTATCTGTTGGTAATTACTTTTGAACATATGCACATTCCCAGAGGATCATTTCACAACCTTAAATTAGTCTGCAAAGCATCTTAAACATTCCCACTCAAAGAACCAGGTTTTTGAAAATGCAAATTTAAGCAGTGACATTTCCAGTGATGGAACAGAGAGCTGTTTGCCTATATCCAAGCAGATATGCGGCGAGTGCTCCCAGCTGAGACACACAGAAACCACCTCGTCTCTCGATATGCACAAAGCCATAAATAAAGTGCCCTTCAGTGGTAAACCATTCAGCCAGACTTTCATAGTTAGTGCTAGAACCTCAGAGATTGCATAACAAGATGTCGGCGGCTTTCCAGAGTCTCAAAATCTGAGATAATCCTGGAGTAGCATGTATGAGGGAAACATGTTCTGTCCCGGATTCCAACACACACAAGAAGATAAAGAGACGGTTGAACACTCACCCTCTACAGCAGCACGTTCATTGCTATTAAATAAGAGTGTAATTTGCACCTTCAGCACAGGGGGACTCCACTAAATTGAGGAACAGCTGTTTCTCCTACAGACACATGGGATACAGTTTTATACAGCAGTTTCCTAATCACTGGTTCAGAGCAGAGATGCTTAACAGTTGTCCACAACGACCTCAGGTATATTAAAAAGTTGAGTCCAAAAGTCAAGACAAGATAGAGAGACACCACTAAACGCAGTCAGCATAATGAATCTGTTTTAACTAGGGTATGGGGGGGGGCATTTGGATGGAAGAACCTCTTGCCTTGAGTAGTTACCTTTCTCCTTGTCCAGTCAAGTCCCTTCCCAACAGGCACTCCTGGTGCCTTCAAGCACAGATAAGAACAGGAAAGCAGGGAAAACATGGCGGCAACAGTAGACAGACAAGTGCAAGTCTGCAAGCAGGGAAGGTTTCCCACAACAGAAGAAACCCTGCTTATCTGGTGGGGAGTGAGAGCATGCTTGCCTGCCTGCCTGCCTTGCTAACTAGATAGCCTGGAGCCTCAACTTTCCTTTCCACAAGCAAACTTTAATCTCAGCAGCACAAGGTTAAACCTCCATGAAGAGGCTAACATCACACGGGCAGGGAGGCGACTGTTCTCACAGGGAGACTCAAACTGAATGGGCCATAGATTCAAAGGCTGTTACACCACCTCGTTCAACACAAGCAGTCGCATGATCCAAGAACGAAATGCCAAAAAGAAAGAAGCTGCAAACGGCGCATTCTTTTCCTGAACCACACTTGCAAGCAGCTCAGCACAACTGAAGCAAAAAATCAAAACCCAAACTTGTCTGTTGGTCACGAAACCTCACCCTATGAGAAAGCTAGCTCACTGCCTTCACTGCCTAGAGAGCAGGGTCTTAGCAGGTTGGGGAATTTTAAGATACCTGGGTCGTAGGCAGAGTGCAGACATGAGCCACCTTGAGGAGGTACACAGGTTTAAGGGAGAGGCAGGTTAGGTCTCCCATTCCCAACCCTCCATTTGCACTGCACCACCACACCAGCCAACACACAGGCCCAGCAGCTTTGCCCATTAATGGGGAAGACCAAATTCTGCCACCTGATTCAGCAGGGCAGCTGAATTTTTGTAGTGTGCCTAATTCTCAGTTTAAGAAAACATGGCAAGTTTGTTAATAAGACATTCGTATGCTGCCTTTGCCCCTCCTAAGAAGCCCTCATGGCAATTCATATTCTATTAAGACATCAGCTAGAAAGAAACGGGATATTGTTGAAATCCACATGCAACAAGAAATAAGAGGCAAATGTAACAAAAAGAGGGAGCTCAGCCAAATGCTTATGTAAACAAAAAAGTCTTCAAGTGGTGGAAGGATGAGGGGGAACAGCTGAGCCTCCAAGAGAAAGGCAATTCAACACCTGAGGATCATGACTGAACCCCCCCCCCCCCCATTGTGCCTCTGAGGGCAGGAGAACACTATGCAGGGCCCCAAAGGATGACAGACATGGAACTGATGACAGGAAGAGGTGGTCCTGCAGATATCCTGGTCCCAGGCCATTTAGGCCTTTCAAGGTCATACCTAACACCTTGAATTGGATCCGGAAGTATACCAGCAACCAACGAAAGCGATATTATTACTCCCATCCTTCCCGTGCACAGGCCCCCACTATAATTTCATGTAAACAGGTTGCAGAATTCAGTTTTCATTACGAAGCAGGAAGATGACCTTGGTCAGAATTTGATTACACACACACACACACACACACACACACACACACACACACACACACACTTAACTCTTTGGTTGAATAGTCTGGTGGGTGGGTGGGATTCGATTTAAAGCTTCTGCGCCAAGGTCAAACTAGATATGTTACATGTTTCATTCCTTTTGTCTTTTTTTAAGGATTGCATCGTAGAAGACAAATTGCCATAATTCCCTATTACTAATATCAGTGCTTTAAGACACTCTTTTTGATCATAATATCGAAGCGACATCTGATCCAAATGACAACCGTTGGAAACACCGCTCAATAGCCACTTCTGATCCAGGACGGAGCACAGATCAGGGACTTGTGTTTAGGCTCGAGCCCCCTGATCTGTGCTCCCTCCTCATTCTAGCCAGAGTGTTTTCACTTGTTTCAGATCAAGCCTCATCACATGATGCCTTGAAGCCTCTGGAGATGCTGCGTCACAGGACTCTTTTTTGCCTCCACAGTCATAGAGCAGCATGATTAATAGGCTTGGAGGCGGCGGCCAGGTGCTCCAATCATGCGCTACGACGTGAACCGGCCAAGTTTGTCCCCATTTCTCTCCCTGGCTCCTTCACCGATCACGCAAACATTGGTTTAAAGAAAGTCATACCATAAGGGTACTTCACTTTTTAAATTTTAAAGTCCCATGCTCATTACAATGCTATTAGCTTCTTTATTATATTTACACCCATTGTATCACAGCTCAAAAAGGAACAAAAGCTGACAGCCTGAGAGAAGACCAGCAGTATTAAAAAGAATAGCAAGAACATATGTTGAGCTGGTGGCAACTATTTCAGGCTGGGAGTTTGAGCAACAAAGGGCTGCTGTGTTCATAACAAACAAACCAACAAAAAAAGGCAGCCACCTACGTGCCTTCAAGGAAGGGTTAAACTAGCCTCACCCTGTAGAATGAGAGCCGAGAAGGCTGGCAAAAGAAAAATCCGGAAAAATGACGAGGGGGGAAAGGCAGGACTGTCTCTTCCAGTAGAAGCCACCCTGGAAGTCGAAATTAAACAAGTGAACACAACTGAAATCAGGATTACCACAAACCGATGGAGTCCATCTCTGTTAATGAGAATCTTCATGATCTTGAACTTACGGTAGTACTGTAAGCTTGGCTGAGGCAGATGACAGGGATATGTAGTTGGATTCTCCCCCCCACACACACACACACACACCCCTTGTGTCAAGTTTCAAAAGGTGTGAGATTTTACCATCTGCCTGCTTCCAGCCTTAGCATATCACTGGATCCCCTCCCCCAAACCTGCCTGACAGTAAGACTGACCTGAAATACAGGATTCAGTTTCATTTAGCCCAATGTTACTTCAAATGCAACTTGAATTTTTAAGTGGACTTCCTCTTCAGCCCATTGGAACCCCACAATGTGGTAAGGATTTCAGCGTCAGATACCAGGATGCATGTTGTAAAATATGATCCTGCTTCCGAGAAGTATGGAAATTCTGAGAAGTCAACCATTTGTTGCTAGGACTGTGGATCAATTCAAAACACCTGTTTTTGCACCACAAGGTGACTTGAGGACAGTTTCAGGCAGGAAGTCTCATGAGATCGATTCTTGGGTACAAACTTGTCATGTCCTCAGCAAACTTGACAGCTGAGCCTTCATGGACACACTGCGGATCAGCAGTCAGGATGTCATCAGAACAGGATTAACTTTCTCCGATGCAAGACTTCTGTACAACTACTTTCAATCATATCTTTGTCGTCATAATGGCTAGGAAACGTGCTCCAAACACAGAAAGCCAACACTTTCAAAAATCAGAATTCACACCCATCACCACATTCCATGCCTTTTTCTGCACTCCAGCAGAATCCTGTGCATCCACCCACCCTGGGTATATCGCCCTCCAGATAGTCTCTGGGAACTCTTGGTCATCTCCACCAACTGTAGCAATTGTATTTTTATAACTTGCTGAGCTTGCAGCTCTAGTCTCTCTCAGCTGAGAGGGAAACAGCTGTGTGTTTATATTTGAAGGATCCGCTTCTGGCTGACGGTGCTTAAATGTAACAGTGTACAGCGTTCCCTTTAACATTTGCTTTTCCATTCCTCTAGCAGTAGTTCATGGGACAATTTCTATACAAAGTTCCTAAGCTTCACAGCAGCACTGTTAGGTCACTTACAGAGTTTATTTACTGCATCCCACTTTTCCTGCAGGAAGCACAGAAGGATCCAACTTAGAGACGCTTCCATCCAGGCAAGCTTTGCAACACTGCAAGAGCACAAATACGTGATTCACGTGTGCAGCAGTGCTTAATCAACACTGTACACAAGTTCTGATCAAAGTCCTTACCAAATTCTTGTACCACAATTCGGAACGTCCATGCCTTTCGACACCCACTCCGCAGTTAGGCATGAACTAAGGAAATGCTAACTTCTTGAGATAGTGTAATTACATCCTGATCCTCTTCCCAAGCTTTAAACAAAAAAAAAAAGTATTTCTTCCAAACACGGAAGCTAGCGCAACTGGAAGGCATGCTCAGTTGTGACAAGCATTACCAATCATCATGCTGCTATGCCATGGCCCACCACAATCATTGTGCTATTTGAGCGAGTAGATAAGTGATTTTTGCTTATATCTGTATTTAGATCCACAGGGTAAGGCTGAAAACAGAGAGAAGTACATAAGAACATAAGAGCCCTGCTGGATCAGGCCAAAGGCCCATCTAGTCCAGCTTCCTGTATCAACACAGTGGCCCCACCAGATGCCTCAGGGAGCACACAGCCAATAAGATACTTGTATCCTGTCGCCACTCCCTTGCACCTGGCACAAAGAAAACCTACTCCTACAACCAGGAGGTTGCTTATCCCCATCATGGCTTGTAAGCTGTGATGGACTTTTCCTCCATAAATCTGTCCAATCCCCTTTTAAAGGCATCCAGGCCAGGTGCCATCACCACCTCCTGTGGCAAGGAGTTCCACAAACCAATTACACGCTGGGTAAAGACATATTTTCTTTTGTCTGTTTTAATACTCTCTCCACTCAATTACAGGGTATGGAAACCATAAAGGGGTGGAACAGTGGCCATACAACCAAAAATCTAAGCCTGGGAAAAGGAACTATATTTTAGCAGGCATGAACTGAACAGCAATGTTTATAAAAGTGCTTGAACTAAACAGTATTTATACAGACTATCAGGGTGAATTTGGGGTCCTTGGCGAGAGCTCTGTCCAAGCAAGGAAGGTGGCTGGTTCACTGCCACTATCAGCTTGACCAAGACAGGACTTTCCAAAGCCATAAGCATCTATGCCTCCAACCCACAACCCCCTTCCTAGGCTAACACCAGGCTCTTCTAGGGTCACGATGTAAAAAAGACTATCAGCGCAATCCTATCCAACTTACACCACTGATGAAACCAGCAGGGGAGGGCAGGGAGGAAGACTTTGGACGGGAGGGGGATTTGAATCCCCTTTCCGTTCTGGGGCCTCCCGTTCTCGCTGCACCGCTGGTTACACTGGTGGTGTAAGCTGGATAGAACTGCGCTGTATATAACTTAGAAACGAGATTCACTGCATTGGAGAAGATCAACACTTGAAGGCTGCAGTCACGACTGCCATCCGCTCACCATCACCTAAGCTGCCAATTGCCCTGGTGAGGCAGTTGTGCATGCTTGTGTGAACATTAGGTTGCAAGAACTATCGTATAGCATTCCAGTGCAACATCTAGAAATAAAGCCCTTCTGCATGCGTTTCAATCTGGCCTTTGTACTCTCCTAAAAATCCTGCTAGTTAGGATTTGTGGTCTGAACACCCAAGAAGTGTGCAGTGGTGACTTTTTAACCCTTGGGATTGGAAGGTAGACAATAAGAAGTGTTGAACTTTTTTGCAGAACAAGGTATTGGAAAACTGGACATAAGATCCAAGGCACTGGACAAGGATTAGTAAACTGAGGTCCCTCAATTGATCCATAAGGCCCCCTTAGGATAAAGGGTCACATTGTCATTAGAAAAAAATCTCCATTAAGACTCCCTAACTAAGAGTCACCTTTTCTGGGGCTTCTACTCCAGATGTGGGCTACTGCAAGAGCCACAAAACCCTCAGCATTAAAGTAAGAAAACATGGAGGTTCCTAGCAGTAGGGCGCTATCAACTTCTCCCTAATAGCTTTTCTGTTCTCCTGATCTCTTCCCCAAACAAAACAGGAAGCTTCTATCTTCACAGGAATGCAGAGAGGAGTCAAAATACAGAGTGCTTTTGGCAGAATTCCGATGACAAAACCACCATGAATCTATGCACACAAATGCAGTTTCCTCCTGTGAGCGTTTAGAAGTTTTAACAAGCATACTAGAGTAACTCCACTGTCTGTTACGTGAAAGACAAAGTACTCTTTCATGTAACATTCCCATTTTTGAAAAACAAGTTTTTGCATCCTGAGCCTGTGAAAGGCTATCAATGGAAAAGCAGCACTTTGTGTGTGTTTTCTTTTCTGGGTTGTATCCTTACTCCCTCTTTCATTAACTGGCAATTCCATTTATGCGGCAGAGGGTGGATTTCTGCCAACATCTCCATAAATCTGCAACCCTCTGTGCGGGACACAGTCCTGTTCCAGATGATCGCCCCCAACTCCCTGGGGCAGGTTTTCAGGGGCACAGGGCACTGCTGTCCTGAGGAAGACGAGGGAAGTTACCTTGCCCAAGCTTCCTTCCACTTGCACTGCTTACAATCTATTATTTGCTAGCAAAATACAAATCGTATTTGCCTTTCAGTATTCATCTTCAGGTCAATGTATTTCGTTACCGAATCATTTTCCCTACCAAGATTTTCTATTGACCTGGAACTTTTAAATGTCAAGTCAGTTTAACCATACAATCTGGTTATATTAGTAAAGCCTCCCGTATTCTATTTAGAGGCCATGGCTGCTTCAAGAGTTCTCAAGAGCCCTTTAGGTAGAATAGAGAATTATACCTCAAAGACCTCTGCCTGACACAGCTGCGCTACCTACCCAGAAAGTCTATTTCTATACATCAGAACCGACTCAGAGTTCATCAAATGTCCATAATGGAACTTGGAGAAAAGCTTGTGACGCACTGTTTACACGGAGAGAATGCCGAGCTTCCTCGAGCTAAAATGGAGAAACGCACACTTTAAAACCAAAGGCTAAGCTTTACCAAATGACAGAAGTCAGAGCCTCCTATTTATTACATTTATGTTATATACCACCTTTCTGCAAATCCTCTCAAGGCAGTTAATCTGAAAGACCGAAACAAAAGGCAAACCGAAGAAATGGCCTAATTTTGCCAACGTGGTTTCTTCAGGAGCAGACAACATGAGTCCCCAGGCTGAGGTTTTGCCTAGTCAATAATGCTGGATTTCACAAGATACCACGACTTTCAAGGAAGGAAACATTTCGTCAATACAAGGGATTGCATCATGCGCCCCGAGCACCTTGCACTGCTGTTTTGAAGGGAGAATCGTTAGGGAAGTCAGACAGGCACAATGCAGCCTGCGCAGAGCTCTCAGATGCTGAACTCTAAAAAGTTCAATAAAGAAAGACTAAAATAAAAACTCTAAAATAAAAAAACCCATCAAAACAGAACTTGAGGATACACAAAATGGCGTAGCAATGCTACAGGGTAAGGGACCAATGGATCTTATTTCTGTATGGAACAGAGCCTCACATATGGCTCTAATGTAGCTTTTGAGGGGCGTTTTAGAAAGCTGGTGCCATGTCTTCTCATTGTGCATCGCATAGTGGATCCAAGCAGGGTTAGTAACCAAGCAGACATCCCTCTACTTTTAAGTTTTGGTTAACCAGTCCCTGGTGGCACCTGCCAACAGATGCAGGCAAATTCAGAATGTAAGTAGACCCATGGTACCAAGTTAAGAACTGGGGTGCTCCAAGGAGTAGTGGACACTGTGACAATTTTACAGCTGAGGTACAAGTTGGTGACACTTGGGATATATATGGCTTTGGCACCAGGCGGGGAAAACAAATATTTAACAAAATATCAGAACTGCAGCAATGATGAGCCATGTGCTTAAGAAACAAGGCGATGATTTAGAGGTTGGAGTTCTGCCAGCAGCCCCCAAAAATATACTCCAAGTTCCTGTAGACAGTACAGAAAGATCCAACTCTAAGCAACTGCACATCAAAATCAAAAGAGGCTTCAGGGAGGGGGGACCTGTTGCGCCACTGTTTTGTGGGAAATCAAGTCTGCCTATTCACAGGAGTATTCAATCGTTCAAATACAGATCTCACAGGACTTAGCAATGCACAGAAGGTCAGCACAGCATCCTGAATTAGATCATGGGTAACAGATGCTTCATTTCCTCAGACCTTATAATTGAAGGGCAGCAGTGAGAGAACAGTCGCTTTGTTCGTCTCAACTCTGACCTAGGAAGGATGAAAGAGAGTCAGGTAGTCTGCTTACCCAGACATTTGATGCCACGTGTCTGCAGCACACTTCCCAGCTCATCAAGCCTTCAGATGCTCAATGTGCCTATTACACTACCCGAGCTCCTAATAATGGGTACACTCTGCATGGTCACCCACCATTACCAAGTTACACCAGCCCAGAAAGAATGGGTAGCCAAAGGAATGTTGCAAGTCAAGCATCTCCAAAGGCTGCTCAAAGAAAGCACTAAGGCTAGAGCTAGATAAGCCACGTTGCTTCCACAATCCCAGCGTCTACCTTTGGCCCTAGCAGAAACGACAGAGTTCTGCAGCCTCTCCAAGGCAAATGATGCCTGGGGCTGGCAGGCCACCATCAAGGCAGTGACATTTTATACCAGAGCCCGTTAAGAGGGCGGCAAGAGGAGAACGGAAATATTTGCCAATTAATTTTCACTACCACATTAGCAAATACAAACAAAACCGTTTGCCATGATCTAGATCCAGAGTAAAACATCCACACTTTGCAGTAAACAGGAATGGGTTTGAATTTAAGTAGTAAAAAAAGATTCAAGAGGTATATTTGGGTTTCCAGAGCACTACATATATAAACAGGAGAAGCAATTCAATCAGATCAGCTCTCTATTTAGATCTTATGTCCTATAAGAGTCAAACCCTGGGGGGGGGGGGGGGGGAAGAGAACCAGTTTTCTTCAACGTCTCTAAGCTCTGCACAGTAATCATGTCAGTATTTAGTAAGTATCAGTGCAGTGCTCTAACTTAGAGTTTTAGAATCTGGAACTAAAATTTAGATCAACCCCACCTATATTGCTCACACAATGCATTCAACTTTGGCAGGAGCATCTATTCAAGGAACACTAACTTAATTAGGTACTCTTGTCTATACACCCATCTCTACACATTATGGAATTAAACCTTCAACATGAGAATATGGGACCTGAGCACCATGCAGAGAGAGAGTGTTGCCAAACGAGAGTTCAAGTTCAGAGTTATTATTGATCCAGCATCCTGGCATCTTTCTGCAGAAAACAAAGTCAATGAGACCAAGGTCTCATCCTGATGGCATGCTGAGCAGAGAGTAGGGTAGCCCTGCCCAACAGGAATGCAGCAGAGCAGAGCATATATACCTCTCAAAATCTTAACACATAAGAACACTGACAATTTGTTTGAGCACAAGCCTCCTACTTAGCATTATAAAAGAGTAAAAAGGGACTCCATAAATTACTAGTTTGGAAAATACTGTAAATGCAGTAGCATTTACATGCTATTGTTCATGCTATTAAACTGCATTATCCCGAGTTAATTCTGACAACCCAATTCGCGCCATGCTTCATACCCTGCCCAGACAACATGAATCAGAAGTTAAATGAAAAGGATCACAGGCACAGGCAGGGGCAGACGCATGGCAACCTAATGTCTAGTTCAAGTCTTTCAATAATTTTATTGATTTACCTCTTCAAAGATTTACCACTAGATTTTTAATACAAGACATCACAATACTGAGCAACATGGAGCAAGGGTCTGACTGTGTATAAAGCGGCTGCATATGCTCCATAACGCTTATATTTGGAGGGTCTCGATGGCAATTCCAAGATTACAAGTCTTGATTCCATGAGTCAAAGTTAATCTAGCAAGACCACTGACCCCCTGCCAGTCCGTGTCCACACTGACTGGCAGTGGCTGCCCAGGGTTTGAGATGGCAGCATCTCCAGGAAGGGCTGGGAAAGACCCAACAAATGAACCGGGGACTTGGTGCATGCAAAACAGGTGTTCTGCTGAGCTATGGTCCTTCTCCATCTTGTAAGAACGATAGGAATAAACCACAAGGAACTTATTTTTAAACATAATCAGGGCTAGGATTCCAGGTTCTCATGGCCAGCAACAATTCGTTGAGAAGGAATTTTATTTTGGGGTTTCAAGACCATGGGAAAGAATTTTAAAGCAAAGAAGTTAAGATAAGGGCTGTCAGTAGAATTTTCTGGGCCTGGCATAGTATTTTCAAAGGTCCCTTCTGGGGCATATACATGAACACGAACTAGTGTTCACTGCCCTGTGGCTCCATGTGGATGAAGGAGGATTACAGTTCCCAACTTGTTTTGGCATGGATATGAAAGGAGTACATAAGCTTCTATCAGGCTTTTCAGTTTTTTCGTCTGACCTCTAGCTAGGGAAGAGAAACTGGGAGGTGTGCCCCTTACTCTGAGCTCCCACAATGGGTTATCCTGTGTCCCTTGAACTTTTAAGTGGGAAGTGAACTGCAAGAAAGTTTCGCATCATTGGACTTTGCAATGGAAATTCATGATTACTGTGGCCACCTCCTTTGGATTTCAGAGAACAGGTAGTAATATTTGAGGTAACTATGAAATTTCACTTTCTATTTCTGAGAATTAATAAATGTGTTCATATGTTTCAAATTCATATGTCACATTTATACGTTTCATCTTCTAGATATGACAGGGGCCTTTTGAAGAGGGCTTCCCATACCAATATATTTTACAAGTATGACAAAAAATTCTAGACAAATGTTACACAACCCAAGAACTGCCTATAAAAAGCAAGAACTCAACTTTGACAAATATTCAGGATGTTGTAGTGGTTTGGGAGTCGGACTTAGACCTGGAAGATCCAGGTTCAAATCCCCGCTCAGCCACGAAGCTTCCTGGGTGACCTTGGGCCAGTCACTATCTCTCAGCCCCACCTACCTCACAGGGTTGTTGGGAGGACAAAAAGGAGGGGAGGAAATATGTACACCACTCTGAGCTCCTTGGAGGAAGGGCGGTATAAAAATGTAAAAAATAAATAAATTCCCAAAAACATTAAATCTCCATGCTTACACCTGTAGTGTTATATTAAACAGAAGCATCTGGCCACCCAAATTTTAAAGTATATACCCCAAAGCTTGAGATCACCATTTATCCCCATATAAACAGTTATATAACCCAGCATGAAATCTTTATATTCCCTAGTGTATAATTATGTTTGCTATGGCAACCTATTTAGTATATGACTATTACAGAATTGCTCAAAACCACAAACATATTTTCTTGCTTTTGGGAGAAGCAATGATAAGACATACAAAAATCTGCGCATTACGCAACCGCAACCACCATTCACCCCCATCAAAATGAATGTAGCCAAGACAACCAATATGCATCCTTGCCATTCAGGAAGAAGTCTTATATGACAGTATAAGAAGAACACTAGCTGTTGATTAAGGACAGCTGCTACAAGTTCTCCCTTCCATACAGTGAAGCCCTCTTTGAGAACGTGGTACTCACCAACTGAGCTAAGACAAATAAACCTCAGTTTCCCCAAGTGATATTTCACAATTTCAATTTGCCTTTAAACCCACTGCAGTTTGCTTTCCCTCGTGCTCCGTCTCTAATTCTCGATTATAAGCCTGCCAAGGAGGATAGGCTTCTAGCATTTACTAGACGGGGTCGCAAGCAAGCTACTCTCCCAAAATAAACTACAGTGTTAAGGAGGAAGACTGTGCTGCGAGGGTGCAGCATTAAATATTTCACCAAGACACTTAACTATAAAAATCATCTGTGACCAGCCTACAAAACCCCTTTGTGGTATCCTGATCTGGCTGACAGACAAAGGCCCGTCACATGCGCGCGCGCGCGCACGCACACACACACAATTCTATTTCAGGCAAAGTAGCCACCATTGCAGTGAATGGCTCTCATAAATATTATGAGAGCAACCAGGCTCAGCATAAGCAAGTAATCTGAATAGGTCATCAATAAGGTCAAATCATCATTGATTCAGTGGCTAAGCAAACTCATATCCAATCAAGTAAAGTTGAGAACTACACAATGCAAGTGATGACAGACTGCACAAGCGGTATGAACTAGACCCATTAGAAACTTCCAAGTGCGCTAAATGCATGTCACAAACAGAACAAGACTAGACACGACCAGCAGCTTCTGCTCCAGCTTTCTTCTTAACCAAACACTATATCCACATCAATATTCTTCCGGCCAAATCCATCATAGTTCCGCATAATTTCTACAGTACTTTTTCCATACTCAAAGACAAAGTGTTTCATCTTCTCTCTCATCACACCACCAATCCCATGGGTAGGTTTGGCAAGATATAATGACTTGACCAAAAGGTCATCTCAGATTTCCTGGTCTGCAAGTTCTTGTCAAACCACTGCCATTGTTTGCAGGTTCGAGTGTTTGTCTTTCCCACTGCTACATCACGGGGCACCAGACAAAAAACAAACAAATGCGAGGGCTTTAAAATAAATATTTTCTGTATTTCAAGTAAATGTTGTGCATGAAGGCAAAGCATGTTTAAAGTTACTTCCTTATAATGTTTGGCAAGCTGTCTGCTATAAATACCATCAACAGCATGTTCCTGAATGTTTGCAAAGTCAAATATAGCAGCTTTGCTGACATCAGATGAGTAGCCCAGACACAGTTGGAAGATTCCTTCAAGGACTACAGTTGGCACAAAGGACATTTCTCAAGATTGCATGGAATTGATTTAGATAACATGCAGCTTCTCTGGATTCTTATTTCAGATGTTTGCCAATGCTATGTTATGTTACTAATTCCACAGACATTGTATTGAACTGTAAATGAATGCACATATCCCAAACAGCTATAGACAGCTCTTTCCTCCCATCAGTACCTTAAATTCAGGGCTCACTGGATTGCCCAAATAACTTTGCAAGTATTTTACAAACTGTTTTCCCACTATGGGTAACCAAAACCTTCTGATTACAAGAATTCAGGATCAGGACTATGTACAGCATGAAACTGGAACTAGGATTCATTAACAAACTGGATTTCACTGAACTCCAGGGGTATTTTTTCCACCACTACAGAAAGCAGTTGTCCCTCCACAAGCATCACTGATAACTGCTTCTGCTCATTCTGTTCTTATTGTGCATCAATTCGAGCTCTACATAATGAGGGAACTGCAGCTGCTTTTCAAACACATCTTTAACAAAACTGTTTTCCCCATATATGCACATGCCTCTGATGTCGGTTTTGCAACAGACTAAACATGGCTACTGTCTGGAAGTAGCTACGTGCCTGGTACTGCAAGGTATCAACTTTATTTAGCAGTGCCAGTGTCAGGACGGATGGCACCCTGCGAAGGGCAGCGATTAACTCAACTGGCAGAGTCCATTATGCAGAAATGTTTATTACAGTAGTATCCATAGAACGAGCGACACATTACCATATTGCTTGTAGTAACGGCGCATTTCCACTGTCCACGCACGCACCAGAAACCCCGGGTGATTTGTGCGCCCCCCACCACTTATGCACTATGGACACATGACAAGAGTAGGCCGGGGCGCTGCCCCAAGGGGCTTACAGTTTAGAAAGCGATAATAATAGTTAATAATTAATAATAATGAGGAAGGCAACAGACTAGAAAATGGATCCACCAAGGAAAGAACCCGCGACTATTTCAGTTCTCGATCAGCATTTGCAAGCAAAAGAGGAGCAGCGTCCCGCTATGACCGCAACTCCCCTAATATGCGAGCACACTTGTTTATATAGTCCCATGTGCAAGGAGGTGCGTTACGAAAGAAGGTGATCTGGATAGGTCCCTGCCCCCAAGGGGCTCACAGTCTGAATCAGACACAAGGGAAACCGAGAACGGGGAGGCATTGGTCGCAAGAGGGCTACGGACCGCACCCCTTTAAGCGTTACAATACACGGCCACACTACCGTAATACCCATAATAAGCGAGCACACGTATAGAGGCGCGCGCGCACACCCAAAAGGAGCACCTTCTCCCACGGCTATTACCTCTCGGTTTATAATAGGCGAGCAGATCACGCCCCCCCTTACCACAGTACCTGTAATAGCTGAGCAGTCCATTGCTGAGGACGAACCAGCGGCGCTGGTAACCCTTCAGGTAGTTGGTCCACTTGAAGAGCCAGCCCTTGTAGGTGTCAGAGCCGGGCCCGCCGGCGGAGGACGAGGAGGTGGCGGAGGTGGCGGAGGAGGAGGGCACGGGGGACAGGCCCTCGATGATCGACCCCGCCAGGCTCATGGCGACGAGGACCTGCGAGGCGGAGGAGGGCGGCGGGGGCTGCTGCTGCAGCGGTGGCGGCTGCTTGCAGGCCAAGCAGGGGACGGCGCTGAGGAAGGCGACCAGCCCGCGAGTGCCGGCGCTGCACGACGCCGCAGCGGCAGCCTTCCCCATAGGCGCCGCTGCGCCCTCCTGCTTCTGCCCGCCTCCCCGCAGCTCGGCCGCCAGGGCTGAGGAGACGGAGGGGGCGGGGCCAGCCGCGGACACGTGATGCGCTCCGGGCACGCCCCCACCCCTCCGGTCGCGCGGCGCTCCCCGCAGCGCACGCGGAAGCAGCTGGCCGCGCGAGGAGGGCGCATGACGCGCCTTGCGACGTCTCGCCTTCTCCCCACCCTCGAGGAGGGCGGGGCCCGGCCTTTCTCGCTTTCTTTTTTTCGCTTGTCACGTGCGCGCTGCTCTTCTCTCTCTCCTTGTCTCTACGGGCGGACGCCGAGGAGAAGTGACAACAGCGCGTGGTCGGGGCGGGGGGGCGGGGCAAAGCTCGCGTGGGAGGAGCCTGGAGGGCGGAGGAACAATATTAATTGCCATGGTGGGGGGGGAGGTGGAAAGCCGCATGCGCCCCGGACGGTTTGCCCTCTGCAGGTGGAGGGAGCGGTGGCCATTTTGTCAGGCGTCGCCTGCGCCTTCGAAGCGTGTCTTTGCATTTTTAACACAATAAAAAATGGAAAAATTAACATGTAAAACAGAAGAGACAAAAGGTGTAAAAAGAAAAATGACAGCAAAACAGCTCAATGATTTGCCAAATAAAGAATCTGGCCTGGGGTTCTGAAACATGATTTACTGTATTTATTTGCAACGTTTCTATACGGGTCATTCCGTATCAAATCAACCAATGAAAAATCCTTGACGTCATGGATTTTGTTCATTTTCGGTACATTTGTAGCTTACCATGAGATGTTTAAAAATTATTTTTTTCAGATTTTTTTGTCCATCCGTTTTTGAGATATTGAATGTTCAAAATTGCCAAAAAAGGCCAAAATCCACTTGTCACCATACATTCAAACGCCAGTTACAGGATAACGATGAATGCTACAGACATGGGACAGGTGTCGTTTTAAAGCTTATGAATAGGGCTTTCATTTGATATACAACATGACAAAATTGTAAATTTTCAAGAAATTCAAAAATATTCAAATAATATTAATTTTGAAATTTTGAAAAATCGAACTTTTTTAAAATTTTCAAAAAAAATCACACTTAAAGGTATATGTCTTGTAGTCAATCAGTCAAAATTTCAAGATGGTATCTCAATGGTATCATACAAAAATTAAATTTTCTTGTTGGCAGTGACCAGGAATTAAACCCCTCAAGTCCATTTTTCTACAGTTTACATTGATAAAATTAGGTGGTAAACTGAAATGAATCAAAAAATTTATAACAGGACTTATAGAGATAGATTTATAGAGCATGAATTCACTTTCTATTCTTTTACAGGATCAGCTTTTTGGTAAAACTATCAAAATCATGAGCTTTTTACTTCTGTTCGTAGTTTTAAAATTTTCCTTTAGTTGCTGAATAATTTCTGAATCAGCACAGTGACATTTTTCCTCATCTAAATCATCTTCAGAAGTAAAAAAATAATTCTTTGTAGGTCCTTTTAATCTTCCCCATCTTTTCTTTGCACTTTAGATACTTTCTTCTTGACTCACCAAGGGAGATCAAAGAGGTATTTAAGTGGCTTAAAGCTGTATCAGGGTCCAAATACTCAGACTCCTTTATATGACTAAGACCAGGAATCTCATAATTCTCAGGAGGAATTTCCTTTTCAAGTATATTGTTTTCCATCTGGCAAGGCTTCTGTTCATGTGTGGTTTGATTTCACTATTTAGTGAAACCATCCAATACAGTTACATTCCTCAATTCTTTACTAACCCAGTGCCCCCCTTTTTTTAAAAGGGCTGCAACAGTTTTTTGACCACTTATTCTCCTCCATATTTCAAATCATGTAATTATCAAACAGTTAATGAATTAAACTTAATAAAGACTAATAAAGCAGCTTCACAACAAAAATGTCCTAGAAACCTTCACTAAAAACACACTGTCCAAACCCACTTAAATGCCTCTTTGACCTCCCTTGGTGAGTCTCCGGTGTGCAAGAAGAAAGTAGTTAATTAATATTATTTGAATATTTTTGAATTTCTTGAAAATTTACAATTTTGTCATGTTGTATATCAAATGAAAGCCCTATTCATAAGCTTTAAAACGACACCTGTCCCATGTCTGCAGCATTCATCGTTATCCTGTAACTGGCGTTTGAATGTATGGTGACAAGTAGATTTTGGCCTTTTTTGGCAATTTTGAACGTTCAATATCTCAAAAACGGATGGACAAAAAAATCTGAAAAAAATAATTTTTAAACATCTCATGGTAAGCTACAAATGTACCGAAAATGAGCAAAATTCGTGACATCAAGTTCCAAAATGTATTTTTTATTGGTTGATTTGACACGGAATGACCCATACCATTCATCCACTCCCACAGGGGCCACCAGGGACTGTGGCTTACAACAAATTCAAAATCAGATCGTTTCATCCGATTTTATCAAAACGAGTTGATGTGATGATGATATAAAATAGCTGAACAATATTTAGACAGATCTTTCAGTGTGTGTCATATCTCAAATACATGACGGATATTTTAAAAAATCAACCTCATAAGCAGAAAGCTAGTCAAGATTTTTTTTAAAAGTCTTTCCCCTCTGTTTAAAAGCTGCTAGGAAGGGAACCGCTCATATTTCATGGGGAAGAGAGTTCCACCGTTTAGGTCCTGCCACCACCAAAAAAGCCCTGCCTGTCTTTCCTACCAGTCATGCTTCATTGAAAGGCAATATCTTTTTGTGATTTCTTTATGCCCAAGAAAAATACATTCACTGACAATTCCACTCTTGGGCCTATTAACTAGAAATATATACAGAGTATAGAGATAATGTGATTACTGAGGTTTGTTTAGAAGTTTAAAAATGCAATCAACATTTTAAGAAATAATAGTGGAACCCTAAGCATGCTTCCCTGGGAGTTAGCCCTACTGAACACAGAAGGACTTACTCCTGAGTAGAATTGCATAGGATTGTGCCCTAAGTTCTGTTGAGCTCAGTGGGACACATGCTTAGGCTTGCTGGGTCAATGATTTGGATTTGTGATGACAATTTGTCTGGGACCAGCATCTCCCATATCTTATTGAACCACATTTGCTAACACCAAAGATTTCCATCCACCAGAGTCGTGAAAATGCCCAGGAGGGGGAGAGAGCTAAAAAAAAAAATCTCATTTTGCGATCTGGTTTCATAGAATGGATTCAGCATGTACTTGTAATACTGTGTTGCCACCTTCTGGGCAGTTCTGTATTGCACTGTTAAATACTTGATCTTCATGTGCTCCTTCTTAATCTAATCCTGTTGATCCTGCAATCAGGAAGATCCACATGTGGTACTAAATGTACATTATTGCAAGCATGCACGATCTGATTTTAAGAGTACTGTACTTTGTTTGCAAAAATCTGATGTTTTCCATGAAGGAGATGCAAGGCAATGACCAGTTGCCATAGAGCCCATCTCTACTCCAGGACTATACTCACTGGTGTCACTGCAGGGGGGCGGAGCTCTAAGTTCCTCCAAGGCTCCGACCCTCCGTTTAACTGGAGCACGAAGCGGCCCCACCCCCTCACCTTCGGAACCATTCAAGGCCGTGAAAGCAGCGCTTTCACCACCTTGAATGGTTCCGAAGGTGAGGGGGTGGGGCCGCTTCGTGCTCCAGTGTAACGGCGGGTCGGAGCCGCAGCAGAACTTAGAGCTCTGCCCCCCTGCAGTGACACCAGTGACTATACTGTATATACAGCAGTCCTATACTGTATATAGTGACTAGCAAAAAAGTCACTTGGGGGTGGGGTGGAAGCAGTCTATTATCAAGGCCTGCATCATTCAGCTTTGTCCATAATTAAAGGTAAAGGTATCCCCTGACAATTAAGTCCAGTCGTGTCCGACTCTAGGGTGTGGTGCTCATCTCCATTTCAAAGCCGAAGAGCCAGCGTTGACACGGAGTCCATAATTAGCCTCTATCTATTGTGTCAAACGCCGCTTTCAGGTCTAAGAAAGCAGCGTATAAGCGGGAGTTAGCTAGTTTTATTGGCTTAGTTATTAAATGAGATAGTATTAAGCAATGGTTCAGGGTGGATTTGCCTACTACAAAGCCCACTTGTTCAAAGCCAAGAATACTTTGGTCATTTATCCAAGTTGAAAGATGGCCGAGTAGGTAGTTAGCATAAACCTTGCCTATAACTGACAACAAACTAATCGGTCTATAGCTACCGGGGAGCTTTCTATCACCCTTTTTGTAAACAGGAACGATAGATCGGGTCCAAGACTGTGGCATCACACCTGTTCTATCAACTACTGTAAACAGTTGCGCTAGAAGAGGTGCCCACCAGTCTATGTTGTTGTTCAGTCGTTAAGTCGTGTCCGACCCTTCGTGATCCCATGAACCATATCCCGCCAGGCCTTCCTATCCTCCACAATCTTCCTGAGTTCGCTCATTTTCATGTTCGTTGCATCGGTGATGCTGTCTAACCATCTCATCCTTTGCCTTCCCCTTCTCCTTTTGCCTTCAATTTTTCCCAGCATCAGAGTCTTCTCCAGAGAGTCCTCTCTTCGCATTAGGTGGCCAAAATATTTGAGTTTCAGCCTCAGTACCTGTCCTTCCAGGAACAGTCAGGGTTGATTTCATTTAGGATTGACTGATTTGATCTCCTAGCAGTCCAAGGGACTCTCAGGAGTCTTCTCCAGCACCACAGTTCGAAAGCATCTATTCTTCGGCGCTCAGCCTTCCTTATGGTCCAACTCTCGCAACCATACATTGCTACCCACCAGTCTATATTGGCTTTAAATAGTTCAGGAGGAAGATTATCTGGGCCAGCTGCCTTTCCTGTTTTGAGTTTGCATAAAAGTTATTTTATCTCTGAGATAGTGACTGGAGGCCATTCTGGTAGGTCTTTAAGTAGTTCTAAGGTATTCTCTGAAGAGAGCTTGCTATCATCATGGAAAATGGCAAAGAAATAGAGTTCCCATGTCAAAGAAGGTATTGGGGGAATAGAATGAGTTCGTTCTTGTAGACAACCTGAAATCATATTCCAAAACATTCTCATGTTTCTAGATTTTATTGCATTTAAATAACTTATCCCAGCAAGCCTTGTTATATTGTTCCTTGTCCTGTTTAATAACCTCTGTGCTGTGTTAAGAAGTACCTCCTTTGGTCTGTTCTAAATCTCACATCAATCACTTTCATTGAGGAATAGAGGACCCCCTCTAGTTCTAAGAATTGTGAGAGTCAAACGTTTCTCCACGCTCTTCACACCATGAATTAGTTTATGTCTCAGTCCATGTCCCTCCCTACTGGCTATTTTTCCAAGCTAAAAAAGCCCAGACTATGTATCCTTTTGGTCATTTTGGTTGCCTTCTTTTGCATCTTCTCCAGCTCTACAATATCCTTCTTGAGATGTATCGACCACACTGTACACAGAATCCCAAACCTCGTCCCTTGTCTGATTACGATCTCAAACATTATGTGTTCTTGTGTGTCTTCTGCTTCAACAAACACTTGATGTAAATCTCACCCCATCATCATAATTGAGAAAGCAAAAGAAAACTGGTAGACAAATTTAAGGGAAGCTAGAAAATAATGTATGGGAAAGATTGAAGGCAAAAGGAGAAGGGGAAGGCAAAAGATGAGATGGTTAGACAGCATCACCGATGCAACGAACATGAAAATGAGCGAACTCAGGAAGATAGTGGAGGACAGGAAGGCCTGGCGGGATATGGTTCATGGGATCACGAAGGGTCGGACACGACTTAATGACTGAACAACAACAAAAGAAAATAATGTTATGTCTCAGTCAAGTCCCTCCTTAATGACCTTTTTTCCAAGCTAAAAAGCCCTAAACATTGTTGCATTTCCTCATCATACAGCAGGTGCTCGAGCCCCTGGGATGCTAAGGCATCACAGAACGAAGCTTCTGGGAGGTTAGGCTGGTCCAAACTAGGTGAAAGCATGGACAAAAAAAGTCAAAAAAGACAGGATCTTCATCGCTATGGCCAAACAGCCACTGTATGCCAATTCCAGCAGGAGGTCTGGCCAGGGTCTGTTGTTCTTGGGGAAGCCCAATGTGAAGACAAGCCAGCCACAAAATGACCTGTCCACCCTACCATGTGAACTTTGCAATAGCACAGAACTGAGTCTTAAGGAAGCATGCCAGTGTCGCGTGACCCCCCCCCCCCTTAGGGCCAGGGTGTCTCACAGAACCTGTTTGTTTTCCGGCCATAAGCATGAAACACAGACACAGAGTAAAGTTGACTGCAGTTATTTGCTACTGTTCACCTGGGGCAGCAGCATCCAAAACAGACCAGACAGTTACAGGAAGTATTCACACAGGTGGCATATAGGGGAAATCCAGGCCCAAGACACACAAGAACTACAGACTACAGGTTAGGGACAGTTGACTTAAGTAAAGAAGTTGATTTAGACGTAGACAACTTCCTTACTTAGAGGAAGTCCCTAAACAGACAACTCCTTGTGTGTCTTGGGCCTGGATTAGGCCACCTGTGTGTATACTTTCTGTAACTAGACCTTCCCTGTCCCTGACCTTCAAGATTCTTCATGTACCCGACACACCTGTCAACCTTACACTTCCGATTTTATCAGTTTGATATCAGCAAGAAGGTCAACAAAAAGCATTATAGCAGACATGGTGGCTTTTTCTTAGCCTTTTTTGGGGGGAGGGGGTATTTAGTGTTATAGTTAGCCTGCCCCATGCCCTCCCTGGGCACTTCCATGTCACCAGGAAAATGGCTGCTTTTTGCAGAAACCCCTGTGGGGATTTGAAATGTCTGAAGGTATGCCAAAAATAGGGGGAAATCAGAGATTTTCATAACAGCCCCCCTCTCAGAGACTTCAGAGATTTGCTGAAGTGAAGCGATGGGCATCAATCTAGTAATCTGTGGTATAGAAACATCCTCTCACAAAGGAAGTGGAGTGGATCAGGAGGGAGCATATGCCAAGGTTTTTGTGTAAGAATTTGCATCTGTTCCAGAGGTGTGGTGACCAGAAGTGTACATGATATTTGAAACCTCACTGCATATCAGATTATCTTCAAGGGGATTACCTGTTCTCTTTCGGCTTCTTCTGTTGCAAAAGAACAACTTGATGTCTAACCTCACCCAATAAGAACTGAGGAAGCAAACGAAAAGGGGGCAGGACGAGAAAAGGACCTTGCAAATAAATTCCACCTGCCTGCGTGTCCTTCTTCCAAGAAACAACGGCATCCGTCCCCACTGTGCATTTCTTGGGGAAGAGCTAATTCATGGCCAAAGCGGAGTTCTGAAGTCATCGCCTGAGGACTTGATGATGGGGCTCCATGAGTGCCTGTTGCTGCTCTGCCTGCAAGGAATCTGCTCAGGTACTTCGGAATGGGGGCTTCGTATTCAAACACTGTGCAGGCTCTCTGGGCATAGGAACACTGAGAGCCTGGAAAGGTAAGTAGAGGTGCATTGACGGATTAATAACATGCACTGCAGTGTAGGACGGCGAGTCCAAAACACGCAAGCAACCGATGTGTCAGAATTCAGATTGTTTTATTCAGGCATATGCATGGTCGCTCAGCGGGACTTTGGAGTCACAAATCAGAGAGCGCGCCTTGGCATTGTGTGCATGTACTTTTATACTTTTGCAAAGCTGTTACAAAAAGGCACGGAAGCGTGTCACACTATGTCCAAGAGGCATTCTATCCTTACATTGGCTGTAGCCCTGTTACTAACCCAGAAGGGCAATGGCGATGCAGCCCCCCCCCCCTAAGCTGTAAGCATTTAGCTTTCATTTCTCCCCTTGTTCCGCATTTCCTGAGCTAGCTGACAGGTACAGTGTAGGCTTTGTGGTTAGCTACATTTCCTCTTGCAAGAGCTACAGAAACCAAAGTGTCTGTTAATATTTCAAGTTAAACAAGCATCATTCTCTAGGTCACAGGCTGAACACATATGGCTAATAGGAAAGCATTCAACCGGTAGAGCATTCCTGGGAGCTGGTGTACCCTTCAGCAGGCATTTGTTCTGAAGAGGCTTCTGCTTTGGGAGGTTTCGAGTCATCAATGGGTCAGCCCTGCCTGAGGTGGGATGCCCTGTTCATCCCCTGCATGCCACTTGGCTGACCCAGCTTTGGAGTTTCACTGGGGGGGGGGGGCATCTAGTCCTTGGTCCCCTTTTGGTATTTTTTGACTTGCAGACGGGTCCATTGATGTGACCCTTTTCCCCCCCATGTCCTCTCTTTTTTTCCAGCTCTCCAGTGTAATGTGATTCCAGGGGTGTTGGTGCAGATCGATGCTGGCAACGGACAGGTCTTCGGAGTGAACAGCGCAAACAACATTTATACCTTGCATGGAAGCTCCTGGGTTCAGGTGCCAGGTGCCTTAACTCATGTTACAGTTGGTCCTGCAGGCGTCTGGGGTGTGAACAGGAATTACAACATCTACAGAATGGTGGGGGCTTCCTGGACTCAGACTACAGGTATCGTAAGAGCAGCCGACCCATGTTGGTGTGTATGTGTGCGAAAGGGAGAGGCCTACATTGAAGGAATATGTATTATCTTTGGGCAGTCTGTCTGTTGTCATGATTTTACACAGGTATGTTACAGCTGGGCCGGCAGGAGCCAGCTGCTTTGACCTATGTACATTCCAACTTCTGAACAAACCTCCAGAACAGACCCAGTATTTATGTTGGGGACTTAGTGTATATGCTTATTGTTTTATTCTTGCATGTACAGTATATTGTAGGATGCTTTGATGTTTTCAATTTCAAGTCAGGTTATAGATGAGTTTAAGTAAATATATAAGATCATGATAGCCAGATAATTGGCTAGACGAGAATACATGGCATCAATATTCGTGGATGAGAAATTTGGACAGCAAGCTACAGTAGCTACCCTACAGCTCTAAATTGAATTCAAGTCAGGTGGCCTGCAGATTTTGATTTTGCACCTGCTTTTTAGGATTGCTCAAACAGATCGACGCAGGTGGAAGCCAGTTCGTCAATGGAGTCAATATGTACGATGACATCTTTTGCCTGTCCGAATCGTCCGCCATCTCTGCGGATGGCAGCTCCCCATTGCCTTGGTCCCACATTGACGGAAAACTGAAATATTACAGCTGTGGGCCTCTGGGATGCTGGGGCGTTAACTCAGCTGATAATATCTTCTACCGGTATGATGTCACCCCAAGTTCCTGTGTCGGATCCAGGTGGCAGCAAGTCAGCGGTTTGCTTTCCATGATCGAGGTCGGGACAGACGGCTCTGTGTATGGCGTGAACGCCGCTGGACACATTTATCGCAGGTATGGAATCGATTCAGCCCCTGTTGAAAGAAGCACTCCCTTCACATACCAGAGACACTTGAACCAAAGCTGAGGTTCTAATGCCAGTCTCAGAGCCAAGCTAGATGTGACGTCGGCAGCCCCATCTCTTTAAATGGGCCAAAAGCGTGACCTGACCTCCTCCTTATCAGTGCAGCTAAACAGGTCTGGGCCGGGTCAGTGCCGCGATGGGAAGCTGCCCAGGAGCCCCACATAGATATGCCACCTGTGGCTCCCTGAGAGAAGCAGGGTAGAGTAGAAATGTAATTAAATGCAGGTTTATTCCAATCATGTAAAAACTTAACAGAGGTGGAGACTGATCGTAAGAGCTAAGGGGGATTGAATCCACCGCTTGGAAGCCCCCCAACCAGGATCGCCAGAAATATCTCCAGCTGGGAGAAAAGCGACATTATTATGAATTATCTGCTGAACTCAAGATTTTCAGGGCTGCCTAGTAGCTGCAACCTCCCTTCTTGTTCTTTTGGTTCATGTAAGGCTGGGTGTGGTGCTTGACGTACAAGGAGGAGACAAGTCCTGCTCCTTGAGGGCTCCCAATTATAGAGCAGGACATGGAGGGACAGACTTCCTGGAGCAAGCCAAAGAGGGGCGAGTTCAGCTCCCTGCGCACCCCTTCTGCTCTTAAAATGGCATCTCCTTCGCCCTTCTTTACATGTATTTGGGGCAGTTCAAGAGACGGATCAGCCACTGTGGTGTGTAGTTTGACAAGAAGGGTTTCTGTTCTCTAATGGCTGGAAACAGACAGAGCAAGAGCAAGGCTTTGGGGGGGGGGGGGCAAACTTCACTTTAATATACCGTATATGCCTGTGCTCAGAAGGCTTTAAAGCATGAATATTAGCTGGGAGTCCAGATGCACAGAGGCTTAAAGTCTCTCTTCCTCCCCCATGCCACAGTTCTGATCTGGATCACCCCCCCCCCCAAAAAAAAAAAACATGATTCCTGCACTGGTCCTAGAAAGGTTTTGATGTCAGGTCATTAATAACCATATTATTTTCAAGGAACTTTTGACTCGTCTCTAGCAGTTTCTTTTTCTTCCAGTCTGCACTCCCGTGTCTTCAGATACGTGTACAAAAATGCCACCTGTATATAAAGAGCAGGAAGACTGGTTTTTAGAGAGTCATCTGGTTCACTTTTCTTGCAGGGACGGAATCACGGCTTGTAATCCCGTTGGAACCGGTTGGACGCTGATAAGCAACACTCTCGGAAAGGTCACACACGTGAGCTATGACCTGAGAATTCTGTGGGCTTTGACTTCCGATGGAAAGATTCTGAAGTGCCAGGTTTAAACCAGTCTTTCATAGCCCCTTCCTTGAATGACCGGTCTCCTTCTACTGCGACAAATGTTGTCTTAACACAGTCCTGTGTCAAAAAAGAAAATTAAAAGTGACCCATGCATTGCAAATGCTGTCTCTCATTCTCTCTTTTGCTCGCTATGCCTTTCTGCATATCAGCTCTTGGGGTTCATCCAGTCTTGGGTGAGGAGACCAGGGAAGCTGGCTGTCAGTCCAAAGGCTGAGATGGGGCATGATCCACAGCAGGCAAGGTTGAGGTCCAGGAGAGGCAGATCAGGGTCTCAGGGGGCCAATCTAGGGATGTAACAGGACTTGGGCAGGAGGTGACAGGGCCCATGAGAGGGGGGTAAAGGGGGTAAATTGTACCCGGGCCCAGGGTCAAAAGGGGGGGCCCAGGAGTTGAAGGAGGGGGCCCAGAAATTTCCTGGCATCTCAGCTGACCTCATGGAGAGTGAAAGACAGAGACCGGGCCAACTGGGAGGGCAGGTCTACCAGGCAGGTAGACCTGAGCACTGCATCAAGAAGCCTGGTAGACCTGGACTGCAGAGACTTTTCCGGACATTGTTGCCCTCCCCCTGCTCTGTTTTGCCCATTCCCCCTTTGAGGAGGGGCCCAAAAGAAACTTTGTACCCCCTGATAAAAATCCTCTCAGAGGCCCTGGGAGGTGACATTCACAGGCAGCAATACTGGAGTGGAGAGGAAGAACCAGAAGCAGATATTTGGGGATCCTTCTGCACTGTCGTTCTTAGCAAGGAGCTACCCTTGGTGACAGAATAGCAGGTGAAGTGAAGCACCTGCAGCTCACCCAGGCATTTGAGGCACAAGATTTCTAAAAGATGCAGCATGGAGACGGAGGTCCGTGTCATGTCAACCTGACTCCTCGAAATGCAATGAGCTTCCGAATTTATTTCCACCACACAGTGTGTCTCTGTCTCCACTCTCCTCGCACCATTTTATGTCTCAATCATCACACATCCCTCCCTACTGGCCTTGTTTCCAAGCTCAAAAAACCCCAGTGTAGCCTTGTAAGAATCATTTTGGTTGCTCTTAAAATTGCACCTTCATCAGCAGTTTGATATCCTTCTTGGTCGGCAGTTCGATATCCTTCTTGAGGTGTACTGACCGCCACTTTACACAGGATCCTGAAATTCAAGTCGTCCCATGAACGATTACAATCTGTTCTTGTGTGTCTTCTGCTTCAACAAACACTTGATGTAAATCTCACCCCATCACCACAATTGAGGAAGCAAAAGAAAACTGGTAGGTACATGTCGGGGAAGCCATAAAATAATTTTGTCTCAATCAAGTCCCTCCTTAATGGTCTTTTTTTCCAAGCTAAAAAGACCTCAGTGTTGTCGCCGTTTCTCGTAAAGAAGGTGCTCGAGTCCTTTGATCATTTTGACTGCCTTGCTTGCATCTTTTCCAGTTCTATAATACAGGTGGGCCCCCATATCCACTGATTCGCTATCCACGGTTTCAGTTATCCACGGATCGTGGGGGGACCCCCAGGCTTTTACGTTTTTCCTAGTAAGCTTCGTTTCTTCCTTAAAGAAACAGGAGAAGCAGCCTCTGGCTGCTTATTACAGGCAAGTAGAACGAGACTAAGTCCTAGAGAGGCTCTGCAAGGTTAACAGAAACCTTGCAGAGCCTCTCTAGGACTTAGTCTCGTTCTACTTGCCTGCAATGGAGGCTGCTTCTTTGTTTGTTTTAAGGAAGAAACAAAGCTTGCTGAAAGAAAAATAAGAGCGGGGGGGGGGGGGCAAACATGCCTGCCTGCAGGGGAGGCAGGGTGGGGGGGCCCTCAGGAAACCATGAGGAGGTGTTTGCTCTTATCCACGGTTTCAAGTATCCACGGAGGAGCCTGGAACATATCCCAAGCGGATATGGGGGCCCACCTGTATATCCTTCTTGAGACATTACAACCAGAACCCTAGCCACAGTATTCCAAGCCTCACCCCGTTTCAGATAACTATCCTAGGAGATGACTTGTTCTTGTGTTTATTCTGCTTCAGTAGCCACTCGCTATCAAACTTTATCGTAACTGAGGACGCAGCAAACGAAAAGCGGTGCCCAAATGTAAGAGAAGCCAAGTGGCTGACTGAGACATAGTGCCTAGCAGTTAGCATCTAGCATGCAGACTGCAGTCTCCTGTTTTCGGCTTCCTTCCTTTTACTGAGGAAAGTGGTGGTTGAGTTGCTGCCATTGTCCCAAGCTAGTGTACCCAGACAGAAAGAGGTTGCCTTGGAAAAAGCCCCTCTCCAAAATGAACAAAGAGCCCCCCCCCAATCCTGGGGGTTTCTTTTAATAACATGCACAGTAACCAAATGTGACCATCGGAGAGACGAGGCAATCCAGCCCCTCTCCTGAATGAACCTGGGCCAGGAAAGAAAATCAGTACAAATACCAAGAGCTTATGAACAGGGTCTAAAAGGCCTTGGAACCAGGACCAGCTGCAGCAGCCCAATAGTGCTGCTGCCTCCCTGCCAGTGCTGCCCCCCCCAATCTGAGCGCCCCTTACCTGGCTCCTTCCTCCATGCTGCAGACTCTTTAATCAAAGCAGGGAATTGTGGGGCACACTGTGGTCAGAGGATCGGAATGCAGCAATGTCACTCTGTGTCCTCCACAATCCCAGAGTGCAGCAATTTGGCTCCCTTCCCTTGCGCCAGTGAACCTGGTGGCGGAGGAGGAGGAGCCATGGGAGGAGACGGCAGCAGGGGACCGGATTGCTGCGCTCTGAAGATCAGAAATCCAGGCTGTCTGAAATGAAGTAGAAAATGTACTGGGAGTGATCCTAGCTCGCCCCGTATTTCCTGCTTTCGTAAGGAGTCTGCACAGAAGAAGGAGCCCAGAAGGAGGTTACCACTGTTGGAGGTGGTATGGGAGGAGCTGGCTGGCTGGCTGGCTGGCTGGCTGGCTGGCTGGCTGGCTGGCTGGCTGGCACCTGTTCTCTGCCCACTCTCCTTCCCTCCAATCTGTTGCCCAAAGCAAATGGGATCATTCGCTTCATGAATGGGCCAGCCCTGTTTGGAACCACAGGGGAGATGATTGCTGGTGATAAGAGCAATGCCACACATGGGTGATAGCGATGCTGGATTCCTTGGCAAAATGGAGAAAAGGGAAGGAGGGGGGTTGAAAAGGTTTGCAAGGAACATGAGTCCTGACACAACTAAACTAGATAGTCCCCTATTTCAGTTTGCTTACCGTGCCCCAGTCTTCCAGCTGCCTCATCCCCAAGGCTGCCAAGGGAATAGGGACAACAATCCAACAGGGGGGAAATCATGGAAGTTCATCACAGCCTCCCTCTCAGAACTTCTGGGATTTGCTGGCGTTAGAGAATGGGCATTAATCCAGTAATTTGTGGTACAGACACAACCTCGGTCTCACAAAGGAAGGAGAGCAGATCGAGAGGGAGTGTGCGCCAAGATTGTGTGTGAGAGTTTGTGTCTATGCCAGAGGTGTAGTGACCAGAACTGTACACAGTATTCGAAACTTCCCTGCATATCAGATTATCTTCAAGGGGATGATGTGTTCTCATTTTGCTTATTCTGCTGCCAAAGAAAGAAAGAAAAACTTCACCCTATAAGAACTGAGAAAGCAAAAGCAAAGGGGCAGGAAAAGAAAAGGACCTTGCCAATAAATTCCACCTGCCTGCGTGTCCTTCTTCCAAGAAACAACGGCATCCATCCTTGGCTGCACATTTCTTGGGGAAGAGCTAATTTGTGGCCAAAGCGGAGTTCTGAAGTCATCGCCTGAGGACTTGATGATGGGGCTCCATGAGTGCCTGTTGCTGCTCTGCCTGCAAGGAATCTGCTCAGGTACTTCGGAATGGGGGCTTCGTATTCAAACACTGTGCAGGCTCTCTGGGCATAGGAACACTGAGTGCCTGGACAGGAAAGTAGAGGTGCATTGTCGGATTAATAACAGGCACTGCAGGCATTTGTCCTGAAGAGGCTTCTGCTTTGCGGGGTTTCCAGGGTCAACAATGGGCCGGCCCTGCCTGAGGTGGGAATGCCCTGTGCATCCCCTGTAATTGGAAGCATGGCTGCTGCCACCTCCCAGCTCCCTGGTTTTTTTAAAAAAAGAGGAGCAGTCTCGACCACCATTCACTTCTACACTTCCTCTTCCGTTCCATTCCCCTCTTCCCTTTCAATTCCAGGAAATGAGAGGAGTGGGGAGGTGGGAGGCCAGGCAGAGGTGCACACGTTCCACCAGTCCATACTACCACAGGCAACTCCTTCAGCTGGCATCATGGATGGGCTGACCCTGCTAATGGTACTTCGCTCCAGTCCTCGATCCCCTTTTGGTGTTTTCTATTTGGTGATGGGTCCATAAATGTTCGATTCCCGCAACGGGGTGAGAGCTCGTTGCTTGGCCAGCTCCTGCCAACCTAGCAGTTCCAAAGCATGTTAATGCGAGTAGATAAATAGGTACCGCTTGCGGGAAGGTAAACAGCGCTCCGTGTTCCAGCTGCATGCTATGCGCTGCGGCAAGGAGAGTCATGCGGGCCACATGACCACGGAGGCGTCTTCGGACAACGCTGGCTCTTCGGCTTTGAAATGGGGATGAGCACCACACCCTAGAGTCAGACACGACTGGACTTCATTGTCAGGGGATACCTTTATCTTTACCATAAATGTGACATATCCCCTCCCACCTTTGCCAGCTCTCCAATGCGATGTGATTCCAGGAAAACTGGCACAGATCGACGCTGGCAACGGACAGGTCTTTGGAGTGAACAGTGCAGGCCAGATTTATACCTTGTACGGAAGTACGTGGGCACAGGTGCCAGGTGCCTTAACTCATGTTACGGTTGGTCCTGCAGGCGTCTGGGGTGTGAACAAGAACAACATCATCTACAGGCTGGTGGGGGGCAATTGGACTCAGACTACAGGTATTGTAAGACAGCTGATGCATGTTGGTGTGTATGTGTGCAAAAGGGAGAGAGATACACAACAGGAATGTGTGTTATCTTTGGGGAGCATTTTCACTTTGATCTGTTACATTTTATTGCTGTAATGCTACAATGTGTTGGTGTTTATCTGTAAGATTATTTTAATTGTCAGTTTTGTTCTAATTGCATTATGGTTAGTTTTACACACACGACACGCGCACACGCACACACGGTTAACACTGACAGAAATTAAAAACAAACCAACCATGTGATGGATGCCCTACAGTTCTAAATTGGCCTATAGATTTGGATTCTTACCTGCTTTTTAGGGTCTCTCAAACAGATCGACGCAGGTGGAAGCCAGTTTGTCACCGGAATCGACAAGAATAATGTCATCTATTCCCTGTGCCGATCCTCAGCCATCCTTGTGGATGGCAGCTCGCCATTGCCGTGGGTTCACATTGAAGGAAATCTGAAATACTACAGCTGTGGGCCTCTGGGATGCTGGGCAGTTAGCCCAACTGATACTATCTACTACCGGGACGATATTACCCCAAGGTTCTGTGCCGGATCCAGGTGGCAGCATGTCAGCGGTTCGCTTTCCATGATCGAAGTTGGGACAGACGGCTCTGTGTATGGAGTGAACGCCGCAGGACACATTTATCGTAGGTACGGAATTGATTAGGTGTTGAAAGAAGCGTTCCCTTCATAAACCGGGGACTCTTGAACCAAAGCTGAGATTCTAATGCCAGTCTCAGGGCCAAACTAGACGTGCCATCAGCAGCCTTATCTCTTTAAATGGGCCAAAAGCGTGACCTGACCTCCTCCTCCTCACTGCAGCTAAACAGGTCTGCGTCGGGTCAGTGCCGAGATGGGCCCAGGAGCCCCACAGATGCCACTTGTGGCTCCATGATAGGAGCAAGGTGCCACAGAAATATAATTAATGATAGCCTTCCCAGATACAAAGGGGGACAAAGCGCCTATACCTTTAACCATTGGAATTTGGACAGGTTTTAACTGCAAGCCACAGTCCTGATCTGGAGTCTCCCTAAACACGATTCCTGCTACCGGTCCTAGAATGGATTTTGATGTCCAGTCATTGTTGGTGACCGTATTATTCTCATGGAACTTGTGACTCTAGCATGTTCTTTTTATTACATTCTGCACTCACATGTCTTCTATATACGCCACAACGCCACTTCTATATAAAACACAGGGAGACTGGCCAGTAGGGAGTCTCACCTGGTTCAACTTTCTTGCAGGGGAGGAATCACTGCTTGTAACCTCGTTGGAACCCACTGGGACAAGATAAGCATGACCGGAAAGATCACACATGTGACCTATGACCTGGACATCCTATGGGCTTTGTCTTCGGACGGAAAGATTCAGAAATGCAGAGTTTCAACCAGTATTTAATAGCCCTTGTTTGATGATCAGTGACCTTCTACTCTGGCATTGTCAACTGTGTCAAACAAGAAAATAAAAAGTGATCCATTCATTGAAATGAATGCTTTCTCTGTTTTGTTTTATTGTTTTGTTTGGTAGTATATTAATAAAATTATATATATATATATATATATATATATATATATATATATATATATATATATATATATATATATATATATATATATATATATATATATATATATATATATATATATATATATATATATATATATATATAAGGCTTAGTTAGATATAAGTAGAAAAATATATAATAGTATATAAGTAGGATTTACTGTAGGAGATATATATACATATACATATACATATATATACCGTATTGGTCTAAGTATAAGACTCACTTTTTTCTCCTAATTTACGTTTTTAAACTAGGGGTGCGTCTTATAATCAGGCTGTTGCAATTTAATGCCAGTGATTTAATTAAATTTTTTTAATAACACCAAACTTTAAGGGTGTGTCTTATAATCAGGTGCGTTTTATACTCGGGACAATACGGTATATATGAATGCTTTCTCTCCTTCTCATTCTCTCTTTTATTTATTTTATTTATTTATTTACAATATTTTTACCCCGCCTTTCTCCCCGAAGGGACCCAAGGCGTCTTACAACAAAAAATACAAATACAAAAAACAATCACTTTTTTTAAAAAAAACCCAATAAAAACAATATCTAAAAAACGATAAAAGAGACCACTATTACAATTAAAAGCAAGAACATAAGAGTAGCAGGCACCTCCACCTGTACCAGCACGATTACTTGCTGTGCCTTTGTGCATGTCAGCTCTAGGGACTGGGGGTCAATCTTGGGGGTCAGGAGAGCAGGGCAGCTGGCTGTCAGCCCAGAGGGCTCAGATGGGGCATGTTCTGGAGCGGGCAATGCTGAGGTCCAGGAGAAACAGGTCAGGGGATGTGGGGCCCGATCCAGGGATCAGTTGGGCAAGAAGTGGCCTTCCCAGGCAGCAACAGCCGAGTAGAAGGACTCGAACCAGGCGTGAAACCAAGTCAGCCAGGGGTTGTGATTTGTATTAGCAGTCAGGCAGTGGGTCTTTGGTCTTTCCCAAATCTGCCACCCACCCCTTTTATGGAATCACCACTGGTCCTAGGATTGAAAGATAGGAAACATCTCTATCTTCACACTATTAATAATGTTCAGTCTCAACCATGCCCGCCCTCCCTTCATTACCTTTTGCTCCAACTAAAACACCCCAGGCAGTGTGGCCTTTCCTTGAAGGAAGGTACTGCCTCCTTCAGATAATTTTGCACCTTTCCCAGATCTACAATATCCTTCTTGAGAAGTGGCAACCAAGCCTCACCCCATCTCAGATTATGATGTAGATCTATTATTATTATTATTATTATTATCACTAGCGTCGACGGGGGGAAGCGGGGGGGGCGGGCCGCCGGGGGGGCGTCGCGCGTATAGGGGTGACGCGCGATGCCCCTCACTTACATTTTTGCGGTGGAGGTGGGCCCGCCCGCCCTCCCCTGAGTCCGTTTGGCTCCAAAATGAGCCAAAAACGGAGCGGGGAGGGCGCTCCGCTCCTGCGCGTGACGTCACGCGCGGGGGCGGAGCCTCCCCCTTAAGGGTGACGCGCGCCCCCGCTCAGGGGTGTCGCGCGTCGTCGCGACGCCCCTGATTATTATTATTATTATTATCTTTATTCTGCTTCAGCAACCACTTGATATCAATCCTCACCTCATCATAACTGATGAGGAAGCAAACAAAAATTGGTAGGCCAATGTACAGGAAGCCAGAGGCTGCCTGGGGCTTGGAGCCTAGTAGTTACGGCTGAACACACTTTCTGCTTCCTTTTACTGAGTCACTGCCACGTTGCAAAGCTAGCAAGCTCCCTCCTGAGAAAGGTCATCTATGCCCCTCAGTTTGGTTTTGTCGGGTGTGGACGCAAAGGTCTTGCCCTGGAAACACACCCTACAGAACGAAACTGAGGGCCATAGATGACCTTTCTCAGGAGAGATACAGTATCTGTTAGATCAGGGGTTCTCAACCCCTTCCTGGGCCAAGTACCACCTCCTGCGCCACTCTCCTGCTGTGTACCACCGGAAGTGACTGGCAATGACATCATCGCCAGTTACTTCTGGGTTTTCAGATTTTTGGAGGCCAGAAAATGCAGATAGGAGGCTCTGGGCAGGTGGGAGGGCCCTTCTCAGCATTCCCGAGAGGTTCAGCCAAAGGCAGGAGTCTCTCAGGAGCGAAAACGCACCACCAAAAGCACTGCGTCAGAGCAGGATTCTGGCGGTTCAGCAGTCCAAGTACCACCAGCAGTCGGCCAAAGTACCATTGGTGGTACTAGTCACACTGGTTGAGAAACCCTGTGTTAGATAACAACAGTCAGTTCCTTTTCAACATTTCTGACTTGCTCTTTCTCCAGGCATCCCAGTTGAGAATCTAGGCTCCCCTGCCATTCTCCCAGACGGGCTCAGTGTAGAGAGACTGGATAGCCAGCTGACCTCCAACTTTGGGGGGAATTCATCGAATCACAGAATCTTAGAGTTGGAAGGGATCTTGGAGGTCATTTCATAGCCCTCCTCTGAACCTGCTCCAGCCTATCAATGTCCTACTTAAAATATGGTGCCCAGAACTGGACATAGAATTCCAAGTGAGTCTGACTAGTGCAGAATAGAGTAGACTTAGGACAGCTCATGGACTCATGGACTTAGGACTCGCTCAACACCTCTGTTAATGGAGCCCAGCACTGTAGCAAGTTTTTTTTTGAGGGGGGGGGGATTTGCAGCCACATCACAATGCTGGCTCATGTTCAGCTTGTGGCTTATACACCTAGACCTCTTTTACACATGTTGCTGCCAAGCCAGGTTCCCCCCCCCCCATCCTGTACTTGTGCCTTTTAATTTTTAATTTTTAATTTTTTTGTCCTTCCTTTGTTGGAATCTAGATATGCTGTCCATAGCATCCCCACTATCTACCAGATGATTCACTCTATCAAAGAAGGAAATGAGATTCATCTGGCACGACTTGTTCTTGATAAACGTGTGCTGGCTCCTCGAAATCAGCCCATCATTTTGAAAATGCTTACACACATTCAACTGAACCTGTTTCTGAGAATTGATGGCAGACTGACTGGTCTGCAGTTTCCTGGATCTTCCTTTTCCAAAGATCCTCGTCTCCAGCTCTCAGGCATCTCCCCCCACCCTTCTCCAGCAGCTCCAAATGATACAAACAGACCCTGAGATCACATCCACAAGCTCCTTCGGTATTCTGTGTCCAGTTCACTTAGTCCTGGGGACGTATGTTCATTTAAAGTACCTCGGTATTCCTTTACTATCTCTTTCCATATCTTGCGTTGTGATGCCCCTGGTTACTTATAATGCAACTACAGGTGGGCCCCCATATCCGCTGGGGATATGTTCCAGGCCCCTCCGTGGATACTTGAAACCGTGGATAAGAGCAAACACCCCCTCCATGGTTTCCTGAGGGCCCCCCCACCCTGCCTCCCCTGCAGGCAGGCATGCTTGCCCCCCCTAGCTCTTATTTTTCTTTCAGCAAGCTTTGTTTCTTCCTTAAGACAAACAGAGAAGCAGCCTCCATTGCAGGCAAGTAGAACGAGACTAAGTCCTAGAGAGGCTCTGCAAGGTTTAGTCTCGTTCTACTTGCCTGTAATAAGCAGCCGGAGGCTGCTTCTCCTGTTTCTTTAAGAAACGAAGCTTACCGGGAAAAAAGTAAATGCCTGGGGGCATCCCCACGATCCGTGGATAACTGAAACCGTGGATAGCGAATCAGTTGATATGGGGGCCCACCTGTATTAGATTCGATAAACATATTCAGACTTTCACGGCTGGCATCCATATTAAAACAATTGAAGGTTTTCGGGCTGAAAAGCCGTGGTCCAACTATTAGGTTCGTCTTGTAAGAGAAGACAGATGCAAAATAAGAATCGAGTGGCTCTGTCTTCTATCTGTCATATGTTCCCTCTTCTCCATCTTCATGCAGCAGACCTCCCCCTTTCTTGACCTTCCTCTTCTTTTGGATATAACCAAAAAAATTCCCTTTTTGTTGTGTTTTAGAATCCCTTGCCAGCCCCCGCTTATTCTGAGCTTTGGCCTTCCTTGACATCATCTCCGCAGGGGTGGACTGTATTTGTGTACTGCTCCTTTATTAGTTTTTATGTCTTCAGTACTTGTCTTTATATTTGGTTCTGTGTTTTGTCTCCTGCCCCCTTTGTATTTAGTTTTAAAGTCATCCCGATGTATTTAGGGTTTTAAAGCCCTCCTTTGGCAATGTTCTTGCCAGATACAGCCCTCCCCATCCTCATAAGGTGCAGCCCAGCTCTTGCCAGGAGTCTTTCATAGCATAGGCCAGTGGTTCCCAAACTGGGAGACGCAGCCAGGGGAGCCGCGGATACCAGCCACGGGAGCCGTGGACTGTCACAGAATACTCTTGGAAAACAGTGTAATGCCAATTGGCAGGCATCAACATAATGTAATGGGGAGCCACAGTCAATAGTCGCCAATGGTCAAGGGAACCGCAGGTCAAAATTTTTGGGGAAACACTGGCATAGTCCGTGGTCCAAGAAACCAAAGCATACCTGGTGACATCATCTTTGTTGTCTGCTGAAACCAGGATCCTGCTTTCCTTTGCTGTGCCTTGACTGGGGTGGGCAGAGAGAGCATCGCCTGAGCTAGATTCCTCCAAGGATCTGGCTTCTTCCACAACAGGGGCCTCCAAGCCAGTAGCCTCACCAGCAAAAGCAATAACCGGGTGAGAAATGACAGAGAAAGAACAGACTGCCAGGCTCGGGGCCATAGGACGACACCTTTAAGGCTCTCCAGAGAGGGGGAGCCTGGCCCAAGACAGGAGCCTCTGCTAAATAAAAAATACCTTGACCGAGGAGGAGAAAGTTGCCAACTCACCAGCCAGGATGGTGTAGTGGTTTGGGAGTTGGACTTAGACCTGGAAGATCCAGGTTCAAATCCCCGCTCAGCCACGAAGCTTCCTGGGTGACCTGGAGCCAGTCACTATCTCTCAGCCCCACCTACCTCACAGGGTTGTTGTGAGGACAAAAACGAGGGTAGGAAATATGTACACCACTCTGAGCTCCTTGGAGGAAGGGTGGTATAAAAATGTGAAAAATAAATAAACTCGGAACTGTCCGTGGTCCTGCTGAAAATCCCCCCTTCCCTCAAGCAGCAGTTTCGGTCGTGTACAAAACTAGATGAAAGGGACGTGTTAATGCCCCTTACTGCATGCCACCGTTTTGGACTGGACAAGGAGGAGCCCCTATGACTGCCTGTTTCTTTTATATAAATGGACCACTTCTGATCCACGTCCTGGCTAAACCCATCTGTCAAACATCACAACCAGGTTTGCCTGTTCATCATATAAAAGCTCTCTCCTCAAAGTCAGGAAGCAGCAGGACAGGCTAAGCCAGACAAGAGCTGGACCATTTGGCATCCTTCTCCAAATGAAGTTGATCGCCCAGCTCTCTCTCTCCACACCATGAATCATTTTATGTCTCGATCATGCCTCCCTTCGTTGCCTTTCCCAGGCTAAAAAGCCCTCAACTGTGTCGTTTTGCTTGCCCTCTTTTGCACCTCTCCATTATCTTTCTTGAAGTGTGGGGACACAGTCTTCCAAGCCTCCTCCCAGGTCAGATTATCATCTAGGAGATGATTTGGCTGTTTATTCTGCTTCCATCATCACTTCACATCAATCCCCACCTCATCATAACTGAGGAGGCAAAAGAAAAAGAGGTGGGAAGAGGAAAAGGACCTTGCAAATAAATTCCACCTGCCTGCGTGTCCTTCTTCCAAGAAACAACGGCATCCATCCTTGGCTGTGCATTTCTTGGGGAAGAGCTCGTCGTTCGTGGCCAAAACAGAGTTCTGAAGGCATCGCCTGAGGACAATGATGGGGCTCCGTGAGTGCCTGTTGCTGCTGCCGGTGGTGCTCTGCCTGCAAGGAATCTGCTCAGGTACTTGGGAATGGGGGCTTCGTATCCAAACACTGTGCAGGCTCTCTGGGCACAACACCATTGAGGGTGTGGAAGAGAAGGGTAGAGATACACTGATGGATTACTGACAGTGCACTGCAAGCATTTGACCCGCAGAGGTTCCTGCTTTGGGGGGGATTTCCGATGGCAGGCGAGTAGGACATAGCTCAGAGGAGGAGCAGCTGCTTGGCATGCAGAACACTCCAAATTGAATCCCCGGAAGCATTTCCAGTGCAGGGAAATAGCAAATTTCCCATCTCTCACCAGGGAGAGTTGCTGCCATGGAGTGCGATAATCCTGAGTTAGACGGGTTAATGGTCTGACTCAGTCTGGCAACTTCCAAGATTTCATTACCTGGGAGGCCCCAATGAAAATGCTCCCCCCCCTCCTGCCCTGAAATGCAACCCCTTCAGTTGGCCTCATGGATGGGCTGACCCTGCTTTAGTGTTTCACGGGGGGGGGGGGGCTCTAGTCCTCCTCAGTCCCCTTTTGGTATTCTTCTACTTGCAGATGGGTCCATACTTGTGACAAGTCCCCTCCTTTTTTTCTTCCAGCTCTCAAGTGCAGTGTGATTCCAGGAAGATTAGCGGTGATCGACGCTGGCAACGGACAGGTCTTTGGCGTGACCAGCGCAGGCCAGATTTATACCTTGTATGGACGCTCATGGGTCCGGGTGCCAGGTGCCTTAACCGACATTACAACAGGTCCTGCTGGAGTCTGGGGTGTGACCCGATACAGCACCGTCTACAAAATGGTGGGAGGTACCTGGACTCGGACGACAGGTATTGAAATGTGTGTGCATGTGTACAAGGGAGAGATGGATCCGTAAAAGGAATGTGCATCTTTGGGCAGCATTTCACCTTCACCTGCTACATTTTATTGCTTTAATGCTGGGATGTTGGTATATGTCTGTAAGATGAATTTTCATTGTTTTGTTCTCATTGCATTAGAGTTAATTTTACACACCACACACACACACACACACACACACACACACACACACACACACACACACACACAAACACACAAACCTGCAGCTCTAAGTCGGCTTCAAGTCAGGTGGTCTGTAGATTTTCCTGTTTTGGGGCTGTTTTACAGGGTTGCTCAAAGAGATCGACGCGGGCGGGAGCCAGATGGTCGCTGGAGTCACCCGCAACGGTGATATATATTGCCTGTCTAGATCAGCAGCAGTCTTCGCAGATGGCCGCTCCCCATTGCCTTGGGTCCACATTGCAGGAAAACTGAAAATATACAGCTGTGGGCCTCTGGGATGCTGGGGGGTTAACTCGCAAGGTAATATCTACTACCGGCATGGTGTCACCCCAGAGTGTTGCGGCGGAACCAGGTGGCAGCGTGTCAGCGGTTCGCTTTCCATGATCGAGGTCGGGTCAGACGGCTCTGTGTATGGCGTGAACACCACTGGCCGCATTTATCGCAGGTATGGAATCAATTCAGCCCCTGTTGAAAGAAGCACTCCTTTCATATACCAGAGACACTTGAACCAAAGCTGAGATTCAAATGCCAGACTCAGGGTCAAACGAGACATGACATTGGCAGCCCCGTCTCTTAAATGGGCCAAAAACACGACCTGAACTATGCCCTTGTTACAGTCTCCCCACTGCAACTGGGTCCAATCAGTGCAGAGATGCCAGGTCATTGGTGATCGTCTTATTCTCATGGAACTGGCAACACCAGCAGTTTCTTTTTATTCCAGCCTGTGCTCCTTACGTCTTCCAACAGGAGTACAAAAATGCCACCTGTATATAAAGAGCAGGAAGACTGGTTTGCAAAGAGTCATCTGCTTCACTTTTCTTGCAGGGACGGAATCACGGCTCGTAATCCCGTTGGAACCCGTTGGGTGCGGATAAACACCAACGGTATGGGAAATAAGATCAAGCTCGTGACCTATGACCTGAACATCCTGTGGGCGTTGACTTCGACAGGAAAGATCCTGAAGTGCAGAACTGAAAACCCCATTCCTCGTTTCTGCTGTAAATGACTGGTCACCTTTTGCTCGCCTTAACAGATTCAACCATGTCATAAAAGAAAATTAAAAGTGATCTATGCATTGCAAATGCTGTCTCTCGTTCTCTCTTTTTGCTTGCCTTTCCGCATATCAGCTCTCAGGGTTGTACATCCATGTGTCTTGCAGAGACGCTGGCGCCTGACTGCAGGGACCCCTGGTTTGAGCTCTCTTATGGCCTCTCACACCACACCCAGCTCCCCTCCCCACCTTCAGACGATTCTCGTAGCAGGGGAGGGTCTCCACAAAAAGATTGTGGGGGGAATGAGGGTTTGTACCAGGGGTTGGCCTGAATTATATCTAATCCTGCCTTTCTCTCTTACAAAAGAAACCCGTATTCTTTTAGTCCCTTGAAGGAGAGCTATTTGGCTCAAAACATGTTAGGACAGCAGTTGATTTTCTTTTCATTTAAAGACCTCCTGCACCTATTGGAGCTGTTTTGTAATTTGGCTTGTAGTAGGCGGGTGGCGCAGTGGGTTAAACAGCTGAACCATGAGCTGTCGATCGAAAGGTCAGCAGTTCGAATCCACGACGGGGTGAGCTCTCGTTGCTTGGCCAGCTCCTGCCAACCTAGCAGTTCCAAAGCATGTTAATGCGAGTAGATAAATAGGTACCGCTTGCGGGAAGGTAAACAGCGCTCCGTGTTCCAGCCGCATGCTACGCGCTGCAGCAAGGAGAGTCATGCCGGCCACATGACCACGGAGGCATCTTCGGACAACGCTGGCTCTTCGGCTTTGAAATGGGGATGAGCACCACACCCTAGAGTCGGACACGACTGGACTTAATTGTCAGGGGTCACCTTTACCACCTTTACCTAGGAACACATAAGGCTGCTTTATACTGAGTCAGACCACAGATCCGGCCAGCTCAGTTCTGTCAACACTGACGGGCAGCAGCTCTCTAGGCTTTCAGAGAGGTGTCTTTCCTAGCTCCACCTGGAAATTATGCCAGAGGTTGAACCTGGGAGCCAAAGCCCCTTCCCCAAGACTTTCTGTGGAGAATAGAAAAACTATACAGGTGCCTTTCGTTTACACAGGGGTTACATTTTTGAAAAGCAGCACATATCTCAAAAACACAAATCAAAGATATTTTTCTTAACTGCGATGCACTGCGTTTGACCACATTATTCCAAAAATTTGTGAGCGTAAATTAGGTGTTGGTATTAAACAAGCACGTTCTAGAAACGTCTAAATCAAAGACATGTAAAATGAGAGGCACCTGTCACTCCCGCTCTGACTATGAAAAATGGCACAGAAACAATCCAATAAAATAGCAGTTAGCCCCTGCTAACTGGGCAAAAGGCACTTTTTCAATTGGTGCTCCTCTTATATTTAGCAGGGGGAGGGTAACTGCCCCCCCCTTTCACCCCAGCACAGTCTCTTTTCTGGTGGCTGTTTGCTGGTGGTGTTCTGCATCTTTTTTAGATTGTGAGCCCTTTTGGGACAGGGAGCCATTGAATCATTTGATTTTGTCTGTAAACCGCTTTGTGAACTTTTTGGTTGGAAAGCGGTATATAAATACTGTTGTTATAATAATAATAATAATAATAATAATAATAATAATAATAATAATAATAAAAGTTACTGGTGTTGCCTGAGTGCTGCAAAGGCCTTGCTGGAGCTTTAATCCCCTTTTTCGACTGAGATCAACTGGCAGGAACATCTCAAGGAGAAAGTGTCTTTTCCCCAAGGTCAACTCAACTGAAAGGGAGCCAAAAATCCACTGTCCTAAGGGGTTTTCTCTGGCTGCTGCAATCGGACTTGCTTCGGGACCGGTTGTTTCCGCCCTGATTCGCTGGACCGCAATGATTCTATCAGGAGGCGGCTGACGGTGCGCTTCTTGGTGGCCCGCTCCTCGATCTGCTCCTTCATCCTCTGGTACCTGCTATACTCCTTTTTCCACCGGTTCATTTTCTTCTGCTGGTCATGCAGAAACTTCTTCTGCATTTGGTCGCACAAATTGCCCACTTTCCGTTTGCTGTCTTCGATGTACCTGAGCTGTAAAAAAAAAAAACGGTGATTACAACAAGCCCTTGATAGGGAGGCGGGGTGGTGTGTGTATGTGGTGGTGGTGGGGAGTCTGTTCATGCCAAAAAGTCTGTTAAATCTGGACCTCCTTTCCCCTTCCATGAGTTTGCTAAACCTCTACCTTGGAAAGCTCTCTCGGCAACAGAGGGAGCGTCGGAAGGGGCTTGGGGGCCGTCTGACTGTTGGCACTGATGCTTTCCGCTCCATGGGCAACCAGAGTGCTCAGGAAGTCTCTATTCCTACCAGCAAAATGCCAGCACCAGCCCGAAAGGTAAGTAAGCCTGCCCTCAAGCCCCTTGCAACACCTGCTTTCGAGAGCTCCATTAGTCTTGCCAAGGGAGCTCTCCGTGCAGAGGTTTCACAGACCTCTGTGGACATCGGAAAGGGGACAGAGTTCATTACTGTATCTCCAAAGTCTGTTATATAGAGGTATGTTAAATTGAGGGTGTTTTGGTTTGTTTTTGAAATATTGACATATTGCCACCCGTGTGCATGGAGCATGACATAAAGCAGTGGTTCCTAAACTGGGAAGCGCAGCTCCCAGGGGAGCCGCGGAAACCAGCCAGGGGAGCCGCGGAGTGCCACGGAATCCTCTCGGAAAACAGTGCAATGCCAATTGGCAGGCATCAACATAACGTATTGGAGAGCCCCGGTCAATGGTCGCCAATGGTCAAGGGAGCCGCAGGTGGAAAACGTTTGGGAAACACTGACATAAACTGGAAAAACAGCATCCCTGCCCCCAAAGTGCTTACAATCAATATACTAACACAAGGGAGAAACTAATCAGACAGGAAAGAGTAGGACCTGGGAATTACAATATTCAAACCATTTATTTACAATATTTATTTATTTTATTTTTATTTAGAATATTTTTACCCCGCCTTTCTCCCCCAAAGGGACCCAAGGCGGCTTACAACAAAAAAAGAAAATACAGTACAAAAAGTACAATACAAAAATAGTCACATTTTAAAACAGTAAGAAACAGTTAACGAAAAGTAATAAAAATCGATTAAAAAAGATCATTAGTACAATTAAAACAAGAGCATAAAAACAGCTCTTGAAATGACATTTCATTTACTTAGTTACCTATGTAAACTGCTTTGTGAACTCCTTTTTTAAAGCAGTATATCAATAATAATAATAATAATAATAATAATAATAATAATAATAATAATAATAATATAGCCAAAGAGGCCACCAGGGCATTTGAGGCTTTTGCAGTGCTGGGCCAACCATGAGGCTGGCTGACTGAGGCAGTCACTGCAAGCAGTGGATCCGGGCAAGGGGGGGGGGACGACGGACGGGACCTATATGCTGCCTATACAATCAAGCTGGCCCTGTCCCTCTATGAGGTTGCCACAGGCACTCATGCGACCTCGCCAGCCAGAACGACAAACACAGATGCGGATCCCACAGTACGTGACACAGCAAGGATTGGTCTCCAGAGCAGGGGTGGCAGAACCTGGAACACTGCCTGAGGCTGTCTCGGGTCCATCCGCCGCCTCTGCATTTCAGAAACCCCCAAAGCCCTGACCGTGCTCCTTGCGCACAACCATGAAACCTGGGGAAGTGTGGGTTTCCTGGTTTCGTTCACTGTAAATGGAACTGGAAGTCCAGGTTTCATGGCAGCGTGCAAGGAGGGGAATGATCCGCGGCATGAAAGGAGGGGGAATGATCCGCGGCATACAAGGAGGGGAATGATCCGCGGCATACAAGGAGGGGAATGATCCGCGGCATGCAAGGAGGGGAATGATCCGCGGCATGCAAGGAGGGGAATGATCCGCGGCATACAAGGAGGGGAATGATCCGCGGCATGCAAGGAGGGGGAATGATCCGCGGCATGCAAGGAGGGGGAATGATCCGCGGCTCACATAGGCAGCAATTTGGAGGGAGGTGGTGACAGCAAGAGGCTCGGAGCGAAAGGCCTCCCAAATCCGCTGCCCCCTCAGACCCCTCCCAATCTGCCACCGACGCAACCCACCTCAAGGGGCTGTGTGGATGGGCCGGCACTGCCAAGGAGGAGGTCCGAGTGCGAGCCTTACCTTAATGTCCTGCACCCGCTGCACACTGGTGTTGTCACGGATGATCACGTTTGAAAGGTGACTCTTGGGTAAAAACCTCCTCAGGGCAGATTCGTTGCCACCGAACAAACTGAACGGGAGCAAGTAGACTGGTTGTGTTACGGTGACCAGAACCTCCTTCCGCAATCAGAAGGGGCCTCTTTTCAAAAGCTGACCCACCTGTTGCCCCACTTCTACCTGCCTCTGCCCCTCTCCCTCTCCCCCCCCTCCCCGGATTGGAAAAGGGAGAGGAGAATGGAGTGGAACAGGAAGTGCGGAGGAGAGTGGCAGGTAAAAGCATTGCCAGGAAACAGCATTCAGTGAGGGGGCATCTCTCTTATCTGACCTGCCATTCTGCCCCCAGCCCTACCATTGGGCGGAGCAGCATACCTGGGGTCAGAACCACACACCCCCACCCTCAGGGAGGGTTTTTCCTGGCGTTGACGCAGGACAACAGCCTGACAAGCAGCAATTTAGCTGGTGAAGCTTTTCCTGACAAGGAAATAAGAGGGGGGGCAAGGCTTCACCTGTTGAATTTCTGCAGGTCCAGCTGCTGCTAAAGGACAGGAGCAAGGTTAGTACAAAGATGGAGACCCTGTGGATGTCAAATTCCACAGCAGTGTCTCTGGGGGCGCAGTCAAGCATTCTATTCAAAAAGGAAAAGCACTCTGTATGTGCTCAGGGACACTTTTTAAAATGCAAACACCTTCCTTCTTGAGGGAAAGGAACTGCACAAATGCTCAGACGCACCCAGCCCAAAGTCCCAGAATGTGTATGGATGGCAAAGCTAGATGCAGTTCACTTCTGACAGCATTATGCTTGCCATGATGATGAGAAAGTGGCCAATGGTCTTGTCTTGATCCATCCTCTTCCTCAAACTTGCACAAAGACTGGTGTCTCCTCTCCTACACACCCTTGCTGGTGCTCCAGTCTACTGGCTGAGCTACAAATGAGGAAACCGGAGGGGTGGAGTTTGTCGATTTCATTCATTCCCAGTTCCTTAACCCCCCTCCCCACATAATTCAAGCACTGAATGTGTCCAGCAATGGAGGGGGGGGGATGAAATATTTGTCGCCTGCTATGGGGCATATAGGCCAGCGGGTGGCGCAGTGGGTTAAACCGCTGAACCATAAGCTGTCGATCGAGATCGAAAGGTCGGCAGTTCGATTCCCGCGACGGGGCGAGCTCTCGTTGCTTGGCCAGCTCCTGCCAACCTAGCAGTTCCAAAGCATGTTCAAGCGAGTAGATAAATAGGTACCGCTTGCGGGAAGGTAAACAGCGCTCCGTGTTCCAGCCGCATGCTATGCGCTGCGGCAAGGAGAGTCATGCCGGCCACATGACCACGGAGGCGTCTTCGGACAACTCTGGCTCTTTGGCTTTGAAATGGGGATGAGCACCACACCCTAGAGTCGGACACGACTGGACTTAATTGTCAAGGGTCACCTTTAAGGTAAAGGTATCCCTTGACAATTAAGTCCAGTCGTGTCCGACTCTAGGGAGCGGTGCTCATCTCTGTTTCAAAGCCGAAGAGCCAGCGCTGTCCGAAGACGTTTCCATTACCTTTAAGCCTGATTCACATATGACAGCGTTGTCCCTGCTGTGCGCTTAACGGACCCGCTCTGCCCTGTATTTACATATTCATGATGTAAAAGGACACCATTACGGGGCACCAACGCTAGAATCGCTGGAGATGGCTCGGTTCAACTTTGGCAAAGCGTGTCTCGTGGAGCTTGTGGGCGGGTTCAAAGCGCAACAACAGCCACCAATCGCGCGAGAGGGTTGCATGCCAATCACAAGTTGCTCCAATCACCGCGAATGTTACAAGTCCACTGCTCTTCAGAGAGGGAAACCCCTTGCAAGCAACAAGCAAAGCGGCGCTCCCCCTGCTCAAAGCGCCAGATCAGCGCGTACGGCGGAGGGGGACATCCGCAGTCATATGTGAATCCGGCTTTACCGTAAACATGCGTGGGGCTACACTGCACATCGTCCTCCAACATCGCCAGGCAGCAGCCATGCCTCCGCTAAAAACACTTCTTTAGCACCAGCCATTCAAACGTCTTGCCGGCCACATGACCACTGAGGCGTCTTCGGACAACGCTGGCTCTTCAGCTTTGAAATGGGGCCGTCTGCTCCCCTGGGGCGACTCCCCCCTTACCTGAAAAGCACCAGGACTTGGCTAACACGAGGTTGGAAGAAAGTGATGAGCGGACGAGGGATGATCTCCTGCTTCCCCGCTTCCTTCGACCCCGCCATCATCGCACAGCCGCCTGAGAGCCGAGCCGAGGGAGGGGGAGGAGAGGGGCGGGTCACAATGGGTCCGGGATCCAGGGTTGCCCCGGAAACTACCTCCGTGCTCGCGAGCTCCGGCTTCTGCCTTCTTGCCGCGGAGGCTGAGAGAAGAGGAGAAGGAGCGCAGTAGGAGGTGTCGGGGGTGGAGAGGGGGTAAGAAGGAGATTCCCCCCCCCGTTGGGAGGAGCTACATTGGGGCGGGAGGAGGTGGGGGGAAGCACGCGCATTTCCACCCTCCTGAGAAGGGAAACGTCATCAGCCAGGAGAGCCTAATGGAGCCTCCCTGTACAGATCCAGTATACCCCGAATAGGCAGCAAATGGGACGGTGGAGAGGACGAGGCGTGCAAACAACAGGAGAGGGCTGGTACCTGGTATTTGTTCCGCCACTGTGCACAGCGCTTGGTAGAGAACGAGTGGACAGGCAGGCGCCGCGCTGTCCACTCACTTTTGGGAAGCTCCGTCGGGTCTGGGTGTGTTGCAAGCCCACCCAGCGAGGACGGCTGGCACTGGCAGCAGCCGCCCAAGAGACTCTCCTGCACAACAACGTCTCCTCCTCCGTCCTCCTCCTCATCACAGTCGGTCCACAGGATCTGGGGTCTTCAGCTCTCGCTGCTCCCCTGACTGCCCCTACAGCCCATGGAGAGCATCGCTGCCATCCTAGACACACTTTCCTGGGAGTAAGCCCCATGGAATACAGTGGGATTTATTTCAGAGTAGACACGCAGAGAGGAGTGCACTGCAAGACTAGTGTGGACTCTCCCTGCAAAGTCAGGAGCAAGGATATTGGCACCAAGCTGATCCGGATGAAATGGCATCCTTCTTTTGCAGGGGACCTCGAATGAACTTCTGATTGGGGGGAAAAAAACACTGAACTCAGAGACATGCAAAGTGGCTGTGGAGACCTACCTAGAAAGGTACAATTCCGACCTCTGGGCCAGACCACGACATCCTGGCACTAGAGGCAGCGTGCCAAATCCTGCCCCCCCCTTACCTGCTGATGCACCAGCCTCCGCTCCTCCCACGTTCCCAACGTTTTCGCTCAGCCCTCTCCTCCCCTTCACAGATCCTAGGCTCTTCCTTTTCCAATCCAGGGCATGGAAGGAGAAGCAGTGGAGGCTAGTAGGCAGACCCAGTTTGGCTGCCTAAGTGAAATCTGCTGCCTGAGGCAACCCCTTCAGTTGGCTTCATGGATGAGCCGGCCCTGCATGTGCCCTGGCCTACTGGGTGGTGGTGGAAAGCAGCAAACTTTTGCTGACTCTATAGAAGGCAGTTTCATGTTCTCCGATTTATTATCATCATCATCATGCCGGCCGCTTTTCAACCAAAAGTTCACAAAGCGGTTTACAGACAAAATCACATGATTAAATGGCTCCCCTGTCCCAAAAGGGCTCACAATCAAAAAACAAAAAGATGCACATGGATTTTCCTAGGGATCCAGGGTATTGTTGAGGAGGAGCAGAACTCCAGGATTTCAGGACTGGCAACATCAGCAGCAGGAGGGCTCAACCTTTTTCAAAGGACCTCAGTGGAGAAGCAGCATCAGGCTCAAGAGGAGGCAATCTGAGAAATTTGCCTAGGGGCATATGTGGATGTCTAGGCAATCTTCTTTCCCAAGAGCTGCCCAAGAGACAGCTCATGTTACATTAAGTCTATACAGGTGGGCCCCCATATCCACTGATTCGCTATCCACGGTTTCAGTTATCCATGGATCGTGGGGACCCCCCCCCCCCAGGCTTTTACTTTTTTCCCAGTAAGCTTCGTTTCTTCCTTAAAGAAACAGGAGAAGCGGCCTCTGGCTGCTTATTGCAGGCAAGTAGAACGAGACTAAGTACTAGAGAGGCTCTGCAAGGTTAACAGAAACCTTGCAGAGCCTCTCTAGGACTTAGTCTCGTTCTACTTGCCTGCAATGGAGGCTGCTTCTCTGTTTATTTTAAGGACGAAACAAAGCTTGCTGAAAGAAAAATAAGAGCTGGGGGGGGGGGAGCATGCCTGCCTGCAGGGGAGGCAGGGTGGGGAGGCCCTCAGGAAACCATGGAGGGGGTGTTCACTCTTATCCACGGTTTCAAGTATCCACGGAGGGGCCTGGAACATATCCCCAGCGGATATGGGGGCCCACCTTTAATCTTTTTTATATTTATAGTGTTTTGGATATTTTTAGATTCAATTTTTCCTCCTTCTATTCATTTGTTTTTCAATGAATAGAAAAACCTTTCCGCCCACACCCAAAGGTTTGGGTGAAATAAGCTAGATCCTTATTAAAGAAGTTAAGAAGAGCAATAAGCAGTTAAGAAGAAGTTAAAAGAGGAATAAGCAGCAGGGGAAAAATGTTTTAATGAAGACATTTAAAGTTGATTTGTTGTTGTTGCATAGTCACCATGGTGCGCGTGCGAGTGAATAAATGAATGAACGAACCCAAGTGAGACTGCTTAGGAGAAGTTTGATTCAGGATCAAGCCTCCAGCTCTTCCATTTCTTCCCCTCCAGACATTATTTGAAGACCACAAGTAGAGTCTCTACGATGTCAACGAAAAGAGCTTCCTGAAGTGTTTTGCCTGAGCCTACAGCAGACACCAATGTGATCTGGTCAAGAGTGTATATAGGTGAGGTGCGTGCGTGCCCAGGGATCAAGGATATGACCAAGCAGCGCCATTGCGCCAGTTTTGGGGGTGGCCATGCTAGCAAGCAACATCTCTACAGGCATTGCAATACTTGCCATTTCCCAGGGCCATTCAGAGGAATTTGGCTCGTGGGCCCCCCTTTTTTGCTCCAGGGCCCCCTTTTTGGCCCATATTTCGCCAAAAAGCTCCATTAGATTACTTGCTAATTAGATTAGCAATTAGATTGCATGCTAATTCTGCTAAAGGAAATCAGCCACTCCTTTTCAAAACGGCTAAGAGCCCAACCCTATCCAACTTTCCAGTGCTAATGCAACTGTGCCAATGGGGTGTGGGCTGCATCCATCACAAAGGCCTCCTCAAGGTAAGGGAATGTTTGTTCCCTTACTCGTGGCTGCATTGCAGCTGCATCGGCGCTGCAAAGTTGGATAGGATTGGGCCCTAAGAGTAGGACATCCCCACCATCAACAGAAAGAGCGAGGACTTGGCCACATTCTTTCCAGCAAAACAGGACTATAATGTGAACAAATTCCGTTTGGAAAACTTCACAGATGCTGCTCATCATTTGATGGTAGGAGCCAGAGTCTGGGTTTGTTTTTCCATGTCTGTTAACAGCTTTTCTCCCATTTGTGTTTCCAAGCATTGCGAGAGACAATGATGCCCTCTGGTGTAGCTGATGTCTGAAGTTCGCCTTAATGACTACAGTCTTTGGAACCATCCCTATCCTGTTCAGGAACCCGCCTGTCTACGGCCTGTCTCGGATTACCAACAGTCTGTTCATCAGCAATGGAGAAGCTGCCAACAACAAGGTCTTGCTGTACGCCAACCAGATCACCACTGTTATCAATGCTTCCGTGGAGGTGGTCAGCACCTACTTCCCAGACATTTACTATATCCAGGTCCCCGTACTGGACTGCCCCATGTCCCGCCTTTACGATTTCTTCGATCCCGTAGCCGATAAGATCCACAATGTGGAACAAAAACGAGGCCGGACGCTGGTGCACTGCGCTGCCGGCGTCAGCCGATCAGCCACTTTCTGCATCGCCTTCCTGATGAAGTACCACTTCATGACCCTGGCAGCCGCGCATGCCTGGGTGAAATCGTGCCGGCCCATCATCCGGCCAAACAACGGCTTCTGGCAGCAGCTTATCGAGTACGAGTACAAACTCTTTGGCACCACGAGCGTCAAGATGATCCAGTCTCCGCAGGGAGAGATCCCCGATCTCTACGAAAATGAGGCTTCGTGACTCTCGCTGGTCCCACGGCCTCCAGCTGCAGCGGAAGTCCCCGAGAATGACAAGGAGTGGCTTTTCTGAGTGGTTGAAACTCTGTGCAGTGTGGCACTTGGCTGCCTTGTCAGGATAGGGGCTGGGGTTTGCTAATCAGCAGGGAATGCCGAGTGGGTTTTTCTTATGAATAAAACCCCCCGACAAAAATTAGAAAAATATAGGATTAGGTTTCTGCCGTAGCTGTAGCCGTCTCCAAGGCAAATTCTTTGGTGAAGATGGAAACCGTAGTCGTAGAAAACTCAAAATGGTCCTTGTGCATGTCAAAGCAGCAGTGTTGCAACAGGCAACCTGGCCAATTGGTGCAAAGGCACGACTGAATTGGGCAGGAGGCACTTAGGGATCTTATGAAGGCATTTTTACACAAGGGTGTCTATATGCATCTGGAGTCAAATGGTACACCTGTGGGCTAGAATTAACTTTAAAAAAACAAACATTCGACTACATGTATTCAGGTTTTCATACGCAGAACTAGTTCTAAAGGTCAAATCAGATCTGCAGACAGACACGATTATAGATTGCGGGGGGGGGGGGGAGTGGCGAGAGGGCAGCAGATTGGGAGTGTCCTTGACCCCGAGTCTGTGTCAAGCCTGCCACTGCCACCAGCTCCCTCCAGCCTGCCACAGGTGGAACCTGCACAGATCTGCTTTCTGCCCGCTAAAAGCAAGCAGAAAGTGGATCACCTGCCTCCTTATCCTGCTCCTTGCACAGGTTCTTCTGCACTTTCGTGTTTAGGCTTCCGGTTTGATTTACAGGGACTGCGTGCGTGAATGAAGAAGCTCCATCTCCACGGTCCCTTAGTTTAAATCGAATGTGCAAGTCCTAAACATCCGCCACTGAAGTCCTGCAGTTCCACGACCGAAACTGCATGAAGAACTCAGTAGGTGGCTGCTTTTTTTTTTTTTTAATTGCAGAGAGGCAGCGGAACAGAGGCAGCATTCTGGGCTGCCCCACTGCAAATGGATTCCAACTATAGTAAGGAGTGCTCCATATAAAGAATAGGCTTTATTAAGTACATTTTAAAATATCCCATAAAAATAAGCTTGTTCCGATGAACCAGAAAGATGCAGATCTTATTTCTTAGCAGTTTGGCACAGTCTTTCACAAAACATTCTCTCCCCCCCCTCCCCCAGGACGACTTTTTCAAGCACTGAATCCTCTCTTCCTTACGAGACCATTTGTGGCATTTGTTTCCGAGACACACAGCTGTGAAAGATTCAGGGCCGGCTCATCCATGAGGCCAACTGAGATGGTTGCCTCAGGCAGCAGCTTGGCAGAGGCGTTCGCACCTCTCTGCTTGCCCACCTACACTGCTGCTCCTCTTCCTACCCCCTTAATTCAAGAAGAGAAGAATGGAGTGGAAGTGGTGGGTTCAAGTGTCGTAGTCGCTCTTCCTTTTCCCATTTAGAGAGTGGGGGAAGCAGAAGCTGACAAACCACCAGGTTGGGGGGGGGGGTATTTGGCACACCAGGAGGTCTTTGGCTGATCCCAACACAGACAATCTCACCTTCCAAAGAAATAGATTGACTGCAATCGCTTCAAAAGTATGGGGAGCGGGGGGGGGGGGGAAGCAATCACGTCTCTCTTGGCAAAACGGAATCCACACAGTTCAGCCAGAAATTGGCACAGCTGGCGTGGTAACAGCTACCCTGGTGTAGAACAGGATCACCGTTTTCGGAACGCACCTGAACAAGCAAAAAAGAGACAGTTAGTATTGGGCCACTTACTTAGCAGGGCCAAGAGGAGAGTTGCATTTGCAGGTGTTTTGAATAATGCATTGGGCAAGGGGTTGGACTAGATTACCTCCAAGATCCCTTCCCAGTCTGCGACTCTTCCTCTGCTCCATTCCCCCCTCTTCCTTTTTGAATCCAAGGAGCAGGAGGAGGCGCTGCAGAGTAAGCAGTTGGGGGCAGAAGCAACAGACATTTTTCTGCTTTGTTTTTAGCTGCTCTGCTGACTTTATTATTATTTTTATTACTATTAGGAATATTTATATACCACTTCACAGAAAAAAAGCAATATCTAAATATTTTTTAAATCAAAACCAAAATAAGCTGACCTCTGGCTCCTGTTTCACCTCTGTCAGGCAAACCCTGCAGATTTGGTCTGGTGCAAGATTCGGATCAGACAAGCAAGAATCGCTTCTTACGGGTGGCTCCAAAAGCTGCGAGGAGTCCCACTGGCCGGGCCGACAAAGGGAGAAAGCCAAATTGGAAACTGTTCTTTTTCTTCTACCAGGTCAAAATAAGCAACAGCAGATACTTGTAAGGGAGAGGAGCTAGACCACCACCCCCATCCGAATACCCTCCTGCAAGAGCATTTGGCTGCAGATAGCAGCAAACAAGAGGAGCCATGCTCAGTAGAAGGGGACTTGACACACGTTTATATCTCAAGATTGCATTTCTGCAGTCACAGGTCAGGAAAGGGCACCCCCACCACCCCCATTTCAAAGAGCCCCCCAACTGTTCTGAGTCTAAGTAAAGGTAAAGGTATCTCTTGACAATTAAGTCCAGTCGTGTCCGACTCTAGGGAGCGGTGCTCATCTCCGTTTCAAAGTCGAGGAGCCAGCGCTGTCCAAAGACGTTTCCATGGTCATGTGGCCGGCATGACAACACCGAGGCGCATGGAACGCTGTTACCATCCCGCTGACGCGACACCTATTAATCTACTTGCAATTTCTTGCTTTTGAACTGCTAGGTTGGCAGGAGCCGTCGCACGGATTCGAACTGCCGACCTTTCAATCGACAGCTCATGGTTCAGTGGTTTAACACAACTTTCATCAGATCTGGAATCCATAATTTAAAAATGAATTTGACCAGCTGGGAAAGACCAGGAATCAAGAAGTCCTAAAAAGTCACCCTACCTTTCTGGATTCATTTTCCACTCGCCGGTAATCCGCCAGTCCGACTGCACAAGTGCATTCTGGCAGAACGTCGCCTGCTTCAATTACGCCCTCCATGCTATCCAATGCATATTTGCTCCAAGGTAAGCCCCATGGATTTCAATAGGACTTACTCCCAAGTGTGCAGCCTTAGCGTTTGCCTTCTCCCCAGATGCGCTCGGTATCAGGCATAAGTTCAACAGGGCAAAAGATACATGCCCTTGCCCAGGGATCATCAATCAGAATGTGGCCGCTCTGGGCACCCTCCTTTTCTCTTCACCCACCCATGTCTTTCCCCCAGGCCGACTATTTTTGCACACAGCTTGGCAGAGCCCCTTACCAGCGTGCGGAACATAGAGCGACCGAACACCAGAAAGGACAACAGGTTATTCCAGGTTAAGTCCACTTCACGTAGGCGACGCTGCAGGGCTTCGCTTCCTAGTTTCCGAACTTTTATCCCCTCTTCCAAGCGCTTGGACACCCGGTATACTTCAGACAACCCTGCAGAGGAGAAACGGAAAGGGGAGTTGTAACAATACCGGTGCGAGCACCAGTGCTGCATTGGGCACCCGTGGTTTCCCTGCCCACCTCTGATGGCACACTGGACATTACCACTGCCACCAGCACTGGGGGTCAGCCAAGCTGCGCCTTCTGATAGGCATCAGCCAGCACCCACTTGCCTGATCCCCGGGGCCACCCCGGAAAACGATTATTCTCATGCGTGACATGCTTCACACACGCACACAACAGGTGGGAGAAGATGCCCAAGGGAATGGCGTGCACTCACTGAACCCTTTCATTACAAATGCAATGCTCCCCTATGCCTCATTTAAAAAAAAAAATCTACCAAATTCCCTGTAAGTAGAAAACTAGCAGTTCAAGATAGGGCTGGGCTACAATCTGTCCCGCCCCCCCATGTGCTAATGGTTTTTTTAAATTATATTCATTGAAAAATGCACACGGATAAAAATACATATATTCTAACTATCACCATCGTAGAAAAACAAAACACAAGTTCATTCTTAAATATTACACACATACATTATTCCACATATTTTAAATTTCTGAGTATATGGTTGAAGATTATTATGCCGCTCCCGAGCAGTGTGAACATTTAGAGATAAGCTTATAATACGTCTAAGATCAAGGAACACAGGAAGCTAGCAGGTCATTGATCCACCTATCTCGGTACTATTATCCCCGACTGGCAGCTTTTGTCTCTCCAGAGTTTCAGTCCTGCCTGGAGATGCCAGGTGTTACATCTGGGCCTTCTTCATGCAAACAGGTATTGCACATGGAGCTACAGCCCCCAAGGAAAGAGATCATAACCTGTGAACATACAGTACAGGTGGGCCCCCATAGCCGCTGGGGATATGTTCCAGGCTCCTCCATGGATACTTGAAACCGTGGATAAGAGCAAACACCTCCTCATGGTTTCCTGAGAGCCCCCCCACCCTGCCTCCCCTGCAGGCAGGCACGCTTGCCCCCCCCCCAGCTCTTATTTTTCTTTCAGCAAGCTTTGTTTCTTCCTTAAAACAAACAGAGAAGCAGCCTCCATTACAGGCAAGTAGAACGAGACTAAGTCCTAGAGAGGCTCTGCAAGGTTTCTGTTAACCTTGCAGAGCCTCTCTAGTACTTAGTCTCGTTCTACTTGCCTGTAATAAGCAGCCAGAGGCTGCTTCTCCTGTTTCTTTAAGGAAGAAACAAAGCTTACTGGGGAAAAAGTAAAAGCCTGGGGAGGTCCCCACGATCCATGGATAACTGAAGCCGTGGATAGCGAATCAGTGGATATGGGGGCCCACCTGTACATAAATCAATGCCATACCCAAGATATACGCTGTCCCTGGAGCAGAAAGCAGGACCTCTCTGCACACGGAAGGATGGCTGATACCTGCAAGGATTTCATTGGCTTGACTGATCACCTGTAGAGGAGACAGGGAGAAGAACTTGGGGCTCGGTTTCAAACCATCCCAGCACACCGCAAGTACAGTAGCATAATTTCCTCTGTTCCCTACCTGCTCAGCTTGTCCTGAGCTCCCTCTCCCAGAAAGTCAGTCCCTGAAAACCTGAGCTTTGGGAGCAGACCAAAGATTATTATCATTCATGCAACACACAAACAACCAACATTTTTGTACAGGGTGCTGGCAGGGCGGCGGGGCCAGAGGAAGGGAAACGAACAAAGAGACTTGACCCAGATGCAGTGTAGCAAGAGGCTGCAATTCTCAGTCTCACCGGCAGAGGGGGGGAGGAGCCCAGGCACTGTGCTGAGAAAATAATCCTCCAGGCTGTTCTTTGCCCAAGAAATTAAAAACCAAGGAGCAGGTTAAGAGACTGGAGCAAACGGTATGCCTGAGGGTCGGGTATCTGGCCCAGGTACTGGAGTTAAATTATCAGGAGGCTGGAGGACCCAAACATCGCCCAAGGCAATGTGCCAAATGCTGGCTCCCCCCCCCTTCCCTGGTGATGTGCTAGCCTCTGCTCTTCCCAGTCTCTGGGTTGGGAAAGAAAGTGGGGGATGGAGCAGGAGAGGAAGTGCGGAGGAGAGGGCGGTGCTCCAGCCTAGTGCTTTTCAAAGTCTCTGCTGTGGCGGAGGGATCGGTCATTTTTCCCCCAACCTGCCAGGACTGCACGGACGGACACACACACACACACACACCCCTCCTGTTTCACAGTTCCAATTTCTCAAAAAGCCAGAAGCTGCACAGGAATTATGCTGCGGACACGCAACCAACTTACTCCACCTCTGAAATCCAGTTTTGGAAGCTTCTCATCGCTTGATGGTAAGGCTAGCCTGGGACATTGCCCCCCCCCCCCACCTGCCTTCCTGAAGCAGTGGCTGCGTGGATCCACTGCGACGAGATCCAGCACGGATGGAGGACAAACACCTTACCTGATGGATCTGTTGCAGGCATCGCATCAGGTGAGCAGCCTCAGGGTCCATCTGCCTTGATACTCTGGAAGCGAGGAAGGCATAAGACGGAGGAATGCGAGATGCTGCTGCTCCCCCAACATCACCTCAACATTGGTTTCTGTTTCCTCCCCCCCCCCCCAAGAAAGACCAAGCAGGGTCATTCTCGCATCCCAAAACAATTCTAACATCTCCACCCTTTATTTCCAACCTTTTGCTCTTCATTTCCCAAATAAAAATACAATTCAGTCTATGGGGCTCCTTGCAGAATTATTTCATGCCATCTGTGGACATTTCAAATGCTAGCTTCCAAAAAAAAACACTCAGGACATTTCAGATTAGCTGTTGAGCATTTGAGTTGGGTGGAGGTTTTTTTTTTTTTTTTTTTTTTAAATCTAGCACTGACACCACCAAAACTGCAGGGGGGGGGGGCAAGGTGTTAGAGCTCCCTCCCAGTCCTAATCTGGATCAGCCCCCCTGTGGCTGCTATTAAGGGAGGGGAAACATGACACACACAAGGCCAACACAGGCACTGAAAGTTAGGTCCATCTTGGCCTGAGAGACAAAACTCCATATGCTAGTTGAAAGCTGGTAACTCCAAGTCAAGTACTTTTTCCTGAGGGCTAACTAACCCCAACCAGCCTCGCATGTGTGTGTGCATGCAAGGATGAAGCCTTCCATAGCAAATGGGATTACTTTGGCGTATGCCCTGCACCACCATCCCTTTTGGAATTAACCAATACTTGAAGCAGGTTTGTTAATTCAGCAGGCCTGCATAGCACACTTTATCAATATTTGCCTGCATTTTACTCAGCAACACACAGACAACAGCCTCTTACCCCTTATAATGACACCAGAGCAAAATATAGACACTTCCTTAGACTCCTGAAAAAAATAAGGAGGCAGGAAATCCTACATACCCAGAGCTCCAGGCAATTTTCTGCAGCTGCAACACACCCGCTGGCCTGGCTGATATGTGGAAGGTACAGCTGCTGCTCAGCCCTCCTACAAGGAAAAGAGGCCAGACAGGAACCTGGCACCTTTGTTACTTATTGCAGGAAGTTTGCATTGTGTCACTTCAAAAGTCACGTGACGACACCTGGATTCCAAGCAGGAAAATGTTCTCACTGGAGTTCAATTTTGCTTCTTGAAGTTCTCAAGAAGTTTGCAGGGAGGCCGGTCCAGGTACTAGTTGGGTTGTTTTAAACTCTTTAATTAAGCATCACAGCAGCAGCTCACAGACAGAACTGTTGGTAAACTGCTATATATCATTTATTGGCCCTCTGCCTTTTAACAGCAGCCCAATAATGCAGATGTTCAACAGGTGAAGCGTTTCCAGGCATGGGGAAGCAGGCAGTCTGGAATCGCTGTACCTAAATACTGTACTTGCCTGCACTGCAGCTGTTAAAGGCACAGGACCCCTCCCCCAAAAGCTAGCAGCTTTTTTGCTTTAAAGGTCTTTTTTTGTAGGAACAAGACCTGCAATCCTGAGTACAGTGTATTTATTTGGTCAGGAAAATAATAGGGCTGAGTAAACCTGTTTTGGGTCAGGCTGTAAATTAGAGTAATCTTTGTGTTCTCCACCATGTGGCAAGAGTGAAGTGGGTACGGTACAGTACTGTCAAACTTTATCTTCCTGCTTCTTCATCTGCATCTTTTCTATCAGTCTGCTGATGAAGGCACAGGAGCAGGGCTCAAATAAAAAGGTGGCAACAAAAACAGCCCAAGGAGCTTCAGTGTGTTTACAAAGATCAGCGCTGAGAACTCAAACTCCACCAATATGAAAGAAAGCGGCAGAGAGAGAGATAAGGAACAAAAACTGTTTCCATATTAGGAAGAAGACTGTAATGTGGTTAGCATGCGTCCGCTGAAAAGAGAGGCTGCCAAGAAGTGTGAACATGTTTGGGGTGATGCAGGAGACACAGTGTTGTGTTTGTATATTGGTAAGGTGGCCTCCGTAGCTTCCCCTGCAGTGCCTGAGGCAGAAACTCAACAGACACAGCTCCAGAGATGCCCCTGCACTGGTTCGATTGCCACTGTTTTCTGGACACCAGCATCTTTAGCAGAACCCAGCAGCCGCCTGCAGCGTATATCAATTCTCAAGCACATCATTCTATTTCGAAGCAAGCACACTGGTTGCCAGTTCAATTCCAGCCCGCCCAGCCAATGGCAATTCTTGTATTTAAACCCATGAATGGCATTCATCCTGGCTACCTTAGAGAATGCCTCCTCCTCTCCCTGCACCACTTCCAGGATCTTCCAATAGGGTCCTGTTCCAAATTTTATCACAGCAGGAGGCGGTTTTAATCTCTGTGGAGTGCAGCGCCTTCTCAGTAGCTGCTCCGGTGTTGTGGAGTTCTGCAGCAAGGGAGAGAGTCACAAAAAAACCATGTTTGTTTTGATTGGCCTGTTAAAATTGTCTGCATATCAAAAATACAGTATGTATTTTGTTGATTTTGTTTGTTTCTTGCTGTTTTTGGCTTTGTTGAAAAGAACTGTATATATAATAAAGATTCTTACTAACAAATGGTTTGTTTTGTTTGTTTAGATTGCATTGCATTATGGATGTTAACTTTTAAGTTGGTGAATCACATCTGAAATGACTGTGGCAAAATAGCATATAAAAGGTAAAGGTGACCCCTGACAATTAAGTCCCGTCATGTCCGACTCTAGGGTGTGGTGCTCATCCCCATTTCAAAGCCGAAGAGCCAGCGTTGTCCGAAGATGCCTCTGTGGTCATGTGGCCAGCATGATTCTCCTTGCCGCAGCACGCAGCTGGAACACGGAGCGCTGTTTACCTTCCTGTAAGCGGTACCTATTTACTGTATCTACTCGCATTAATATGCTTTGGAACTACTAGGTTGGCAGGAGCTGGCCAAGCAACGAGAGCTCACCCCGTCGCAGATTCGAACTGCCGACCTTTTTAAATAACGGAACAGCCGCAGGGCAGAATTTAACCAGGGCAACATTGCCAAGTGTCCAGCAACAGGGCAACCTTTGAAGGCAGCATTCTCTGCAAGGGGGGGGGGGGAAGCAGCATCTTGGAATACACAGACTCTCGGAATGGGGGTCTTTCCCAACCCTACCTGGAGATAGCAAAGAGCGAACCTCACCTGGGGCTTTCTACAGGCCAAACAGCTGCTCAGCCACTGAGTTCCAGCCTCTCCTCCAACCAGCAGTGCAGCCTATAATCTTGTTAATCCACATGAAAGGGGGGGGGGGGGAGAATGCAATGTAAGAACTGAGCAAACCCTCTTTTTTCCTGCCCTTTTATGGGCCTCTTACTGAAGAATTGAAAAGATCTAGGCGAGTATGGATGCCCCCGTCGATTCATTGCAGGATCGTTTGTCCTTCGAACAGCTTGGGATGGGCAAAGACTCTATGAGATTGTGGAGTTGTTGTTTTTTTGTGTTTATTTTTAAACATTGGGGTGCAGCTATTAATGTTCTGAGCACTGATCTGGGAGGGGGGCCACCTCTCTGTCCTGTGGACAAATTGCGGGTTCTCCGCTTCGGGGACCCCCTCCATTTCTTTTTTGTAATGATAGGCAGCAGAAACTCACAAATGTGTAGGAAAACTGGCAATGTCTGCTCACTGTAGCAGTGAGCTCCCCGCACACAGGTGGAATCAATGCTTTGATTCCTCCACACGCTACAAGTAGCGCCAACCTATGACCTCATCATGCAGCATGCCAATTGTCGTTCCCCCCCCCCACTTACTCCATAGCTTCCCCTCCTCCTCCTGCTCCCAGGATTGAAAAAGGAAGAGGGGAACCGAGTGCAGACTCTCTAGCACGCCACTCTCCTCTCCTGTCCTCCAGACTTCCTCTTCAAAGCTATAGAACAGAATGAGGCACAACAGAGGCAGGCAAGTCCCTCTGTCAACCTGCAGTGCATCAGCCTCCTGGGTGATGGGCCAACCCCTGGGCACAAGAAATATCTTCCTGCACAACATTAACCTCCTGCAAAGCTGCATCCAGCCGTAACTGCCTTACAGGAAATCACATTCCTTTGACGAGAGGTGCCAAGCCTGTTTCTTATGTGCTGTTGATAACTACAGCTGCCACCTGGCCAGAAAAATGCCCTGCCCTAGCCTCTTTAACACCTTCATCTGCAGACACCAGCAAATGAAGTGTGTTTAGTTCTCTGCATGGAGATCATAACCTGTTAGCACAGGAGCAGTAAAAAGTTGGCAACCCTCTTTATAGCAGCAGTGTGGGGTAAGAAGTGAGCTTTCTGCATAGAGTTGCCATGTTTTTCCTTTACCGCTCTCTTGCTCCTGTGCCTTTTACAGCAGCCCGCCCTGCAAGCAAGCTTCACCTGCGGTCAGGCTGCTAAAGGCATAGGAGCAAGAGGACAAGGGATTTTTTTGAAGGAGTGGCAACCTGACATAGCTTGCCTGCTCTCCCAAGGGATTTCCATTTCAGTCCCCAAAACAAGGAAGTGTCGGTTTGATTTATTTTTGGATTGTTCAAGGTTAGGCTGGTTGCCAAGAGGAACTTTGCTTTAAAAACCATCCAGTGTTATGAATTGACCAAAGCAATTCAATCATGTGTTTTTACAAAAATTATTCAATGCAGTCCACATCAGGCAGAAGAATTTACACACAAACACACACACCCATTTCACATTCCCTCAATTCCGCAGACGATTATTTTGCGTAGGCTGAAAAGCCTCTTCTTGTGGTTTAATTCCAGGCTGCTGGCATCCTGTGGGCGGCCGTACCTACTCTCAGCTGCCATAGCAACCAGCTGTGACGGACAGGAATGGTGGTGAAGCCCAGGAAGCAAATTCTGCTGGGAATCTTCCTCCTCTGACACAAGGCAATTCTTTTGACTGACATCGCCTTGAAATATCTGTGCTGTGCAAAGCGTCGCTGTCCGAGGAAGGGGCTCGTGGTCTCTCCAGGGTCACGTTCCCACCCCTTCCCTGCCTCCCGCTTTGAGGTCATTCAAGGACACGCAACCCTCGAGTAAGACAAAAATAGAACTTTATTCGAAGGGCAAATGCAATTCGAGATGCCGGCCTGGCCTCGTTGTGCTCTCGTTGTGCCAGCGGTCGGGCTGAGCGTTGCCCGTTTGTCAGGGCACGTGACAGGGTGGTCTGCGAAAGGAGAAATTCGCCCCCAGTTGTGCAGACGTTCTGCAGGGATTGTGCGTGACGGGGGCTGGAGTAGCATCTATGCATAAGAAACAGGATGGATGCAAGCCCAGAGCCCCAGCGCCAAGGACGGCGAAGCCTGTGCGACCTCATTCCCTTTCCTAACCATCTACAGTAGTCGTAACTCCCAGAATGCCTTGTGCTTTTTCGACAGGTAGAATTCAGGAAATCGGTCGCACCGGGTCAAGGTCTAAGCAGGGAACTAGTCACGCAGGGGGCCCCAGTCCTTACTCCAGAAATCTTGGGCATGAGATAGAGGTCTTAACGAGGGAGGAAAATTCTCATATAGGGTACGCAAACTGGGGGTTGCCCTCATTTTAGGGAGACCCCGGAAAGAATGGACCCCCCAGAGCCGTAGTGCTAAATGCCTCATCAGAGCTGGGTTTCGTATCTTCCCCTTGACCAGTCTTAAGACGCTGGTGCATCTTCACCCAGGAACAATGAGGTGCCCGTCTCACCCAGCACATGTTGGGGGCCATCAAGGGCAACCACTTAGGAGGCCAACAGATTGGACTCCCCAGCCACGCATGTGCGGCTCCTGTGAGATCGGCCCCAGCCACGCATGTGCGGCTCCTTTCAAGCCGCAGGGGGAACTGCGTTATTAGCTGTGCCGCAGGTTGACATCCGGCACAAAAACAATTCTACTCCCCCCCCCCCATGATTATAAAAAAAGGATGAACAGTTGACATACTGACAAAAACACCTGGCCACATGTACCCAGCACTGCTGAAACCTTGCAGGCTGGCTTTATACTGGCAATGGTTGGCTTAAAAATGTATGTTTGGCCAATAGCCCTTTCATTGCCAAACCAGATTGATTTCCAGCAGGCTGTGGGTCACTTTATCCCTTAGGTTTCCCCTTATAATCCCCCTGTAGAGAAACACACCCACACACAGCATTTTGCACTCCCGTGCCCATTGGCAATGGCTCCCCGCAGGCATCCTATGAACCGATGCCAGAGCAGAAAGTGAAGTAACAGTTTCCCACATCATAATGGGCAGCCGACAGGGGTACAGCTTCCAAACATAACAGATACCCACGTTCGCCTCCATGTAACGTCTGAAAGGACCTGGAGCAATCGGGGTAATTTGAACAAACAGTTTAGTCGGACTGATTGAGAGCTAATTCACACTCCCAGACAAATCACAGAATTCCATTTCAGACACCAGAAGGCTGGCAGGTAGAAAACTAGCATCTCAGGAAGCAGGCTAGCTAGAACCCTCTCCCCTGATCATGCTAGTTTTCTATGGGCAGGGAGTATTTTTTTGAACATGGGGGAAAGTTATTATCAATAAGAATATTTGTACACTGCTTTTCAACCAAAAGTCATTCACAAAGTGGTTTACATCGCAAAATAAATAAATGGTTCCCTGTCCCCAGAGGGCTCACAACCTAAAATGTGCACACATGTAGCTTTTCACCTGCAGTCTGAAATGAATTCTGGGCCAAGTGACCTGTCTGCATGTGTAAATCACAGCCCTTCATCCTTCAAAAGAGGGTAGCATCTCTCTCTCTCTCTCTCTCTCTCTCTCTCTCTCTCTCTCTCTCACACACACACACACACACACACACACACAAAACGCCAATATTATTTCACCCTGTGGAGGGTGGGTAGTTACTGACCATGCTCACCCACTCCAGTGGGTTTAATGGATGCCATTCCATGGCATGTTTAATGGATGGCAGCAAACACTCTTGTGAAAAAAAATGCACTTATAACACATTCACACAGGGAGGGCTAGCCCATCCATGAGGCCATCTGAGGGGTGTGGCAGACTGAGGGGGGAGCTACTGCCTGCTTTCACCCCCTTCTTCCTCCTACTGCTCCCTGATTTCAAAATGGAAGAAGAGAACAGAGAGGAAGAGGAAGCGGAGAGGGAGGAGAGTGGTGAGCTAGAGCGGTTCCAATGAGTTTCTGACACTCCGGGCCCAATAAAGGTGGGCCCCCATTATCCACTGGGGATATGTTCCAGGCCCCTCCGTGGATACTTGAAACCGTGGATAAGAGCGAACACCCCCTCCATGGTTTCCTGAGGGCCCCCCACCCTGCCTCCCCTGCAGGCAGGCTTGCTTGCCCCCCCCCCAGCTCTTATTTTTCTTTCAGCAAGCTTTGTTTCTTCCTTAAAACAAACAGAGAAGCAGCCTCCATTGCAGGCAAGTAGAACGAGACTAAGTCCTAGAGAGGCTCTGCAAGGTTTCTGTTAACCTTGCAGAGCCTCTCTAGGACTTAGTCTTGTTCTACTTGCCTGCAATAAGCAGCCAGAGGCCGCTTCTCCTGTTTCTTTAAGGAAGAAATGAAGCTTACTGGGAAAAGAGTAAAAGCCTGGGGGGGGGGGGTGTCCCCACAATCCGTGGATAACTGAAACCGTGGATAGCAAATCAGTGGATATGGGGGCCCACTTGTACTCTCCTCTTCCTCTCTGTTCCCTCTTTCTTTTCCCATCTCGGGAGCAGACGGAAGAGAAGCCATAGTGGAAGCTGATGCTCCACCAGGTAGAGTGGACAATACCTTGCATGTCACCTCAGATGCGAGGACATCTTGGGCCAGCCCTGAACACAGATCCTAAAGTTTGGTTTGTTTACTCCATCCACCGGAAACAAATGAGCACCAAAACGGAAGGGCCTGATGTATTCAGGATCGGAAAATCATGGATGAAAATGAAAAGCACAAACAAATGGAAGCATACAATCACACAGCCCACAGGGCTGCTTCTGTCCTCTGTCCAGCAGGGGGAGCAGTGACGCAACACCCATGGCCGTGGGTGGACACACACCATCCGTCAAAAGGACAGCACTGCGCATGTGTGCAACTGCGCACGTGTGCGCACCCATCTAATGTACTCCATCCAGCAGAGGAGAATATACATCCACGCAATTGCACTTGCGCTATGCTCCACCTTCCAGGTGGCGGTGGTGAACGGAAATAGATACATCTTCATCTACAACCGGTGGACACGATCCCATACGGGCTTTAGTACTAAATGGGGTAGATGAGTACCCAGGTCAAGGGAAAAAAAGGAACACTGCAACACTGTCTGCATCCACACCACGCTTTCTTCAGACTGCCTCTTGGTCTGGCGGAGACCGACACAAAGATTGGCACCGCTGTAACGTGGCTTGCAGGGAGCAGAGGTACAATTAATGCACTACCTGTGGCCACAGCCCTTAGGGCAATAGTGAACCTTAGTGCAAGGACCCTCCTCTCCAGCAGCAAAAGTCAACACTGCATAAGGTTTAGCTGCCTCGTCTCCCTGGGCAGAGCATTTTGGCTGAGATATGTAGTATGCTTGAAACATATGCATGCCTCCCCACTTACTTTTCAGGAATCTAAACTTGCTTTCCGAATCTTTGCCCCTTAATCAGTGCTTTGCCCCTTAAGCAGTGGCAGATGGTGCTGGGAGCTGCATATTTCAATGTCTCCCTGTGTATAGGAAAAAAAAAATCCCCTCCCTTCATATAGAAAACTAGCACATCAGCAGAATGCTAGGCTTGAACATTCTCCCCTGACATGCTAGTTTTCTATGGACAGGGAGGTGTCGCTATGTTTCCTAATCTGAGAGAGAATGGAAATTTGCAGCTCTCTGCCACCAGGCGAGGCGACTCTTGGGTTTTTGGTGGAAGCTTTTGCCCAGTGGGGGCAAATTAGAGGGCGACTATTTGGGGCGCTGCCACCCACCATTCTAACAGACCCAAAGCCCTGCTATATTCCAGCCGGCAGAGGAGACGCACATATGCTCAGACAGGACCGAGAGACATGATTGTCCAGCTGCCTTTCTGGGCCGACTGAGTTCCAGCTTATTCTTCTTTGGCCCGGCCAGTCCGCGAATGCCAGTAGGAAGCGATGTGGTCACAGTGGTGGTACATGAAGACACCCAGGAGGGTGAGCACGATGCCCGTGTAGCCCAGCAGGGAGAGGTGGCTCCCGAAGAGCAGGTGGGAGAGCAGCAGGTTCCCCACGACGTTGAAGTTTCCCAGGACGTGGATAGTCAGGGCTGACGTCAGCGAGATGACGCAGAAGCTGGCCAGGTTGTACAGCACCGAGCCCAGGCAGCTCAGCAGGATGCAGAGCCAGAGGCTGCCACTAGAGGCCAGCGTCCCGTCCCAGGAAGGGCCAACCTCCAGCACTAGCGCTGCCGTCAAGAGGATGTAAAAGCTGGGCAGGGAGGTCAGGCATAGCAGCGTCAGCGAGTCCAGCCGCTCCTCCTGCAGCAGGGTACCTGAGAGGAAGACACAGAGTTCAGGGGGCAGCCCAGTTGGCACCGAAGACCCTGAGGATGCAGTGGGACAGTCCCAGGGCAGCCCTGCCTTAAGGCCAACGGAGGCAGTGAACTCAGGCAGGAGGTTGGAAGAGGTGCCTGCCCAACTAGGGGTAGCTGATCTCCCTCTCTCTCTCTCTCTCTCTCTCTCTCTCTCTCTCTCACACACACACACACACACACACACACACACACACACACACACACACACACCAGTTTCTGCAGAAGTGTCCCCTTAACACAATTGCCCATCATCTTAGGTTGGGTAGACGGTGGGGTGGGGGGAAAAAAGGACTAAGGAAATTCCACCAAGCTTCACCTCCTCCCTGACAACAACACAGTTTTGAATCCTGGAAGGAACATCACAAGGGCTGCCGTTTGTCATCTGTTCGAGCCTCTTCCTACACCCCCAGAACGGGGCCAAACCAAGGCTGCTTCCAGACGAAGAACTCAAGCTTGAAATCTCCACACAAAAGCTGAGCTCCTTAAAACACACACACACACACACACACACACACACACACACACACACACACACACACACACACACACACACACACACACACACACACACACACAGAGCCCTTCGTCCCGCTGAATGCGTTCAAATTAAGTGTGTCAATGAACAGGAGAGATTGTCGGGGCTCAAGCCCTGGCACCGAAGAGACTATAAGAGGGGAGGGAGCAACCACCGGGGTTCTCTGTGCTAAGCTAGATGCAACTTAAATCACATCACGGGCCTTAAAGTTGTTTTCTTCTTGTTGTAAATAGCATGTGTGGGGAGCCCATTCCAGACAGGATTATAATGGAGGGATAGGGGGAATCTGAATCGGGTTTGCCCTGTACACTGTTTGCCTTGAGGGAAAAGAGTTCCCATTGGAAGCTTCTTTTCCAGGGCAAATAGCACACACGGGGGGGGGGGGGGGACACCACACTGAATCAAGACCACAGCAGGAGAACGTAGGCTCAAAGCGGCTCTATTCCCTTGCTGCAGTCCCCCCCCCCCCATGCTACCTATAGGCCCAACAACATCTTCTCAAAAGCTTTCAAACAAAAGTAAAATTCTGCCTTCTCTGCAAAGCGCTAAGATCTGCCTTGTGAAAATTAGGCAACTGCGCCTCAATTCTCTTCGTTTGCATTATGTATATAGGGAGCGACAAAGAGACATGTTGGGTAGTCATATCACACACCCCGAGCATGAGGAACCCATGTTCTGCCTCGCCTCCAGCTTCCAAGGTTCCACCAACCACAGCCCACACTCTTTCACGCATCTCCCTACACTCATGATGAGGGCTAGAAACTTTCCATTTTTCAAAACGAAAGCAGCAGCACTCTGTGTTCTGGCAGAACCATGAACCGCCTCCGGGAGAACTTACTTTGTTGTATGGACTTCAGCCCGCGAAGGAAGGTGGCCGCGAAGAGGAAGCAGCAGCCGGCCTGATCGAAGTGCACCTCCCCGATGATGCTCAAGGAGGCCCCCAAACATATGGGCCCCATCGCTGCGTACTGCAGCAGGTGGTGACGTTTCCCCAAGAGCAGCTTGGAGAGGGTCAGGGTGAAGAGCGGCGTGGTGGTGTAGACCATCTGCGCAAAGTCCAGCTGGACGTAGTTGAGCCCCAAGTTCCCAAAAGCCACACTGCTGCAAAATGTCAAGCTTAGCAAGAAGACCCGCAGTTTGGCCTCAGGGCTGAGGGGGGGCTGCCCAGTCCCGCCAGCTCGCAGCCTGGCCAAGGGGTGGCCCACCACCACCGCAGTCAACATGTGCAGGGACGACAGCAGGACCGGGTAGCGGAAATTGTGGATGGCAAAGATCCATTTGTTCAGGCTGGACATGGTGGTGCCGGTCACCAGCCAGACCAGCACAGTGGCCACCAGGGGCAGAGCTTGCCGGGACCGGGCGGACAGCCCCTGCGGCACCCCATACCGCCCAGGGTCCGGCTTCCAGGGAGACAGCGGCCATGTGCGGTCGGCAGAGTTCATCCCTGCTTCATTTCTCCTCCAAGAGGACAGGCACATGGGGAGCGGCAGCCTGGCTCGTGCGGGACCAAGTCCCTTCCCAAGCGGCGGAGAAAGGCCACAGAAGAGAGAAGCGCTGCCTTGAACCTGAACTCTTTCCCAGCTGTTGCCAGAGGCTCCCTCTCCGGTGCTCCCTCTCTCCTGGCAGCCCTCTGTGCCCACTGAAACGGCTCAGCAGCCCATGAGGCAATTTCTCCTCCTTTCCAACCGTCACTCCCAGTGACTCACCAGGATCAGGTTTCCAGTGGCAGGATCCCGGCTTCTCCAAGGGAATCTGGAGCTGAAGGAAGCGGGGGGGGGAGGAAGGGGGGAATCACAGAGTGCTACGGCTTGAAAAAAGAACACCTCCTTCAGCTTGAATCTCAGCCCCCTGAGATCCTCTGTATTAATCCTGGCAGGAGTGTGATCTAGCCTGTGCTTTGGGCACAGGGGGTCCCACGCCAATCTGTGGAATGGAGCAGATGGCCACAGGGTCTTCAGCGTCTTCCGCTTTCCTTCCTAGCCTGCCCGGCTCTGGAATAGGCGGAGCTGTGCCTGTTTCGGCTGCTGTTGCCGCCGGCTGCCTCATGCCATGTGCAAAGGAATTCCGGACAGCACCGGGGACGGAGCAAGTGGAAAGTCTGATGATGATGCTTTGCCGGTCCGACAGCGGAAGGCTCCTCCCTTAGTGGCGTAACCAGGGCGTGCAACGGCAACAACAACAACAACAGCAGCAAGTCATGTGGCTGTGCTCTTAAAGCGAAGATGGCATGCGGTGCGGACCCGCCCAGGGCGACTCATCAGTGGTTTGCCCCTGTGGGGGGAAAAAGTACAGACCGTGACTGAAAGAAAGAACGAAAAGTGCCGCTCTGGAGCATTCGAAACACACAGTCATCACCATGGAGACATGCAAGGACTGAGCCAGCAGCAACCCTAGTCAAGCCAGCAAAAACAGGGCTTTAAACAGGGCTTCATTTGCGCCAGAGTCCCATCCAGACGATAGAAAGCAGGAATAGATGGAAGTGCCTCTGAGCAACTGCAGAGTGCATTTCCCTTACTACAGAGTACATCAGGGATTCGGGGGGGGGGGATCTCCAGATCAGAAGGGAGGCACACTTCCAGACAGAGCTTTGGCATCTCTTGTCTGGCAACTGCCTCTCTCTCCCCCTCAGTGCTTAATCAGGACAAGAAGCCCTGAGAGGGAGCTACAGGAAATATATTCCAGAGGCAGAACCTTTGGGGATGGTGTTACCAAAAGAGCTGGTTTTAGGGGAATTATTAAGATTTACGGTATATTTCTCTCCTTAAAGGTGCAGGGAGGCAAGGCAAGACACTTACTGCAAGCTTCAGAGAGAAAAGAGAATGCAGTGTATCACATAGTTCTATTGGAAGTAGGGATCTGAGACTGGATAACCAACCGGCATATTGCAAAGAAAGAGACTGAGAGCCCAATCCTATGCATGTGTACTCGGAAGTAAGTCTTATAGTCAATGGGGCAGCCTGAGAGAGAGAGAGAGAGAGAGAGAGAGAGAGACTCTTCAATCAAAGATCATGGTTTTATTATTATTATTATTATTTATTATTAACAGTATTTATATACCGCTTTTCAACACAAAGTTCACAAAGCGGTTTACAGACAAAATCAAATGCTTAAATGGCTCCCTGTCCCCAAAGGGCTCACAATCTAAAAAAGATGCAGAACACCACCAGCAAACAGCCACCAGAAAAGACACTGTGCTGGGGTGAAAGGGGGGCAGTTACTCTCCCCCTGCTAAATATAAGAGGAGCACCAACTGAAAAAGTGCCTCTTGCCCAGTTAGCAGGGGTTGTAAAAGAGTGGAGCTAGAAATATTGCCTATAAGGAAATACACTTCTCACCTTTTGAGGAAATATATATATATGTCTTAAAGGAGCATAGTATGTTCCTGTTTTATAGTGATGGATATGTGAAATGTAGTGTGTATTTGGTGCATCTGATGAAATTAGAAAAAGGGCAGCTCTAAGGGAAAGAATGTTTAGAAGCCCCTGCTCTTCCACCCCAGGTACTAGCCACTAGAGATGGGGGGAGAGGAGGAAAGTGAGAGGGAAAATGAAGGAGATCCATGCACGATACCTGTGTTCCTGAAGAGGGTATTTGGAGTTGCCTTGCTTGCAGAGATCCAGAGGTTCTGGGCAGCGCAAAGACTTTTTCCAGTTGCAACACACACAGAGGGTGGTGGCTGCACGCAGAAAGAGTAACCCCTTGCTGTTCAAAATCCTCCCAATTTAAAGAGTTTTAGAGTTTCTGCTTTCTCTGGGGATAAACCAATTAGCTGTGTTATCAAGCTGGAAGAGCAGGCTCTCTCTGCAATGTCCTCTTTTAGTAGGTAGATGTGTGGCTTGGTGGGTGAAAGGCCTTCCAGTTCCTAAACGCAATCAAGGGAGTCTCTTTCTAATCAGAATGTGAAAGCAGAAAGAAAGGATATTGCCCAAGGGTAATATCCAAAGGCAGGGAACAGCCAAAATGAAAATGTTCACAATCAAGAGGCAAATAGAGTTGACATGCCAGAGGGAAGACATTGAAACAGATAAAATGCAGACTGGACAGGCAACATACAGAGATTGCATTTGGAAGGGGAGATGCAGATACAAACAGGAGGTGATGAGGAAACAAAGGAGGTTGCATTCAGTGGGGACAACACAGCCTGATTGCATTCTGCAGAGACAGGAAAGGCACAAATTGGATCACCTTCTCCTCCACCTCCTCAGGGTGTGACTGGAGGGGATAGCACAGAGGAAAGATATACTTAGCCAGAATTCTTCAGGAACCTGGCCTGTGATCATGTTGGCGAAAAATTTCAAACTTTGTTTTTATATATGATAGCTGCGGCAAGAATTTTATATGCACAATATTGGAAGAATTCGGAGATACCTTCGCTGGAAGATTGGTGGCTGAAAGTTTTGGACTATGCCGAAATGGATAAACTCACAATTTTAATTAAGGAAAAGTCAGTTAACCTTTTCGTGAATAACTGGAAACCATTTATCAATTTTTTAAGAGAGAGAGAAGAACGATGTGATGATATGCGGATTTAATGAATAGAATGTGGCTGTTATTTTGACTTAGTTGGATATTATATGTAGAAAATAGTGAATAGTATGCTAGTAGGATGTATTGCTTCGTGCTTGCTATAACTTTATGAAATATGTATTGTTTTATGTTTTAATATATCAATTAAAAAAATTTTTTTTAAAAAGGAACCTGGCCTGTGACTCAGAAAAGCAGTGTCCTGGTGTCCATGAGTTCTGGGCAAAACAGTTCATCCTGTAAAATGGGCACATCTATATATGCTGGCAAGCAAAGCTGGCGCTGTCTGGCCGCAACATTTATATGGGCATTTTATTATGAAGTAAGGGCACAGCATAGCTGGGATAATAATAATAATAATAATAATAATAATAATAATAATAATAATAATAATAATAATAATAATATGATGTATGGAATCAGGCAGGTGTTTCTTGGGCCTTTGTGTTGGCTTCTCAAAAGGATTTCAGCATCCCAACTAACCCCCAGGGGAAATTAAACTCAGATAATAGCTGGAGCACAAATGGCACACAAGCAGGGGAGGAACTCATTAGAGCTGGCAGTCACAGAATGTAGCCTTCTGGCACAGATCCCTCTGTGTATTTTATTTGAAAACACTTTTCTCTCCCCTGAACTTTGCCAGCAAATGGGGTCAGAGGGTGGAATGAGAGAGAGAACCCTGATCTAGGACGTGGGAGAAGAGGGACAAGGGGGCTGGAGACTGGCACAGGTGAGAGCTGTGTTGGGGGCTTTATGGACGAAACTGTGTGACACTAGGATGTTTTACAGATACGGATATCTCCATCTAAGACCTTTCACCTGTGTGTTTTTTAATTACTTGTTCTAATTGTACACCACTTTGAGCGCAATTTTACTACAGGGGGAAAAAAGCATATTGTTGTTGTTGATCAGTCGTTAATAGCGCCGAAGAATAGATGCTTTCGAACTGTGGTGCTGGAGAAGACTCCTGAGAGTCCCTTGGACTGCTAGGAGATCAAATCAGTCAATCCTAAATGAAGTCAACCCTGACTGTTCCCTGGAAGGACAGGTACTGAGGCTGAAGCTCAAATATTTTGGCCACCTAATGCGAAGAGAGGACTCTCTGGAGAAGACTCTGATGCTGGGAAAGATTGAAGACAAAAGGAGAAGGGGAAGGAGAAGGGAAAAGATGAGATGGTTAGACAGCATCACCGATGCAACAAACATGAAAATGAGCAAACTCAGGTAGATGGAGGACAGGAAGGCCTGGCTGTAAATGAAATTAACAACAAAAACCGTGGCTTACAATGAAAGACAAATAGAATCATTGACCGTTAGAGTTGAAAAGGGCCTCAGAGGTCATCTAATCTAACCCCCCTGCTCAGTGCAGGCAATAATTACAACCTCCTTTCTGTCACCATGGTAATGTTTCATCATCATCATGCTATGCATTTGTATAACTCTTTCAGAGCACGCAAAGCACTTCAGATGTATTTTTCTCGACCTTCTCCTTCTTGTAAGCTGAGTCAGTAATATTATCCCCATATCTCAGCTGGGGAAGACTGAGGCAGAGAGAGAGAGAGAGAGAGAGAGAGAAAACGGCTGGCAGAGGCGAGATTCAAACTAGGGAAGAGCTGAGTCACAGGTCAGTCTCTTAGTCACAAAGCTTCTTCAGTTCTTGAGCAATGATGGGTGATCACATTTATAAGGAAGAGCATGATCACTCTCAATTTTCCTATTGTAGCCTTCGGAATTCTACTCAGCAATAGCCCCAACCACACAACAGCACCTCAAATGACATTCACTGCTCTTAGGCTGTTCCAAGTTCTGGACCAGCATGCAACTTTGGATCCTGGGAAGGGGTGGAGGAAAGCATCACTTAACCCCCTGTTGCCCACTATACAGGAGCAATTCAACTTCATCCTAGCCAGGAAGACTGTGCAGAAAGATTTCGATTTGCGGTTTTAATGTTTTGCATCTGTGTCTGCTTGCAAAGAGCAAGTGCACTTGCTGCAATTCTGCCAATCGTTTAATGGATTTGGGGGGCGGGGGACCTACATTTGGTCAGCGCTGCTAAGCAAGCTATGAAGACCTGTGTTGGTTGGGGTGACTGAGGGTTAGCACCCCTTCTTTCTCGATTTCTGTTGAACAGTTGACTCATATCATTGGACAAGGGATCGGTTCACAAATGCGTATTTGTCACTGGATCACCCTTTCCTGGTTGTAAGCCCCACTGAACACAACGGGACTTACTTACAAGTAGACATGCATAGGATTATGCTCTAAGGCTGATGCAAAATGCTCCTATTTTCACATTCTCAGGCAGCAAAATTTGACACATTTCAGCAATTGGGGGCGCATTTCTCAGGCAATTGAAGGCCACCATTCCGCCCCCCCCCCCAACAACAACACTAAGATACAGTGTAATTTACTGGGCTCCTAAAACTTTTTCAGAATTTGTCTTCTCTTCCTTGATACTGCCCCCTCCCTGTTTTGGCCTTCTTCCTGAGAAGCTAAGTTTCTGGATGCAGGGAGATTTCCCCTGCCCTATTAAAAGCCCACCTTGCCCCTGCAGTTCAAAGCAGTTTAGGAACAAGCTTTCCAGCACAAGCACATTTACTCAGAAGTAAGTCCCAGTGTGCTCAATAATAACAATAAGGTTTACTCTTTAATATACCTTGACTTAAGCCCTCTAGGCTTAACGCATCTTTCCTCACAAGTAAATTCTACATCACCCCACCCGACTTACTCTCAGGTAAGCGTGCATAAGATTGCAGCCACCATGCAGAGGAATCCAATGTTTACTCGGAAGTAAGTTCAATGGCGCTTACTCCAAGGGAAGCGCCGTGGACAGAAGCGCCTTGCAGCACAAGCTTATTATGCGCGCGTCTCCTCAGAAGTCCCACGGAGTTCAATGGGACTGACTCCCAGGTGCAATGGACGACTGCACGGACGACGGGTCCCTTACGAGGTGAAACGCACACGCGTGTTTCGCTCTAGTAGTGCGATGTACGTCACGTCTGAATCAGCCCTCGGCAAGGCTGGGGGTGGAGCCCCCCAGGTGTGTCTCTTACCTTCGCGCTCCTCCTCCATGGCAGCCCGCGCGGTGCACTTCGCCCCGCTACCCCAAGGCGCGCAGCCCAGGAGGGCTCTCCCGTTAGCCCAGGCAGGGGTCCTGCCGGGCCGTGGCCAGCCGGGGGGCAGCGCCCGCCGGCACGGGCCGCTCTCGGGGGCAGCAGCTGCCCTGCTCGGCCGTGGCGCAGGAAGCCCACTGCATCTTCCTCCAGCAGGTGATGCTCGCCGCCAGCCTCGGTCGCCTCGCCCTCCTTCTCCTCCTCCAAGCTCGGGCGGCCGGCGCTGCTGCAGCCGCCTCTCTCCCTCCCTTGCAATCGGGCACACAAAGGGGGGAAGAAATGCACCGCCTCCCCCCGTTTCTGTCCCCCTCTCCGCCTGCCAAAACGAGCGGCCAAGGACGCGGCGAACCAACGAAGAGGGCTGCCTGCGAAAGCCGCCTCGCCGGCGCCCCCTCCTGCCTGCGCGGCGGGTTGCAGTAGCTTCGCCTCTGCGCAGCCGCGGCTTGAAGCGCTGGCGGGGCCGCCTGGAGCGCAGCACTGCGGGTGCCGCCTCTCCCGCTGCTGTCGCCGGGTTCTCAGGCCGGTTCGGAAGCTGCGGGCGAAGGGAAAGCAGGTCCCCCGCCGCGCGTGAAAGGGGGACGCGGACAGGCAGACGGCAGAAGAACTGAGTTGTGTGACGCAGCAACCTTGCCGAGGCAGGCCTACTCAAGAGTAAAGCCACAAGCAGTGGGAAATGACACAGGGACCGCCTAATGCAAATAGACCTTCCCTATATTTTTCAGTTGTGCTTTAGGAGTTAGCAGGATCCACTGACTAAACTATGGCAGATTCTCTAAACTGTGGCATGACCCCTTCCAGTCTCCATCACAGTGTTTTCTTGCAAGCCAAACCAATGTGGAAAGGCTCAGACTGTTTTTCAGCAACGAGGGGCTGCTTTTGTTCCCAGGTTTTTCCCATGGGGCAAAACGGTTTTTAACCTGGATTTTAGTGTGTGTCTGTATTATCCCAAGGATGCCAGTACTAATCAATGAACCAGCAGTGCAGAAGGTGTGGGGAGGGGGCCCAACCTGTCTCTTGAGATCAACCGAGGCGGTCAGTGCACAGATGGGGGGGGTGCACCTGTCTGGTTGGGTAGGCAGGGGGGGGGCTGGCCTTTTGGCATTCTCCCTCAAGAGCCAAAATATCTTGAGCCAGCTCTGGGTGTAAGCCCATTCCAGGTCCCCTCCTTTAATTTTTCAGATTATTTTTGAAATCCCCTGACCGTAGGAAGGAGAAAATGTGCAAGTAACGTTTTTGTCCATTTTCTGCTTTCCATGTTTTAGGCAGTGAGTGCAAAGCCACTGAGATAACCGACTAGCACCAGGGAGTGATGTGTTAATACTACAAGATGGTAATGGTATATCAGTATTTCAAAAATTAACTTTAAAACATAGGACACGACTCGGATTTAAACTGTTGCTGTCCTCCTTACTTCCCTTTCCTGTAACTTAATGACTCTCCGTCTCAAGATTTCTGCCTCCAGAACTGGCAAGACACCATCCTGTTTGGGGCTCTCACTTGTTGGGAAAAGTTTCAATGTTTCTGCATGGGGAGCAGGTAGGAAAGGCAGGGGGACCATTCTCCCCCCCCATTTAACCCCAAGTTTTGTCCTGTGTCACCCCTACTGCAAGAAGCGTCCAGTCTAACAGGCAGAAGGGTAAGAAATCGAGGACAACTGCATATTTAAGAAATGAAACCCCAAAAGGAGAAAGAAAATAATTGGTGGTTTTATTGCTGGGCTTTAAAATCTCACACTTTCATTTGATCAGTCTTGCAAATTGACAGCCAGCAGCTCATAATTTCTTTTTACGTTGGGCATCAGGGACTCCGGGAACAGCCCAACTGCACAAGCAACCAGGTGTGTGTGTGTTGGCCTGGCTCTCCAAACAGCACTATTTTAGGAGCACTGACAAAGCAGTATGTAATTAGACAAAGTGCCCTGAAGTGGCTTTTGCGATACGGAACGAGGGACACACTAGCATAAATCTGCAGCATTGCAAGGGATCCAGTGATGTTGGATCACACAGTCTTGCCTAGAATAGCAAGTGCTTTTTCCGTACAAAATCAACAGCGTCCACTGGTTGCATTCCCTCCTATCCCCAGCTGGGTGAAGTATCTGCAGAAGCAGCAGCCTTATGGGGAGGAAAAAAGGATTTATCTTTGTGTCAGCAAATAAAAGGTGATGAAATTCATTGAGAGACAAGGAAAACATTACAACCGCAGCATCCCTCTTCAGAATCAACGGAATGTTGCAACACCTGGTGTGACAGCAGTACTGCTCAGTGGTCCTTGCTGGGGCAAGGGGGCTCTGTCTACCAAGGGCTAAATTTTAAGAGGATGGAGTCACCAGCTTGTGGGATGTAATCAGCAATACCTGGAAACGAAAAGAGCAAAGCAAACGACTATGAGAGGAGGGAAGCCCCCTTTGTGGTCTCTGGCTATGTCCAGAACTTTGAGTAAGCCTCAACTCTGAGGGAGGACAGAAGGAGAACGAACACAAACACACACACACACACACACACACACTTTCTGAGAACCTCGGAAATGGGGAGCTAAATCAAGTTTCTAGTCCCCATGCATCTGCATGCGAGCGCCCACTCTGGGAGTGTTTTACACATGTACGTGGGAGATGTTTTGTGTCAAACGTTTTACAGAAGTACTGCAGGCAATTCTAGATCTGAACACAACCTGGAGGCTGCTGCGCATATTCCTTGGCACATTTGCAGATGTGGTACACAATGAGAGAAAGTAACGTAGCATGTCACACTCAAAGTCAAATCCAAAGTGTTCCCATTAAGTTCTAGGCCCTCAGGGTATAAAAACGTTCCTCGAAAGTGTGCGTAGGCAATGCCTAGACTGGAGCGTTAGACGAAGACGGATCTGGGAGTTAGAATTTATGGAATTCATTCACAGTTTCTATACTGTTTTTCTGTTCATGAAACCGCAAAAGGGTTTTATGACACTGAATCATCACCCGTTTGATTAAAAGCAATTTAAACAAACTGTAAACCACCAGGACGTTCTCCTGCACACGCCCCACTGAAATGGGGCATGTGCAGGAGAAGATTCTGATGGTTTCTGCCTTGTGTTAACTGGTCTGGTCAGTGGCGTCACTAGGGTGTGCGTGGCCCCAAGGTGGGGGCACGCGCGTCACCCTAATGACCCTCCTACACCCAGCCCTAACGGCTGTGCCGCGATTTTTTGAGGGGGCGACCCGACGGGACGCTGCCCCGGGTGCCCCCCGACTCTGCCCCCCCCCCCCGTTGCTGCCGGCTCCGCTCCAAGGCCTTTTCCCGGCCTCGGAGGCTCCGAGGCCGGGAGAAGGCCTTGGAGCGACCTCCCCTGGCCCCCGCGCCAGGGCCTTCTCACAAAGGCCCACTGCATCACAACGTTATTTATAACGTTTTTCGCGCATGCGCGGACCGTTCCTGAGGGAAAAGGGCTTTTCCCTCAGGAACGGTCTGCGCATGCACGAAAAAACGTTATAAATAACGTTGTGACGCAGTGGGCCTTCGTGAGAAGGCCCTGGCGCGGGGGCCGGGGAAGACGTCCCCGGAGCCGGCTCCCGGCCTCGGAGGCGACGCGAACGGGGAGGCAACGCGTGCAGGGGAGGTGACGCGCGTGGGTACACGCGTCACCTTTCTGCGTGCGTCACCTGAAGCGACCCCCGCTCACCTCGCAACAGCGACACCTCTGGGTCTGGTGCCTTTAGACTCCCCACCCTAAATGCCTTGGGTCAGCTCGGGAAACAAGAATGCTAATCAAGGTCTCCGATGCCAGAGAGAAGCCTGCAGGTAACCCAACAGGCCCAGGAGACAGCACGCATCCTGAACGGTCCACTTCCAGTACTCACCCAGCTCCAGGCTGGTGTGGGGGGGCTGCAAAAGCCTCCAGTACTTGCGCTCTCCGTCCTGAGCTTTCACCCCCATCACCGAAGTGAGCATTGGGCCTAACAGCGTCATCTGGGTCTCAAACCTGTTCAGCAGAAGGGGAAAGAGCATCAGAAAGCAGGGAAGAAAAGGTTTCAGCCCCGCTTCAGAGCGAGAAATGCCCTCGATGCAAAAGCTTACAGCTTATCAGAGCCTAAGAGTGCAAGTCTAGGTATGTCTAAGCCTTAGGCCCTGAAGAAGTTTAGTCTATTCATTTCGGCCCCTACCCACTGCCAAGTTGTGCACCCCTGGTCTAAGGTAAAGGCATCCCCTGCTCGAAAGCCAGTCGCCTCTACGGGGCGGCGCTCATCTCCGTTTCTAAGGCTGAAGAGCCAACGCTCTCCGAAGACGCTTCCGTGGTCATGTGGCCAGCATGACTAACAGAACGCTGTTACCTTCCCACCACAGCAGTACCTATTTCTCTACTTGCAGCGTCTTGCTTTCGAACTGCTAGGTTGGCAGGAGCTGGGACAGGAGCCAGCTCACTCCGTCACGCGGCACTGGGGTCTCGAACTGCTGTCCTACCAACCTTCCGGTCTGCAGTTCAGCATCTTAACCACTAAGCCACCGCGTAGGTATGTCTACTCATTGCATTCAATGGGACTTATTCCCAGGTCACCAGGTACAGAACTGCAGCCTACGGCTTGGGTTTTAGGCCCAACGCTTAGACCCCCTCAAGGCAGACTGTCGTTCTAAAAAGCATATTGGCTGTACACCAGGCTAACTCTCGTAGTTTCTACCCTCAAAAGAACCCTGGGAACTGTAGTTGGGCAAGAGCGCTGAGAATTCTCTTCCTGATCCCCCCTCCCCTCCCAGAACAACAGTTTCCAGGATTCCCTGGCAGGAGGAAATGGCAATTAAACCAGTTTCAGTCTGGTCGGCTATAGCATCTCTCACCACTCTGCTCTCCTCCACACTTTCTCTTCTGCCCCCTTCGAAAGGAGGAGCAGAGGAAGTGGGAGGGCAGCAGCTGCACCCCACCAGTCCTCCGCCTGAGGCAACAGTCTCAGTCGGCCTCATGGATGCACCGGCGATACTGACCTCCTTTGCAGAGTAGGTCAGCTCCCTCATCTCAACCCTCCCTCCCTGGGTCAGTCCCATGAAACCGACCCAGGATGAGTGAAGAGGACGAGAGTCTCACGTGAATGGATTGACGCCCTGCTTCTCAGCAGCTTTCAACACATCCAGTAGGGAAGAGCCAGCAGGAACGGCAAGGAATTCGTTGTACAACGGCAGAAGACCTGGCGGGCTCTTGACCATCAAGTGGACAGCGATCATTTGGGCTTCCTGGCTGGCTGCCCCGGGTTCAGGAGATGGTGTGCTTGGATCCAGATCGTCTGTGTTGGAAAGCAAACACTGACAATGAGCAGCCAGATGGGATCCTGGTTGGCTTTAAAAGCATTAATTCTGTGTGCTAGAATCTGCTGGTTAAGCCCCCGCCCGTCTTGTTTACCACTATTCTCTGTGAATACCATGCTGTCCCTGCCTTTACATCACCAGGGAGACCCCAGAATTCCCCAGGAGATATGAATGGGTTCCTCCCCCTCCAATATTCCCCTTGCAATACCTACTTCCAACCTACTTGGGGGCACCACCATGAACCAGTCTCATGCTTTCGCCACGCAGACCCCATTCATTTCAGCCAGCCTTGAGCAGGATCTGTTTGTCTCCCAGTCCGCCACCCAAAAACCTGCCACTTAAAACCAGTTGGGGATCCGCGCACACACACACACACACACCCCGGGGCCAAATCTACACGAGTGATCAAACACACATTCAGGGGGCAGGCTTAAAACTAGAAGCACCACTCTTCAAACCAGCTACGTGGGGCTGTCATCCTGATCAGAACCAGAGCGTGTGGGGAGGGGGAGGTTCATTCTCCCCCTAAGTGCTGGTTTTCTTCTGAAAATCTGAAGCAGTGGTTTTGCTTTGGGAGCAAACCACTGCTTCTGCAGGGTGATTTTCTGGGGGGAAAACATCATTGGAATGGAGGAGAGAATGAACCTCCCCCTCCCCCTGTGCGCTCGGCTCTGACCAGGGTTACAATCTCGCATGGCTTTCAAGGAACGAGGAGGCGCTTCCAGGTGTCAGCACATCTCTAGAATGTGTTTTTGAACACTCAGGTAGCATGACTTTTTCACGCACAAACACAAAGCTGACTTGTCCCAAGTCAGACAACCCTGGTCCTTCAAGCTCAATATCATCAGGGCCGGCCCAAGACCTCCTGACAATTGAAGCAGTATGTCAAATGCAGCCCCCCCCCTTACCTGGCGATGCGCCAGCCTCTGCTTCCAACTCTCTGAATTGGAAAACGGACGAGTGGGAAGGAGCAGAAGTGTAGCAGAGAGGAGAGTGGTGGGCCAGAGAAGCAGAGGCGCTGTGGTCCACTGCGCCCCCCCTCTCCTCCACACTTCCTCTGTCCCCTCTTCTTTTTTCCAACCCAGAGAATGAGAGAAGCACTAATGGTGGACAGAGGTGGGCCCCATCCCAGGTCAATCTGCTGCCTGAGGCGACTGTCTCAGTTGGCCTCCTGGATGGGGCCACCCCTGAGCGTCATCTACTGACCGGCAGCAGCTCTCTAGCAAAGCCCTTCCCAGCTTTATCTCAAGATGCTGCCAGAGAGTGAACCTGGAGCTGAACCCGGAGCAGAACAGGTGCTCTCCCACAGCAGGAGCACTTCTCAAAACACCTGCCTTGCTCCCTGCCCTCTACCTCTCTCCGCTTGGCATTGGGTGCCCGAGACGTCCACGTAGCTCTTTCCATTCAGCACAGGCAGCAACTGGGACCCGACAAGGGTGTTTTGGAAGTCTCCTCGCTTCAGGCTCCGGAGAAGGGCAGCGATGCCCTTGGGGCACTCCGGCTGCTTCTTCTTCACCCCAGCGGCAATGAGAAACTAAATCACGGAGACAGGGAAAAGGGGGTGGCAGGTGGGAAGAACACAGCCAGCCCTTCGCTCTGCCATGTGATGGGCGTCACGTACGAAAGCCTGCTGCTGGCCTCTTAAGAGCCGGCAGCTCAGCGGTCTGTAGTACAAAGAAAACCCTGGCGACTGGTGTGATTTGTCCTCGTGGCTTGTGCCTTTACTAACGGTGCCGGTGAAACCTCCTTGAAGGGGTGTGTGGGTCAACTCACCTGCACTGCCAGGGGGCTGCTGTAGATGTTTCCAAAATAGCCCTCGGGATTCTGAGCCTGGAGGATCTTCTCCTTTGCTCTCTGGACAGCCTGTTTGAGCTCTTTCACGACCCTTTGTGGGTAGAAAGTGGCTTGTTCCAAGCAGGTGAAGGCCAAGCCTGCCATTGCCTCTGTGTCTGGGTGGAGAAGAGCAGAAGGGCTGCAGCAGAGTGGATACAGCAGAGGTGATACCTCAACCCAGGGAGTGCTGATCGATCCGGCCCAGTGCTTTACCCAGGAGCTATGGGTCCTTGTCCTCCCTATAATCTGTGCAAATACTGCCATACTGAGTCAGACACTGATCCACTGGCTCAGGACTGTGCGCTCTGACCAGCAGCAGCAACGTCTCCAAGGGCTCAGGCAGAGAGTCGTTTATTCCAGTCCTGCCACCTGGTCCCTTTGGCTGGAGATGCCAGGGATCGACCCTGGAACCATCGACACGCAAATCTTACCTACAGAGAGTTCGTTGTTATGCCGGAACATGCCATGCTTCTCCGCGTGCAAGAGCTTGTGGATCACGTGGACGTCAATCCTTTTGTTGTGGACGCACAAAGCCAAGACCCCCAGGCTGTACTGGTAATAGTTGCTGACAGGGTGGCCGCTGTGGTCTAGATGCAGGAGGAGACAGACTAAGATGGACGCTCTTCCTTTCCACTGTAATTCATTACCTATTCTCCCCAGCTCTGCCAAAGAAGCTCTACAATAGGGATCCCACAATCACTATTGGGGCCACCACTGCTAGGACTCTGACCCAACATGAATAACGTGAACAACAACAACAACATACAGTATTTATATACCGCCTTTCTTGGCCATTGGATTTCTCCTCCGACTTTAATCCAAGGCGGTGTACATGGGCAGGCTGTCCTAACCCCCCTTGGGGTTTTTTACAATATATATATATAAATGCCCAATCTTTCATGAACGGCTACTTTCCAGGTGGTATCCTTTTTACAGTCTGACAATTCTGCTGGCTGGCGCCTCCCACACTTGACCGACGCAGCTGGAAGCTCTTATCTCTCCTCCCGGAGGCTTTCACAGCTTTTTGCTGGCGGCGTGTCTTGAACTTATCAAGTTCACCGGTCTTCGGGCTTTGAAGGCAGCAAAGACGAGCCAACTGAGCCAGACGGCTGTCTTGCCATGGATACTGTATCAGTGCCCCAGACTTCATTACAGCAACGCATTCCACATGGGGTTGCTCTTGAAACAGAGCTATCCACTTTCCTCCACTCTGCTTCTCCATTCCTCTCTTCCTTTTTGAATCCAGGGAATGGGAGGAGGAGCAACAAAGGTGGGAGGACAGATAGAGGCAGGCAGTGGTTCCCCTACCATCGCCAATGTACCACCTGAGGCACCTGCCTCAGTTGGCCCCATGGATGGGGCCGGATCTTGAAAACTATTCAGATTTTTCATTTGGCTCAAAACATGGCAGTCAGACTGTTAACTGGCAGTGGTTGCTTGAAACACATCTTGCAGTGATAAGAAGATAGTTTAGCTGGCTTCTAGTTTGTCTCTGGGTACAATTCAAGGTGCTGGGGCTTGAGTTTATAAAGCCCGACATGACTTGGTAACCAATCCCTTATAGTGAGGGCCACCACCACCAAGGCCCTGCTTGAAAGCCAGGGCACTTGGATTGGGGCCTCCCCCTCAAGGTGTCGGGGTGTACGTTTTTGAACGGAAGGTGTGTGGTTCCTGACCTTCATATGCACTTAGTGAAGAACAGCAATTGCAACCAAGAACCATTCCCAGCCCAGTGTTCCCAGTCTTACCAATCTGCTGCTTCTCCTTATGCAAGTGACATTTCAGCTGGGTCACCGACCGCCTGCTCTCCAGCGTCTCCATGTCGTGGCACGCAGCCCGCAGCGCTAGGAGATACAGAGCCAGCCAGCCTGTACTGGCCTGCTTCTGGAGGCCGCTTGCACTGAGAGATCTACACCAGAAGGGGTCAACAAGCCAGGTGGTTAGTTATTTCTGCGTGCCCAGTGTCTAGTAGTCGGGTTCTAGCAGTAGTGCCGGGTGCTATAATGCAGTGTTTCTCAAACTGTGGGTCGGGACCCACTGATTTCTGGTGGGTCCCAGGTGATGGAAAGATCAGATAAGTATGGTAATTGCCACAAGCCCTGAGACTATTCAGAAATCAGATAGCTGCTAATTACCCTGCAAAGAGCTGAGCTCCTGCAGTTTGCAAAGAGCTGAGCTCCTGCAGTTTGCAAGCTGGTGTAAGTATAGGGAGATAAATGTTTGAGCGTCTCATAAAGTTAGGTGGGTCCCAATAGAGTGTCATTTTAAAAGTGGGTCCCGGTGCTAAAAAGGTTTGAGAACCACTGCTATAATGGCTTCATGTTCGGGGTGGCACTTTGCTTGAGCAAGAACTGCCTTCTTAATGTGTTTTAACTCTTGGCTTGATACCTCCCAACTGCTGGCTTTGAGCTAAAATATAATTGAACTTTAAAATTAGTTTGCTTTGTATCCACAAATAACACAAACATTTCCATCCCTGCACCTAATCCCAAAGGCAAAATAAACCAATTTTGCCACAGACAGAGCGGAAACATTAAGTATTTGCTGCCGCAAGATCACGTTTCTCTTCCTTTCCAGCCCCAAATTTCTCTCCATTCCCCCCACCCCCACCGCTGTAAATATTCACAGAGATTTCACTTTTCTACTTCGCTCCTCCCTCCAATAAAGCTGCGGTGGTTTTGCCCAGCTAGCATTTCAATGGCTGAGAACAGACCTGTTGGCACTGGACAGAAAGAGACCCTTCACTCGCTGGAGGTATTCGCTCTCCCTCACCAGGTTGTGGTCAGCGGAAAGGCGGAGGCCCAAGTAGATGCTGGGATTTGGCTCCTCGGACACATCCTGCGTGTGCCTCAGGAGGTCCACGTTCAAAGACTTGATGAGATGAGAATTGCCTTGGGGGATTTCTTGCATAAGAGAAGAACAGAACAGGTGTCTCCAAATGAACGCGAGAGGGAGGGAGATGCACAGGAAGGCAAATGCAAGCACAACACAGCCTATATACGGTAGGTGGGCCATATGATTCTGGGCACAATCGGAGGGTTGTGATTCTGCCTGTCCACTGAAAGCTTCTGAGAGGCCCAGCTCCACATGCAGTCACTGGTTGCAGCTCAAATTGGCATGCAAGCAAGATGGGGCCCTGCCTCCGGAACTCCCCGCCACTGGAAGGGTGCAATGCCCCCTCCCTCCCAACCTTTCAAAACATTTTTCAAGCAGCTCAAATCTCTCCTCTGCAATGATCTCACCCAGTGGCCTTAGACAAGCCATTCCCACGCAGATGCAATATGGAGAAAAATAATACTTACCCATTATTACGAGGTAGTAGACAGCCATTTAATAAGAGGCAGGGAAATGTTACAATGGGAATGCCACAACATCATACATTATTAAAAATATTATCATTCTTAACAAGAATAGCGACAAGAATAGCAAACTACAGGTTCCATGTTTTTTGTTCCATTCCCTACCCTGGCATTCACTACTCACAGGTATACTGGCTCTGCACATGGAGGTTCCATTCAGCCGTCGTGGGCTAGTTTTCATTGATACATCTCTCCTCTGCGAATTGGTCTAATCCCTATTTAACTATCAAACTTGGTGCAACTTTCACCCCCTGCCCCCACCACGATCCTAAGAACCTCAGAAGAGCCCGGCTGCTGGATCAGGTCAAAGGCCCATCTAGTCCAGCTTCCTGTATCTCCTCAGATCATCTCCTCCCCACCCCTACTGCTGCTCCACTCAGTGGCTGCTATTTGACTGGCAGAAAAAAGAGCTCCTGTCGAGGCATGCTAGCCCTAGTCACCTGCTGAAAGGACAGTCTCTAGCTTGACCACAAGCTAATGGCCCTCGCTGCATCTTGCAACAGTGAGTTCCGTAACTTACGCGATACTATGTACTTCTCTGTAAAAATGTAAGTCCCACTGTGTTCAATGGGGCTTTACCCCCAGGACAGTGTGTATAGGACTACAGCCTTGGTTACGTGCCATGCGGAGGTTTTGCGCCTGAAGTAACAACGAGAGCTGAGCATTTAAGACAGTGGTTCTCAAACCTTTTAGCACCGGGACCCACTTTTTAAAATGACACTCAGACTATTGGGACCTACCTAGCTTTACAAGACACGCAAACATTTATCCCCCTATATTTATACAAGCTTGCAAACTGCAGGAGCTCAGCTCCTTGCAGAGCAGCTATCTTGCAAGCTAAAGGAGCTCAGCTCTTTGAAGGGCAATTAGCAGCTATCTGACTTTAATAGCCTCAGAGCTTGTGGCATTTACTTACCTGATCTTTCCATCACCTGGGACCCACCAGAAATCATGTCCCGACCCACCAAGTGGGTCCCGACCCACAGTTTGAGAAACACTGATTTAGGAGAAAGCAAGTGGGCTTACCACACAGTTGCACGGAGGCAAACAGGACAGGGAGGAGGAAGAGCCGTGGCCCGCTGGGATCCATACCTGCAAGAAGAGAGAAGACAGCAGACTGAGTTGACAATCCAGCAAGGAGACTGAGGGACCTGTTACAACGGAACCTGGCTCCTGCTGTGGGGTGAGGCTGGGTCTGTACAGGATCACCAGTTAAACTGGACACACATGACAACAACCGAGCTGTCCCCAGGAACAGGAGCTGAGTCTGCAAAACAGGAGGGACTTTGCCTGAACGAGAAACATTGAGAGAACCCAAGACCAGGAAGTGACCGCTGCTGCTTCCCTTTTCGCTGGTGCTTATCCTGATGCCGATCTGACCCCAGCCCTGCTGTATCAACACTCCTCTGACACGCCGCGGGAGTAAGTTCCATGGAACTCAAGGCAGCTTACACCTAAGAAAGCACCCAGAGGCTTTCACTGCAATACTCCTCTGCCCCTCTGGAACTTTTGAACGTTAGTGTCCCAACCAGAACGGAGCAGAAGAGAGGGAGAGAAATGAAACGGAACCAAAACAGAAGTGCTGGTTTTTTTTAATGGCTTGACTCACGGTTTAGCTGTTCTGGGATCACAGTTTTGTGCTGTAGTCTGTTGCTTTGTCCATTTAAACACGCATTATTAGAGGACCACGGAGGAGCCTGCAAACAAAGAACAGACCGTATAAGACAGTTCAGCCCACCCCTGATATTTGAGACCCAGAAAGACAGCTGCCTGTCTGTTCTCAAAGATGATTTTTCACCATCCCCTTTTATCTTGCCCAGGCATGCAGTTGCTGTTTGCACCTCCCACCTGATAAAGAAGTGTTACACTTCTATCCTACCCACATTTGCTAGGACGTATTCCCTAGTAAACATGTTCAGGGGGGCTGCCGTCTTGTCTTAATAACCAACTCAGGCTTGGATTCAATTGAAAACTTCTTTTTAAAATGGCTCTTTCAAAAGAGCTCTTTTATTCAAAATGTAGACCTACCCGTTGGAGGTGATAGTCTCTTTGAATTCCTAGGAGTTGTCGCCTTTCTCCTCTTCCCCTTGAATTATAAACTGTGGGAGGAAGGGAGGCTAAAGTTAGCTTGTAGAGAAAGACACAGAGTCCTTTTTCCCCTTGACTCCCAGCAGAGGCAGGAGTTCCACAATTGTTTATTTGCGATCAGGTGACATCTCCGCCAGCTGCTGAAGTCAGCTGTTTGTTGCAAGGGAAAAGATAAAGTTTAGAGCCTGCAGCTCTGGAAAGGCAAAGCAGAACCACAACCAGGAATAATAAACAGAGTCCAAGTATGCCAATAGACTAGTAATCGTTAATTATTCACAAAGGCCAAGTTTAAAAAAGGGGGGGGAACCCCAAATAACCTCTTAGCATTGCAGTTATATCGGTTCTCTTCTGTGACTGCAGCTTTTAAATCTTTTACAGTGCATCAACGCAGCAGCTACCTATGAGTTTTTATATTGCATTATTTTTTTATTAAATGCTTCTCCTACAATAAATGTGTTGGTCTTTAAGAGGCCACGAGCCACTCAGTCGTCTTTGCTTGTACCTGAGTACGTATGAAATCAGGTCAAGTATCTTTGCTGAATCATATCCTCAGATAAGGGTTGTTATATGAGCATAAAAGCTTGGGAAGGCACCTGTCCTTGTGTCTCTTCTAGTCTCTTTTCCAGCAACAAACAAAACAAAAAATCCTAATTTCTCACTAGAACAAGCAAAGCAAAATGTACACAGGATGGCACATGGCTATTGGGGAGAAGCTAGTTAATTATCATCTGTTTCTCTCTCCATGCCTTAATCCTCACCAGCTTGGTTCCCAATATAGAAACATCTATTCAAACACTATATATGTCAGTTCCACATGGAGTAGGGTTTTTTTAATTGATGTGGAGCACGATAGAGCTGGGCTGGGTACACGCTGCACAATCAGACATTAAGAACATAAGAAGAGACGTGCTAGATCAGACTAAGGACCCTTATAGTCCGGCTTCCTGAATCTCACTGTGGTCCAGATGCCTCTAGGAGCATACAAAACCACAAGATGCCTGTATCCTATAGCAGGGGTTCCCAACCCCTTCCCGGTGGAGTACCACCTCCAGCGCCACTCTCTTTCCAAATACCACCGGAACTGACTGGTGATGACATCATCACCAGTTGCTTCCGAGTTTTCAGAGGCGAGAAAAGGCGGGGAGAAGGCTCTGGGCAGGTGGGAGGGCCCTTCTCAGCATTCCTGAGAGGCTCGGCCAAAGGCAGGAGCTCTTTGGAAGCAAAAACACACCACCAAAAGCGCCGCATCGGAGTGGGGTTCCAGTGGTCCGAGTACCACCAGCAGTCGGCCGAAGTACCACTGGTGGTACTAGTACCACCTGTTGGGAACCCCTGTCCTATACCACTCCCTCACACATCTGACATTCAGAGACAGGCAACCCTCTCAAAAACCAGAGCGATTGGAACTCTAAACCACCGAACGTTGTTTTGGGGGAGGGCAGCAGCATAGCTCAGTGGCAAAGACCGTGGTTTGCATGTTGTTGCACAAAGTCCTGGATTCAAGTCCTAGCAGCAGTACCTCCAGCAGGTAGGGTTGGGGAAATCCTTGTCTGAGTGCAGCTGCTGGTCCGAGCCAGGGCTTATTAAACTGAGAGGGCCTGATTCACTTTGTATCAAAGCAGCCCTGCCCTAACATAACAACAACGTATAATAGAACCATCATTTAAGTAGAAAACACATCACCAAATGCAGCAGCAAGGATTAAATATACAATATATACCAAACGTGTTGCGAAGTTGTACAAGAAAATCGCATCAAAATACTCTTTGCATGCAACCACTCATCCAGCCTAAAGATCGCCACCTGAGCATGCGCAACACCTTATCTGGCCTACGATGCAACCAGACGCAAGAAGTCCCTCCCACTTCAGACATAAGGAAGCCTTTCTATCCGCTCATCTCTATCATGGTTAGCCGAGCCCTCAGCATTCTCCGCGCTCAGCATAGGGTCTTGCGTCAGGTTCTTAGGACGGTGTCTATTATCATGCCTGTGCAGAATGATTGCCTCTCGGGCTGCCTCTCCGCGTGGCAACTGAAGAGAAGGGAAGATACTCTTTCACCTGACATCAGTGAATGGTTTGGGATCGTTCTGGGTAGTGAACATGGCTCCAGGACTTCTCCGGCTGTTCAGGCAGCGAAGTAACCACCCCTCAAATCAGGTGGGGTCCTGAAGACGTGCTGCGCGGGGAGGAGTCTGACGTAGCCAACCTGCGAGTCACCACGTGGGTGCCGGTGGTGAGGACGCGAGTGGAGCAGCGATGGGAGGCCTGGAGAAAAAGAAAGTGAGTGTTGGGCCGTAGCGTTCGCGCTGGTGTCCCGTTTTGAACGGCTTTTCTTTGTATTCGCGTGTATAAAGTAACGTCTGAAACGGGGAGTCTCCACTTCCGGGTTTGGGGAAAATGGCACTTTGCGAGTTTATAGTCACGGCTGTTGCTTTTGTGAACTTCCCTGTTCTGGCCTCACACTCTGGACGTTACCTTGGGTATTCAGGGGCTCTGTATCTCTGGACTCAAATGCTCCTTGTAGTTATTTCAATGCTCACGTCCACTCTCAGCAACAGCTTATGTGTCTGGGGCTGGTGGGTAAATAGAGCCTCTGCTCTGTGTCTGGGAACAGCATACCTCTGTATATAACTGACAGCGGGGACATTCAGCTGAGCAAGGCCGTTGCCTTTGTTGTGCCTTGCTTGTGGGCATCTTGGAGGGATCTGGCTGGTCTCCCCTAGAAATAAGTACTGCTGCTCCAGAAGGAGCAGAGTCTCTTCCCCTAGCAGAACTCAGAGGATAAGTGGGATCATCTGGTCTTTAAAACACCCAGCAAAACTACTACTGACTTCCTTTTAGATCAACGTGAGAAAATGACAGTTCTTAACATTTGCCTCTTTGGTTCTCTTTCCCCCCCCCCCCCTTCCATCCTCTCCCCAAAGTATGAGAGGGGCTCTGCCACCAACTACATCACCAGAAACAAAGCCCGGAAGAAGCTGCAGCTGAGCCTTCCAGATTTCAGGTAAGGAAACCAGGAGGTTGCCTGCAACACCATCATCTGACCTAATTGGGAGGATATTGAAAACACGGCTTTGGAAACTTGTTTTATCCAAGCAGGCATGACGTTCTTCCCTGAAATGCCCTGTTCTAGTATTCTTCTAATGCTAGTATTGGATTAGTGTATGCCCCAGTCCACAGATTCTGATGCATGCCGCAAAGAACTGTGTGTAAGACGTCTGTGTGTTTACCTGCTAAAATGATGGCTGTTGCTGGATTGGCAAGGAGTCGGACTTGAAAGAGAGAGTAAGCTTAGAAAGGCATCCTTGAGACCCAGCTGCTTGAGAGACATTAGGCTCTTCTGTGCCTTGTATCGTCTCAAAGCAACAGATCTGGAACCTTTTGGGACATGGGCAAGCTGACAAGGCTCACCTGTTTTTCCTCCTCCAGGCGACTCTGCATCCTCAAGGGGATTTATCCCCACGAGCCCAAGCACAAGAAGAAGGTGAACAAAGGCTCCACGGCTGCCCGGACTTTCTATCTCCTGAAAGACATCAAATTTCTGCTCCATGAGCCCATCGTCAACAAGTTCCGGGAATATAAGGTGTTGTGATCTCTGGGAATCCAGTAGCCGGTTAAAAGCAGTGAATTAATTTCCTCTCTCTTTATGGCTTGCCCTATAGAGTTGTCCTTGGAGAGAGAATGTGGGGAAGGGAGACACTCAGGCCTGTCAACCTGCAGGCTCCTCTCAGTGATTTTTGTTCCCTTGCCTTCAGGCCCAATCCTATCCAACTTCCCAGTGCTGATACAGCCATGCCAAGGGGGTGCGTTCCGCATCCTGCCATAGAGGGGCAGTCCTGGAGGCCTCCTCAAGGTCTGGGATCATTTGCCCCCTGCATTGCAGCTGCATCGGCACTGGAAAGTTGGATAGGATTGGGCCCTCAATGTTGATGGATTCCGAGTGCAAGTGCTCCTAGTTCCGTACAAGGTGTTAACGTTTTGCAGTTGAATCTCAGGTCCGAGATTCAAATCTGTTCAGCACAAGGTTTTTCAGCTGTTTGCCGTTCTGGTGGCGACGTGGAGTTCAGCCCATGCTACCAACAAAAGGAGAAGAGGAGCTTTCAGAATACGGGAGGGCAGCAGGCTGAGGCAGGGAACGATGGGCTGAGTTGCTGTCAGCTGGGGAAGCGAGATGGTTCTGACCTGTGTCTCTCCTCAAGGTCTTCGTCCGCAAGTTGCGCAAGGCGTACGGGAAGAGCGAATGGACCACCGTGCAGCGGCTGAGGGACAACAAGCCCAGCTACAAATTGGACCGCATCCTCAAGGAAAGGTGAGGGGTGGGAGGTCCCAGAAGAACTTTGCCGAGCACTTATGTTTGGATCCTAACAGCATAGCGGAGGGGCATCAGGTAGAAGGGTTGGGGGCCACCACCACTCGGTGCTGAGAGAAGCAGGAGTAGCTGGAAGAAAACCAGGAAATAGGCAAGGTTGGCCTGAGGCCTTGGGAAGGAGCAGAATTTCCAAGCCAATTGCAGCGCTTAGGCCAGGGCAGTTGGGAAGGGTTTTTAACTTGTGTGGCTTCTGAGTGTAACAAAGCATTTGACAAAGATATTCCTAATTGCTTACACTGTGGAATTCCCTTACCTTTGGTTTAAGAAAAGCACCTTCTTTAGAAACCTTCCGGCGAGGTCTGAAAACATCCCTTTTCCAGCAAGCCTTCTGATTTTAGCCTTTAGTTCTTGGTGCCTGCGGGTTTCATTGGTGCTTTAATTATGTTCTCAATTATGATATGTGCTCTGTCTGCCGCTGGCTATTCTTCGTATTTATCTGCTTTTAATGTTCATTTTGCATTTTATAGCGTGACTTTAATTGTATTTTTTTAATATTGTTGTGGGCTGCTTTGGGTGCCTTCGGGAGAGAAGCAGGATAGAGATCGAATAAATCATGAAAATATTCTGTCTTCCTTTTGGGTCATTCCGTGTCAAATCAACCAATAAAAAATACATTTTGGAACTTGATGTCACGAATTTTGCTCATTTTCGGTACATTTGTAGCTTACCATGAGATGTTTAAAAATTATTTTTTCAGATTTTTTTGTCCATCCGTTTTTGAGATATTGAATGTTCAAAATTGCCAAAAAAGGCCAAAATCCACTTGTCACCATACATTCAAACGCCAGTTACAGGATAACAATGAACGTACAGACATGGGACAGGTGTCGTTTTAAAGCTTATGAATAGGGCTTTCATTTGATATACAACATGACAAAATTGTAAATTTTCAAGAAATTCAAAAATATTCAAATAATATTAATTTTGAAAAATCAAACTTTTTTAAAATTTTCAAAAAAATCACACTTAAAGGTATATGTCTTGTAGTCAATCAGTCAAAATTTCAAGATGGTATCTCAATGGTATCATACAAAAATTAAATTTTCTTGTTGGCAGTGACCAGGAATTAAACCCCTCAAGTCCATTTTTCTACAGTTTACATTGATAAAATTAGGTGGTAAACTGAAATGAATCAAAAAATTTATAACAGGACTTATAGAGATAGATTTATAGAGCATGAATTCACTTTCTATTCTTTTACAGGATCAGCTTTTTGGTAAAACTATCAAAATCATGAGCTTTTTACTTCTGTTCATAGTTTTAAAATTTTCTTTTAGTTGCTGAATAATTTCTGAATCAGCACAGTGACATTTTTCCTCATCTAAATCATCTTCAGAAGTATAAAAATAATTATTTGTAGGTCCTTTTAATCTTCCCCATCTTTTCTTTGCACTTTAGATACTTTCTTCTTGACTCACCAAGGGAGGTCAAAGAGGCATTTAAGTGGCTTAAAGCTGTATCAGGGTCCAAATACTCAGACTCCTTTTATATGACTAAGACCAGGAATCTCATAATTCTCAAGAGGAATTTCCTTTTCAAGTATATTGTTTTCCATCTGACAAGGCTTCTATTCCATCCAATCAGTTACATTCCTCAAGTCTTTACTAAGTCTTTTTAAAAAGGGCTACAACAGTTTTTTGACCACTTATTCTCCTCCATATTTCAAATCATGTAATTATCAAACAGTTAATGAATTAAACTTAATAAAGACTAATAAAACAGCTTCACAACAAAAATGTCCTAGAAAGCTTCACTAAAAACACACTGTCCAAACCCACTTAAATGCCTCTTTGACCTCCCTTGGTGAGTCTCCGGTGTGCAAGAAGAAATAATTTTTAAACATCTCATGGTAAGCTACACATGTACCGAAAATGAACAAAATCCATGACGTCAAGGATTTTTCATTGGTTGATTTGACACAGAATGACCCTTTTCCTCTTCTCCTTTCCTTTGTGACGGTTGCAGGTACCCAACCTTCATTGATGCTGTGCGGGATATGGACGATGCCCTCTCCATGTGCTTCCTCTTTGCCACCTTCCCGCGCACTGGCAAATGTCATGTGCAGATGACCCAGCTGTGCCGCCGCCTCACGGTGGAGTTCTTAAACTACATCATTGCCTCGCGCTCTCTCCGCAAGGTAAGCAAGAAAAGACTGAGACGTCGAGTAGACTTCTGGCCTATTCATGACCCTAAATACGTGCAGAGTAATGTCGTCGTCACACCTGTTAACCCAATGCTTCTTGACCTGTTGTTTTTTCTATGACATAAACCTTAATTTGCAAAGTGCAGTTATTGGGGACCGCCAACCCAAAAGTAGCAAAATGTCAAACAGCAAGCTTTTGAGTTATTTAGAGCTCTTCACCAGGCAGATGGTAACCAGAAAGATAGGGTGGAAAAGGGGAGGGGGGGTAAGCATGTTGTAGGATACAGAGGATCAAAAACCACAAAGATGTTTTCTTTTTGAATTGTAGTATTGCAGTGATATTTCGTAAGATTTGAATAAATATGTCACTTCCTGAGGCTGACACTCTGTGTGTGTGTGTGTGTGTGTGTGTGTGTGTGTGTGTGTGTGTGTGTGTGTGTGTGTGTGTGCGTGCGTGCGCGCGCGCGCGCTCTCTCCCTCTCTCTCTCTCGCAGGTGTTCCTGTCCATCAAAGGTATTTACTACCAGGCCGAGGTGATGGGGCAGCCGGTTACCTGGATAACTCCTTATGCCTTTTCACATAATGTGAGTACCAGCTCTCATCCCCTTCGTGGGATTTCCTATGACTCTCCCCACCCCACCCCCACTGTCTCCCCCAGAAAACAAAAACAGGCAATTCATTCAACAATGGTGCCGCTGGAAATTCTTGCACCGGCAGATTTAGCAACAAGTCCCAACTCCCTGCTTGAAGCAGGAAAATCCTCTCTAGAGTGTCTCCCACAAGGGCCTGTCAGGCCTTTGCTTTTAAGACCTCCAGCAAGGGAGAACCAATCGGTTCCATTGTCGAACTGCTCTCGAACTGATATAAATTGTCGGACGGATATCAATTTCTTCTTGATATCAAGCAAAATCTCTGTTTTGCTCCATCTAGCTCTGCTCCCTGGGACAGTAAGGATGGGGATCAGGTTGCAAGCCCTCTCCAAAGTCTTAGCTACCTTTGGGGGCAGCATGGACTCACCTGGACTATGTCCTCCTTCCCTCTGTGTGATGCTTGTTTTACCTCTTTTTCCAGAGGATCTGGGAGGTTATTCATTGCCACAATGACTGCCTTGGCATACATTGGTTCTGTTCTCTACTGGGGTGAAATTAGGGGACCTTGGCCGGATGCCTGACCGTCCATGTGTTCTGTGCGTGCCAGCCCCTCTTCCTTGGTGCCTGACTGTACCAGCACAGGTTCACTTGGGTCGAAAATCATTAACTTATTTAAACCCAACGTGAAAACGACTTACAGCCCATTCCAACCCAACTCCTCTCCAAGTCAGGCATAAGTGTGGCCTAAGTGCAGCCTAAGTTAGGCAGAAGTTATGTCTGAGTTAGGTCAGAGGTATGCCTGAGTTAGGGAGGCTGCAGTTTCTGTGGCCCAGCACCACCCCAGGATCCAGGCAACACTTACCTCCCAGGCAGGCAGGCTCTTCTCCAGGCTCGGTGTCTGGCTCGGGCATGTGCAGGCCTGTGTGTCTGCACATGTCAGCGTCCATCCATGGCAGCTGCTGCAGTGTCTGTCTCAGCCCGGTCGCAAAGGGGCTGACCGCAGGCAGGGGGGTTGCGCCAGTCATGTGGTGGACGCAGGGCAGGTGACAGGTGAGCGAGGTGCCCGAGACAGCTGCCACAGGGCACCCTGTGCATCAGCCACCAGCTGCAGGGGAGAGTGGCCGTCCCCTCCCTCCTGCAGAAGGCGATGCCACCCCCATGCCACGTTGAGGCTGCACTGGGGGGTGAGCGGGGGAGGGAAGGGAAGGAGGGGGGTGGGAACGTCACACACAAGGGGGGTCTCATGAGGTCTGGAACTGCCTCTGACATGACTCGCCCGTGCGCTGCCTGAAGCCCTGGGCCTCCAAGGCTGGGGCAATGCCCACAAAGAAGGCATCCCGGCGTGCCTGCTGCTCTGTGCCCCGGCCAAGACCGAGAGATGCCTTGGGCTTGTCTGCTGCGAGCGTGAAGGGCTCACGCAGCACATCACACCCCCAGATGGGGTGACGACGGCGCCTCGCGGCAGGCGCTCTGGCAGGGTGGGGGGTGGCCAGCAGCCATCATCAGGGAGTGGGAGGGGAGGCAGACACACAGGCAGGCAGACAGGGGGTGCTGGGGAGGGGCATGGGTGGGTCAGAGACAGACAGACAACAAGGCTGGTGGGAGACAGATTCCGAGAGAGGGGTCTGCAGAGACCGATAGGGACACAGGGGGCGCTCCGCAGATGAAGGTGATGCATAAACAGGCGCCTCTTATGCAGACAGACTTTGGACGGAGGCGCCTGCATTACGGGCGGACCTTCGACGGAGGCGCCTGCATTACGGGCGGACCTTCGACGGAGGCGCCTGCATTACGGGGGGACCTTCGACGGAGGCGCTTGCATTATGGGCGGACCTTCGACGGAGGCGCCTGCGTTACGGGCGGACTGTCATTGTTTGCCTGCCTGAGAGGCCCCCCCAACTCCCCCCTCCCCTCTGTGCCATGGGGGTCTGGCAGCGTCCCTGCTGTGTTCTCCCAGGGAAGGCTGTGGCAGTCCCTGGATGGGACTCATGTAGGGGCTTCAGTGCTGGGGGCTGTCTGTGTGTGGGGGGCAATGCTTGTGTAAACACTGGGCACATATGTTTCACTGGGGCTCTGCCCGAGGGGCGTCTTTATTGTTCTGGAACGTTAGCAGAGATGGCCAGGTGAGGCTGCCAGGGGTAGTCACAGCAGCCAATCTGAAAGCAGCAGCAGCAGCACACCTGCCCCATGGACCTGGAGATGCAGGCTCTTCCCCTGTGGAACCACAGCCTGCTCCATAGAAAGGGGAGGGACAGCAAGAATGACAGCCAGGGAGGTGCAGCAGCAGCAGCAGCGCCAGCAGCTGAGGAGGGTTGCAGGGCTGGCTCCCTGACCTCTGGCAGCATCGAGGCAGACGACAGTGGGGCAACCAGACTGCAGCCCCAGGGGTGCTCCCAGGAAGATAGGTGGTGGTGGACATTCCTGGGGAGACAAAAAACAAGGGGGAGTTACATGTCAGCTGCTGTGTGGTAGCAATTGCCATTGAAGAAATGCCAGTGTGCCGGTTGCAAAAGCCTGCAGGGAGAGAAATAAAACACAGCTGATAGGTGTGACACACATAGCATGGTCTGGGCTGCTTACGTGGGTGTAAGGAGAGCATGATCCTGTAAGGGGAAAGGGTCAAAGAGAGAGACAACAACACAACTTGGGGGTCACTACCATGGCAAACCTAGCACTACTGACCTGTCAGTTGATCCTGTGGAGAAAAGGGGGGGGGGAACAGCTGGTGTCTACATAAGGCTAACAGTTCCACTCTTGTGGCAGTGTCTGCTCACATGACTAGAGGCAGCAATCAGACACAACAGTGCTAAAGAGGCATGTATCCTATATATCATGGCAGGCTATGCAGGCAGCTATGAGACAACACATTGGTAAAGAGGCATGTCATGGCAGGCTATGCAGACACCTATGAGACAACACATTGGTAAAGAGGCATGTATCCTTCCTATATTTCTAAATGCAAAGAGGCAGCAGTCAGACCACATGTCAGCACAAACCCTGCTCTTACCTGCTGGTGTTGTTGCCTGTGGGGGGGGGGAAGAGGGGCTGGGAGAAAGACATGGGTTAGCAAACACTTGCATGGAGGCAGCTGCCCAGGCACAGCTGTAAACAGGTTGGCCACAGCCAGAACAGCCCTCTCTGCCCTAGAGGGAGGCAGAGAGGAGAAGAGAGAAGTGGGGTGTTTGTGAATTTTGCCCTTCACCGACAAAGTCCCACTTTGTGGCTGTGGGGGACAGAACCCCACGCCACGTGCTCAGAGGGAGAGAGAGACTGGGGGCCTGGGGCTGGGCTTTTGTGGGAAAGAGGCTGGGTGGGGCTGGGTGCTGATAGGCTCCCTATCTTAGGCATAACTCTGTTGGTTTCCAGACCTAGCAGGCCCAACTCCGTCCTAACTCTGACCTAACTCAGGAGTAGGGTGTTAGAAATTTTCAAGAGAGGGCTGGCTTGGGTAAGGTAAAATGGCTCCTATGGGTCTCCTCAAATTTGGGTCTACCTTTTTGGTCGACCTAAATTTTGTGTCAGCATTTGTGTTGGAGGGGGCGTGTCTGTGCTCACCAGGGTCTGGAATCCGCCGTTAATTGGTCTCCGCCCCCGTTCCACCCATGGTCCGCCCACTTTTAGGTCGACTTTAGGTCCGAGTTGTGCCGGCGTCGGTGGTGCGCATGTGCGCCGTTTTTAGTCCATTCTTAGTCCGTCGGTCGTAAGTTTGACCTAACTTCGCCCTAACTTCGCCCTAAATGGTCGCGTTCCAGACCTAACTTCGACCTAAACGACTTAGGCTGACTTTAGGTCTGACTTGGGCTGCTTAGCACTTTGGTTGGAATGGGCTGTTAATTAGGTCTGACTTGGGCTGCTTAGCACTTTGGTTGGAATGGGCTGTTAATTAACAATTAACTCCAGGCGTGCGGCTCCATTCCCAGAAGCCAGGAAAGAGCCAGTTACCACGACAAAAGCAACCCTGCTGCATAATTCACCTCTTGTTTCTCCTTCTGTACAATGCTTTCAGCCCAACTTGCCCTGATGAAACGGTACTGCAGTGACACATAAAACCAGACTGGTTCATAGCCCCTTGTTTGGTCACCTGTGGTGAGTTGAGACTTGCCTCCAGGCAAGTAAGCAGCAGGGAGATGTTTATGCATCGGAAGAGGGCCGATTTTATTTATCGGCATGCCCTGCAAGGAAAGGGGCTGTATTCCAGTGGCAGAGCTTGTGCCCAGGTTCGCTCCTCAGCAGTGCCAGTTTAAAAGCATCTCGGGTGTTGGGTTTAAGGCTTCTTTCTCTTTGAAGCCTTGCAGAATTGCACTTGGAGCAGACAACACTGGTCTGGCCCAGTCTAAAGTACCTTCGTAAGTTCCTATGAAGTATTGCAGATGTTGACTATATGTACCGTGTTTCCCTGAAAATAAGACCTCCCCCGAAAGTAAGACCTCCCCCCAGTTTTTTGCATGATTTTTACTGGCACTTAAAAATATAAGACCTCCCTGAAAGTAAGACCTAGCATGGCTCCTCGTGATTTCCATTCCTCCTGCCAGGAGCCGCCTTCCAGACCCCTTTGTTCTGCTGCTACCTCCTGCCTTTCTTTCCCTGGCGTTGCAGCTTGTCCGTTCGCAGCCATGTTGCCTGCTGGCCCCGGATTTATCCTGTGCTCCTCCTTTCCTCTGCCTCTCTCTGGCACGCGAGGGAGGGACTTGGCTTTTAACTTGATATAAACTTCCCAGGCGTTTCTCTGCACTCGCCCCCTACTCCTCCTCTCTCTGTGCATGCAGAGAAGCGTGTGTGTGTGTGTGCGCGCACGCGCGCTCGTTCACTCACTCAACTTTCTCAGCTTGGAAGCGCTGCTGGATGAGTCTCTCTCCCCATGTTAGCAACGCACACCCGATTCCCCCTCATCCACCTCCTCTCTCTCTCTCTCTCCCCCCACATTAGCAGCAGGGAGTCCACTTCACATGCCACCAAACCCACCCCTCTCTCGGGATCGCCAGGTCAGCGCAGCTCCCCGGTGCGAAAGGACCCCGGGGGCTGAGACTAGAAAAGGAGACGGGATGCATTTCAGAAGGGGGGGGGGGAGAATGCAATCGCGGACGGACGGAAGCAGAGAAGCAATCACTCAGGAGATCCTCAGTTGAGTTGGAACGGGAGGAAAAGGGGTGGTGGAAAAATTACACAGCCTTACTTCCACATCAGTGTGTGTTTGAGAGAGTGAGTTGGAGGGTGAGCGGGCGAAGTGGCTGCTGCTGTGTGTGTGGGAGGGATTGCGTCTTCAACTCTTGTTTGAACCACACTGATTGTGTTTATTCAGCCCGGCTCGGCTGGGAACAATAAGACCTCCCTGAAAATAAGACCTCCTGCATTTTTTGGAGGCAAAAAAAAATATAAGTCCCTGTCTTATTTTCGGGGAAACACAGTATGCGCTCACATGCAGGCCAATAACGTCTTGCAGATGTATCTATATGGGTATGTAAAGCTCTCTTTTCTTTAACAAGGTTCAACAGCAACCTAGCGGAGGGGCATCAGGCTTGGGATCGCCATCACTCGGTGCTGTGGGAAGCAGGAGTAGCTGGAAGAAAGCCAGATTTTATCTAGGAAAGACAACTCATGCTGTCACACCAAGATCTCATGAACAGACGGCTTGAGCTGTCTTTAATAGATAAATTCTGGCTTCCCATATTGAATAAGAAAGAGCACTCCTAAGCAATTACTGCACCACCTCAGGCACCTCTGAGCTACATCCTTGCAGGGTTATTTCAGGTCACCACCAAGATTCAATTCTTCTGTTACTGTTGACAGTTAAAGCCTTCTTCAGTGGCACCCAGTGCATTTTACATCTTGCTAGTACGGTGCTGCTGTACATCAGAAGACTTCCACAGAAGTGGACGAAACGTTGTGTGTGTTTGAGTTTTTAATTCAGTTTCTCATACGTTTTAATCTTGCTCCGCTGGATTGTAGCGTGTTTTTTTAACTGCTTTAGAATACAACATTTCTTACATGGCAACTAAACCTGTATTTCCTATTCCTTGTAAAATTGTTGCTGGCCATGAAAGCTTCTGCTCTTTATTGGTTGACTTCTGTTTTGATTCCATAACTGTGGAGATGAGACTCTGGAACTAGCTAGTTCCACTAGCACTGATTCAAATGTTGTTTTTCTAGGTGTAGACATTTAACTGTTGTCTTGCAGAGCATAAAACTGTTGTCTTGCAGTCTGGAGTCTTGCAGGAATGAACCTTAAAGTATATAGCTGTCCTCTCGATTGCAGGCAGAGCTCCGTGTGTACCACAATTCTGTGGGACTGCAGGATGTGTGGCACTGGGTACAGAATTCAGCTTCCAGCTCTTCTTCACCCGGCATGTTATTTCTCCACCCAGCTTGTAATTAACCTGGGGATCTCCTTGCCACAGGATGTGATGACACCTGGAGGCCTACCTTGAAAAGGGAATTGGACAGATGGATGGAGGAAAATGGTCCATCACAGCTGGTTCCATCACATGACCTGTGATGGAAAATGGTTCCATCACAGGTCATGATGACTGTTTACAGCTTTCAGGTCTTTAGAGGGAGCCTATCTCTGAATGCCAGACGCAAGGGAGTAGCAACAGGATATGGATATCTTCTTGTCTTGTGTGCTCCCAGAGGCACCTGGTGGGGCCACTGAGATACAAGAAGCTGAACTAGATGGGCCCTTGGCCTGATCCAGAAGGGCTCTTCTTTTGATCTTAGAGAACTTCAAAACCAAGTTTCTAGCATTTATGAGTAGAAACATATCCTTAAAAATTGGCACCAGTATTGCGTGTTGAAACTAGTCAGGAGGCTGAAGGAGGTTTTAAATGCCCTGTGCAGCAATTTACTTTTCCCTATGTCTGGCAAGAGCAAATTCTACAAAAGCATAAGAACAAATTGTAAGAACAAATTGTACGATAAGAACAAATTATACGAAATAATTTATACCATTAAAAATTGCATCATTTGTACTGCACTATTTGACGAGGTATGCAAAATTGGCTCCATTTGTGCCCTGCCTACAGGTTGCATAATCCAGGCTTTCCGTGGGCAGAATTAGATTGTGGGGAGAATCTTGTAAGTTTGCAAGAGAGGCATGACGGTGAACATTATGGTGACCTTCCCTGCTGTCTGTCCCCCAGCTGATATTCAGGGATAGACTTACCTTCATTTGTAGAGGATCTCTTTGTGTGTAGTCTCTTGGAATGTGTGTTTTGAAAAGAAAGAAGTGGGAATAGGGTTGGAAGTTTTTTTAAGCTAGCTGTGCCACGGGGAGGGTGCGGTTGCTGTGCTCATCTCGGTTGCCTTCTCCTCTTTCAGCACCCGACAGATGTGGACTATAGGGTGATGGCCACCTTCACGGAGTTCTACACCACCCTCCTGGGCTTTGTCAACTTCCGCCTCTACCAGTCCCTCAACCTGCACTACCCCCCAAAGGTGAGGGGTGTTGGGAGCGCCACCTGGGGGCTCGGCTGCTCACGGGGTCTCTTGAACAGAACCAGCTGGAAAGAAAAAGGCTGCAAAGGTCACTCGAGAAGCTTGCGCCATCCATCACTTGGGCTGGTGGCCAGCAGGCTTCTTGCATTGCACCAAAGGGGTTGGTTGCCTAGAGGAATTGTGGTGGAGTGAACCTGAGGGTCCCCAAGGGAGCCATGGGGCAGAAGCCCAGTTGGAAGGGAAGGGTGGGGCCGGAGCAGGAAGTGAGGGAGAAAGGTAGGGACAGGGCAGTGGAGTGGTTAAGGAGTCTTGATTTTGTGTGTGTGTGTGTGTGTGTGTGTGTGTGTGTGTGTGTGTGTGTGTGTGTGTGTGTCCGTCCCGTTGCCTTTTTTACAAGCTAAAAATACCCGAACATTGTAACTCTTCCTCCCTGAGGAAGGTGCTCCAGCCCTCTTTTTGCAACTTTTCCAGCTCTACTGTATCCTCCTTGAGGGGCAGTGGCTGGAACTGGACACAGCATTCCAGATGTGGCCACAGCAAAGACTTGTATAGGGGGCATTGTGACATTGGCAGTCTTTGCAGCACAATCCTAGGCGTGTCTACTCAGAAGTAAGCCCCGCTGAGTTTAATGGGATTTACTCCCCGGTAACTGTGCCCAGGATTGTAGCCTTAATCTTTCTTCCTTTCCTAATGGCCTGTGGCACGGAATTCGCCTTGTTTGCAGCTGCTGTGCTCTGGGTGAACGTTTTCATTAAACTCCTCACTATGACTTCCAGATCCCAGTCTGGGATTTGCTGGGAAGCCTTAAAATGATTGCGTGGACAAGACTGCGCCAGTGGATGACGGATTAAGGAAGCCCCATCCGTTCTCAAAGCAGTCCCTCTTCGTAGCAGCGCTATTTATTGATTTCATACACTTCCACAGAACAAGAGAGCAGTTCCTTGCCCCAAGGGGCATGCAGTCTGTACAGACACAAGGGAGACAAGGAAGGGACACGGAAGTAGGGCGGAATACGTGCTTATTTCGGTAGCTTGTATTTAAGCTTAGAGTAGAGAGAACTCTACTCTAGATATGAGTAGTAGATATGGGGATCGTGGTGGCTTAGTGGTTAAGACGCTGAACTGCAGAACGGAAGGTCAGTAGGACAGCAGTTCAAAACCCGAGTGTCTCGTGATGGAGTGAGCTCCTGTCTCCTGTCCCAGCTCCTGCCAACCTAGCAGTTCGAAAGCAAGAAATTGCAAGTAGATAAATAGGTACTGCTGCGGCGGGAAGGTCACAGCATTCTGTTAGTCAAACCGGCCACATGACCATGGAAGCATCTTTGGACAGTGCTGGCTCTTCCGCCTTAGAAACAGAGATGAGCACCGCCCCCTAGAGTCGGACACGACTGGCTTTCGAGCAGGGGAGACCTTTACCTAGCGTAGAGAGAGTGGGCTAAGGCCTGGTGCCAGAGGCTTCGCGGAAAAGGTGGGTTTAAAGAACAGATGTGAAGGAAAGAAGAGGGGAAGCGTGGAAAGTTCTCTCCCTGTGCAAGGAAGCCGCTCCATGCAGATGATGTCTTGCGTCATTTAGATTGAAAGCCAAGCTGCAGACCAGCTGAAGCCAGAGGAAGGGGAGACGTATGCCTTGGATTCTGAGAGCTACATGGAGGTGAGAGGGCCAACATATCGCGGTGGTGGGACGGGGGGGGGGGGGTCGGGTGGTGTCCTGGGATTTCATGGGCAGCCTCCGATTCTTCTCCACAGTCCACCCAGCCCCCCTTGCCAAGAAAATTAACTGGAACATCTTGTGAAGCAAGAGTAACTTCATTTGGCTGGTATTCCTAGTTGTTGTTATCTCAGGCCTGTTGCACCTAATTTATGGTGGCCTTAAATCTTAATAGCCTACGTGGCCTACCTGCCTGGCTGCTTTACCTTAATGGCTCTGTGCCATTACAGTAAAGCAGCCAGGCAGGTAGGCTATTAAGATTTAAGGCCACCATAAATTTGGTGCAACAGGCCTGAGATGACGACAGCTAGGAATACCAGCCAAATGAAATTACTTCACAAATCTCCCCCTCCGTTTCTTGTGTTCGCTGTAGTTATTTCTCAGTAGAATTAAACCCCTGTTTCTTGGTCTTCGTTTTCCCTTCAGAAACTGTCAGCACTCGGCTCTAGCCTGGCCCGGGTGGTGGCACCAACCCCCGAGGAGGAGGAGGCAAAGATGGACGAGTTCCCTGTGGAGGGAGTAAGTACTCCGTGTGGAGACCCAGAATTGGGCCGGCCAAGTCAGTCTAGCCGAGGGACCACCTGGCCAGGCCTAACCCTGAGCCTTCAGTCCTGGAGTGGCAGCAGTATTGGCCAATCGGCAGGTGGGGAGGGAGGGAGCAAGGGGAGCACATTGTCCTAGGGCCCTTGCAGCCTGGCCTTGGAGGCAGGAAGCGTCTCGCTCACTTCCCACACCTGCAAGTGCAGCCTATTAGAAAGTCCCTTCCTGCAGTCTGGGATTGAGAGGACAAGGCCTGTCTTGGACGGCATCTTTCCTTAGCTGGGCTCTCGGTGTAGCATGAAATGGGGTTGCTGTGGAAAATGCTGCCCGGAGGCCTCATAGTGCCTTTGCCCACCAGGAAAGCGCAGAGCAAGAGGAAGCCCGGCGGAAGGAGCAGGAGGCCCTGGAGAAGCAGAAGAAGCTCTTTGAGGGGTTGCGGTTCTTTCTCAACCGAGAGGTGCCGCGGGAGCCGCTGGCGTTTGTTGTCCGGTACATAGGAAACGTTTTGCCTTGGGTTAACCGAACTAGTTCACTAGGCGTGTGGTTTGTTGCCTCTTCATTCCTTCTCCCCTTCGAATTGCTAGCCGAAACCAGTTTTGTTTAAGGCAGGGGTGGCCAAACTTTGACCATTAGGGCCTCTGCGTTCTTAAGACTTGCGAAATAGAATCTTGGCAGCTGCAAGTGCTGATGGTGCTGCTAAAACGCCCTCGCCTACATAACCATTAAAGGGCCAGGAGCATTCGTGTAGAAAGGTAAGCGCCTGGTTTAAGGCATGTTAGTTTGCGTCCTTTCCAGGGTTTGTGTGGGATTGCGTCTGTGTGTTGTTGTTGTTGTTGTTTTTTGCTTTCCATATAAACGCAAATTAGAGTACGTTAGCAGAGAGAATTGAAAGGCCTGGCAGTGCTCCATCCCTTTGACTCTGGCCCAACCCTGAACATTGTGGGTGTGGATCGCATTGCAGGATTCAACCAAAAGTCTCAAAAGGCCAGTATTACTGATGCCGTAGCTTAGCAGTTCTTGACGCAGCCAGTAACAAGGCTGGCAGGAGTCACGGTCCACTTTGTCCTTCCCCATTGCGCCTCTCCTCAGTCTGTCACCTGCTCTTTCTACTTCCGTTCACTTACTTGATTAACTGAAAAAGGACCTGTCTCCCTTGTCAGGTGCTTCGGGGGTCAAGTGTCGTGGGACAAGTCTGTTTGCATTGGTGCAACCTACGACGTGACCGACCCAAGTGTCACCCACCAAATCGTCGACCGGCCTGGTCTGGAGAAGCAAGTCATTGGCAGGTGGGCACCACTGTCTGTCGTTCAAGACTAGCGGCAGCAGCGGACGTTGGCCGGATCGGGCACTGGCTGGGGGTCCACAGACACCTGGCCGACCTCTGAAGCCCCCCAGTGCAGGCCACAGTAGCGTGCCTTGCTTGGCTGAGCAGCTTGTGCTGTGCCTGCCTTCTCCCTCTCTCCTGGTCTGCAACTGGGCTTCCGCTGGGCCCTCTAAGGAAGCCCCTTTAAGGAAGAGGAGGTTGTTTGGGCCCTGCCACTGGTCAGCGAGAGGCAGAAGAGCAGCCTCGGAGAGCGTCTCCTCCTCGGTGTTGTTGGAGAGGCATCCTCTGTCCATGCTGAGATCACTCCACTTGGGTTGGGGAAATGGAGAGGAGCGATCTCGAAGGGCACCTCTCAGTGCTGCCAGCGTTGTCCAGAACAGTATCGTGAAGTGACCCTTGGGGAGCAGAATCATTGCAAATTGGGTTCTGTACCGCTTCCAATAGAACCATTGCTGGCGGTGCAGTCCTAGAAAGTTTGTTTTTCACATTTGTACACCGCCCTTCCTCCAACTAGCTCAGGGTGGTGTCTGTGACTCCTTCCTCTTACTTTATTCTCGCAACAACCCAACAGCAGGTAGGCTGGACTGAGAGATGGTGACTGGTCCAAGCTTCCTGGCTGAGAGAGGATTTGAACCCTGGACCTCCTGGTTCAAGTGCAGCACTTTGATCACTATACCAAACTGGCTCTCATGAATGAATACAGTGAGAAAAAATATTTTCCACTGTATTATTATTTTTAAGGTTTTTACAAACCAGGTACGTACAACATGATTTAAAAAAGGAAGGTAGAGCATTAATGATACAATTAGCAGCTGAGCACCTGGTTACTGAACTACTGTGCTTACTTGAAACCAGTTGCCACTGTTTGTGTTTAGCAGTTTGACTCCAGTTCAGGTTCAAGGCAACGAAAATATTTTTAGGCTTGCTCGGTTCCAGTTTGCTGATACAAGGACAGGTTTTGGAAAGGTTTTTTGGGTTCTTGGTCAACTCCCTGGTCTGAGCTGAACATCATGGAAGCCCCACCCTTTTAGCATTGCAGGTGGAAGCGTAGGGCTGAATCAGGTTATGGGGAACTGTGTACCATTTAAGTGTGGGTTTGAATTTGACATCCAACACGGTGTGGCTGTCTTTGTAGTCTCCCACCACAAGCAGGAGTCTCCTCTGTTTTGCTGGAGCACCACAAGAGTCTCCTCTGTTTTGCTGGAGAGATCCTGCAGGTCCATAAAATGGAAGAGTTCTTTCTGTCTCTCTGTTGCTCCTGCTCTTCATCACACCTGGCTTTCATTCCCGCCCCAGGTATTACCTCCAGCCTCAGTGGGTCTTCGACTCCGTCAATGCCAAGCTGTGCCTCCCAGCGGCAGACTATTTCCCTGGCACGCTGCTGCCTCCCCATCTCTCGCCATTTGTGTCTGAAAAGGAAGGGGACTACATTCCACCGGAAAAGTTGAAGCTGTTGGCGCTACAGAGAGGTGAAGACCCAGGTAACCGGATGTTTGGTGGACTCCAGGCTGGCTGCCATTGCGGCCTGTGGAATCCTCCCTTGATGGGCTCTGTCGAGCGGATGGTGCAAGGTTTTCTCTCGCAGTGAGCAATTGTGAATGTGGTGCTCTTAACTGGTAACGCAACTCGGCTTCTTTCTGCAGGAGAAGAGAGTGAGTCTGAAGAGGAGGAAGGCGATGAAGATGCAACGGAAGGCTCTGAAGAGGAGGAGGAGAATTCTGATGAAGAAGACGAGGGAAGGCTGAAGAAGCTGGAAGCACAAAGGTCCCAGAGCAAGGTACTCTGTTTAACAAAATTATGCGGTAGTTTAGAGAGGTGGGGTGCAAATTGAAGAGAGGCCTTCAGCCCAATATTTGGCAGTCGTTCAAACCTTCAGCCACGTCAAGATGTGAAGCTCCTGTATTAATCTTCCTTCATGTCTTTGTCACCCTTAACCTTCAGTGTAGTTTTGTAACTCTTGAAACTTCTTTGACTCATTGTTCAACTTGTGAGGGACATAAAGCGAGCGAGAGAGAGAGTTTCGGTGTCCTCTGTTTTTTCAAAGTGAAACAGAAACTCTTTTTTTTCTGTGCTGCTTTTGGGCCACTCCTTGCGTGTTGAGCTCACGGCCGCCTTCTTTTCTCAGACTCTCCCAGTGAAGGTGACGGCTGGCAAGGTGTTGAAGGAGGACAAACGGCGGTTGGCGCAAGAGCAGCAGAGCGAGGAGAAACGCTTGGCCATCATGATGATGAAGAAACGAGAGAAATACCTCTATCAGAAGATCATGTTTGGGAAGAAGCGCAAGATCCGAGAGGTATGGTCGTGGCTGTTCATTTGTTTTGCTGTTGTGTGCACAAGAGGAAAAGTTTACACTTGTTGTGAGTCGAATGTTCTCTGCATCCAGTAATACGCTTTTCTCTCACAGGCCAACAAACTAGCAGAGAAGCGAAAAGTTCATGATGCCTCAGTGAAGTCGGAGAAGAAAAAGAGCAAGAAAGCACGACGGGAGTAATGCGGGCTCCTTTGTACGCAGGCCTCCACGATGGACACCTTTTTTTTTTTTTTCGCCTGAGACGGGAAGCCTTGGCATCTCCAGCAGCAGCTCTTCAGATGTCTTCCTAACACCCCAAATCGTGCTTCTCCAGGGCAGAGCTGCTTAGCCAAGGGCACTAATACCTTGGTCTCATGGCCATGGGCTTCTTGGAGTGGGGTGGTGGGGAAATGTCTGCTGTATCTGAATTCAGATAAAGCAGACATTTCTGAAACAAATCTGAATTCTTCTCAGTACCCTTCAGAGTTTTCTCATCAAGGCAGGTTTATTGGTCAGACTCTGATAAGGTGGGGTGGGGTGGGGTGGGGGATGACCAATAAACATGAAGCAACTGAGGATTAGCAAGGCTCTTCTGTCCAAGAGGATAGTGGCTGTACCCACATGTGCGTCCTTTTTTGGTTTTCTCTGGCTACTTTGGCACAGAGAATGACTAGGCCTAAGCTCCACATAAATCCCCAGCGAGGGCATCTCTTGTTCTGTCTCTTCAGAGGGTAGGACACCCCAGAACTGTTGCTGTGCTTTGTAAATAGATCTCATTCAAAGACCATCACAAAGGTTGGACCGCTCAATCTAGATAACAGAACGGCTTGGGATAGCAGGGGCATGTGCGTGTTTTTCCAATCCATTTGCCTGATCCTGAGGCTGTGCGTTCTGAGTGTGGACAGCTACCATAATACATCTTGACTCTGAGCTGCTTCAACCTGTTGGTTGTTACTGTAAATGGCAAAATTAATTGCGTTTGTCCTTTTTATTAAACTGAGTTTTGAAGCAATGGCCATCAGCTGAGTCTGTGAATATACCGATATGCAGAGGCATCAAAAGGCCAAGAAAATGAGGTTGAAGACTTGTTTGTTTCTCATTTCCTATGCCCCAAATCCAACTCTTCTGCCCTGTTCAACGTCATTGGCTCATAGCAGGAGTTTAGCAACGTAGTGTGGTTTGTAGCAAACGCAGTTTTGAATGATTCCTATATATCGTTCCTCAGTTACAATTCAAAAGGAAGAAGAAGAAAACAGGTTAATGGAAACCTGTTTACACAGGATTGCACATGGACCAGATATTTATGGTGTACTCATTTTAACATAATAGTTTGGCTAGCATAGTCTGTGCCTTTTCCTGCTGCAAATAGAAGCCCTTCCTCCTCTCTCTTGTAGGTGTAAGTCAGGCAGAGTAAAGGCACACATCACTTCTTCATAGGCCTCACCATTTATTAAAACTAAATGGAACTTCAGTGTATAGTGGCAGTATATCTGGGAGCAAGCATCAAGCTTTTGCTATTTTGCTCAGCCCTTGGGCTTTCCAGTGTCATTTAGCTGGTCACTGTTGCAAGCAGAGTACTGGCCTACATGGATGCAGTAAGACAATTCTTTATAGTCTCTTTTAGCACCTGTTTAAAAGTCATGGTTCCATCGAATGACATGACTGCTTCTCACATGGGCAATTCTATGTGACCTGCTCCAGCAGCCTGGTGATGCTAGCACCTGTGGGGAGAACCACCAATGTGGTGAATTATGGTTAATCCTGAATTATGCTTGTAAGCATTTGTAGGGTAACATTAGTAAGCAAAAACCAAGTCGATAACTCATGAGACCTAAGAGATATTGATATTGAGGAACCCATGAAAACACATTTTACCCCTTTTATGACCCCCTTAGCGGCTGAATGTCTAAAAATCATGGTTTCATCGAATGACGTGACATTTTTAATAACATGATAAGCTATGTAATTGTAGAATATTACTAACAAGTTCTGAAGAGAACTGATTCAGATAGAAGGAAGGTTCTAGCTAGCCAGTGAAAAGTGACAGTTAACTTAAGACACATGTAAAGTGGGCCACGTGCCTGCATTTGCCCAGTTTGGGAAGCACTGCCCTGGGCCTAGAAATATGAAATTTGGGGACTATATTTCTTCCATGACGTAAGCACTCACTAAGAAGGGATTTTTAGACATTTGGCATCTTAAAGAGATACAGAAATGCACTTTATTTATTTTTTAAAAAAACCCATTGGACCTGGGCAAATGTGGGTGCGTGACCAACTCTACATAGCCTGGGGTGGGCTGTTAGGCTTTAAGTGCTGGCTTTGGATAAGTGGGAGGGGGTCACCACTTGACCCATTTCAATTTTCCACTAGGTACATTTGGGAACAGGGTAGGCTTCATGGTTTAATCCTGCTGGCTCTGACTCATGTCCTCTTGCATACATTGGGAAGAAGACGGTAAACAATAGGACAAGCACAAGCATGACTACTGCTTTCGAAGCTGCCTTGGGCTCCTTCTGGGAGAAAGGCAGGGTAAAAAAACTATAAATAAATTTAACGACTGGCAGCTCCTTCAGCCTATAAAAGGGCAGTACAAAAACAGTGAAAAGGCACGGACAGAGCGACGGTTCCTATTTTTCTTAGGGTTGGGTTGACATGGAGTCTCCAGGACCGTGGCATCATTCCAGGTGATTATTGAAAGCAATCCTGCAGATTTTAACAGGGCCTCCAGGAATTTTCAACATTACGTTCAAGGTAAGGGGAATCTCCTGGAACAGCTTCATTCAGAGTTTGCAACTTTAGCTCTCCCCAGCACAGCGTCTTCCGCAGGGGTAATTTGCTAGTGTCTGTTTTTGCAACTTAAAAAAAAAAAAGAGAGAGAATTATAAGCCTTTTAGGGCCAGAAAACCATCTTTTCATTTCTTTGGCTACGTCAACTCCTTTGTGACCTTTTTCTGGCTGAAAATCGGTGTGTATATAGATTAAAAATGCAGCATAAAATCCTACTTGACCTCCCTGCAGCAATGAATATTTCCACGGCTACCTGCATAAAAATACCTCAAGTTAAAAATGCTGGCATTTTAAATTTTATTTTTAAATCCAGTTGTTGCCTGGTGCCAGAAGGATGTGAGCCTTGGCCCTCATGGTTCTGGCTTTGATTTTCAACTGACAGGCCTAACTGGGGCCTCGGCCTATTTCAGGCCTTGGGGTGGTTTTCTGGGGAGCCAAACAAATCCTCGTTTGTCCTGGGGGACTTTTATTCCTTCGCTTTCCCGGCTCAGCGCTACTGTGTCTCGCATGCCACTGGGCTGCAGGAAGTATGCTGGACTTGGAGGAGCTTCGGCCTATCTCCCATTCAGTTTTTGTTCCTCAGCAGAGAGGCCTGGGGGAGAAAGGTAAAATGGCAGCTGCGGCGACGGTGTCTTTTGTTGCCATCACAGCACGCTGAGATGTGAAGGGATAGTTGTGCAGGAGCAGCTGACTGGCTTGGCGTCCCATGGGCATTAAGACCTTGGCACATTTTGATGGCAAACTCTTACGCAGCAACGCAGTACAAAAGCCAAAGGTTACGTGGATTTGGGTGGAGACGCTTCTTGGGTGTTGAGTGCCCTTGAGAAATTGATCGATTTTCCCCCCCCCCTCAGTGAAGGAAAACAGAAATTGAAATTCCCTTGATAAATAATGTGTCATCTGAACACATGGGGAATATCCGGATAAAAGAGATACTATCAGGTGCATCTGCAGCAGTTTCTGATCCTGTTATCTTAATTTAATTTTTGGCCTGGTGAGCGAAAGGGAGCGGCCTTCATTTTTACCTCAGCTAATGGGCTCCGAGCGACGCGTGCCCTCCTGTGTGAACAGGCCCAGGAGGGTCACGCAATTGAGCAGACCTCATGAAGGTTGCTCATTTTGACCGAAACTATTAGGAGATCTTTTTTCCCCCAACATAACATTGGACGTTCCTGGAGGCCGCCTCCAGGATTGCTTTCCGTAGTCAGCTGGAGATGGCCGCTGATTTTGAAAACTTCAGGCTGATCCTGGAGGGTTTGGTGACCCTTGGCCAGAGCCCCGTTAGGCTCCATTAAGGCTGCCCCATGACCTTAGACATCGCCAAAGGGGACATTTCAGTCCAAGAAGTGTTTGCTCTGAAGTGCTTCCAATGATAGGTGGAAACGTCACTTAGTAGCTCTCCAGAAGATGTCATGAATGGGGTGAAGGGGTATGCACAGCTGTCTTGGAAATTACTAGGTACTTTTTGTGTGTGTGAAGTGGACAAGGGATTCAGCCATTTGAGAGCAAAAGAGCTACCGCTGGTAGCATGCCCAGTGCCAGAAAGTATAGAAGAATTTAGGACGGCAACAAACAATGGTTGTTTTAGGAGAGCTAACCGTGGTTTGGGAGAAGCTTCATTTCCTATGGTGTACACACACTTGATTAGTTTTTGGTCCCACCATTGTGGTTTTACTGTTTTCAATGCAGTACAAAAGCCTACAAGACCAATTCTACCAGTGAGGAAAACCTGCAAAACCTGTTTAACCAAAGACAATAGTGGGGTGGGTGGTTGACCCCTTGGCCTGGATGCTTAATGAAGGAGTAATTTTTCTTTTAAGTCTAGGTGTTTTGTAAGACTTGATAGACAGAGGGTCTCTAGCTTATGGTTGTGGGTTTGCTTTTTTTTCGTAATTTAAAGACATTAAATTTCTTTAATTGTAATTAAATGCAATGGACAAGGCTGGTTCAAGATCTCTGGGTGCCCGAAGTGATGCACCAAATGCTGCCCCGTTACCGAGCATTGCACCTGCTGCTGGTTCTCCTGCTTCTTAGATTGAAAAAGGAAAACAGGAACAGTGCAGAAGAGGGAGTTTGGAGGAAAGGATAGTGGGCTACAGCGCTCTAGCCCACTACTCTCCTTTCCTCCATACTTCCTCTTCTGTTTCATCTCCATTTTCCTTTTCAAATACAAGGAGGAGGAACAGCGCAGGTGGGCTCCTCCATCAATGTGTGCCTGAGGCAACCATCTCAGTTGGACTCATAGAGGGCCGGCCCTGGAAATGGATAACACTGGAATGCCACACCTGTATCGTCATGATTGTGACTTAAAATATTTCAAGTCTGATTGAAACTTTTGGCTTTCCAGCTGCTCTCAGGACACCTTTTCAGGAGGAGAGGAGCGGCCATTCAGTCGATTCCATGCTAGCTTTCAAGGTAATTGCTATCATAACCACTTCTCAGTCCAATGTGTGGTTTCAGGCGATACATTCTCCCCCTGATATATAGATGACCATCAATTATGGGTTGCCCGGAGCAACAGAATCTTACCAAAGGTGTTGTTTGGTTAGTAAAAGTAAAGGTATCCCCTGCTCAAAAGCCAATCGTGTCCGACTCTAAGGTGCGGTGCTCATCTCCGTTTCTAAGGCTGAAGAGCCAGCGCTGTCCAAAGACGCTTCTGTGGTCATGTGGCCAGCATGACTAACAGAACGCAGTTCCCTTCCGGCCACAGCAGTACCTATTTATCTACTTGTAATTTCTTGCTTTCGAACTGCTAGGTTGGCAGGAGCTGGGACAGGAGACGGGAGCTCACTCCGTCACGCAGCACTCAGGTCTTGAACTGCTATCCTACCGACCTTCCAGTCTGCAGTTCAGCGTCTTAACCACTAAGCCACCTCGCTGCTCCCTTCTTTGTTTGGTTAGACTGCCTTTTTTCAGACCTTGTTTCCAGATGCAATTGCATGCTCAAAATGTATTACGTTGCTGCAACATTACCTTGCTCAATGTGTACAGTATTTCCAGTTGTATAATCTAATTATATAATCTCCCAGACATTTGTCATTCATAAGAACACTTTTCCTGAGAAGAGATGTGGGCTCTCACTTCCTAGATTGTACTACACTACACTACTGTGCAGAAAGAAGAATTAGGGGAGTATTGCACAGGCTAGAAAGGAAGTGATTAATTACAAGTCCAATGGTTGGCCAATGATCCCAGACAGCTGGAGAAGTGCATTCAGATCTGTGGCTGTAAGGAGGTGACCTAGAATGTTGGGAAGTGTATTTATTTATTTAAAAGATTTATAAACTTCTTTTCCAAAGCTCAAAGTGGTGTACCGTTAATATTGTAAAATATCAACATAATAACATAATAAAGTTGGTCTTTTTTATAATGGTAATAAAATAAAGTTGGAAGTTGGCCTTAGGAGTCCCAAAGAAAACTCCCTCCTCCTCTGTAGAATCTTGCAGGAAGGGTGAGGTGGAAAGGAAAGCCAGGCGTCTCTGGCTGCTAGGAATCCACTGCAGCGCCTGGGAGAAAGGGAGCTAGCAAGGGAGGGGGAGAGCATTGTAAGATATTGTTTGCCATTTTGGCTGATGCCCAAGATCCGGTTATAATGCAGATTACGTTTCCAAGGACCTTTAGGGTCAAAACTGCACATCACGACAAATGTAGAACGTGGCCCTTTGTGATTATATTTGGAATAAAGTGTCAGAGGGAGCTCAAAGCAGGGTGAATCTGCAGCACGGGGGAGGGGAAGACTTGCTCTTAGCCCCCATCACGGAGTTCCCATACCGATCCCGGCCCCCACCATACGCTTTCCACTGAAAGCCAATAGAAGTGTGTTCTCTCTCTCTCTCCTTCCCCCCCCCTCAAAAATAGTATGATCCGGATGGGAACTGCGAGTGGGAAAAGGATGAAGCCTTCAATGCCAGTACGCCACGGTTTTGTCCCATGTGGGCCCGGTCCAGTGTGCTGCTTGTTTAAAATAAACAAGAGCCACATAATATGTGTGTTGTAATGTGTAGCTTGACTCTTAGAGGTCCTTGGACGAATGAGCTGCTGTGCAGACGGAGCTTAGTAAGGAAGTTGCACATGGACCCAAGAAGGTGACCAGGAACCTGGTTGTCGTTCCCTTTAAAAGCACTGGCCTTGGCTTCAAGAAGCTGACAGGCCAAAGCCCAGGCTGGTGCCAGCTGCACAATGCCCCTCATTCTGTGCAGTGGGAGGTGGGGTGATGTGATAGGCAGTCCCAGAGGACGGGAACAGGGCTCCGCTGGCTGGCGTGTGGCCGGAAAGAGCACGCTTGTGAGCCGCCTCTTTCAACTCCCAGGGTGCTGCTTGCTGGAAACAAAGGAACCAGCGGGCTGCCTCTCCAGAGATCCCCATCTCTCGACCGCTGGCAAAAGGGACAGTTTGTTCCCCCTGCCCTGAACAAAACCCCAGTCTTCGCAGACGGAAAAGCCTGGAAAGACGTCCCTTCCTTGGCCCTCCCAGTGTACAGATCTGTCCATAAGAGATTGGAATCTGTGGCAGGCGTTCTAATTTCTAAAATTGGAGGTGCTGCAGTTCAAATCCTATTTGACATTATTAAGACATCTGCTGGGAAAGCTCTCCCAGCCATCCTAATTGCGTTGAAAATGAGTTGTGATTGAGTTGTGAGGCCATGAAAGGCACTCTGAGCATTAGTTTTGGGGACAGGACATAGATTGGAGGGTGATGCATCCATCCATACAAACGTATGGCATCTAAGTGCATACCTGTGCATTCCACGTTGCAGGGAGATGTTCATTCAGACCCTGATAGTTAAAAAAAAATACTGCAGCAGGATGTGATGTACCAGCACAGCCCTTAGACTGAAGTGGTTTTCTCTCTCTCTCTCTCTTTTTTTTTTTTTTTTTTTTTTGTGCTCACCATGTGCTCACCAACTTTGCAATTTATGCATTCAAAAATATTGGCTTCTTGGATGGGGCCCGGGCAGAACTTGGTTAGTCAGACGGTTTAAGGTGAACTCTAACAGCTGCAGCATGCACAATGACAGGTTGCGCTGCACCACATGATGTTCATGCACACGCATCTGATGCAGAGGCAGCATCCCTCCCCCTCGGATGCTTAACGGCTAGAGACTGGGGGTAGCGAGCTGAAATCTGAACAATGGCACCACACATGCGCACAGTAACTGCATCTAAAATGGCATCGCCCACGTCTCCTCCAAAGGTGAAAATAGGACAGTGATTTAAAAGGGACAATGTAAAAGTATAGGTGCTGCCCCTGAATCTGGGCTTACTGGCTTTCCAGACTCTAATACTGGCTATCAATATTAGGGAGGGAACACAGCTCAGTGAGTGACAGAGCATGTGCTTTGAACACAGATTCTCCTCAACCTCCATCCCCAGAAACATAAAGAGGATAGCAGGGTTGGGGAAAATTCTTGCCCGTGATGCAGCAGATCTGCAGCTAGGCAGCGCAAACAGCCAATGACCTGAACATTCATAAGTTCACCAGACCCTGAAGAATGCCATAGATTAGCCCAGGTTTACCAGTTGGTTAGCAATTCTACAACTGTCAATCTCATAAACAAGCGCTGGTCACACGTGGGAGGCTATGCAAACAGCATTTGTGTAGAACTGTAGACACTTTCCGGCGAGGCCTAAAAACCTTCTTGTTCAAAGAAGCCTTCTGTGTCCTTGCCTTTTTTTAACGTTCTGCTGGTACAGGTGGGGTGCTGCTGTTTTTATGATCTGTTTTAATTGTAATAATTTTTAAATCAATTTTTAGATGTTGTTTTTATTAGTTTTTGTTAAGTGTTTTTTATTGTTTTGAAACTATTTATGTATGTATTCTTTATTTTATTTTTTTGGTATTGTATTTTTAACATCTTTTTAACATGTATTTTCTAAAGTTGTAAGCCACCTTGGGTCCCTTCGGGGAGAAAGGCAGAATAGAAATATTGTAAATAAATAAATAAATAGTTTCCTGACAAGTCGGGACTCGACTGTTACCATCCAAGCCTCACAGCCCAATCCTGTGTAAATCTTGCACTGGTAGAACAGTAGATTCCTTCAGAACTCTTGGGTGCATGCCATCTCGGCCCGGTGACTTATTGATCTTTAATTTGTCAATCAAGTCTGAGATGTCTTCTCTTTTAACCTCTATTTCACTTAATTCTTTAGTCAGGAGTGGCCGTTCGGGCAGCAGTATCTGCTCGAAATCTTCTGCCATGAAGATTGATGTAAAGAACTCATTTAATTTCTCTGCAATCTCCAAGTCCCCTTTTATCACCCCTTTCCCTCCCTCACTGTCCAGTGGGCCAACCGCTTCTTTGGCAGGTTTCCTGCTTCTAACATATTTGAAGAAGCTTTTATTATTCCCTCTAATGTTTCTGGCCATACGCTCCTCAAAATCTTTCTTGGCCTCCCATATCATCTTTTTACATTTCTTTTGCCATAGCTTGTGTTCCTGTTTATTTTCCTCGTTAGGGCAAGACTTCCATTTACGTAAAGAAGCTTCCTTGCCTAGCCTCTTTAACTGTGCTTGTTAGCCATGCCGCCCCCCTATTGGACTTAGTTGAGCCCTTCCTCCTTTGTGGTATACAGCTGAGCCTCTATTACTGTTGTTTTAAACAGCCTCCATGCACGCTGGAGCGATTGGACTCTTTTTACCTTCCCTTTCAGCTTTTTTTAAACTAGTCTCCTTATTTTGGGGGAAGTCTGCCCTTCGGAAGTCAAGGGTTTTTGTGTCAGATTTGCTAGGCACTCTCCCCCCAACATGCATGGTGAAACAGATCGCAGCATGGTCACTGTTCCCCAACGGTTCGGTAACATTTACATCCCTGACCAGATCTTGAGTGCCACACAATATCAAATCCAGAGTCACCTCTCCTCTGGTCGGCTCCGTGACTAGCTGCTCTAAGGCACAGTCATTTAGCATATCCAGAAATCCCGTCTCTCTTTCATGACCAGACCATGAGTTGACCCAGTCGATGTGAGGATAATTGAAGTCCCCCATGACTACAACCCTGTCTCTCGTTGACACCTCCCTGATTTGCTTCCTCCTTTCAAGATCCCCTTCAGGTTTTTGATCTGGAGGACGGTAGCATGCCCCTACTATTACATCGCTCTTTGAGCCTAGTAATCTAACCCACAGTGATTCTACAGAGGAGTCAGAGCTCCCCTCCAGCTCTACTCTGGTGGATTCTACCCCTTCTTTGACATAGATGGCCACCCCACCTCCAACACGCCCCTCTCTGTCCCTCCTATAGAGTTTATATCCTGGGATTGCAGTATCCCACTGGTTCTCTGCATTCTACCAGGTTTCTGTTATACCTACTATATCAATGTTTTCCCTAGCCACCAAACATTCCAGTTCTCCCATCTTTGCCCATAGACTTCGGGCATTTGCATAAAAGCACTTATATACCAGGTCCCCCAAGGAGGGCTGCGTGTTTGCACCTTTATCCCTGCAGCCTTCTGTCCTGCTAGATTGGCTGTCATGTCCCATCATGCTACCACTCCCAATTCTTACTCTGTTATTACTTGACTGTTCCCCATCCTCTGCACCCTCATTCCCTAGGGATGAGGAGTCCTGAACTGGATGCCCCTCGGCTCCTGTCGGCTTTCCCCCAGGGGTCAGTTTAAAAGCTGCTCTGCCACCTTCTTAATGTTACGCACCAGCAATCTGGTTCCATTTTGGTTCAAGTTAAGCCCGTCCCTCTTGTACAGGCCTGGCTTGTCCCAAAACATTCTCAGCCAGCATTGGTCAACCCAGCCCTTGTCAACAGTGGCCCAAGAAGACGCCACACCCCCGTCTCTCCTCCCTCCAGCTGTACTGCAGCCTTGAGCCTGTCATCCAGGTGAACGACCAGAGCTCTCTGCTTTCCATGCTTTTTGCTCCTACTACCATGATAGACGGAGCTGAGGAACTGCTGGGTTTTGCTGCTCTTCGCAGGAGAAACGGGGAAAGGAAACCAGTCATGCTTGGGACAATGTCTTTATTGAGGTCAGTGCTGCAGATGGATACAAACGGTTGTGTTGTTCTCAGAGTGGACTTGGAAGCCTGGTGAATGAATTCTCTGTTTTGCTGAAAGTGGGAGGAGAGACCAAGCCAGCCTGGGTGGTAGCAGCAGGAGCACAGTCACTGGACATTTTCCTCCTGAGAGATGGTGGGAGGGTCCCACACGTTTACCGAGAGAGAGAGAGAGAGCTGGGAGCTGGCAGTCTGATGGAGGACCCCAGGCTCTGAGGCTTTGTGCATCTCCCCACTGATGGTTTTCTGGCAATGGCTTTGTAGAGTCGGCAGTGGAGAGTCGGCGGTGGCAGTTCCATTCCATGTTGGAGCAAAGCGTGTTGGGAGGACTATCATTTGATTCTTCTTAATACGTTTGTCTCCTGCATTCGCTGGATTCCGCTGCCGTTCCATGTCGGAGAAGCATCCCCCAGTTTTCCTGGCACACTCTGCTTTGGTACGGACTGGGCAAAAGCAGGTTTGCCTAAAGGAGCAACTTAAGCCAAAAGACAGGTGAAGTACAAAGCAAAGGCAGTTTATTACTTGCACCGCCGCTGGCTACCAAAGGGAGCAGGAGCAACTTGGAAGGTAGACTATTATGTGGAAAGAGTTGGGTGGTGGGCGACAGTAGTAGCAGACAGGTGGCTGGCGCACATTGGCATGCATTTATGCATTTGTGTGTGTGTGTGTGTGTGTGTGTGTATGTGTGTATGCATGCATGCATGGTGGTGAGGAATTTACACAGCAGACATGCTCAGAGGTACTCTCTTCTCTGTTATTGCAAGACTTATTCCAGGATTGGGGCTGGAATTGACGATAGGATCTGGAGTGAGGCCTTAGGGAATCATGGCTTAAACAAAGCCGTGTGTGTGTGTGTGTGTGTGTGTGTGTGTGTGTGTGTGTGTGTGTGTGTGTGTGTGTGTGTGTGTGTGTGTGTGTTCATACTTTATACTCAGCTGAATTAAATGCTCAGGGCTGGCTATTAAAAATGCTTAAAACAAATGCCTCAAAGATTCAAACATCTGCACAACTAAACAATTGCCAGCATGCATGGTCGAATTAGGCAGGGCTTGGATTTGGATGGATGTGACTCCGGTTCAAATCCTCACTCGTCTATAATAAAGCCCTTGCTAAGGAGGGTCAGAGAAAATGCTGTCATTCTCAGCCTCAAAGGGGTCATGCAAAAACGAGAAGTCTTGTGTGAACGGCGGATGTTTGCACTGGGGATTGTGAGCTAGCTGAAACGGCAGCTCAGACAATGCTGTTGTGTAACAGTGGTTGTTTCGGCGACTGGAAGTAGAACTGAGATTGTGTATGTGCTCTTAGTGTGTTGTGAAAGGCACAATGACAAGGCAGTCTGATGGAGGATCCCAGGCTCAATGGTCCCTAGTATCATGGTCCCTAGTAGACTTTTCTGTCCCCCTTGGGTGGCTGTTATCTGTCGAAGTATAGTGCTAATTTGCCATGCACATCTTTGTCTGGTTTTTTTTTTAACTTCTCCTGGCCCTGCTAAACATCTTGGGACCCCTTAGCTAGCTGCAGCTGCATGTAGATTTACTTAACTCCCTAATGTTGGAGCATGTTAATTATTAACCCGCTGGTTGAAAGGAAAGTTACCATACAGAGAATGGGCAGTGCTAGAGAGAGTGCTGAGAATCCAGCGGCAGCAGAGACCAGACCTGGGACAGCAGATGGGAGAGTGGCAAGAGTACTATGCAAGTAGATCTGGTCTTGGGGTGAGCCACTTGCCAGTTCATAAGAACATAAGAAGAGCCCTGCTGGACATGGGCGTCGACAGAGGGAAGCGCGGGGGGCGGGCCGCCGGGGGGTGTCGCACGCATAGGGGTGACGCGCGACCCCCCCCACTTACAGTTTGGTGAAGGAGGTGGGCCCGCCCGCCCTCCCCTGTGTCCGTTTGGCTCCAGAATGAGCCAAAAACGGAGCGGGGAGGGTGCTCTGCTCCTGCGCGTGACGTCACGCGCGGGGGCGGAGCTTCCCCCTTAAAGGCGACGCGCGCCCCCGCTCTGGGGTGTCGCGCGTCGTAGTTCAGCATTGCCTCCCTGTCTTTCCATGTCAAATCGCCCCTCTCAACATGGCTGTGCAGCAAGCAAGTGGCTCCATTGGGCTTTCCTTGCACGCTGTTGCCTGGCAAGCTAGAAAATGGTTGGGGACCGTCCTGAGCAAGCGTTCCGATGGTACTGCAAGCAGGCTGAGGACCCCTTAGCCCGATATCCGAAATCCAGACTATTCCAAAACCCGGCCACTTTGGGGGGAGATGACTTTAAAAAAAAAAAAAAAAAAAAGTTCAGCACCTGGCTGGCATATAGCGCAAGGCATGCTGGGGCACAACATTATTAAAAAAATATTGCATAAAATTACCTTCAGGCTATGTGTATAAAATGTATATGAGGAGACATAAATGAATTTCGTGTTTACACTTGGGTCCTATCCCCCAAGATATCTCTTTATAATAGATTTGAAAACTTTCATGGCCCGATATAATGTACAACGAAATCAGATATAAGGGTTCTGAAGCCATGTATATATTTGCAGTTTTTATATTTTTACAATAGGACATCTGGACAGCACGCTGCTGTAGCTCTTTTGGAAAAAGTCCCCATAGGAGGGATGAAACGTCAAGATTTTTACTTTGATATTAGCCTGCTTTTTTATGTTTTTAAACTTGTTCTTAACGTAGCTTTTGGACGTGTTTTTAAATATATTTGCAGTTTTTATATTTTTACATGGCTTCAAAACCCTTATATCCGATTTCGTTGTACATTTATGCAGATAGTCCAAAATCCAGACAAATTCAAAATTGAGACAACTTCCCACCCCAAGCAATCCGGATAAGGGATACCCAACCTGTACTATACTGTATTGCAGAACCAAGTTCTAATTGTACATACTGCAAATGGAAACCACCACCACTAAGGCTCTCTAGGGAGTCAGAGACTTACTTCTGAGTAAACCTATTAGGATTGTGCTATAAATGTCTAAACTTTATGCAAACTTTCATTGCCCGTTTCCAGAACGTAAATACAGTACACGATGTTTTTCATACACTGTATTTTGACATTGGGGGTCAGGACTGAGGGCAACAGAAGGGGAAAGAACCTCAATAGCTTTATAAAAGAGTCTGTAAGTTCTCCTCTGACCATTAAACTGTGACTGTAGTCTTTTCCTCTCGCTGTAGGTCACAGCAATCTGAGGGAGAGAAAGCACATTGCTGTATCCCCCCTGCTTCCCTTATATATTAATCCCAGCTTTGCCTTCACTCAGAGCCTCTTCTGCATAGTCACACAGAAAATGGTCCAATCTAAGGAAACTCACTGAGCGTCATGGCTAGGTGGGGGAGCAGGGACATGATCTCAATGCTGGTCCATGCTGGCTCTCAAAAAGGGCAGCACAGGGATCTCTGGACGTCCACTCCATGTGCTTGTACAGATCTGAAATGCGGATGCTGTACTGCCAGCCAGACATTTATCATCATGTAACCTCTCCAGAAAGCCACTGGGAGAGGTTGTCAGGGGCTTTGGGGTGAAAATGGTCATCAGTCATGCCGATGACACGCAGCTCTGTTCTCCTTAGAACAGTGGTTCCCAACCTGGGGGTCGAGACCCCCAAGGGGGTCACGAAGCTGTTTCTGGGGGGTCATGGGGTGTTGGCTGGATGGCCACACCCAAGATGGCGGCTCACTCCTCTCTTCTCCCCCCCCCCCACTGCAGAGAAAGAAGTGTCTGAAGCTCTCTTGGGGCTTGTTTGCTCACCTTGTGTTACTTTCTGCTTGCCTTTTTAGCATCTCTCTTAATATTAACTCACTCACTCCCCAAATGGGGCTGCTTATGAGTACAACTTTTAAAAAATGTGATTTATTTTTTTAAAGTGTGATTTATTAAACAGTGTAATTTATGAAAACAATAACATCACTTCCTACTTAGTGACATCACATCCGGCCCTGCTAGCACTTCCTGCTTAAGGACAGCACTTCCGGCCCTAGATCTTAAGGGGGTCCCAACAGATTGCCATTCTACTACAAAAGGGGGTCCCGGTGCTAAACAGCTTGGGAACCACTGCCTTAGAACCTGATGAGGCAGTGGAAGTGTTGCAAGATGCCTCAAAACAATGGTGGACTGAATGAGCATGAATAAACTGAAGCCGCTCAGGCTGCACACGTTAATGTTGCGTGGTCTAGTTGGTCTGTGAGTTGGGGGTTCTCTGGAAGGGGGAAGGGGGGCATTCGATACCTTTGGGTAGCCACTCCCTTCTGGAAGGCAGGGTCGGCTTGGAGCTTGACTCCTCCCCGATGGGAGGGCGTTCCCTAACTCTCCAGTTCGGGCGGCATTTCACAACATCCCCATATTAAGCGATTTCTTCGGGGGGGTATCAATAGTCAATCCCCCTCCGGTACACAGATGTCCCACCTGGGACCTTAATGTAGTCCTGTCGGCCTTCACAGGGGCTCCATTCAAACCGATAGGGAAGGTTCCTTTACGCGAGTTAACGTACAAAAATCTTTTCTTGGTGGCAGTGACTTCGGCGCGCAGGCTTTCAGAATTGGGTGCCTTGTCCGTGAATCCAAAGCTTTGCATCTTCCACGCTGATAAGATGGTTCTGAGACCCGATCCAGGGTTTCTTCCAAAGGTTAATACTCTGTTTCACAGATCCCAGGACCTGGTGCTTCCAAATTTCTGCCCTAATCCGGTTCATCAGAAGGAAAAGATTTGGCACACCCTAGATGTGCGTAGAGCCTTCAGCTAGATAAGGCCAAAGGCCCATCTAGTCCAGCTTCCTGTATTGCACAGTGGCCCCACCAGATGCCTCAGGGAGTACACAGCCAACAAGATAACCTGTTTCCTGCTGCCACTCCCTTGCACCTGACACAGAGAAAACCTACTTCTAAAAAAGCCAGGAGGTTGCTTTTTCCCATCATGGCTTGTAAGCTTGTCTGTTCGTGTAGTGAAGTGCGACACCATTGCCAGGTGATATACCGGAAGACAGGCAGCATTGGTGTTTTGGCAGTGTGTTTTCTGCTCGTCAGACTAGACTGGGGAGTTAGGGAACGCCTTCCCATCGGAGAGGAGTCAAGCTCCAAGCCGACCCTGCCTTCCAGAAGGAAGGGGCTAACCAGTAAATGCCACAAGCCCTGAGGCTATTCAAAAAAACAGATAGCTGCTAACTACCCTGCAAACAGCTGAGCTCCTGCAGTTTTCAAGATAGCTGCTAACTACCCTGCAAACAGCTGAGCTCCTGCAGTAGATTGAGGGTTTTTTTTTACAAATAAATAAATAAAATGTTACTTGTAAATAAATAAATATATTATTCCTTCCTAGATCACATTTTTTTTAAAAGTCTTGTAAAGCTAGGTGGGTCCCAGTAGGGTGTCATTTTAAAAAGTGGGTCCCGGCGCTAAAAAAGTTTGAGAACCACTGTTCTAGAGTAACAGGGAGCCCTGGAAAGAGTTAAACTGTTGCTCTCAGGCAGCCATGAAGTGTAGGGCTACGTTTCCATTGGCTGCAGCAAGGACAGGTGACCGCCAAGATGATCATATGGAAAGGCAACAGACCAGGAGATGCCTCCAAGTTCCCTTGTCCCAGACAGATCAGAGACTAGAGACCACCACCCCACCCCTTCTGTTCCTTTCCCTCCCATTTCTTTGTATTGAGTTCCCAGCTCTTGCTATTTCCTCCAGGGGAAGCTCAGGAGGAATAATGGAGTCTTGTTACCCAGTTCAGGATCTATTTACAGTTTCCATTCATTATTCATGGAGACAGCTACATAATGCAGCTACTCAGCACCTCACATCTCCACCCACCCCCTGCCACCCGCCGGGCCTCCCGCTGATATGAAGATAGTTCCTGGTGGAGGAACAATGCCTGTGGATGACTTGGGATGATGCTCCCCTCCTCATACTCTCCTTGGCTATTTACTTTACTTCCTAAATGATCTGACAAATTTCCAGTCTGAATAGTGCAGGGCCCTGATGTTTGGTCAGGCATAGCTGCCATAGACTCTGTGTGTGTATATAATGTAAAGTGATGCAATGAATAAGGTGAGAGTGAAATAGACATGGAAAATGCCATCTCCACTGTGATTGGTGTAAAAGCACTATATAAAGAGGCTGGCAGAGCCTACCTGTGTGCGTTGTTGTGTGGAGTTTGAGAGAGCTGGAGTCTTGTATATACAAGGTATTGCTTTGCTGAAGCTGTTGTTGTTCAGTCGTTAAGTCGTGTCCGACCCTTCGTGATCCCATGAACCATATCCTGCCAGGCCTTCCTGTCCTCCACTATCTTCCTGAGTTCGCTCATTTTCATGTTCGTTGCATCGGTGATGCTGTCTAACCATCTCATCCTTTGCCTTCCCCTTCTCCTTTTGCCTTCAATCTTTCCCAGCATCAGAGTCTTCTCCAGAGAGTCCTCTCTTTGCATTAGGTGGCCAAAATATTTGAGCTTCAGCCTCAGTACCTGTCCTGCTTATCTGTAAATATTTTGTAAATACAGTCTTGGTGATGGACATCTTCCTTCCTTGTCTGTTTTACTTTTGGTAGTGAACGATCTTGAAGCAAGCGTGACGCGCTGCACTCTGCTAGACGCAAGCACATTAGGCTCGGCATTTCCCAGTATTTTATTCTTTGGAAAGGGGACAGGGAAATGACAAGGGTACCGGTATTTCCCAACTTGTATTCAATTTCCACCTGTGGTTTTTTGAAGAGTCAGATTATTTGTGGAATCAAGCCAGTTATGATTCCACTTATGAAGCCAGTTATTTGCACCAGTTATGATTCAAGCCAAGGACATGTTGGCCGGGCTTGCTCAAGACCTCTATGGGTGCATTTAAGCTTATGCCGACTCACATTTTGGTGCAACATCATGCCAACGCTATCATCTGGGTGTGTTGAAGGATATGGCATAAGTCAGTGTCTTCCTGTCTCTCCCATGTTTCTTCCCCCTTTTGAGGGCTTATGTTGGCATGGAGCCATGCCAGCCTCAGAGTGAAGCAACAGCATAGCATAGTCAGTACAAAAGGCGTACGAGTGCCTCAGGGTGACTTTTTGAAGCACAGGACTGGGCCATTAGACTTGTTGCAGCAAAACCAAGAAAGAATCCAGCGGTTCCTTAAAGGTAAATAAATATTTTGTCGTGAGTTTGGCACTCTGCTGAATGGATCGGTCATTGTGGTTTGATCTGAAGGATGTTGCCTTAATATTCCTTCAACGGCTGTGGATGTTTCATGACGGGACAGTTCACCGCCGCCAGGGGTGGAGACTGGGGCTGCAATCCTAACCACACACTTACCTGGGAGTAAGCCCTGTTGACTATAATGGGACTTCCTTCTGAGTATAGGCTTGGGCTCTGAGAGTCTGCATAGGCTTGGGCTCTGAGAGTCAGTAGACATAGTAACAGTGCAATCCTAACCAACTTTCCAGCGCCGGTGCAGCCGCAACGCAGCCCCGAGGTAAGGGAACAAATGTTCCCTCACCTTGAAGAGGCCTCCATGACTGCCCTTGCACTGCAAAAGGCAGTGTGCGCCCTGTTGGCATGGCTATACCGGCGCTGGAAAGTTGGTTAGGATTGCGCTGTAAATGTCCTTTGAGCACATGACTGGGGTTGGCATGCTTGCTTTTCCTTCAGTAAGTAGCAGCTGGATCAGACCCTTCTACAGATCGGGACCACAGTGTAGGGGGAAGGAGTTTAATCATCTGCCACTGTCAGAGGTTCAATCTGGATTAAGCACACATCCCATAACTGCTATTTACACTGGAGAAAAGCACACTTTTAATTACCACATATTCTTGCTTGCAAGAGAGAGAGAGAGCAAAAACAAAGATAGGGAAAAGCTGCCTCTTCACATTGGGTCACTCAAAGTTCACTTCAAAACACTTCAGGTTTGTAGGCAGCTTTCCATGTTTTGTTGTTAACTACAGCGTGAGTGAAGCCCTTGCTTATCTTATGTTAAAGAACAATTAACAACTCAATTGATAAGCTGAGTACCAGTACTTTGGAGCTGGAGCTGCAAAGACAGCATCTCTTTCTCTCCAAATCCTGAGACATTGCAGGTTTGCAAGTAAAGTATTTTCTTTCTGTTGAATGTTTTTAAGAAAGCAAACAAAACAAAAAGCAGCCGCTATGTTTGTTTGTTTGTTTGTTTGATTAATTATTAGGATTTCTCTCTTTCCTTTTTGACCCACCTCTAAGTTAGTTCCCCACTGTATTTGCTGGGACACCCCCCCCCCCCATTGGAGACTGCCAGGCAGTATAAGAATCTGTTTTTCATCTTGCAAAGATGCTACCTAAAGGAGCTCTCTCTCTCTCTCTCTCTCTCTCTCTCTCTCTCTCTCGCAACTGGGGTGGGACATGACCAATGGAAAAAAAAAGACCTCCCTCCCATGCTTTGATGTTTCTCTTGCCATGAATAGGACTAACGCAGACGACATCAGTGCCCTCTACCAGATAGGCACCCCAGGCCTGCCAATGGAGGGAGGGCAGCATCCCAGCCCCACCCTGTGCACTCATGGAAAATCCACTTTAGGGCTCGTTTTGGGAATATACACATACATATACACATACATATAAGAAAGGGTGCCTCTGAGCATGTAAAGAGTGCCTGTTTCTTCCGTGCACTGTAATGGGGAGTCACGGCTAATGGCGAGGGAGGTCAAGGGAGCCGCGAATCAAAAACGTTTGGGAACCATTTACAGAATACAGTAACCGGCATGTCAGTTTCAATGAAGCGCTTTAATTAAGGCTCTTCTGCTGTATGAATGTGTGTGGAGCTTGGTCAGGGAGACAGAGACCGAGAGAGGAGAATTTGTAACTGGTGTTTGCTGAAATGGGAGGGGGGGGGAGTACAGCCTTGTTAACAGGGCTGCCCAAGTAGGATCACCAACCCTCCCAAGATTGGCCTAGAGCCTCTAGGAATCAGCACAATCCTGAAGATTTTAACAGGCGCTCCAGAAATGTCCAACTTTATATCATGCTGGGGGGAAAAAATCTGCAGGAATAGCTTCAGTCAAAGTGGGCAACCCGATTGCCCAAGCTACCTGCTTAGGGCGGACTGCTGCCTGCTTGTCTTCACTGATGCTTTGTTTTATATTGGTAAATACAGTAAAGCAAATATGACAGAAATGCCATTTTACCACCGTATCTGTGTTCGTCTTTTCGAGGTCCCAGTTGGTGCCCTTCAGTTAGGCTCGAAATGAACTTTTGCCTACGTTGTTTCTTTACGATGTGCCCCCAAAGCGATCCGTGCCTGCCTGAATCTGCACACGTGCTCTCTGCATCTTTCTGCAGAAAATCCAGAAATCTCTAATCTGACCTTTTCTGTCTTGATCGGATGACTTTGCTGGTGGGTGCATTTCTGCATGCATCTCTTGCAAGCTCCTACTCGCTTAGGCTAATTGGAAAAGGTGGGGGGAGGAACGAGTAACAAAGAGGTCTTTTTCTCTCTCAGTCTCACTGGAGTTCCAAGGGATGTCATGGCGAATAGAAAGCTTAGACTGCCTCTCACGAAGGAGGGTGATGGTGAAGCAAGCAAGCAAGAAAGACCCGCTTGGTGAATTTCATTGCTTAGCTCAGCCCCTGAACGTGGATTGTCTCCATCTGAGGCCTGCCCCCTATCGCAACCCTGCTTTTTTTGCTCCAAGAGTTCTGGAGCAGCGAGGCTGGAAACAGAGCTCTGTTGAGAACCCTTGCAAACTAGTTTTCAAGAATAGTAGCGCACCACTTGCTCCTCCTCATAGAAAACTCCCTGCACAGAATCTCTACTTTTATCCTTAGCCCAGACCAGGAATGCTCCAACCAACCTTGTGGAGTGGAGCCTCCCCAGGGTAAGTCAAGCAGCGAAGGCTTTTTTTGCTGTGGCAGGGTTTCTGTGAAATCCCCAGCCCTGCAGGGCCGCCTCAAGTAGCTTGTCTCCTTGGCCTGGCACAGAGGACAGCTCTGCTGCAATGCAGCCGCTCTCAGCCGCTCTCCTCTTCTGCAAGGAGCAGGCTTCTGTTTCATCCAGCCGCTGAGCTCCTGGGAAATTCAGAGGTCTGATTCCTGTGGATTCCTGCTGACGGTAGGCAGGTGCTTGAACCTTGAAATCTCTCTCCCTTGCTCACTGCTAGGAAGGAGGTTGCTGGGTAGATGGGGGGGGGGGAAGCAAAATTGAATCGTGGTCTGTGTGTGTATGAGTTGTTTGCAAGAGAAAGTCATCCAGCCCTTGAGTCGAAGGGAAGAGGGTGAGAATGAAACACAGAGACGCCCCAGAAGGTGACTTTCTTACGGGCTGTGGGTAGGCGGGCTGCATAACTTCTAGGCAGCTGTAGGAAGGGGCACTGAGCTGCCAGACTGTATTTGGGGCCTGGCCTGGTGCCCACAGCTAGCCTGTCGGTAGCTTGTTGAGAATGTAGGAAGCTGCTTCCGACTGAGTCAGACCATTGGTCCGTCTAGCTCAGTATTGTCAACACAGACTGGCAGCTGCTCTCCAGGGTTCCAGGCAGGGGTCCTCAATCCACTGGAGATTGAATCTGGGGCCGGCTGCATGCAAAGAACGCACTCTACTGCTGAGCTAGGCCATCAGTGTCCGTGGGTAAGCTTCTTTTATGCAAAAGCTTGGAGAGACACAACTCAAGACCATTTCCCACAACTTTCATGATTGGATGTCCGTCCCTCTGCCTCCCTTCCAAGCTGATGATTTTGAAACTTGGCTGCTTCATCCGGAGGGTGGTCTCCCCACCTGGCTTTCCCTTCCATGCGCCTCTTCTTTTGGATTCTCTGATGATGTCCACCTGGTCTGGCTGTGCCATTTGTTTCTGTGGACCAGATCCGCATTTGACTTGTATCCCTGAAGTACCTACAAATGTGCCCTTTTTCTCTGGGTTTTCAGGTGACTGCAATGGTGTACCCGGGGAAGAACTGGAGGTCCATGTGCAAGGGCTTTGTCCTGGGGACGCTGCTGACCAGCTTCATGCTGCTGCTGTACTCCTACGCCATCACGCCCCTGCAAGTCAGCATGACGGAGTGAGTGAGTTTCGCATGTGTGAGAAGACCTGCCTGCCACAGATCGGGGGGGGGGGGAGAACCGCTGGCTGTTTCCCCTGGCAACCAGCAAGATGGGGTTCAGTCCTCCACAGACGGGCTCAGTGCAGTTTATCCACAAAGCAGAAAGGTGGTAGAGTCCGGAGAGGTAGAATGGACTGTCCTGCTCCCTCTCTAGACTGCTGCTGCGTTGGGCTCTCCGATCCACCTCCAACTTGCTGGGAGCAAATTGGAAGAGGGTCGCAGCATCGGCAGCCAATGGGGGACGAACTCGCCTACTTGGTGCTTACAGGGACAGGCGATTTGGAGCCAGCGCCCACCCTCTTTCCTTACAAGGACCCCACCATGCAGCCTCCCCCCGCCCTCCGTGCCTCTTCTGCTTGAAATGAATGGGAGCAGCGGGTGCTGGGAGGGAGCGGGGAGGCCACCCATCTGCCCTCCATGGGAGGGGTGAGCACACGTGCACCCAGAGATGGCAGTGGGCTGGGGATTCGGGCAGCATGGGGCACAGGCCGCCCCTGACTGCCTCCCCCCAGCCCATTCCCACCTCTTTCTGCTGCCTGTGTAAACTGCCTCTCATGAAACATGTGGAATGTGTTGTGTCTAACACTCTTTTCACATGCGAGGCTTCTCCTGTACTATTCATGTTCACGCCTCACGTATGTTCATGTATGACGTCATGATAATTTAAAAGAGAGAATGAGGGGGGGCATCTCTTATGGAAAGGACCGTCCTGGCCAAGGGAGGCATGATCTTTGCATGCCAATTCAGTTCTTAGCAAAGAGCCTTCATGCACCTTCACATCTTAAAGACCCTTCCAAAGGACCCTTTTGACCAGAGATTTTATACCAGGACAAAATAAATCTGGGCTTACCTTATAGGCACAAATTATTCTTTCTGAGATTTATAGCCAGCATAGTAGTCCGTGTTGTTATCTGTGCCTCCGTGACCGTGTCTTGGTTCTGCTGCCTCTCTCTTTACCGAATAGTTTCCCCCCCCAAACAGTTTCATTGTTTGTTAATAATTTTACTCATTTGCATAGCTTGTCCATTTATCATGGAACTTTGCAAACCGCCTTGGGCATTTGCTTCGGCATGGGAAAGGCGGGATATAAGCTCCTTGAATAAATAAAATAAATTTTGCCACGGTCTCTTAAGGCATCATATGGTAAAGGTAAAGGTACCCCCTGCTTGTAAGCCAGTCACGTCCAACTCTAGGGGGTGGTGCTCATCTCCGTTTCTAAGGCCGCAGAGCCAGCGCTGTCCGAAAACGCTTCTGTGGTCATGTGGCCAGCATGACTAACGGAACGCTGTTACCTTCCCACCGCAGCAGTACCTATTTCTCTACTTGCAGCGTCTTGCTTTCGAACTGCTAGGTTGGCAGGAGCTGGGACAGGAGCCGGGAGCTCACTCCATCACGCGGCACTCGGGTCTCGAACTGCTGTCCTACCGACCTTCCGGTCTGCAGTTCGGCGTCTTAACCACTAAGCCACCGCTGCCCCTAAGGCATCATACAAGAGTGTAAAAAAACAACTGAAAATATAGTGTCCAAACCATAAGGTTAAAAGCAGCAGACCAGTAGATAAAAATGCAGCTAAAACAAGACCCTGAATATAAGCAAAGGCAGAAGTGACAGGATGGACTTTACCTGGTAACTGAAAGGTAACCAAATTGACATGTTTGGGGGGAGGGCAGTTCCACAGTTTGGGAGCCTGATCTCAGAAGGTGCATGAAAAAAGCACCCATAAAGAAGGTCTTCATTGGTGGGCAGGTTCATGTGAAGAAGGTGGCCCTGCAGGTACCTCCTATATTGCATCGAGTTCGGCTCTTTTTTTAAGTACGTTTTAAACACCTGTCTCCAGTCCAATTGAAGGGGAGGGCCTGGGGCTTTTGCTGAGTGATTTGCAGTCACACAAGGCCGTAGGAGAGCTCCTTCTCTTTTCCAGGGAAGATTCTCATTGATCACTGACCTGCATTTCTTTTCCCAGAATCCCGATTCCCTACTCTTGCTCCTCCTACCCTGCCCAGTCCCGGATGCCGGTTTCAGCCAACGGTACCCACAACCCACCCGGGCAGAAATGCCTCCCCAAGCTGGACGTCATGTTCATGAAGACCCACAAGACTGCCAGCAGCACCATCCTCAACATCCTCTTCCGCTTTGGGGAGAAGCACCGCCTCAAGTTTGCCTTCCCCAACGGACGCAACGACTTCTACTATCCGTCCTTCTTTGAGCGCAGCCAGGTGCAGGACTACCAGCCTGGCATGTGCTTCAACATTATTTGCAACCACATGCGCTTCCATTACGAGGAGGTGCGCAAGCTGCTGCCGGCCGACACCATCTTTGTGACGGTGCTGCGGGACCCCGCCTACCTCTTTGAGTCCTCCTTCCACTACTTTGGGCGTATCATTCCCTTGACCTGGAAGCTCTCGGGCGAAGATAAGATGGCCGAATTCTTGCGTGACCCTTGGCATTACTACGACCCCAATGGCTTCAACGCTCACTACCTCCAGAACCTCCTTTTCTTTGACCTGGGCTATGACAATAACATGAACGCCAACAGCCCCTTGGTTGACCAGTCCATTCGTGAGATTGACAAACGCTTCCACCTGGTGATGCTCCTGGAGTACTTCGACGAGTCTTTGGTGCTTCTAAAGGACCTGCTATGCTGGGAGCTGGAGGACATCCTCTACTTCAAGCTCAACGCCCGGAAAGACTCCACTGTCTCCAGGCTGACTGACCAGCTCTACCAGAAGGCCACGGCCTGGAACCTCATCGATGCCAAGCTCTATCGGTACTTCAATGCTACCTTCTGGCGCAAGGTGGAAGAGTACGGGCGAGAGCAGATGGCTCTGGATGTGGCTCAGCTTCACAGGGAGAATGAGAAGATGAAGAGCATCTGCATCGATGGGGGCCATCCTGTGGACGCCAACGCCATCCAAGAGTCTTCCATGAGACCGTGGCAGCCGCTTGGCGAGAAGTCCATCGTGGGCTACAATCTAAAGAAGAGGATCAACAAGAAGCACCGGAAGCTTTGCCGCAAGATGCTGACGCCCGAGATCCAGTACCTGTCAGACCTCGGGGTTAATCTTTGGATCACCAAGCTGTGGAGCTGGGTACGAGAGTTCCTCAAGTGGTAGCAGGGGCACGATCTGTACCGCCGTCCCCCTTCCCAGGAGAACAACCAGGTGCTTTTGTGTCGGTTTCCCCCCCCCCCACTTCTTCCCTTACACTGGTTGGCGGGACGTAGCTCGCGTTGTACCCTCAGCAACTATGGCAACTGCATTGCGACCTCGACAAATGAACAGTGGCTTTGTGCTGGCCCCTCCCACTTGCCAGGGGACCCCCATCAGTCAGAACGGAGTAGGCGGGGCTTCTGACTAGGGTGGGGACGAGGGAAGGATTTGTGTCCCTCCCATTTGGGACGGGGCCCTGGCAGGAGGGGAGGTGGGACAAAGGACAGACTAAAGTGGGGGAACCCAATGCTGCACCCCGGATCCAAACACCTGAGCCAGACCTGCTGCTTCAGCTAAGAGCACAGCAAACAACGACAGACGACAGCGCCAAGGCACCTTTTCCGACAGCAGTATTTTGCTGACTCTTGAGAACTTTGTTTTTCTTTTCAATTTTCTTTCAAGCTGTTGTGAACAAACAACAACAGAGGAATGGGGCCTCTCTTTCCCGGTAGGCGCAGAGGGTGAGGCGACAAGTGCATAGAGATGTATGTTCTTCTGCTGAGTTCCATAGGTGGGGACCAACAGATACTTCCTTCAAAAGAGGCAGACATGATGCACAGGCTCAGAACTGCCGTGATGAGTGAAGGGATGTTTGGCTAGGCAGCATGTGCAAGCAGTACAACAATTCCTAATGTATGTCAGACGTGTGCCTGCATAGTCTTGCTGAGATTGGCGGTGCCGGCAATAATGTATGTGCGTGTGCCTGCAGGGATATCTACAGGTTTAACAGTCATCATTTCCCTGGGACCCTGGGGGACCCTGGGAACTGTTCCTGGGAACCCTGGAAATTGTCGTTCTGTGAGTAAGGTTCGAGGTCTCTTCAGAGAATTTGTAGTACCCTCACCAAACTACAATTTCCAAGCTTCTTTAGGGAAACCATGATAGTGCAACTAGGATAAATCCATATCATGCCCGTCTGAGGATGAAGACCTGCCATGAGCAGACCAACTGTGAGTGTTCGTGTTGGCACGCCAAAGCTAAGCTCCGACCTAGACAAACATTCCAGAAGGTGGTATTTTGTTCGTCCGTATTTGCGACGTTTATTCCTCCAATGGGATCAGTGCGGCGTGTGTTTTGTGGTATGAGTGGGCAGGGGACGATTGTGTGAGGAATGAGTGTGTTCCCCAGCGTGTGTTCAAATCTGCCTCTCTGTAGCTGTTCACGATTGCACAAGCCACACTGTGCAGAGGCAATGAGGAGCTAGAATTTGCACTGATTCTCATGCCACCCTGTGGACAGTCCGATCCACATGGGCTGCCGATCCAGTATATGAAATGCCCAGTTCAGCAGCAGTATTTTGTATGTATTTCCACAAGAGCTGTCCGAGGCAGGCAAGATCTCCCACCTGGATTGTCTCAGGCCCCCCTATAGGTGGGGAAAGACCTGCCATCGGGCCAGCTCTTAGCGGTTCTGCCTTTTTTAATCACACTCTGGTGCTTACAGATAACTGATCAAGAGCAGCCTTGTGTATGGTCGATGCCATGCAGACTGGGGCCGGGGGGGAGGGGGGGTCAGCACCAGCTGCCCTCAGCAACACTGTGTGCATGTATGTGGGGAGGGGGGGACGTGTCGTTTTATCTGCTTACGCTGCCTTGCCTTTGCTTCTAAAGATGCCATTTTATTGTTATTATTTTGTTTCCTGGTTAGTAATAAATTTTTTTCTGTTGCATTTATTTTTAAAGCCGCTTCAGCGTTTGAGTTGTTTGCAAGTGTGCCTCTAGGAGTGACTGCAGGACTGACTCGCCTCAATCAATTCAAACGAGGCTAAGCAACAAACAAACAAACAAACAAACAAACAAACAAACAAACAAAAACCACCACCCAGAAACACCTTCTGTGCCCTAAACCTCCACTTTTTGTGAGCAGGGCCTGTTGGTGAGCGTGATGCCACCATGACCACCACTGAAACTGAGCTGGAAGAGCTCAGGTGGGCATTCCGTGGCTGGAATGCTCACATGTTTGTGTGTCTCACCACTCAACTAAGCAGTCTTCTTTAGATCTCCACAGCTTGAATCCACACCTCAAAGACAAACCCATTTCTTTCAGCATCAGCTTTCATGGCTTGCAGACCATCTGATATATTGGGTTAAGCCTCTATTTGGGAGGTTATCTAGGGGGAGATTCTTAGCAGAGTTTGTTCCCTTTTACACCCAGGCAGACTGCTATTAGCTAAATAAACGCACGAGGCATAGGCTGAGTTAAGTTGCAAAAAGAAGAAGTTTACTCACGGTTCAGTTCATATATACAGCATCTGATTAAAGATCAGAGGTTCAGTTCTAACTTAAGACAAAAAACCCCTACAGCTGGGGCTTCCTGCATGGTAGTGTGCTTGGATCATGGTCGCCATTCATCAGAGCTCAGGCAGGCCACGTCCTCTGTCAGCATCAGGAGAAGGAAGAAGAGAATGCATGGGAGAAGGAGGAAGAGGAAATGGGGTCTGGGGCCACGCCCTTTCCTTTGGAACAGAGGGCTCAGGTAACAGGTCCTTTAGTGACCAGATAACACATCGCCCCCCAATGCTCAGCAGACGAACGCTGCCATCTTCAACACCCCTTCTCAGCGTCGTATGTCTGAGTCAACGAAACTTATCTCTGCTCACAGACTTTCATCTGTGGGCATCCCTTTCAGTTCTTCCAACAACTTTGGCTCGCGCTGTGGCGACAACCTTGCGAGGTAGGACACTCCAAGTTGTGCAGATGGTACGCCTCTGTTTTCTCTGGACGAACGTCTGGGTTGCTGATCTGGGACCTGGTCTGCATCGGCGACGTCTGGCCCCTCCAGCCCGTGTTCCCCAGCTGTGTCCCCTTCTGCGTGCATACTGATCTCTGGTCAGTAAGCTGGTACATATGTTTACCTGCTCATTACCTGTCATTACCTGTCTCTGATGATTCCGCTATGGAGGTCTGGCGCTTGTCAGTCTTTTTATGCTCTTCAAAGTAGAGCCCATGACGAACTGACACATGTCCAGTCCCTAGTCCATTATTCTATAGCCAGTGGATCCTTGTGGATAGCCAATAAAGATCCCTTCTTGGGCTCTAAGATCTAGTTTGGACCTCTTTTCTCGTGTTGCATAAGCATATACCTTGCACCCAAAAACTCTCAAATGTTTGGTGCTTGGTGCTTTCCCATGCCACAGTTCATAAGGGGTTTTGCTTTCACCTTTTGTGGGTAATCTGTTTGGCAGATAGTTAGCTGTGACTACGGCATCTCCCCAGAATTTATTTGGTAGCTCTGCATCTGCAAGCATTGATCTAGTCATTTCTAAAAGACTTCTATTTTTCCTTTCTGCTATCCCATTTTGTTGTGGGGAATATGGAAGTTAGTCTGTGAGCTATTCCTTGCTCTTCAAGGTAAGCTTGTGTGTGGTTCGACAAGTACTCACCGCCATTGTCACTCATCAGCACCTGAGGCTTCCTTCCAAACCTGTTGCTCACAGCTGCCACGTATTTCTTGAGCATGTCAAGAGTTTCACTTCTCTCCTTAAGTAGGTAAATCACAGTATATTTTGAATAATCATCAATAAAAGACAATATGTATTGATTCTGGCCAATAGAGGGTATTTGAATCGGACCACACAAGTCAGTATGAACAAGTTCCAGCACATTGCTTGTGCGTTTCTCAGTTCTCTCTGGAAAAGAAGGTCCTGTGCCTTTTGCTTTTACACAAGTTATGCACCTGTCTGGATGGTTGTTGCAGCGTTTTACCTGTGGACCCTCAGCCAGGTCTCTCTTCTGCATGTCCAGAATGGCATCAATATTTCTGTGACCATGCCTCCTGTGCCACAAGTCAGCGCATTCTCTGGTGCATCAGATTCAGCCATCGCTCGCTCTTCATGTTGTTCTGGCATATCTAGAATATAAACTCCATCCTGCTTAGATCCCTGAGCAATCAGTACCTCATCTTTTAATATGCTGCATTTGCCCCCTTTAAATAGTACTGTAAGTCCTTGTTTGTTTAGGGCTGACACGCTCAACGTGTTTTGATGGACCTTTGGGGCAAAAATCACTTCATTTACTGTGACTATATGTGTTTCTTCACCTGCAAGGCAAGTAATTCTTCCGCGTCCTTTCCCATGGATGGCTATTTTTCCGCCATCAGCCACAAATATCTCTCCTGTAATATTCCTGTCTAATTCCTGGAAAAATTCTAGTTGTGAAGTCACATGGCAGGAACAGCCCGAGTCTATAAGCCACTGAGAGGCTCTGTTCTGACTCTGAAAATGCTCCAAACTTAAGGCCTTTCGCTCTCTGAGGTAGAAATTGAACTCCTCACTGTAATTTTTCTTCTTTCCTGAAGAGGGCTGTGGGCTGCGATAGCCCCCCTTCTCTTTGTAATTCTTTCTATTGTCTTCAGCTACTGTAGCTGGCTGGGGAGAGGTGTGAATTTCCCTCTCTCTTATCTGTCTGGCAGTGTCTGGCCATATGGCCTGGCAATCCACATTCAAAGCAAACCAGGGGTCTCCCTTTGTTTTGGGAATAGCTTTGCATCTTGTAATTTGATGCAGAAAGCTGTTCTGTGCCAGAGCATTCAAGGCTCAGCTCTGTTAAAATTTTAGAATATTGCTTCTACTCTCTTGCATGAATTGCCGTTTTGAACGGACTAAAATCTCGATCATGTAACGAACCCAGAAGGAATCCAGTTTTCTGTTCCTCAGTAAAAACAAGTCCTGTTATCGCTAAATCATTGAACAGTTGCGTGAGCTTACTGCAATGAGTTTGATCGTCCTCCTTTCTGTGTAGTTTTAGCTTACAAAAATCATCAATCAGGCTGCATTGATGTTTAACCCCAACTTTGTTATATCTCTCTATAAGAGAATTCATAATCTCAGCTGCACTTTTCGCTTCTTGTGCATATGGACGCGATTCTGCATTTAGGGTTCTAAAAATCAAATGCTGAGCGGTATTATCCGCATATTCCCATTCTGCCTTTGCCTTTGCTGAGCTCCCTTCTGCTGGTTGCTCCTTGCTCAATACAAAATAAAGCCTTTTCATCTTCAATTCTCCCTCGATCATTCGTTTACAGACTGGGAACACTTTCGAATCCAGCATCATGACAGGCACATCCGCAACTCTCAGCTCTGCTACTGCCATTGTAAGCTCTTAAGCAAGTCTAGCCTTATTCAAAAAATGGGTGGGGAAAATATCTCTCTCTCTCTCTCTCTCTCTCTCTCTCTCTCTCTCTCACATGTGCAGCGTTTGCATGCACTGGCCACCATAACCTATTGGGATAAGCCTCAATTTGCGAGGTTATTTAGGAGATTCTTAGCAGAGTTTGTTCCCTCTTACACCCAGGCAGGTTGCAATTAGCTAAATAAACACACAAGGCATACACGACCCAGTGAAGTGGTGCATGGAAGTCCACGCAAGCGTCTGCTGAAAAAAAAATGGTTCGGCGTAAGGTGCTACAAGGTGTTTGCTGCCACGGATTAACACAACTATCCCTCTGCAAGGACGTAACCTGTACTTAACGCCCCAACTCGGCTTCTTCTGCCATGGCCACCAGAGCTAATGTCCTTACTGGTTGGAGGGTCGCGGAGTTTTTCTCCTTAGAGAGGAGACGTCAGCTACAAGCCATGGGATCTGGTGATGACCAGAGTTCAGAGAGGGAGGCTCGGGCTGGAACACGAAAAAGAGGAGAAGGTGATTTCCAGTTGACAGTTCTCCGGGAACAAAGTCTGGGAGGGCTGTCAGGGGAGAATGTAGATAGATAGATAGATAGATAGATACCTTTATTGGCATAAACACATCAAACAGACAAACATAAACAAACAACCCAAAAAATCCCCCAACAGATCCAATGACAACAACCACAATCTTGCAGAGAATTTCTCCCCAAACTGTCCCACAATTAATCTATACATCAAAACTCATTTCCCGAGTAGCCACCACCACAGAAGCAAAAGTTGCAACATCATCAAGTCTCCCATCATCTTCTGTTGACAGAAGGGCTCGGAGAATATCCGCCTCCATCCAGCCCTGAAAACACGTCAGTATCGAATTAAGGTGTTTCTGACGGAAAGACTCATGCAGAGAGCATGATAAAAAGATATGCTCAGATGTCTCCACACACTTCATGCCACATGAACAGAGCCTTGCTGAAACAGGTATTCCTTTGTACCGCCCCATAAAAGGGCAGAAGGGAGAGTGTTACACCTTGCCAGCATAAAAGCCCTTCTTAGCTGTGGGTTATGCAACTGATATAGATAAGTTGACAGCTTCCCAAACTTTATAGGCAGATGGAGATGCAATGGAGAACACGTTGTATCAGCTGCACTGATTAACTCTTGGCGCTCGATGTCAAGAGTTCTCTCCTTAATAGTTCTAAATGCCGCAGCTAACCCCATCATGCCTAGCATCTCACTGTCAAGCCCCATCGATTTTAGCTTTGTAAGCAGAGTAGAAACCCCACAAGGCAAAGATGTGTCTGATAGTAGGTGGTAAATCAGGCTATCACTTGTAGCTTTAAAAAGAATACCCAGCCAGAATTTGGCAAATCTTAGCCACGCCAATGTATTCAGCCTTATAAGACCGGTTTCAAGGCACAGAACTGAGTACGGAACACAACGTGGCATACCCAAAATTTTCCTGAGGAAATTAGATTGGATACGCTCCGTGGCAGGGTCTGAAGCCTTGAACCAAATCGGGACACCATATAAAGCTTGAGAGACAACTTTGGCCTTATAGGCTTCCAGAGCAGCCGGGACATATCTGTTGCCCAGAGTAAAATAAAATCTCGCAACTCCTGAAGATGAGAGTTTGGCCAAATTAGAAATGGAGCGGCGATGAAAAGCCCAAGAGTGCCTGTAATGGAATGTGATGCCCAAGTATTTAAACTGGCGGACTTGTTCAATACTGTTGCCCTTGCAGGTCCAGTTATAGATTTTGTATCTATTTGCAAAAATCATAATTTTAGATTTGGCATAGTTAATGTTCAATTTGTTGGCTGTTAGGTATTCAGCACATCTATTAAGTAGCCTCAGGAGACCCACACGAGTACGTGAAAGGAGAATCATATCGTCCGCATACAAAAGCAGCGGTACCTGACAGTTGCCCAAACATGGACAGTGACTGTTTACATCCTCCAGGGCCAGGGCAAGATCATTCAAAAATAAATTGAACAATAGGGGGGCCAAAATACATCCCTGCTTCACTCCTTTATTAACAGATATGGACTGGGATAGGGCCCCAGTTCGCGGGCACCACACTTTGCAGGAGTTGTTGGTATAGAGGGATCTAATCAATAGCAGGAGTCTTTTTTCTATTCCTTGTGAACTAAGCTTGTTCCATAACAGTTCTCTGTCTACGGAATCAAAAGCCCCTTTTAAATCAATAAAAGCCACATATAATCTTGCTCTGGATACCCTGACTTGTTTGTCAATTATGTGGGAGAGAATAAGACAGTTGTCAACAACTCTGCCTTGCCGGAATCCTGCTTGTTCTGGTCCAAGTATACTATTCAAGTCTACCCAGGCCAAAAGGGGAGAATGTAGCTTCACGCATGACCACTGCTGATGGCTCTTGTACAGGAGCTCCTTAAGGACGGTGCAGTGCTAAAGAGCAAAAGGGTGCAGAACTCACAAAGTGCACAAGAGCTTTCAATAGCAGAGCAAGGGAGGTCCTTTCGGGAGTCTCTTTGTCCCTCAGAGAAGTGCCAAGCCAGGCAGGGAGACAAGAAGGAGGCACACGAGAAAAGGAAATGGAGAACTTCATACCCATAATGAAAATGTTTCCTGGAAATGGAGAACTTCACTTGGTCCTGATTCCGAGAGGAAGGAAGGAAGGAAGGCTGGGAGCATAAGACTCTACTGTTCATGGCAAATGCTCTGCCCTGAATTCCTCCTGGTGGAGGAGAAAAGCACTGCATACATTTTTTTAAAACCATTGTTACCCAAGGGTGTATATACTATACCCATCTGGAGTTAAATGCTGTGGGCTGGGAGGAAATTGGATTTATTTTACGGGTCAGCAGATTCACTTTCCACATGCTCTGGATCAACCCACCCTTGAGGCTAAGCGGTGAATTGGCGGGAGCCTGCCCTCTCGCCACTCTCTGGATGCAAAAGGAAGATGTGACTGGAGCAGGAGTGTGGAGGGCAGGAGATTGGTGGACTCGAGCGTTGGAGATGCCCTAACTTACAGTTGTCCTCCCCTCTCCTCCTCCACACTTCCTGTTCTGCGCCATTGCCCTCTTCCTTTTCCAATCCAGAGGGCAGGAAGAGGAGCAGCTGGCATGCCACCAGGGAAGACAGGTCCGCATTTGCTGTGCCACCTGAGACCTGGTAGGACTTGGGCCGGCCCTGCACATGATGCAGGATCCACAATTCCCACTCGACCCGCACTGAGGAGGTCTGCAGTCTCCAAACAGGCTCACTGCAAACCTTAGCTGCCAACCAGCAAAAGCATCAAGTGCAGAGACACTGGAGCAAAGCTGATGTCCTAGAGAGGGAAGAGAAGAGCTCCCCACTTCACAAATCACATCTCCCCCTGAAGTTGAAAGTCTCTGATACTCTACATCCTCCGCACTTCCTCTTCAAGACTTCTGTTCCATCTCACTCCTCCTCCTCGAATCCAAGGACTGGGAAGAGGACCAGTGGAGACCGTGGCTGGTGCACCTACCAGGTAAGGCAGGTGGCAGGTGTTGTGACAAGGCACTGTGCACAGATGGGTAGCATTTGGGGTGCCACTTTGGGCCCCTGGAGGTTTTGGGCCAACCCTATCCTTTGTCCTTTCCATTGAAGATGGTGCCATCTGGGTTCAGAAAGAATCCACAAGACCAAATGCTTTGAAATTCGGAGCAAACCCAAGAGAAGATAAAGCAGGCCCCATGAATGGACTTCAGGAGCACATAGGTACAGAGTCAGACATTCCTGGCGCCAACCTTAAGGTTGCCCTAAGGAATGTTCACGAGGTTATCAGAGCACCTCCTCTTCCCCTCACCTCCATCGTCTTGCTGAGATTGGCGGCAATAATTTCCTTTCTAGCCTGTTCCAGCTGGAGAGATGCAAATATGTCTCCCACTAACTCGCAGCACAATCCTAGGCATATCTACTCAGAAGTAAGTCCCACTGTGTTCAGTGGGGCCTAGGAAAGTGTGCACAGGATTGTAGCCTTAGTGTGTGAATGTGTTCAGTAATGTGTTCAGTTGTATGTATTCAGTTAAATTAAATATCCAGTTGTAAAGATATGAAATAAAAATCACTATAATTTTGTATGTAATTATAATGTATATCGGACTGTGTGTGTGTGTGTGTGTGTGTGTGTGTGTGTGTGTGTGTGTGTGTGTGTGTGTGTATGGTTTTGTTTTGTTTTGTTTTGTTTTTGTTTTTGTTTTGTTTTGTTTTGTTTTGTTAAATACAAAGGCCTTTTAGTTGTTCCTAGTCTTGACTTTTCTTGGCCACTTGCAAGGAATGGGCAGTCTCATAATGAAATCCAGCTCCCATTGACTCCTCCCATTTTGTTAAATCGTGGCCCCCATAGACAAGAGAGTCGTTACCAAGGGTATGAGATCTGGACCCCCTCTGACCTCTTTGTATTTTGAAGGCAGGAGGGGAGGTGGTAGAGTGGTGAGACCATAAGGGAACTTGGCAAGGGGGGATGAGCAGAATTATATGGCAAGAGGATAGACCAGTCTGTGTGCCCAGGCCCTAGTGCCAGACTCTGAAGATTCCCTTCCCTGAGGGCAGATAATAAAGCTTCAATCATACATACCAACCTGGGAACAAGCCCCACTGCATACGTGAAACTCACATCTCAGTCAGCAGGCTTTGGCTTCACGTTTGCTGCAGTTGATGGAACAATTCATAAGAACATAAGAAGAGCCCTGCTGGATCAGACCAAAGGCCCATCTAGTCCAGCTTCCTGTATCTCACAGTGGCCCCACCAGATGCCTCAGGGAGCACACAGCCAACAAGATAACCTGTTTCCCGTTGACACTCCCTTGCACCTGGCACAGAGAAAACCCACTTCTAAAACCACGAGGTTGCTTATGGCTTGTAACCTGCGATGGTCTTTTCCTCCATGAATCTGTCCAAACCCCTTTTAAAGGCATCTAGGCCAGGTGCCATCACCACATCCTGTGGCAAGGAGTTCCACAGATGAATTACACGCTGGGTAAAGAAATATTTTCTTTTGTCCGTTCTAACTCTCCCTCCACTCAATTTTAGTGCATGTCCCCTGGTTCTGGTGTTGTGCGAGAGGGAGAAGAATTTCCCTCTATCCACTCTCTCCATCCCACGCATAATTTTATACGTCTCAATCATGTCCCCCCTCAGGCGCCTTTTTTCTAGGCTGAAAAGCCCCAGACACTGTAGCCTTTCCTCATAAGGGATGTGCTCCAGCCCACGAATCATTCTGGTCGCTCTTTTCTGCACCTTTTCCAATTCAACTATATCCTTTTTGAGGTGTGGTGACCAGAACTGGACACAATACTCCAGATGTGGCCTTACCATCGATTTGTACAAAGGCATAATGATATTGGCCGTTTTATTCTCAATCCCTTTTTTAATGATCCCGAGCATGGAATTGGCCTTCTTCACAGCCGCCGCACACTGGGTCTACACTTTCATCGACCTGTCTCTTGATCCGTCACAGACAACTCAGAACCCATTAGCGTATATGTGAAATTTTGGTTTCTTGCCCCAATGTGCATCACTTTGCACTTACTTACATTGAAGCGCATCTGCCATTTTGCTGCCCATTCTCCCAGTTTGGAGAGATCCTTCTGGAGCTCTTCACAATCCCTGCTGGTCTTCACCACCCAGAAAAGTTTAGTGTCATCCGCAAACTTGGCCACCTCACTGCCTATCCCCGACTCCAGGTCATTTATGAATAAGTTGAAAAGCACCAGTCCCAAGACCGATCCTTGGGGCACCCCGCTTTTCACCTCTCGCCACTGTGAAAATTGCCCATTGACTTCCACTCGCTGTTTCCTGGTCTTCAACCAGTTCCTAATCCACAAGAGGACCTGTCCTCTTATTCCCTGACTGTGGAGTTTTCTCAGGAGCCTTTCATGAGGGACCGTGTCAAACGCCTTCTGGAAATCCAGATATATAATATCCACGGGTTCGCTCGCATCCACATGCCTTTTGACCTTTTCAAGGTTTGTGAGGCAAGACTTCCCCTTGCAGAAGCCATGCTGACTCTCCCTCAGCAGAGCTTGTTCTTCTATGTATTTTAAGATTTTATCCTTAATGAGACTTTCCACCATCTTCCCTGGAACAGATGTTAGGCTGTAGTTTCCCGGGTTCCCCCTCCTTCCTTTTTTTAAAGATTGGCGTGACATTAGCTATCCTCCAATCCTCTGGCACAGTGGCCGTTTTAAGGGACAATTCAGCCAGACCAGATGCTGAGTCATGCCAGTAACTTTGCATGCCTCGCCCCAACCCATTCGCTGCAAGACTCCAGTGTGCTTCCAGTTTTATTTCAGAAAAATAGTGGGTCACAGTTATGAGGAGTTTGGGAAACGTGGGGCTAAAGAGGCATTTTTACTCCCAAAGCAGAAGCTTTTTACCCTGAATGATGTCACACTGCATGACGCCATGTCCCCAAAGACACGCTAGGGATGGGGTCACCATGTGCTTTCTCGATAACACTGCCTGTTGCTTTAAGAGGTATGAGTGGCAAAAGAATTTACCATAGTCGCTCCCAGCTCACTTCTCCAACACTCTCCTACAACCACCCTTCTCTCCAGGCAATGTCCAATATCAATGATCATATCTCTCTCCCCCCCCTACAAACTTGTAACATGATGAGCTTCCCATCCACCCCACCCCAATGCCTTATCTGTTTTGAAAGAGGCCATTCCTGAACAGGTCTATGAAGATGACCTCATCACCATTATGACCAATGGGACCGGCAAGAAAATGATGCCTCTTCTCAACCCTAATGCCCTATTGGCTCAAGCAGGCCAACGCCCTCTCCCTTGCTTCTCCATCCATATTCTGCTGTTGCTTTTTTCCCAGTTGACACATCAACATGAGGTCACTTCTGAGCATGCTCAATCCACAGCAGGCTGTTTTTTTGGGGGGGGTTCCCCCTGTACCCTTTAATTTACACATTTATCTCCTATTTAGGAAGACAGAGGATGAAACGGGATAGCCGACAGCTTATTTTGGGATGCAATGGCGTGAAAACTTCAGCTGCAACCCTATACCCATTTACCTAGGAGTAAACCTCAGTAAGATCCATGGCAATTATTTCTGTGTAGATGTGACTAACAGCCTATCCCTGGCTACTCAGAAGTACGCCCCATGGTTTTCAGTTGGGCTTGCTCCCAGGAAAGTGCAGGAAAGCAGGTCTTGAATAGGATTAAGAACATCAGAAGAGCCCTGCTGGATCAGGCCCAAGGCCCATCTAGTCCAGCTTCCTGTATCTCACAGTGGCCCCACCAGGTGCCTCTGGGAGCACACAAGACAACAAGAGACCTGTATCCTGTCACTACTCCCTTGCACCTGGCATACAGAGAAAACCTACTTCTAAAGTCAAGAGGTTGCTTATGGCTTGTAACCTGTGATGGACTTTTCCCCCATGAATCTATCCAATCCCCTTTTAAAGGCAGCTAGGTCAGGTGCCATCACCACATCCTGTGGCAAGGAGTTCCACAGATTTATTACACGCTGGGTAAAGAAATATTTTCTTTTGTCTGTTCCAATTCTCAATTTTAGTGGATGTCCCCTAGTTCTAGTGTTGTGTGAGAGGGAACTCTAGGAGTGCAAATATCCAGGTTATTATTCCCACAGCCCTTGGTGTCTGTGGCCAATAAGGAACTGGGAGCAAACCAGGAAGCAAAACACAGGGCAGCCCCTTCCCTTCCTGCTGAGGGCAGCTGATTGATCAGGAGGATTCCCAGCACCTGAAGGGCTCAGAAGGGGAGTATAAAAAAAAACCCCTTCCAATGGCTGCCAAGGAAGTCTCTTTGTTGTAGCACTGTGAGCGGGGCTATGACGATGGGAGTGTGGAAGAGCCTCTTTACAATCTTTGCCTGGAGTTTGGCAGCTACTGCAGTTGCCCAACAGGGTAAGTTGTGCAGCATTTTATTACCTTTTTGTCTAAAGCTCTGTGTCCCACACTTCCCTTCTTCTGAGTAAACCTGTCTAGGATTGCGCTCTAAATTGCCAAAATGCACTGCTTCATGTCTGTCCTTTCTAAAAAAAAAAAAACACTGTTTGATACGTTACTCCTGTTAAGTTTTCAGGTTGGTGAGCATGGGACTCCGTTAGCTCCCACACCCCCATTATTATAGTCCTGTGAACGTGAAGTAGCCTGGGTTGCAAAAGAATATCTGACCTGAGCTTTTCTGTAAGAGTTTCAACTTGAGCATCTTCTGCTCTCTTCCCAGCCCCTCAAATCTAGACTAAGCCACTTTCCCAAAAAAGCGATGCTGATTATAGATGTGGGGTGGGTTGGAAGGTGGGAGACCCTTTAATGAAATCTGCAAGCCCCCCCCAATCTTAACCATAGCGTAGCCTAATAAGTGTGGTGTAAAACTATGTTCTCCCCGTAATATGAGAACTGTTGCTGCATTGCAACGTTTTGAAGCTGTGGTTAGGACTGTTGTTGGTCGGCTTCTCTGCCTTCAGCGCCTGCGACCGCTGTGCTCTACGAATGCAACAGGACCAGCATCCACCTCGTGGTCCGGATGGACCCTTGGAGCAGCAGTAGCCTCCAGCTGGAGCCGCAGTTCCTGCACCTGGGCAGCTGCCCCGTCTCCTCGGAGAGCAGCCGCCAGGGTCTCCTTCACTTCCAGTACACCTTGAAGGAGTGTGGCTTTGTTCGGCGGGTGAGTGTCTTGGGCTGAGTTTTTTTTTGGGGGGGGGGCACACGGCCCCATGCCCCAGCAGCAGGTCTTGAACTAGCCCTAGTTATATATTGGCAGCATGGAGGAGAAAAAAACCTCCAGGAAAGGGGGGGGGGGCTGTTTTGAACGAAGGAAAAGCCAAGTTGCTGCAGTCTATGGCTACAATTTACAAAGATCTCCATTCAGGAATACGTCGTCTCTCCTCTTTTGTGGGGAGGGAACTGAGGCAAGAAGCGCGCAGTCTGAAGAAGGGTGGCCCCCTACAGATTGTGTGTCTGAATTGCCAAATAGGCTAAGTACAGGGTGGAATGTGGGAACGAGCGAGACATAGTGGAACTGTGAAAAAGGTGCAGAAGAGAGCGACCAAAATGATTAGTGGGCTGGGGCATCTCTCCCGTTATGAGGAAAGGCTACAGCGTTTGGGGCTTTTCAGTCTAGACAAAAGGCGGCTGAGGGGGGGACATGATTGAGACTTATAAAATGATGCATGGGATGGAGAGAGTGGATAGAGAGAAGTTCTTTTCCCTCTCACACAACGCTAGAACTAGGGGGCATCCACTCAAATTGAGTGGAGGGAGTATCAAAATAAAATGGACAAAAGAAAATATTTCTTTTACCCACTGTGTAATTGGTTTGTGGACAGGAACTCCTTGCCACAGGATGTGGTGAGGGCACCTGGCCTGGATGCCTTTAAAAGGGGTTTGGGCAGATTCATGGTGGAAAAGACCATCACAGGTTGCAAGCCATAAGCTACCTCCTGGTTTTAGAAGTAGATTTTCTCTGTGCCAAGTGCAAGGGAGTGGCAGCAGGAAATGGGTTATCTTGTTGGCTGTGTGCTCCCTGAGGCATCTGGTGGGGCCACTGTGTGATACAGGAAGCTGGACTAGTTGGCGAGACAACGGGCGCCCTCCTGGCGCATGGGGGTGGGGCCTGCGTCGTGTCGACGCGCCCCCCGCCCGTCGACGTGCCCCACCCACCCATTTTGAGCTCATTTGGGAGCTGAACGGGCTCTAGGGAGGGCGGATGGGCCAATCCGGTGCGGCGCTTCGCTGCGGTAAGTGTTCCAAGCGCGCCCCCCTGCCCGCCCGAGCACCTGGAGCTCCTGCTCCATGCGCTCCACCCAAGTTCTGCCGCTGCTAGATGGGCCTGTGGCCTGATCCAGCAGGACTCTTCTTATATACAGTGGGTGTTGTGTCACTGTTGGGCTGGCCAGAGTCCATGCACCAACCCACATAGTAGCAAATGCTTTCACTGGCATGGGGGGGGGGGGAGATTTCCTCCTGGACTGCTTGTGAGGTGCCAGGAGGATGCTGGAGCAAACTCTCTCTGCTCCCAGCATCCTCCTTGCCTAGCAACCTTACAAGAAGTGATGGGGAGGAAAAGCAGCAGATACAGTTGGGGGGGATTGCAGTGGGGGGAGCAAACTCAGGGCAATTCAGAGGAATGTTATCGGGGTACATAGTTTCTTTTGGGCCCCTTCCCTACATATGAATTTGGCTCCTGGGGCCCCCTTTTTGACCCATTTTTTGCCCTGGGTCCTGATACAAATTACCCCCTTAACCCCCCTCTCAGAGGCCCTGAGCAAACTCCTCTGCATCTTGGAGTGGCAGACGGGGGGGGGGGGGGGCACTGGGTGCAGGTTACTGCCTCTCCCAAGAGGCTGTTGGCCTCCTGGCTGAAGCAGGACACCAGCGTCTCCAAAGTCCTTTCGGAGTCTAATATCTCAAAACTCTTGTGCCGGTGATTCTTGCAGAGAACCAGCAAAAGGCTGGAGCATTCAGTCAACCTGGTCTACAGGCCTCCATCCCGTCGAGGCAGATTCCGCGACGGCTCTTTCAGCGAGAGGATAAACTGCACTGATTACCAGTGAGTGTGGAAAAGGCCTCTTTTTGTTTTCAGTAACTTACTTGGCATTGGTCTTTGTAGTTCTGGAGAAGAGCTTATCCTGCAGGGGGGGGAAAGGTTGAAACTGGAAGACCAGGGTGGTGCCATTTTTGCTTTTGTGGTCAAATGCATGCAGTGCTAATCTAAACACTGGAGAAAACACAACTCTCCTGAAGCATGGAAGGAGGGGGAAATGGCTGTGTTTGATTTGGTGGTATAGCATCTTGGAAGGTGGTGGGAAGCTGTGGCTCAGGGTTGTGCTGAAATTGGGGCCGGCCCATCCATGAGGCTAACTGAAGTGGTTGCCTCGGGCAGCTATTGGTGTGGAGTGTGCCGGTGTTTGCCTGTCCACTTATCTCCAGTGCTTCTCCTTCCACTCCCTGGTTTGGAAACAGAAGAGGAAATGTGGAAGGGAGGAGAGTGCTGAGCTAGAGCACTGGAGAGTGGGAGGAGCAGAGGCTGGCACATCATCAGGAAAGGAGGGACAACATTTGGCATACTGCCTTGGGAGGTCTGGGGCCCTGACTGAGATCAGTCCTGCAGTTTTCCTAGATCATATTATGTATTTTATTAGATTTATGCCCTGCTTCCCCCCCATTGAGACACAAATACCGTATTGTCCCGAGTATAAGATGCACCTGATTATAAGATGCACCCTTAAAGTTTGGTGCTATTAAAAAAAATTAATTAAATCACTGGCATTAAATTGCAACAGCCTGATTATAAGACGCACCCCTAGTTAAAAAACTTAAATTAGGAGAAAAAAGTGAGTCTTATACTCAGACCAATACGGTATATTGTGGTGCCTTAATGCTAACATACCAGATTGGGTGGGGCAAGGCGAAAGAGCCATGCTGGTCACTCTTCCAAGACGGTCTGTTCTCTTGCTTTAGGGTAGAGCACCCGACTCCTGCACGGCTATTGTCATTCACTGGCCAGCTCTCTGCTTCGAGTGTGCTGATGTTCACTGTTGCTGTAATGAACGGTAAGCAGCCTCCCATTTCTGGGTGCTGAGAACCTCTGTGCACATGAACTGACGCATCCACATGGCTCCAGCCCAGTCTCCCCTTCCTGTGGGGTTGGGCCAGGTCAGGCAGTATTGCACGGTCACCACAGCAGTGGGATCCAAGGACCACTTGGTGTGACAGAAGCATTGCTGGTTGAAAGGCACGGCAATCGAAAGGTCGGCAGTTCAAATCCACGCAACGGGTCCTGCCAACCTAGCAGTTCAAAAGTAAGAAATTGCAAGTAGATTAATAGGTACTGCCTAAGCGGGAAGTAACAGCATTCCGTGCACCTTGGCGTTGAGTCATGCTGGCCACATGACCATGGAAGCGTCTTCGGACAGCACTGGCTTTTCAGCTTTGTAACAGGGATGAGTACCGCACCCTAGAGTCAAACACGACTGGACTTAAATGTCAAGGGAATACAGTTACCTTTTTTTTTGGACAGGAAAGGTTATGCCTTAGCTGTTACTGCTTACCTATCCCCTTTCAAGTGGCCTTCCATGTAACTGCCTGTCCCGGCACAGTTCTTGGTTCTTGCTCATGCCTGTCCTATATCCCAGCCTGAGCATTCCCTGGAGACACTACTGACTTGCCTCATTTTGCAGAGGACTTCAGCGGTCCGTCGGAGTCCACTGTCTTTCTCCTGGGCTCACAGATCCACCTCAAATTTGCTGTCCAGGGTTTCTTCCACCAGCCTCTGCGGATCTTTGTGGACGAATGTACCGCTGCTACAACTCCAGAACTGAACCGATCTCCTCGGAACTACAGCATCATTGCAAACCACGGGTAAGGATGACCTGGCGGCACCGAAGACCTGCAGTTTGTGGCCTCTTGGATCACTGCAAGGGCTGGATGCCTTGTTAAAAAGTGTGAGGTTGTACAGTATGTGGAACATGGAAGTGTAGCTATTCTGGGGGAGAAAATGCTGCAAGATGCAAATGCCTGTTGGCTGTGATGAGAGCTTGGAGTCTAGAAGGCTTAAAATTGGGAGAGGAGAAGGAACAGACTTGTGCTCTCCACCAGGGGATCCTCCTACATTTTACACTTAAATTCCTCCCAAAAATGGAGTTAAGACAAAATATGCCCACCTTGATGTGGGGGCTGGCCTTGTGTTTCCTCCTGCACGCACCTGTTGTCATGCCCCCTTCTGCATGGGGAGGCATCTGATCAGCCTTTTTTCTGATCAGCCCCCATGTAATGTTTTTTGTGCTGGGAGCATCTACTGCCAATGTGTTCAAGCTGTTGCCATTGGTTGCTTTTTCTAGTTGGACCTTTGCCTTGTGCATTGATGGTGCTCTTCTCTTGGGCAGGTGTCTTGTGGATGGCAAGGTAGCCAGTTCCCAGTTCTTGCCTAGGCAGGCTCCTGAAGCGATCCGTCTCTCTCTGCAGGCCTTTGAATTTGTCGGGGCGAACACAGATGTAAGTGATGTTGCTTTTACAGAGGCATTTGGTCTGCAGGCTTAAATGCAGCCACAAGTGCAGGGAACCTCAACAGATATCCCAGCTTGCAGCTTTGGCTAGCTGAGGGTATGATATAGGCTCTGTTACAGGCAAGGGAATCTCTCTTCTAGATCTACCTCCATTGCAGAGTTCTAGTCTGGGACCCAGAAGCACTTACTGACCCCAGCAGGAAGGCTTGTTCATTTCACAGGGAAACCAAAAGGTAAGGTGTGTGTGTGTGTGTGTGTGTGTGTGTGTGTGTGTGTGTGTGGGGACCTCTGGTCTTGCCATTCTACTAACTATCAGGGCTGATCGGACTGTGATGACATCATGGATGGGATTGGCCAGCTATTGAGATGTGCCAATTCTTGGCAGCGTGGAGGAGAGGGGGCTGCCCACAGTAACCTAGCAAAACACTTTCTAAAATGCAGGGGTCCCAAGTACAGGTGGGCCCCCATATCCACTGATTCGCTATCCATGGTTTCAGTTATCCAAGGATCGTGGGGACCCCCCCCAGGCTTTTACGTTTTTCCCAGTAAGCTTTGTTTCTTCCTTAAAGAAACAGGAGAATTACAGGCAAGTAGAATGAGACTAAGTACTAGAGAGTTTCTGTTAACCTTACAGAGCCTCTCTAGGACTTAGTCTCATTCTACTTGCCTGTAATTCTCCTGTTTCTTTAAGGAAGAAACGAAGCTTGCTGAAAGAAAAATAAGAGCTGGGGGGGCAAGCATGCCTGCCTGCAGGGGAGGCAGGGTGGGGGGGCCCTCAGGAAACCATGGAGGGGGTATTCGCTCTTATCCACGGTTTCAAGTATCCACGGAGGGGCCTGGAACATATCCCCAGCAGATATGGGGGCCCACCTGTAATGGGAAAAGAGAAAAATCTCCAGCGTAGTGCTCCTAACCATTAAATCCTTTTATTCAGGGCCGTGTTGACTTCTCTCCCCAGTACTGTAGATATGTACAGCATGGGGAGGGGTGCATTTAAAACACTTTATGAAAAAAATACAATGCTGTAAATCAAGGCAGCACCATAATGCTTATCTGAGTCTGGGGGGGGGGGGGGGAGTAAGATTCATCTCTGAGTACAGGTGTAGTTGCCTGTAATGCAGTACCTGATAAGCTATTGAAGGTCTTTGAAATCTGGATGTTCTTCACCACCTCTTGCAGATGGGAACTGCTAGATGATCCCTCAAGTTCCGTGTGCAATTGTTGTGACTCGGTGTGCCAAGCAGCGGAGATTCGTCATAAGAGAGATCTGGAAGGTATTTATCCTGGGTTTGGTAACCACTCCCTTCAGTGAGAAGAGTAGGCAAGGCAGCAATTGAATAGACACCAGGATCTCTATCGACGTTTCACCAAGATCCCTACATTATTCATCTGGAACACTGGTCTGTGTAGTCTAGTATTGTCTACATTGACAATGGTCGTGGTTTCGGATGGGTCTTTCTCGGCTCTGTCTGCTTGGAGATGCTGTTGGATCTTGAACTTGGAGTACCCACTTAGCATGCAAAAGTTTCAACCAGTGAGCAAATGCTCCCCTTGCTTTGCGCAAGGTTTTCTAAAAGGAAGAGAATAACCTCTGCAAAAACATGTTGCAGTTACGAAACATGCATGCTGCTCAAATGAGGGCCCAAATCTTAATATATTGAATCGGTGATAGATGCCTGATCCTGCACTTGCAAAGCAAACCCCCCCCCTATAGACATGCAGGGTTGCGCAAGAACAAACCTCTGGAGAACGTAGCCTGGCTGCAATGGAGTGGTGGAGGTGCTTTGATCTCCTTGCTCTTGTTTCAGGGTCTTCGGCAGAAGGTGGACTGCATTATAATGTGGTCGTTAGCCACTTGAAGATCCAGGATCCAGCTCAAGACATTGGCAGCCATGAGTGGGGCTCAGACAGAACTAGCCTGGGTAAGGTAAGCAAGCAATTGTCCTGGACTTCAGGGAGAAATTCACTATCTTGCCTGCAATAGAGGTATTCTGCCCCACAACTGGCATAGAGCTAAAAGAAATAGCTTATTGTGGTAGATCGGCATACAACCCCATGCAGGATTTGCACAGGCATCAGGGTCTAGCCTCTGTAGGCTGAGGAGCAGTGCAATATTGCAAAATCTGTAGTGGCTTTGAGGGATGAGGAAGAGAGTGGGTGGGCTGTAAAATGGATATAGCTTCCAGCTGTGACCAAATGTCAACCGTGCTCTAGAATGGAGGCATCTGACATGCAGGGTGGCCCTCGACGTTGTAACATGCAGTTTCTGCAAGATTTCTCTGGTGGGGTGTTCAGAACAGCTGGAAGTGAGGTTTGGTTGGGAAAGCTTTAAGAGCAGGGTTTCCTAACCTTGTGGGTTCTGTAGGAACCGTAAGAAGCCAGGGCAGATGACGCTGCAAAAATGGCCACCAAGTTGGGTAGGGTCAGGCACAAATGGCCTAGGGAAAAACTGGGGTGGGTGAGGAGAGGAGAGCTGCTGCTGGGGGGGGGGAGAGGAAATGACACACAACAGGACAATACCCATTTCCTGTTAGGCCTAGATTGGAGTGTTAGCAAGCCCACATTTGATGTGTGTAAATGGCATAGGGAAACTGTGAACTTGGCCTTGCTGCACTTTGCAGTTCCTGGCCAGACTGCTTCTCTTCTCTTCTTTTCTCTCCCTTTCTCCCCCCCACCCCGAAGTAGTAGTGGAAAGCCTGCTTCTGTCCACTTCTGCATTTAAACCTGTTTAAAAGAGTTCATTTTGATTAGTCTTGGGGCCAAATGACATGCAACCTTGAGACTTGCTTTAGGGCTAAATAGCCACTAGGGGAATTTTCAGCAAAGCATTGTATGGGAATCTAAGTCTAAACTCCCCTGACTGAAGGTGGGGGCAGGGGGCATAGACACTTGAATGATAGTGTTCACATTGCATCTGGCTTGGGGCTCTTGCACCATGTCCAGCAGCTTCTCTTCTTCTTCCCCCCCCCCCACTCACTTACCTGCCTAAGCAAGGAACTATCCACCCCAATGATGTCAACTCTTGCTTTTTCCTTGCCAGGTGGGACGCAGAATCCTGTGATGCCTCACGCAGTGGGTGCCTTGCTCCTGGAGCTGGTAGTGGCTGCAATCCTCTCCTTGGGCTTCTGCTTCTACAACGGCTATCAGAAGAGACTTTGCCTCCAACGCAGAGGGGCTGTGGCCCCAGACACGTAGGGGCTGCTGAACACTGGGCAGAACTGCAGAAGTGTCAATGCGGACGTGGAATAAGTTTAATTAAAAGAGTGACCGAGACCAGTGACTGTGTTGTACGTGCTTTTGGGGAGGTGGGACCAATTGACCCTAGGAAGGTGGCGGGTCTTAGAGTTGAGGTAGGTCAACTCCCCAATAGCATCTAAAGCTGGTAACCAGAGTGAAACCTATTACTACTAGTGTGTCTCTATTTGCCAGCTCCTTGAAATGGGGGTGGGGCCAGGTGGTGGATGTGAGCTCATCAACATGTCGCAGTATCTTCTGGCATTGACATCATCAGTGACTTCTGGTCCAGAGCTCTGTTTTGAGCTGCATGGCTTACTGGGAGCAATGGTGGGAGCTGACAGCTTGTGGAATTCCTTGCCACAAGGCGTTCTAAGTGCCATGATGGAAAGCCCTTGCATGTTGCCATAAGTTTGATTGGCATGCACTTGCTGTCTTGGGTGGGTGGGCTTGTATGGGGAAAGGTGCTACTGTGCGGGATGCTGTTGTGCAAAGGAGTTGGATGGGATGAAGTGATGGGGGGAAGACACTTGTGCCTCTCTCCTGCCCCAAGTCCCCCAATTTGTCCCTCTGAAGCACCCATGCTTGCCTGTTGGTATTTGGAGGGGGGGCAAGCGTGCCCTGCCCCTTCACTTCCCTGGAGCTCGGTGCGCATCCTCCCTCCTGTCAATTTGGCAGACCTGGAGCAAGAAAGGAGCTGCAGCTGCATTCCTCCTCTTCTGCCTCGGTGTCTGAAGCAGAAGAGGACCGGAGCACTGCCCAGCAGGCTGGAAGGAGCAAACGAGTCTGGGGCTTATCAGTTGCTTATCAGTTTCCCCACTCCTCCTTCATGCAAGGGTTTAAGGACTCCTAAACATGATGACCAGCCTGCCTATGAGGACTCTTACTTTAAACGGGCTGAGCCACGAAAGAGGTGGTGCTGCTGGAGGAGAAGAGATAACTCCTTCACTTCTCTTCCTCCTTGCCCTGTGCTCTAGCATGTTGCCTCCTCATTTTGCCTGCCTCAAGAAGATGCTAAGCATGCCTGGATCCAGCAGGGAGGGGGAGGCAAAGCATTTGGGGCCCCCTTGTCCATCCAGCACTGTGCATGCATGATGTGTAAACATAGCTGACCCTCTTGCCTAACTAGGACTGCCCCATAATGTCAGAGGGTGGCAGCTGCTCTGAGTCTGCCTCGGCAACCAGGCGATTGGAGGCTAAGCTTGCACATCAGCATTGCACCACACAAGAGGGTGATAGTGGAACAGGCTGAGCTGTCGTGCGCAGTGGGGCTCCTGCCCCACCCTCCCAACCATGGTGCTGTGGTCTATATGGGCAAAAGTACCCAGACCATCTATTTAAACCACCTTGCTTCTCGCAAGAGCCAGCATTGGCGCTGACCAATGGTAAGCTTGAGTGCAGGAGTTCATTGTGGAAACCCCACCACCACACTCAAAGACCTGCACAACACCAACACTTAAGGCTGTGACAGACCGCATGCCGAGGCGAACGAGCGAGCGCCGAGACGAGTGAGCGCGAGAGGCTGGCCACCGACCTGCTTGTCTGTAGGAGTGTCTTCCCTTCAAATAGTCCCTCCTTTTGTCCCGCCTTCTTAAGAAAGTGATTGGCTAACACTACAGTTTACACCTGATTGGCAGATAGCCACTCTCCTCCCCCTCTCATCTGATTGGTGGCTACAGTAGCTCCGCTGTGCGGCCCCCTCAAACATGGCCCAGGAGGATTCTCGATTGTGCCGGAAATCGGGAGACCGCTCGCTTCCGCTGTGGTAACCAGATACCCCAGCATGCCTCGACTAAGCTCCTCAGGCGTCCAGGACGAGCCGAGATTCGTGTGGTCTGTCACGGCCTTAAGTCCTACTTCATAATTCAAGGAGTATCGGGAGAGCTAGTACCTGCATACCAACCTCCTGAAGGGGGTTGCAAAAGCCAAATATATAAAAACTAAAATAAACAGGGCTGGTCTATGCATGCTTACCCTACAGTAAGTTCCACAACAGTCAGGAAAGGTTTCTTCAGTATTCTGAAATACAGTCTCCTGGGCAGGCCTTGAGGGAATACTACAGCCTCGATTTTCACATGTGCCCCTAGGCATATCTCTCAGTTGACCTCCTGCTGACCCTGATGCTGCTGCCCCACTAAGGTCCTCTTGAAGTTTCAAAAGCGGCATTTGTGTGTTCCTGCCACTGATGCCCCTGCTTCTGCAGTCAGAGCTCTGCTCTCCCTCTGGAGCTAGCTGGAAAAGGATGTATTGGGAAGTAGAGAGTCCAGCAGCCCTTCTGTGCTTTTGGTGGGACTGTTGGGCAACCAGACTTCTACATGGGCTGGTCTCAACTATGCAGTTTGTATGTGTTGTTGTTGTTGTTCAGTCGTTAAGTCGTGTCCGACCCTTCGTGATCCCATGAACCACATCCCGCCAGGCCTTCCTGTCCTCCACTATCTTCCTGAGTTCGCTCATTTTCACGTTTGTTGCATCGGTGATGCTGTCTAACCATCTCATCCTTTGCCTTCCCCTTCTCCTTTTGCCTTCAATTTTTCCCAGCATCAGAGTCATATGGAGCTGTCTTACATGGAATGAGACCATTGACCCCTGTGCTATCTCTTGTCCCAATTCTGTAGGGATTGGAGTCTGGGGTGTGTGTGTGTCAGATTCAGAACCTTTATTGGCATAATTAAACATACATAACATACAACATAGACATATAACAAGTAAAGGGGAAGAGTCCTAACCTAGCATACACTACCCATATGACTCGCACTGCGCCTCTTTACAATTAGCTTTAAGTAGGTTGCAACTTTTTCTGTTAATACAACATCTACACCCTGTAAAATAATCCGGATTTTTTCCTGATCCTCCCAACTCCACCTATTGGACAAGATCGGATATAAATATTTCTCACGTAGATCACTATACAGGGGGCAATAAAATAACATATGGTGCAGAGATTCCACACCTCCCACGGCACAAGAACAACATCTCTCCCTAGAGGGAATCCCTCTAAATCTCCCATAAAGTAACTCTGATGGCATGACATTACACCTTGCCAATAGGAAGGCCCTACAATCAGATGGGCATTTTAGGTGGTATAAATACTCTGCCCGTTGGCCATACTTAATAGGGATCTGATAATGAAGTGGTGAGCATGTCGTGTTGGCAGCATGCTGAAGTTCTTGCTGTTCAATATCCAGGAGCCTGCTCCTAATTGTTCTAAACGCTTGTTCGTGGGTCAGTGAACCTACTATATCTAAAGCAAGGCCTATAGATTGTATTTTATTTTCAAAATAAGTGGCCCCAAAAGGGGGCTCAGAGTCCAAGAGAAGTCGGGTAAGTAAACTATCCTGGTCTAGATCGTAGAAAACTCTTAACCAAAATTTAAAAAATCTCAGCCATGCCACAGTCTCCACCCGAGATTGACCAGCTTCTAAACAGAGAGTGGCATAGGCCACACAACCTGGCAACCCAAAGATTTTCCGGAGAAATGACGCCTGAATCCTCTCTAGAGAACAGTTCATAGCACACATCCATATAGGGACGCCATACAGGACCTGAGGAATGATTTTAGCATTGAAGACCTCAAGAGCTGCTGGCACATAAGAATTCCCTCTGGTGTAATGAAAACGTATAATAGCTTGGGCAGTAACCCTAGCAGTACTTAAGGCAGCTTTACGATGAGGGATCCACGAATGTTTATAGTGAAAATAGATCCCTAGGTATTTAAACTGTTTTACCTGCTCTATTTTGTTGCCACTAAAGATCCAATTAGATGGCTTCCATGATTTGCCGAAAACCACAATTTTAGATTTACCGTAATTCAATTGCAGGTTATTCTTACATAGATACTCTGTACATCTATTTATTAAATGTTTCAATCCCAGACGTGTGCACGATAAAATGACCCTCCGGGCACAGAGCCTAACCCTGGGAAGGTGGGGAGGGGGCTGCCCCACCAGACTCCTCAAGCCAATGCTTGGTCTCTATAGGAGCCGGTGTTATATAAGCTCTTTGTGTTGCAATTTTTGTTTGCTTGTTGTTTTTAAATTGTTTTTGTCTACTGTTGTTATTATTATAATAAACAGAATGCCAGTTAATATTCTTGCTTAAAAGCCAAGTTCTAAATAGTGGTTATACATTGTGCTAAAACAGGTATATTGTAAACTTAAAATTCTATCGTACATCTCACATTCCCCCCTTAGAATCTTTAACTCAGTTTTCCTTTAATGATTCTCCTTGCATAGCTATAGCAGTTTTATATGATTCAGCCTCCTCTTCTTCGCCATCTTCTTGTATCATTTGATAGTCTGCTGTTGCACAAGCCTAGTTATACATGCACTTATGAACTTAATGATACATGGAATCAAACAGGGCAAAATAGCAAGCAATAATATCATGATAGAAGCAAATACTAAAATTCCCTTAAGCCATCCAAAGCTAGGTATCCACGATGTTAACCATGACATGTCCCAGCCTTTCCATTCTTGGTCTGGTACATAATAAACAACACAAGCAATATTATTTTTATTTGTTCTCCCCCCTTAGCAGGGTTTGATCCCCAAATGTCTCTTTTTCTGCTTGTCGGTGGCAATCAATACAAGGCACAGCCTAGTTTACTTCTTAGGCAACGTTTTGTTTGACCATGATTCGAGCCACACACAATTTCTCTGTTAGAGGAGTTTAAAAGGCGTCTAGCAAAGCAAATGACAATCCTTTGTGTCTCTTGCACTTGCCCCAGGTGCTAGTCCAGCCATTGCTTTTTTGTGTGTGTGTGTTCTGCTCTCCATCTTGATAACCACAAAGGAGCAGGGAGTTTGCATCTGCCAGCAGACAGCTCTTTGGGTTAGTTTGGATCAATGTTTCATTGATCCTGATCAGCAATCCCCTCCTTTAACTGGTAATGGATGCAAAACCAAGTGTTACTCCCCTCCAAACCTGATTTGGGACACATATGACTGTGATCAAACAGACCCCTCCCCCAAATCTCAAGGAGGCAAACGGGGTCAGTCCTTTTAAAAGTTTCTGGATTCTGGAATCTTCCTGCTTGGTGCCAGCATTTGCCAATATTGCCATCTTGGAGCCAGACTCAGTGTCCCTGAATTTTTGGGCTGGCTTCTCCACACCGACAAATGGCACCAATACACATGATTCTTTTCTCACAAAGCTGGGGAGCCTCTCCTTTTAGTGGCTCCATTCTCCTGGGATTCAATCCGTAGCAACTGCTTTTGGCTCTTGACTCTTTCGATTCCAGAGAGTTCCGGGTTCAGACCTATTAAGATAAATATTAAAGGAGTTAAATCCATGTTGCCTTCTGGCAACTCATAATACTTCCTTAGCTATTTTGCCAGTCAACCTGAAATATACAAAAGAAAACAACAACATTAGAAATACAGCAGACCTGAGATAACAAAATAAAAACAGTTTTCTTAACAATGTTTCATAATTCTTTTATAGGGAAATTCCCTAACTCATCTTTTCCTCCTCGGGGTGACAATTCTCGGTCTTCCGGATTTTCATTTCTCCCTCCCATAACCTCAAAACCTTTCCTCGGACCCCTCCTTTGCTATCCTAATTCCCTATTCTATCTATAGGGGATTTATATGCAAACAATATTTAAACCAATTTCCAATATAGAATTGACATTTTATAAATTGAGTTTTTATAACCTGAATCCTGATATACTTCATTCGATTTACATTGCTGCTGGTTATAATAGTCTTTGATCATTGTTAATATTTAAACCACGTTTCTTTGCTCTCTTTTTCTGTTTTGGTGGTTGAAGATTACCAAGGCTACCTTGCAAGGTTGTTGTTGCATCAAGCCTTCTGCACATGGCTATTAAATCCATTAAACCTTTCCTACTGAAACAACTTCTTTAAACAACAAAGAAGAGAAATGACATCATACACATTTTCAAACAACAATACTCAGATGACACAAAACTTTGATTCTTATAACCACATATAACCAAATCAAAAGAACAATTAATTCAAACAATACAATTTAGGATTTTTTTATCCATGTCTTGAGTTGCCAAGCTCTTTGCGCAGTGCGCTGAGACAGTGCTTTTGTTCTTCAATACTGGGAGTATGCTGTGTTCCTGTTCACAAGGGCATTACAAGATAACAGTGGGCTTCTGCCTGCCAAGAAATCTGAAGACAGTGTCCATTTTTTTAAACAATGTACAAGCAACATGCTGCAAGGAAGGAAAAATAGCTGTTTGTGAGCTTTTAAAACCCAGGGGTGTGAGCTTTCGGCAAAAAAGGTAAGTTATAAGAAATCACAACAATATACAATGTCTTTAGTTTCATTACTTTGCTAGAAATAGTTCAAAAATAGACAAGTGGATTCCAACAAGTGGCTGAGCTGGCCTGCTAGGTCCTGTTCTGATGGAGCAGCAAGCAGGCTCCAATTTCTGATCTTGCCTTGTATAGGACTGTTCACAAGGCAGAGAGCTCTACTGTACGTACCTTTCAGCTTGATAGGGACCTCAAATTCTGCTTTTTAGGCTTCTGGAAATAGCAATCTGTTGTGAACAATACAATGCAGGCTTTTGGGTTTGAAATGTGGCTGCTGAGGTTCTGGGGGGGGGCTCTCCTTTTCTTCCATTGCACCACTCTTGCTCATAACGTCTCACCTGGCTTACACTTGAGAAAGGGGCTAGTCTTGTGTCACCCTCCTGTGTTTCATCCAGTGTAGTTATGAGAGTCTATGTGCGTAATCCTTGCATCTCTTCGTCCCCCCCTTCCCTTGGTATTTTGCTAGCAGGCTGTGGGTTTCTCAGACACTCTTATCTCCCTTCTCCCCCTCCTGTTTTCCTGGCAAAACACATTCTCAAGCTAAGGAGGAAGGAGGACCTGTCTTTTGCTTTTCTGGCCAGCGAATCTTTCCTTGGGTCTCCAGCCAAGGCTTGTCCAACATTTCCTCTTACGCCTATTTTAAAACATACACTTTCCATCATCTCGACTTGCCATTTTCCTCTGTGCCTCTGCTACAGTTCCATTTAAACCCAGAGGCGACGTTCTAACTTTAAACAAACTTTCTGTGGGGTTTTTCTCCCTTTTTTCTTTCTTCTCTTTTTCTTCTCTAACAAACAGTTCCATTTACCACCACAAGTCAAAAACATGCCACATTATTTTATCAGAGCCTGGGGGGGGGGGGGGGGAAGGAGGCAAACTGGCCTTATGGAGTGTAAAAGACAGGGGCTGAGCCAACTGGAGGGCTAGGTCCACCAGACAGTTGTTGGGAAGCCTGGTGAATCCGAGCTCTGGCTCTAGCCATTGCTGCTTCCCCCCCCCCCTAAAAATGAGTTCAAAATAAACCTTGTGCCCTTCCAGTAAAATTCCTTCCAGAGGCCCCGATTGTTATAGGGCAAAAGAAACATATATACACATTTTCCCATTATTTTTAAGTCATTATTCATTTCACATTAATTTCCCCAGAATTGTTAGATCCATTACAAAGCTCCCATCATACATCCCTCTTTTAAGATATTTAAAAAGTGTACTCACTTTAAGTTGCAGCAAAAGGCTTTCATCCACGCATTTTTCCTTTGTTTACCACTTATTTCTGGTAGAGTGAATCAACAACATATTTAAACACATTTCCCAGGCATTATTTTGAGTTTTGGGATACTGTTCAGACCAAACCAGACACCTTGTTTCCTTCTCATTATACTTAGAAATCACCTTAACACACTTAAAAATCATTATGCGCATTAGAACACTTTTTGTGGGATGGGAAGAAGAGCATGCGCTGCCTGTTAAACAAAATTCCATGAGGGAACCCAGGGTGATCAGTCCGGAATTCCCCAGGGAACCTAACAGTGCACCTCTTCCCCCTCATCAAATATCTCACCCCTAATACTTAAATCACTACAAAAACAAACACACCCCTAAAAATACATACTCACAAGGAGTCAAAATCAAGCCATCATAAACACGAATGAAATGAAACACGTGCATTTTTTAAACTTCTCATTCGTTGCAACAAACATCAGTCAGTTGATAATCATTCACACACAAGCTCTCTCTTTTGCACAAAAATCAGCCATCTCTTCCAGCCAGACACAACCCACGCTGCCTCCGTTCTCTGATCACATCGCTGGCTCCCCCACACACAGAACTCCACTCTCACCTTTTTTTCCTTCTACATTAAAAACACACTATTTGTCTTGCAAATTCACCTCTCTTTCTCTTGCAAAGCCACACCCTCTCCTTTGTTTACACCCGAGACCAAAGAGACCCTAAAAACTAATCAGGCACTTTTTCTCCTACCAGAGATTCCTCTCCGACCTCTGCCTTTCCTTGTCCCTGTTTATGGCTGCTGCCATCATAAATTACTCCTCCTCTCTGCCTTTCTTGCACACACGCTTTGATCTACTTATTCACAAATGCCTCCACACACCTTTAACATTCACACTTCACAAAACCCCTGGGCTTACATTCCAGACAAACAAGACAACACGAGGGCAAAATCCATGCCGGCCAGTAAAGGGTCTGGCCTGGCTAAAAACAATGAGGAAAGACAATACACTCCAGTCACGCACCAACCCAACCTGTGGACCACGACGAGGTTGTGAGGTGTTGCCGCACCCCCCTCCGGTCCAAGCAGGGGTGGCTAGTCCCTGCTACACCTTGGGACGTCCCTCCTCTGCGCGCCCTATACCTGCCGGCGATCCTTCTGCGCTGTCAACCTCGTCCTTAGAAGCCCGGTGATCAGCAGGCCCCCGCGGTGGTCTCCCGCAGCCAGAACCCCAAATCTCTCTCCAGAAAATCCAGAGTGGCGCCCGAGGCTGGGGTTCCCTCCGCGGAAGAGCCCAAACAGGGGTTCTACCGAAGGGCAGGCAACTGCCACTAGTCACCATCCGAGTCACGGCACCAGAAATGTAACCTGGAGCTAATTAAATCAGACTCTGGATGGCAGGAAGAGGAATTACGAAGCAGCTTTATTGGTAAGTGATATCACTGGCAGCGTAGCCCCGAGACAAAAGGGAAGGCTACGGCCCTGAGTATGGGCCGAGCATGAGCTTTTATACCTTCCAATTCTTACAAAAAACATGAAAAACACGTCACTGCATTTGGAGCACATACATTGGTTGTCTGAGTGCATACATTGATTGTCTCCACCCCAATTAATTAGGTTTCATAACTTTCGTTTCCCAAATAAGTTTTGTTTACTAGATGAGCCTCCTTCCCCCTCCCTTACAGGCCTCTGCTGTTATCTTTATTCCTCGGTACATCCCTACCCTGCTCCCAACCTTGGGCCTCTGTTGCCTTGCTACATTGTTTTCGCAGTGTCAGCTATTTTATGGAAGCCAGAATGCCAGTTAATATTCTTGCTTAAAAGCCAAGTTCTAAATAGTGGTTATACATTGTGCTAAAACAGGTATATTGTAAACTTAAAATTCTATCGTACATCTCACAGTCTGCATAGAGAAGAAGAGGTATACGTAATAGCCCAAGTTTGGGACTATGACCCTCTATTTCCTCTAAATAGGAAGCCAGATCATTAATGAAGAGATTAAACAGAGAGGGGGCCAAGATACAACCCTGTTTGACTCCTCTGTTAGTTGAAAACTGTTCAGAGAGTTCCCCACTCAAGGAGACTTTAACTTGACAGCTGGTATCAGAGTATAAATTTCTAATAAGATAAAGGAGTCTTTTTTCAAGCCCAAGATGTAGAAGTTTATCCCACAAAAGGGATCTGTCAACAGAATCAAAAGCTCCCTTAAGATCAAGAAAAGCCACAAAAAGTTTAGAATTGGCCCTCACTAGCTGTTTGTTAATGAGATGAGACAATATCAGGCAGTGATCTAAAGTGGATTTACCCTGCCTGAACCCAGCTTGTTCCAGCCCCAAGATTCCATTCTCTCTAATCCAGGCAGTCAGTTTATTCAACAGATGCCTTGCATACATCTTACCAATAACTGACAAGAGGCTTATAGGCCTATAGTTGTTTGGAGATCTATGATTTCCCTTTTTATAAATTGGAATAACTATAGCCCTGGTCCACATCTTAGGCATCAAGCCAGTTCTATCTACCAGGGTAAAGAGGTGTGCAAGCAATGAGGCCCACCACACTGGGTCTGCTTTTAATAGATCAGGGGGTATAGCATCGGGACCGGGCGCCTTCCCTGGTTTCAATTGGTCGATAAGTTCCCTTATCTCCTCAATCGAGACCGGTGGCCATTCCGGAAGATCATAGGATGTAAGATCGCCTAAGGATGTAGAGACTCTGCCCCTTTCATAGAAAATAGACAGGAAGTATTGTACCGTGTGTGTGTCTCTGCTCTCTTCTTGCCTTCTCTCCCCCCCCCCCCCCGCTTCTGCTACCTCCAAGTGCAGGTAACTGTCTGCAGAAAAAGCATGTGCTTGCTTGTGGCATATTTGAGGCATAGCACAGATAGCTCAGCCTAGAACTCAGCACAGCTGAGCAATGCATGTTGCTCGCTACAAGGGAGGACTTAAAACCTGCCCCTTTCTTATATTTGAGGATATTTTATATAGTACAGTCCGTTCTACCACCTCCCAGGGACTGCAAGCCTGGAGGGTAGAAAGCTGAAGCTGCTGTTTTCTCAATTAAATCTGTTCAATTCATAATGCGTGTCTGTCTCATATGGGATTAACAGTTCAAGGGTTTGCAGTGAGATTGTGCAACACGGTCAATTCTTGCCTCTGTGTATCCCATCTAGCAAACCCCTCATGCCTTATTCCTACTTCTGCCTCAAGAAGTTTACAATCCTGCCTAGGTTCATGTCTGTTTTTACACCAGCACTGATACTTTCTAAAAAAAGAAACAAACAATGCTAACACAAACCCACTTCCTAACGCAAAAGCTAACAACAAAAAACAAGCACAGTACAGTACTCCTATTACCAATTCAAACAAGAACCACCATCACCCATATATCTAGGGTTCCCCAAAGGACTTCCTGTCCCAAGCAGTCTGGATAAGGGATACTGAACCTGTACTGACAGTCAGTTCTCCCCCCCCCCCCACACACTAAAAAAAAACTAGGCTGGTGTAGTGGTTTGGGAGTCGGACTTAGACCTGGAAGATCCAGGTTCAAATCCCCGCTCAGCCACGAAGCTTCCTGGGTGACCTTGGGCCAGTCACTATCTCTCAGCCCCACCTACCTCACAGGGTTGTTGTGAGGACAAAAAGGAGGGGAGGAAATATGTACACCACTCTGAGCTCCTTGGAGGAAGGGCGGTATAAAAATGTGAAAAATAAAATAAATAAATAATAGGCTACCTGCCAGACTCTATACCAAGAATTTAATGACGAGGCACTATTTTTTCCCAATGTAACGCTATACGTAGCTAAGGATCTGGGAGTTATTTTGTTGTTGTTCAGTCGTTAAGTCGTGTCCGACCCTTCGTGATCCCATGAACCATATCCTGCCAGGCCTTCCTGTCCTCCACTATCTTCCTGAGTTCGCTCATTGTCATGTTTGTTGCATCGGTGATGCTGTCTAACCATCTCATCCTTGGCCTTCCCCTTTTCCTTTTGCCTTCAATCTTTCCCAGCATCAGAGTCTTCTCCAGAGAGTCCTCTCTTCGCATTAGGTGGCCAAAATATTTGAGTTTCAGCCTTAGTACCTGTCCTTCCAGGGAACAGTCAGGCTTGATTTCATTTAGAATTGACTGATTTGATCTCCTAGCAGTCCAAGGGACTCTCAGGAGTCTTCTCCAGCACCACAGTTCAAAAGCATCTATTCTTCGGCGCTCAGCCTTCCTAATGGTCCAACTCTCGCAACCATACATTGCTACTGGGAACACCATCGCCCTGACTATACGAACTTTTGTTGGCATGGTGATATCTCTGCTTTTTATTATGCTGTCTAAGTTTGCCATAGCTTTCCTTCCAAGGAGTAAGCGTCTTTTAATTTCATGGCTGCTGTCTCCGTCTGCAGTGATCTTGGAGCCCAGAAAAGTAAGATCTGTTACTGCTTCCATTTCTGCCCCTTCTATTTGCCAGGAATTGATGGGACCAGATGCCATGATCTGTTATTTATATCCTGCTATTCTATGCCTGAAGAAGACCCCACGGCAGCTTGCAGCATTTTAAAAAGTACAAAACAATAACAAAATAAAATAACAAAAAGCTCCCTCTGGCCTGGGCACCAGTTCTCCCTTCTTCCCCCTCCGGGCACAGAGCCTAACCCTGGGAAGGTGGGGAGGGGGCTGCCCCACCAGACTCCTCAAGCCAATGCTTGGTCTCTATAGGAGCCGGTGTTATATAAGCTCTTTGTGTTGCAATTTTTGTTTGCTTGTTGTTTTTAAATTGTTTTTGTCTACTGTTGTTATTATTATAATAAACCTTCTTGGATGGATGGGAAGAGGCAAGACACAAAATGTTTTAATTTAAACAAACAAATAACATCATTAACAAGTACATACTACTGTAATTGCAATGCACATTATTTTCCAGGGCAAGGAGTCCAACAACATAATGTGTTGCTTCATTTCCAACGATTCAAGTTCAACCCACCACACCAGAATATGAAACGGTAGGGCCTGGGAGATCCTCAAGGTTCATGCATGCAAATGTCTAAACAGACCTCTTGAAATTTAGCAAATAGCCCAGTGTTTGTATTCATTGGCGGGGGGGGGGGGGCAAACAATCAAGAAAATGGCATCGGGGTGTAAAACAGTTAACTCCCTCCCCCTTCCCCATTGCTGTGATCCGGACCCAAACTGAAAGAGACGGGAGGGTTGAGCTCTGCCATTTTCTCGACCCTGCATTAATTAGGATCAACAACGGATCAATAAGTCCCAGCGGACTCAACGGGGCTTGCCAAGGAGGTGTGTGCACGGGATTGGCACCTGGGTTATCTGCTAAAGGATAATCTTCAAAAACAGGGAAGGGTTTATTTACAACTTTAGTTAAACTCAAACCACTGAGGTCTGTGGCACTTACTCCCTGTAATAAAGGCACTTAGTGAGACCTACAGCTTTAAGGGCTCCTGACTAGGATGGGGGGGGGGAGGGAAATCCACTTCAGGTGTCAATGATGGGATGAACTGAACCAATCAGGACCTGAACAGGGATAAGTTCAGGTGTGCCTTGTTCTCTAGCTGACCCAAAGTCCTATGTAAGGGGGCGGGGCGCTTGCAGCTTGTATAGCTTCTCTCTCATGCTCAGGATGGCTGGAGTGTGGGGTGCTGTGTTTGTGGGGCTTTTAGGTAAGTCTAAGCATGGTGTGTGTGGATGTTTTGAGGGCTGTAGTTCACCTGGCCTTAGCAGGTGTGAGCTGGTTGAGGAGGAAGTAAGGCCATTATTGGATGCTAAATTAAGGGGTTGTATGCCTGTAGCCTATGTGTTTCAGAACTTCATTGTCCATAGATGTATGTATCCCTGGGGTACAACAGGGCTGCAAACTCTGGGGTACAACAGGGCTGCAAACTCTGATTAGGTCTCCTGCTTTAAAAAGCCTTTGCTCAATTAAGAGTGTTAAGGGAGTGAATCTTGGGGTTGCTTGCTTCACTCTGCATTTAGATTAGATGTCTATCTGAGCCACTATTACAGGCAATTGTAGGGAGATGATTCTCTGCTAATGAGCTGATTTCAACACTATTTAGCAACAATTTGAGGATATTACCAATCAAAGCATGGTATTTTGCTTCTGTGGCAAATGCCCACTTCCTGGCTTTAACTGCCGTCTCCTTTTTTTTCTGTTCCCTTCAGCTTGGCCACAGTCTGAGCCCTGTTTGCTCAATGCTGTTAAACATCATCTTTGACTAAGCACTTGTTCAAGAGAAAATGATAGTGCCCTCATGTCTTTTGGTGGGGACTGGGATTTTCTGTATTCTATTACATGACTCTTGGTATATTTAGCTGTTTCTCATTGCAAAAGGGTAAGTGGGGATATAAAAGTGTTTAACTAAAATCTTGAAAGAGGGGTTCACTGGGTGGGAGGGGGGTGTAGCTTTTGTTGTAATGCATGCAGCATGCATGGGCCATATATGCCCATTGGTTCACTTAAAGTGCAAATGGAGGCATATCTGCTCAGAAGTAGGTGCTATAGGGCAGTGTTTCTCTCAAAGTGTGCTCTTAAGAGCCCTGGGGCTTCCTCAGAACCCTTCAGGGGCTCCACAAGCACACCATAAGTGGCTACCATCTACTTGCCATGGCACTGTTCTTCTGGAGCTCCCTGAGGTTCTGTACATGTGCCGGTGGGACTCACTGAGACTGCGTAGGAGTGTAAAGGGCTCGTCTGGAGACCGAAAAGTTTGAGAACTGCTGCCATAGGGGAATGCTGTCTGCAAGTGCATTGCCACATTGCAAGGAGTGGGATTAGCTATGACTAGGCTTACCAAATTTCTAACCGGGACAGAGTGCTAGACCTTTAGGAGAAGGAATGTGGGCACGTGTAGCTTGTTAGACCTTGGAGCACAATCCTAGGCATGTCTACTCGGAAGCAATCCCCATTGTGTTCAGTGTGGATTGCTTCTCTGAGTAGACATGCCTAGGATTGTGCTCTAAGGTCTAACAAGCCACACCTGCCCACATTCCTTCTCCTAAAGGTCTAGCACTCTGTCCCGGTTGGAGATCTGGTAAGCCTAGCTAGGACTGGGTCAAGTGTGTATCTGGTTCCACTTCTCAGCCGTAAGAAATTTGCTTAAGATGTCTTCAGAACCCTCATTGGTTTGCTGTTGGATAAAAACATATTTTGTGTAACATAAAGCTCTACTGCTCAGCTGGCCTTTTTAGCATGGGATAACTACCCGTATGCCCTGTGATACTGTCAGAAGCGAGCTGTGTGGGTGAAACGGTGGCCTGTCCTGGGATGGCGTGCGTGGCCACTGCTGTTCAGGCAAGTTCAAGTCTGAATCTCTCCTGACCAGTCAAGTATATCGCAGGCACAGACTGTATTGCAACTTGCCATGAAGCTGCCTCTGTCAGTTGTGTGTGTTGGTATAACATTGAGCTTGAACGGGGCTGATGGGTTGAGATAAGAACATCAGAAGAGCCCTGCTGGATCAGGCCAAGGGCCCATTTAGTCCAGCTTCCTGGATCTTTCCGTAGCCCCACTCATTCCTCATGAGGACAGCATGGTTTAAAGGCTGCTATCCCCCAACCGAGGGCATTAAAATGGCAACTCCTTTTAGTGCCAGCAAGGAGGCATGTGTGGCTTGCTGCTGGGGGGGGGGGGCTTGTAAATGTGGAGGGGGGCAGTTGGAGGGCGCTTGGCTTGGAGAGACCCCCTCAGTCAAGCCTAGCTCCAGCCTTGGATATGAGCAACAAAGGCTATGGGCTGAGAAGCATGCAAAAGTTTCAACCAGTGAGCAAATGCTCCCCTTGCTTTGCGCAAGGTTTTCTAAAAGGAAGAGAATAACCTCTGCAAAAACATGTTGCAGTTACGAAACATGCATGCTGCTCAAATGAGGGCCCAAATCTTAATATATTGAATCGGTGATAGATGCCTGATCCTGCCCTTGCAAAGCAACCCCCCCCCCTATAGACATGCAGGGTTGCGCAAGAACAAACCTCTGGAGAACGTAGCCTGGCTGCAATGGAGTGGTGGAGGTGCTTTGATCTCCTTGCTCTTGTTTCAGGGTCTTCGGCAGAAGGTGGACTGCATTATAATGTGGTCGTTAGCCACTTGAAGATCCAGGATCCAGCTCAAGACGTTGGCAGCCATGAGTGGGGCTCAGACAGAACTTGCCTGGGTAAGGTAAGCAAGCAATTGTCCTGGACTTCAGGGAGAAATTCACTATCTTGCCTGCAATAGAGGTATTCTGCCCCACAACTGGCATAGAGCTAAAAGAAATAGCTTATTGTGGTAGATCGGCATACAACCCCATGCAGGATTTGCACAGGCATCAGGGTCTAGCCTCTGTAGGCTGAGGAGCAGTGCAATATTGCAAAATCTGTAGTGGCTTTAAGAACATAAGAACATAAGAAGAGCCCTGCTGGATCAGGCCAAAAGCCCATCTAGTCCAGCTTCCTGTGTCACACAGTGGCCCCACCAGATGCCTCAGGGAGCACACGAGACAACAAGATACCTGTGTCCAGTCGCCACTCCCTTGCACCTGGCACAGAGAAAACCCACTTCTAAAAACCAGGAGGTTGCTTATGGCTTGTAACCTGTGATGGTCTTTTCCTCCATGAATTTGTCCAAACCCCTTTTAAAGGCATCTAGGCCAGGTGCCATCACCACATCCTGTGGCAAGGAGTTCCACAGATGAATCACACGCTGGGTAAAGAAATATTTTCTTTTGTCTGTTCTAACTCTCCCTCCACTCAATTTTAGTGTGTGTCCCCTGGTTCTGGTGTTGTGCGAGAGGGAAAAGAATTTCCCTCTATCCACTCTCTCCATCCCATGCATAATTTTATAAGTCTCAATCATGTCCCCCCTCAGGCGCCTTTTTTCTAGGCTGAAAAGCCCCAGACGCTGTAGCCTTTCCTCGTAAGGGAGGTGCTCCAGCCCACGAATCATTCTGGTCGCTCTTTTCTGCACCTTTTCCAATTCAATTATATCCTTTTTGAGGTATGGTGACCAGAACTGGACACAATACTCCAGATGTGGCCTTACCATCGATTTGTACAAAGGCATAATGATATTGGCCATTTTATTCTCAATCCCCTTTTTAATGATCCCGAGCATGGAATTGGCCTTCTTCACAGCCGCCGCACACTGGGTCGACACTTTCATCGACCTGTCCACCAGGACCCCAAGATCTCTCTCTTGATCCGTCACAGACAACTCAGAACCCATCAGCGTATATGTGAAATTTTGGTTTCTTGCCCCAATGTGCATCACTTTGCACTTACTTACATTGAAGCGCATCTGCCATTTTGCTGCCCATTCTCCCAGTTTGGAGAGATCCTTCTGGAGCTCTTCACAATCCCTGCTGGTCTTTACCACCCGGAAAAGTTTAGTGTCATCTGCAAACTTGGCCACCTCACTGCCTATCCCCAACTCCAGGTCATTTATGAATAAGTTGAAAAGCACCGGTCCCAAGACCGATCCTTGGGGCACACCGCTTTTCACCTCTCGCCATTGTGAAAATTGCCCATTGACTCCCACTCGCTGTTTCCTGGTCTTCAACCAGTTCCTAATCCACAAGAGGACCTGCCCTCTTATTCCCTGACTGTGGAGTTTTCGCAGGAGCCTTTCATGAGGGACCGTGTCAAACGCCTTCTGAAAATCCAGATATATAATATCCACGGGTTCACTCGCATCCACATGCCTGTTGACCTTTTCAAAAAATTCTAACAGGTTTGTGAGGCAAGACTTCCCCTTGCAGAAGCCATGCTGACTCTCCCTCAGCAGAGCTTGTTCTTCTATGTATTTTAAGATTTTATCCTTAATGAGACTTTCCACCATCTTCCCTGGAACAGATGTTAGGCTGACCGGCCTGTAGTTTCCCGGGTCCCCCCTCCTTCCTTTTTTAAAGATTGGTGTGACATTAGCTATCCTCCAATCCTCTGGCACATTGGCCGTTTTAAGGGACAAGTTGCATATTTGGGTCAAGAGGTCAGCAACTTCATTCTTGAGTTCCTTCAGAACTCTTGGGTGGATGCCATCCGGGCCTGGTGATTTATTGATCTTTATTTTGTCAATTAAGTCTGAGACATCTTCTCTTTTAACCTCTATTTGACTTAATTCTTTAGTCAGGGGCGACCGTTCCGGCAGTGGTATTTGCCCGAGGTCTTCTGCCGTGAAGACAGATGCAAAGAACTCATTTAATTTCTCTGCAGTCTCCAAGTCCCCTTTTATCACCCCTTTCTCTCCCTCACCATCCAGCGGACCCACCATTTCCCTGGCAGGTTTCCTGCTTCTAACATATTTGAAGAAGCTTTTATTATTCCCTTTTATGTTGCCTGCCATACGTTCCTCAAAGTCTTGCTTGGCCTCCCGTATCATCTTTTTACATTTCTTTTGCCACAGTTTGTGCTCCTGTTTATTTTCCTCATTAGGGCAAGACTTCCATTTACGGAAGGAAGCTTCCTTGCCTTTTATAGCCTCCTTAACTGTGCTTGTTAGCCATGCGGGCATCCTCCTGGACTTGGTCGAGCCCTTCCTCCTTTGTGGGATACACTCCCGCTGGGCCTCTATGACTGTTGTTTTAAACAGCCTCCATGCACTCTGGAGCGATTGGACTCTTTTTACCTTCCCTTTCAGCTTTTTCTTAACTAGTCTTCTCATTTTGGGGAAGTCTGCCCTTCGGAAGTCAAGGGTTTTCGTGTCAGATTTGCTCGGCACTCTCCCTCCGACATGCATGGCGAAACGGATCGCAGCATGGTCACTGTTCCCCAACGGTTCGGTAACATTTACCTCCCTGACCAGATCTTGAGTGCCACACAATATCAAGTCCAGAGTCACCTGTCCTCTGGTCGGTTCCGTGACAAGCTGCTCTAAGGCACAGTCATTTAACATATCTAGAAATCCAGTCTCTCTTTCATGACCTGAGCATGAATTGACCCAGTCGATGTGAGGATAATTGAAGTCCCCCATGACTACAACCCTGTCTCTCGTTGACACCTCCCTGATTTGCTTCCTCATTTCAAGATCCCCTTCAGGTTTTTGATCTGGAGGACGGTAGCATGCCCCTACTATTACATCACTCTTTGAGCCTGGTAATCTAACCCACAGTGATTCTACGGAGGAGTCAGAGCCCCCCTCCAGCTCTACTCTGGTGGATTTTACCCCCTCTTTGACATAGATGGCCACCCCACCTCCAACACGCCCCTCTCTGTCCCTCCTATAGAGTTTATATCCTGGAATTGCAGTATCCCACTGGTTCTCCGCATTCCACCAGGTTTCTGTTATACCTACTATGTCAATGTTTTCCCTAGCCACCAAACATTCCAGTTCTCCCATCTTTGCCCGTAGACTTCGGGCATTTGCATAAAAGCACTTATATACCTGGTCCCCCAAGAAGGGCTGCATGTTTGCCCCCTTATTCCTGCAGCCTTCTGTCTTGCTAGACTGGCTGTCATGTCCCATCACGCTACCACTCCCAATTCTTACTCTGTTATTACTTGACTGTTCCCCATCCTCTGCACCCTCATTCCCGAGGGATGAGGAGTCCCGAACCGGATGCCCCTCGGCTCCTGTCGGCTTTCCCCCAGCTTTGAGGGATGAGGAAGAGAGTGGGTGGGCTGTAAAATGGATACAGCTTCCAGCTGTGACCAAACGTCAACCGTGCTCTAGAATGGAGGCATCTGACATGCAGGGTGGCCCTCGACGTTGTAACATGCAGTTTCTGCAAGATTTCTCTGGTGGGGTGTTCAGAACAGCTGGAAGTGAGGTTTGGTTGGGAAAGCTTTAAGAGCAGGGATTCCTAACCTTGTGGGTTCTGTAGGAACCGTAAGAAGCCAGGGCAGATGACGCTGCAAAAATGGCCACCAAGTTGGGTAGGGTCAGGCACAAATGGCCTAGGGAAAAACTGGGGTGGGTGAGGAGAGGAGAGCTGCTGCTGGGGGGGGGGGGGGAGAGGAAATGACACACAACAGGACAATACCCATTTCCTGTTTAGATAGGCCTAGATTGGAGTGTTAGCAAGCCCACATTTGATGTGTGTAAATGGCATAGGGAAACTGTGAACTTGGCCTTGCTGCACTTTGCAGTTCCTGGCCAGACTGCTTCTCTTCTCTTCTTTTCTCTCCCTTTCTCCCCCCCACCCCGAAGTAGTAGTGGAAAGCCTGCTTCTGTCCACTTCTGCATTTAAACCTGTTTAAAAGAGTTCATTTTGATTAGTCTTGGGGCCAAATGACATGCAACCTTGAGACTTGCTTTAGGGCTAAATAGCCACTAGGGGAATTTTCAGCAAAGCATTGTATGGGAATCTAAGTCTAAACTCCCCTGACTGAAGGTGGGGGCAGGGGGCATAGACACTTGAATGATAGTGTTCACATTGCATCTGGCTTGGGGCTCTTGCACCATGTCCAGCAGCTTCTCTTCTTCTTCCCCCCCCCCCCACTCACTTACCTGCCTAAGCAAGGAACTATCCACCCCAATGATGTCAACTCTTGCTTTTTCCTTGCCAGGTGGGACGCAGAATCCTGTGATGCCTCACGCAGTGGGTGCCTTGCTCCTGGAGCTGGTAGTGGCTGCAATCCTCTCCTTGGGCTTCTGCTTCTACAACGGCTATCAGAAGAGACTTTGCCTCCAACGCAGAGGGGCTGTGGCCCCAGACACGTAGGGGCTGCTGAACACTGGGCAGAACTGCAGAAGTGTCAATGCGGACGTGGAATAAGTTTAATTAAAAGAGTGACCGGGACCAGTGACTGTGTTGTACGTGCTTTTGGGGAGGTGGGACCAATTGACCCTAGGAAGGTGGCGGGTCTTAGAGTTGAGGTAGGTCAACTCCCCAATAGCATCTAAAGCTGGTAACCAGAGTGAAACCTATTACTACTAGTGTGTCTCTATTTGCCAGCTCCTTGAAATGGGGGTGGGGCCAGGTGGTGGATGTGAGCTCATCAACATGTCGCAATATCTTCTGGCATTGACATCATCAGTGACTTCTGGTCCAGAGCTCTGTTTTGAGCTGCATGGCTTACTGGGAGCAATGGTGGGAGCTGACAGCTTGTGGAATTCCTTGCCACAAGGCGTTCTAAGTGCCATGATGGAAAGCCCTTGCATGTTGCCATAAGTTTGATTGGCATGCACTTGCTGTCTTGGGTGGGTGGGCTTGTATGGGGAAAGGTGCTACTGTGCGGGATGCTGTTGTGCAAAGGAGTTGGATGGGATGAAGTGATGGGGGGAAGACACTTGTGCCTCTCTCCTGCCCCAAGTCCCCCAATTTGTCCCTCTGAAGCACCCATGCTTGCCTGTTGGTATTTGGAGGGGGGGCAAGCGTGCCCTGCCCCTTCACTTCCCTGGAGCTCGGTGCGCATCCTCCCTCCTGTCAATTTGGCAGACCTGGAGCAAGAAAGGAGCTGCAGCTGCATTCCTCCTCTTCTGCCTCGGTGTCTGAAGCAGAAGAGGACCGGAGCACTGCCCAGCAGGCTGGAAGGAGCAAACGAGTCTGGGGCTTATCAGTTGCTTATCAGTTTCCCCACTCCTCCTTCATGCAAGGGTTTAAGGACTCCTAAACATGATGACCAGCCTGCCTATGAGGACTCTTACTTTAAACGGGCTGAGCCACGAAAGAGGTGGTGCTGCTGGAGGAGAAGAGATAACTCCTTCACTTCTCTTCCTCCTTGCCCTGTGCTCTAGCATGTTGCCTCCTCATTTTGCCTGCCTCAAGAAGATGCTAAGCATGCCTGGATCCAGCAGGGAGGGGGAGGCAAAGCATTTGGGGCCCCCTTGTCCATCCAGCACTGTGCATGCATGATGTGTAAACATAGCTGACCCTCTTGCCTAACTAGGACTGCCCCATAATGTCAGAGGGTGGCAGCTGCTCTGAGTCTGCCTCGGCAACCAGGCGATTGGAGGCTAAGCTTGCACATCAGCATTGCACCACACAAGAGGGTGATAGTGGAACAGGCTGAGCTGTCGTGCGCAGTGGGGCTCCTGCCCCACCCTCCCAACCATGGTGCTGTGGTCTATATGGGCAAAAGTACCCAGACCATCTATTTAAACCACCTTGCTTCTCGCAAGAGCCAGCATTGGCGCTGACCAATGGTAAGCTTGAGTGCAGGAGTTCATTGTGGAAACCCCACCACCACACTCAAAGACCTGCACAACACCAACACTTAAGGCTGTGACAGACCGCATGCCGAGGCGAACGAGCGAGCGCCGAGACGAGTGAGCGCGAGAGGCTGGCCACCGACCTGCTTGTCTGTAGGAGTGTCTTCCCTTCAAATAGTCCCTCCTTTTGTCCCGCCTTCTTAAGAAAGTGATTGGCTAACACTACAGTTTACACCTGATTGGCAGATAGCCACTCTCCTCCCCCTCTCATCTGATTGGTGGCTACAGTAGCTCCGCTGTGCGGCCCCCTCAAACATGGCCCAGGAGGATTCTCGATCGTGCCGGAAATCGGGAGACCGCTCGCTTCCGCTGTGGTAACCAGATACCCCAGCATGCCTCGACTAAGCTCCTCAGGCGTCCAGGACGAGCCGAGATTCGTGTGGTCTGTCACGGCCTTAAGTCCTACTTCATAATTCAAGGAGTATCGGGAGAGCTAGTACCTGCATACCAACCTCCTGAAGGGGGTTGCAAAAGCCAAATATATAAAAACTAAAATAAATAGGGCTGGTCTATGCATGCTTACCCTACAGTAAGTTCCACAACAGTCAGGAAAGGTTTCTTCAGTATTCTGAAATACAGTCTCCTGGGCAGGCCTTGAGGGAATACTACAGCCTCGATTTTCACATGTGCCCCTAGGCATATCTCTCAGTTGACCTCCTGCTGACCCTGATGCTGCTGCCCCACTAAGGTCCTCTTGAAGTTTCAAAAGCGGCATTTGTGTGTTCCTGCCACTGATGCCCCTGCTTCTGCAGTCAGAGCTCTGCTCTCCCTCTGGAGCTAGCTGGAAAAGGATGTATTGGGAAGTAGAGAGTCCAGCAGCCCTTCTGTGCTTTTGGTGGGACTGTTGGGCAACCAGACTTCTACATGGGCTGGTCTCAACTATGCAGTTTGTATGTGTTGTTGTTGTTGTTCAGTTGTTAAGTCGTGTCCGACCCTTCGTGATCCCATGAACCACATCCCGCCAGGCCTTCCTGTCCTCCACTATCTTCCTGAGTTCGCTCATTTTCACGTTTGTTGCATCGGTGATGCTGTCTAACCATCTCATCCTTTGCCTTCCCCTTCTCCTTTTGCCTTCAATTTTTCCCAGCATCAGAGTCATATGGAGCTGTCTTACATGGAATGAGACCATTGACCCCTGTGCTATCTCTTGTCCCAATTCTGTAGGGATTGGAGTCTGGGGTGTGTGTGTGTGTGTGTGTCTGCTCTCTTCTTGCCTTCTCTCCCCCCCCCCCCCCGCTTCTGCTACCTCCAAGTGCAGGTAACTGTCTGCAGAAAAAGCATGTGCTTGCTTGTGGCATATTTGAGGCATAGCACAGATAGCTCAGCCTAGAACTCAGCACAGCTGAGCAATGCATGTTGCTCGCTACAAGGGAGGACTTAAAACCTGCCCCTTTCTTATATTTGAGGATATTTTATATAGTACAGTCCGTTCTACCACCTCCCAGGGACTGCAAGCCTGGAGGGTAGAAAGCTGAAGCTGCTGTTTTCTCAATTAAATCTGTTCAATTCATAATGCGTGTCTGTCTCATATGGGATTAACAGTTCAAGGGTTTGCAGTGAGATTGTGCAACACGGTCAATTCTTGCCTCTGTGTATCCCATCTAGCAAACCCCTCATGCCTTATTCCTACTTCTGCCTCAAGAAGTTTACAATCCTGCCTAGGTTCATGTCTGTTTTTACACCAGCACTGATACTTTCTAAAAAAAGAAACAAACAATGCTAACACAAACCCACTTCCTAACGCAAAAGCTAACAACAAAAAACAAGCACAGTACAGTACTCCTATTACCAATTCAAACAAGAACCACCATCACCCATATATCTAGGGTTCCCCAAAGGACTTCCTGTCCCAAGCAGTCTGGATAAGGGATACTGAACCTGTACTGACAGTCAGTTCTCCCCCCCCCCACACACTAAAAAAAAACTAGGCTGGTGTAGTGGTTTGGGAGTCGGACTTAGACCTGGAAGATCCAGGTTCAAATCCCCGCTCAGCCACGAAGCTTCCTGGGTGACCTTGGGCCAGTCACTATCTCTCAGCCCCACCTACCTCACAGGGTTGTTGTGAGGACAAAAAGGAGGGGAGGAAATATGTACACCACTCTGAGCTCCTTGGAGGAAGGGCGGTATAAAAATGTGAAAAATAAATAAATAATAGGCTACCTGCCAGACTCTATACCAAGAATTTAATGACGAGGCACTATTTTTTTCCCAATGTAACGCTATACGTAGCTAAGGATCTGGAAGTTATTTTGTTGTTGTTCAGTCGTTAAGTCGTGTCCGACCCTTCGTGATCCCATGAACCATATCCTGCCAGGCCTTCCTGTCCTCCACTATCTTCCTGAGTTCGCTCATTGTCATGTTTGTTGCATCGGTGATGCTGTCTAACCATCTCATCCTTGGCCTTCCCCTTTTCCTTTTGCCTTCAATCTTTCCCAGCATCAGAGTCTTCTCCAGAGAGTCCTCTCTTCGCATTAGGTGGCCAAAATATTTGAGTTTCAGCCTTAGTACCTGTCCTTCCAGGGAACAGTCAGGCTTGATTTCATTTAGAATTGACTGATTTGATCTCCTAGCAGTCCAAGGGACTCTCAGGAGTCTTCTCCAGCACCACAGTTCAAAAGCATCTATTCTTCGGCGCTCAGCCTTCCTAATGGTCCAACTCTCGCAACCATACATTGCTACTGGGAACACCATCGCCCTGACTATACGAACTTTTGTTGGCATGGTGATATCTCTGCTTTTTATTATGCTGTGTAAGTTTGCCATAGCTTTCCTTCCAAGGAGTAAGCGTCTTTTAATTTCATGGCTGCTGTCTCCGTCTGCAGTGATCTTGGAGCCCAGAAAAGTAAGATCTGTTACTGCTTCCATTTCTGCCCCTTCTATTTGCCAGGAATTGATGGGACCAGATGCCATGATCTGTTATTTATATCCTGCTATTCTATGCCTGAAGAAGACCCCACGGCAGCTTGCAGCATTTTAAAAAGTACAAAACAATAACAAAATAAAATAACAAAAAGCTCCCTCTGGCCTGGGCACCAGTTCTCCCTTCTTCCCCCTCCGGGCACAGAGCCTAACCCTGGGAAGGTGGGGAGGGGGCTGCCCCACCAGACTCCTCAAGCCAATGCTTGGTCTCTATAGGAGCCGGTGTTATATAAGCTCTTTGTGTTGCAATTTTTGTTTGCTTGTTGTTTTTAAATTGTTTTTGTCTACTGTTGTTATTATTATAATAAACCTTCTTGGATGGATGGGAAGAGGCAAGACACAAAATGTTTTAATTTAAACAAACAAATAACATCATTAACAAGTACATACTACTGTAATTGCAATGCACATTATTTTCCAGGGCAAGGAGTCCAACAACATAATGTGTTGCTTCATTTCCAACGATTCAAGTTCAACCCACCACACCAGAATATGAAACGGTAGGGCCTGGGAGATCCTCAAGGTTCATGCATGCAAATGTCCTAACAGACCTCTTGAAATTTAGCAAATAGCCCAGTGTTTGTATTCATTGGCGGGGGGGGGGGCAAACAATCAAGAAAATGGCATCGGGGTGTAAAACAGTTAACTCCCTCCCCCTTCCCCATTGCTGTGATCCGGACCCAAACTGAAAGAGACGGGAGGGTTGAGCTCTGCCATTTTCTCGACCCTGCATTAATTAGGATCAACAACGGATCAATAAGTCCCAGCGGACTCAACGGGGCTTGCCAAGGAGGTGTGTGCACGGGATTGGCACCTGGGTTATCTGCTAAAGGATAATCTTCAAAAACAGGGAAGGGTTTATTTACAACTTTAGTTAAACTCAAACCACTGAGGTCTGTGGCACTTACTCCCTGTAATAAAGGCACTTAGTGAGACCTACAGCTTTAAGGGCTCCTGACTAGGATGGGGGGGGGGAGGGAAATCCACTTCAGGTGTCAATGATGGGATGAACTGAACCAATCAGGACCTGAACAGGGATAAGTTCAGGTGTGCCTTGTTCTCTAGCTGACCCAAAGTCCTATGTAAGGGGGCGGGGCGCTTGCAGCTTGTATAGCTTCTCTCTCATGCTCAGGATGGCTGGAGTGTGGGGTGCTGTGTTTGTGGGGCTTTTAGGTAAGTCTAAGCATGGTGTGTGTGGATGTTTTGAGGGCTGTAGTTCACCTGGCCTTAGCAGGTGTGAGCTGGTTGAGGAGGAAGTAAGGCCATTATTGGATGCTAAATTAAGGGGTTGTATGCCTGTAGCCTATGTGTTTCAGAACTTCATTGTCCATAGATGTATGTATCCCTGGGGTACAACAGGGCTGCAAACTCTGGGGTACAACAGGGCTGCAAACTCTGATTAGGTCTCCTGCTTTAAAAAGCCTTTGCTCAATTAAGAGTGTTAAGGGAGTGAATCTTGGGGTTGCTTGCTTCACTCTGCATTTAGATTAGATGTCTATCTGAGCCACTATTACAGGCAATTGTAGGGAGATGATTCTCTGCTAATGAGCTGATTTCAACACTATTTAGCAACAATTTGAGGATATTACCAATCAAAGCATGGTATTTTGCTTCTGTGGCAAATGCCCACTTCCTGGCTTTAACTGCCGTCTCCTTTTTTTTCTGTTCCCTTCAGCTTGGCCACAGTCTGAGCCCTGTTTGCTCAATGCTGTTAAACAAGAGAAAATGATAGTGCCCTCATGTCTTTTGGTGGGGACTGGGATTTTCTGTATTCTATTACATGACTCTTGGTATATTTAGCTGTTTCTCATTGCAAAAGGGTAAGTGGGGATATAAAAGTGTTTAACTAAAATCTTGAAAGAGGGGTTCACTGGGTGGGAGGGGGGTGTAGCTTTTGTTGTAATGCATGCAGCATGCATGGGCCATATATGCCCATTGGTTCACTTAAAGTGCAAATGGAGGCATATCTGCTCAGAAGTAGGTGCTATAGGGCAGTGTTTCTCTCAAAGTGTGCTCTTAAGAGCCCTGGGGCTTCCTCAGAACCCTTCAGGGGCTCCACAAGCACACCATAAGTGGCTACCATCTACTTGCCATGGCACTGTTCTTCTGGAGCTCCCTGAGGTTCTGTACATGTGCCGGTGGGACTCACTGAGACTGCGTAGGAGTGTAAAGGGCTCGTCTGGAGACCGAAAAGTTTGAGAACTGCTGCCATAGGGGAATGCTGTCTGCAAGTGCATTGCCACATTGCAAGGAGTGGGATTAGCTATGACTAGGCTTACCAAATTTCTAACCGGGACAGAGTGCTAGACCTTTAGGAGAAGGAATGTGGGCAGGTGTAGCTTGTTAAACCTTGGAGCACAATCCTAGGCATGTCTACTCGGAAGCAATCCCCATTGTGTTCAGTGTGGATTGCTTCTTTGAGTAGACATGCCTAGGATTGTGCTCTAAGGTCTAACAAGCCACACCTGCCCACATTCCTTCTCCTAAAGGTCTAGCACTCTGTCCCGGTTGGAGATCTGGTAAGCCTAGCTAGGACTGGGTCAAGTGTGTATCTGGTTCCACTTCTCAGCCGTAAGAAATTTGCTTAAGATGTCTTCAGAACCCTCATTGGTTTGCTGTTGGATAAAAACATATTTTGTGTAACATAAAGCTCTACTGCTCAGCTGGCCTTTTTAGCATGGGATAACTACCTGTATGCCCTGTGATACTGTCAGAAGCGAGCTGTGTGGGTGAAACGGTGGCCTGTCCTGGGATGGCGTGCGTGGCCACTGCTGTTCAGGCAAGTTCAAGTCTGAATCTCTCCTGACCAGTCAAGTATATCGCAGGCACAGACTGTATTGCAACTTGCCATGAAGCTGCCTCTGTCAGTTGTGTGTGTTGGTATAACATTGAGCTTGAACGGGGCTGATGGGTTGAGATAAGAACATCAGAAGAGCCCTGCTGGATCAGGCCAAGGGCCCATTTAGTCCAGCTTCCTGGATCTTTCCGTAGCCCCACTCATTCCTCATGAGGACAGCATGGTTTAAAGGCTGCTATCCCCCAACCGAGGGCATTAAAATGGCAACTCCTTTTAGTGCCAGCAAGGAGGCATGTGTGGCTTGCTGCTGGGGGGGGGCTTGTAAATGTGGAGGGGGGCAGTTGGAGGGCGCTTGGCTTGGAGAGACCCCCTCAGTCAAGCCTAGCTCCAGCCTTGGATATGAGCAACAAAGGCTATGGGCTGAGAATTCAAGTAACTAAGAGCACAATCCTTTGTATGTCTACTCGGCAGTCCCATGGAGTTCAGTGGGATTTACTCCCAGGTAAGTGTGCGTGGGGTTGCAGCCGAAGAGTCTGACCAGCCACTGTGTTTCTCTCTGTCCTTCAGCTGCCCATGTTTTGGCCTCTCCAACAGCAGGTTCCAACCTGCACCCTGACACAACAGCAGAGCTGGGTTTCTTCAAGAAATTCCTTAATGGTGAGATGATGGACTTAATGCCTGGCGCGTGGACGCGGGTTGCATGTTCAGTAGAGCAGGCAGTAGATGCTGACTATGGTTGCGTCCTAGAGTTAATAGTCTGGTAAGCTGGGTGTTGGGTTGATAACAGTTAGTGGGAAACCTGTTCCTGAACTGTTCCAGGATGCATGGGGTGCGATGTGTGATCAAGACTTGGCTTGGGTTCCTCTGCAGCTAGACTTCAGAAATGCCCCCTACCTACTATATTGTATGTTGCTTTGGGAGTTCATCAAGACAAGGCTGAAAAGCTGGATATTGGTGTCCAGTACTGAAATATTTAAACTGTGGTGGTTTAGTGGTTAAGATGCTGAACTGCAAGCCGGAAGGTAGGCAGGACAGCAGTTTGAGACCCAAGTGCCATGTGATGCTCCCGTCTCCTGTCCCAGCTCCTGCCAGCCTAGCAGTTCAAAAGCAAGAAATTGCAAGTAGAGAAATAGCTTCCCGCCGCAGCGGTACCCAACTGCATTCTGTTAGTCATGCTGGCCACATGACCACGGAAGCGTCTTCGGACAGCGCTGGCACTGCCCCTTAGAAACAAGAGATGAGCACCGCACCTTAGAGTCGGACACGACTGGCTTTTGAGCAGGGGAGACCTTTTTACCCTTACTACTGAAATATTTGCAAATACTTGTGTGTTAAGACTGTCAACCACCCTTGGAATCAGCCCATTTCTGACTCTGCTGCAACCTCTGTGGATGGTGAAATGAAGAACCGAAACATTTTTTCTCTCTTTTGCTCCCTTCCTCAGCTGCAAAGGGTCTGGTATGGCAGGATCCTTCCTCCACTGCCATGATGACCATAGCGCCAACCCTCTCTAGCCCCTCAACCAGCACACAGGCTCCTATCCAGTTCAAAGTGGCGGAGTCCAAAGATGTGGCCAGGATGAACTTTTCTCTCAGGGTCCTGAGTGGTAAGAGTGGGTCTTTCAAAGTGTGTGGGTAGCCATAGAATCTCTGCACTGGGCATAAGCTGTGCTGCAGGAGGCCGTGAAATCCTGGTGGGTTGACTTGTTTAACTTTCCTCTTGTTTCAGAGGACTTCCATAGTGCTGTAGAACCAGGAACCTACACAGAAGGCTCCTCCATCCATATGGAGGCAAGAGTCCAAGCTAGCCCAGGCCTGTTTCCCAAGATCTTTGTTGATGAGTGCTATGGGACAAATACCATGCACACTAGCCATGCCAAGAGGGTCTACATCATTGCGGACAACCATGGGTGAGTTGAGGCTGTGGCTGTGGTGTGACCTTAGGGGGGAGCTGGACTTCCCACAAGGGTTTTCCAAGATGGCAGCTTGTGATACACTGCAGGGACCGGAGGCTCACCCCTGGAACCCCATCAGTGTAGTGCCAGGCTAAATGCCCCCCTGGTTAACTTCAGAGCACCAAGGCGGCCTCAGCCTTCTGATTACCACACAGTCCCTCCTGTTAAGATGTTATCACACTCAGAACAGGCAGGCCTGTAGTTCTTAGACGTTTTTACTCAGGGAAGCTTCTTCCAGGCTGGCTTTAGCTCAAGCATGAAAAAAGGCCCCACTGCTACTGTCAGGGGTCCAGATTCTCAGGGCAAAACAACTCCAAAGAATCGGATCCCTGGATCTTAACCGAATCAAACCAAATCGACAAGTACAAGTTTACCTATTCAGTTACATCTGGCTTAGGTCCAACAAGATTGACCAAACCAGAGAAACCGAATATCCTTAACTTGGGCAACAACCCAAGGGTAGATCAACTGCCACCACCCTGGTACGCCAGGCCCACAGCTCCAGGGAAAGCTGGGGTCTCTAGGCCAAGTCTCAGTGCTTGCAAGGCTGGCTCCTCCGTCCAACAGGAGAACCAGACTCAAGCCTCGGAGTCTTCAAAGAGTAAGTACTGGTAGTAGTGAACCAAGCAGCTAGGCAGGCTGGGTAGAATTCCGTTTCCCTTGTACTCAACACAGACACACAAGCCTGTAAAATATATTTTGGTTTTATTAAAGTAAATTAACGATTACATATAGAAGGCATTCAATTCTTTGTAAGGCTTTATAGGCATGAGACAGACATAAAACAAGAAAACTATCTCCTAAAACTTACTGGTCCTAACACTCACCAAATTGGCTCTCATAGCACGGATAAGGTAGAGATGTTAAGCTATCCGTCCCAATAAGTGTGAAAGGGACATGGCTCCATACTGGAGGTCCGAACTGACCTCTCCAGGAGAATGTTCAATGGTCAACTGCGCGAAGAACAAAGGGCTACATCCCTTAAGTAAACTTTGGTTCTCTTCTGCCTGGTGACTGGGGAATAGCCAATCAAAGGCTTCCACGGACCGAAGTTTCTAGGCCCTGACATCATGGTGCTCCAAAGTCACCCTCCCAACCGTAAATCTCAGGTGCACATAGTTTGCAATTAAGATGTCCTTGACGAGTACCAGGATCCACCAGCATGGAATGAGAAACTGGCCAGACTTATCAGTCCGAGATAATGGGTCCCGCTCTCAGGCTTGCACTAATTGGTTAGCTTCCCAGCAGCTGTCTAACTGTTCAAGTGATTCAAGACATCAGAGCTGTAAATTTTCTACTCAGGCCTGCAAGATGGAGTCAGGCAACTAAAATGGAGTCAGGGAGAAAGGCCTTGTCTTTCACACAGCTCCTTAACTCCTTCCCACAAAAGCTCCTTCCCATAGATATAGACAACTTCTTCCCACAAAAGTATGTCAAGTTGGATAGACTTGAAGGAAAGCTTTGAGGAAGGATGTTTCTGGCTGTGCATGGGGTGCAAAGGTGAACTGGCATGCTCCAGTATTTCTGGAACTGGCTATTGCTAAACTTTCTTGCACAGAGCAAGCGTGGTAAGCATCCTATTAGGGACTGTACTAGTAGTGCTGTTTAAAGCCCTAGTGCAGTGGTTTCCAAACTGGGAGGCGCGGCTCCCAGGGGAGCCACGGAAACCACCCAGGGGAGCCGTGGAGTGCCACGGAATCCTCTCGGGAAAACTGCAATGCCAATTGGCAGGCCACAATATAATGTAATGGGGAGCTGCAGGCAATGGTCGCCAATGGTCACGGGAGCTGTAGGTCAAAAATGTTTGGGAAACACTGCCCTAGTGAAACGTTTCTCCAATGGCCAGTCTAGTTAGCCTAGCAGTGGGCGTGTTGGAACGAACGATGCCTTCTGAGCAGCCTTCATAGGCATCCCACGTGCAATGCATTATAGTAGATCATTGGTAGTCAAATGATGAGCAAGCGTGTGTGAACAGGTCGCCATTGGAAGGCCTAGTGGTCAGATCTGTTAACAAAGCTGCTGTGTCAATGCATTTAAATGGAGACTTGGTAGAATCTTGCAGTTGATGTCTACTCTAGTAAACCTATGCTACAATCCTATGCATGCTTTCCTTGGAGTAAATCTAATTGAACACAATGGGACTTCTGAGTAAACCTGTATAGGATGTTGCTGCAAGGCAAATAGTCTTTCTTGAAATAAGGAAAGGAGCCATAGATGGTAGTAGGACACACTTAGCATGCCTATGGTCTAGAGTTCGATTCCTGGAATTTTCCATTAATGGCTGGTTGGTACCAGGGCTTGGACCAATGGAGAGCTACCCTGTGTGCCCAACACATAATAGGTCTAAGGGGCATCGATATCCTGACTGTTGGAAGCTGTAAAGTCCAAGATACTTGATACTGGTTTTAATTGCTTACTGGCAGGTGCTTGTATCCTGGGGAAGCGGAGACGAAGGCGACCTGGTTTCGAAAAGATGACTCTGTGATTGTGCTCATGTTTCCAGCTTTCTTGCTGACTAGTGGACGAGAAGAGAAGGTAAGATTGGTGTGGAGTAGCTGGGGGGAGGAGAACGGGCAGGGGGAGGAGGAGAGTGTTGGAGCTTACCCTGTAGTAGAGAATAGGCAGTTGCTACCTAGACCAGTGCTGGACAACCTTCCAAAAGTATGCTCCTGGCCCTTTAAATGGCCCTTTAAATGGTTGCATAGGTGAGGGCATTTCAGCAGGTGCAGCTGCTTTAACAGCACCATCATCAGCACTTGCAGCTGCCCAGATTCTGTCTTCTATAAAATGCTTAAGAACACAGCAACCCTCATTGTAGAAGGTTGGCCACCCCTGGCCTAGACTCAAATGACCCTGTAAAATGTTTAGATTAGCAAAGGGAAAATGAGACATTTGCCTCAGTCTTTTCTTTTTTGGGGTGTGTGTGGTTTTTCATATGGATTCTCTAGGCAAAGTATGTCAACACTAGCAGATGTACCGTCTCCAAGGACCTTGAATGGTGACTCTGAAGGGGCTGGGTGATCTCTAGGGGAAATTGGCCCCCTCAAACTAAAATTCCCAGGATTTTATGGGAAGCCGTGATAGTTAAACTGGTATAAAATGGGGTGTTTTCCATAGAGATTCAGCCTTGTGCAATGGAAAGGATTTATTAGTTGGGCCCATTCACTCTGTTAGCTCTTCACAGGTCTATCATTCTGGAACATCCCTCAAATAGTATATTTGTATGTGTCTTTCCCCAGATCTATATTCACTGCCTCTTGACTGCATGGAGCAGAAGGGTTCCCACAAACCCAGGCAAAAAAGCCTGTTACTTCGATGGTCTCTCCTCCAGGTTAGCTCTAAGCTCTTCCGTAAACAACTAGGTGTGTGGGGGGAGGGGGACCTGATATAAGAGGCTTGGAGGGACACCAGAGTGGAGAAAACTACAGGGCTTGTATGCTGTTACTACTACAGTTATATTGGATTCCTGTTTTCAAAACCTATCTCTGGCTCAGATCTCTTGTGCCAGTGGGGAGGATGTCCATTCCTCCGTGTTTGCTGTATCTCCAGCTGTCCTTGAGGTCGACGCTTTGTCTGTGCTGGCGAAAAGCCCAAATACTGATTGCAAAAATACCGGTTGGCAGTCCTCACTCAGAGGGTAAAACTTTAGCAACTAAGCTAGTAAATATTGATAAACTGTTAAAAGGAGATTAATAAAATATCTAAAGATTGTAGGCTCAAGGGAGCTTGCTTTCCTAGCGTCCTCCCTTGGTGTCGCCTAGTGGGGAGGATAAACTCCACCTTGGCTTGGCCAGTCCCCCCCAGCTGTTGCCACATCATTACAGATAATGCAAGATGGTATCTCTTCTAGGTGGAAGAACATTGATGAACCATCCAAGACTTCTGTCTGCAGCTGTTGTGACAGCTACTGCCCTTCCTCATTGACCCATCATGGAGGCGTAACAGGTACCTGCAATGGCTCTTCCAAGAGCAGACTTATACACTGCTATTTTAAGCAGAATTAAGATGACATGGCAAAGAACTAAAGGTGGTGCTCTCTCCAAAGCCCAGGTAGACAGCATGGGCAGATGATGGTAACTCCACTTGGCCTTGCACAGAACTTCCTTGTTCTGTGGTCTTCTGAAAGGTGGTCGAGTCCTTTCCATGCCCTGTCTTGGCAAGAATGTGTGCATGTGGGGGTTGTAGCCTGTGATCTAGCAATTTATAGATGTAGGATAAAATGAGTAGGATGTCAAAAGGACTTGCAGCTGTAGCTATTGTGTATATGTATAATGTGTATTCATTTGTGGTGGTGGTGTGGGGCTACCATAGCAATTGATAAGGTGGCTTATCTAGAAAGCTCAGGCATCTTTTAAGATGACATCCTGCATTTTTATCACCTCATTGCTGTACACGGCAGAATAGCACAAGCAATAAGATGCTCTAGGACCCCTTTGAATGCTACAGAGGGGGGCAGCCCTGCTCTTCTGGTGCCAGAGCACTTGTAGTTCTGTGCTGCTTTCAGGTGCTCATGTCTTTCCCTTTCTGACCTCCAAAAATCTTTTATCTTCCAAGCAGCATTTTCAGGTGAAGGAAGATTGCACCGAGAAATAGTTGGACCACTGACGATGCGGAAGGAAGACATTCCATGGTTTGAAGGTTGGTTTGTCTCTAGTCCCTTCAGGGGATGGGGAAGCATACCCAACAAGTTCCAGGACATTTGAAAGACTTGTATTAACAGTATTTATATACCACTTTTCAACAAAGTTCACAAAGCGGTTTACAGACAAAATCAAATGATTAAATGGCTCCCTGTCCCAAAAGGGCTCACGATCTAAGATGCAGAAGAACACCAGCAACAGTCACCAGAAAAGAGACTGTGCTGGGGTGAAAGGGGGCAGTTACTCTCCCCCTGCTAAATATAAGAGGAGCACCAATTGGAAAAAGTGCCTCTTGCCCAGTTAGCAGGGGATTGTATTGTTGCATTTCTTTTAATAATGCATGTAAAAAAAATGGAGTCTAAACGGTACAAAGTTCTACCTTGCGAGCATCTTGTCCTCTTCTCTATAGGCCAGTGCCATACCATGAAGAAACTGTTGCTTGTGAGCATTGCCTTTGTGGGCAGCTGCGTGCTGGCGGCTCTCTTTGTGGGGGCCCTCCTAGCCCTTGTCCTGGCTCTGCTGCGCTATTCTCGAACCAGCAAAGGCCACCGGCTCCTGAAGAACACAAAGGAGCAGCCCTTCCATACAGAGCTACAGACGGTGATGGGGGCTCTCGTTGAAGCAGACGAGACTGTGGAGGAGTCTAACCTGGATTACTGCAAGCTAAAGGCGGACATTCCAGAAAAGGCTTGATCCAAAAGGACGGGTGGTCCATGAAAATAAAGTAGTTTCTTACAATAGCTCAATTTGTCTATTTGTAGTTCTGGCTGTAACGAAGCTTCCTCTTCTACATGAGGTTACCAACCCTCCAGGACTGGCCTGCAGCCAGTAGGTGGCTACTGCATGCGGTTCTGGAGACTACCAGTCTGCTTGGCTCAATGTCCATGTAGGAGAAGATCTCCAGGAACATGGTCAGTTGGCAATCTTGCATGGCTTGCTCCAGGAAGAGATGCAGCTTTAATGCATGGGGGTGGTGAAGTGCTTTCACAAGTGATGCACAAAATATGTGCAAGGCATGTAAAACCAGATTCCAAAACGCTAGCCTGCCTTTTAGAGAGGGCCAGTTAGAACAGGCTGGTGGATGTTGCAAAGGAGATCTAAAGGTAGTGGTTGGAGACAGAGGGCACATTGCACATTTGCTCCAGAACCTCAGGGCTGCTTGCCTATATAGAGTTGCCACTTGGTGGTCTTAATAAACAGTGGCTTGCATGTATGCATCAGCTCTTGCAGATTAAGACCATGCTTATCAATTTCTCATTAAGGAATTGCTTGACTTAAGAGGAGTACTACTTGTGTGGGGCCTATCACTTGATCTTTCAGTCTCTGAAGCAGTCCTTGGTTTAAGGGTTCTAGTCTTCTCCAAAAATGTTGGTAGCATCTCATAGCAAACACCAGGAGTTCAGAGCGCCTAAATCTGTGGCTTATATGTATTAAGAAGCTGCATGGGTTTGACTTTAGTTTAAGAATTAGGCTCTCATTAGAGCCCAATTCTGGCCTTGGGCTGCCCTGCCTCTCATAAGAAATGAATTCCAAGACCTTTTGACTTCTGAGGGAGGTTACCACTGGGGGCTGCCTTGGAGTGTTAGTGGCAGTATGCTAAAAAGACGTGTTTAGTAGGGCACATGTGACATGGGTAAATCTACATGTGTGCAAGCTATCGTGGCCAATGGTGCCATTTCACTGAGTTGCCTATAACGACACTTATTGCGTGGATAGCGGGGAGGGGCATCGAAATAGAAAGCAATGTACTGTATTTACTAGGAGGTCCTACCACCAGCGGGTGGTGCAGTGGGTTAAACTGCTGAACCATCACTGTCGATCGAAAGGTAGGCAGTTTGAATCCGCAACGGGGTGACCTCTCGTTGCTTGGCCAGCTCCTGCCAACCTAGCAGTTCCAAAGCATGTCAGTGCGAGTAGATAAACAGGTACCGCTTGCGGGGAAGGTAAACAGCGTTCTGTGTTCCAGCTGCATGCTATGCGCTGTGGCAAGGAGAGTCACGCCAGCCACATGACCACGGAGGCATCTTCGGACAACGCTGGCTCTTTGGCATTGAAATGGGGATGAGCGCCACACCCTAGAGTCGGAAATGATTGGACTTAATTGTCAGGGGTCACCTTTACCTTTTACCTACATACATGCAAGCGGTTCCTCGGAGGAAGAAATCTTTACTACCTTCGTAGAATCTTCGTTCTATGAAGAAATCTTTACTACCTCTTTTTCCTTGTATGTAATTGCACAAGGAAAGGAGGAAAGTCATAGGGAAATTGAGGGCCCTAAAAACAGAGGGGTTCTGTGATAGGGGAAAACCTAGCAATTCCTTTTGATGCAGCCAGACCCTCAGAAAATATAACGGCTGCATTGCAGGGCTCTGTAACCTGAAGCAGGGCTGCAGGCCAGGAGTTAAGAAGGCTGTGAAACTGCATCACTAACTTCTGGGAAGAGCCGGCCTCTCTCGCTGCAGTTCCTCTTCACTGGTGCTTGCTTACCCTGTGCTGAGTAGCCAGGGGTTGGAGCAACTGTTGTGATGGTTAAGGAAAGCTGCAGCCAGAGGGCTGGGGCTGACCTCCTAAAACAATTTAAAATAGATTCATGGCCCCATGGCATTCACACAAGGAGAAATGAAACCCGGAGTGTGGTCTCAATCTGACTGCACACAAGATGGGTGGCTTGTGGGTGGATAGCCTGAGGGGGGGGGGGTTGTCCATAGCCAGGCTTGCCAAAGAGCAAGGTTGCCTATCCTCTTTTGCTGATGTGGGAGCAAACATATTGTAGGAATCGCAGGGCTAGTTGTGCCAAGCACTCCTGGTTCCAACCAAGTGGTTGGGAAAAGGGCTTGCAAAGTGTACCTGGGGCTAGGCATCAGCCAGAGCTAGCTCCAAGGAGGGAGGTAAGAGAGTTTCTCGGGTAGGAGGAGGAGAGGGAAACTGCTTGCTGCAGTGGTCCTTGAGTTGCGAAGCGCGGAGGGGGGGCATAATGCAGCACCGCAGTGGGACTCTGCAAAGCATAGGCGAATGGTCCATGAATGGTTTGGGGGAGGGTCACTTATTAGTCAGGCCATTGCAGTTGGAGCCCACCGCCACTGGTGGGTGGGTCAGCAGTGCAGTGTGCCTTGTCAATTGTCCAAAAACAGTGTGCCTTGACAACTTTAGCACTTTGTCAGTGTGCCATGAGATGGAAAAAGGTTGAAAATCGCTGTTCTAGGAAATGCATCGGAGGCAGCCTTAATAATGAGACTTCCTGTTTGCTTGTTGTGAGTGGTTTTGTGGGAGGCAGAGACAGGAAAAGTCACTTCAACCTCCAGTGCAGACTTTTTTTCACGCTTGCCCGAGGTGTGAGACTTGCTGGGGGGAGGGGAAAAACCGGCCGCAGGTAAGCATTTAAAGGTGACCGGGTTTTGTCGCTTTCCAGCACCAATGGGAGCTATGCAACAGCACTGCCGTCCTGCTCCTGTGCTGCTCCTATTCATTCCAGTGGGGCTTGTGCAGGAGCTCTTCCCAGTGAGCTGTGCCCACCACTGCTTAATCAGAAACGTCTTTAAACCGAGAGTAGCTTTATGACATTTTGCAAAGGAAGTGTCACAAATTGGGAGGCTTTCCGGTGCAAGGAAGACATGCCCCGAGAACCTAATCTGCGCATGATGCGGAGCGAAGTGGTGGGAGAGTTGTGTGCTGTTCTGCTTCAGGCTGGTGTTGGCGAGCCAGACTTGTGGATCCTCCCAAAAAGTGCCCTGTGGGTAGAAAACCTTCTGCAAGGGTAAGTTGTGGCCTTTTTGAACCTTCTAAAATAGTTTGAAAAGAGTCAGGCATGTGGATCAGAGGTGATCTGGTCAGCATTGTGCGCTGGGACGTTTGACTAAAGTCCCACACCAGTGAGTAAGCTTAGCACTGCAGTTGTGGAATAAGAGTTTTTTTATGGATTAGTAGAATCCTGTAGAATAGGAAGTGGAAAGGGGGAAGAAAGGAACCATTTTTACACTGGAGGGAGGGGAAGAATTGGGGGGGGGTCTCAAGGGTGTTTCTTGGGACCTGAGCTTTATACACTGTTTCTGGAGCTAGGGGTCAACTGCAAAGTGGCCAAGTTTGTAAATGACGCCAAACTATTTAGGGTGGGGGGGGGACTGGTTGTGAGGAGCGCCCAAAAGGACCTCTCCGAACTGGGTGAGTGGGCAATTAAAAAGGGCAAATACAGTTCAATGTACATTGTTGGTCAGTCAAGTCGTGTCCGACCCTTCGTGATCCCATGAACCATATCCGGCCAGGCCTTCCTGTCCTCCACTATCTTCCTGAGTTCGCTCATTTTCATGTTCGTTGCATCGGTGATGCTGTCTAACCATCTCATCCTTGGCCTTCCCCTTCTCCTTTGGCCTTCAATCTTTCCCAGCATCAGAGTCTTCTCCAGAGAGTCCTCTCTTCGCATTAGGTGGCCAAAATATTTGAGCTTCAGCCTCAGTACCTGTCCTTCCAGGGAACAGTCAGGGTTGATTTCATTGAGGATTGACTGATTTGATCTCCTAGCAGTCCAAGGGACTCTCAGGAGTCTTCTCCAGCACCACAGTTCGAAAGCATCTATTCTTCGGCGCTCAGCCTTCCTTATGGTCCAACTCTCGCAACCATACACTGCTACTGGGAACACCATCGCCCTGACTATGCGAACTTTTGTTGGCATGGTGATATCTCTGCTTTTTATTATGCTGTTTAAGTTTGCTATAGCTTTCCTTCCAAGGAATGGAATGTACATAGGTAAATGTAAAGTGATGCACATTGGGGCAAAACATCTCTGCTTTGTATATATGCTGATGGGGTCTGAGCTGTTGATCATGAAGCAGGAAAGAGACCTTAGAGTCGTGGTGGATAACTCGGTGCATTCTCCTCTCTTCCAGAAGGCTGCTGGGCCCAGGTAGGTCCAGCATGATTTAGTCATAGTGCTCTGCTCAATAACTGGGATGGTCATCGTGTTGAGTCTTTAGACTGACCTATTTAGGTTGGAGATTTTGGGGTGTTTTTCCCCTGGATAATTGAAGGCAATTTGAAAAGGGATTGCTGTTCATGATGCATATGTGTGCTGCAGGCTTTTTTGTGCTAAAAACGTGCAAGGCCCCTTTGAGCTGAGACGACAGAAATACAGGTGCACCCAGGAGTGAGGAAGCCTCTCCAATTGCTTTCAGCTCTCAAATGAGACTTCCTCACCAGCTTTGGATTCTTGGGTAATACCTGATGTTTTTGGATTGGGGGTATGTTTAAAAACCGTGGATGAGTTCCACGACATAACTGTGATCCCCCTTTTTCTCTGGACAGAAGATCACCTCTAGATAAGCTCGTAGGCTTTTTAGCATTTTAAACCTTGGCTGTCTGAGAATGAGTCAAACTTATGACCACATGTCAGGATTGAATGACAATGAGATCTACGTGGAGATGAAACATTGGGCAGATACCGCTGAGACCATAAAGAAACATTGTGCGGATACCGAGCAAAGTCCTGAGACCATAAAGAATGAAGGTACTTTTTTCATTTAAATCCAATTGTCTTCCGATCCCCACTTTTACTGCTTTTCTGGGAACTTGTTGTGGTCTGGCCAGAACTTGTGCTATGAATTGGAGGGAACTCCAGCTTATTTATTTTATTTCTGTATTTATATACCGCCTTTCTTACCCTCAGATCGCCTTGAATAACCTCTGAAGAGCAGTTTACATAGGCAGGCTTATCTAGATCCAATAAGGATTTTTACAATATTGTTCTGTATAGAACCCTACAATTCCAGCTGGTTTCCTCCATGATGTAGTCATCTTCACTAGCTGCTGAACTTAGTGGCCTTCTCCATGGCCCACCTCTCGAAGTTTCCTACTGCCACGAAGTGAAATTCTTCAAATAGCTACCTCCACCAAAGCAGCCCTCTGCCTTGGAAAACCTCTTGGCAAATCTGCTCCCGATTTCTCACCCTGCAAGGCAAAGGTCTCAGCCTGGTCTTTTTCTTTCTGACTAGATGAGTCCCATGCTCCTACCTGCGCACCTACCTGGTGGTGGATCGCTACCTCCGTCATGTCACTGGCTGTATTTGGAACCATAGTGACCGTTGTTGCCAAGAATAAGTGTATGTACAAAGATAGGGCAGTTTTCAGGTACAAATACAAACAGCCCTTGGGCTTTTGGGAATGCTATTCTGAATTTATGATCACGTGTGGAAAAACTTGCAAATTTCCTAGTGGCCTCCTGCTCCCTGGATTCAGAAATGGAGGGAGCTGAATGGAACAGGAAGTGTGGGGGAGACAAACATGGTGGGCAAAAGCATCCCATCACTCTTCTCCTCCTTCACACTTCCTTTCCCACCCCATTCCTCTCCTACGTTTTCAAATCCCCTGCTCCTCTTCCTGCTCCCGGGATTAGAAAAGGGAGAGGGCAACAGAGGAAGAGGAAGTGTGGAGGGAAAGAGTGCTGAGCTAGAACATTGGAGAGTGGGAGGCACAGAGGCTGGTGCAGCATCGAGTATGCACTCACATGCGTGCTCGCGCACACTCACTCACTCACTCACTGCAGGCCAGGTTCCTGCTATACTTGCACTTCTTTTCACTCTCTCCTCCCTGGGGAAGATGGCAGGTCATCCAGCACAATGGCTGGATGGTGGTGGTGGTGGTGGTGCAGAAAACCCCTTGCTGATGTTGCAGGGGGGCAGATGCCCTGAACTCCCTCCCCCATAGTCCATGGCTGGGAATCTGTGAGGAAGGAAAACCTACGAGGCTCTGCTTGTTTTCCAGCTCACACCTGCCCAGCGTGTCCCCTCCATTGGGTGGGCTATAACCGAACCTGTTACTACTTCTCCAAAGCTAAGAAGAGCTGGACTGCTAGTCGGGACGCCTGCTCTGCTGAGAGAGCCCAGCTTCTGGTCGTGAGCGACTTCTGGGAACTGGTAAGCGTTGCGTCCCGCCAGCCTTGCCGTGATGGGGCTGATTTCTCGGTACCCGAGTACACGTTCCGTTCAGTCCTTCCTTAGCACCGAGGGACTTGGCTTTTCTTTCAAAACCAGCATCAGGGTCGTCCCGACCTGGCTCACCCCTCCCCCGTGGGGGCCAAACGTTGCCACCCCTCTCCCTGCCCTGTGGTTCTGAGCTGGATGCCCCTCGGTGGCTGCTGCCTGGCAAGGAAAAGAGTCGAACCCCACCCCAATCCAGAATAGGGCTCCCCACAGCTACTATTTTTTTTTGGGGGGGGAATCCCATTTGGCCTACATGAAGAGCCTGCAATGGACAGAGTACAACAGTTTTGGCCTTCTTGAATTGCAAGATCTCGGGTAGAAACTTTCAAATGTGTTCTCTGAAAACTGAAGGTGGGGTGACAGAGCCACCATTTCCTACGGTTTGTGCCCATTTGTGTTTTTCTGCCTTGCTTTCATCCCTGCGTCACTCCTGCACAAATACACATCCCTGCTTCACTCCTGTTTAACGAAAACTATAGTACTGTAATTCTACTATACCATCTCCAGCTCTCTTAAAATTGTCCCGGTTTCAGCACCTTAAAGCTTACTGGGTTGTATCCAAAGAAAGTCGATCCTCCTGGCTAAGCCCCATTGAAACTGATAGACTTAAGTCAGTTATGGCTCACCTGATCAGCTGATTTCAGTGTCACCTGTGAGATAAGTGTCCTGCAAAACAATAATATATGCTGCAGAAAATGAGCTTGAGGGTGTGTTTCTTACCTGGAAATTTGGACCAGGCAGCCATCATGTAGGGGCAAAAATACTGATGTTACATTTCTTGGGTTGCAACACACCCCCATCCTCTCCATTATTTATGGAAAATGCTAGCAAATAAAGCAATGGTGACAATGAGAGGAGCTAGATTTCTTGTTGCGAGATCCTACAGAATTGTGGAGCCCTGTTCATCATAATCGTGATGTACCTTGAAATGAGGCCTTCCATTGATTGAGGGGGATCCCTGGCCTGCTATCAGAAGACTCAACAGATTGAAAATGATCCCCTCATGTTCTGTAGTTTCTTTACCAAAATTCACTGCTCTCTCTGGGGCTCTTTCACCAATCCTTAGCACACCCTGGATTCTTTAAAATTCAGAAGTGATTTGTAGATGCAAGTGAGGCCCTGCTGTTTGAAGAATCCAGAATGTTTTACTCTTGGTCACAGATTAATCTCATTGGGTATTCCAGATTCGACATCTCCTGAGCCTGCCAACTTGTGCCCTTCATCTCTGAACCTCTGTCCTTTTTCTAGGATTTCTTGCAGATGCACATCAAAGAATTGCACTGGATTGGGCTCAGGAGGAAGAATGCTACTTTGGACTGGTTCTGGGAAGGAGGCTCGGGCATTGTTCCAAAGTAAGATACGCAGGCACCATCTGGGGTATAAGACACTTAGGCTGCAGCCAGACAGTCATTTTTCCAGAGAGCAGATCGAGGCTGGCCCCAACTCTCCCACCCTCTGAGGCAGCACAGCAACCTCACCTGGTGGGAGTCCAGCTACTCCTCCTCCTCCTCCTCCCTCCCTTGATTAAAAAAAGCAGAAAGGAGAGGAAGTGTGGAAGAGACAACTGACAATGTGACCCGCATTGTCATATTACTATTGCTGTGGGGTATAAAACAGCCAATGCATCAAATAGTCTGAAAAACAAGCATTTCTGGAGTACTTTTTGAGTGTGCAATTGCATTTCATAATTAGAAGATCAAGACAATACACTAACAACCCTGGAAGATAAGCAGCCTTATGCCCATATTGCAGATGGCGAGGGGGAAGACTGAGAAGGAGTGGCTAAAAGCCAGCTAGTGAGTTTGTGACAGAGGCCATATTTGAACTACGGGGAAGTTGTGATTTGCACAGCTCAGTGCTGAGCTACACCACTTACTGTGCTACACCAGCTCTCTTTGAAAGTTCACTGTGACGTTTGCATTTTAGATTAGCATTGTCCGAAGGAGGCTTTTAAACCTTGCAGAGAATCTGTTAACACCCCCGCCCCAATAACCAATATGCAGAGAAGTTAAGTGTGTTTTTACTTTGTTTTCCCCTTTTTTTGTGTCTGCCTCTCTTAGGGTCTTCTCTAACAGTGTTGTCCAGGAATGTGGAGTCATGTTGGATAGTGGAATCGGGGCCTCCAGCTGTTCTGTTCTTTTGTCATGGATCTGTAAGAAATGCCTAAACTGATCTATTTCTTCCAAGGTGTGTGTGAAATCCCATGATTTTTATGGAAAAAGTAATAAAATGAACCAGTACGATATGCATTGATCTTATAAGTTAGCTGACTGGAGCATCCCACATTGAGAGGCTGGGTATAAATGTCAAGGTAAAGGTATCCCCCCCCCTCCTTCATGGATCATTGCCTTGTCGTGGCGAAGGGGCTTGCGTAACTCAATGAAGCCATGAGCTATGCCGTGCAGGGACACCCAAGACGGACAGGTCGTAGCAGAGAGTTCTGACTAAAAGTGATCCACTGGAGAAGGAAATGGCAACCCACTCCAGTAACCTTGCCAAGAAAATCCCATGAACAGTACCAAAAGGCAAAAAGATATGACGCCGGAAGATGAGCCCCTCAGGTCGGAAGGTGTCCAATATGCTACTGAGGAAGAGCGGAGGACTACTCCAAGTAGACCCAGAAAGAGTGAAGCGGCTGGGCCAAAGCCGAAAGGACGTCCAGCTGTGGATGTGTCTGAGGTTGAAAGGAAAATCCAATGCTGCAAGGAGCAATACTGCTTAGGAACATGGAATGTGAGGTCTATGAATCAAGGCAAGCTGGATGTGGTCAAAAATGAGATGATAAGATTGAACATTGACATCTTGGGAATCAGCGAACTAAAATGGACGGGCATGGGCGAATTTAAGTCAGGTGACCATCATATCTACTACTGTGGGCATGAATCCCTTAGAAGAAATGGAGTAGCCCTCATAGTCAATAAAAGAGTGGGAAAGGCAGTACTCGGGTGCAACCTCAAAAACGACAGAATGATTTCAGTTCGAATCCAAGGCAAACCATTCAACATTACAGTAATCCAAGTGTATGCCCCAACCACTGATGCCGAAGAAGATGAAGTTGACCGGTTCTATGAAGACCTACAACACCTTCTAGAACTAGCACCCAAAAAAGATGTCCTTTACATCATAGGAGACTGGAATGCTAAAGTAGGAAATCAAGAAATAAACGGAACAACAGGCAAGTTTGGCCTTGGAGCGCAAAATGAAGCAGGGCAAAGGCTTACGGAGTTCTGTCAAGAGAACACGCTGGTCATAGCAAACACTCTTTTCCAACAACACAAGAGGCGACTCTACACATGGACATCACCAGATGGTCAATACCGAAACCAGATAGATTATGTGCTTTGCAGCCAAAGATGGAGAAGCTCTATACAATCAGTAAAAACAAGACCTGGAGCTGACTGTGGCTCAGATCATGAGCTTCTTATTGCAAAATTCAGACTTAAACTGAAGAATGTGAGGAACACCACTAGACCAGTCAGATATGACCTAAACCATATCCCTTATGAGTATACAGTGGAGGTGAAGAATAGATTTAGGGCATTAGACCTGGTAGACAGAGTGCCTGAAGAACTATGGACGGAAGTTCGTAACATTGTACAGGAGGCAGCAACGAAAACCATCCCAAAGAAAAAGAAATGCAAGAAAGCAAAGTGGCTGTCAGATGAGGCTTTACAAATAGCTGTGGAAAGAAGGAATGCAAAAAGCAAGGGTGAAAGGGAAAGATATAAACAACTGAATGCAGAGTTCCAGAGAATAGCAAGGAGAGATAAGAAGGCCTTCTTAAATGAACAATGCAAGGAAATCGAGGAAAACAACAGAATGGGGAGGACTAGAGATCTCTTCCAGAAAATTGGAGATATCAAGGGAACGTTTTGTGCAAAGATGGGCATGATAAAGGACAAAAAAGGCAAGGACCTAACAGAAGCAGAAGAGATTAAGAAGAGATGGCAAGAATACACAGAAGAACTATACAAGAAAGATCTTAATGTTCCTGATGACCACGCTGGTGTGGTCACTGACCCAGAGCCGGACATCCTAGAGAGTGAAGTCAAGTGGGCCTTAGGTAGCATTACTAACAACAAAGCTAGTGGAGATGATAATATCCCAGCTGAGCTACTTAAAATCCTAAATGATGATGCTGTGAAAGTGCTGCACTCAATATGCCAACAAATTTGGAAAACTCAGCAGTGGCCAAAGGATTGGAAAAGGTCAGTTTACGTTCCAATTCCAAAGAAGGGCAAAGAGTGTTCAAACTACCGTACAATTGCACTCATTTCACATGCTAGCAAGGTTATGCTCAAAATCCTACAAGCTAGGCTTCAGCAGTACGTGGACCAAGAACTACCGGACGTACAAGCTGGGTTTCGAAGAGGCAGAGGAACTAGAGATCAAATTGCCAACATGCGCTGGATCATGGAGAAAGCCCGAGAGTTCCAAAAAAACACCTACTTCTGCTTCATTGACTACGCAAAAGCCTTTGATTGTGTGGATCACAACAAACCGTGGCAAATTCTTAAAGAGATGGGGGTACCAGACCACCTTACCTGTCTCCTGAGAAACCTGTATGCGGGTCAAGAAGCAACAGTTCGAACCGGCCATGGAACAACTGATTGGTTCAAAATTGGGAAGGGAGTACGGCAAGGCTGTATATTGTCACCCTGCTTATTTAACTTATATGCAGAGTACATTATGAGAAATGCAGGGCTGAATGAATCACAAGCCGGAATCAAGATTGCCGGGAGAAATATCAACAACCTCAGATATGCAGACGATACCACCCTAATGGCAGAAAGTGAAGAAGAACTAAAGAGCCTCTTGATGAGAGTGAAAGAGTAGAGTGCAAAAGTTGGCTTGAAACTCAACATTAATAAAACTAAGATCATGGCATCGGGTCCCATCAATTCCTGGCAAATAGAAGGGGCAGAAATGGAAGCAGTAACAGATTTTACTTTTCTGGGTTCCAAGATCACTGCAGACGGAGACAGCAGCCATGAAATTAAAAGACGCTTACTCCTTGGAAGGAAAGCTATGGCAAACTTAGACAGCATAATAAAAAGCAGAGATATCGCCATGCCAACAAAAGTTCGTATAGTCAGGGCGATGGTGTTCCCAGTAGCAATGTATGGTTGCGAGAGTTGGACCATAAGGAAGGCTGAGCGCCGAAGAATAGATGCTTTTGAACTGTGGTGCTGGAGAAGACTCCTGAGAGTCCCTTGGACTGCTAGGAGATCAAATCAGTCAATTCTAAATGAAATCAAGCCTGACTGTTCCCTGGAAGGACAGGTACTAAGGCTGAAACTCAAATATTTTGGCCACCTAATGCGAAGAGAGGACTCTCTGGAGAAGACTCTGATGCTGGGAAAGATTGAAGGCAAAAGGAGAAGGGGAAGGCCAAGGATGAGATGGTTAGACAGCATCACCGATGCAACAAACATGAAAATGAGCGAACTCAGGAAGATAGTGGAGGACAGGAAGGCCTGGCGGGATATGGTTCATGGGATCACGAAGGGTCGGACACGACTTAACGACTGAACAACAACAACAAAGGTATCCCCTGACAATTAAGTCCAGTCATGTCCGGCTCTAGGGTGTGGTACTCATCTCCATTTCAAAGCCGAAGAGCCAGCGTTGTCCGAAGACGCCTCCGTGGTCATGTGGCCGGCGTGACTCTCCTTGCCACAGCACGTAGCAGGCGGCTGGAACATGGAGCGCTGTTTACCTTCCCGCAAGCGGTACCTATTTATCTACTCGCATTGACATGCTTTGGAACTGCTAGGTTGGCAGGAGACAGCTGGGCAAAAGGAAAGTCATTCTCATTGCAGAGTTCAGAGAAACACTTCGGTGACATCACATACATTAAATAAGTAAACAATCATATGAACCCTACAGCCAGAAATTCAGATTTAAAGTCACACTTCTATTGTTATTAAGTGGGGTAGGAGAGACATAACTACATGGAGCTGCCACTTGCAAAGGATAAAGGGGGTGGGGGTCACCCAAACGGCAATAACAGGAGCCCATTTTAAGTTGCAGTACGTAGTGCAATTCAAACAACCTCATGTTGGGGTTTCACAGTGCAGAGTAACAGTGCAATCCTAACCAACTTTCCAGTGCTGGTGCAGCCCGGAGTTAAGGGAACAAATATTCCCTCACCTTGAAAGAGGCCTCCATGCCTGCCCCTGTTGGCACGGCTACACTGGCGCTGGAAAATTGGTTAGGATTGCTCTGTAAATGCCAGATCTTTTCAGCAAGCCCATCTGTCTCACTACTGGGAACAGCTACCAGTAAATTAGGAGCTTACTGGCTGGTAATCAAAACTTAAACAAGACTCGACCCAGAGGGAGTTCAGAATCAAATCTTGACATAGCATGCAGTCCCACCAACTCATGAAAAGAGCCCACAACACAACCCCTCTGGCTTTGGGGAGGAGCTACTCATGCATGTTTCCTGTACCAGGCTGAAGGGGGTTCTGCAGGGACTCCCCCCAAGTTGCATCCCAACATTTGGAAGTCTAGGCATCACACAGCCTGGAAAGAGAGAGATAGTAGTCACTGAGCGTGAATGGCCAGAGGCTGTGTGGTAGCCACGTCAGGAGGAAGAGGAGGGTTTCTCTTCTGTGCTGTAGAGCCTGCGGAGGCTAGAGTCCATCAGGAAATCCACTGACCTGCAAGATAAGCAAAGGAGTTGTGAAGAGGGAGGCAAGGCACTATTCCGATTTCCCTGCACTGCTATAGATTCTAACTTTGGAATCTGAAAACGCGGCGTGAGCACCACTGCTGCAGAACAAACTCCTTCCCCCTAACCACTGCTAGAAACATCTGGGAGAAAATTCCTACTACTACAGAGGTCAATCTGTAAAGCCAAGATCTATTATTGCATTGATTGTCTGCAGAGCCAAACTTGGGGCAGCCTTGCCTGACTCCCTTTTAATCCTCGCAAGAATCAATGGATTGAAACCACAGGGAAGTAGATTTAGGCTGCGCAGGAGGAAGGGTTTCCTAAGTGTAAGAGCTGTCCAGCATCGAAACAGCCTGCCAGTTAGTTTGGGTCAGACTTGGGCACAAAGGCAGCTTCCTATGTATCAACTGAACAAAAAGGATGCAGCATCTGAGCCAAACTGGATTTGCTGAGCTCTTACACCAGGGCGTGCCAGTGATGGAGAGGAAGGGCACAGAGGCCAGTCTCTATCAGTGAGCTGTGTCAAACCAGATCAATAGGAAACACTGTCACTGTATCACTGTGCAGCAAGACACCCATTGTGCCTAGCTGATCAGCCAATGACGTTTTCTGGCCAATGATTTTGTGTTTAGAAAGAGAACTACAGCCACAAGAGAGGCCAAAGTGATAGGGCTCCATCCGACCTTGAAAAATTAGCAGTCCAGGGCAAGGCACACAAAACAGCTCTCTAGCTATACAGTAAAACCTTGGAGTGCGAGTAACTTGGTTTGCAAGTGCTTTGCAAGACGAGCAAAATTGTTTTCTAAATTTTGACTTGATAAACGAGCAATGTCTTGCAATACGAGTACATTGCAAAGTGAGCTACAGTTTGCAAGAGCAAAGGAGGACTCGGCAGGGCAGCTTCTTAATTAGCTGAGCCCAGGAAATAATGCGCGCGCACACACACACACACACACACAAAGATCTCTTGCAGAATAACGAATCATCTGAGTTTCCATTATTTCTTATGGGAAAATTTGCTTTGATATACGAGTGCTTTGGATTACAAGCACGTTTTTGGAACCAATTATGCTCGCAATCCAAGGTTCCACTGTATAAGCAGGCAGCAGTGTGAAGGCAGGTGGACCAACACCCCCCCCCCCACCTCGTTGCTTAACCCCCAGCTGAGTCCGTACCTGTCAATGGGTTTGATGATGAAAGGGATAGCCGAGAGGCCCACTGCAGTGGTCGCCCATTTCCTGACCGAAAGAGGCCAGCGAGTCCTGCTGCCCATGAGGTAGAGGGAGGCTGCGCAAATGCGGTTAATGGTGAAACCGGGAATGACCACGGAAGCCAGAGCCTGCCATATGAAGGTGTCCACGACGGCCACCGCTGCTCGCGTGGTCCGTCCTTCCTCCGGAGACTTTGTCTGTCAATCGCAGGAAGAAGGAATAAACTCAAAAAGTAATAAGAATAGCCCGGGGGAGGGGGGGGTCAGAGCCCATCAACCCCAGTATCCTGCTTTCCCACAGAAGTTGACCAGATGCCTGTGGGAAATCCACAAGTAAAGGCGCAAAGCTGGTCATTCAAGGTAACCTGTCTCTGAACATGGAGGCCCTATTTAGATGTCATACTCACAGCCGCCGCCGCCTTCTTGCCCTTATCCACAGCGTCTGCCGTCACGTAGGCGGTTGCCACTCCATAGCTTGCCCAGACCAACGAGACTGGCACAATGGCCCTGAAGGATTCCCCCACCTCATTTGCATAACCTGCAACAAAGGGCAAAGGGTAGCAGGAGTAAAAAGGCTCAGCCCAGGATCCCAAGCTCCACCCCCTTGCCCCATACAGATGCTCCTGCAAAGAGGGCCAACAGCAAAGTTCAACTGCCACCATCGGGTTTGCCTCTCTGTGAAAGACACCCCAATTGGCTGAGTTGCTGTGAGGTCACAGAATGCTTCTGAGCTGTGGAAGGGATAATGCCAGGGAAATGCTGAACGGCAAGTTGCTTTGGAGAACTCACAGGCTAGAGGCAGGTCGGACTGTAGATTTTCGGCAGGAAGGCTACCAGCTGAGCTGAACTGGATTCAAAACAACTGTCTTGTTTCCAAGCAGAAAACCCCACCCACCATTAACCCAGGACACAAGCCACTGGATGTCTTCCCAAGCAGAACTGGGTTCAAATCCCACTCAGCCAGGCAGTGATCATCACTGGGTGATCTTGGGACCTCCTCTGTCTCTTAGCCTGACCCACCCCGTCCCCATAGAATAGTCGTGAGAATAACACAGAAGGTGGTGGAGATCTTTGTATGCCACGACAGGCTCCTTGGAGGAAGGACAGGACTAACATCATAAACTACGTTACACTCACTGTCTGCATGAGCCCCACAATCCGTCTTGCCCCTCCCCCTTGCCGTTCTGCAGCAGCTGGTTCCCCAGCTTATATTTAGCAGGGCTACGCCAGAGAGATGCTAACACAATCTTTGTGTTGCCCAACATCCTTCAGGTTACAGAAGCCTCCAGCCGCCGCAGCCTCCTCTTTCCTGCGTCCTAGAATGACCTTCCCAGGGCCCAGAGGAGGTCACGTGGCAGACAGCCATCCAACTAAAGCAGCAGAAACGTCCGAAACCAGGCAGTTTTCAAAAGTTTACGTTTAACACTGGTAGAATCCCCATGTTTCTACCACATTGTTCCGGGCCTTCTGGAGCAGCCCAAAAGTCAAACTATACTCAAATATTCAGCTGTATGTAGTTCCCCCCCACCCCCCCTTCACCTTTTTCTTTGAAACCCAGAAGCAGCCAGGAGGCAGAAATCTTCAGTAGAAGACTGGCGGAAGGGTCAGGGGAGCCCTGATTCTTTCCCCTCCTCTGGCAGTTTTTCCCATTAAAACGTGCCCTTCCCTCTACTGCTTTTTCTGCACGTGCATGTCAAGATCAGTGTGGCTTGTGCTGGAGGGGGGGTTTGAGGGCGCCTCGGGGTGAAAGGCACCCCGAATCCACCCACTTGGACCCCTCGCAATCCGAAGCTGATGCAGTCCACATCAGGTGGCCGCATGGATGGGCCGACAGCGTACAGTTATTTACACATTGCGCATAATTTGCACATTCCATTAGATACAGGGGCAATCTGTGACCAGCAGACACACATCGCTGATCCGTAACAACCAGGTATAGAAATGCGCGCAGACGGCTGGAGCAGGGTACAGAGGTTCTGGACCTCGCACAGCTTAATGTAGGAGCATTGCCGTCATCTTGCCACTACATTAGAACAGACCATTCTTCTTGTATTTAAAAAACCAACCCTGGCTTTGACCAGCTGCCCCCATATCTAGGGATTCCCAGGTCTCCCAAAGAGAACACTGCAGCCTGCCTAAGCTCACAGCTCTCTAGGAAGTCTTCTCTTGCGTCCTACAAAAGTTTGATGTCCTCCATTTCAAGGTCATCCACACTGACTCTCATGTCAGCTGCATTCAGATGGCCGCTTCCTGCAGACCACCTGATTCTGCACAAGGGAAAGTGTAAACAGAGCGACACCCGCAGGAAAACAATCAAACAACCTCACAGAGAGGCTACAGTCCTTCCTTACCACTATGTCCACACATGAATGAGTCCTCCTGCCATCTAAAGCCATTCCTTATCACATGTGGTGGTGGCAAAGCGACGGGATCAGGTTACTCACTTGTCCCAGGCTGGGACTCCTGAACCTTAATACTACAGCCACAAGGCAAGCATCACCAGAAAAGCGTCACCTGCTGAACTTCTGCCTGCCACGCAGCTCTGAACGGGACATGAGCCCTGCCAGGCAGAAGCCGGCACCCACTGCGGCCAATCCTGAGTAGAAAGTCACTAGGAAGTCTTTCATGAGCTAAGGAGGTGGAGGATCCAGTCTCTGGGTCTCAATCCGGATCCTACGCTTGTTTACTAAACCCCACTCAACTCAAGGGCACTGCCTGTAGGTAGGCTGGCGGCTTGACAGCCCGCTCCGCTTTTTTTCCTCCCTTTTTTCTCCCCGTCCCTCTCTGGGACTGTCCCACCCAGCGACGCGCCTCCAGGTCCAACTCACCCAGGTAGCGCACCCACGTGTCCCGGAAAAGGTCGACCTCGGGCGGCTGCGGCGGGAGCTCGGCGGCGTCCCGCGACCCCATCGGCCGGCGGCTACGGCCAAGGACAGGCGGCGGGCGCGTCCCGCCAGGCAAGGCTAGCGCAGGCCCGCCCGCGCCGGGGGCCTCCCCAAGCCGTGCCGCATGGCGCGCTGCCCGTCCGCGGAGCCAACGGCCAATGGAGCCCGCCGAACCCGAGCCCGGCCGGCCGAGCTGCCTTCCCACTGGCCGCCTGCCCGGCAAGCAAGAAGTGGGAGGAGCGCAGCGCCCGGCGGGCCAAACTTCCTCCCCTCTGCAGGAGCGCTGCGAAGTGAGGGCGTGCGCAGGCTGGGGCTGGCCAGGCCCCGCAAGCAGCCGGCGGCAGGCAGGCAGGCAGGCAGGCTGCAGCAGGAGTGCAGCCGCGGAAGCGGCAACTGTGCTGGGTCAGGCCCGCCCAAGGGGGCTCCTCTAGTCCAGCCGCAGCCCATTTCCTCCAGTGGCCCATCAGGTGATACTGGGATGCCTACAAGCAGGAGATGAAGGCACTGCTCCCCTTCTTCTGTCACTGGTGTTCACTGCTACTGAACCCGGCAATAGTGCATAATAGCCATCAAGGCTAGTCGCCACTGACAGATCTCTGGTGGTCCTCCATGAATGTGTCCAATCTCCTTTAAAGCCATCCAGGCTAGTGGCTGTCACCACGTCTTGTGGCAATGAGTTCCGCAGACCAGATGAATGATGAGCTGTGTGAAGAAGTCCATCTGTCTGTCTGTCCTAAATCTCTTGCCAATGGATGACCCGGTTCTAGGATGGTGAGAGAGGGAGAAAAACGTCTCTTACAAGTCTCAGTCATGTCCCCCGGCCCTTAATTTTGCTTCTAAAAAAATTACGCCATCAATGTGCATCATGGATGGACTTTGCACTGGACCTCTCCCGAGAGGCTTGGAATCTAGAAACAGACACAAAGGGGGTGATGGAGAAAGTTGAGGGGAGTGGCGGCAAGATAACGAGGGGGGGAAGAGTATGCGCTTTATTGCATGTGCGTTTCGCATCTGCTTGCTTTGTTGCAATAAGCGAAAGGGCATGCGTGCTAAATTTGAGGGCTTTAACACTGTAGCAAAGTGCTCTAACAATTTTAATGCCTCTGGGCCTGTGTGGGTGCTCATTTAGGCCACCCGCCTCGCGCTTGGCATTGGTGCAGGCGGAATGTTTGCTTTTGGGGCGGATCGACGGATGCATGACCTCACTTGATTCCTGTCCCTTTGTCCGTTGGGGCTGGAAGTTTCTGGCTTGTCGACTGCAACAGCCAGCGATGTCTTGCGTGTGTGAACGGGGCCATCCCGGCTCTAACGCCACAGATACAACTGTTAGAATCTCAGACCTGGTGCTTTCCAGTAGGGTCAGTTCACATGTTCAGCAGCCAGCCTGCAATCATGTGTCCAGCCATCCCTTGGAGAGGCATCAAATCAAATGTATACCTGGCCTTGATTTTGGGCAAACTGAATGAATGACTCGACTCCACGGAAAAGTGTAACATTTAAGGTTGCAGGTAAGTTCTGCCTGGTGTTGTATGGGTTCCCACATGCACACCACACTGCTGGCATCCAGTGGCGACTGTTGCATGTGTGAACCCAGGGTCCCGTCCTATAAAACAAAACCAGGCTAATTCCTGATTGAAAAATATCCAATCTTTTTCTTTGGCATTCAGTGTACTGGGATGGGGGTGCATGGAATAAGTGCCCCTTAAAACCCCGAACCTGCACTTCAGGGAGGAGCAAGGGTGGGTGGAATTAAAATGCAGAAAGACGGGCCTCAGGAGTCACTTCCCGTAATGGAGAAGAGCCCATTCTGGCCACTAGATGGCGGACTTGTAACACCATGCAGCATCTGTAAACCCCATTTTAAGGTGACCTAATTTGGGTACTCAAGGGCAGCCTCTGAAATCGATCAGCCAGCCACGTGAGTATAGATCAGGCCACACAGGTTCCTGTCTGAATATGGAGCAAAGCAGAAATCCAGGGCTTCTGAGAGAGACATCTCACCTTCGGATACTGGGCCGCTGGCTTCTTTTCCAATCAAATTACAGGCCTGGATGTACCACGCAGTCTTGTCACTTCATTTTCTGCGCTGCAGAAATGTATAATTACGTATATGGTTGACTTGTGTTGTGTTGCTTATCGCTCCTTTGCTTTCCCCCATCTGCTTCTGTCGTAGCTCCTGTAGTGTCGTAGCTCCTGTAGTGTCATCATTTCCCCCTCTCTGCACATTTTAAACGTTGCTGGACCTGAATAGATCTATATAGCTAGCTTTTACCTGCCCTACAACAGGTCTTGTTTCAGGTCTTTTCACACATGACGTGTCAGCAAACCTGGGTTGAGATACACATGTGATAGGAAGCTATATAGGAACTTCTATATAGTCCGGCCCGTCTCCTTAGGTCATCAGAGAAGGCCCTCTTGCGGGTACCGTCGCCCAGGGAGGTGCGAGGGGCGGCGGCCAGAAACAGGGCCTTCTCACTAGTGGCACCGACCTTATGGAATTCCCTCCCTTTTGATTTACGAACTGCTCCCTCCTTGGACACTTTCCGGCGAGGCCTAAAAACCTTCTTGTTCAAAGAAGCCTTCTGAGTCCTTGCCTTTTTTTAACATTCTGCTGGTACAGGTGGGGTGCTGCTGTTTTTATGCTCTTGTTTTAATGGTAATAATCTTTTAAATCAATTTTTAGATACTGTTTTATGAGTTTTCTATTGTTTTAAAATGTGACTATTTTTGTATTGTACGTTTTGTACTGTATTTTCCTTTCTGTTGTAAGCCGCTTTGGGTCCCTTTGGGGAGAAAGGCGGGGTAAAAATATTGTAAATAAATAAATAAAGCTGCTTCTGAGGAAATCCCGAAGTGCGGGGAAGAAACGTCAAGCGGGAGATTTAAAGTTTATTGCCTGCCTGCTTTGGATAATCTTTTTCGGGATGCCAAATAAAGCTGCACCTATTCAGCTCACTGATGACTGTCTCTGGGCTCTTTCTTGTTTATCATTTGCATATTATTCTCTGAGTCTGGAGTGATATGCACTCCCCAAGCATGTATTTATCTCATTCACACATTACAGAGTTTTAAATATACACTTAAATATTAGATGCATTTTCTTTCTTTTATCTTGTTTAGCCTCAGGATGGAATTAGCATAGGTGGTGTCAGGGAGGGGGCAGATGCCCCCCTGCCCTACAAGTAGCTCATCCCCCACCTGGCCCTCCCCCATTGCTAGACCCATTGCGGAATCATAATCTGGAAATAAGTCTGCAATTCTAAACATGCTTCCTTAAAACAAGCTCCATCAACACCAATAGGATGTCAGAGAAAATATATTCGGGATGGAAGTATTAATGTAAAATATACTGTTATTTCTCTTCCAGAAGCCTGTGGGAGAAAGCTTGCCCCCACCAGTTGCAGTTGTCCCCTTATTTTGCCCTCCCTGCTACCTATTTTTTTTCGGAAGCCTCCACACTGGGATTTAATCTTTTTACAACTTGCACATGGAAACCAAACATTCTCTACCGTCACTGCCCTCTCTTCCATGCACCAGGTTACTTCTGCCCTTAACAGAGATGGCTGCCGTAGGCCCTCCTCCGGAAGCACTGACTGGTGGGGATGTGATCTTGAGTGACAGCCAGAAAACCAGCTGGGAACCAGAAGCCTTCTCATTGGCACAGTTCAGATGAAGGAAGCGTATGTCATTTCTTTTTAAAACTGAAAAATGGAAACAGATAAAGAGAACTTTCCCCAAGATCTTTCTGGAAATGGAGCCTCTGAATTCGGGGCCTCCCACACATTAAGCACCAACATTACTGCTCATGTTGTTGTACCACAGCTATGATGAGAAGTGCTGAGCTCTCTTGCATTGAACTCAAGAGGACGCCAAAGTGCTTTATGTTAGCTGGATTATGTTGTGTGAGTGTGTGTGCGCCTGCATGTTATATCCAATTCAGTGCTTCAGTTCTAAAAGGAGAGGTGTGGGGACTTGAATATGCACGCTCAGGCTTCATTTGATAAAGGTTGTACCAGCTCGAAGCCTTGGAACTTGTGTGTGCAAATTTAAAGGCAACCGTGTAACCTAAGTCTGGGTCATCGTGGAGAATGCGCTTGTCACACTTCATTGTCACAAATGTGTGCGTTTTGGAAGAGACTGTAAGTGTTTTTGGCTTCCCCACAAAAGCAAACGTTCTTTAAAGAAGCCTAGGCAGCAGAGAAGAGAGGGTGCTGATGTGGTTAAAATATGTGTATCCCACCTTTCCCTTCCTGCAAGACAGCTCACAACATATTTATTCATTTATAGATTTATACCCCACCTTTTGATTGAAATTATCTGAGGCAGGGGCTTGCAATAACAATACATAACCCGTCTGGGTCACTACCAATCAGGGATTACAACACAAAAACCTAAAAGTAAGTGACTAGCAGAGCTGCACAAAAACCACAACAAAGGCAACCAGTTAATACACCCATTTTACAGATGAGGAACACCGAGGCTAAGAAAGAGCCAAGCAATTAGTATCAAGGCAGCTGTGGCAGATAATTTATTTTAAACTTCCAGTTTTGCTTGCTATTGTGAAATTGTGAGCAGTCAGAAACCTTTGCCCCTGTGGACTGCAAATCATTGAAAGATGTGCCAGTCAATTCAGATCTATTTTCTGCCTATGCTCTGTCGTAAAGCAGCTTGTAAATGCTAGCTGTGTTTGCGATTAACTGAAATTAGTGTTATGAAAGCACATGGGCTGCTTACAGCTGCTCCTGCTCTTTCATTTGAGGCGAATCTTAAAGGTGTGCAACTGGTTGCTTCAGATGTGTGCCCACTAAGTGACGCACTTCTTCCTTCTTATTGTGAAAGCGGGAATGTACAGAACGAAGAATGGAAAAAGGCTGCTTGTTGGCTAAATCTCAGCCTGCCAAACTTGTTTTGTCCCTGTGGATTTGCTAACTTTGCACCTGGCTGGTATTTATGTTGTAATCCTCATGTCAAGGCCAACCAGTTTAAACAACTGATATTAAAACACCCGATCAGCTTTTTTCCTTTAGAAGCAGCGGGAAGACAGAAATATTGCTGCTTTAGCATCTTTTGTTATGTCGTGGGATTAGTTCACTGCGGCGATTTTTGTTTTCTGTCACTCAGAATTGCGTTTAAATTATTTTCTAAATGGGTTTGTTGTGTTGTTTAACATGGTTTTTGTACGCATGTAGCTTTGATTGACTGTGTTTTGTATTCATTAAGGAAAAGCAGTTTAGTAGCAATGAATGAAACAAAGGTCAGCCTCCATTTTCAATAGAACAGTTACATAACATAAGAACATAAGAAGAGCCCTGCTGGATCAGGCCAAAGGCCCATCTAGTCCAGCTTCCGGTATCACACAGTGGCCCCACCAGATGTCTCAGGGAGCACAAGACAACAAGATAACCTGTTTCCCGTTGTCACTCCCTTGCACCTGGCACAGAGAAAACCTACTTCTAAAAAAACCAGGAGGTTGCTTATGGCTTGTAACCTGTGATGGTCTTTTCCTCCATGAATCTGTCCAAACCCCTTTTAAAGGCATCTAGGCCAGGTGCCATCACCACATCCTGTGGCAAGGAGTTCCACAGATGAATTACACGCTGGGTAAAGAAATATTTTCTTTTATCCGTTCTAACTCTCCCTCCACCCAATTTTAGTACATGTCCCCTGGTTCTGGTGTTGTGCGAGAGGGAGAAGAATTTCCCTCTATCCACTCTCTCCATCCCATGCATAATTTTATACGTCTCAATCATGTCCCCCCTCAGGCGCCTTTTTTCTAGACTGAAAAGCCCCAAACACTGTAGCCTTTCCTCATAAGGGAGGTGCTCCAGCCCACGAATCATTCTGGTCGCTCTTTTCTGCACCTTTTCCAATTCAACTATATCCTTTTTGAGGTGTGGTGACCAGAACTGGACACAATACTCCAGATGTGGCCTTACCATCAATTTGTACAAAGGCATAATGATATTGGCCATTTTATTCTCAATCCCTTTTTTAATGATCCCAAGCATGGAATTGGCCTTCTTCACAGCCGCCGCACACTGGGTCGACACTTTCATCGACTTGTCCACCAGCACCCCAAGATCTCTCTCTTGATCCGTCACAGACAACTCAGAACCCATTAGCGTATATGTGAAGTTTTGGTTACTTGCCCCAATGTGCATCACTTTGCACTTACTTACATTGAAGCGCATCTGCCATTTTGCTGCCCATTCTCCCAGTTTGGAGAGATCCTTCTGGAGCTCTTCACAATCCCTGCTGGTCTTCACCACCCGGAAAAGTTTAGTGTCATCCGCAAACGTGGCCACCTCGCTGCTTATCCCCAACTCCAGGTCATTTATGAATAAGTTGAAAAGCACCGGTCCCAAGACCGATCCTTGGGGCACACTGCTTTTCACCTCTCGCCACTGTGAAAATTGCCCATTGACTCCCACTCGCTGTTTCCTGGTCTTCAACCAGTTCCTAATGAGTTTTCTCAGGAGCCTTTCAGGAGGGACCGTGTCAAACGCCTTCTGAAAATCCAGATATATAATATCCACGGATTCGCTTGCATCCACATGCAATCCACACAGTTGAGTTTTTTCAGACCCTAAAAAACCCTAGCCTGCAATGGGGATAGATGAGTGTGCGCATGCATGCTCCCATGCACATCCTGTGGTCATCTTTTTCCTCGTATTTTTTCTTCTCTCCCCTCCTCGTAAACAACAACAGCAATTTTTAAAAAGAAGCATCAGACAATGGGCAGGTGGACCACAGTAGCTGAATTCTGAACTGCACACTGCAAGGTAAGGGATTGCATTTGTGAATGCTTCACCGTATTTGGAAGAAAACTCCCTGCATGTAATACATCAAAGAAAGTGGTTTAGGGGCACCTGCTCCCTCCTCTGCTTGATAACTACCTGCATGGCATGGAGCTTTTTACAGAGAACAGCAATGACACTGCACACATACACACACACACGTACACACACACACACGTACACACACACACACACGAGTCTGAAGAGTTGTGGTCAAGAATTGTACCTCAGTCTTACTACCACCATTCTGTGTAATGGGTATTGTCGGAGATTCAGCCCAGCTGAGTTTGGGGTCACAACTCAGTGGTTGAAGAACAATGTGCCATAAAGAGAGTTAGGGTTGAATTAGATGCGGGGGGGAGGGCAGAGGCGTCGCTCCGGTAGGGGCGGGGCTGTAAGTATCGCTGCGGTTACAGTCGCTTTACCGAGCGAGGAGGAGGCAGCCCCGCCCCCTCACTGTCCGAGCCATTCGCCTACGGAGAAAGCAGCAGGCAAGAGACCCTGCCTGCTGCTTTCTCCGTAGGCGAATGGCTCGGACAGTGAGGGGGCGGGGCTGCCTCCTCCTCGCTCGGTAAAGCGACTGTAACCGCAGCGATACTTACAGCCCCGCCCCTACCGGAGCGACGCCTCTGGGGGAGGGGGAGAAAAAAGAGGTTGCAGCCACTAGTCAACAAGCAAATGTGGCTGCCCCCACTGGCGTCACTGCAGGGGGGCGGAGCTCTAAGTTCCGCCGCAATCCGACCCTCCGTTACACGGGTGAACGAAGCGGCCCCGCCCCCTCGCCTTCGGAGCCTTTCAGGGCAGCGAAATCAACGCGCAGGGAGTCTCCTGTGCGTTGTTTTCACCGCCTTGAATGGTTCCGAAGGCGATGGGGCAGGGCCGCTTCGTTCACCCGTGTAACGGAGGGTTGGATCGCGGCGGAACTTAGAGCTCCGCCCCCCCCCTGCAGTGACGCCAGTGGCTGCCCCATTCATGTCTAGTCTGGCCAATCCTATCCGGGCCCTCATGCTGCCAGAACTCGCATTCTGATAGCGCAAGGCCTTTTTGTTGCGGCTGTACAAAAGCCGGGCCACTGTTGCTCACTACTGGGCCGTTGCTGTAAATGGGCAGTGGCATGGCGCATGCAGCTGCATCTCCTAGCGTGAGTCAAAGGAGACCCATAGGCAGATGCCTCTCTGAGCACTGTATAGAGGCCAATACAGCCCCCTTTCCATTTCCCAGTTTGGATGGAAAGGGGGCTGCAGAAACAAGGCTACTCCACTCTCCCCATCAACTCAACAGACATTCATTTATTCATATTTCATCTTCACAATTGCTGACAAAGGACAAAGGGGTCGAAAGTGCTAGCTTGTTTCGGGCGAGTCCAACACGAGGGAGTTTTTTGCTGTGTGCTAAAAGGAAGAATCTGTCCATCAGAACATTTGCTTGCAGTCTGGCGGTTTCCAACGTTGGCCAGAAACTCAAACCTTCCAACACAGCAGTCCCAAAAAAAGCCACGACAGGGTGACAGCCCCCCTCTGTCCCTCTCAAACTCACAACAGGTACCAGCCATCTGCGTGAGCTACCAGAAGGAGCAGAGACTATGTTGTGCAAAACTTTGTAAAATTGTTGTGTGGATTTTTCTACATTCAAAATGACAACTGGGCTGGCAGCTCGTGGAGGGCCCAGTCCGATCCAACTTTCCAGTGCTGATGCAGCTGTGCCAACGGGGCGTGTGCTGCATCCTGCAGTGGGGGGCAGTCATGGAGGCCTCCTCAAGGTAAGGGAATGCTTGTTCCTTTCCCCCGGGGGCTGCATTGGCCCTGGAACGTTGGATAGGATTGGGCCCGGAGTTCCCTTCTTTAACGTATGGTTTTCAAGACCTTGGGCCAAGGAAGGGCGTCACATCCGGCTCTCCCCGTTTCCATCCAGGATCGCCTTCCATGCGCCGCTTCTCATGTTGGTTACGATTTGGTACTTAATGGTTGTCACTGTTTTTGTGCAAATGTTAAGGTCAGGCGCCAGCAGGAACGTGCCACTGAAAATCCAACAGGTGACCGAGAAATCAAAACATGGACTCAGTCTGTTTCAAGTGTGTATCATCATCGGAGCTCTTTTTTAGCTGGGCAGGAAGATTGAAACTGTCACCATGACGTATGATTTTGAAGGGCTGGCTTGAACCCTCTTGGGAAGCTGACGGAGGAGGCCAGAAGGGAGGCGCCTTGGCACATGGGAAGCGTCGTCACGAAGACGTAGTAGAGTCCGAGTCGTTTCCCTCCCAACTCTTGGGCTGGTCAGCACAGACACGAGGTCTATGCACAGACCGCTGAAGGCAATCGAACAGCAGTGAACCGTAGGGTGGCGGAAACTGGGTGGCGGCCTATTCCGGACGGCCTTCATTCAAGACCGTTTCTGCTGGCTTGTCCAGCCCAGGTCCAAAAAGGAAATGCTACTTAATGGACTTGATGGCCTTTGCAATGTCAAGACGCAGCCATGGCCAACAGCCTGGCTTTTTAAAAGGGGATTTCATGGAGGACAGGACTATCGAGGGATATTTGCCAGGACCATTAAAAAGAACCTCCATGTACCGGAACAGCACACCTTTGCATATTTGATGTTAGGAACAAGCCACAATGGCGGGCTGTTGCCTTCATGCCCCACTCGTGAGCTTCCCCAAAGTGGCAGGTTGGCGACACATGAAAAACGGAGAGCTGCAGCTTTGGTCAAATCCAACAAAGCAAAAAAAAAAAAAAAAATCCCCCTCCCACCCACTCCACTTATACCCAAGTCTGAAGCATCATGTAAACAGAACTGGCAGGCTGTTCTAACCGTCTCCCGCCAAGCTGGCAATCAGAACTGGCACCAAAAAACGGAGAGGGCAGCCGATCCCAAATGTTGGCTGTATAGAATGCTAACTCTCCCCGCTGCCCCCAAAATTTGCCGTATTCCTCGCAGCCATAAAAAATATGGTTAGAGAATGTGCTGTTTTATACAAACCACGAAAGGGTCTGCTCGATCAACCTGTCCCTCTGCTCCAAGGCAAGATCATCCAGATTTAAGCCCCCCCACCCTAATTAACTCCTGAAACATCATATACCGAATTGGTCTGAGTATAAGACTCACTTTTTTCTCCTAATTTAAGTTTTTAAACTAGGGGTGCGTCTTATAATTAGGCTGTTGCAATTTAATGCCAGTGATTTAATTAAAAAAATTTTAATAGCACCAAACTTTAAGGGTGCGTCTTATAATCAGGTGCGTCTTATACTCGGGACAATACGGTAATATTGAAGAGTCCCCTCACTATCACATCCTACAAACACCCCACCCACCACTGCTACTTCTTGTGCCTTGGAGAGAGGCATTTGGTTCTCTGCTGTGGGTTGAGCAGGTTCATTAGGAACTGTGAATTGAGAGGCCCCTGGTCTGGGTTTCCAGCTGCCGGAATTCTTCTTCCTGTTTCTTGTCCGGCAATAGTACTTCCACAGAGTAGCTGATTTTCTTGGAATAGAGGTAGCTGTATGTGTTGTCAAACCGTAGAACGTCTGCATTGGGGTGGGGGGGGAAAAGAACAAAAGAGAGCAAGGCTATATGGTTAGGCTGTGGGTTTATGTCGCTTTATGGTGGCTTTAACTGAACGGTGTTTTCATCTTTTTGTATTTATGTTTTACGACCGAATCTTGCCCGCCGTTTGCAACAGCGGAACTTCCCTTCCGCGGCTATCGCAAATGCAAGGGCTCGACCTCAATGGCATGCCTCTACCAGGAGCTCCGGAGGTGCTGACATGAAGGGTCAGTGGTTCCATGTTCCTGCCCAACCCAGTAAGTCGGTGGAGGGGGCGGATCATGGGCAGGGAGGGGGAGGGCAGGGGGTGGCTCGGAAGAGGAAGGGGGTGGGTTCCATTGGCAGCAACTTGTGCCAGGACCCTATCCCTGGTTCCCTGAACTGACCTGCCCCTTATCTTTCCTCAGACTTAAGCTACATAGCTGGGGTAGTTCCGAGTAGACCCATAGAAGTCCAGAAGGCCTACCAAAAAGTATGTTTTTTCTGGTCATCCCCCCCCCCCCCCGGATGCAGAGCATGCTCTATCAATGCAGCTGCATTGTGTTCCATGCTGGTGGATAGGATTGGGCAGTTAACCTCTATATAGCCCTTTGTGATTATTTTTATCATGATAAGTGGTATTAGAAATATGGAAATAAAAGATGTGCAGAGCATAGAGTTGCCATTTCCCCACCCCCACCCCACCCCTGCAAAGGTTCTGGAAGCCAGCTGTGCATGTACAGAATGCTTCCATCCCCTGGCAAAGGCAATTTTGTTTTTGTAAAGAACCCGAGGACAAAATGCCACTGAGCAAGTGCAGAATGTTTTTCCTTTGTGACGTGAATATTTCTGTCCCTTTAGTATACTGTAGTAGACTCTGGAATCATGCAATGCAAGTCCTTCTGCCTGTCTGCCTAGAGTGAGCCAGTGTAGTACAGGGTTTCGTGTTGGACTCAGCCAAGGAAGAGTCCACTTACAGGTCCCAGCTTCGGCACAAGTGATGGAGCCGTCTTCGGGCACCATGTGGGCGTTGTAGCGCTGGCTGGGGAGCACTTCCGTCATTTCACCGGCATGCTGACGCTCGCCAGCTTTGGACTTCAGGAAGACCCCAAAGCCGATGTCCGCCCCGTCTGACATGAACTGCCACCTGTAAGACCCAAGGAACATTTTGGAAAAGAGTTGTTGTTTCTGAAGCATCTCTTTTGTTTAGAAAAGGGCGCTGTGGCGGATGCGGTATCCATGCACCCAAATGGGAAGCCCCTGGTTGTTCGATACGAAGCTGGCTTGGCTTGGTCAGCTTATACAGCCTCACTGTCAGTTCCTGGGAAAGGCTGAAGGCTTTGATCTGTAGGGACTGTGCCGGTTTGACTGACACCAGGTCCCAACAGAACAATGGGCAAGGAAGAAAATACTGGCACCCTGCCAGGCAAAGTCCATCTGCCCAACCAGGGCTGAGCAGAGGTCCCGGGGCAGGGCTGTGTTTCCTACTGTTGGGAGTAAGCCAATGGGAGAGGTGGAGTCTTGCCAGTCCCTGGCTGGAGGGGTGGCTGGAGGGGAAGCCAGCACCCAAACGCCCCTCTGGTGGCCGGAATTCTACCCAAATCAAGGCTGGGGTGGCACAGGGGCTGTTCTGGCTCAGTCTCCCCTAAGATATCAAAGAGGCTTGGAGGAGGTTTGGTGCATGGAGTATGTGCAGCTGGGCTCCTCCTCATCATAGTAGTAATAATAATAATAATAGGCCTCTGCAGGATTCGGCCTTCCCATTCTCCCCCTCACTGTTTGTTCCCACCTCGGCTCACCTGAGTACACAGCCTGGAGAGAGGACCTCATACTCCACCTGTTGGGAGGATCCGCGGTTCACCACCACCGAGTGATCATATTGCTGCTTCAACTGGTCCTGCACATAGTAGGACTTGGGAACCTCGCCCCCGTAGTTCAGCTAGGTGCAAAAACACATCATCCAGGTAAGAGCAGGCTGGGGGCTGTTGGGAGACACCCCCTTGTTGAGCTGAACCCTAACCCCGTCCACCTCCTCCAGACTACCAGGTTTTCCAGTCGCCGCAGCCAAACCCTGTAACGGCTGGATATTGAGTGTCCCTACCTTGCTCTTACATTTGGGATCCCCATCTGGGTCGGTGAGGGTCCCCCCGTATTCCACAGGGATCTCGCTAGGGTCAATATACTTGTGTAAAACGTCCTTCCAGTCCGCTAGGGGAAAGCAACAGGGTTACCAATCTCTTTTTGAAAGACTGTTTCTTCAATCATCCAATGCAACAAGCCCAGGATTTTCCCTTGGGCCTGTTAAACTCTTTATATTTACCAGTAAAGTGTCGATATTACCCCCAAATTCTGACATTTACTGCAACCGTATAACTACCACCACTACCACCACCACCACCACACACAGATTTGTCCTTTCAAGAGTCCGTCAAAGATGAGGTTGAGGGTGCGGAGAATGGAGATCAGAACCGATGACGCGGGCTAAGGGTTCAGTTTCATGGGCCTTTTATATTTACCAGTAATGTAAATCTTGCCCCTGTCTTGCCTCATCTCATACTAGTCGCAGGTTCCCTTTATTATGTCTCCATATGCAAGAGGGCTAGGAACTTGCGTACTTTTCTTTTCTTAGCCAAACGTTCAAGGTGGAACGTCTTGAGTTTTGCAGGGGAGGACAAGCTTCTATCTCTTTCTGCCGCTATGGTACTGCTCCCATTCAGCAGTGGAGCGGAGTGTTAACAGTTTGAGGCAGGTTTCTTGAATGGATTCATTCATTCATTCAGACCACAAAGAGACCTTGTGATGGGAAAGTCACAAGGCCCAATTAAGAGACTGGGCAGAGAGCATCAGCCAGACAGCTGCAGTGTGCGTACCTGGGTATGGGCACGGGAAGAATTGCTTAAGTTTCCTCCCAGCACACAGAGCAGAAGCATCTCCTCACCCTTTTGGATAGGAATCGTGGGTGACAGACAGACTCATCCTCTTTGTCAGGGAGCGACCGATGCGGCGAGCAACCTGCTTCTAGAATAGACGCCACCCAAACGAGCGTCAGCAGACGGAGCCCTGGCTGAAATTCAGCGGAACTCAATCCAAGCGCAGGATCGAAACCCAGCACACATCGAATACCTGTAGCCCTCTCTCTGGGGACCCCTCTCCAAGACGCTTTTATCAAGCTACAATTCTGGAAGCTGCGTACAACGCCAACAAGTCCACAAGTCTGCCTGGTAACATGTAGTAGCAGACCACCAACCAGGCTCCTGCCCAAGTCTCAGGCAGATCAGACTGAGAGGCTGCAACTGGCGTGGGACATCTTGCGGCAATCGCGTCGGCTTCCACTTTGTTTCTGGGCCCAAGTCAAGGCGTTGCTAGCTGTTGCCCAGGAGCCTCAACCAGCGAGGACGTTCAAAGAGATTGTAAGGCTGCTTGCTTCTGCATGTTCTGGGCCACAGAATCCGGCTGCGATATAAACCCTGAGGCGTTTACAATCTAGATCAGGGGTTCTCAACCTGTGTTACAGGTACCCCTAGGGATACGCAGACCTCTTGCTGGGGGTACGCCAAGCCCTGCCCCTTATCTGCCCCATCAGCAGCTAATTAAGTGTTAATTAACATGGATTTTAAATTGTAATTATTTTTGGAGCTCTTCTGTCTCTCTGATTTTGGTTTCGGGCTTATTTTTGTACTTTGGAAAATGTACTTTGGTGGGGTGGGGGAGGGAGGAGCTGATTTTGGGAAGTGTGACTTGGAGAAAAAAAGAGATCCTTGCATATGTGTCTCCCCCCCCTCTCTCTCTCACACACACACACACTCACACACACACACACGCAGAGTTAAATAATACATTTTTTCACATGTAAAATTGTTTTAGTACTTTTTTATTTAATGATTAATTACCTAATTAATTAATTGACTAATCCAATTAATTAGCAGGGGATACTTCAGAAGGACCGTGATAGGGGGTACCCGGGCCTCCAAAGGTTGAGAACCCCTGATCTAGATATTGACCTAAGGGAGGCAGAGGAAGGGAAGAGGGATGGAGGCAGGGGTAGATGTGGAAGCTGGAGATGAAGACATCTTCATGGCTTCATGGGGGAGCAGGACATCTTTGGACAATGGAAGGTAAGGGAGTGGAACTGGCAGGAATGTAACAAGGTATGGGGCCTGAGAGGTGGGGAAGGGCAAGGGCTTGTGCTGGATCCAGGAGCAAACAGAAAGCCAGTCTGGCAAGTCTTGGACCAGCGTGAACACTGGCCCGACCCAATGAAAAGACAGCCCCTATAACCTGTGGCACTTGTGCTAGAAAGCACAGGATATTATTATTATTATTATTATTATTATTATTATTATTATTATTATTATTATTATTATTATTATTATTATTAATAATAATAATAATAATAATAATAATAATAATAATAATAATAATAATAATAATAATAATAATATATAATGTAGCCTTGAGGGTTAGGGTTCCAGGAGACCAGCGGGAGCCACAGGAGACCAGGCGGCCACTGAGGACGTATGTAAATTTTTTCTTTATTACCTCTCCCAGCTGGCCTGATCCCCTGCTGGCTTGCAGGATGCAGCAGATGCTGATTTGGCACTGGCAGCCCTGCACCATATGTCTCACTGCTGTGAGACATATTCTATTTCCTTCTGATAAGATACATACAGAGGGGCTGCATCTGCAAACAAAATGCGTTGGGAATTCCAGATTAAACAAGGCCTACCTACACCTTTTAGCCTTTTGGTACTGTTCATGGGATTTTCTTGGCAAGGTTACTGGAGTGGGTTGCCATTTCCTTCTCCAGTGGATCACTTTTAGTCTGTGGTGCTGGAGAAGACTCCTGAGAGTCCCTTGGACTGCTAGGAGATCAAATCAGTCCATCCTAAATGAAATCAGGCCTGACTGTTCCCTGGAAGGACAGGTACTGAGGCTGAAGCTCAAATATTTTGGCCACCTAATGCGAAGAGAGGACTCTCTGGAGAAGACTCTGATGCTGGGAAAGATGGAAGGCAAAAGGAGAAGGGGAAGGCAAAGGATGAGATGGTTAGACAGCATCACCGATGCAACGAACATGAAAATGAGCGAACTCAGGAAGATAGTGGCGGACAGGAAGGTCTGGCGGGATGTGGTTCATGGGATCACGAAGGGTCGGACACGACTTAACGACTGAACAACAACAACCTACACCTTGTTGGCTGTGCCTGCTGACCCTTGTCAGTTTTTAGTGCATTCCCTCTCATTTTGCTTGCTTGGAACAACACGACAAACAAAGACAGGAGCTGCTCACCTCCGAGGATGATAATCTTATTGCGGGTTTCTTCGCTCAGGAAGTGCTTCACAAGGTTGTAAGCCACGGGGAACAATTTGGGAGCTGGAGTTGGGCAAAAAGAAGCGAGTGGAAGAGAGAGCATGTGGTAGGAGTATTTTCCCAGCCCACATGCTCAGCACAGGGAAGGGTTCCGCTTACCTCTGACGATGCAAATGCGCTTCAGGGACTCTGGAAAGTTGTCTTCAACCATGCAGATCAGCTGGAAGTGCAAGGAAGCCACAGATCAAAACCCAGCAATGGAGTCAGACCGTTGTGCAGTTAGCGCATCCCTTTATTCTCATTGAGCAAACAGTGCAGCAATTACATGTGAATGCAGCCATTGTGTGGACCTGGGCAAATGTCTCAGCCACCCATTTGTCAAATGGGAACCACAGCTGTTGTAAGGGTGCGCTATCTATGTTGTGGGTTTTGGTGTTTTTGCAAATTAAGAGCACGTATAAGCAATTATGCAGCAGCAGCAATGAAGAGGGGGTCGATCAACTTGATTTAAAGGGAAAATCAAAGCGAGGTTCAGGCTGGGCAGAACAGTCTTGAACAATAGTAAGCACAGAGCTAAATTACATGCCTAGAAATATCAGGTAGCATCCGCCCCCGCCCCCCCCCCCGACTGTGTGACTGTAGAATGCAGACAGGAGATCGTACTATTGACTGTTCATGTTCATATTAAAAAACAATGGAAAAACACTTAATGGATGTTGGAAGCTAGCATGTCAGGGCCCATTCTTCTTCCTGAAGTGCTAGATCTCTATATGCATGGAGATCTTTTTTTAAAACAAGGTGATGCTCCTCTAACTGTTCCACTCAGTGTGGCACTTTGGACCGAGGAATCTGGCGCTCAGGCACAGCTCCCACTCATTTTAGTGAAGTTCACGCAGGACAACGTACGAGGGGATTGTGTGCCCCAAACGTAAAGGTGAGACTAATAGTAGGAAAGATACAGGAAGCCCAGTCAATTGGCACGCCAGAAATGAGATGAAAATACTCACCTGTCCGTAAGCATCGATAGCCGGCTTCCACAAATGTTTAAGTCCCAGCCCTTCAAAATCGCAAATTATCGTGACCCGTTCAATCTTCCGTCCTAACTACAAAAAGAGGGAGAGAGACAGGGATAAAATGCAACACACCAGTTGAAGCAGACACAGGATGAAATAGCATAAAAGCAGCAAGCAGCGCAGGAAACATCAGAAATTCAGCAATACAGGAAAAGCTGGAGAAGGGGAAGTCTGAAAAACTGAAAGAGGCTTCATCTCTTTACCAGCCAAACACAGGTCAGCAAATTAAGGGTTAAAGGAGGACACCACGCTGAATGCACAAGTCCTTCCATGTTTGTGTTGTTGTTGTTTTAAATAAATAGCACAGGGGCAAGGGGGGGTGATGGTGGGGGGCAAGGACTTGTAGAGCCCCCTTGTAAGAGCCCCCTTGGCTGGGAATCTTTGGCTTACTTTCTCAGTCAGCTGATCGCACAATACTCGCATCAGCTCACAGTCCTGGAACTTTTTTTTGACCAAATCCTGCTTGGAAGCTGAGAAAAGGAGGCCTTTGGCATCCATGGCTCCAATGATCTCGTACCAAACAGGGCAGCCATCCCGGTCAAAGCCGCACCTGCCTCCGGCCATGTACTTCTCAATAACCTGTAGTAGGGGAAATGTACACAAACACAGTCAGGTAGATATGGGAAGAGCTCTGTGTGTGTGTGTGTGTGTGTGTGTGTGTGTGTGTGTGTGTGTGTGTGTGTGTGTGTGTGTGTGTGTGTGTGTGTGTGTGTGTGTGTGAGTGAGTGAGTGAGACAGAGACATGGAGAAATTCAGGGTCCCTGGAGGAGGCAAACTAATTCAGAACTCACCTCTGGGGCCTTCCATTCCAGAATGTGATCGGAATCCATGCGTTTCCGGAGCTCGACATGCTGTTTCAGAAGAAGCCCAAAACAAAAAGGGACAACAGTGTGAGAGAAGGAAATAGGTCAGTTCTTCAATCCAAGCAGAAAGGTTTCCAGCAGTCTGTTTTTTGATATGTTGTGGCTCAACAAGAGTTCAACCAAATCTGAGCCCCAAACATCAGACCAAGGAAGTGTTTTTCAACGAACCAGAACTGCACCCAAACCGAACATTTCCTGGACTGCTGTGAAAGAGAACCAAACCTTTAAACCAAGGGGGAACCAGTATAAAGCAAGTGCTTCAATGATCTGGCACTCTATTTCGACGGTATGCAGGGCTGGCCGGTCACCTCAGGAGGTGGAGTGGCAGGGTGGGGGCGTCTGGCTCTGCCCCCCCACCTGCCCCCATCACTCTTCCTCCTTCCGCTCCCTGGATTCACAAAGGAGAAGCAGAACTGAACCGAAGAGAACAGATGGAGGAGAGGAGAGTGGCGGGCTAGAGCGTTGGAGACACTCTGGTCCACCAGTCTCCGCTCCTCCTCCACACCTGTTCCATTCCTCCTCTTCCTTTTCCAGTCCAGGGAGTGGGAAGTGCAGAGGCTGACCCATGCCTGGGATAGGGAGGGCCAGCATTTGGCTTGCCGCCTTAGGGGCTGGTAGTTCTTGGGCAGATCTGATGGTATGATGAGGGCTTCATTCTTCTAGATTTTGCTTGTAGGACCCCTTTCCCAAGAAACAGCTGAGAAAACAGCTTTCCTCAAACTAAATGCTTATCATTGTATTCCCTTTCTGGGGTTTACACTGTAAGCAAAAAAGAGTCCGACTTCATTTTGCATGAAACGGGTCTAAATGTTCCAAGGAATAAAATGCTTCAAAGTGTCTGGACCAGTTCCTTTTTAGACTTGGTGTCCGAGCTAGAGAGGACAAAAAAATATCAGTGCACCTGAAGCAGAACTGATCCGAAATGTTTCATGCTTCGACTCACAGACAGTCAGAGTTGGAAGGTACCTTTGAGGTCATCTAGTCCAATCCATTGCTCACTGTAGACTCCCTGCTGCAAAGTCGCATTATGACCAGCAGAGAGCAAGAGCTGACGAATCAATAGCCCTGGGAAGGATGTCAAGAGGTTTTCTTCTAGACCTGCAGACTTCACTGGCACCCACGGATGCTACAAAGGCTGGCTGGATAAGCCAGTGCCCTGCTGTGAGGCAGAAGGGCGTCAGGGATCAAGGGGGGGATTCTGGAGAGTCTCTCACCTTCCGGATCATGGCTTCGGATTTCTGCAAGTCGAAACACCTGGCTGCAACAAGATCACAGGGGTTAGGGTTGTGCCTTCAGACTCTACCTGTTCTAAGAGTTCGAACATTCTATTTGCAACCACAGTTGGGGTGCACTGAACGTGTACCCCTTTCCAGCTGTAACTATTTGCAAGCCTAGCTCTACGGTTGAGCAAGCCTGGCAGCCAACATTTTGAAACTGCTATGAAGAGACCTTAATTGACTTTTTTTTTTTAACTGTTGGGGGAGGGATACCAACTGAAAATGAATTCCTATCTGGACAAACAGTGGACCAAATGGCATTATTTGCTTCACTGGGGCCTCTCTCTCTTTCTCTGTGTTGTATGTGCACTAAACTTGTAGCCCTTTCCAGGTGTGACTGGCCTGCCTGCCCCACCCCCAGGAGTCTCCTGGGATTTGGGGCAGCTAAAGGGCTACCAGCTCAGCCACTGGAGGGCTGGGGAAAAGGCTGATGATAGGATTTTATATTATCTACTATTTATATTATCTATTCTAGATGCTATCACAGCCTTATCAGAGCAGAGCAGAGGAGAGTGACCTGTGATCTTTTCAATTGCTGAAAATGCCCTTTTACTTGGGCCTTACCCTGGGCCTTATCTCACCAACAGGCTCAGACTCTAGGGCAGAGTCTCAAGGAGGAGATGGAATACTAATATAGTCTGCAGAATCCAAAAGGGCCATTAGGGGAGCGCGTTTGCAACCCCCCATGGACTTTGGGTGAATCAGGGTGAATCTGGAGTGAATCTCATTCAGCAGCAACACTGGCTTGGGAGATCTGATCATATGCTTTCGAGCATATCTTCATAATCAAAAGGGCTAGAAACTTGGTTTAAAAACAACAACACTAGCAATAATAAACAGCGAAAATGGCCTGGGTAGGTTGGATTCTGCAGGCCCCTGCTACACTCTGCAGTTTTTCTGCACTTGCTCTACAAAGAGGTCATATTGGGCTGTTCCAAGCACTGTGTAAACAGAGCAATTCTACAGTGTCAACTGATAATAGAGAGACTAGCAGGATATTGCAGAAGCAACAAGGGGGGGGGGGAGGGAAACTGTGCCTTATCTCTTCCCTAACTGGAACGGACTCAGAACTGTGCTGGGTTTTTACCATCAACCAAGTCTTGCCACTTGCACTTTCAGCCCCCTCTCTGCTTGGTAAAGTCCAAAAACCAGTGTGTGGCCTGCTACCCGTGACCTTCAGATCAGCAAAATGCAGAGAGGTACGGATAATAGCGAGGCGTGCGGAATATTCTGCTTTTTTAGAAATGAAATCCAAGTCTGCACCAGGAACGTGAATCCGTCAACGTGGAGACATGATTTTTTGCATGCATTTTCATATGAGCACACAGAATAATAAGCAATTGTTTTGCAGTTCCCCTCGTGCTTACAGGCCTTGTCTCCAATGCCATATTAAGGAAATATCATCGCCCCACTAAGCCTGATACCGCACCACTAATTACACGGAGGAGGGGATCAGATGGCAAATCCAAGGGGCTGTGTGGCTCAGTGGGTAGAGCCGCAGGTCCCAGGTTTAATCCTTGGCCTGGCATGTAGACATTCCTATCCAAAACCTTGGAGAGTCATCATAACTGGTCAGTGTCGATGACACGGAGCTTCCTATGTTCAAAATAAAGTGCTGTATTCACAAGGGGAGCTGGGAGGCCTTCCCCATGCGCTGCATGCGCTGCCCATGCGCCCCATGCGCTGCCAGGCGCTGCAGCAAGAACCTACATACGCCCCACACTGTGGCAGCCACTGAAGCCATTTGCTACTGCTAAGTCGGCTAAGTCTGTCCCTGCACACTAACAGTTCTCAGTCCCTTCCCACTTACCTCGGAGCCAATTCAAGCCATTTCCAGAGCCTGCAGGACCTAAAAGAGGACCTTTAGAGGGGAGCATCTGCAACCCACCCATGGATGTTTGGTGGAACAGGGTCAGGGCACAAGTTAACCATATTCAGCAGCAACATGGGCTTGCAAGAGCACGCTTGCAAGAGCACACTTGCAAGAGCACGCTTGCAAGAGCACGCTGTCCCTCTTACCTCGGAGCCATTTCAAGAAGAAATAGTCATCCTGGGCAGGCAGAAGCGGTAGAATGTCCTGGATGTTCTCGCGGAACTGAAAAGAGAGAGAGAGAGAGAGAGAGAGAGAGAGAGAGAGAGAGAGAGAGAGAGAGAGAGAGAGCACTTGAGCAAAATAAAACAAAAAAATCAGGGGCGGAAGGGACGCATGCACTAGGTTTGGCTCCCCCAGTTATTGCTGAATCACATGTGCACTGCTTCGTTTCCCTGGACCGTGTACATGAGGGATGGGCAAACTTCAGCCTTGCAGGATCGATGCTTTTTTAAACTAGAACTTCAACTGGAGCCAGGTACAAAATCGTGGCCGGGGGATTGGAGCCAGGTGCCAAATGGCTGCTCAGAGGCAGAGGAGGAGCCCATGAACTCCTGGACCCTTTGATCCTTGCACTGGGATAACCTGTACACATCTACATTTGAGCGACAACAGGTCAGGGACTCTGTTATGTGGGACTCTGAACTCAGGGATTCTGAAAGTGTTATGTTAAACACTTTAAAGCCAGGCCAGAGAACTGCAAAAAGATCTGGTTGAAGGCAACCAGTGAATATGCCTATTTTACAGGCAAGGAACACTGAGGCCAAGAGAGAAGCAATTAACACGAGGCCAGGCATTGCCTCACAGAGAACTTGCCCTTCCTGACAACTTACACATTATTGGGAAACAACTGGAAGCCAGGAAGTTTTGCTGGCTTACTAATCTTCACGAGAGATCTGTGATGATGATCCATGCAATCCTTTTGAAGAAAAAAGCAGGCACACTTTGTATTTTACCCTAGATTTGTTGCATAGATTTGTTGCTTATTGCAGGTGAAACTTTCTAGATGAGCCATTCCCTTCCTCATGGGAGGATTCTCTCCAGCAAGAGAGTGGCGGGGACAACGAGAGTTTCTCCCCTTCCAAGAGGGTCTGCCATCTGTAGTTTGTTCAAAGAGCTATGTTTAACATTTTTACCCAAAGGTGTATATACGCATCTGGAGTTAAATGAGTACACCTGTGCACCTGTGGGCTGAGAGGAAATGGGTTTAAACTTTAAAATAATTAAGTTGCAACACACACAGAGACACACACACAGAGCACCAGACTAATTCATAATATCATTGTTAAATGATTAGGACGTCTGGCTCAGTTGGTAGAGCATTCATCTCACAAATGCCTGAAGATCTGAAAGACAGCAGTTCAAGACGTCCGGAAATCTGTTGGAGAGCTGCTGGCACGCCAAGCTGATAAGCTGCAGAGCCTCTGTGGGGGAGTGGAGCTGCAAGCTACAGCACTTGAGTGGCAGTCAAGGTTGCCTGTGTCAGCTGAAGCATGCTGAGGCGAACGTCAGAGAGAGAGAGAGAGAGAGAGAGAGAGAGAGAGAGAGAGAGAGAGAGAGCTGGACTGTGAAAGTAACATCTCGAATGAAGGGTTCTATGAAAGATTAGAACGTTATTATATTGTAAAAACCCTTTGGGGTTTAGAAAGCCTGCCCATGTACACCGCCTTGAATAAAGCCGGAGGAGAAATCCAATGACCAGAAAGGCGGTATATAAATACTGTTTATTATTATTATTATTATTATTATTATACTAGCAGCGCAATCCTATCCAACTTATGCCACTGGCTGAAGTCTGCTCAATCCTATCCAATTTATGCCACCGGTGTAACCAGCGGTGGCGCAAGAACTGGAGACCCCAGAATGGAAAGGGGATTCAAATCCCCTCCAAAAGGGGAATTCAAAGGGGATTTGAATCCCCTTTCCGTTCTGGGGCCTCCCATTCTCGCTGCATCACTGGTTACACCAGTGGCATATGTTGGATAGGATTGAGCAGAGCTCAGCTGGTGGCATAAATTGGATAGGATTGCGCCCTAAGAAGGCAGCCCCAATCAATCTAACCAACAGACCCAATTGAAAAGTCATTGCCCTAATTGAGATCAAGGCGCTACACAACGTTCTGGTCCGTCATAGTTACATTCACACAACCATTGCTGGAGGCTACAGTTCTCAAGCGAGGAGTGTGCATGTTGTGTGAACTGGCACCGCGAGGTCTTGAAAACGGAACCTGTGGACCAAAACCAGTACAACCAGCATGCACAGCATGATGCACTGGAACCTCAGCTCTGTGGGAATACCGATTCCCAAATACACAGAGATATCCAAAGTTATCTAAATGTTTGGTCCAGCCCAACTCCATCTATGCCTAAGGACCTATGTAAAGCCCGGCTGGATCGGGCCAAAGACCCCTCTGGTCCAGCACGTCTCACAGTGGCCTCTAGGAAGCCCAGGAGCAAAGTTTCTCCCCCAGGTCACAACGAGTCTTTTCTGGTTCAGTAAGTTTCCTCCACAACACCTCCTAGTCCAATTATTTGATTTCATAATTAGTGAAATTGCACCATGATTGCAGGTTCATTTTGAAATCTTATCGCACTCAGAGCCTTATGGCACTTGGAGCCTGTAATTTCTTTTTAATTACAGTGCTTAGGGTTTTTTCTTCCCTCTAAATACCTTAAGATGCAGCTGGGGAACTGAACTACCGCCCCCCCCCCAAAAAAAAAGCTTATGCCATAGTAAATGTTTAGTCTTTAAAACCGCCTCGTTGTTTCTGTCCAAAGAGGACAATCCGCTCATAAGATGTTTTCATTAAATCTGCATATTTGCTAGCAAGAAGCAAATCATATGCAAGGAGGAAACAGATCCAGTCGCCCGCAAGCCTGCTCCACCTTCCCACCCACCTTCTAAAGGCCAGAGATTGTGCAAGGAACCTGCCTCATTCATGACACTGATAAGATTAGATCATCTGACATTAGGTGCAATTAAATCAGGGATTAGCCAGTTGCACTTTTAAAAAAACAAGACAACCACAAGATAGAATGCATAGAGAACAGGAACAAAAGTCCAGCACCATAGCTGGGAATGGGATCATGATTGGGGGGGGGGGGGGGCGGACGGATGTTTTGTACAGTTGCCACATAACCCTAACCCCATGAACCGAATTACTCTAAAATGGTTCGCCAAGGCATTGGAGCTGCAAACCCTCTACAGTTCAAACAGGCCTCTCTAATCTGTCCTATAGAGTGGAAAGGTTAGTGACCTGCCCTAGATTCATTGCAGCCAGGGCCTCTGAAGGGGTGTGTGTGTACAATTGTACCCGGGCCCAGGGTCAAAAAGGGGGGCCCAGGAGCAAAAGGGGGCGCTCAGGAGCCAAATTCACATGAAGGTAAGGGGGTCCAAAATAAACTTGGTACCTCATGGTAAAAATCCTCTGAGTGGTCCTGATTGCGGTATCAAAGTTTTCCACCTACAGACAAAACTGAACAGAAGCAATTTGGAGCAGTGTGCAATGTTTAAAATAAATAAGCCTGCACCAGTTTACTGCTTTGGCAAACACCAGTGGTTTTCAAAGCATGCTATGGGGAACTGAGTTCCTTCAGTTAAAAAATGTTGGTGAACTAGAACAGAACACAAACTTTTAATGGCCTGACTCCTTGTCGGAAAGGCAGCTGGTTCACTGCTACTGATCTGCCCCCTCGGTTACCACATGTCAACACGGAGACTTCAACAGTACAGTTGGACCTTTTTATCCGCTGGAGTTCTGCTCCTGGAACCACAGTGGATAAGAAAATCAGTGTTATATAAAATCCGGGGGGGGGGGGGTCAGGAGTGGTGCCACATTACCTTTTTTCCCTTCCAATTCCCAAATGTCGTCACTGAGTTGGGATACGATAAGGTTATTGCATTGCTCCGAAGAGCATCCAACAAGGCAAACACAGATTATTCCAGGATTGGTCTGTGCAAACACTAGTCCACAGCCCTTCAACCTTATATCGAATGCTCAACACGCAGGAAATTTCATTGTAGAGAAGCCCCAGGTAATGGCATTCTTCCACATGCAGTCAGACATGGTGCAATGCAGGAACTGTGTTCTCGCGCTCTGAGGCTAGACCTCAGGAATCGGTACAAAACCCCTGCAAGGTTTCGCAACCAGTGTTAATTAATGAGCCCATTCTGCAGGTGTGGGAGACTGAGGTTGAAAGAACCATAACTGGCTCAAGGCTGTCTAGCAAGTCTGTGGCAGAGGCACAACAACTTCTAGATTTGCATTCCAAGCCACCACGCCAGTCAAAACTCTCCAAGCAACAGGGTTTGCAAGATGGGATCTGCACAACAAGAAGCCCTTGCTCTCCAGGAGACCCCAAGTCTCTTGGATAATAAATGGGGAGCGTGGCAATCGCCCGTGCAGATTCTCCAGTGCCCAGGCTCCATGAACGCAGCACTTGGTATGCTCTCCCTCCTGCCAGTCACCAAGCAACCAAGTTCCCCTGGCAGAGGTGCTGCTAGCTCCATCGCTTAGGGGACACCCTGCAAAGCAATGTGCAATTATAGGTTGCGAAGCGACATCTCTTTCATTTGTTGATTTCATTTGCAGGTGTATAGACCTGTGTGGCCTTGGCAGGGCCTATTATGTAAAAAGGGTGGGTGGAAATATTACATGCCCCCGCTGTCATCTGTGCCAAGTTTTGGAAAAAGAACAATTAATCCAATTATGAGTTACTTCATTCTGTTCACACTGTTTCCACGAGGAGGATCTGTTCAGCATGAGAGTTTTTTTTTAAAAAAAGCAGTAGGAGTAACCAAAAACAATTTCAACAAAGGAGAGAAAGGGAAGACATCTCAAAAGACCAATGTGGCTGCACAAAAACTTTAGTGGGGGCCTGAAGATTTAAAAAAAAAAAAAAAAAAGGACACGTAAGCAGGGATGTGGATCAAGTCTCTGACTCCAAGTCTCAACTCAAGTCCCAAGTCTTTGTCCCCAAGTCCGGATTCTTTGGTTGTTAGTTGCGAGTCCCTATCTATTTAATAGGGAAAACGGGTTTAAACCTGAATAAAATTCTACTTGTCGTAAAAGACTCCAAGTCTCAAGTCCTTTCGAGTCTTTTACAATCGCCGAGTCAAGTCTGAGTCGAGCCGTTGACGTGACTTGAGTCCGACTCGAGTCCTTTCGAGTCTTTTACAATTGCCGAGTCAAGTCTGAGTCGAGCCATTGACGTGACTTGAGTCCGACTCGAGTCTGAGTCAATAGACTTAAGTCTACATCACTGCACGTAAGGGAAATGGAAGATAGGGGAGATTCCCAAAGATGAGTATAGACAAGTAGCCCAGTCTTGCAGGGAGATTGTCAGGAATGGCAGGGCTTGGTATGAGCCGAAGCAGACCAGGGATGCAAGGAGCAACAAAAAGGGGGGGGGGGTTGAGATATGTTCAAAGGAAGAGAAAGAGGAACGAAATGGTAATATTAAGGACCAGTGAAATGTTGACTGGTTACTCAAAGAGCAGGCGAAACTGCTCAGCTCCGACTTTGCAATCCCTAAAGGGGGATTGTGCAAATGTTTGTGCTGGCTCATTGCTAGGGTGGGGTGGTGGGAATGTGTGCAAGTGACACAAGAGTCGCATAAATGGGAAGGGGACAGCTCGGCCGATCAGGGTTGACAGAGAGCTGGTTAAGAAATGAAGAATGACCTAACTGCCTTAACTGAGTTCAAGTCATTCGGACTGGATGAACCGCCTGCTCGAGTATGGAAAGAACTTGCGGATGTATTCTCAGAACCACTGTCAATTAGAAATCCTGGAAGACGGGGGAGATGCCACAAGACTGGAGACAGGCTAATGTTGTCCCAGTCACCCAAAAGGGGGGAACGGAGGACCTGGGGCATTACAGACCCGTCGGTCTGACGCCAATACCAAATTATAAAACAGTCTGTACACATCTGGATGTCAATGCAGTGTCTATTAGAAGCCAAACAAATTTCACCTCTTAGGGCTACTAGCTTAGCGGATGGCAGGAATGCCGTGGATATAACTTATCTTGATTTCAGTAAAGCATTCGACAAAAGTTTGATTAGCAAGTGTTATGTTATGTTAGCAAGTGCTATGTTGATTACCATGACACTTTGATTAGCAAGCTAGTAAACTATGGGCTAGACAAGATGATACAACCATTAGATGGATTCACAATTGGCTGGGCACACACACACACACACACACACACACACACACACACACACACACAAAACCTGATCATCTATGGCTCCTCCACCACTTGGAAGACAGTTTCGAGTGGAGTAGCCCAGGACTCGGTCTTGGGCCCAGTTCTCTCCTACACCTTTATCAATGGCTTAGAATAGTGTCCCCCAAACTTTTTCAACCCGCGGCTTCCTTGACCATTGGCAACCGTTGGCTGCAGCTCCCCGTGACAGTTATGTGGATGCCTGCCAATTGGCATTGCACTGTTTTCCGAGAGGATTCCGTGGCACTTCGTGGCTCCCCTGGCTGGGGGAGCCGTGCAGTCGTGTCACAAGGACGCGCGTCACCTCAGAGCGGGGCGCGTGCGTCACCTTTAATGACGCGGCTCCACCCCCGCGCGTGACATCACGCGCAGGCACAGAGCACACACGCACCCCGCGCTGTTTTCGGCTCATTTTGGAGCCAAACGGACGCGAGGGCGGGCGGGCCCAGCTCCAGCGCCAAAATGTAAGTGCCAGGGGGACGGGCGTCACCCTTGTGCGCGCGTCACCCCCGAGCGGCCCGCCCCGCGTGCTTCTCTTTGTCGACGCCCATGGAGCCGCGCCTCCCAGTTTGGGAACGGAAGGGGAAAAAGAATTGTCAAATTTGCAGATGACACTAAACTGGGAGAAATAGCTAACAGAAGACAGGGCTGTAGTAACATCCAGAAGAATCCTAAAGCCTGGGCTGAAACTAACCAAATGAAATCCAACACAGAGACAAACGGAAGGTTTTGCACTCAGGCGAACACACACACACACACACACACACAGAGGCACGGGTATAGAATGGGCAACACCTGGCTGGCAGGACATGGTATGAAAGAGATCTTGGTGCTGCAGCAGATCACAAGCTGAACCGGAGCCAGCAGTGTGCTGGGGCTGCAAAGAAGGCTAATATGATCTTAGGCTGCATTGGCAGAACGGGGCTCCTAAGACATGAGAAACAGCGGTTCCACTTCTTCAGGCTGGCCAGACCTCATCTCTAGGTTACTGTGCCCAATTCTGGGTGGAAAACCAGTCCGATGAGGAGGAAAGGCTGGGGGGGGGGGGGGCGCGCTAGGAGTGCAGGACGCAGCAACACTACTATCTATGCAAGGACCGGCCCCTTCCCAGAGGAGGGGAGGAGAGAAGGAGACATCACCCCCCAGGGGCACTAGTCTCTGCTGCGACGGGAGGGGGACAGAGGGGAGGTAGCACCCAGGGAGGGGAGGCTGGAAGCAGAGGCGATCCCTCCCTGCTCACCTTGGCCAGCGCCTCCTCCTGCTTGGCGCTCAGGTCCCCGACGTGCCCGCTCATGGTGACGCTCCGCGCAGCTCTCCAGCCGAGGTCTGCCTGCCCACCAGCACCGGGCTCCAGGGACTTTCAGGTCCTGTCCCGATTCCAACCCAGCCTGCCAAGCCCCGCCCCCTGCTCTTAAAGGAGACACAGGCTCGCTTTGGGCAGCCCGACGGGGCGCGCCAGGTGGCCGCTGGGCGCAAATCTAGGCACAGGCGTGCAGAGGGGTAGCCAGGCGCCCGTGGTACTGGGGCCGAAAAGCCCGCCGCCCCATTATGCAAATTAAATAATTAATTTGCATAAGGAGTTTCGGGTTTTTTAAAAGTTTTTTAAAAGGTTTTTAACGCTAACAGGGCCTGAGGCGTGGGATGGAGGAAGAGCAGGAGAAGGAGGTCGAGGAGCGCAAGCTCTGCCCACCCGCCTGGCCCGGATTCGTGCAGAAATCAGGCAGGCAGGCCAGGGGCAGCAGCAGTTTTTCCAACAGAAGCGACCAAGGTCTTTGGCTCTGTCCAGCAGCCCGAACACGCACACGACCGACCCGGGGAGGAGAAGCTCCGCTGCGGTCCTGAAGTCTTCCAAGTCAACTTGCACGCTGTTGTGCTGGGGGGGGGGGGGGAAGGGGGCAGGCAGCCGCCTGTTCCCGGAGTAGAGACGCGGGGTTGGCCCGCCGCAGCAGCACCCTTCAGGGCAGAGCGAAACCCGAGCGGCGCGATTCCGCCCAGGCGTGAAACCTCAGCCGTCAACTTCAGCTGAAACTTTTCAGGCAGATGGTCTGCTGCGTGCCAGCCGAGCCCAGCGTCGTGTACTGCGCCCAAGGCGAAGTACGCGCTGTCTCAGCTACCACACCTACTACGACGGACGGTAGGTGGACGTGGAGTGCGGAGTTGCCTTCACCCGCTCCTTAGCAAATTGCAACTCCCGCTCGCCCTGCCCGGTTGACCTGAATTGCCCGCAGACCTGAAGCAGTCGGGGGGGCTGCCCTAACAGTCTGCTGGGGCAATGCTGGTCTCTGTAGGAGCTCTGGCCTGGGGACTTTTACAAAATGTAGGGCAATGAATAGCTTTTGGAGGATGCTATTCTGCATTTATGATCATTCACAGGTAGAAAAATGCGCTCCTTGTTTCCCAGTGGCCTCCTGCTCCCTGGATTCAGAAGAGTTGAGGAAACAGGATGGAACAGGAAGTGTGGGGGAGACAAAGGTGGTGGGCAAAGCACCCCATCACTCTCTTCTCTGTCACCCCTTCTTCTCTTTTCCCACCCCTTTCCCCTTTTTCAAATCCAGAGAGGAGGGGCAGGGTTGCAGGAACTCCCCGAAGCAACCAATCGGGTATGTCAACGCTTTTTATAAATTCTTTTAGCTGTTTTCAGTGGATACATGACTGGATGATTTCGTATATGTCTATGGTTATGCCTAATAAAGTTTATTGAATTGAATTGCAACAACCAATCAGGTGGCCTCGTTATGGATGGGCTTGGCTCCGGTGGCACAAGACGGTATTTATTTAATAGATTAAAAAAGAAAAAAGAAACCCCCCCTTTCCTCACAATGGGCGCCCCCAAGGCGGCTTACAATATTATCAATAAATACAGCCTCATCAATCACAAACCTTCAAATATCAAAATGATATAGAGTGACAAAAGTGATAAAATTGCCCCAGCCCCAAAACTCTCAGCAAATATAGATATATAAAATCTTAAAATCAGAGTCAGTGCAAAGTAAGAACAGCCCCTAAGAGAACAGCAGTAAGGAAAAGACCATCTGAGGTCACGGGGGGGGCAGTTGCCCTGTACTCTCCCCCCGCCCCAATAGTCCATGGTTGGGAATCTGGGAGGAAGGAAAACCTACGAGCCTCTGCTTGTTTTCCAGCTCGCACCTGCCCAGCCTGTCCCGTCCATTGGGTGGGCTATAACCCAACCTGTTACTACTTCTCCAAAGCCAAGAAGAGCTGGACTGCTAGTGGGGACGCCTGCTCTGCTGAGAGAGCCCAGCTTCTGGTCGCATTTACATTTCTGGCCTTCTTGAATTGCAAGATCTCAGGTGGAAGCTTGCAAGCGTTTTCTCTGAAAACTGAAGGTGGGGTGACAGAGCCACCACTTCCTACAATTCGTGCCCATTTGTGTGTGTTTCTCCCTGCTTTCATCCCTGATCCAGCAGGTTTTGTGGTGCTTCGATCCTGCACAACCTGTTTGACCAAAACAAGAGTAATTCTGCTATACCATCTCGAGCTCTCTTTAAATGGTCTGTCCAGCTTTCTTTATGGGTTGCATCCAACAGCTAAGCACCACTGAAATTGTTGGGACTTAAGTCAGTTACGAGTCACCTGACTTGGGGAATTCAGTGGAGCTACACTGAGATACAAATGAAACCCAAAATAATCATACTGTATATGCTGCAGAAAATGACCATGTGTGTTTGTGCGTGCGTGCGTGTGTGATACCATTTTCCTTATGGAAATGCTAACGAATGAAGCCACAGACAGCAATAATTATCCTGGGTTTTTAAAACATGCAATCTTGCAAGGATCTCCCCCACCCAGGCATTTCCCAAGTTCCTACCACATCAGGGCTTGCCCAAGACATTTGGGGGACTGATTTAAATCAATTTAATTTTGATTTACTTAACCGGTTGCACTGTCTGTGGGAACGTTCTCCTGCACAAGGCCCATCGGTATGAACAGGAACAATCTCCTGTGCCTAGATTGCCCAGCCTCCAGGACTGACCTGGAATCTCCAGGAATCAGCATCGATCTCCGGGTGACCACCGAAAGCAATCCCAGAGATTTCGACAGGGACTCCAGGAATTTACAATATGATGTTAGAAAATAGCTTGTCAGAGTTGGCTGCGCTGCTTGTTTAAATCAATGGAGCTTGCCCAGGAGAAGCTCCCCACAGCCAGGGGTCCCGGGGCAGCTCTATCCCACCTTGAATGGCTTCTTCCCCGGCCAGCCACCACCCCTCCTCCGCCTCGGAGCAGACACCTGTGAGCACCTATCAAGGCAGATACTGCCCCCTTCCGTTTCTCTCCCACTTTGAACAAACAGATGTGGTGCTGCACAAACAAGTCTACTCGGTTCTCTCCATCAACCCAACAGACATTTATTCATATTGCACCGTCACAGTTGCTGAAAAACAAGGGCGAAGAAGGGGTGGAAAGTGCTCGCTTGTTTCTGGTGAGTCCAACGTGACAGATCTTCTGCTGTGCGCTAAAGGAGGGTCCATCAGAACATTTGGTTACAGGCTGGCTGTTTCCAACGCTGGCCCAAAACTCAAGTCTTAGTGAAAGCCACGGCAGGGCAACAGCCCCCTTTTGTCCCCCAAACTCACAACAGGTGCCAGCCGTCTGCCAGAGCTACCAGAACGAGCAGAGACTCTATGCTCAACACCCCACCCACCACTGCCTTGGAGAGAGGTGTTCGGTTCTCTGCTGGGGGCTGAGCTGGTTCATCAGGCACTGTGAATTGAGAGGCCCCTGGTCTGGGCTCCCAGCTGCCGGATCTGTTCTTCCTGTTTCTTGTCCGGCAATAGTACTTCCACAGTGTAGCTGACTTTCTTGGCATAGAGGTAGCTGTATGTGTTGTCAAACCGCAGAACGTCTGCATTGGGGTGGGTGGGGGTGGAGAAGAAGGGAGAGCAAGGCTATATGGTTAGACTGTGCTGTGGGTTTACAATGTTCCACGCTGGGTTTAATTGGATTCAGCTGATGATCTCTCAGTGTCTTTATCTTTGTGCATTTATATTTTCATCTTTGTACAGCGCCTTCTTGATCATGGAAGGCAGTGTAACAAAGATGGAAATAAAAAACAAGCAGAAGGCAGAGTGGCCATTTCCCCTCCTCCGGAAAGATTCTGCAAGTCAAGACTCCCATTGAGCATGTACAGAATGCATCATTCCCTTGGAAAAAGAGTGTGAGATGGGCCAGCTGTGCTCTCCGAAGGTGCCTCTACCTGATTTCTGGGGGCTCCCCTCTGAAGCCCCCCATATCTCTAGTCATTCCCTAGAGTAGGTTTCGGGAAGTCTCGGGAGGGAGGGCTGGAGAAGGGAGGACAAGGCAAGGAAGGTGCCCAACGCGAGCATTGTGATGCTCGCACACATTTGGGTACCACTCCACATCCCTGCAGATGCGCTCTGCCCAACCAGCTTGGCCCAGAGGACCCAGTGAACGGAGGGAGGGGTCCACTTACAGGTCCCAGCTTCGGTGCAAGTGATGGAGCCGTCTTCGGGCACCATGTGGGCGTTGTAGCGCTGGCTGGGGAGCACTTCCGTCATTTCACCGGCATGCTGACGCTCGCCAGCTTTGGTCTTCAGGAAGACCCCAAAGCCGATGTCCGCCCCGTCTGACTTGAACTGCCACCTGTAAGACCCAAGGAACGTTTTGAAAAAGAGTTGTTTCTGAAGAATCTCTTTCGTTTAGAAAAGCGCGTTGTAGAAAACGGGGTACCCCTGCTGCTGGGCTAAGTCCATCCACCCAACCATGGCTGAGGGCAGGACCTGGGGCAGGGCTACTTTTCCCTTTGTTTGAGTAGCCAAGGGGAGTGGTGGGGCCCCCACAACACACCATAAAAGGGGTGGGCTGGATTGAGAGGAAGGGTAGGTCCCCCTTGCAGAGATACGTGCAAGGTCTCTCAAGCCAAAAGCTAGGACCTCACGACCTCCTTGCTCCTGCACAGATCACTCACTTAGTGACCCTCCACAAGGGCTGTGTCTGTGTGTCTGCAGGTCAGTTGACACCCCTTTTGCTCCCCCAGTTCCCGGCTGGAGGGGTAGCTTGAATGGAAGCCAGTCCCAAAACTCCCCTCTGCTGGACGGAATTCTACCCAAACCGAGGATGGGAGGGCACAGGGCCTCCTCCGGCTCAGTCTCCCCCTAAGGCAGAGTTTCCCAAACGTTTTCCACCTGCGACTCCCTTGACCGTTGGCGACCATTGGCGACCATTGGCTGCGGCTCCCCATGACATCATGTTGATGCCTGCCAATTGGCATTGCGCTGTATTCCGAGAGGATTCCGCGGCACTCTGCGGCTCCCCTGGCTGGTTTCCGCGGCTCCCCTGGGAGCTGCGCCTCCCAGTGTGGGAACCACTGCTCTAAGGTATCGAAGAGGCTTGGAGGAAGCCTGGTGTGCAGTGTATGCAGGATTCGGCCTTCCCATTCTCCCCCTCACTGTTTGTTCCCACCTCGGCTCACCTGAGTACACAGCCTGGAGAGAGGACCTCGTACTCCACCTGTTGGGAGGATCCGCGGTTCACCACCACCGAGTGATCATATTGCTGCTTCAGCTGGTCCTGCACGTAGTAGGACTTGGGAACCTCACCCCCGTAGTTCAGCTAGGTGCAAAAACACATCATCCAGGTAAGAGCAGGCTGGGGGCTGTTGGGAGACACCCCCTTGTTGAGCTGAACCCTAACCCCGTCCACCTCCTCCAGACAACCAGGTTTTCCAGTTGCCGTTGCCAAATCCTGTAACGGCTGGATATTGAGTGTCCCTACCTTGCTCTTACATTTGGGATCCCCATCTGGGTCGGTGAGGGTCCCCCCGTATTCCACAGGGATCTCGCTAGGGTCAATATACTTTTGTAAAACTTCCTTCCAGTCCGCTAGGGGAAAGCAACAGGGTTACCAATCCCTTTTCGAAAGACTGTTTCTCCAATCATCCAATGCAATAAGCCCAGGATTTTCCCTTGGGCCTGTTAAACTCTTTATATTTACCAGTAAAGTGTCGATATTACCCCCAAATTCTGACATTTACTGCAACCGTATAACCACCACCACCACCACACACAGATTTGTCCTTTCAAGAGTCCGTCAAAGATGAGGTTGAGTGTGCGGAGAATGGTGATCAGAACCGATGACGCGGGCTAAGGGTTCAGTTTCATGGGCCTTTTATATTTACCAGTAATGTAAATCTTGCCCCTGTCTTGCCTCATCTCATACTAGTCGCAGGTTCCCTTTATTATGTCTCCATATGCAAGAGGGCTAGGAACTTGCGTACTTTTCTTAGCCAAACGTTCAAGGTGGAACGTCTTGAGTTTTGCAGGGGAGGACAAGCTTCTATCTCTTCCTGCCGCTATGGTACTGCTCCCATTCAGCAGTGGAGCGGAGTGTTAACAGCTTGAGGCAGGTTTCTTGAATGGATTCATTCATTCATTCAGACCACAAAGAGACCTTATGATGGGAAAGTCACAAGGCCCAATTAAGAGACTGGGCAGAGAGCATCAGCCAGACAGCAGCAGTGCATGTGAGTGCAAATGTGTGTGGATGGGGGGGGGGGAATTCCTTAAGTGCCCCCCCTAGAGCAGGGGCATCTCCTCTCTCTTTTAGCATAGGACAGACTCATAGCCCCATCCTATTGAAAGGAAGTATCTGCAGAATGCATGTTCCACCAGCGCTGGCTGCCACAAAAGTGCCATAAAGCGCTATGTGGCAGTGCAAGCTGGCCGGACGCTGGCGGGAAGGCTGGAGTCTTCCCGCGCACGCCGGCGGACATTGTGAGGCCTCCTGGAGCAGGTAAGCCCACACAGGGGGTTCGAGGGAGGCAGGAAGGAGGTTGAATGGGGCTGGGTGGGTGGGTGGAACGGGGGATGGTATGGGCAGAATGGGAAGATACATACAGAGGGGCTGCATCTGTAAACAAAATGCGTCGGGAATTCCCGATTGAACAAGGCCTGCACTTTATTGCACCTAACCACTTTGTGAACTTTTTGTTGAAAAGCGGAACATAACAACAACAACAACAACAACAAATAAATAAATATTGGCTGTGCCTGTTGAACCTTGTCTGTTTTAGTGCATTCCCTCTCATTCTGCTCATTTTGAAACAGCAGGACAAACAAAGACAGGAGCTGCTCACCTCCGAGGATGATAAGCTTCCTGCGGGTGTCTTCGCTTAGAAAGTGCTTCACGAGGTTGTAAGCCACCGGGAACAGTTTGGGAGCTGGAGTTGAGCGAAAGAAGAGAGTGGAACAGAGAGCATGCGGCAGGAGTCTTCTCCCAGCTCGGCTGCCCAGCGCAGGGAAGGGTTCGTTTACCTTTGATGACGAAAATACACTTCAGGGACTCTGGAAAGTTCTCTTCAAACATGCTGAGAAGCTGGAAGTGCAAGGAAGCCACAGATCAAAGCCAGCCTCACCTTGGTTCACAAACCAGTTTGCTACTATTGGCCCAATACCTTAGTGCCAAAAGCCAATTCCACTCAGGAGGTGCAGCAGCAGCTGCAGTCCCTTCTCCTCCTCCTAGTTTTGAAAAGGAAGAGAGAAAAGAAGAGGAAGTGTGGAGGAAAAACCAGAGACACTCTAGCCCATCAGTCTCCTCTCCTCTCTTCCACACTTCCTCCTCCATTCCATTCCCCCAGTTTCTTTTCAAAGTCAGGGAGGAGGAGGAAGACACCCCCCAGCAATATGCTGCCTTGATAAGACCCCTGCATGGAAGGGCTGCCTGTAGCCTAGTATCTGATAAACAGGGTCAGTTTACAAATGGGCGGCTTTATTCTTCATCTGCAAGCAGTGCAGCAATTACATGTGAATGCAGCCATTGTGTGGACCTGGGCAAATGTCTCAGCCACCCATTTGTCAAATGGGAACCAGAGCTGTTGTAAGGGTGCGCTATCTATGTTGTCGGGTTTTGGTGTTTTTGCAAATTAAGATCACGTATAAGCAATTATGCAGCAGCAGCAGCAATGAAGAGGGGGTCGATCAACTTGATTTAAAGGGAAAATCAAAGCGAGGTTCAGGCTGGGCAGAACAATCTTGAACAATAGTAAGCACAGAGCTAAATTACATGCCTAGAAATATCAGGTAGCATCCGCCCGCGCCCCCGCCCCCCCCCCCCCCGACTGTGTGACTGTAGAATGCAGGCAGGAGATCATACTATTGACTGTTCATGTTCAAAGACAAAAAAGAACAACCCCGCACTTAATGGATGTAGGAAGCTAGCATGTCAGGGCCCGTTCTTCTTCCTGAAGTGCTAGATATCTATATGCATGGAGATATTTTTTTAAAATAAGGTGGTGCTCCTCCAACTGTTCCACTCAGCGTGGCAGTGTGGACCGAGGAATCTGGCACTCAGGCACAGCTCCCACACATTTTAGTGAAGTTCACGCAGGACAACGTATGAGCGGATTGTGCACCCCAAACGTAAAGGTGAGAACAAAGGGGAAATTGTAGGAAAGATACAGAAAGCCCAGTCAATTGGCATGCCAGAAATGAGATGAAAATACTGTACTCACCTCTCCGTGAGCATCGATAGCCGGCTTCCACAAATGTTTAAGTCCCAGTCCTTCTAAATCAGAAATCAACGTGAAAGTTTCAATCTTCCGTCCTAACTAAAACAACAACAACAAGGAGAGACAGGGATAAAATGCAACACACCAGTTGAAGCAGACACAGGATGAAAAGCAGCAGGCAGAAAACATCAGCGTTCTTTTCCTTTTGCAAGAAATCAAAGCTTTAAAAACTGAAAAGGGCCTCATCATCACCACCAGCCAAATGCAAGTCAACAAGTTAAAGAGACACAGCCCCAAACACACACTTCGGGTGTGTGTTTGTTTTTTAAAAGTAAATAGCCCAGGGTGGTAGAGGTAAGCTGGAACCACAGCTGGATTTTGGGGGTACTTTGCCTCCCTTGTGGTTTCATTCCTGATTGGGCCCTTCCACAGCACTATTAGTAGAAGGATCATTGGGGAAATACGTGAGTTCGGTTCCCCAGTTCCCCATAATTGAAGCCAGATCGTGGCCCCTCCCTGGAAACCTTCTAACCATGATACTGAAGGGGGGGCAAGGCCCTCTTGAGCCCCCTGTAATTTGAGATCCAGAAGAGGAGAACCCCTCTAGCCAACAGGCTAGACCCCTCTAGCCAACAGGGATTTGGGCTCTCCAGGCTGGGAAGTTTTGGCTTACTTTCTCAGTCTGCTGGTCGCACAAGCGCCGCAAAATCTCGCAATCTTTGAACTTGTTTTTGACCAGATCCTGCTTGGAAGCTGAGAAAAGGATCCCTTTGACATCAAGGGGCCCAGTCATATCATACCAAACGGGGCAGCCGTCCCGGTCAAAGCCGCACGTGCCTCCAGTCGTGTACTTCGCGATAACCTGTAGGGGAAGCGCCCAAACACACACTCAGATAGAGGTCATTGGAGAGAGAGTGTGTATGAATTCAGGGTCCCTGGAGGAGGCAAACTAATTCAGAACTCACCTCTGGGGCCTTCCATTCCAGAATGTGATCGGAATCCATGAGTTTCCGGAGCTCGACATGCTGTTTCAGAAGAAGCCCAAAACAAAAAGGGACAACAGTGTGAGAGAAGGAAATAGGTCAGTCCTTGAATCCAGGCAGAAAGGTTTCCAGCAGAAACCAAATCTGAGCCCCAAACATCAGACCAAGGAAGTGTTTTTCAACGAACCAGAACTGCACCCAAACCGAACATTTCCTGGACTGCCGTGAAAGAGAACCAAACCTTTAAACCAAGGGGGAACCAGTATAAAGCAAGTGCTTCAATGATCTGGCACTCAATTTCGACAGTATGCAGGGTTGGCTGGTCACCTCAGGAGGTGGAGTGGCAGGGTGGGGGCGTCTGGCTCTGCCCCCCCACCTGCCCCCGTCACTCCTCCTCCTTCCGCTTCCTGGATTCACAAAGCAGAAGGAGAACCGAAGAGAATCTGGATTCACAAAGCAGAAGTAGAAGCAGAAGAACTGAACCGAAGAGAACAGATCGAGGAGAGGAGAGTGGCGGGCTAGAGCGTTGGAGACACTCTGGTCCACCAGTCTCCGCTCCTCCTCCACACCTGTTCCATTCCTCCTCTTCCTTTTCCAGTCCAGGGAGTGGGAAGTGCAGAGGCTGACCCATGCCTGGGATAGGGAGGGCCAGCATTTGGCTTGCCGCCTTAGGGGCTGGTAGTTCTTGGGCAGATCTGATGGTATGATGAGGGCTTCATTCTTCTAGATTTTGCTTGTAGGACCCCTTTCTTTCCCAAGAAACAGCTGAGAAACCAGCTTTCCTCAAACTAAATGCTTATCCTTTCTGGGGTTTACACTGTAAGCAAAAAAGAGTCCGACTTCATTTTGCATGAAACGGGTCTAAATGTTCCAAGGAATTATATGCTTCAAAGTGTCTGGACCAGTTCCTTTTTAGACTTGGTGTCCGAGCTGGAGAGGACAAAAAAAAATATCAGTGCACCTGAAGCAGAACTGATCCGAAATGTTTCATGCTTCAACTCACAGAAAGTCAGAGTTGGAAGGGACCTTTGAGGTCATCTAGTCCAATCCATTGCTCACTGTAGATTCCCTGCTGCGTTATGGCCAGCAGAGAGCAAGAGCTGATGAATCAATAGCCCTGGGAAGGACGTCGAGAGGTTTTCTTCTAGGCCTGCAGACTTCACTGGCACCCACGGATGCTACAAAGGCTGGCTGGATAAGCCGGTGCCCTGCTGTGAAGCAGAAGGGAGTCAGGGATCAAGGGGGGGATTCTGGAGAGTCTCTCACCTTCCGGATCATGGCTTCGGATTTCTGCAAGTCGAAACACCTGGCTGCAACAAGATCACAGGGGTTAGGGTTGTGCCTTCAGACTCTACCTGTTCTAAGAGTTCGAACATTCTATTTGCAACCACAGTTGGGGTGCACTGAACGTGTACCCCTTTCCAGCTGTAACTATTTGCAAGCCTAGCTCTACGGTTGAGCAAGCCTGGCAGCCAACATTTTGAAACTGCTATGAAGAGACCTTAATTGACTTTTTTTTTAAAACTGCTGGGGGAGGGATACCAACTGAAAATGAATTCCTATCTGGACAAACAGTGGACCAAATGGCATTATTTGCTTCACTGTGGCCTCTGTCTCTTTCTCTCTCTTTCTCTGTGTTGTAGGTGCACTAAACTTGTAGCCCTTTCCAGGTGTGACTGGCCTGCCTGCCCCACCCCCAGGAGTCTCCTGGGATTTGGGGCAGCTAAAGGGCTACCAGCTCAGCCACTGGAGGGCTGGGGAAAAGGCTGATGATAGGATTTTATATTATCTATTTATATTATCTATTCTAGATGCTATCACAGCCTTATCAGAGCAGAGCAGAGGAGAGTGACCTGTGAGTCACCTATATTTACATTTGTTAAAAGCCATTTATTAAAAAGCCAGCCCACCATGTCAGACATCGAATGCTAATCTAAATAAAAATGTCTTAAGGCCCCACCAAAAGGTCTCCGAAAGGAGCCCTACTCAATTCCAGGGGGAGGGAATTCCACAATTGGGGCGCCACTGCCGAGAAGGCCCTATTCCACGCTGCCATCCCCCTCACCTCCATCAGTGGCGGCACGGTTAACAGCCCCCCCCCCGATGACCTCAGATTATGGGTCGGATTATAAGAAAGGAGGCGGTCCCTCAAATACCCTGGACCCAAGCCGTTAAGGGCTTTAAAAGTCAAAACTAGCACTTTGAATTGTGCCCGGAAACGAACCGGCAGCCAGTTTAGCCGCCGGAGCAACGGTCCGACTGAGTCGAACCGACAAGCCTCGGCAACCACCCGGGCCGCCGCATTCTGCACTAGTTGCAGTTTCCGGTCTTCAAAGGCAGCCCCACATAGAGCGCATTGCAGTAATCTAGTCTAGATGTCACTAGGGCATGGGTCACTGTGGCCAGGTCTGTACGATCCAAGTACGGTCGCAGCTGGCGCACCAGCCGAAGCTGGGCAAAAGCCCCCCTGGCCACAGCCGCCAACTGGGAATCCAGGAGCAGCTGCGCATCCAGGAGAACCCCCAAGCTGCGGACCTGCTCCTTCAGAGGGAGTACAACCCCATTCAGAGCAGGACGATGATCCAGTACCTGAGTCGTAGACTTCTGGACCAGAAGAACCTCTGTCTTATCAGGATTTAATTTCAGCTTGTTAACCCCCATCCAGCTCCCATCTGCCTCCAGACAACAATTCAGGACATCGACCGCCCCCTTGGAGTCAGGTGGAAAGGAGAGAAAGAGCTGGGTGTCATCAGCATACTGACGACTCCCTACCCCAAACCCCTGGATGACCTCTCCCAGCGGCTTCATATAGATATTAAACAGCATGGGGGATAGAATTGACCCTTGTGGCACCCCACTCCTCAAGGGCAAGGGTGCCGAACAAGCATCCCCCAGCACCACCTTCTGGGATCTATCAGCCAGGAAGGAGCGGAACCACCTCAGAACGGTGCCTCCAAGCCCCAAACCAGCCAACCGACCCAGAAGAACACCATGGTCAATGGTGTCAAAAGCCGCCGAGAGGTCTAGCAGGACCAACAGGGATGTACTCCCCCTGTCCAGTCCCCGGCGCAGGTCATCCACCAAGGCGACCAAGGCCATCTCTGTCCCGAACTCTGGCCTAAAGCCAGACTGGAATGGATCCAGATAATCAGCTTCCTCCAAGACCCTCTGGAGCTGAGATGCCACTACCCGCTCAAACACCTTGCTCAGAAACGGGATATTTGAGACTGGCCGGAAGTTGTTCAAAATAGTGGGGTCCAAGGAGGGTTTCTTCAGGAGGGGGCGCACCACTGCCTGCGACAAAGATGGCGGCACCCCCCCCAGGGGTGTCGCTTCAGTAGGGGCGGGACCGTATGTTTCACCCCGTCCTAGTCCCGTTTACCAAGCCGGCAGGAGGCGGCCCCGCCCCCTCACTGTCAGAAGACTCCCTGCCCATTGTTTTCTCTGCACAGAAATGGCTCCGACAGTGAGGAGGCGGGGTCGCCTCCTGCCGGCTTGGTAAACGGGACTAGGACGGGGCGAAACTTACGGTCCCGCCCCTACCGGAGCGATGCCTCTGACCACCCCCTCCATATGCCGAGATCTCATATGCCGCTAGTGACGTTTTTAAAAACCCCAACTACGCAGGCCCCCAATAGTGCAAGCAATGTACTGTCAGGTATGGCCCAGAATCTCAGTTTCCTTCCTTTCTCGCTCCTTCGGTATTTTATCCAGTTATTAATTATTGAGGTATTCCGAGCTCTGAAAATGAGAGTTGTTTTCAGGAGCTAGTCCTGCAGGACACAAGGAGAACTACTACGATTTGCAGCATTTAAATGCAGTTGGAACTTTCAAACTCCTTTTAATAAATAAAATAAATAAATAAATAAATAAATAATGCCAGTATTTATATACTGCCTTTCTTGGTTATTGGATTTCTCCTCCGACTTTAATCCAAGGCGGTTTACATGGGCAGGCTTTCCCAAACCCCCTAATGGGGATTTTTACAATTATATAAAGGTTCGATCCTGCATGAACAACTTCATTCCAGATGGTGTCCTCCTTCCCAGTCTGGCCAATCACTGGCCTTCGCCTCCCACGCTCGGCCGACATGCGGCTGGCAGCTTTCTCTCTCTCACAGAGGGCTTATCAGTTTTTTGTCAGCAGCGTGTTTTGAACTGCCATTTGCTTATCTTCAGGCTTACGAGGCAGCAACTCTACCAACTGAGCCAGACCTCCTGCCTTTTAACCATCTGAAATAGCCGAATAGCTTTTCAGACACCTTTTAACCATCTGGAGGTAGTCTGCATCACACGCCTGGCTATACTAGCAGAGCCTGTAGATGGCTTGGGACAACAATTCTCCCTTCCTCACACTCTTTGGCTGTTTTCTGATCCCAATGTCCTCTTTATTCTTTGGAAAGGGGGCGAGGAAGAGCACGCTTGCAAGAGCACACTTGCAAGAGCACACTTGCAAGAGCACGCTTGCAAGAGCACACGCTGTCCCTCTTACCTCGGAGCCATTTCAAGATGTAATAGTCGTCCTGGGCAGGCAGAAGCGGTAGAATGTCCTGGATGTTCTTGCGGAACTGAAAAGAGAGAGAGAGAGAGAGAGAGAGAGAGAGAGAGAGCACTTGAGCAAAAGAAAGCAAAAAATCAGGGGCGGAAGGGACGCATGCACTAGGTTTGGCTCCCCCAGTTATTGCTGAATCACATGTGCACTGCTTCGTTTCCCTGGACCGTGTGCATGAGGGATGGGCAAACTTCAGCCTTGCAGGATCGATGCTTTTTTAAACTAGAACTTCAACTGGAGCCAGGTACAAATCGTGGCCGGGGGATTGGAGCCAGGTGCCAAATGGCTGCTCAGAGGCAGAGGAGGAGCCCATGAACTCCTGGACCCTTTCAGCCTTGCACTGGGATAACCTGTACAAATCTACATTTGAGCGACAACAGGTCAGGGGTTCTAACATAACATAATAGCGGTTCTAACACAAAGGCCAGTCCAGAGAAGGCAACCGGCAACTATGTCTACTTTACAGGAAAGGAATACTGAGGCTGAGAGAGAAAGCAATTAGTACAAGGCCAGGCTTGGCAGAGAACTTGTCCTTCCTTGCCACTTACACCTTAGTGTGAAAAACGGAGCGAGGAACTTTTGCTGGTTTACCTATCATCACCCAGAAATCTACTAGGAGATCCTGATAAACTTTCCCTGCTACTGTATATGCCAGGGGTGGCCAAACCTGCTTAACGCAAGAGCCACATACAATAAACTTCAGATGTTTGAGAGCTGCAATATTTAAGAAGCATTTAAATTCTTAAATATATTTACTCACCATGAACATTAAACTTATGTTTTAAACCAGTGAACTCTCAGTTTATACCTGGTCAATAATTTTAAAGCTTGAACATTTCTTATTACCTTTTATATTAATAGTGTTGCAAAAAAAGGAACTCAGCCAACATATTTCCGAGAGCCGCACATTATACATCCTTAGTAAAATTGAAATTTATGAAGACTTGATTAAATATCTACAAGTAGAGCTGGGGCATAAAACTCCAGTACATCATAATGCTTCCTTTCTTGATAGAGTAAATTGGTTTGATCTTGAATGCAAGGAATTAAAGAGATTAATTTGGAAGTCCTACCTGGAATTTAGGAATACTGGAAATTTGGTTGAGTTATCTATATTTCCTACTCAAGAAGCAGCTGAAAGCTATGATATTGAGTAAGAAACAGAATTTTTTTAGTGATCGATGGAATAGATTGCTTCAAGCAATACACCAGAAAAACAACAAACTGTTTTGGGCGCTTGTGTCTGGGTCTTTTAGATCAGAAGCCTACGACCCAGCATTGATCCATGTATTTGGGTCCAACATTTTTCTGAACTCTTTTTCATACCAAGTAGTTCCCAACAACTCCCACCTGATACTGGCATTCTAGATCTCCCTGATTGGCCCCCAGTATCTACAACGGAGGTGAGACAGTTAATTACCCAACTCAAATCTGGTAAGGCCTCAGGCCCTGATGCCGCCAGAGTTACTCAAGGGTAGACCAGAATGGTGGGCCTTGCTGCTTGCGCACCTCTTCACAATGATTGACAGAAGCGCTATAATACCAAGCGATTGGCTGTGTGCTATAGTCATCCCAATCTATAAGAAAGGTGATAGTAGTGTACCCTCGAACTATAGGCCCATTAGTTTGTTCAAAGGCTCCTTTGAGCCTTGTTCAGTTGTAGGTAAACTCTTGTTCAGTTGTAGGTAAACTCTAAAAGGCTTGTTCAGTTGTAGGTAAACTCTATGCTACGCATTTACTTAATAAGCTCTCCCAATGGGCCAATGACCAACGTATTTTGGGTTGTGAACAAGCGGGCTTTCGCCGGGGTAAATCTACGATGGACAATTGTCTATTATTATCCTTTATGATTAACAAACAGCTTAGGTCCCCTGGGCGGAAACTTTATGTAGCCTTTTCAGATCTAAAAGGAGCCTTTGATTCGATAGATAGGGAACTATTATGGGACAAGCTTGTGAATATGGAGATGGATAAAAGCCTTCTTACCTTAATTAGAGCCCTCTATACAAACACGTCTTGTAAGGTGAGATGCTCGTGGAACGTGACTTAACATCGTCTATCCGGACCAATAGAGGGGTAAAACAAGGATGTATTTTGGCCCCGATGCTGTTCAATCTATTTTTGAATGATTTTAACACCTTCCTTCAGGGGATAGAAAGCCATTGCCCAAAGTTGGGAACACGGCAGGTTGATAGATCTATATAGGAAATTAAAATCCCTGGGTTTGGACACAGAGAGATTAGGTATGCTTAACCAGGCGGTGGCATATAGAGAAATAAAGACACCAATCTTAGATATCGAATACCAGGAGCTGCATAGCAAAGCTTGTACTTCCTGTTCCCCACTAAAATTCCACATTTCATTTACGCTAGGTAAGATGGCCCCATACTTATATATTCTAAAATGTCCGCAGAATCGTAGAGCTCTCTCCTTAACGAGATGCAATGTCCTCCCGTCTGCTTTGCTACAAGGAAAATACAATGGAATTTCAATGTCTGAGAGATGTGGCATGAATTGTGTAGAGACCTTCTCACATATATTGCTCGCTCCGCAATGCTTCCCGCACAGAACATCTAGTCCCAGTAATTCCAGGGTTTAGCAGATCAGGAGATATTGCGAAACATCTTATCGACAGAGAAAGGTGATACATTGGAAAGGGTTGCAGCCTTTGTTTGTTCAATCGTTTCGTCTTGTACATCAGATACATGATGTAATGGCCCCTAGACCGTAGCCCGATGTCTGGTTGTTCTTGTTTGATTGGGCTTTTTGTTTGTTTGTTTGTTTGTAATATTTGTTATGTAATGTATGATGATTTATGTTGTCTTTAATGCTAATAAAGGTTCTTGACTTGACTTGACATTATACATCAAAGAGCCGCATGTGTGGCTCAGGAGCCACAGTTTGGCCACCCCTGGTATATGCAATGACTGGTAACTGAATAGCCACCGAAACTGAGCCCAGTGAAAAGTGTTGCAATGAGGGCTATCTCCCGATTGAAGAAATCAATCATTAATCAAGTAAGTTTTAAGCAATGGAATCTGCATATGACGAAACCAATCCTTTTGAAGCAAAAACAGGGACACTTTGTTTCTGACCCTAAATTTGTTGCATGGACGTAAAAGCAGTTTAATGCAGGTTTAAAACATGAAAGCAGGTTGCCGGGACCTGTCGGTTCGACTCAGTCGGACCGTTGCTTCGGTGGCTACACTGGCTGCCGGTTCGTTTCCGGGCACAATTCAAAGTGCTAGTTTTGACTTTTAAAGCCCTTAACGGCTTGGGTCCAGGGTATTTGAGGGACCGCCTCCTTCCTTATAATCCGACCCGTACTCTGAGGTCATCAGGGGGGGCCCTGTTAACCGTGCTGCCATTGACAGAGGTGAGGAGGATGGCGGCGCGGAATAGGGCCTTCTCGGCTGTGGCGCCCCAATTGTGGAATTCCCCCCCCCCCTGGAATTAAGAACGACTCCCTCTTTAGAGACCTTTCGGCGGGGCCTTAAGACATTTTTATTTAGGTTAGCTTTCGATGTCTGACATGGTGGCTTTTTAACAAATGGCTTTTAACAAATGTAAATACAGGTGACCCACTGGGGTTGTTTGTTTTAATTGTTTTAATTATGTGTTTTTAATTATTTTAATGTACATGTTTATTTTAATGTTGTAAGCCGCCTTGAGTACCCTCGCTGGGAGAAAGGCGGGATACAAATTCTTTAAATAAATAAATAAATAAATAAATTGCAGGGTGGACATTCTTAGACGAGGCCTTCCTTTGCTCATGGAAGCATTCCCTCCTGCAAGAGTGTTCAGGGAAGAATGCCTCTCCCAAGAGCATTTGCCACCTGTAGTTTAAGGACTTATATTTAAAGTAATTAAGTTCGAAAAGATACACACATTGCCTGATCAACCAACACCATTAAGCGTTTTTATAAAGACTATGAAGGCATCCCCAATTAATCAAATTAGTTGAAACAGAACTTCCCAGGTCAACGAGTCTTTTCTGGGTCAGTAAGGTTCCTCCACAGCACCTCCTGGTCCAATTATTTGATTTCATAATTAGTGAAATTACAGCATGGTTGCAAGTTCATTTGGAACTCTTATCACACTCAGAGACTGTAATCCTTTTTTATTACAGTGATTAGATTTTTTTCATTCACTCTAAATGCCTTAAGATGCAGCTGGGAAACTGGACTGCTCTCCCCAAATAGCTTATGCCACCATAAATGTGTTACAGCCCAAGCCTGGCTAGGACCGCCACAGCGTGCAAAAGCACACTGAGCTGGATCGTATCCAGGATCAGGCCGGCGGAGGAGAAAGCCTCGTTGGGGTAAAGGGACATTTTTCCCTTTATCCCGAGTAACAGCCCAGCCACCCCAATGGGTCTCCTTGGATGTGCGCTGGCAAAATGGCTGGCGCAAATATAGGAGGACTGTGTAAGGCCCAACAGGCCCGGGAAGAGGGATAGGATTTGGCGGAGCGCGCCGCCAATGATCCCTCTCTCTTTCTGGACCCATCCACCCAGTCCCTCCTCCTGTTCCACGCCGTTCCGCCATCCCCACGCCACTTGGCACAGTCCTTACCTGTGTGGTGGCAGCTTGGGTCCAGGGCAGCGTGAGCGAAACCAGCTTTGGCGCCAGCGCCGCTTACTCCCTGGGTGCCGAAAACATACCTTACGACTCATTTGCAACACCTAGCATCGGCAGAACGATGGTTCTGCTAGTCTTTAAAAACCTCAGTTGTTTCTGTCCAAAGAGGACAATCCGCTCATAAGGCTTTTTCATTACATTTGAATGAAATTTTCTAGCAAGAAGCAAATCATATGCAAGGACGACATGGATCCAGTCGCCAACCAGTCTGCTCCAGCTTTTCACCCACCTTCTGAAGGCCAGAGATCTCCAGAGATGCAGATTGAGCAAGAGTCTGGCATTAGGTGTAATTGAATCAGGGATTAGCCAGTTGCACTTTTAAAACACAAGACAACAACCACAGTATAGAATGCACCACAGAGAACAGAAGACAGGGCTGTAGTAACATCCAGAAGAATGCTGACAAATTGGAAGAAGCCTGGGCTGAAACTAACCAAATGAAATCCAACACAGAGACAAACAGAAGGTTTTGCACTCAGGCGAACACACACACACACACACACACACACACACACACACACACACACACACACACACACACACACACACACACACACACACACACACAGAGGCACGGGTATAGAATGGGCAACACCTGGCTGGCAGGACATGGTATGAAAGAGATCTTGGTGCTGCAGCGGATCACAAGCTGAACCGGAGCCAGCAGTGTGCTGGGGCTGCAAAGAAGGCTAATATGATCTTAGGCTGCATTGGCAGAACGGGGCTCCTAAGACATGAGAAACAGCGGTTCCACTTCTTCAGGCTGGCCAGACCTCATCTCTAGAGTACTGTGCCCAATTCTGGGTGGAAAACCAGTCCGATGAGGAGGAAAGGCTGGGGGGGGGGGCGCGCTAGGAGTGCAGGACGCAGCAACACTACTATCTATGCAAGGACCGGCCCCTTCCCAGAGGAGGGGAGGAGAGAAGGAGACATCACCCCCCAGGGGCACTAGTCTCTGCTGCGGCGGGAGGGGGACAGAGCCTCTGTCACAGAGGGGAGGCAGCACCAAGGGAGGGGAGGCTGGAAGCAGAGGCGATCCCTCCCTGCTCACCTTGGCCAGCGCCTCCTCCTGCTTGGCGCTCAGGTCCCCGACGTGCCCGCTCATGGTGACGCTCCGCGCAGCTCTCCAGCCGAGGTCTGCCTGCCCACCAGCACCGGGCTCCAGGGACTTTCAGGACCTGTCCCGATTCCAACCCAGCCTGCCAAGCCCCGCCCCCTGCTCTTAAAGGAGACACAGGCTCGCTTTGGGCAGCCCGACGGGGCGCGCTAGGTGGCCGCCGGGCGCAAATCTAGGCACCGGCGTGGGATGGAGGAAGAGCAGGAGGAGGAGGTCGAGGAGCGCAAGCTCTGCCCACCCGCCTGGCCCGGATTCGTGCAGAAATCAGGCAGGCAGGCCAGGGGCAGCAGCAGTTTTTCCAACAGAAGCGACCAAGGTCTTTGGCTCTGTCCAGCAGCCCGAACACGCACAGGCTGCTGCGCTCCTGTTCACACGACCGACCCGGGGAGGAGAAGCTCTGCTGCGGTCCTGAAGTCTTCCAAGTCAACTTGCACGCTGTTGTGCTTTGCAGGCAGGCAGCCGCCTGTTCCCGCCGGAGTAGAGACGCGAGGTCCCCGCCGCAGCAGCACCCTTCAGGGCCGAGCGAAACCCGAGCCGCGCGATTCGCCCAGGCGTGAAAAACCTCAGCCTGCCACCAGTGACTCAGGCCGATGGTCTGCTGCCAGCCGAGCCCAGCGTCGTGTACTGCTCCTCCCAAGGCGAAGTACGCGCTGCCTCCGCTCCCACACCTACGACGGTACGTGGAGTGCGGAGTTGCTTCACCCGGCCGCTCCTTAGCAAACTGCAACTCCGCTCGCCCTGCCCGGTTGACCTGAATTGCCCGCAGACCTGGAGCAGTCCGGGGGGGGGGGGCTGCCCTAACAGTCTGCTGGGGCAAATGCTGGTCTCTGTAGGCGCTCTGTCTGGCCTGGGGACTTTTACAAAAGGTAGGGCAATGAATATTTAGGTACAAGTGCATCCATGACCATTGGGCTTTGGAGGATGCTATTCTGCATTTATGATCATTCACAGGTAGAAAAATGCGCTCCTTGTTTCCCAGTGGCCTCCTGCTCCCTGGATTCAGAAGAGTTGAGGAAACAGGATGGAACAGGAAGTGTGGGGGAGACAAAGGTGGTGGGTAAAGCACCCCATCACTCTCTTCTCTGTCACCCCTTCTTCTCTTTTCCCACCCCTTTCCCCTTTTTCAAATCCAGAGAGGAGGGGCAGGGTTGCAGGAACTCCCCAAAGCAACCAATCGGGTATGTCAATGCTTTTTATAAATTCTTTTAGCTGTTTTCAGTGGATACATGACTGGATGATTTCGTATATGTCTATGGTTATGCCTAATAAAGGTTATTGAATTGAATGGAATTGCAACAACCAATCAGGTGGCCTCGTTATGGATGGGCTTGGCTCCGGTGGCACAAGACGGTATTTATTTAATAGATTAAAAAAGAAAAAAGAAACCCCCCCTTTCCTCACAATGGGCGCCCCCAAGGCGGCTTACAATATTATCAATAAATACAGCCTCATCAATCACAAACCTTCAAATATCAAAATGATATAGAGTGACAAAAGTGATAAAATTGCCCCAGCCCCAAAACTCTCAGCAAATATAGATATATAAAATCTTAAAATCAGAGTCAGTGCAAAGTAAGAACAGCCCCTAAGAGAACAGCAGTAAGGAAAAGACCATCTGAGGTCGCGGGGGGGGGGGCAGTTGCCCTGTACTCTCCCCCCGCCCCAATAGTCCATGGTTGGGAATCTGGGAGGAAGGAAAACCTACGAGCCTCTGCTTGTTTTCCAGCTCGCACCTGCCCAGCCTGTCCCGTCCATTGGGTGGGCTATAACCCACCCTGTTACTACTTCTCCAAAGCCAAGAAGAGCTGGACTGCTAGTGGGGACGCCTGCTCTGCTGAGAGAGCCCAGCTTCTGGTCGCATTTACATTTCTGGCCTTCTTGAATTGCAAGATCTCAGGTGGAAGCTTGCAAGCGTTTTCTCTGAAAACTGAAGGTGGGGTGACAGAGCCACCACTTCCTACAATTCGTGCCCATTTGGGTGTGTTTCTCCCTGCTTTCATCCCTGATCCAGCAGGTTTTGTGGTGCTTCGATCCTGCACAACCTGTTTGACCAAAACAATAGTAATTCTGCTATACCATCTCAAGCTCTCTTTAAATGGTCTGTCCAGCTTTCTTTATGGGTTGCGTCCAACAGCTAAGCACCATTGAAACTGTTGGGACTTAAGTCAGTTACGAGTCACCTGACTTGGGGAATTCAGTGGAGCTACACTGAGATACAAATGAAACCCAAAATAATCATACTGTATATGCTGCAGAAAATGACCATGTGTGTTTGTGCGTGCGTGTGTGTGTGATACCATTTTCCTTATGGAAATGCTAACGAATGAAGCCACAGACAGCAATAATTATCCTGGGTTTTTAAAACATGCAATCTTGCAAGGATCTCCCCCACCCAGGCATTTCCCAAGTTCCTACCACATCAGGGCTTGCCCAAGACATTTGGGGGACTGATTTAAATCAATTTAATTTTGATTTACTTAACCGGTTGCACTGTCTGTGGGAACGTTCTCCTGCACAAGGCCCATCGGTATGAACAGGAACAATCTCCTGTGCCTAGATTGCCCAGCCTCCAGGACTGACCTGGAATCTCCAGGAATCAGCATCGATCTCCGGGTGACCACCGAAAGCAATCCCAGAGATTTCGACAGGGACTCCAGGAATTTACAATATGATGTTAGAAAATAGCTTGTCAGAGTTGACTGCGCTGCTTGTTTAAATCAATGGAGCTTGCCTAGGAAAAGCTCCCCACAGCCAGGGGTCCCAGGGCAGCTCTATCCCACCTTGAATGGCTTCTTCCCCGGCCAGCCACCACCCCTCCTCCGCCTCGGAGCAGATACCTGTGAGCACCTATCAAGGCAGATACTGCCCCCCTCCCTTTCTCTCCCACTTTGAAAAAACAGATGTGGTGCTGCACAAAACAAGTCTACTCGGTTCTCTCCATCAACCCAACAGACATTTATTCATATTGCACCGTCACAGTTGCTGAAAAACAAGGGCGAAGAAGGGGTGGAAAGTGCTCGCTTGTTTCTGGTGAGTCCAACGTGACAGATCTTCTGCTGTGCGCTAAAGGAGGGTCCATCAGAACATTTGGTTATAGGCTGGCTGTTTCCAACGCTGGCCCAAAACTCAAGTCTTAGTGAAAGCCACGGCAGGGCAACAGCCCCCTTTTGTCCCCCAAACTCACAACAGGTGCCATCCGTCTGCCAGAGCTACCAGAATGAGCAGAGACTCTATGCTCAACACCCCACCCACCATTGCTACTTCTTGTGCCTTGGAGAGAGGTGTTCGGTTCTCTGCTGGGGGCTGAGCTGGTTCATCAGGCACTGTGAATTGAGAGGCCCCTGGTCTGGGTTTCCAGCTGCCGGAATTCTTCTTCCTGTTTCTTGTCCGGCAATAGTACTTCCACAGTGTAGCTGACTTTCTTGGCATAGAGGTAGCTGTATGTGTTGTCAAACCGCAGAACGTCTGCATTGGGGTGGATGGGGGTGGAGAAAAAGGGAGAGCAAGGCTATATGGTTAGATTGTGCTGTGGGTTTACATTGTTCCACGCTGGGTTTAATTGGATTCAGCTGATGATCTCTCCGTGTTTTTATCTTTGTGCATTTATATTTTCATCTTTGTACAGCGCCTTCTTGATCATGGAAGGCAGTGTAACAAAGATGGAAATAAAAAACAAGCAGAAGGCAGAGTGGCCATTTCCCCTCCTCCGGAAAGATTCTGCAAGTCAAGACTCCCATTGAGCATGTACAGAATGCATCATTCCCTTGGAAAAAGAGTGTGAGATGGGCCAGCTGTGCTCTCCGAAGGTGCCTCTACCTGATTTCTGGGGGCTCCCCTCTGAAGCCCCCCATATCTCTAGTCATTCCCTAGAGTAGGTTTCAGGAAGTCTCGGGAGGGTGGGCTGGAGAAGGGAGGAGAGGGCAAGGAAGGTGCCCAACGCGAGCATTGTGATGCTCGCACACATTTGGGTACCACTCCACATCCCTGCAGATGCGCTCTGCCCAACCAGCTTGGCCCAGAGGACCCAGTGAACGGAGGGAGGGGTCCACTTACAGGTCCCAGCTTCGGTGCAAGTGATGGAGCCGTCTTCGGGCACCATGTGGGCGTTGTAGCGCTGGCTGGGGAGCACTTCCGTCATTTCACCGGCATGCTGACGCTCGCCAGCTTTGGTCTTCAGGAAGACCCCAAAGCCGATGTCCGCCCCGTCTGACTTGAACTGCCACCTGTAAGACCCAAGGAACGTTTTGAAAAAGAGTTGTTTCTGAAGAATCTCTTTCGTTTAGAAAAGCGCGTTGTAGAAAACGGGGTACCCCTGCTGCTGGGCTAAGTCCATCCACCCAACCATGGCTGAGGGCAGGACCTGGGGCAGGGCTACTTTTCCCTTTGTTTGAGTAGCCAAGGGGAGTGGTGGGGCCCCCACAACACACCATAAAAGGGGTGGGCTGGATTGAGAGGAAGGGTAGGTCCCCCTTGCAGAGATACGTGCAAGGTCTCTCAAGCCAAAAGCTAGGACCTCACGACCTCCTTGCTCCTGCACAGATCACTCACTTAGTGACCCTCCACAAGGGCTGTGTCTGTGTGTCTGCAGGTCAGTTGACACCCCTTTTGCTCCCCCAGTTCCCGGCTGGAGGGGTAGCTTGAATGGAAGCCAGTCCCAAAACTCCCCTCTGCTGGACGGAATTCTACCCAAACCGAGGATGGGAGGGCACAGGGCCTCCTCCGGCTCAGTCTCCCCCTAAGGCAGAGTTTCCCAAACGTTTTCCACCTGCGACTCCCTTGACCGTTGGCGACCATTGGCGACCATTGGCTGCGGCTCCCCATGACATCATGTTGATGCCTGCCAATTGGCATTGTGCTGTATTCCGAGAGGATCCGCGGCACTCTGCGGCTCCCCTGGCTGGTTTCCGCGGCTCCCCTGGGAGCTGCACCTCCCAGTGTAGGAACCACTGCCCTAAGCTATCGAAGAGGCTTGGAGGAAGCCTGGTGCGCAGCGTATGCAGGATTCGGCCTTCCCATTCTCCCCCTCACTGTTTGTTCCCACCTCGGCTCACCTGAGTACACAGCCTGGAGAGAGGACCTCGTACTCCACCTGTTGGGAGGATCCGCGGTTCACCACCACCGCGTGATCATAGTGCTGCTTCAGCTGGTCCTGCATGTAGTAGGACTTGGGAACCTCGCCCCCGTAGTTCAGCTAGGTGCAAAAACACATCATCCAGGTAAGAGCAGGCTGGGGGCTGTTGGGAGACACCCGCTTGTTGAGCTGAACCCTAACCCCATCCACCTCCTCCAGACAACCAGGTTTTCCAGTCGCCTTTTCCAAATCCTGTAACGGCTGGATATTGAGTGTCCCTACCTTGCTCTTACATTTGGGATCCCCATCTGGGTCGGTGAGGGTCCCCCCGTATTCCACGGGGATCTCGCTAGGGTCAATATACTTGTGTAAAACATCCTTCCAGTCCGCTAGGGGAAAGCAACAGGGTTACCAATCTCTTTTTGAAAGACTGTTTCTCCAATCATCCAATGCAACAAGCCCAGGATTTTCCCTTGTGCCTGTTAAAACTCTTTATATTTACCAGTAAAGTGTCGATATTACCCCCAAATTCTGACATTTACTGCAACCGTATAACCACCACCACCACACACAGATTTGTCCTTTCAAGAGTCCGTCAAAGATGAGGTTGAGGGTGCGGAGAATGGAGATCAGAACCGATGACGCGGGCTAAGGGTTCAGTTTCATGGGCCTTTTATATTTACCAGTAATGTAAATCTTGCCCCTGTCTTGCCTCATCTCATATTAGTTGCAGCAGGTTCCCTTTATTATGTCTCCATATGCAAGAGGTCTAGGAACTTGCGTACTTTTCTTTTCTTAGCCAAACGTTCAGGGAAGAGCTGTGGAACGTCTCGAGTTTTGCGGGGGGGGGGGGGAACAAGCTTCTATCTCTTTCTGCCGCTATGGTACTGCTCCCATTCAGCAGTGGAGCGGAGTGTTAACAGTTTGAGGCAGGTTTCTTGAATGGATTCATTCATTCATTCAGACCACAAAGAGACCTTATGATGGGAAAGTCACAAGGCCCAATTAAGAGACTGGGCAGAGAGCATCAGCCAGACAGCAGCAGTGCATGTGAGTGCAAATGTGTGTGGATGGGGGGGGGGGATTTCTTAAGTGCCCCCCCCCAGAACAGGGGCATCTCCTCTCTCTTTTAGCATAGGACAGACTCATAGCCCAATCCTATTGAAAGGAAGTATCTGCAGAATGTGTGTTCCACCAGCGCTGGCTGCCGCAAAAGTGCCGTAAAGCGCTATGTGGCAGTGCAAGCTGGCCGGACGCTGGTGGGAAGGCTGGAGTCTTCCCGCACATGCCAGCGGACATTGTGAGGTCTGCTGGAGCAGGTAAGCCCACGCTGGGGGTTCGAGGGAGGCGGGAAGGAGGTTGAATGGGGCTGGGTGGGTGGGTGGAACGGGGGATGGTATGGGCAGAACGGGAAGATACATACAGAGGGGCTGCATCTGCAAACAAAATGCGTTGGGAATTTCCGATTGAACAAGGCCTGCATTTTATTGCACCTAACCGCTTGGGGAACTTTTTGTTGAAAAGCTGAATATAACAACAACAACAACAACAACAACAAATAAATAAATAAATAAATATTGGCTCTGCCTGTTGAACCTTGTCTGTTTTAGTGCATTCCCTCTCATTCTGCTCGTTTTGAAACAGCAGGACAAGCAAAGACAGGAGCTGCTCACCTCCGAGGATGATAAGCTTCCTGCGGGTGTCTTCGCTTAGAAAGTGCTTCACGAGGTTGTAACCCACCGGGAACAGTTTGGGAGCTGGAGTTGAGCGAAAGAAGAGAGTGGAACAGAGAGCATGCGGCAGGAGTCTTCTCCCAGCTCGGCTGCCCAGCGCAGGGAAGGGTTCGTTTACCTTTGATGACGAAAACGCACTTCAGGGACTCTGGAAAGTTCTCTTCAAACATGCTGAGAAGCTGGAAGTGCAAGGAAGCCACAGATCAAAGCCAGCCTCACCTTGGTTCACAAACCAGTTTGCTACAATTGGCCCAATACCTTAGTGCAGGGGTGCACAACTTGGAATTAGGAAGGGGCCAAAATGAATAAACTAAACTTCTTCGGGGCCGCACGGGGGGGGGCATGTCAAGGAACCGTGATGTCACTCAGAAAGTGACATCACAGGGGGTGTGTCCATGAGCCGCAAAATATCTGGAAAAGCAACATATTAATAAATAAATACAGATATTTACAGAATTAAAAATTCGGATTTGCCCTCCCGCCGCGAATCCGAGCCTCCTCCTCACACGGAGCAGCGACAGCACCAACAGGACAAGCCCCAAAACCGCCATGCCCGTTGGCACACAAGAGGAGACGTGGCTCTTCTGGCTCCTGGCCGAATGCCAGGAGACTCCAGCTGATTGGCGGTGATCAAACGCCGCCTTCAGCAATGGCCTCAAAGCCTCCAGGCCAATGGGCTCGCAAGGCACAGTGAGTTCGTCCTTCTTGCTCGGCGACCCGAGCGAGAAGGCTGCACAGCTACGCGGCTGGAGCGAAGACGTCGGAGATCCCTTGGTGCTCTCTTTGTAAGTAGCCTTACCATCGTCCCGGTATTCACCGGGATAGTCACGGTGGGGAGCCCAGATCCCGGGCACCCGGCCAGCCCCCTCTTCGTCCCGGCAGGCTGGGACTGCCCCCCTGCAGCGCTAATAAGCTGCCGCTGCCACTTCTTCGTCCGGACCAATCCTGGACTCTTTGCGCGCTTCCACGAGGCTAGGAGCACTCCGGAAATGTCCGACTTCATTCGGATGTTTCCGGAGTGCTCCTAGCCTCGCGCAGGCGCGCAAAGAGTCCAGGATTGGTCCGGATGAAGAAGTGGCAGTGGCAGCTTATTAGCGCTGCAGGGGGGCAGTCCCAGCTGGCCGGGACGAAGAGGAGACGCGAGGAGATGGAGAAGACAGAGGCTGGGATGGAGAGGCAAGACAAGAGGAACAAAGGCAAGGAACATTAAGGGGAGGACATGGAGTCAGTGCAGGGCATTAGCAGGGAGCAGGTGCTTTTGCCCTACGTGACATAATTAATTAGATCCTCAATGCATTCAAGATTTGGACTCGCTGCCTGCCTGCGTGTCTAGATTCACTTCAAGGAAGGGCAGGGGAGCAGTAATTGCAAAGAAGGGAGCATTGCAAAAATGTCAGATCTCTGCCTGCTTGCTTTTCTTAGTTTTTACCCCCGTTTTGGTAACAGGTGCAGTGGATAACTCTGCACATGCTCAGAGGCATGGGGGGAAAAGGTAAAATAATTATTTAAATTGATTTTATTGTTTATTTAATGTTGAGAATTAATTATTTAACGTTGAACTGTCTGGACACGTTCCCGTGGACACTTCCGGCGGATACGCCCACTTCCAGCAGACACGCCCACTTCCGGCGGAAGTGACATCACGGTTCATTGACCCACCTCCCATGATGTCACTTCCGCCACCCTTGGAGGTGCCAGAAATATGGCAAGGCTATTCATAAGCAACGGACACCAAGGGATCCCCAATTTCTTTGGGGGCCACCAGAAATCCTTTGGAGGGCCGCAAGTGGCCCGGGGGGGGGGCCGCATGTTGTGCACCCCTGCCTTAGTGCCAAAAGCCAATTCCACTCAGGGGGTGCAGCAGCAGCTGTAGTCCCTTCTCCTCCTCCTAGTTTTGAAAAGGAAGAGCAAAAACAGCATAAAAGAAGAGGAAGTGTGGAGGAAAAACCAGAGACACTCTAGCCCATCAGTCTCCTCTCCTCTCTTCCACACTTCCTCCTCCATTCCATTCCCCCAGTTTCTTTTCAAAGTCAGGGAGGAGGAGGAAGACACCCCCCAGCAATCTGCTGCCTTGATAAGACCCCTGCAAGGAAGGGCTGCCTGTAGCCTAGTATCTGATAAACAGGGTCAGTTTACAAATGGGCGGCTTTATTCTTCATCTGCAAGCAGTGCAGCAATTACATGTGAATGCAGCCATTGTGTGGACCTGGGCAAATGTCTCAGCCGCCCATTTGTCAAATGGGAACCACAGCTTTTGTAAGAGTGCGCTATCTATGTTGTGGGTTTTGGTGTTTTTGCAAATTAAGATCACGTATAAGCAATTAAGCAGCAGCAGCAATGAAGAGGGGGTAGATCAACTTGATTTAAAGGGAAAATCAAAGCAAGGTTCAGGCTGGGCAGAACAATCTTGAACAATAGTAAGCACAGAGCTAACTTTCATGCCTAGAAATTTCAGTTAGCATCCGCCGCCCCCCCCCCCCACTGTGTGACTGTAGAATACAGACAGGAGATCATACTATTGACTGTTCATGTTGAAAGACAAAAAACAACAACCCCGCACTTAATGGATGTAGGAAGCTAGCATATCAGGGCCCTTTCTTTTTCCTGCAGAGCTAGATCTCTATATGCATGGAGATCTTTTTTTAAAATGAGGTGGTGCTCCTCTAACTGTTCCACTCAGCGTGGCAGCGCGGACCGAGGAATCTGGCGCTCAGGCACAGCTCCCACTCATTTGAATGAAGTTCACGCAGGACAATGTACAAGAGGATTGTACGCCCCAAACTTAAAGGTGAGACTAATAGTAGGAAAGATACAGGAAGCCCAGTCAATTGGCATGCCAGAAATGAGATGAAAATACTCACCTCTCCGTAAGCATCGACAGCCGGCTTCCACAAATGTTTAAGTCCCAGTCCTTCTAAATCACAAATCCCCGTGACAGTTTCAATCTTCCGTCCTAACTAAAAAAAAAACAACAAGGAGAGACAGGGATAAAATGCAACACACCAGTTGAAGCAGACACAGGATGAAAAGCAGCAGGCAGAAAACATCAGCGTTCTTTTCCTTTTGCAAGAAATCAAAGCTTTAAAAACTGAAAAGGGCCTCATCATCACCACCAGCCAAATGCAAGTCAACAAGTTAAAGAGACACAGCCCCAAACACACACTTCGGGTGTGTGTTTGTTTTTTAAAAGTAAATAGCCCAGGGTGGTAGAGGTAAGCTGGAACCACAGCTGGATTTTGGGGGTACTTTGCCTCCCTTGTGGTTTCATTCCTGATTGGGCCCTTCCACAGCACTATTAGTAGAAGGATCATTGGGGAAATACGTGAGTTCGGTTCCCCAGTTCCCCATAATTGAAGCCAGATCGTGGCCCCTCCCTGGAAACCTTCTAACCATGGGACTGAAGGGGGGGCAAGGCCCTCTTGAGCCCCCTGTAATTTGAGAACCAGAAGAGGAGAACACAGAGACCCCTCTAGCCAACAGGGATTTGGGCTCTCCAGGCTGGGAAGCTTTGGCTTACTTTCTCAGTCTGTTGGTCGCACAACCTCTGCATCATCTCGCAATCCCTGAACTTGTTTTTGACCAGATCTTGCTTGGAAGCTGAGAAAAGGATCCCTTTGACATCAAGGGGGCCAGTCATATCATACCAAACGGGGCAGCCGTCCCGGTCAAAGCCGCACGTGCCTCCGGTCGTGTACTTCGCGATAACCTGTAGGGGAAGCGCCCAAACACATACTCAGATAGAGGTCATTGGAGAGAGAGAGTGTATGAATTCAGGGTCCCTGGAGGAGGCAAACTAATTCAGAACTCACCTCTGGGGCCTTCCATTCCAGAATGTGATCGGAATCCATGCGTTTCCGGAGCTCGACATGCTGTTTCAGAAGAAGCCCAAAACAAAAAGGGACAACAGTGTGAGAGAAGGAAATAGGTCAGTTCTTCAATCCAAGCAGACATTTTTCTTACAGTCTGTTTCGAACCAAATCTGAATCCCAAGCCATCAGTTCATGGAAGCGTCTTTGGGGGAACCAGAGCTGAACCCAAACTGAGAGTGCATTCCTAGGTGCGTATACTCAGGAGAAAGACCCATTGTGCTCAATGGGGCTTACTCTCAGGAAAGTGTGCGTAGGGCTGCAGCCTGGAAATCTCCCGGACTGCCTTAAGACAGAACCAAACCTAAACGATAAAGTGAGAACCAGGACATAAATGCTTCACTGAGCTCAGTTTTCAATGGTATGCAGGGCTGGCTGGTCGCCTCAGGAGGTGGAGTGGCAGGGTGGGGGCGTCTGGCTCTGCCCCCCCACCTGCCCCCATCACTCCTCCTCCTTCCTGGATTCACAAAGCAGAAGGAGAACTGAACCGAAGAGAACAGATGGAGGAGAGGAGAGTGGCGGGCTAGAGCGTTGGAGACACTCTGGTCCACCAGTCTCCACTCCTCCTCCACACCTGTTCCATTCCTCCTCTTCCTTTTCCAGTACAGGGTGTGGAAAGTGCAGAGGCTGACCCATGCCTGGGATAGGGAGGGCCAGCATTTGGCTTGCCGCCTTAAGGCCGACACACACCGCACAAATTCTGGCGAATTCCAGCGTGGAGGCGAGCGAGCGAGTGAGGTTGGCCGGTCTCCTCCGTGCTCTGAACTTGTCTGTAGGAGTGTCTTCCTGCAAATAGATCCTCCTTTGGTCCCGCCTTCTTAGAAAGTGCTGCGGTGACTTTGGTTAAGCACAAGTGCAGTCCGATACACGAGAGAAGAGAGAAGGGGCAGGAAGGAGAGAACACTTACAAAACAGTTTGTGCCGGGAACAGAATTCATCTTGCTAACTTTTGAGAAATGGAAAAATGGATCCAAGAGAAATCGGAGACTCAAGTGAGTTCAGATTGAGTGACAACCCCTTTCATCCCGCCCTCTCATCTGATTGGCTGAGTGCAGTAGATCCGTGAAGCAGGCCCCTCAAACATGGCCAGAATCATTTTCGCTCGTCTAGGATGCGCCGGAATTCGTGCGGTGTGTGTCAGGCTGTAGGGGCTGGTAGTTCTTGGGCAGATCTGATGGTATGATGAGGGCTTCATTCTTCTAGATTTTGCTTGTAGGACCCCTTTCTTTCCCAAGAAACAGCTGAGAAACCAGCTTTCCTCAAACTAAATGCTTATCATTGTATTCCCTTTCTGGGGTTTACATTGTAAGCAAAAAAGAGTCCGACTTCATTTTGCATGGAACGGGTCTAAATGTACCAAGGAATTATATGCTTCAAAGTGTCTGGACCAGTTCCTTTTTAGACTTGGTGTCCGAGCTGGAGAGGACAAAAAAAATATATCAGTGCACCTGAAGCAGAACTGATCTGAAATGTTTCATGCTTCGACTCACAGACAGAGTTGGAAGGGACCTTTGAGGTCATCTAGTCCAATCCATTGCTCACTGTAGACTCCCTGCTGCGTTATGGCCAGCAGAGAGCAAGAGCTGATGAATCAATAGCCCTGGGAAGGATGTCGAGAGGTTTTCTTCTAGTCCTGCAGACTTCACTGGCACCCACGGATGCTACAAAGGCTGGCTGGATAAGCCAGTGCCCTGCTGTGAGGCAGAAGGGCGTCAGGGATCAGGTGGGGATTCTGGAGAGTCTCTCACCTTCCGGAGCATGGCTTCGGATTTCTGCAAGTCGAAACATCTGGCTGCAACAAGATCGCAGGGGTTAGGACTGTGCCTTCAGACTCTACCTGTTCTAAGAGTTCGAACGTTCTATTTGCAACCACTGTTGGGGTGCACTGAACGTGTACCCCTTTCCAGCTGTAACTATTTGCAAGCCTAGCTCTACGGTTGAGCCAGCCTGGCAGCCAACATTTTGAAACTGCTATGAAGAGACCTTAATTGACTTTTTTTTTTAACTTCTGGGGGAGGGGTACCAACTGAAAATGAATTCCTATCTGGACAAACAGTGGACCAAATGGCATTATTTGCTTCACTGGGGCCTCTCTCTCTCTCTCTCTCTCTCTCTCTCTCTCTCTCTCTCTCTCTCTCTCTCTCTGTGTTGTGTGTCTGTGTGTGTTTGTGTTTAATGTAAATAGCAGTCACGTGAGGCCCCAATCCAGACCAGGGTCTCCCACAGCTTCTATTTGCCCTGGGAGAGAAATTCCCAAAATCTTCCTGCTGCTCCAGACTCAGCAAGAATAGGGGGATCAAGCCTCCGTTACAAGTCCTGATCCAGATGAGATCTCATATGCCGCTAGTGACGTTTTTAAAAACCCCAACTACACAGGACCCCAATAGTGCAAGCAATGTACTGTCAGGTATGGCCCAGAATCTCAGTTTCCTCGGTGGCGTGTCTTGAACTGCCATTCGCAGATCTTCAGGTTTACGAGGCGGCAACTCTACCAACTGAGCCAGACCTCCTGCCTTTTAACCATCTGAAATAGCCGAATAGCTTTTCGGACAACCTTTTAACCATCTGGAGACTCTGCATCACACGCCTGGCCATACCAGCAGAGCCTGGAAACAACGAGGTTTCTGCAGAAGTATTCTACATCTTGTACTACATTTCCTGCTCTGCTCCTGCGCTCTGGTGGTTGGTTGGTTCTTCCACCTCTCCTTCATTCCTCGCATGCTGCAGTCCCCTTCCCCTAAAAGCTGCGCTCCACCGTGCACTGGAGCCACTACATGTCTGGCGCCCAGAGGTGGCAAGAGTTGGTACTGCCATCCCAGAGGAGAACCTTGGTCTCCAGCCGGTCAATACCAGTTCTCACCACCTGAGGGCACAGTTGAACTTCATAGTCCAGGATGTAGTAATCCCCAGAGAGCGCGCACGCGCGCGCGCACACACACACACACACACACACACACACACACACACACACACACAAGGATCTTTTTTTCTTTTCCATCCCTGAAGTGGCTCTATTATGGACAACACTGATTCACTGGAGAGCAGGGGAAAAGGCTGATAGAACTTTATATTATCTGGATACTATCACAGCCTTACTGCCCCAGAGCAGAGTGAGCTGTGATCTTTTAACTGCTGAAAATGCCCTCTCACTCGAGCCTTTATATCGCACCAATGGGCTCAGCAGACTCCAAGGCAGAGTCTCAAGGAGGAGAACGAATATTAATAATGTTGGAGATGAGCAGTTTTTGTCTGCTGAAGACTGGGGTGGACACTGGGGGGCGTTGTATTGTCTGGTCACCTGAAAGACCTTTTACCTTGACCTCTCTGTGTCTAAAGGAAGGGGCATGGCCCCTTGATGGTGGCCATGATGGTGGATGATACCCAGGATGGTGTAGTGGTTTGGGAGTCGGACCTAGACCTGGAAGATCCAGGTTCAAATCCCCGCTCAGCCACGAAGCTTCCTGGGTGACCTTGGGCCAGTCACTATCTCTCAGCCCCACCTACCTCACAGGTTTGTTGTGAGGAAAAAAAGGAGGGGAGGAAATATGTACACCACTCTGAGCTCCTTGGAGGAAGGGCGGTATAAAAATGTGAAAAATAAATAAATAAATAATAAATATTTCCTCCTTCTTCATGCTTTCTTTCTCTCTTCCTATCCTGACTCCAAGGTGAATGGACGTGTGCCATGTGGGCTCTGACCCAGGCGGCCATCTTCCAGCACACTACCATGCAGGAGGCGCCAGCAATGAGGAGCGCTTCATCCTTAAGTTAGTATAACCTCTGATCTTAATCAGATGCTGTATATATGAGCTGAACCGTGAGTAAACTTCTTCTTTTTGCAACTTAACTCAGCCTATGCCTCGTGTGTTTATTTAGCTAATAACAGTCTGCCTGGGTGTAAAAGGGAACAAACTCTGCTAAGAATCTCCTAGATAACCTCCCAAATAGAGGTTCTCCAAACAAATAACAGGGCCTGCAGGATCTAAAAGACGACCTTAAGAGGGGAGTGTCTGCAACCCACCCGTGGATGTTTGGTGGAACAGGGTCAGGGCACAAGTTAACCATATTCAGCAGCAACATGGGCTTGCAAGAGCACGCTTGCAAGAGCACGCTTGCAAGAGCACGCTTGCAAGAGCACGCTGTCCCTCTTACCTCGGAGCCATTTCAAGATGTAATAGTCGTCCTGGGCAGGCAGAAGCGGTAGAATATCCTGGATGTTCTTGCGGAACTGAAAAGAGAGAGAGAGAGAGAGAGAAAGAGAGAGAGAGCACTTGAGCAAAAGAAAGCAAAAAATCTAGGTTTGGCTCCCCCAGTTATTGCTGAATCACATGTGCACTGCTTCGTTTCCCTGGACCGTGTGCATGAGGGATGGGCAAACTTCAGCCTTGCAGGATCGATGCTTTTTTAAACTAGAAATTCAACTGGAGCCAGGTACAAAATCGTGGCCGGGGGATTGGAGCCAGGTGCCAAATGGCTGCTCAGAGGCTGAGGAGGAGCCCATGAACTCCTGGACCCTTTGATCCTTGCACTGGGATAACCTGTACAAATCTACATTTGAGCGACAACAGGTCAGGGGTTCTAACATAACATAATAGCGGTTCTAACACAAAGGCCAGTCCAGAGAAGGCAACCAGCATCTATGTCTACTTTACAGGAAAGGAATACTGAGGCTGAGAGAGAAAGCAATTAGCACAAGGCCAGGCTTGGCAGAGAACTTGTCCTTCCTTGCCACTTACAGATTAGTGTGAAAAACATACAATAAACTTCAGATGTTTGAGAGCCGCAATATTTAAGAAGCATTTAAATTCTTAAATATATTTACTCACCATGAACATTAAACTTATGTTTTAAACCAGTGAACTATCAGTTTATACCTGGTCAATAATTATAAAGCTTGAACATTTCTTATAACCTTTTATACTAATAGTGTTGCAGAAAAGGAACTCAGCCAACATATTTCCAAGAGCCACACATTATACATCAAAGAACCGCATGTGTGGCTCAGAAGCCACAGTTTGGCCACCTCTGGTATATGCAATGACTGGTAACTGAATAGCCACCGAAACTGAGCCCAGTGAAAAGTGTTGCAATGAGGGCTATCTCCCGATTGAAGAACTCTTAGTTCATTAATCAAGTAAGTTTTAAGCAATGGAATCTGCATATGACGAAACCAATCCTTTTGAAGCAAAAACAGGGACAATTTGTTTCTGACCCTAAATTTGTTGCATGGACATGAAAGCAGTTTAAACTGCAGGGTGGACATTCTTAGATGAGGCCTTCCTTTGCTCATGGAAGCATTCCCTCCTGCAAGAGTGTTCAGGGAAGAATGCCTCTCCCAAGAGTATTTGCCACCTGTAGTTTAAGGACTTACATTTAAAGTAATTAAGTTCGAAAAGATACACACATTGCCTGATCAACCAACACCATTAAGCGTTTTTATAAAGACTATGAAGGCATCCCCCAATTAATCAAATTAGTTGAAACAGAACTTCCCAGGTCAACGAGTCTTTTCTGGGTCAGTAAGGTTCCTCCACAGCACCTCCTGGTCCAATTATTTGATTTAATAATTAGTGAAATTGCAGCACGATTGCAAGTTCATTTGGAACTCTTATCACACTCAGAGCCTGTAATCCTTTTTAATTACAGTGATTAGATTTTTTTCCCCTTCACTAAATACCTTAAGATGTAGCTGGGGAACTGGACTGCTGTCCCCAAAAAGCTTATGCCACCATAAATGTGTTACAGCCCAATCCTGTCTAGGACCGCAACAGCATGCAAAAGCACACTGAGCTGGATCCTATCCAGGATCGAGCCGGCGTAGGAGGAAGCCACGTCAGGGTAAAGGGATATTTGTCCCTTTATCCCGAGTAAGAGCCCAGCCGCCCCAATGGGTCTCCTTGGATGTGCGCTGGCAAAATGGCCGGCGCAAATACGGGAGGCCTGTGTAAGGCCCAACAGGCCCAGGATGTTACCCAGTGACCTGTTAAAGTTGAGAATGTTGCTCAGGTAGCCCTGTATTGTCTTCTTTTTAGCATCACAGTGGGGGTTCTCCTTACTGACAGACTGGCCACTTAGCAAGACTTTGGCTATGTCCATTCAGTGGAGAGGGGGAAGAGAATGGAATGTGCGTACCTGGTGTGAGCATTTTGGGTTCATGGCGTGCGGAAATGCTGAATGCTGATCAAATCCTTCCCCTCATATCTTCTCTTGGCTCTCTGGGGGAAATCGGTTACAGCCTGGTCCATGGTGCAGGAACACAAGCGGCATGACCTTCGCTTTGTGTCATAACACAGTCCAACTCACAAGTCCAGCTCACAAGTCCTTGGCATCAAACAAAGTCTCTTGGCACCATTCTCAATTTTAACAGGTCACTGGGTAACAAGGAAGGGGGATAGGATTTGGCGGAGCGCGCCGCCAATGATCCCTCTCTCTTTCTGGACCCATCCACCCAGTCCCCCCTCCTGTTCCACCCCGTTCCGCCATCCCCACGCCACCTGGCACAGTCCTTACCTGCGTGGTGGCAGCTTGGGTCCAGGGCAGCGTGAGCGAAACCAGCTTTGGCGCCAGCGCCGCTTACTCCCTGGGTGCCGAAAACATACCTTACGACTTATTTGCAACACCTAGCATCGGCAAAACGATGGTTCTGCTAGTCTTTAAAAACCTCAGTTGTTTCTGTCCAAAGAGGACAATCCGCTCATAAGGCTTTTTCATTACATTTGAATGAAATTTGCTAGCAAGAAGCAAATCATATGCAAGGACGACATGGATCCAGTCGCCAACCAGTTTGCTCCAGCTTTTCACCCACCTTCTGAAGGCCAGAGATCTCCAGACATGATTGAGACTTATAAAATTATGCATGGGATGGAGAGAGTGGATAGACTAGAGGGAAATTCTTCTCCCTCTCGCACAACACCAGAACCAGGGGACATGCACTAAAATCGAGTGGAGGGAGAGTTAGAACAGACAAAAGAAAATATTTCTTTACCCAGCGTGTAATTCATCTGTGGAACTCCTTGCCACAGGATGTGGTGATGGCATCTGGCCTAGATGCCTTTAAAAGGGGTTTGGACCGATTCATGGAGGAAAAGACCATCACAGGTTACAAGCCATAAGCAACCTCCTGGTTTTAGAAGTGGGTTTTCTCTGTGCCAGGTGCAAGGCAGTGGCGACTGGACACAGGTATCTTGTTGTCTTGTGTGCTCCCTGAGGCATCTGGTAGGGCCACTGTGTGACGCAGAAAGCTGGACTAGATGGGCCTGTGGCCTGATCCAGCAGGGCTCTTCTTATGTTCTTATGTAGAGATGCAGATTGAGCAAGAGTCTGGCATTAGGTGTAATTGAATCAGGGATTAGCCAGTTGCACTTTTAAAACTGACAGAATGCTGACAGATTGGAAGAAGCCTGGGCTGAAACTAACCAAATGAAATCCAACACAGAGACAAACAGAAGGTTTTGCACTCAGGTGAACACACACACACACACACACACACACACACACACACACACACACACACACACACACACAGAGGCACGGGTATAGAATGGGCAACACCTGGCTGGCAGGACATGGTATGAAAGAGATCTTGGTGCTGCAGCGGATCACAAGCTGAACCGGAGCCAGCAGTGTGCTGGGGCTGCAAAGAAGGCTAATATGATCTTAGGCTGCATTGGCAGAACGGGGCTCCTAAGACATGAGACACAGCGGTTCCACTTCTTCAGGCTGGCCAGACCTCATCTCTAGGTTACTGTGCCCAATTCTGGGTGGGTGCCACATTTTAAGAAGGACACGCACGAAAATGGAGCAGGTTCAGAAGATGGTCTGGAAAACCAGTCCGATGAGGAGGAAAGGCTGGGGGGGGGGGGTGCGCGGTAGGAGTGCAGGACGCAGCAACACTACCATCTGTGCAAGGACCGGCCGCTTCCCAGAGGGGGGGAGGAGAGAAGGAGACATCACCCCCCAGGGGCACTAGTCTCTGCTGCGGCGGGAGGGGGACAGAGGGGAGGCAACACCCCGGGAGGGGAGGCTGGAAGCAGAGGCGATCCCTGCCTGCTCACCTTGGCCAGCGACTCCTCCTGCTTGGCGCTCAGGTCCCCGACGTGCCCGCTCATGGTGACGCTCCGCGCAGCCAGCTCTCCAGCCGAGGTCTGCCTGCCCAACAGCACCGGGCTCCAGGGACTTTCAGGACCTGTCCCGATTCCAACCCAGCCTGCCAAGCCCCGCCCCCTGCTCTTAAAGGAGACACAGGCTCGCTTTGGGCAGCCCGACGGGGCGCGCTAGGTGGCCGCCGGGCGCAAATCTAGGCACCGGCGTGGGATGGAGGAAGAGCAGGAGGAGGAGGTCGAGGAGCGCAACCTCTGCCCACCCGCCTGGCCCGGATTCGTGCAGAAATCAGGCAGGCAGGCCAGGGGCAGCAGCAGTTTTTCCAACAGAAGCGACCAAGGTCTTTGGCTCTGTCCAGCAGCCCGAACACGCACACGACCGACCCGGGGAGGAGAAGCTCCGCTGCGGTCCTGAAGTCTTCCAAGTCAACTTGCACGCTGTTGTGCTGGGGGGGGGGGGGGCAGGCAGCCGCCTGTTCCCGCCGGAGTAGAGACGCGAGGTCCCCGCCGCCGCAGCACCCTTCAGGGCCGAGCGAAACCCGAGCCGCGCGATTCGCCCAGGCGTGAAAAACCTCAGCCTGCCACCAGTGACTCAGGCCGATGGTCTGCTGCCAGCCGAGCCCAGCGTCGTGTACTGCTCCTCCCAAGGCGAAGTACGCGCTGCCTCCGCTCCCACACCTACGACGGTACGTGGAGTGCGGAGTTGCTTCACCCGGCCGCTCCTTAGCAAACTGCAACTCCGCTCGCCCTGCCCGGTTGACCTGAATTGCCCGCAGACCTGGAGCAGTCCGGGGGGGGGGGGGCTGCCCTAACAGTCTGCTGGGGCAAATGCTGGTCTCTGTAGGCGCTCTGTCTGGCCTGGGGACTTTTACAAAAGGTAGGGCAATGAATATTTAGGTACAAGTGCATCCATGACCATTGGGCTTTGGAGGATGCTATTCTGCATTTATGATCATTCACAGGTAGAAAAATGCGCTCCTTGTTTCCCAGTGGCCTCCTGCTCCCTGGATTCAGAAGAGTTGAGGAAACAGGATGGAACAGGAAGTGTGGGGGAGACAAAGGTGGTGGGCAAAAGCACCCCACCACTCTCTTCTCCTTCACACTTCCTTTCCCACCCCTTTCCCCTTTTTCAAATCCAGAGAGGAGGGGCAGGGTTGCAGGAACTCCCCAAAGCAACCAATCGGGTATGTCAATGCTTTTTATAAATTGTTTTAGCTGTTTTCAGTGGATACATTACTAGATGATTTTGTGGTTGTGTGGTGCTACGATCCTGCACAACCTGTTTGACCAAAACAAGAGTAGTTCCGCTATGCCATCTCTAGCTCTCTTTAAATGGTGTGTCCTGGTTTCGGTACCTTGAAGGTTACTTTATGGCAGGGGTGCACAACATGCAGCCCCAGGGGGCCCTCCAAAGGATTTCCGGTGGCCCCCGAAGAAATTGGGGATCCCTTGGTGCGCGTTGCTTACGAAGAGAGCATTCGGCCAGGAGCCAGAAGAGCCGTGTCTCCTCCTCTTGTGTGCCAACGGGCACGGAGGTTTGGGGGCTTGTCCCGTTGGCGCTGTCGTTGCTCCGTGTGAGGAGGAGGTTCAGATTCGCGGCGGGAGGGCAAATCTGAATTTTTAATTCTGTAAATATCTTTATTTATTTATTAATATGTTGCTTTTCCGGATATTTTGCGGCTCATGGACAACTTCCTGAGGAAGTGCCATCACGGTTCCTTGACACGCCCCCCCCCCCCCCGTGCGGCCCCGAAGAAGTTTAGTCTATTCATTTTGGCCCCTACCTACTTCCAAGTTGTGCACCCCTGCTTTATGGGTCGTGTCCAAAGAAAGTCAGCTAAGCACCATAGAAGTCGGGTCACCTGACTTGGGGATTTCAGTGGAGCTACACTGAGATACAAATGAAACCCCAAATAATCATACTGTATATGCTGCAGAAAGTGTGTGTGTGATACTAATGTTGCATTTCTTGGGTTGCAACACACATACCATTTTCCTTATGGAAATGCTAATGAATGAAGCCACAGCAACAATTACCATAGGTTTTTTAAACATGCAATCCTGCAAGGATCTCCTCACCCAGCCATTGCCCAAGTTCCTACCACATCAGGGCTTCCTCAAGACATTTGGGGGACTGATTTAAATCAATTTAATTTTGATTTACTTAACCGGTTGCACTGTCTGTGGGAACGTTCTCCTGCACAAGCCCCATCGGTATGAACAGGAACAATCTCCTGTGCCTAGATTGCCCAGCCTCCAGGACTGACCTGGAATCTCCAGGAATCAGCATCGATCTCCGGGTGACCACCGAAAGCAATCCCAGAGATTTCGACAGGGACTCCAGGAATTTACAATATGATGTTAGAAAATAGCTTGTCAGAGTTGGCTGCGCTGCTTGTTTAAGTCAATGGAGCTTGCCCAGGAGAAGCTCCCTACAGCCAGGAGTCCCGGGGCAGATCTATCCCACCTTGAATGGCTTCTTCCCCGGCCAGCCACCACCCCTCCTCCGCCTCGGAGCAGACACCTGTGAGCACCCTATCAAGGCAGATAGTGCCCCCTTCCCTTTCTCTCCCACTTTGAACAAACAGATGTGGTGCTGCACAAACAAGTCTACTCGGTTCTCTCCACCAACCAACAGACATTTATTCGTATTGCACCGTCACAGTTGCTGAAAAACAAGGGCGAAGAAGGGGTGGAAAGTGCTCGCTTGTTTCTGGTGAGTCCAACGTGACAGATCTTCTGCTGTGCGCTAAAGGAGGGTCCATCAGAACATTTGGTTGCAGGCTGGCCGTTTCCAACGCTGGCCCAAAACTCAAGTCTTAGTGAAAGCCACGGCAGGGCAACAGCCCCCTTTTGTCCCCCAAACTCCCAACAGGTGCCAGCCGTCTGCGTGAGCTACCAGAACGAGCAGAGACTCTATGCTGTGCAAAACTGTATAAACTCTTGTTGAGGATTTTTCTACATTCAGAATGACCACTGGGCTGGCCGATCATTGAGTTTCCCTTCTTTAACGTATGGTTTTCAAGACCTTGGGCCAAGGAAGGGCGTCACATCCGGCTCTCCCCGTTTCCGTCCAGGATCGCCTTCCATGCGCCGCTTCTCAGGTTGGTTACGATTTGGTACTTAATGGTTGTCACTGTTTTTGTGCAAATGTTAAGGTCAGGCGCCAGCAGGGACGTGCCACTGAAAATCCAACAGGTGACCGAGAAATCAAAACATGGACTCAGTCTGTTTCAAGTGTGTATCATCATCGGAGCTCTTTTTTAGCTGGGCAGGAAGATTGAAACTGTCACCATGACGTATGATTTTGAAGCGCTGGCTTGAACCCTCTTGGGAAGCTGGAGATCAATAGTGACGGAGGAGGCCAGAAGGGAGGCGCCTTGGCACATGGGAAGCGTCGTCACGAAGACGTAGTAGAGTCCGAGTCGTTTCCCTCCCAACTCTTGGGCCGGTCAGCACAGACACGAGGTCTATGCACAGAAACCGCTGAAGGCAATCGAACAGCAGTGAACCAAAGGGTGGCGGAAACTGGGTGGCGGCCTATTCCGGATGGCCTTCATTCAAGACCGTTTCTGCTGGCTTGTCCAGCCCAGGTCCAAAAAGGAAATGCTACTTAAAGGACTTGATGGCCTTCGCCATCAAGACGCAACCATGGCCACCAGCCTAGATGGCTTTTCAAAAAGGGGGTGAGTTTCATGGAGGACTTGAGTATCGAGGGATATTTGCCAGGACCATTAAAAAGAACCTCCATGTACCGGAACAGCTCATCTTTGCGTATTTGATATTAGGAACAAACGACATTGGAGTGCTGTTGCTTTCGTGACCCTCTTGGGAATGATCCCAAAGTGGCCAGGCGGTAGCACATGAAAACAGAAGCTGGAGCTTTGGTTGAACCCCACAAAGCATCTTCCCCCATCCTTAAAAATCCTTCCCACTCTCACCCACTCACACCTAGGTCTAAAAGCATTATGTAAACAAGACTGGCAGGCTGTTCCAACCGTCTCCTGCCAAGCTGGCAATCGGAACGGGCACAGAAAACCGGAGAGGGCAGCGGATCCCAAATATTGGCCATATAGAATGCCAACTCTCCCCGCTGCCAGAAACGTTTGCCGTAACTCCCACATCCATTTTTTAAAAAAAGGTTAGGGAATGTGCTGTTTTATGCAAACAGAGGATCATCACATCGCTCGATCATCAAGGCCCTCTCTTCTAAGGCAAGATGTCAGCCCCCCATCCCAATTCACTCCCCAAACATCGTACAATTCTATCTTTGAAGAGTCCTTCACTATTGCATCCTACAAACACCCCACCCACCACTGCTACTTCTTGTGCTTCGGAGAGAGGCGTTCGGTTCTCTGCTGGGGGCTGAGCTGGTTCATCAGGCACTGTGAATTGAGAGGCCCCTGGTCTGGGCTCCCAGCTGCCGGATCTGTTCTTCCTGTTTCTTGTCCGGCAATAGTACTTCCACAGTGTAGCTGACTTTCTTGGCATAGAGGTAGCTGTATGTGTTGTCAAACCGCAGAACGTCTGCATTGGGGTGGGTGGGGGTGGAGAAGAAGGGAGAGCAAGGCTATATGGTTAGATTTTGCTGTGGGTTTACATTGTTCCACGCTCAGTTTAATCTGATTCAGCTAATGATCTCTTTGTGCATTTATATTTTAATCTTTGTACAGCCCTTTGTGATTATTTTTTTTTATCATGGAACGTGCTATAACAAAGATGGAAATAAAAAACGAGCAGAAGGCAGAGTGGTCATTTCCCCTCCCCTGGAAAGATTCTGGAACTCAAGACTCCCATTGAGCATGTACAGAATGCATCACTCCCTTGGAAAAAGAGTGTGAGATGGGCCAGCTGTGCTCTCCGAAGGTGCCTCTACCTGATTTCTGGGAACTCCCCTCTGAAGCCCCCCATATACCTAGTTATTCCCTAGAGTAGGTTTCGGGAAGTCTCGGGGGGGGGGTGCTGGAGAAGGGAGGAGAGGGCAAGGAAGGTGCCCAACGCGAGCATTGTGATGCTCGCACACATTTGGGTACCACTCCACATCCCTGCAGATGCACTCTGCCCAATCAGCTTGGCCCAGAGGACCCAGTGAACGGAGGGAGGGGTCCACTTACAGGTCCCAGCTTCGGTGCAAGTGATGGAGCCGTCTTCGGGCACCATGTGGGCGTTGTAGCGCTGGCTGGGAAGCACTTCCGTCATTTCACTGGCATGCTGACGCTCGCCAGCTTTGGTCTTCAGGAAGACCCCAAAGCCGATGTCCGCCCCGTCTGACTTGAACTGCCACCTGTAAGACCCAAGGAACGTTTTGAAAAAGAGTTGTTTCTGAAGAATCTCTTTCGTTTAGAAAAGCGCGTTGTAGAAAACGGGGTACCCCTGCTGCTGGGCTAAGTCCATCCACCCAACCATGGCTGAGGGCAGGACCTGGGGCAGGGCTACTTTTCCCTTTGTTTGAGTAGCCAACAGGAGTGGTAGGGCCCCCATAACACACTATTGGATATTGTTTTTGTTCCCTCTTACACCCACGCAGACTGCTACAGTTAGCTAAATAATCACACGAGGCATAGGCTGAGTGAAGTTGCAAAAGAAAAAAAGTTTACTCACGATTCCAGTTCATATATACACAGCATCTGGTTAAGATCTCTAAGTTAGAGATCACTCTAACTTAGGATGGAGCTCCCCTATAGCTGGTGCCCCCTGCATGTGGTATGCTGGAAGATGGCCGCTGGGCAGCAGAGCCCAGCATGGCACGTCCTCACAGACTGGCAGTCAGGAGAAGAAGGGGAGTGAGGCTAGGAAGGGGAAGCAGGAAATAGGGTCAAAAGGCCACACCCGCTTCCAGGGATCACTGAGAGGACCAGGTGAAAGGTCTTTTCAGGTGACCAGACGACACACTGCCCCCCAGTGTCCTGCAGCCGAACGCTGCCTATCTCCTACACACACCATAAAAGGGACGGGCTGGATTGAGAGGAAGGGCAGGTCCCACTTGCAGAGATACATGCAAGGTCTCTCAAGACAAAAGCTAGGACCTCACGGCCTCCTTGCTCCTGCACAGATCACTCACTTAGCGAACCTCCACAAGGGCTGTGTCTGTGTGTCTGCAGGTCAGTTGACACCCCTTTTGCTCCCCCAATCCCTGGCTGGATAGCTTGAATGGAAGCCAGTCCCAAAACTCCCCTCTGATGGCCAGAATTCTACCCAAACCGAGGATGGGAGGGCATAGGGCCTCCTCCGGCTCCCTTGACCGTTGGCGACCATTGGCGACCATTGGCTGCGGCTCCCCATGACATCATGTTTATGCCTGCCAATTGGCATTGCGCTGTATTCCGAGAGAATTTCGCGGCACTCTGCGGCTCCCCTGGCTGGTTTCCACGGCTCCCCTGGGAGCTGCGCCTCCCAGTGTGGGAACCACTGCCCTAAGATATCGAAGAGGCTTGGAGGAAGCTTGGTGTGCAGTGTATGCAGGATTCGGCCTTCCCATTCTCCCCCTCACTGTTTGTTCCCACCTCGGCTCACCTGAGTACACAGCCTGGAAAGAGTATCTCGTACTCCACCTGTTGGGAGGATCCGCGGTTCACCACCACCGAGTGATCATATTGCTGCTTCAGCTGGTCCTGCACGTAGTAGGACTTGGGAATCTCGCCCCCGTAGTTCAGCTAGGTGCAAAAACACATCATCCAGGTAAGAGCAGGCTGGGGGCTGTTGGGAGACACCCGCTTGTTGAGCTGAACCCTAACCCCGTCCACCTCCTCCAGACAACCAGGTTTTCCAGTCGCCGCAGCCAAACCCTGTAACGGCTGGATATTGAGTATTCCTACCTTGGTCCTACATTTGGGGTTCCCATCTGGGTCGGTGAGGGTCCCCCCGTATTCCACAGGGATCTGGCTAGGGTCTATATGCTTTTGTAAAACTTCCTTCCAGTCCGCTAGGGGAAAGCAACAGGGTTACCAATCTCTTTTCAAAAGACTGTTTCTCCAGACATCCAATGCAACAAAAGTGCCATGAAGCGCTTTGTGGCAGTGTAAGCTGCTGGGACGCTGGCGGGAAGGCTAGAGTCTTCCCGTACATGCCGGCGGACATTGTGAGGCCTGCTGGAGCAGGTAAGTCCACGCAGGGGGTTCGAGGGAGGCGGGAAGGAGATTGAATGGGGCTGGGTGGGTGGGTGGAACGGGGGATGGTATGGGCAGAACGGGAAGATACATACAGAGGGGCTGCATCTGTAAACAAAATGCGTCGGGAATTCCCGATTAAACAAGGCCTGCACTTTATTGCACCTAACCACTTTGTGAACTTTTTGTTAAAGCGGCATATAAATACTGTTAATAATAAATAAATACCGTATTTCTTCGAGTCTAAGGCGCCATCGATTCTAAGGCGCATGTTAATTTCAGGAACACCAGCAGAAAAAAACAAACAAAAACCATCCATTGCAAGACGCACCACCTTCTTTAAATTTGTCTGCTCTCTCCCCAGCTTGCCTGCCGCTCCATTTCGCCGATCTGATTTTTACCACGCCATTTTGCCCCCTCTGCTCAGTGGCGCTGCAGCTGATGATCCTCACGCTCGAGCAGAGTCTGAGGGAAAGACACGCAGGAGCCAAGCAGGGGCAGGGAGACAACTCTCCTCAATATGCCCCGCACACCTTTGCTGACAAGTACTAAGGACTGGAGGCTGCAAAGGCTGGCGAGAGCTGGCAGCAGCTGGTGGAAGGCGGAGGGGGGACTGGGGGTACGCACACTCGCGGGGTGGAGAGCCAGGGCGCTTTCCAGGCTGGGCGCAAGTCAGTAGGAGTGGTGGCGGCAGCAGAAGTAGTATCCCTCCCCCTTTAGGAAGAGGTTCCTAGTCCTAGGGAGAGTTTGTCGCTGAAGCGCCTGCCTCGCATTCTAGCTGACCATCGCTTTGATCATCTTTGCAGGAAAGGCATGCAGGCTTTAATCGTCAATAGGAGCGCAGAGCAGACACTTCAAGCAGAGGGAACTCTCCCCAGCACGCCCTGCCAGCCCTCGCTGACGAGTATGATCTTCTCTGATTCGTCAGCTGCAGCAGGGAGCATGCTGGGGCTGGGGCATACTCTCAAGTTCAGGAAGAGAGCGGATCGGGCTAGCAGCCATGGGAGAGCGCCGCTGAACAGAGGGGTCAAAATGGCGAGGTAAAATGCAGAGAAAAAACCCACAAAAAAGGAGGCCATCGATTCTAAGACGCACCCCATTTTTAGAGATGCTTATCTGGGAAAAAAGGTGCGTCTTAGAATAGAAGAAATACGGTAAATAAATATTGGCTCTGCCTGTTGAACCTTGTCTGTTTTAGTGCATTCCCTCTCATTCTGCTCGTTTTGAAACAGCAGGACAAGCAAAGACAGGAGCTGCTCACCTCCGAGGATGATAAGCTTCCTGCGGGTGTCTTCGCTTAGAAGGTGCTTCACAAGGTTGTAAGCCACCGGGAACAGTTTGGGAGCTGGAGTTGAGCAAAAGAAGAGAGTGGAACAGAGAGCATGTGGTAGGAGTCTTCTCCCAGCCTGGATGCCCAGTGCAGGGAAGGGTTCTGCTTACCTTTGATGACGAAAAGGCACTTCAGGGACTCTGGAAAGTTCTCTTCAAACATGCTGAGAAGCTGAAAGTGCAAGGAAGCCACAGATCAAAGCCAGCTTCACCTTGGTTCACAAACCAGTTTGCTACAATTGGCCCAATACTTTAGTGCAGTGTTTCCCAAACTTTTTCGACCTTTGCCTCCCTTGACCATTGGCAACCATTGGCTGCGGCTCCCCATTACATTATGTTGATGCCTGCCAATTGGCACTGCACTGTTTTCCAAGAGGATTCCATGGAACTCCGCGGCTCCCCTGGCTCGTTTCCGCGGCTCCCCTTGGGAGCCACGCCTCCCAGTTTGGAAACCTCTGCCTTAGTGCCAAAAGCCAATTCCACTCAGGGGGTGCAGCAGCAGCTGTAGTCCCTTCTCCTCCTCAGGAGGAGGAGGAGGAGGACACAGCAAAGCTGGGTTGAGGTGGGCACCCCCCAACAATCTGCTGCCTTGATAAGACCACTGTATAGAAGGGCTGCCTGTAGCCTACTATCTGATAAACAGGGTCAGTGTCAAGATATTGAAGGTGAAGGAACAGTTGGGTCACAGGGGAGGGAGCATTGTGGGGGACGCCTTGCTTTGGTTCTACTTAGGTGATCCAGCCGAGCCTGGAGAGGGAGAAGCTCAGGGAGGTTTTGTGACAAAAGGCTGTGTGCTGCTTATTCCACACTGTCCACTAAGGCGCCAGGGGACAGTAATGGGGAATAATGTTGATGCCACACCAGGGACACAGGGATGAGAGAAGGACACTACAGGGTTAAAAGAACTTTCCTATGGTGGGGGGGAAGCAGTGGAGAATGAATGGCAGTTGGAAAAGGCAGTTGGAATGGAATGTGGAGGAGGAAAAAGGAGAGAAGGGCTTCCTGGAGGAGGGAGTCTGCGGGTCAGATGCTTTGAAAAGAAGATTAAGCCTCTCCCTGAAAGAGCACCATCAGAAGAACATCAAAGAGCAAACATCCCGAGAACTGAGCTGATAGAGGGTACTGTGCAGTAAATTCAAAAATCATTTTAACCAGTTTGAGCTTAGCTCATTGTTTATAAAAAGCTTCAAATAAAAGTGTGTTTGGGTTTTTTTGAAGCAATCCTGAGGTGCTGTGTGCTTGTTGATAGGGAAGAAGCGCTACTCTGGCCAATAGAAACTGACCCTGGCAGTCTACTCCCCTACACATGACGACAGTCAGTTTACAAATCCCCAACACTCAAGGGAAGGAGGTGTGAATGGGCGGCTTTATTCTTCATCTGCAAGCAGTGCAGCAATTACATGTGAATGCAGCCATTGTGTGGACCTGGGCAAATGTCTCAGCCGCCCATTTGTCTAATGGGAACCACAGAAGTTGTAAGGGTGCGCTATCTATGTTGTTGGGGTTTGGTGTTTTTGCAAATGTATAAGCAATTCAGCAGCAGCAGCAATGAAGACAGGGTCCCTTTAAACTTGATTTAAAAGGGAAAATCAAAGCAAGGTTCAGGCTGGGCAGAACAATCTTGAAGAATAGTAAGCAAAGAGCTAAATTACATGCCTAGAAATATCAGGGAGCGTCGCCCTCCTAAGACTGTGTGACTGTAGAATGCAGACAGGAGATCATACTATTGACTGTTCATGTTGAAAGACAAAACAACAACAACCCCGCACTTAATGGATGTAGGAAGCTAGCATGTCAGGGCCCTTCCATTTTCCTGAAGAGCTAGATCTCTATATGCATGGAGATATTTTTTAAAAAATAAGGTGGTGCTCCTCTAACTGTTCCACTCAGCGTGGCAGTGCGGACCGAGGAATCTGGCGCTCAGGCACTGTTCCCACACATTTTAGTGAAGTTCACGCAGGACAACGTATGAGGGGATTGTGTGCCCCAAACGTAAAGGTGAGACTAATAGTAGGAAAGATACAGGAAGCCCAGTCAATTGGCACGCCAGAAATGAGATGAAAATACTCAACCTCTCCGTATGTATCAACAGCCGGCTTCCACAAATGTTTAAGTCCCAGTCCTTCAAAATCATAAATCATCATGATAGTTTCAATCTTCCGTCCTAACTAAAAAAACAACAACAACAAGGAGAGACAGGGATAAAATGCAACACATCAGTTGAAGCAGACACAGGATGAAACAGCATAAAAGCCGTAGGCAGAAAACATCAGCGTTCTTTTCCATTTGCAAGAAATCAAAGTTTTAAAAACTGAAAAGGGCCTCATCATCACCAGCTAAATGCAAGTCAACAAGTTAAAGAGACACAGCCCCTATCTGGGATGGTAAATTGGTAGAGTGTCTGTCTGTATGGTTGCTCCTCCTCCCTGGATTGAAAAGGAAGTGTGGAGGAGAAGAGAACAGTGGGCTAGAGTGTCCTGACACTCTCCTCCACACTTCCTCTTCTGCTCTATCCCACTTTTCAAATCCAGGATGGATGAAGAGTGACAGAGGCAATGGTTGGCACAGAACAGGGTGAGAGGGAGCACAATTTGGCACGCGGCTTCCGATGCTGGGAGGTCTTGGTACCCTCGCTGGCGTGAGCTTAGGGTGAGCTGTTCCAGATGTTAAAAAAATGTCAGGTGATGTCAGTGATGCATTTAGAGAATGTACATTTCAAATCGGACTGTCATAAGAGCCAGAGTGCCGAAAATTCAGCTGAGAAAGTCCAGGGATTTGAAGAGAAGCATCCTGGAACACTCACAAGCAAGGATCATTGGGGAAATACGCGGGTTCGGTTCCCCAGTTCCCCATAATTAAAGCCAGATCATGGCCCCTCCCTGGAAACCTTCTAACCTTGGTACTGAAGGGGGGGCAAGGTCCTCGAGCCCCCTGTAATTTGAGAACCAGAAGAGAACAGAATTTGAGAACAGAAGCAAGAAAGAGTTATACTGCCAGAGACCCCTGCTAATCAACAGGGATTCAGGCTCTCCAGGCTGGGAAGCTTTGGCTTACTTTCTCAGTCTGCTGGTCACACAAGCTCCGCAACATCTCGCAGTCCTTGAATTTTTTTTTTAGCAGATCTTGCTTGGAAGCTGAGAAAAGGATCCCTTTGGCATCGAGGGGGCCAATGATCTCGTACCAAATGGGGCAGCCGTCCCGGTCAAAGCCGCACGCGCCTCCGGTCATGTACTTCGCGATAACCTGTAAGGGAAACGCCCAAACACACACTCAGATAGAGGTCATTGGAGAGTGTGTGAATTCAAGGTGCCTGGAGGATGCCAACGAATTCGGAACTCACCTCTGGGACCTTCCATTCCATGATATGAGTAGAATTCATGCGTTTCCGGACCTCGACATGCTGTTTCAGAACAAGCCCAAAACAAAAAGGGACAATAGTGTGAGAGAAGGTCAGTTCTTCAATCCAAGCAGACATTTCTCTTACAGTCTGTTTCGTACCAAATCTGAACCCCAAGCCATCAGTTCATGGAAGCGTCTTTGGGGGAACCAGAACTGAACCCAAACTGAGAGTGCAATCCTAGGCGTGTATGCTCAGGAGAAAGACCCATTGTGCTCAATGGGGCTTACTCTCAGGAAAGTGTGCATAGGGTTGTATAGGAAAGGGTGTATAGGACCCCTTTCTCTCCCAATAAACAGCTGAAAAATCAGCTTTCCTGAAACTAAATGCTTATCGTTGTATTCCCTTTATGGGGGTTACACTGTAAGCAAAAAAGAGTCTGACTTCATTTTGCATGAAACAGGTCTAAATGTTCCAAGGAATTACCGTATTTCTTCGATTCTAAGATGCATTTCCAAAAATGGGGTGCGTCTTAGAATCGAAGGTCTCCAAAAAGCACCCCAAAATGAAATTTCCTTACTTACCGGGGCTTGGGGGAGCTTCAGGCAGGCCTGCGCAACCCTCTGCAGGCCTCCCCGATCTTCAGTTCGGTGAAAAACAGCCATTTTCGGCAATTTCCGGTTTTCGTGAAAACCGGAAATGGCCGAAAATCGCTGTTTTTCACCGAACTGAAGATCGGGGAGGCCTGCAGAGGGTCGCGCAGGCCTGCCTGAAGCTCCCCCAAGCCCCGGTAAGTAAGGAAATTGCATTTTATGACAGATCGCAAAGGCACTGCTCAAAGGCAGTGCAGAGATCGTCAGCTGCAGCACGGGGCATGCTGGGGCGAGCTCTCAGGTTCAGGAAGAGAGAGCTCACCGCTGAGCAGAGGGGGCAAATGGCGCGGTAAAAATTGGATCGCCGTGGCAGGCAAGCTGCGGAGAGTTGGTGCTGAGCAGGAAGGAGGTGCGTCTTGCAATCAATGTTTTTTTTCTGCTGGTGTTCCTGAAATTAAGATGCGCCTTAGAATCGATGGCGCATTAGACTCAAAGAAATACGGTATATGCTTCAAAGTGTCTGGACCAGTTCCTTTTTAGACTTGGTGTCCGAGCTGGAGAGGACAAAAAAAAAAATCAGTGCACCTGAAGCAGAACTGATCCGAAATGTTTCATGCTTCGACTCACAGACAGAGTTGGAAGGGATCTTAGAGGTCATCTAGTCCAATTAATTGCTCACTGTAGACTCCCTGCTGCAAAGGTTCGTTATGGCCAGCAGAGAGCAAGAGCTGACGAATCAATAGCCCTGGGAAGGATGTCGAGAGGTTTTCTTCTAGACCTGCAGACTTCACTGGCACCCACGGATGCTACAAAGGCTGGCTGGATAAGCCGGTGCCCTGCTGTGAGGCAGAAGGGAGTCAGGGATCAAGGGGGGGATTCTTGAGAGTCTCTCACCTTCCGGAGCATGGCTTCGGATTTCTGCAAGTCGAAACACCTGGCTGCAACAAGATCACAGGGGTTAGGACTGTGCTTTCAGACTCTACCTGTTCTAAGAGTTCGAACGTTCTATTTGCAACCACAGTTGGGGTGTACTGAACATGTACCCCTTTCCAGCTGTAACTATTTGCAAGCCTAGCTCTAGGGTTGAGCAAGCCTGGCAGCCAACATTTTGAAACTGCTATGAAGAGACCTTAATTGACTTTTTTTAAAAACTGCTGGGCAGAGGCATCGTTTCGGTAGGGGCGGAGCTGTAAGTATCACTCCGTTGTAATCTCTTTACCGAGCGAGCAGGAGGCGGCCCCGCCCTCTCACTGTCGGAGCCTTTCCCGTGCTGAGAAAGCAGCAGGCAAGAGACCCTGCCTGCTGCTTTCTCCGCAGGGGAAAGGCTCCGTCAGTGAGGGGGCGGGGCCGCCTCCTGCTCGCTCGGTAAAGAGACTACAACGGAGCGATACTTACAGCTCCGCCCCTACCGAAGCGACGACACTGCTGCTGGGGGAGGGGTACCAACTGAAAATGAATTCCTATCTGGACAAACAGTGCACCAAATGGCATTATTTGCTTCACTGGGGCCTCTGTCTCTGTCTCTCTCTCTGTGTTGTGTGTTTGTGTTTAATGTAAATAGCAGTCACGTGAGGCCCCAATCCAGACCAGGGGCTCCCGCAGCTTCTATTTGCCCTGGGAGAGAAATTCCCGAAATCTTCCTGCTGCTCCAGATCCAGACTCAGCAAGAATAGGGGGATCAAGCCTCCGTTACAAGTCCTGATCCAGATGAGATCTCATATGCCGCTAGTGACGTTTTAAAAAACCCCAACTACGCAGGCCCTCAATAGTGCAAGCAATGTACTGTCAGGTATGGCCCAGAATCTCAGTTTCCTGAGATTTCCTCAGTGGCGTGTCTTGAACTGCCGTTCGCAGATCTTCAGGTTTACGAGGTGGCAACTCTACCAACTGAGCCAGACCTCCTGCCTTTTAACCATCTGAAATAGCCGAATAGCTTTTCGGACAACCTTTTAACCATCTGAAGACTCTCTGCATCACACGCCTGGCCATACCAGCAGAGCCTGTAGATGGCTTGGGACAACAATTCTCCCTTCCTCACACTCTTTGGCTGTTTTCTGATCCCGATGTCCTCTTTATTCTTTGGAAAGGGGGCAAGGAAACAACGAGGTTTGTGCCAAAGTATTCTACATCTTGTACTACATTTCCACAGTGGTCTTTTCAAAAGAGCCCGGCTATAAATTCTTTGTGGGGCCAGCCAGCCACAGCACATCACAACCAGCTGGTTCAACCTGTTTGGCCTCCAGATTACAGGCAGCGACTGGTGGTGCTTGTTTCTGCTTTTCTCAATGGGACGTGAACAGCGAGGACGGAGGGAGCCGATCCAGCTGCCAACCCGAGCAAGGTGTTAATTATGGTTGTATTTCCTGTCGTAGTTATGATGATGTAATAATTACAGTCGGATCGTAGTAAACAAACTTGTACTCGCCTTACGTCAACCTCTCTTCAACCCATGATGCTGTCATTGCTCCTTCAGGGAAACTAGGTAAAGGTAAAAGTATCCCCTGACAATTGTCCAGTCCTGTCCGACTGTAGGGTGTGGTGCTCATCTCCATTTCAAAGCCGAAGAGCCAGCGTTGTCCGAAGACGCCTCCGTGGTCATGTGGCCGGCATGACTCTCCTTGCCGCAGCGCGTAGCATGCGGCTGGAACACGGAGCGCTGTTTACCTTCCCGCAAGCGGTACCTATTTATCTACTCGCATTAACATGCTTTGGAACTGCTAGGTTGGCAGGAGCTGGCCAAGCAACGAGAGCTCACCCCGTCGCGGATTCGAACTGCCGACCTTTCGATCGACAGCTTATGGTTCAGCGGTTTAACCCGCTGCGCCACCCACTGGCCTAGGGAAACTAGGGAAACTAGTTTTTTTCAATACTGCAGAGAATGGCAGGAGCGCGGCGGACAAAAGAGGTGACTCTTGTCTGCAGCTTGCAAGAATCAATGCCTGACCGCTGTCATTTTATTTATTTAAAAATGTTATTCTGCCTCTCGGAATCCGGAAGGAAAGTTCAATGCAGCAGCAGCAGCCAACGAGCATGTGCAGAGATGCTACACTGCTCTGCCCGAGGCTCAGAACCAGCATGGAAACACCATGTGCTCAATTTGAATAGAGGGGAGGAGGCAGGGAAAAGACCCTCTGGGAGTGAGGAAGGAAGGCAAAGGGCAGGGGGGGGGGGCGAGAAGCAAAGCCCCATGGTGTGTTTTACCTTCCTTTCTTGAGGCAAGAAGGGCTCTGGGGGAAAAGAACAGGGGGCCAGGATAATGACACCAGGGTAACATAAGAACATCAGAAGAGCCCTGCTGGATCAGGCCAAGGGCCCATCTAGTCCAGCTTCCTGTATCACACAGTGGCCCCACCAGATGCCTCAGGGAGCACAAGACAACAAGATACTTGTATCCTGTCGCCACTCCCTTGCACCTGGCACAGAGAAAACCTACTCCTACAAGCAGGAGGTTGCTTATCCACATCATGGCTTGTGATGGACTTTTCCTCCATAAATCTGTCCATAAATCGCTGGGTAGACCAGCGATGCTCTGCTCCTGCACTCTGGTGGTTGGTTCTTCCACCTCTCCTTCATTCCTCGCATGCTGCAGTCCCCTTCCCCTAAAAGCTGCACCGTGCACTGGAGCCACTACATGTCTGGCACCCAGAGGTGGCAAGAGTTGGTACTGCCATCCCAGAGGAGAACCTTGGTCTCCAACGGGTCAATACCAGTTCTCACCACCTGAGGGCACAGTCGAACTTCATAGTCCAGGATGCAGTAATCTTATTTCACACACACACACACACACACACACACACACACACACACACACGGATCTTTTTTTCTTTTCCATCCCTGAAGTGGCTCCATTATGGACAACACTGATCCACTGGAGAGCAGGGGAAAAGGCTGATAGAACTTTATATTATCTGGATACTATCACAGCCTTACTGCCCCAGAGCACAGTGAGCTGTGATCTTTTAACTGCTGAAAATGCCCTCTCACTCGAGCCTTTATATTGCACCAATGGGCTCAGCAGACTCCAAGGCAGAGTCTCAAGGAGGAGAACGAATATTAATAACAGGGCCTGCAGGATCTAAAAGAGGACATTTAGAGGGAAGTGTCTGCAGCCCGCCCGCAGATGTTTGGTGGAACAGGGTCAGGGCACGAGTTAACCATATTCAGCAGCAACATGGGCTTGCAAGAGCACACTTGCAAGAGCACGCTTGCAAGAGCACGCTGTCCCTCTTACCTCGGAGCCATTTCAAGATGTAATAGTCGTCCTGGGCAGGCAGAAGCGGTAGAATATCCTGGATGTTCTTGCGGAACTGAAAAGAGAGAGAGAGAGAGAGAGAGAGCACTTGAGCAAAATAAAGCAAAAAATCTAGGTTTGGCTCCCCCAGTTATTGCTGAATCACATGTGCACTGCTTCGTTTCCCTGGACCGTGTACATGAGGGATGGGCAAACTTCAGCCTTGCAGGATCGATGCTTTTTTTAAACTAGAAATTCAACTGGAGCCAGGTACAAAATCGTGGCCGGGGGATTGGAGCCAGGTGCCAAATGGCTGCTCAGAGGCTGAGGAGGAGCCCATGAACTCCTGGACCCTTTGATCCTTGCACTGGGATAACCTGTACAAATCTACATTTGAGCGACAACAGGTCAGGGGTTCTAACATAACATAATAGCGGTTCTAACACAAAGGCCAGTCCAGAGAAGGCAACCAGCAACTATGTCTACTTTACAGGAAAGGAATACTGAGGCTGAGAGAGAAAGCAATTAGCACAAGGCCAGGCTTGGCAGAGAACTTGTCCTTCCTTGCCACTTACAGATTAGTGTGAAAAACATACAATAAACTTCAGATGTTTGAGAGCCGCAATATTTAAGAAGCATTTAAATTCTTAAATATATTTACTCACCATGAACATTAAACTTATGTTTTAAACCAGTGAACTATCAGTTTATACCTGGTCAATAATTATAAAGCTTGAACATTTCTTATTACCTTTTATACTAATAGTGTTGCAAAAAAGGAACTCAGCCAACATATTTCCGAGAGCCGCACATTATACATCAAAGAGCCGCATGTGTGGCTCAGGAGCCACAGTTTGGCCACCCCTGGTATATGCAATGACTGGTAACTGAATAGCCACCGAAACTGAGCCCAGTGAAAAGTGTTGCAATGAGGGCTATCTCCCGAATGAAGAACTCTTAGTTCATTAATCAAGTAAGTTTTAAGCAATGGAATCTGCATATGATGAAACCAATCCTTTTGAAGCAAAAACAGGGACAATTTGTTTCTGACCCTAAATTTGTTGCATGGACATGAAAGCAGTTTAAATTGCAGGGTGGACATTCTTAGATGAGGCCTTCCTTTGCTCATGGAAGCATTCCCTCCTGCAAGAGTGTTCAGGGAAGAATGCCTCTCCCAAGAGCATTTGCCACCTGTAGTTTAAGGAGTTACATTTAAAGTAATTAAGTTCGAAAAGATACACACATTGCCTAATCAACCAACACCATTAAGCGTTTTTATAAAGACTATGAAGGCATCCCCAATTAATCAAACTAGTTGAAACAGAACTTCCCAGGTCAACGAGTCTTTTCTGGGTCAGTAAGGTTCCTCCACAGCACCTCCTGGTCCAATTATTTGATTTCATAATTAGTGAAATTGCACCATGATTGCAAGTTCATTTGGAACTCTTATCACACTCAGAGCCTGTAATTTTTTTTAATTACAGTGATTAAATTTTTCCCCTTCACTCTAAATGCCTTAAGATGTAGCTGGGGAACTGGACTGCTGTCCCCAAATAGCTTATGCCACTATAAATGTGTTACAGCCCAAGCCTGGCTAGGACCGCCACAGCGTGCAAAAGCACACTGCTCCAGCTTTTCACCCACCTTCTGCAGGCCTGAGATCTCCAGAGATGCAGACTGAGCAAGAGACCTGCCTCATATGACACTGACATTAGGTGTAATTAAATCAGGGATTAGCCAGTTGCACTTTTAAACACAAGACAACCACAGTATAGAATGCACAGAGAACAGGAACAAAAGCCCAGCACCATAGCTGGGAATGGGATCATGATTTGGAGGGGGGGGAATCATGATTGGGACGGGGGACACATTTTGTACAGTTGCCATAACCCCCACCCCACATACAGCATTTCTCTAGAATGGTTTGCCAAGACATCGGAGCTGCAAAGCCTAGACAGCTCAAATAGGCGTCTCTAATCCACCTTATAGCATGGAAAGGTTAGTGACCTGCCCTAGATTCATTGCAGCATAAAGGTTTTCCACCTACAGACAAAACTGAACATAAGAAACATGGATCAGTGCAAGCTTTAAAATAAATACGTAAGTCTGCGCCAGCTTACCGCCTTGGCAAACACCAGTGGTTTTCAAAACATGCTATGGGGAACTGACGAGTTCCTTTAGAAACCAACCAGCCTCAAGGAGACAAGTCAGTAACTTCTGGATGAGATTTCCAGGTCACCAAGCTGAACCCCAATCCCAAAACCAGGTTAGAGAGGGGCTTTGAAACCGAATCCAAATGTCTTGGCAGCCTTGAACTGAATACTTACACATGGTGCTAACCGATTCCAAACAAGTGATTCGCTAATTAGGCACTTGGCCCGAGATGGTGTGATATCCGCCTCTTTTTTCCCCGTTGTGTTTTGTTTGTCAAAAATTCAGAACACTCAGTACCAGAAAAGAACCATGACTGGCTCAAGGCCATCTAGTGAGTCTGTGGCAGAGCACAAGCCTGAAACCAGCACCTTCTAGATTTGCATTCCAAGCCACCACGCCAGTCAAAACTCTCCAAGCAACAGGGTTTGCATGATGGGATCTGCACAACAAGAAGCCCTTGCTCTCCAGGAGACCCCAAGTCTCTTGGATAATAAATGGGGAGCGTGGCAATCGCCCGTGCAGATTCTCCAGTGCCCAGGCTCCATGAACGCAGCACTTGGTATGCTCTCCCTCCTGCCAGTCACCAAGCAACCAAGTTCCCCTGGCAGAGGTGCTGCTAGCTCCATCGCTTAGGGGACACCCTGCAAAGCAATGTGCAATTATAGGTTGCGAAGCGACATCTCTTTCATTTGTTGATTTCATTTGCAGGTGTATAGACCTGTGTGGCCTTGGCAGGGCCTATTATGTAAAAAGGGTGGGTGGAAATATTACATGCCCCCGCTGTCATCTGTGCCAAGTTTTGGAAAAAGAACAATTAATCCAATTATGAGTTACTTCACTCTATTCCCAACAAGGCTACTTTAAACATTCAAGGAGGTCCTGTTTAGCGCTCCTTGAAAACTGGCACGGTCTGGGGCACTTGCTTCATGAAATGCCTTCCTGTCAGTGACCCAGTTGGCACCCTCATAACAGTTTTTGCCATTGGTTTGAAACCTTTTCTGTTTTTCAGTGCTAGCTTGCTCATGAAGCGGACTGAGGCAGTAGATTGGGGGTACTAGCACTGCCCAACTCTCCATCTTCTCCCCCTCCTGCTCCTTCTCCTGTGTTTGCTGTTTTGAAAAAGAGTAGGGTGGAACAGAAGAGGAAGTGTGGAAGAGAGAAGAGGAGAGTGATGGCCTAGAGTGGCTCTGTGGTGACACTCTAGCCCACCACTCGCTTTCCACTTCCTTTCTCACTCTGCCCTCCTCCTTTTCAAATACAGCAAGTGTGATAGCACTGTTATGACAAAAATGTGTACACCTGCACAGAAATCTAACAGACTGGACAGGGGAGCCCTGTGGAGATCATCTTGTGTGTGTGTGTGTGTTCGTTCTAAGCTATTGTTCAATTAATGGGGATTATTTATTTATTTATTTGCAGTATTTTTTTATCCCGCCTTTCTCCCCGAAGGGACCCAAGGCGGCCTACAACAAAAAAAAGAAAATACAATACAAAAAATAATCACATTTTAAAACAGTAAAAAACAATTAATGAAAGTTAATAAAAACAGTATCTAAACAATCGATTAAAAAGATCATTGCTACAATTAAAACAGGAGCATAAAAACAGCAACACCCCCACCTGTACCAGCGAGATGTTAAAAAAGGCAAGGGCTCAGAAGGCTTCTTTGAACAAGAAGGTTTTTAGGCCTCGCCAGAAAGTGTCCAAGGAGGGAGCAGTTCGTAAGTCAAAGGGGAGGGAATTCCATAAGGTTGGTGCCACTACTGAGAAGGCCCTGTTTCTGGCCGCCGCCCCTCGCACCTCCCTGGGCGACGGCACCCGCAAAAGGGCCTTCTCTGATTATCTAAGGAGACAAGCCGGACTATATAGAAATAGGCGGTCTCTCAAATATCCTGGCCCCAAGCCGTATAGGGCTTTAAAGGTCAAGCACTTTGAATTGGGCCTGGAAATGAATCGGCAGCCAGTGCAGCCGTCGGAGGAGCGGCCCGACGGAGTTGAACCGCCTACCTCCAGTGACCACCCGGGCCGCTGCATTATGCACTAATTGCAGTTTCCGAACCGTCTTCAAGGGCAACCCCACGTAGAGCGTGTTACAATAATCTAGTCGCGATGTCACCGTGGCATGGATCACCGTGGTCAGGTCTGCACGATCCAAGTACAGTCGCAGCTGGCATACCAGCCGAAGCTGGGCAAAGGCCCCCCTGGCCACAGCCGCCACCTGGGAATCCAGGAGCAGCTGCGGATCCAGGCGGACCCCCAAGCTGCGAACCTGCTCCTTCAGAGGGAGTGCAACTCCCTTCAGAGCAGGACAATACTCTAGTACCTGCATCGTGGATTTCCGGATTGTCCGGGTTTAGTTTCAGCTTATTAGCCCTCATCTAGGGCCCCACCGCCTCCAGGCAGCACTCCAGAACCTCAACAGCCACCCTGGAATCAGGTGGAAAGGAGAGATGGAGCTGGGTGTCATCAGCATATTGATAGCACCCAACTCCAAATCCCCGGATGACCTCTCCCAGCGGTTTCATGTAGATGTTAAACAGCATGGGGGACAAGATGGAACCCTGTGGCACCCCACACCTCAAGGGCCAGGATGCCAAACAGGAATCCCCCAGCACCACCATCTGGGACCTATCTGCCAAGTAGGAGCAGAACCACTGTAGAACGGTGCCCCCGACCCCCAGCTCGGCCAGTCGGCCCAGAAGGACACCATGGTCGATAGTGTCAAAAGCCGCTGAGAGGTCCAGCAGAACCAACAGGGATACACTCCCCCTGTCCAGTCCTCGGCGTAGATCATCCACCAAGGCGACCAAGGCCGTATCCGTCCCAAAGCCCGGCCTGAAACCAGATTGAAAGGGATCTAGATAATCCGCTTCATCCAGGACCCTCTGGAGTTGAGACGCCACCACCCGCTCAATTACCTTGCCCAAAAACGGGAGGTTTGAAACTGGCCGGTAGTTGTCCATTATTGTGGAATCAAGGGACCCCTTCAGAAGGGGTCGAACCACCAGCCGCCTCAAAACGAGCGGCAGCACCCCCTCCACCAAAGAAGAGTTGACCACCCTCCCCGTCCACTCGGCCAGCCCCTCCCGGGCAGATCTGATTAGCCAAACTGGGCAAGGGTCAAACAGGGAGGCAGTCCCACAACACTGGACCAGCAGGTGCCAAGGGGACATCCTCAAATATTGTCAATGAGGCATCCAATTCATGGCGAATCCGATCAATTTTATCTGCGAAATGTTTAGCAAACATGCCACAGCGGGCCACCGTGTGTTCCTCCTGATCTATTGGAGGGGCCTGATGGAGTAGGCCTCGCACCACATGGTACAGCTCCGCTGGATGATTGCCTGCAGACGTAATGGTAGCAGAGAAGACCATTCACCGCCACGGAGTAGGCTCTATAATGGACCCTACTCCATGTCCAGTCGGGATGTCTTTTTAGATGTTCAATTTTTTTCCCCCCATTGATTAACTACCGTATTTCTTCGAGTCTAAGGCGCCATCAATTCTAAGGCGCACCTTTACTTTCAGTACCACCAGCAGGGGGAAAAAAAATCCATCGATTGTAAGACTCACCTCCCTTCATTGAATCTACCCGCTCAGCACCAACTCTCCCCAGCATGTCTCCTGCAGCTGAGGATGACTGAGTGCACTGCCTTTGCATAGCATTTCTGGCCCCGCCAGAAAGTGCCATTTCCTTCGTTACCTGGGCTTGGGGGAGCTTCAGGGAGGCCTGCGCAACCCTCTGCAGGCCTCCCTGATCTTCAGTTTGGCAAAAAAAACAGCGATTTTGGGGCATTTCTGGTTTTCGCGAATCACCTGAAGCTCCCCAAGCCCCAGTAAGTAAGAAGATAGCATTTTGGAAGAGACGTCTTCAAGGGGGGGGCGGGGGGGCCCAGGGCCCCCAGGCGGAGGGCGCCGAGGCTCCTGGGGGGGCAGGGGACTACTTAGGTTTCGATTTGTGTTTTTGTATTTTTACGGTTTTTTCGGGGGGGGTTGTCCCACTTAGCTTGTGTATTCCGGAGCCTTCGTTCTGCCTGCTTTCGTTCTGTCCGGGCGGCAGAACTCCTGAGAAGCGCCCGTTCGCTCCGGAGCAGGGCGCTCTGTCGTTCTGCGCTTGCGTCGTTCCTCTCAGTTAGCGCATGCGCAGAAAGATTGTAACGACGGAGCGCCCTGCTCCGGAGCGAACGGGCGCTTTTCAGGAGTTCTGCCGCCCGGACAGAACAAAAGCAGGCAGAACGAAGGCTCCGGGATACACAAGCTAAGTGGGACAAAGCATACACACATCAACATTACAGTAAAAAAGCCCGTAGACATCTGAAAAACCTGGGTGGTGGTGGGGTTTTTTTGTTTTTTATTGGGGGGGGGCGGCGAAAATCTTAGCCCCCCCTGCAGGGGGGCGCAGGATCGTCTCTGCATTTTGGGGTGCTTTTTGGAGACCTTCGATTCTAAGACGCACCCCATTTTTTGAAATGCTTAATTGGGAAAAAACATGTGTCTTAGAATTGAAGAAATACAATAATTGAATGTTGCAGCCAGGCCAAATTCAGATGTTACTTTTATGCATTGCCATGTAACATTTCAGGAGCCCTCATATTCATTCAGAATATGAATATGTTTATAAACATATAATATGTTTGGACCACATCTTACCAAACAGTTGCATGCGAAAGGCACAAAGGTTCTGGAGTTGGACTTAGACCTGGAAGATCCGAGTTCAATTCCTCACTCAGTCATGAAGCTTCCTGAGTGACCTTGGGCCAGTCACTATCTCTCAGCCTCGCCTACCTCAGAGGGTTGTTGTGAGGACAAAAAGGGGGAAGGAACCATGTATTGGTACGAGCTCCTTAAGAGGAAGGGCGGTATAAAAATGTGAAAAATACATGGCAGCAAAAAAAGGCAAATGTGGTCACAGGAATTTTTAGGAAAAGGGACAGAGAAACAAAACAACAAATATAGCTTATGCACCTCACTGCTATAAGGTGTGGCAATGGGTTAGGCAGCTTTTTAAAATCAAAGAGTCGACACATTCATGGAGGATAGCTCTATTTGGCAGGAGAGCTAAATGAAACCTCCATGCTGTGAGACAGTCTACCTTCAAGTACCAAATGACTGAGGACAAACCAAAAACAGAGGACTGTTGTTGCTTTCACACCCAGTTTGTGAGCTTCCAGGAAGGACACCTGGCCACCATCTGTTAGAGATAGAAAACTGGATTAAACAGATCTTCTGCTTGACCTAGCAAGACAGCTTCTTATATAAGCCACTCACTTTGTAAAAACTTTGTGTTGCTGCCAAGCAGGCTGATGATGTAACCCCTTTAGGTGATGCTTTCCTCACCTAGAGCTGCAGCTTGTAGGTTAAGCTAGTAAGAGTCTGAGCCATGAATTCAGGCAAGCTCAGCCTAATTCCCTCCCCTTTGCAATCTGGGGACAATGCTACAAGCCTACCTTGCAAGGTCGTCATTCAGTCAGACTGGTGAGTGACTGTTTTCTCACTTTTAACGGCTAGGCTATTTTTAAGACGGCTGCAAGGGGATTTGGGTATCAATTTACCACGGACAGGATTTTAAAGCATTTGAAACGCAAAGCAAAAATAGGGGTTGAGCCTGCTGCGCTCTGCACACTCCAAGGAGCCGCGGATGGATCCTACCGCGGCGCGTTTCCCATTGCTGTCCAGGCAGGCAGGACAGGGGGCTTGCTTTGAGGTAATGCGCGGGAGATCGGGCTGCTGCAGGACGAGACACGAAGCAAGGAGGACTGGCTGGCCCCTTCCCAGACGGGAAGGCAGAGCAAGAAGAGACAACGTCACCCGCCGCCACTTTTCTGCTACGGGCGAGGGGGGCAGAGGAGGGAGCTGGAGGGGGGACGGAGGGGAGGCTGGAAGCAGAGGCGATCCCTCCCTGCTCACCTTGGCCAGCGCCTCCTCCTGCTTGGCGCTCAGGTCCCCGACGTGCCCGCTCATGGTGGCCCTTCAGGTAGCGAGCTCTCCAACCGACGTCTGCCTGCCAGGCACCGGCCTCCAGAGGCTTTCATGGCCGGGCCGGCTTCCCAGCCTGGCAAGCCCCGCCCCCGCTCTTAAAGGAGACAGCCTCGCTGTGGGCAGTCCGACGGGGCGCGCCAGGCGGCCGGGCGCAAATCTAGGCGCAGACGTGGGATGGAAGGAGGAGGACGACCCGGGCGGGGATGAGGGAGGAACACAAGCTCGCCCCACCAGCCCCTGCTGGCCTGCTTTTGCGCAGAAATCAGCCGGGGGGGGGGGCGGAGGGAGAGTTTTTCCAAGACAGAAACGATCTTGTGGCACCTTCAAGACTAAACGCATGCAGGCTGCGCTCCCGAGTCGTATTCACACCCACCCGGGGAGGAGCCCCGCTGAAGATGGTGGCCTTCTCACGTCCAAGTCAGCATGCAGACTGTTGCCGTTTGCCTCAGCATTGTCTACGCGTTGGCGCACGGCAGCAAAGTAGGCGCACGTGGAAGGAACGGTCGCAGATTGACCCTGGCGGCGCTCCCCTCTCTCCCCTCCTCTTCCTCTGTCGCCTCCTTTGCGTCTGTTTTTAGATTGGAAGCCTCGCGGGGCAGGGGCTTCTGTTGCAAAGCGCACGCAAGTTGACGGTATATCATGTCAGTTAGAGAAACAGGTAGTAACGGGTACGGGGGGCTAAGTATAGTTTCTCTAACTATATCTGCTGGCCATGAAAGCTTTCGAATGAAAATCATGTCAGTTGTTGTTGTTGTTCAGTCGTTAAGTCGTGTCCGACCCTTCGTGATCCCATAAACCATGTCCCGCCAGGCCTTCCTATCCTCCACTATCTTCCTGAGTTCGCTCATTTTCATGTTCGTTGCATCGGTGATGCTGTCTAACCATCTCATCCTTTGCCTTCCCCTTCTCCTTTTGCCTTCAATCTTTCCCAGCAGCAGAGTCTTCTCCAGAGAGTCCTCTCTTCGCATTAGGTGGCCAAAATATTTGAGCTTCAGCCTCAGTACCTGTCCTTCCAGGGAACAGTCAGGGTTGATTTCATTTAGGATTGACTGATTTGATCTCCTAGCAGTCCAAGGGACTCTCAAGCTCGTACGTCAGTTATATGATGAATAATCCGAATGGCAAGACCACAGGTTGGGGTTGGGGGCGAGCATCGATCTCCTCACAGCTCAGGAAACCTCTGACCGCGCTATACCTTGAGGAACCGACCCCCCCCCCATGTATAACATTGTAAAATATCCTTTTTGTGATTTTAGCATCTTTCCATCATTTTTACAATTGTACTTTGCCACTTGCTTTTTGTTTCAGGGTTGGTGCTGCTGCTGTGCTTTTTGGGATGGCCTGAGAGAAAGACAAAAAAACAAACAAACACAAGAACAAAACCCAACTCAAGCCAACCTTTGCAGTTCTCTCCACCAACAGCAGCTTGAAATTCCCAAAAGAAAATATTTCTTTACCCAGCGCGTAATTGGTTTGTGGAACTCCTTGCCACAGGAGGTGGTGATGGCACCTGGCCTGGATGCCTTTAAAAGGGGATTGGACAGATTTATGGAGGAAACGTCCATCATAGCTTACAAGCCGTGATGGGGATAAGCAACTTCCTGGTTGGAGGAGTAGGTTTTCTCTGTGCCAGCTACAAGGGAGTGGTGACAGGAAACAGATTAACTTATTGGCTGTGTGCTCTCAGAGGCATCTGGTGGGGCCACTGTGTGATACAGGAAGCTGGACTAGATGGGCCTTTGGCCTGATCCAGCAGGGCTCTTCTTATGTTCTTATGAAATGCATTTCGCAGCACTGGTGGTAGTCATCACGGTCTGCAAATGTTTGCAACCGGAGCCGTGTTTAAAAGATGCAGGCTGGGAGGCTGGTTGGAAACGTGACCACCCTGAAGGAGGGCTGCAAGGGTGTTGTTTCCCCCCTCTTCTTCTGCCCACTCCCAGATCCCTGCTGACACCCTCCACAAGATCGACAGCTGTGATAACACTCTGGATCTGGGCAGAATTCCCTGCTCCGGCCTTGAATTCTGTAGGCTATGCCCTCCTGGTGACAAGTCAAAAAGGATATAGCTCAAGCTCAAGAAGGATATCGGGGGAGTGGGAAAGGTGCAGAAGAAAGCGACCAAAACGATTAGGCACCTCCCATGCGAGGAAAAGCTACAATCATACTTCCCACAGTGGCCAGTCAGATTCCTTCAAGAAGCCAACAAGCAGGGCATGAAACCAATAGCCCTCTCCTGTTGATGCTTTCTGGCAACTAGTGTTTGGAGGCATACTACTCCTGAATTTGGAGGTTCCACAGAATCATAGTGACTACTGGCCAGTGACAGATCCCTCCTTCGTAACGAATGATGGATGGTGTAGTGGTTTGGGAGTCGGACCTAGACCTGGAAGATCCAGGTTCAAATCCCCGCTCAGCCACGAAGCTTCCTGGGTGACCTTGGGCCAGTCACTATCTCTCAGCCCCACCTACCTCACAGGGTTGTTGTGAGGACAAAAAGGAGGGGAGGAAATATGTACACCACTCTGAGCTCCTTGGAGGAAGGGCGGTATAAAAATGTGAAAAATAAATAAAATAAAATAAATAATAATCCCCTGTTACAGCCACCCAGTGGCCATCACCACCTCCAATGGCACCATGAAGTCCATTTTTCCATCTGTCTTAAATTTTCCGCCCATCAATTTCACCAAATGACCTAGATTTATGGAAGCCAGGAGAGGGAGAAGAACGTCTCTCTTTCCCCGCACCATAACTTTATACGCCTCGATCACGTCCCCTCTTGGCCATCTTTCCCCCTCATGAATAAAAGCCCCTGTGCACGGCAGCCCTGCCCTTGTGGAAAAGGTGTCCCAGCTCCCTCCCCCCCCCCATATCATTCCAATTGCTGTCTTGTCTTCTGCCTCATTTCCGGCTCTGCAACATTTTTTTAGCGATACGATGGCCACGGCTGCACACAGGACACCACGTGTGGTGGTTCCACCATTGTCTAAGGCCATGATGATACTGGGCAATGTTATTCACGGTCCTTTCCTAATAATCCATAGCATGAAATTCATTTGATGCTATCTGTCTTCTTCTCTGTCTCCTCTCACCCAGACCTTCCCACCCTAGTTGTTTTTCTCTCTGTATTGCAGATTATCTAAAATCCCGTTTTAACCAAACAGCCTAGCTATATGCCTTACCAAGTTCCTTAATCTGTCAAGGCATCAGATTTAACTTAATCAACCAAGCAGGTTTTTTTTTAATAGGCTTTCTGCTGGAAACGCCCATTGATTGGCAACTGACACTTATTTGTGAAAGGCTTAGCATGTATGAGAGATCTGTTCCTATCGCTCTGTTACAGAAGTTTCTTAGGATGATCAGTATGTTGCAATAAACTGTAGTAGTTTAGTATGTTGTCAGGGCCACCTGCCGCCTGAGGCAGGGTACCCAGTAGTCCATCCCTTACCTGACGATGTGTCCACTCTCTGGATAGGAAAAAAAATGAGGGACAGAGAGGAAGAGGAAGTGTGGAGGAGATGAGAGTGGTGGGCTAGGGTGTCAAGCTGTTGTCACCTGCAGTCTCCACTACCCAAGCACTCAGTCAAAGACTCATTCATAGCACTTTCCTTGCCCTCTGCTTCTGGCCCTACCTAGGTAGTGGTGCAGACTGGACCCAAGGGGAGAGGGCAATCAAATGGGCAGTGCTGGCAATGGTGGAGGTGACCAAACTCAGAGCATCTTGGCCAAGGACCCCCCAAAACTCCTGGAGCAGGTACTACCCTTCCCTCCTGGAAATCTAGAAACCTATGGGGTATGGAACTTAAGAGGCCGTGGTGACTTAAGGCTGATTCACACTACACAAATCCAGGCGCGTTACGGAGATGCGCGGAGCTCTTTGACAGCATTTCGGATGCAAGTGGAGCAGCTGCGAGCTCCGCAATGCAGAAGCTGGAAAAATGGCTTCCCCTCATCTTTTGAGGGGGCGGGCTTCGCGGAGCTGGGCGGGTTCATGGAGCTACTGCAGCCTACCAATCGGATGAGGGGGGGGAGAGTGGCTGCATGCCAATCAGAACTACCTCCAATCACCTTCATAAGAAGGCGGGACAGCAGGAGGGCTTCTGGCCAGCTCTGCGCGCTGGGGCAGGGGCAGGGGCATCCGCGCCTGGAAAAGTGTAGTGTGAATCACCCCTTAGTGGTTAAGACACTGAACTGCAGACCGGAAGGTAGGCAGGACAGCAGTTCAAGACCCGAGTGCCGCGTGACGGTGTGAGCTACTGTCCTCGGCCCCAGCTCCTGCCAACCTAGCAGTTCAAAAGCAAGAAATTGCAAGTAGATTAATAGGGTTAGGGTAATAGGATTAATAGGTAACCCTTGGTGGGAAGGTAACAGCGTTCTGTGCGCCTCGGCATTGAGTCGTGCTCGCCACATTACGGAGGCATCTTTGGACAGCGCTGGCTCTTCAGCTTTTAAACGGAGATGAGCACCGCTCCCTAGAGTCAGTAACAACTGGCTTTTGAGCAAGGGGGGGAACCTTTACCTTTACCTATGGGGTATGGGACTGCCATTACATGATGGTTGCAAACCTGCCAGGTGTAACTGAATCTGATTTGAAGGAATGTGTTCTTCCATTGTCAGGTTCCTCCAGTTAAAACCTGACACCTTGCATTTTTTTTCAGATGTGAACTACTAGTATTTCATTAAAATAACAATAGCTTAGAAAGGGCTGGTTTTCCCTGCTCTTGCCAAGAAAGCAAGAACAGATGGAGAATGCAGCCAGACAGACATCAAAGCTGAGACGACTGTGTGAGGAGGTGGGGATTTTAGAGGCTTTGGGGAGGAGCCTTGCCCGAAAGTTAATAAAGCCGGTTTCAGGAGTGGGCTCAGATTCTTTCCACACAAGCCGCATGTCAGATTCATTTGTATTGGTTGGCAAGTCCAAACATTAGTATAACGAAAAAACGATGCTGGCAAGAAGCCCTACTTAGGAGTGCTCCGGTTTGACCTGGAAGTGCGGCTCACATCTGCTCATGTCTCATGATGCAGTGTAACTTCTGAAGTCCAAACAACATCTTATATCTTCCAGGGCTAAGTCTTAATGAAATAAGTGCTCTGAGCAAAGGAGTGTCTTCAATGTCCCCCTCCATTATTATTATTATTATTATTATTATTATACTGTACTATGGTGGCGCAGTCCACCAGGTGCTTGGACTGGGGTTGTTTTGGGGGGGCTCACTAGTTCAAATTCTGCCCAAGAGTAACTGGTGAGATACAGTATCGCCGTATAATGTTCAATGTTCCTAATAGTGAGGCTCGATGCAGTTGTTCAACTGTTGTCAATCTGGCCAGATTGCTCCAAGTGCACCAATGACAATAGGAGTGGTTTTATTATTATTATTATTAATTATTATTAATTATTATTATTATTATTATTATTATTATTATTATATTGGGAATATTTATACGCTGTACTGCTTTTCAACAAAAAAAGTTCACAAAGCGGTTTACAGAGAAAACCAAATAACTAAATGACTCCTTGTCCCAGAGGGGCTCACAGTCTAAAAATATGCAGAAGAAACACAAACAGCCAGTAGAAAAAGACAAATGTGCAGGGAGAAGGAGTCGTTTCTCTCCCCTTGCTAAATAGAAGACAAGCACCATTTGATAAAGTGCCTCTTTGCCCAGCTAGCAGGGAATTTGCTTTGGCACATTGTTTTTGTTGCATTCAACTTGACCTGAGTGCAATATGTATGCATGATGATACATGTGGGGCGGGCAAAACATGGTCTGCTAAATTTCTGTGTGCCAGGCTGTTGTTACAGACATAGGAGCGGGGTTAGTAAAAAAAAAAAGTTGGCAACTCTAGGCCTAGAAAAAGATATTTCTTCATGCATCAAACGTATTTGTAAGCAGATGCGTTGAAAACCAAAAGACATTCTTAGCAATGTTTCTGCTGAGAAATCTAACAGTCGAAACTAGAGCAATGTTAATTCTGCCTGCACTTATAGGATCCCACTTGAGCGAACAACCGCTTGTCTGACCTGTCTCTTCCTGTGTCCCCTGCTATCTGACTGAACAATCAGGACTTCACTGCTTTGCCTCTACCAAGAGCATTATAATCCAGAGTATCTGGAAATGCATTTCAGTAGTCTCTGTGGTTGAATGTTCCTGTCACTATTAGCTGATAACAAGGGTTGTGCATTTCTATTGCAGCATCAGAAGGGCTGCCACACAGAAGAAGGACTTGCTTTCGGTGGCTCCCGAGGGCAAGGCTAGAACCAGTGATTTGAAACTACAGATTTCGGATAGACATCGGAAGAATTTCCTAACTGAGTCTGTAAGTGCTGCCTGGCACATACAGTTGTGGGCTCTTTTCCCATTGGAAGTTTTCTTAATATATATTTAATTTTATTAGTAAACTACTAAACAAAACAAAACAATACAACGTATTACGAAAGATTACAGCAAGCGCGAAGCAGGTAATCCTACTTGTATACTATTATATATTTTCTACTTATAATATCTAACTAAGCCTATACAGTATCTCTAATATACTATTCATTAAATCCACATTTCATCACTTCTTCTCTCACTCTCTCTCTCTCTTAAAGAATCTATAGGTGGTTTCCAGTTATTCACAAAAAGATTAACTAACTTTTCCTTTATCGTCTAAAAATCTTAATTCCCGCTTCAAATATTTAAATATATGAAGCCACCCCATTTTTCTCCAAATTTATTAAAATAAAAACCTTCTAAATTTTTCTGTCTAAAAAAATAAATTCTATATCCCCTTTTTATATAAGATTCTTGAAAACAAATTACATCTTATTTAAGTCTTTTCAAATAATAAAACATTATTTTTCTTTTATTCACAAAAGGGTTAACTAACTTTTCCTTTACCATCTAGAAGTCTTAATTTCCACTTCAAATATTTTAAATTCATAAAGTCATCCCATTTTTCTTCTTCAAATTTGTTAAGGAAAAAAACCCTCAAGTTTTTCTAAATCAAAAATTTTCCATCACTCTTTATATGAGTTTCTTAAAAACAAGTCATATCTTGTTTCTTTAAATAATAAAACATTTTTTTTCTTTTTATATAACATTAACTCCAGTAATATTCCCCACAAAAATTATAACCCCTTTTTAATTTTGACAGTTTGCCATTACACCGTCCATTGGAAGTTTTCATGCAGAGGTTGGATGGTCACCTGTCAGGGATGCTGTCACTGGTGCCTGCACTGAGCAAAGGGGTTGGGCTAGATGACCTTCAAGGTCCCTTTAACGTTCTAGGACTCTATGCTCAACTGTTAATTGAACGGATAGCTGATAGCCAATCTGTATGATTAGAAAGTCAGCAGGGAACCTGATGCCTGAAACACCTTAAATTTGATGAAAGAGAAGAAGAAAAAAGATTTGAAGGCTTAAAAAAAGGAACGGAAAAGAGAAGCAACCAAGCATTTAATGTCACTTACATCTGGCTTGAATCTGCTAGAAATGTCACCAGGAAGTGCAGCATCTGGAAGCTGTTCCCCATCTCCAGCGGCCGCTTTTTATAAACATTTTAAAGGAAACTGCAAATCCGCTCATGAATTTCTGAGGTCTTGTCTAGCTGCACGTGACACTGGTCCTTTCCTAACTTCCTCCATCACCAGGGCCGGCCTATCTATGAGGCCAACTGAAACGTAAGCCTCAGGCAGCAGACAGGCAAGGGGCGCCTACTTCCGGCCACATGCTTGCTTCCATCTCCTCCCACTCCCTGGATTGGAAAAGGAAGTGGGGACAAAACAGAAGTAGGGATGAAAGGAAAGCAGAGGCTAGCACGTCACCAGGTAAGGGGGCAGGCAGCATTTGGCACCCCGCCTTGGGTGCCAGAAGGTCTTAGGCCGGCCCTGTCCTTCACAATGTTGGAGCAGACAGGAACAATCTGGGGCAAGAGGAGGCAAACATTTTGGCCCAAGGGCCATGTTACGGTACGACGGAAACTGTACCGAGGGCCATAACACAGGCTTCTTGTAATGCATTTACTATCATCCCGTTGATTCCAGCTCAATAAAACAAATAAATAAATTGCGTTCCATTATTTTGGTTTCAGCACATGGCATCCACTGTCCACTTTTCTTGCAGTGCTCAGTTGGAATTGGAGGACTTTGGAGATGGAAAATAGGATGTGCTGTCTCTCTCTGTTTCGTTGAAAAGTGGTATATAATAATAATAATAATAATAATAATAATAATAATAATAATAATAATAATACCACCGTATTGGTCTGAGTACAAGACTCACTTTTTTCTCCTAAGTTTTTAAACTAGGGGTGCGTCTTATAATCAGGCTGTTGCAATTTAATGCCAGTAATTTAATTAATTTTTTTTAATAGCACCAAACTTTAAGGGTGCGTCTTATGATCAGGTGCATCTTATACTCAGGGCAATACGGTACATAGCAATAGGGAAGGAAAGAGGTCTACAGCTGCCTCCTGTTCCCCATAGCCTTCCAGTAAACCTTCCCCTTGGGCTAGGTCCCTGGCTGGCTTCCCAGGAGGCAGTGAGGACCCATGCTCTTGAAACAGGACCCTTGCGCTGAAACAGATCCCTTGTCCTTCTCTGCTTGGGCCGGACACCCTTTGTTCCGCTGTCCCAAAGAGGCGCAGGCGCTTTCAAAACAAGGAGTGACCAGCTAACTAAGTGGTCTGGAATGAAGCTGGTCCAGTCGAATGACTCACTTGACTTGAAGGGCTCTCAGATGGTGTTCAAGAGGGCCGCAAGGCTTGCTGTGCCGCGGAGCCGAGGTTGGGAATTGTTCCATGAGCTGGCCGAGGGCTCTCGCAGTCTGCAGCCACTTTGAACACTTGCCAGGCAGCATTCTTTCTCCTGTGTGGGCCAGAAGGGAGGGTGGGTTATGCAGAGGCAGAGAGGGTGACTGGATAACACAGCAAGGGTCAGCGTGCCCCCAGTGCTGGAGCCAGTCCTGCTACCGCCCCCTATCCAATCAAGCCACTCCTCCTGCTTGCTCCCTGGTTTCAAAGAGGGGGGCAGAGTGGAGGAGGAAGTGAAGAGGAGAGACTTCGGAATCGGATGCCACCATATGTGGCGATGGCCACTGGCTTAGCTTCAAGAGAGGATTAGACACATCCATGGAGAACGAATTGCTTAATGGCTACCAGGCACGATGGCGATATGCTGCCACACATAAACATCAGAAGAGCTCTGCTGGAGCAGGCCAAGGGCCCATCTAGTCCAGCTTCCCTTATCTCACAGCGGCCCACCAGAGCTGGGTGGAATCCCTGGATCCTGTTGCCGCTCCCTCACATCTGGCATTCAGAGATAGGCTGCCTCTAAAACCCAGAGGTTGCATAGTTATCCTGGCTTGTAACCTGTGATGGACTTTTCCTCCATCAATCTGTCAATTTCCCTTTTCAAGGCCTCTAGGCCAGAAGCCATCACCCCATCCTGTGGCAAGGAGTTCCACAGATTAATTATGCACTGAGTACCCAGGCTCAGAGGTCACAGAATACCAGTTGCTGGCAAACATCAGCAGGAGAGAACTATTTGCTTATGTGTCTCACAGCACAATCCAATGCATGTCTACCCAGAAGAAACTCTCATTTATTTCAATAGAACTTACTCCTAGGTAAGTGCATTTAGGATTGCAGTCTCACTTTGGGACCCTTGGTCTGATCCAGCAGGATTGGATACGCTCCAAAAACTCTACCCAGCCGTCTGTCCATGCTCAGGGCATCTTCTTGATTTGTCCTCTTTGGGGCATTTTGCCCTTGGGTGACCTGGTTTCCAGCTTCACTGGCTAATGTTTTAGCCCTTTCAGGGAGACCCCTGTAGGCAAGCTATGAACAGAGCAACTTCCTGGTGACGCTGAACGTTCTGCTGAAAGACGAAGCACAATCAGGGTGAGCTGCTGAAGATCTATCTGACGGGGGAACCTGGTCAATCTTCTCCTTTCCTTCAGCTACCGATGGGCCCAGACAGGGCACATGGATGGTGGTAATTGCTCCTGGTCCTCTGTAGTAAGAAGAGACGTCAGCTGGGGTCCACCCAGAATAAGCAGGAGATCAAATATCAATCACAGTCAGAGCAGAGACAGAGTGTAGGTGGACCATCAGGTGCCACCCTTTGGAAAACATGAGTGCTGGCAGGTCTTCAAGGTTTTGGGGTTTAACACCAGAGCCTCAAGGGAGGCATAGCCGAGAGCAGCCCAAAGAGATGGTGTTTCGACACAACTGTACTTCCCAAGAAACTCTGCAGTATGAACATTAATTAGTTTATCTTTCGGAGTGACCAAAGAGTACTTGTGGGTGGTAGCTGGATCGATACTAATTCAGCAGGATATTAAGATGCTTGGGTTCCACCCAGGAATCATAGGGTGCAAAGGGGGTGAAATACAATCTGTTTTAATAGGCTCCCCAAAGACGACAACGGCGAATATTCATACACCACTTTTCAACCAAGAAAAAGTTCACAAAGCAGTTTATATATAGCAAGGAAATAAATACATTTGTTCATCTGGTTCTTGGAGCTGATGGAGCAGCTCCAGCGATGAGCTAATTTCTTCCACTCTGGTTCGATGCGAGGCAGCAGCGTTTGCCTTTATCCGATCAACAATGGAAAGGACTGTACCATGTGTTGCAGTCTGCAGGGGGTAGCACTGAGAAGGGCCATGCCCGCTTCCATGAATCAGTGTATCTCCCCTGAAATCAATTCAAAGCATCCTGTTGGTCTCCTCCTGCCAGCTACGTGGGGTTCGGGTCATGTTTATCACCCCATCACCCCACTGGGGGGATCTCCCCCCACCCCATCACCCCACTGGGGGGGGGATCTGCCTGTCAACTGGTGGTTCTCATGCTGAGTGATCTGAGGAGGGAGAAGGACAAGAATTGTCTTGACCAACCTCTCTGCTTCACTTCTCTCCCTCTCTCATGCACACATCCCCGTACAATCACACACCCACACAAGCCTTCTCTGGGTGGCGAGCCAGGCTAAGCCAGGCATCAGAGACAAGGGGCCAATTGTTCTATGGGTTAAAGCACTAGGCAGGCTGGTTTCAATCAGATCAAAGGAAAAGATTTATTGAGAATTAAAAAACAACAACAAACAGTCACATTCTATACTTGAGCTCAAGGGGCAAAGTTCAAAACAGATTAAAAACCAAGCCTAACTAATAAGACTACCTACGCCTTCCCTGACTCAAGCATCCACTTACAAGCTCAGTATCCTGCTGGCACAGGAGGGAAAGCCCCTTGACTGAGCTTCCTAGCATCATCGCTTTCATCTTGGCTTGGCGGGCAGCTCACAAGGCACATCTTACATCTTGGGTCTCCGGCCCCTCTTGCAGCAGGGCAGCTCTCGTTCATCTCGTTTTGGGCAGGCTGATAGGACTGTTTGAAATGAGCCAAAAGTCCAACATTTCCCTTTCCCTTAAGTCAGGTCAGGACCAGGTGTGAGTGAACCCCAGCGCGGGTGTAGGAAAAGGTTTCGGTCAAGGCTATTGTTCCTTGGGGCGATCAGACAGCGATGGGACTCCAATATACCGTACATTTGAGAGGGGGAAAGCTATGCGTGATGCATGACCTGACTACACGGCTCTGGTCAGAGCGCAGAAAGGGACAGGCTGCTTCCTAGCTGAGCCTCAGTGTATTCAGAGTGCTGCCGAAACAAGGGGATTCTCAGAAGAGGGGTGCCATATCTTCTTACACGGTGCCATATCTCACTACATTTTTGCTATCTTACCTGGTGGCACCAGAAACTGCCTGGTCCTCCTCCCTGGATTTGAAAAGGAAGCGGGGAATGGAGTGGAAAAGGAAGGAGAGACACTCTAGCCCACCACTCTTCTCTCCTCCTCCATACTTCCGTTTCTGCTCCATTCCTTTTCAAATCCAGGGAGCAAGAGGAGGAGGCGAGGTGAGCAGTGGGGGCTCCGCTACTTCAGCCGGCTTCATGGATGAACCCCAGAATTCGTATTCTCCCCCCTCCCTTTCATTGCAATTGAAGGCTGAGGCTAAACGTGGGAGACAGCGGTTTGCCTAGTTGCCCCCCCCCCATTGCCATTGGTGAGGCTCTCAAGGGAAAGGAAGGTGCAGTCAGGTCTCTTTTCATGGTGCCTGGATCCTTATCTCCACCCCCACCCCCACCCCCACCCCCACCCATCTGCCATCATCACTCAGCTGATTTCTGCCTGAGGGATTTGTTTCTTAAATGACTGTGGTGGTAAGAACAAGGAAAACAAAATCGATTCTCACTGCCTCCTTGTGGCAGGAAGAAAACTGACAGGACATCTCGAACCAGGGTTTCCACAACCTGGACTATGTTCCGGACAGCCAGGGACTTTGCAGATCAATGGAAAATCGGATCCTGGGGCATGGGCATCTGGACCAGCAGCTAGGCCTTAAATTCATTGGCAGCTTCTTCTGGCTTCTCCCTCTGGAGGGAGGAGCCTGGAACCCGGACTGGAGAACCAACTGCCAAGGAACTCTGGCGAGAGATTGCTGGAAATTAGCCCACCCCTCTCCTCCACACTTCCTCTTCCGTCCCGCCTCTTCCTTTTCCAATCCAGGGAGTGGAAGGAGTAGAGGCCTGAGGCTGCCACATCAACTCGTAAGGGAGGGCAGCATTTAGCACGTCAGGTGCTCGGAGATCTTGGGCCCGCCCTGTGTGGACATTCCCCCCCCCCCATCTGCTGCCGGGGGGGGGGCAGTTCTGCACATGAGCTCTCATGGCTGAGCTTGTCCCTGAGACTGACAGCATCCGACTTCTAACCTCCTCGATACTCTGGGATGCGGTGAGTGTGCAGAAGCCTAGAGGCTGAGTCTCTCTCTGGTTGGGGACAGCCAGGTCATTCCTAAGGAAACTGTACCCGGAGCCTCTCAGTCTTGTGGCTCCACCTCCAGCTGCTGCAGCCCTCCTTGATGGGGCCAGTCGCAACAACAGAAGACAGTCCCCTACTCAGTCTCCACACTGCTCTTGGGTTACTTGTCCATCCTCCACTAATCCGGGGTTTTCTGATCTGTTCATCCCTTTCTCACCCTTCTCAAAATTCCCTCCCTACAATGAGGGATTTGCACCTGCACGACCCGGGGCTGGTGTGCATACGGGGGTGGGTGGGTGGGTTTGCATACACTGGTGTGCGCCCAACTTTACCAGCTAATGCATCTGTGAGCCAGGTGGGCCTCTCTTTTTCTTGGTCTCAAACATACTGGCAAGGATAGCACTACTGACCGCACAGCACAGATGTAACATGCTTCAAAAGAGGGCACCTGAAAACACACTGGTGGCTGCATTTTGCACTAGCTGCAATCTCTGGACAGACTTCAAGGGTGGCTCCAAGCCGAGTGTCTTACGGTAGCCCAGATGCAAGGCTGCAATTCTATCCACACTTTCCTGAGAGTAAGCCCCATTGGGCACAATGAGACTTCCTTCTGAGTAGACATGCATGAGTAGACTCCTTCATGGATCATTGCCTTGTCGTGGCGAAGGGGCTTGCGTAACTCAATGAAGCCATGAGCTATGCCGTGCAGGGACACCCAAGACGGACAGGTCGTAGCAGAGAGTTCTGACTAAAAGTGATCCACTGGAGAAGGAAATGGCAACCCACTCCAGTAACCTTGCCAAGAAAATCCCATGAACAGTTCCAAAAGGCTAAAAGATATGACGCCGGAAGATGAGCCCCTCAGGTCGGAAGGTGTCCAATATGCTACTGAGGAAGAGCGGAGGACTATTCCAAGTAGACCCAGAAAGAGTGAAGCGGTTGGGCCAAAGCCGAAAGGACGTCCAGCTGTGGATGTGTCTGAGGTTGAAAGGAAAATCCAATGCTGCAAGGAGCAATACTGCTTAGGAACATGGAATGTGAGGTCTATGAATCAAGGCAAGCTGGATGTGGTCAAAATGAGATGATAAGATTGAACATTGACATCTTGGGAATCAGCGAACTAAAATGGACGGGCATGGGCGAATTTAAGTCAGGTGACCATCATATCTACTACTGTGGGCATGAATCCCTTAGAAGAAATGGAGTAGCCCTCATAGTCAACAAAAGAGTGGGAAAGGCAGTACTGGGGTGCAACCTCAAAAACGACAGAATGATTTCAGTTCGAATCCAAGGCAAACCATTCAACATTACAGTAATCCAAGTGTATGCCCCAACCACTGATGCCAAAGAAGATGAAGTTGACCGGTTCTATGAAGACCTACAACACCTTCTAGAACAAGCACCCAAAAAAGATGTCCTTTACATCATAGGAGACTGGAATGCTAAAGTAGGAAATCAAGAAATAAACGGAACAACAGGCAAGTTTGGCCTCGGAGCGCAAAATGAAGCAGGGCAAAGGCTAACGGAGTTCTGTCAAGAGAACACGCTGGTCATAGCAAACACTCTTTTCCAACAACACAAGAGGCGACTCTACACATGGACATCACCAGATGGTCAATACCGAAACCAGATAGATTATGTGCTTTGCAGCCAAAGATGGAGAAGCTCTATACAGTCAGTAAAAACAAGACCTGGAGCTGACTGTGGCTCAGATCATGAGCTTCTTATTGCAAAATTCAGGCTTAAACTGAAGAATGTAGGGAACACCACTAGACCAGTCAGATATGACCTAAACCATATCCCTTATGAGTATACAGTGGAGGTGAAGAATAGATTTAGGGCATTAGACCTGGTAGACAGAGTGCCTGAAGAACTATGGACGGAAGTTCGTAACATTGTACAGGAGGCAGCAACGAAAACCATCCCAAAGAAAACGAAATGCAAGAAAGCAAAGTGGCTGTCAGATGAGGCTTTACAAATAGCTGTGGAAAGAAGGAATGCAAAAAGCAAGGGTGAAAGGGAAAGATATAAACAACTGAATGCAGAGTTCCAGAGAATAGCAAGGAGAGATAAGAAGGCCTTCTTAAATGAACAATGCAAGGAAATCGAGGAAAACAACAGAATGGGGAGGACTAGAGATCTCTTCAAGAAAATAGGAGATATCAAGGGAACGTTTTGTGCAAAGATGGGCATGATAAAGGACAAAAAAGGCAAGGACCTAACAGAAGCAGAAGAGATTAAGAAGAGATGGCAAGAATACACAGAAGAACTATACAAGAAAGATCTTAATGTTCCTGATGACCATGCTGGTGTGGTCACTGACCCAGAGCCGGACATCCTAGAGAGTGAAGTCAAGTGGGCCTTAGGTAGCATTACTAACAACAAAGCTAGTGGAGATGATAATATCCCAGCTGAGCTACTTAAAATCCTAAATGATGATGCTGTGAAAGTGCTGCACACAATATGCCAACAAATTTGGAAAACTCAGCAGTGGCCAAAGGATTGGAAAAGGTCAGTTTACGTTCCAATTCCAAAGAAGGGCAGTGCCAAAGAGTGTTCAAACTACCGTACAATTGCACTCATTTCACATGCTAGCAAGGTTATGCTCAAAATCCTACAAGCTAGGCTTCAGCAGTACGTGGACCGAGAACTACCGGACATACAAGCTGGGTTTCGAAGAGGCAGAGGAACTAGAGATCAAATTGCCAACATGCGCTGGATCATGGAGAAAGCACGAGAGTTCCAAAAAAACACCTACTTCTGCTTCATTGACTACGCAAAAGCCTTTGATTGTGTGGATCACAACAAACTGTGGCAAATTCTTAAAGAGATGGAGGTACCAGACCACCTTACCTGTCTCCTGAGAAACCTGTATGCGGGTCAAGAAGCAACAGTTCGAACCGGCCATGGAACAACTGATTGGTTCAAAATTGGGAAGGGAGTACGGCAAGGCTGTATATTGTCACCCTGCTTATTTAACTTATATGCAGAGTACATTATGAGAAATGCAGGGCTGAATGAATCACAAGCCGGAATCAAGATTGCCGGGAGAAATATCAACAACCTCAGATACGCAGACGATACCACCCTAATGGCAGAAAGTGAAGAAGAACTAAAGAGCCTCTTGATGAGAGTGAAAGAGGAGAGTGCAAAAGTTGGCTTGAAACTCAACATTAATAAAACTAAGATCATGGCATCGGGTCCCATCAATTCCTGGCAAATAGAAGGGGCAGAAATGGAAGCAGTAACAGATTTTACTTTTCTGGGCTCCAAGATCACTGCAGACGGAAACAGCAGCCATGAAATTAAAAGACGCTTACTCCTTGGAAGGAAAGCTATGGCAAACTTAGACAGCATAATAAAAAGCAGAGATATCACCATGCCAACAAAAGTTCGTATAGTCAGGGCGATGGTGTTCCCAGTAGCAATGTATGGTTGCGAGAGTTGGACCATAAGGAAGGCTGAGCGCCGAAGAATAGATGCTTTTGAACTGTGGTGCTGGAGAAGACTCCTGAGAGTCCCTTGGACTGCTAGATCAAATCAGTCAATTCTAAATGAAATCAAGCCTGACTGTTCCCTGGAAGGACAGGTACTAAGGCTGAAACTCAAATATTTTGGCCACCTAATGCGAAGAGAGGACTCTCTGGAGAAGACTCTGATGCTGGGAAAGATTGAAGGCAAAAGGAGAAGGGGAAGGCCAAGGATGAGATGGTTAGACAGCATCACCGATGTAACAAACATGAAAATGAGCGAACTCAGGAAGATAGTGGAGGACAGGAAGGCCTGGCGGGATAGGGTTCATGGGATCACGAAGGGTCGGACACGACTTAACGACTGAACAACAACAACAGACATGCATAGGCTTGTGCTGTAAGGGGTGGATCACTACAGCAGCCTTCTGCAAATTCCCTTCCCTTAAAAAGGCTTTGGGGTAAATGCAATTAAGAAGAGAATTCTCTACTGTGGGTCTACCACTGAGCTCTCTTCGCTTCTCTTAAAGCCGCAACTGAAGGGATACGAAATGACCCACTCACAGCAGCGGGGCAGTGCTGTACTGTACTCAGCTGCTCCTTTCACAACTAAAGAGGGACTTCGGGAGCGGCCTGGGCAAGGTGCTCCAGGAGCGCTTCTCATCCTGGGGAAATGGTCCCTGCCAAGTAAGCCCTCTTCCTTTTCAGGCCTGCCGGGTCCCGACTCCCGGCAAACGCAAGCCCATGCCCCGGGTGCTGCCTGCCTAGCACGGCCCTTTGGGGCGGGCGCGTTGGCTGCAGAAGGAGAGGAGTCAAGTGGCGCGGCGTTCCTCTGGATCTGCTTTGATTCCCAGGATCGCGGCCGACGGACTCAGTTTCCTCCGGGGGGGGGGGTGGAGAAGGAAGCGCCCTCCTCTTCCACCTCCTGCTGCTCATCCGCCCGCCGCTTCTTTCTCCTCCTCCTTCGGGCCTGGCCGGGCGCTGGATCCGTAGAGGAGGCGGGCCCGGATCGCGCTGATGGCGGCGCCGGTGCTTCTGCCCTGTCTGCTGGGCCATTTGGGGGGCTTGCTGGCGGCGGCGGCTGCAGCGGTGCCGGGCTCGACGGGAGCGGCGGCGGCGGCGGCGGCGGCTGCCCGGGTGGAAGTCCTGCTGCAGGCGCCGCTGCCCTCCGAGGAGCCGCAGAAGCCGGGCCAGGCGGAGGGAGGCAGCGGCGGCTACACCTTGCAGGGCGCGCTGCTGGGCAGGCCTGGCTTGGAGAGGGACCAAGAGGCGGAGGAGGTGGAGGAGAAGCCCCCATCGCAGCAGCAGCAGCAGCAACCCCCCAAGGAGGAGGAGATCCGGGGCAGCCTGGTGCTGGTGAGCGGAGGAGGAAAGCGGGGGTCACCCTCCCCAAGAACCACTGGGCCCCCTTATCCCCTCCCCCCGATCGTTCCCAGTGCTGCTACCCCCCCATTTCATTCAAACGGCTGCACTAAGATTTGCCAGAGAGAGAGAGAGAGAGAGAGATATTCCCCCCGCTTATCCTCCATCAGCAAGCAATGCCCTCCCCCCCATATTGCCCCTTTTCACCAAAAAAGGCTACTCCTGGAGTCTACTGCTCCCCCTACCCATAAATCATAGGGGCCTCTCGTACCCCTGCTGGGTCGGCTGTTCCCCTTGTTAATCAAATAAAATTCCTCCCAAGAGATATTCAAGAGAAGCGTGGGATACTTCTTCTAATATTGCCCCCCCCCGTAATTTAAATGGTCTGCCAGACAGACTCCTCCCTTCGGTCCCCTGCTCTTCTTCCCAGTGGTGCTCCTCCTTCTCCAAAAAAGCTATCCCTGGAGTCTGCCCCCCTGTAAACCCCCATTTTGCCCCTCCCCCGCAAATCAAATAACTTCCGCAGGTCTATTCGACACTTCTCTTAATTTCCCTTTGTCAAAAAAACTTTGCCCCCCATACTTTCTCCTTCCATGAAACTCCGCTACCTCGAAGAGTGCCCCCCATGAATAAAATGATTACCCCCAGGTGGTGCTGGAGCCCTCTTTACCCCTCCTCGAAAAGCAAAGAGAGTTCAGAATGTGGGGAAAGATCAACTGTCCCTCTTTACCCCAGCACAACATTTTCCCCTGCGTTGTCTTTTTAGATTCTGAGCCCCTTGGGGCAGGGAACCCTTGATTGATTGATTTTGTGATGTAAACTGCTTTGTGAACTTGTTCGTTGATAAGCAGTAGAAACATTCTGAATAATAATGTGAGTAACAATATTATTGTTAATAATATTATTATTCTGTTAATATTTTGCATAATAATATTATGCAAAAAGTATAATATTCTCTGGTGTCCAAACATTGGTGAGACTACAAAGCTGGAAAAGCAATTGAAAATGAAAGAGTGAAAATTTTGTGGGGGGGTTGCATTCAGACAGACAACAAACCCCCTTAGCCCACAACAGCCCAGATTTGACAATTGTGGAAAAGAAGCAGATCTTCTTAGCAGATGTGGTAATACCTGGAGATGTGAGAATTGAAGAGAGAGAGAGAGAGCAGTAAAAGATTGTGAAATAGAGTTATTTGCACATTAAAGTTGAACGCCTGTGGCAGAAAAAAAGCTAAAATTGTACCAAGCATTGTCGGCTCTCTTGGCGCAATACCAAAACAGTTGGAGGAACACCTAGGTGTGAATGAAATTGCTATGCACCAACTACGGAAAACAGTCTTACTTGGGACAGCACACGTGTTACGAAAATATCTGAGGATATCCCAGGTCCTTGGGAAGAATCTGCTATTCCAGAGGCTAAATCCAGCCACCAACAGCTGGTGGACTGTGCATAAGAACCACAGAAGAAGAATGTAATATTTCTTTTTGTCCCTTGGATGCTCCTGGCAGTGGGGGAAGAGAACCACTGTGAGCTACAGTCTGGTGTGTCTCCCCGTTTTTCAGGTTGGGGATACTGACCCAAAGGTGGAGGATGATGACAGCTGGATTGGTGTTGTCCCGCTGGGTGAGGACAAGGCGGAGTCTTTCACTGCTGCAGTGGTCAACAAGGTAGGAACCAGTTTGTGAAACGATTCTGTTCCTGGAACAGATCCTGTTTCTGTTCCTGATCTGTCCGTCTTCAGAGAAACCATGTGGCTTCTTCATGGAGAACAGGGGAAAGTTGGCCCGTGACAAATGTTATTACCGTATTGTCCCGAGTATAAGACGCACCTAATTATAAGACGCACCCTTAAAGTTTGGTGCTATTAAAAAAAAAATAATTAAATCACTGGCATTAAATTGCAACAGCCTGATTATAAGACGCACCCCTAGTTAAAAAACTTAAATTAGGAGAAAAAAGTGAGTCTTAGACCAATACGTAGGCTTACCATATCCAAAGGGGGACAGGGTGCCTACACTTTTAACCATTGTAAAAAGAGGGAATTTGGGCAGGTGCAGCTCATAATGGAAGGGTGCAACAAGCTGCACCTGCCCAAATTCCCTCTTTTTACAATGGTTAAAGGTGTAGGCACCCTGTCCCCCTTTGGATATGGTAAGCCTACCAATACGGAATATTATGGTTTTATTATTGTGCCATCAGTGTGCTGGGGGTGCTTGACGGAAAGTGGAACGATAGTTCCCTGCCCCAAGGGATTTACAATCTAGGTACCTGTATTGACACAAAGGAGACCACAGAGGGAGTGTGGAAGGGGAATGGAGTCTGAGTGTGGAGGAAGCATATGCGATTGCTTAAACTAGGATGTGTACTTAAATTTAATTATAGTCGGGAATGGGGATGGAGGCGTGGTGCCGGATTGAAGGAGCTATTTCTGGTTTGAGCTGTGTGCCAGGATCACTCGCATTCCTTGGGAAGAACAGACAAAACAAACTCGGCTAAAAAATAAATGAATATGCAAACGTGTGTGCATGTTTGCTGATCTTGCCTCGAGCTACAACCTGCTGCACACTCTCTCCATTGGGAGGTATCCCAGTGAACTCTGCGGGGTTTGCTTATGAATAAGCATCCTGACAATTGGGTTGGTGGTCTGTTTGGGGCGAATCCTGGGAAAGGGGCTTCTGTGTGGACCCCTGCAGTCCCCTTCCCAGGCTTACGAGAGTAAGCAAACAGGGGGAAAGTGTACATCTTCTTCTCTGGAGAAATGAGAAACTTGACCTCATTTGGGCCCTGGGTGATCCTCCTTTTTTCTTTGTGGCGTCTTCCTCCGCAGATGAAACGGGCCCTCGTCTTGGGAGCCTCGGCCCTGCTCATCCTTGCCCTGAATCAGAACGCACTCCGAGAGGTAAACAGTGCCCTGGCTCCCCTTCGCTGGGGGGCTGTTGGGAGCCAGGAGGGTCCGAAGGGGCCAGCGGCCTTTCCAGAAGCCCCCACTGAATTTCCTCCCCTCTTCATTCCAGTTGGACGTCTCCCAGGTTCTCTCGAAGCCCGTGATCGTCATCCAGACGTCAGAGAATGTTACGAGGCTCCTCGGAGCCCTGTTGCGGTGAGACCAGTTGGCCGTGCGGAGACCAGGGATTTGGGAACTGGGCATATTGGAGAGGCTTAGCCAAACCAACCCTCTCAAAGCCAGAGTCTCCAGAGGGATTGCCTTCATCTTGGACTCCTAGCCCTGGCTATCGTTCAAACTGCACAGACCTGAGCCTGGAAACAAAATGGCCACCTAAGGTCCAATTGCAGCCCACCTGTTGCTTTACAGAGCACTTCCTGTTTCATTGTATCAGTCACTTATTGGGGCCGCTGTGGGGAGGGATCCCTCTCTTTGGGGTGCTGCTGTTGCCCACAGGGCATGCAGTTCCATTTTGGGGGATTGGGATTCCTGCAAAGATGGAGCCCACCTCTGCTTCCCCTCCTTTAACAGCGTGACGGAGGAACAAATAAATCTCTTCTTTCTCAATTTTTGGCCGGCAGAGGTCTCCGGGCAACAGCAAAGATTACGTACCAAGCAGTGCTGCTGGAGGACGTGGTATGTAATTATTTTCGGGGGAGGGGAGGAGGGACTTATCAGGCAATTCACATAAGGAGTGACCTGTCCTAAGAACGAGAGAAAAGCTTGCCGGATCAGGCCAAAGACCTGTCTAGATCCAGCAATCTGCTTTTATCAGCGGCCAGCTAAATGCCTCCAGCAGAGGGGTCTGCCTTCCTCTCCGGCCTGTGGGCTTCCCAGAGGCAGCTGGTGGGCCACTGCAGGAAACCGGAGGCTGGACTGAGCCACTGGTGTGATCCAGCAGGGCTTTTCTTATGTTCTTATGAAGCCCATAAGCAGAGCCTGAAGGCGACAGCCCTCTCTTGCCATCTTCCCCCAGCCATTGGTAATCAGAGGCACACTGCCTCAGGCGCCAGGAGGGCTTGTGCCAGCCTTGCACATTAGGTGTCCTGGCTGCTTATAAACTGGGGTGGCTGCAGCGTCCTGGGGAACCAGTTGCCTGTAGCATTGGGACATTGCCGGACTGCACGCTTTCCTGCTCCTGCCAAGCGACCAGGGAATTGGCAACTCTCCCCCTGCCTGTCTGAACTAAGTGGCTAAAACCATCCTGGCGTGTGTGTGTGTGGGGGGGGGGGGGCCTGCGTCCGTCCTCCACCTGCTCTCCTTGCTGGGCCTTGGCCTGACAGCCGTTGCTGTGTGTGTTTCCTCTTTCAAAGGGGGTGACGCTGACGCTGTGGTCGACATGTGGCCTCTCCCGGGGGGGCTTGTACGGAGAGTGGCAGGGAGTCATCTGTACTGGAGAGAACAGCTCACGAGTCCAGGTTCGTATGCCCGCAAGATGAAGGGGCACGGTCTTCTGTGCAAACTGCCCTGCTGGCACATAGTAGTGATAGTTTGAACATCATGAAATGCTCACCCTGGATAAAATCTCACTCTTGCTCTGTTCATTGAAGAGCATCAGAAGAGTCCTGCTGGATCAGGCCAAAGGCCCATCTAGTCCAGCTTCCTGTATCTCACAGTGGCCCCACCAGGTGCCTCGGGGGGAGCACACAAGACAACAGGAAACCTGAATCCTGTTGCCACTCCCTGGCATTCAGAGAGAGGCTACCTCTAAAACCCGGAGGTTGCATATAATCATCATGACTTCTAAGCTGTGATGGACTTTTCCTCCATCACTTTGTCCAAGATGCCTTTGAAAGGCACCTAGGCCAGGTGCCATCACCACATCCTGTGGCAAGGAGTTCCACAGCTTAAATTACATGGTGGGTGAAGAAATATTTCCTTTTGCCTGTTCTGACTCTCCCACCAGTCAATTTTAGTGGATGTCCCCTGGTTCTGGTGTTGTGCAAGTGGTACAAGAACCTCCCTCTATCCACTTCTGAGAGTGTGTCGACACTACAAGTGCTAATCTGGCTTGAAGCTAGTTTCGGGCTCGCAGCTTTTCTCCAAACGGCTTCAGGAACTCTAGTTTGTTTGCAGTCTCCCTTTGTAGAACAACGAGTCTCAGGGTTGCGGAAGCATGACAATGAGACAGGCGTGAAATGTGCATTGTGGAAGCAGCCCCTAAAAAAAACCTTTTTGCAGGCATTAAAAGTGCACTGTGCGGTGATTCTCTTGTTTAACTCTGTGAAGAAATGCCCTCGCTTTTAATGGCACTTCTAGCAGATACCCTTGCAAATGGCAATCATGTCCCCAAACCACCACACCAAGGGCCATTTAAGCCACTTTTCTTCCCCCTAGAAAACCATCTTGGCCTTAAGAGTTCAGGCTGTACTTCTTATTTAGACTCTCCTTGCAGAAGTACCTCCAGCAGCTGTGGAACGCTATCCTGCTCATTGCTTTAATCTTGTGCACGGGCGTGATCGTGCAAGCACAGCGGCAGTCCCGGCAGAGCCAGCCGGACCAAGACTCTGAGGTGGGATCCCTGCCCCTCCCCGCTCCTGCCCCAAAAGATCCCATTGGGTTGAAGCAGGCAGGGCTAATCCTGACCTTTCTTTCTGCAGCTGGACCTCAAGCAGCACATTGCGCAGAGGCTCTCAGCACTGAAAACCCGTCGTTATCACCCCGGCAAAGCGCCTCGGAGCTGGGCTCACGACATCGACAGCTGCGCCATCTGCTTAGACCGGTTCCACAAGAATCAGGTACTTCTCGTGTGTGTGTGTGTGTGTGTGTGTGTGTGTGTGTGTGTGTGTGAGAGAGAGAGAGAGAGACACAGACAGACAGACGGGTTAAAATATTTTTAATTTATTTTAAATATTTTTGATAAAATGTATCCAAATGTTAAAATAGCTTTACTTTCAAATGTAAAAATGTATCCAAATGTTAAAATAGGGTGGATCGGAATGTGCAGGAGTTCAGCCAAGATACCTTCTTAGTTGTTGAAAAGCCTTTTCCTCCATTAATCTGATGAATCAGTTAAAAGTTGTAGTTCTAAGTACTGTATATATAACAATGTGTTTGAAAACTGCTAGACTGGCCTTTTCTCATTTTCCTGAATTGGTGGGTGGAGCTGTTCTAAGGGGAGGGGCCTAGGTGGGTCCTGCCTCGCCAGCAGAGGGACTGGACTGGCACTAGCCAGGCGTCAGGCCCTGTAAAGGGCAACATTGCTGGCTGGCCAGCGGGCTTGGAAAGGGACCCAACACGTCTCCACCTGCCTACAGTGTCTTCGAGTGCTGCCGTGCCTGCACGAATTTCATCGGGACTGCGTGGATCCGTGGCTTCTCCTGCAGCAGACCTGTCCGCTCTGCAAGCACAACATTCTGGGTAAGGTCCTCCCCTCGCTCTTGTGAACAGCAGCCCCTCAGATCTGCCCATCTGTGCTTTGAATTCTCACTGAGCTGTTTGCCGCTTGCATCTGAACAAGCAAAAGCAGGATAGTAGAAAGGCCGGGACATCTTCCCTCGGGGAGCCAGCCGCTGGCAGGAGAAAACAGTGCTGTGCCAAACCTGCTTGGAAGCCACAGCCTCTCATCCCAGATGTGCTGCAGTTGCTCGAGGAAAAGGCCTCTGCGTATGCTTAGAGGCACTCTTCAACCCCCTCCCTACAAACTTCGTTGTCTGAGCCACCCAGCCAGAACGTCAGCTTCTTGACCGGTTGCCAGAACCAGAGAAAGCAAGGCCAGAAAATCTTTGTTCAGTATGTCTTTTTCAGAAAATCTGTATGTGTTCAGTATTTTCATTGTCATGTCCCTACTTTTTTATAAGATTAAAGGGAGAAGAGATGAGGTTCTCTATTATTGGGACCCAATAGAAGTGCTCTCTCTTTAAAGAGAAAGCAAAGTACCTTGAGGACGAAGGGTGTTGTAGCTGAAAGGCACTCTGCCCTGAACATGGATTTAAAATAATATATTTGCTCTTACCGGAAGGGGAAAGCTGTGACAAGTCTCATAAGCACTTTGCTCTTAGATCTTTTTTATAAAGACAGATTTGTGTTCTACTCTGGAAAAAGGAACTCTGCACATTCTCAGGGGCATTCACCCTCTCATCTTAGTTCCCCTTTCCATCATCTGACCGTCCCAGCTGCTAATCTTCTTCCCCTCTTGGGACTTGCTGCCTTCAGTATTCCACCACCTGGGGGGCATCAAGAACAACACGAGCTCCATCTGGCCATGGAACAAATCGGTCCTGGGGCCGCTGCCCTTCTCATTGGGACGTCCTGGGGCTGGAGGCAGCACACTCAATGCTGCCCCTTTCGGATCCGGCAGTGTAGCAGCTGCCTCTTTTGCTGTTCCTCCCACTCCCTGGCTTTGAAAAGGAAGAGAGCGGAGGTTAGCGTAGCAGAGACACTCTAGCCCATCTTTCTCTTCTCCTCTGTGCTTCCTCTTCCTTTTCAAAGGCGAGGCGCAGCAGCAGCAACAGCGGAGGCAGGCGATGGATGGGCCCCTTCCACCGGTGTCCCTTTGGAGGAGACTGCCTCAGTTGCCCTGCTGGGTGGACTTTTTGTGAATAACACTTTTTTCCCTTTCAGGAAACTGCTGTCAAGACAGCTAGCAGCACTGCGGCCCCTCTTTGAAGGATGATCTGCCTGCAGTCCCAGGGAAGGAGCGGGCGGGGGCCGAGAACGGTGTGTCCTGGAGCCGCCATTTGCTTGCCTGGGTGGCAGCGGAGAAAGCACTTTGGACTTCCTCAAGATGGGAAACGTTGTCTGTGTAGATTGTTCATGTGTTCATCTGTCCTTTGGGTCTAGTCGTGCTTCTTCACTCTGGACTCCAGTGCCCTTTTGGTGCCTCTACCCGGAACATCCAGACAGTATGATTCTGGGGTGGGCTGGCTGGTTTGAGGCCGGCCTGACGTCCCCTCCCGGCAAAGGAAGCAGGCCTAGGGCTGCTGCTGATTTTGACACCTTGCTGGGGGGGGGGGGGGAGAATTAAGAAGCTGTGCTGTTCCTGCTGGGAGGGTTCACTTGCTGGAAAAGCAGGGTGGGCCAGAGGGGGGGTTTGCGTCGCTTGCTTTATTTATACTAACTTATTAGAGAGGAGGTGCTGGAGGTGACTGAGTGACAGCTGTGCAGCTGCTGCACCACACGTTTGCCTGGAATGCACCACTGGGGCACATCAAGCTACCTGTAATAAACTAATAAAAACCAAGCAAGGAGAAATGCGGGCTGGTGTTGCATGATTATCGTTGCATCATAGGAGGCTGCCTGAGTCAGACCCTCGGGCCATCCATCTCAGTGGGGGCAACTCTGACTGGCAGCAGCTCCTTTCCAGGGTTTCACCACCCTTGAGCCAGGGAAAATCCAGCCCAACGTACCCTGAATTTAAATCCTTTAAAGCCTCACCAACCTGACTCCTTTACCTCCCCTAGCAGTTGCTCCCTCTCTCTTGTTTGCATGCCTGTTAGGCTGGTAGTGGATGTTCTGTTCCAGATTGCACAAAGACTTGTCTACTGAGATATGCACTGCACAGTAGCAGTTCCCCCTGGCTATATCTTGCTTCCTCAGCCACAGCCTGTTGGGACAGAGCTCTTGCCTTAGAGACTTCCCACGCTGCCCTAGGGAGGCCCAACTCCCACCCCACCCCCACCATGCAGGCTCACAAGCCTAGGGGCCTGTCTCCTACCAGCAGTGCTGGCAAATTCCACCCCCACACCTTTTTTTTTTTCTACAACACTTACAAATTGCAGTGGGATTTTGAGGTTTTTAAAGGCTGTGCTTTTTTATTGGAGCCCAACTCCTACTATCTCTGTTGGGTTTGGTTTCTCAAGAGTGGAGCGGAAGATGCCAAAAGTCCTTTGCAGAAGAGCAAAGGCCATGACGAATACCTCCCATCTCAACTGTTCGTGCCCTCGGAAACTGTCCTGCAGCTCGGTCGTGTCTTTGCGGCTCAGAGGGAGGGGTTCCCTTCACGATCGCCAATGATTCGGGGGGGGGGGATGCGAGCCAGTCGCTCTTGTGTGGTCCAGCCACTGTGGTCCTCTTTCCCACCAACCCAACGTCCTGCCCCGTTGCAGAATGCCCGTGAGACCTGTGGCAACCTTCCAAGCTCATTCTCCTGGCAGGGCTTTATTTCCGGTGCTTCCGGGTGCAAGGGGCTGGGTAGCCCGGGGCCTTGCCTCTCGCTTTTGCCCTGCCATAGGAGCTGGTAGCTGTGCTCTCCGAGAGAAAGGAGTAAGAGACGACTGCCTTCTGTGCCAGGTTTGCGGAGGGAGGCTTTGTCAAAGAGCTACTAGGAGTCCTCTGGGACACAGAGCTGCTGCCGGTGGTGTGGCTGTTCCATGATCCGTTTTGGACTGGACTTCCTGCCGCCGCCGGCCCTGGTGCTGATCCCTGCAAACCTGTCATGAAGAATTCCCTGTACATGGAGGAAGACAAAGAAGCAAATGAGGAAGGGGCCTCTCCGTTCTTAGCACCACAATCCTCTGTGAATTGGGGGTTTGACAACTGGCATGCTCACCCTGTTGGAGGACGCGCCGTCCTGCCGTCTTCATAGCTGGTTTTTGCCGAGGAGTGAATCCACAGCTGGGTTGGCGGGACAAGCTAAGGGGAGAGGAATTCTGGATTAGGCCTCAGGCAGGATCTGAGAGCAGGAAGACACCTCTGTTGATGCGGCCCAGGCCTAGGGTTGGCAATACAGAGTTTTCTAGCAGGGCGTTACTGGCTTCCAAGGCTTCATAGAAGCCAAACTGCACACATGTCCACTGTTTAGGATTTTGGTAGTCGTGAATATGGGGAATTAGAGCTGTGGTACTGTCCACCTAGCAATGAAGTGGTTGGTCAAAGGTGTAAGAAAAGGAGCGTGCTCTCCTGGAATCGCTTTCCAGAGTTTGGGATGTCACACCTATCAGGATTTGTGGGGAGGCACAGAAAAAAAAAAACAAGCACTGAGAGTTTGGGGCTCCTTATGAGCTTCTGCTGCAGGCTTAACTGTTGTGGTGCCTGCTGTAGAAGCACATTTGCTTCCACCCTGATCTGCCGGTGTATTTGTAAATTAATGGATATGATGGTGAACTCCTCGCTGAGTGAGGAGTGTGCAAGAATACTTTTTGTCAAAGCAATGGGTATGAGGCACTGATTGCTTGTAGCCCCCAGACACTCCCCTAAGGGAGTTGAGCATCCCTTTAACCCTCCCCCTGGTGCACCTTTAGTGCTCCCTGTCGCGCTGCTTCCTTCATTTTGGCCACGGTGGTTCGGAGGCGCGAATTCTCTTCCTCCAGGACGCTGATGCGGATGTTGTTAGCCTGCAGCTGCTTCTCCATGTCCTCCACAATGTCTCCAGTGCCTGCAGAAATGCATAGGGGAAGCAGTCATGGCCAGGGCGGAAGGACGGGCAACCACAGCACTGAGAGGCCATTAAGTCTCCAGGCTGGACAGGGGCCCTTCTCTCCCACTGGCCCCCCCTCATGGGCTCTGTTAATGGCTGCTGCTCGAGGTGGTTAAGTGGGCCTCCACTGGATACCATCTTCTTTGCCCTAATTCTCTCTGTAGTAATTATTGCTCCCATTTTACAGATAAGACCACATGAGCCCTGCTGGATCTAGTCCAATATTCTGTTTCCCAAAGTGACCCACCAGCTGCCTCTGGGCAGCCCCATAAGCAGGAGATGAAAGCAGACCCACCCACTCCATCTCCCACGGTAGGAAAGGCACTGAGACCGTGAGATAAGTGACTGGAAGATTCCATACTTGTGGTGTGATCCAGACTCCAAAGAACCAAGCCCAGCTCTCAGTTCCCTGGACAGCCCAAGCTCACTCCCCTCCTCTGCCATTTATTTAGGAAATCTGATCGTGCCTTTCCATGTGAAGAAACCTCAAGGCGGCTTATACAATAATAGGAAGAAAACCCATAAAAATAAATCAGATATGAAAATAAAAAATAAAAATTCAACAGAAGACACCCCCATACACACACCCCACTACAGCCAGAAACTCAAAACCATCCCTCCAAAGGCCACTGAGACAGCTGGGTCTTCCGTGAGCGGCAAAAGACCAGGCAGCCTGGAAGCCAAGTGGCCCTCGCAGGGCAGGGAGTTCCTTCGGTCTTCCCATGCCAGTCAGTCCTGACACACTCTTCCCCTGGAGTCTCCAGTCGGTCTTACTGTCAAACTGCGCCTCCACAGGCATGTGAAGGTCTGGGAAGGAGACCAAGAGCGTCTCCCTCTCCTTCAGCTCCTGGGCCAGCCGGCTAAGTTCGGAGACGGTCCTTTGCAGGTCTGAGGCAGACTGCTCCAAGCTCAGCTTCTCCTGCTTCACTCTCTCGGTGAGCTCCTGTGTGGAGGCAGAAGGGCAGCTCAGTTTCCCAGCCCCCCTCCCCGGCGGCTGCACCACACAGCGCGGCTGCTGACACAGGTGGGCCTTTCCAGCGCCTCTAGAGCAAATGTCTTCTGCTTGGCAAGCGCTGGGGCCCACCTTCATCAAGGACCGAGTGAGCCTGGTTCGTGTCTTTTCCCCACATGGTGGCAGCCGAGCAACAAGTATTCCTACTCTGCAAACCGCATGAGCCTGCTCCCCCCCCCCCGCTGCTGCCGTCTACTGAATGAAAAGCATAGAACATGGCGTGTAAAATCACTAGAAAACATTCCAGACACTTACGGGTGAAAACGGGGGCAAACCGTGTACCACAGTTGCTTTAGAAATGTGTAGGATGACCAATGGGGGGCGACAAGCCAAAAATGTCTGGGCCCAGGGGTGGTCTGTGGGCTGCCTGCTGTCTACCCAACCAAGCTCCGAAGCACAGCTAGTTCTCCTGGTCTGGGGCAGTGAGCCCTGGAGGACCTCCCACCCCCCACCTCACAAGGGGCCAGTTTGGTTGTCCTCCCGTGGCTGGAGACCCCACCTCGCCACCGTTCCACAGACCTGCTGCGCCTCCAGCCGAAGCTGGATCTCCCGCTTCTCCGCCTGGGTCTCCTCCAGCCGCTCCTTCACCAGGCACTCGCTCTCTTCCCCCTCGGCCAGGCTGGCCTTCAGCTGTTCACATTCCTGGTGCAGATCATCCAGGTGCTGCACGAGAGTATTTTGCTTGGCCAGGAGAGCCTGCCGGAAGAGATGGATTAAGAATGTGGATTTAATGGAAGGACGACTGGTGGGGGGAGACAGATGCATCCAACTGGCAGAGCTTTTTTGTCTTTTAAACTTTTTTGCCTTTGCTTCTGGGGGGGGGGGGGCGCAGCAGCAGCACACTCAGCGGAGCGCAATGCACAGACAATATTGCCTGGCCGCCGGCTCCTGCCAGGCAGCCTTTTCTCTCTAGAACGCACCAGGAAACGACTCTATTGCGCACAGGCACATTCTGGTTACAAACAAACTAATGGCGGCTGGAAGTTGCACACCGCCGGGTGCACTAGCAGCACTGAAGCTGCCACTGTGCGCAGAGACGCGATGCGAAAAGCAAGGCGGAGAAAAGCCTCGCCACTGTCGCCTTCGAGGAACAGGCCAATACAACGCTTGCTGGGCTGAACTGGGCTGTCCATTTTTACCTCCGTGGCTAAGAGCAGCTTCGGGATGCGTGCGTGAGATCTGGATCGGAGCCATGGTGGAGGCGGGGAAGCGTTGAACCCCAAATCCAACATGGGGCTCCCCTGGAATTCTTTTTACAAGGAGAGAGTTCCAGTCACATTGCTTCAAGGTCCCTCGCACCGAGTCTGGCCCTGAGCCGCAGGCAGGAGGAAGCCCTCGCCCACCTCTCTGTGCCGGAGGATGCTTTCCACCTTGGCCTTCTCCTTGTTCAGTTCGGTGTTGGCCCGATGCAGCTGCTGCAGGGCGCTTTGCAGTTGACGAGACAGGAGCTCCACTTGCTCTTCCAGCTCAGCCACTTCGCTCTTGTCCACCATCTTCACCCTCATCTCCTGCAGCAGCTGTCCTTTGCTCCGCTCTGCGAACACAAAACAGCTCAGGAGTCCCAGCTGGAGGCAGCAGGGGCTCCGTTTTCGGAACTGGTTGGGAGAGGCATCAGTGCTGCTGAAGAATGTGGGTCGGCGACACAGAAGGATGGCCTCCAGCACTTCTTACCTAGCTCTTGGATGGCAGCTTGCTGCAGCTGCAGCTCCTCTTTCATGCTGGAGATCTCCTCCTCCAAGAGATCCACTCCTAGAAGAAGCCAAATGGCACCAGGTGTTGCCAAACTGACAAGCAGCTGGTGAAGCAGTGGGAAAGGGGGAGGCTGCTCTGAAGAGGAGCAAGAGCAGCAGGCAAGGCCACTGCCTTCGACCACATCAGAATTGGGGACCAACACTGACAGGCGGAAGCAACTCTCCCGGGTTTCAGGCAGAGAAGGGTCTGTCTTTCCCAGTGCTGCCAAGGCCCAGGGCACTTCCGGGTGGACTCTGGCCAGAGTCGACCACGACCCCACACTTCCTGCTCTTGCTACGTTGCAAGGAGGAGGCCTGCCTGCAGCTCCAGAAGCTCCTCAAGAAACCCACACATAGAACCTGCTGAGTTACACAGTGATGTTTGAATCTAGTTTTAACCCAGGGGAAAAAAAAAAGATACCCCCAGCATCAAATATTTGGGAAACCCTGGCCTAGAGACAGAGGCGGGAAAGGATACTCACTCTTCTGGAGGTTCTCCTTGTCCTGCTCCAGTGCAGACATGAGCTGCCAGCTCTCCGCGCTCTTTTTTTCAAACAACAGCTCTGCCTCCTTCCTCTCTTGCTCCTGGGCCTCTTTCTCCTCCAGAAGGCGGCTACTGAAGGTCTCCAGCTGCTGCTTCAGCTGGTCCTTCTGCTTTTCGGTCTCTTCCAGCTCTTCCTTTAAAGGGTTAACGAGCCCCATCAGCATCTGGAGATGCTTGTTGATCCGGGAGAGGTCCTTGCTCTGCTCGGCCACCCAGTAGCTGATGTCTACGGCGGTCAGGGGCTTCTGACCGAGCGTCTCCTCCACCATTTCAAGGAACTTGCTCAGGGACGACGGGAGGTTTTGGCTCTTGCAGATGCTGATTATGGCGTTTCCCACTTCCCGGAGGCTGACCTGGGCCCTCTCGCACGCATCGCAGGGTACGAGGGATGACTCGACGGTCTGAGAGTGGACACTCTGAACCTCTTTAGCGGCACCCTGTGCCGATTTGGCCCGAGAGGGGGCTGCAGTGGCTCTGTTGGTGTGGCTGACGGTGGATAAGGTCAACGGGGAAGACTGGAAGCTTGGCAAAGTCACACATGACTCCGACGACCAACTTTTCAAACACTCGTTCTCGGCTTTGGCGGCCTGTGGGCTAGAGTCACCTTGACTGCATTTCTTCTAGACATGAGGGAGAAAGAAAGGATTTAGCTTTCCAAATTAAGCAGTTTGCTCTCTGGAGGGATCCCATGAGGTGGGGGTGGCAGCTTGCATGCATGCCACAACTGCACTGTACAAACATGGAATTTGGGACGGGGCACAGAATCCTGCATTTTTGGAATGTGCAGCTTTTACTGAAAGAAACAAACAAACACAAAACCAAATTCCTCGGGCAGGACTGCTGTCTAAACAACTCATATTGCATGTTGCTAGGTGAATGGAAACCACAATGACAATAAGCATTTATATCGTGCTTTTGAGTTTTCAAAGTGTTTTGTAAGAATGATTTTGTTGTAATCCTTACATCATACCTGTAGGTAAGTATTACTATCCCCATATTGCAGATGGGCAGGACTGAGGCTGAGAGGGAGTGGCTCGCCCAATGCCACCAAGTGAGTTTGTGGCACAGGCAAGATTGAAAACGGGAGAAGCCCTGATTTGCGGTTGTTTAGTCTCTTAACTATTGCACTACGCCAGCTTTCTACAGCCCCAGATGTTTTCAACAGAGGCTTTTACTGCTTTATTTGCACAGGATACTTTAAGAGCTATCCCATCAGCAGAAATCAAGGGGAAACACATAGAGGAGGGAAAGCCACACATATCAGGGCATACGTGACCAGGCGAAGGCTTGCTTGGTGTGCAAGCAGAAGAAGGCGAATGTGCCCAGATGGCCTACCTCCGCTAAGAGCTCTTGATAGAGGGCTCCCAGTTTCAGCATGCTGCTCCAGTACTTCTTCACAGCCAGCCCAATAGACATGCAAGGTCCCGTGGCCTTGGAGGGGGGTACCGTTTCTTCATTGATCAGGTTCTCGGTGTATCCTGTGAAGCTCTGAAGCAGCAACAGCAGCCTTCAGAAAAGAGAAAGGAAATCCGGTTTTGTAATGTGTGAACAAGGATGTTACAGTGGTCAGACAGAGAAAAGCTGGGTTCTAATCACGCATCACCAGACACGTGGTTTGCCACTTGACCCTCATCGGCAGCAGAACGTTCCCCACTGACCTGACTGCTGCCAGCCCCACTCATCCCCTTCCTGGCAGCTGCCAGAACACGGCTGCACTCTGCTTCTCCTAGCCAAGGGTGGGGATGGGCACTTGTCTACATTTTCTCCCTCGGTTTCTGCTGGACAGAAAACAAAATGCTGAAACTGGCAGCCACCAGAAAACCCTGCTGGGCTTCCCTCATTTGCTCATTTCTTGCCAGAGAGAGGCAAGAGGAGAAAGAAGCAAAGTAGGTGCCCTGCCTAACAGAGGGCATCACACACACACCCCACCGTGCCATTTTGCAATCTCTGAAACCAGGAATGACCAGTTGGGGCATCTAGAACTCAGTGACATTTTCACTGGCCCCAGGGGCACTACTTAATTTTCGTTCCCCCGCCTCCCACACACACAGGTTTTGTTTAAACTGAAATAGAACCACCAGGGATCAAATAAAGATTGCTGTGAAGACAGTATCTACCATTGCATCATCAACAGTTATTATATAGTGCTTTGGAAAAGGCCTTTTCGCCTTCTTTTTTTGCAGCTGCCACCTTTCCAAGCCTCCAGAGCTGGCAGCTGTCCATAGGAGTGAGCAGTTTGCCCCACAGCCACATCTTGCCTACGGGGCACCACTGCCCCAGCTGCCTCCACTTTCAGCATGGTCAGTGCCCCATGATCATCGTGGCAGTGGGACCAAGTAGTACCACCTATCATACTGAGAAGGACCACTAGTGGTCCTAGCGCCACTGGTTGAAAAGCAGCGCTTTCACTACTCAGTGGCAGAGCACCTATTTTGCATGCAGAAGGCCCCAGATTCAATTCCTGGCAGCATCTCCAGGCAGCTTCTCTAGAAAAGGCCCTGCCCAAGACCCTGTAGAGTTGCTATCAATCATACGCAATATTTAGCTAGATTGTACATCATGGGCCTGATTCTGTACAAGGCAGCTTCCTATCGTCTGCAAATCTGCTAATTTCTACAACAACCCTATGAGGAAGACCTGCATTTTTGCCGTCTTACGGTGGATGGGGACGCTGAGATTGAACAGTACAGGAGAGTGGTGGGTTAGACAGTCTCCCAGGAGATGCTCTAAGGCTTCTTCACACTTCCACTTTTGCTTCATCCTCTTCCTTTTCAATCGCGGCAAAAGCAGAAGGGGGACAGAAAGAATGGATTGTTGGGCAGTGCTGCAGCAGCCAAAGTGAGAAGGGAAGGATGGCAGGCAGCATGTGATGCCCAAAGGTCCTCGGGTATTGCTGCTTCAACGGTAGCCCCACATGTCACGCATTTCAGTAGTCAAACCCAGATGGGCTACAAGCACCCTAGAAGACAATAGGGAATCAGTGCAGACAGACAATGGAATCCTGATGTAAGGTCCTGCTGTGGACATGCTCTCACCTGTCAATCACTAGTTCTAGGAGAACCACATGGGAATGCTGGGTAAATTCAGGGTCATTTGCCACAAAGTCATAGTGTTCCAGCAAAGATACCAGGTCCAGGTCACAGGACACTTTATCAGGAAACTTCCAGGAAGGGTAGCGTATGGCCCCAGCTCTGGAGAACACACTGATGACCGTCCCTTGCAGATCGGTAATGTCTTCCCGCAAACTCTCCATGCAGTTCTGATTAACCAGCAAAGTCGTCGTCATGTTGCCACCCTCGACGTCATTCTATCAACAGGCAAAGCACTCGGGTCTTAGAACAGATGTTCCTGGGGGTGGGGGGAGAAAGACATCAGAGTGTCAACTCACCTGCATGTCTGTGGGGACTCTTCTCAGAGTTGCACTCACCTCTGCCTTGAGTAAGGCCTACTGCTTTCCATGGGGCACACACTCCCACACAAGCGTGTACAGAATTGCTGCCATCCTACACACGCTTCCCTGGGAGTGGAGCTAACTCTTGTGTGGCCTGACTAGGACTGTGCTGTTAGTCGTGTTTTATTGGGGCTGCAGGAGAAGCCTTCCTAGAGGTGGTGGTGGTGGTGGTGGTGGAAGGCACTCTGCACGTGCTCAAGAGCACGCACCCTGAAGCACCCACCCACCCCAGGGACGTCGCAGGCACGAGCAGCCCAGGCTCGAGTGAGGAGGGGTTCCAGGCGGGGAGGGTCTGCCTCCCACAAGGATTACCTAAGGCAGGAGCCGGGCAACTGGTGGAAAAACTCACTCGGCGAAAAGCGGATACCACGACTCGTCCCCAGGCGTTGAGATGCTTCAATGTTTTCCAGGTTGTCATAGCAACCACTGACACCTTCCAGGCACGCGCACAACGGTTCTAGTTTTCCTTCTTCTAAACAACCCCGCCTCTTCCGGAAATACGGTCCAATGAGGGGCGTGTCTGCCGGGCGAACGCCTAAGCGGCGGACTGAGCATGCGCAAGTAATTTAGCGAGGCAACACCCGGGAGGAAAGCGAGAACTGTATTATTCAGTCTAAACCAAAATTAAACTTCTCGAGAAAAAAAATCCATCCAATATATTCTTTTCCGTTCTGTCTCCATACCTAAGGATAGCTTTTTGCCAGCTCTAGACCTTACGCATGCTCAGTCGCCAGTCGGCCTCTTTCGGGCACTGTGGTGACGTAGGTTTAAAAAAAGATAGTCGCAGTAGTACGCATGCGTTGATGAGATTCGGAGGCCGCCTCCCTCCACGCCCCTGCTATGCGCGCGCATTCTCTGACTTGCAGCCATTTTGTCGTTGAGCGGAGTGTCTTGTTTTGTGCTGCGAGTCTTGCGGCCGAGTGAAGAGGCGCTATGCCGGCCGGGCCTGTGCAAGTGATGGCGCCTGCACAGCCAGCGCCGACTGAAGCGAAGCAGGTACTTTTTAGTTTGTTTATTCCTTTAAAATAAAAGACTTCCCCCCCCCCTTGAAGTTCGGGCCTATCTGAAGGGGGAAGTTCTGTTCCCAAAATGCCTTGCGGCTCGAGCGGTGGATGATGGGAGTTGTATTCTTGTAGGATTGTCTTGCGTTGCTGGCATCTGTTACAACCGTGCAAGAATGTATGTAATACTGTATAAGCCATAAACGGATATGCCTATTTGTTGTTGTTGTTCAGTCGTTAAGTCGTGTCCGACCCTTCGTGATCCCATGAACCATATCCCGCCAGGCCTTCCTATCCTCCACTATCTTCCTGAGTTCGCTCATTTTCATGTTCGTTGCATCGGTGATGCTGTCTAACCATCATCATCCTTTGCCTTCCCCTTCTCCTTTTGCCTTCAATTTTTCCCAGCATCAGAGTCTTCTGCAGAGAGTCCTCTCTTCGCATTAGGTGGCCAAAATATTTGAGTTTCAGCCTTAGTACCTGTCCTTCCAGGGAACAGTCAGGGTTGATTTCATTTAGGATTGACTGATTTGATCTCCTAGCAGTCCAAGGGACTCTCAGGAGTCTTCTCCAGCACCACAGTTCGAAAGCATCTATTCTTCGGTGCTCAGCCTTCCTTATGGTCCAACTCTCACAACCATACATTGCTACTGGGAACACCATCGCCCTGACTATGCGAACTTTTGTTGGCATGGTGATATCTCTGCTTTTTATTATGCTGTCTAAGTTTGCCATAGCTTTCCTTCCAAGGAGTAAGCGTCTTTTAATTTCATGGCTGCTGTCTCCGTCTGCAGTGATCTTGGAGCCCAGAAAAGTAAAATCTGTTACTGCTTCCATTTCTGCCCCTTCTATTTGCCAGGAATTGATGGACCCAGATGCCATGATCTTAGTTTTATTAATGTTGAGTTTCAAGCCAACTTTTGCACTCTCCTCTTTCACCCTCATCAAGAGGCTCTTTAATTCTTCTTCACTTTCTGCCATTAGGGTGGTATCGTCTGCATATCTGAGGTTGTTGATATTTCTCCCGGCAATCTTGATTCCGGCTTGCGATTCATTCAGCCCTGCATTTCTCATAATGTACTCTGCATATAAGTTAAATAGGCAGGGTGACAATATACAGCCTTGCCGTACTCCCTTCCCAATTTTGAACCAATCAGTTGTTCCATGGCCGGTCCGAACTGTTGCTTCTTGACCCGCATACAGGTTTCTCAGGAGACAGGTATGGTGGTCTGGTACCCCCATCTCTTTAAGGATTTGCCACAGTTTGTTGTGATCCACACAATCAAAGGCTTTTGCGTAGTCAATGAAGCAGAAGTAGGTGTTTTTTTGGAACTCTCGTGCTTTCTCCATGATCCAGCGCATGTTGGCAATTTGATCTCTAGTTCCTCTGCCTCTTCGAAACCCAGCTTGTACGTCCGGTAGTTCTCGGTCCACGTACTGCTGAAGCCTAGCTTGTAGGATTTTGAGCATAACCTTGCTAGCATGTGAAATGAGTGCAATTGTGCGATAGTTTGAGCACTCTTTGGCACTGCCCTTCTTTGGAATTGGAACGTAAACTGACCTTTTCCAATCCTTTGGCCACTGCTGAGTTTTCCAAATTTGTTGGCATATTGAGTGCAGGTGCAGCACTTTCACAGCATCATCATTTAGGATTTTAAGTAGCTCAGCTGGGATATTATCATCTCCATTAGCTTTGTTGTTAGTGATGCTACCTAAGGCCCACTTGACTTCACTCTCTAGGATGTCCGGCTCTGGGTCAGTGACCACACCAGCGTGGTCATCAAGAACATTAAGATCTTTCTTGTATAGTTCTTCTGTGTATTCTTGCCATCTCTTCTTAATCTCTTCTGCTTCTGTTAGGTCTCTGCCTTTTTTGTCCTTTATCATGCCCATCTTTGCACAAAACGTCCCCTTGATATCTCCAATTTTCTTGAAGAGATCTCTAGTCCTCCCCATTCTGTTGTTTTCCTCGATTTCCTTGCATTGTTCATTTAAGAAGGCCTTCTTATCTCTCCTTGCTATTCTCTGGAAATCTGCATTCAGTTGTTTATATCTTTCCCTTTCACCTTTGCTTTTTGCATTCCTTCTTTCCACAGCTATTTGTAAAGCCTCATCTGACAGCCACTTTGCGTTCTTTCATTTCTTTTTCTTTGGGATGGTTTTAGTTGCTGCCTCCTGTACAATGTTACGAACTTCCGTCCATAGTTCTTCAGGCACTCTGTCTACCAGGTCTAATGCCCTAAATCTATTCTTCACCTCCACTGTATACTCATAAGGGATATGGTTTAGGTCATATCTGACTGGTCTAGTGGTGTTCCCTACATTCTTCAGTTTAAGCCTGAATTTTGCAATAAGAAGCTCATGATCTGAGCCACAGTCAGCTCCAGGTCTTGTTTTTACTGACTGTATAGAGCTTCTCCATCTTTGGCTGCAAAGCACATAATCTATCTGGTTTCGGTATTGACCATCTGGTGATGTCCATGTGTAGAGTCGCCTCTTGTGTTGTTGGAAAAGAGTGTTTGCTATGACCAGCGTGTTCTCTTGACAGAACTCCGTTAGCCTTTGCCCTGCTTCACTTTGCGCTCCAAGGCCAAACTTGCCTGTTGTTCCGTTTATTTCTTGATTTCCTACTTTAGCATTCCAGTCTCCTATGATGTAAAGGACATCTTTTTTGGGTGCTAGTTCTAGAAGGTGTTGTAGGTCTTCATAGAACCGGTCAACTTCATCTTCTTCGGCATCAGTGGTTGGGGCATACACTTGGATTACTGTAATGTTGAATGGTTTGCCTTGGATTCGAACTGAAATCATTCTGTCGTTTTTGAGGTTGCACCCCAGTACTGCCTTTCCCACTCTTTTATTGACTATGAGGGCTACTCCATTTCTTCTAAGGGATTCATGCCCACAGTAGTAGATATGATGGTCACCTGACTTAAATTCGCCCATGCCCGTCCATTTTAGTTCGCTGATTCCCAAGATGTCAATGTTCAATCTTATCATCTCATTTTTGACCACATCCAGATTGCCTTGATTCATAGACCTCACATTCCATGTTCCTAAGCAGTATTGCTCCTTGCAGCATTGGATTTTCCTTTCAACCTCAGACACATCCACAGTTGGACGTCCTATTGGCTTTGGCCCAACCGCTTCACTCTTTCTGAGTCTACTTGGAATAGTCCTCCGCTCTTCCTCAGTAGCATATTGGACACCTTCCGACCTGAGGGGCTCATCTTCCGGCGTCATATCTTTTAGCCTTTTGGTACTGTTCATGGGATTTTCTTGGCAAGGTTACTGGAGTGGGTTGCCATTTCCTTCTCCAGTGGATCACTTTTAGTCAGAACTCTCTGCTACGACCTGTCCGTCTTGGGTGTCCCTGCACGGCATAGCTCATGGCTTCATTGAGTTACGCAAGCCCCTTCGCCACGACAAGGCAATGATCCATGAAGGAGGGATATGCCTATAGCTATATAAAAATCAAACTAATTAATAACAGTCTCCATTTGAGAGCTGCGAGTATAAAGCAAGTTGTTTTCCTAAACACATGGTTTGTTTGTTTATTTTAAGTGATTTGATTGACATATGATTTTGGTATGTCAACCTTTTATCCTGAAAGCATCCTTATGTCGGTTTCATTTCTTGTTTATGGTTGTGGAAATGTTTGCCTCCATTTATCAATACTTAACCTACATAGAGGGCCAGTTCGTATCATGCATTGCAAATTCCTACATTGCGGGAATGAACCTTGCATGAACTGCTGGGTCCAGGTTGTGTCCCAGGCAGGTCACAATTGGCGTATCAACTCAAGTTGGTGAAAAGCCGATGTGTGCCTTGAGCATCCATCTCTCAGGTTGGATTAAGAGCGCACCTAAGCTGTGAATCTGATCCTTTAGCAAGAGTATTAACCTGGCCAGAACAGGCTGGAATCCCACTCCCCGATTTATTATTACTAGCCTTACCAACGTCCCGGAATCGACGCTGGCTTCGGCCTAGAGTGGACCCGAGCTGCTCCCAAGGGTGCACCGCGGCTGCCCAATGGGCTTCCGGAACTTCTGGTCAATGACGCGACAGAAGCCAGAACCCCGTTGGGCAGCTGCGGTGCACCCTTGGGAGTGACTCGGGTCTGCTCTAGGCCAAAGCCAGCGTCGATTCCGGGACGCTGGTAGGCCTAATTATTACCCACCCACACTATAGCCTTACCTGGCAATCCAGTGTGCTCACCTGTTTAGAACAGACTCACCTGATTCAGCGTCAAAGCCCAATCCTATCCAACTTTCCAGTGCTGATGTAGCCATGCCAGTGGGGCCCGCACTGCATCCTGCAGTGAGCGAGCAGTCACACAGGCCTCCTCAAGAGAAGGGAACGTTTGTTCCCTTACCTTGGGGATGTGTTGCGGCTGCATCAGCGCTGGAAAGTTGGACAGGATTGGGCCCAAAGAGTACGGTTTGATTTGATTCTGTGCTTTTCCTCTTGGAGGCTCAGTGCTGTTTTATGCATGCTTCTCCCCTCCATGCTGAGCTTCTGATGCATTAGCAAGTCCGTTTTTAATGTTGCAAACACTTTAAAAGGCAGTGAAGGATACAACCTTGGTACACTTGCTCATGTCTTGCTGTATTGATTCTTCCTGCAGCCTGAAGATGAACCCAAAGAGGAAGCAACACCCACCAAACCTGTGGTGGGAATTATATACCCGCCGCCAGAGGTTAGGAATATTGTGGACAAGACAGCCAGCTTTGTGGCCAGGTAAGTAATCCTAGACTGGATAAACAGAGTATTGTAGAGAGAAATGAGGGAGAGGTTCTGGCACTAGTGGGATGCATGATGGAGTGAAGGCAACGAGGATGTAGCATTGCAGGACTCCTTTAGAGTGACAGGGGACTTTCTTTTTGTTAACATCCTAGAGATGGAATAATCAAAGCATGATCATGAACAGTATTTCATAATAGGTCTCCCATCAGGACAAGTGATGGTTCAGTGTTTGTAAATGCCTCTTTTTAAAAGCCAAGCCTTCACCAGGTGCCAAAAGGCTGTTACCTTATGAGCCTCTTCCTCGAGAGGGTGGTGCAGAGCCTCGGCACCACAACCAAGAAGGCTCTGTTTCTTGCACGCACCAACTGAACCTCAGTCAGCCGCTGCAGGACCTCAGATTTTGAACAGAGTATACAAGAGGGTACATGTTGCAGTGCAGTCCCTAAAGCATCCTTGCTTTCTTGTATGGAGTTGTTTGGTTACTTTATTACTGACTTTTGCTGTGTGTAACTTTCCAGAAATGGACCTGAGTTTGAAGCCCGTATTCGTCAGAATGAGATCAACAACCCCAAGTTCAACTTCTTGAACCCCAGCGATCCTTACCATGCCTACTATCGGCACAAAGTCAACGAGTTCAAGGAAGGGAAGGCGCAGGAGCCCTCGGCGGCCATTCCGAAGGTCATGCAACAGCAGAGCGCACAACAGCAGCTGCCCCAAAAGGTAAGTGGTGCATCGCGAATCTTTTTTACTTGGACCAAGCTCTTCTCTGCCCTGTGTGGTTCTATGGCAGCGATTCTTAACTGGTGTGCTGTGACTGGTCTGCAGGTATGCTGCGGGAGTTTGGGGGAGGGTCATTTATTAGTAGGGCCATTGGGGGATGTGAACCCCCTACCGGCAGCGCAGTGTGCCTTGCTAATTGTCAAAACACTGATGGTGTGCCTTGTCAGTGTGCCGTGAGATGAAAAAGGTTGGAAATCGCTGTTCTATGGTAAAGCCAGTAACTTGCCATTTTCCCCAGCTTGTCTCCCCTTTAAAGGGGATGAAGTGCCCCAGTGGGAAGATGTTACTAAAGAACAGTGGTTTCTCATACATGTAGAGCCAGTTTAATGGGACTTCCTTTTTCTTTACAGTGAAGGCACTGATAGCGTGTTAGCCCCATCGTGTAATGTTGCAGAGAAGCGAGTGCGAGTTTCTGTGAACTGAACTGGAGCGCTCTGTGCATTCCTTTCGCAGGTGCAGGCCCAGGTGATTCAGGAAACTGTCGTTCCAAAGGAGCCCCCTCCAGAGTTTGAATTCATCGCAGACCCTCCCTCCATCTCTGCCTTCGACTTGGACGTGGTGAAGCTGACGGCCCAGTTTGTTGCTCGGAACGGCAGGCAGTTCCTCACCCAGCTGATGCAGAAAGAGCAGAGGAACTACCAGTTCGACTTCCTGCGCCCGCAGCACAGCCTCTTTAACTACTTCACCAAATTGGTTGAGCAGTACACCAAGGTAAGGATGTGCTTGGGTGCTACCGTGCAGCTGAAAATGTGCATGCGATAGTCAACAGACAGGCATAGGGGGCAGTAATGAGCAACTGGCACCCACTCATAGCCTGTCTCGTTCTAAAACTGGGGTGGTAATTCACGTTGCCACCACCCAAAGCTAAGGAGCCTAGACATCTATGCATTTTGTGCGTCTGGTGCAGAAGATGCGTAGCATGTTGTATTGGGTGCAAAGTTTTATTATTATTATTAATAATATTATTATTCATTATTTATTAATAACAACAACAACAATATTTATATACAGCTTTTCAACAAAAAGTTCACAAAGCGGTTTACAGACAAAAATCAAATGATTAAATGGCTCCCTGTCCCAAAAGGGCTCACAATCTGAAAAAAGATGCAGAAGAACACCAGCAGTCACCAGAAAAGAGACTGTGCTGGGGTGAAAGGGGGGCAGTTGCTCTCATAAGAACATCAGAAGAGCCCAGCTGGATCAGGCCAAAGGCCCATTTAGTCCAGCTTCCTGTATCACACAGTGGCCCCACCAGATGCCTCAGGGAGCACACAGCCAACAAGATAACCTGTTTCCTGTTGTCACTCCCTTGCACCTGGCACAGAGAAAACCCACTTCTAAAACCAGGAGGTTGCTTATCTCCTCCTGCTAAAGAGGAGCACCCATTCAAAAAGTGATTCAGCAAGCTGTCGTTTTCATGTTTAATTTTTGGAAAGGGATTGGAGTGTTCATTAATGCTTTGGGGAAAAAATGTGTTTCAGATCTTGATCCCACCCAAGGGCTTAATTATAAAACTCAAGAAGGAAGCCGAAAACCCCAAGGAAGTCTTGGATCAGGTAACTAGCAGATCTTTGCTGCAGTATCTTTTGCAGACACTTTCCCCTTTATTTTATGTGACAAGGTTCTGTTCTGAGGCTGCCACTCCTGCAGCGAAATATACTGAGTCTGAATTCACAGCTCAGTCGCTTGGCCACTGCGTTACACCAGCTCAGACATGCCCCTCCGTGATCTTAAAGTGATAGATTCTTAATTCAGTTTGTTCCCCGTGAGATGAAGTGTAGGAATGGGGTTGGATACTGTTGTAAGGCTTCTGTTTCAGTGCCTCGATGCCTTGTGTCTTGCTGTGCAGGCCTGCTATAGAGTGGAATGGGCCAAGTTTCAGGAGCGAGAGCGGAAGAAGGAAGAGGAGGAGAAGGAGCGAGAGCGTGTTGCTTATGCCCAGATCGACTGGCACGATTTTGTGGTGGTGGAAACTGTGGACTTCCAGCCTGCTGAGCAAGGTTCATTCTTAAACCGATCCTTTGACACACCCTCCCACAGAGTTTGTGTACTTGATATAAAGAGAGAGAGAAAGAGAGTCAAAACTCTGCAGTTGCCTTATCAGAGAGGATAAATGAAGCCACCATCCTCCAAGGGCCATTGCGTGGCTCCTCACTGGCGTATTCCTCCAGTGCCAGTCTGTGACCAGTAGACACCATCCACAGCAGCTTTTCAACAGGAGTACTAGAGAGTCGGTTCTGCTGTTGCCAGAAAGGAGTTGACCTGAATATAGGGGATCTAAAGAGAGGGGAAAGTGGTAGCTTGCAAGTTCTTGAAAGCAGAGTTCAAATCTACCTGTAATCCCTATAAGGGAAGAAAGCAAACCAAATTGAACATGATTATTCTCTCTTTCTCCCCCCCCCCCCACGTGTGCTATAGGAAACTTCCCTCCGCCAACCACCCCGGAGGAGCTGGGTGCTCGTATCCTGATCCAGGAGCGCTACGAGAAGTTTGGCGAAAGTGAGGAGGTGGAGATGGAGGTGGAGTCGGACGACGAAGATGAGAAGCAGGAAAAGACGGAGGAGGCTCCATCCCAGCTCGACCAGGATACCCAAGTGCAGGACATGGATGAGGTGAGGAGGAGCTGGCCTGAGCAAAAGGCCAGTGTTGAGGTGGGGAAGCTGGAACGCAGCTGGGGGGGCGGGGCGGGGCTGGCAGATAGCGTCTCAATCTGTTTTTTAACCCCACTATTCAATGTGGTAATTATTACAAGCAGAGTCGGCGCCGGGGTGTGCTGGGACATGGGAGCAAGCCCATTTTCAGGCCCTGGTTCGTGTGCAAAACTCCCCTCCTGCCTGGGTGTCCGTCTGTCCATCCCCCGCTCATTTCCTCCCTGGCAGTGACAGCAGTGTGGACAGAGGCGGTATTCCCCCCCCCACACACACACACACACATGCTGGCCTGCTCTCTGGTGGCGGTCTCGCTGCCAGGGAGTGTTGTTGGAACCAGTTGCAGTGGTCACTGGGGAAGGGAGCAAAGTACCCACATGAACACTTCCTCCTCCTTCCCAGGCGTCAGTGCAGTCGGAAAATCCTGCAAAACACTCTGAGGGTGAGACTGCTGCTGGAGTGCAAGCTGGGCCGTTGGCCAGTTGTGGGATGGCCTTTAACCAAGGCTTACTCTGCCCCGATGGAAACCGTGTCTAGCACACTAACCAGGGTGTGCTTGCAATCTGGGCTTTGTAATCAGGGTTTGAAACGGTCCATTTCAATAAGGACTAAGGGATGGGAAGTCTTTGTCTTTCTTTACCAAAGGAGAACACACATTCAGCAGCAGCAGCAAGTGTGAGGAGCAACACTCATGAACCTAGGAGGGACTGGGGTTGTAATAACCCAGAAAGAAATAGTGCATTTGTGCTCTCTGTGCACCCACTAAGTACAGCGTTAACCCTCATGATTTAAAAGTTGTCTTGAATAGCAACAGTTCTGTTGATGGCTACAGCTTCATGAATCCTGCATTTTTAAATTTGAAGGGCTCGGATGATGAAGACGACAGTCAGAAAGCTCCTCCCCCTCCAGAAACTCCAATGCCGCCGCCTCTTCCTCCTACTCCAGATCAAGTCATTGTCAGGAAAGATTATGACCCGAAAGGTAAGCTGGTCAGTCGAGAGCAGGTGGGTTTTTGACTCATGTATCTGGTGTCCTCGGCGCTGCAAGGCCGGCTAAGTGTGTCTAACCATGTGGCTCTTTCCCCCCTCCAGCTTCCAAGCCTTTGCCTCCCACCCCAGCCCCAGATGAATATCTCGTCTCCCCCATCACTGGGGAGAAGATTCCTGCCAGCAAAATGCAAGAGCACATGCGAATCGGGCTTCTGGATCCCCGCTGGCTGGAGCAGAGGGATCGCTCCCTCCGGGAGAAACAGACCGATGACGAAGTCTACGCCCCAGGTCAGTCCAGTGAGGCGCCTCGTGGTGGTTCTAGACACACACTCTTCCTGATGGGTTAAGCTTTTGTCTAATGCATTGTTGCATACTTGCCTGTATTTAATAACGATGGAAGCTGGTGTGTGGTAGTATCTTGTTCTGCGTTTTTATTCTGTGTAGTAAATGTAGTTATAAAAATAGGCCAAGCATGCCGGTTTCATAGAGTGGCAAACATCTTGCATTGGATAATTTTGTTTCGTTTTGTTTTTAAAGTGGAGCTCTCGGGTGACGCACTGATCTTAGCTACTGTTTTCAGAGGAAAGTTAGAAGGCAGATCTTAGCTGGACTGCAACTCCATTTCCAGCAAAGATGCGGTGGGCAGGAAGTGGGCCAGAAATAATATTGCAAAGCAAATGATGTGCTCTGACCCGAGTCCAGGGAACGTCTGTCTGAAGGCAGATGGCATGGTTCTGTTGCAGGGGGTGAATAGATCTGCCTGTGTCAGCTGCTTAGGTGGGAGGATCATCACACAGTGACTCCATGCTCCTTAGAGGTAGACAAGTGCAATCAAACGGCTGTCTCCAATTTGGGCTGTCACAGAATGCTGCCCAAATTCTGCTGTGTACTGTAGCAGTGAAGAGACGGAGCTGCAAATCCGGACTTTCCTGGGTCGTATCTTGCCTCTGCTGTGAACCTACTCAGTGGCCTTGGTCAAGACATGCTCCCCTCTCAGCCTCCGCCACCGTTTGGGGATGGCAGCATCTTACAGGGTGGTTCTGAGGACCCCATCAAGGTCATACGTGCATGCTTAGAAAGTGCTGTAGAAATGTAGGTAGTACTGTTAGATGGGCAAATAGAGAAGGCCGATCACAGTCTCGTTGGGCAAAACTTTTCACTGCCTCCGTCGTGGTATTATCATTGTGAGGTGGCGGCAACAGATGGGTTAGAACCTTCAGGCTGCATTCCTCTTGAGGGAGAAAACATGTGGCAAACGCTCTTTTCGTGCCTGTGTAGGCTTGGATATCGAAAGCAGTTTGAAACAGCTGGCTGAGCGCCGTACCGATATTTTTGGTGTGGAGGAGACGGCTATCGGCAAAAAGATTGGGGAAGAGGAAATCCAGAAGCCCGAAGAAAAGGTATGGCCTGCTTGTAGTACTGCCGTGGTCGTGAAGGAGTGGACGTCTCCTCCACAGGGTTGTTGTGATGCTCTTGGTGTATCGGCTTTCATAGTGTCTGTTTTTCGTTTCGCTAGGTGACCTGGGACGGCCACTCTGGCAGCATGGCCCGAACTCAGCAGGCCGCTCAGGCCAACATCACCTTGCAAGAGCAGATTGAGGCGATCCATAAGGCCAAGGGGCTGGTGCCAGAGGACGACAGCAAGGAGAAGATTGGTCCGAGCAAGCCCAACGAGATGCCCCAGCCTCCGCCTCTCTCCTCAGCCCCAAACATCCCGAGCAGCGCTCCCCCAATTGCGTCTGTGCCCCGCCCTCCATCGGTAAGCGGTGTTGCTTCCATACAAAGCTCTTCCAATCCCTCCCCCCCTCCCATGCAAATGTTTTCAAGATGCCCCCTTGTCACTCAAATGGCCTGCTTTTCAGATGCCGCCTCCCATCCGCACAACCGTTGTCAGCGCCGTTCCTGTGATGCCTCGCCCCCCAATGACTTCGGTAGTCCGTTTGCCCCCAGGCTCCGTCATCGCGGCTCCCATGCCCCCCATCATCCATGCTCCTCGGATCAATGTTGTTCCCATGCCGCCATCTGCTCCGCCAATTATGGCTCCACGGCCCCCTCCCATGATCGTGCCCACAGGTCAGTGTTTGAACTGTATCGCTTCTGTCTTTAACTCTGGCTTTTGGCGACTGGTAAGTCCTTTCCTGACTTGAAGAGAAGGACTAGAGGCCACTCGGAATCGCTGCAGCCCACTCAGAATCTGCTTCTCGTGGCCCACAGCCTACTGTCAACTGCTGGGATGACGGGAGTCCACCTTTTTCATGCATGCTTTCAGTAGAAAGTGGTTTGTGAGCTGCTCCCTCAGGCCTGTCCGTACGCAAGCGAACTACCTCGGCCACTTCTGCAAGGGAATTAAGCCCTGTGGGTCCATGCATGGAATTCCGTAGCCTGTGACTAAGTTAGGCTTTTATTTAGTCATCCTCTGGCTGAATGAACCATGGTAGTTTGCGTCAAATTAGCACCACCCGCTTGACAAAATGCTGTAGCAACATTGAGTTCTACTCCTGTCTCTCTCTGGTGGATTAGCTAAGCCCACTTTTGATGTCATCCTTGTAGATGTGTTGCTTGCCCTGGCCTACAGTTTGGGCAGGCAACAGTGTCTATTCAGGGACCAGATGCTTGCAGTCCAGGGAGACGAGAAAATAGATGGGGTGGGGAAAGGCCAAATTCCTCCCCCTTGTTTGAATTAATGTGTTCCACCCCCATTCCATTTGTCTCCCCAGCGTCCTTATTCTCTGATCCATCACCTTGCCCCTCTTTTCATGCAGGGGCAAACGTTGACCTACACACAACCTTTTCCCTCCCTGACCCTCTTTCCCATGCAGCTTGAGGCAGATTAGCTACTCTGGGAAAGAGGGCGCTAGGCCAGGGAAGGAGTTGAGCCCATGGCCTCCATCCGTGGGGAGGAGCAGTGGAAGCGCGCCGCCACCATGCAGGAGGACAGACACAATGGATCAGAGCCCTCAAGTAACCAGTTCCTTGTTGACTCCTCTGGGAGTTAACTGTCCAAATAGGCCCGGAGGAATAGGTCTTGCATGGGTTGTTGGTTCTCTAGGACGCTTCCCTGATGCACAGAGACCTTCTGGGAGGATCAGACTAGTGGTGCCGGTTGTGTTGACGCAATTAAGCGTCGACTTGTAGGTTTGCTTTTTAAATCCAAGGGAGATCTGTGGAAAAGCACACACTTGGCCAGACTTAGCGCGGTGAACCCACATCAGTCAAAGTTCTGGTGTCTCCTTCGCCACATATCCTGGAGAACTGTGTGGGACAAATGAAAGGCTTAGAACTTTCGCAGTATCCCATCGAGCTTCGTTCAGTCTGAAGTCTGTATAGGTGCTATTTGAATATCATGAGGTTGCAGCTGAGCTCTCAGCCATTGACTAACTAATTGTATCTAATTGTCACAATATAGGATACAGACAGGGACCAGTCAGCAGTCCAGGTAACTTCATAAGTGTCCTTGTGACCGCGGAGGTAACTCGGCTAATCACTAACCTTCAAGTCCAGCTAATTTGCATGTGTTCACTTCTCTTGTCTGTCCGAAGTGGGGTGAGGGAGATCCTGGCTGTGGTGTTTGTCTGTGTCTCTGGTTCCTCCCGTGTAGACCAAGTCTTGGCCCCAACTTTTGCTGCTCTTCAAAGATCTTGTGGCTGCATGCTAGCTTGGGTCCCCGTGCTCTAGGCACTGCCCTTGTTGGTAGAGGAACTTAGGCAGGAATACAGGAAGAGCCCTAACAGTGCCCCTGCTGAGACCCAAGTCCTTGGATCGGCTTTTTTGCAGTCTCGTTGCTCCACTGTAATTTATTTATTTATTTATTTAAAGAATTTGTATCCCGCCTTTCTCCCAGCGAGGGCACTCAAGGCGGCTTACAACATTAAAATAAACATGTACATTAAAATAATTAAAAACACATAATTAAAACAATTAAAACAAACAACCCCAGTGGGTCACCTGTATTTACATTTGTTAAAAGCCATTTGTTAACATGTCAGACACTGAAAGCTAACCTAAATAAAATCATCTTAAGGCCCCCCCGAAAGGTCTCTAAAGAGGGAGCTGTTCTTAATTCCAGGGGGAGGGAATTCCACAATTGGGGCGCCACAACCGAGAAGGCCCTATTCCGCGCCGCCATCCTCCTCGCCTCCGTCAATGGCGGCACAGTTAACAGGGCCCCCCCTGATGACCTTTACCCATAATTGTGACGCAGCTGTAAACTCGGCTTGCCTCTCGCCAGTAAGGTCTGGCTGCTTTGGGTGTGATGATCTTTTGTCCTACTGACTCCTCACTGTTCACGTTTCAAAGGAGTACTTCAGGGTTGCTGCGGTGTTGGGTTCAGAGCTGTCATGTGATGGTACTCTTGTCATTAACAATATTTTAAAATACTAACCTACCCACCCCACCCCAGTAATTCCAAGACAGAGAATTCACAGTGGAACTGAATACCTGTAATTTTAAAGTGGGGGGAAATATTGGATCATAGTCTCCACACCAAGCATTTGAAACCCAGGAAAGGTGGATTAAGGGTGTGAATGCACACATTTGGTAATGTGTGAACGAAACGTTGTACCAGATTGGCTGCAGTTCCCTGTCCAAGTGCACACACTTGCAAGCCCGGTTTGACTGCTCTGTGGTGACCTTTTTAGAGAAGTCCGGTTCTCTCGACAATATGGATTGTGGGGGGGGGGGGGGGGGGGGGGGGGAGCACATGCATCATGTTAACTCTTCTTAGTGGTGACCTGGGATGAGTTTAGGAGAGCAGTTCAGCCTAGTCTGACCTGACCCAACCCTTCAATTTAAGCATTGACACACGTGAAATCAGTGCTGAAAATCCTGGGTTTGCAGTGCTTGGCTCGGAGATGGCTACAGCTTCCCTCGGCTTTTAACTCAACTAATCTCACTTTAATTCAGCTTCTTGCCTTGGAGTTACCATGGAGTATTTTCCCTTTCCTGTGTCTGTCTTTACTTCAAGGCAGGGGTGTCAAATGTAACTCGCTTGAACGAGGGCTTCTTTCCTCTGTTGTAACCAGTGGCCAGGAAACACTTTGTGGGCCCATACTTCTCCCTGGTGGTAGCGGCTGAAACCGGTGGGAGGCCGCAAAGGTCAACGTGGCCACTCCAGAGTAATTAAACTTTAGTTGCTGTTCTGTATCTTTAGCATATAAGGACAAATCTCCCTGTTATGGGGAGTACCAGTTTAGCATGCAGAGAAGGCCCCTGGTTCAGTCCTTGGTTTCCCCAAGGAGGGCAAGGAAAGATCCCAAATGATGGAGAGCTGCTGCCGCTGCCAGTCAGCGTAGGACAATATTGAGCTAGTGGACAAAGAATCTGACTCCGTAGAGAGCAGCTTCGTATGTTCCCAGGACTGCTGCTTCTCCCCTTTACCCAAACAATCCTTTCTCACATTTATATCCTACTCTCCTTTCTCGGAGCTCAGGTGATGTGCATTATTTCTATCCTTGCCACAAGCCTGCGAGGTAGGCTAGGCTGGGAGAGCATGACTACTCGGTGCCCCGCTCCAAGTCCCAATGCTTGTATCCACTGCGGCAGGTGGACTCTCCTTGTCCCCATTCTCTACGTTTCTTTTTCTCTGTTTAATTCTTCTGCCCTTTTTGTCCACCTCTCCTCCACTTTCTACAATCTATAGATCAGCTGATGCACAAATCTGGGGGCAAAGGGAACTTCCGGCTGTTCTAGCCTCTGTGCAAAGCTTTCAAGTGAGCACTGCACTGGTTTGCTCTTCAGCAGAGTTGGGAAGACCCTCACAGGGACTAGGGACATGTGCTTTCAATGGAACTGGAGGCGGTGTGCAGCCTACCCGGGGCCTTTTCTACATTTGACACTGCTGCTTTCGAGTTTGTGCCAGTCTCTGCTCTCCCCTCCCTGGAAACGTCACCCGTGTGCTTTCATGCGCCATTAACGCTTTCCCATTGCTTCAGCATTTGTTCCAGCTCCTCCTGTAGCTCCTGTCTCGGCCCCTGCTCCTATGCCTCCCGTTCACCCTCCGCCCCCCATGGACGATGAGCCAGCCTCGAAGAAACTGAAGTCTGAAGACAGCCTCATGCCAGAGGAGGAATTCCTGCGCAGAAACAAGGTGCAGAATTACTTCTTAGAAAATGGGATCATGCTGCTCTTATTTCACTCGGGGCTGGAGGAGAATCTTCTGGGGTTTGTCTTCCATCCAAGGTGTCTTTCTGTTTTCACAAGGGTTGGATTCGCTGGCCTTCTGGGCCCCCTTTCCGTCAGAATCGGGCCCCTTTCCCGTCAGAATTGGATCCGTTGCAGATTTTATTTGCCCCACTTGCAGTCTGAACAAGGGAGTTTGGGGGAAAGCCAATAAAACGTCCACTCTTTGTCTCTCGTGCGTGCCCTCATTGGTTCTTTTTCCTTGCCCCACCCCCTAGTTTTGACGGTATCGCTGTGTTTGTTCCCTCAGGGCCCAGTTACCGTCAAAGTCCAGGTCCCCAACATGCAGGACAAAACGGAATGGAAGCTGAATGGCCAAGTGCTGGTGTTCACCCTCCCGCTCTCTGACCAGGTACGTGGCTCAGGGCTCGCCCTCCGTGATAGATGGTCAACGTCTCAATTCTCAAGTGGAGGCTGGCTGCTTCCCTTCTCCCCCCCCCCCCCCATCACTAGAGGCCATAAATGTACCTTGCTCCAGAACTGACACCCATCTTGACTGACCAAGTGCAGGAGAGCACACAGGCTCGCGTATACTGTGATGTGCAAATATGTGTATTCGCTCAGGTGTACTAATAGAGCATGGGTCATTTCTCTCTCCAACTTGTGAATGTGATTCCCTTTGAAGCTGCGTAGCTTGAAGCCCTGGGAATCCAGGCTCTGTGCAGCTTGAAGCTTGGTGTTCCCAGATGTCTGGCGATGACTTGTGATGTCATTGCCGTACGTCCAGAAATGGCACCGAACCGCCGCACAGCAGGGTATTCACCTATATTCACCTCTTCGCTGTGCCTTGATTTAAAAGACGGTTGGATAGGATTGCCCCGGGGCCTGGATGTGGCTGATGGGTGACCCAGCAGTTGGCCATCCCTACCCTATGCTACGGCGCTAACACGGTGGAGATTCTTCCTGAGGCTCTCTCTCCCTGGCAGCTTTGAACAGTGTTTCTTGAATCAGCAGAATGCTTTTCTCAATGGGCAGGACGTTGTCCAGCTACTTTTTTCACTTGTATGGTCTTGAGGGTGTCCCTCCATCATCGTCGAAGTGGGGTTGGAATGATTTGTCTGCTTCCAAAAAAAAAAAAAAAAAAAAGACTACAATACAGTGAAAGTCCTCAAGCTCACTCAAATAGACCTTGACTAACTTTGCATAACAGTCCGTTCTGGATAAAAGCGCCCATTTTCTCTGGTCTTGCACTGTGCCGTAACAAAATACGCCACGTTCTCCCCAGGTGATGCTATGATGGGTCCCTCCTGTAGCGTTCTGTTTGCTGAAGACGTGTGTGTGTCTCTCTCTGGTTCTCTAGGTGTCTGTTATCAAGGTGAAGATCCACGAAGCCACTGGGATGCCTGCCGGGAAACAGAAGCTTCAGTATGAGGTGAGTGAGCGGCTCTGTAGACCTTTCAGATGCTGTTTTGGTCCCTTTGTGTGCAACATTGAAAAGTTACAGGGCACTTGAAGAGTGATCTGTTAACTATGTGTCTTCTCCCCCCCCCCCCCCCGGCTGTTTATACTCTGTGTCTGTGCAGCTTCTTATTACTTCACCTTTAGTCCAGTCCCAGGCCCGAGATCCCTGCCCTGTCCCTTCTCTTTTGTCTTTCTCAAGCTTCCCAGCAAATTCCACAACTGACCTTCCATGTCAAGAGACGGAGCAGGGCAGTCTAGATACTCTCCTGGAGCCCCTTGCATGCAAGGCTTGTGTCTCCCTCTCCTGCCTCTTGCTAAGGTTGGCGTCCCGGGCACTATTCAGACCCTCTCGTTGTGTTTTGCAGGGCATTTTTATCAAGGACTCCAACTCCCTGGCGTACTACAACATGCTGAGTGGGTCAGTGATTCACTTGGCGCTCAAAGAAAGAGGCGGCAGGAAGAAGTAGGAGCCCTGTGGCCAAATGGCGGCTGTACGGACTGGTCCTGTCTGCCGCAAGACCAGTCCCTGGAATCCGCCGGCTCCTTGGTAGCATCTGCATGGTGTTCCCCCTCAAAGCCTTTTGCTGTATCTCGTCGTGCCGGGGGCTGGAGACAGTTATCTTACCATGCGGCAGCTATGAAATTGTGAACGTGTGTGTGTGTGTGTGTGTGTGTGTGTGTGTGTGTGTGTGTGTAAAGTTCCAGCAACTCATGTGCTATGTTCCTAATACCACATTTACCCTTTTGCCGACACACTCTTCTCCGTGACCGGCTGTTTTAAGTTCCTGTAGTAGCGCCATCCATCCTTTTCTGTGGCTGATGTCTTGCGTAGCTCGGATCTTATTCAACTCTCTTTGTTTAGCTTTCGGAAGAACTTTCAAGCGTGCAAGGGATTCTACGTGTCGGATGAAACATTTCAGTTAACTTTCTTGTAACAAACACCTTCTATACAGTAGCGTAATAAAACCATTTGAGATTCTCTGTGTGGTATCAGTGAGCCAATGTCTTGTGAGGCGCGACCCAGATTACCTTGGAAGTACCTTGCTGCCGGGAGGGAGGGAGGGACTTGGGTGTCCAGGTGACAAGCTAATTTATTGGCCTGCCTACTCTGTGACCTGCTCTGTGGCCTCTGCAGGAAGATGGAGTCATAACTCTGTGGCCAAGGCTCTTGAAGAGCTGTATCAGGGGCTTGCAGTAGTCCTGTGCAATTCTCCGCCTTTCCCCCTTGCAGACCACCTACTCCTGTGTCCAGCCTCACTGCGTTTCATGTATGGAAGAAATACGGTGAGGGTAGATGGCCTGTTGCAGTGTTGAGGATTAAATGTTTTCAGTAAGTGGTGCTGTTGCTTTGATGCGGAGGGCTCAGCCTTTTCCCATTGGGGCCAAACGTGTTCCTTGGGTCTAGTTCACACAACAGTCTCTAAATGAAACTGTGCCGGCATCTCTATTTGCCAGCCGCTATTGGCCCTTCCCGTCCTTCCCTTCTAAATGGGAGAGAGCTGCTGTTCATTCATTCTCCTGGTAGCATGTCGGAGAAGAAAATAAAATGGAGTCTCCAGGCTGTTTTTGCTCTTTCAGATTTGGCAGTTTTGTCCCTCCTGTTTCTGTGCTTCCCCTCCCCACTCACACCAGATCTCCGATTCTCGACTGAATCTATTCAAGCCCTGATCTGCCGCCTCCATCCTGTCCAGCTCTTTGCAGTGCACGTTGGAGTCCCTGACCCAGGAGCAGTGTCTCTGTGCAATACGGTGTGTATGCAAAGTTGCCATGGGAAGAGGCTGCGGGAAACGTGAGTTCTGTGGCTCATGCCCCAGTTCACAGCTGCCAAGAGTGGGAGCAGCACCTTTTTTTTGTAGAGGTCTGTCAACTCTGCAGTCCCCACTTGAGCTGGCTCTTGTGTTACGAAGGTTGGTGATGCTTGTAAGCCTGCAGTGTCCCAAGGGGGTGTGGAACAGGCTCTAGACTGGTGGAGCTGACCACGTTCGGCCAATGCCACTCAGCATCTTGTATTCAGAAGACTTGACAGCTGGTTCCATTCTTTGTCGGGATTGTCTTGTAACTACGTTGCGTACCATCAGTGCTGCTGTGGTTCTTTGTCACGGCGCCCTCAACCTTTCTTTTTGCCTTCCTCCCCCCCAGTCAACAGACATGTTAATTACTTCCAGCACTTTACTCCCCCAGGATGAAAGAAATGTTATGTTTCAGTGCTGGCTAGGAATATGGAACATATGAGGCAGACGTGCATGGTGTCAACCCCCTCATTCCTCTAACCCCGTAGATGGGCAGCACCTTTCCACGGTAGGGGTCCGATTGCGAGGGATTGAACTGGGGGTGCTCTGCATGTTGTCCTGGGGTTTCTGGAACTGCTGCAGCTCCTGTCTGAACCTTTCCCTACAATGATCCCCGATTCTGCAGGACCCAGTAACTTACCTGTCCAGCCCTCACCTTCACACAAAGGTGCGTTTGTCTCCCCCCCCCGCTCGCCCCGCTCCTCTCCACGACCCAGCAGCCAACACAGCCTCCTCAGCTGCTGCTTATGCGAAACGCCTCAATATTTCATCAGATTTCATTAAATTACTTTGGCCTCCAGTGCAAAGGGGGCGAGAGAAGGGGTGAGGCCAGCAGGTGTGCGATCTTGATAGTTCCCACTCCGCCCCGAGCGGCTTGGCACTCGGGTTGGTTGAGCCGCTGGAAGCGAGCCCATAAATGCAGAACTATACCTGGTGGGTCTCTTCCCTGCCCCCTACTATTAGAAAAATGGCTTAATGATAAACATCAGGTCTCTGTTTTCAGTCTATGTGCGAACATGCTCCCTGGGCAAGGGGTGTGTGTGTGTGTGTGTGTGTGTGTGTGTGTGTGTGTGAGAGAGAGAGAGAGAGAGAGAGAGAGAGAGAGAGAGAGCAGATATTATGAGTTCCTTACAGGTGCAACATGAGATGGGTGTAGGAAGGAAACTTCAACCCCCTGAAGCAAGACCCATGAAGGGTTCCGACATGCCTTTGCGATGGTGCTGCTGGGAGGAAGAGAGTCAGCCAGGAACGCCCCCTCCCCTTCCCTCTGCACTTCACATTTGCTCCAGTGGTCCTTATGAGATGCTCTAGTCCACCCCTCTCCTCTCCTCCCTGCTCTTTCTTTTCCGATTCAGGGTGTTGGGGGGGGGGCAGGCACACCACCAGGTAAGGGGGACAATGTTCAGGTCTTGGGCTGACCCTGACAGGTCTTGGGCTGACCCTGCTTAACGGGTCGCAATCGGCGATTCTCTGCCTCGTGAGCAATCATTTTGATTCTGGAGTCACTCCCTGATATCATTTAGGGGACCTTGAGGTTTTAGTAACACATTTCGCAGATCCCAGCAGCTTGAAGTCCGTCCGCCTCTGACCCAGAAGATTGCCCTGGTATCTGCATGTCGCTGAGGAGAGAGCAGAGGTGCTGGGCAATCTGTCTTTCAGGGATGTTACTGATCTTCTCGTTGAGGAGTCCTTGGCCCGCTTCTGATGAACTCCTTGGTTCCCAGGAAAGCAGTTTGAAAACCACTGAACTGCTAAAAACATCGGATCCACAAAAGAAAAGCCCACAAACGCCCCCTTTGACTCTCTGTTGTGCTCTTTCTAGCCTTCAGCAGCCTTCCCTGGCAATAAATTCTTGCCATCGCCTTACAATAATGTGCTCTGCCAGCATACAAAATTTGTCACAGGCCAGCCCTGGGCCTGCAACTAATTTGGAGCACAATGAAACAGCGATGTTCTCCCCACTCCTTTCTTTTCTCGCAGACAGTCAGACCATCTGGTTTCTCTTGCCTTTACGCTGATCTTTTGGAGACCTAGCAGTGAAAAGTTTTGTTCTTTTAAAAATGGCATTAACACATTCCAGTCGCATCGCTAGGCTTGTCCTGCAGACCCGTCGTTTCCAGTTGTTTGCCAAATTCTCCTCCTGCAATCTGGCTACTTCTCACAACCCCTCCTTGTGCAAAAGGTAGAAGAACCTGATGTTTCATGCCAGGGGCCTCACAACCCAGACAAATACCTGTGTTATCTGTCAACATCATCTAGCTGCACCCGAAGGAAGCCTTGCTTAGGCAGCTCAGCTAGCATCTCTCACTCTGCATCCATTTAAAATGTCTCTGCCTTTATTCCTTCGTGGTCTATATATTCCATCGTTCTTTCTTTCTAAAGGAAATGTGGCAAACAACTGAAGCTAATAAAATGAAGTGTGAAGACTTATGAGTGTTTCAGCACATGGAATTCTCATTGGAGTTCACCCTAGTGGCTTAGGGTGACCACAGGCCGCCGATTTATGATGGGAGAGTAGGAGACAGACACTTGGGAAATGTTTCTTCAGAAGCCTCTTTCTAATGAACAAGAGCTGCACACCCTGTTAACAGACTAGACCAGGCTAGCCTATAAAGCAACATCAGTCTCCCCAAAGCAAACAGCATGCAATGGCACACTCCCCTGTCCAAGCTGCTTTTTCTAGCCAGCTGCAAAAACTCAGCTTTGGTCATTGGCCTGAATGAGTAAAACTCAAAACCCTTCACATGTACACTGAATGCGTGTGGAAATGCAGGATTGCATTGATTGGCCATGTTGGCTGTGCATATAACATTTGTCTGAAAGAACTCTATGCATGTACAGTTGTACATTCACAGGGCCCCTTACATAAACATGCAGAATGCTTGGCTGTCAGGCTACATCACCAGCGGATGTGATCCTTCTCCCTCTTTGTGTGTGGGTGGGGTGGTGGTGGTGGTGGTGTAAGAATAGGGCTTGTAGAATGGGCTTGTAAGAATGACTGCTTATAGATCTACTCTCAGTGCATGTGAACATAAGCATGGCTGTAGCCAGGCTCCATCCATCTATCCATCCATATGTACATGCATGCATGCATAACATGCGCTTTCCTGAACATGTATGCATTTAATAGAGAACTCCATCACCGGGTAGCAAAGGCTTAGCCCACTTCCTCTGTTAACCACTAGGGGGTACTGTCGCTTCTTAAATGAAAGCAAACTCAAGACTACTTAGTGAAGGGGTGTGTGTGTTAAGGGTTGCAATGATCACATGGAGACTCCTGGAAATGGCTTGTGAAACCTAACCCCCACCCCCCCAGTAACATTGCTATGTGGTTACAGCACCAGGCACATGGAGAGCTCCCACAACAGTGCAACCACATCCGTTGGGCACCTGATGCTTGTGCAGAAACCTCAAGTCCTTGACAGTGTATAGTATCGGGGGTGGGGGGATTAGTGAAGAGGATGCCTTCTATGGGGTTAATAATCTCCCCTCCCTTGTCTCTTTCCTGGTCTCCAGAAATCTCCCCCTCCATTATTTTTATTTATATTTTAAAATACAGTATACAGTATATATTCTGCCTTTCCAGCTTTTTTAGAACTGTACAATGTGGCTAACAATCTAAAACAATTATAAAAAATATAGCATAAATTAAAATGCAACTCCAGCTTCACTCATCAAGCAATTAATACAAGATCCATACAAAATAACAGAGAGAGAGAGAGAGAGAGAGAGAGAGAGAGAGAGAGAGAGAGAGAGAGAGATGTAAAATAAATAAAATGCACGATATAACAAAGTGCTCAGGTATCTATATGAAACAATGGGGAAGACTTTGGCAGGGTGGGAAAGAGAAAAAAGGTGTCCTTTCCCCTCCTTCCTTGAAACCTTCCTTTGGCCCTTCAGTGTCTGACAGGGCCTCTGAGAGGGGGGTTAAGGGGGTACAATTGTGCCCAGGGCAAAAATGAGTCAAAAAGGGGGGTCCAGGAGCCAAATTCACATGAAGGGAAGGGGCCCAAAAGAAACTTTGTACCCCCTGGTAAAATTCCTCTGATGCCTGAGCAGGGCTCTGAGGTCCCGTTCCAGAATGACTGGAGGCTGGAATCCAGAACAGACACACTCCAGTTAGGGACTGGGGATGCACGACGGCATTTTATTGTGGGTCCATGTGTGTTAGTCCTAATGCACTCCCAACCGAAAACCTATTGCTCCCCCTCACTGACTGCCTTGCACAATCTGAGTGGCTGGGGTGCAGAAGATGTTAGCGGGGCACTCTCAAATTGTAGGTTGTGTCCCAACATGGTGTCAACATGCCAGGGGCCACACAGTGCAAGCTGAGCAGTCCCCATTCAATGGAACTTGCAGCGCAGCCAGGGAACCTCTCCTGTTGCTGAATTGCGCTCCTCCGGAGGTCAGACTTGTGACACCCCAAAATCTGCCACCTTGCCTGGCTGCAGAAAAGAAAAGGCCATCTCGGCTGCCACTTGGCAAGTGAGGCAGAGAGGGGCCGCCTGGTGGGGAAACATCACACAAAGCCAGGCTTGTACATGATCTAAGCACATCTCCTTTCTGATGTTCCTTTTCTTCAATTTTTCTGCTCCACAAGGCGGAGAGAGAAGGGGAACGAAACCTTTTCCTTTGCTGGGGCGGAACATGAAAGGCAGGGAGGGAGGGAGACTGGGGAGGGAGGCTTTGTCCCTTTTATAAAGCCTCTCTCGATTGTTTGGGTTCCTTAATCCAGTGGAGGGGAAAGAGAGAGAAAAGGAAAGGAGGGGTTGTCTGTTTTTTTTTTAGGGGGGAAGCATCACAGGAATAAGGTAGGAGCGCCTGGAGCAAAGGAATGAAAAGGCAGGCAGAAAGAAAGGCAAGCGAACATTCAAAAGAGGGAGAGCGAGAGAGGCAGGCAGCAGGCTAGATAGCGCTCCTTGGTTTCCGGCTGGGAACTCGGTCGTTGGAAGGCAAGACTCCCCTGCCCTCCCCCGAGGAAGAAAGGGGCGGTTCCTCCTCCTCCTCCTCCTCTTCGCGCTTTGGGCTCTTTGGAAGTTTTGCATCGCGCCTTGACGCCCGCAGCTCTGTTTCGAGCTCGCTCGGGAGCCGCGAAGAAGGCGGAGAGCGCAAGAGGCTTCGCGCCGTTTTGCGCCTGGCGGGCGGGAGTTGCGCGTCCGGTCCCGGCGCTCGCAGGCGCGCAGCGCGGCGGCGGCTCCCTCCTCCCGGCTGAGGCCGGGCTTCATTCCGGCTGGCAGCGAGCCAGCCGCTTTGCCAAGGACGAGAGAGGGGCTCTTCTCAATGAAGCTTCCTTGAGCTGCTGCTGCTTCTGCTGCAGCCGCCGCCGCGATCCTCCGCAGGTCGGGAGAAGGAGGCGGCGGAGGCGAGATCGCGGGGAGGAGGAGGAGGAGGAGGCTGCCGCCGCCGCCCGCCCGGGACGAGACTTCATGGAGCCCGCGGGGAGACGCTCGCCAGCCTGGCCGAGGGGCCTGAGAGCCACGCTGTGGCTTTGCTGCTTGCTCCCGGACTGGGCGGGTGGCACCTGGACCCACGCCGGACTCCAGTACACCAATCGAAGGTAACGAGGGGCAAAGCAGAGCTGGGGTGGCATCGGCGGCTCCCCCACGACCGGGGGGATGGTTGGGGGTCCACCCTCCTCTGGCCAGCCTGACACCTCGGAACGGCGCTCCCTGGCAAGTGGCATTTGGGGTAGACTGCCTCTGAACCTGGAGGTTCTTCCACTTAACTAAAAGAGCCATTGAAAGACAGACCTTCACTCTTCCTCCATGAAGGTGTCTAATGGAGGCGGCGGGGGGGGCATATCCGTGTCGGGGGAGTGCCATAAAAAGAGTCTTGCGCTGGATGCAACCCAAGACTGCATCTGATCTGTCCTCTCCAGTGGTGACCAACCAGCCAGATGCTCAAAAGCAGAGTGTGGAGGAAACAACCCACATCTGCTGCTTGCTCCCACCCTGGTATACTGTTCCTGAATGTGGAGGCTCCATTTAGCTGTCATCTGCCCTCTATGAATGTGTCTGATCTTTACAAATAACCTTGCTGGATCAGACTGAATCTTGCCTCCCACTCAGATGCCTCTGGGATGTTCACAAGCAGGGCCTGAAGCTAACAAACACCCTTCCCTCTCTGCTCCCCCCCCCCAGTAACTGATATACACCCTCTGCTCATGGAGGTTCCATTTAACTAGCATGGTTAATTACAGTTGACAGACCTCTATGCATGTGATGAATCCTTTCTGGAAATGAATGGCCACCATCCTATCTTGCGACACCAAAATCAGACTATATTGCAAGTAGACTGCCTCAGCCCATGGAGGTTCCATTTAGATCTCCTAGCTAAAAGCCACTGATAGCCCTGCCCAGCTTCATGAATACATCTGATCCTTTCTAACATCATCTAAGCTAGTGGTTGTCCCCGAAACTTGTGACCATGAATGGAGAAGAGCCCTGACAGGTGAAACTGACAGAAGCCCTGACACCGGTGGCGTGAGTAGGATAGGATTGTGCCCTAAGTAATATTATTCCCATATTGCAGAGGGGCAAGACTGAGGCTGAGAGGGAATGACTTGCCTTAGGACACCTCAGTGAGTTCATAGCAGAGGTGGCATTTGAAGCAGGGAAGTCATGATTGACAATTTGGTCTCTTAGCCACTATGCAACACTAGGTGGCAACCCTCCTAACTATGGTAAGGTAAGGTTGCCATCTGGCTAAAAACAATGCCCCCTGGCCTGCACCTGTGCTTTTTAAACAGTCCCTTGATCCGCAGAAATCACAAGCGCTTCCATTTGCCACTCTCTACAGATCAGGCTGCAGTTACAGTCACAAGAGCAGGGGCCTGGTAAAAAGTTGGTAACCTTAAATAGCTACAGGTGCCTCAGTCCCTTGTTGTGTGTTTAATGCTTTGTCCACCTAAACAAGGAAACCCTTCCCCCCCCCTTTCATCAAGGATGTGATGAACCACTGCTCAGATAGGAGCATCAGCCCCACGTCATGTTGTTTTATACATTAGCGGTCCAAACCATCTGGAATTGTAGGATTCTATATATATAGAACAATATTGTAAAGATCCTTATCGGATCTAGACAAGCCTGCCTATGTAAACCTCTTTGAGTAACATCTGAAGAGCAATCCGAGGATAAGAAAGGTGGTATATAAAATGCAGAAATAAAAAATAAAATAAAAAATCTCAGCAAGAGGCTTCTTCCAAGGTCTTTGCTGACGACGTTGTTTGCCACGGCTTAGGTTGCAACAAGGTCATTCTGGTTTATGAACAGGCTGTCTTCCAATCAAGGCGGCTGTGCAGGTTAAGAAAAGAGAAGAAAATTATAGATAGGGGGGAAAAGGAAGGCCGTGGAATTTCCTCCCCTTTGAATGCCCCTCTCTAATTATAGACAGAGCATGGCTGATAGGAATGGGAGAATGGGTGGCTCGGCCCAGCTTCCTGTCGGTGAGTACCAGTCTGTGATTGCCATGTGGGAGTAACAAAAGCCACAGCCGAGGCTGCGCCACAGTGCGCACGCACCAAGAGGAAACCTCGCGTTCTAAATAAATAATTTCCAGAATATAAATTCCACTTACCAGCGGAGGGGGGGGGAATTCATTGTGCCGTGGCTGCGAATTGGGGCTTCCCCGACTTGAATTGTGCCTGTGCGGTGAACTTGCACAGGTGGTCGTAGGCGGGAAGAGCTGGACAAATGCCAAGCGTTGTCTTGCTGTGATTGCAATAAAGAAATGATTGCTGTTAGGAAACCAATATTTGTCACCCCTGGTTTATTTTGCCATGTCAGCCATTCTGTGAACCTTGCTTGGTTGAAAAGCGGTATACAAATAATATTTATGATGGCGATGCAACAAATTAAAGCAGCGGTCTATTACCATGGATAAAAGCCAGCATAAAAACTGCAGAATGAAAAGCTTTCCGAGGTTAAAGTGTCTTGAGTTTCTGCTTAAAAGTGGGAAGTGGGGGGCCACCCTGATCTTCTTAGGGGGGGGGAGTCCCTGAGCTGTGGGGCTGCCACTGAGAAGGCCTTGCTCATTACTGGCTAGTAAGCCCCCGTCTTGAAAGTAGGGGAACTAGCAAGCATGGTCCTTGTGGAACACATTTCTATGGGCGCAGGTGGTCCTTAGGGCTAGAGCCAGCCTCTGTTCTCTCATTTCTTGGGATGGTCAAGGAAGAGGGGACGGAACAGAACAGGAAGTGTGGAGGAGAGGAGACTGGTGGACTAGCATGTATGCCATGTATGGCTCTCGCACATGAGTGTGCATGCATCTTTAAACACCGGGCGCATGCCTTGGGGGAAACCTGCTGTTGGCTCGGATTTCCCAGATGCCTGCGTATTTCTGCATCATGTGCCGCCCACCCTGTTCTTTGTTGCATGCGACGCCGGTGTTTCCAACAGCAGCTGTGCTGTGGGGAGCTGCCCTGCCCTGCCCTGCTCCACGGGCTCTGGGGAGGAAATCCTGCTGAAAAGAAGGTCGCCGTGGTGCATTTCGGCAGCATCAGCAGCGAGGCCTGCCAGATGACGTGACTCGCAAGATCAGGCAGGCTGCCCTCCGAAAGTCATGGGAACTGTGACTGGGGAGGTCTTGCAGCTGGAGGGTGGAAGAGACAGCTGAGGACACAGCAGCCCGGCTGTGGCCTTGCGGTGGGCCCTGTCAGGGGGTGGAAGGCTAGGGAGCGCCAGTCTTAGCTTGGCAGGGCCGTTGGCGCCCGTCCCGTTGCAGGCAGGGACCTCGGCCACAGAGGCCCTTCATGCTGAGTGCTCACATTCCATGTGCTGCTGTGGCAGCCACTTCAACTGACCTTTAGCCCCCGAAGGAGCCCCAGCCAGCCACTCGACACAGAGGGCCGCCCGCCCGCCCAGCCAACTGCCTGCCACCCACCAGCCTGCCAGCGTTGGGACCCCTCGAGGCCAGGGGCAGAGGGGCCTGGCAAAGCATAATGCAGCTTTTGTGCGGGACCCGGGGGAAGCAAAAAGGGGTACAGCAATGCCCCCCTCTCCAGGCAGAGCAAGAGGGCTGGCTTAATACAGCTGGCACCGGGAGAGAAATGCGGTAGGAATGCAAAAACTGGGGGAGTCTCGCCGGGACAGAAGCCAGTGGAGGGAAGCTTGTGCTGGAGGGACGGGGCGACACCAGCTTTTTAATGCCACTGTTCTGCTTGTTATCTTTGCCTTTGTGTGCGTGCGCGTGTGCGTGTACGCGCCTTCTGTATTCTCAAGTTCTGTAATGAGATCCCCCCCCCCAGTTCCAAACTAAGGCTAAGTTCGAACCCGAGTCTCCCTGCTCCTAGTTTGACACACACAGCACAATCCTATGCATGTCTACTCAGCAGTGTGTCCCATTGTGTTCCACAGGGCTTACTCCCAGGAAAGTCTGTATTGGATCGCAGCCGTGGCCCATTGAGCACAGTGGGACTTACTTCTGAGCAGACATGCATAGGATCGTGCTGTCCCACTAGGACATTGCATGACCTCTTGTCCTCATTTATTTATTTAGAGATGGACTTAAGATACTGCGAGTGAGGAAGACGATGCTCCGGATCCCCGCCTGAAAGGTGGCAGCCGGGCATTTACTGTAACCCCCAGTGTTGTCTTTCCAGGAAGGTCAGAAGCTGGCTGAGGAATGAATGGTCCCAGTATTTGTAGGTGGCCTGGTTTGGTTAGGGGCAGCTGCTAAGCTGGGCTGCCGGATATCCCAGCCCTTGCCTTTCATGCTTTGTGGGATGAAGCAGGGTGTTTGGGAGGCAGTGGCGGTGGGAGAGCCTTGTGGCTTTTCTCTTAGCTCAGCTCCAGGATTGGCCCCTTGGCTCATGTTTGTCATCTCGGTGGTGGCTTTGATCTCCCTCCATCCGCAACTCTGCTCTGCAATTAGCGCCTGTTCGGAGGCTGGCTTTAGAGCCCCCAGGGTGTGTCTCACAGTGGCCCACCAGCTGCCTCTGGGAGCACAGAAGACAACAAGATGCTTGTATCCCATTGCCACTCCCTTATGTCTGCCATTCAGAGAGAGGCTCCCTCTAAAACCCCGAGGTTGCAGACACTTAGCATTGACTCGTAGCCTGTGATGGACTTTTCCTCCATCACTCTGCCCAATCCCCTTTTCAAGGCCTCTAGGGCAGGTGCCATCACAACACCCTGTGGCAAGGAGTTCCACAGATTAATTACGCCCAGGGTAAAGAAATATTTCCTTTTTGTCTGTTCTGACTCTCCCGCCAGTCAATTTTAGTGGACGTCTGGTGTTGTGCGAGAGGGGACAAGATCTTCCCTCTATCCATCGAGACTGGGCTTCCAGAGACCCCAGGGAGAGTTGTTGAAATCTGACGAACGGCAGTGCTTTAGCAAGGCGAAGCCATGGCCAGGGTGAAGAACCCACCAATGGGGACCCCCCATTTGATGAGGAAGGTGAGGAAGGAAGGAAGGACCCCCTGGCTTTGCCCTGCTGAAAGGGCTTGAAACCAGACCCCCCAAATTGCATCTGCTTTGGCAACATCGCTGGCTTGTGTTACCCGATTGCTCACAGGGCTCTGCGCTGGAGAAGTCCTGCAGGCTCTTGCTCGAATCCCATTTGCCAGGACTAACGTGTGTGTGTGTGTGTGTGTGTGTGTGTGTGTGTGTGCGCGTGTGCGCGCGCAACAAAAATATTATGCCAGACGGACGGAGAGGGTAGCACGGCTCGGTCATGTGAACCCCCCACAGGGCTCACGAGTGTTTCCTTTCTCCATCCTGCCAGTCAGGGATTTATGACTCTGGCATGGAAAATTACAGACCTCTCAAGATCAGAACCTGGCACGGTTCTTCCCCAGGCTGGAGGGAATTTCCCTTCCTGTTTGCTCTCCAGAATTCTTAATCACCTCTCCAGGGCCCTTTTCCAGCCTTTTCAAGTTGGCTTGAGCCCTTCCCCCCGGATTGCAGAGAGCGCAGAGAGGCTGTGTGGTTTGGTGCCAGCGGGGCGGTCATTCGGCAGCAATCGAGCGTTTTTACTTCCTTCACCCGAGCAAGGCATCAGCCCTGAACCAAGGAGCTCTTAAAGCCGGTGTAGGCGGAAAGGCGGTGTATACATTTTTAAAATAAATAAATACTCAAACACAAAGTAGCGTGACCACGGATGGAGTCGGTTCTGGGAGAGACGGAGTCAAACGGCTGTGGTTCCTAGCCAGGGGGAGGGAGAGGGTCTCCAAGTCTTGCTTCTCCCTCTGATTCAGTCAGGTGGGATCGTGGTCGGTGGAGAGAGAACTGCCGGTGACCTCTCCTCTCTCTCTCTCTCTCTCTCTCTCTCTCTCTTTCAGGAATTGGTGCTCATATACTGTCACCAGGATGGTTTCCTGCCACATCCAGAACGGCACCTACCTCCAGAGAGTTTTCCAGAGCTGCCGGTGGCCCATGGGTTGCACTGGAGGCAGGTGAGGAAGCAAAGGGACATTCACCATCTCCTCCGCTTGTCTTGCTTGCCTGCCACTTCCTCCCTGCAAGCGGGGAGGCGCTCTAGCTCCTGGGAGACACTCTATCCCAGCACTCTTCTGTCCTTTCCTCTCCACTTCTCCTTTGACCCTTTCCAAATATCTCGTGCCCAGTTTGAGAATGGAGCAGATACTGGCACATTGCTGCCAAGCAGGGGCTGAGGTTTGGCACCCTGCCTCAGGTGCCCAGAGAATTGGGGCCACCACTTGTCTGATGTTATAGCTCTTTCTGTACGTTCCCCCCCCCCCCCGCAGCTATCGAACGATCGTGAGGCCGACGTACAAGCAGGCGTACAAGACGGTGACAGCTCTGGAGTGGAAATGCTGCCCGGGACACACGGGGGCAAACTGCGAGGCAGGTATGAGACAGCCAATCGAGACAGGCAAATAGATTTGGTCAGGCCAGTTGTGTAGGGATCTCTCTCTCTCTCTCTCTCTCTCTCTCTCTCTACTTCTTAGGTCGGCCATTGCCTCACCAAAGTACTGTACATGGTGTCATCATTTCATACAGAACCAGGTCTGACCCAAGATCTCATAAGAACTTAAGAAGAGCCTTGCTGGATCAGGCCAAAAGCCCATCTAGTCCAGCTTCCTGTATCACACAGTGGCCCCACGAGATCTCCTGGCTCCTAAGGTGCCAATGACTAGTACAGTAGGGCCCCCGTATTCGTGGGGATACGTTCCAGACCCCCCCCACGGATACGTGAAAACAGCGGATAGGGGCGAATGCCCCTCTGCGGTTTTCTGAGGGGCCCCTGTGTGTGCAGGGGGGCCCATCCACTATCCATCGATAAGTGAATCCGTAGATAGCAGATCCGCGGATAGCGGGGGGGGTAGAGTGTCTCTCCTCTCCTCCACACTTCCTCTCCAACACTCTCCCCCCTCTTCTGAAATGGTGGCATTAAACCCAATAAAGAATGTCGGAGTCGGGAAGGGCTGGCCAAATAAAAACGTGGCAAATTGAGCCTGGCGGCAAACTGGCAACCAGTGGAGTTGGTCAAGGATCAGAGTCGCGTGTTCCAATCTTCTGGCCCCAGCCACAAAGCTGGTAGCCATGTTCTGGACCAACTGGAGTTTCCAAACTGTCTTCAAGGGCAGCCCCCTGTGGTGTGCATTGCAGTAGTCTCACCTGGAGTTGACTAGAAGAGCCTCCGTGGCTGAGGCCAGATTTCAGCACACAGAGCTGCTGTGTCAGCGCATCTCGGTTGGCCCCAAATCACACTCAGAGCTGACGGAGAAGGAAGAGAGACTGCTGAGTGTTCAGACAGAACAGCTCCTCCGTCTTGTCGTCCGCTGGCCTGTGGACCAGGGATCTCTATTCCCAGCCTCCCTGTCTGCATCTCAGGGATGGCATCCTTTCATCTCCCGCTCCGGTGACCTGTGGAAGCGACCGCAGAGGGAAGCCATTCGTTCTTCCTGTTTATTGAGCCTTCCTTGCTGGGTCAGCACCACTCCCCGCCTCCAGATCCGCTCCGCTCCGTTTCCCTATGACTGTGTTCTTCTGCTTGCTGCAGTCGTCGGGACCCAACCAAAGGCACATTTGCATCAGCCTTCTGGGAAGAGGGGAAGTGGCAATTCCTGTTCATTCCAGGCCAAGCAAGAAGCTCAGAACTGCCACCCATAAAGCGTGTTGCGCTTTTGAAAATCGTCTTTTCAGCCGCCTCCTGTCCGGTTTGCCATTTTCCAGCCTCTCGACACACATTTTAAATGTCCGCAGCGTATCACTCCAGCCTGGCCATGGCAGATTGGTTGTATAGTCCATGTTGTTCACATCTCACTTCCACCCTCAATGAGGGCTGGAAACTTGGTTTATGAATGAGCGCTAAGGTTCGAGACTTTAAAATAGGTGGGTTTATGCGCGCCACTGTTCATCTTCCCCTGGGTGTGTGGGTGCAACGTGCACCCCCACATGTCGCTGAAGTTAGCTGCAGCTGTGAAGGATCTTTGATTGTTTGATTGTTATTCTAGATTGTCCTCGACCTGCTCTTGCATTCTGTAACCTGCTGTGCCGATTCAGGGCAATCTAGAATGAATTAACAGCAACAGCATCGGCCAAATGCATAGCGAATAAAGAAGAAGCCATGCAGCTGTTCCTTTTTGTTCCACCCCTTTTCTCCCCACAACCCAGTCTTGAAGCTCTAATACCCCAAGAACATACCCCAAGAACATCAGAAGAGCCCTGCTGGATCAGGCCAAAGGCCCATCTAGTCCAGCTTCCTGTATCTCACAGTGGCCCCACCAGATGTCTCCGAGAGCACACAGCCAACAAGATAACCCGTTTCCTGTTGTCACTCCCTTGCACCTGGCACAGAGAAAACCTACTTCTAAAGCCAGGAGGTTGCTTATGGCTTGTAACCTGTGATGGTCTTGGAGTTTCATGCAATCTACCCGTTTTTTTGTGGGTTTTTTTTTTTTGCCAGCTGCAACTCTTCTTGCATGTGAGCTGAATAAACACACTCCCCCCCCTCTTTCCATTCCCCTCCTTTCAGAGCAAATATTTACATAGAGGTTGTCAAAGGCATCCCAGTTCAGATGGAGGGAAGAAGAGGGGAGGCCACCGTCCTCAGGGTGGCCTCTCGAGGAGTGACCCAGAGATCAACCATCGCTTCATGACTTGTATTGGGTGAACGGCCTGACCCGACGTGACTTCAAATCCAAAGAGAGGGCATAAGAACAGCAGCCAAATCGAGCCCAAGGCCCGCCTGGTCCCGCATCCTGTTTCCTGCTGTGGTTTTTCGGATGCCCTGATGGCGAAGCCCACACACAGGGCATGAAGACGGCAGCCCCTCTTTGATCATGGCTCTCCTTCAAATGGGATTCAGAGAACGCCTCCCTCTGAAACTGGAAACCACTGCTGAAGCTAGAGGGGTGGTGGTGGTGGTGATGGTGGTCTGAGGTCCTCTGTCCATCTCCAATGCAGCCAATTAGTGATGCTTTTAGTTTCATGCTACAGTTTTACGGATGTGTCACCCGATAAGCAAGGACTCGCCCGTGAAACAAACATCCTGTGTTTCTATAAGTATTCCTAGATTCTGCCTCCTGCCCTGTGGGAATATGGTCCCTGTAGCCTACTGCAAGGTTGGCAACAACAGGCCAGTGAAGAGGCCAATCTTTGGATCTTTCCAAGCCTCTTCCCAGGAGCAGATAAAGGGGCAGTGACACCTCGAGATGCGCCACTTCAAAAGTGCTTCACCCCATGGCGATCTTCGCTTGGCTCGCAAGAGCGGTCCATCTTGCATCCTTCCTCCCCCCCCCCCCGGTGAATGAGCTGCCCTCTGGCATGTAGGAGTTGGAGGAAATCCGCTGTCTGAATCAGCCGGTGCTGTGGTTGTGGCAGAAGGCAGATTTCCTCCAGATGGTCCCAGGCGGGGTCTGTCTCCTACGTGAGTCCTTCCCTAGGGCTTGCCTCCCTCCCTGGGATGGCATGGGAAAGGAAAAAGGACAGGCTTGCTGTCCAACCGTGCTGTCTTTGCAAAGCGAGTCTGCAAAAGCAAGCTTCCGTATGATGAAGGAATTGCTATTAACAAGGATTACGTTAATTAATTAGCATAATAAAGGAGCTTTTCTTGGAAGGGGGGTCTTGTGGACAAGCATCAGAACTTGTGGATTTTAAGTCATGCTTGCCTCTTCGCTTTTCTCCACTGCTGCCCCAACTTCACATCCTTGGGTTATTTTGCGGTCTCCTCGCAGATATCTTGCCCTATCCCAAGCTTTTTATTCCGTATGTGCACCCTAACACAGAGCTGTCCAAATTTAGCTTGCTTAAAAAACCAAATCAAAATCCTGCGGGGAAGGAGGGCGTTAAAGAGCCTTTTTCTGTGTTTTGGGGAGTCGATGTTGGCAAAGCTCTCTTTCCTTTCAAAATACGGCCTCTAGCTGCTGATTAAGCAGTCAACTTGATGCTTGACCACAAGACCCCAAGCAGTCAACTTGATATTTTAAAAATTCTTTGTCTGTGGGGCAACCAGGAGGAGGAGAAAGTGGGCAAAACCAGGGTTGGGCTTTCATACAGAGGACAGAGGCCTGGTGAGGTTTTTGCTGAGTCAAGGAACCTGCTAGATTGTTGCTGGGTCAGTGTGGCAGAGTCTAGTGTGTGTGTGTTTTCTTGGAAGGGGGTCTTGTAGTCATGCATCAGAACCTGTGTGTTTTAAGCACGTCGGGAACAGCCCAGTGGTTTTTGCTGGGTCAAGTGGCCCAGCATGGCACTTTTGGCTGGATCACAGTTGTGGGGCAAGTGGTGTGTGTGTGTGCGTGCACATGTGCTTTGTGGGTGCACATGTGCTTTGTGGGGCCAGAGGGCAGAGCCTGTTAGTTCAGGGTTCCAGATCAACAGAAGAAAATTGTCCAGGCTAAAAAGTACTAATGATACTTACACATTTGTACACACTTTCACGTGTTCAAAGCACTATCTTTAAAACAACCCTGGAAAGCAAGCCTGTGTTGTTATTCCCCTATTACAGATGGGGAAAACTGAGGCTGAGAGGGAATGGCTTGCCCAAGGTCCGCCTAGTGAGGTCATGATTTGAACTGAGGAAGTCCTAATTCATAATTCAGGCTCTTAGCCGCTATGCTACACCCGTTCTCAAAAATACCCGCTTTATTTGACAACATAGGACCCTTGAATCTGAAGGAAACATACCAAAGGAGGCAGTCAGTGCTGAAATATTCTACCGTGAATTCATTTCATGAATGAACATCTGCCGTACAGTCACTTCATTCATTTTTTTTTTAGTTTCCAGTTTGCAAAAATAGGTGGACAAATATGACAAGAAGGGGATTGACATCAAATGGGGGGCGGACACGCCCCGAATGTTTTAAACATATCGATGCAAAAGCTGCAGGCATTCCGAAGACTGAAAAGCGAGCCTGTGATAAACTCACAATGCAGTTCCCTTCTGCTTCAGACTCTCCCTGTCAAAACATGCCGGTAACTCTTCAAAAGAGTTTCTGCTCCAGGGCCAGTTTTTATGCTCTTGTAACACCGCTAAAGACAGCTGGGGACCTGCCCAAGATAGCAAAGGGACAGCTCAACTCTGTCTGGAACCTGGGGGAAACTTGGAAAATCTCCCTTCTAGCCTGGCTCATGCGCAGCTCTGGTTCATTTTAATAGGGCTTGTAAAGGAGGACTCTTCCCCCCCCCCCCCAGTGGGTCACTCTCCCTCCCACTGTGCAGTCCTTAACGCCAGAAGCAATTGCCTGAGGCTCAAACAATATGCGATCAAGGCAGACCTGTGTGTTAAGGCTGGATCTACAGAAACAGGAGGGGGGGATATAAGCAGAAAAAGGGGGGGTGAACAGGGGTTGGGAACAGGCTTGAGGACCCATGTCTATCAGGAGGCCCTCCTGGCCAGACCAACTCTTGGACTGTGTCAGTACCAAGGACAGCAGTAGCATCCAGTGGGCTATCGGAGGACAAGCAGGGTGTCCCACCATGGGGCCCCCCAGTATAGGGCTTTGCCTTGGGGGGTCAGCAACCTGGCAGTAGGCGTGTGGATGGGGGAGTGCCAAATCCTCCCCCAACCCTTGGCTTCCTTTACCACAGCCTGAATTCTTCCACCATGAAGGGAGCCTGTTTTGGAGACGTCCTCCACACTTCGGGCAGAGAAGGGTCTTTCTTAGCAGATTCTGGAAAGGCTGCCGTTTGAACCGTGAGCCTTATCTGTGCGAAGCAGCTGCTCAGCCACTCGGCTACCTGTGCCATCCCATAATTTTCTGCAGGGATCATACCCTCCTAAGCGATGAACTCTTTTCCTTTTCAGAGACTGTCAGCTACCTGGATGCTCACGATTCCGGACACAGGAGTGCTCCCTTGCGCCGACTTCCCCTCCGACCCGCAACCTTCTCTGGTAGGGCTTCTAAGAAAACCATTGCCCTCTCTCTGGTTGGTGAAAAGCTCTTCTGCCCAAATCTATAATCCCTGCATAATATCTGCTCGGTTAAGAATTAATATTTCTTAAGGAAGAAAAATGTGCCATAAACGTACACACCAGATACACCACCGCTCTCTCTCCCATAGTGACTCTTGGGGCGAAAGCAGGTGTATCATTCTCCATAGTGCTCATGGTGAGTTCTTCACCTGCAACGTGAACCTAGCTTTGCAGTTTGTTTTGCAAATGGAACATTGGATCAGCTGCCTATCATGCTCCCTCCATCATATGTTAGGTGGGCTGTCTATCTCTTTTTATGTTTTTTAAGGAGCAAGGGTACACTTATTCATTTATATGCCAATTTTTCACCTTACACAAAACAATCTGCATGCAGTTGACTCCATAGACGTTGGCCAATAGGTGCCCCACACTGAGCCTTTCCCCAATATACTGGAAACAAATGGGACCATGACTTCCCATTGCCAGTATTCTTTCAGACAGGGGAATGTATGTGTGTGTGTGTTTTTCCCCCCAGCAGTAAGCATGCAATGAAACCTCTTCTGGCGCACTTAACAATGCTATGTCTGTGCTCATCCTTTGCGTGCAACATGCCTGAAATTCTGAGATGTATTGATCGATCATCAATCGGACTTTAAACCAAAGTCCCTTTTTTCTTCTTTGAACAAGAGCTCCAAGGGGGTTGCAGCCATATGAAAGGTCCATAAACACAATCTGTATATACTCGTAACAATTTTTTATTTTTTTATTTTTATTTTTAAAGAATGCTCAGGGAATATCAAGTTGCCATGTCAACTACATAAAGAGAACACTGAGGAGGCGTTAGCTCACCCTGTAGCAATTGGCTGGACTGGGGCATACATACAGAAAGGAGAATGCTGCAATTATTGACTCTTATCTTCTGTCCAAACACCCTCCTTTTCCCCCCCCCTTTCTTAAAAAAGAGCTGCGGGAGGGAGGGAAATTTGGATCAGGGCTGTGGTGTGTGGAGAGAATCTACCTTTTGGCTTCTGTGCAATTCCCCAGAGTTCCCCCCCCCTGCCATGCACACACTGCTATTAACATGTGAGCCCATTTTGATTGGGGGGTCACAGTGCAAGGAAAAGCGCTACCCCTCCCGCCCCATGCCCTGGCCTCGATCCGAATCGCCCCTCCTGCAGCTGCTTTCGAAGAGAGTTCGAAAAGCAGGTGCTCGGAGGACGGAACTGTCGCGGCTCCTGTTGCCGTCTGCGTCTTTGCATCGTCGTTTTTGCTCGCTTGCTCTGAAATCCTTTGAAACGGCCAGCTCAGGCTGCGGGGGTCCTTTGCCTGTGAAGCTTCGACCCCCGTTTGTGGAATCATGCCAAGTCTGAGAGCTGACTTGCCTCCCCCAGCAGTGGCCGCGGAGGGGCTTGTCCTGGCTCCCCCTTGCCAGAGGGCTAATTGGATCAGTTCCACAGCACAAGATCCTAATCCTCGCACTGTGGGAATTGGCCGCGGTGTGGCCTGGTGTGGTGAGCCTGCGAGCTGGAAAGCACACACCCCTCCCATATTCTCTAGTTTGCACTGCTTTTGTAGTTTTCTTAATGAGCCTTCCCAAAGGTGTGTGTGAGGGTGTCCCTGATCCACCTCCTTTGGTCTGCCGGGGCAGACTCCCGTTTCTGAGCAGGAGTAATGCGGAGTAATGAGTCATCTGAGTAATGAGTCGGTGGGAATGAAATCGGTGGGATTTCAGTGGCCCCAGCAGTAGCTGCCGTCATGTCAGCACTTTGCAGAGTGCAGGTCCCTGCCCTGAGGCGGTAGCAAAAGCAGAGGGCGTCTCAGCAGCTGCAACTCGTCATCCGGGATTGAGAAAAGCTGTGTGTATCAAAATTCCGTCTTTGACACAGCTCAAAAAAGTGCAGGACGTCCTGTCCTGTCTGGGGGGGGGGGGTTTGCAAGGAGGGGTGTCGTCCTAATCCTGCTCTCACATCCCCTGCCAAGCCTTGTTCACGTTCTTCTCTCTCATTTGTCTCCGCAGGTTGTTTGAACTGCAGCAAAGTCTCCGAATTGCTGGAGCGGCTGAACTTCTTGGAAGCCAAGGTCAGTCTCGCTCCGTATCGTAGGAAGGTGGGGTCTCAGCTAAGCTGCGTGACCCGATACCCCTCTCCAGTCCCACCCTTCAACCCCAATCCCTAGTCCCTGTTGACTAAACAGGTATTTCCAATTAACTGTGCAACAGCGTTAAAAAAAACAAAACTGATTGGTTTTAGTATGAACAGGACGGCCCAGCGATGAGGCTGGTTGAGCACCTTGCTTCTGATAGCGGGTTAGGGAGGCGGTTGCCTGGTGGGCGATGCCCACTGCCCGCCTGGCTGTTTCTACCCGGATGCCCCGCTTTCCTCTTGTGCGCTCTCCTTGGAGTCTGTGTGTGTGGGGGGGGGAGGGGTGTTCCTGCCTCCTTATCCTCCAGCTCCACCACTTCTGTGATCTTTTCCTGAGTTCTCCAAAGAAAGTGCTTGGGCAAAAGAGTTAAAGCTACTGCTGCTTCCTCTCTCCCCCACCACAACTGGAGAGGATGCTGGGTGAGGAGTGTCCTGCCGGTTCCTTGCAAAAAGCAGGGACTGAGGATGACAAGGATGGGGCGGTGCGTGCGGGGGGAGGGCATGCGTTGCACACTGGGGTTGGGGGTGGATCCGTTTGGGCCGGCACTGGGTCAGTTTGGGTCAGGCGATCCTTTCTGTCTCCTATACAAGCGTTGTGGCTACGTTGGTGAACAGGGGTAGGGCACTTTTATGGAAAGCACCACCTGACCTCAGCTGACCCAGTGCTAGGTATCAAAGCCCCAAGGTCTGCATACAGACGTTCTCGGGTTTGATCCCTGGTTGGATTGGGAACGAGTGTCCTCTGCCTGATACCTGGGAGGTCCACGGCCCACCACCAGAGCCAACAGTCTGGAGTGCTGATGGCCCAGTTTGAGGCCACTTGCTGTGTCCGTAAAAGTGGCCAGGAGACTCTGCCAACTGCTGGCCACAGACCCCTCTCCACCCAACTGGAGCCACGCCTGCCTCCTAACGACTGCAGAGATACCCATACCTTTTCCACGTGGCCGCTGGTAATGCACGCTGTATTTCCCCCAGGCCACGCTTTCCAGGTCGAGGCCCTTCTGTCTCTGCTCCCGCTAAGCTCCTTCCCAGCACCGTCACTCCTCCAACTGCACCACCCAAGCGCCTCAAACCAGCATTGCCCCGTCTCCCTCATAATTGTCCCTTATGCCTGCAACTCCCTTTCCGATTCCCCTCTGCAAATCCTCCAAATCCCTTCTCAAAACCAACCTTTCCTGTGAAGCCTTGACTGTTCTGCGACTAAGCCTAAGTGCACTTACACGAAATCGTGGCATGTTCTTTCCTGTCTCCCCTGGCAACGCTCCCGTCCTTTTCGCTGTCATCTCCCTTGAGTCTCTTTTGATTCTGAGCCTCTCAGGACGGGGATCTCTCTTCTCTTCATTTGTAAAGCATCGTGCGCACTGATTGTGCTATAGACATCAACAGTGATAATAAAAATTATTATTCCAGATGCAGCTCTAATTATTGTTGTTGTTGTTGTTGTTAAAATTAGGCAAAGGCTTTAGGTGGTGGATTAAGGGTGTGAGGGGAGGAGACATGATTGCAAGCTCTTGTGCATCTCCTGTTCATATCAGTGAGGGACTTGCACTGTTACCGACCTTTCCTGTGGTAACCCCTTGGCAGGTGGTGACCATAGGAAAACCCCTTTTCCTGTGGTACCCCTTGGCCGGTGGTGACCACAAGAAAACCCCTTTTCCTGTGGCACCCCTTGGCAGGGCTCCCCTTGGCAGGTGGTGCCATTTGAATGTTCTGATGGCGCCCAAACTGCCTTCATCTGGGTCTTGAAGTGCCTGGACCTTCTGGGATCTGTCCTGCACCCTCACCCATGCGCAGGCGAGGCCCTACTGAAGGCTGCGTTGCTCAAAATGCTCGTTCTCGTCCCCAGGTGGCAACCCTTTCAGCGACGGAGTCTGTGGCCTCCTCGGTACCCAGCAGACAGCTGCCTGCGAAGGGAGATGCCTCTGCAGATTCCTCGGCTCTGTGGGGCTCTCTGGCTGCGCAGGGGAGCCCGGGAGATGAGAGCACGAAAGGTGAGTAAGCAGGGAGGAAAGTGCTGGGTTTTGCTGGGCAAGGGGAGAGGAAACAACCTGCTTGGGACTCCGACCGAGCAAGCGACTGAGCAAGTTTGCACAAAGGTTGCAAAGAAAATTGGCCTCCTCTTCCCTGGAAAGAAACCAGGTCAGTGGAGTTTTCCTTCTGATTGTCAACTCCAGCCATCCTCCCTCTTTCCCCCCCCTCCCCGTCCCACTGCCAGTGTTGCATCAGGATTGGTGAGAAGTGTAACAGGCTTAAATTGAAGCAGCTGGGTGCCGGGACCGTCCTGGGGGCTGGCAGTGGCTCCGGCTTTTGGCATCTGATTGTACAGCTGGAAAGATTTATCCAGCCTTCCCTTGCCCTGACAGAACATGTGTTTCTGGTTTGGTGCATGAGGGCAGGCGGGAGGGGAAAGGGAGAGAGTTATGAACTACAGAGAGAGCGCCTGATCTTTCGCTCCTTGCTGTGCAATGAAGTTGGCTGTGGGGAGAAAGGGGGCAGCTATCAGGGGGGGGGGGGTTTGATAGCGAGTGGGAGATGTTTTCTGAATGTGAAAAGGGGCATCCGGTCTCTTCCCCATTCATCACCCCCCCCCCGAAAAAGGCGTTGTGAACGTTGAACATAGTGTGGGATGAGTAGACAGACATAGGTCCTGTGTTTTCACACACATGCGCACACGCACACACACACACACACACACAGAATTATGCATCTTGCAGAGTATTTGGCAGCTGAGCCAGATTCCTGAAAAACCTCAGTTTGCAATGCATCCCTGTTTTTGTGGCGTTCGTTCTGTGGTGAAGAGAGCCACAGAGCCACAGCTCTGGCGTGGCGACTCCTGGTGTGACAACTCCGCGCTAGCATGGTGTCGAGATCATGGCTCGCTGCCTCCAGCAGGACAACATTGGAAGCATTGAAAGGCAGCCTCCAAAAGCAAACTGTGGCTTGTTTGTGGTTTGAAGACAAAAGGTGGGCTGGCGGTCACTCAGTTCGAGTCTGGGTCAAGAGCCACGAGCATCCTTTCGCTTTACTTTCTATGGCCCTTGTTGGATGATGTCATCGTTCCACCTCATTGGTCAAGTCATGGTCACATGAGCATTCTTGCCTGCCTTCCGAGCCTGTTCAGGTGAGCAGGGGTGCCCAATTGGGACGCATGCCGGCTCCAATAGGAGAGATGCACTAAATGGATGCCTTCTGGGGTGAAGGACTTGTTCAAGGTCACAACAAGTACCTTGAATTGTGGTTGGGATGGGAATGAATCAGCAGCCAGTGTAGATGCTACAGCAGGGTGTGTGATACAATTGTGACCAACTGGACTGTTCTCAGTTGCCCTGAGAGTTTTAAGACTACAGTACATGAAAATGGTTTCAGCAAACAGATCATTAAACGAATCGACTCCGACTCCGACTCCGTCGGCTGTGTCTCACCTCCTCTGTATTCCACAGGTTCTCCGGGTCCCCGAGAGAGACCAAGGACCTCCATTCCAGGACGGGACGGTATGTGCTTGGACTGATTTGTTTATACTCGGGTCCTCTGCCTGGGTTTGCGTAGGACAAAACAGCCGCCATCTTCAGGGCTTCAAGTCCAGCAGTGCTGCGCAGTTTTGACCCTGTGTGCTTCTCCCTTACCTGACTACGTGTCCGCAACAGCCATGTCTTGGCTCCTAACGGTGTTGATCTAAAGTATGTACAAGCCCATTTTGTAAAGTAAAGTCTGTACGAGCCCAGGGTTGGTTCGAGCCTGCACAGGAAGGCTCAATGGAAAGCCTCCTTTTCCATTGAAGTCGACCATATTTTCTGGCTACTGTTTTATCCGTGTAATCTTGTCTCCGGGTGAGCTTAACCCTCGGCATCTCCTCTTTCTACCTTTGTTTCAGGGAGACTGGCCTCACGGGGGCCCCCAGGTCCCGTGGGTCCGAAAGGGGACACGGGCATCCGGGGGCCATCGGGGATTCCTGGGGTGAAGGGCCCTGCGGGACCGCAAGGTAAGTCTTGGGAGTTGGGTGAAGCCATATCTCGACGACAAGGGAACATGTTTTGCATGTAGAAGGGCCCAGATTCACAGCGCAATCCTGCGTAAGTATCTGACGGGCGGCCCAGGGCTTTCAACTTTCCGGAGGATTGCGCTGTACGTCTCTCTCTTCTGAACCAAACGAACAGGGAGGGAAACCAAAAGATGCAGATCAGATAATTTATTGCCAAAATAACCAGGTTTATTGCGAGGTAGTTTGGAAGACAGTTCTGGTCTCTTCTTGAAATAATGAAATATATGTCCCCCCTTGATGAAGTGCTGCAATATTTGAAATGTGTTGGGCAATAAGTTATCATCTCCCCTCTTTTGTTCTCCTGGCACGGCTGGCACGGATTGTTGATTAGTGTGGAAGCGGAACGCCTCTCAGATCTCTCCTTTGCAAACTTCAGTCTCTCCAGGCAATCTTAGATGGTTCAAATGTTTGCTGAATATTTGATCTCGTCTGTGGCATCCTGCATGGTTTCGTTTCACCCCTTGAGAGCATTTGGTAGTCAACATCTATGGTTATTTTGAATCTGACGGTAAATATTTGTCAGCATGGTGTTTAGCATTTGAGAGGTGACGACATGCAGCAGCTCTTGGCATTTGGGGAGCGATGCACAATAGTGTGTCGCAGTGGACCGTTGATTACTTGTGAGATTTCAGCTGTGATACTTAAGAACATAAGAACATAAGAACATAAGAAGAGCCCTGCTGGATCAGGCCAAAAGCCCATCTAGTCCAGCTTCCTGTGTCACACAGTGGCCCCACCAGATGCCTCAGGGAGCACACGAGACAACAAGATACCTGTGTCCAGTCGCCACTCCCTTGCACCTGGCACAGAGAAAACCCACTTCTAAAAACCAGGAGGTTGCTTATGGCTTGTAACCTGTGATGGTCTTTTCCTCCATGAATTTGTCCAAACCCCTTTTAAAGGCATCTAGGCCAGGTGCCATCACCACATCCTGTGGCAAGGAGTTCCACAGATGAATCACACGCTGGGTAAAGAAATATTTTCTTTTGTCTGTTCTAACTCTCCCTCCACTCAATTTTAGTGTGTGTCCCCTGGTTCTGGTGTTGTGCGAGAGGGAAACGAATTTCCCTCTATCCACTCTCTCCATCCCATGCATAATTTTATAAGTCTCAATCATGTCCCCCCTCAGGCGCCTTTTTTCTAGGCTGAAAAGCCCCAGACGCTGTAGCCTTTCCTCGTAAGGGAGGTGCTCCAGCCCACGAATCATTCTGGTCGCTCTTTTCTGCACCTTTTCCAATTCAATTATATCCTTTTTGAGGTATGGTGACCAGAACTGGACACAATACTCCAGATGTGGCCTTACCATCGATTTGTACAAAGGCATAATGATATTGGCCGTTTTATTCTCAATCCCCTTTTTAATGATCCCGAGCATGGAATTGGCCTTCTTCACAGCCGCCGCACACTGGGTCGACACTTTCATCGACCTGTCCACCAGGACCCCAAGATCTCTCTCTTGATCCGTCACAGACAACTCAGAACCCATCACAGACAACTCAGAACCCATCACAGACAACTCAGAACCCATGTTGAGCCATCAAGGGATATCGAGGAACCCAAAGGGAACAATGTTCAAAGTTTGAATGAAAACATTGCTTTGGGAGCAAGACATTTGAATGGCTGGTGGCATGGCTTTTTTTTAGGGGAGGCATGGCTGCTGCCTGGCGATGTTGGAGGACAATGTGCAGTGTAGCCCCATGCATGTTTACGGTAAAGGTAATGGAAACGTCTTCGGACAGCGCTGGCTCTTCGGCTTTGAAACAGAGATGAGCACTGCTCCCTAGAGTCGGACACAATTGGACTTAATTGTCAAGGGATACCTTTACCTTAAAGGTGACCCCTGACAATTAAGTCCAGTCGTGTCCGACTCTAGGGTGTGGTGCTCATCCCCATTTCAAAGCTGAAGAGCCAGCGTTGTCCGAAGATGCCTCCGTGGTCATGTGGCCGGCATGACTCTCCTTGCCGTAGCGCGTAGCATGCAGCTGGAACACGGAGCGCTGTTTACCTTCCTGCAAGCGGTGCCTATTTATCTACTTGCATTAACATGCTTTGGAACTGCTAGGTTGGCAGGAGCTGGACAAGCAACGAGAGCTCACCCCGTCGCGGATTCAAACTGCCGACCTTTTGATCGACAGCTCATGGTTCAGTGGTTTAACCCACTGAGCCACCCGCTGGCCTCATGCATGTTTACTTGGAAGTAAATCCCACTGTGGGACATAACTAGGCTTTGCTTGCAAGTTGCAGCCTTAGTTAAACTTACTTAAACTGCAACATAATGTTGCAGCTTTAGTTAAACTTTGGCGTGTAGCTCTTTCTTGCTGCTGCTACCTTGAACGGCACTTGTTTCTCACCTGGATCCGCTCCAGTAACACTTGCTCTTCATCTTTCAACACCTTTTCAAAAATGGCTGCTGCTTCTCCCCTCGCCCCACCCCACCCCACTTCCTGGCTGAGCTATTTGAAGTTCAAATAACACTCCTTTGAAACTTTGCCCTCGACTGCCACTTAAGGGCCTGGTGTCTGGGGGATTTTGTCGGAGGCTTTGAGGGCCTTAAGGACAGACAGACCTCTCTCTGCGAGGGAAAGAACACTTATATTTCAACAGCGTATCTCACATCTTCAGAGGCGAAGGCTGGCTGCTTGAGAGATACGAGTAAGGGGAAGGCCCTGTGCCAAACTATGTGCCAGATCAGAGTGATATGCCACAAGAGAATTGCAATCAACCAATAAATGGCACCCCTGTAGCACTAAATTTGCTTACTTATCAGTAGTTTGCTCTGAAGGGCTAATCGCACAGTGGAGTGTAGGTAAGGGGGACAGCAGCTCTGGGACATCTCCTGTAGCAGGAATGATGATGTCATCACCAGGAGTGCTCAGGTTCTGCCTTTGAAATGTTGAAAGAAGCATTCGGTTCAGCAGGAGGCAAGCTGAGAAATGTGCCTAAGGGCATAAATGAATATCTCTTGGAAGGCTACAATTCTATGCACATTTACCTGGGAACAAATTATGTTGAACGCAGTGGGACTTACTTCTGAGTAATCATGCTGTGGCTAGCACTCTAATATAGCTTGGATATTTGGGATATTTTTGAAGCCCATTTTTATGTTGAGTTATTTGAAGATTTATGTGCCATCTTTCCCCAGGTAATAAAACCTGGAGCCCGAGGCGGTTTACAACAACATAAGAAAAGTACACATAATAAAATCACAGTAGTATAACTAGCCTAAAAACAGCAGCTAAAAGCATACAAGTGAATAGATTCTATACGCTTCTATACATTTGTTTTAAAACTATTGCAACCCCCCGCCCCAAAAATTTGGGATGAAATGAACTAGTTCTTTAAATGGAGTGTAATATGTTTCAAATAGGCCAGCGGGTGGCGCAGTGGGTTAAACCACTGAACCATGAGCTGTCGATCGAGAGGTCGGCAGTTCAAATCCGCGACGGGGTGAGCTCTCGTTGCTTGGCCAGCTCCTGCCAACCTAGCAGTTCCAAAGCATGTTAATGCGAGTAGATAAATAGGTACCGCTTGCGGGAAGGTAAACAGCGCTCCATGTTCCAGCCGCACGCTACGCGCTGCGGCAAGGAGAGTCATGCCGGCCACATGACCACGGAGGCGTCTTCGGACAACGCTGGCTCTTCAGCTTTGAAATGGGGATGAGCGCCACACCCTAGAGTCGGACACGACTGGACTTAATTGTCAGGGGATACCTTTACCTTTTTTATATGTTTCAAAATAGAAATTACTGGCTGGAGATGGACCCACCCTAATGAAGAAATGTAAAGTGGAATTTGCTGTTATAGTCTTAAGGTACTGCTGCCCGTTGAATCTCTCCTGAAGTCACTATTGTGGGCATTGGATAAACTAATGTCTCATCCATAGAAGCATATGGAATCAAGTTAGATTCCGATTGGAATCAAGCAGATGGAATCAAGTTAAACTCCCCACAAATTAGAGTTGGAAGGGGTCTCCAGAGGTCATCTAGTCCAGCCCCTTGCTCAGTGGAGGCAAGTGCTAAAGCATCCCTGACAGGTGACTGTCCAGCCTCTGCTTGAAAACCTCCAACGAGGGAGAGTTCCCAACGGCATGAGGCAGATTGTTCCAGTGCCGGATAGCCCATATAAAAAGGTAAAGGTAAAGGTGACCCCTGACAATTAAGTCCCGTCGTGTCCGACTCTAGGGTGTGGTGCTCATCCCCATTTCAAAGCCGAAGAGCCAGCGTTTGTCCGAAGACGCCTCCGTGGTCATGTGGCCGGCATGACTCTCCTTGCCGCAGCGCGTAGCATGCAGCTGGAACACGGAGCGCTGTTTACCTTCCCGCAAGCGGTACCTACTTATCTACTTGCATTAACATGCTTTGGAACTGCTAGGTTGGCAGGAGCTGGCCAAGCAACGAGAGCTCACCCCGTTGTGGATTCGAACTGCCGACCTTTCGATCGACAGCTCATAGTTCAGCGGTTTAACCCACTGCGCACTTAGCAAATTCTTCCTCCTCTGTAGCCTAAACTTACTTCCCCTCTGCCTCAATGAATCTGCTAGTCTTGAAGTGCCCCAGTTTTTGCTGCAACAGATCAGGCCCAGGTTGCTCAGGGTCTGCCCCCTTCCAACCAGGAGGCAGCATTTGCAGAACAGTGACTCCTGCAAAGCGGGGTGGGTGGGTTTGTCGCCTTGGATGAATGGGCCATTTCCTCTTCCCTCTGTGCTCTGCAAATAAACCTTTCCATGTGCAAGACAAGAGTGAAGCATCCTCGTTTTAATTGGGGGGGGGGAAGTGTGCCTCCCAGCTATCAGAAGTTTGGGAAACACTGTTGGATGTCTGTGGCTGTTGACGGACAGCCCGACTAAACTGGGGATAAGATCCAGTGGCTTTAGGCTTGCCAGGGGGAGGGAGCGAGACTCCCCCCCACACACACCCGTGCAAAGTGGGCCAGGAAACGGAGCTGACATGGAACTATGATTGTTTCTGGCAGTCCGTCCGCCGACTCTGTGGGTCTGCTCAATATTTATTGGGTTTGGAAGGCTTCCCAGGGAAATTTGCCTCTGGCCAGGCAGAGTGAAGCATTAACCAGCCAGCTCCACCCCACACAGATCCATTAGCCCCCCCCTTGCCTGTAGACTCCCCCCCTCCTTTCCAGGCCTAGCTCCCCCTCATGTCCCACTTCTTTGTTCTAGACCTCCCTGGTTCCTTGGGGGAGTGAGCGGGAAGACCTGTCCCTGCCAAAACCCTCCCCCTCCTCTCTCGACCTCTGCACACTCCTGGGCTTCAGCTGCAAGACGCTCAGAGCCAAAAGGTGCATCTGACCCCCCCCCCCACCCCCATAAAACAAGATTTTTAGGAGAGGCCTGTGGGGTCAGACCAAGGGTCCTTTGAGGTTAACAACCTTCCTTTGCTGTTTGTGCTTAGCAACTGGTAGTCAGAGATACGCTGCCTTGGAACATGGAGGCTCAGTTGTACCATCATCATAGCAAATAACCATTATTGAATTCTCTGAGAGCATCGACCAGCATTGTGGATAGGGGAGATCTGGTCCTTATTATGTACCTGGATTCCCCCAAAAAACATCGACACGGTGTGCAGAAACTGTGCAAAAGGCAAATTGTTCCTGCTGGGGGTGAGTAGGAGTGGGAGCGCATCTGTTGGGGGGGAGCAGTTTTCCCAGCGCATTTTTGTGCTTCCTGCAGTATTTGGGAACATGCAGCTCGGCTCTTCCAGCACCGTTTGGGGGAGGCTCTTTATTTGCAATCATGCAGGTGGTGCAGATAACCAGTAGGCGCATGATTAGGTAGTATTGTGGATGGTCCTGACGAAACACTATTCCAGTGCCCAGAGATCCTAACAAGTGTCTTCCAGGCTTTTTGCAGTGTTGCCTGCCTGTAATCCTTGTGCCTTTCCGGTCCTTTGTCACATATTTTGTGTGTGTGTGGGGGGGGGGTAGCCCATCACTCCCCTCCTCTCCCCCTGATCCATCCCTCTTTTCCAAGCCAGGAAATGGAAGGAGCAGCAGCAGTGGGGATGAGTGGGTGGACAGAGATGGGTGCTTCCCCACCAAGCTGCTACCTGAGGCAACTGCCTCAGTCTGCCTCATGGATGGGCCGGCCCTGTGTGGTTCTGTGACAGGAATTGAGACCTTTTTTTTTCTTTTCCAAAAAGCTGCCATGGAGCAGGAGGGACTGATTTGGATCAGGGCTACAGAGCAGGGGAAAGAAAGTTCTAACCTTTCTTCACCATTCACGGCCCTGATCCAACTTGCCTCCTTAAAGCTTTATGCTGCAGAGAGCGGGGAAAAAACTTATGGACATTAAAATGGAGGCTGTAATGCAGGAGGAAGGATTCGAAGCCTTTCTCCCTCTATTTCTTAGCCCTGATCAATATTGCACCCCTGACACTGCTATTAGCTGTGGAGGGGAGGAAAAACATAAAAATTTGCTCAGTTGTTGCAGATTTTGAGACGAGAATTATCTGAAGCAAAGAGTGACTCTCCCCCCCCCCCCAGCCCTGATCAAAATTGCAAGACCCTCGGATGTTAAGGGGGCACCGCGCTCCCCCGTCTCACCCACTTCCTTGGCTTCTCCTTGCTCCTGGACAATGGGCCACGACTCCTTTTGCAGGTACCCCTGCAAAATACTTGATCGCCCCTTTTTCCTTAAGCCGAAGCCCCGCCAAGCCAAAGGTGCGAACCATGTTGCGTAAAGGCAGAGCAAGTCCTAACAACATCGTCTTGCTGCAGGAGCCGTGCAGGACCTGTTAAGAGGCGTGCCTCGTTTGAGAACGCTTGCTGCCATTCCGTAATATAGACGCCTCCAGCTCTGGAAAGCCTTACAGAGCAGGCACCCGGCCTAGCCCCCTAGACTTGCATCAAGATCCGGATCTTCCGAAAGCAGCGCCTCATCTCGAGTGTTTTCCCCAAACTGGCTTTTCTTTTTGTGTCCATTCATTTTTAGTTGAATTCCAGGGCTTTTTGCACAAAGAAGCATCCTCAAATATGAAACACCCGCCCACCTGCAGTCTGAAGTGGAGCAATCCAGAATTCTGCTGCCTTGGTTTATCACCTCACTCTGTGAAATGGGTAGATTGGGTCCACGGTTTTTTTTTTTTTTAATCCCAGTAGAGCCAAACTTAGATGTGGTGTGGAAGTTCTGTGGTTGGAGCTCCCTCTGACTTTTCTTTTTCAGTAAGCATTTGTGGAGGGCGTCAGACTATTTGGATCCAGGCGATGGAGTGTGGAGGAGGGGGGTTGTAACAGTTTCCCTCTGTGCTGCGAGCCCCATCCAAATTGTCCTCCTTCCAAAGCTATTTCCTCCTCCAGTTTTTAAGGGGGGAGGGTTAAGCCCAGGAATCGGCATGAGGCAAAGAGTTAACCCAACTCCCTCTGCACAGTGCCCTTAATTTATATCACTCCACCCCTCCCCACTATGGTTGCATTTTAGAAAAAAAAAGATGTTAGAAGTTCTAATTGCAGAACTTCAGTGTTGCACGTAGCGTAGCTCTTAGGTTTTAGCCAATGGGATCGTAGTTGAGTGTTAAACCCCGGACTGCATTCAGAAGGTCTCAGGTATAACCCATGATGGTTCCTGATGCCCCCACAGGTGCAGTAAATAAAAAATGAAATTGTGTCCTGTGTCACAAACTGTCTTGGCCCTCAGATAAGGAATGGGGCCGGGTGCTCAGACCTCCTTTGCTGTTTCGAACCTTAGTTGGGCGGGCTCTGACCAAGGCTGGCCCATCCATGAGGCCAACTGCAGAAGTCGCCTCAGGCAACAGATCGGTGATGGGCACCCGTCTATGTGACGTCCTACTAGTGGCCTCCGTTGCTCCACCTTCTCCTTCCACTCCCTGGATTGGAAAAGGAAGGGGGGGGCAGAGAGGAAGAGGAAATGTGGAGGAGAGGCGAGTGCTGAGCTAGAGCATTAGAGAGTGGGAGGAGTAGAGGCTGGCACATCATTGGATAAGGAGGGGCAGCATTTGTCAGGCCACCACAGGCATCCGGAGGCTTTGGGCTGGCCCTGGCTCTAACCACTACTGAATAGGTCTGTCCAGGATGGAGCTGCAGCTTAGTGGAAAAGCTTCTGCTGTGCATGCAGCAGGTCCCAGGTTCAATTCCTGGCAGCCTCTCCAGATAAGGTTGGGAAAGAACCTGGTATGGGGAGCCTTAACTCTGACCTCTATGATGGTCTTGCTCTAAATAGTGTAGTTTGGCCCCTGGTGCGGTTGTCAAGTCTGCAGGTTAAGAAATCTTGGGCAGGAGTAAGTAAGAAATGAAGGCGAGGTTTTTCTTTCACCTCCTGCAAATTTTAAACCCTAGTACAGTGGAGAGGGTGGGGGGGGGGGAGCACCTACCATCGAACAATACCCTCATTTTGCAACAGTTAAGGCCCAGCAAGAGCCAGCTATAATGAGAGCTTTTAATGATATGTTTGTTGACACATTGCTCTCTACCTTCTGGGGGGAAGGGGGGGCTCTGTCTGGGTACGTGTCGTCGCACGGCCTCGCCCCTCCCTTTCTCGTTTTTAAGAGATCACTATGCTTTTTCTGGGATGTACAGTTTGCAAGTACACACGGAAGACTCCTCTGTCACGATCTGCTTCTCCGTTAAAGCAAAAATGTGTTTTCAGTCTCATTGATCCACAGAATTCTGGAAGTTGGGTTCCGGTGCAGCATTCAGCTGTTTCCTGAACAGTTTTCTACCATGTTTGGGGCCAGTGACATGAGGCAGAAAGATTTTTAGAGAGGATTTTCCATGGCTTCATTTTTTTAAACCTTTTTTTTTTTTTGCGGGAAACAGTTTCCATGAAAATGCTTCAAATTAATTAGTAACATAACGACTGGATACCACGCCAGGCAAATCGGCCAATTTCAAAAGCCATAATTAACCATTTCAGGGGACTATCTTAGGAAGCATGCGAGCATATCTGAGCGAGGCTCTTGGGACGTGCTGAAATGAGGGTTGCAACAATGTTCGACGCCTTCGTTCTTCCTTGCCATTTCACTGCTCTTAAAATATTTACAAGTATTTCAATGGGAATAATTCCCAAGTAACATTTTGAAGTTGTTTAGAAACAATATTTAAACTCCACTAAGTACCCTCTATTGATTTTTTTCTCCCCCTAACCCAGTGTTTCCCAAACCTTTTTAATCATCCCAAAAAAATTGTGTGCTTCCCCCCCCCTACATTGGAGTAAAGGGTTAAAGCTCCAGCACCACAGTCCCAATTCAAATTGGGCCCCTGCATGTGCTACTTATATTTGAAGTCAAGCACAGAAGCCCTATCCATGAAATAGGCGTATCGTCTAGTTTGGCCTTCACCGTTCTTCTGATTCCCATGGGCGGCGCTCATGCCATTGTGATCCAGGGTTGGTTCTATTCTACTCCTCGTCACTAAAATTCCATGCCCAGGCAATTAAAATTTTACATATAAATTAGGCAGATCTGAAGGGTCGGCCCATTCATGGGGCTGACTGAGATGCTTGCCTTAGGCAGTGGGGTGGCGGAGACACCTTCTGCTCGGCTCTGCTGCTCATTTTCTCTGAATTGGCAAAGGACGAGTGGAATGGAGCCAGAGTGGAAACGCAGCAGAGAGGAGGGCGATGGACTACTAGAGTGTCTTGATTCTCCTCTCCTGCACACATCCAGTACAACAAAACGCTACAAGGGCTGAAGGGGTCCTGCGGTCTTTGGCCCACCTGGAGAGTTCTTGCGCCGACCCTGCAAAAATGCACAGCTCCTCTTATTTTGCACGACTCATGTGGCGTTTGTCCTCTTTCGCATAATGTGTTCTGCGTCCGCTAGTCACAGCAGGAGGAAGGACCTACCATCCACAGCCCCTGAGAACCGTTCATAGCAGCCTCTCCGGCTTGAATGAGCATTGCCCGTATACAGGTGGGCCCCCATATCCGCTGGGGATATGTTCCAGGCCCCTCCGTGGATACTTGAAACCATGGATAAAAGCGAACACCCCCTCCATGGCTTCCTGAGGGCCCCCCCACCCTGCCTCCCCTGCAGACAGGCATGCTTGCCCCCCCAGCTCTTATTTTTCTTTCAGCAAGCTTTCTTCCTTAAAACAAACAGAGAAGCAGCCTCCATTGCAGGCAAGTAGAACGAGACTAAGTCCTAGAGAGGCTCTGCAAGGTTTCTGTTAACCTTGCAGAGCCTCTCTAGTACTTAGTCTCATTCTACTTGCCTGTAATAAGCAGCTAGAGGCTGCTTCTCCTGTTTCTTTAAGGAAGAAACGAAGCTTACTGGGAAAAAAGTAAAAGCCTGGGGGGGTCCCCACGATCCGTGGATAACTGAAACCGTGGATAGCGAATCAGTGGATATGGGGGCCCACCTGTACTTTCATGCACACCTTTTCAGCCAAAAGGACGAGAGCCTGGCTTTAGTACAAAACGGAAGTCGAGCGTCTCAAGAATCCGATCTCTGGGATCCCGGCTACATCCTGTGCTTTTTCTGCATACCTACCGCATCACGATGGACTTGCAGTGATGAGGTTTCAGTGCGACTTCTCTCACACCACTCCTGCCCATGTACTGAGACCTATTTTGGCTCACCAAATCTCTTCTCTTCCAGGTCCCCCAGGGCCTCCGGGGCCGCCAGGACGGGATGGAGCTAGGGGCTTCCCTGGTGAGAAGGGCCTCCCAGGACCCCCAGGTCCACCAGGGCCTCCAACCCCAGTAGGGCCGAAGATATCGCAGATCCCAGACCAAGGTAAATACCTTTGCAAAAAAATAAAGTGCTCCTATCAGCTCATTTATGTGATCACCTTTTGTGAGATGGCATCTCCGGAAGGAGTTTGCTCTGTATTTCATTTTTTTGTGAGAAGTAGTGGCGCTTGTCACTAATTCTGTGCTCCTAATTTGGGACAAGTTGCTTGCTCCTGTTGGGGGAATCGAGACTGGAGCAACTGCTACACAAAGCCAGTCAAGTCCTTATTGGTTCCTCAGGTCACCTGGGTTTAAGGGGTCCAGTGCAGTACCAGTTCCTGCCATTACAAAGGTGGCGCTGCAATGCCAATAACTCCTATCTGAGGGCTGCCTGCAGAGTAAGGTATTTGAACCTTGCAGCTAGAGTCTCTAGTTCAAGATCCATCTGCTCTACAGATACTTTTAGAAGGTTGCGACCTCCTTCTCCCACAACAGCAATGGTTCACGTGATTGATAGGAACTGGCTTGGAACAAGCAGCCAGGACCAGCCCAGGACTTTTGGAAAGGAAGAGGGGAGGGGAGTGGACCTGGAAGTGCAGAGGAGAATGGTGGGCTAGGGTGCCATGACTGTCTTCTCCTCCACGTTTCCAGACAGGCAGGTGAAGGTGGGTGGCAGGTCCCTCCGCTGCCAACCCTCTCCCTGAGGAGATAGACTCAGTCAGCCTCCTAGATGGGCCGACCCTGCATGCAACCATCACATCCAATGCTCAAGGGCTTAACTTGGAGTGGGCTTTTTTCACAAGCTGTCCAGTTTCCAAACACTCAAGAAGATCCATGCCCCCCCCCCTCTCTCTCAGGGGACCCACTTCTGTCCAACACCTTTACCGAAATGGGTATCACAGGACCGGCTGGACCCCCCGGGCTTCCAGGACCAATCGGTAAGAGTCTTTCTTCCATGTACCTTAACCCTTCATTGGTGAAGCAAAGGGGTTTGTCGACAATTGAGGAATCGGCATGTACAGAACAGAATGGGTGGAAGGAGATAATTCTTTCTTCAAACCACGGAACCCTGATTTGTCCTGTGAAACTGAATGATAGTAGGGTCAGGTCAGACTCTGTATTTACTACTGCTAATAAATGTATTTACTACTACTTACTAAATGTATTTACTACATTTAGTAAGCATTTGTACAGCTCTTTCAGAGGGTGCAAAGTGCTTCATGTGTGTTATCTTGGGGGAATCTTTTACATTAACCTTGTAAGGTAAGGAAGTATTATCCCCATTTTGCAGGTGGGGAAGACTGAGACCATGAAGGAGTAGCTTCTTCATAGGACTGACTCCAAATCCCCCCGCCAATTTTCACCTCCCCTTTCACAGGTAGTAAACTTGGAGGGCATTTCAGTGTTTTGGGGATTGCCAGTGTTGGCTGCCCTCCACGTTTTTCCCACCATCCCCCCAGCAATAAAATGATGTTGTGTACTATAAAATCCTCAAATGTTGGAGTTGGAAGGGATCTTAAAGGACATCTAGTCCAACCCCCTGCTCAGCGTGAGCCACTGCCACAGCACTCCTGAGAGGTGCCTGCCCAGCCTTTGTTTGAAACCTCCAAAATAGAACCTCCTTATTCAGGGGCACTGTATCTCTGATTACCACATTCTGGGGACTAACCACAGGTGAAGGCTGCTGCCATATCAGGAATCTTCCCAGGCAGTTGACTGGCTGATGTTGGAGATGGAAGAACCTTTGGTGTGATCTGTCGAGAGAGTTTTTATGTTCTTGCCTCATGCAAGGTTGCTCCTTTTCTGCAGGGGTCCCAGCAAGGAATGTGCGCGACCCCCTTGGTAGGGCTAAGTAACCCAATGAGGATCAGCTACATTTGAGCAGCACAGAGTGGGGTGGGTAGGAGCAGTTGAAGGCAGCACCAGTTGCCTGTTTGAGAACTGGGGGAAGTGTGCCCTCTGGTGGTCACTATGATCATCACACTTTTCTTTTCTGGGGAAAACTTGGCAGACCAAGGCACTTGGAACGGGTCGCGCTTAACTAAAAGTATATGGAACCCCCTAGAGAAATGTCGTATCAAAACTCCTGTTACTTTCCCTCCAAATTCCTTGGGTGCCTCTCATGAGAAGGCAACAAAACACATACCTTGACTTTATGCCAATAAAGGTTTGTTTCATTCATTCATTCATTCATTCACATACCTTGACATTTTGCTTTAAGTGTAGCCAGTGCTTTAACTGTAAGCCAGGATAGTGTAATGGTTTGGGAGTTGGATTTAGACCTGGAAGATCCAGGTTCGAATCCCTGCTCAGCCATGAAGCTTCCTGGGTGACCTTGGGCCAGTCACCATCTCTCAGCCTCACCTACCTCACAGGGTTGTTGTGAGGACAAAGGAAGGGGAGGAACCATGTAACCACCCCGGAACCACCCTAACCTCCTTGGAGGAAGGGTGGGATAAAAAACAAACAAACATGAAATATGTCTGCCTCTTTTTCAGGACTAGGGGGCCAACTGAGGTGGGTTGCATCAGGGAGCAAAGTGACGGGGGTGGGGGGCCACCTCTGTCTGCCCACCCACCTCCCATCACTGCATCCCCCGCGGTCTGGGCTCAAAAAGGCGGAAGTGAACGGAGCAGAAGAGGACATGTGGCGGAGAGGAGAGTGGTTGTAGACTGTCTAGCCTACCACTCTCCTCTCCTTCTCCACATTTCTTCTTCCACTCCATTCACCTCTTTTTTTTAATCCAGACAGCAGGGAAAGGAGGAAGGGGTGGAACACATCCCTGGAATTCCCCATGCTATAGGTACCAAGGAAGAGCAAACCTGTGTTAAACTGGGATCAGGCAACTGGCATTCTCCCCCCCCCCCCGGGCCAAATGCAGTCGCTGGAGGTGTGAGCATGGCACAGCCCCACACAGCTGCTACTTGGAGACAAGAAAAAGATGCAGAGGGTGTTGAAACGGGAGGGTGTTGAAACGGCAGGGCAGCGTTGGGACTTGCTGGCAGGCCCTCGGGGGGAGGAGGGGTGATCTCGAACCCTCCCCACTCGCACTCTCTTCTCCGAGTAGCCCTCTTGCAAACATGGTTGCTGACTCCGTGTAAAGCATCTTCCTCCCTCCAGGTCCCCCTGGGCCAGCTGGAATGCCAGGTACACCCGGACGTGATGTGAGTATCCCAAATCCCTGGGGCTGGGGGGGGGGGGGCTGGGGGGGGGGAAGGCAACACTTTGGCTGCACAACTGACACAGTGTGCTTCCGGCTAATATTTTGGAGGGGGCACTGATCTTTCTGGGGACTGGAATCTTCCCCCCCCAAAAAAATGGGGGGAATGACCTGATTATTACGTCAAGGGTTGAGTTTACCCCTATAATTTGAAAGGAGAGGGTCGTCCTTTGCGGTCGGGATCCACTTCCATGCCATGTGCAGACCTTGCCAGACTCAATTTGTGGGTAGTAACCGGAAGCTGGAAGAAGAATCTTAGAATGTTACAATTCGAAGTCACCCTAGAGGTCATCTAGTCAAACCCCCTGCTCAGTGCTGACTCCAGCCTCCCTACAAGGATCCATCTAAACCAGGTTTACAGGCCTGGATATATACCCAAGACTGGTGAGCCTCACTGTTCCCGAGGGGGGCTGAAATTCAGAGGGGGGCACAAGCAAGGCCAGGAGAAAAAGGTGGGCAGCCCTGCTGAGCCGTGGAAGATTGTTTGATACTTTGTTTGATCATGGGATCGTTTTCTCTTTCAGGGTGCCCCCGGAAGGCCAGGTGCTGACGGAGCAGCCAGTGCCCCTGGGGAGAAAGGAGAGAGAGTGAGTATTCACACATGCACATCTGACCTCATTACCTGGGTACCTGTAAGAGAGGGGAAGATGCAGGAATGAGTATTCTCAAGAAGAGAAGGGATTGTTGCTCTGTGGCCCAAGTTCAGAGGAAATGCTCCTCTCTGCCTGATCTCCCAACAGCCTCCCAGTTGTCCTCCAGCTACCAGCCCTCCACTCCTTCGCACCTACCCAAGGTTGCCAACTGACCAGAAAAAGTGTCCCCAATCCCTCTTATGCCTTTAGGCGCCACTCGATGTGCAGAAATTGGCAGGCAAAGCTTTTCTCAGCCTGGAGAGACATGCCTGCCAATGTCCACGTGTCTAGCTGCTCCTAAAGGCATACTGTAGCTACAGTGACCGGTTGATATGCTGGCAACGCTACGCCCCACCAGCACCCAGAGCAAGACCCACAGTTGCTACAGCTGGCAGGATCTGACAGGCAGGCGGGATGCGGTTTTGAGAGTGCTGCAGAGCTCTGCGTCTTTGTGAGCAGCTTCTTGAGCTGGAGCTGTTTACAGAAGCAGGCTGCCTTCCTCCAGGTCAGGGTGGGTCGAGTACAACAGGCGATTTCACCTTGGCGGGAGGCCCGGCATCCGTTCTAGGGTGCTGCAGCCAGCCACACTGGAGCTCCGAAGGTTTTGGGGAGGTTGAGAGACTGAGAGAGGTCTGGCAGAGTGCAATCGCGCTCATCTTTTCCTTCCCCCTTCGTCTCTTCCCCAGGGACCACAAGGATATCCTGGCCAGAGGGGCCTAGACGGAGAGCGTGTAAGTAGATGGGGTGGGGGGAGAGGAAATACCCTGGCAGGCAGGGCTGGCGTGAAACCCTGGAGTGCCTCGGGGCCACCCCCTGCCACAAAGGCACAAGGGGCACACGCAGCTCGGGAAGTTCTCTTGCACAAGCTTCAATCAAGCATGAATTCCAGTGCAAGAGAATGTCCTGGAGGGCTGCTCCTCACAGGACACCCATCCATTCATCTGCCCTTTTACCATTGTAGTTTGTATCCAGGCTCTGCGGCCCACAGGCTAGGCATGCACTGCAAATGTTGCCCCCTTTCTTTAATAGCAGCAGCATTTGCAGTGGGAGAGGCACCTACTTTGCATGCCAAAGGGCCCAATTCAGTCCCCCGCAGCATTGCCAGCTAGGGCTGGGAGAAACCCCTGCCTGAAACCTTGGAGAGAGCCGGTGCCAGCCAGTGCTTGACAATACTGAGGTAGATGGACCAAGCGTCTGACTCTGGCAGGAGGAGGCAGCTTCCTGTGACCATGTCTTGTGGAAGGCGGGCATGGTCAGCCCAGCCAAGGCACCGCTAAGCTGCCCCCGTGTGTCTCCTTCCAAAATGTCTCCAAGGCGTGTCCCCGTTTCCCCAAGGCACTGACAGAGCAGAGGCAAGTGACTGGTTTGTCTTGATGGCTGCCCCCCCCCCCCCCGGCCTCGCTGTGCCCCATGGAAGGACAGGGCACCATTATGCATTGTAACATGCATAGCTACTCCCTGCTTATCCTGGGTCCTTGAATGCCGTCTGTCTTCTGTTTCAGGGGGAGCCAGGGCCCAAAGGCGAACCGGGCGAGAAAGGCACATGGGTAAGCTTTGGCCAATAGCACCCTTCCTTTCCACCCTTCCCCAACATCACCACCGCACCTAACTGTTCTCCACCCCTACCAAGGGGCATTTAGTCTCTGGAACCACCACCCACCAGAAGTCTGCCCCAGGGCCCATCCACTTCCATGCCCAGCGCCCCATGCTTTGCCCCTGCTCAGATACCAGCCTGGCTGGCTGTCAAAGTGATAGGGGAGAAATCGCGCCCTTCTTTTCCATCACCTGGAAGCCTCCTCTTGCCATCTTGGAGGCGGCAGCTGTGTTAGTTGGTGGCAGCCAAAATGACGCAGCGCCTTGTGACGCCTCTCAAGATGGACAGTTGGTTTTTTTTTTGGTGGATTATGGTCCACGTCACGGTCTGCTTTGGCAGACGCCTGCGGTGGCCTCTCGCTCAGAGCTGCGTGTATTCTTCACGCACACATGAGAACGAGTCAAAACGTTGCGCTGGAACAACTTGACATTCCTTGCTAAGTAAGGGGACCCAAGTTGAGTGAGCAAGGCGGATTAGACAGGTAAAGCCCGCAGGTGTACGCTGTTGATTTGGCATCAGATTTAGTTACTGCTTCTGCAGTCCAGCTATGGGGGTGGGGGGGGCAGCAAGGAGCTATAGAAGGTGCTTCTTTCTCCTTCTCCCTCCCTGCCACCCTGCTTCTCTGAGACTCGCCAGACATTGCTCACATCCTTTTGAGGACTAGAAACTTGATTTAGAAAAAGAATGAAAGTTGAGTTATTTGGGGTGCTAAATGCCAACTCCCACATTGGCACAGTGCCACGGTAAAATATCCCCAGACCTCTTGCTCCTAGCAGATACAACCTGAGTGTTGGGTGTCAGCATCTTCCACAAAGAGGCGCAGAGGGAGATTTCTAGTGTGATCCAACAGGTAAAGCTACCAGCTTTTCAGCCAGCTGCTCTAGCTGTACCTTTAACAGATACTCGATGAGCAGATGTAAGCAAGCAGTTGTGTTTGTTGCCATGCTGCGGGGGGGGGGGAGTCACCTGCTGAGATCTGCAGCACGGGCTGCTGTTAAAGACGCAGGAGCATGCCAGGTTTGGGTCCATTGGCAACTCCAGGTCCCAGCATCCTCTGCAGTGGTGCATGCGCTCTCTTGGGATCATATGGCCCCTTCACTGGTACCCTGACAACCTGGCCACCCCCAAGGAAACGCTTGCAGTCAGGACAGCCCTGAATCTGAGCTGGAGATGCCTTCTGGGAGCCTTGCTGGTCAAGGATGGGGACTTTTTCTGTCCTGGACAGAGGTTCTGTGCTTTTAGCAGCTGTACAACAGACAGAAGTTATTTTAACCCCGCAACTGTTGAATGTTTGCCTGCCATGCAGTTCTTGAAGGCGCAGCACCTCTGTTGGGAGATAGACAGTAGGCTGATAGGGACTCTTGCCTGGGGGAAGAATTTGCCTTGGATGAGAGTCTACTTTCCCCCTCTTAGTTGACACTTTGGCTGCCCATATCTCGCAGGGCCAGCCCATGCATGAGGTTGACGCCGGTGGTCGTCTTGGGCTGTGGCTTGGTTGGGGGCGTGCGCCTCTGTCCAACCAACCACCCTCATTGCTCCTCCTTCGACTTCCTGGATTTGAAGAGGAAAATGGGGCAGAAGAAGAGTCTGGAGGAGAGAAGAACGGAGGGCTAGAGTGTCTGCAGCGTTCCAGCCCACCACTGCCCTCTCCTCCACACTTCCTCTTCTGCCCCGCTCTCTTCTTCCATTTTGAATTCATGGAACAGGAGGAAGAGGAGCAGTGACTGCTGGCTCTCCGCCAGCTGAGCTTTCTGGCCTTCCTGCTTGTCTGATCTCGGCGGCCGCTAATACAAGCTGCAGGTCCACGTTTGTGGCTTGTCCGGAAGGCAGGTTGGGGCCACCTGGAGCCATCTTTCCAAGTCCTTCTTCCCTGCACTGCTCTTGCTGTCATCGGATGCACATCGGTTCTTGAACCCGTGCTACAGGCCATTGCTCATCCATATAGGACTCGAACCAGGGAGGAAGCAGGCCTTGACGTTCAGTGCCCGCTTTGCCTTGCCGGTGGAGCCCCTGGCATTTCCACGGAAAAAGCTCTTGGGCTGGGCAAGACCCTGAAGTAGACAGAGCTAGACAGGAAGCAGGTTCATGTGATGGGATCCAGCTACTTAGGAATATAGATTTGTATTTAAAAAAATATTCATACTACAGCTACTTAGGGCTGCAGCCCGACAGCACAGGCTTAAGATGTGCAGAAAAGATGGTTGGCCAAAGCGAGAGAGCACCCCCTGGGGGTTAGATAGGGCAACCCAGTCTGCAGGTAGGGTGCCTGTAAACTGCTGAGCAGGGGGAGGATCTCTTGCTAGGGAGGAGGCAATGCCTGCCAGGCATCTCACGGTTACATGGCTGGCTCTCAGGGCTTCTCCTTACTGCCTACATCTCCAAGGCACGGTCGGGCCAGCCTCCTTGAGCTTATCCCGTCGTGGAGCTCTTAGAGGCAGGGGCCCTTGCCTTGCCACCTGGATGCCCCAGAAAGAAGGCATGCTTAGAGAGAGTAAGGTCCAGCGAGTAGAGTGGGCATCCTGTCTGAGAACACACGTGCCTAGGCGGCTCACTCTGTCAGCCAAGCAGGGCTACATGGCCGGCCCAAGACATTTCAGGTGTCTGAGGCAGGGTTCCCAACAGCGCCCCTACTCTCCTCCTCCTCCTCCTCCAGCCTGAATTCAGAAAGAAAGAGGAGCGGAAGAGGAAGTGTGAGGAGGAGAAGAGAGTTGTGAGCTAGAGTGTCTCGAACATTCTAGCCCACCACTCTCTTCTCCTCCACACTTTCTGTTTTCAAACCCTGGGAGTGGGAGGAGAGAAGAAGGAGCAGTTCACTGGCGTCACTGCAGGGGGGGCGGAGCTCCAAGTTCTGCTGGGCTCTGACCCTCCATTACACGACGGGAGAAGGCGGCCCCGCCCCTCGCCTTTGGAGCCATTCCGGCCGACGAAAGCAAGTGCTTCCAAAGGCGAGGGGGCGGGGCCACCTTCTCCCATCATGTAACGGAGGGTCAGAGCAAGGCGGAACTTGGAGCTCCGCCCCCCTGCAGTGACGCTAGTGGAGCAGTGGTGGCAGTTGGGGCAGAGGCAGGCACCTCTGCAAATCCGCCGCCTGAGGCAACTGCCTCAGTCGGCTTCATGGGCAGGCCGGTCCTGGGACATTGCAAAGAGACAAAGGCTCAGTGTCACTATAGGGGCTACATGCCTCAAAGTCTAGCCAGGGGGAGAAGCAATTGGTTAGCCTTGTCCAAGGGGGGGGGCACCTTCTTTCTGTTCATCTCTCTTGCCCCCTCTCACTCTGCTCCTTCCCCCCCCCCCCCCGCTGCATCTTCAAACCCATTCCTCATCCACTCCGCATTTTGCAGTCATTGGTGTCCTTCGCCACATCTCCCTGCCTGGAGGAAGGACAAATTCCAGCCCCTGCAGGCGCAATTCGGTCTCAGAACAAGTAGACCTAGATCGTGTTATTTTCACTGACAACAACAACCACAACAAAAAAGCGGTGTCTCCTTTATTTCCAATTCTGTTTGTCTCAAAACAAATGTGGCTCGGAACAACCGGCAAAGGCACAGCAGGTCCATTTTCCCTTCCTGCGCTTTTAAGCCACACTGCCTGCGACGGTGCTGTGTCCCAGGAGCACAAGGGCCCCCCCCCCCCGACAGTGGCTGCTGGCTGCCAGTTCCACGCTGGAAGGGAGCAGAGTGAAAGAGTAAGCGGTTGAAGAGAGGAAGGTGGTGTCCTAGAGTGTCTCGGCTGCTCTAGCCCACTACTCTCCTTTCCTCCTCACTTCCTCTTCTGTTCTACTTTGAACGAAGGAAGGGCATGAGGTGGAGCAGAAGTGGAGGACCAAATGGCTGCAGGGGGTGGACAAGCTGGGGTGACCACTAGCTGGGGGTGGGGTGACTGCTTGGGGTGACCACCTCCCAGACAGGCCAACCCTGAGAGTAAGCAACTGATACAGCTGTGGGGATCTGGTTACTCCCCTCTCTCATTCTCTCTCTCTCTGGCTCCCTCCCTCTACACGCCCCATGGGGTCCCTGCCTGCAGCACCCCCATTGCCTACTACTAACCCCACGCATGTGCTTGCCCATTCTTGTGCACCCACACACCCATGCTACCACCTACTCCGGGAATAGGACAGGGCTGCTGGGGCCTGCCTCTCTTCCCTTCCAGGCCACCCGCTTCAGGGCTGTGCAGACAGGGTGCCCCGGATCCTTCCCATCTCTGCATTAGCAAGTAGGGGGGCCCGGCGGGGATCCCCCTTCACAAGTCTGCTGAAGCTTCACCTCTGAAATCCCACTTGGTCCTTCTGCATCCTGCAGCAGAAGGATGGGTGTGTAATCGTCAGTCCGTCCCCTGATCTAGAAATGGAGGAGCACAGGGTGGGGTCCTATCAATAATGACGTTTTCAGCATCACTAGGGTTGCGGGGATGCGCTGAGAAGCCTCTGCCCACAGCTGTGCCCACAGAGCCTCATTAACATCCTCCTCGCCCCACTGCATGAGCTGCTTCCCTGCCCTTCCACTGGCCTGGAGGTCTCTTCCTGCCTGAGGGTTTACTGGCTGACATCCCGGATTATCCTGTCTTTCTCCCAACGCATCGGTAGTCTCCTCCAGAACGTTGCTGGGACCCATCCAGGGGGCCTCGATGGCTGGGGGCCCAGTGGCATTTCACTGGAATGATGCCGCAGGAGGTCGGGCATGTTGTCTTCACTCCTGGCCCTTCTGCCGCCGCCTCCTCCTTTGCCTACGGATGATGAGCAGACGGCCTGGGGAAGAAACAAGGGCGGCCCCGACTCTCTCCTGCAGGCGCGTTTGGGAGAGAGTCCGTTGAACTCCCCATGGCTTGCTTTCCACTTCTGCAACTTGGAGAGGCCCTAGCTAGTGGAATGCAGCTGACTCTGGGGCAGAGCACGTCGGGCAGCATCGTACTACGGTTTGGGAAGGGGTCCGAGGGCTTAGTCGAGAGGCAGTTGTCCCTGCACTCAGTGCCAAGCAGCAGTTTTCAGAAAAAGAGACAAACCCAGGCCTGCATGCTTTTGAAGGAGTCCATGCCAGCTTGCTGCCTTCCCTGTGATACAGGGGGTTCCAGTGAGCTGCATCAACTGAATGCTCCTGTCTGCTCACCAGGAGGAATGTGCATGCATGATATGTACCCAATGCGCATCCTTGCAAGGATTGGTTGCTCCCCCCCACGCCTTCTCAATGTTTGCGTTTGCACTCCTTTGCCATGGGGTGGGGAGGGGTGTTCAGGTGGCTGAAGCAAGGGGGGGCAAGAAGGAGGCAAAGGCAGCCAAGGCCTCGACCCCCCCCCTTCTTTCTCCCACCCACCCCCACACATGTGCGCTCCCTTCACGGCTGTATCTGTCTCTTTCGTCTGCAGGGGGAGGGGTTACACCAGCTCCGAGAGGCTTTGAAGATTTTAGCTGAAAGGGTGTTAATCTTGGAAACAATGATTGGGCTCCATGGTGAGTAGAGACAGACAGAAGGACAGAATCTCCAGGCCAGAAGGCTCAGGGAAGAGCGGGGGGCCACTCTGCCTGTGGCACAAGGCCATGCTAAGCCCAGCCCACCAGCCACGGATGGTGGCCTGCCAGGTTTTTGGAAACACCCTCCCCCCCCCCCCTTGTAGCCCAAGCAGGCTCTGGCTCTGGGCTATCAGGCTGTGGGACTCAGCTGTCCAGCAGGTGCCTGGTTCCAAACAGGTAGGGACTGAGTTCCAGAGCAGCTCGTTGGCAGGGCCATGTTCAGGCCTGGAAACGGTCAGTTGGACGAGCCGGAGGCATAGTCCAGGTCAGACCAAACTCAATGTGGAGGTGTCGGCAGTGACTTCATTAGGGTCCAGCTGCTGGCATGCCTGAGCTCAGAGGCCAGTCCTGCGGTGCTGGTAGGAGACGCCTGCCCAAGCAACCTTTCTCCCCAAGCGATCCCAGAGGTTGGCATTCTGGAGAGAAGGAGCTGCTGTGAGGATGGGAAAAGGCCCCCAGGGCCCGTGGGGGGACAGATATGTTGACCTGTAGGGTGGGAGGGCTGCATTTGTGTTGGGAGGGTGCCCTCTTGTGGCCGCCGAGGAGAACATTGGCTCATGCTCTTTTGACATACCCCAAACGCTGAGCCGGGGTTTGTGTAGGGGGACCATTATGTGCGCCTGAGCAAAGTCTTTAGAACCCCACCAATGCAAAGCTTCCTTGGTTTCGTGTTGGTCCCTCCCTTTCTCCTCCAAGGAGCTTTGAAGCAGATTGCGTTACGAGTGCAAATCCAAAAACCCAGGGTGCCCACCACTCTCCTCTCCTCCGCACTTCCTCTTCTACTTTGTTCCCCTCTTCTTTTTGCATCCAGGGAGTGGGAGGATGATGAGCATGGAAAGCTAAGGGCGCCCCTCGCCAATCTACCACCTGAGGCAACCGCCTTAATCGGCCTCCTGGATGGGCCAGCCCTGAGCACATCTTGTCCACAGGAGCTCACTAGTTCCAATCTCAGCCAATGAGACTCCTGATCCAAGCCCCTGACTCCCTGGAGCTGCCAACTGACCTCCCCCCCCCCCCCCCATGGCTTGGCCAGGTCCTGCGCCTTTAACAGCAGCCCAGTGTGCGGGAATCAGCAAGCAAAACACTTCGTGGTTGGGTGTATGCACCGTCACTTGATAACACTTGCACCTCAGGCTGTTCCTAGAGGCGCAGGAACAGGGGCTGGTTGAAAAGTTGGCAACCCCATCGCTCCCTGACAAAACTCTTGGTCATATGTTGTTATGGTTCTGACTTCCTATACATCTGGTCAGGGCATAGCCAAAGTTTCAGATTGGCTTGTAACACGGGCTGGAAACAGATGTGATGTTCATCCATAGAGGGCGCTGGTGGAAGGGGTGTTAATGCTTTAGGACCTAAAGTGTAGGTGCTTGGAGAGTGGGGTTCCATCTCCACCCTAGTTGGTATTACTCCTTTCCCTGAAGAACCTATCAGGTGCGGGCTTCCTAAAGCCAGGGTCTTCTGATATAGGGAGTAAAGGCAGAGATGGGATAAACTTGTGCAGAAATGGAGAGCAGGCGAGGGCGACCAGGTGCACCTTTGAGAGAGAGAGGGGGGGAAGGAGTGTTGCTGAATGTCTTGCACAGATTAAAAAGGTTCAGGGTGGCCCTAGTGCGCGCAAGCATCTACGCACATGGCCCCTGACACATTGCACATCGCATTCCCTGGATTTGCAACTGCTTCTTTTGTGGCTCACCTATGCAGTTCAGTGAGAGCACCAATCACTCTGTGGCATGTATATTACAAGTACATATCCACAGAGAGAGAAAGAGAGAGGGAAGGGATTTGTCTGAGTTTGAGTTCAAGGAATTGAGCCATGCTGGAAACTGCTGCTTGTGAGGACAAAGCACATCCAAACTGCAGTGCTGGATGAGGCCAAGCATTCATCGAACCCAGCATCCTGTTTCCGTCAGCACCCAGCCAGATGCCAGGGCATGATGGCGACTGTCTTTCCCTCTTATTTCTCCCTAGCCTCTGCCCATGTGCAGAGTCCATTCAGCTGCAGTACAACTACCCACTGTGAAGTTGTCTAAATCTAAACTTTTTAGCCCAACTAAGTCAAGAGAGGGTAGGTTTGTGGCAGTGAATTCTGTCGGGTAATCAGGAACCGCATCCAAATATTCCCATGGAGGTACTTGTGGGAAGATTTGAGGATTGCCTCCCATAGTCGAGTTCCATTTGCCAGTTTCCTGCATGGGCTGCAGATGTCCTGAAATTGGCAAGTGGTCTGGGGGTCTCTTCTTGCACAACCTTTTTTGACAGGGACATCTCACCACAAGGTGAGAAATCCCTGTGATTCTTGTGCTGTCGTTTGCCCTTGTCAATGAGCTCCTACAGAGCGATCCTTCACCGCTCCTCTTAGAGACTCCATGATGGTGGAGGGAGCTAGAGAACCAGCCAGAGGTCTGAAGAGGCGCAGCTGTTTATTGTTGCCCACTGAGGGCTGGTCTGACGGAGGGGTCCCCACTCTTGCCTGGCAGCATGCCAACCACCACTGCTGCTCTGTCCCCGGTTTTGAAAAAGAAGAGGGGAAGGGGGCCGAAGAGGAAGTGAGGGAGAGGAGAGCAGTGGGCTAGAATGACCGCCACTCTATCCTGCCACTCTGCTCTTCTCCTCCACACGCCCTCTTCCGCTCCATTCTCCTCTTCCTTTTGAATCCAGAGAGGCGATGGAGGTGCCTCATGGGTGGGCCAGCCCTGTCCTTACTCCAGCCCAACCTTGTCTCGCCCTCCAAAGAGCCCCGATGTCCTGATTCAGTTCCCAGACACCTGTGTTCCACCACCACCCCACTCACACTCACACCTCCCTTTTCCCCTATGGTGGGTGAATGAATTTGCTCTCTGCTCTTGATCCCCACTAGGCCATTAGCTTACAAAGCTTCCTAGAGCAGCAGGCTCAGCTGGAGCTCCTGGTTAGGCGCGTCACCTTGCTGGAAGCTATCATTTGGCCAGGTAACCAAGCACAAGGCACCCCTTCCTCTTCCTCCTACCCTTTGCTCTTCCTTGGCATGATGCGTTTGCTGGGCTGGGAGCCTATGGCCAGGAGACACCCCCCCCCCGTTGCAGCCATGGGCTTTCAACCCCCCCCCCCATGCCTTCCCACCCCCTTCACACCTTTGCATGTCAAATCTCTGACAGCAGCTTTTCCTCCGGGTCCACAAACCCTATGTGGATGGAGCTACTTTGAGGAGCCTAGCATGACAACACTGGTTTGGCCTCTCCTGTCCCATGGTCATCCGTGGGGGGGGGGCACATCCTCTAGCAACAGAACTGGGAGGACAGGACTGTCCCCTCCCTCCCTCCCCCAGCATGAACTGCAACCTCCAGTGCGAGACAGCATGGGAAATGTTCCACTTCCGCGGAAGGGTCCCAGGATTCTGGCAGAGCAATGAAGGGGTAAACATTGTGAAACTGGAGATGTCTGTGGGTTATTATCCTTAGCACCGGCTGGGGGGGGTGGGGGTGGCTGCCATTCTGATGCAACTCTGCACGTGCTCAGTGGCACTCTCCTCACAAGCCAGCTTGCATGTGCACAGGATGAAGCCTGCTTGGGGCTGGTGGGAAAGCAATCAATAATCACGCAGGCTTGGCACGGAATGGAGAAGTGCCTCGACAGGGAGCCAGGAGCTAGGGTGGAAACCAGGGTGCCTGGCTGGTGACCACGCTTGAGGGTGAGCCTAGAGAAAAACCTCAACATGATGACCTTTTCTGGATTGGACCACAATTGGGACCGGCCTGAGACTTCCCGGTGCCTGAAGTGTCACCACACACCCTTTCCCTGCCATGCCCCAGCCTCCGCCACTCCCTGGATCCAAAAAGGAACAGGGGACTGGAAGAGGAAGTGTAGTGGAGACGCTCTAGCCCACCACTCTCCTCTCCGCCACGCTTCCTCCTCTGCCCTGCTGTTCCCCTCTTCCTTTTCGAATCCAGGCAAGAGAAAAAGGAGTGGCGGATGACAGGCGGACGCTTCTGCCAATCGACCCTCCGTCAGCCTCACGGATGGGTGTGGTCCCGCCTTCGACCACTCTTGTCGCGCCTTCGACCACTCTTGTTCCACAGTCTAACGCTCGGGGGTCTGCCGTCTCTGTCCTTCCGCGCCCCTACCCATTGATTGACTTGGCCTCTGAGCATTCGGCAATGCTGACCGCCGGCTTTCCATTGTTTTCTTTCCCCTGGCCCTACCCAAGGGGCCTTGCATCAGGATTGCTCTCCCCTAATCTGGCTTCAACAGCCTGCTGCATAGTTTTTTGCAAATTAAGCACAATGGCTTTTGCCTTCCAAAACCAGAGGGTGCAGCCTGAGTCCACCGCTTCCAGTGTACAAGGGGGCTCATCATCAGGCTCCTTCAGCAAGCACCCCTGTTTCTCCCCACCTCGAGCTTCTGAAAGTTCACCATTGCACTGCCTCTGCTTTTTCACACCTGCTTCTGAAATCATAGGGACTAGAAACAGTTTAAAAACGAGAAAAGATTAAAATTGAAATAATGGGATTGCCAAATTCCATAGCAGGTGGAAGGAACTCTGAATTTGAGTCTGCTTCCCCCCCTCTCCCTGTTCATTGATAGAACCAGAGCCAGGATCCGGCCTTGGCCCTGTCTCCACCAGCACGCCCAGCTACTACCGGGGTAAGCGTGACGAGAGCTTGGCGGCCTACCGGATGATTTCGCACCACCTCTCCCAGACGAGCGAGGACAAGAGGAAGTGAAGTGGAACCAGCCTGCCTGTCAGTGCAGGAGAAGGGAGCACACGACCGCCACGGCCTCCTTCGGGGTGGCACCCAACCCTCCGTCCGCTTTGGATGGTCCGCACAGAGAGGCGGTCGAGGGGTGCCTCCTCGCCAGTGTGTCCAGGAGGGTGCTTGCTTGCTAACACAGCCCAGCTTCGTATTTATTTGGTCTGTTCCTTTTGTGCAAGGGGCCTGTAACCGATGCTATGTGTGCGTGTGCCTGGCCTGTTGTTCGCGCTTTTAATTGCTGCCAGAATCGGGCCGCTAGCCGCCTTATTTGTGTAGTTGCCTGTTTGTCCTGCAGGGGGGAGCTTTCTATTCCCTTGGTGCTACAATATTGTACAGGGAGCTGTCCTTCTATCGCTGATGCTTTTCTGCCATTGGGGAAATGGAGACTGACTTGCAAGGCCCTCTCTCGACTCCCAAGCAGCAACAGCCTGTATCCTCGCATCCATATTTTGCTCCTCTTTCCCACACCCTGGGGGAGAGAAACTCAGGGCCTTTCCAGATTATTGCTTCACTGGGTAAGAGATGCACAGGCGCTGCTCGGTTATTGCAGGCGTGGGGGGTCCCACTGGGAACATCTTTCTGACGCCCAGGTCACAATCTGTTCTCGCTAGTTTCCCAGGCGTATCCCTGCTAGCATTGTTGCCACGTGGGTTATCTGCTGAGCACCTATTGGCCAGTGCCTGTGCCGCACGGCCAAATCAGCCATGCAGGCGGGGACATTTTGAGACCCTTGAACCCCCCATTTTAAAAATTATTTTTTCTCACTTCAGGAGGCTGAGACGGGACTCCCCGTCCCAACATGCCCCTTCCTCCTCGTTTGTGAGGAGGGGAGTGAAAGCTGGTGGGCATCACCTCCCATCTGATGCTGCCCTGCCATTTTGAGAACATCCTTCTCTCTTCCTGCTTCACAAACTTTTACTCTGTTTTGGAAGATTGCATTTGCCTTCCCTCTAGTGCACACCTACCCTATTTAAACATGTGCAAAACAGAAAGATGTCAAGTGACAACCTCCCCATTACTTGCAGCAAGGTTCCTTCCCCCCCCCCCCACCCCTCCACTGCATGGGGCCATGATTAACCCAGTCCTTCTTCAGCATTGGCGTGAATGGCAAACTCCATTTCCCCCTTTCATCTGGAAGGTCTTATTTTTCAGTGTTTGCATATTCTCAGGTTAGCTGAACGGGGTTTCTTTTTCGAGCCACTGAGGTCCTAGGTGCCGTCTCCTCATCTTCCACCTTCCACGCCCAGCCCATTCAGTGTTTAATTTGTAAGCAGAAGCAGATCGTTTCCAGAACTCTAATTTAGGGGTTAGGCACAGGTTTGTATCCACCCTTCAGAGCACTCAAGGGTGCTGTAGCGGGTGTTATCCCAGAACAGCCCTGCAAGGTAGGCTGGATTTGGACAAGTCTTGACAGTTTTGAACCCGGCTTTGCCCCTGTCCAGGATCAGCACCCTATCCACACTGACTCTGTCGTGACCTTGGAACATTTCGGGTGTCCTCGTCTCCCGCTGGGTTGCAGGGTGACATAGACCACTGTGCGCCCTGAAACACACTCGCCTGGCTTCCCAAGTTAAATCAGGAGAGGGAGTATCCCGCTGAAAAGGTACTTATGTGTGGCTTCAGTGCTCAGGGTTCAAACATGGGCTACGTGTCTCCAAATATCTCCCTAAACACTGAGGACTAGAAACTTGTTTTTAAAAGCTGAAATTCTCAGGATTCGGTGCCAGTTGCCAGATTCAGAAACAAGAGTCCACACATGCAGATGATGGCCAGCCTGTTGCCTCAAGGCCTGCGTGTGGCCGAAGGTGTCTCTTGTAGACAATTGGAGAGCAGAAGGGGAGAGGGGCTTCCTCTGTATCCTGTACACTTGGGAATTTTGGCTGAGCCGGGTACCAAGTCTTTCAAGGTCAATAAAGCATCTCAGAACACTCATTTCTGTTTTAATGAGCATGGAGCGTCTTGCCTCTAAGCCTGAGCTCGGATGTTTCAGTGGCAGTACCCCCTACATCACAACTTAGGAAATGCCATCACCAGCTAATATCATGTAGAACAAGAGAGACTTTCCATGCACACCCCATCCAGCCTGTTCCAAGGTTACAGCTTTGGGCGAAGCCTGTTCTGTACATGGAAGGCACACAGAGGTGCTGTGGTTTGGCTGTACCACCCTTGCCCCAAGCTGTGTGCTCCCCCCCCCCCCCCGATGAACACAGAAACAGTCCATTTCACAGCAAATGGTACCGCTCCATCTCAGAGCCCAGTTGGACTCTTTTCCTACCGACCCACTTTATTCATAAACCGCTTTGTGCGTCAAGTGTCCTTTAATGTAAGGTTGCCAGGTCTCAGATGAGCCGTTTCGAACAGAACAAAAACACACCGGATTTCCTGTAACGCTTCATTCTGGAATCCCAAATGGGTCAGCTTCGCTTGAGACATCCAGGGGGCGGTGGCGATGATGAGCCTCCGCTCAAAGGCTGTCGGCAGACGGCTCTGCAAATACGAGAGGACTCCGGGCGCCCGTTCCGAGAGCAGCCAGTGCGCTATCTAGGAGGAAGAGATGAGTGGTTGCGCATAGGCTCAGCCCAAACTCTTTGGCTGCCCAAGTGAAGAGATTCATGCCCTTCTTTCTCCATCTCCTTGAACATGAGTGGGGAGGAGGCTCGTTTTCCAGGCTGCACCCCCTTCTCCCAGCTGCAGACAACCAAATGGACAACCTGGCTCCATTCGCTTCTCTCTCGGGGGGGTCTGTCTTGCACAGGTGAGGTGAGCTGTTCCCTTCCTGGGGGGATTCCCCATTAGCCTGGGGCTCCTGCCATTCCAGGCTGCTGCCTATCCTGCCCCTTGCTCTGGCCTGGCTATGTTGTCCCCCCACCCTGCCACGCAGCTGGCGCTTCGGGTTCAACCAGGGGCAGCGTGACCTGGAAGGCTGCCTCTGCGCTACCACACAAAACCCTTCGCATGCTCCTTGTGTGCTGTTGTGGAACCCGTAAACGCGGGACTGTCGGTTGCAGAATGCACTATGTCCCTGTCAATGAAGCCAGAAGTCTCGCGCTTCCAGGTTTCGTGGCGGTGCGTGAGGAGCGCGGTCAAGAGGGGGCTGATCTGCTTCTGGCTCCGGCCAGCGGGAAGCCGGTCATGGCGGCTTGCGTGGGCAGCAGGCGTGAGGCAGCGATGACTCACTCGAGGTGAAAGGCAGCCTGACTCCATTGGACCCCTCACAATCTGATCAAAACCCGCACCGGGTGGCCTTGTGGATGAGCCGGCAGCGGGTTTAACTTTGCACCTAGTCCGTCTCCTGGTTTTGCTCTTCCCAGGTCCTGCTGGCAAGAACATTCCTTCCCAGCCCGGCTCCAGTGGAGAATCGCATCTGAAGCAGGGATGTCCCTTTCCGCTGAGCACTCACTGGCTGCTGCCCGGTGGAGCCGGTCGGCTCTCTGCCGTCACCACGGCTTCATCTCCAACGTGGCCTCCGATCAACAAAGAGACCGCCCCCTCGACGTGGCCTGTGGCCGCCAGTGCCACCACGGCCCTTTCTGTTGGGAATCCCATTTTCTGGAGCTGCTGGAGACTGAAACAAAGATGTCAGAGGCTCAGGGAGGTGAATACCAAGCTTTCTCCCCTCCGCACCCCCAGTCTGGGTGAGAATCCAAGCATGAGGCCAACTGAGGTGGTCACCTCAAGCGGTGGACTGACAGGGGCAACTCACTCCATCCCTCTGCCCACCTTCATTGCTCCTCTTCTGCTCCATGGATTCCAAAAGAAAGGATGTTCTTTTACAGAGCAGAAGAGGAAGTGTGTAGGAGAGGAGAACGGGTGGCGAGAGCATCTCTAGGGGTAGTGTAGAGGAGAGGAGTGGTGGGCTAGAGCGTCAGAGACACTCTAGCCACCCATTCTTCTCTCTTCACCCCATCTCTTCTGCTCCTTTCCCCTCTTCCTTTTCAAATTCATGGAGCGGGAGAAGCGGCAGCAGAAGTCAGCGGCTAGACAAAGCTGGGCACCCGCCTCCAATCTGCCACCTGAGACAACTGCATTCGTCGCCCTAATGGACGGTTGAAAACCATTCCTGCAACAGCCTGAAAACCTGCAGAGAGATAATAACAGGCTAAGAACTTCCCCACCAATCCCACCAGGGCATAAAATACGTGCTTCCCTCCATCTACTCTGTTCGTTGCTTGAGGTCTTCTTGCTCTGGGTACTTCCGCTACACGAAGTGAGAAAGGCAGCTAGTGAGGCGGGGCCTTTTCTGTGGTAGCACCGACCATCCGGAAGACTCTCCCCAGCAGGGAGGCCCCGCCCACCTCCCGCCACTCAGAAGTCTTTGTTCTAGCAGTCCCTGCACCCCCCTCACCGGAGTGAAGAGACGGAAGACTTGGACAGCTTCACTTCCTCCTCGGTCACATCCTGCAGAGAGGCCTGGATCCCAGCTTGCAGCAGCTCCTCATCTAAGAGGGATTCACGCAGGGCCAAGAAAGGAACACCTGAAGCCCCAACAGGGCCTAGGAAGGGGGGCGGAGAACCAGGCGCATACAGCAGCCTGGATTCCTGCCCCAGGGTTGTGTGTTCAGCGCCCCCGTAAGAGGCAGATGGGGGAGCTGGAGGTTGGGTGGGAAACGCTCTTGGGAAGAGCGACCGGGTTTGGATCTCTGGAGCAGGAGGAGCCCTGGGAGTCAGGGGAGAAAAAGGAAAAGGCAAGATCAGATCAGATGGGGCCATTTCAAAGATGACATTCTTCAGTGAATACCTGAGATTTTCAGGGTGAGCCCAAAAACGTCATGTGTGAATGTGAAAAACTGACATCTGAAAGCACGTGCATCACACACAGGTTCGCTCTTCGGAGAACCAGGGCTGGCTGCGGTTCCCCATTGAGACTATACTCAGCGATGCACTTGGGTTTGCTGCTGTATGATCGGTGAAATGGTTCCGGGGGGGGGGGGGGGGGAGTGTCCCAGGTTGTTGCAGACAGACTGTCCCCTAAATGCCCTAAGATGCTTCCAGGTATCCATGCCCATACAGTATTTACCTTCTGCTCCTGGCTGCTGGGTCAGCTGTCGGCAGGATTCTGGTTGCCGGAGGCACAACGAAGCGGAGGAAAGAATGTCTTGCAAGGGTCCTGCAGAGGGTCCCATTGTGCACCCTTTCCAGGCATCTCTCTGACAGTTCCAGTGGGGACAAAATCCCAGTCCAGTCTGAGGTATGTGCCCAACCTGGTCAAGGACATTTCCTCTTGCCCCGGAAAGCCAGACTGGGAGATATTCCAGGCCAGTGTAATGACAGGTTAGTCCATTCGTTAATGCTCCATCCCGCCCTCCCTTCCTAGCAGAGAAACATGCAGCAGAATGCTTGCTCCAATCAGATGGGGAGGTGATTCAACGGTTCAGGCCTCCCTGGACTGCACCACCTGAGACTGCGGGGGTGAGGCTGGTGATGATAATTTGAAGGCCCCGCTAAGGCTCCATGATGGTGCCACTGATGCAATACACCGGGGGTGGTGGTGGTGGTGGTGGTGGTTAAAATTGCTTCAGGGACCCACATCTGACCCTCAGGCTTCCACTTAGCCCCCCTCCGTCCCTCTCCTGCCCAGGGCTGGCCCATTTATGAGGCCAACTGAGTTGGCTGCCTCAGGTGGCAGTTTGGCAAGATGAGGCGTGCCTGCCTCCACCTACCCTCTTACGCTGCTCCCCCATTCCTGCTCCCTGGAGTGGGAAAGGAAGAGGGGAATGGAGCAGGAGAGGAAATGTGAAGTGAAGACACTCTATCCCCCCACTCTCTCTGCTCCATACTTCCTCTTCTGCTCCAGTCCCCTTTTTCTTTTTGAATCCAGGGAGTGGGAAGAGCAGCATTGGGGGTGGCTGAGTCATGTAAGGGGCATTGCAAAGCTTGGGCCAGGCTTGTCCCTCCCCTGCCCTACAGACCCCAACATTGGAGAAAGGATACATGCCAGGCAGGTGAGCAGCCCACTCAGGTGCAGGAGGAAAGGCGACTGGGTTGAGAGAAGCTGGTTGAGCCCGAGCAGCAGCCCAGCGAACAGAGAGGCAGGAACCCACCTTGAGCCATGCCTCTGCTTCGACTGCCTTTGCTGGCACCCCAACATGGCCAGGTGCACAGGTGTGTAGCCGCTAACAGCAGAGCTGGGCTGAGCGCCCCACAGTCCAGCCAGGAGGAGGTACAGGAGGGCGGAGACGGCTGCCCCAAGCGCCGAGGCGTGCAGGTAACGGAGCGTGCCCTGCTGCAGCTCCTGGCGCCAGCCCAGCAGCGGGAAGAGGAGCAGGCTGAGGAGCAGCTGTGCGGTGTCCGCATGGCACAGACAGTACGTCACGAGGCGGTAGGCTGCAAGGAGAGGGCACACGAAGCGGGGAGCTTGTTTTGCAGCAGCCTCACACTGCTGGCTCATATTTATTTATGTACAATATTTGTACCCCGCCTTTCTCCCCAAAGGGACCCAAGGCGGCTTACAACAAAAAGAAAATACCGTGCAAAAAAACACAACACAACAATCGTCACCGTTTAAAACAGTAAAAAACAGTTAACGAAAATAAAAACTGTATTTAAAAATCGATTAAAAAAGATTATTACAATTAAAACAAGAGCATAAAAACAGCAGCACTCCCACCTGTACCAGCAAGGTGTTAAAAAAAAAAGGCATGGGCTCAGAAGGCTTTTTTGAGCAAGAAGGTTTTTAGGCCTCGCCGGAAAGTGTCCAAGGAGGGAGCAGTTCGTTAGTCAAAAGGGAGGGAATTCCATAAGGTTGGTGCCACTACTGAGAAGGCCCTATTTCAGCTCCTGGCCCGCGAAGACTCCTAGATCCTTTTTCACACATGAGCCAGGTCTCCTCCATCCTGCACTAGTGCCTCTGACCTGCTGTCAAGGTTCGGAATCGATTGGCTTGATGCTTTTCAGCCCCCCAAGAGCCCCCGTCCTGTTAGGAACGCAAAACGTGACCCTGGAGAAGACAGAGACTCACCTTGGGAAGGTCTAACTAGTAGGGTGGGCACTAATGCCAAGTTCTCCCTTATCCCCGTCAGCCAGAAGACACATAGGAGCAGCATGAGCGTGAAGGAGGCAATCGGGGGGTGCTGCAGCCCCCGCCATGGCTTGGCCCAAAGCCTTCGGATCAGCATCCCCCTAAGAGACAAGAGAAAGTGACCCCGATGATTGCAGGTCTTGTTTAAATCAGCAGGTGCCATTAACCTGCTTACTCAGGCTTTTTGAGAATCACAGATTCATCCGAGGCAAATGTTAACGGCTGGAGCTGACAACTAAAGAAGACTCTGGGCTCAGGGGGGCTCGGAAAAGCCCTCCATCTTATTTAGAAACAGTCCACAACATCCCCTCTGCAGCTGAGCAGCAGGCTCACTTGAATCAACCAAGGACAGAGTTCTCACAGTCCATAGCTATGGTGGTTTTAAACGCTGCAGCTTAGCTGGTTGCATTTTCACTGCCGCCCTGCAAGGAGAAAAATACATTAAAGATAGCTTGTCCTCCTTGTTTGGATCGACAACTGCCAGGCTGCTGCCTACTACCTGGTGAATCTCAGTAACCTTCACAATGACAACCCTGTCAGGTGGGCCACCTGCTCACCTGCCTGGCATGTATCCTTTCTCCAATGTTGGGGTCTGTAGGGCAGGGGAGGGACAAGCCTGGCCCAAGCTTTGCAACATTATTATTCCCAGTTTGCAGATTCATATCCCCCAGATTGCATGTGGAAATAGTCGTTGAGCTGCATTAAAACTAAAGGTGCCCTGTAAACACAGAGGTGTCTAACTCTGCACAAGACTGGCTGGATGGCATGTTGTACTGTATAACCCTTTGAGATTAAGGCCACATGTTTCGCAACCAGGCCTCCTTGATGAGATAGTCAGGTTCCCCATTGGTCGGAAACACAATACTGTACACAGATTCACCCACGGAAGTTGATTTGGGATCGTCTTTTTTTTCCTCCTGTACTGTGTAGCATTAAACGGTGGAACTGCCTGCTACAAGATGTAGCTCAAATGGATTTTTTAATGGATTACACAAATCCAAGCAAAGGAAGACAGATCTCTGAAAAGCTAAATGGAACCTTAGAAGCACCTGAATTACAGGTGTTGGGGGGGAGGGAAGGAGGGAGTCTCTCGCTTAAACTACCTGTTTGGGAGCTTCCCAGGGGCATCTTGACAAAATGCTGGATTTGACAGAGCTGTTTCTAATCCACCTTTAGGCTCTGATGAGGTTTCCAAGCAATAGACTGGGCCCCGTCATCTCTCTGCACAGAATTTGAAGCGTCCGGTTTTGCCATCCCCCCACCCGACCCCCACCCCTTCCTTTGCCTTGCAATCCTTTTCTGAAATATTCCTGTTGCAAAACTCCAGCACAGCCACATTCCTTGTGGGGAAAATGGACACTCTCTCCCCCCCACCCCAAACACACTTTTACCGAGCTCAAGAATGGCTGCTTGCTGAGTCAGGCTGGGGCTGCACCAGTGCACCAGCCCAACTGGTCGCTCGCTCGGCAGCATCATGGAAAGCTCCAGTGGGCCGTTCAGCCATTTTGCACTTGCCAGTTTTTCTATGAAAGCCAGAGGGCCAGGGGAGGTTGCACATACTTCAAAGGGGGCCAGGGAATGTCGCTAAAGTGGAAACAGAGATGAAGGAGGCAAGGGTGTGTAAGGAGCCTAGGCGGAGGATTCAAACTCAAGCCCCATTTTTGTGGCTGCAAAGACCCTGCAGTTGCATGTTGTTTTTTAAAATGAAATGTGTTTTGTTTTGAATTCTCTTCTGCCTTCTTTCAATCTGGGGAGGGTTGATTCTCTCCTTACCGGTATTTAATTAACATTCCCAGTCCCTAATTAGAGTTGCCACCCAATTAATAAAGAAATTTTCATCAATTCATTGTACAGGTTTTAGGCCTCTGCATTCTTCCCCTTCCTCTACGGTTGCTCTCTAGATTGTAAGGCCCTTGGGGCACAACCCTGTCCTCTTACTCCGTGTAAAGTGCCACATACGCTAATGGTGTAATATGAAGACTCAGGGGGCAGTGCAATATTCAGAGGTAAGCTTCATTTGTGCTCAGTGGGGCTCGCTACCAGGTCAATGTGTTTCTGATTGTTTCTGATTGCAGCCTAAGTCTTGCCTTCTTTATAAAAACACTTTCTCCTTCCTGAACTGTATGGACAGCAAACCACGAAAGGCAGATTATAAGGTTGCCAGGCCAGCTGTTCAGTTTCAAAAATTCTGGTCCTTGGGCAGGACAATACAGGGAGACCCAAAACACTTCCCGCAATGGGAGCTGTTGACACTGCCACAATTGACCGTCCTTGGGCCTCTGTGGGGTAGTTATGAAGGAACCATATCCCCACATAAGATCGCCTGGCTGAGAGACGGAGCCTGATGTGGATGGACCTAACGCAAAAGCTGTCCAGCAAAGCAGAAAATAAATTGGAAGCTCTTTGGGGCAGAGACCTGTGCTCATTCTTTGTAAAGTGCCATGCATGTGGTTCGTTCCACAATACTAGTAATATCTGGACTCACCCTCAGAACTGACCCCTTCCCCTTCCTAATTTCAGATGTTCCGAGGTCAGCTACGCGGGGTGTTATGGTTAGCATGTTAGAGGAGGACTGGGGAGACCCAGATTCAAATCCCACACAGCCATGAAAGTTACTGTGTGTGCTTTGGCCCATCACTGTCTCTCAGTCAAACCTACCTCACAAGGTTGTTGTGAGGATAAAAAGGGGGCACCCGGGGCAGGCAGGGGGAGAACCACATACACTGTTTTGAGCACTGTCTATAAATGCAGTAAATCAATAACAATGAGAGGGGCTTGAGCTCACTGGCAGAACCCCTGCAGATGGTCCCAGGTTCAGTCTCTTCTAGGTCAGGCAGAAAAAAAATCCTCTGTGAAACCTTGGAGGGCTGATGCACTCAGTGACAGCAATATCAAGCAACTGATTCAGTATAATATAAGGGCACTTCCTAGGATTCTAGCATTGTGGTTAGAAAAAGCACTCTGCACATTCTCAAGAGTGCTCTTTTTTGTTTTGTTCTTTTGCACAAAGGGCTCCAAAAACCCACAGCTTTCCTCTTACCCCCAGGGCTTCCATACACTGGAACCAACTCTGGTTATACAGATCTTAGAAATAACTGCCCAGAAGTTTTAAAAAACAACAAACCAGCCAGGTCAATTTTGTTTTTCCAGCCTGGCTGGTTGGCAACCACAGATAATTATAGTCTTCCTTTCTGCTCTTTCTCTTAGAGCCGTCAGCCAATTAAAGAATGTTAAAAGTACCTGCCTTTGAATCACGCCGTTAATTATTGTACACTTAAATACATGCACAATTTCTTGGTTTGGAGATAACTAAAGGAAGCATGACATAATAACTGATCAGCGTGCGGCCAGATCCTCTATGCGCCCTTTACTCCCGCAAGGAAGCCCTATGACTTTCATGGAACTTGCTCCCACATGACATTAGGTTTCCTTGGCCGGTCGCAGCTCCGACGTTTTTCAAACGCACCATCTCTTGCGCGAGGATCCCTAAAGGGTCCTGGACGGAACCATTCTTCCCTTCCGGAAAGAGGGGATGGAGTAGCAGCAACCAAAACTTCTCCACAAACCACAGCGCCGCCTCGCTCTTCTTTTTCCCTAGAACCTTTAATTAAAAATACACACACACAAAAGTCCTTATTTCTAAAGGGGAGAAGAGGAAAAAAGAGGGCGAGAGCTGCCATACAAGCTTTGGGGGCGTGGCCAAACCTCACCACCCCATCCCTCCCCGAGGAGTGGTATGAGCCGAGCTTGGAAAGCCTAGCGCATGCGCGGCGGCGGGCGGCAGAGAGGACTGGGCGGGCGTAGGAGTCGAGAGGAGGAAGGAGAAGAGAAAATGGCGTCGACGGGTGAGGAGAGCCGGGCGAGGCCTAGTCGGGGCCTGTGGGGCGGCGGAGGGGGAAAAGCCCTTCAGGGCCGTGGGGGAGAGCCCGAGTGAGGCGCTGAGGGAAGGGGGAGAGGAGGGGGGGCTCCCTCTGGAAAGTTCCGGACCACGCGGCGGGAGGGCCAGGGGTTGCTAGGTGGCCGTTGAGGGCCTCGGAGCGCGCGGGGGGGAGGGGCGCGAGCTCGGCGGCGGCGCCGGCGGGAAGCGCGTGCGGGGGGGGGGAGGGAAGGAAGCGCCGGGCCCCGTGACCCGAGCCCAGGACGGCCTGCGCGGGCGGGCGGCTGGTACTGGCAGGCCTCTGCTGCGCCCCCTCTCCTGTCCCTTCTTTGTGGCTCCCACTCTTAAGCAGAATGAATGGGCGCTTTTCTTTTCCTGCTTCCCTTTCTTCCATTTTCTTTCTATCGAAGCTTGTCGCTTTTCTGGTCATTCCTTCCCCTCCTGCCTGTACCTGGGCTTTTCTGGGATGGGGACGACGACGATTTACGTTTCATTTTTACTCGTTCTTATTCATTTTTTAAAATTCTCTTAACAGGGTTCGTGTTAACCTGTTCTCAGCTACCAAGAACACCCCTGCACGATTATTTATACATGTGTGTGTGCACGGTTGCTTCCCTCCCATTGATTTTTACATTTGCACACATGTGTGACTGTATATCATTTTAAGCATGCGTATAGATTGGTTTACAACAAAAAAGTTCACAAAGTCGTTCGTGGTGTTAAATAAGTAGCTCCCTGTGCTGGAAGAACTCTCAAATCTAAAAAGATGCAGAAATGGCAGCAAACAGCTATTAAAAAGATGCAATGCTGGATGGAGACGTACATATGCATATACATCTGTGGATTTGGGACCTGTGAATTTGTTACACCATGGGTCCCAGATCCGCAAAGGTCCAAAGAAGAAAGGCATTTTTGTTAACCTTTATCAGCAAACTGTGCCATTTCCAAGCCCCTGGAGGGCTTCTCTAACTTTACCAACCTACTTCCAGGTCGCTCAAAGGCTTCCCCACCCTCCACCCCAGCCTTGTCCCAGAAAGCATCCTGGGGCAAGGCTGGGAGGGGGTAAAAGCCTTCGTGTGACCCGGAAGTGGGTTGGTAAAGTTAGAGAAGCCCTCCAGGGGCTTAGAAACAGCACGGTTTGCTGGTAAAGGTTAAAAAAAACCCTTCTACAGCTTTTTTTGGCGGACCCTGGTATACGCGAATCCTCGCTAGCCGCATGGAGGGGTGGTTCAGAACAGATCCCCGCTAGCTGTGTGTGTGGGGATCCCCGTGGATAGCGAGGTCCAGCTGTATACACTAAGTCCCCAACTTATGTCCTGGTTTTGTTCTAGAGGTGTCCGGAAGTTGGAGAGCGCCAGAACAGATGAAATGCACCTGCACAAAAGCACGGATGCAGCCATCCTAATTCAGGGAGTGTGTGTGCGTGTGCGCACACACATGGGGAGATGTGTGTATAACTATTACTATAATAGTAATCTTGGGCATCACTGAATGTTTAAAAAGGCATTCAAATGTATAATACATTTATCTATTATTAATTTGAATATTTGTACTGCATATCCCTTTCCATCCAAAAGTGTTCACAAAGCAGCTTAGGTACACGACTCTCTGCCCCAAAAGGGCTTTCAGTCTAAACACTTGAATGCTTGCTAAGTTGGGGTGAATGATGGTGGTTCTTCTCTCCGCAAAATATAAGAGAACCAACACACCTTAACAGGCGCCACTTTTTAAAAGTGCCTCTTCGTCCCAGTTAGCAGGAGCTGGGTGGACATATGTATTTGTTTATGCCCTTTTTGGCATTTGGTGGTACTCAAGGTGGGTTTTTATTATAATTATTTATATGCTGCTTTGCCAACAAAGCAAGTTCACAAAGTGGTTAATGTAGCAAATTTTAAATGGTTTCCTGTCTCAAAGGGGCTCATAGTCTAAGGAAAAGACTCCTCCAAATGACCCCTGGAAAAGAGATTATGCTCTGTTGAATAGGGGAAATTGCTCTTCGCCTGCTAAATGTACAAGAGCCACTACTTAAAAAGTGTGTCTTAGCCTAGTTAGCAGCAGATAACTAACTTTACTTAACCATGCACACGGCCCTGCTGGGTCAGACAAAAAGTTCTTTGGGGAGCCCACAAGCAGGAGATGAAGGCAGACCCCTCTTCCACTATTGCATCCCTGCATCTGCTATTCAGAGACATTCTGTCTCAGAACAGCCATCATGATTAGTAGTCTGTTGTGTTTTATTTATTTTAAATGTTTATATGCCCTCTCTGCTTGATATCCAAGTTGGGCTAACTGTCTTAGTACACAATACGTTTACATGTAGAGGTGCATGCTGCCCATTCCATCATTTGGTGCCCACATGGCTTCTGTTTGTACTCGTATGCGTGCTCTTGATGAGGGTTTAATAATACAACAAGCATGCACGTGTACAAAGATTTTTTTCTTCGTTCCAGAGAGACATTGAGCATAGTCTACTAGACTGTGTCTAGTAGAAAAAAATAAAGTATTAAAGGTGGTAAATCCTAGGTACGCTTTGGAGTATGTCTAGTTGGACTTACATCAGAGTAAATAAGCTCAAGCTGCATAGCCCATGAGTTTCAGATGGAGAGTTCAGCATATGGTTAGCTCTCTTGCCCCCACAGAAATCGGTAGGGCTTTGAAGTGGCTGGATCCTGAGCACTCGTGTGTATAAATGTTGCATGAATATTTTGAGACTTGCGTGCTGTTGATGGCCACCAGGGTGTAGAGAATGAAGCAGGATGTTGGGAAATGGCTACCTGCCATATGTTGTAATCTGTTGTATTATCTAAAGGGGGGAGGGGGAGAACGTGTACCTGTGAGAGAGACCCTGAGCTCAAAGACAAGGTACAGAAAGACATTTTAGCTACAATATAGGTAGTCACACCAGACCCAATAGAAGCCATAAGCCATTACCCATTTCTAATATCAGTTATTAGTGATGATCACTGGCTGCTCTGACGCTTGGGGAGGCTTGCGAAGGGGTCCGCAGGCTCCCCACACCCCCTGCCGGACATCCACTGCCCACCAATGCAGGTAAAACGGACCTTTTCATCTGCGGCGGTGGCGGCGGCGCGACCCCTGGGAAGGCCCCGCTGCCACTTAGGGCAGCGAAGGGCCTTCCCAGGAGTTAGAGAACCACTGCACTATGCAATCACCTTTGCACTATGCAATCACCTTATCTAACAGGTTAACATTTCAAGGTCATGTCGTATTATATCTTAATGTATAAGTTGCTTTTCTTATTACTGAATTGCTTGGACTGGGGGAGTAGTAAAAGATACTTGTTGCTCACTAAACCTGTGCTATAGATTGCAAACATGTCTGTGGGATTGTGGACTGTGTGTCTATTTCAGATAGATTAGTTTAGGCCCATTCATGTTTTGGGCCCAAAACGTCATGCTGAAGTTTGTAAACCTAGCAGTAGTTGAGAAACATTTACACCCCAATCCTAAGCATATTTACTCTCTGAAGTAAGCCCCATTGAGTTAAAGAAATCCTATGAGCTGCTTAAATAGCAAATGGTATTGTGTGTTTCAACAAGCCTGTCATTTGGACTGGTTCATAGTCCAGTTCATGTAACCTAGTTGAGACAGACCTGTAGCTTGCCTCAGAGTTGCCTCAAAGCTGGGAAGTTGGAAAGCTGTACATGGTTGACTAAGGTAGATAGAAACTGCACCCTGTGGCGTGCAACTTGGCATAGGTCAGCTCTGTAGTAATTATAAAATTGGCATCTTGCTCATAGGTGGTGCATAAATGCTGACACAAGTCCACTTTCTTAAAAGAGAAATCGTAGACCTGAAAAGTCATCTTAATTCTTGCAAGAACCTCATTAAAAAAATTAAGAAGCAGCTCATCCCAGAGTAGTAAGTGGAAGGAACAGGGCATAGCACAGCCGTCCTGTTAAGCTTAAACATGCACATTACATTATTAGGCATGCTTAATTTGGGGGATGTGTCCAGATCCCCTAGTTCTAATTATTGTAATGTTGAGCCTTCAGTTGAATAACTAACTTTGTGGACCCATTGAAACTGAGCGTGCATTGAAAGCCTTTTCATTAATTAAGCAAGAGGACCAAATTGAAAACGTAAGCAGTACTAGTAGCACACTGAAATGTGCTTTTCTTGTTCCTGCTGGAATTTGTGTCTTTGTAGAACTTTATCCTCAGGGTAAGCAATTTTGTGCGCTGCGTTTATGAGAACGTCCTACGGTGGTGTTCTTAAGTAATGTTTGTGGTCTGTTTTTTTGTTTAGTGTTGAGAATTAGACTCCAATCCGTCTTGTCAATTTAGCAGTAGAACTGATTTTACATAATTCCTAATCACTTTAAAATCTTCAAATGTTAGCTTTGGCTGGATCAAACCCGGGGTATGGTGAGGGGAAGGCTGGCGTGGCAAGTTCTTGCCTGGTCAGTAGCTGCTTGCAGAAGTTCCTCATTTTTATACATGTCACTTGTATGGTGGCTTTTGAAGTGGAACTCATTGTGCTTGACTGAGTTGATGAGATTGAAATCTGTTATGGAAGAAGCAGAATATTACAACTTAAGTTGTTTTCTTAAAGTTTGCCACAGATTTCATTGCTGTGAGAATGCATAGTTGTCTCCCTTCTAGATCCGAAAGCTGCTTCAATGGTTGTCTGGGTTCCTTTTATCCTCCCAGTGTGGGCCGTTTTGACCTCCATATTAAAAAGCGATGAAAACGTTCCACTTTCTAGGATGTTGTAGGACTAGAATCATGTGCAAATTTGTATCCTGAAAAACAATTGATGTGTGAGCAAGTGTTTAATCAGACTAGTTGTGTGGTTTGAATCATAGGACAGATTGCGTGTTTGGATAGAGAAAAAGCAGTCATAGATTTTAACTGCTTCTGTTGGTACATGGATATGTCAATATGTAAGATGTGCTTTTGATTTTGCTTACTGACCATGCCTAGAAAAACATTCATTATTAATTAAGATTTTTCAATTTTACTAATGACAATGCAGCCTTAATTTATGAGGCATTTTAAAAGATCGAAGTGTTGATTTATTCCTTCAGTGGGAATTCACAGAGGCGGTGTGATTTGAATTAGTATAACACAGTGCTTCTATTAGGCAAAGTATTTAGACAGAAATTTCAGGTAAAACTTTAATAGCATTGAAATAATTCAGGTTGACTCACTCTATCTCTGGATTGGCACTCAGCAGCATAAGCAAAATATTCTGAGCCTATTTCTTGGAGCTGGGGATATAAGTTTGGTTAGATAAACAGAGACCTCCCTGGCTCTTAATCTGAAGGCTTTTGCATTAAGCATGACTAAGAAATGGTTGTAACTACAGTAGTCCCCCAAATATGGTGGTGGTTAATCATTAGGTGTTTTTTAGCGCAGACCTTAAAGCGTTGAACGTTCATTTCCTTCACTCATCAGTTTGAAACAGAGGGGTGTGTGTGTGTGTGTGTGTGTGTGTGTGTGTGTCCATCCCCTTCCTAAGAGGGAAGGAGAGAGTTGAAAAAGCTGTACAGTTTATAGTGGTAATTCTTGGATTTTAATACCCCAAACCCAGAAACTAGAATTCTGTTAATGTTTGACTGAAAATATTTTCCTGTAGTGTTTGTGGAATCAGAGCATTAACAGGTATCACAATTATAATATACAACAGGTAGTCCTTGGCTTGCCAGTGTGGATGACGTTTTAAAGATACGTGTTGGAGCAGCAAACAGCACCAACTACGTTGCTTTAATATTACACAGTTTTCAAGGAATCGTATTGACATAATCTGTCTGACCTTTGAATGATGCTTTTTGTGGTGTTTTTAGTTGCATCATGAGACCTATAGAACCTACAAAGACTGCAGTCTTCCTTACATATGCACCAGATATGGCTATCAGGATTTTTAATTTTTTCCTTTTTTTGGTCTGTCATAATGTTACTTTTAATTGGTCCACCTTCTGTTGGTGAAACGGGAGAACAAGCTGTCAAATCCCAGGGGGGCTTCTAACATGGAAAAACAGAAAGGGGGCGGTGGAACTTGGATTCTGAGCTTAGGTAGAGATGTGTTGAGTGGTTTTTTTTTTACCACAGCTAATGCTCAGTTCTGTTTTCTTATCTGCAGATTATAGTACTTACAGTCAAGCAGCAGCCCAGCAGGGGTAAGTCAGTTTCTCTGAAACCAGAAGCCTTGTGAACCCTGTAAGGTGTTGCCCGTATCCTGGACCTTGCAGGGTGGCTATAATAAAGTATTTTATATTAAAGATTTCTGTGTTCATTATTTTGAAAGTAATTTTAGAATAGTTATTGCTTTGTTGGTCATTGTATTCTGCCGCCTCACATTTCTTGTATTCTTTTCCACAGCTACACTGCATATGCAGCTCAGCCCGCTCAAGGCTATGCGCAGACCACCCAGGTAAAATATAACAGCAGGCGACTTCTTCTATGAAAGCAAAAGCGAATCTTTTTAACATCAAAGTTGCTATAAAATGGCATCTATTCTCGGGAGCGAGGATATTTTCAAAATAGCTGCTTGAAAATATTCCTCTTGCCCAAAGAGAAACTATTGTGTAGTCATGAGGTTGCTGTTCACCCGTGGCGAGTAGCCGTGGCCCACTGGGCGTGCAGCTGAATGCTGCCTGTTCACTCCTGTTGTTGTTGGCTGCCCTATTCACACGGCTGCTGTAGCTTATCCTTGTGCCTGTCTAGAGCAGACCGGGTGCCTGGCTCTGTCTTCTGACCTTGAATGGGAGCAAGAGCATGTGCACAGCCCTTCTCAGACTCTCCTCCAGGAAACGCAGCAGAGCAGTATATGGATGCTGACAGACATGTATTGAGCGATGGAAACACGGTCCGCAGCTGCTGTGATGGCTGCCAGCCCTGGCTCTAATTGCAGCCTGCTTGCATGGAAACTCATAATTGGAAGGGGAAACTCCTGGTTTCCATGCAAGGGACAAATCAAAATATGGAGGGACCTTAGTACAGTAGAATATGTTTGAAGTGGAGTGGTGAGAGGAGCGGAATGTCCTCCTCTTACGTAAGGGGACCCGAGAGGTTACAGTTGCTTGCTTGAAGGTGACCTTTGGTTTTGTTAGCCTCCGGCTCGGCACTAGAGGTGAGTATATTTTATGAACTCCTGCTGATATTGGCATGCAATACTTAACTTTTATCTCTTTTTTACTGTATATGACTATAGTCCTGTTTTGGTCAAAATCTGGCTTAAAAATGGACTCGTTTGTGTAAAGTGCCAAGTAAAATCTCTTTCCTCTTCGGAGCAGGCCTATGGGCAACAAAGTTATGGAACTTACGGACAACCAACCGATGTCAGCTATACACAGGCCCAGTCAACAGCAGCAGCTACTTATGGGCAAACTGCATATGCTGCCACTTATGGGCAGCCTCCAACCGGTAAGTGTGTGCACGTCCCCCCATCTCACCTTTATTGCCCTTGGAGGGGATTTAAGATGTGAGGATGGGGATCTATTTATGTCACAAACGAGCATTCCCTTTGACCGTTACGTTCATGTTGTACTGGCGCATTGCCAACGAATCCTGCTGGCGAGGTGCTCCAGAGCCTGTCCTACTTGGGAATAGAAGGCTCCTCCTTTTGTGCCTGTCCCGAGGTTCTTTCTAAACTTTCCTTTTGCTTGAGGATAAAGGGTGTTTCCTAAGAGTGCTTAACCTGTTCTGATGGTATGCCCCTCTATCTGCTTCTTGTCTTGTGCTTTCCACAGTAGAAGGGACCAGTACAGGTTTGACTACCCTGCTCACTTTTGCATGGGAAATGCTGTCCATCTTGTCTAAACTTGTGGTGTTAACCCTTTAGGTGTCTTTATTCTAGTGACAAAACTTGCAGTATTGTATTGCGTCAGCATGGGCCCATTCAGTGTATGTTGCTCATGTCATGCAGAAGCCCCATGTTTGCATCGAGGGGGCCATTCATGACCTCTTCCTGGTTACTGTGTTGTGTGGCAGCTTGTGGACCAAAATGATTCACGCTAGTCTAACACAGCTGTGTCTTTGCAGTTTCCTAAAGGGTGAACAGCATGACTAGACACATTCAGCTGTTGCCGCCATCGTCCCCGCATGTTCCATGTCATTGGTTCCTCTTTCAGACATCCACTTCAGTGTTGTCATAAACGCTCTGTAAATGATTTTGTTTGTGCCGTTAACACTGGAGTTACATTCATCCTAATGCTTTATTTTGATGTCCGGGAAACGGGCTGTCTTTGGAGGATGTGCTGCAACCACTTGATCCTGTGGTTTGCATTTTTTTTTTAAGTGCATGCAAAAACATACTTGGCTAAAAGCATCTCAGCTACAGTTTCAAGTAGCATGTTTACCTTGTCCTTAAAACTAATCACTGTGTAGCAGCTTAGGGGGTTCTTACCAGTACTGGGGAGACAGTTTGGAGTGGGAATTTGAGCAGTCAAATATAGTTGCTTTTTTATCGTTACGTATTTCAGAATATGTTCAAAGTGTCCTGTAAAGGATTGGCAAGACTGACAAATGGTGTTTATAAAAGCCTCTTGTCCTATAGTGGCTTTTCAGGGAATAGAACTGTCTCTAAGATGAGATCCTATTGCCCCCTCCCTTCAGTATTTTTTTGCTGTTTTACATTGGTTCAAGTGGGAGATGAGTGCAGGGAGATCTAAGGATGTGATATTGTAAGATACAGGTGGGCCCCCATATCCACTGATTCGCTATCCACGGTTTCAGTTATCCACGGATCGTGGGGACCCCCCCAGGCTTTTACTTTTTTCCCAGTAAGCTTCGTTTCTTCCTTAAAGAAACAGGAGAAGCAGCCTCTGGCTGCTTATTACAGGCAAGTAGAACGAGACTAAGTACTAGAGAGGCTCTGCAAGGTTCTGCAAGGTTAACAGAAACCTTGCAGAGCCTCTCTAGGACTTAGTCTCATTCTACTTGCCTGCAAAGGAGGCTGCTTCTCTGTTTGTTTTTAAGGAAGAAACAAAGCTTGCTGAAAGAAAAATAAGAGCGGGGGGGGGGGCAAGCATGCCTGCCTGCAGGGGAGGCAGGGTGGGGTGGGCCCTCAGGAAACCATGGAGGGGGTGTTCGCTCTTATCCACGGTTTCAAGTATCCACGGAGGGGCCTGGAACATATCCCCAGCGGATATGGGGGCCCACCTGTATTTGAAAAGTTGCTAGTGGACTGTATTGCAAGCTGGGCAGATGCATGAAACAGGCGTTTTATGATCTCTAAATTTTGTCAAGGGTAGTGAAAAGGGTATCTTAATTGTTTTCTATAACAAGTCTGACTGGCAAATGCTTATTGGAAGATAATGTTCATCTTAAGAGGTATTCCTTCCCCCCCCCCCCCATTCGCTCACTCATATGGAAGGAAATGCCTCTTCTAAGATGACTTGCTATGTATGACATGTGCATCTTGTGAAAAACAAATTATACTTCAGATCTTTTGTTAATTAACCCATAGTCAATTAATTGACTACAGTTTCTTGGTTGAGAGCCCTGATAGATATCAATGTATTATGTTATAATTTCATTTTAAGATAGTAAATAAACTTCAGATTTGAGGACAGAAGGATAATTGTATGTTATTGTGTTCCTCCAAATCTGTCTTGTGTGTTTCAAAAATTGTTTTTCATGGCTTCTGTTTCCTGAAATTTGTCTCCATTCATAAATTGTGTATTTAAATTACCAGCTGTGATGTGGCACACTTCCTGATTCTTCTTGTTGGGGGAGGATGGCAAATCTTTCAGATTAATTGCCTTGGAGAAATATTTGCTGAGTTTTCTGCAAGTTTGTGAGATTTGGGAGTAGGTCTTCCATAGTTTCATTCAGATTCCAGTTTAATCAAGTCAAGGAGACAGCCTAAAATGTAGATAAGCTTATGATTTGCGTGAAGTTTACCAAACATGTTTACAAATTCTGTCCAGGATTTGCTAGTACAGTAAATGAGTTGGAACACAAAAGTCAAAGTGGTGCCTTGGAGTTTACAAAGAATGCTCAGCAGATTGCAAGGGGTAACTTTCAGTACAGTGAATTGCATGCTGGCTGCCCAGTAACATTGCTCCAGTTAATTTAAATGTGCTTTTTAAGCTGGATGTTAAGACTTATTTGAATAGACATTGTGGAGTGAGTAGTGACTGGAGCAAGTGGTTTCCACCTTCCACTGCTACCTTTTCAAAGTGCCAGAGAAGAGGGAACGGGCCGAAGGAGAACCCTGCGCCTGTATCGTTCTTGTTCAGGAAGCAGCACTGTCGCCTGGTGTGTAAGGTGGCCATACATTTGAATGCTCCTTCCCACCAAAAAAAGCTCCCTGTGTGTGGTCACTCAGTCCATCAAAGGTAGTGCTGCGCTAAGTCTGTCTTCCCAGTTTGCTTGTTTGCCAGAGGAAGGCGAGATGCATTCTGCCTGCGCCCTGAAGTGCTGCAGCGCCTCATTTTGCATAATGGGTATAATGACACTGCTCCAAGCATCATAATAAAGTTTGAGAAACTGAAGCTGTTGCGCTACTTTGCATAGCACAACTGAGAGAAATTTAAATGCCACTTAGATCTATGGGTTCTCAATGGCAAAGATCCTTTTTCTACTTCGCATTGGAGACGGGGCTGCTAAACTTCTAGCAGCTGTGGCGTTCCAACTCAGTAAATGGATTTGAAGACCGCAGTGCTTATTGACCAGCAAAGAGCAGACGGGCAAGACTGTGGCATCTCGGGAATTGTATTTTGGGCATGGTTGAGATCTGCTAGAATTGCAGTTTTTGTATGTCGGTGATGGCTTGCAATGATGTGCGTGTGCCTCCTGTGAAGTTTCTGGGGTTCTAGTTTTGTTGGGGTCCTATTAGGACCTTGAAAATAGTTGTCAGGTCTTTCTTTTAGCAACTATATTTTAGGGTTATGGGCTGTGTGTAGATATGGTTTGTAATCTGCCTGAAAGTAGCTCTATTTGGGTTGGTGCCTAGAGTGAAGTTCTGCTAATTAGTCCGTTTTTAGGTTGATATTTCTAGTGAGGGCCCCCCCTCCTTCGTTATTTTCAAGTTTTCTAAACTTTAGAGAGAAGGTTCCACCAGGGAAGGGCTGCAGTATGTATGCTTAAATGTTGTGAAAAGTGTTGCAGGTGCATAGGCTTCTCACTAAGTGCTCTTTTGTTTCAGGCTACACTGCCCCAGCTGCCCCGCAGGCTTACAGCCAGCCTGTCCAAGGGTACGGCACTGCTGCTTACGATACAACCACGGCCACTGTTACTACCACCCAGGCTTCCTATGCTGCTCCATCTGCTTACGGCACACAGCCTGCCTACCCCACCTATGGGCAGCAGCCAGCAACAACTGCACCTGCAAGGTAATTGGCAAACAAAATGACAATGTGCATCTTGCCAGGAATCCCCCTGGTTGCAAGTACCCCCCCCAAAAAAAAAACTGTTAAAGGTTAAGTATAAGATGTATCCTCATTGTTGGATTTTTAGACCTCAGGATGGCAGCAAGCCTGTAGAGACTAGCCAGACTCAATCGAGTACCACAGGCTACAGCCAGCCCAGCCTAGGCTATGGCCAGAGTAACTACAGTTATCAGGTGCCTGGCAGTTACCCCATGCAACCAGTTACTGCACCTCCTTCCTATCCTCCTACCAGGTAAGCCTTTCTTAATTCTGCCTTAATTTTGCTAAGAAGTATGTATTCTGTATGCCTTGATGGAAACTGTTCACCGGCATCGGTTAAGTTTTATGTTTAGGGCAGGGTGTGGGTCATGGGGAGGAATAGGAAATACTGACTTTTTGCGTAGCTGGCATCACTGTGACACATGGAGGGTTGCGGTTATCCTTTGCATACTGTGCCATGCTTAGCGATAATCTTGGGGCCCTTGCTCCTCAGAGTGACATGCAGATAATAATGAGTATTCCTTCAGGAAACTCTTCTGTCATTTTTCCCTAAGTGGAGGACATGGCAGCACCCTGATTCCAGAAGTGGCTCTAGTTGGTTTGAGTGCCTGGCAAGCAACCCCAAGAGTGCCAAATGCTGGGGAGTTGATATGCTCAGGGGATCAGGGAGCTTAACTGCATCCAGCTACCGCTATCCTACTCCCACGAAGATCAGGAAAAACAGATTGTGAGGAAATAACTTTAGAAATGTTTGGTAATGTTTGAAAATCAGGGAGGAAAAAGTAGCTGTGTTAATATGTTGGTGAGGCAAGGGGAGTAGTATCTGGCAGTTACAAGCATTGAGGGGAAAAAACTTAGTGCAGAAACAATGGTCACATGAGAGACCAATATAGGGTTTGCAAAACTGAGTAGTATATACATCATTTTAGTCTGAAAATACCCACCAGAGGTGTGTGTGTTTTCCCTGCACAGAGCTGTTCATTGATGGCCAACTTCTAAGTGTGCTTTCTTTGGTTTTATCTGCATATAACGTATAGACTCTTTTTAAACCGAAGATCCTTAAAGCAGCATATATCAGCAGTGATGGGGCACAGAGCAGGACCCCCCCCCCATGGGTGGGCTGGATCATGTAGGAGCAAGTGGCTCTTTTGTTTCTGCTTCAGTTTTCCATATGTCAGTCTTAATTTGAGCTGTTTTTCCATCTTTTGAAATATCTTTTCAGTTACTCCTCTTCACAGCCAAGTAGTTACGAGCAGAGCAGTTACTCTCAGCAGAGCAATTACTCTCAGCCGAGCAGCTACAGTCAGCAGACGAGCTACGGGCAGCAGAGTAGCTATGGGCAGCAGCCCCCCACTAGCTACCCACCTCCTGCTGGATCCTACAGCCAAACCCCCAGCCAGTACAGCCAGCCGAGCAGCAGCTACGGGCAACAAAGTGAGTTTCAGCAGCCCCTTGCTTGAACACCATGCTCCGCTAAATCTCTCAAGCCGCATTGGCTGAGCCTTTGAATCTAGACACTGCTTTAAAGGAACTGTCGCGTGTTTCTGGTAGATTTGCACGTGCCTCTTCTCCTATGCTTGCTTCTGGGTTCTCCGCCAGTTTTTATAATGGAGTCTTGCAAAGTGGCTAAAATTGAGCTGTGAATGGGTAATTCCCAGTTTGACTCTCGCCTCTGCCACCTTGCTAGGAGGCCTAATGCCAGCCACTCCTTCAGCTTTCCGTCTGTAATATGAGCATCATACTTGGATGGGTTGTACAGGGTTGTAAGAACTGCAGCAGCATAATGCGTGGGAAATGCTCTGGAGACTTGAAAGCACTGGACTGATTTATAAGTGTGACCTTGTAGGTAGTCTAGTGACAGTCTTCATGGTGGTTATGGTGCTTAGCTTTAGGCATTTTACAGAAGTTTCAGTCTTTGGAGAATCTCTGCTGTCGGGGAGGAGACAGAAATGGTGGTTCACTGAAGGTCTGGTATAGCTGATCTCTGGGGTCTGCCGTGGGGCTTAGCAGAATAAAGTCAGCCAAAACCACTTGCAGCCTGTTAGTAAGCTGTAATTCTTGGGACACTTTACATATCTGATGGTTGTATCGCTGTGACTTTACTGTAGCCTGTTACCGAAAGCTACTGTGTGCTTAAAATGCTAAAGTTTGAAGGCAGGCATGGAATCGGGAAGAAAATGGGCCCTTCCCGAGCCCGTCTGCACTTTCCCTCATGTTGTCACGTTGCCTGCTCCGCAGGTTCATTCCGTCAAGACCACCCCAGCAGCATGGGTGTGTACGGCCAGGACTCTGGAGGCTTTTCAGGCCCAGGAGAAAATCGGAGCATGAGCGGCCCCGATAACCGGGGCAGGGGACGAGGGGGATTTGATCGTGGAGGCGTGAGCAGAGGTGGGCGGGGCGGAGGAGGCCGCGGCGGAATGGGGTAAGAGCAAACCTTTTCTTCTTCTCATCTAAATTGGTTTTACCCCATAGGGTGTCCAATGGAACGAAGGGCTGAAAGATGTCAATGCAAACCACTTTTCCATGGAGATTATTCCATTAATTAACTTGCAGTACTAATTAACCCATGGAAGCATCTTGTTGAGGGGCTAGGGGCAGGAAGCATTTTGCCTGCAGTTGGTTGGGTGGGGGTGGGAGGTGAGAAGGTTGGGGGGGGATTCAAATTGCACAACTTTCAGCTCCCTTCCGCAGTTGAACAGAGGGGGAAGCCTCTGTGGGTTTAACAGCCTTTGGATTGAACACACACACATGCGCCCTTCCCAGAGGTCCGCATGTCACTCTGGTCTTGCCGGGATTTGATGTTGCAGGTATGTACAATGGTGTCTACTGTTTTTGTAAAGCACTTTCTTGCCCTAAACGTGTTTTGCTTTTGGCAGTAGCTCTTTGAGCTAGTGTCAGAGCGGAATGGATGGTGCCCGACTGCCCGTTGAAGCCCAGGCCTCTAATGTAGCTGCTGTGTGTGTGCAGTTTGGGTCAAAGCCTGGAGAGAAGCCCAACTCTCCTTGGAAAGGCGAATTGAGTCTGTGCACAGCTCCCTGCTGGAGCTTTCAGGCATTCTAAATCGGTTTGGCCATTTTAACTGATGGCAGAACCTGGTTTGGTTAAGCCTGTCTTGTCAGTTCTAGTTTCCCATTACTTGGTTTATTAAGGTGAGGAGATGGTGGCCAACTGAAATAATGAAGGGCGCTTTTGTGTGTGTTCTATCCATGTATATAAAGCTATGCAGAGTTTTCATTTGGTAAAAAATTCGGAGGTGGGGGGGGGGGCTTGGTGGAATCCATAGAGAGAGCTGACTTGGCTGATAATGCTGACCAGTCTTGGTTGCCTTCCAGTTCCATTGCACCTAGCAATGTTGAAAAGCATCAGTCACTCTGCATAGTTTAAAATGGAACCCAGGTGGTTTAAAATCTTTATTGAAGTCCAGCTCCTTCTGTTACTTCAGAACTTATCCAGTTAACGACCAAGCCTTTTAACCAATTTTAAAGAGTAACCCTTTCAGATTGGCTTGAATGGAAAAGGGCTCCCTAGTTCTATATAGACTTTATGTGTTGGGTATTCCTAGATGTGTGCTAAAAATAGACATGGACACTTGAAATGACTATCACCACATCTTTCAAAACAAAAGCAAACTGCCATCTCTAGTCCATTTGGATGTAAGCTGCTTGAATTTCTCCCGCTGTCTAGGCTGTAAAGACTGACTTTGCAGTGGCTATGTGAAAAAGGGCGTCCCAAAGGTGGTTCTGTGAAATAGCAAATGGGCCACTGGGGGGAGGGTAAGAGAGGGGAACTTGCCCCCCCGGTCATGGTGTGGTGATGCATTTCAGTGTCTCTCCTGCAGGTAAGGAGCCCAATGTTCTTAACATGCCCTTTTTCATTGCCTCAATATTTTTATATTTTCACTGGCTGTTAAACATGGAAACTTTTTAACATGCTTTGTCGCATTTATATGCTACAGGTTACAAAGTGAGAGCCTTGTATACACTTCAATACTTAAAAAGTACCCGTACTCAGTACTCAGCCGGCAGCATAATGAAAAGTGGGACTAGACACGGTGTCCATATGGAGAGGAAAAAATATACATAGAATATTTTTAACCAAATGTGTTCATTGTATAAATGGAAACCTTCTGTAACTTTGGTAACTGCGTACAGTACTTAATGTTTGGTAATGAAACTTAGAGGGGAGGTGTAATAACTTTAGAATTGTGTAACATTAAAGTGTAAACATCTGTTTAAAAAGGGAAACATGACATATATGGTGTGTATATATACTATGGAAAAGGGAGTGAAGCTGCATGCAACAGCTTGGAATTGTGTATATGAAATTTTTCTGGGGTTAAAGGTGCAATACTTGCTCTTGGTTGTCCTTCTCCCTCCTCTCACACTTCTACCCCCCCCCAAATCTCCTTAACTGTTCTCTCCCACCCCCCAAAATATAGTGGCAATTCTATATTAATCCGTTCTCCCCCATATGCTTTATATTTTGTGGTTTCACCCTGTATTGAAAGCCTACAGGGTGCCCTTTGTTTGTGTTGGTTCCGTGTGTTGTGTCCACAAAGTTGCACCCTTAGACCTTTGAACCTGGGTCCTTTCTGTAAGCGCTCCTTCCACAGACACTGTAAAATCCAGTTGTGACCTGAATGTGTATGGTTTTAGTGACTGTCAACTGAACTGTGTTCTAGGGCTTGCTGTCTTTTTTTTTCCCCCACCCCCTTCAAACTGTTAATGTTAAAAGCTCTCCTGGAGCTTGGTTTGCTCTTAACAAGAGGCAGAGGGTGCAACTTTATGTACGCAAAACGAAGAGGGATTTGACAGACCATCCTTTTTTAAAATAGTGCTGAACCTTCTGTTTTGTTTCATGGGGGCCAAGTATTGCATTGTTAATCCCCTTAGTGATAAGAAGGTCCCGCTGCCAATCTCTGGTGTCCAGGCCCAGACAAGCAAAGGTTACGTGTGTGTAAAGGAGAGTTGACCGAGCTGCCCTGAAGAAAGGCCTAGTGACGAGATGAGACAGAAAGACAGACAGACACATGCATTGTTTGGATATGTTTAGCCAGCGCCCTTCTTCCCAGTGAGCCCCAGAGGCTCCGAGCGGTACTGGCTTTTTAAAGGGAAAGGCCTTCATTTCTTCGTTTATCCCCCCAGCAGCGCTGGAGAGCGAGGTGGCTTCAATAAGCCTGGTGGTAAGTTTTTGAGCATTACAATGGGATAGTGTTTAAAAAAATGCAGCCAGAAAATTTAAAAAAAAAAAGAAGCACATTTGTTAGTTTCATAAGTGGTTAAAGTGCCATATGCCAGAAGACTTTTTAATGGGTACTGCCGGCAATGCCTAGGGGTCTATAAGGTTTTAACCTATGGTCACAGAACAAAGGGTAAAACAAAGGGTGATGAGAGAAACTGCTTCTGTAATTTGGGGAAAGAGTCACTTTAAGAGGCTTTTGGATTTTTGTTAAAGTTAAAGCATTGGTCAACGTGCTTTGATTGGCCCAAGAAAGCCCCTTTTTAACCAAGTGTAAAACCATGTGGTGGTTTAGAAGGCTGCTAAAAGTAGCAAGCTGATCTCAGCAGCACGTACAGAAAAGGGTGTGCATTGCAAGGTTTTTTTGCAGTGCGGACAATTTGAGTTTTTAAACACATGCCATCAAATGGCGGTTGTAAATAGGTAGTTGTGTGTGTGTGTTGGTAGCGTAGCTTGCAAGGCGTACACTAACAATGCCTTCTGTGATTTTTCCCCTCCCGGGCAACAGGACACATGGATGAAGGACCAGATCTCGATTTAGGTAACTTTGCACTTGTCTCTCCTTGTTTGGACTAAAATGTTGCTTTTTTTTTTAATTTCAGCATTTGAACAAGGCTGCAAAGGGTTTAGTGTTGCCATCTTGGTGCACAGGCAATGACAGACTCCTTCTCAGAAGGCCCCACACAGTCTTGGAGCCGGCCTTGTCATTGTGTTGCATTCTTGAGCCTCTGCTCCTGAATGTCATTTAAACTGGACAGCTTTATTTGGGGCCTGAGGCCTGCCATTTTTGGCTGGGCCTTTACTTGCAGAGATGTAGACAGTGGGGAGGTATGTGTCTGGAAAAGACCCTGGAAAGTTCTTGTGTGCTTCCTGGCCAGTTCCTGTCTATAAAGCCCAAGACCTGGGAAGAGCTTTGTTCCGAATGCTCTTTGCGACGGCCATACCATAGTGCCACCGCAGTTCAGGTTCAAATGCCTCCGCTGACAGTCCGTAGGGAACAGAACAGAACAAATGGACATGAGACCAGTGGATGATTTGGAGGGAGGAGCCAACTCCTGTGTGCAGAGCCTTATGAAGGGTGGTGCTGTGGTGACCGATGCCTCCTTTCTCCACAGGCCCCCCCTTAGATCTAGATGATGATGCTGACAACAGTTCAGTGTATGTTCAGGGGTTGACCGACAACGTGACCCTGGAGGAGCTAACTGACTTTTTCAAACAGTGTGGTGTTGTCAAGGTAGGCACTTCCCTGGTCAGAGGCACAGCTTCTCGGTACAACTGGCTGCAAAACTCCAGCGTTGCTTTGCAGTTTGTACCAGTTTTCCCTCCTCTGATGGGACTATCTTCTGTTCAAGAGCTTGGAAGGGTGAGAGTGGACATGACCGCCAAGCAAGGACTGTGGCACACTTTTTCAGTCTGTTGCCAAATCATGTAGCTTCTCTTTGTACGTGGTTGCTTTCTGCCTCCTAGGCAAAAACCGTGAGTTCACGCCCTGACCCCTCTTACCTGCAGTGACTGCAGATTCCTCCTCACTGGCCTGCCATTGGCTCATCTTAATCCCCTCACCTCCACCCAGCACTTTCCTGCTAAGGTCATTTATCATGCTCATTGCACTGTGCTTACATCAAGCCCCTCCTTAAATCCCTTCAGTGTCTCCCTCTCTGCTCCCAGATCACCACAGCTCCTTGTCCTTACTTTAAAAGCTCCCCCACTCCCCGTGGCCACGCCCCTCACTACTTCTAAGCTGAGTGGTTCCCCTATTTCCCCTGTGTCCTTCACTCCTCCTCCGCACTCGGCTGCCTTTTGTCAATATCTAGATTGTAAGCCCTTTGGGGCAGGGACCTGGCTTTTCACTCTGTGTAAAGTGCTATGTCTGTTGGTGGTGCTATATAAATGAAACGGTTCACCCGCCTGTGTTCCACAAGACGTCAGCATTTCTGGGTATTTCCCTGAAACACCCTGAAGAGTGAAGTGTGCGTGTGCGCTTGGAACTGCCGTTTATCAGTGCTGTGAACATGTGCTTTTGCCACTCTCCTAGATGAACAAAAGAACTGGACAGCCCATGATAACCATCTACCTAGATAAAGACACAGGAAAGCCAAAGGGAGATGCCACCGTGTGCTATGATGACCCACCAACTGCCAAAGCTGCTGTAGAATGGCTTGATGGTGAGCAGTTTAAAATACTGTACCTTGCTTATTCGCTACTCAGCTTAATGAATGCATACTTAGAGCCAAGCCTAGTGTGGCTCGGGCAGCAGGTTTTGTTCCAGGTAGCGTACACTAGGGGTTGCATGCCACAGTTCTGCAAGAGTTCAGTATGGTGGACACAGGATTCAGGTTTGCGAGAGTTTCGGCTTTCATGTTAACCAAAGTAGAAGTTCCTAGCCCTTGTGGTTGTGAGGCTGTGCTTTGCACACCTGTGGCAGATACCTGTGGAAATCTCTGAAACCAGGCAGGTGGCGGAATAAGATTTTCAAGTGGTTGGGGGCCTGTGGGTTCAGTGTCCTTGCTGCCCCATAACTGTGTGACTTATACAGATCACATAATTCATCTTTTGGTGGCCAGAATGTTAGGTGGGTTTTTTTTGTATTTAGCTCTATGTGCATCCTTGACCACTTTGGACCTTACTTTCTTCAGAGAGGGGTGACTCAGAGCCATCTGGACTGCTGTTGATGCCACTTAATTCCTTTGGTCTGTGCTGCAAAGGTTTAGGTCATAGGCTGACCTCTTGTTTTGTGTGTTTCAGGTAAAGACTTCCAGGGCAGCAAACTGAAAGTCTCCCTTGCTAGGAAGAAGATCCCCCTGAACATGCGAGGAGGGATGCCCCCACGCGAGCCACGTGGCATGCCTCCCCCTCTCCGTGGAGGTATTTCTTGGGGGCAGGGGGCTCCTTGACCTGAAACTGTTGTCCCCCAGCCAGGACGCCTTGCACTCAGAGCCTTGCCTATGTGCTTGAGGACTAACAAACCTTCTTCTTCTAGGCCCAGGAGGCCCTGGGGGACCAGGCGGTCCTGGTGGTCCCATGGGCCGTATGGGAGGCAGAGGCGGTGACAGGGGCGGCGGCTTTGCCCCAAGAGGACCACGGGGATCCCGAGGAAACCCTTCTGGAGGAGGGAATGTGCAGCACCGAGCAGGAGACTGGCAGTGCCCCAACCCGTAAGTCATGGCCCTCTGGTGCTTGTGTGCACTGGTGGTTATGTAGCTCTCGCCAGGCAGGCCTGGAGTCCTCCACTTTCCCAGTACCCTAGAATTACTGTGAAGCTGTTCCTTTAGGAGAAGGGAATCCCTGACTGGGTGGGTAGAAGTGCAGTCTAGACAGCATCGTTTCCAAACTGGCACTTACCACCTTCCTAGCCCGTCACTCTTTGTTCAGTACGCCCTTCTCAACCCGTCCCAGATTATATTGGATTCCTTGCCTTGCATACATGCGGGGTTGCCTGGTTTCTCTGCTTGGGTATGCTGGGTTGTTGCTGGAATGGACAGGCAACGTGAGTTTCCTTCAGTGTGTCCATGGCCATTTGAGGGAACACACTCTGATGGCCCAGTCAGTTTGCCATTGCCACAAGCGTACTGTCTTCCCCACCCTGACTGAGACAGACGAAACTATGCCCGGCGGCTCTGCCTCTTCTGCGCACGCAGCCCCGAGGCTTTCCTACTGAATGCTGCTCCTTTCTAGGGGATGTGGAAACCAGAACTTTGCGTGGAGAACAGAATGCAACCAGTGCAAGGCGCCTAAGCCAGAAGGCTTCCTCCCTCCACCCTTCCCGCCTCCAGGTAGGTTCCTGTTACCAGCGAGCTGGGGTGGGAGTAGGAATATTTGACACTGATCTCTGCTTATGTGATGTTCACAAGGTCCTGGATTCTTGCTTGGAAAACCGGTGCCACTTAGAGGGCTCATATACGGGACAAATAGTGGTAAGGGAATTGCACAGGTGGTATATTTTTCCTTCGTTTGTGTATGCACTTCCTGAAGAGTAAACGGGGAGTTGACTCCCCCGGATGCACAGTGACCACTGTACGTAATTGGAAGCACTGATCATGAGCACAGTCTCTTGCAGGAGTTCATACTGGAGGTGGGGTAATGCCACAAAAGTTTGGGTAGGTTCATGATTTTTTTGGGGGGGGGACCCTCTTGGGCAAGGATGTACCCATAATTGTATTGGGAGGGTGTTGCTAGGTATTTGACTTGAGGGTCGTGCGTTTCAAAACAGGAAGTCTTAGAAAAAAGCTTCAGGGAAAGGTTAGTTGGTGCAGCTCTGCAGAATCCTTGGAGGTAGTACAGTGCAAAAACCGGTACCTTCCGGTAGGTGGCTCTCTTTGCACTCGTTTTGACAGCTGCAGGCACTGGGATCCCTATGTTCACCTTGGCTTCCCGAGAGAGACAACATACACCACGGACTCCATGTAAACTTGACAGAGGTGACTGCTGGAGACAATCTAGAGTGCAGGTCCGTGTGATCTGCGTGTTGCAGCGTCACACCGTCTCTACCTGCCCTGTGTGTGGAAGGTGCCTGTGATGGTTCCCTTGCCCTCTCACTTGGGCTGCAGGCTTAAGCACATTGGTTCCCTTGCCCTGTCATCACAGCCTGCCTTCTTGTGCGTCGCCACTGGCTACAAGCCGGCCCCCAAGGGTATGATTGCACTCCTCCTCCTTATGCTTCATGCTCAGGCTTAATTGGCAGGCTGGAGAAAGGCTGCACGCAGAGCCTTATTGGGGGGCCAGGGTGCTAACACAATCCATTTTGTGATCAATTAATTCAGCTAACAGATTCTCAACTCGTATTACTTTCTGATGTGGAGTTACAGAGAGAAACGCTGAGTGTTTGATCTCTTCCTTTGCTGTTGGTGGGAATATGACCATGTGGGGTTCTTTGGTGTGCCTCTCCCACAAGGGAGTGATGGCTGCCTTCTCCCAAAGACAAGGGAGCATTCAAGGGATTATGGGAAATCAGATTGAAATGTGGGTACTGTCACTTTTGGGTCTCCCTTGTTAAAAAAAAAAAAAAGTGTGAAGAGGTGCGAAAGTTGGACGCTGACAACTTTTGCAAGTGTGTCCATGGCTACTGCTCCCCATTATGTGGTGAACGGGTGCCATGTTTCTGAACTAGTAATGCTTAGGGTGGTAGGATACCACTGCACACTTGAGCTCCTTAGACCACTTTTGTTGGCTCCCGTTTGGCTGGAAGCCTGTGCTGTAATTGGGCTTGGCTGCCTGTGCTTTGGAAGCAGACCTTCTGGCGCCTGTTTGGTGTTGCCGCCCTGTTGGTGGCTCTTTGCTCGAACGAGTGGTGCTGTTTTTCTGCATTAGGTGGTGACCGTGCCAGGGGTGGCCCCAGTGGCATGAGAGGCGGCAGAGGAGGCCTCATGGATCGTGGCGGTCCTGGAGGGATGTTCCGAGGTGGCCGCGGTGGAGACAGAGGCGGATTCCGAGGGGGCCGGGGCATGGATCGAGGTGGCTTTGGAGGGGGCCGGCGTGGCGGACCCGGGGGCCCACCTGGACCGCTCATGGAGCAAATGGGAGGCAGAGGCGGAAGACGTGGAGGACCAGGAAAAATGGACAAGTATGGCTGAGGGCATGGGGAAGGGGGCTGACATAGCATGCACAGCCAAGTGTGTTCTAGTCCAGTGGTTCCCAAACTGGGAGGCATGGCTGCCAGGGGAGCCGCAGAGTGCCACGGAATCCTCTCAGAAAACAGTGCAATGCCGATTGGCAGGCATCAGCATAATGCAACGGGGAGCCGTTGCCAATGGGCAAGGGAGCCGCAGGTCGAAAAAGTTTGGGCAACGCTGTTCTTGTCTTTGAAGCGCAGAGTGAAGAGCAAGATTGGAAACGGGGAGGGTGCGAGGGCTGCAAAAGCTGGGGGTGGGGAAGGAGGGAGACAGTATTGGTGGTGATGGAGTTGGCAGTGGAAGCCTCTCTTTTTCATCTTGGCTTCTCTGGAAGTAGCCTAGCTCAGTCTGACCCTGTCCTTTCCCTTGCAGGGGAGAACATCGCCAAGAGCGCAGAGACCGACCCTACTAGTGGCAGATGACCCCCCCTTCCCCCTGCAGGACTGCATTTACTACCAGATTTATTTTTTAAACCAGAAAATGTTTTAAATTTATAATTCCATATTTATAATGTTGACCACAACATTATGATTATTCCTTGTCTGTACTTAGTATTTTTCACCATTTGTGGAGAAACGTTAAAAGCAAAGTTAAATGGTAGTGTGCCGAGTTATTCTTTTCCTTTTTTTTTCCTTTTTAAAAATGGTTGTCTAACTAAAAACCAATGAGACCATTGTCGTGAGCATGCTCAGTAAATCTTGTGTGCAAGACCAGGAGGAAGGAAACTAACTGTAGCAATGTTACTGGTTGTGATGTTTTTTAATAAACTTCCAAATGTTTATAAATGCGGCACCTCTTGGTGTGTCTTCGGCAGCACTCCCATTGGAGCTGCCATTGCGTCCTTCAGGTTCCCAAGGTGTTTGGGGGTTGTTTGGGTTCACCAAGGGATCTGTGTAATTCTGAGGTTTGCAAAGCCCGAAGGCACCGTAAATGGAGGAGGAGCCAAACAGGCCTGAATCAGACTCGCTTAAGGGTACAACCTGCGCCTGCAGGGCGAATTGCCAAATGTGTTGTAGAAGTTGTTTGGTTTCTTGCATTCAGAGGCTGGAATTGTTTGTCATTCATCCATACTGAAATAAAAGCGCATTGCTGGGCTCATGATGGCTGACTAAACTTTCATTTAAGAGCCGGGTGGTCGCCTTCCTCCCTCGGTTTGTTCTGTGCCCAATCACGGTTAACATCAAAGCTGAACTCGAAAAATGGAAAGGTCCTTCAGAACGTTTTCTTGCTCAGTTGAACCCATAAATTATTTTAGCTGATCCTGCCATGCCAACAGATAGCAATCACGCCCCAAGACTTCAAACTTGGTTTGTATATCGCGTTTGCTCTTTAGATTTTTTGCTGATGGTCTTTTGCTTAGGGTAGTTCTTATCACTATTTTATTGCCATGTGCTTTTATATTATTGTATTACAGTAACTTTTTAAATTTCATTGATGTTGTAAGCTGTCCTGGTTCCTTTTTAGTAAGGAGAGTGGCAGGATACAAATCTTTTAAAATACAATAGGTGTGCTAAAACTGCCATTTGCTTGTGCCTTGCCACAAAGTTGGTTGAGCTGGCAGACTGGATCAGGTCCTCTAAGCAGTTCTGCTGCCCCACCAAATTTTAATCCAGACATGATAAACTTGGGTTTTTTTCTCAGTTGCACTGGGGGGGTGGGGAAGCAACAAGACATTTACACATTTTACAGTGGTGGTATTCACATAGCACTCGCATAGCATGAGAAGATGGCTCCCTTCTCTAAGGGGCTTACAGTTTAGAAATAAACCCAGGAGAATGATGCCATGTCAATAGAAGAGAAGCCTGGATAAAAATAGATTTCCTACGCCGGTTGCGGGTCTCCCGATGTTGGCAGCCACGAGCGGGGGGAAAAGTTACTTAAAATCCGAGGTTTGCAAGAGTCCTTACGTTTCGTTCCACACGCTTGGAACTTTCTCAAAGGAAAATAATCCTGGGGGGATTGCAGATGAAACTGTATAATCACCTCACTTGGGTTAAATAGGCAAACCAGGGTTAAATAGGCAAAAGAGCGGGAACCGCAAGCACGGATGTTATCAATTAGCAGCAGACGCTCAGACCGGAAACTACCTGTCAATCACTCAGCCAAACTCAGTTCACTGTTTCTCCTTGTTGTTTCATGCTGAAAAGACTTCTGTATGATAGGCAGCCAAATTTTATTTACAAATGCCATGTCCTGTTGCCTGTTAAGAAGTTTCCCCACAGGTCTTTTACCTATTTCAAGAGCTTCTAAGTTGCGCAGGATCCTGACGTTGTTTTCGCTTTTTAAACAGATGGTATCCTCGAAGCGGACCGTGTGCCCTGTTCTGAGAACATGCTCAGCAATTGCTGATAATTCAGGATGTTGAAGCCGCACCGATCTCTCATGTTCAGCAATCCTGGTCTTTATCGCTCTTCTAGTCATTCCGATGTAACTTGACCCACAATCACATGCCACAGAAGGCTTCAACATCCTGAATTATCAGCAATTTTAAGTAATTTTTTCCCCGCTCGTGGCTGCCAACATCGGGAGACCCGCGACTGGCGTCGGAAATCTATTTTTATCCAGGCTTCTCTTCTATTGACATGACATCATTACCCGTACTACCAGGAACATGTAAGATAATTGCTGGCCATGATAGCTTCCGGTCTACCTTAAACTCAGGAGAGATAAAAGGGGCGTTGTGGGGTGAGGAGGTTGTGCCAAGGGCTTGATGGAAAAGGTGGGTTTCACTTGTGCATTATGGAAGAGTGCAGGGGCCTCTGTCAAAATTCATTTGCTCTTTTGGCCGCCTTTTTCAGGGGTATTAGTTTGATGATGGGGAGCATTGAGAGGCATCTAGCATGGCTGTTTCTTAATCCGGAGATGTTTCTGGATCTTCTTGTCCAGAGGCTATTAGTTGGGAATGTCCTGCACATCGCAGCCAATGAAATCCCCAATTGGCTGGATTTGTCTTGATTCCCCAACATTGATGCCCCATCATTCTATAGTTTCAAAGCCCAGAGAATGGTCAGTTGTTCATGCTACCAAAGAGGTGAGGGATGTGCCCAAGTAGTGATGCCTGGTAATCTTCCCCCAACCCTCTCCCTGTCGTCTACAGGTGGAGGAATTGGGTGGGCACCAGGGACAATTTCTACCAGTTCTCTCTAGCTAGGAACACTGAGAGCCACCGATTTTTCCCTTGTTCCCCTTGAGGCAAATGTCACAGCAAGATCTACTGCAGCCCCACAGCATTGGGAGAGAGACCTGTTAAAAATTATATTGTAGCTGAACTGATATAAGGAACTAAGGAGCCACATTGGTAGTGTAGTTCTGTGCCATTTAAACAAGATATTAAAAGGGTGTCCAGGGGAAGAAGTTTCACAGCATCTCTGGAGGAAATGTTTGTCCTTGGTTTAGAGGTGGTCAGTCTCCAAGGGCCGGTCCAGGCTGCTTTCATGGGGCCACCTTGAGCTTGTGAAGGTTACTGAACTTGGACAGAGAATGTGGGCCGTAGCAGTGATCTCTGTTACCCACTAGGTGGCAGTTTATATTCTCAGATGTAAAATTCTCTATCAGAATAAAAATGTACAAGTGTGGGCCTTGATTCTTTTCAGAGTGACTCACCTGCTCGCCCCTGTCTCCAGGAATTTATAGCGTGCTGAGAGGGGGAGGAGGCTACCTTTCCCCTTCAATTCTCGCCCTCTTTAAATAACTTAATCAGGTTTGACACTCAGTTGATGAGGACTGATGCAATGTGACATAATTGCATGACGGCTGAGAGATCCTGCCGGCTTCTTCTGGGGCAGCCAGGTGCCCAGCACTACTGCTGGCAAGCAATTAAATGTTTAAGCTCTATTGGGCTGCTAGCCTGGGATTGGCTGTTTCTTGGCTAGCTTGAAAGCTAAGAACGCCACCCCCACAGCACACGGGGTAAATGCAATTTGCTTGACGTGGCTGTTGATTGGGACATACTGTTCAGCATCAAAGAAGCCACGGCTATTTGCATCCTCTGGTGTACCTGCATGCTGCTTCCTGTGCCAAGTTAAGTCCCCATGTCCCTAATTATGAAATGTTTTGTTCCTGGGTTGGAGTTGGCATTCAAGAGCAGCTTCTTACAAAGCGTCCTGTGGTCGAGAATAGGGATGCAGAACAAATGTCTTTAATAAAAAAACTTTTGGTGGCTTTGATGCACATGTGAATGCATTTAATACTTCAGCTCTTGTTTCCCAATACCTTAAGGCAGTGTTTCCCAAACTTGTTCGGCCTGCAGCTCCCTTGACCATTGGCAACATTTGGACACGGCTCCCCATTACATGTTGATGCCTGCCAATTTGCATTGCACTTTTACGAGAGGATTCTGTGGCACGCCGTGGCTCCCCTGGTTGGTTGGAGCCGTGCCTTCCAGTTTGGGAACCACTGCCTTAAGGGACTTTTATCCTGCTTTTTTTAATCCCTGAGCTCCACAAAGACCTGCCTTCTCCATGAAGCCTTGAGCTTAAACCCTAGACCTTCCCAACTGGAATTAAGCAGTAAGTGTGTTGCATGGTGCAGGGAATAGACGATTGGCTATGAGGTTATTGGTTTAATAGGTTATGAGGTTATTGGGCTAATAGGTTGAGATTGAATCCAGAAAAGACAGGTCCTACTGGTCAGGAAAGCTTCGATGCAGGTACTGAGTCACCTGCCCGTTCTGAATGGGGTTGCACTCCCCCTGCAGGAACGGGTGCGCAGCTTGGGAGTACTTCTGGATTCAAACTTTCACTGGAAAGCCAGGTGGCGGCTGTGGCCAGGGGTGCGTTTGCCTAGCTTCGGCTGGTGCGCCAGCTGCGGCCGTACTTGAGTCGATCAGACCTGACCACGGTAGTCCACGCCTTAGTGACTTCAAGACTGGATTACTGCAACGCGTTCCACGTGGGGCTGCCCTAGAAGATGGTTCGGAAGCTGCCATTAGTGCAGAATGAGGCGGCCTGGTTGGTCACTGGAGCTAGGCGGTTTGACTCCGTTGAACTGCTGCTTCAGCGGCTGCACTGGCTGCCCATTCGTTTCCAAGCCCAATTCAAGGTGCTGGTAATGACCTTTAAAGCTCTTCACGGTTTGGGTCCAGGATATCTGAGGGACCGCCTTCTCCCATACATTCTGGTCCGTGCTCTTAGGTCATCTGAGGGGGCTCTCCTGTGGGTACCACCTATATCGCAAGTTAGGGGAGTGGCAACACGTGGGCGAGCCTTCTCTGCCATGGCGCCACAACTGTGGAACTCCCTACCAGGGGATCTGAGAACCACCCCCCTCCCTCATGACTTTTCGGCGAGGGCTCAAAACGTTTTTGTTTCGTCTAGCGTTTGGGTGATGGGTTGTAGTCTGCCTCCTGTGTCTCAAGATGCTCTGCCATGCTGCTTTTGTGCTCCATACTGTCACCCCCCCCTGGTGGATTTTATTGTTTTTAAATTTAGTTATGTATTGTTTAAATTTATTTTATGTATTTTAAATTATGTATTTTAATTTTTGTTGTAAGCCGCCTTGGGCATTTGCCTTCGGCATAGGATAAGACGGAGGAGGAGGAGGGAGGGAGCTGCCACGATTGTAAACGGTTATAACTCTGGTTATAAACTAAAACACGCCCTCTACATTCCCAATGCCCTTTGACCGTCAATTACCTGCTGCACATCTTAAAATGGTTGGGAGTAAGAAACCTTTGCCGATGGACTGCAAACTGCTCAGACTTCCTGGTGGATCCCAATCGATGGTTGGATTGATGCTGCCATGTGCCATACTAATGGCATGTGCAGAAGAATGTCCTGGTGCATAGGGTCCCAGGAAATCGCACTGATGCTCCTTCCTTAATGTGACATGGGGAGGAGGGTGGGGCATCCCTGTGGCCTGGAGGTTTGAGCCGGTGCCCTGCCTGAAGAAGCTAAGCAGGGTTGACCTTGGTTCCCACTTGGATGGGAGACAGAAGCTGCTGACGAACCTCGCAAAGACACTGAGAAGGCATCGTGAGAGGGTGGAATGCGGAGGAGTCAGCTAGAGAGAGAACATCTAAGACAACCGTCCGAGGGTGAACTGCGGTGAACTGTGAAGCTTGGAAGTGCAAAGCACAAGCCAGAAGGAGGGCTGCACTCGGAAGGGAAACATCTTGAGCATGGAAGGTTCTATATAGGAATAGAACAATATTGTAAAGACCCTTATCAGCTCTAAAGATAGCCTGCCTATGTAAGCCGCCTTGAATAAAATCTGATGAGAAATCTGATGATGAGAAAGGCGGGATATAAATACAGAAAATAAATAAATCTGTGGTTGGTATCTCAACAGCAGGGGGTAGCATTTCATAAGACAGAGTTCAGACCGTCCCTTGCCTTTCAAAAATGAACTGAGCTTTCACCACCAGATGACAGAGGGCCAAGCTGCCAGAATACTGTATCAGAAGGAGAGTTACAGGGTGGGTGGGGAGGAACTGGGCCTGACGTGGCCACCTTGAGTGGTAGATTTGGGTGCCGTTGATGGCGGTAGTGTGACTGACAAGACTATTGTGTCCTTGTGCATCTCCCATTGCACCTGCTTGTCACTGATACAGTCAGAATGTTATTCCTTGACGCGAGCGACTCAGTCCTGTAGCTGGTGGAATGGTTAAGGCTATGAGCCATGAAGCAGAAACCCAAGACCTGGCATCTGAGATGGTGCCGCAATCACTGCCCCCCACCCACCTAGCAGTGCCCCAACTTCTCCCTGGATTTTGAAAGAGAGGGAGCACTGAGCAGAGGAGAGTAGTGGACATCTCTCTGACCAAAGCCGGCCCATCCATGAGGATAACTGAGGCTGTTGCATCAGGCAGCAGATTGGTGGGCATGCTCATCTCTGTTGACATTCCTTCCTCCACTGCTCCTCCTCCTTCCACTCCTTGGATTGGAAAAGGAAGGGGGGGCAGAGAGAAAGTGGAAATGCAGAGGGGAGGAGAGTGCTGAGCCAGAATATTGGAAAATGGGAAGAGCAGAAGCTGGCACATCGTCAGGTAAAGGAGGGGTAGCATTTGGCATGTAGCCTCAGGCATCAGGAGGTCGGCCCTGGGACAGATGGTGGAAATGTAGGTGGGTCTTTGGTCTGATTCAGCAGGGCTTTCCTTAGGTTCTTATCACTCGCAGCTATGGACTGAACAACTCATATCCTGTCGAGGGACAGGGCGGAGCAGAAGGACCTAGGGGAAAAGGATAAGGCTGAGAAGCGAGAGTGACTGCTTATAACAGGGAGTGGGTTTGTTCCTTACAAAGGAGATCCATAATGATGACAGGCAAGCTTCCCTGGGCCCAGGCTGGCCCAAGACCTGGTGTGGCTAATGGAAGCATTTTCCCAGATGAGACAAAGGAGGGCAGCACAGGGGGGGGGGGAGAGAATGACCTGCCTCTGTCCACCGCACCTCCTTACCCACTTCTGCTCTCACTCTCTCTCCAAGAAGAAAGAGGGGATTGGAGTGGAAGAGGAAGTGTGGAGCAGAGGGGAGTGGTGGCGGGCCAGAGCATCACAGACCACTGCCCTCTCCTCCACACTTCCTCTCCCACTCCGTCTCCCTTTCCTTTTCGAATCAAAATTCCTTTTGAGCTGGGAGAGGAGGGGCAGGAGCAGATGCCCCCTCCCACCAATCCACTAACACCACTCGGTTCTGTGCCCCACGAATTCCACCAGATTCTGACCACCGATGGCACTTTCTGTGGCTCTCATGCGATTAAAAAATTCACACAGCCTTGGTTATGGCCAAGGAGCATTGCATTGTATAATTGGCAAACTCGTGCTCTGCTCACTAGGCAGCACAGTCTTCCCTCTGGACTAACAAACAGGAAAGGGATTCAGGCCTTTACAGAAATCCCTCCTGCTGACTCTTACTTCCTGGTTGCTTTGAAACAAACTATTCCTTTGGGTGTTGATTTCGTTCAGCTGCAGTGCAGTTTTGTTTTGTTTTTTTGCAAAAACACACTTTCAAACTTCACAATGAGATCATGACTCAGGCGCTGACAAATACTAGCTAACTTTGCTATGCAACAGGCCGGCTGGCAGGAGAAGATGAGATCATCAATTGTCTTAGGCCAGAGACAGACAGTATTTTCTTCTTCAGAGAGCTGCAAATGGTCTGAAACAAGGATCGCTGCTTGCCTCCTGTAAAAAACAGGTCTTTGCCAGTTTGTTTCATTATTGCAAAAACCTGTTGCATCAGAGGTGAGCACCAATGGGGGGGAAAAAGTGTGCATATGCCAAGAGATGTGGCACCACTTTCAAACCTCTTTTAAAAATGCCCCTTCCCTTTCTCAGTTAGCTCCCTGGTGTCTATTTGTAAACTGTAAGCCCCTTGGGGCAGGGGCCAGCTCTAGAATGAACATGGATGGTCCTAAACAGACATGCTCACCCTGAAAGATGAGGAGTCCTGTGTTAACATGAAGGTCTGCTTACTTTTCCATCAACGGCTGCTGAAAGGGATTGGCGTATCTTTCCACGCAACTCACATTACAGGTTGAACTGAATTATTCAAGAGCAATGTGATGCGAAAGGCAGAAATGAAAGCTGCCTTAAATTATTGAGAATTTATGTTTGTGCAGGTGAGAGTGTCTTTCATTGTGTGCATGAGAGTTAATGCGTGCGTGCGTGTGTGTGTGTGTGTGTGTGTGTGTGAGAGAGAGAGAGAGAGAGAGAGGACCCACTGACCATATAACCCTTGACAATTAAGTCCAGTCGTGTCCGACTCTAAGGAGTGGTGCTCATCTCCGTTTCAAAGCCGAAGAGCCAGTGCTGTCCGAAGACGTTTCCATGGTCATCATGTGGCCAGCATGACTGAACACCGAGGGCTGTTTATCTCCCCCCCCTTTTCACATTTATATGTTTCTTTTTGATTTGGTCCCCCTCCAGTAATTACAAAAAAGCTGCACATGGACCACAGTGTCTTCTTTTTGCCGGGAACATTATGAGCCAGGAGAAAACAACCTGCAAGAAAAGATGGGATCACTTCCCAGCATTCAGTGCAGCTTTGTGGGGAGACCGTAACAACCAGGACCACTGTATGAACAATCGACAGACAACACAGGAATGAACGAAGGCTGCACCCCTAAACAGGCTACTTCTCTTCCTTCTTATTGCACCATCGTGTACATGGTGCCTTAGAAAGAAGAAAGCAGGTACCCTGCCCCAAGGAGCTCGCAATCTAGATATCAAGAGCAGAGACAGCAGAGAAAGATAATGGCAGTAGGGAATGAGAACTAAGGGGTTTAAAGTCAAAGGCTTTACGGACATTTGAAGGAAGGAAGAGAGGGGGCAACATGTAGGAGTTCTGAAAGGCAGTCCCAGGAGAAAAGGCAGAGATGTTTGGGGGAGCAGGATACTTTGGGTGGATGCAAGAACTGAGAGGGACAGAGAGGCAAAATTAGGAAGAGCTTTGAGGGTGAAGAAGACAAGGAGTTTGTGCTCTATCAAGGCGTGGAGAGAAAGCCACCTCCCTTAGGGAGTAAACCCTTTCGAACACAGTGGGACACTTCCACGTGTAAATAAACATGCTTAGGGCTGCGTTGAACATTGTTTGCCAGTTCAGACAGGATTTAGTTTGGCCTTCTATGATCCATGAGAAGGAGAGAGGACTTTTTCCTTTCCTGATAACAGATTAGAGGAGAGTTGTGTGCATGGGGGGTGGGGGAAAGCCCAGAAGAGTCTTTCTCGGGAAAGGAAGTTATACCGCCACTGGGCCACTCCCAGAAGCTCTCGAACAGAGCAGACAGATTCAAGACGTGATATCACAGCACAGCAGAAGCTCTTCAACCCCTCCTGGAAGCATGAATCAAAGCACTATTCCCCCACCCCCTTTCAAATTCTGTTTCAAAATTCCAGGAACTGCAACCCTTGCAACTGTGTCAACTAAAATGTGTTGCTGTTACAGAATCTGAAACGAGATATTCCGTTTAAGACTTGCATTCAAAGATCAGGATATTACTGTACTTTGAAATTCAGCGGTCCACACCTCTCTGTGGCCCCGGCGCCAACTGTTCCTCTGCCCCTAGGCCTTGTGTGGGGCTCCCTTGCACTTTTCCTCCTAAGCTCCTCTTCTTTCCAAGCTGCCCCATTTCCCCTGACTCATCCCCAAACTGTCTGTGAGCCCTTCCCCGTTCCACAGACAAGCCATTATTTCACTTCCCTCACCCAAACTGCTCTGAACACCAGCACCACAATTGCTTTTTCCCCCCTCAGCAGTTAGAATGAACACTCTGTGACATCACAGTAGCTCAGCCAATGGTTGGTGAGAACGGGCATGCACTTGTCACTGCGAGCCCATCATTGCTTACATACACAAGATGATTGGACATTTTGGTGGAACTCTTCCTAGAAAACTGGCAACATTTCTTTGCAGGGTCATTTTTGTGTTTTCAGAAAAAGGAGTCTCTGTCCTTCTATGAAGATTCCTTGCAGTCAAAGTGCCACCAATAAGGAAATAAGAAAGGCTGGTATGGTATGCAACCAAAAAAATGTATGATCTGAAAGTCAGGCTTGAGTCAGCCAGCCGCGGCTGCCTACACATTATCCGGCAAGCATTGCTCCTCCGATCGCTAAAGGGCAACTCAGCAGTCTGCCTTGATTGAGATACACAAAAACACTGTAAGAAAAAGAGGAATAAGGAAGAGAGCAGGTTTCATTTGAGCCGACATTCAGCATTTGCTGGCTGTTATTGCACCTGTCCCCTTTTCAAGCTCTGAGGCTGCAAGAAAGGAAGTCACAATCATTCCAAGGCCTTTCAGTGCCAAATGCCATCTTCCCTTGCCCACCAGTGCTCCAGCCACACACACATGCTTAACCATTGGCTGAGCTACTATGATGTCACAGGATGTTTACGGACATTCTAACTGCTGAAGGGGGGAAGGGCAATCACAACGCTGGTGTTCAAAGCCGTGAGGGAAGTGAAAGATTGGCTTACCTGTGGAACAGGGAGGGCTCACAGGGAGTCCTACTATGCCCTGGATCCAGACAGGAAGTGTGGAGGAGAATGGTGGGGTACTAGAGTATCTTCCACACTTCCCCTTCCACTCCGTTCCCCTCTCCATTTCAATGCCAGGGAACAAGAGGAGGAGGATGGGTGGGCAGGTGGAAGCTGGTGGCCCCTGTCAATCCACCTCTCGAGGTGGTTGCCTCAGTTGGCCCTATGCACTGATCAACTCTGCTGCAAGAAGCACCCTTGTAGCCCTTGCCATTGGCCAGAGGGTCATTGGGTCATTTTGGTATTGTAGGCTTCCTTGGGGGTCATTTGGATAGAAATAGGGGGGTTCAAACCTTGCAAACATTTGTCATACTGAGCTCAGTGTTCATTGAAGCCCCCTTAGAAGCAGCGCCTGTCATTCAAACACCAGCTTTTCCCTGGTCCTTGTGGCTGATATCTGTTTTCACAGGACCTGCTACTGTTGTGTGCAAGGCATGCAACCCTCCACTGACCCTCCAGGGATGCAGGACAGCTTCCAAAGGTGTAAACCCAGCCTCCCCAGCACAGAAAAAGAAAGGTGCTCTGTCTCTTTAACACCCAGCAGAATTGCTTTCCAGGCCTCACTGGGCCAGTTCCAAATTGCAAGGGAAAAAAATTAAGAGGATGCATGTCGTCGTCCCCCAGTCTCCCTTGCTCTTGTTTCTTTTTTCCTCCACTGCTGTATGTTTCTTACAAGGCAAGGGAAAACCAGGGAGTTTCCATAGCAATTGGGAAGCACAAAACCTCCCCCCCCCAACCCAAAGAGGAACAGAAAATCCAGCCAAGTGCACTGGGGGGGAGGGAAGGGCTTCACATCAACCAGCTCAGCTCAGTGGACTCTTTTCCAAAGCCAGCATGCAGTGCTCGTTGCAAGCATTCAAAGCAACCAGAGCTGGCCCAAGGCAGCGCTGCCTCCACCACGATCGCACAGCACATAGCACATGGAGCGTCCCACAATGCCTTGCAGCTGTGCGCTACCTGGGAGCTGCAGCTGCCACACTGCAAGTCATTCTGGAGCACCCCTTTCTCATCGTACCATGCCGAAACTTTTTTCTCCTTTATGCGCACAATCACCCTGCGAGGTAGGCGAGGCCAAGAGAGTGAGAGCGATTGGCTCTTTGACACTGCTTCATGTTGCTATACTAGGACTTATGTATGTGGCTCTCTCCTTGTTTGCATTGTTTTATGATTTTTAAAATTGTTTTATTGTGTTATAGTCTGTTTTGGTTTTTGTTTTCGGTCAAAAACTGCCCTGGGTCCTATGGGAGAAGATAGGTCTATAGTATAAGCTTTTAAAATTAAAAGAAAATAAACATGTGCTGAGTGCTATTAATTCCAGGGGTTATTTGCGGTTGGTTGCCATTAATCATTCCTGTTTTTAGTTCCGTTACCAAGTCACAGTTTCCCTCGCGTTCTATAGTCTTTTTAAACTGGTGATTTCACTCTACCTGCCTTACCATCTTCAACCTTCGTGATTGCACCTAGAAAAAGCTCCGAGCTACGGAGCGAAACGTCGGTATCTGTAACATACACAGGCTCCAATTTTTAATGTCTTCTATGCCTGTCCGGAGCTCCGTTTATATCGGTTCTTCACACAGTGTTTTGAAGTTATTTTAAATCGTTGGTCTGTTTGAAATAAACTACATGGCATCTTTATTTATTTTATTTATTTATTTACAGTATTTTTATCCCGCCTTTCTCCCCGAAGGGACCCAAGGCAGCTTACAACAGAAAAAAAAACACATACAAAAAAATACAATATAAAAATATCACATTTTAAAACAGTAAAAACAATTAATGAAAATTAATAAATTTTCCCAGTAATTTTTCCCCGTAATTCTAAAGTCTTGGAAGATGTGTTGTGCGCTATTCCCTCAGGGTCACTCCAGAGGCGTCGCTACGGTGGGAGTGGTACCATAAATTCTGTGCTGTACTAGTCCTCGTTTACTCCCCGGTACGAGGTGGCCCCGCCCCCTCGCCGTCGGAGCCATTCAGTGCGGTGAAGGCAACGGGCAGGAGACTCCCTACCTGTTGCCTTCGCCGCACTGAATGGCTCTGATGGCGAGGGGTGGGGTACTTCGTACCGGGGAGTAAACCTCTGGTTGTCATTCCATCCATGAGGCTGACTGAGGAAGGCAGCAGATTAGGGGGAACACCCACTCACCCCCATTCTCCTTCCCCTTCAGTGGGAGCAGGGCCGGCCCATTCAGGAGGTCAACTGAAGCGGTTGCCTCAGGCAGCAGATGGGGGGACCATCCACTTCACTCTGCTCACTCACTTCCGGGCTCCTCCCCCTTCTGCTCCAGTGGGAGAAGCAGAGGCTGGCAGCTGGCACATCCCCAGATAAACAGAGGCAGCCTCTGACAGGAGGTTTCTGATCCGGCTCAGTCCCCCCCCCCCTCCCTAACATTCCTGATTTTAACATTTAAAATATTAGGAGTGTGATCCTCATCATGTCAGCGTAATTTACGGAGTTTCCCTCTACAAATATTTCACCCCACAGATCATACAACAGCAAACATGCTTCTGAGCACAGGCAGAGTTCCTTTGGTACATACTATGCTGACTTCCGCATACTGGGAACTAAGCAGATGGATTTCTTACGCCCCAGGAGGGCCACTTCTTTTATAATTCAGTTGCTGGCTGGGGAAGTGGATCTTCACCATTCCCAACAATTAGCAGGGACTGGACTTGAAGTTCAAGGCAGACTACACCTCAGCATCCGTAAAGAAACCAGCGGTGCCTCTGAGCATGTGCAGAGCGCGGCTCGCGACCCACAATGCTGAACTGAGCGTCTGCGCACACCCATCTCGCTCATTGGATAGGGCTTCCCACGCTAGACGGCCGGCCCCGGCACCTCTTCTTTCCTTCTCGGGGAAACGAAGCACTGACTGACCCCGAGCAGAAGGATGGGCGTATTCCGTGTCTGATCCGGATGAGATCAAGGCGCCGACCGCAGCAAGGAGGAGGAGGGACGGCGGAGCTGCTCCAGACAGCCACCGGCGGGCGATGGAGGCGCTGAGCCCCGGAGGCAGCTGGCCGGCCGCAGCCCCTCTGCTGCGCAGCCCGTTTCCTCGGAAGTAAACCCAGCTGCACTCTCCCGGGTCGTCGTGCCCAGGAACGCAGCCTTCCCAGGAGGAGGAGCGGAGGAGCCCCTGCCCTCTCCCGCGGCGGCTCCACCTCTTCCTCCCAGCCGGGCTCCGCGGTGAGCCGCTTAATTCCCAGCAAGCGAGTGGAGGGAGGCTCGCCCGGGATCCTGCGGCAGGCAGGCGGAGTCGCCCCTGGCTCGCCGCGAGAGGAGGAAGGTCGCCCTGCTGCCCTGGGCGGGGCGGACCAACAAGAGGACCCAGCCTCGCCTGCCCCCGAGCGAGCGCCCGGCTCCGGCTCCCCCTCCCTCCAGTCCTCCCGGACTCGCCTGCCTGCATCGACGGTGCAGCAGCGCCCTCGCGTCCGGAGAAGGGGAAAAAAAAACGCACGTGGGAAAGGAGGAAGGGACGAGGCCGCAGAGATGACGCGTAGCTACTGTTGGGAGGACCGGGCGGGTTGAACGGCGGCCACTCTGCGGGGGGGGGGGCGGCACTTTGGATTTGTGTGTGTTGTTGAGGCGACTGGTGACACCCCGCTTCTTCCCGCCCCCATCATTCCCCCTGATCTGGGGAAAAAGGGAGCCCAAAGAAGACCATCATCATGGCGATCCAGGTGAGTATAACCGCACAGGTATGATATTTAATCGCGTTGATTCAGTCCTTTCTCTAAGGAGTTCAGGAGAGTGTCTCTCCAGTTTAGCCTCACAACAACAACCCTGTGAGGTAGGCTGGCCCAAGGTCATCCAGGGAGTGTAGTGGATTTGAACCCAAGTCTCTCCAGGCCAGGGCTAATGCTGTACCTGTTCTATCCTTGAAAGCTTGATTAATGTGCATCTGGTTTTGGACACACCTGTCCCTCAGTTCATGCCTGCAACCAATGAAGACTTGTCAGTTCATTTACACATGCGTGTTCCCTTGCCTCGCCTCAAACGCCAGTCATCTAAGGACTGTTTACATGTTCATCTGTACTTGGGTACACCCATCCATGTGAACGACTGTTGTTGTTGTTCAGACTGTTGTTGTTGTTCAGTCGTTAAGTCGTGTCCGACCCTTCGTGATCCCATGAACCATATCCCGCCAGGCTTTCCTGTCCTCCACTATCTTCCTGAGTTCGCTCATTTTCATGTTCGTTGCATCGGTGATGCTGTCTAAGCATCTCATCCTTTGCCTTCCCCTTCTCCTTTTGCCTTCCATCTTTCCCAGCATCAGAGTCTTCTCCAGAGAGTCCTCTCTTCGCATTAGGTGGCCAAAATATTTGAGCTTCAGCCTCAGTACCTGTCCTTCCAGGGAACAGTCAGGGTTGATTTCATTTAGGATTGACTGATTTGATCTCCTAGCAGTCCAAGGGACTCTCAGGAGTCTTCTCCAGCACCACAGTTCAAAAGCATCTATTCTTCAGCGCTCAGCCTTCCTTATGGTCCAACTCTCGCAACCATACCATCGCCCTGACTATGCGAACTTTTGTTGGCATGGTGATATCTCTGCTTTTTATTATGCTGTTTAAGTTTGCCATAGCTTTCCTTCCAAGGAGTAAGCGTCTTTTAATTTCATGGCTCCAAGGAGTAAGCGTCTTTTAATTTCATGGCTGCTGTCTCCGTCTGCAGTGATCTTGGAACCCAAAAAAGTAAAATCTGTAAATTTTACAGTAAAATGAACGACTGTACCCAGGTTCATTTTTACCGAGCATCAGTCTCTGTGCACTTATACCCTGATTGAGACATGTGAATAACCGTACCCAGGTACAGACTAACCTGTGAACAGCCCCCAGTGCCCAGGAGCTGTGTTGGAACTGCATGTGTGAACAAACCCTTGATGACTGTCAACTGAATGTGTGAACAGACAGCTCAAAAGCATTGCATGCGAGGGGAGGGGATATGTTCGCACACAAGCAAGTTGTCAAGTGATAAACATGCCCATGCAACCCTCCCCCTCCCCCCCAAAAAAACATTGAGTGTGACATGAAAGTTTTTACCTGTGACTCATTCACACAGGCCGTTCACTGTTTGATGCTGCAGTCAATGGACCATGTACATGTGTGGCCCTAAGCTATGGGGTTTAGTCTCCTTTCTCTCTCCCCCCCCCATTCCAAAGGTGTATCTGATTCCTTCTGGCTTCAGATTGCTTTTCCTGCTCAAGTGACGGGTCTTAAAAACTTAATACTGAGTCATTGTGGGTCTCTGCGCTGCTGCAGGGCGAGCGCATCCACCCAGCTGGTGGGCAGCCAAAATCGCCTTGAGGTTGGTAGTTGGCAGATCACCCCCAATCATGTAGAAAGGGCATTGTGCGAATTTGGATTTTCAAAGCAAAAGCCATGTGCTGAAATGGGGGCATACGGGGGGGGGGGGGAAGAGGAGATGAATCTCTTGTAGGAAGTTGCCTCTTACCAAGCCAGGCCTCTGGTCGCTCTCACGCGCTCCTATCTGCAGTGATTGGCAGGTTCTTTTTCATCCTTGCCAGGAATTGAACTCGGGCCTTCTGCATGCAAACTGGGGACTCTGCCATTGAGCTCTGGTGCCAGAAATCAAAGGTATGCCGCAAGCAGAGGGAAACGGCGCCCCCTTCCTGCACACCCCCTTTTTGCCTTAAAAACAGGACTTTCTGCACCTTTTTTCCTATGTGACTGGGCCAGTAATTCTGTCACTGTTCCGCCTTGTCGGACCTTGACCTTCCCAACAAGCTTGCTCACTGCAATCAAGAGACTCCCGGGGTTCTCTTCAGAGTCAAGCTGGTGGTGCTGGTGGGTTTTGTTTTGCTTGCAAATTGATTTACTTTCTCCTGCATTTTGCAATTCACTGCTTACAAAATCACGCGGCAGTGGCTGCCAGCGAGCCTCGCTGGCTTTCAAGCGTATTTGTGGTCCACTCTTACCTATGCTATGATAGCTTATTGGAGCATCGGTGTCCAGAGGGAGGCTAGGCTACCTCTGAATGCTGGATTTTGGGGATCGATGGCGGGGAAGGTAGCCAGGATGGTGTAGTGGTTTGGGAGTCGGACTTAGACCTGGAAGATCCAGGTTCAAATCCCCGCTCAGCCATGAAGCTTCCTGGGTGACCTTGGGCCAGTCACTATCTCTCAGCCCCACCTACCTCACAGGGTTGTTGTGAGGACAAAAAGGAGGGGAGGAAATATGGGGAGGGGAGGAAATATGTACACCACTCTGAGCTCCTTGGAGGAAGGGTGGTATAAAAATGTGAAGGAAAAAAAATAGACGCCCAGGGGCATCTGGTTGGGAACAAGAGAGTGCACTGGAGTGATCAAGCTTGAAAAGAAATGTTGTCATTTGTCACATTTATAATGTATATATATTTTTGGTGATGTTAGCTACTTTGGATTTATAAACCTAAATAAATCTTCATCCTATATCTTGATCCCTCAGCAGGGAGCTGAGGCTTTCCCTCATTTTGCCTTCAAGGTAGGTTAGGTTGAGAGATTTGGTCCAGACCAAGCTGGGATTTGAACCTACCCTTGCTCCAAAAGCAGTCCTTTGCCCGCTCTGATTTGTGCTGGTTCTCAATACGATTTGCAACACCATGAAAGCCTGTTTGGGTTGATATTATCCCAGCTGAAACTACAGGAGAGAAACCACTGATGAATGCTTTGGGTTAGTGGCTAGATATCACTGGGGGGTGGGGCAGATAAAGGGGTGTCTCGCTGCAGGATTAAGCATGCATGTTTACTGCTCAAGCTGTGGAAGGTAAACTTCAGTTTTACCTGCCTTGCCAGTTGTGCCCTTCCCTCGATTCCAGACCAGTGGAAGTTAGCTGCTTATGGAAAAAAAAAACACTCTGCAGATGCTCCAGTGTGCTCTCACTTTTGCCGAGGTGGCAGGCCAAATATCGTGCCCTGTACTCAGCGATGCACCAGCAACTGCATCTCTTCCTCCTCCTCGGATTCAAGAAGGAAGAGGAAGAGGACGTGTGGAGGAGGAGTGGGTGAGCCTCTCTAGCCCACCATGCTCCTCTCCTCTATGCTTCATCTTCCACTGTGTCCCCATCTTCCTTTCTGAATTCGAGAAAGAGGAGCGGAGGCAGTGGCTGCCCCTACCAGTTTGGGGACTTGTGTTACGCAGGCAGCAGACTGTGAGTTTTTTTTCCCTTCTTCCCAGTACTAGGCCAGTGTAAATAATGAGACTTCTACAAAGAGAGTCTCCCACCCCTAAGGCTCACAGGCTCTGAATGGGAAGAGGCGCTCAGTGAGCTGGCTCCTGAATGCATGAGATGAGTCATTCTCTCGGCAGAGGGACGGGAGCCAAAAGAAGTTTGTGTAGGCACCTGAAAAGACCCAGCCGCGAAGCTTAGCCAGTGAGCTGGCAGGCAGCTGCTCTGCAAGCATACCCCCCCCCCAAAAAAAAGCCTCCATGGAAACTCCTTCTCGTTCTTGCAGACCAACCTGCCGCCCATTTCAGCCGGAATATTCTGCTTTGCCTCAACTGGATCGTTTGCTCACAGATCGTGGCTGGGCTTCTGAACATCTCGTGCCGGTGGTTTTTTTTTTTTTTTAAAGAGCTGAAAGTCTTCCCAGAATTTTAGCAGACCGTTCTTCTCAGCCTTCCTCCCACCGCCCCATCTAGTTGTGTCTTCTTCAGCCAAAAAGAACAACAGAGAGTCTTGTATCATCTTAAAGGCCAGCCAGTTTATTTTGGCATAAGCTTTCACGGACTGCAGTCGCCTCCTCAGATGCAGGACGCATCCTCTTTAGTAGGCAGATATATACAGTACAGGTACATGCTCCAGGGGGATAAAGAAGCAGGAAAAATGGTTGTGAAAGGACTGTGGGAGGAAAGAGAAACAGTCAGTGACCGTCTCTATGTAAAGGGCTGCGATAACTTTGTTACACTGGCTGCAGTGGACAACAACTTCTTGAAGTTGCTACTGGCTGAAGGGAAGGGGGTGTTGGAAGGAAGGACAGAGCAGTGAACCGAACAATGCAGGGAGGCTGGGCAAAGGCTACAAATGTGACGGTGACCTCAGTTCTGCATCATCTCGGTTGCTGTCCCCTGCACGGTGACTGGACACAGGGCAGGCTTGTGTCCAAGTTAAGCATGCAGACGGTGGGGAGGGCCCAGAGCTCAGTGGCAGGGCTCTTGCGTGCAGGAGGACCCAGGTGCGGTTCTCGCCATCTCCAGCTAAAAAGATCCTTGGGTGGCAGCTGCGAGAGAGACCCCCAGCCTGTCGCATTGAGAGCACTCGGAGCAGACCATGCTGGGCTAGGTAGTCTGTGTTAGCTTTGTACATTCATATACATATGACTAGATTTCAGATTGTGCCTTGAAAAGCACAGGATCTATGGTCTGTGTCGGATGAATGCATGATGCTGCCAGCGGAGTCATACCGCTGATCAGCCACTCTTCTCTGACTGGCAGCATCCCTCCAAGATTTTTTTTCAGTCTGCTATTGGGTCCTTTTAACTGGAAAACATCGGAGATGTTCTAACCTACACTTCCCCTCCACACTTCTTCCTTTTCAAATTGGGGTGGGGAGAGAGCAGTGCAGGTCATGGCTGGTGCTGTACCAGGTAGGTGGTGGTAGAATGAATAAGAAGATATCTCTGTTTTTAATGTTAACATTTCCATACTGCTTCTCTGTAGCCTGAAGCAGGGTCCATATCATGAAAGCATTCTGCAAAACCTTTTAACAATCAATCATTAAAACAACCCAGTAAGTGGAAGAGGAGAGACGGACAAATCAATAAAGCTCATCGCTTGGCCAATTAGCCCAATCAGCAGGGCTGGCCCATCTATGTGGCCAACTGAGAAAGTTGCCTGAGGCAGCAGATTGGTGGGGGTGCCCACTTCTGCCTGCCCACTCACCTCCACTGCGCCTCCTCTTGCTCTCTGGATTAGAAGAGGAGACGAAGGCAAAGAGGAAGTGTGGAGGAGAGGATCAGCTTCTTCAATGCCCATGGGTTGGGATCCTGTGCCATTGCGGGTACCAGTTATGTCCTTTTTGCATATTTGCCTGCAAATACTAAATCCGCCTTTATTTCATGACATAGCGCCAAATTTGGGTATTTTTATAGCTATATTTTTGGTAACTTTTATTATTCTTTCCTATCAACTCGGTAATTGGCAAACTGGCAAATGCCCTTGCCTCATAGGCCCGAGAGCTTCTTAGGGAAAGAACTGTAACATTTGCATAATGTATGATAAATAAAAATGTATGTCTTTTCTAGTGAAGGAAAAGGAAAATAATAATGAATTGTATCTAAATGTAAAATAAATAAATGTGGCCTTCCAACATAAAACGGTTCCCCCCCCTGCACTAGCTCATTGCTCTCTTCTCCTCCAAACTTCTTTTGCCCCGCCTCTTTCTTCCTTTTCTTATCCAGGGAGTGGGAGGAGCAGAAGCTCTCACATCACCAGGTAAGTGAGAGGGCACCATTTGGCATGCCAGCTCACTGCCCAATCCCAACTACATTCCTAAACTTAGTTTTAGAAAATTAAGTTTCCTTCTACTAGGAAACTGCTTCCTACTGAGTCAGACCCTTGGTCCATCTAGCTCAGTACCGTCAACACTGACTGGCAGCAACTCTCCAAGGTTTCAGACAGGGCTCTTTTCCCTGCTGTACTTGGAGATGCTGCAGTGCCATGGATTGAACCTGGGGGCTTCTCCATGCAAAGCTGGGGGGCCCACCATGAGCTGCGACCCCTACCCTCCATAGTTCAATTACTGCCCATCTTGTGCTTGTGTAAGGTGGGCTATTTAAGCCCCTCCCTATGTCATCCAGATTGGGTTTGGTGGTTCTCAGTACTGTTCCTAATATGTGGCATCTCCCCGTCTCCTTCTCCCAAAGTGAAACCTTAAGAGAAGGTACAAGATGGCTGACCAGAGCAACATCCAATCGGCGGCTTCCAAAAGCATCCGTCCGTTCCGCTCCAGCGAGGAGTATCTCGACGCCATGAAGGAAGACTTGGCCGAGTGGCTCAACACCCTTTACGACCTTGATGTCCAGGTGGAGAATTTCATGGACGTCCTGGAGACGGGCTACGACCTCTGCCAGCATGCCAACAACGTCAACCGCATAGCCCTGGAGTTCCAGCAGCTGCACCCGGAGTCTGCCGCCCGCATGAGAATCCCGCAGAAGGAGGTGATCTTCCAGGCCAAAAACGTGGTGCCTGGTTCTTTCATCGCCAGGGATAACATCTCCAACTTCATCCAATGGTGTCGCCAAGAGCTGGGCATCCAAGATGTCCTCATGTTTGAGACCAATGACCTGGTGCTGAAGAAGAACGAAAAGAACTTTGTTCTTTGCCTCCTGGAGGTCGCCAGGAAGGGCTCCAAATTCGGGATGCTGGCTCCGATGCTCATCCAGATGGAGGAGGAGATTGAAGAGGAGATGCGGGACCAGATCGCCAATGGAGTGATGCCGATGGAGCAGGCCAGCCAAGATCTGGGGCCCCCAATACCTGTGTATCCGAGCAGGCCTCAGAGAATAACTCTGTGTGACCTCAAAAACCTGGACGAGCTGGTGAGTTCCTTCCATCTTGCTGGTGTTTTTTGATAAGTGTCAGTGGACCCTCTTTAGCAAAGAGCAGCCTGGCAATTGTTTGCATGTAGTTTGTTGGTTTTTTTGGGGGGGGGGCAAGGAAAGGGGGCAAGTTGTGTGATATTTCTGCAGGTTCTTCTAACCTCTGCCACCACGAATCGGATTGTTTTTGTGATGGTTGGTTAGAGTGTCGGGGCGCCCAGGAGAAATTCCATGCATGGACATCTGTATTTGCATATATTGTCAGTGTCCACAGTCGCTGGGAACAAACTCCTGAGTGAGGACTGGAACTGGTCTGGCAGGCTAGGCTCTCCCCTCGACGGCTGTTGTGCCAGTCAGCCTTGCTTCTGTTTGTCGCTTGCTTTCAACGGATATAGCAAATTATTGCTCTTCCTTGTTGTTTCAAGCATCTTTCTTAAATATTTGGCAGGGGTCAATAGGACAGTCCCCTGAACTAAACTTGTGTAACTTGCCACCCCTCACATGACTTGCCTTTTATTTCCTCTTGCAACCCTGCAGCTGTTCCTCAAATACCAGCTGGCAAGTTGGGAAGTATCACATGCAAGGCTGTTTCCTCCCATGAGGCTAATTCATTAATAGGGGATTAATTAATAGGGACACCTGCCTCCATTTGCCCCTCTTCACTGCTCCCCCCCCCCCGCTGCTACTTGCATTCAACAAGGAAGAGGAAGTGTGGAGGAGAGGAGTGTGGCAGACTAGAATGTTGCGCTCTAGCCCAGTACTTTTCTCCTCTGCACTTAACCTCTTCCATTCCAGTCCCCTCTCTCTGTTAACCATTAACAAATCACTGGGCCCAGATGGCATCCACCCAAGAGTTCTTGAGGAACTCAAATATGAACTTACTGATCTTCTCACAAAAATATGGAACTTGTCCTTTTTAAATGGGCTTCTTTGCCAGAGGGTTGCATGTTAGCTGATGTAATACTGATATTTTTAAAAAAAGGATCCAGGCAGCCGATCTGGGATGCTACAGGCTGGTCAGCTTAATGTCCGTTCTGGGTAAATTGGTGGAAAGCATAATTAAAGATAAAATCATTAAGCCTATAGAAGAACGAGCCTTGCTGAGCTGAAGGACAATCAACACTATCTTTTAGGGTGCTTTGAGAATGTCAGCAGGCATGAAGCTAGAGGGGACCCAGCTGACGTGGTATACAGGTGGGCCCCCATATCCACTGGGGATATGTTCCAGGCCCCTCCGTGGATACTTGAAACCGTGGATAAGAGCGAACACCCCCTCCATGGTTTCCTGAGGGCCCCCCCACCCTGTCTCTCCTGCAGGCAGGCATGCTTGCCCCCCCAGCTCTTATTTTTCTTTCAGCAAGCTTTGTTTCTTCCTTAAAACAAACAGAGAAGCAGCCTCCATTTCAGGCAAGTAGAACGAGACTAAGTCCTAGAGAGGCTCTGCAAGGTTTCTGTTAACCTTGCAGAGCCTCTCTAGTACTCAGTCTCGTTCTACTTGCCTGTAATAAGCAGCCAGAGGCTGCTTCTCTTGTTTCTTTAAGGAAGAAACGAAGCTTACTGGGAAAAAAGTAAAAGCCTGGGGGGGTCCCTACGATCCGTGGATAACAAACCGTGGATAGTGAATCAGTGGATATGGGGGCCCACCTGTACTTGGAATTTCAAAATGCTTCTGACCAAGTCTCTTGCCAAAGGCTCACGAGTAAACTACATGTACACTGATGGGGGGTCTGAGCTGTCTGTGATGAGCCAGCAAAGAGATCTTGGGGCTGATAGTTCAACCCAGTGTGTAGCAGCAGCGAGGAAAGCAAACTCCATGCTAGGGGCCATCAGCAATCTAGAATAAGACTACAAATAGTCTATTGCCTCTGTACAAATCGATGGTGCCACCACATCTGGAAAACTGTGCATAGTTCTGGTTTCCACACCTCCAAGAAGGATACTGTGGAGCTGGGTGCAGAAGGAGACAACCTTCTGAGATGACTCCATGGGGTAGATTCAAGTGGAGAAAGATGATTTATGTGTATATAAAACGTTTCATGGGGAAAACCAATTACAGTCCTCTTTGTCATTGACAGTTGTCCGCATTCAGTTCTGAACTTGTTGGTTTTATAGCTTTGCCAAAAAGCCTATTTTTGTTCGGAGGTGTAGCAGCTTTAAACTTCACGTTGTCGCACTGGGCTCTTTGTGAATGTGACTATATTTAAGGCACAAATTACGAAGCAACGTAAAAGCGAGGCTGTGTTTTGCCTTTGGGGTTTTAATGTTGCTCTGCAAGCCTTAAAAAAACACAAACATTCTCTCAAAATACATCGGTAGAAACACCTAGCCGTTTCTTGGCTTGGGGATTGGCCTGTCCTCGAAAAGAACTGCACCATTCATTTTACTTCTGGATTCTTCCCGATGTGGATAAATATTTTTACTTGCTTTGAGAGAGAGGACACCCTTGGAGCATAACGGTGGTTCTGTCCCATGTAACCAGAATATCAACAGCCTGGATGTTACGGCAACAAAACTAGGATATTCGGCATTAAATGTGGCTAGTTAAGGGCTTGTTTTTACTCTGGAGTAGCAGTTGCATGGGACCCCTATCTGTATTGGGACCATGGTGCTGAGGTAGAGGGTGCTCAACCCTTCCACACCATTTCCTGGCTATTTGCTTTTTTATTTTAAACATAGCGAATCCTTTCGAATAGTGAACAATTTTCATATGCCTTTTGTTCTCTATTGATTTATTTTAACATTTTACACACACACACACACACACACACACACACACACACACACACACACACACACACACACACACACACACACACACACACACACACACACACACACACACACACACACACGGAGACTTGAACCAGCTTATAAAACGAATTGAAAATGGTTCAGTGGGACTTGCTTACGAGTAGACACACATTGGTTTGTGCTCTCTAAGGCTGCAATCCTATGCATGTTTTCCTGGAAGGAAGGCTCACTGAACAGAATGGGTTTTAACAGAATTAGCATTTTAACTGAAGGCTCAATAGCAGTTCTTTTTTCCATCTTCAATCTCTGCGTTGTACCCAAGAAGAAGTTCCAAGAATTGGAACGAAACGTTGGTTTTACCACCTTCTTTCTTTCCTTGGACTTTAAATAGTATTCTTGGCTGTCAGTGAAGACTCTGCAAGCAAGTTTCCTCGGACAGTTCTGAATATTGTTTTAATACGTTCTGGAAGGATATTAAACATTACATGGCATCTTCACCCGTATTCTGCAAATCTTCCGGTTTAGAATGGGTTTTACTTCTGGGTAAAACATACATAGGCTTGCACTGTTGGATAACTTGTTGTTGTTGTTGATGAAAGATGGTCTGTCCATATTCTATGGACATATTCCATTTTAAGGAAGGGCATCCCATGGTTAGAGTCGCAAGAGAGGTGGATTATTCCAATAGCAGAATTTGGGGTAGAGCTTAGGGGACGGAGATCTGGCAGTGGGCTACTGCAATGGAGAGAGGAGTCAGTTGCAGTGGTCAAGGCACGAGATGGGATAGAAGATGTTTTGGGCTGGCCCCTCTTGTGGTCCCATCCAGGTCTATCATTCCATGTAGTTCAGGCTATCGAAGCTGTAATTGTGAGGTCTGAGCACATAGCAGCCTCGCTTTCTTCTCCCACCCCCCGCCCTGCGACAGTCCGAAATGAGTGCTTTGGCTAAACTGCTGACTTTATTCTTACATGTGGCTTGTTTTTATAGCTTCTCAAGTGGAAACTTGTAGCAATGTCTGCATGGTGCAAGGTTTAACACACCCACTTTGCAAAGCCAGTCAGACCCAAGGCAAACCGTCTGGTTCCGTGTGTGTGTGTGTGTGTGTGTGTGTGTGTGTGTGTGTGTGTGTGTGTGTTGAGGAATCTGGGAAAGGGCAAACTTTTAAGACAGGTTCACACATGTACATTGACGAGTGCGACCAACAATCTTCAGCTCTGTGGTCGCTGACTTTCATGGTGGCACAGAGAACGTGTGAGTTTGGCCCTTGTGTGTGCTTTTTTTAAAGTAGCATGCAGGGGACATGCATGCAAAATACCTGCAACCAACAGTAGAGGTGGGAGGCTTTAGCTATTATCCCCCACTGCAGTTTCTGTCTTAATTATGCGCCGCCACCAGCATGCTATTTTCATTTTTTCTTCAAAAGCTTCAGTTGGTTTTGACTGAACCTTTTTAAGAATGTAAAAAAACAACAGTGCTTGTTTCTTTGATGTTTGCAATTTTGTGACATTTTGCGCCCTCTGCCCAACTTAATATTTAAATGAAAAAGACAAGGACCAAACACGTTTTGTGCTATGTATGTTTGGTCCTGAAACCTATGGAGTGCCAAACTCCGCAGCCGCACTGAAACATTCCCGTGACCCTGCGGTCTTGATATTTTCACGTCCTCCTTAAAGGTGTCTGAGTGCAATTCAGGACGATATTTTCACCTGAAGTTTGTATATTCATTCATTCATTCATTCATTCATTCATTCAATTGTTATCCTGCTTTTCTCCCAGCTGGGCCCCAAAGCGGCTTACAAAAGCATATAAAATACAAGCAAAACAAGAAGGATCGAAGGCTGTTATAACCCGCTACAATGTAGATAGAGGAAGACATCTTCGGGGTTCAGGGTTATATACACACACACACACACACACACACACACACACACACACATATTCGGGGTTCAGGGTTACACACACACACACACACACACACACACACACACACACACACACACACACATATATATGCTGGAGGTTTTAGAATGTTTTATTGTATTTTAATTTTGGACTTTTAAAGGCATTTTTAGTCACATGTGTGATTTTAACCTGATTTGTAAAGTCGCTGATATTTTACAATTTTACAATTTATAAACTCATTTGTATGACCCTGAACCCCGAAGATGTCTTCCTCTATCTACAAGCAAAACAGTTTGTAACAATGAAAACAAACCAAAAACCATTAAGACTATAAAAACTATTCTGATCTGTGCTGTTGACAAAATTCTTGCCGCCCTCCCTCCTGTGATTTCAGGTTTTTTTTTCTTCACATGGTTCAAATTATTTTTGTCTAGGGAATTAATGTGGTCCTGGGTCATTCTGCATGTGTGTGTGTTTCAAAGTCGATTTGAAAGACAAGAGAATGGCCACAGGCAGGGCGGGACTTGAGTAAGATTTCCCACAAGGGAACAACTCCGTTGTATGGATTCTTGCATTTCCAAGTGGAAAATAACCACACGGACCGAATCCCAAGTGAGTAAATGCCCACACAACAACAGAATGGCTCTTCTGCCTCTTGAAAAACTATGCAACACAGTGGGTTTTCCAACATGCTTTCCACCGGGTGCGCATCCCACATCCCCTGGTCAGTTCAGGAACTTCTAAGCAACCCCTGCACATTGCTGAGGACTTGGGGACTGTAGTCTCTTGTGCCACGCTCGCTTTGTAGCAAAGAATTGTGAGCCCTTCGCTGTCATTTGGCCTGAACTGAGCATGCCCCTGAAATAGGCGCTGTAACAGAATCTGGGGGGGGGGGGCAAGGGGGTGTTGCTTTCATTTTTTTTTGGTGCTTTTAATTGAGCTTCAAAGTGTAATGGGAAACCTTTGTTTCCATTTTTCCTTTTTTCCCTTTCCTCTGCTTTCTCCTTCTCAAGTCAATCCCTTCTGGACAGGGTGAGATTATAGCCTTCTGGGTAGGGTGGGGCTGCCAGGATGGAGGCTGGGAGACCTTGGTGGCAGGGCTGCCGTGGAAAGATTGGATCTTGACCAGAATCGGAGGTGGGCAGAGCCGCGGTGTCTCCTCGGATCCCTTTCCAGAAATCTAAGGAGCGCAGTGGAAATTCTGGCAGTTTCACAGCGAAACCAGTTAAGAACATCAGAAGAGCCCTGCTGGATCAGGCCAAAGGCCCACCTAGTCCAGCTTCCTGTATCTCACAGTGGCCCCACCAGATGCCTCAGGGAGCACACAAGACAACAAGATAACCTGTTTCCTGTTGTCACTCCCTTGCACGTGGCATACAGAGAAAGCCTACTTCTAAAGCCAGGAGGTTGCTTATGGCTTGTAACCTGTGATGGATTTTTCCTCCATGAATCTATCCAATCCCCTTTTAAAAGGCATCTAGGCCAGATGCCATCACCACATCCTGTGGCAAGGAGTTCCACAGGTTAGTTGACTGGGTAACGGAGGGGGAGTCGCTGAGGAATGTGGCATCCGTGCAGCTCAGGACTGTTTCATATAATTGAAACGTGCAGCATTAGCGAAGCGCCGCAAAGCAAGGTACTACTGTATGAGGGGTGAAGTCAGGGCTTTCTCTGCAGTGGCCCCAAGGCTTTCAGATGAGCTCCCTTTTAATCATCAGAAAAGGATACAGAGCATCTCTTTTAAAATCGGGGTTTGGAGCCCAATTGGAGCGCTATGTGTTAAAATGTGCCAGGGGAGTGGTTTTGCAGAGGGCAATGCTTTCCCTGCAGCAGATCAAGATACCCTTTCCTCCATCCCACTCTCACGTTTTAGCAGGTGCATCTCTCCAACAGGAGCAGCAAGAGACAAAGATGTATTGGCTGCCCCAGGGAGGTCCGGAGGAGAGCTGGGCAATCGATCCCAGCAACAGGTCTCTGCTTGTCTGTCTCCCTTTTAGCATTGCAGAGGCCAAGGCTGCCAGCCCAGTGGAGTGGGGGGGGGGGGGGAGGACGGGGAGGAAAAACAAGAGCATGTTGGCCTCTCCCACTTCAGAGATCACTGAAGCCTCTGTTTTCCTCCAGCGAGTCCTTCATAATGAGAGTCTGCCCCAATCGAGCCCTGCTGGCCAAGCAACCCTCTCAGCGCCAAATGAATTTCATGTTTAGACTTGGGTCCCATCCCCAAGATATCTTTATATCTCCAAGATATATTTTATGCAAATATTCCAAAATCCAGACAAATCTGAAATCAGGGTGGTGTAGTGGTTTGGGAGTTGAACTTAGACCTGGAAGATCCAGGTTCAAATCCCCGCTCAGCCACAAAGCTTTCTGGGTGACCTTGGGCCAGTCACTATCTCTCAGCTCCACCTACCTCACAGGGTTGTTGTGAGGACAAAAAGGAGGGGAGGAAATATGTACACCACTCTGAGCTCCTTGGAGGAAGAGCGGTATAAAAATGTGAAAAATAAATAAAAAACATAGAAAATAAATAAACCCAGACAACTTCCCAACCCAAGCAGTCCGGATAAGGGATACTCAACCTGTACTGACAAAGCAGAAGCCCCTGTACACTCTCGTTTCCTTTGAAGTGTTGCAGCGCATTTGGCTGCTGCCAGAGTCATTTTGCAAGCGTGTGCCGGTTTGGGGCTTGCAAGATGGACCTGCTCCTTCAGGAAGCCGTTTTCTCGGGATGAAAGGGCCCTAAACAGATGTGCTTGTTCTGAATGGTCTGGGCAGTAATGAGATATAATGATGTACTGTAATTATCTCTGGGCCGTTGGAATTGACTGAAACATGTGGGCAGGTTTGCGGGGGTGGAGGAGGCACCAATAGTTTGAGGGCCAACTAAGTCCCAAATAGTTTGAGGGTCCAACTAAGTTCCTACAATAGAGACGTCCTGCGATTGTAGGCGCCCCTCTGCAGTCTGCCTGCTGAGTTTTGTAACCAACTGAAGTTTGGGGTGGGGGGAAAAACTGACAAAGCAACATCCAAATCCCTGTACACTCCTTTTTCCTTTGAAGTTTTGAGTCGCATTCTGGTTTGGGGACACAACTCGGAACTCGAGTCCAATGCTCTCCGGATAACAGTTTGGAGCCAAACGGCATGTTGTATTCGATGTGTCGATGCCCCTTGCAAACGTTTGTGATTTTGTTCTCGTTTGAAAATAGTAACAGCAGGGATCAGGATCGAGATTGTGTGAGTGTGAGTGTGAGTGTGAGTGTGTGAGAGAGAGAATGAATGCCACTCCCCCCCCCCCCCCCCGGGTTGCCATCAAGATGAAAATTGTGACTCTGAACCTGCTATTTACTCCATGAAAAAAAAAAGCTGCTATTCATTTAACCTAACATGTAGTTTGGCAGTCCGTCTGTTTTGGGCTGTCTGCTAGAGAGAGGGGTGGGGTTGGGAAGAATGAAGAAGACGGGTGCCCTACAGGCTGTGGCTCTGCATCCCATGTATTTGTGTGAATCGAACACCCCCCCCCCCACCCTCACATTTACTCCCTGCCCATCCCGAATCACTGGATTACGGAGTTCTCTTTAATACGGGGGTGGGGAGGGTGGCTGGAGCTGACCTCCCCTGACTCTTTAATCTGAAAGCCCTTTTTAATTTAAAACGCCTTCCTTGCCCCCATTCCTGGTTAAGTCCCCTGCTGGCAAGGAGGGTGACCTCTTTGTCGCTTGCCAGGGGGGCTGGTTGCAGCTGCCGCCTCTCAATGGTGGCAGTGTTGGGTGCCAAGGGAGAAACTGGCACCGGGTTTGGGAGAGGAGAAGGCAGTAAAATGCAAGGGAATAATGTGCTCCCTTTCTCGCCCCGTGTGGTCTTGGAGATGACACCGTCCTGCACAAATGGATCCTGGGCTTTCCTGGAACGGCTGCTGGGGTAAAGGGTTTGAGCGTGTTGCTCGCAAGAATGGTCATCCTGGTTTAAACAGAGTTGCTTCTTAGCTGACACTGTGGCAAAAGCTGTAGCTCAGTGGCTAAACCCCTGCTTTGCATACAAAGGCCCGGCTTCCTTTCCTGGCAGCATCCCCAAGTAGGGCTGGGAACATCCCTACTCTATCTGAAGCCCCCAGAGAGCTGCTGCCAGTCAGTGCCCAGTACTGGGCTAGATAGAATGGTGGGCTGACTCAGTAGAAGGCAGCTTCTGGTCATATTTCAGGGTTTAATCCTCCCTCGCGTGTGCACACACACAAACACACACAAACACACTCTGCAATATGATGCAATATGTGTTGGGCCAGAGTACATCGCATATGAAGGTTTGCTGTGGTCCGCTGTGAAGCAAACTTAAGGCTGCAGTCCTATGCACACTTACCTTTGACTGCAATGGGACTTACTACTGAGTAGACATGCGTAGGATTAGACTGTACTGCAGCTGGTTCGGCAGAGGCCTGGGAGCAGAAGTTGGCATGGCAGGGCAGCTGCCAGCCTCCAGAGACCAACAGGCTGTCATGCGTCACCATATTGCTAAGTTGCTGCCCAAAGTTGGCCAAGAGAGCCTCTGGCAGCGCTGGGCAACGGTGGGACTCTGTTGCCCGGCATGGAGCAAGGGACATTCTGTGATGCAATGGGGGTGGGTGGGTTGTAGCCTGCTGAAAAGTTGAAAGCCAGCCTGCCCTTTTAAAGTCCCATGGATGCACTTTGGGGGCAGTTGTGTTAAACTGCAGCCTCACGCTGCCGGCTTATGTTCCGCTTGTGATCCACTAAGACAGCTAGATCTTTTTCACACATCCCGGTTGCCCAGCCCGGTTTCCCTCATCCTGTACTTGTGCCTCTGTTTTTTTTATTGTTGCTCCTGTGTGCAGGACTTGACATTGATCTCTGTTGAATCCATCTTGTTGAGATGGGCCCAGTTATCAAGCTTGTCAAGGCCATTTTGAATCCTGATTCAATCTTCCAGGATCTAGGGGGAGGAGGAAACCCCATTGCAGAACTCTTGCAGAGGGCCCCCTAAAACAGCTGGTTCGGGGAGTGGATTTTGAGTGCTCCTTGGAGCGGCAAAATACATTTGGTCCAGGAGGCAGAATCCACAGGGAATTTCACCGGTATAAGCTCCGCTGAAATGAGCAGGAGTTGCGCAGCTTCTCTCTGAGAAATTACCAGTGACTTCTTCTGTTCTGTGCTGCGAACTGCAAGGCATCGCTTGGGTTTTCCAACTGCAGCACCGAAATACTTTCCTCCGTCCCCACGTAGCTTGGTGCTGGTCTCATTCTCATTGAGAAAACATTCTCCAAGAAGAGAAGTTGGTTCTGTCTCGTAGTGGCGGTTTCTGTCCCCCCCAGACAGTCTTGGGGTGGCGGTTTCTGGCCCCCCCCAGACTGTGCCTGGGAAGGACACATTTTTGCTCTGCTTGATTTTTGGCTGACTTGTCTCCCCTTCCTTCCCTGACCCTGTTCTCTGCTGAGGGAGAGGGGTGGCTGCTTTCTGTGTCAATGGGTTGGTGCGAGGTCTCTACTTTCTCCCTCCCTCCTTTCCTCCTGCGGAGCATTTTTTGCCCGCTTTGTAATAACCCTCTGCTTTTATGGGCATCACCCGAAGGGAAGAGGAGGAGCCCATGAAAGGCGTCAGGCTTGCTTCAGTTTCTCTTGGAAACAGCTGTGCCAAAGGCGCCCCTTTGGATATTAAACTCGGCCGCTCTCAGCCCTTCCAGCATTTCACAGTTGCAAATGTGTTCACAGCAAGGAGAATTTCCTCCAGTCTCGCATACACCCCCCCCTCACTCACTCACTCACTCACTCACTCACTCACTTCATTCACTCTGCATTGGCTTCTGAACAGGAGTGATAGTAAACAAACCATCACAGTCTCCTTTCCCAAAAGCAGAATGTTTGAATCACAGCCCAATCCTAACTATCCAGTGGGTGGTCCAGAGCTGCCCGCTGGATCCTATCCCCATTCGTGGCTGCTCTGGAGCGGCCCGGAGGTCTACTCAGGGAAAGGGGACGTTCCTCCCCTTCCCCTGACGTCGAACGGGGAAAGCCCGATGGGCCTCCTTGTATTTCCGCCAGCTGTTTAGCTGGCGGAAGTAAGAGGAAGCTGTGTAAAGGCCGTGCTGGCCGGGAAGGAGACGGGGATATGGTGGCCGCCATCCCGCCCCCCCTAGCAAGCATTGGCTAGCTTGACCAATGGCCCCCCTCCCTCGCTGCCCGGACCACCCCTGCGCCCGTTGGAACTGGACTTGGCGCTTCCGGCACCCGCAGGGATGATCTGGCACCGGAGTGAGGGTGGCCGGCCTCTGCGCCGGCCGTCCTTACTCCCGAGTCATTGTGAACGTGCTTTACGGCATGTTCACGACTGCTTCAGGTGGTGGAGCACACGTTCCGCCGCCCGATTGTTCCGTTGGATTCCGCTGCCAGGAGGGGCTGTCGCTGAACTGGCAGAACTCCAGCTTTGAATGGTCCTGGGTTTGATCCGTGGCAGCGTCTGCAGGTAGAGCTGGGGAAAGACTGTTTTTGTCTGCACACCTGGATCGCTGCTACCGCTGATGCAGATCGTCCCCTACTTAAGTGCAGGTTCTGGAGGTCTGTACTCTTAAGGCAAAGCACTATTTATTCATTTATGTGGCGTAAGCAAAACTGAACAACTTTCTGTAGTGGTTGAAAAACAGTCTAGAAATATTTATTTCTGTAAATGATTATCTATACAATAGATAACAATTCACTCCCTAGTAGTGAATGTACACTCTGGTACCCCTGCTTGTTGCAGAATATCAAAAATGGGCCTTGGAGATCTTGGGCTCTGGTTTGCTGAGACCCCCCCCCCCCGGACTGGAGCTTAATTTTGGTTGACTCCCTGCAGTCTAACGTGGATAAATGACCAGGGTAGTGGCTTGCTGTACAGTCTTGCAGCCAGGCTGCATTATGGACTGGGTCTGTATGGTAAAGAAAAAGGGCTGGGGCCGGCCCATCCATGAGGCCAACTGAAGTGTTTGCCTAAGGCAGCAGATTGGTAGGGCCGCCTATCTCTGTCTACCTTTTTCCTCCACTTCTCCTCCCACACCCTGGATTGCAAAAGAGAGACAGAGAAGAAGAAGAAACATGGAGGAGAAGACAGTGCTGAGCTAGAGCATTGGAGAGTGGGAGGAGCAGAGGCTGGCACATCATTGGGTAAGGGGGGCACCATTTAGCATGCCGCCTTAGGTGTCAGGAAGTCTTGGGCTGGCCATGGGGAGGACTGTAGCACACAGGTCACTGCTTTGCATGATTGTGTCAGGCAGCATCTCTGGCTGGGGCTGGAAAAGACCCCTTGAAAGCCCAAAGAGCCACTGCCAGTCAGTGATGACAGGACTCAGCGACATGGAACAAGGATCTGACTCAGCAGGAAGCAGTGTCCTGTGTTCCTAATATACGAGGTATCCTGGGAGCCTGGCTTTCTTGACAGGCTGCTGCGTAATCTGTGGGTGATGTCAGCTTTGCTCCAGATCTCTCGCCGTTGGGATGAGTTTCAAAAGAGGCTTCCCATATTTGGGCGCATCTTGGCAGCCGTCTGGGGTGGCGAGGAAAGCAGAATGGGGAAGGCGTGGGTGGTTGGCCGGGCTGGTGGCGTGAATGTGTCTGTGTTACAAAAGCAGCTGATTATGTTATGCCAGGGCATAGTTAGACGGAGAGAGAGAGAGAGAGAGAGAGAGAGAGAGAGAGAGAGAGAGATGCTAATCTCTTTGCAGGGTGTCTTGCAGCAGAGAGAGCTATCATTAGGCCCGTGTGTGGATGTGCATTTGAACTTAAAAAATAAAACAAAACTGTCATCCAAATTCTGCACCAAGAAGAGCCAGGCTCGCCTACCGGCCTAAATGATGCAAGTGACACGTCCTTGCACATTTGGTTTCCATTGTTTTGCAACACGGTTTTGAGTTTGCTACTTTTGCAGAGGGCTACATCCACGCCTGTCCATGGGCACTGGAGTCCCATCCCAAAAAGGAAGACACCAAGGGCCAGATCAAGACCCCAGAGACTGCCAGTTCCCCTCCCCATCCCTACTGGAGGGGTGGCATAAGGCTTTTGCTAAGTTAGGTGCTATCCAAGGAGCCTTGTCTTTTTTTTTTTTTTTGTACTCCATTATTAAATAATAACAAAAATCAAAATACAACAAAAAAGGAAGAAATGCATAACATAAATGAAATACATAAAAACAACCAAAAACTCAAACAATAAGCAATCTATATTAAATCAACCCTGACTGTTCCCTGGAAGGACAGGTACTGAGGCTGAAACTCAAATATTTTGGCCACCTAATGCGAAGAGAGGACTCTCTGGAGAAGACTCTGATGCTGGGAAAGATGGAAGGCAAAAGGAGAAGGGGAAGGCAAAGGATGAAATGGTTAGACAGCATCACCGATGCAACAAACATGAAAATGAGCGAACTCAGGAAGATAGTGGAGGATAGGAAGGCCTGGCGGGATATGGTTCATGGGATCACGAAGGGTTGGACACGACTTAACGACTGAACAACAACAACATTATAAACAATAAATTATCTATGCATAGATGTCTTTAAAAAAAGGCTTCCAGGTATCCAAACATATGGCCCTACGTAGTTGTCGTCTATACGCCCTGTGTTCAAATATTGATAGAGTTAAGACGGCTTCAATCCACTGAGTGATGGGGGGGGGCACGTATTCCTCCAGTATTTGAATATGTCTTTTAGCTAAAATAAAGGCACACAAGAGTCCATTTCTCTTGTCCTGCAGTTGAACTTCCACGAAATGTATTTATTTATTTAAAATAATTTTATACTGCTTTTTTTCAACACTCAAAGCGGCGAAATAAGGCAAGCAATTCCAAAGAACATCAGTATCGACAAATATTATTTATATATTTTTCACATCTCTATTCCGCCCTTCCTCCAAGGAGCTCAGTACATAGTTCCTCCCCGCCTTTGGTCCTTCTAACAATCCTGTGAGGTAGGTGAGAGTGGCTGTGAGTGAGTGACTGGCCCAAGGTCACCCAGGAAGCTTCGTAGCTCAGCGAGGATTTGAACCTGGATCTTCCAGGTCTAAGTGCGACTCCCAAACCACTACACCATCCTGGGAGCTATGTTCATCAGAGGGCCCACCTGGCCAGTCTAGCCCTGGCACCTTCTGGGCCTGTGACAGTGGTAGTGTCAACTTGCCCAGTGTGATTTGCTAGGTGCTTATACTTGTTGATTTCACTTTTGCACCTAAACCAATGAGACTGAACCAGCCTCTCTCATGCCACAAACCAGCTTGATATTTCCAGCTTCCTGGCTGTGTGTGAGAGGGCTCTCTCTCTCTCTCTCTCTCTCTCTCTCTCTCTCTCTCTCTCCTCTGTCTGTCTGTCTGTCTGTCTGTCTGTCTGTCTGTCTGTCTGTCTGTCTTCAGTGAGTGATAGGGCCTGCCATGCCTCCCTCTTCCAACCCCTTTTTTTTGCTGGGAAATCTGGAAGCGATTGCAGCCTGGGAGCCGGTCTGGGTGGTTAGAGATCTGTGGTCCATTAAACGTTCCCAGCTTGATTGCTTCCCTTTTGCCCCATATGGAAGATGTCAAGCAGCACCCTGTTCGGAACTCGAAACGGTCGTTTACAAATGGCTAAAAATACCACATCTCAGCCTCGGCGGGGAGCCAGCAGCTGTCTTGATCTGGTCTCTGTGGTGATGCCGGGCCAGGGCCACGTGTGTTCTTGAGGGCGGCCTGGCCAGCTGTGGCACATGTGCAATGCTCGCACACCGCACACTGTGGTGGCTGCACAATAATTGCAAGATGGTGCAAGCACAGTCTGGCGAGGCAGATCCCTCGGCCCTGCGGCGGATTAAAGGCAGCATGACGAGGGATTTCGCCTGTTAATTTCCTCTGCGCTCCAGAAATCTTTCTGTCAATGATGCTTTTATAAATAGTAAAGCCCTGTTCTGCCCCACCTCCCCGTCGGTCTCCGCATCTGCCAGTCTCGCACGAGGAGGTTCTCGCAGTGGATGCGGCAGAAATGGACATTTGTCCTCAACTGCTTGGAAGTGAAACGGAACACATCGGCGTGCCTACGTGTGCGGATCGGAAATCCTGGAAGGAGTCGCAGCCTTGGCAGGAGCTGGGAGGAGGGAAGCTGCACCCAGTCAATCTGGCAGTTCAAAGCCCAGTGGTGTTTGGATGTGGGATGCCTGACTGACATCTTCATGCCTGCCACCAAACTGGCGACGTGGCTCTGGGCATGTGACTTAGCAGGCATCGGCTACACGTTTTCAAGAATGTCTTCTGGACCATAAGGGCTAGAAACTTGACTGTTTGGGATGTTTTTATTTTTTTTTAAAAAGAAAATTGATATTTTTTCTGAAGCCATATTCTGCGCTCAGCCTCACAATCTGTGGTGTGGGAGACTGGGGACCCACTGAAGATTGGGGGCTAAAGCCCCCCCCCCAATCCCAAGCCTCTGGTGGGAGTGACTTTATTCTAAGACCTCTAGCCCTGGCAACTGTTGAAATTGAGCAGTTTGGAGCCTCCCAGCAAAACCATGATGGCAACATTGCTGTGACCCTCCTGGGTTTGGGCCATGATTCGCTTCTGGGTCTCAACCCTGCTGGTGGAAGTCCTGTGTGAATTATTCCTGCTTCTCACATCTCTCAGTGGCAGGCAAAGCAATGTCTGTCTAAGATAAACCGGAGTGATTCTCCAGCACTTCCCTCGCTCTCAAATTTCAGTTCCGATTCAAAGAGTGGGCTCTGAGCGGGATATAATTTTTGAAATGGTGCACAGCTGGATCGAAATTGGATGCGAGAACTACGCAGGACAGTGGTGCACTGGGGCCGACAGCCTGACTCCTTAGTGCGCATGTGTGGGAGTTGCAAAGTGACCATGCGTGTTGCATTAAAAATGACGCTGTTTACGTTTACTCAAAAGACACCCCCAAAACAACTGGCCCCATGTTTTTTGCTTTTGCACACTAGCAGCTGGCCCAAAGGGGAACAGCGCCCCCCCCCCCCCGCAGCAGTTATTTTTATGATTAGTTGGCAACTCTTCGGCCTGAGGCTGAGCATGGATTATCATGGATGTTATCTTGCATGGATGTTATCTTGCCATGCCAGATCACTGGGTGCTGGGAGCGTTTGCTATTCCTGTATGGCAGGGTCACTCCCAAAGCTTCTGTTTTCTCAAGACAGTGTTTTGTTGTTCACAAAGTTCAGGCTTTCATTCTCACACACATACACTGGCGCTAATTTAAGAGGTAAATAATCTGGAATAATCGCCACTCCCAGTTCTGTTTCTCGCACTGCAGGTTTGAATTCTGCCCATGTCACATCCCCTGAATGGAGGGGAAAGGTCCACCTCTCTGAAGCCTCCACGTCCTGAGCCACAAAACATCAGTTAAAACAAGTCTTCAGGAGTAACTAATTGGTGTTAACTAATTTTTGAAATTGTGCACCTGGGGAACTTGGCAGAAAAAAGAATGTTTATCCCTGGAGCTTTGGCTTCTTTCCCACTGTTGGCATCTTTAAGCCGAGACTCGAAAACTTCCTGGTGTTTTGCAACCTGCTCTATCAGCAGTGATGAGTGACGGACTTGTGGATCTGTGTACCAAGGCAGTTGCCTCCGGTGGCGGATCGGAGATGGGGCGAGCCCATTTCCATCTGCCAATCTGCCTTTTCTGCTCTTCCTCCTCCCACTCCCTGGATTCAAAAAGGAAGAGGGGAAGGGAGCGGAAGTGGAAGGAGAGAGTGATAGGCTAGGACAGAGGGGAAGGGAGCGGAAGGGGAAGGAGAGGAGAGTGATTAGGACAGAGGGGAAGGAAGTGGAAGGAGAGGAGAATGATAGGCTAGGACAGAGGGGAAGGGAGCGGAAGGGGAAGGAGAGGAGAGTGATTAGGACAGAGGGGAAGGAAGTGGAAGGAGAGGAGAATGATAGGCTAGGACAGAGGGGAAGGGAGCGGAAGGGGAAGGAGAGAGTGATAGGCTAGGACAGAGGGGAAGGGAGCGGAAGGGGAAGGAGAGGAGAGTGATTAGGACAGAGGGGAAGGAAGTGGAAGGAGAGGAGAATGATAGGCTAGGACAGAGGGGAAGGGAGCGGAAGGGGAAGGAGAGGAGAGTGATTAGGACAGAGGGGAAGGAAGTGGAAGGAGAGGAGAATGATAGGCTAGGACAGAGGGGAAGGGAGCGGAAGGGGAAGGAGAGGAGAGTGATTAGGACAGAGGGGAAGGAAGTGGAAGGAGAGGAGAATGATAGGCTAGGACAGAGGGGAAGGGAGCGGAAGGGGAAGGAGAGGAGAGTGATTAGGACAGAGGGGAAGGAAGTGGAAGGAGAGGAGAATGATAGGCTAGGACAGAGGGGAAGGGAGCGGAAGGGGAAGGAGAGGAGAGTGATTAGGACAGAGGGGAAGGAAGTGGAAGGAGAGGAGAATGATAGGCTAGGACAGAGGGGAAGGGAGCGGAAGGGGAAGGAGAGGAGAGTGATTAGGACAGAGGGGAAGGAAGTGGAAGGAGAGGAGAATGATAGGCTAGGACAGAGGGGAAGGGAGCGGAAGGGGAAGGAGAGGAGAGTGATTAGGACAGAGGGGAAGGAAGTGGAAGGAGAGGAGAATGATAGGCTAGGACAGAGGGGAAGGGAGCGGAAGGGGAAGGAGAGGAGAGTGATTAGGACAGAGGGGAAGGAAGTGGAAGGAGAGGAGAATGATAGGCTAGGACAGAGGGGAAGGGAGCGGAAGGGGAAGGAGAGGAGAGTGATTAGGACAGAGGGGAAGGAAGTGGAAGGAGAGGAGAATGATAGGCTAGGACAGAGGGGAAGGGAGCGGAAGGGGAAGGAGAGGAGAGTGATTAGGACAGAGGGGAAGGAAGTGGAAGGAGAGGAGAATGATAGGCTAGGACAGAGGGGAAGGGAGCGGAAGGGGAAGGAGAGGAGAGTGATTAGGACAGAGGGGAAGGAAGTGGAAGGAGAGGAGAATGATAGGCTAGGACAGAGGGGAAGGGAGCGGAAGGGGAAGGAGAGAGTGATAGGCTAGGACAGAGGGGAAGGGAGCGGAAGGGGAAGGAGAGGAGAGTGATTAGGACAGAGGGGAAGGAAGTGGAAGGAGAGGAGAATGATAGGCTAGGACAGAGGGGAAGGGAGCGGAAGGGGAAGGAGAGGAGAGTGATTAGGACAGAGGGGAAGGAAGTGGAAGGAGAGGAGAATGATAGGCTAGGACAGAGGGGAAGGGAGCGGAAGGGGAAGGAGAGAGTGATAGGCTAGGACAGAGGGGAAGGGAGCGGAAGGGGAAGGAGAGGAGAGTGATTAGGACAGAGGGGAAGGAAGTGGAAGGAGAGGAGAATGATAGGCTAGGACAGAGGGGAAGGGAGCGGAAGGGGAAGGAGAGGAGAGTGATTAGGACAGAGGGGAAGGAAGTGGAAGGAGAGGAGAATGATAGGCTAGGACAGAGGGGAAGGGAGCGGAAGGGGAAGGAGAGGAGAGTGATTAGGACAGAGGGGAAGGAAGTGGAAGGAGAGGAGAATGATAGGCTAGGACAGAGGGGAAGGGAGCGGAAGGGGAAGGAGAGGAGAGTGATTAGGACAGAGGGGAAGGAAGTGGAAGGAGAGGAGAATGATAGGCTAGGACAGAGGGGAAGGGAGCGGAAGGGGAAGGAGAGGAGAGTGATTAGGACAGAGGGGAAGGAAGTGGAAGGAGAGGAGAATGATAGGCTAGGACAGAGGGGAAGGGAGCGGAAGGGGAAGGAGAGGAGAGTGATTAGGACAGAGGGGAAGGAAGTGGAAGGAGAGGAGAATGATAGGCTAGGACAGAGGGGAAGGGAGCGGAAGGAGAGGAGAGTGATTAGGACAGAGGGGAAGGAAGTGGAAGGAGAGGAGAATGATAGGCTAGGACAGAGGGGAAGGGAGCGGAAGGGGAAGGAGAGGAGAGTGATTAGGACAGAGGGGAAGGAAGTGGAAGGAGAGGAGAATGATAGGCTAGGACAGAGGGGAAGGGAGCGGAAGGGGAAGGAGAGGAGAGTGATTAGGACAGAGGGGAAGGAAGTGGAAGGAGAGGAGAATGATAGGCTAGGACAGAGGGGAAGGGAGCGGAAGGGGAAGGAGAGGAGAGTGATTAGGACAGAGGGGAAGGAAGTGGAAGGAGAGGAGAATGATAGGCTAGGACAGAGGGGAAGGGAGCGGAAGGGGAAGGAGAGAGTGATAGGCTAGGACAGAGGGGAAGGGAGCGGAAGGGGAAGGAGAGGAGAGTGATTAGGACAGAGGGGAAGGAAGTGGAAGGAGAGGAGAATGATAGGCTAGGACAGAGGGGAAGGGAGCGGAAGGGGAAGGAGAGGAGAGTGATTAGGACAGAGGGGAAGGAAGTGGAAGGAGAGGAGAATGATAGGCTAGGACAGAGGGGAAGGGAGCGGAAGGGGAAGGAGAGGAGAGTGATTAGGACAGAGGGGAAGGAAGTGGAAGGAGAGGAGAATGATAGGCTAGGACAGAGGGGAAGGGAGCGGAAGGGGAAGGAGAGGAGAGTGATTAGGACAGAGGGGAAGGAAGTGGAAGGAGAGGAGAATGATAGGCTAGGACAGAGGGGAAGGGAGCGGAAGGGGAAGGAGAGGAGAGTGATTAGGACAGAGGGGAAGGAAGTGGAAGGAGAGGAGAATGATAGGCTAGGACAGAGGGGAAGGGAGCGGAAGGGGAAGGAGAGGAGAGTGATTAGGACAGAGGGGAAGGAAGTGGAAGGAGAGGAGAATGATAGGCTAGGACAGAGGGGAAGGGAGCGGAAGGGGAAGGAGAGGAGAGTGATTAGGACAGAGGGGAAGGAAGTGGAAGGAGAGGAGAATGATAGGCTAGGACAGAGGGGAAGGGAGCGGAAGGGGAAGGAGAGGAGAGTGATTAGGACAGAGGGGAAGGAAGTGGAAGGAGAGGAGAATGATAGGCTAGGACAGAGGGGAAGGGAGCGGAAGGGGAAGGAGAGGAGAGTGATTAGGACAGAGGGGAAGGAAGTGGAAGGAGAGGAGAATGATAGGCTAGGACAGAGGGGAAGGGAGCGGAAGGGGAAGGAGAGGAGAGTGATTAGGACAGAGGGGAAGGAAGTGGAAGGAGAGGAGAATGATAGGCTAGGACAGAGGGGAAGGGAGCGGAAGGGGAAGGAGAGGAGAGTGATTAGGACAGAGGGGAAGGAAGTGGAAGGAGAGGAGAATGATAGGCTAGGACAGAGGGGAAGGGAGCGGAAGGGGAAGGAGAGGAGAGTGATTAGGACAGAGGGGAAGGAAGTGGAAGGAGAGGAGAATGATAGGCTAGGACAGAGGGGAAGGGAGCGGAAGGGGAAGGAGAGGAGAGTGATTAGGACAGAGGGGAAGGAAGTGGAAGGAGAGGAGAATGATAGGCTAGGACAGAGGGGAAGGGAGCGGAAGGGGAAGGAGAGAGTGATAGGCTAGGACAGAGGGGAAGGGAGCGGAAGGGGAAGGAGAGGAGAGTGATTAGGACAGAGGGGAAGGAAGTGGAAGGAGAGGAGAATGATAGGCTAGGACAGAGGGGAAGGGAGCGGAAGGGGAAGGAGAGGAGAGTGATTAGGACAGAGGGGAAGGAAGTGGAAGGAGAGGAGAATGATAGGCTAGGACAGAGGGGAAGGGAGCGGAAGGGGAAGGAGAGAGTGATAGGCTAGGACAGAGGGGAAGGGAGCGGAAGGGGAAGGAGAGGAGAGTGATTAGGACAGAGGGGAAGGAAGTGGAAGGAGAGGAGAATGATAGGCTAGGACAGAGGGGAAGGGAGCGGAAGGGGAAGGAGAGGAGAGTGATTAGGACAGAGGGGAAGGAAGTGGAAGGAGAGGAGAATGATAGGCTAGGACAGAGGGGAAGGGAGCGGAAGGGGAAGGAGAGGAGAGTGATTAGGACAGAGGGGAAGGAAGTGGAAGGAGAGGAGAATGATAGGCTAGGACAGAGGGGAAGGGAGCGGAAGGGGAAGGAGAGGAGAGTGATTAGGACAGAGGGGAAGGAAGTGGAAGGAGAGGAGAATGATAGGCTAGGACAGAGGGGAAGGGAGCGGAAGGGGAAGGAGAGGAGAGTGATTAGGACAGAGGGGAAGGAAGTGGAAGGAGAGGAGAATGATAGGCTAGGACAGAGGGGAAGGGAGCGGAAGGGGAAGGAGAGGAGAGTGATTAGGACAGAGGGGAAGGAAGTGGAAGGAGAGGAGAATGATAGGCTAGGACAGAGGGGAAGGGAGCGGAAGGAGAGGAGAGTGATTAGGACAGAGGGGAAGGAAGTGGAAGGAGAGGAGAATGATAGGCTAGGACAGAGGGGAAGGGAGCGGAAGGGGAAGGAGAGGAGAGTGATTAGGACAGAGGGGAAGGAAGTGGAAGGAGAGGAGAATGATAGGCTAGGACAGAGGGGAAGGGAGCGGAAGGGGAAGGAGAGGAGAGTGATTAGGACAGAGGGGAAGGAAGTGGAAGGAGAGGAGAATGATAGGCTAGGACAGAGGGGAAGGGAGCGGAAGGGGAAGGAGAGGAGAGTGATTAGGACAGAGGGGAAGGAAGTGGAAGGAGAGGAGAATGATAGGCTAGGACAGAGGGGAAGGGAGCGGAAGGGGAAGGAGAGTGATAGGCTAGGACAGAGGGGAAGGGTGCAGCAGGGGAAGGAGAGGAGAGTGATAGGCTAGGACAGAGGGGAAGGGAGCGGAAGGGGAAGGAGAGGAGAGTAATAGGCTAGGACAGAGGGATGCTCTAGCTAGCCCACCAGGCTCCTCTCTTCTATACTTTTCCGCTGGTGCACTTCCAAGTATGGGGGTGGCGTTTGTTGTGCCTTACGAGGCACTAGGAGGTCTTGTGTGCACGTCCCTGAATGTACGTTCCTTGGCACTTCTGTGCAGCCTGCAGGGTCACCTTCGAACCCTCCTCTTTGCAGTTAGAATATTCCTCTTTTTCTTGATTAAAAGGAATACTTCTCCTAGACATTGTGATTGCAGCATTCACCTTAAAACAAATGAGCACACAGAAGCCCAGATCAATTGGGTGTACAAAGTCCTAATCCATTATCAGAACCTGTAATCTTGGGATTTGGTAGTGGGTGGATGAATCCGCGTCCTGAGAATTTCGTTTTTGTTTGTGCTTGTTTTTCAAGAGCAAGTTTCTAGTCCCTAAGCCTGCAATGATAGGGGAAAAAAACTGAGAAAGGCAGACTGGTGTGGCTTTGCTGTGCAAGGTTTCCTTTGGTGAGTAGGTGGCATTTTGTGGTCCTACCTACCTACCTCGTGAAGGCCAGCAGCAAAATAAATTGTGCAACATGCACTTATAGATTACTTATTCAAAATAAACGAGCCTGTGCACATTTGTTTAATTTGCATAATTTACTCCTGTTACGCCAAGTTCTTCCTTTTTCTATCCAGAGCGTGGTAGAAGGAGCAATCAGGGAGGCAGGCAATGGAGAGTGCCCCCTCCCGTGAATTTGCTGCCTAAGGCAACTTCATCAGTTGGCCCCATGAATGGGCCGGCCCTAAGTGAGAACTCCAGCGCATTCCCATTATGCTTACCTCCTGCATAATGTTACAGAGCTCCTCGCTTGTGCAGCTCCCATTCATTTCTGAGCGACTTGTGCAGGAGAAGGTCCTGATGGATTGTTCCCCAAGTTCATTTGGGGGTGTGCGCGTGATTAATTTGTGTAAGGGTGGGGCTTCATTAGATTTCCCATCCTGCACGTTACAAAACGTCCTGGGCCAGCACAGCCATTACATAAAGCTTTGTTCCAGATGTGGTGCCAGAGGTCAGCATCCTTCGCTTTCATGAGCTGCAGAAGCAAATGTGGAAAAGCTGTGGTCATCTTTATTTTCCTTTTGAACAGGAAAATTCCAGTTTCTCTCCTGTTTCTCCCCCCTCCCCTTTTCAGTAGGAGAGGTATTAAAAGCAGACTTGTAAAATTCCACAGGTTTATTTTGGTTCATCCAGGGAAAACTCAAGTCCAATACTTTGTTTTTCCACATGGAAATTTATTTCTCCCTTTTAAAAAAAATGCAGTTTTTCCTTTGATTTTTCAAGGTACACACTCCAACCAAAACTGACAAAGGTGTTTAGTTCTAGTAAAGGTAAAAAGGTAAAGGTGACCCCTGACAATTAAGTCCCGTCGTGTCCGACTCTAGGGTGTGGTGCTCATCCCCATTTCAAAGCCGAAGAGCCAGCGTTGTCCGAAGACTCCTCCGTGGTCATGTGGCCGGCATGACTCTCCTTGCCGCAGCGCGTAGCATGCGGCTGGAACACGGAGCGCTGTTTACCTTCCCGCAAGCGGTACCTATTTATCTACTCTCATTAACATGCTTTGGAACTGCTAGGTTGGCAGGAGCTCGCCAAGCAACGAGAGCTCACCCCGTCGCGGATTCGAACTGCCGACCTTTCGATTGACAGCTCATGGTTCAGCGGTTTAACCCACTGCGCCACCCGCTGGTTCTACCGTACCCTACCGTACCCTAAAATTGCAAGAAATCAGAAAAAAATTAGCCCTGCCACCTAATTCAAGAAATCCATTGAGCGAATTTTATGAGTCGGCTCATCTATGAGGTCAACTGAAGCGGCTGCCTCAGGCAGCAGGTGGGCTGGGGCGCCCATCTCTGTCCGCCTACCTGCCTTCACTGCTCCTTCTCTTCCTCCCACTCCCTGGTTTGGAAAAAGAAGAGGGGGGGCAGAGAGGAAGAGGAAATGTGGAAGGGAGGAGAGTGTGGCATATACATATATATGCAACAACATCTTCTTGAACCTTACAACTCTGGGGGGGCAGGGCAGGGGGGGGCTGGGCTGGTTGGCACCTTCAAACCAGGTGGAGAAGCAAACTTTCCCTCTTCAATGGGGTTGGATGCACTTCTAAGGACCGCGAGGCAGCCAAGCAAGAGTGGTTGTTAGGGCGTTGTGTGTGCCTTGCTGTTTTCCTGCCCGATTGTGGCCGTGGCTCCCTGAAACCAAGAGGTCGTCATCAATCATGACGATGGCGTCTTGCCGATCGCAACACCTCCTCCAGCTACAGACGGGAAGGGGCGCTCCCTCCTTTTGAGCGGGTTGTCAGGGAAAGACTCGGGAAACAAATGTCTCCAAGTTTCAGTGAGGCTTCTTGACCAATGACTGGCCACCCAGCTTATTTCTTGTATAAACCGATTTCTTGGCTTACAGTTTAATCTTGCCCTTCCTCCAAAGAACTCTGGGCATAGTGTATATTGCCACCCCCACCCTTGTATCCTCACAACAACCTTTCAGGTAGGGTAGTAGGCGTCACGGCTGAATGCAGATTTGAACCCAAGGTCTCCTGAGGCAAAGTCAGCCTCCCCAGTCTGACTCAAGACTAGGTAGCTTTGTATATTCAGAAATGGGGTTAACTTTGGCTGGGGGGGGGGCATGCCAGCTCCCTCCCCATGGAGCTCAGGAACCAGGGAGAAGATGGATAACAGGCCATCGCCACCACTGTGGTTACAGGTCGTGGCCTGGAGGGGGGACTCCATTTTAGAAAAAGGATTTGTAAAATGGCACTTGGGGAAGTTGAAGATGGTCTGTTGCTGCAGCCAGCCAGAGGCCTGGAGACCTATAGGGGAGCAGGGAAGGAGAAAAACATCCGAGGAGATTGGAGAAAGCCTGCTGAAAAAGAACCGTTTTCAGCTTGCGCTGAAACATACAGAGGATCCCAGCCATACCTCCCATGGCAGAGAGTTCTACATGGCAGGAGCCACCACGGAGGAGGCCCTGTTTCATGCTGCCAGCAACCAAGCTTCTGGTGGCAGTGGAGCATGCAAAATGTTCTCGGGGAGGACGGGCAAACTCATTATGGAAGAAGCTGGTCCTTCAGGTGTTAGAGGTCCAGAGAAAGTGTCAAACCCCCCCCCCCCAAATTTGGGAATTAATGATCCCTGTGCTAGATTGGATGTTGGCTTGCCCTGCTTCCCAGAACGACGGCGATTCATTGCTGCACCTGAAGAAATGTTCTCCTAAAGCGCAAATTTGGATTCATTGCAGGATGTGGGAAGATGCAGACGAGCTCGGTTACTCGCCGTGGGGTTGCTCATGCTGTGCACTAGTTTCTTTTTCCCCCCTCTCCTCACCTCTATTTTTCTTTTCCCCCAGGTACGAGAGATTCTGGGCCACTGCACTTGTCCCTCTCAGTTCCCTATGGTCAAAATCTCAGAGGGTAAATACAAAGTCGGAGACTCCAACGCCCTGATCTTCGTTCGAGTAAGATTCTAAGATTCGTCGTCTTGCTTTTTGCCCCTACACCTTGCATTCTTCCTTTTTTTTTTCTTTACCCAGTCTCCTGATCCCGTGTGAGGTCAGCTGCAGACATGGGCTGCAGAGTTGGACAGCTCCCTGAATGCTTTTCCTGTGTCACACAACCCAGCAGATCCACTTGTCCCTCCTCCTACTCCCCGTGGCTGCTGCCATGGACAATGTTCCTGTTAAATGTTAAAAAAAATGTTTTAAAAAAACAACTATAACCATTACAACTTCTCTGGAAAATATTCCACTGAAGATAATTTTCTGCCCCATATCACCGGCCTTGGACTGAGTAAAGAAGGCAGGGGGACTCTGAAAATCCTAGAAAAAATTATGGAGACATGAGTTGCATAAAGAGTACTTTTAAATGACAAAAGTGAGATCCAGTCCTTAGTAAAAACCATTTTTAAGTCGCTGTACAATGAAAAGCACATTTTCCTATTTCTGGCTTCAGCTCAACGAAGCCTCTGGATTATCTTTTAAAGCTGCATTTTAATTTTATGTATTCAGCGGATGGCAATGCATTCCACTGCTTTTATTTTTCCTTTGGTCTTTTTTTTTTTTAAACCTATAGCTTAAAATAGTGTCACATGGGACAGCCGCACATTGGAATTTCTCAATCGCACGTTTGTTTTCTTGCTACAGATCCTTCCCTGTCCCCCTTCTGGTTTTTCTATTTTGATTTCTTTAAATTTGGAAGATCAGGACACGTTGCAGGAAGATGGGAAAGGCGAAGGAACCAGCCTTGAAAAGTCACATTTGTTAGTGAACCCTGAGATGAAGTGGCTTGCTCTGTTGTGGCCCTTTTGTCATCCCATTTGAAGAATAGCTGGGGGGCTGCCCCCAAACATTGGGGCATTGGGAGCTGGCAAAACCCCAGGGTAAAAAAAAGTAAACTCTAGCCATGAATTTACCTTTTTATTCCTTTTTGCAGGTGGGAAAAATATGACATTTTTTTTGGTTTTGAGTGGTAACTGGTTATCCCAAATAGATTTGATGGTGTTTGGAAATGAACCCTAAGGAAACGTGGTTGTGTTTGACAGTCGGAGGTGGAATATATGTCACAGTGCACACTGTATGCCATCACATGCTCTGTCAACACAAACAGAAACACCCTCAAACACACACGTGCAGCTGTGTCTTGTGGTATATACATTTGTACTCTTGAGTGCACAAACACAGGGCAAGCCTATCCATGTCTACTCGGAAGAGGACTGAGTTCAATGGGATTTACTCCCACGTAAGTGTATATAGGGTCAAAACAACAACGGTAACCACCCTGAACTATTACCTCCTCTTTGGTGTTTGAAAAAAAATGGAAGTCAGGAGCCTTTTCGGGGGCTTCCTGCGGATGATGGATTTGTTCTCGGTGGCCCAGAGCAAATGGTTTTAAATTCCAACAAGGAAGATTTCAATTCGATGTTCAGAAGAACTTCCTGATGGTACGAACCGTCAGTTCTGCTGGCGCAGTGTTTTTTCCATTGCCCAGCGCACCGTTCGGTGGGAGGATATCCTGGCGGGCTGTTGTTGCACTGGCGTAGGAGGTAGTATGTGGTGAATCTGCTGGGTAGGATTGGTCCTTCAGTGAGCCCTGGGGTGGATCCGCACCTGGATCCCTTGGGGCAAGTCAAACTCTTGGTCCAATCCAGTGCATTTTGGCCAAGCCTGATGGCGCTGAGCCACCAGCTCCTTCTGCCTTCCACCCAACAGGCTCTGCTCTTCCACATTCCTGCTTAGTGTCGATGCCCCCTCCCTCACCCCAAAAACAATATCCTCCTGCTTGATAATAAGAGGGTTTCTCTTTGGTTGTCCCTGCAGGTGTTGAGGAGCCACGTGATGGTCCGGGTTGGCGGTGGCTGGGACACACTGGAGCACTACCTAGACAAACATGATCCATGCCGCTGCACCTCTTTCAGTAAGTGCAGACTTCATCTCCCAAAGGTCTTTGGATCGACTTTTGATGGCGAGTTGTCTTCTCCCCCCATGCTGGCCTTTTCCCCCCACCTCCACTGCTTCCCCTCCCCCTATTTCCTGGATTTGAAATGGAAAAGGGGAATGAAGAGGAAGTGTGGAGGAGAGGAGAGTGGATGGCCGTTAGAGTGCTGCGTTCCCCACTTCCTTTGCAAATTCACAGGCAGAGGGATTGAGAGTCCTGCTCTCTCTCTCTCTCTCTCTCATCCGTGTTTCTGGGGCTTTGTTTCTGAGATGCAATGGTGTGCTGTTCTTGTATGTCGAGAGCATAACCCCCTGTTGTGGAGTTGAGAGCAAGTGGAATGTTGAGGCACACTTCCCTGGGCCTAGCAGCTGGCTCCTCCAGCAGAACACTGGGCTCTGGCTGGCAGGTGTCTCTGGTAAACTAGTAGCTGCCAGTCATCCAATGAGCATCTTGTGGCCTGTAGTGCCCAATCAAGAAAGATCTTAAGCTGCTAGCTGACAAAAGCTTGAAGAGGAGGTAATCTTAATGAGAAGGATTTTGTGATTCTCTCCTTCTCTGTCTCCCTCTCTCCAATCTCTCAGTCCTTTCATTTTAGCCAAGATCCTGGTTTTAGTCAAGATCCTGATTTTGGTGGTTTGATTTAGGCCTCTGTGAATGAATCTCCAGAGGATTACAGAGGATAACAGAGATCACTCTTCTTTCCCTCTTTGGTTTTGCTAATAGCTCTCAAGATCTTTCTTTAATGAGCGCTAATGGTTGGAAGATACTTTCTTGATAGCTTTTAATGGCTTGTAGCTACTGGCCAACCCTGGCCACCAGAGTGAGGCTGGAGCCCAATATTCTGCCTGCCTTGGGAGGGCTGCAGCAAAACAATCTTGAGAACTGGAATCTAGCCAAAGAAGGAGATCAAAGTTTGATTTGCAGGGACTGGACTGAGGCAGGATGGGTGGGCTCCACTGGCATGCTGTTTGCTTTTGGGGGAACTGCTGCTTCTTTAAAGACCGAAAAGGTGGAAAGGCAGGTCTTGCCTGCTCCACCATCTATCCTGCTCAAACTCTTTGTGTAGGATTTGTAAATACCGTATTGGTCTGAGTATAAGACTCACTTTTTTCTCCTAATTTAAGTTTTTAAACTAGGGGTGCGTCTTATAATCAGGCTGTTGCAATTTAATGCCAGTGATTTAATTAAAAATTTTTAATAGCACCAAACTTTAAGGGTGCGTCTTATAGTCAGGTGCGTCTTATACTCGGGACAATACGGTAAATATCACAAAAATACCACAAGCTTCCTGTGCTCTCTACTTCCAATGAAGCTGATTCTGTACCTGCTATAAATCTCTGGGAGTTCCTGTCATTTGGGGAAGTGGGAGCTTATTACAGCTGCATAATCAATGGGAACTTCTAGCTCCCCCCCCCATAGGGTTTTGTGCACTGCAAGCGTGCCCCCTTGTGGCAATAGCAGTTCCCTTTCATGCATATTCAGTGCTCTAAAGGCTGGTTTTATGGAACCTTTGGCATGCAATGCATATTCTCTGCAAGAAAGAAGACACTTCTAGCTGCCCTCACAGACCTCTGTCAATTGCTTGTGGCCCATGAGAAAGGAAAGGTCAAGTTTCCTGGCCCGGGGCCTGGAGGAGATTCTGTCTTGTCACAGCAGTTGGCTGTTTTCAAGCTTAGGTTAGGAACATCGGAAGCTACCGCACTGAGTCAGTCCAGTGGGCCATCAACTTAGCGTTGACTGCACTGACTGGCAGTGGCTTTCCAGTATTTCAGGTAAGGGTCTTCTCTAGCCTTACCTAGGGATGCTGCTGCCTGGATTGAACTCGGAGTCTTCTGCATGCAGAGCATGTGGGCTTCAGCTGAGTTCCAGCCCTTTCACTGAGAAGATGCAGATTCCCATTAGCCACCTTTTGAGGGCTGAATGAAACATTATCACTTTTGACCTGCCTCTGCAGTTTCCCCTCTTACACCAGCTCACTTGTCCTGTGTTTGCTCTTTTCCAGCCCATCGCCTGTCACAAACACGAGGGGTTGGTTTCTCTCCCCAGAAGATGACAAGCCCCGGCAGCCCTCTAGCCGCCAGCCCCAGCACCCCGCGCCGGGCTGAAGCGATGGGCCTCCACAAGCCCCCCGAAGCCCTCCGTGTGGGGGATCGGTGGCTTGCCTCCAGAGGAGACTCTGGGCATGCTAAGACGAGCCGTCCTGGCCAACTGGCTAAGGGAACTGGAGATCCTGCCGCTCCGAGACTGGTGTCCAACTCAACTGTCAGGCACGATGGACTCCCCACAAGGCCCGGTCCGTCCGCTCCGAGCTCCGCCAGTCCCTTGAGGGGGTCCGCAGCACAAGCCCACCGGGACAGCTCCGATCCCCGTGTCTCCAACACCTTCAGGTAAAATGTGCCCAGGCAGGCTGGCTGCTCACTTCCTGGTGCTTTTAAGTTAGGTGTTGAGGTGGCGTTGCTCAGGTTTGTATCCACACCTGAAGATGCGGTTTGAGGTCAGTGGTCAGTTTGGCTGGTGGTCCTCACTGAAGCTTGAAATGGCAAAGCATCTTGAGGACTAGCTGCGGATTGTGGCAGGAGCTTTCACAGACCGAAGCCCGCATCATCCGATACATGGTCACATAAGAATGTAGAGAAGAAGGGGAAAAGTAGTGTTTTGTAACAGAATGAAGCCGAAAGGTCAGTCGGTGGAAGAGATGGTGGCTGGGTTGCATCTGTACCAAGGAGGGGGCACAAATGAATGTCGGACCCAATCGGGCAAATACAAGACCAATCCGATAGATGTGAGATCCGATCAGCACGGGTGCAAGCTGCTCTGCTCTGGCTGGTGATAAATGCACACAGTGAGATGCTTATCAGTGGCTACTAGTCGTGGTGGCTATGCGCTACCCCACGGTTCCGTGGCAGCGTGCCTCTAGGCAGTTGCAGGGGAGCAATGGTGGGAGTGTGGTCCGCCTTCATCTCTGGCTTGTGGTTTTCTCAGATGGGCGGGAGGCTGAATGAGAGGGTCCTGATCCAACAGGGCTTGTTTTTCACAAGAACCGTCCTAGTGGAGGGAGCTGCTTCCGTGCTGATCAGATTTCCTCCCTCCTGCTGTTGCATTCTGAAGTTGGATCATTCCGAGAGGACTGTGCCATATTTTTCTCTCTCAGGCCCGTACCATCCCTGGGGAACCATTGTGTTCCGCCAAGCCCTGGGCAGCCCTTGTCTTTAGGAGAGAAGATTCAGGGAAGGTTTAGTGTACAGAGGGACAGGAAATGACCAGGGTGCTTGTGAAGCTGGAGTCAGGGAGGTACCCAAAACAGGAAGTCTGCATTGCTATTGGTCGATACTGGAACAGGGCCCACTTTCCAGGAAATTCCTGAATCAGCTTCTATTGGTTGCCTGTTTTTAGGCTGCCTTATCACTTTTCTGCCTTTTGACGTGTATCAGCCTTTCTGCTTCCTGTTTTTCCATGTAGTTCCACACTGTTGTGTACAACATTTCTCTGGCTGCCTGGTTACATGTGTGCGTGTGCCAGAACGGCTGAGCCTAGATATGCACACCCAGCAACCAAGTTAGGACTGAAAGCAGGCCTGGAGCATAGGAAGCTGCTTTTTACTGAGACTCTGTGTTCATTTTTTTTAAAGATAAAGTTTCTAGTTCTTAAGGTAAAGGTGACCCCTGACAATTAAGTCCCGTCGTGTCCGACTCTAGGTTGTGGTGCTCATCCCCATTTCAAAGCCAAAGAGCCAGCGTTGTCCGAAGACGCCTCCGTGGTCATGTGGCCAGCATGACTCTCCTTGCCGCAGCGCGTAGCATGCGGCTGGAACACGGAGCGCTGTTTACCTTCCCGCAAGCGGTACCTATTTATCTACTCGTATTAACATGCTTTGGAACTGCTAGGTTGGCAGGAGCTGGCCAAGCAACGAGAGCTCACCCCGTCGCGGATTCGAACTGCCGACCTTTCGATAGCTCATGGTTCAGCGGATTAACCCACTGCGCCACCCGCTGGTCCTTAGGGTTGTGAAAATACATTGTGTGGCCAGTGCCTGCTGCAATCTCCAGAGCGTAGCGGGGTGGCTGAAGGAGATCTGTAGTTGGGGTTCAGTGCTTGATCCGCAGATGCTCCTGTGGAGTTTTATCAGGCAAATGTTCCCCTTTTGCTCCTGACATCGAGCGTCACTTCAGAAAGAGATGCAAAGTGTCTCTCTTTGTTCAGGGTGCAATGCGTCTCTGAGGTGCCTTTTGCTGCTCCGCAATGAGTGAGCCCGTCGTAACGATTGAGATATTACCATTTCATCCCATCCTCTCGCCGAGGAGCAAAAGATGGCAACATGCCATATTCTCACTCCCTTATTACCCTTGCAACAACCCTGCGGAGTAGATTAGACTGAGAGAGCTTGAGTGCAGCTGGTCCAAGGTCACCCATTGAGCTTTGTGGCTGAACAAGGATTTAAACTGGGGCTTCCCTGTCCTAATTGGACAAGCCAACCACTATGCCACGCTGCCTCTGGATGAAAAGAGCTTTGTGTTCTTTGCTTTCATGATGCTGCTGCCCCCTGGTGGTGTATTTGAGAGTTGCCAGTTTGTAACAGTGCAGGTGGCAACTGCATCCCCTTTTCACTTACCTGGTAGGACTCCAGAAGGCATGTCTGGGGTTACAGAGAAAATCAAATAAATAAATGGGCCCGACACTCTGTCCAGTAAGGAACAATCCCTTTTCAAAAGCACACAGATGTAAAACTGGCCATTGCCTTAGCACTGAGAACTAAGCAAAAGGCCGGGGGGGGGGGGGCTGACGAGGGAAGAGGCTGAATTTGGAGGAACCTGCCATAATGACAGGTATGTTGTGGTGGTTGAAAGAGTAAGTTCTGATCCAGGGTGTCCCAAGTTCCGACCTTCTCTCCGTTATCAGCTTGCCGAGTGGCCACTGTCTTCAGCCTCAGTCCTCCGGTCTGCAATATGGGAATAATCATATTGGCCTCCCCTACAGGGGTGATATTGGGATAAAGGAGAAACTAGTCTGTATGCACTATATCTTGGATACTATGGGAATGTTCTGTATCAATACATGAATGATAACCGGATTTCCAATCATCCTTCCCTGATCCAGGCCCCCCAGAGCCCGGCGACTTTCTGGAGACAGCGATTCCTCCGCGTCCTCTGTGCAGAGTGGCACCCTGGGCAGGAAGGGCACCGAAGATGGACACCTGCTGCTCAAGAAGGAGCCCGGGAGACGGATCTCTGAAGGGACGGGCCTGCAGACGCCCGCCGGTCCGAAGAGGCAGCCGGGCAGTCGTAGCCAGTCACGAGAGCGGGGCGGGTTGCCGAGGCCGTCGCTGGGGGCCAGGAGGCTGGGGGCAGAAGAGCGGGGCCGCCCACGACTGCCCAATGGCTCTAGCAAGCCCCCGCCCCAGAGCCCCCGCCCCAGGGCCCGTAGTCAGGGGAGACCAACTGGGGAGCCTGTGTTACTCATCAGCCGGGGGAAGGACGGGCAGCACTCCTGGGCGCGAGCAGAGGGGCCACGGGAGAATGGGGGCGGGTCTGGCAGAAGCACCCCCCGGACGAAGAGCCCAGCGCGAGGTCACATGACCCCAGTGGGTGCCAGGAGTCCAGCGCTCGCCAACCGCAGGGGCTCCCTTCCAGCCACCAGAATGACGGACCCCTCCGCTCGAATGCCACCCTCCGGCTCCGGGTCTCCGCATCAGCCACGTTTGGGAGGACCGCGCAGGACCACGCGGGAGCCACAGGCTGGGGAGAGCTTCCATGCCAAGCAGACCTTGGATGCTTTGGGGCAGGAGTTGGAGGAGCTGGCGTGCACCTTCCGGACCCCGCTCCACCTGGACCCCAGCCAGGAGCAGCAGCTCTTCCGCCGTCTGGAAGAGGAATTTCTCGCCAACTCCGAGATGATGGGGCTGCAAGAGGAGGAGGAGCAAGACCCAATGGAGCCGTTGGGCCGGCCCTGCGATGGCCCCCGGCTCCTGCAGACCACCCCGGACCAAGGGGCTGCGGACTCCGCCTACTGCTCCTCCAGCTCGTCCTCTTCCTCCCTCAACTTTTTCAGCAAGTATGGCTTCCCGCCGGAATCCAAAGACGAGACCAAGAGACACCCGGCTTCCCAGAGGCCGGGGACCTCCGACATGGGTGCCGTGCCCCCCGACACCCACAATGGCTCTGCCGACCCCTCGGACCTCTGGGACTCGCCCACAAGTCTGGAGCGACCCACGCGGTGGAGGAAGCCCGTCTTGTCCAGCTCCTCGGATGAAAGCAACTGCTACGTCGGCCTGAACGATTTGCAGGAGGTCCAAGAGGGGGTGGAGCTTCCCGAGCCGCTGGTGGACGGTCTGTGGGGCACAGCGGAACTGGTGGCTTCCAATGTAGACTCTGAAGTTTCGCCCCACGAGGCCGCCGAGGATCCTCTCGCGGAGTCCCTCCATGGCTCCCCAGAGGCCCCTCCCTCCGAGGAAGTGGTTCTCAGGCCCAAGTCGTCCCTCAAGAAACCTGACCGCGTGCCTTCCATGTATAAGCTCAAGTTGCGCCCCAAGGCCAAGCCCCGCGTCGACTCCCAGCCGGACAAGAAGCCCTCCAAGATCCCCACTCCCCTCAGCTACAAGGCCGCCGGGGCCAGCAAGTCTCCAGCAGGGGGCACTTCGCCTAAGGACAGCCCTTCCAAGCGCCCCCTGGAGCACCGAGCTTGGGCAGCATTCCACAATGTTTTTGCTTCTTTTGTGGAATCTCCCCGTGGCCCGGCGGAGTCGGGGGTGGCCGACGAGGGCACGTGGGCATGAGGGGCGCTGGAGGGCACGGCCCAAGCTCTTCTGCCAGCTGCAGTTGCTTCCATTGCCCCAGTATCCTGTCCCCGCTGCTGCCTGGCATGTTCCCTTCATGACCCTGATATTGCTGCTGTCTTGAAACTGGGTTTGGTTTGGGGGGGGAGGGGTGGTAGAAACCTTTGGTTTTGAGGGTGGTACTTCCCTGTGTGTGTTCTCTTTTGTTAAAAACAGAGGCTGGAGGAAGGCATGGCTTCTGTTGTAGCTCCTTTTTCTGTGAAATGCTTTTAAGGGCAAGTCTTTCAGCACTGGATTCAGGGAGGGTGGAGGAGGCGGCTTCAGAGAGATTCTGGCCTTGTGGGTTGGTTGCCTCAGATGCCAATCACCTGTCGAACTTTGACTTGGGTTTTTCCATCCCATTTTTTTTCCCTTAGCCTCCTGAATTCAATAGCACTTTTGACCTCGAAACCTCTTCCCCTCTCCCCGTCATTCGACACTCCAACCCCATGCCTCCTTTCAGGGGTGTGTGGGGAAAAAGGAGACCGAATGCTATGTCCTTGGCCTAATAGATAACGGGGGGCCCTTGTTGTCCTGAAAAATCACAAGGGGGGGCATGTGTAAATGGTTGCCGAACAGGGATTGCGGTGTGACTGACCCCTGAGTGTGCAAGGTAACGGCATGTTTGTGTCCTTTTTTTAAAAAAAACGACCTTCTGTTTTAGCAGATTATATTTTTAACAATTGAGCGCCTTTGCAGAGAGCGTTGAGGCGGGGACGCTGAAGTCTTGCACATGAATCTCTCTTTGGCAGGACCGCCTCAGCTGCCCAGACCCTTTAGAGTCCCCTTGACTGCCCCGTGTACTGTAGGTGTGTGGAATAATCTATGCATATTTATATATAAGTAATATGGAGTATTTGCTCTCTTCCCGAGTGATGCTTCCCCTAGAGTGCCCGCCATCCGACCCCACGAATGTAGCTGATTGAACTGACCCGCGAGCTCTCTGGATCCGGATAGTAAAAGGTTGATAAATTGCTTTGCTGTGCCTTCGTGCCTTTGTGGGGTGTGTGTGTGTCAGGGCACCCCAAAATAAGGTTTTGTTTTTTTTTCAAATTTTTATATCGCCCTTCCTCCAAGGAGCTCAGAGTGGTGTACATATTTCCTCCCCTCCTTTTTTTCCTCACAACAACCCTGTGAGGTAGGTGGGGCTGAGAGATAGTGACTGGCCCAAGGTCACCCAGGAAGCTTCGTGGCTGAGCGGGGATTTGAACCTGGATCTTCCAGGTCTAAGTCCGACTCCCAAACCACTACACCATCCTGGTGTAGTTTGCTGATGGGCTTAGTTTGCTGATCTAGCAGAAATAAAATGTTGGGGCAGCGAACCTTCGATTTATCGGACTGATGGGGGGAAGAGGTTCTGTTAATGCCGAATCCAAATGCGATGAAGTCAATAGAGATGCACATGTGCAAAACATGTGGCTAGTTTTTCATAGGATGTTTCCAGGATGCCCACAAACAGAGCATGAAACTGAAGGCCTCTCTCATTAGTCCCCAACCACTGGTGTGTAGACTACCGTCTTCAAGCAGGGAAGGTCCATTCAGCTCTTTTAGCGATAACAACTTCAATGACACCGTCTAATCTTTGTGTTTTATTTTTTTAAAAGCTGTCCCCACACCTTGTGGAGGTGAGTTCCACAAGTTCAAATGAAATGTTGCCCAAAGAATTACTTCCTTTTGCCTGTCCCGGCCACTTGAATGGAGGCAGTGGGTTAAAATCCGGAGGTTGGTTCCTCCTCTTTCCTCTGTGTCCCAACTGTGGGGCATCAGAGAGGTTGTGCATCTGTGGTTCCACCCCTTTAAACGCACACACATGCGCACGCACACACACACAAGTATTGCAATTTGCAAACAATATGATAACTCTAGGCCCGCTTCTCTCTAGGTTCTGTTTTCCTCCGGGAGCCTAGTACGATATTGCACGATGGGGATATAGCCCTTAGTTGAAAATAATTTCTTAAGAGAATCTGACTGTGATGAAGAATGCCTCACTAGGGTAGCTGTTCACATGGTCTTGAAAAGTTAAGAGTGGAGATGGGTGTGAGAATCTCCAGATAGCCCCTCTTGACACGGATGTTGTATTCACACATACAATTGCTTGCTCCAGAGGAACAAGCCCTCCCACCACCCACCGGCCTCCTGTGGACAAGGCTGAAGTCCATTCCCAGCTCCTTATTATTATTTCTTGGTTCCTGATTCCTCTTTGTTGGTTCCTGATTCCACACAGAGCTGCGTGAACAGCTTGAATAAGGAGCTGAAGTTGATTTGCCTCCATGCATCCCAAAATAAGCTCTGGGCTCCTTCATATCCTACACCTCCCTGACCAGGAGACTGTCCCTTTTTGTGTACACTCATGTTTTCTCTGGCCCCGTTCATTGTTCTTATGCAACACCTTTTAACATGTAAATGCCACACACACCCCAGGCCATGCTTGGGAATCAGGAAGTGGGAGAGGTTGGCGCCCCCAAATTAAGCTTTTTAGATGACAACAAATGGCACACTAGGAGGCTCTCTCCCTAGGAGATGCGCTAGCATATTTGTGCCAGTTTTTCTCAAGCATACTGTCTGCAGTGCCAGTCATTGCAGCAATGAATTGGGAAGTGGTGGAATGCAAACTAGCCAATAGAAGCAGTGAGCCACCCCAAATGGTGCAACAGTGACTGTTGTCCCCCCCATAGGGGGTGGTGGTAGCGGCAGCTCCTTGGGCTGCCCCCTCAATGGAGGAGGGGGGCACAGGAGAAGAATGGGCTATTAAGGGAGAAAATGGAAGGAAAGGCTGAAGTCCTCCAACACCCCCCCCCCCAATAAGGTCACCTCTACATTCATTTTTTTTTTTAAATCAGAAGCACACAAATGGGGATGAGTTGTCTCCTGATAAATTCCTGAGAAGGTGGAGGCTGCTGGTGGACGGATTCCTTTTTCCCATGATGGTAACGATGACAAGCGCCGGTCCCGTGTCTTTGGAAAGGAGCATCCTTCCCTTGCCATATTCCCACTGTGTGAGTGTGTGTGTGTGTGTGTGTGTGTGTGTGTGTGTGTGTGTGTGTGTGTGAGAGAGAGAGAGAGAGAGAGAGAGAGAGAGCCCGAGCAATGACTTCACACAACCCTCAGGCTCACCGTAGCCTCTTGAAATTGCCGCACGCACGCCAGCTCTAACCCTTTGACAGTTGGAACAGCTGGTGATGCACAGCTTGCGCCATGTGCAGGATCAAGCCCTTGGCATGCCCACCTCACATGCTCCTGATTGTCGTGCAACATGCAGAGAGTCAAAGCCTTTTCTCGCTGGTCGCTCCAGCCTACGGCCTTGCCAAGGTGAGGCCAGGTGAGGACTGAGGAGGAATACGAGTGGCAGGCAAAGTCGCTTGGGGCACAACCCACTGGGCTTAAGTCCCACTAAAGGGAGCCAGAGCCACGCAAGAACCCCAGGGAGTGGAATCGTCCAGTGGGTTGTGGCCTGCGCATTTATGCACCAAACGGAGCCTCCATGGTCGGAGATCATGCACGTCAGATTGCTAGATGCTGGAGCCAACACCACAGCGGGACTGCTGCATGCCCTACTTCCCAGGCATACAGCTGTCCACTGTTGGAGACAGGATACTGGGCTAGATAAACCCTTGGATCAAGGCAGGAAGACAAGCCGTACAAGGACTGGCTTGCCTCATGTTGCCATTTTGTCTCGAGTGCGGGGCCAGTCTAAAATATTTTGAAGCAGGGGGAAGCAGCCCCTTCTATTCATTAACGCATGGCGAAACCTAGCAAGGAGGTCTCCTTCATGCACCTCCTCATTCTCAGGAAAAACCCTTCCAAATGGGGTTGTCAGACCTTCCACATCTTCCCTGCCTGCTGCCTTTAATAGCACCCAAACCCCATCGCTGGAGGTAGCCGTCAAGCCTGCCTGCGTGGACAGGAACCCATTTCAAATGGCTACCGTTAACCTACTGGCCATTGGGATTGGGCCCTCATGCACCCACCGCTCAAGGTGTCCCAAGCTTTGGAAAGAGCGCATTGCTTGCGCCCCTTGTGGCCAGCAGCGTCCGCAGCAGCTTGTCACATGAGGCAGCACCTGTTCCTGTGCAGCGCCCCCTGCAGGCGCATGGTGGCGTGGTTGTTCTTGCAGCCCCGGGCCAGGGCGCTACTTAGCAGTTCCTTAAATAGGAGGAAAATGTGCCAGTTATATTTGGCCGAGCACTCCATGTAGCCACACTTCCAACTCTTCTTCACGAGCACCGAGAGGGCCCGGCGGGATGTGAAGCGTTGTCTGTGCTGGTCTCGCTTGTTCCCCACCACGATGATGGGGACTTCGCTGGTGGTGCTGTTTGTCCTGGGGAAAGGGAAAAGGTAAGTGACTAGTCCTCAAGGTTCTTGTGGCTCCTTAAGCAAGCAGCCTTTTTATGGCACACAGAAATGGTACCTAGCTGTGTGTTGATCTACCAGGGAAGACCAGAGCCAGAGCTTGGCAATACCTTTCAGGGCTGGCTCAAGACCCCCTGACACCTGAGCCAGCACATCAAATACTGCCTCACCTTACCTGGTGATGTGCCAGCCTGCCCACTCCCTGAGCTGGAAAAGGAAGCGCAGAGACAGAGTGAATGAGGAAGTGTGGAGGAGAGGGGAAGGAAGCAGTGGAATGCCTCCTTCCCATTCCCACTTGCTGATCAGCCCCCTAACCCTTTTCCACCCAGAGAGCGAGAGGAGGAGGCGGCAAGTGGGCAAAGGTGGGTGCCCCCTAAATCTGCTGCCAAGGACATTTCTCCAAGCGCCATTATAATGAATAGATTGATCCACTGCTTTCCAGCAGTCAAAAATAAAAAAATAAAAATGGCAGGCTCCAATGTTTACGCTTTGCCTTAGTCATTAGCCAACAGAGGCTGGAAGCTGCTAGTTTACTGCTCTGCTGCTTCACCTTGAAAGAAAGGGATGCGGGCCTGGAGAAGCACCGTAGACGGATCAGAATGAATGGCTCCATTGGATATTTTCTAAAAAAAAAAAGAAGGCCCAGCCTGCCATTATTTATTTTTATTTTATTTATTTATTTTTCACATTTTTATACCGCCCTTCCTCCAAGGAGCTCAGAGTGGTGTACATATTTCCTCCCCTCCTTTTTGTCCTCACAACAACCCTGTGAGGTAGGTGGGGCTGAGAGATAGTGACTGGCCCAAGGTCACCCAGGAAGCTTCGTGGCTGAGCGGGGATTTGAACCTGGATCTTCCAGGTCTAAGTCCGACTCCCAAACCACTACACCATCATTATTGAGTCACCCTGGGACCTGGGAGCATCTGAGATCACATCTCGCACCTGGTGAGTTTCTGAATGAATCCTCCAGACTCCATCTGAAGACTGATAACATGCAGACCTTTTTTGGGGGGGGGGATTTCACAAGGTCCATGCCCCCCTGTGTTTTTTTTTTCTTAACACCCAGCCTGGTCAAGAAATCTGGAGTACTTAAAGCTTTTTTTGTGCCTTTGGGGTTGGTTGGGATTTTCCTAATATAGACCAACACAGCTACCTATGATTTTTGTATTTATTTGAGAATTTTTCACCAGTGGTCAGGCTAATAGTAATAAGAATAAGAATACTTATACAGTATACCACTTTTCTTATACTGTGCTCATTTACACACAAATCCCATTCCACATGCACACGTCCTTCTGTAGTGTGATCTCCGCCGCCCCCCGGCCCCCCTCACATGTTCACTTGGAAGTAGAAGTCGTGGGGCTTCTTCTCACCAAACATTGCTTGGGACTGTGGCCTCAATTTCGTCAACAGACAACCACCACTACCCGAATCCCCGGCTGTCTTCTCCCCCCCTACCTGACTCTCACCTGTTTTCCTGTATCTGCTGGCGGATCATTTTCACATATTCAAAGCTTTCAGGGCTGCAAATATCATACACCAGCACGTAGGCGTCTGTGGTCCTGAGCCCGCGACACTTCAGATCTGACCACTCCTGAGAAGAGGGAGAGAAGACAAGAAAATGTGGGGGCACTCAAGCCTATACAATAGAAAAGTCGACCATGTTTCTATTTTACATGAACAGTGAGTGGCTCTTAGCCCTGCCTTTCTTTATTACTAGGCTGGGGCAAAGTCAATTACTACTCCATGCTCAAATCTCAATGGAAAAAGAGAGGGGGATCCCCTCCTTTTCCCCACAATCGCTCAAGCAAGAAAGCTCTTAAAAGAATGCATCTCCATCTTTAGATTCTCTCTCCTGCAGCCCGGGTCTCAGAATCAACTGAGAAATGCAATTAGTATCTCCCTGAAGATCAGAGAATGCAATGAAAAGAGTATTTTTATTTTAACTCCAGCTTTTTAAAAAAGCCAGAAATGGAGAGGAGAGGAATGAGAATATATAACTACAGTAATGCTTCCTAAGGTGCACATAGATTGTTTTGACAGAAAACACACCTGCAGAATTCTCCTATGATGTACAGCTTGGCTTCTTCAATGGGGCTCCTTGGTTTGCTCAGCATTTTCACCAGGGCTGCTGAGGAATCTCAGAAAAGCCTTGCCAACTGAGACAGTCCAAGCATCCTGTTTTCACGCAGTGGTCACTGGTATACAGAGATACTGCCTCTGAGCATGGAGGTTCAATTCAGTAGTCCTAGACATTCATGGATGCGCTCTTCTGCTCATGGTACATTCTGGATCAACGGGGCAGCAGGTTTTGTTTTGATTTTTAAATGCTCGTACTTGCAGAAACCCAAGCAGCCCACATGTTAGGAGAGGCATTCTTCTTTCATTCAGACTCAAGAAGGAATGCCTCTTCCATGATGATGCCTGTGGCAACACAGGCAATGCCACCTCTCCAAAAAAAAAAAAAAAAATCTTCCCCAGAAGCATTGCAGTAATCGTATGCAGATGCATGCAGATTTAATCACTTTATCAATTAAAAACTGTCTAATGTGATCCATCAACTAACATCTCTTTAATCAGGAGACATTCTTCGAGATTGTGAGCTTGGGCAAATGCCAAAATGCGGCTTTCCTGCCTGTGTTTTGTACCTGAGCGCTTTCGACTGTGTGGAATCACTGAGACATTCCAGTCTTTGCCTTTTAAGTCCTCCTGTGTACGTGGGACTTCTGCCAAAATAGCACCCTCATACCCGTCGCACCATGCCTAGCACTGTAAGATGCTCTCCTGCTTTTGGGTCTATATGGCACATTTTGGCAGGGCTGGCGCATGAGATGGCAGACCAAGCGCCACCAAGTGGGCAGAGCCGGGTCATCCGTGAACCTGGATGAGGCGATGGTCTCAGGCAGGCAGCAGATGGGGGCTTCTGCTTCAGCTATGGTCCTGCATCAAGGATTTTAATGGGGCCACTGCAGGCTCCGAGAAAAGGAGTGTTGTTCTCCTGAATTTGCGCCCTCCTCTCATACACTCTCTTGCTATTCTGCCATCATTCCACCCACCCACCCTTCCTGCTTCTGCCGAGCCGTCATGCTTCCTCCCTCCCCTGCGCAAAGCTGGGCAAGCTGGAAGGAGTTTTTAGCCTACATATCATCCGCCAGCAGATCAGACAGACGCGTTTACTTTGACGTCCCTATTTCAGGAATCCTAAAAGGCTGAGTGGGAGAAGAGGCAGCTTTGAGAGACAGTGTGTGCATTCAGGGAAACGGCCAACATTGTGGGTGGGTGGGGGGAATGCACAGCCCTTTTGCAGTGATTGTTGTGACTTTTACATCATTGCATCATGACTCTGTCCGTCGTTGGAAGGGGCAAGAAGCTAAGCAGAGCACCGCAGCTTCACCTGCAAGCTGCTTCTAAAAATTCAATGCCCCAGCACCTTTGGTTCCTGAGACTGCAGCTGGCATTGCCCACACACTACCAAATGTATTGCCCCAATCATGAGGACTAGCACCTTAGATTTTGACTGTATTTATTTACGACAGAATGATTTCAGTTCGAATCCAAGGCAAACCATTCAACGTCACAGTAATCCAAGTGTATGCCCCAACCACTGATGCCGAAGAAGATGAAGTTAACCGGTTCTATGAAGACCTACAACACCTTCGAGAACTAGCACCCAAAAAAGATGTCCTTTACATCATAGGAGACTGGAATGTAGGCCTGGCGGGATATGGTTAGGATCACGAAGGGTCGGACACGACTTAACGACTGAACAACAACAAATTTATGAACACAGGATCAGCCCAAGACCCCCCAGCACCTTGTTGGAATTAGGTGCAATGCCACCTGCATCACTCTGGGGGGCAGTGTTTTGTCCAGACACCAGAGACCTCTTACCTGCCCTCTATGGTACCTGTAGGAGGTGTGCCCTTTTGTGCAACTTCCTTTCTCCCAGACCACCACAGGAGAAGCAGCTAGACTCTAGACTGAGCTCTGTCCCCAATGGTAGCCATAGCTGATAAACAATCCCCCTCTTACTTCCACACAAAGAGAACAGCTATAGGATTCTCTGCTCCATGAGTTGTAGAAGCCTCTGCTGCTTCCGAAGATGTGTGCGTTTGAGAAACTGTAAGTAAAGTATTTCTCTGTTGAAACCTTAACTGCCTCTCTGCACTCCTGTGTGTTCATTGATAGCAGCAAACTAGCTGGCTGGTGGACTTTCCCATAGGAAAAGTGTTATTTTGCTGATTGTTCTGATTGCTAGAATCTCCAGAGAACCCCCTTTCCCAATACACCTGAGGTGGTGTGCTCCAAAAAAAATGCCACCCTCTCCATCTGCTCCCTGAAGCAATTGCCTCAGTTGAGGAAAGGTACAGTTCAGGCTTGTCTCACTCCGTTTTTGGGTGTCCTATCCCTTTATGTTATCCTGTCGGAATAATACAGCCTGATTGAGAACTTAAAACACCTGTGTGTTCTGGCTGGCTGGGGTAGGAGTCCATTGCTTGAGTATTGTATCAGCCTTGGAGAAGCTTTAATTGGTATAGCTTTCTCAGTGGTGGTTAGTTTTTTTCAAACTGAAAAGCTGATTAGTGAGTTGATCTCCTTGTTCCTCTTAGGGGCTTTAGAGGCTTGTTGCCTTCCGTACTTTCTGGCCTTTGGGCTTGTGGTTTTTCTTTATGAACACCTGTTCTGCCGGACACGGGGAAACAGGAGGAAAGACCTGTCCTTTAGTTATGTTCAGAGGTCCAGTGGTCTAGGGCAGGGGTGGCCAACCTTCCACCATTAGGGCTATTGTGTTCTTAATAGTTATGTAGAAGACAGAATCTCGGCAGCTGCAAGTGCTGAAATACCCTCTCACCTATGCAACCATTTAAAGGATTCATGTTGAAAGGTTGGCCACCACTGGTTTAGGGTGAGTGATATTGTATCTACTTTTTTAGGAGCTTAGAAGTTATTGTTTTATCCTGTTTGTTTTTATTGTTGTTGTTCAGTCGTTAAGTCATGTCCGACCCTTCGTGATCCTATGAACCATATCCCGCCAGGCCTTCCTGTCCTCCACTATCTTCCTGAGTTTGCTCATTTTCATGTTCGTTGCATCGGTGATGCTGTCTAGCCATCTCATCCTTTGCAGTGCCTTCTATGGTTTTATGTAACCAACTAGCTTATTTGAAAAGGAACTGATTACATTTCTACACTGTGCTTTATGGAGTACGGATGTTTTGGGGTTCATCTAAATCCAGCTTAACTGCTCACCTACTACCAAAGTGAAACTTAACTCCTAGAGTCTGAGGGCCTGGGGTTCTAGTTTAGGCGGGTAGCCCCAGAACCGTAAGCCCCTCTGTACCCTGGAGCGAAGTTGGTCTGACTTTAGTCCAGGGTGGTGGCAGCGCTATCAATAGGGGTTCAACCCCAGAGATCTGTTAACTGCATGGGAGGGGGGGTTGGCCTTTTGTGGGCTCAATTGCCGATCATGTGCCCCCTTTGCGACAAGCCTCCTAGATGGGCCATCCCTGTCTTCTACCGAATGACACCTCAACCTCATACAGTACAACTGAATCTTATTCCACAGCCACTCTGGCTTCTCAATTTTTGTTTAAAGTTAAAGTGAAAATTAAGATTAAGAAAGCTGAGTTTTGCACCCAATAGCATGTATTTTTCCCCCCTTCTATATCCAAGGAGTTGTATCATGGCATACATACAGCCCTGGCATAGATCTGCTTTCTGTTCCAGTGATACTGGGAAATCTAGGCAGAACCAATACTTAACAGGAACAGTTGAGCATCCAAAATTTGCATTTCTCCCCCCCCCCTTAACTGTGAGTGTCCTTGCTACTGTTTTGCATTGCCTTTTCTCTGAGTTCCGGGCACTTTTTTTACACCCCCTCTCCTTGATTGTATTAAAGTCTGCCTTTCAGCTACATGAGCAGAAACAGACCAGATCATAAGGCAGCCTAATAGATATGACCATTAAGGCACAGCACTCTGGGAAGTTCTCCTGCACAGCCGCCTCTTCCCCCCCCCCCATTTGGATCAGGAAGTGATATCAAGCTGCACACTACTGGGGATTTATTATTTTTGAAACACCCCCCTTTGATGTTTTGGACTACTGTAAATGTTCTTTGGATGGCAAATTCCTTCAGGTACAAACAGTTTACTGACAATGATTTTGTAAGCTGCTTTGGGTCTCTCCTTCTGGGGGGAGAAAGCGGGATATAAATCCAATAAATAATAATAATTTTGTAGGGAGCATCTCTTCCTGGGTGTGTGTTTCTCTCCGCCCCCCTTTGTTTCCTGCCTTGGTAACAGCATTTTGGAATCAAGGTTAGTCCAAATTCTTCCTGCACCGGAACTAATGCATCAAATGCCCCCCCCCCCAGCAAATTTACAAAGTGTAGTAAACTAGTGGTGCAGGAAAGTGAGGTAATGGCATATATTTAGAGTTTATTTTATTTATTTATTTTAAAAAATTATATCCCGCCTTTTCCTATGCCAAAAGGCAAATGCCCAAGGTGGCTTACAACAAAGATTAAAATACATAATTTAAAATAATACATAAAATAAATTTAAACACTACATAACCATACATAAACAAATTTAAAAACAATAAAATCCACTGGGGGGGGTGACAATATGGAGCAGAGAAGCAGCTTGGCAGAGCACCTTGAGACACAGGAGGCAGACCACGACCCATCACCCAAACGCTAGACAAAACAAAAATGTTTTGAGCTCTCGCCGAAAAGTCATGAGGGAGGGGGTGGTTCTCAGATCCTCTGGCAGGGAGTTCCACAGTTGTGGCACCACAGCAGAGAAGGCTCGCCCACGTGTTGCCACTCTCCTAACTTGCGTTAGAGGTTAGTCAATTAATTGCTGAGATGAATGTATTAAACACATTTTGGTTGACTAAAGAGGGGGTGGCAAGCCAAGGTGACACCAGATGTTTGCATCAACGTTGTGTTGTGTTGTAAGTTGTAAGGTTGTGTTGTGTTGTAAGGATATGTTTTGAGTGACTGTATCTCAGGGCCAGCCTGTTAAATGAGGCTGACTATCTGCTGGCAAAACCTTGGTTGCCCCATTTGTACCTGCCCCATTTGCTTCTCTTCCCCCCTCCCACTCCCTGGATTTGAAAAAGAAGAGAGGAATGGAGCAGGAAAGGAAGTGTGGAGGAGAAGAGAGTGGTAGCCTAGAGTGTCTCATCCTCTCCACACTTCCCCTTCTGCTCTGTTCCATTCTTCATTTTCAAATCTAAGGAGTGGGAGGAGCCACAGCAATTGGGGCTGGTGTGACACTCAGGATGGGGGGTGTCATTTGGGGTGCTTCTTTATGCCCTGCAAGGTCTTGAGTCTTGTATCTACTGCATATTATTGACATAACCTGCTTTTGGGACTTTGGGCAAAAATAAAAATCATTCTAAATAAAATCATGGAGGAAAAGACCATCACAGGTTACAAGCCATAAGCAACCTCCTAGTTTTAGAAGTGGGTTTTCTCTGTGCCAGGTGCAAGGGAGTGACAACGGGAAACAGGTTATCTTGTTGTCTTGTGTGCTCCCTGAGGCATCTGGTGGGGCCACTGTGTGATACAGGAAGCTGGACTAGATGGGTTTTTGGCCTGATCCAGCAGGGCTCTTCTTATGTTCTTATGTAAAAGAGTGGGACAGAGAGATCTAAGAGACAGACTGACAAATTCAAAGGTGTCCCAGATTAACTGCATGGCAGATTTGTCATTTTTTAAACATTAGCATTAATACAGGTACATATTTTTAAAAATGCAGATGGCAAGGACCAGCTTAAGAAGCATTCCCTCCTGTGTGTGTACAAAGGAAGGCTCATCCAGTTTGACATCTTCCAGATGTGTACATTTCCTAACAGCAAAGGTATTTTTCTCATATGCAAATGTAGCCCAGATGTCATCAATTACTGATTAAAACACATGGTTAACTAAGGCCTCGCCTATTACACGCACAGCAGAATGAGGGATAATTTGGGGGTGGGGAGTAATGTTGTTGACTCCAAAGTATATTTTGACTAATGTTAATAGTCTAATTACGAATACTGTGATGTTTCTGAATGTTGCCTTGCCTCCCTGCAAGTAGAAAACTAATTCATCATGAAGCAGGAGCAGGCAGAGATTTTCTTTCTAATGTGCTAGGGCTTTTCTTTTCTTTACACGGGGAACATTTGAAGACTGCATCCTCTGGTTATTAGTACTATCTACTCCACCACCCCACCTCATTCCACTACACTTTTGATTTACATGACACCTATGGACCTATGAATGCTTTGAGTGACAACCCCAGTTATGACCACTGGTGTAGCATAGTGGCTAAGGCTACCATCCTATACACACTGTCCTGGGAGTAAGCCCTATTGAGTACAATGGAGTAGACATGCATAGGATTGCGCTCAAAGAGACTGAGGTTCAGATCTCGCCTCTGACCTGAACTTAGGCAAGCTGCTCCCCCTCAGCCTCAGCCTTCCCCATCTGCAATATGGGCATAATAATTGCTCTCCTTATACAGGAGTACATGTGAAGAGCTTGGCACATTCAGATAGGAATTTACAAATAGTATCTATTACATAGTGGAAGTTTTCTCAGTGATGGTTCTTTCCCAAGACACACATTTCAACAGTAGAAGTGACCCTATTACAGTGGTTCTCAAACTTTTCAATCTCCAGGCCCGTTACATTCTAGAAAGGAGTCTCACAAAGCCCTGTCAGTGCATTGAGACTTGGGGAGCCCCAGACCGCTGGCACAAACAGGGCAGGGGGCAGAAGGCTGCCACTTACGTTGTGCTCATGGAGCCCCTGAAGGGGCCCTCTGGGAGCCCCGGGCTCTTAGGAGCACACTTTGAGAAATGCTGCCCTATTAGAACCAGACTAAAAAGGAGCTGGGAGGCAAGGGAAAAAAAAAAACCTCTCCAGCTGCAGGCAGCCCAAGGCATAACCTGGTGTAGATGATCACATAAGAGTTTACGATAACTGAAACCAATGGAATAGCAACTTTTCTCCATTCAGTGTGGCTCTGGGTTTAAACCAGCTTCAAATGGCAGGAGCATGGAACTGAGAGGTGGCAACTGAAAGATTACTCAGCCATTGGAAAGTTTCTGACACTTGTTCATTGTTGTAAAAAAAAACACAAAATAGGTCAAGAAGTAGCTTTCACTGGGAAGAAGGATGCCTGGCCATCATACTCAACAAGAGATATTGTGTCAATTTTTAGACTCCACTATCATAGTGCGTGGTGATGGCCACTAGAAGGCAATTAGACAAATTCATGGCAGGTAGGCCTATCAACAGCTATTAGCCATGACGAAGAGGAACTTCCATGTCTAGAGGCACTATACCACTGAATATCAATTACAGAGCAGCAACAAGAGAACAGCTTCATCCCGTTTTAAATTTTCCCAGAGACTTCTGGTTAGTCACTGTGGCAAACCTAGATGGACTTTCAGTCCAGGAGGGTGATTCTTATCTCACCGAAATAGAACCTCCATGTTCACAGGCAATCTACCTCTAAATATAGTACTAGATGCTGGAAACCAATAATAGGAGTTGTTTCCTGTTTCCTCTCCTTTGTGGGAAGCAGGAATCTGTCAGACTTCATGGACATTTGGTCTGCTCTAGAAGGGGCTGTACTTATTTCTTTTTGTGCTGAATTACAAGTCTGCAGCCTCATGCGACAATGGAACAAACTGCTTTTATTCTCTAGACTAGAGTGAGTACGGTCTCCTCCTTGAGCAAAGCGTCACTTTTAGGATACCGGGTACCTGAAAATATTCATTCTCTCTCTCTGGTAAAAGTTGAGAGGTGAGTGAGGCACCTGACCTACCTGAGAGCTGTTTGCTGGGAAAGCCGTCAGGTAAGGGACATCCATGACCTTCATGTCGTACATATTCCCGTTGAAAACGACCGATGGCCTGTAGGTGAATCGGCATTCCGTCGGGCCGTACTCCTCCTTAAAGTCGTGGTACAAGAACTGGCGGATGATGGACGTTTTGCCCACTCTCGGGGCTCCCAAAACAGCCACGGTCAGGGTTTCCACCATGGTCTGCCTGCAGGACACTGGACAGTTCCCAGTTCCCCGCCACCAAGCGGAGGGCGGCTCCTCCACAGAGTTGGTTCACCGTCTTGCCCTAGTGTGGCTTTGGGGTCAATTTCCCGATGGACCGAGCTTTTCGCGCAATCCTGTGTATGTCTACCCACCCTAGTATGTTGAATGGGGCTTGCTCCCAGGAGCGTGTGTCTAGGATCGCAGCCCTTCTTGCGCCTTTGCAAAGCGTTTCACAGCAGCCCACCTCCAAAGGCTCCTTCTTCGCTCACCAGCCTGCTTTCGCCGCCCCACACACGGAAACGAGCACACACACGCATCTGAAGAAGTTTGGGCCAGTTTGGGCTGTCCTGTGAACGGGAGATGCTGGTTGAAGCCCCCATGAGTGACATTCAGACGGGAATGGGATGGTAGATCCGAGGGAAGGTGGGATGAGGGAGGGAGGAGGGACTGTCCTCAAGTGACCTAGGCAGAGGCGCCGGAGCTGACAGGAAGCCCCACCGCGGGATCGCGTTCGCTTTGAGACGGTGCTGCTGCGCTTCTGAACTACAACCGAATTAAAGAGCTCTGAGGACGCGCGGCAGCTCAGGGAATATGTTCCTCCTGTGGGGTGGGGTGGGGTGGGGTGGGGGGGGGAGGAAAGGAAGGTGGGGGAGGACTTGCTAAGTATTGGAGAAGGGGGGAGGAAGTGGAGACGGGGGGAGCGATGGCGGGACGTTCTCGTATCAGCTCGTCCTTGCTTCGGCTTCTCGCTCCAAGCGGCGCCCAGTCGCGATCCGGAGCACCAGCCGAGCCTCGGGCATCGCTCCGCTCCTGGCTGCCATCGCCTCGGTCTTGTGCAGGCGGCCCGCTGGCATCACTGCCTCCCGCTCCCGCCCGCCAGTGCCCCCCTCCCCCCCTCTCCGTCGCTCACGCTGGACCCTCAAGTTGCCCGCAGCTCGACGCTCCTCACTCTCACCCGGGGAGCTCTGCCCGGCCGCCGCCGCTTCTTCCCCGTCCCGGCCGGAGCAGCCTCCCCGCCGCGGGTGTCTTTGGAGCAGAGCGCCTCGGCCGGGGCGGCACTCCCGTTCAGCACCCTGGATAGGGGCACTGCGGTGCCCACCGGCCCGTCCGGCGCTTCGGCGGCGCGCTCAGCTTCGAGTTGGGGCCAAGCTGCGGCAGAGAGACACACACGCTTCCTAGTTGGAGAGGTCAAGCACGTGAGGACGGGGGGGGGGGGGAAGAGGGCAGGAGCGGCGTCTGCGCGCGGCGGAGATTGGAGATGGTGAAGCATCCGGGGGGGGGGGGCTGTGCGGGCAGTGTGTGTGTGTGTGTGTGTGTGTGTGTGTGTGTGTGTGTGTGTGTGTGTGTGTGTTTTGCATTATTAGCATATACAGGCCCCCCCCCCCCTCGCGCCGCTCTTGTCAGGGATGCAGAAAATGTGATTTCATACTTCCCTGCCAGAACGCATTCTCCTCCTCCTCTTCGCTCTCCTCCCTCAGTCTGACAGTCGCACAACTGGAAAGGAAGAAAGTTGTGCTTAGCCTGCAGTCCTTGACACACTGGGGAAGCCTGCCCCCCCCTCCAGATTGGGAGCGGCCCGGGTCTCCCTGTCGCGACTATTTCGCCAGAAAGTCCCATTTGGCAGACACTTCGCCCGTGGGGAGGGTGTGTGTGTGTGTTGATGGTTGGTTTACAACTTGCTATTTTCGCAGAAGAAGCTTATGAGACAATAAACCTTTTAGTGTCGTCTTTGTTCTAAAATTTTGGTGGCTTTCCAATGCGGTTTGTTGATCCCAAAGCCACGGGAAGGCAAATGCCCTCTGATGGGGAAGGGTTTTAGAGCTCCAAAACGAAGAGCTCTTCAGGCTGAATGTTCAGCAAACGTTTTGGGAAGGGAGAGAGAGGAACGCATGTAGTTAAATTCTGGAAGTCTGCAGTTTGTAACAGTCTTAGGGATCCACTTGCAGGAGGTGTTGGGCAGATATAATTAGATGATCTTCTGCGAGGTGCTAGACACATTTCATTTGCATCACCATTTGCTGGCAGCTGTATAGCCATCAGTTTTACAAATAGAAACGTGGATTACCAAGCAATTAGTTGGATTGGTCTGCAGCATTGAGGTAAACCTGAGGGTCCCTTGTGAGGCAGAGAGCAGAAGCCTAGAGAAATATGATGGTAGCAAAGGTAGAGTTTGATTTTTGATAAATACCCAAAGTAATAAATACCCAGCCTTGGTGGGCTGTCAGAACAGTTAAGTCGTCTCGTCTGTGGTAAGTGTGATTCTCTTGAGTTTTGCGACCTTTGGGTGAAGTAAATCTAAGCAAAGGACTTGCTTGGTGGATCATATTAATAATCTGTCTCCTTCAAAAAAGAATGAGTCTTGGGTTGGGCATCCAGCAATAGGAACAGTCTATCTGAAGCAATTCCTCTGTGCCGGTTCGTTCACATATGCAGATGATCTCTTGATTCCATCGTCAAGAGTCACACAAAGCGTAACTGTATGCTGCCTGCTCTTATGATCCTGGAGCGCTCACCTGGGATGGATCCTGACCAAAGTATACATAAGCAGCAACTGCTTAATGTGACAGGTGTGAACTCTCAGAGTCAAATTAATACATTTTTTTTCTCAGTGCGCAAAGCATTTCACATGTACCTCCTTGATGTTGTCCTTGCAACAATCCTGTAAGGCAAGTCAGTGTTGTTATTCCCATGTTGCAGATGGGGGAAACTGAGGCTGAGAAGGAGAGGCTTGCCTAAGGCCACCTAGCATCTTCAGGGCCAGGAAGTGTAGAACCAGCATAGTATTAAAAAGTTGAAGAAACAGAGAAAGAGCACCCAAGTTACTCCTCACCCGGGACGCCATTTGGCCTAAAACACGTTCTCTAAACATAACTGCTCCCAAATGGGCAGGTCATTCTGACAATGGCGAGAGAGACGTTTGATGTGTTAGCCTTGGTTCTGTTTTTTGTGCGTTGCTTCTAGTTGCGGGGGCCTCGCAGAAATCGCAGCATATTCGCCTCTGCATTGCTGCCCAGCTGTTTCCATCAGGAACTGTGACAAGGTTCCAGCACACCAAATCTGCTCCGGGGACTGAACACAACCAAGTGTAGGAGAGCTCCCCGGCTTTAGCCGGTGGCTAATGAAATGATTTAATTACCGCCGCTATAAAAAGAAATCTCAGCCTCGCACTTGAAACACCCTCCGCAGCCTGGTAGAGAAACAGGAGTCTGGCGGGGAGGTGGAGGAGCCGCCAGTACATGGCAAGTCTTTTTCCTCCACCCCCAGAGTCTCTGTTTAGTCTAGATTTGCACCTTTTCCATTCCTTCTGCCACCCATAAGAGGTTGGCTACTGGGTGGGGATGGAGCTGCTATGGATTCCTGAATCTTCTTCACCCAACTTTCCCCAGGCAGACAGGCCTGTGTCCTTGATCTTGGAGAACCTGTGCCAGGTGCAGGGGAGTGGCAGCAGGAAACAGGTTATCTTGTTGGCTGTGTGTTCCCTGAGGCATCTGGTGGGGCCACTGTGTGATACAGGAGGCTGGACTAGATGGGCCTGTGGCCTGATCCAGCAGGACTCTTCTTATGTTGTAACCCTTGATGAACTCACTTCAACCTTCAATTTGCTTAGCAGCCTTTGCCTTTGCTGGGCGAAGCAGCTGCCTCCAGTGGCAAATTAGCTGCTCACCCCACCATCTTTGTCACTTGCCCGGCTGCCTGCCTGTGGTCTTGCTGGTCAGCGGCCCACTGACCTGAGTGGCCTGGCCTGGCCCAGTATTTGCCACCTTTCCTGCCCCTGCCCCACTCCTCCAGCAGGGCTCCCCTTTGCTGAGCCTGGGAAGCCTCGAAGTTGTCGTTTCTTGTTGGTGGTTCTGATCTTTTTCTACCTGGCTTGCAAACGACAGGAAAAACAAATGTAAGGCCCAGTCTCGGCACACAGTGTTCCATCGTCTCCACATCGGCAAGTGTCGGGGAAGGCCCTTTGTTCAGGAAACCAATCTGTTTGCCTGCAAAAGGACCCAGCTGCTGGAGGCATTCAAGAATGCCGGAATCATTTGATTGTCCGGAGCTGAAAGCTTTCGAAAAAGCCCGTTTGCTCCAAGGAGGTTGTTTTCTTCTGCTTTAGCACAAAAGCACATCAGGACGGAGAAATCATTATTGCAGCAAAAAATAAAAAACCACACACACACAAAAAAAACCACCACCACGACCCCAACCCTCCTGCTCTCTCTCCCAAGGAAGGGCTCACATCATTGTCTGAGCTGTAGCAAGTAGATGCAGGGACAAAGCACACAAAAAAGGGGGATTTGCCAGAGCTTCATGGGACGCCAATCAGAAAGACCCAAGGGGGACATCATGTTAAAAAGATCAATTCACAGTATTGTGCCCATCTGCCTTTGAGGCCGGATGATGCCCTGAGACACTGCTTGGTTCCTAAAGACGCAGGGCTGGCCCAAGAGATTTGGGTGCTTGAGACAGGCAATCTAGATGGCGTCCCTACCCCACTCTATCCCACCCCAAGCTGCTTAACACATTAATTGCCACTGAACATGACCTCTGCCACAAGCCTCCCTCACTGAAAGGAAAAGGCACTGCATATGTTGAGGCGCACTATATGCCAGGCCGTCAAAGAGCCTCTGCTGGATGAGACCAAGGACCCATTGAGTCCAGCATCGTCTTTCCCACAGGAACCCAGCCAGTCAGCTCTGAACTTCCAAAAGCTGCCCATGAAAATCTGTTTCAAGGGGCCCCAATGAAAATCTGTTTCATGGGGCCCCCTTGAAACAGATTTTCCTTTTTTCCCCATGTATATTTATATTTTATTGATATATTAACATAAAAACAATACATATTTCATAAAATTATAGCAAGCACAAAGCAATACATCCTACTAGCATACTATTCACTATTTTCGATATATAATTTCCAACTTAGCCAAAATAACACCCACATTCTATTAATTAAATCCGCATATCATCACATCGTTCCTCTCTCTCTCTCTCTCTCTCTCTCTCTCTCTCTCTCTCTCTCTCTCTCTCTCTCTCTCTCTCTTACAAAATCGATAAATGGTTTCCAATTATTCACGAAAAGGTTAACTGACTTTTCCTTAATTAAAATTGTAAGTTTATCCATTTCAGCATAATCCAAAACTTTCAGCCACCAATCTTCCAGCGAAGGTATCTCCGAATTCTTCCAATATTGTGCATATAAAATTCTTGCCGCAGCTATCATATATAAAAACAAAGTTTGAAATTTTTCGCCTCCATGATCATCCCACATACCCAACAAAAAGGTTTCCGGTTTCATTTGAACCTTAATCTTTAAAATCAACTCAATCTGTTTTCCAATCTGTTTGTTGCTCCCCACCAATTGGTACTAACTCAAAGGCACCTTGCCTCTGAAACTGGAGATAGCATACAACCATCACGACTAGTCGCCATGAATAGAATTATCCCAGAGGCTGCCTCAAGCTGTCTAGACTAGTGGCCATCATCACATCTTATAACAGTGATTTCCATACATACATTATGCACTGACTTCTGTCTGGCACAATAACTGGAACAATATTCTGGAACAAGAAGTTATTGTTCCAGTGTCACAGGAGAGGGAGACAAGCATCTCCTTCACTGGCACTGGAAGGTAGGATGTAGCTCCACTCCCAACCAGCAGGAGAAAAAACTGCCCTCTAGTAGCAGTGACTGGAACTGAAATGGGAAAGACAAAGGAACAGGCAACAGTGAATTCTTGTTGGAAGAAATTGTGTTTGAAAAGTTTGGGATGAACTCTACATTTGCAGCCATTGCTCAATAATTTGCAGGGTAGAGACTGTGACAGTGGAAGGCATTGAGTTACATATTAATGAAGACATTTAGAATTGGTTGTTGTTGTATCATCTTAGTCGGGTTCTGGCGCTTCAAAATGGACCACCTCAGCTGAGGAGCTGGAAGAGGAATACCTAAAGCGTTTTCTGTTTGGGTTTTAGATAGTGGGAGGCATTGCGCTCACGATGAGAGGCCTATATTCCAGATGGGGAACTTGGAGCGAAGTTTGGAGGAATTCACAGATTTGAGGAGCAGATGGGCAAAACCTGCAATGGGGAAATGCATGCCATATGAATGTGCAAAGTGGAGGTGGCTTCGCACCGTAAACAGAGGCTTTGGGAGAGAGTATTTCGGGAACTTTGCTGGAGGAAGTGAATTAAAAGGAAGGGGGGGGGGCTGAGACGTCTAGTTTTGCATCACCTGGGAGAAGAAGGGGTTGAAGAGCATCCTTAATGGATGGTCACAGCTGCTGGACAGAGTGAGGCTTGTGAAAAGCATTCAAGGCGTCCCCATGAGTTTGAAAATGGAGAAACCCTTTGGCCCCAAGATTCTTTTTTTAAAATCACTTATGAAATATAAATAGCTAAGCTGCTAACAGAGGCTAAGTACAGAGATTGCTCAGATGGAAGATGCACAATCAGCCCCCGGTTTGGGCTAGATTTTAGATCCCAACCCACCTTCGAAAGCTGGCACAAACAAGTGGGGAGAGTACAGATTTATTTAGACACACACACACACACACCGGTCTGCCTGATGCTCGAGTTCTTGCTTGGCTCACTTGCTCGAGGTGCTTGAACCTGCTGCCTGTCTTTTCAAACTGAGATGTGTGGGGGGTCTTAATGAAGCTCCCACCTTGAAGTCTCTCTAGTTGTAGCCAAGTCATGGGCCCCTGTGCTCTGCAGCCTTTGATAAACCATAGGTAACAGGGGATACCCGTTTGATAAGACAAATCTCTGCTAACGGGCAGAGGGCGATTCTCTTAAGTAGTGACACAATTGTCCCTATCAGGCTAGCCTCTCTCTCTCCCAGGGGTGGTTTGCTGGTGGTGTCTTCCCAGGGCCAGCCCATCCATGAGGGCAACTGAAGCGGTTGCCTAAGGTAACAGATTGGCGTGTGTGTGTGTGGGGGGGGGGGTTGCCCATCTCTGTCTGCCTACTTGCCTCCATTGCTCCTCAGCCTCCCCCCACACCTTGGCTTGGAAAAGAGGGACACAGAGAGAAAGAGGAAATGTGGAGGAGACTGCTGAGCTAGAACACCGGAGAGTGGGAGGAGCAGAGGTTGGCATAGCATTGGGTAAGGGGGCAGTGTTTGGGCATGCCTTGGGCCAGCCCTGTGATGGCTCTTGTGTTTCTTTTTGGATTACAAGTTCCTTTGGGTCCTGGAAACATTGTCTCATTTCTCCTGCTAGGTGGTAATAAAATTCCACCAGTTTGGTGTGGTAATAATAATAATAAATGAAAATAAAATAAAATGCAGGCAGACAATCTTGTCCTCCCAGCATTGCTGAAAATCCCCTCTGTAGTAGTATGATGATAGCAACAAAGATTTTCATAGCCTATTAGAGACCAACCAAATTTACTTCTTTATTTCCTTGCACCTCCAAAGAAGGGGGTGTGCGTTTCTAAGGCATGACGGGACTTTTATTGTTGTTGCAGACGAAACTGGATACCTTGGACACTTGGGGAGGGGGACCCCAAAGAGCCAAGGACAAACACTTCAAAAACCAGCCCATCACTAATGTTCCAAAGAACTAGTTGAACAGGCGTGATGGAGAAATGAAGACTCCATCTGCAGAAGCAGTATACCTGTGCATACCAGACACTGGGAACCACCAACAGGGAAAGAGGTGCCTGCTTCACACCTTGCTTGTGCATCGACCTCTGCTGTTGTAGAGACTGCTGGACGAGGTGGTGGCTTTGCAACAGTCCAGTGGGGCTCCTTGGATGGTGCAGTGAGTGTCCTGCTTGCGGCTGGGCCTCCATCTACTGTATGGATGCCCTAAGACCAAGCCTTGCTCGAGTTGGCCACCTGCCACAGTGAGCCGTGGACCACACAGGCGCAACGGCTCTCGCCTCCACATTGTTGCACCCACTCAGCAAAAAAAATGGGTCAGCGAGCGAGCGTTCCAGCACAGTGAGACAGAATGACAGCCTGAGCCAGGAGCCCGCTGAGTGGTTTCGTGAAGCAGTGGGAGGTGAAACTCAGCCGACAGGAAAAGGTAGGGATGGTTGTAAGAAGGGGGGGGTGATAGCAGTGTGTACATGTGGGTTGGGGAAAGACAGAGGCTAACTTAAAATCCCACAAAACATCAGTACTTGTGGCAGTGACCCAGTGTGCCATAAGGGGCTCAGTGCAGGGCTTTGCCTTCGAGCCCCCAGCAACCTATCTGGAAATATGCAACTGTGCACTTCTCCATTCCAAGTGGCAAGAAGTTCCAGAGGCAGCATTAACATCCTTTGGATGAGAGATCCAAAGATGTAAGGGGCATGTGAAATATTGTATTTATTATTATTGGAGCACCATCAACACAGAGAGTGCTTTTGCTTTGTGTACAAGCAAAATGAAACCATGGCAAATAGGATAGGACAGCTCCACTCAACTTGTAGTGGTTGCCTGCATTGAGTAGCGGGTTGGACTACATGACCTCTAAGGCACCCTCCAACGCTGTCAGGGATTCTAGGTCCTCAGGGAGAAGGACCCTGTACCCTTCAAGGTGCCCTCAGGCAACTGGCAGAGAAGAAACAAACACACCTTTGTCCTTCCTCCAAGCTCTAATGGGTTTCTCCTGTTCAGGATTACAGAGACCCTAATTATCTGCTAACTATTTACTCCTATTGATGAGACATCAACCAACCAGTCTGGGCTATTAACCGGGAGAAACAGTGTAGTGTAGTGGTTATTGGTGCCTGACTACTAGGGTAAGAGAGGCCCAGGTTCAAGTCCCCCCCCCCCCCCCTTAGCTATGAAGTTCACTAAGTGACCCTTAAGCCTCTCTCAGCCCAACCTACCACACAGGATTGTTCTGGGTTATTTTTTCCTCAAAGGGGAGAAGATCTACATATGGCCCCTGATGGTAGAATATAAAGATAGGCATTAACCAGCAATCTGCCTAGGCATTAACCAGCAATCTGCCTAGCCAAAAGGAATAGGCATCCAGTCGCTATTTAGGAAAGGAGACAGAGAGTGATGTCTGCCTTTGTGGGCTGGTTAAATATTAAATTGACTTTCAAGACTGAGTCTTGCATTCAGTTCCCAAGAACAGTGCTTTTGAGAAGTGCCCAAGCCAGGCGTGAAGGTGAAAGGTAGCAGTTAAATCCCAAGCAACGAAATGTCGCTATACTACAGGGATGGCCAAACTGCGGCTCTTTGGCGTAGAATGTGCGGCTCTCAGAAATATGTTGGCTGAGCTCCTTTTTGCATCACAATTAATATAAAAGGGAAATAAGAAATTTTCAAGCTTTATAATTGACTAGGCATAAACTGAGAGTCCACTGGATTAAACCATAAATCTAATGTTTGTGGTGAGTAAATATATTTAAGAATTTCAATGCTTCTTAAATATTGTGGCTCTCAAACACCTGATGTTTATCTTATGTGGCTCTTACATTAAGCAAGTTTGGCCACCCCTGCTATACTATGATGGCTCTTGTTACTGAAAACAATTTAAGTGAAGGGGGAGTCCACATTGAAAACTGGGCTTGAAGAGGGGGAGTCTGGAGGCAAAACCTTTCCTCCTCCCTCTTGTGCCTTTCTTATTTTGCTGTGACCGGCCAGGTAGTGACCAGCCAGATTTGCAGTAATGACAGCAGTTCCTCTCGGCAGCCCTCATTTTGGTTTCGGCCTCATCAGCAGGCCAGCCCTGGAGGTAGCCCACCAAGGGAGGTGCTCTTACCACCCCCAAACTCCCCCCAAGAGACACCAGGAAATGAAGCACAAAGCAGGTCTGTTTCAGCACTCAGAGCATTAATTGTTTATTTGGTTGGAAGGTTAGCAAGACAGCAAACGTGACACTAAGAAGGTGCGCGTAACTTTCCCCCTGTGCGATTGCAGCATGACGCCTATGCGTCTCGCCCAGCTTCCGTACACAAACGAGGGCAAAAAGAGAGCGAGGACAGGGGAAACATCAGCAGACACGTCATGGCACACACACACAGAGCGAGATCTCCATCCCCTCCAGGGCGGGTCTCTTTCCTGGGACCGCCCCATCCCCGAAGCTGAAGACTTGAACCCCTGGCCCTCTCGGCTCCCCATGACTTCCAGTTATGGGGAAGATGCGCCACTATTTTGGAGGCATCCAAATATCTCGCGTGTATCCCTTCTGCGGACAAAAAGGAGGCATGCTTGGAGGGGGGGGAGGCTGGTCCCAATAAATTCATTGCTGCTTCTTCCACTTGGGAGTCGGGGAGGGAGGGAGGGAGGAGGAGGAGAGGACGGTGGCTCTTGAGGGTCTTCAGTTCTTCAAGATTGTCTCGTAGGCTTGGAAAACGTGCTGGGTGACTTCAGGCGCACGACACTTCAGGGACAGCTGAATGGGAAAGAAGACGGAGGAGAGATGCTGAGTGCAACAAGCAGGAGCTTCCAGCCCACTTTCTGCCAGGCGGCCGTGTCAACGACTGGAGCAAACTGAACCCAGAAAGGGGAGACTAAGGAGGCCGGTGAAGCCAAGATCATCTGGAGTGGAAGAAAAAGCAGCAACACGGCAGCCACTTCCACACTCAGTGGGGTCTTCATGGTGGAAAATTACGGGTAAGTTGGCAGCCGAAAGTAACGGGCCTGGTGTGATGACGTCATCACGCCACGTCAATTATGTCCTGGTTGCTACCTTTGGTTTGCTTTGCGGCTCCTGCCTGTGAGCTGAAGGCAGCAGAGGGGCTCTCACCCCTCCGCTGCCTTTGGCTTTCTTCAGGGCTCTGACTCTGGGCCAAAGGCAGTGGAGAGGTGAGAGCCGCTCCGCAGCCTTCGGTTCACAGGCAGGAGCCGCAAAGCAAAGCCAGCAAAGGGGCTGTCACCCCTCTGCTGCTTTTGGCTTTCTTCAGGGCTCCCATTCGCTGCCTTCGGCTTCAGGGTGCAGGTGAGCAGCTGATTGAGCCAAGGGGGGGCGCGTTACCCCTCCTGGGGAAGAGTGACCCCCCCCAGCTTCTTCAGCTTTCGCAGCTCCTCCTGCGATCCGAAGCCAAGACTGGGTTAGGCTCAGCTGTGAGCAGCGAGAAATACTGATCATAGCCGAACCTGCCGAGCCGCGGTGTCACCCCCACGTGACCACCACATGCACCCCCCCCCTTGCGACGCCAGTGCATCCTGCCCTGAACTTCTTAAAAGGCGGACAGGATAAAAACCGAAAGCCAATAGAAGCAGTTTAGGTAGAGAGGAAGTGACCAGCCTTCGCTGAGCAGCTGGAATCGAAGCCCCCGCCCAACCAGACGAGGCTGCAGCGCACTGTCCGCAAAGCTTGACGACAATGTCGCCGCTAAGCGCTCCAGATGCCAACAGCTGCACTGCACAGCACAGCCACCATAGGGCTCTGCGCAGGTAAAAAAAGAAGAGGAAACATGGGTAGTGACCGGCCAACACATTACCCAAGGAGCAAACTTGCGAGCTGGTCTTTGCTGATAAGTGGGGAGTGTATTTAAAACATAAAATATGGATTCTAAAGAACAGAGCAAGATAGAGGGACAAGAGAAGGCGTACCGTTAAGTTGGCATTCCCTGGTTGGATTCGCAGCTCCGCCAGCACCCAGATGCCATTCGTCAGCTTGAGGGACTGGTACAGCATATCCTGGCCTTCCACATTTCTCTTTGCTATGGTGAAGATGTTGCTGCCTTGGAGTTTGCTACTAACTGCATCTACAGGATCCCCCCAAAAAGAACAAAAAGCACAGTACTAATTACCAGTTCAGGGTTAGAAGCAGAGCCGAGTGTCCTCAGACACGAAGGTCTGGGTGCAGAATTCAAATTCCTGAGAATCCCAGCTTTCATTACAAACAGGCAAGTTTCTAGCTCTCATGAAGTTTCTAGGCTTGTAGGCAAAATTCAGAGCAACGAGGGCCAAGGATGGAGCCTCACCAATCCGCATAGCTCCTTGGCTCATGCTGATTAGCAGACACCCAAATTATACAACAGTTTGCATTAATACACCTCCCCCCCCACAAGATATTTTTTTCCAGCAAGGAAGTAGTCTTCCTAGAACCCTGGATCAGCAGTTGCTCTTAGGATAAGCTCTCGCAGACAGGATGTCCTTCCCAAGTTTGCTCCGGTTTAACTGGAGACCTCTGGCATGCAAGCTCTATCCGTCTCTGGGGGAATTTCCTTACCAGTTTGGCAGGTCTGTCCTACGAACTGCATGGGGGGGGGGGGGGGGGGAAGACTACCTGGGAATCAACCACAAGTCAGTTGTGCCAAGCATTCTGGAGAATAGTAGGGTGTAGATGTAGAGATGGCAGCTATCCCAGGCGTGCTAGATTAGATTGGTCTAAACCAAGGGTTCTCAACCTTTGGAGGCCCGGGTACCCCCTATCATGGTCCAATTTTCTGAAGTACCCCCTGCTAATTGCTAATTAATTGGATCAATCAATTAATTAGCTAATTAATCATTAAATAAAAAGTACTAAAACTATTTTAAATGTGAAAATTGTGTGTGTGTGGTGTGGTGTGTGACAGACAGACGGGGGGAGTGCATTTAATTCTAACAAGTAATTAACTACTGATTGATGCTGATAAGGGGCAGGCTCTGGCGTACCCCCTGCCATTGGTCCGCGTACCCCTAGGGGTACTCGTACCACAGGATGAGAACCCCTGGTCTAAACCCTCTCTCATTGGAAATCGCTCATACTCCAAGGTCAAGCAGATGGGGTCTTCTTGTATGTTCCACTGGCAAGGAAGGGTCAGCTGGCGGCAACACCCCAGAGGGCCTTCTCTGTGGTAGTAGCCTGCATGTGGAACTCCCTGCCACTGGAGATCAGACCGGCCCCTTAATTGCAAGCTTAATCTACTCCCTCGCAATTGGTCATCTTGATTGCTTATTGTTTTCGGGTTTAAATGAATCCACTAGCTGCCTCCCTATTGGGAGGGGAAAGCTGGGATATAAATATTGTAATTACAAATAAAATCAGAGTTCTTTTCACCTGCACTGAGAGGACAGTCTTTGATCTGGAACTGGGCCTCGTTCTCGTTGGGGATGTCTTTCCAAGTGGCCAAGAACATCTGTCGCTCTGAAGGAGGGAGAAGGAGAGACGGGTCAAAATAGGGGTGTGCACAGGCACCGATCCCAATACACACAAGCCACCCCCGCCCACCACGCTGTCCCCTCCTCCACCAGAAAAGCTTTAAATCAGCACTTGGGAAGCTATATGTAGTGCATGGAGATAAGCGACTTCCATCCTAAGGTAGACTGCCTCTGAAGCTGGAGGCTCTGTTTGGCTGCTTGATCTCTCCATGGAGAACACAGAGAGTTCTCACAGCAGGGCACAAGAATCAGGCTGACCAAAAGGCAGCTAGATTTGTCCCCTGGATAGAGGAGAGAAGGGAAAGCTTCTCTTCTCTCCTCTCAAGACAGACATTAAGCCCAAGTTTCCCTGAACAGGCTGCAGCCTGTTTCACTAGATCATGAGCGCCACCTAGTGACGGCATCAAGATGTTTGTGTGTACATGTGCTTCTCTCAGTCCCATAAACACACAGAACTGAATCCTCCATACGCCAAAAGGACAGACCGGTTAACATTGCCTCCTTGCGTTTGCTCCCTGAGTGGGACCCGGTTTGTTCTGGGCAATGGAGAAGCCTCTAGGATGTCCCAACACTTATCAGGTGTAACAAGTGCTGGTCTGAAATTATTTTCATTCATTCACACACACTTAACTGGTTTTTCTTTTACGCCCCCCCCCCCCCCACTATCACTCCCACCAGCTTACCGTTTCCACCGGCACCAGCATTTACCCTCTGAACTTCCAGGGGCCCTTTTGGTTTTCCCAAAATACCTTGCTCCAAGGGGAACCAAAACAGGCACCTTGGGAAACCTCAAAAAACGGCCACCACCCTTTCAACAGAGCTTCCAGAGGAATGCAGGCTTTAACTCCTTCCACCACCAAACACTGCAGAAAAAGTCCACCCATTTTCAAAGACAGAAAATCTATCAGTCAGCAGTGGGGTTCAGATCAGCACTAGGGCACAGATTTCTAGGTTCTGGTTTTCGCTCTGCTGTGGAGCAGATTCAATCTAGCCTCCTGGACCAGGGAATTATGCCTATAAATACCAATCTGACTTCTTGAAGGAAGGACCTCAATACAAACATAGCATCAACAGTTCTCCCTCACTTCTCTTCTCCGCATTTGAGGGCGCCCCTTCCACTTGCACCTGGCCTCTCATTACCAACTTACCCATTTTCCCATCTTCCACAAAGAGGATGTGTAGCGGGTAAAGGGTGCTGAAGTAAAACACATCTATGTTGTTCTTCACGGCCACCTGGAGCCAAAAGACAAAGAGAGATCCTCTTTCTGGGTGTCGATCAGAAATAAATTGTGCGTTAGGTTTGGGCCAAGTTCTGACTCGCTGGCAAAGTCTCTCTGAACCGGTTTTCAGGTTCTGGTTCAGTTCAATGCTACAGGATTAAACCCGTGGTTGATAATCGGAGTCTAAAGGACCCCAAGAGTGCTAAAAAACATAATTCACGGAACTTTTACGGAAGTCTTCGACAATTCTATGCTCTAGAATATTTCTCAACTATAAATGAGGTTTGTATTGCCCTGCAATAATTTAGGGTCTCCTTTCCTGAATCTAGTGGAAAAAACCAATGTGCATATTATTCCAGCTTTTGGGGATCAATTCTCTGAATGACAAGCTGAAAAACCAAGCACATTAAAAGGTACTGGGGGGGGGGTGTCAAAGTGACCCCACAAAATGCTGTAACATTTTTAGTTCCTTTTTGTGTCTATAAATGCTTAGACCAGAACCTGTTTCGCTCATTTCCGGTGGAGGAAAGAGACTAGAGGGTAAACACACAATATTTTGCGTCTATTTTTCATGAGACAAAATTACTATAACTACAAATGCTTTTAGGGATCGATAGTACCCCTCAAGTTTACAAAACCGCTTTACAAAGCGGAGTTTAGGAACAGCCCACTGGAGGGGGTGGCAGACAGATGGTAAGGAGGTCAACGACGAGCCCCCCACCCAAGGGTGCTGCTTTACGTGACTATTTCCAAGTCGCCTCGTGGCTGGGCCGGCCCCGACTGCAGTCATGGGTTCGAGTCCATTTGGAGGAGTCCTTGACTTACCTGGAGGTTATTAAGTGGATCCATTTTCATGACTGAGCCCACCGTGTTGAGGGGAAGGGAGACCTCCACACTCTGGTTTGGAGCAAGAGGAGCGTGGATCTGCAGAGGCGCAGCCGGGGCCAACCCAAAGCTGTAGAGGACACACAGTGTTAAGAGGAGGAAGCAGCTTACTAGGCGCAAGGACGGGGGTGGGTGGGGGTGGAAAGGAAAAGATCTACTATACGTAGCAAGACAGCTACTCTGGCCTCGGATAACCACCGGGTTTGGATGCCAAGTTTGTGCCACAGCAGAAAACTCACAGAGGAGCCCATGCCCACAGTCCTGGCAAGAGTCACTCTTCTCCATCAGTTGCCTTCTGTCCTGGCAAGACGCCCCCCCCCCCCCGGATGGGCTAAGCACCGATTTCAAAACTAGAACGCAACTGAAAGAACGTTGGTTTCTGGAAAACATTTTCACCAATGCAGGCTGGCTTTACTGCATAGGAACTCCCCAACCTATGTAATTCCAAGTTTCCACGAGGCTCAGGACTCCGAAGAGCTCAGCACTTGCTTTGTGCTGTATGCTGGGATTGCTCCCAGCATGCCTTGCGTTTCCTCTTTCATTTAAAGAGCCCATGCAGAGAAAGGTGAAGACTGCCTCCGCGATCTTGTCCCTTCCTCCGCACAGGCTCTTTAGAACCACCCCAACAGGGACAAGGCAGTGGTGAGCTTTACAGAATCCTGAGCGCGGGTGGCCCCTTTTGCACAGCCCAGTTCCAACTTACATAGAACTCAACTTACGCAAGGTTGTCCAGAACGGAACTCTTACCCGAGTTGGGGAGTGCCTGGATTCCTTGCAAAGCAAAACCTTTGCTTATTCATTTACCGTCACAGTGCAGTCACATCCGATTGGCTACGTAGCCTTGCGACGTCAGCCCGTGCACTGCACAGTTTCCATTGGCTGGGATTGCCCACATGACTTTGTACGAAGCAGCAGCAGCAGCCAGGGTAAAAAAAATGTTCAAGCAAAGCAAAAATAATGTCCACAGTCTTTTTGATGGTGGATAAAATATTTTTCCCCACTGAAACAGAAGCCCTGGCTCCTTAGCAGATCATGATCTTCAGCATCAAAACAAGTACTCCCCCCCCCCCCAGCAATGGGCCCTCCCCATGAACAGCCTCATCAGTCAACTTCTTAGAGGTTTAAGCTCTTCATGGCAGCCCATTGATCAGGGAGACAAGCGTCATCACACGAGGCTGTGTAGCTTTTTCCCTTGGAACAGGGAGCTTTCCAGGGGAGGGCGGCCCATTTAAACCCAGCACGGGAAGGAGGGGGAAGGAGATGGCGTTACCTGTTGCGGTTGAACTGGATGGCGAAGTCAGACATGACTTGGAGAGCCTTGTTGGAGAGCACAAGGTCCATGGAAATGGAGCCCACCTGCCGGCTGAAGGTGCCCGAGATCTCCAAGCCCTTGGCCTTCACGGCCGGAAGCCAGATCTAAAAGTCATGCAAGATTTGACAAAGCCCAAACAGATCACCAAAGATGCCTGGTCCATCAGAATCGATGCTTTGGGAGACTAAGGCTGCACAACACACAGGTGACAACCATGTCTCAAGAGTTCTGTTGAACTCATTCAAACAGCCTTGGATCAATTCAGACTATTGGCCCATCTACTGCAGGACTGGCATTAGAGATCGGCAAGGTTAGGCTCTGGGCAAGGGCCTTGGCTTCTCAGAAGGCACATTCCCCAACCCCCACTCCACCCCCTGAGCCCCCAAAAGGGAAGCACTTCCCAGGCTCCTAACTTAATGAGCAATTGTCCCAGCAGCTCCTTGGTTTCTAGCAATCCTTGGACGGCAGCACTACTCACCGTTTTGGGAGCAATGTAGGACCCTGACAGAGTGCCAACACCACCAGCCAGGTCAAAGAGGTCTCCCAGGCCCCCACCGAGTGGTGCCCCCAGGTTTGAGGGCATGACTGCACTGGGAGCCGCAAAGCTGGGGCCTCCCATCTGCAGGAGAGAAGGATGCAGAGTTGTAAAGGTCATAGGATGGGGGGGGGGAAGATGCGTATCCAAAGAGGTGGCGGTTTTTTTGGGGGGGTCAGGCGAGCAACAAGGAAGGCAAGACATCACTTGGATGAGGATGAGGAGGAGCAGGAGGTGGAAGAACTACAATGGACAGACATCAATGGACAAACACAGCAGCTTTCAGAATGCCTATCTTGGGAGGACATGAGCTCCTGCACAAAGCACGGAGGGTTCCTTCCGAGACATTGTCTAGCTCACATGGGGCACCAGCCAGATCTTTGGGACCGTACATCATCCTAAGTGGCTCGAATCGGTGCCTTCCAACACACTCCTGTGGGCGGCACATTGCAGGGAAGCTTGGCAAGAGGAACAAGCCGTCTTTCAGAGACGCCGATATAACACCATTGATCGTATGAAGGGAGGAGTCTCTAATACGTTTCCAAAGGAAGCTGTCGGGCTCTGTTTAATTCACACACACTGGACAGAAGATGCTATGTGGCCCACTGTGGATCTGTGCACCAACATCCCACAAAACTAAAAGCACCAAAAATACGCCACAGAGAGCAGAACTGCAGGTCCACAGAGCTCTGAATTTGTCATTTTAAAAAGGACGGAAAGAGCAGCAGCAAGAGATCAAGGAAGGAGGAAACTAGATGATTGTGAATGGTCTTTTTTTGGGGGGGGGGGTCTTCCTGCTACATTCCGAGATTGCTGGGAGGACAAGTCCATTAGGGTGGTCAGTTCTAGGCCCCCGTCTTAAAAATGCAGAACTGAGATGGCGCAACCAGCACAACTCGCTCTAAAGGTCATCTGGAAGCACCATGGAGAATTTCTGTCAAACCTGAAAGTGCAGGACTTCTGGTTTCATTGACAGGAAGTCTTGCACGTCCCGTTTCTGGTGCAAGCAGATCATTGCAGCTTGCATCGGCAGCAGAGTGCGCGAAAGGCGCCCTGAATCTGACGCCCCCTTGGACTCCTCGCAATCTGCTGCTGCTGCTGCAACCTGCATAAGGTGGCCTCACGGACGGGCCGGCCATGTTTGCAAAGACGTGTTTTGCCCGACCCAAATCTGCTGCCCAATTTGACTGGATTCAAAATTCTAGCATCATGAGAATGGGACAAAAAAAACCCCTCCTTTTTTCAGTGCTGGGAGGACGGTGGAGGACTTAGGCAATGGGGGTGGGGTGGGGGTGGGGAGGCTGTGTATGTGTGCTTTGCATTGCCAAAGCACAATCTCAAAAGCTAGAAACAGGACTGAACCATACCCCTTCGGATTCGTCCCCCATCTCCAAACAGAAGCAGGCAGGGTGACGAGAAGAGCCAGCCGCATGCAGAAACACACAAGCCAGGAAGGTGAGAGAGAGAGAGAGAGAAAGAAAGAAAGGGAAGGATGAAAGAGAGATTAGTCACAGACCACACACACACACACACAAGCAAGCATCTGTGCTACAGCTGCAGAAACTGTCCCCTGGGGAAGAGAATCCAAAAAGATCAAGCTGACCCCTGCCCATTTTAAGCTACAAAAAGGGGAAGTCAGTTCCACGGGCCAAATCACTCGTTACTTTAAAATGTGTCAGCGCTGACCTGGTATTTTTTCTTGTAAAAGAAAAAGGAGAGACATCAGCAAAACAGCCACGAGAAAAGAGACTCTACAATGCAGTACGGAGCAGTGAATAAGGAGAGTTCTCCCCTTACTAAATCCAAGAGAATCTCCCATTAAAAAGGGCTTCTCTTTGCCACCCTGGCAGGGGATACGTGCCGTTATCGGCACACGTACCGATAGCTTAAGCTTGAAAGTGGAAAAAAAAACAAACACGTTTTTCCATTCAGTCATTTTGCTTCTCTGTTGTCAGAGAAGCTTCTCTGTTGTCAGTATCCAACCTCAGCCAAGTCAGATAAGACACTTTGCGCAGACTCAAGCTTGGTAGTTACTACAGATCAGGAACACTTTGTTTGCGGTAGAGATGCGAAACCATTCAAACATGCCCTGGCCCTAAAATATAGCCCCCCCTTTTAAAAACACAAATGGGGGGCCTCCAAGTCTAGATCTGTTGTCAATTAAGTGCCTCAATGGAGATCTATTTGCTATAAAGGTTAATATGCCAGACCTCAACCCCCCCCCCCCCCAATAGCAAGCATGCACATCTCAACAATTAAAGAATAGTGAATACACGTTTTGGCGCCTACAGAGATTTACAAACTAACAGGAAAAAATGGGTGCTTCTCCTGGAATTGAGCCTAGAGAATAGAAACTGTTCCACTGCCCATTGGGACAGACCTTGCGATCCTACTGGAACTGAAAACAATATTCTTTTGTCATCTTTATCATTCCTCTCTTTTGCAGAGCATTTACAGCGCAGGTCTATAAAGCCCGACCACACCGCATGAGCTCCGGCGCGTCCCAGAGGCGGGCGGAGCTGTGTGGTCACCATTTCGAGAGAGTGCTGTGCTCTCCCGTGTTCCAGCGTGAGTAGAATAGTTTGTTGCCCATGTTTTGAGGGGGCGAGGATGCAGAGCTAGTTTGGTAACCAATGGGATGAGAGGGGGTTTCAGGCAATTGGAGTGCCAAACATAATTGACTTACGTTTGAGCCAATCGGTGATTAGAAGGCGGGACAACAGGAGGGACTATTTGCGGGAAGACACTCGTGGAGACGAGGTCAGCGCTGGGAGGCGAGCATCGTCCAGGCACCTTTGCTCGCTCGCCTCCGCACCGGATGTCGTGCGGTGTGGGTCGGGCTTAACTGGAAGCAAGACCCACCGCGTCCAAGGGGGCCTGTTTACTCCCAAGTAAGCGTACGCAGGAGCACAGCCTCATGATAGCGTAGCTGTGGGACTTGGAATCCACCAGCCAAAAGAAGGGGACTGTATTAGGACAGCCACTGATCGGACTCACCAGGCTATCCAAGCCGCCGCCAAGGAGATCCACGGCCCCCATCTGCACCGATGAGGTGGCGACTGGAGGGCCGCTCACAGGGGGCCCCAGGTCGAGGTTCAACAGGTCACCCAGGAGGTCACCCTGTGTCGGGATAACTGCTGGCTGCTCGGATGGAGGAGCCCCCACAGGAGCAGCATCCGGACTCTCGGCGCTCTCGCTGCTGCATTGGAGGAAAGCAGAGATGGGACACCGTGCAACTCAAAGCCAACAAAACATGCAATTCCTCCCTTCACAATGTGCAGGAAAGAATCTGCAGGTGCACAAAGGGATGAGAAACCCAAAAACTCACACTCGGCACAGAGCTGCACCGGAGTGGAGGAGCAGCAGGAACCAGAGAGCCACGAATGGTGGCTTGTCGACCCAGATCTGTCAAGGTTTGTGGAACACTGAATATACATAAGCCCTGGACCATGTTAGAAATCTTACGGGTAGCTTTGTGGGGGCGTTTTTGGGTGGACGAAAAGCATACAAGCTGGAGATTCACCACCCCTGCCCATCCTTTTTACAGGCCAACAGCGCAATCCTATCCCACTTACACCACCGGTGTAACCAGCGGTGCAGCGAGAACGGGAGGCCCCGGAATGGAAAGGGGATTTAAATCTTGCCTCCCGCCTTGCCCTCCCCCGCTGGTGACACCGGTGGTGTAAACTGGATAGGATTGTGCTGCAAGGGAGTGAAAACCTACAGTCTAAAAACCATCCAATACCGGATTGAAGAAACCTCAGGTCGATCATCGACCTGACTTCCAACCCTTTCCCCAAAAGAGCCGCAGTTATGAAAGATGCGCCCTTCATGCTCAAGCCACCCAAGCCACGTACCACAGGGTGAGGTTTGGGCAGACACAGGATGCCCCGGTGCACCTGCAGCTAAGCAATGGCTAGGAACATCCCCGCCTCGTTGCCCCAGCGCCAAAGTTAAAGGAGACCCCCCCCTCCCTGCCCCAGAGTCTTTATTTATTTGAAGAATGTCCACCCCGCCTTCCTCCCGGTAAGGACACTGAAGGCGATTCCCGGGTACTCACGAGCCTGTCCGCGGAGGGAGACTCTTGTGAACGGTGCCCCGGCTCCCCTCCACGAAGGCGCTGGGGGGCTTGTGGTAGACGGAGGCCAGCGTGCCGATATAGCAGATCAACTCATCCAACAGCGTTGGCTCGATCAGGTCCGTCTCCTCGGAAATGAGGGGCTTGTCGGCCAGGACCACCTCTTTGGCTGCCACGGGGTCGGTGGAGAGGAGGCGCCAGTAGATATAGCCCCGGTCCCTCAAGTCTGGGTTGTCCGAATCCTGCAGGGCAGTGGAGGGGAAGACATGAAACTCCCCGATGAAAACCGCACAAGCTGGGATTCCCAAGTCAAGACTGGTCCATCCACCCACCCACCAGGGATAAAACTATCGGTGGGTGTTTATTCTTGCAACCTGGCCTCAGCTGGATTGTGGCAAGGTTACAGCCTTGAAGAGTAGCCATAGCATTGGTTAGGAGTCCATGGTTCGGCTGTGGAGGGGCTGTTTTGTCCAAGCCCCCCCCCCCATCTTCAGTGGGCTCCCTCTACACATCTACCAGTTCTCCCCGGCTGGGGCACTACCCTCTGCCTTGCCACTCTTCCTCTCTCTATGGCCCCCTCTGCCTTTCAAAAACGGAGGGCATGCTGTTGCCATGCCAGCCTCCACCTCTCCTCCGCTTCCAGTTGTCCTGGAAGGAAAGCAGTGACCCAACAAGGCAGTTGCCCCCAATGGGAAGTGCAGCCACAGCAATACAAACATGTGATAAAGAAGGCGGTGTTTAGAAGCAAGGAGGAACTGTTCATTCTGAACTAAAGGGGGGGGATGTTCTCCAACAACCAGCTCTCTCTCTCTCTCCCCCCCCCCCCCAAATACCTGCGTAGCCAAGCTGAGGACTTGCTGCACAAGCTCTTGGGTCTCGGTGGGCTTCTTGAGGAAGAGCTTCACGATGGCCGTCAGCAGCTGCAGCTGAACCTGTCCCAAGAAGAGGAGGGCAAAAGAGGCTCAGCGGAGCAGATAATTGGCCAAACAAAGAAAGTGGGTGAGGGGGGGGGGGGACTCAAGGATGCAAAGCCAGCAAAACGCTTATCGCGACAGAGAAGGACTGCAGGAGGAAGGAAGCGGGCTTGTGTACGGAAGAGACCTTGGGACCTTTGTCCAATCTCTGGAGGGCTGCCATGCAGAAGAAGGGGAAGCCTTGCTCCCTGTGGGTCTTGAGGCCAGGACTGGAACCAAGGGGCTGAGAACTCCAGGGAAGCAGATTGAGGCTAGACTCCCCTCGTTGGAGGTTTTGCAAGCAGAGGCTGGATGGCCACTTGTCAGGGATGCTGTAGCAGTTGCCTGGACTGAGCAGGGGGTTGGACTAAATGACCTCCAGGGTACCTTTCAACTCTAACATTCTATGATTCTAAGTCCCCTGCCCCCACCCCCACCCCCAAGCATTATATCCATGCAGGATACCAGACCAGATACTATACCCCATATTCATAGGCTCTGCCCCGTCACCTGGGTGCTCTCGTCGTGGAATCCCTCCAGGAAGCTCTCCAGCAGCTCATCCGCGTTGTCAATGCGCTCCGCGTATTCGCCTACAATCCAGATCATGGCCGCTCGAGCCTCGGGTTCATCCAGGGAGTCCAGGTTCTCACACAGGGTGGCAATCACACTTTCGTATCTGCAGAAAATGCCGCATTAATTTTTTTTAAAAATGAAGCCACGTATAGCAGGCTGCAACTTGGAACCCCAAAAGACCTTCATCCCTATAGGATGGTTCCTTTGGAACCCGAGTCAGTTCTGACAACATGCGTGTGAGGGGTGCCAGCGAATGCATGCGAATTTGCACATATAGCAGCGCAATCCTATCCAACTTACATCACCAGTGCAGCGAGAACAGGAGGCGCCAGAACGGAAAGGGGATTCAAATCCCCTTCAAAGGGCATTTAAATCTCCCCTCCCCTCCAAAGTCTCCCGCCCTGCCCTTCCTCAGTGGTGTAAGTTTATTTTTATTTTTTTATTTTTCACATTTTTTATACCACCCTTTCTCCAAGGAGCTCAGAGTGGTGTACATATTTCCTCCCCTCCTTTTTGTCCTCACAACAACCCTGTGAGGTAGGTGGGGCTGAGAGATAGTGACTGGCCCAAGGTCACCCAGGAAGCTTCGTGGCTGAGCGGGGATTTGAACCTGGATCTTCCAGGTCTAAGTCCGACTCCCAAACCACTACACCATCCTGGCTCTCAGTTGGATAGGATTGCGCTGTAAGGCAGGATCCTTCAATAGATCTGTTGAAAATAGATCACTTTTGGCCCGACTGCTCTCATGCACAAGACGTTCCAGAGCCAGGGACATCACCAACTCTGCATGTTGCTTGTGATGATATAAGTGACATGGGGTGGGGAAAAATGTCCCCCAAATGAACAGTTTCCCCCCCAATTATCTACTCAGGTTGCAAACTTTGATTTTCCTTGGTGCAGGGTGTGGATTTTCTTCTTCTACAGAAAACGAAAACACAGTTGATGGAATTTGCTGCCACAAGACGCAGCAATGGTCACTGGTTTGGCGGGATTTGTGAATTTCATAGGAGGAGGGAGAAGTGGCTCTGTGGAGCCTCCTTGCTCAGAGGCACTCTACCTCCAAACACAACATTCTGGGATAAGCAGGAGAGGGTTGCGGGAGCTGGCCAATAGCACCTGGTTGGTTGCTCGAGGGACACAGGGCCTTGCTGGGAGCTTTCTGGGACGGAACACAGTCCATTAGGTTCTCCACCCCATTCCATAATCCCCACCCCATTCCAGACATGATCTGTGGGTGGCCCTGATCCAAGCAAGGTAATGGAAGCGTGTGATGCATACGCCATGAGCAGAAGCCAGGGAAGAGAATTTGCATTTTTAAGGGGAGAGAACACATCGCCCCAAATATACCTAGAGACAAAATAGCAATGTTCCAAAGTCTCTCCTCTCTTTACAACCACTGCCCCTGCGAGGTAGCTCAGTATTGCTGAGCATTTGTGGAGGGCCAGCCAACATCTCTTGGTGCTTGCCCAAGGCGACCACATGATTTTGTGGCCAGGGCAACTTCGGCTCACACCCGTCCCCACATTGTGTTAAAAGACAAGACAGCAGCGGGGCAGAGGAGAGGGTCTCGTACTTGTTGGGGTACTTGCGGAAAATATCCTTGATGACGACGATCGCTTCCTGCACCACATAGTTGACCTTGGTCTGGATGAGGTCGAGCAGCGTGCTCACACAGCGCTCCGCAGATTGCTGGCCAGGAAGGAAAGAAAGAGGCAGAGGGTGGGTTGGGGGGCAGCCGAGAGGCCGATAAGAAGCGCAGAAGCGAGCAGAAGGGGAAGTCTAAGCGCATCCCGGCTCCCGGTCGCAGCAAGGGTGGGAGCTCGCCACAGGAAGCACAGGAATTTCCTGACTACTGCGAAACAACCGGAGGCACGTGAAAATCACGTACAAACCTTCTGCACGTTACAGGAGGGGAGCAGTAAAACCTGCATTTGGGGGAGAGGTCTGGTCGCTCTGCCATGAGGCGAAGGAGCTCAAAGTTGATGGCCTTAAAGTCGCAACAAGGGTGGGGGAAGTGGCCGGTCTTCCTGTGAGATCACTGCGCTTGAATCGCAGCTTAGCAAGATTCGGAGCAGGTGCGATTCAGGCAAGGCCCTCTGCGATTCAGGCAAGGCCACCTGCTCCGAATCTTGCTAAGCTGCGATTCAAGCGCAGTGATCTCACAGGAAGACCGGCCACTTCCCCCACCCTTGTTGCGACTTTAAGGCCATCAACTTTGAGCTCCTTCGCCTCATGGCAGAGCGACCAGACCTCTCCCCCAAATGCAGGGCGCCAATGCATGCCCACCGAGATTCCCCCCCTCCAACTGATTTTCGTAGCCTTGTGCAGTCTTTTGGGGGAAAAGCAGCTCTGAAAAATAATCAATCCCGTGCGCAGAGCCGCTTCGCCATCTCACCTCCACCTTGATGGCGCAGCGGCCGATGGCTCGGACGGCTTTCCGCACAAAATCCACGTCCACTTCTGTTGCATACTCCTTCAGTTCAGCAAGCACCTGTCACAGGATGTGGGTTGGCGGGGGGGGGGGGAAGAAGAGCACAGGGGTTTGTCAGCAAGAATGCAGTTATTTCACCCCAACAGGGTCACAACATTTATTCTCTCTCTGGGGGGGTTGAACAGTCTTCGCTGGTTCCAACAGTACACCAACCCCCTGGAGTCTCCGGTACTTTGCCCCATTCCCTGGTGGGGAGTTTCCAGAGTAGGAGAGAGGTTTTTGTTTTAGAAGAGTCACCTGTGCAATGTTGGCTTGGGAGGCGAGGCGGATCATGATGTCCAGTTTCTCCAGTTTGACGTAGATGGGGTCATTGTACTTCACAAAGAAGACTTTCATCTCGTGCTTCAGGATTTCTGGCCTGGAGCAGGGAAGGAAGCAGGAAGCGCGAGCTCAAATCAGGGCCCCAAAAACAGCAGGAAGGGTAATCTGGGCCGCATTCATTCTCTCCCACAAGAACAGAAAAAGAGAATGCTGAACAATGCCCCGGACAGAGACACCCAAATTCAAGTTTCTTCCAGGTAACGAAGCACAGAATAGTGTCATGGTTGTCCTTTGCATTTGTGGGTACAGCCGGGGCCGGCCCATCCATGAGGCCAACTGAGGCAACTGCCTCAGGTGCATGAGAGGGTGTCCCGCCTCCATCCGCCGCTACCACTCCCTTAGTTTGAAAAGGAAGCAGGGAATGGAGCAGAAGAAGAAAGGAGAATCCAACGCTCCGGCTCCCTACTCTCCTCTCATTTCTATCCCCATCATCTTCTTCGAATCCGAGGATTGAGAGGCAGAGCTGCAGAAGTAGGAACAGCTCTGCAGGATGGAGGTGAGCCAAGAGACTGAGCAAATCAGGAGTTTTGCAGTACGAATCTCATCTCTGGTATGAACTCACAAGGAGGTCTTAAGGCAAGTCGCTCCTTTTCAGCCTCAGTCTTCCTAATCTGCAGAATGGATCTGATACCACTTACCTACCTTACAGGGTTATTGCAAGAACAGCAAAGCTAAAAGGTGTGCAGCACTTTGCACGTTCAGGAAATGCTATATGAAAGCCAAGCATTACTTCAAAGGTTTCCAGGAGCTAGCCTGTCACTCCTCTCCCCACCCTCACATCCAGATTCGCTGCCTCTTAGTCTCTCGCCTTCCTAACCCTCCTGCCATGTGGAGGAATCACCTTTTCTGCACGATGAGGTTGATGTTCCGGAGCGCCACGTACTGCAGCTCGGGCTCCGCCGACAGCAACGTGACCAGCGGGGGAGCCAGCTTCTTCAGCAAAGTGCCGTAGTAATCCAAGTCTTTGGAAAGCATCTCCATGAACTTCATCAGCACTTTCACAGCCGACAGGACCACGGCGGAGTTGGCGTGGGACAGCCGGGGCGTCACCCGCTCACAGATGCTGGGGGCAGGAGAAAAACAGAAAGAGTGAAGGAAACAGAGGACTTTTTTTTTTTTTTTTGCAAACCATGCATTCTGCTCCCCCCTCTCTCAAGTGTCATACGCTGTCCCACAAGTTGCAAGAGATTTTGCAACCCTCAACCAATATCCTAAAATTGCATCTTATTTTCACACTAATTTGCACATTTTAAAACCATGGCTACATAGCCCGGAAATTTTTAAACCATTTTATACCTGAAAAACCAAAATTTGCACAACTGTTCTTCTGCAAGACTGATCTGTTAAGCTGCCTCCAGCACGCCATTGGGAAAAGGTGAACACACACACACACACACACACACACACACACACACACACACACACACAGAGGCAGCTGCCCACACAAGCATGCTCTACAGACTCAACAGGAGCTCAAGCAAGAGCCCCCCCCCCAAGCACCCCTGCTCTCACCTCTGGGCCTCACGGTCGTCTTTGGGCATGTAGTTGGCCAGGCAGTCGAGGATAAAGATCTGACCCCACTCTGTGCATTCATTGAGGGCGGTCAGCAGCTTGTTGATCGACTGGGGATTCAAGTCAAGCAAGTTGCTGCTGGGGTGAGACTCGGCAATCTCCGAAAGGGCTGCTACAGCGTTAGCCACCACCTGACGAAGGAACAAAGCCGGAAGACGGGGACTCAAAAAATAGCCCCCAACAAACAAAAACGGATGGTTCTGCATTTACAGGTCCTTGGACACAGAGTTGCACTCACGCCACAAGACTAGGCTGAATCGTTCAAAGGCTCTTATGAGCCCAAGATACCCAGAAGATGAGGCGCTCTCTCTGTGTAGTCTGAAGCAAAAGGAAGAGGGGAATGGAGTGGAAGAGGAAGTGTGGAGGAGAGGGCGATGGAAAAGCAAGTGTCGAGGGAGATACTCAAGCCCAGTGTTTCCCAAACGTTTTCGACCTGTGGCTTCCTTGACCATTGGCGACCATTGGCCGTGGCTCCCCATTACTTTATGTTATGTGATAGGCAGAAAACCATCAGGGGAAGTTTTCTCCCTAATTTCACCTCTTCTGTGAATAAATTCTGTGAAGGTAATTTCTCCCCCTTCTACAGGGCCAATCAGAAGTGGGGTGGGGTATGTTGACTGGGGCACCCCCTTCTTCCTTCCATCTTCCCTCCACAAGGAGCCTGAAGCCACCCTTCCACAGCTCCCCTGGGAGCCACGCCTCACAGTTTGGGAAACACTACTCTAGCCCCTCACTCTCCTCTCCTCCATACTTCCTCTCCCTTCCCCTCCTCTTCCTTTTGCTTCAGGCTACACTGAAAGATCTTCCTCCGGTGTTTATCCGCTCACCGGTTAGCTGCACCTGAACTACTTTTCTCCGTTAACACTAGGATGAGCGTTTGACGCTAGATGGTACGAGAGATTCTGGCAAAAACAACAAACCGAATTACGTTTTTGGGCCAAAGCTAGGCTGCCTGATCTCTCAGCAACGAAAATACCCAAGGAGTTTTCCAGGACGTCAGTTTAAATTAAATATTAATCTGGCCCCAGCTACACTGAAGGCGGATGATTCTCTAATTGTGTGCCCTTTTAAAAACACACGTCAAGGCCAAAGAGGGCAGCATCTGGGCTTAGGCATTCTGCCATCCTTTGGTTAAACGTGCCGAGAGAGAGACCCAAGCACAGGGTGATTTAATAATGGCAGCCCTTTACCGTGGTTCCTATTGCATAGATGGAAAGTCTGGCCCAAGGCCATGTGGTGGGGCTGCAATTAATTGCCAGGCCAAGCTCAGGAGAGAGTCCAATCTGAACCACAAGTACCACCCCACCTGTCGTCATTCAGGCAACCCGAGCCAGCTCATGCATTCGGCAGAATCAATAGGCAAGATCTTTTCCTGGACTGTACCGGTGCAGGGACTATACCGTTACTGAATGATTCTGTATTAAAAAAATTTTTTTAATCCCTGCATATAGATAGCACATCAGAAGCATACACAATTCCTGATGCGTGATTTTTCTGTGTGCAGGAGATTTTTGCTGTTTTTTTTGGGGGGGGGGGGGAAGGCAGAAGTATTCAAAGATGCAAGACCCCCAGCACCCTATCACCACCACCATCAATTATTTGTCAAAACATCAATGTAGGCAACACTTTACATAGAGTTAAAAAAAAGAGAGCCACAGGTCATAAGAACGTAAGAAAAGCCCTGCTGAATCAGGCCAAAGGCCCACCTAGTCCAGCTTCCTGTATCTCACAGTGGCCCCACTAGGTGCCTCAGGGAGCACACAAGACAACAAGAGACCTGTATCCTGTCGCCACTCCCTTGCACCTGGCACAGAGAAAACCTACTTTGAAAGCCAGGAGGATGCTTATGGCTTATAACCTGTGATGGACATTTCCTCCATGAATCTATCCAATCCCCTTTTAAAGGTATCCAGGTGCCATCACCACATCCTGTGGCAAGGAGTTCCACAGATGAATTACATGCTGGGTGAAGAAATAATTCTTCTGTTCTTTTGTCTGTTCTAACTCTCCCTCCACTCAATTTTAGTGCATGTCCCCTGGTTCTGCTACAAGGGACTTAATCTAGAAGCTGACACAAGGGAGACAAACGGGGGGAAAGGGAAGGGGGCAGAGGCAGAAAAATACATGTGATTTAAGCTTAGCGACAGCAGGGAATGTGGACGAAGCCATGGTGCTGAAGGCATCTCAGAAAAAGAGGAAGGCAGCATAGACTGGGAGAATTCCCCCCCCCCAGGGGTCAATCACCCACCATCGGGTTGGAGTCAGAGATGAGGTCCTTCAAGGTGTCCAGGAAGCCCTGGTCCTCCACCAGCTGGGCGTTGATGTCGTGAAGCTTCGCCACGCAGACCGCCGCCGTCTTGCGCACATAGGGGTCCTCGTCCTTCAGGCACTTCCTCAGCGGCTCACACAGATACTCCGTTATCTTGTCGACCCGGATGCAGCCCATCGTACGCACTGCCAGGGCCCGGATGAGGGGGTTCGGATCCTCACAGTCCTGCGCGGTAGAGGAGAGAAGCGAGTCAGGGGCTCAGGCTGCGAAGCCTATGCTTGAGATTCAAGTGTCTTTAAACTCTTAACAAAACCAAAACACACACAGAGGAGACGGGCTGGCTAATCAGGTGCCCGAATCAAAAGCAAAAGTCTTGCTCTATTTTGGGCCTAAAAGCTTAACATAGGGTAAAGGTAAAGGCATCCCCTGCTCGAAAGCCAGTCATGTCCGACTCTAGGGGGTGGTGCTCATCTCCGTTTCTAAGGCCGTAGAGCCAGTGTTGTCCGAAGACGCTTCCGTGGTCATGTGGCCAGCATGACTAACGGAACGCAGTTACCTTCCCGCCGCAGCGGTACCTATTTATCTACTTGCAATTTCTTGCTTTCAAACTGCTAGATTGGCAGGAGATGGGACAGGAGACGGGAGCTCACTCCGTCACGCGGCACTCAGGTCTCGAACTGCTGTCCTACCGACCTTCCGGTCTGCAGTTCAGCGTCTTAACCACTAAGCCACCGTGGCCCTAAACTCAACATACTCACCTAAAACCCCACAGATCCTCATCAATTTTGAGCCCATCCACCTCTGCAAATCACAGCTTAAGCCCCTCATACAGAACAGTTGTACATTCAGTTTTATAACTATATTTATATTCTGCTTGCGGAGCACCCAGGGCAGCTTCCAGCAATAAAAACACAAGGCTTCCAAAACCCTATTAGCACAAGACAAGTGACAAGCCATAACATCAGACACAGCAATAGACAGAACCCCTGTTTAAAACCAGCAACAGCATTACACATTAAATAAATCTGAGCTGGGCTCCCCTTGATAACAGAGGCTCAACTAACCATTGGAATGACAGCCCATTTAAGTTTCCATGCTGCCAGGGCACCTGTGCACAAGTGGAGGGCATGGGGGCGACAGCACTCCTGTGCTCACCTTGACAAATGTGTTCACAGCCATGATGGCCATGTCCGGCTGGCTCTTGGCGTAGTTCATCAGGTATAGGTAAACCAGTTTCTTCAGCTCAAGGTTGTCCGTTTGCATGCAATTCACAACGTCCGGGAAGAGAGCGCTGAGAAGCAAGAGGAACCGGTGTAAGGAACTAGGACGCCAATTGAGTTTTAGGAGAGAGGCTGCAGCTCCGCGAGGCAGAGCACCCATTTTTGCAGTCAACAGGTCCTAGGGTTCAAACCCAGGCAGCATCTCCTGATAGGGGCGAGTCAAGACTCCGGACTGAAACTCTCAAAAGGTGCTGCCAGTCAGTGTTGGCAGCACTACGTTAGACGAACCAAGCGCCAGACTCCACAGGAGGTAGCTTCATATAACAAACTGCAAGCGAGAGATCATAAAACTGAAAGCTCCCCATCCTGAATAAAGGAATTGCTGCAGACAGACATCTAGCATGCCTGGGAGGCCTCTTCTTGTTAACTACTAGCTTTCTATACAGGGCAACATTTGCAGCACAATCTGGTGTGCGTTCCCTCTGAACTAAATCCCTGTGTATCCAATTGGGCTTACTCCCTAGTATGTATGCATAGCCATGCAATTCCCCCTGTCCGTCTCCCCCGGCAGCCTGACGTGGCATCGTTTTCTGTGGAATGTGTTGTGTTGTCTACACAAGTTCCTGTTCCATAATAAGTGTTAAATAATACAACACAAATATCATCACTGTGCCACACAGGGCTGGCCCACGACTTCCTGGTGCCCTCCACCAATATGCGGCCTGAGGCGACTGCCTCAGTTGGCCTCATGGATGGGCCGGCCCTGGTTCCACATGCAACTTCCGCACCCTGCACTCCTATCAACTCATCCCACCGCAGGCAACCAGTGAGAAGACGGAACTGAAGTACTACGTGCCAATGGAAGGGGTGGGGCGAGGGGAAGGTGAAAAGTGAAATACCATGAATCTTTGTTCTCGGGGACTCCTAGAGGGCATTTGCAATTCCTTTACTTTTTGATAATGCCCCCTGGAGTCCTCAAGGACAGGAATTCATGGCAAGAATGCCCCTTTTCTCACCTCTGACCAGGTCTTAGATGCACCCCAGGCAGCAACTCTTGGCTCACAGAAGCTATTTGATCTGGATTCCACAAGCTAACGTACAAAGAGACCCAGCAGGGCTGGCCAAAGATCCAGCCTGGGGTCAGAGAAGCCAACCCCACAACCTTCCAGCACCTTCAGGACCCCAGACGACACAGCCCAACCAATTTTTCGGAGCTTAGACCAGTCTCGTTTTAAAACCCAGCAAGACGTTCACTTTGCCAGGAGTGGGTCTACTTTTTGAAGGTTTTAATAGTGTTAACACACCTGACATCTTTGCCCACAGTCATGGACGCGATCACCTTCTTCACAGCCTCCTTTTTCTTCTCCTTCTTGTCGCTGTTAAGTTCAGCCTTCAACTCAAATATCTCCCCTGGAGAGGAAGTCAAGAGATTTAAGTTAAGACAGTGATAGGGCTGCAACTTGGGCGGTGGTAAAAACACCTGGTTTGCATGTAGAAAGCCTCAGATTTAATCCCCAGCAGCATCACCAGGCAAGGCTGGAAGAGACCCTCAACAGCCTCTGCCAGTCAGTGCTGACAATGCGAAGCTAGAAGGACCAAGGGCCTGACTCAGATGGCAGTGTCATACGGACCACCTAGTCATCTTGTCCCCAACCCCAAGCTCAACACCTAGGGAAACCTCCACACTGCGTTTCGCTTTATTGTATTCTGCCTCCACAATCCCGGCTCAGATTTTAAATTTCAGAATAGATTTTCAGACTATTTTGCAAAAAAACGGAGAAGGGAAAACAGGAGAGGAGCCGGCTCGATAATAGCAGGCAAGATGGCCATCGATCAAGCACAAAAGCAGCTTCAAACATTCACTGAAGCGTTGTCAGAAAAGGTGTTGCTGTGCCATCTGGCCCCTTTTTCTACCCTAGCCTGCTATGGACATTCTCCCTTTACAAGGCAAGGCCCACAGATTTAACAGAGCTTAATTCCCCACAAGTGTTCAAGGACTGCAGCACTAGTTACACGTGCCAAGTTTCAGAGATCTTTTTTTCCTTCATAGGTTTGCAGAGTCTTTGCTGGAGCTCCTAAGAGACTCCAAAGCCCCAGCAGGGAGAAAAGGTTTATCCAGCATCTTCTTAAAACCCTCCAGCAAAGAGAGGCCTCCCTGGCAGCCCTTAATCCAATCCGACAGCGCCACATGCTCCAGACACAGGACACTCCAAGGATACGCCAACAAGTTACACCAGATTATCTCAAGGTGCAAAGCAGGAGAGAACATGCTGGAAAGAGGCAGCAGTTCAGCAGTGATCAAGACAACCACCATGAACCAGGAAGACAGCGTTGCCTACTGGTGAATCTCTGCTGCATTCCTTTTACATTTTACCTTAAAGACAATCATGGCTACCGACTGCACCTCTGACACTCACTCTCACCCACCTACCTACCTACCTACCTGCCAACTCCAAGCCAGGCCAAGATCTCCCGGTACCCGCAGCAACATGCCAAATGCAGCTCCCCCCCCCCAACCAGGAACTGCGCCAGCCACCTTCAAGGTGAATGGAGTAGGGAGGAAGTGGGAAGGAGAAGAGTGGTGGGCTAGAGAGGCTCCTCTGCTCTAGCCCTCCACGCTCCATACCCCGCTACACTTCCTCTTCTGTGCCGCCCCCTCTTCTTTTTGGAATCAAGGGAGGAGAGGGAGCGGCGGAGGCAGGCGAGTGGGTGGTTGCGCCAGTCGGCTGCCTCGTGGCCAGGACAGCCCCACCCTACGCAGCAAATGAGTGGGACTGACTGCCGTCCAGCAAGATTTACTCTAAAAATAACATGCGAGCTTTTAAAAAGGCTCGTTTTGGAACCATTTCAGAGAGGCTTCCCACGGAGGGCTGCAATTCTGCCAGCAAAATCCACCCTTAAGCTATGCCTTTGTCTGCCGAAGCAGGAGGCAAAATGGCCAGGTGGTCCTCAGACTGGACAGCTTCAAATTGTGGATTTGGGGGAGGGTTGGGTGGCTTTTATCCGGCGTCTCCCCAATATGCTCATTTTTGATGTTCAGGGATTAAAAACATTATTAGGGAGCTGTCAACCCTACGATCCGCTTGTCTGCCTGCGATGGTAGAGTCTTGGAATGGTAAGCAAGTTCTTTCACTTGCCGCACCACCCACCCACACACACACACACGGTCCAACAGGAAGACCTGCAACGCTGCAACACACATTACCTTTCTTGGTGGTGGTGAAGTACTTTGAGTCCGACATGTTGGCCTCCGGTCTGCGGCGCGCCTCTGAAAGAGAAAAATAAGATAGTTGGCAGATGGTTTAAACACTCCGATAACCCCGAAGCATCACACATAGGAAGGCAAAAAAAGGGGAGAGAGAGGACACATTGGGTGCCCAGCTCCGGAAAACGGAAAAAGGCGACAGGGCGGGGAGGAGAGGGAGACAAAAACCACAAAGAGAAAAGGAGCGTTTGGTTGACAGGGAGCCTTATCTGAGATGGTCAGGGCTGCGTTGAGAAGGTGCTTTGTAAAAACCCTCCTCCACAGAAAGGATCACGAGTGCTAGAAAGGCACAGCCAGCTGTTGGCCTTGACAGGGCGTGGGTGGGGAGTTCCCAGAACAGACCGGAGAGTTACGGCAGTCAGGGTCGCCCGGCACAGAGATGGGATAAAATGTTACCAGGGTTTGGTTATAAAAAAAAAGCAAAACACATCAATATCCCATGTCCTCCTGCAACAGAGATACCCCAAACAGCCAAAACAGCAGGGGTGGCCAAACTTGCTTAATGCAAGAGCCACATACGATCAACATCAGGTGTTTGAGAGCCGCAATATTTAAGCAGCATTTACATTCTTAAATATATTTACTCACCATGGACATTAAGATGTGTTTTAATCCAGTGGACTCTCCGTTTATGCCTGGTCAATAACTATAAAGCTTGAAAACTTCTTATTTCCCTTTTACATTAATTGTGATGCAAAAAGGAGCTCAGCCAATATATTTCCGAGAGTCGCACATTATATGTTAAAGAGCCACAAATGGCTCAGGAGCCACAGTTTGGCCACCCCTGGCATATAGGCTCACAAATACCAGGCATAGGTCACTTGGGCGTGCTGGAGCTCAGTGGTGGGCAAAGGCAGGACATGGGACTGGATTGGGACCACAAGAGCCTCTCATCGCTCCTCATTCATAGTTAGTGTTTTGTCCCCGGCTCTTCCCCTCCATGGACGGAGAGGCTGACATTGCCCACCCAAATGTAGCAGCCTCACTCACTCACACAGCAGCTTGAGCATGCATGCGCACAGGCACATCAAAGAGAGGTGCAGGCCCACGCTGACCAACCACCCCAGCAGTGTAGCTCTAAACAGGGGTTCTCAACCTGCGGTACGCACACCCCTAGGGGTAAGCGAGAAGCTTCCCCTGATCAGCTAAGATCAGCTAATTGTCAATGACCAGAGGTTTATCTTATTTTTTTAAAAAAATTGCCCACCCCCAAGCAATTAGCTAGCAGTGGGTACTTCAGAAAATTGGACCGTGATAGGGGGTACCCGGGCCTCCAAAGGTTGAGAACCCCTGCTCTAAAAGAACTGACTGTAAACGAGAGAGAGGGTGCGTGCAAGAAACAAATGCTTCTCATTTTCCATCCCGGAACGCTGTGCAACCAAAACCGAGTGCAGCGATAAAGAGAGAAAGTGGACCGGGAACGGTGCGTGCTCACAACAGAACAGAATGCAAAGACGTCCTGTCCCCAGCAAGAATAAAAAATTACAGTGGGAATTGCAACAAATGTCCAGTATGGTTCTCTATGTAATTCTCACAAAAAGGCTGCCCACTCCCTACATAAAACGGCTTTAAAAACAGCCTAGGGGGCCACCAATTTCAAAGAGTTCATTCTTCCCCAGCAGATTGACTTTGGAGATCGTTGCCAAACGGTACCCGCTCATGCAACTCTATGATTGTCACCGCCTCTCAACAGATGTGTGGTCTTTGAAGTGGAGACCAGCATCCTGAGAAACTACGGCTTGGCTTAAAAACACAACAACAGAAGAATCAAGTTTCTAGTCCTTATGAGTGGACAGAGACTTGCAGCTGGGAAAATTTCAGTGCCCAGTGCAGACTGGGCATAGTAGCGGCAGGTTAACACTGTGGAGAAAAGGCAATTCCTTCCCTGCAGGGAATCTGGACAAGTCAGTCCCCCATCCAATGCTTACGTTGCATTAGGGGAAAATGCTAGCTGTGGAGCATTCCAAGTGCCTCCCTGCTCAATTCTCTGAGCCAGAAACTATTTCGAGAGAGAAAAGCATTAAACACCAAGCTCCAGAGGAAACTCTCTCTGAGCAGAGGCGAGTTAAAGGGTGTTTACTAGGTCCACACCTCCAGGGATACTCCCCACACAGATGTCATCACCAAGCTATAGGATGGGCAGCTGCAGGGTCTATCCAGACTGGATCCTTTCAGGAGCAATGCTTGACACTTCAGCTGTCAACATGGGAGCAACAGGAGGAATACTGAAAGAGAGATGCATTTGCTGGGACTTTGCAGTATTTTAATTGGGAGAAGGATTGGGCGTTTGCACACGTGGTCCACCCTTCTCAGAGGAGCAACCCCCCCCCCAAAAAGCCGGCTGAAGCGGAGAAACACATGACCACAGCTACAAGGCCGACCCCATGCTCGCCTCTGCCTGCCCTCCAACCTCCATTGCAGTTCCTTCTCCTCTGCAGATCCGAGAAGGAAGCGGGGCATGTAGCAGAAGAGGAAGTGTGGAGGAGAGGAGAGAGGCATAGGCTAGAGTGGCAGGGGTGCAGTCTCTAGCTCAGAACAAGGTCCTTTTGTATATTAGGGAGGGGCCATGCTCTGTGCTAGAGCAGAAGAAGGTGGTCCGAATTTCAAAACCCAGAACGTCTGTCTAAAAAAAAAAACCAACAACACATGCAGATCTCAGCAGTGGGGACTAGAGACGGCTTCAGTGTTTATCCTGAACGTGCTCCCTCCCTGCGTTGAAAGGGCTTGCAGAGAGAGCATTTCTGCTGCCTCCGAAGCAGGCGCGCTGCCTGCTTGCACACTGCAGCATGCTCTGCACCCTTTCGCAAAGGACACACATCTCCTTGCAGCAAATCCCTCCCAGTGTCTTACTGCACTGGAACAGGCGGGGGCTCGGATAGAGCCACAGGAGTTCCCCGGCAGACAGGAAGTACAGATTCTACCCAAACGGGGAGAGGGGAGGGAAAAGAGGAAGAGAACTAGGAAGAAAAAAGTTGATTTTGCTGCTGTTCACGTGTTATATTAAGAAGCTTCCCATACATGGAGGGCCAACCAACCACTGTAACAGGGCAAGAACTTCCCTTTTTGCGTATCCCCCCCCCCAAAGCAACAGCTCCAGTAATTGTGCTATATTATTACAGTAGTGAGATGAAGACTTTATATAGAGCCCTCCAAATACAAGGGTGCGTTACACAGAGTGAAGGAAAGATAGGTCCCTGCTCTGAGGCACTTACAATCTTGACACAGGAGAGAACGAGGCACACTTCAGCCCTGCTTGCGAGACCTGCCGTCTTCTGGTCAGCGTTCCTAGATCTTTCTCCAACACAGAGGGAAAGCGACACGCCCCTTGCACTGGGCAAGCAGGTTCCTCTCTAGGAATGTAAACTGGAGGCGACTCTATCCCTGGATCCTGCTTGATCTTCAAGCACAAAAGCGGCCCGTAACACAAGACGGCAATAAACGGTCCCTTCCCATTAACAATTTAGCAGGATCCAGCCTCTTTTCTAAGTGCTGTCAGATGACAGAGGGCGTTTGGACTGCAGGAAACAAGACACAACATTTACGAACTGAAACAGCCTGCCAGGGCCGGTCCATCTATAGGGCCAACTGGGGTGAGCACCTCAGGCAGGAGGTTGGCAGGGGGTGCCTCCCTTACAGCTCTTCTTCCTCCCTGGATTCAAAATGGAAGAGGGCAGAAGAGGCAGTGTGGGGCCTCTGACACTCTAGCCCACCACACTCTTCTCCTCCACACTTCCTCTTACTTTTCCAATCCAAGGGAAATAAGAACTAAGTGGAATGATCAGAAAAGGCTGCAGCTGGCATGCTGCCAGTGCCAGGGTAAGGAGTGGGAGCAGTTCACACCCTGCTTCAGGGGGTCATGCGCCAGCTCCGGAGACACCCCAAAGGCCCCACACATCGCTTCAGAACTCAGCAGAGCAAGGAAGCAAGAAAGCCACCTTGATTCATGCGCTCACATTTGGTTTCCATTGTGAGCCCCTCTCTCATTCCTCCCCACCCCCAAATGGCAAAGTGTAGATTGCAAGCTCTTCGGGGCAGAGACTCCGCCGGTTGTTTTGGGGGGTTGGTGGCGGCGGCTTAAAAAAAAACTGAAATGGCTTTACAAACTGCCATGGACATTGACGGCATTTATATAACCGCAACCAACAGCTTCCAAACAGGCTTAATGCGGAGAGTCTCTGCCAAAGCCTCCAAGAGGGAAGGACGCTGAACTTTACCACTCTGGAGTCAGTATTATTGACTTGTTCCCCCCCCCCCCAAGAAAAAACAGACCACCACTATGAGTGCCTCCAGACGAGGCAGAAGCTCCTGTGCACAACGACACCCTCATTCTGACGCCTTTCCTGGTTTAAAACAAACCAGCGTGCGGCATTTTGCCCACGTTGGCAAACTACAGTTTGCGTTCCTTTGCAAACCAGGAATGGAAACCGTGGTTTGAGCCGGGTTTCCAAAAATCAGGGCTTGCCAAATGCAAAACATAATCTGCTAGTCTGGAGAAAGTGGAAAAGCAGGCAGGGACAGAGTCACGGAACCAGAGGTAAGGACCGAGGACGCAAAAGTCCCGTTACAATATCGTAAACAGCACATATCCATCCCGTCTCTTGAGCAAAAACGACAGATGTGCGATTTGACCTCGACTTGCTGTTCCCCCGTTACTTTCAGTTCCCTCTCTTTGCAACTTAGCTGAGCACAGCTGGCTGGGCCCCTCCCTCGGCACTCAAAGCCAAATCAATATTTTTACACTCCGAACGGGGGGGGGGGGCAGGTGTTAGAGGAGCCACACCAGTTCGGAAGTGGTTCAGCAACTTTTAATCCGGCAGGGAAGAACAAAACTCCACATTGCTCCCAACGGGAAAATCTAAATCCAGTGACCTCACTTGCAGAAATCTTTTTTTCCATGCCAGTTAAGCTAGCTGCAGCGAGCACAAGCAAGAGTTTCTCTCCTCCACCCCACCCAACCTCGCTCTGCAAGTCTCGTTTTGCAGCCTGCAGTCAAGCTCTGCCGTAACAGCAAGGAAATCTCTCTGCTACCCTGTCACACTGCATCAAGACTAGACCATCTCCTGGCCGCCACATAACAGCTGTGCCAGAGAGCACAGCAATATGCAAGAATACAGCTCTCCACTGGCCCCCATCACCCCTTCCGTGTCTTCCAAGGGCTGGAAGTGGGGGAATCCTTCCCTTTAGGAGCAGAGGACCTGCGGATCCCAGGTTCGAGTCCCACCATGTCCAGCAGCAACACCCTGGGGAAAAATGATGGCACTGTAAGAGGCAACAACTACCGGTTTTAGCTGGACCTGGAAACTGGCCAGAAACCAGTAAACCAGCATGGGGTGGGAAGCCCATTCTTCTGGAAACTGGTACTGATTAGCTTGGACCAGTTTATCTTTGCTCAGTCCAGGCCAGCCCAAGACCTCTTGATAGGGCATGCCAAATGCTACCCCCCCTTATCCATAGATCAAAACAACCACGGCTGGGTAGGGTAGGCTAAATTGCATGCTCAGAGAGAGATACGGAGGCCAGTCCTCCTACTCTAGGAAGGCAGGGTAGCTTTAAGACTAAGTCTTCTCCCACGTAGGAGGGCGCCCCGCCCCCAGTTCGGAACTGATGAGCTGGAGCATCCTCCTTGGAACGAATGCCTGGATTCTTGCATGGCTCAGCCAGAAAACAGTGCTGACAGGAGTCCGGGCGCACAGTGAACTATAATTTCTATGAACTATAAAAAAACTGCAGAACAGCATAACAAGAGAAAACAGAGAAACTCAAGGTATGAGGTTCCGAGAAAAAACAAGCAGTAAGGGAAAGAGGGCGTCCCCTACGCTACTCCCCTTTGGCACATGTCCTGCACCTCTAAAGAGCCGTGTCTGTGTAGAGGTGGGACGGAATGCCCCCCTTACTCTTCCCAGAATAGGAATTCTCGAAAAGGTAAGAAATTCCGTTTTCTCTGGAAGGAGTAAGGGGGGCATTCCTGACCAATGGGATATGTAAGAGCAGTATCCATGAGGGCGGGGCAGACGAGGCGACCATTCAACGAGGAAGGACTCTTTGCAGTACCTTCCTAGCAAAGGACGCGTCTATGGATGTGGCCTGAACAATCCTATAATGCCTCATAAATGTATGGACTGATGACCAAGTAGCCGCCCTGCAAATTTCCTCAAGTGAGGCATAGCCCTCATAGGCCGCATAGTTGCGGCGCATCTCACGGAATGAGCAGTGATACCAGCTTGAGGTACCTTACCCCAAGGAGCGGTAGGCTAGTACGATGACTTCCCTGATCCACCTGGCCAAAGCTGAGGTGGAGGCCTTAGCACCTACCGCTGACCATCTGAATTTTAAGAACAGGGTGTCTGTCTTACGCCACTCCTTAGTCCTATCGGTATAAAACCGAACAGCCCTTCGCACATCCAAATTATGCCAGGCCCTTTCCCTCGGGTGTACTGGGTTAAGACAAAAAGAGGGCAACCCGATGTCCTGTTGGCGATGAAACAGGGAATTTATCTTAGGAACAAAGGCAGGGTCCAAGCGAAGAACAACCATGTCCCTATGGAAAATACATAAGTTGGGGTTCACAGACAAGGCCCCCAACTCCGAAAACCTCCTGGCTGATGTCACTGCCACCAACAAGAGAGTCTTTAAGGTTAGCTCTCTGATCGGAAATGTGACCATAGGTTCGAAAGGACGCTGGATAAGGGCAGATAAAACCATGTTGATCCCGGGCCGGGCACCGATGGACCGGGGCAGGGTTAATCAACGTGACCCCTCTGAGGAAACGCTTTATACTAGAAAAGGACTGATCTCCTCCCGCCCCCAAAACACTGCCGATTGCCGCAAGACGTCAAGTCCTGCGAATAACTCTTGGGATGAGCCACAGCCGCGCAAAACACATCCAGCCGCTAGCAGTGGCGATGGTCCAGCAGCAACGGTCCCTGGGGGAGCCGCTCTTCTGCTGAGGAAATGTGTTTCAGGCGTCAAGTCCTGCAAATAACTCTTGGGATGAGCCACAGCCGCGCGAAACACGTCCAGCAGCTAGCAGTGGCGACGGTCCGAAGGGATCCGCTCTTCCACTGACTGCTGAGCCAATCCCCGGCAGAAATAAAACGACAATCCTTGCAGCAGGCCTATATCCTCCCCCGCGCCTCAGCAACTGATGTTGCCGTGAGGTAAAAGGCTGCGTCAAGGCCAGTAGGCCCAAGTTGCCTCAGAGGCCCCTGCATGGTCGGTGGCAAGACCTGCAGTAGCGAGGAAAAAGCAGGGAGGACCACCGGGGATGGCAGAAAACAGTTTAACAGAAAAGGAAAAAACCTGAAGAGAAGACCTAGTATTAACTAGAGCTGTGGAGCTCCGAAGGAAGCGACCTGCCTCTAGCGAAGGCAAGGCCGAACTGGGGGCGGGGCACCCTCCTACGTGGGAGGAGACTTAGTCTTAAAGCGACCCTGCCTTCCTAGAGTAGGAGGACATCCCATTGGTCAGGCGGTGAGGCCAGTCTTCATGACCAAGTGGGGAACGCTAGGACTCCAGTCCTCACACGACGCTCCAACTACTACACCTTACTGTCTTTCAGTTGTATTCTAAGCCACCTTGAGGTCATTTGGCAACCAGCTGGGATAGAAATACCATCAATAATAATTCACGTGAAAAAACTGCCTCCAACTGAGTCAGACCTTTTGCCAATCTAGGGCAGTGTTGTCAACACTGACCGGCAGCCACTCTCCAAGGCTTCAGGCCACAACCTTTCCCTGTCCTACCTGCAGAGCCTGCCAGGAATTGAACCTTCCTGCAAAGAAAGTATTCTATCACTAAGCTAGGATTCTGCTGTAGTTTGGGAAAACGTGGACACGAGCGAGGCCCCATTATTGCTCCCCTTTTTGGGAGACAGCTGATGGGGCAGAAAGGAGGCACAGTGGCCGACTTTTGCTTCTAGCTACGTTTGGTGCTGAGAAAGAGGCAGGCAAGACGTGGTAGCAATTTCCTAATTACTGTATAGGGAAGTGAACTCCTGCAGCCTCAAAAAATGACGAGCTTCGTGGAATCTCCCTTCCAGGGACAGCAGCAGAGAGGAAGGGAGCCTAAAAGCCTGAAAATAGGGAGAAAATTTTTGTTCTGCTTTCTCCCCCCTTTTCTGCAATTTAGGGCAGTGTAGAAATCCAGATTTGGTTCCCCCTGGAATTCTCAAGCTTGGCCTACACGTTTATTTTTCATCCCGCTTTCCCAATTGCCTCAGAAATGGCCAGAACACATACAATTAAAAAACATAATTTTAAAACACAGAGTTCGGATAGAATAAACCAAGCCAAGCACGGATGCTGGAAAATTCAACATCACACCCACATACCCAACAGCTGTTCCTCCTCACTCTCCAAAGGTGAAACAGAAAAAGTGGGTCTTCAAGATCTTTTTTACACATATAGAAAAGAAGGAGCCCCACGAACCGGAACCCTCTGCAGAAAGGAGTTCCGACAGACTGGGAACTACCACAGAGTAGGCCCTGCCTGTCACATAAATGCTTAAATGCTAACACACACACCCCAAGATCTGAAAGGGCAGGCAGTCTCCCATGGCAGAAGGCACATACACTAGTATTTGATGGTACAGTCCTGACATGATCAACGTAGAACAGTCCGTGCTACTACCTTGGGACCCTACAGGCTCATCTGCTACATGTACAAACCAGGCCTCAGATATTTTGCCCAGAAAGAGGAAAAACATATAAGGAAAAATACATATAAAAACCATAGCTAACTGGCTGACCTTGGGCCAATCATTCACGTGCAACACAACCTGCCCAACTGGGAGCAAGGAACCACATTTGCCCCCTGAAGTCCTTGGAGAAAGAACAAGATAGAAGCATTGTGTGTGTGTGTGTGTGCGCACGCACACACACACACACACACACACACACACACACACACACCCTCTAAATACCTTTTTAAAATTTAACACACCTCTTTGTTAGACCTCGCAAGGCTTTAGGAGAAGGGAACTCTCAGCGGCCGACAACCTTTTAAAAACCACAAAGCAGTACTGGCATCCAGGATAGTGGCTGGCTTTCCTTGTTTCTGGTACAATGGCTTTACCCTGTACTTTCAGGGTCAACCGTGGGAGGCCAGAGCGATCTGGATCAGAGAGAAGGGAAAGTCCACTAGCTAAAACAGGCCAAGAGGCCACTGACCTCAAAAACAGGCACACTTAGAACAATACGAAGAACGTTAAAATTTAAAAGACACACCATATTCAGTTTTAGAGAACTTTGTCTGAGCTAAGTCGCAGACAAATTCACTAATGTGCTAGAAAGGATGGAAGTCTTAAGTCAATGTGCCCACCTTAATTTTTGCATCATGGAAGCCTTAAATGAAACACGTTGTCCTCTCACCAATCACAATTTAGCCTCAATGCACCCTTGGTCTTTCAACCCCTATCCTCTGCAGAACAGGGGCATCCCTACATACGCCACTCTGAATTTAACAATTCAATTTTTATACCATACTTGGATTACACACGAGAGGAATGCCCAATTAGAAAAATACAGCAATTAAAAAGTCAAACCCTTAACTATTAATTAGTATACCAATACAATAATCAATAAAATGTGAAATGACAATCCTATCAAGTAGGTAAGAATTATCACCACTTTACTGCAGATGATTCTGGGGCGGCAGGAAGAAAAGAGGGAAAGAGACTTGCCCAAGGCCACTTAATACATCTGTGGCAGAGGTTAAATTTAAGACAGAAACTACCCAGTTTACACTCTTTAGGCTGCTCCACACGTTAGACAGAAAACCTGCTGCTTTTTGCAACCCACTTGCTTCGGTAGTGCAATGGCCAGTAAAATGCATGCTTTGATTCTTATTCACATGTTGTATTTTAAGCATGCGCTAAAAAATGTAGGATGCGTACGAGACGCATGCAGTGCGCAACGTGACCCTTTCCAGGACATTCACAACTTGGCACCTGGCCTTTGAACACACGCTCCAGAAAGATCAGTTTCAATAGGAAGCATCTCTCCTTACCCAGTAAGGAATCTGGGGCAAAGGAAGCAGCATACCGGGCCTTTGCATAGGCAAGACAAGAAAACTGCTATAGGAGCAGCACCCCACAGCCAAATCTTATCAACACGGCCCCCTTTCTCCCCCACTCCCAGTCGGTAATTTCCAGGAAGAGAAAGATGGCAGGCTTCAAGTCAAGTCCATGTGGAAACCAAACAGCCATATTCTCCAATCAACAGGGAGAGAAATGCACTCTGAACATGCTCAGGGAAACACTGGCAACATTCATTCTAGTTTTTGTTGTTTTATATTACTGACATACCACTAGCCATTTGCAATATGGTGGGATTTTAAAAAAAAATGTAAATAGACAAAGCAGGAGGGATGTAGACAACACACAAAATTCATAGGCTCCAGGGTTATACAGAAAACCCCACAATAATTAATAACAGAAGCCAGGCATAAAATTAACCCACCCACCTCAATTACTACTGCAGAGCCCATATGTACAGAGAATGGTTTAGGGCAGGCTTGTGTTAAGGACTTTCATTCAGAAGGCGAAGGGTGCAGGGGGGGGGGGGCTTCTCTCCAGGATCTATAGGAAGGATTCTTCCTAATGTTCCCAGAAAGGAGGGTAGGGGGCAAGACATCTTCATCCCCCACCCCCAGGCCCACAAAGGGTTCCACAGACTATCACTTCCATACCCTGGGTAGTTAGTCTACCATGGATTTAAGAGCTTTTGCAGGGAGGGGCCTAGACCTACACGCAGGGGACAAGAGAGAGGAAAGAAAAACGGGGGGGAGGGGAGAGAGAAAGAATACATGCTGCAATCTAGGAAGCCATCTAGGAAGAAAACGAGGTCACTTTCAAACAACCCCGCTCCCAATAGAGAGCAGAGCAAGGGTCACGCTATGTAAAAGAATTCCTACCTTCCTCACCCTTCAGCCCCGGTCGGACCCGTAGGGGATTCCGCAGAAAACCTGCGGCCGGCGCTCCCTAAAAACCCGGAGTACCGTACCCCGGAGTAAGCTACCTCGGACTACTTGAGGGTTTTCGCCGGAAAGGGTTGAGAGTCGCACTAAGGAGTTGGGGGAGAAGAAGTGAGGCAGGCAGTGACTGGAAGGCGGGGGGGGGGGCACACTTAGGAAGAAAAAGAGGTGCTTCCCCCCCCCGGGCAGGGTGGGGTGCGTTCCTCGCACCTACCCGCGCAGGATTTGGCCGAAAATCGCGGCGGGAGGGAGCTTCCTACCGGCTGGAGATGGTGGTGTTTTCTGCAGACGCCGTTCAGCTATACTTCGCTTCGCTTCTTGGCTCCGGCCCCAGCGGAAGTCGGAGAAAGGAAAACGCCACGCAGAAACACTACCGGGGCGAGAAGAGAAGGGCAGCGGAAGAGGGAGGAGGGAAGCCAAGAAACACAGAGAATCGCGTGATCCTCCAGGAGTCGTGCAGCAGGCTGCTTTATGCAGGTTTACTCGGAAGGAGGCCCTACTGCTCTCGGCGGGGCTTGCCTTCCCGAAGAATGTGCATGGGGTCGCGTCCTTCCTTATTGCATTATGACCTGAGCCTGTTTAAGGCGCTTAGCAGCAGGCAGGCAGCAGCGATGACGGAAAACGCCAAGTCGCTGCCCCGAGGAGCCCGCACTACTAAGGGGAAAAAAAAGAACCCGGAGTAGTTGGGATGTCCATTGCAGAAACAACACAAAAATATAAAGGCTAGGGCACCTGGAATACTAACAGATACGCAGATCTAGCATATGCCTGTTTACTTCAGAAGTAAGTCCCATTTGTGTTCCATCATCATGGGCCTTTCTCCCAGGAAGGCAGGGTTAGGTCTCTGCACACTTACCTGTGAGTAAGGCAAACTGAACATAATGAGTCAACACAAATAGATCCGCCCAATAAGGCTGCAGTCCTGCACACTGGGGCATATGTCTAAATCAGGGGTTCTCAACCTTTGGAGGCCCGGGTACCCCCTATCATGGCCCAATTTTCTGAAGTACCCCCTGCTAATTAATTGGATCAATCAATTAGTTAGGTAATTAATCATTAAATTAAAACGTACTAAACTATTTTAATTGTGCAAAATGTCTTATTTAACTGTCTCTGTGTGTGTGACAGACAGAGACATGCAAGGTTCTCTTTTTTCTCCAAGTCACACTTCCCAAAATCAGCTCCTCCCTCCCCCACCCCACCCCACCAAAGTACATTTTCCAAAGTACAAAAATAAGCCCAAAACCAAAATCAGAGACACAGAAGAGCTCCAAAAATAATTACAATTTAAAATCCATGTTAATTAACACTTAATTAGATGCTGATGGGGCAGATAAGGGGCAGGGCTTGGCATACCCCCAGCAAGAGGTCCGCGTACCCCTGGGGGTACCAGTACCACAGGTTGAGAACCCCTGGTCTAAATAATCATGCATAAGATTGCACTGATGTTTGATTAGACTTTCAGGTGATTCAAGATGCTTTGTGCTTTTTGTCTGAAGGTTGTTACCCACCCCACAACTTCAGTCATCATGCTCCTATTTCTCTAGGTCTGTGGGGGCGAGAGAAACCCTGTTTTGGGATTGCCCGAGCAGCAGGATTGCAATTGCTGGGAAACAACTGAGTCAAACGTGGAATATTGGCAAGGACAGTCCCGTGACATGATACTGTATCTGGTATCTTCGAAAAGACAGATTGAGTATCCCTTATCTGGACTGCTTGGGATGGGAAGTTGTCTGGATTTTGGATTTGTCTGGATTTTGGAATATTTGCATAAATATATAACAAGATATCTTGGGGATGGGACCCAAGTCTAAACACAAAATTCATTTATGTCTCATATACACCTTATACACAAAGCCTGAAGTTAATTTTATACAATATTTTTAATAATTTTGAGCCCCAGCAATCCTTGTGCTATGCCAGCCAGGTGCTGGAAAAAGTTTTTTTTTTAAGTCATAGCCACCAAAATGTCTGGATTTTGGAATAGTCTGGATTTGGGATGTCCAGATAAGGGGTAATCAACCTGTATTTTTAAAGCCCCTTCTCCTGATACACATCGTGGGCAAGACTCCCACCCACCCAATCTCACCGGCGTCAATATGCCTCTAAGAGGGTCAGTTCCCAAAAATCTCCCAGAGATATTCCAGTGGGGGGGGGGATGGCAGGCAGCCACAACAGCCCACTTTTTTCTTAAAAAGGGATCATTGATCCTAAACCTGTATTAGGATCAACTCAAACTCACAAAGCTGTGTTCTCAGTTTTGATTGAAGGCTCAGCGTTAAACAAGAAAAAAAAGAGCAGGACAGGATTAGGGAAATAAGACCTGTTGCTTGCCGACAGTTATAAACAGTTATAAACCCCTGTGTGGATGTTCCGGAATGCAAGTACGCAACAGCCCGTGTGACACGCACATTCCATTGCACACCTGTGTAGATCTGTATGTCGTCCTATCCAGAGGATCGGGAATTTGGCTAAGATGCAAATATGTTGCACACATAATTGGCAAACACACATGGCAAATCTTGCTACCACAATCATTTTCTCCCCCCCCCACACACACACACACCGTTAATTCACTGAATGCATGGAGCCCATTCTGGAACATGTAAACAGGATTAAAGATCCGAAAAACCAAGTCGTGGCCTGGTGATGATGTCACAAGGCAGTTCCCTGTTGATGTCATCACATTACCAGTCCTTGAAAAAGGATGAAAAGTGGTCCTGGGGCTGAGGGCAGCATTGGTCCTTAAAATGGCCTGAGATTAACCTTTGTCACCCATCTGCCTGATAAAAAGCAAAAAACTGGAGAAACAGGGTCAATTTTTCCCCCGAATGGTCTATAGCAGGGGTGGCCAAACTTGCTTAATGTAAGAGCCACATACAATAAACTTCAGATGTTTGAGAGCAATAAACCTCAGATATTTAAGAAACATTTAAATTCTTAACAGCGCAATCCAACTTAAATTTTGTGCTGGTGTAACCAGCGGCGCAGCGAGAATGAGAGGCCCCAGAACGGAAAAGGGATTCAAATCCCCTTTGAATTCCTCTTTTGGAGGGGATTTGAATCCCTTTTCCATTCTGGGGCCTCCCGTTCTCGCTGCACCGCTGGTTACAATGGCAAAAAAGTTAAGTCGGATTGCGCTGTAAATATATTAACATTAAACATATGTTTTAATCCAGTGTACTCTCAGTACAGTGTAATCAGTACTCTCAGACCATAAGGAAGGCTGAGCGCCGAAGAATAGATGCTTTCGAACTGTGGTGCTGGAGAAGACTCCTGAGAGTCCCTTGGACTGCTAGGAGATCAAATCAGTCAATCCTAAATGAAATCAACCCTGACTGTTCCCTGGAAGGACAGGTACTGAGGCTGAAGCTCAAATATTTTGGCCACCTAATGCGAAGAGAGGAGTCTCTGGAGAAGACTCTGATGCTGGGAAAGATGGAAGGCAAAAGGAGAAGGGGAAGGCAAAGGATGAGATGGTTAGACAGCATCACCGATGCAACGAACATGAAAATGAGCGAACTCAGGAAGATAGTGGAAGACAGGAAGGCCTGGCGGGATATGGTTCATGGGATCACGAAGGGTCGGACACGACTTAACGACTGAACAACAACAACACTCTCAGTTTATACCTGGTAAATAATTATAAAACTTGAAAAATTCTTATTTACCTTTTTATATTCATTGCGATGCAAAAAAGGAGCTCAGGCAACATATTTCCGAGAGCCGCACATTATACGTCAAAGAGCCACATGTGGCTCAGGAGCCACAGTTTGGCCACCCCTGGTCTATAGCCACCCCTGGTCTATAATTGTATACAATGTGGTCAAAGGACTATGAAAGCAGTACAGCCTGTGGCCAATGTTATGTAAACTGAAATGTCAAATAGAGTGATAATTAGCAACAAACTTTGTTGATAAAACAGTTTTACCTGGCTAAGCTGACTTTTTTTAAACACAGCAGCAGCAACAAATGTTGACCGGGGTGTTTATTCTGCAGAATGTTTGCTGCATGCATGCTGTGCTGTTTCCTTAAAGGACACCAAGTGATTGCAGGTGCACAGTCTCGATTTTTGAGCTGCAGCTGTTGGCTTTCCTGGGCTCTGCTTTCTGTGAAAGTGCTGCCATGTGGATGCCAGGTGAGTTGCCCTTCTAGCGGCTGAATTGCCAGCCTGTCAACTGCAAGGAGCTCAGAGCTGGCCTGCCTTCCTGCTGAAAGAAGAAGGGCTGCCAGCAGGATCGCGAGCACTGGGCAGCACTGCAGTGTTTCTGAATGCAGCAGACCCCTGACCGAGGTGCGGGTTTTTAGTGGAAGGGAAGGAGAAGTTCTGTTTCCTGGTGTTTTGGAGAAGTGCACACACCACAGCTGTGTGAGATGAGCAGTCGCAACAGATGCAAAAATGCTTGCACCAAATATGCAAATCCCTGGTCATTCAGCCAGCGGCTGCAGAGGCAGATTTTACAAGGCAGTAAAACTCAGACAGACCTGCTGCTGTCTCCATTGTTTGTCGCATTTTGGGAGACAGAAGAGTGGGCTGTAGATAGCTCCAAATCCAACCCGAGCCCCAAGCTGCTGCTTGGTATTGAAAAAGCAACGCTTCCAAAAGCCGACGACTCTTAAATGGAGCACAACAGGCTAGTGTTTCTCTTAGGCAAGGCCAGTTTCTGACTGCTGCTTCCCCATGAGCCCCAGTTGTGTCTGGAAGTCTCTCTCTCTCTCTCTCTCTCTCTCTCTCTCTCTCTCTCTCTCTCTCTCTCACACACACACACACACACACACACACACACACACACACACACACACACACGAGAGAGAGAGCTTGGGGTGGATTAAGTTGAGGAATTGGTGCCGAGCAGTAGCATACTAAGAAGGGGGCGGTGGTGCAGGCTGCCCCAGGGTGACATGCCACCCAGTCAGGGGGGGCAAAGGTTGCGGCTGTTTGAGTGGTTCGGGGTGGCCGTGTCTTTGGCTTCCCCGCAATCAGTAAAGAGAAGCCAAAGATGTGGCCACCTCCAGCCGCTTAAACAGCCACGGTCTTTGTCGCCCCCCCCCTCAGGCACCCGCATCTTCGGTTTCTTTCCCCGCGATCGGAGGAAGCCGAAGACACGGTCGCCCCAGTCCCTACCTCCTGCCTCATGGCTGCTCCAAAGTGACATCACTTTGGGGTGTCACCTGGCTGGGATGTGTGTGTGACACTCATCCTTGCCACCCCAGGCGACAAGAAAGCTGGGTACGCCGCTGGTGCCGGGACAAAGAGTTCACCCCTCCTCCTCCTATGCTGCAGTCTTACTCTAAATTGCCACCTTTCCACATGTGGCTGATTCGGGGTCAGCCCAAAACCTCTGCGCATCAGTACACCAAATACCACCCCCTCTTACCTGGCAATGTGCCAGCAGCTGCCACCATCGCTCTTCAGAATGCTCTGTTGATTCACAAAGGAAGAGAAGAATGGAGCAGAAGAGGAAGTGGTGAGGAGAGTGGTGGGCCAGGGTTTCCTCCACACTTCCTCTTCATTCCTTTTCAAAGCCAGGGAGCAGGAGGAGGAGCACCAGCAGAGGCCGGTGGGCAAATGGAAGCAAGTGGTGAACGCCACCGCACCAATATGCCACCTGAGGCAACCAGCTCAGTTGGCCTCGTGGATGGACCGACCCCTAAAACTGAGTTCTTGTGTATATTCACCTACAAGTCAACAAAGACCTCATACCATGTAGGGAGGCGCCTAATCCTCACACAACTAAGGATCTTTGCACATTTAGCCATGCAGAGCCTGCCTCATCCTTCCTGGGGTGAAGATGCGCCAGCCTCTGCTCCTCCCACTCGCCAGTGCCGTAGCTCAACACTCCCCATTTCCTCTTCCTCTCCACCCCCCTCTTCTTTTTCTAATCCAGGGAGCTGAAGGAGAGGGAGGAGCAGGGGAAGCAAGTAGGAGGACAGAGATGGGTGCCCCGCACCGATCTGCTGCCTGAGGCGACTGCTTCAGTTGGCCTCATGGATGAGCCAGCCAGGGTTGCCGGAGTGACCACCTTCATCCTCCCGATTTTGAGGCTGGCCCTGCACTCCTGTTTACTCCAAGTGAGCATGTTCAGGCCAGGCCAGTCACATGCAAGAACCTTCGGGGAAAGCCAGAGGAGGCAGGGTGTCATGCTGTACCCAGGCCAGGAGGTGGTGTCTGTGAGCCAGCCAGCCTCCCTGGGAGAATGAAAGGACAGGGCTGAAAGGGAAGGAAGCGAACCAGCTGGGAGGTCTGAACATTTGCCTGGCTGCCCATCCCACTGGAAACTGTCTTCTTCGCCATAGAAACAGGCTGTAAACCAAAGAGCTGGGTCAGAGGATAAGAATGCCATTAGGAAGCAAATGCAAAGTTTTGCATTACAACCCAGTCCACAAATTCTAGCGCTCCCTGCCTGCCCTGTTTTCCTTCTTTTTCCTAAAGGCAGGAGATCTGCAAAGAGACAGTGAATCTGCCTTGGCTGGGAAGCCTCTAGAAGCTTCTCACTTTGCAGCATCACAGGCGCCTTGTGAATGTGGCCTTGATCCGTGCCCCACCCCCCACCCCACGGGACCCCACTGTAAGCAGCCCTGAGCCTGACAAATTGATTAGAATATAAAACCAGCCACTCGCCCACCCCTTCTCCACTGCCATTGTCTGAATAGAGGACTGGTCGTAGTAGCTAAGGGACTGAGCTGTGACTCAGGAAGGTCCCAGTTTGGTTCTTGCAAGTCTGCCATTAACTCACTGGGGGGGGGGGGGCTTCTTCAGCTACACTCTCCGTCTCAGACCCAGAGCCTCCCATGCACCTGTGACCTGCCAGCTCTCTCTTGCTGTGGCATTCCTTCTGCTCTCTGCCTTGCCCCCTTCCTCATTCCCTCCCCCTGCCTTTCAAAAGACAGGGCATGCTGTTGCCATGCCACTCTCTTCCCCTCCTCCCCTTCCGATTGGCCTGGATGAAAAGGAGGCGGCAGCATGCTGATTGGCTGCCACTGAGTGGGAAAAGAGGAACAGAAGGAAGGAGAGAGGTCTGGTATCCTGCATGGACATACTGCTTGGGGGCAGGGGACTTAGAAAAATCATAGAGTTGGAAGGTACCCAGGAGGTCATCTAGTCCAGCCCCCGGCAACTGCTACAGCATCCCTGACAGGTGGCCATCCAGCCTTTGCTTGAGAACCTCCAATGAAGGAGAGGCCACATGAGGGAGACGGTTGCAGTGCTCTTATGCTGAGGAAGTTCTTCCTCCTAAGCCTACCTACTTCCATGTAGTTTCAGCCCATTGGTTGAGGAGCTGGGGTCTCCTCCCCATGTGGCATTCTCCCCTTTCCCTCTCCCCTCATGCACTTCCTCTCTCACTCCTATCCCCGCCCCCACCCCAAGTTCTCTTAGCTGGATGGTGGGCAAATCAATCACAATTGCCTACAAAGGATGAGGGGAGGAAGAAGTGCCTGCATGAGATCTGTGGGCACTTTCCCCTACCCCACCCAGGGCCGGCCCATCCAAAAGGCCAACTGAAGTGGTTGCCTTAGGCAGCAGGTTCAAGTCCCCCCCCCCCGAGTCTATGCATGCAGATGGGCGGCCCCCTGCCTCCCCCCGCCAGGCTGCATGCAATGCATTTATCTCCAATCTTCATGATTCAGCACGCTGGCTTTTGAAGGAGACTGTAAAGAGCAATGCAGGGGCCACTCCTGAGCGAAACTCGAGCCGCCCCGACGACGCAGACACGGCAGCCCAGGATGTGTTACCGAGATGGATCAATCTTTGAGGTCACCTCCAGACGCCAATGCTGCTAAAGCCACGATATGTTGCACAGCTAATGACAGGCAGGAGACGGAAGCCAGGAGGCCTGGGACCCACATGGGTCAGAAGGCGAGATGCAGCGTCGACACTTTGGCACTGGGGAATCAAAAAACCTTGGCTGCAGAGCTGCTGCTCCCTGGGGTGGTGATGATGATGGCAGCAGTGTGTGTGTGTGTGTGTGTGTGTGTGAGAGAGAGAGAGAGAGAGAGAGAGGAGTTGGTTTACTGCAATGCTGCAGGGTTGGCTGCAGCCCCGCCATGCACAGTGCTGACGGACGCCTGCAATGAGGTTCAGACACCAGATATGTGGGAATATCACATATTTGCATCCTGTCGAATGAACATAAGAATCTGGCACCAGGATGCAGCCCTGCAGCAAAGCGATGGGGAAATGGGGGGGGGACGACGACGACGCAATCCTTTATTTTTCAGAATGGTGAAGAAACCTTTTTTCAAGACAGGTTTTCAAAGAACATCGTTACAGCTTGCATGGCTGCAAGCCTGCAAACCTCCTGCTGCCCTCTGCTCCCTCCTCCTTGCCTGGCCCCCCGCTCTACTAGGGACGTCTCCCATTAAGGACACATCTTGACTAGGTGTGGCCTTAACAGGCTCATTCACAGCTTCGCATCTCAACAATATCCCGCCTTTCTGCTATTTGGGCCTTTAAATTAGACTTAGGGCGCAATTCTATCCAACTTATGCCACCGTTGTAACCAGCGGCACAGCAGGAACGGGAGGACCAAGAACGGAAAGGGGATTCAAATCCCCTTTGAATTCCCCTTTTGGAGGGGATTTGAATCCCCTTTCCGTTCTGGGGCCTCCCGTTCTCGCTGCGCCGCTGGTTACAACGGTGGCACAAGTTGGATAGGATTGCGCTGTTAGACCTGGAAGATCCAGGTTCAAATCCCTGATCAGCCATATAAAGCTTCCTGGGTGACCTTGGGCTAGTCACTATCAGCCTCCCCTACCTCACAGGGTTGTTGTGAGGGCAAAAGGAGGGAAGGAACCATGTACACCACCACCCTGAGCTCCTCGGAGGAAGGGTGGTATCAAAATGTGAAAAATAAATAAATAAATGCGAAACAACCCATAATAAGCCAACAGTGGTTGCTGAGATTTATATTTGGTGCCTGAAGAAGTAGGAAAAGGGACCCGGAAAAGTTTGCCCGTTCCAAGCCTTTGCTGCGGATGATTCTGCTGGAAAAGGTTCCTCAGCCCTCCATTGATTTTCCAGAATTTGATTCGCTTATCTGGATGCAAAGCGAGGACTGTATATGGGTATTTGCAGCAGATTGCACTCACGTCAGTCAGCCTCCTCGCGGAGAGAAGCCACTGACCTCATGCAATAAGCGTAAATGTGAATTCTGCGCAATCCGGCTCGGCGTTTCGGGGCTCAGAGGGTCACTTCCTGAGAGTGCAGTTCAATTTGCACCAATTCCAAAGGAAAGCCTGGCGTTCACACTTGAGCTTCTCAGCTGTTTTATGCTGCAGAGGGAAAGAAGAAGACGAAGAAGAAAAAAGACAAGTGCAATGGGCTTGACACTTGGCAGGAAGGAGAACTGATGACCTTGAAAGAAATGAGAAAGACACTGAGGATGGGATGCAGGAGGGTGGCGGCACAAGATTGAGGTTGGCCCCGGAAGAATGTCTTCCTGCAAGCCAGCATCGATTCTGCTCTGCCAAAACTGAATGGACTATCTGGAAGGGATTCTGCAACCCACTCCAGGGATGTTCAGGGAGATCCAGTGTGGCTAGGAATCTCTGTGCATGCTCAGAGGCCTCTAGTGCAGTCAGTGGGGTCAGTGACATCATAACCACTGTGCAGAGCCGGCTCAACCATGACACAGGCTGATGTGGAGTGCATCTGGGGCAGATATCGGGGTGAGGGGTTGGTGGATTTGGGGTGCCCTTCACCCTCTGTTGAAGAGTCTGCTGCTGCCTCCCTCCAGCCAGCCACGGACACGAGTTGCATTGATCCATTTCCTGCTCGCTAAAAGCAAAGGGAAAGCGGTTTTATCCACTTCCTTACCGTGCTCCGTCACGTGGTTTTCACAAACCAGGAAGTGTAGGACTTCCTGTTTTATTTAAAGGGACCTCACGGAAGGAGGAAAGAGCTGCTTCATTTGCTTGAGTCCCTTTAAATAAAACCGGAAGTCCTGCATTTCCTGGTTTGCGAAAACCATGCAACGGAGCATGGGCTGATAATAAGGGCCTTTGTGTATGTGTGCGCCATGGCAGAGGCAGCAGCGGTGGACCTGGGCAGTGTCCCTGGCCACACCATCCCTGTTCCCCCCCCCCATGCATGTGAGGCACACCGACATCCCTAGGCTACAATAGGCTTCACCTCATATTCCCAAAGGTTTCCAGCATGGCAAGTAGGGTTGACTACTGACCTAAAAAGAACACGACTGGACTATGTGGTTAATTGGGGGGGAGTTTGCCTTGGGGCAAGTTGCCAGAAAAGCATGGAGCAAAGCCAGAGTCTCCCCCCTCTGTCATTTTTTCCAGTTGCATGCTGTCGGTGAACAGACCATTTTTGATCCCTCGGATTGACCCAAAACTCTTCCAGTTTTAACCTGACTCTCACCTGCCCAACGGTAGCCCTCATGAGGATTAAGCAAGCAAGGGACATAAGAACACAAGAAGAGCCTTGCTGAATCAGGCCAAAGGCCCAGCTAGTCAAGCTTCCTGTATCTCACAGTGGCCCAACAGATGCCCTAGGAAGCACACAAGACAACCAGAGACCGGCATCCTGTAGCCACTCCCTTTCATCTAGCATTAAGAGATAGCCTATTACTAAAACAAGGAGATTGCTTATCCCCATCATGGCTTGTAACCTGTGATGGACTTTTCCTCCATAAATCTGTCCAATCCCCTTTTAAAGGCATCCAGGCCAGGTGCCATCACCACATCCTGTGGCAAGGAGCTCCACAGATTAACTAAATGCTGGGTAAAGAAATACAACCCCTCCCACTTGCTAATATCCTGTCCCGTCCCCACCTTCTGAAGATAGCAGAACCCTCATTTTCATAGCGACATTGGCTCATTGCTAGAAACACTAGCCGACACAGGGCCCCACAGCTCTGGCGTGGCAAGCGGAGAGAAACCCAAACCCTACTACTCTATCTCCTCTGGAGTAATAAGGGCCTGTCTGGTCATGAAACGGTCATGTTCCTGCTTCCTCCTCCTCCAGCTATTCTCAGCAAATCTGCTCCGGCTCTTTTTCCAGATCATCTCAGGACAAGCGGTGATTGTGCTTCTTGCATCTCCTGATGCAACCTTTTGCGTGTGTGTGAGTGTGTGTGTGTGTGTGTGTGTGTGTGTGTGTGTGTGTTTTCTGCAGTGCCCTCCCAGTTTGCTGTTGTCAGACAGGAAAGCAAGGAGGGCACACCTGCCAGTCTGCAGTGGAGAAAGGAGATATGCCAGTATTTAGCCATTCAATGCCTGGCAGGATGGATTTGCGCTGCTGAGACATTGAAAATGTTCACACCAGCATGTAAAGTGAGTGGCTGGGAGGAATCCTGCATTATCTTTTCAGTGCTCTGATTCCAGTATTTTCATGCTGTGGGGGGGGGGGGCAATGTGGGGCAGCTCCATCTGTGGGAAATGGTCACTTGAACCTCTGAAGACCCTCGCTTGAGCAACTCAGAGGCACCAACACCTCTGCATTGGCCTGATACTGGCAATGAAACACTGCACAAAAGGAGAGATTTCCTGATTCTACCCTCACTGCCCAGTAATTTCATCATGCCTATGAATGCCTCACTTAGGAACAGTTTCCACGTGGGATAATAAATGAGGTTCTGAGCTCAATGAAATGCAACCAACAGGCTCTCGGATAGCACAAGGCAGAAAAGGATGTCTTTAATCTGTCCAACACAAAAAGCGATTGGCGGCCCCATGAAAGTACTTGGGTCTGATGGGCAGAGAGGGTTGTTATTCAATTAACTCCTATTTATCCTCTCCGAAATATTTCCAGGCTTTGTTTCAGCACCATGGAGAGGTCTCCCACCACTCCATAGCATAGCTGGATGCAAAGTTGGCCTTTTCTGTGGCCAAGTTGGCGCAGGCCACTGTCGGTCAGCACTACTAGCTCAGAGGCAGGAAGAGATTTGCAGGTGTGAGAAGGAATGGAGGATGAAGTCAAGGCAGAGCACTGAGGAAGATCCATAAAAAGAGTGATCTCAAGGCAGAGTCAATGGCAGGCCAGTCTGAGCCAAGAAGTCTGTTTAAAGGGGGCTTTAGCGGCCTTGTGGGGAGGTATATGGACAGGCAGACAAGCAGAGAGGCTATAGGAGGAACAGCCAGGCAGAAAATTGAAACTGATGGGCAAGCTGCCTTTGCTGACTGAAAGGCTTCTCCCAAGCCATGAAAACAACAAAGTCTTTCAGTTTGGAAGTACTTCATAATGCAACCAGGCTCGGTGCAAGATATTTTATGTTAAATGGGTGCTTTGTTGCACCGCCACCTACGGATATATACAAATATAACATTTAAATATTTCTCTTTTCTTTGTCCTTTCAGTTAGGAATGATCCACGTTTGCGGTCAGTGTTATGGGATGGGGCTTCTTAGGCTTGGCATAAGTCAGGACCGCAGTGTGGGCGCTGCCCAGACTTTCAATGTCACGCTGCTCTCTATCCCCTTCCCCTGCATCCTGCCAAGACGCTCTGCTGTATTGTCTCTTCCAGAGTTTCCTCGTTCTTCTTGACAGGGTCAGAGCCTGCTTCAGCACTTTCTCTGCTGATATTCACCGAGGGGGCCAAGATTCCCAGATGTGCTGAGGCAGGTTGACTCTGATTGGCTCCCCACTGGAGTTGGAGCTCTCAGCACTTGCAAATATATATATATATATACCTGGCTGCAAAGAGCCACTTCTCTCAGCAGGTCTGGGCAGCAGGCTGCTGTGCCTTTAAGAGGAGAAACTGCTCCATCATGTTTGGCCTCTTTTCCAGTGCTTTCCTGCTGCTCTGACAAATACATTCAACCAAGCACTGCATATCTCAGGGCCAGAGAACCTATTTAGAAATGTTGTGTGGATGACCAGGCAAATGAACGAGGAGCCCTCAAGCACCTTTGTAAGAAGGAAATCCTATGACATGCTTGGGCTACATTCCAGAAAGTTATGCTCCACATGGTCATCTTCCATCATGTCCCAAAGCAGTCTGTCTGGCTGCCTTCTCCCCCCCCACACACCAAGTGGACACCCCAGGCAAGGAGTGCCCGCTTGTTCAACTTTCAAATGCCTTTTAAAAAAAATGTACGGCATTTGTAGCCTCTTTCCTTACACTGAACTTGCAGGCAGTATTTTTATCTCTGTCATATGAATCAGTTTGCAATCCTGGGTTTGGAGGTGCCTTTGAAGTGGTGGTTCTCTTATATTTAGCAAGGGGGGGGGAGAGCAACTGTCCCCATTCACCCCACCCCAGTGGCTGTTGCTGGTGTCTCTTGTGCATCTGTTTTTATTAGCTTGTGAGCCTCCTGGAACATTTATTTTGCTGCGAAAACATTTTAGATTGTGAGCCCTTTTGGGACCTTTTGGGAATCCTTTTAATTCTTTGATTTTGTCTGCAAACCACTTTGTGAACTTTTTTTATTGAAAACCAGCATATAAATATGCTTTAATAACAATAATAATAACAATAATAATAATAATAATAATAATAATAATAATAATAATAATAGCACCAATCATCAGCACTCTAGGTGCAATAACAAAAGACTTGGAAAAACAGCTGAACAGCCTAGAAGGACCCGATATTCAACAGGCCAAATCCAGCAACCAACATCTGGCGACCAACATCCGGCGGGTTGTGTATATGTTTCATAATGATAAAACCATGGAAACATTTTTTTGTTTAAAAGTGATGTTTCAATATTTGTTAATAATAATAATCTGCACTGGTGCCGGATAAAAGCAATGCGCACACGCGCGCACACACACATATTGGTTTCCCACAATCTTGCAGAAGCATTTAAGTTTTAAGAATAACTTAAATGCTCGGTGTCCCCTTCCAAGCCCAGCAACCACAGGATGGTCACACCTCGGTCGCTTGCCCAGGGCAAGTTGCCCCCTCCCCAGCTCCAGAACCATTTTGCCAGCATGGGTGAGTGAGAGATACACACTGAAAGCCAAGGAGAAGCGGTTTGGGGAAAATTATCCATTGTATTGAGGATCCTACAACTTTTTACCTGGGGAAAAAAAGCCTCCAGCAACTGCATAGAGAAATATCACTGCTTTTCAATTCTTTTCTTTAGTGGGAGGAGAGAACGTTTTCTGACAGCAGACATGCAGCAGACACGCCCACAAAGTTTCCCTTTCGCGCTCGCCTTATACGACATGCGGATCTGCCCAGCTGCACGTATGAACCGGCCCGAAATAGGCCCTGATTGGAGCGACCCAGCCCTCTGCAGCAGCCTCGTCGAGGAGGGCGCCTCCCTTCTCCTTCTAAAGGCATCCGGATTGCGGCAGGCGCCGGGGAGGGAGGAGGACGGTCTCTGAATGCCTCGAGTCTGCACATCGCCAGGCGCGCCCCCGCCCCCACCCCATCGTCTGCTCCTGCTTGTCCCTGCCACGTGTCTGTGTTAGACTAAGGAGAGGAGTCTAGTTAAAGGGGTAGCCCGGTGAACACGTGCGGGGGGGCGGGGCGGAGAAGAAGAAGGTGGATCGAGCCAGGTTGGGGGCCAGGAAGGGCGAAGAGCAGCACCATCGTCTCCCCATACCTTGTCCCCCCCCTCCTCAGGTTGGTTTTTATCCGTCTCCTTGTTCCTGAGTGAGGAGCTGAAGTTGACTTGCAGACATGCAGTCATTATTCACCCCCAGAAAACGTTGCGTTACCTCCACATCATCAGACATCTCCATGACCAGGAGACGCCCCCCTCTTCCAGGTGCACCCCACATTCACTCTGGCCCCACGTGCCGGAAGCCACAGAAGAAGTCACTTCCCCCCACCTGCCGGAGGATGCTGCCCCCTATCTCCCCCCAACATCACTCCCTGCCCCCCCCCACTGGCCTTTTGAGTCGGGAGCCTTATTGGGAAGCAGATTATAATTAATGCCGTTCGTGGTTTTTATTTTAACCCTTATTTTATCGTTTGGAGGAGCAACTGTGCTCCTTCTGCAAATTCTATCCAGCCAGCCCTACCACTGAAATTATTATTATTAAGAATATTATACCACTTTTCAATAACAAACGGTAGGAAAAGAAATGAAATGGGGGTGGGGAAAAAAGATGTCCCGGTCCCAGAGAGCTCACAGTCTTAAATCGGTTTCTGATCAGCATGGTTATTTCTTGTTTAATATCCAATTTTCCCTCCTCACTTTTTGAAGACAGATTGCAAGTTCCTTGGGGCAGAGAGACCAGTACTTCCTTGCTGTTGCTAAATGCGACTCTAAAGTATGGTGCTGCACACAGATAACAATTACAATAATAACAGCCAGCTGATGAAACAAAGACTACTATGCACTTACCTGGGAGTAAATCCCATTGAATCAGTGGGAAGTACTTCTGAGTAGACATGCGTACTGCGTGGGTGAAAAGTGTGAAACAAATCTACCACTTTATAAACTAAAGAGCAGCCCTGCTGTGTCAGATCCAAACTCCATCTAGCCCAGCATCCAGTTTCTCACAGTAGCCAACCTGAAACTATGGGGTGCCCATAAGTGGGGCTGGAAGGCAGCTGCCCTCCCATTTGTTGCTCCCTCCACAACTGGCATTCAGAGGTAGACTGCCGCTGGACATGGAAGACCCATTTAGATAGCATAAGAACATAAGGGCATGAATTTGGGCAAAGGCCTCTCCCTCCCCATGTGCCCTCCAGTTTTCTAGTATTCAAATATGTACTGCATCTGAGCACCTCTGAGCATGTACAAAGGTTTTTCCCCTCTTCACAGAGCAACTGCAAAAATGTATGTGGGAGGAAGAGACAACTGAAGCCACCGGATCTTTGAAAACAAAGAGGGGTCAGACTTGAACCCTTGGCCAACTGGAGGGCAGACAAACCCCAGCACATTATAAATTAGATTTCTGAGTATCTCGAGTTGGAGGGTCAGGGTGTGTGTGTCAGACTCGAGCCCTGATACTATGAGTATCTCAAGTGGAGGGAGCGGGGGCGGAGTTGAGCTCCGGAACCTTAAACTATTAAGCAACTGGCAAGCTGCGTTACAGGAGACGGCTTTTCTAGCGGTGGCTGCGGGTGGAGAAGGCAGATGATGTGGGGTGGTGGGGGAAAGTCTGGGGCGGGCAGGACAGACGTGACGAGGGAACGAGGGGAAGAAGCCGTCTTGGGGCTCCTCCCCCCTCCTTGCTCGCAGAAGGGGCGGCTCTGAGAGTTTGCCGGCATCCCGGTATATAAGAGCCGGCGCGGCGGCTGCCTGCTTGCCTGCCGCAGTGTCCTCTCGCTCTCTCCTCCGACGGCACCATGATGAGCTACGGCATGGACTCGTTCTTCACCGGCGGCGGCGGATCCGGCTCCTCCTTGTCGTTCCGTAAGGACCCCGGCGGGCGCTACGGGGCGTCCCGCTCGGGCGGCTCGCTGGCGTCCAGCGGCTTCCACTCACAGTCGTGGTCGCGGGGCTCGACGGCGGCGGCCGGCTCGTCCTCGGTGTCGGTCTCCAGCTACCGGCGCCTGGGGATTCCCGCCGGCGCGCTGAGCCAGCTGGGCTCGTCCACCGAGAGCCTGGAGTCGTCGCTGAACGGGGAGCTGCGCACCCGCAACGAGAAGGAGGTGCTACAGGCGCTCAACGACCGCTTCGCCGGCTACATCGACAAGGTGCGGCAGCTGGAGGTGCAGAACCAACAGCTGGAGGCCGAGGCGGCGGCGCTGCGGCAGCAGCAGGCCGGCCGCTCAGCCATCGGGGAGCTGTATGAGCTGGAGATCCGTGACATGCGCGGCTCGCTGGTGAATCTGAACGCCGAGAAGGGGCAGCTGCAGCTGGAGCAGGAGCACCTGGAGGAGGACATCGCGCACCTCAAGCAGCGCCTCGACGACGAGGCCCGGCAGCGCGAGGAGGTGGAGGCGGCCATCCGGGCGCTGGGCAAGTTCGCCGAAGATGCGCACCTGGCCAAGGGCGACCTGGAGAAGAAGCTGCAGGCGCTGCGCGAAGAGGGCGCCTTCCTGCGCCGCAGCCACGAGGACGAGGTGGCCGAGCTGCTCGCGCAGATCCAGGCCGGCGATCTCCAGATGGCCGTCGATGTGCGCGACGCCGGCAGCCTGCGCGCCTCCGATGTCACCTCCGCGCTCAAGGAGATCCGCGCGCAGCTGGAGGGCCACACCGTCAAGTGCTCGGTCCAGTCCGAGGAATGGTTCCGAGGTGAGTGGACGACGGGGAGGCCCGCCCCGCCCCTCGGAAGCGAGAGCCGGGGCCACCACGGCCGGGTTATTTGAGAAGGAGGCAGGCGGGGGTGTCTTCTGTGAACTACTGTTTATGGAAGATAAGGGGGCTAAAACTGGGGGTGGGGGCACAGGGTGGATGTGGTTTCCATCAAGGGACACACCCACCCACCCCACGCCCCATCATGATCTGAAACTGGATCAAATTAAATATGACTTGGTCCCTATACGTCTTGCAGTTATATTAGTGTAGCGCTCCCAGTTTCTAGAGAATCTAATAAGAATTAATTTGCTTCATAATTTTCTTAACTATTAGGACTTTTTTTTCCCCTCAAAGTAACCAGCCCTTTTACCTTAATCTTCTTCCAAGTTGCCATTTCGTCTGGAATCGATCCGAGCCCAAGCCGCGTGAATCCGTTGCTGGGAATCTCATCCCAGCCTCCCCCTTGACTAGGAATCCTTTCCTCCTCCCCCCCTTCCCCGTACTGAAGCCCGAAAGGGCATTCCCTGCCCCGAAGCAAACCCAAGGAGGACCCTCCTCCCCTCCACGTATAATTTTATAGGAAAGTATAGCAAACGAATCAAAGAGGGGAAGAGAATAGTTTTTGCAGGAGGCGGGAGGAGATGACCTTTTGGGATTACCGCTTGGGGGGGGCATGTTGGCTATACCCACAATAAAGTGGGCGGAGACTGTGGAAAGGGGTCTTCCGATTGAGGCCAGACACCCCAACCTTAAGGCTGAGAAATGGGTGGGTGGGCGCTGTTGGAGCAGATGTTGGGAAGATTGGGGTGTCTATTCAGGGTTGGGCGGGGAAGGACTGTATGACGATTTTCTCCTGGATAGTCTAGCGAGGAGAAGAAGAAGAAAACCACATTTTGGGGGTGGGGAGGAAGGGAATGAGCTGGGAGCGAGGGGTCGGTCTTCATAGTGGAGGCTTCTGAAGGGCTGGGGAGGCGATCACAATGGGTGTGTGTGTGTGCCGCCCTTATGCACTTTGTATATCCGATCTGAGAGCAAAGGACCACTACAAATAACTGGGGTGGGATGGGGGGTCCTCTTCGTTATACAGAGCTCTGCCGCCGGACAGTGCGCAGAGGACAATTGGATGGGAGCAATGGGGGGGGGGGGTACTACTGCGTAGTGCGAGGTGGGGAGAGCGGAGAAGTCGGATGCTTTCTCTCAATTTTTTTTTTCTGGCGAGGGGAGGAGTCCGAGGAGGAGATCCCAGGGAGAGCAAATGAAAAGAATGCGTTTCTTTAGCAGGGAGGAAGCTGGTTAAGGGATTTATTATATTTTTGTTTCTGGGGGGGGGGGGGAAGAGCAGTTCTGGACGTCTGCAGCTTGTTGGGGCGGGGCGGGGAAGAGGTGAAGCCAGACGCCCTTCCGGCTGTGGTGCAGAGATGTCACTCCGAGAAAAGGGGAAGATAGATCCCAGGGTTTTTTTTGGGGGGGGGGCTTCGAAGCTGGCGACAACTTTGGTGGGCGGGGTGAAGGGGAGGGTCCATGTGGGCGCCGGACAGCAGGACCACGCGTGGTCGCTGCTCCGCAATCCCTGCTGAGTCAGCTTTGCATCCTGCACCAACTTGAGACCAAAGTGGGGGGGGGGGAGAGACGCCAGCGGCCAGGCCGGCGCAGGGTGACTCTCTCCTCTTGACTCCCCGCCGGGGCCCGATCCTCCCAGCCGTCCCCCGAGCCAGCAGTCGTTCCAGTCTCCATCTCACCTCACCTGGGATTTACTCGCCCTCTCTAGCGCTGACAGGGCGGAGCGTGCTGAGGAAGGGGCGGGTACGGGGGTCCCGGAACGGCGGAAAGGATGCCCAAGGCAGAATCGGAAGAAGCGGCAAACTCCCTTCTCCCGCAGAGCTAGGTGGGTGGGACCTTCTACCTACTGTAGACAGACATCCCGCCCCCGCACAAACACCCCTTCCAGTTGGGTGGGGATGACTGAAGTTCCGCTGAGCTCCCTCCCACCCCTCGTCGCAGTTTTCTGTCGCCCACATCAAGGTGAAATGTTTCCAAAGAGGAACCATTGTAGAAGAGTATGAGGGAAGCAAAAGGCCAGGGAGGACCTGCTCCTCGTTCAACTCCACTAAACCCCACCTTTTCTGCGAAGACTTTGGCACTAGCCTTTGCCCGCAGACCCTTCTTTAGGGGTGGCTGAACCGATCTCCTATGCTTCATTCCCCTTTCAACCCTTTGGAAAGTACAAGACAATTGCATAGATTAGAAGGTTCTCCCCCGAACTCCGCCACGTGGTCCCAATCATGGGCGAGTGCCAGAGACTGCAGCAAAAAAATTCCCTGAATCAACCTGACATCTGAAGAAGTCGCGTCACGGGGACTTTTTTTTTTTTTTTTTGCGGCACTCACAGCACAAACCTAGGCTGGCACGTCTACTCGGAAGTAAGTCTCCTTGACTTCAATGGGGCTTACTCCCAGGTAAGCGTGCATAGGATGGCAGCCGTCGGAGAGGAGAGCGGGGCTGGCAAAGAAGGTACCCTAGAGCTGTCCGTGGTGCTGAGAGTGCTTGCCATCGAGGCCGCCTGCCACGCTCACTATTGGCGGCGCTTTTTCTTGCGCATGGAGAGGGTGTGAGCCCAGAAGCAGCTTGCCTCGTCTCTGGGGCGGGCGGGGAACGTTCCCACCAAGACATCATCACGCCCCGTCTCTCAGTATCTCCCTGTATAAGGATGCCATATAGAATTTAGCAGAAGGGACTTTACATCCCCCCTTCCCAACTTCGCCACTGCAGCCCAACGTCTGGCGACCTAGTGTTAAAGGTCCAAGCCTCCCCCACCTTTTAACTTAACCATTCCTAGCCAGTGGCCACTACCCCTCCCCCCTTTTCAGTCCCCACTCCTTACTTGCTTGAGGTCTGGAGGCTGCTGCAGGATTTTGTGCCCAGTCCAAACGCTTTGGCAGATACAAAGAAATGGTTTGGTGTATTAATGGCACCTGATACATGATAGATAACAGGTCGCATGTACTATATAATAAAGATGCATGATAAACAATGAATTCATATAAGTGCTGTTAATGTGCAATGTGGCGTGCCTCTTTCAAGTACCATGTAGGTGTATTGTTGTGCAGACTGTGTTAGCTGCCTGGTGCCCAGGGTTGTGTTGGCCAAATTGTGTAGGTGACCAGAGGGCAATATTTATTTAGGATTGGGACCAAAGGCAGCAGTTTGCTAGAATTGCTGTCCATGTCCGGCCCATTCCATAAGGCCAACTGAGGCAGTTGCCTCAGGTAGTGGATTGATGGTAAGCACCCATCTTCTGGTCTTGCCCACTCCACTGCTGAGTGGCTTGGTCATGAGTCAGGGTGTTGAGTTTTAGGATCTACTCCTATCCCAGCCCCCACCCTGCCAGGCAACTCAGTTCCCCTATTGCAGAGGAGGAGATGATATTATTGAGGCAGTGAGCTGAGCTTGAGCTGAGATACGGCTTGAGCTGAGATACGGATCTTGGCCTCAAAAGCAGGTAGAGGGCACTGCCAGTCCTGTTGAATCAAAGGCAGCCATGCAACTGTATTCCTAGTGCATGTGGCTTGTGGCGGGGCTAACCCAAGATTAAAATCTAGTTCTGTTACGACAAACTCATTGACCAGCATCAAACTTTAAGATCATGTCACACCATTGTTGTTATCACCTACATTGGCTGCTGATACATTTCTGGGTGCAATTCAAGGTCTGGTGATTGCTTCCAGAGCTCTAAACAGCTTAGGACCAAGAGGCCTAAAGGACTCCACCCTGCACGTGATACTGGCTGTCCCCTGCATGCACCTGCTGGGCCCTCTTGCACATCCTGCCCCACACAGGTGAGGCTGGCAAAGATGCATGACAGGGGACTTTTCTGTGGTGGCACCCAGCATGTGGAACTCCCTGCCACAGGAAGTTCCTCTGGCTTTCTCTTCAGCAGATTCTGGTACTGTTTAAATATTTATATATATTTTAAAAAACTTAAGATATAAAACCAGTGAAATGCTTACTCTCTTTACTCAGGATTCACACATTGGTTATCATGAAGGATTTCTGATCCCACTTGAATTTCCTGACCCTTCTTGCATATTTATTTTGGCCCTCTCTCCCCCAACGATACTTCCTCCCTTCACCTTCCTACAGTTTCTTCCCTGGAACTGACCACTGGAAAAATTCCTTCAGTTTCCCACTGAATCTTGCCATAGGTTGCTGCCTTATTCCAGAATAACTACCACTCATTCATTTTTTTTTCTCTCCAGAGCCATTCCACTCAATCATTCAATGGAAGAGTGAGTGAGCACTCATCCTCTCGAATTTCTCCTTTCCCCCATTCTGGACTGTGCATGCAGCATGTTAGTTTAAGGCAGCAATCCTATGCCTAGGAACCTGGGAGCAAATCCCATTAAACTCAATGGGCTTGCTTCTGAGTAGACATGCCTAGGATTGCACTGTATGTTTTGAAATGGTAGCTAATCTGCATCCAGCGACCTGTTTCATAACGGTTAATAAATGAGCAAATTTTAAAAGGAAATCCCTCAGCATCTCAGCACAGGTGGCTAGACATCCATTGCAAAGAAAAGCAACAGCACTACTGAGATACATGCCCTGACAGGCTGTAATCTGTGCAGCAATGCACCACCAACACTGATTGGCACTCCTTCACAGATTCAGATTCAAAACCCACACACAGATCCGAATTCAAAACCCACATATGGCCACCTGAAAGCTGGGGATTGCTGACAGTCTCTGGATTAATCAGCATAATGACTCTCTGAGAGATTCAGAGATTCATTCATACTCTGAAGAAGAAAAATGCACGCATGCGCGCGCGCGCGCGCACACACACACACACACACACACACACACACACACACACACACACACACACACACACACACACACACACACAGAATAGCATAGCATATGCAGCGACAAACAGTGCAATCCTATGCATGTCTACTCTGAAGTAAGCCCCATTGAGTTCAATAGGGCTTACTCCCAAGTAAGTGCATCTAGGATTGTAGCCTTCGATAGGTGGTCCTCGCTATGGTGGCTCTACTGGTGTGCCACATGCAAACCTGACTTTTACACCTTGCAAAATTAAATCCAGCCCCCCCCCCCTTTAAGCCAGAAAACCTTTTAGGAGCCACTTCCTGTTGCGCTAGAGCAGTTCCCCGTAGACTTGCTGAGAGACTTGCCAGGTTGCTGAATCATGATGCAGCAGATGCCAGTAGAGGGGGCTGGGCCAGCTTTTCCTCTCCGGAAATGAAGTGATGAAGGGGAGGGGTTTAGAATGTTGATAAGAAGATGTATCCTCTATCCTTTCTCCCCCTCCCCCCTCCCCAGTCCTTATTAATGTTAGATTTGCAAACTATTTTGGGCATGGTCCTATTGATATTTGCCCTCTGTTTAAACATTAAATGCACTGGTGTGTGTGTGTGTGTGAATCCTATGTGTCTACTCAGGAGTAAGTCAAGTCCCATTGTCTTAGTGGGGCTTACTGGCAGGCTCATACAGGATTGCAGCCTTAGTTGGCTGTCCATTTCAAAATAGGATTTCCTGGGTTCTTCCCTCACGCTCTTAAGATCTAGTCTACATGTGGCACAGAGTGAGGTGGGAAGAATTCCAATTCAGATAGCAGGAGTGGGGGTGGGGATCAAATTTTAGAATGCTTCCCCATGCACCCCCCCCCCAAACAAACAAAAATCCCATTGCTGCATGTAGTAAATGAGCACACGGAAGAGGCACACACAGGCCTCTTTCTGATTTGCTGGTTGTGTGGTTTTTTGTGGGTTTTTTTGTTGTTGCAAAAATATGATTCCCTCACCTAAAGTCTGAAGTGGAACAGTCCAGAATTCTACTGCCTCCCTCTGTGTAAAGTGTAGGTTGAATATGATCAATAATGCAAATAGAGCTGTTTTTGCAGAGCGAGAAATATCTGGCCACTCATTGTTGAAAATAAATTCTAGACTAGCTTAGCTGATCCAGAAAGTATTTTCTTGTGTTTTTTAAAACTCTCTTCTCTCCCTCCTACCACAGTGAGACTGGACAAGCTGTCGGAAGCTGCCAGGGTGAATACCGACGCCATCCGCACAGCGCAGGAAGAGATTTCTGAATACCGCAGGCAGATGCAGTCCAAAATCACCGAGTTTGAGACCCTCAAGGGGACCAAAGAATCCTTGGAGAGGCAGAGGGCCGATCTCGAAGATCGGCATCATGTGGATGTCCTGTCTTATCAGGTAACTTGCGGCAACGCTGGACCAGAGACCAAAAAAGGCATCGGCTTACAGCTAGGTCCCTTGCAGCGCATGGGATAGACACTTGTATCTAGAACCATGAGTCCTGAATTGAAATGTCCCATCTGTTCCCTTCTTCCTTTTCAAATCTAGGGAGGAGGCGAAGGAACAGAGGAAGCAGCAAGTAGTGTGCTGGCAGGCAAGGAGGGTGGCATCAGATGTGCCGTGGCATCACATGATGTGGGGGTGACGGACCTATGGGACTCCACCTCGGGCACTGGGCAGCCTTGGTTCAGCCCTGCCCGATTCCCCTTCCTTTATCAGTTAACTGTAAGGTAAAGGTGTCCCTTGACATTTAAGTCCAGTCGTGTCCGACTCTAGGGTGCCAAAGCCGAAGAGCCAGCGCTGTCTGAAGACGCTTCCGTGGTCATGTGGCTGGCATGACAACACGGAACGCTATTTACCTTCCCGCAAGCGGTACCTATTTATCTACTCGCATTCACATGCTTTTGAACTGCTAGATTGGCAGGAGCTGGGCCGAGAGACAAGAGCTCACCCCGTCGCGCGGATTCGAACTGCCGACCTTTCGATCAGCAGCTCATGGTTCAGTGGTTTAATCCACTGCGCCACCGTGCTGCTCCAGTTAAGCTGTAGGCACACTCTAATTTTTTTTAATGTTTTCAAATGCAAATGTCGATACACAAAATGCATAAGCAATCATAGCAAAGCGATACATGGGGGGGGGGGAAGACAGATATATGTAAATGATACATCTGACATCAAAGGATCATCATGACAATAGCCCCTAGAGACAATCCACTCCAAATAAACAAACTAAACAATCAATAGTTTGATTGGTTTGTCTGTTCGGGGGATAATAAAAATGGTCTCTGATTTTGATAATACACCTAGTCCTATCAGCCCATTGTCTCCCTTCCTGAACTCTGACAGTGTATGGCTACTCAGAAGTAAGTCCCATTTAGTTTAATGGTGCTTAGTCTCAGGCAAGTGTGTACAGTATACGAGCGCAACTTGAGTGAATGAGTTCAATCAAATGTAACCTATCTGGCCAACGTTTCATTGTGCCTTGATTAAAATATGGGATGGATACAATTCCCTGTGGGCCGCCAGCTGGTTATCGCCAGCGTAGAGACGAGATGACCACATGAACTCCCCATCTCTCTTCCTTAGGAGACAATTGCACAGCTGGACAACGAGCTGAGGAATACCAAGTGGGAGATGGCTGCCCAGCTCCGGGAATATCAAGATCTGCTCAACGTCAAAATGGCCCTGGATATAGAGATAGCTGCTTACAGGTACATGGCAATCCATGGGGGAGAGCTGGGAATCCAAGATAGGGGAGAGTAACACATGCTGCCAAAGTCCTGCCCCCTGGTATAACTGATGCTTCGCTCAAGATAGACGATTGGGCCAGACATCGCCCATCAATTGGTCCTCCTTCCGTTGTTGTTGTTCAGTCGTTAAGTCGTGTCCAACCCTTTGTGATTCCATGAACCATATCCCGCCAGGCCTTTCTGTCTTCCACTATCTTCCTGAGTTCGCTCATTTTCATGTTTGTTGCATCGGTGATGCTGTCTAACCATCTCATCCTTTGCCTTCCCCTTCTCCTTTTGCCTTCAATCTTTCCCAGCATCAGAGTCTTCTCCAGAGAGTCCTCTCTTCGCATTAGGTGGCCAAAATATTTGAGTTTCAGCCTCAGTACCTGTCCTTCCAGGGAACAGTCAGGCTTGATTTCATTTAGAATTGACTGATTTGATCTCCTAGCAGTCCAAGGGACTCTCAGGAGTCTTCTCCAGCACCACAGTTCAAAAGCATCTATTCTTCGGCGCTCAGCCTTCCTTATGGTCCAACTCTCGCAACCATACATTGCTACTGGGAACACCATCATACCCATCCTTAATGATTTGGTACTCTGAGCCGAGGAAGATCAGAATGAAGCCTTTCCTCTTGGCTCTCCTGTTTGATCTCATTTGCCTTTCATTGAAAGCATATTTGCCTTTCATTGAAAGCATATTATGTCTTTTTGATCAGGGAGTTGAGTTTCCACATGTACTGTTGCAAGAATAGCTTGAGCTTCAACTAAAACTGCAATGAACTTCAATCGGCTAAAAACATGCAGCCAAACCGCAGCCAACTGGCTGGCTAGGTCAAAATCAATATGTGAAATTGATTCCTTCCCTTATGCTTTAATAAGCCCTCGTCTTTCCTTTAGGGTTGTCCTTGGGATCATCTTTCTCAGTCCTCCAGCCTCCTTGACTCTAGGCTCTCGATTCCTTTGCCTCTCATTCCCCAGGGCTTCCTTCTGTCTTCAGCTTGTCCATGAATGGGGTTTTAAACCCAGCCAAACTGACAGCTTCCCTTTCCTTACAGAAGCTGGATCGCAAATTGCATCTAAGCCTTCCATGAGAAAATTCAGTAAAGTATCAATAGGATCGTCAATCAATAAGATTGAATTCAATAAAAATTGGCATTCAGCTAGCTTCACTGCTACAAATGCAAATTAATATAGATCTGATGTAGTGTGTTGAGTATCAATATTTTTTACACATAAATCGGTTATTGTTTAGATAGTGAGAGCTTTGTCTTTTGAAAATAAATTGGGAATTTAGACAAATCTAACCATAGTTTCTCACTACCTTCCTTCTCCCCCCCATAAAAGTTGACTCAGGAAAGACACATTCTTCATCTGTGATTAGATTTAAAAAAAAAAAACCAGACAGATATAGCCAACTGCTTGTGCTTATTTTATTCTTAATTAATTAAATTTAATAATAATAAATGATCACAATATAGCACAATTCATGAAGATGGCACCAGACAAAATAGCACAATTCATGAAGATGGCACCAGACAAAGAATGAGGAAACTGATCCTTTCCCCACATGGTATACTGTCTAGATCTCAACAGAGGAAAGGGTGAGAAACTGAGGCAGGGAAAGAATATACAATAGTTTCAATTTCATATACTCGGGCCTGGATACAGAAGGGAATGGTTGTTTTAGTAGGCCTAATGACTACAGATGTTGGATTAAGCCGCGGTTTCTGATATTCTTTTTCCTTCACTCTCACCTCTTGCAACAGGAAGCTCCTGGAAGGCGAGGAATGCCGCTTTGGAGCTGGTTTGGGACCATTCCCATTCCCTGAAGCCCTCCCCAAAGCTCCAAGCATTTCCACTCACATAAAAGTCAAGAGTGAAGAGAAGATAAAAGTGGTGGAGAAGTCTGAGAAGGAGACGGTGATCGTGGAAGAACAGACTGAGGAAATCCAAGTGACCGAAGAGGTAACAGAGGAAGAGGAGAAAAAAGAGGAAGAAGAAGAGGAAGAAGAGGGCGAGCAAGGGGAGGAGAAGGAAGAAGGGGAAGCAAAAGAGGAAGAAAAGGAGGAATCTGAAGGTGGAGAGGGTGAAGAAGAAGAAGAGGAGGAGAAGGAAGCAGAGTCACCAGCAAAAGAGAGAGAGTCTCCATCTGCCGAGGAGGCCACACCAGCAGAGAAGGAGGAGGCCAAATCTCCAGACAAGGTGACCTCCCCAGCGAAGGAGGAGGCCAAATCTCCAGACAAGGTGACCTCCCCAGCGAAGGATGATGCCAAATCTCCAGCTGCAAAGACTCCAGAGAAGGTTGCCTCTCCCACCAAAGAGGAGGCCAAATCTCCCGCCAAAGTAAAGTCCCCGACCAAAGAAGTGAAGTCTCCTGAGAAGGCCGCGTCCCCCTCCAAAGAGGAAGCCAAGTCTCCAGCAAAGGCTGCATCTCCAACCAAAGACGAAGCCAAGTCTCCGACAAAGGCTGTAACTCCTACCAAGAAGGGGAGTAAGACTCCAGAGAAGGTCAAGACTCCAACAAAGGAGGTGCCCAAGTCTCCAGTGGCCAAGTCTCCAGCAAAAACTCCAGAGAAGGTCAAGTCCCCCACAAAGGAGGTGAAGTCTCCAGAGAAGGTCAAGTCACCGGTGAAAGAAAAGGCTAAATCACCAGAAAAGGAGGCAGCCCCTGCAAAGGAACCAGCCAAACCACCTCAGAAGGAGGCCAAGGCACCTGCAAAAGAGGAGAAAGCCCCAGTGAAACCAAAAACTGACGAGAAGAAAGAAAGCAAGAAAGCAGAAGAGCCTAAAGAAGATGCTCCAGCCAAAGAGGTGCAAAAAGCAGAACCCAAAGCAGAGGAGAAGGAAGACAAGAAGGCTAAGCCTGAGGACAAAGACGACAAGAAGACGGCATCAAAGCCTGAGCCACCTGCCCCTGAGGAGAAGAGGAAGGAGGCTGCTAAGGCTGAAGAGGACAAGGGGAAGGAAAAGGAACCCACCAAGCCGGCACCGAAACCCAAGGAGGAAGAGGAGAAAGTGGCCAAGAAGGACCCTGAGCCCAAACCTCAGGCAAAAGATGTGAAGGCCAAGGAACCAAGCAAGCCAGCTGAGAAGGAAGTGGAGAAACCAAAAACAGAAGAGAAGAAAGAACAGCCCAAGGAGAAGACTGAGCCCAAGAAGGTCTCGGAGGAGAAGCCCAAAGTGGAAGGTAAACCCAAAGAGGAGGCCAAGAAGGAACCGAGCAAAGACACCAAGGAGGCCTCCAAGCCAGAGCCTGCAAAAGAGGCACCGAAAGCCTCCAAGCCCAAGACAGAGAAAGTCGAAAAGTCCTCCAGCACAGACTCCAAAGACAGTAAGCCGACGGAGAAAGCGGCAGTGGATGAAAAAGCCACGAAGAGTGAGAAGTGAACGAGAGGCCCCTGGAGGTGCATGATGGGCTGCTGGAAGAGTTGGGGAGGTCCTCCCTGCTTCAGGGCTGGCTCCCTAAGCCCTTAAGAGACCAGACTTGGCTTTGGTGAGGAGCTCTCTCTCTCTCTCACCGAGGCTTGGAACTCATGTTAGCAATATGTTTATGTGAAAGAAACAAACCCCTAACCAAGCAATGAACCGAGCCTCCGGTACAAGGAAGTTCGATTATGTTATGATAGCTTCTGTAGCAGAATGTGATACATGCAGAATGCCACATTTAAACACTTGAATTATTTGCAGGGGGTGGGGTGGGGGAACCCAGAGCAAACCTTGACTGCCCCTTTTTTCCGAATAAGTGCATTATTTACAGTACGGGGAACCCATGGGTCAAGCGCAATAACCGAATGTACACCGTTAGAGCTAAGCGTACGCTGGGGGGAAATGTACAGTAGGCTAGAGAATTCCAAAATGTTCTAAAATGCCTTGTCTTCATTTTACACACTCACATGTCTTTGTAGCCAATGCCAAGAGCTTCATCCGTAGCTGATCTTAGGAGGAAGGTCGTTTGAGGGACTTGGGCACTGTAAATGTAAAACGGGTTTTTAAACTGGTCTCCTCACTGTGGTTCCTTGCCCTCGCCGCCAAACGGGAGGGAACCCTGGAGAATTCTAGTTTGGCAAGTCTGCTGGAAGTGTCCCTTCAGCAGAGCTTGTCATCAGATTCCACTAGGAGGGACTAGTACAGGGTAGAGCTGGTTCCGTGTGGCTGATGTTTTGCCGTATAGATCTGTCCTCTCTGACAGTGTTGTAAACCATCACATTCTCTCTCTCTCACACACACGCACACACACACTCTCTCTCTCTCTCACACACACGCACCCCCACAGCCACACCCACGGATGAGAAGTGCACCACACTCACACAGTTGCTTCTGTGCAATACGAGCAAATAAAAATGCTTCTGAGTTGACTGTCTTCTCCATGTCGTGGTCTCTGTTTTTGAATATGATGAGGGAAACCATTGTGAAAGACGGTCAAAAGAAGAGAGATCGATGGAGGAAGAGATGGGCTGAGTTCTTCCGGTGCTGGAGGTAGTGTATCAAATCCCACCCCCACCCCTTACCCAACAGTGCACAACCTGCTGCCTCCACCCCATGAATTTGAACAGGAAGATTAGAATCGAGCAGAAGAAGTAGGGAGGAGAAGAGTGGTGGGCTAGAGTGTCTGACACTCTAGCCCACCACTCACCACGCCTCTTCTTCCTCACTTCCTTTTTGAATCTAAGGAGCAAGAGAAGGTGGGGGAGGCAGGCAGGTGTGGAACCCCCGTCAAGTCAATTTGCTATCTGCAGCGAACGCCTCAGTTTGAAGACGTTGACCCCTGCCCTTCTTCCAATCCTGTTGTCCCCCTTGTCCTGATGCTTTCTCAGCCCCACAATCGCCCCCTTTCCTGCTATTAGTAATTGCATTTTGAATCCCACCTTTCTCCAAGTTAGACAGCTTCTATCTATCCCACTTTACTCCCACGACGACCCTGTGAGGTAGGTGAGGCTGTAGCTGGCCCAACATCACCTAGGGGGAGCTTTATGGCTGACCAGGGCTGGGAACCCAGGTTTCTCCTATCTTAGTACAGCACTCTAACCACTATACCTCACTGCTTCTCATCTAAGAATATGGTGCTTTACAGAGAATGAGGAGTCCTCACCTTGAGGGGTTTCCAAGCTAAAGACTGAGACAAGAGAGAGGAGGTAAATGGAAGGGGAGTCACCAGAGGAAGAATATGTGCATGGTTCAGTGCAAGAAGTCTTGGCCCCAAAAGGCTTACAATCTAGGAAATGACATGGGGGAGACAACAGAGGGAGGGAAAGGGAGACTGGTCTGGTGTAAGCAAGAGAAGAACATGCTCATATCCTAAGCTACAGCCGTATTGAGCTACACGCTTGCTACATTTCTAGCTCCTGGCTTTTATTCAATCCATCCTTCCCTGGACCCTCCAATGCTGCTTGCCCTTTTGTAGAAAGAGGGCAGTTCAGCCAATGGCAGCCGGCGAGCGTTCTGTCGGTCCTGCCTGCTCTGTGGCTTTGGAGCACTTCGACCAATGAACCCCCCCCCCCCAACATAATAGCTGGCAAGCCAAGCCTTCTCTCACAACTTCAACCGCAGCATCAGCAATATGACGATAACCATGCTGATCCGCCATACAGGGGTGTTGGAAAGATTCCCCCAGGTGCGTGACACGTGCTGGATGTTTTGCAGTGCGAACTGAATGGGAAGTTGCAGTCGGATGGTGCTATGAATGGGGATGACCAGTTGCCTGTTGAAGTCCAGCTTGTGACCCTTCAGCCTCTGAAGGTGAACATAAAAGATATGAAGCTAAAGATATGAAGCTAGAGTCAGACCATCTAGCTCAGACTTGTCTAAACAGACTCTTCATCAGGGATGTGGATTAAGTCTCTGACTCTAAGTCTCAAGTCAAGTCCCGAGTCTTTGGTTGCGAAGTCTACGTCACTGCTCTTCATGGTTGTAAAGAGGGGTCTAGCTGGAGAACATGTTCCAGATTGACCCTAGGAAGCTGTGCATGGACAGTATGTGCTCTACCTATACAGTACCAGCCACCCAGCGAGGGCCTCCACAGAGTTGCAAGCTTTCCTAGCTGAGCTCAGCAAATTCTTCAACACCCTTGCGCAAAATGTCCAACCTCTTTTTGCAAACGAGATGTCCGCAGTGATCAAATTCCAGCTATGCAGAGGGTTGGGTCATGGCGACAAACATTCATACTTCTCAACCTCCGTGCTGATTTGCATGGAGGTTGAGAAGCATCATCAGCCTCTCTGCAGTGTCTCAACCCCTCTGCCTTGCGAGTGCAGTGTAGTCTTTATCTTTTTTCTTTTTTTTAAAGAAAGAAAACAGAGCTCTTGCTTGGATAATAAAGAAATTATCCTCCTTTCTAAGAGGCAGGTAAGGATTCAAGGAAAGGGAAGCCAATTGCCTCTTCGGCTGAGGTGCTTGAAGCCGGAAGAACGTTGGTTAAGGATTATTAAATCCTCTTCCCCAAATGTTGCACTGAGCATTCACCCTTACCCTCCTCCACCTAGGGCATGCTCGAAACCTGCCAGCACTTGATGTGGTCCCCTAGTTCTGGCGTTGTGCAAAAGGGAAAATAACTTCCCTCTCTCCATCCCATGCATAAAGTATATGTCTCAACCAGTTCCCCCCTCAGGGACCTTCTTTCAAGACTGAAGGGCCCAAACGAAACCCCAAATTCGATATAGGCCTAATTGTACTTTTGGGCACATTTTAACTGCAAGGTGCTTCAGCCCTGCCTGCTCCTCCAGATGCGATTCATTTCCACCGCTGCCTCCCTCAGTGCCTTGCGGCCAGGAAACCATCTCTCTCCCCGGAATAAAGGGCTCAGATGCTCAGAGAACGGAAGCGCTATTCAAGGCGAGGGTCAACGGATGCACCATCACCACTCCCCCTTGTGGCATTTTCACGACTAAGACCCAGGAGAAACAAATCCGGCACAATTGTTGAGAGATTAACACACAGGAGCAAATCCAAACGAGTCCTGGCAACCTCAGACGATGGACCAGTGCTTGGGGAACACACAGCACCAAGGAAAGGCGATTTATGGGGGAGCTAGAAGAGACGGGTGCAACAGAGGCACTGAGCATCTTTTCCCCGAGCGCCAACACCACAACCCCCTAAAAATGGAACCTCGTAGGCCTAATTCTCACAAAGGGGGTAACCTTGTCTCTGGGCTGCACCACTGCAGAACATAGAGGGAGGCTCACATGAGATGGATGAGTATTCTATCTAAAACATGCCCTGCACACAGAAAGCTAGCACATAAGGGGAAATGCTTCTAGCCCATTTTCCCTGACATGCTAGTTTTCTATGCAGGTTTCTGCCCGCATTCTGAAGTGGAATAGACCTAGTCTCACATTATCAGGCTCATTGCCCAACTTCACACTGGAGACTGTGAGTGAGCTCCTGTACCTTCAAGCAATCAGTAGTTTTTCAACCTGCGCATCAGAGCATCAATAGCGCCAGCCTCGTAATAGAAGGGTCACTCACACAGACATGAGCATGCATGGCTTCTGCAATTGCCCCAACCATCTTGCATTCCCTCTCTGTCACTCTCGCCTCCCATAGTATCTTCCTCTTCTTCCCAGGTCTGTCTGCTTGCTTGCTTGTCGCCACCCTTCCTTCCCTCCCTCCTGTGCTCAGTGAAACAAGGCAGAGGTAGGGCTAAAAATAGGCTTCTAATGGGAGCTACAATGCAGCCTCCCCTTCCTGTATGCTTGCACTCAGGCAGCCAGCTGACTTGGCAGAAACTGAAGCTGGGCAGTACATTCTGAAGGTGGGAAAGGAGACAGCCAGCCCCAGTTTCTCTATCGGTCCAGGTCCCATTCCCCACAGAATTGCACTTCTCTTTGCTGCCTCCCTCCCCTCCAATCCAGTCAGGCCTCCCGTTTCCATCTCCGTTGCAACTAACTGTAGGTTCCTTCGGCTGCAGCAATGCCCTGCAAACAGAGCGTCAAATATCTGGTGCAGATCCTGGCAGTCCAAGAAACCCAGGGTTTGTTTGTTTGTTAAAAGTGCAATGTCGATAAAAGAACAACAAACCACCCAGGGCTCAGAACTGCTTAAGGCAAGGCATTGTTCATGTTCAAGTGTAGGCAAAGCTGCAGCTTCGAAGCAGTTGTCAATTGTGAGAAAACAGACACCTAGGTTTTACACATTTTTTTCTTAGAGCCATGCAAAGGAAAAGGACTGGGGATCCCTTGGACAAACGTAAGCAGCCAGCAAATAGGAAATGTATCTGTAGCCAGGCTGCACTCGGACATAGCTGGGGGAGTTCCTAAAACTGGGCCCCTTGTGTCTTTCCTTTCTTTGGCTTAGGCCAGGGTGTGTGTTTGTGCGAGACATCCATGTCCCTAGCCCTTCTTAGGGCAGATGTCTATACAATACCACCACAACTCAACACAGAAGTGGGATTTAGAAAACAGATGCTGTTCTTCAACTTTTAATAATTCGGCACTATTCCTACAAATAATGGAATGGATGAACCAGAGTGGGTGGGGGCTGGATCTCTGGCGTGGCCTGGAGAGGACGAAGCCCCAACTCTGTCCGCCCAAGAATGGTGGGCAGCGAAACTCTCCTGTCACTCCCGATCGCAGGGCTCAACGGTGGCTGAAGAACCCCTGAGGATAGTTGTACTTGAACGGCTTCATCCGACTGGGGCCCCTGGAAGAGGAAAAGGGAGAGAGAGGGGGAGAGCTTTGAGTTTTAAAGGCTCCAAGGCCACCTCAGAAGAGCTGGGCATGCTAATTAAAGGAGGGCACTGTGGCAGGACGTAGAGACCAGTGTGAGCGAAACTGCTACTGGGCTCTTTGTGATGCACTTAAAAAAAAAAAGAGTCCCTGATCCAAAGAGCTTACAGTTGAACAGGCAAGATGCAAAAAGCAGAGATCACGGTGACAGCTGGGATAAGTGTAAAGGCCGAGTGCCAAGTATAGTTCCATCATGGAACAGAAGTTAGTAACGCAAACTTACACAAGCAAAGCAAAGCAAAACAAAACCACAACAGTTCAATCCTAGGAGGCCAGCATCCTGCGTCTTTGGGGTTGTGTGGCAAACAAGGGGAGTACGGATTTCAGGGTGGAATCGACTGCAACCTCCAGAAGTCTCCAGGTAACGCAGCCTGCACTTCAAAAGCCAAGTACCTAGTCCTCATGATCATGGAGAGAAAAAGTCTTAACTGTGTTTGTCCAGAAACTGGAAACAAAATGTGTAAGAGGGGTTTTTTTGTAGCCACCGTTGGGACTGCCTTGCCTTTCCCTCCCCAATGACCTCGCACACCTACTGCCTGTAGCTAGGATGCCCAAGCTCTATTTTTCCCTATTTCAGTCTCTCACAGACACCTCCCCCCCCCCATTTTGGTTCAAGACACAAAGCCTCTTATTTGCTTCACTGCGCGCTGTCTGATTGCCTCTGTCAAAAGGGAAAAGGAGATCAAGAGTCGACAAGCCAAAGCACCCGTCACAGTGCCGCTAAGCAGGGAACGCGGAATTTGCATGGCAGATGCAAATGAGGGGGGGAAAAAAACAACTCTGCAAGTCAAGGTGAAATGGAAGGCAGCCTCCCCAAAAAGGCAACTGGAGCAGAGATCAAAGCGCAGGATCAAGAGAAACCACCCACTGCCTCCCGGAGACAAGGGACCTTCAATGTGAATGGACAGGAAGGTGGAAGACAGAGAAAGAATGAGCTCTCTGCAGGCTGGTGCACCAAACTAGGCTCCTAGGAGGGAGAAAACAGGGACGGAAAGGGCACTGACGGCAAGAACGACATGTTCCAAAAACGTAGGAAAAGGGGGAGAGAGAATGCCGATCTAGGTCACAGGAAGTTAATATGAGAGCTGGTGCAGCATAGCAACGAAGACGACGGAGGTGCGAATCAGGATGTCCCTGGTGTGAATCTCGTCTCTGCCACAAACTGGCTGGGGGGGGGGGGGGTCTTGGGCAAGCCACTTTCGGCCTCACCATTTCCTTCCGAGATATGGGGCTAATCATACTTCCTCATCCTACAGGCTTGCTGTAAGGTTAGCAACTAGGATACACACAAAGCGTTTGGCACACTCCAAAAGTACTGTGCAACGCTAGAATGGGGATGGAGGCATTGTGCCATGGGCTTTGCAGAAAAGGTCACCGCCAGCTGATATTAGGCCACTCAGTGAGGGGCCACAGCAGGTGGCAACATACATTTCAGACCCCTGGGATCACCGACTGGAGAAAAGACAGCCCCCCCCCCCCGATAGTTGGATTCCATCTTGTAGGTCTTTTCCGACTCTGTTTCTACGAATTACAGGATTAACGGGGTTCAGAATTCAGCAGCTTGAGAAACTCACATTTTAAAACACAGACATGCAATGTTTCTAGCCCTCAAGGTTGTGAGACTAGGCTTGAGTGCACAGGAGCAATGCTTGCTGAAATCTCTAAAATCCAGAGGGACTGAGGGTGGTTTCCAGTGGCTAGCAGAGTGGGGGAGTGTGTGGCTGCCTGCCCCTCCCATGCCAAACGGAAGCAGAATGCTGCAAAATAGACCCCGGCTTTGAATTTATTCAAGTTGGAGAATTCTGCTTTGTAACGAAGCAGGCATTATGGGTTTTCTAGCCATGTTTATTAGTTGAGAAATAAAAACTAAAATCGTACTGTCTTAAGAGATTTCTTTCAAACACACACTCTGAAGATGTGCGTAGATAAAAATCCTTATTTACAGGCGAAGACGAGTCCTTATTTCGCCTACCAACGTTTGGAAGAGTGTGTGTTTGAAAGAAATCTCTTGAGAAGACAGTACGATTTTAGTTTTTATTTCTCAAATAAGAAACATGGCTAGAAAACCCATAATGCCTGCTTCGTTACAAATTGTACCAAGCCACTAATTCAGCTTTGTTTGAAGGCCAACATTTGGTTTGGTGCAGGGGGGTTTGCACACAGCTCTGCTCTGCCGTCTCTTTGACAAGCGGCTTGCTTGCAAGGAAGGAATTCCCTTCCCCCTGGAGGGCAGCCAAAGCCCGAGCCTGTGTCTTCTCTGGAAACCCTGCAAGACCACCCCTGTTTGGGCTGGCTCTGCTGCAGACCCAGCGCAGCGCAAGACCACCTGGCAGGTGTGCGCCTACCTGACCAGGCGGAGGCACATCTTCTCTTGCGGGAACTCCTTGGGCCCCTCCACGCTGTTGTCGTGGGTCTCGGTCTCCAGGTAGACGTCCAGGACGACACACAAGCGCTGCAGCTGGTTGGTCAGGAGCTGATGGCCTGGCTTGGGGCCACAGAGCTCCCGGTAATAGACATTGACCTCACTCTCCATGGCCTGCAAAGGAACGGGAGAGAGGGAGAAGTCATCCCCTTAGAGGCTTACCAGCAGGGCTCTTCTGATGTTCTTATGGGGTAGGAACATTCCAGCAGACCAGCAGTACACCAGACAGGCTCCAAGCCCAGCATCCCTGGAGCTTCTCTTCCTCATCTTACCCGGACGTTGTAGTCATTGCTGCTCGTCTTCTCTCCTTTCCAGTTCAAGCACAGGCTGAAGATGGGCGGCAAGGTGGAGTAGCCCGGGTTCAGCACCACAGCGGCCTGGAGCTTGGCTAGGACAAAAAAGGGGGATGGGATCACATGGTCAGCACGGTGTATGCAGAAACTTTATCTACTGCAGGAGGCACCGTTTGGTGCCCTCTTGCACCAAAAAATGCGCAAGAAAAGGCTTGCAAAACCCTTCTTCTCCCCACTCTCTACCAAGAAACAAGCAGCCTCCTTCAGAGTCAGACCAGTAAATCCTTCTTGTTCACTGCTATCAACGCCGCCGACAAGCAGCAGGCTCTCTACAGTCCCGGCTTTGCATCATTCTGCCTCCTTGAGTTGGGGTTTCAAATTTCAAATCGCTTGGACTGATCGGCCACAGCTCAGGGGCAGAGCACATGCTTTCAAGCAGAATCCCTAACATAGCATTTCCAGGTAAGGCAGGGAAAGGCTGCTCCCCTAAAACATTGGAGAGCTGCTGCCGGTCAGTGCAGATAATACTGAATGAGACAGACCAAGGGCTGGACTCAGTATGGCAGCTCACTACGTTTATATGTATTCAGCACAAGCACGTTGGGAAAAGCAAGGGAGAAGGACCACATACATACCTGTCCCTCTTTCTATCAGTGCCATGTAATACAGGTGAGTGTCTTCGGCCAAACCAGCCTCCACAACATCTTTAGTGTAGGGCAGCTCCTGCAATGAGGAAGAACAGCAAGTTGGTGTTGAGTTAGGGTGCATTCAGGCACTCGGCTCACGTGAGCCAACGGTTGGTCGACTTCGAAATATCTCACCTACCAGGTAATCCTCATAGGTGAATGCTGTCCATTTCACCAAACGCGACACGATCTTGGCTGGAAAGAGGTGCTGGCACTCGCTGGAGACTGGCAGAATTCCATGCTCTGAAACCACAGGAAAGGGGGGGGGGAAGGCACAGGAGGGATCAGCAAGGGAGGGTGGGGAAGGGCTGAGACGCTGGGCTGGAGCAGCTCCTTTGCATGCAAAGGATCCTGGGTTTAAGCCCCGGCACCGTCTCCAGGTAGACCTGGCCAAGACTCCGAAATGAAACTACAGCCACGACTCACCAGAAGAAGCTTCCTAAGACTGTACAAAGGCAGCGTTTGGCAGCTAAGCCAAATATCTCAGGTTTAGCGGATACAGCTGAGAAGATTCTGAATGGGTTTGCGTGTAAAGATGCAGGGAGTGTGTGTGTGTGTGTGTGTCTGCCTTAGGAAGGTCTTAATAAAATGGGGGGGGGGGTCAGCGATTTATCATCATCAAAGTTATTTACAAACAAATGGATACAAATATTGGAGTGCGACTATGGTTCCCAGAACTGAAAAACATGCAAGGTGGCCACTATCTTAGAGAACATGGCTACTAGAACCAGGTTCAATTTGTCAGCGCCAGGAGACAGAAAGCGCCAGGAGACTTACCCAGGGAAGCAAACTGCTTATGCAGAGCCAGGCGGGACTCCAACCGCATCCGGAGCAACTTCATCGTCCTCTCCATGTGGCTGGCGCTCAGCGAGTTACTGGCCGTCACAGGATGCTGTGTGGACAAGATCGCATGGGGAAGCTGCGATGCGCCAGGCCCCCAGCCCTGGCTACTGTTCAACATGCGCGAGCCTGAACTGCATCACAAAACGGTGGCAGCAGCACTGCTGTGTCCCACCCGAGGCCGGATCCTGACCCACCCGTTGAAGGTCCCTGTGACAGGAGAGCAGCACAGACTGAGAACATGCAGCGACAGGGCCAAGAGTACCTCTGGAAGGGTATTCCATCATTTGGGTGCCACTACAGAAAAGGCCCTGTCGTGCGTGCTCATCTATCACACTTCCAACAGTAGAAAAACATGGAGAAGAGCAGATGCAGTAGCAAAAGATGCAGTTGGGCCCTTCTTGCCTGTCACATCCCTGGGACTTCGGTTCCAGAGTTTGCATCATCTATTCAGTCACGTTTCTCCCCATAAACCTTACAATCTGCATTTCTACCCATCTTTGCATTTACTCTTTTCTATACACACACACACACACACCGGCAAGAAACGTTCTGAGATGCACCTTCCCGATTGGTTCAGTGGCAGCTCGGAACTTACCTGGGGCTGATCCTTGGGGAAGTGCAGGCCCCCCAACTTCTGCACCCACACATAAGGGTGGCCGAGCTCCATCACGTGGTCGCTTAGAGTCAGGATGCTGGAAAGAGAGACGGAAAGAGCGCACAATGACGACCAACTCCAAGAGAGCTCATTCAGCGACTCCCCTCTCCACGGCTTGCTTACCCAACTTTGTCAAACTGAAACTGGTTCGCGGGATTCGGAGTCCTCTTCCCATGATCTCCAGGATACAAGCAACTCAGGAGTGTGTCGGGGAACAGCAGGTCCCTGGGAAGAAAAATGGACAAAAAGGTACGTGTAACTTGGGAGTCATTCGCCATTACTCTCTGACAACAGTAACTCCAAAATCCCTTCTGCAATGTGCAATTCCAGCTAACAGAGGAGAGAAAATAGTGGTCTGTAGCAGAATTATTACACATGGTCCCGTTTGTGGCAAGATACACAGTGTCATCACTACGCAGAGCCCTTTCGTGAGCGGGGGGGTCTCTGCCCCAAGCTGCTTACCATCCAAATTCCGACAGTGGAGAGACACTAGAGAAAGTGAGCCAAACATGGAAAAAGAAGCCTCAGCTCCTGGCAGAGGGCCAACATAGGACGCGAGGGGCCTAAAATTGTGCAACTGAGGTTAGGCAAATCTGATCAACTAGCGCAGCTTCGTAGAGTCCGTGATAAACTGCACCGAACAGCTTATCTTTCCTCCCAAGCCTCCCTCACCTCGATTGCCCTCCTTTATCTGCAGACAACGTCAGCAGCCCCCTTGCCGATTGCACCGTATGGCCTTGGCTTTAATCGCCGGTTCCTGCCTCGTCTTTGCTTCCCACATTCAATCTTTGTCAAACCACATTGCTCTCTCCCTGTGTGCCATTCTGTCCTCTCGGCTAGAACTTGGGTTCGTGCTTCGGCCATGTCCTGCCTCAACCGGTACCCCTTTCTTGCCTCCAGCCTCCTTCCTCAGTCCTCTCCCTTCTATCCAAAACCCCACTGTCAAAGCCATTCATCTCTCCTGTCACTCAGACCACAACACCCCCCCCATCTCAAATCCCCTTGGCGCCTTCCTATCCGTTTCTGCATCCCCCTGGCCTTTGCCCTACTTGCCCCTTCCCACCTCGTTTCCCATTACACCCCTGCTTCTGACCTCTGCTCCTCCACCACCCGGAAGCCTCTTGCCCTCTAACTTCACCCATTTTGTCTGTTGGTGCCCCTTCCTTGTGGAATTTGTTCCCTGAACATAGTGCCACCTCTCTCTCTCTCTCTCTCTCAAAATCAGGCTTCTACCTGGGCAATGAGAGCAAATGAGATCCAGCCTGCACAGTTGCCAACAGTAGCCAGATCCTAGAGGCGGCCAATCCAACAGAGGCTGATTCTGGAGGGGCTGGTTTGGCCCAAGCCCTCAATAAGCCCCCTCAGTCTCCCACCCAGTGCAGGGGCTCTGCCACCGAGCTACAGCTCCCACCTAGAACAAAGGACCCAACCCATTGGCTGCAGCCAACCCCTACTGATACAGTTGTTCCACCTAGCTGGACTGCATCAGGGATTCCTACAACCACAATACCCAGCCAATGAACGAAACCCTTCAGACAACCGGCAACCACGACTGCCTCGATCCTGCTGCATCCAAAGTCCCAAGAACAGGTCCCCCCTCCCCGCAGTGAAGATATCCAACCCTGTGCTACCGATGCTTCGTTGAATGCAACCAGTTTTCTGCCACTTAATGTGCCATGATTTGCTTATTCCCATCTACGGCGTTGTGAGACGGGAGGCTTGCGTTCAAATTTTGAGGGCCACCACTTACGGATGACAGTCTGCAGGCTTTTGAAGAAGGGAAAAGCACAAGAGACGGAATAGGACTTTGAATTTCAAAGAGATCAGAATGAAGTCGGGGGGGGGGGGGACGGGATGACGACAGTCAAGGAATCACACCCACACCTTTCTTCTTAAGTCACTGCCAAATTTCCATGGCAACGGCGCAGGAAAGAAAACCCAGGTTTTTTTTTTTTTGGTTTTTTTTAACGGAACCCCAGGACTATTCACATGTGACAACTGACTTTTGGATACTTGCAGAGAAAAACCAAGCACTATGACTAGGAGCCACTGATAGCGGCCTACACGAATTGGCCCAACCCCCTTTTACAGCCGTATAAACTGGAGGCCAACGTCACACCTTGTGGCAATGAACCCCACAGGCTAACAACACGCTGTGTGAAGCGCCTCCTTTGGCATGCCCTTAATCGCCAGACAGATTCATCACATGACCCCAGTTCTAGTATTGCAAGAGAGGGAGGAAAGCTTCTACCCCTCAACTCCCTCTACGCTACCCAGGGTAGAGGCAGGACAGGCCCCATCCAGGAGGCCGACTGAGGCAGTCACCTCAGGTGGCAAATTGGGGGGGGGGGCACCTCTGCCACTCCTCCTTCTCCCCCTGCTCCAACAATCCAAGAACAAACTGCAGAACAGGGCAGAGGAGGAGGATTCTTCCCAACATCTATTTTCTAATAAGAATAGTTTTTTCATGGGGGTACGTCCCATTCTGTGAGCCTCATCTTGCAGCCTGAAGTGGTACGGTCCTGACACAGGCTTACCACTTCAGGGAGAGCCAGGCCTCTGTCATTAGTGCAATGCGAACTCTCCGGCACAGGCGTCTGTTATTCATCTGCGACTCTTTTTGTGCTTCGTTGATAATTAATGGCAGGCAGGCAGAGGCGGAAGGCTGCCCCAGGAAAAATGACAGAGACCCCATTTCCCAGAGCTGGGACCCTCCGGTTCCATATGCAGCAGGTGCAGCTGCAGAGAGGGAGTTGCTTTTCCAAGCTCACTCTGGCAGCAGAGGCACCAGCGAGTTGTTTCGGCCATGCAAACCCAAGTGGCCTCTTTAGACTCCCCCTAAGGCATCAAGGACAAGCTCCGGTCAGGTAGCCCACAGAGGTCAGGTAGCCCACAGAGCAGGAGAGAAGGAAATGCAGGGAGAGGGAGCACAGGCGGCTGGGCGCAGTCCTGCGCAGAGAACGAAAGTGATTAGTCTGCCAAAGGGTAATTAAGTGCGACAGGGAGATGAGATGCAATCAGCCCCCAATTCATCCGCGTCAGCTCAGCACATCAGGCGAGGCGCTCAGGGCGCTCTGCCTGGCGAGCCCAGCCATTTGTTTTCTCAGCAATCAACCCCTGTGCGATCTCTCCCTCCTCCTTGGCCGGCTCCTCCCAGTCTGACAGCCCAGTTGAATTAAGAGATCTGAGACAGCAGCGGTGGTGGCTGTCTCCTCCACTGAAGTCTCCTCTCTGTAGAGGCAGGAGGTGGCGCAAGAGGGAGGCTGCTCCCGCAAAACAGCAGGCGGCCGCAGCAAAGAGAAGCCAAATGCAGATGGCCCCTCTTGCTGTTCACTTGATGAGGGCAGCCATTTGTGCGCCCCTGATTTTGCCAATCATAACCTGAACACTGCTAAGAGCAACAGCGGGGGATGGGGGGATGGGATGGGTTTTTTTTGGCAGCATCTCAAGCTAACCTTCCTCCTCTTCTGCTGCAGTCCTAATTCAGATAGTAGGAACTCTAGACACAAACCTCCCCACATTGGGTGGACATTTGACCCACAAAACCCACATTCTGAAAACCAGACAAACTTGCAGATTCCCTTCTCATAAGAACATAAGAAGAGCCCTGCTGGATCAGGCCAAAAGCCCATCTAGTCCAGCTTCCTGTGTCACACAGTGGCCCCACCAGATGCCTCAGGGAGCACACAAGACAACAAGATAACCTGTTTCCCGTTGACACTCCCCTGCACCTGGCACAGAGAAAACCCACTTCTAAAACCAGGAGGTTGCTTATGGCTTGTAACCTGTGATGGTCTTTTCCCCCATGAATCTGTCCAAATCCCTTTTAAAGGCATCTAGGCCAGGTGCCATCACCACATCCTGTGGCAAGGAGTTCCACAGATGAAGTACACGCTGGGTAAAGAAATATTTTCTTTTGTCCGTTCTAATTCTCCCTCCACTCAATTTTAGTGCATGTCCCCTGGTTCTGGTGTTGTGCGAGAGGGAGAAGAATTTCCCTCTATCCACTCTCTCCATCCCATGCATAATTTTATAAGCCTCAATCATGTCCCCCCTCAGGCGCCTTTTTTCTAGGCTGAAAAGCCCCAGACGCTGTAGCCTTTCCTGTAGCCTCTCTTATTTGCATCCCAGCCGTAGAAACCGAGGCTTGATCCTGAACCTTTTTTTTCTTTCCTTCTGGCAAGCGATTGAACCTGGGACCCTTCTGTGTGCAGGTTAAACCCAAGAACAGGAGGAGGTGTAAATGGTGGTAATGATCCAAAACGCAGAACTGTTGAGAGGATGGACGTGATAAGGAACTTGTGGCCATTGAAAAATATATCTGTGTCTGGCTGCCGTTCCTGAAATGGGTTTGCCACATGCCAAGGAGAGAAGCTGCCAGCTTTTGCTGCTCACTGGCGAGATGGGTTTAATATAATAATATATGTCACCAATATGATTTCATCACTCGCCCGACACCTGGGATCCCCACTGCTCCCCACCACCCAAAGCTCACCCGGCACTAATGGGCACAGTCATCTCTGCCGCCGCCGCCACCTTCACCTTCACGGTCATGACGTTGAGGTTCATCAAGTAACAGAAGGTCAGGAGCAGCGTGCTGTTGTCTGCAAGAACAGAGCGGAAGTCAGGCGCTTGGGGAGAGGAATGCGATTGCTTGAGTGCAGAAGAGTCTGGCTCAGTTGGGAGAGCTGCTGCCTTCAAAGCCTGAAGACCGGTGATCCTGACAAGTTCGAGACACACCACCGACAAAAAGCTGTGAAAAGCCTCTGGGAGGAGAGATAAGAGCTCCCAGCTGCGTCGGTCGAGTGTGGGAGGCGACGGCCAGTGGAAAAAAGCCAGACTGCAAAAGGATACCACCTGGAAAGTAGCCGTTCATGAAAGATTGGACATTTATATATTGTGTAAAAAAAAAAAATAGCAAGTGAGGTTAGGACAGCCTGCCCATGTGCACCAACTTGAATTAAAGTTGGAGGAGAAATCCAATGACAAAGAAAGGCGGTATATAAATATTGTATATTATTATTATATTATATTATTGAGTGGGAAGAGGAGAACAACAGCAGCAGAAACAAAAAAGGGATAAAAGAGAAACCGTCCATCACATTTCAAATCCTTCCCGGATTTGCAAGGGGAATCCGCTGGAAGGATGAAACACTCCTTTTTAAAAAAAAGGAGCAGGAGAGGGGTTGTTTTAAGACAGAAGATGGAGTGAATCGAGACACTGCACAAGGGCCTTCGTTGAAGGCCCCCCCCCCCAAATCACACACTCTTAGAATGTGTGGAGGACAGAAGAGGTGCCTTCCCGCCTTTGCACCAAGTGAGCAGCACAGCCACAGGCAGAAAGTATCAACGGTGGGGCTATGTTTTCTACACAGGTGTGATCACACCACAATTCAAATCAGAACTCCTTATGCCCTCTTTGTTACCAGCTTGAAAAAGACAGAGTCTCCAAAATGACAGGAAATCAGGTGGGGGTAGAGTTTGGGGTGGGCTTCCCACGGCAAGGAGAAGGGACTCACCTTCTCTGTTTGCAGACTGGAGTTCATTTTTTTCACCCCCCCACCCCTCCTGAACCCGCTTCTGATTTCAGCTGGGGCCCGCCAACATCTCTAGGAGCTCCACCCGGCTGAACAGTTCTGCATGCCTCGGCCAAAAACGTCAGCAAAAACGCGTTTGCCGTTCCTTCTGTCCTTAGCAAACCAGCAGAAACGGGAGTTGCGGACAGCAAAAGCTCAATTTTGGACTTTCAAAATGCAAAGGACATTTGTTCCTGTCAGCTGTTTTGGGACCACACACTGGCGATAAAGCCCACGGCGCTGAAACCGTCGATCTGTTGCTCCCGTACCTTTGCATTTCAGGTCAACAGTGACAGAGAGTGGGTGTCTCTTGAGCATCTCCTTGCGCTTATCGTCCAGCTGCACCCCCAGCGTCGAGCGGCGCCGTTTCTACAAAAGGGAACACAGAGTCAATGGTACCTGCCACCTCCTCCGGCATTCCCTGCCCCTTTCCGTCACAAGCAGCACTGAATTTGATGTCCCCAACGTTGCCACTGCCTGCCCTACCCACGTACGGCCACGTTTAAGTGCAATACATACGGTAGTAGGAAGGACAGAAATCTGAGACCAATCACCTCGGCCTCCCCCAGAAGGGTGGCCATTTGTTCATCCCAGCCTCCCCACTGCCCTCTGAAGGTAGTCTTACCAGATCCCCCCCCCCCCGACGTAGGGGGGTAGCGGAAGCAATAGTGGCCAGGACACGGCCAGGATTGGGGGCGTGGCGGGGGCGTGGCCAGGGGCCGGGGACTTCATCCCAGTGAGGCTAGAAGCTCTCCGTAATGGCCCAAACTCGGGCTGTTTCTGAGAGCTTACAGCTTCGCGCGACTACACAACAAGGCTGGAAGCACCTTGAAAACGTCAGAGACAACTCAGATATTTTCAAAGTGCTTGCAGCCTCGCGCAGCCGGAAAAAGACAGGGGCAAGTCCCAGCTGGCCAGGACAATGACGGAGACCGCCCGGGAGCAGGCTCCCAAACCGTGATTATCCCAGCCAGAACCGGGACTATGGTAAGACTATCTGAAGGGGCTCCTGCCCCACTTTGCAGAAGCCCTGTTAAAATGTTCAACCCCACTATTTCTCTATATAAAGAAAAAGCACCACTTCCTTCTTGCAAACAGGGAATGATAATAATAAAGTACAGCAGCTCCAGAAACGTGTCTGTTGATGTTTTGCCCAAGCCTCCATTTGTCTTTCTGCCTCCCTACTTCATTGCATCCCTGATGATATGAACAGAATGCAGAAGTCCTTTGTTATTGCTTTATAAGGAGCACGCGTGCAGCAAACCCATACGTACTGCCATGAAACTGGCAAATAGGGATCATTGTCACAGTTCAGATATCCGGGTTCAACAACCATGGTTTGTTGGATCAGAAATGTGCTGCACACTCTTTCCTCTTGTGTGCTGGAATTCCTGCCTGAATCACCCCAGTTTGCTGTGCGATCCAACAAGTACGCTCTACAAACCAGTTTGATCCAGGTTTGCAATCCTGGTTTAGAGGGAACAGTCAAACCACAGTTTCCATGGCTGGATGGTCACAGCAAACTGTGACTTGACAATCCAGAGCATCTTATATTAAACTGGTGCATAAGAGAGGAGTTGAAAAGGGGAGGAAAGATCAGGCACAGGCGCACACAGCACATTTCAGATCCAAACCACCACGGTTTGACCAGGAATTTACTGTCTGAACAAAGCCGTTTATTTTCCCATCATATGATCCCTCCCCCACTCCAGTTCAATTGGACAAAGAAAGGGTTAACACTCTTACTGTGGTCTGCTCCTCCTCAGCATCTGAATCACTCTCGTCATCTGTGGGTGCAAAAATGGAAAATAACGAGGTATGCGCAAGAGCACATGGCGATCAAGTCACTCCTCAACCATCTGAAATGCCCCTTTCTTCGTGTGATCCGCATGGCTAATGCAATGTTACACTATTATAAATGTTTGTATAGTGGTGGGATTTTTCTTGTCAGCTGCTCTGACTGGATTAGACAGCGGGGGTATCTTTTTTATTTAAAAAATATGTATGTCCTCTCCTCCAATTAAAACTCCATTCAAAAGGTGGAAGACAGATTCTCATCTACATTGACAACTGGGAGATTAGCGGAGGAGAACATTAGGATTATGACTCTTCCATAAACCCCCTTCACAAACCCTGATGCCGAGAAACTAACCAAGTTGAAGGTATCTTGGTGTGACACCAAAACCCTCTGTGTGTGTGTGTGTGTGTGTGTGTGTGTGTGTGTGTGTGTGTGTGTGTGTGTGTGTGTGTGTGTGTGTGTGTGTGTGTGTGTGAGAGAGAGAGAGAGAGAGAGAATGAATCCTCATTGGTGCTGTCAATCAAATGACAGTTACTGCAGATCAGTAAGACTGATTGGGAAGAACCCCTTCTAAAAAGGCCCACCATTGCTCTGCTCCCTAGTGGCCCATTGTGCATCAGTCCACCTTATACCAGCAAAATTATAAGTCCATCTACCTTTGCATTGTGTAGTCTGACCTGCAGCTGATCTTTTCCCTGTTGTCCGTCAACTGGAGGTACTGAGACTGTGTGGACAGCTTACACTCCACCAGTGTCATTCACTACAAGGAAAGGCAGCTGACGGATGCTGGGCTTACCTTGGGAGTCCTCTGGAGGCTTGCAGAGTGCTTTGGCTTCCTCCACGTTCCCTTCTATAGCCACAGCCAGCTTCTTATCTGCGGAAGAAAAAAGGTGCCATGAATTAACCACAACGCCCTGGATGAGAAGGGAAAGGAGTCCCATCAACCTGGTTAGCAGTGCATTAAAATCAGGAGCAGGGCCTTATCAAGTCACTCCTCATTTTCAAACCTCTGGCCCAGGGCTGCCAAGCTCATCATATATACAGCAACTTTGGGTCTCAAGAAGACAGCTCCCTGGCATGACCTGTAACTGAAAGTGCTGTGTTGGAATGCGTTATCGCTTGCAGGCAAAGTCAGCCCTCTACTGGTAGTCGGGAAACTGAACAGCCACACACCCGCTCACAATATTTCAAGCCCGAACTCTGCCCAGCCCAGGGGAGGGGAAAGGAAAAGACTGAATTCATGGTGCAACCGAAACACAAAGGCATGCAAGGTCAGCTTAGGCAGAGGTTTCTTGTCTGCAGATATCTGAGGGTTTCTCTTTGTAGTATTTGGAAAGGTCCTGGCTCCAGATTCCACAATGACTTCCTTGCCCTGTCAATGACCAGCAGGATGCATTTGCTGGGTCGCTGTGGGAACCTGGGCTGTGTTTGTTTTTCGGCTTCTAGCGCTAGGAACGCTTGAGAGCCTTTCCCCCCCGCCTTGTAGCGCTGAGCGGTCGCGGGGGTTTTTCTCCTTCCAGCCTGTTCACCACGCTAGAAGTTTTAACTCCGAGCTCCAAGCTAGAAAACATGGCGGCCTCCTGCACCAACAGGAAGGCTGCTTGGCTGTAAAGGAGCTTAGGAGATGTAGTACGAGGGACAAAGAAATAACGATGGCAGCCTCATGCACCAATAGGAAGGTGGGAGATGTCGTGGGAGGGACGAGGAGCAACAGCAGCCATTCTCATTGGTAATTTCCGTTCATTTTGGAAGCCCCCAGTAGCAGCGATATCAAGCATGCTAGGAACGTCACTTCCTGCTATTTCCAAGTTGAAAAACAAACGCAGCCCTGGTTGTTGGATTAGGTGGGACTTTGGACTGATCCAGCAGGGCTCTTCTGGTTGTGGCACCAGCTAAGCCCTCCATGAGCTCCAGAAAAGGCAAGACTTCCTGAGGACCCTGCCAGGGCAGAAGATCTCCTGCACAAGGACACTTTGTGGAAGGAGCCCAGCGCTTCGCATTCCCCAAAAGGTCTCTTATTAAGAATACCGGTATTTATATACCGCTTTTCAACCCAAAAGTTCAAAGCGGTTTACAAACAAAATCAAATCATTAAATGGCCTCCCGCCCCCAAAGGGCTCACAATATAAAAAGAAGCAGAAGAAACAAACAGCAAATAGCCACTAGAAATGACACTATGCTGGGGTGAAAGGGGGCAGTTACTTCCCCCGCTAAATAGAGGAGGAGCGCGACTTGAAAAAGTGCCTCTTTGCCCAGTTAGCAGGAAAGTCTATGCAGGCTCCGCTGGGGGAGAGGGAGGTTGCAAAAGTCAAAAAGTTAATTTTGGGGGCAGCTCTTAGGCCAGAAAAATAAAAAGGTACTCACCTTGCCTAAGGGAGGAGGGTTTCATGTGAGCTAATGGGGTGGGCCAGAAAAAAAAAATAGGATGGAGGGAAAGGGGGAGAGAGGGAGGACAAACAGAGAAGGAAGATGGAAGAAAAGAAGCAGTAACATATTGTGATGCGAGATAGAAAGATATAAATTCTGTAACAGAATAGGTAGAAGCAGGGCTGGGTCACAAGAAAAGCCCCTCTGTTGTTCGGGGTGAAGAATTCAGCACCCCAAGACTTTAAAAGAAAGAGACAAATCCCACAAGTGTCTAATCCTGTAAGTGATCAGGAGCAAGACGGGGTACCCACAGGGGGCTCTTTTCCCCTTCCCCACAGTTGGCAGATTACAACCCATACATGGGGTCTTTTCAAAAACCATTCTTGAAAAGGAACGGGAACCGATGAGGTTCTCCAGCCGCAGCCTTGGAACAAACAGGGCTCTCAAATACGAGGCTTTAGGGAGTTTTGCTGCACTCTGGGAAGCCAGGAAGCACAAAAGAGAATTTGCAGTCCCGGCTGTGGGAGGAAGCGGCGCCCCAGACATGACCAGATCGGCTGCATAATCTGAGCCGGCTCCTCTTCAGAGCAACGTACCCGACGTTCCCAACTCGACCGATACTCACCGCAGGCCTGGCCGTAGGAACTAGCTTGCACAAAAAGGACGTAGAGCGGTGGCGGGAGGTGCCTGGCCGTCTCGTACTGCTTGTGGACCTGGTCGAAAGGCATCGAGAGGTACTCTTGGACAGGGAGGGAGGCCTGGAAGGAAAGAAGCCGGTCACAGAACGCGGGTGACACAATCACGGCCGTGCCAGTGCAGATCCTCTGCACAGTGCAGTGGAGGTCACTTCTATGTCGCAGATTTATGAAACAATTCATCACGCCTTGTGTGAATTACGCCCTCTCTCCAGGACCTCCGCCAGCTTCACTGGCTGACCCAGAATTCTAGCCTTCAGAGAGAAGAAAACCGACTCTCTCTACGTCATTCATAAAATTCTATTACGCCACGCGCAGTTGTCCTAGAACGTTAGACGTGAAAGGGACCTTTGGAGGTCATCTAGTCCAACCCCCTGCTCGGTGCAGGCAACTGCTACAGCATCCCTGACAGGTGACTGTCCAACCTCTGCTTGAAGACATCCAACAAGGGAGAGCCCACAGCTGCATGAGGCAGACTGTTACAGTGCTGGAGAGGTCTTAGTGTTAGGAAAGACGTTCTCACGCCTCGCCTAAATCTACTTTCCTCTAGTTTCAACCCCTTGGTTCTAGAGCCTCAGGAGCCACAGAGAGCAAGTCCTCCCGTTCTTCTGCATGACAACCCTTCAGATACTTGGAAGACGGCTCTCATATCACCCCTTAGCCTTCTCTTCTCCAGGCTACACATACAGAGGTCTTTTAGCAGTCCCCCATAAGACTCGGTTTCCAGACTCATCATCTTTGTTGCCCTCCTTTGAACCCGTTTCAGCTTATCGTTGCTGCACCATTCCAAGCATGGTCTGGTCTAGCACAGAATAGAGCAGAACTATCTTTGTCTCTTTCAACCAAAAGCCCCAAACGCTTGCTGTTTTTCCCTTGCAAGGAAGGCACTCCAACTCCATCAACGTTTCTGCAATATTCTTTTTTTTTTTTTTTGAGATGGGGCATTGCGGGCGGCCTCCAACCCGGAGAGCATAAGAGAAGCAAAGAGAAAATTCCTGTTATCTGAAGTAGGGACAGTGATAAAGCCCAGAGCCTAAGCTAGTTTCTAAGCCCTCCTTGAAAATCGAACCATACGTTTTAAAGCTCTTCCCTCGAACAACAGTGACATCGAGCAACACGCCCTTTTCAAACAAAAGTTCAGGTTCTCGGATAGCCGGCAGGTTCATTTTAGGAGGCCGCATCTCACGCTCCATAATGGGACACGGTGGTTTGGGCTGGACCTCCCAAGCAGGGGAGAAGAATCCAGCTCACTCACATACCTGCATGATACTGTTGAGTCGGGGCTGGAGGTTACTCAGGTATTCCTTCTTCACTTCTATCTCTTTCAGGATCTTCTCTTTGTTGGCCAGGCATTCTTTGTACTTTTCCGCCAGCCTGAGCAGGGAAGGTTCACAGTTACTGATACGCAACGCGATTCGCATCAGAGAGAGTTGTGTGGAAGAGGAAGGGCTGCAAGCCCAGTGGGGGGGGGGGGGAGTGACTGCATCGCGCGCAGCAAGGCCCCGGGTTCAATTCTTGGCAGCAACTCCAGGCAGGGCTGAGAAAGACCCTAAAATCCTAGACGCTGAACGAGATCGACCAATGGTAAGGCAGCTTCCTTTAGTAGCCGAACGAGACTGACAATGCTAAGACAGCTTCTTTTAAGTAGCTGGACCTGCCTTGGGTTGATCTAGCTCAGTACTTTCCTACATGGACAAAGAGGCTCTCTGGATATTCACATGAGGGTCTTTCCCGGCCCAGCCTGGAGATGCCGAGGATTCAACCTGGGACCTTCTCCCTTTGTCTCCCTCGGACCTGAAACACAGGAATATCTGGGGAGCACAGCACAGCACAGGAAAAGAGCAGCTGTTCTGCAACTGGAAGGTCAGAATGACACCACAGCCGATCGGCCGCCACCAACCGAGAAAAGGAACCATGGCTGCTCGCCCGCCCACCCAACCCTCTCGCCCACTGTGCCCTTGAAAGTGGGTCCCGTGATGCAGGTTGGGGTTCTGAGGTGGGGCGCAGCTCTTGACCAGTTGAAGCCCACTGCTCAGAGGGAGGAGGCTGCGGAGAGGGCACAGCAGCTTGCCTAAGGCCCTCTAGTGGCCGACTTGAACACCAGCCGCCAGGTTCCTTCGCCGACTCACCGCTTGCGCTGCTCCAGCTCCCAGTCCAGGCGGGAGAGCGTCTGCTGGTGAGGGTCTCCAAGCGTGATATCCGGTTTGCTGATCTCTGGAGGGGCCTCCTCGTAAAACTCCTCCACGCTCACCAGCTCAATTTCCTCGTGCTTGGACCTAAAGGAAGAGACCAAGAATGGCACACATCAGCAATCAGAGACGGTTTCCTCTTCACATCAGGCCAGCAGGGAGCCTTTGCCTCGTTGGTCACAAAACCCGGTGGGCTACATCTTGGTGAAAGAAGCTCTGTTTTGAAGGTGGATTCTGCCTGGTCCTGAGTCCCACCGGGAGGGGATACATGGGGCCAACTGGAACATTAACAAGCTGCTCCAGGCAAAAGCAGTGGAGGAATGCAGGGTTTGGAACCCAGGTAAGCAGAGTCCCACTCCCTCTCCCCATGAGGGATACTTCTGGATCGTGGGGAATGGAATAGCAATGCTTTAAATAAACTACACTGCAGTGGCCTTCGGGCAGTAGGACCAGCCAGGCTCAAAGACAGAGCGAGCAGATCTTCCACTCTGCTGCAGTGGGGAGGGAAACAAAAATTCATTAAAGGTCTGCTGTGGACTGGCAGACCTCCCACCTTCCCCTACTCTCTGCTTTTGAGCCTCACTAGTCACAACGGCTCAGCCTTTCCACCCCTCACCACTGCGCACACGTGCACATGCACACCCCGACGAAGCTTACTTAAACTCCAGGCATTTTGTGATCTCCTTCTGCAGGTGCATGACTTCATACAGCAGATTCTGGAGCTGCAAGTGGTAGGCATCCACCTTCTGCTTGGCCTGCCAGAAAACACAAAATGGAAGCGTCCAGGTGGAGGGTAGCCAAGGAAAAAAAGTCCTACCCGAATGAGCTGCCAGAGATCACGCAGGGGGCTCCTGCATACATAGCGGGTGCTCATGTACATTTTTTCTTTCCCCATTTCCCTTTAGTTTTGTTGTTGTTCTGCTTTTTTATTTTCTATTTAAACATAAAAGAGATGGGGGGGGGGGGAATTGCACAGCAGATGCTCTGAACCCCTGCAATTCCCTGGCCCCAACCATACCTCATGGGTCTGGTCCCTCCCCTTCTTTAACCGAATGTGAGCCAAGCGGTTGAGTTTCTTCAGGGTCATGAAGTGCACACAGCTCTGGATGCGACGCTCCTCGATCTCAGCGGCCTGAGTAGCAGGGAGGGAAAACAGGAGGTTGAGAGACGCATCGCTCTGTTCTTGGCTGCTCAGCAACCCTCTTCTTTAGTCATTTGGCCAGGTTTGTTCTGCCAAGACCACACTCACCCTGTGCTCTAGCCAGGGGTTTAGCGGAGACCTGGGACTTCTCCTAGAGTGGTGAAACTGTCAGCAGGAATGCTCAGGTGCTGCCTTTCAAATCTTAGCCACGGAGAAGTATCAGGCTCAGTAGGAGGAAAACTGAGAAATTTGCCTAAAGGCATGAGTTAATGTCATGGGTGTGTGTGTGTGTGTGTGTCTAGGCCATCGTCTTTACCAAGGGCTACTAGCGGGACAGTATGTGTGGCTTATGTTACATTAATCCTATGCAAATTTATCGAGAAGGAAATCCTACCGACACAGAAGAACTTACTCCTGAGTAAACACACAGGCTAGCACTTTATTACGCCATTTATGATTATTTGGGGCATTTTTTTTAACCCCACTTTTCAATTTTTATAGATTTGTTTTAAAATGATGGTAACTCGCTCCAAGAAAACGGGATGGAATGAGCTGAATCTTCAAAATGAAGTGCCAATGTAGGAATAAGTGGCAGAAGAAGACACTAGTGAAGACATTCGAAGTTTGGGGTTTGTTTTCTACTATCGTTTTAATGGGTGAGGCTATTGGGGGGGGTTGCTATAACAAACTCCTGCACCTCAAAATTTGCCACTACGCCCTCTGCTATCGCCACACCAAAATGCCGCCTTACACTGTCTTTGTTGCTTTTACTTTTCAGCTCCTGGATTTCTGCCATAAGCCTCTGAAGGTCCTGGCAGGTCTGCTTGTAAAGTTCGTAATCTTTGCTGGGGTCTCGCAACTCCACCTCTGCCTCCTCGCTGTAGTATTTGGCATCCTGCGAACGAAAACAGAGACCAAAGCTGAACTCCTACCGAGCCTCATCTCAAACACCATTTGAAAAGGGTTATACCAGGGGTGACCAAACTGCGGCTCCTGAGCCACATGCAGCTCTTTGACGTATAATGTGCGGCTCTCGGAAATATGTTGGCCGAGTTCCTTTTTGCATCACAGTTAAAATATACACATCATATATAAAAGGTAATTCAAGCTTTATAATTATTTACTGGGTATAAACCGAGAGAGTCCACTGGATTAAAACATAAGTTTAATGTTCATGGTGAGTAAATATATTTAAGAATTGAAATGCTTCTTAAATATTGCGGCTCTCAAGCATCTCTTTTACGACTCTCAACATCTGAGGTTTATCGTAAGTGGCTCTTACATTAGCAAGTTTGGCCCCCCCCTGGGTTATACGAAGGAGGCTCTCAGCCAGCTCTGCTTCACAGGTGACTGCCCTGGAGGTGGATGATGATCATTGAATGGAGCTCACCAGTCATGTACTGTGGTCCGTCAGGTCCTTAACAACCTCCTCCACTGTTTTTTGCCATCTCAAGTCGGCCGCCAAGGCTCTCTTGCCGTGCATGGCTGACGGTTCGAGATCAGCTCCGATGGGTCACAAGCTCACAGCCCTCCTCTTTGCTGTTTTCCCTTTCTCTGACTCCCTGACATCAAATGGTCAAACTCCCAGAGGGTTTAACAGAAACCACATTTATGTACTCAGTGCCATCCTTACGCAGGGTGCTTTGTAAAGAATTAGAAAGCGCCCATCTCCCAAGGAGCTCATGTTCCAATACTGACACGGTAGATAATAGAAAGAGGAGGGAAGTGGTGGCAGGGAGAAACTGGGAAAGACTACACAATCATTTCATGTACACATACTTGGGCTTGGTTACAACCATGTATGGGGACTAGGGAATAAGGCCAAAGGGATGCTGGGGGGGGGGTGTTTGTTGAAGGATTTGAGGAGGGACTTGAAGGAAATGAGAGGCTGCACTGCAGACAGATTCTGGAAGGAAGTTCCAGGCACAAGAACAACAAGGGAGAAAAATCAGACTAAAGATGGCAGTTGAATAGGATGCTGTGATGGCACCTGGTCTGGCTGCCTTTCAGAGGGGATTGGACAGATTGATGGAGGGAAAGACCATCACAGGTTACAAGCCAAGGTGACTGTATGCAACCTCCAGGTTTTAGAGATTGCCTATCTCTGAATGCCAGGTACAAGGGAATGGTAATAGCATATAAAGGTATCTTGTGTGCTCCCAGAGGCCATTCTGTTGGACCACTGTGAGATACAGGAAGCTGGACTAGATGGGCCCTTGGCCTGATCCAGCAGGGCTCTTCTGATGTTCTAAGTGCTGAAGCATATTTCACATATACAAATCCCTCCGCTTTCTGGTTATCCTTGCAAAGATGCTTCTAATTAGCAGACCACCACCACCACCCCACCAGCATCCTAAAGCTACCTGGTCAGCATCTGATCTGCCCCTCTTTCCCTCTTGGGGAGCTCCGTCCGTACGGATGACCTTGGGCTTCCGTTTCTTGCTCGAGTCGGAGGACATGGTGCGCTCCAGAATCTGCAGACCTGGGAAAAGGAATGAGAGAACAAAATCAGCCCATCGCTCAAGGCCTCCAGGAAAGCTACTTTCAGAAACAGCATCCTGAGAGGCATGGCAACTGAACCATGAGCTGTTGATCGAAAGGTCGGCAGTTCGAATCCTCTGTCTCACTGAATATTTGGCATTTGTATTGCGCTTTCCCAGAGCGCAAAGCGTCTCACACATGCTGCCTTGCTGTAATTCTTACAATAAGCCCAGAAGTATCATCATCATCGCGGCCAGCGGGTGGCGCAGTGGGTTAAACTGCTGAACCATGAGCTGCCGATCGAAAGGTCGGCAGTTCGAATCCGCCACGGGGTGAGCTCTTGTTGCTTGGCCAGCTCCTGCCAACCTAGCAGTTCCAAAGCATGTTAATGCGAGTAGATAAATAGGTACCGCTTGCGGGAAGGTAAACAGCGCTCCGTGTTCCAGCTGCATGCTACGCGCTGCGGCAAGGAGAGTCATGCCGGCCACATGACCACGGAGGCGTCTTCGGACAACGCTGGCTCTTCGGCTTTGAAATGGGGATGAGCACCACACCCTAGAGTCGGACACGACGGGACTTCATTGTCAGGGGTCACCTTTACCTTTATCTAAATTGCCACTATTTTCAGGCAATCAAAAAGCACGTGCTTCAGTTCACATGCAATGCCACAGGACCCAAGAGCCATTCAAAACTTCCCACTGGGTACACAGGTGCCCAAATCAATATGCCTGAGAGAGAGGTTTGTGGGTCCCATGCAGGTTCAAGTGAATTATGTGGAAAGCACCCCCATAATGTTACTATCCTTTGGCAGAAGAGGTGAGCAGGAAGAACTGGTTTACCTTGGGGTTACTGGCAAGTTCATGAAGGTGGGGGGGGGGAGAATTAAAACCAGGGAGGTCCTAATTCACAGCTCACTCTTCGCCATTATTACTGCACTGATATATCTATTTATTTAAAGTGATTTAGAGATACCACCTTCTCCTCTGCTCAAGGCAGCATACAACAGAAGCAAAACAACAACAGTAAAATGCAAAATAAAATCGAAATATAAAGTGCTTACATATATTTATAAAATAAATATAAAGTGCTTACCACGTGGGGCATATAAATACTAATATTAGCAACAATGCTATTATAGCGATGGGCCGCGGGGGGGGGAAAGAGGAAAACACTCTGTATATGCTCGGTGAGAGCAGCTCTTGCCTCGCTTGTTCCAGGCGGAGGAACCGCCGGTGCAGACAAGTTGCGGGGCCAAAACCAAGCTGAATTAAGCCCCCTCCCCTTTCCTCGGACATGAACAGGTTCCCCGCAGCCCAACCATGAGTCTCCGCTCACCTCCTCCTCTGATCCAGGAGCTTTCTTCGTTCCTCTCACCGGAAATTCCCCACCGGAAGCGCGGGAGAAGACGAGTCGGCTGCCAGGGCTAGAGCGTCAGTATCTCTTCTCTTTTGCCCCCTAGTGGAGCTACGCAGGATTTGAACTGAAAAAAATCCTGATGCTGCATAGGATAGCAGGCTCTAGTGTAGTCTCTTAAAGGGACAGGACAGAGGGGAAACTGCAGCTCCGTCTGCCTCTGAGTGATAGAAGTCCTATGCTCCCAGCCGCCGGCCCCGGAGGTTTCCACCGGGTCCGGAAAGCCCGGGATCGGAGCCTGGAACGGATGGCAAGCATTCTGCACCTCTGTAAGCTATCAACGTTTTCAGAGCTTGCTGGGTGGGTTAGCCTGCTCCCTCAGCAATAAAGGAAATGCACTCTGAACATGGTCAAGGAAAATGTTCGTATATTCTTTCATCATTTTATTTTGTTTGAAAAGTGTCCCAGCTGCCCTTTCATAAGGCAATCAGGATGACGCAGAAACAATGAAACGTGCTATACAAAATATAATATATATACATTTATACAGTATACTTTATTACTTCCACAAATTTTAAAACACACACACACACACACACACACACACACACACACACACACACACACAAATGCTGTTAACACACACGCAAATAAAATTTTGAAAATCACAGTGAAACAAAATCCAAACACAATACTATGTGATGATATACTTACGTAGTAAAATAATATGCAATATATAATAAAACAACAATTTCGTGAAGCACAGACCACAAAGCAAAGGAACAGTACAATTCTATAACATTCAACAGAACTGATGATGAATCTTGGAAATTATTGTCGAATAAGTGGATGTGATGGGATTTTGAACAGGCTGATTTAATAGTCATTCCTTCTTCCTAGGGAGCTGTAAGAATTGTAGGGGACGACGACAGGAAAGCTTTAAAAATGCGATACTCAGCACCAAGCTACAATTCTGTAGCATCAAATTTCAATTTTTATACAGAATACAGTTTGAATGGCTTTAAGGGGGAATGCAATGCTCATTTTGGGCACTTCCCGATTTGTTCAGCAGGAGTGCTGTTCGCAGACACTGTCATCCTATGTTGTCCTACATTCCCCCCCCCCCCCACGCTCAAATTGTTGCATTTCTTAAACACAGAAAATCAGACGGAAAAGATCGGCAAAGCAAAAGAGAGGAATTCTTCCCGTAGCCAGCCCGAGATCTCCCAGGGCCTGCAGCAACATGCCAAATGCCACCGACATCCTTGTGTGGTACCTTGTCACACCAAATGCTCCTTACCTGGTGAATTGCCAACTGGTGCTTCCACCACTCCTCCACCTCTGGAGGCCCAGGATTTGAAAATAAAAAAGGAAACAGGGAGGAACAGGTCGCATAGAGGAGAGTGGAGGCACACCGCATTCCTCTCTTCCACACATGGTCTCACCGTCTCCTGGTCCGTGAATTCAAAAAGGAAGAGGGAAACAAAGCAGAAAAGGAGGAGAGCAGAATGGTGGACTAGAATGTCTCTAACACATCACCCTACTCTCCTCCACATATTCTCTTCTGCTCTGTTCTCTTCCTTTTTGAATCTAGAAAACTGCAGGAGCGAAGGCTGCGGCTGTGCACAAGTGTGTGTGTGGGAGGGTATCATTTGCAATGTTGCCTCAGGTCCTAGAGGAGGGCTTAGTCTGGCCTTGGGAAGACCACCTCCCTGTTGCCATTTTTTCCCAAGTACTTTGGGCAGCCATTTTGCTTTCTCCCATCCCGGGAGTTGCCTTGATAGCAGCACAGTCCCCACACCGATAAGGATCATGCATTGCACTTTTATTTGCGTAGCATCTTCCCATACATACACCAAGAGACATTTAAGCACCCGCAGAGTGAGAACTGGGGCCTGGATTTTCATTCTCCGTCTTGTCCTCTGTTGTGCTCAGACCGGAGACGGTGCTGGATGGGCCAGCCGCTGGGAAAGGTGAAGTGGGGCTGTGGTTGGCAGGACTCCTAGAACCAAGGGGGAAAAAAATCCCAGTGAGAATTTCGAGGTGCCTCCTATGGAAATATGAAATGGCAAACTTAAACTAGTTTTTTTGAATTTACTGGGTATAGAGCCATGGCAAAAAAAAAAAAAGTTTATTTAAAAAAAATTTTTTTTTTTTGCTATGGCTCTATACCCGTTTGTTCCAGTAAATCCAAGAATTATTGCAGGCCATGAAAATCTAAAACCGTTCAACTAGTTGCACAGTGACTCCTCTTTCCCACATAATTCTCAGCACTCTCACCAAAACCCAAAAGCAGGGACAGTCTGTCCGTCCAGTAGGTGAGGTGATGTGGCTTATACCAGTGGCAGATTGTTTGGGGGGGGGGGAGAGTGCAGCGGATTTAGGGTGCCCTTCACCCCGAGTCTGCCGCCGCCACCTCCCCCCAGTCCACCGCAGACGCAACCCACACGGATCTGCTTTCCGCCCACTGTGGCTCTTTGACGTATAATGTGCGGCTCTCATAATATGTTGGATGAGCTTCTTTTTAATCCACAATTAATATAAAAGGTAAATAAGAAATGTTCAAGCTTTATAATTATTTACCAGGTATACACTGAGAGTTGACTGGAATAAAACATACGGTAAGTTTAATGTTTCTGGTGTGTAAATATATTTAAGAATTTAAATGCCTCTTTAATATTGCGGCTCTCAAACATCTGAAGTTTTTATCAGATGTGGCTCTTACATTAAGCAGGTTTGGCCACCCCTGCCATATACTGTAGTTTAATTCCCATTTTATTTAGACTTTTAGTGAACTAGTTACATTTTGACCCTTGGTCTGCCTGGTCCACGTTCATGGGTAATTCACTGGATTGTACCACCCTCTTCACTCTGTTAACAGTACATCCTGGGGTTCAGTGCTCTCCTGGAAGGGTTTGTTTTTCCCCAGATGCTCTCTCCCCCCCCCCCCCCGGGGTCTAGTCTCTGTTAGTCCAGGATGGTGGCAACAGACACAAACTATCAAGGTTCTTCCCCATTCAGCAGCTGATCCAGGAAAAGGAAAGCAGGGAGGAGGAATGGGTTAGTGCACACTAACCACTAGACACTACTCCCTTTGGTCAGCCTCCTGGGATTCTTGCCTTTCCCCGACAACAGGTTTGGAGGATAATTGCACTCACTCCTCTTCTCACGAGGCCCTGAAAAATCTTACCTGTTACTCTTGCGATTGAGCTTCTAGCGCTGGGCTCTAAACCACAGAAGCTCTTAGGAGATGTTTCAGGGAAGCCACCGGCCAGTTCTTCATCTCCAACATTAAAAGTAAAACCTCCTTATCCGAAATGTGCATTTGAGGGAGAGGGAGCAAACATTGCGTGGGCAACCTCAAAAAAGGGAACTCTACCTTAGAAAACTGGAGGATTTCGGCCTGCTGCTGAAGGCGTTGCTCGCCAGGAATGAAGGGTGGCAGGCACCGGCGTTCAGCATTATGGGATGCAAGTCAACCGTGCTGTTGAACGGCAGAGAGGAAATGACAAGATTCAGAATTTCGCAGACCATGTTGTGCCACCATTGGCATCACTCTGTACATATTCATGACCAGCCCAAGACCTCCTGCTACCTGAGATGGTGTGCCAAATGTTGCCCCCCCCTTACCTGGTGGTGTGTCAGCCTCTGCTCCTCCTTCTTCCTAGATTGGAAAAGGAAAAGGGGGTGGAGTGGAAGTGTGGAGGAGAGGAGAGACATTCTAGCCCACCACTCTCCTCTCCTCTCCCCCACACTTCCCCTTTCACTCCACGCCCCTCTTCCTTTTCCAACCCAGAGAATAGGAGCAGAAGCACTGGGGGTGAACAGGATAACGGAGGTAGGCACCCTCTTCCCACCAACCTGCTGTCTGAGCCGACCACCTTGGTCAGCCTCACAGACGGGCTGGTCTTGGTGTGTGTGTGTGTGTGTGTGTGTGTGTGTGTGTGTGTGTGTGTGTGTGGGTGGGTGGGTGGGTGTGAGAAATCCACGGAGGCCTCCTGTAAGGCATAGAGAAGGAACCGAGATGCGCATTTCGCTGCATGACCTTGGCCAGCCCTGGAGATGCTCCTAGATCCAGCTTTGACCCTAGAGCAGTGGTTCCCAAACTGGGAGGCGCGGCTCCCAGGGGAGCCACGGATACCAGCCAGGGGAGCTACGGAATGCCATGGAATCCTCTTGGAATACAGTGCAATGCCAATTGGCAGGCATCAACATCATGTAATGGGGAGCTGCAGCCAATGGTTGCCAATGGTCAAAGGAGCCGCGGGTCAAAAAGGTTTGGGAACCACTGCCCTAGAGTAGCCTCAGGGACCCAGACTACAGTATCTTTCAGCAGCTGTGGTTCAGTGGTTGGGTGTGCCAAGATGGTTTTTCGTGAACAGAGAGCCCCGTGGTGGTTAACCAATGCTCCGATAAATTCCAGGATAGAAGGGCTGTAACGCTTTGCCTTTGAAGAGGGCTTGGAAACAGAAAAAGTAGCTGCCAAACTAGTATTAACCGGGACCAAACATGGGGAATGCATCTCATGGGGGGGACGGACACAGTGGGCACGTGCTACTTGACACCATCTCCGATTGCTCCCTAGTCAGTTCGGTCCCTCCCCCTGCTCACCCTGCTCCCAGTCACTCCCCACCTCTTTTGCCTGACTGGCGACATGCTGGCCCAGGGCTCTCTCAAGTCCGTGTTGTTGCCTGTTGATCTCTCCATCTGCGGGGGGGGGGGGGGGGAGAGAGAGAGAGAGAGAGAAATGCCTGTGATCCACTCCAAGCAATGGACTCCCAAATTTAAGCAAGCCGCAACTGTGGCTGGCCTCCCTCTCGCCCATCGTCCTGGGATATGTGTCAGAAAGATGCCGTTTTGCTAGGAAATGAGATGCACTCGCACTTGGACCAAGCCCGACCCTGTTTACTCTGGCAGGCAAGCAGAGATGCAGTGCAGGGGGCTGGGAAGAGGACATCGCTGGACAGAGAGGACATTGGTCTAGCTGCGAGCCAAGCAAGCAACCGGCACATGTGCCCTCCTTTTCAAATCGAGGGAATGAAAGGAGAAACAGTGGAGGCAGGTAACTGAGCCACTTAGGGTTGCCAACTCAAGCCAAAGCTATCCAACATGATATAATCTTAGAAATCCCCGGAGACCTTGTTAAACCCTCCAGGATTGTTCTCTCAGGGGTCACCTGGAGGTTGTTGCTGATTTCTGGAGACTCCAGGACAACCCTAGATCTGCCTCCTCAGTCTGGCCAGGATGGTCTTAGGGACTTAGCAATGAAGGTGCAGGGGGCCAGCTGCTGTGATCCAATCGCTTACGAGTCAAGGGAATTTGGCAGGTGTTCGGAGCACAAACCTGCGTTGGGTAAGGGCCGAAGATTCTGGGCATGGCTGGAATAGCGGAGTCCAGAGGCTTGATCTGACCAAATCTTCCCAAAGAGATGTTCTTCCTAGGCTTTCTCTCGCACGGCCACTGTGATGCTCTCTTGGCCGCTGAGAAGACATACAAGAAAGCTTGTGTTGTAGTCAGGCATAGTGACTTAAATGCGCCCTGTGCACACAATGCACACATTGTGGATTATGTGCGCATTATGCGTGCACATTTATGTGCGCTCAGAGAAGGCTGCTGCTGAACCGGGCTGACTTTGGAGCAAACGGTATAGAAGGACCTTGGCCATGGGGATGGGCACTTCTGCAAACTATAGCGCTATAGAAAGTGCCACGCGCAACCCCCGCTTGCAGAAAAGCAATACATCAAGGACATAAGGATTCCTTGCGTGGAAGCAACTCTTGCTTGTTCCCAAGTATGAACAAGGCATAGCCCAGACCTCATCAAACAGTAATCTTCCATCAGTAATTTTATGCAACAACTCACTGGAGATGCCCAGGGCATAAACTTTAGATAGCGGCAGGGTTGGTGGTGGTGGTAGAGGGGGAAGGACATTGAAGGACTGGTTCTAGGCCATCTAGGCCTAGGGCTGCCGATGATGTAGGAACGGGGTGGGTGGGGGGTGGTCCTCCCCAGGTGACATGCAGGGGGGGTGGCGGTGGCAAAAAGCGGCAAAAAGGGGAATTTTGCGGCACAGGGGGGGGAAGGAGTTGTCTGCCTGCCCGGGGGCGAGGCTTGTGACATCATGTGCGGGGCAGGACTTGTGATATCATGGGTGTGTGTGTCACAGGGTGCTACCCCCCCCACACACAGTGGCTAGCTATGCCTCCGAGGGCTGCTCAGAGTCCATGCAGAGATCCTACAAGCAAGCCCAACCACTTGCACTGACTACTGCTGCCAAACCAAAACAGCTTCCCTAATTATCTCACATGGCCTCTCTCATCCTGAGGCCTCCTGGGCTTGGCTCTTAAAGGGGAGGGCAGCAATGGCGGGTCTGCTGTCATCTCCTGCTTTTGCATATCCCAGAGGCAACTAGTGGGAAACCAGACTAGATGGGAACCCTTAAATCTATCCAGCAGGCCTTTCCTTCTGATCCTTTTCTGTTCCATTCACTGGTTCGTTTTCAAATCCAGGGAGGGGGAAGAGGTTGGCACACCACCAGGCAGGAAGGGGTGGCATTGGCACACCCTACCTCAAGTACCAAGGGGTCTTGACCCAGCCCTGCTCCCTTGGCCAGACTATGGAAATCCTGAGCTTACCGGAAGCATAGTTGCTGGCCCTCTGCATCTCATGTTTCAGCTGTTCCGCCTCTTTTTCTATCTCCTCCATTTCCAGCGACTTGCCGTAATTAAACAGTGAAAAGAACTTGGCCTGGAAAAAAATACAACAATGGGATGTTGGTGGAAGGGCTGGCTGAGCTGATGCTGAGAGCTGGGTACTTCAGATGTGAGACGAATATATTTTTTAATTGTCTCACCAGATTAGAACAAAAGCAAACACATCTCCTTGCAAGTAGAATGTTAGTATATCAGGGTAGAAGTTTCCTGCTGTTCTTGATTTCTTCTGGCAGGGAGTTTTTCTATTTTATATATTGTATAGGAGTATTCAAAAATCTGACGTACACATCACCTTGTAGATATGGAGAAGTCAGTCCTGCAGGGACCCCGGTAACCAAACCACTTTTAATCAGTGCCTTGAATTGTGCCTGGAAACGTACCGGAAGCCAATGCAACTCATGTGGCACAGGAGATATGTGACTCGGATAAAACCAAGAGGCCGGCCAAGCCCAATCTGGCAGCACTGCTGCAACAGAAGCCGACGCACCCACAGTGCTTCCTGCTAGTCCCTTGATCTATACAGCAGCCCTTTGGGGCCATTCTTTGGTCATTCCTAATCGTAGATTCCTTGTGTCATTGCTAGTTTGGCCCTTCGACTAGACACACCTCAACGGCTGCAGCACGATCACCCTGCGCTGAGGCTGCTGTTCATGGAGGAGGGTTGATCCACTGAAGCCTGCCTATTAGCCTAGGGTTGCCAACTTTTCACAGGCACACTGCTTCTTTGCCTTTCACAACAGCTTGACTTACAGTCAGCAGCAGGGATTATGTTTCTCTCCATGCTGCCACACACGTCACCACCACCTGATTCCTGCTGCTATGGGCAGAGGAGGGGGCCAGGTTTCCTTCTTCAATCTAGTCAGTTGGCAACCCTTCTTGCTGCTCACCTTGACAAGAAGCCCAACGACTTCTCCTTACCTTCAGGTAGGACACCAAGCCAGCGTCCTCGTTCTCCAGCTGTTTCCTCTTCTGCACCACTGTCGTGCAGATCCCTGGATTCTGCTCCATTTTGGTGTAAAGGTCTTGCAGGCATCTCTGGGTGTACGTCAGGGACTGCCTCTCAAAGTCCTCTGGGGAGATCCGCTTGCAGAAGGACACGTAGAGGGGGGATTCGTTGTCAAATTCACCCAGGATCTCCATCTGTCTCGTACCTGGCCAGAAGTGGGGGGCAGGTAACATGTCAAGACATCTCTGGAGGTTTAGAATAATATTATAGGCTTGTATTTGGGGTTCTCTTTTGGGCTCCTCAGGTATTGCCAGACCAAGAGATCCAGGCACTTGAGGCAGTATGTCAAATGCTGCCTCCCCTTTCCTGGTGTTGCACCAGCGACCTCTCTTGCTCCTCTTCCTCCTGCATCCTGTATTCAAAAGGGAAGAGGTGCAACTCAAAAGAGTGAAAGAGGAAGTATGGAGAGGAGAGTGGTGGGCTAGAGTGTCTCCTGCTGGGATACACTCTAGCCTTCTTCTCCCCTCTCCTCCACACTTTCCCTTTCACTCTATTATTACCCACTTCCTTTCTGAATCCAGGAAGTGTTGGACTCTCTAGCCCACCACTCCCTTTCTCTACCCTTCCTTTTCCATGTTATTCCCCTCTCTCTCTTTCAAAAATGAGAAAGCTGGAGGAGAAGTGTCAGCAGTGGATTCCCCCCCCCAAAAAAAAACCACGGCCTTGTTATTTTCTTCCCGGCCCCTCCCCATAACTGCAAAACCAGGCGGCAGATCTTGCTGCATGTGTTTGAGTTGCAGCTGTTTTGTAACCGGTGCTTGTGAAATGTACTGTATTGATCTGCTGCCCTGTAGGAGAAGGATCAGGAAACGGGGTCACTGCCCCTTTCTCTTACCCAGCCCAAGCTAACTAGCACCCAAATGTTACCGTCCCGTTTTGTTTTTTGGCACCTGCACCAGCACATCTGCACCCGACCCTACTGTCGCTGTCACCGCTCACCTCCTCCTGCCACATCTGTAAAACTGACGGAGGAGGTGGGTCTTAGGAGTTCCACTCCCAAGATCTTTCTTGCCTGGCCTGTGAAGACGCAGAGGAGAAGGAGGAGGGAGACAGCAACCCCCTTCCCAATCACTGGAGCAACTGGAAACAGGGCCTCTCAATGGCTGCCCCTCCTCCTCCTCCTCCAGTTTTGCCCCAGAACTGTGGAACTCCTTGCCACAGGATGTTGTGATGGCACCTGATCTAGACTAGATACCTTTAAAAGGCGAGCAGATGGATTTATGGAGGAAAAGTCCGCCACAGGTTACGAGTCATGGTGATAGTATGCAACCTCCAGGTTTTAGAGGGAGTCTATCTCTGAATGCCAGCTGCAAGGGAGTAGCAACAGGATAGAAGTACATCTTGTTTTGTGTGCTCCCAGAGGCATCTGGTGGGCCACTGTGAGATGCAGGATGCTGAACTAAATGGGCCTTGGACCTGATCCAGCAGGGCTCTTATGTTCATGTACCCCGTAGTCCTACCCAGGTGTGTAACTAGGGGGATACCGTTGTTGGAAGATGGGATTCACTCCAGAAGATCTTTCGATGGTCCTATAGCAGCCAACTAGCCACCCTGGGCCTGCTAGCCAGGAATGAAGGTGCGGTGTTGACTCCGAGGTCGCTGGTGGAGAGCAGCCCTGGAATCCAGCCCATCTTGCTCTGCTCTCCCGGAGCCGCAGGTCCCGGGAGAAATTGTGACATCGAGGGGCCCATGAGCCAATCGGTTCCCCTGCCATTGTGATGTCATAGATCACACACAGTCCATCACCTTTCCCAACCCTTCTGCCCAAGCAGCTACTCAGGCGAGGAGGCAACAAGAGGGTTGCCAACGTTTTGAACTTGCCCGTCACTAGGCCATTCTCTTTGTAGAGGGAGCTGCTGAAGAACATGGCGGCAATGCTGGAGGACAGTGGGGCAGCTGCAATTGGGAAAAGAATCACCACCTCCCTCTGCCACCTCCTCCTCTACATCTGCATTTGGCCAAGTGGGAAGCAGAACGACCAGCCGTCTTGTCAGTTTTGCATGCAGAGGTGGAGGCAGCAGCAACGGTGGGGACAGGACATGTGGTGGCATTTCAAGTCTAGATTTTTCTGGATATCGATGATCGAGGTCCTTTTCGCTCAGGGTTGAGGTCTGGCTTTGGGGACAGAAACTGCTTTGATCACATTGGTTGATGATGACCTGTGCCGGGAATTGGACCTGCTGTATCTTTCAACGCTTTTGGGTAATCTGGGCTGCCTGGCAGGGATGGGCTTTTTTTTAGGGCATACCATATTACACCCAGTCTTACCTGTTGGGTACATTTCAGAAGACGGCATGGAGGGGATGCTGTTTGGCCCTATGGTCATTGGTCTATAGGACCTTGTGAGTTTGTCTTCTTTCCACGCTTATTATTATTAATTATTATTATTATTATTATATCGCTTTTCAACAAAGCGGTTTACACAGCAAAACAAACCAACAAATAGCTTCCAGTCCTGAAAGGGCTCACAGTCTAAAAAGGTGTTTAGCACCTACATGAAAGTTGGCTGGTGCTTTGGTGTGTGTACGCTTTCACCAGTCTGCTGGCGACACTGAACTCTATTGCTCTTTCCCAGCTGGTTGTAGGGAGGTGTTGTATGTTCATAGAATCACAGAATACAGAGTTGGAAGGGTCCTTATTGGTCATCTAGTCCAACCCCCTGCTCAGTGCAGGCAATAATGTAACAACCGCTTGGCTGTGCAGAAGGACTGGATGTGCCGGCCCATCCATGAGACCAACTGAAGCGGTTGCCTCAGGCATCAGATGGGGGCCGCACATCTCTGCCTGCCTACTTGCCTCCACTGCCCCTCCTTCTCTTTCCACTCCCTGGCTTGGAAAAGGAAGAGGGAGATAGAGGGGAAGAGGAAAAGTGGAGAGGAGGAGAGTGCTGCAGAGTGGGAGGAGCAGAGGCTGGCACATCATTGGGTAAGGAGGGGCAGCATTTGGCATGGCACCTGGGGCATCAGGAGGTCTTGAGTGGGTCTTTGTAATGATGCCGACCCTGAATAAAAACAATGGCATCAATGCCAAGACAAGAGTTAAACAAACACACACACACACACACACACACACACACACCATTTTTGACACCCACTTTTATTACCCAAGAGGCAGCCTTTGGCTGTTGAAGCCAGTTCCCAGTACTGCCCCCCCCTCTCCCTTCTTCCTGTTGCACCCCAGAGTACTTGTGAGTCCCTGTCCGTGGAACTGGCCCGCACCAGGTTGCACAAGAGTTTGGGCGTCGGAGTTTCAAGATTCACTTGCAGTGTTTGTTAGTGTCCAGTTGCTTGTACGTCTCGTTGTACGGGGCGCCCGCAAAGCAGATGGCTGCGTTGCGGTCACAATTGCAGACAAACGCCGCACATTCGTCGTTTTCATCTGCAGGGAGAAGGAAGGGGCAAAGAAAGAATGAAATGGGTTGACTTCTCAGTCAGCCCGTCCCCATCACACAGCAATGCCTCCCCATCCCAGTCTAAGTTCTCATAAGAACATCAGAAGAGCCTTGCTGGGTCAGGCCAAAGGCCCATCTAGTCCAGCTTCCTGTATCTCACAGTGGCCCCACCAGATGCCTCCGAGAGCACACAGACAACAAGATAACCCGTTTCCTGTTGTCACTCCCTTGCACAGAGAAAACCCACTTCTAAAGCCAGGAGGTTGCTTATGGCTTGTAACCTGTGATGGTCTTTTCCTCCATGAATCTATCCAAACCCCTTTTAAAGGCATCTAGGCCAGGTGCCATCACCACCATATCCTGTGGCAAGGAGTTCCACAGATGAATTACATGCTGGGTGAAGAAATAATTTCTTTTTTCTCTGGCAGGTTCAGCACCTTCGTCTCCTCCATGTTTCCTGAGGAAGATGTCCCAGTGCTCCCCAGTGCCTCCTGGTCAGCCAGCCCGGGCTCAATGGGGAGGCTGACCAGGAGACAAGGGGAGGTCGATGGCAGCAGTGCATCCCACTGTGCCCTGCTTGGCCAGGTGATGCGGCAGCAACAGGCCCTCCGGGCACAGATGTGGGCATGGACCCCTGACGTCTGCCTCAGCAGGCCTCACCTTTGGAGCCACCCATCTCATTCAAAGTCTTTTTTTCCTGTTGCCTGAGATGCTGTCCGGATTTGAACCTGGAACCTCCACCATGCAAAGCAGGTGCTCTACCACTGGGTTAGCACCCTGGCATAGCTCAGCATGTAGCTCGCATGTGTGTATGGGGGGGGGGGCACACACGACATTTACCGCCACAGGTGATGTTGTTGCCGGAGCAGCTGTAGACATAGGTCTTCGTGTAGGGGTTGTCTATGAGGAATTTACACGCAGAGTGCTTCTTGGCCTCGCCGTAGCAGTTGTCATGAATCTGACAGCACCTGCTCAACAAGGAGGAACTTTCAGAACGATGTGCTGGAGTTACAGTACTTTGCATTGAGGAGCTGCACAGCTAGACAATAGATCAAAGGTTCACCGGGCCTAATATTCTGTCCCAACAAGGGCCAAAGAGATGCCTTTGAGAAGTTCATGAGTAGAACCAGGACCGGCCCCTGACACACACACAAACACCCCTGACATCTGAGATGTGTCAAATGCTCCCCCCCTTCCTTCCTGGTCATGTGTCAGCCTCTGCTCCGCCCACTCCCTGGATTGGAAAAGGAAAAGGGGGCGGAGCAGAAGCAGAGGAAGTTAGAGGAAAGGAGAGTGGTGGGCTAGAGTTTCGGAGATGCTCCACATTTCTTCCTCTGCTCTGTAGCCCTCTTCCTTTTCCGATTCAGGGATGAGCAAGTGGATGGATTGAGGTAGGTGCTCTTCCCCTCTGCTGCCTGAAGCAGCTGTCTCAGTTGGTGTCATGGATGGGCCGACCCTGAGCAAAACATGAAGACAACAGTCCTCCCGTTATCTCTCCCCACCCCCCCAGCAGCTGAGATGCAGCAGTGTCATTTTGATGCCATACCCATGGCTAAGTTTATCCTCCATGAATTCGTCAAACCAGGTCTTGAATTCAGCTACCGTGGCAAATATAAACCTGTCCTCTGCGGTTTTGTCTAACAGTAGAAGGATCCAGATTAGACAGAACGTTTCTGGTAAGGACGGTTTCTTGTCACTGCTGCTAACAACGAATGGTTGAAACTGAATGCAGGCCTCGTCCTTTCCTCCAGACGGACGTATGTCATCGTAGCCGTTTAAGAGAAGGCGCAAATGTGCGGAACGTGCTTGAGGGGGCAGGTGGATGGGAATGCCAAAAAACCCACTTACTTGTCCAGATCGTCCACCGGCGTCCCGCTGCCCCCCAAGCCACAGTAGCAGCCATAGTCAGCGTAGTCCTTCAGTGGGTCACTACTTGGGATGGTGCATTTGATCATGTTATGGAATTGCCACAAATTCCAGGGATCGCCAGCAGTGGCTGTGCCCACTAGAAGGGAGACACAAATTTCCCACAAGAGGATCTTTGGGATCTAGCAAGGACTGCATCCTATAGCCAAGGCAGTTGCTCCCTCTCTGCTCAGCCGTGCCCAGGTATTGCCACTCACCTGATGCCAGGAGAAGGAGCAGGGTGAGGTTCATTCTGTCAGCAAGGTAGAGGGGGAAAAGCTTTGCCGGACTGCTTGCAAGCTCTTTATAGCATGACCTCACCTTGGCCCGAAGGAGGCTGCTGTTTACCTTTCTATAAGCACCCCCCTTCCATCAGGGAACGCCGTGGGGCCCTGCGATTACAGCAAGGCCACCTGGAAACCAGACTTTTCCTTTCCGAGGCTCGAATCAGCTCGCACGTTCCCCACTTGGGAATCTTCCTTCCTAGCCTTTAAAAAAAATTCACACAACTGCAGCACAGGCTGTTTGACGGGACAGAAGAACATAAGAAGAGCCCTGCTGGATCAGGCCAAAGGCCCATCTAGTCCAGCTTCCTGTATCACACAGTGGCCCCACCAGATGCCTCAGGGAGCACACAAGACAACAAGATACTTGTATCCTGTCGCCACTCCCTTGCACCTGGCACAAAGAAAACCTACTCCTACAACCAGGAGGTTGCTTATTCCCATCATGGCTTGTAAGCTGTGATGGACTTTTCCTCCATAAATCTGTCCAATCCCCTTTTAAAGGCATCCAGGCCAGGTGCCATCACCACATCCTGTGGCAAGGAGTTCCACAAACCAATTACACGCTGGGTAAAGAAATATTTTCTTTTGTCTGTTTTAATCCTCCCTCCACTCAATTTGAGTGGATGTCCCCTAGTTCTAGTGTTGTGTGAGAGGGAAAATAACTTCTCTCTATCCACTCTCTCCATCCTTCTAGGAAGGTATTTAATTAACTGGAGTCAGGCTTCACCCTGTGGGGGCAGCCCTTTCATGAGGCCAACTGAGCCAGTTGCCTCAGGGCGCAGATGGACAGTTGCCTCTTCCTTCCTGAATTTGAAAATTGAGGAACAGAGTAGAAGAGGAAGTGTGGAGGAGAGGTGGGCTAGAGAGTCTGCAATGATGGCAATCAAACTCAGGATTCCCCCCATACACTCCCCTCTCGACAAGACATTATCTCTAAGGTGGGAGTTTATTTTTCTGCTAATCCCCGACACCCAAGGAGATAACTCTGTTACTGCAAGGTTACAGGCAGTCCCCAACTTACGTCCTGGCACACCCCGACTTAATCTGTTACAGGTAGTCCCCGTTCTGTTACGTTCTGGCTGTTTGTCTGGAAGTCAGAACGGTGCTATCGTACATGCGCGAAAGCATAAAGCTGAACGAGTTGCACCTGTGCAAAAATGCAGATGCGGCAGTCTGGAAATTGGATGTCCCTAACTTGGGGACTCCCTGTACAATGAAATCGTTTCAGCCACAGGTGTGGGTGGTCATGTGTGGGGTCATCACTGGTCTGCAAAGGTTCTCTGCAAATCTCTCGGCTTCACCCCGGCTGCTATACCAGCACAGCAGCCCCCCCCCCCCTGCGCGTGTTGCATTTCACAGGCAAGATGACAGTTTTGCAAACAGAAAGAGCAGGACACGTAGTACATTGTATAAATAAACTAGCAGGTGGCACGGCACCCACAATCTCCCTTGCCAGGTTTGAAGGGCACACTCAGTTAACCGAAGACAACATTCTGAGTGGGTGACTTGTGCTGCGGAGTCGGGCTGTGGGGTGTGTGTGTAGCATTGCCTGGAACTGTTAACACATACGCCCACCCTGCTCACCCCTTCCAACCATAACCCTTAAGTGCCGACACAGCCTAATAGCGAAGAGCTTACAATCTGATTCAGTCAGAACCCGCTTTAGATTTTGCCTCTGCTATGAACTCGCTAGATGGCCTTTGTCAAGTCACCTACTCTGAATCTCAACCTTCCACCGGCAAAGCAGGGATAATACTAATCTACCTTAAAAGGTTTGCCCGCCATGCCATCTGCTGCCGCATCAGGTTGCTTCATGGCTGGGCCAGCCATGGCCCCACCCCAATCCTCTGCTGCTTCAAAGACTTTCGAGCAGAGGAATTTCACCCCGATCCCCTAGAAGGCCAACACACACTCACACACCATCAGTACGTTATGTATTTAATTACATTCACGGTTAAGGTGGTCCCTCGAAAAGAGAGCGTTTCTTTAGCAAGCATGGTCTCAATACTCGGCCCCAGCCACTACTCTGTGTAGCGCTTCTGTTCAGTGAACTGGGGGGGGGGGGCTCACCAGTAAGATCAAAGGACACCGATTCTGGCCTCTCTCATCTCAGAACTGAGCTACTGCAGTGAAACCTCCTGGAGATTTCAGTGGGAGAAAGAAATAGCCAAAAGGCAATGCCTGTTCTTAGAGCTGCATCAAACTCTGCTCTGTTGATGTTTTTGGAGATGGCAAATCAGCAGAGGCTCTCATTGCAGCGATTACAAGGGCAGTTCCAAAAGTGGCTTGGGGGAATAGAAAAGAGAGAGAGGGAGAGAGCGCAAGCACCTGCACAGCTTCATCTTTGGTCACTTCTTTTGCAATTCAACAAGGCCTGATGGAGAATATTCGCTCAGGTGATCAGACTGTCCTGGCTGATCCCAGAAACTTCAGGAGCGCTGTCTGAACTACAGGTGTCCAGTGATGTTACCGCTGGAAGAACCCCCATGACCTGGAGAAGTCTATCTCCCCTCCAAGTCAGCTCTACAAAGCGCCACATGGCTCCGGGATGCAGGAACAGAATTAGTCTGAACAGTTTGGGGGTCTGGTGGGGGAATGTTCAGCGAGTTGGGAAGAAAAACAGAGGAATGCTTAATTCAGCTCCACTCCCAAAGCCCCTCTGAGCTTCCCACCTGCAGGAAACACAGAATTCCTGTCATCTTTGCAGCAGCCAATGTAGGGCTGGAAGCAGCTATTGGACTGAGAATGGCTGGCCAATTGGATCCGGAGCCCTCAGTAGAAGGCAGGACGTTTCACTTGCCCCACCCTAGGAGCGACAAGGCGGCAGAACGTCAGGGAAGGATGTCACGCCACATGGATCACAACCGGAAAGAACCCACAGCAACAGGAGAATCGCAGCCAGTGCGGAGAAGGCCACGTTGCTCCCTTCCAACCTGCCACGGCAAAGAGACACCTGCTTCAAGACGGTACACATATGGGCGTCCCAGCAAAGACGCGTGGAGAAGAGAGACCACGCGGATTTGAAATGATTTGAAGGAGAAAGGGATACAAAAATAACAAGGTCTTCTGAAGGTGTTCCAGCTGCCAAAGGATCTGTGGATCGGGTCGCATGTGAAGGGCAATACGTCGGAGAATGGTATATTTGTACATCTCCTCCTCCTCGAAAAATCACTTCCAGAAGCATGCAATGGGGCAAGGCGAGATCATCAAGCCCCACGTCAGCCACAAGCCAAGTGGAAAATCCGAATCCAGCGCAGTCTCATCCCAACAGAGGTCAACACAGGCTGGGAACAATGGGGTGGTGGAGGTGGTGGAAAATGTTACGCAACCTCAAACCAAAGCAGCAAAAGAAAGGGGCGGGGAGGCATGGCGGGAATGGAACAGAAAGATTTGGAGCGGGGAAATGGGGCGAGATAGGTTTGTTTCTGCACAGTTGCCCAGGCTGGAGCCGAGAGAGGACATGCCGGGACGGCCTCACTGCAACGGGGAGATCTTCAGGGGAATCATGATCCGAGACTCCATATTCCGGACCAGAGGCACTGCAAGACACAAACGGTGGTTCCAGTGGCTGCTTGGCGTGGAGGCAAGAGCTTCCCTCTTGCTGCCCCTCCGCCCCCATCACGACGCAGTCCCTGGAGCCCACGCGGGTCCGCCACCCCGGGGGACACCCAGTACATCCTCAACGCCGACAGCTCCTTAGCAGAGAAAGCGCCAAGGACAGCTCACTCGTAGGGGTGCAAAGAGCCAGCGCCATTCTGCCTCCTCCTGCCCCTGCATCAATGATCCAAACCCGATGCAACTTCAACCATGGCATGTTTGCTCCCCACACAGCACGCATGGAGAGCATGTGGCTGACAGGTCACCACCATGCAGGCTGGCGGCCTCCACCTTTGTTGTTGTTGTTCAGTCGTTGAGTCGTGTCCGACTCTTCGTGATCCCATGAACCACATCCCGCCAGGCCTTCCTGTCCTCCACTATCTTCCTGAGTTCGCTCATTGTCATGTTCGTTGCATCGGTGATGCTGTCTAACCATCTCATCCTTTGCCTTCCCCTTCTCCTTTTGCCTTCACCTCCACCTACCCCCTTCTCAAATCCAGTGAATAGAAGGAGGGCAGGCAGCCTGTACTGTAAGTGTGAGCACACATTTGACCTGCTGCCTCAAATGCTGAGAGATATTGGGCCAGCCCTGTTCACACTGGAGGAGGGAATGGAGCGGAATGGAGACAAGATAGAGGCTGGCTGTCACCCAGGAGGAGCTCCAACTCCAGCAGCCACGCTGGGTGCCTCACCTGTATAGTAAACATTCTCATCCCAGCCTCGCTTCCTCCAGGCTGCGTTCCTCGTTTCCTCTCGCGCCTGCAGGTCTTTGTAGGCTAGAAGGAGAACCAACCGTGTCATCAGCAGGGGGCTCATCAGGACAGACAAGGGGGCTTACTGCTTCACAGGACACACTGCTGACTTGTGGAACTCTCTGCCACAGGATGCGGGGAGAGCCACTCAGTGAGATGGCTTTAGAAGAGGATGCGACAAAAACCCGGAGGAGAGATCTATTTGCCGCTACTGGCCATGAAGGTTAACAGAACCTCCATGTTCACAGGCGGTAAATATCAGATGCTGTAGACACACACAATTCTGGAACTGTTATGCCTGGTTTGTCGAGCAGTGTCACCAATGCAGTTATGATTGAGGAACACCAAGAGAAATAGCATTCCCGATACAAAAAAAGGAAAGATTTATTTATTTATTTTTAGCATCTTACAGTATTCCTACTGTCTCCTTAAACAGAAGAAAAGGCTGCCAGGAGACAAACGGGCAAAAGCAGGTGATGGCACCTGGCCTGGATGCCTTTAAAAGGGGTTTGGACAGATTCATGGAGGAAAAGACCATCGCAGGTTACAAGCCATAAGCAACCTCCTGGTTTTGGAGGTGGTGTTTCTCTGTGCCAGGTGCAGGGGAGTGGCAGCAGGAAACAGGTTATCTTGTTGGCTGTGTGCTCCCTGAGCCATCTGGTGGGGCCACTGTGTGATACAGGAAGCTGGACTAGATGGGCTTTTGGCCTGATCCAGCAGGGCTCTTCTTATGTTCTTAAGCAGAGGTTGCAAACCACCACCACCCCAGCCCACCCCATTTCAAGGCAGTCACCTACCCCACAAGTGGTGGACGACGTACAGCTCTCCAATCTGGGAGAAGAAGCCGCCCACAGCTTCCTGGTTTTCCTGGCGGTGTTTAATGGCCCGAGCCCTGTTCAAATCCAGAGGGAGAAAGTAAGGAGGAAGTGTCGGCCGTTTCCATAGGCAGAGGGACTGAGCAAATGACTTGCCCAAGGCTACCTGGGGAGCTTGTGGCAGAGCAAGGACGTGATGTGACTTGACACCCTATCTGCTAGGCGCACTGGCCCATGACGGGGGACTAGAGCTGCCTTCAAACTTCTCCTGCAGGCAACGCAGCTGTCAGCATAGCAGAGGACAAGGATCAGGGATGAAGGCCGAGGGAAATGGGGGGGGGGGGGGAATGAAGGTTGACTTGTCAGGGAACACAATATACACATCATTAGAAGGGGGTGGGGTGGAAGTTAAGGCATTGTAAGACAACTTAAAATGTCCACGCTTTGGGGCGCAGACGTGCATTTTAAAGTGCCTCTTCTCTTCAACCAAAAAGTTTCCTTTTTTTTAATTTCAGGAAGAAGCGAGGAGGCGCTCAGGACAAGCTCCGCCTGTTGCAGCAAGCACAACAAGGGACGACTTAAGGATGAATCCGTTTTATTTCAGCATGGCAGTCTCCTTTACCAGAGGCAGACGCGGATCTGATGAAGAGAGACTGTGGTCCACAAAAGCTGATGCTGAAACAGACGGGCTAGTCTTAAAGGCCTCCCAAGACTCTGTTGGTTTTGAGGCTGGTTTCTTTGCTTGGGGGGGGGGGCGGGGGAAGTCAAGAAAAACCTGAAACGGAAGACCTGAGCTTGCTCTGGGGTCGTTTTTTTGCTGCGTTTTGCTGTAAAATAGACATGGCAGCCCGCCAGTCCTCCTGTCAGTTGATCTTGCAAGTAACCCCAGCTAACTAGGCTAGAAGAAACTTTTAAAAGTGGTGGTTCTCCGATATTTAGCAGGGGAAGAGCAACAGCCCAGCACAGTCTCTCCTCTGGTGGCGATATTGCTGGCATCTCTCTCGTGATCCTTTTCGGACCCTGAGCCCGTTGCAAACAGGGATCCTTCTTCCCTCCCCCCCCTTGCTACATCAACGGCTTTGAGCGCTTTGTGTTGTTGCCGAAAAGCAGTATGAAATGTATATGTATTTACAGAACAAAATAATATCCTATCAAAAGGCGCACTTTTCCCAGTATGGGAAAAAATCCCGCCGCTTACCAGTTATTCCCCCACTCGATCATGGTCCCGGGCTGAAAGCAAAAGGAAGAGCTGGAGCTGTGATGTCATTCGCGGTTGTCCTTTCCAAAGAGGACACCCCTCCCTCTAGAGGCGAACTTTGGAACAGCAAAGGGGGAGGTCTGCCATGCATTTTGGACGTAGCCCCAGCCCACTTGGGGTTCCAAGACACCAGCAGGGAGGACCCTGGGGCAGCGTGGGCGCTGTCAAAAGCCCTGCAGGTCCAGTGAGATAACCCGAAAATTAATCAATTTCTTCTGGGTTATTTCCCAAAGGGACTCAACTGGATTTCTCTACACCCACCACCATCCATTCTTCAAAAAAGCCACACGGAACCCCCATCGCCCAATGCTTCTGGATCCACCGACGGCCTGGAATAGTTTGGGTTTGGTGAAATGTTTCCAGCAACTCTGGTAGGAAGGCGAGAGCAACGGATGGGTCCTGGCCAATTACCCTGGCACAACCAATCCGCCCCCTAAAGGCTGATCTACACCCACTCCATTTGCGTTTGGAGGCTCGCGAGCGTAGGGGACAGGACGCCCCGCCCAGAGACACTGCCATGGCTCCACCACTTCTTCCAATGCGTCGGCAAGCTCTCCGATTGGCTGAAAGCCCCCCTCTCATCCCACTGGTGAAACAGTTCACTCCACATCCCGCCCTCACTTTTTTTCCGATTGGCTGAAAACGGCCAAACATGAGCATGGTCCACGACCGATCGCAACGGAACTCGGGAGAGCACCGATCTCCCGCATTCCGATTCGATCTGATAAAATGGAAGCCACACAGCTCCGCACTCGCCTGGGACGCGCTGGGATTTGTGCGGTGTAGATCAGCCTTAACCTCATTTACAGGCACTGGGAGGTTGCTAGCGGGAACAGAAAGTTGTTTGCTGGATGGTCCCGCCATCTCTGGGTTTTGTACTGGCAGCTGCTCTCGCCTGACTTCCCGTTTCAGTTCCTGCCACGATGCAAACTTCCCCACTTCCTGCTCTCTCCCTCTCCACACCCCACATACCTTAAGCTTGTACGACCTCAGCTCATAGATGTTGGGTCCGGCCCGTGGTAGAGGCTCATTCCAAAAGCTGAATTCCAGGAGCAGCTGATTCCTCCGGGAAAGAAGCATTTTACTTCTCTCGTTCCGGAATTCCAGGTACTCCTGTAGAGAGGAGAAGAGCCGACAGATCATTTGGATAGGCAAGTGTGGGCTGGCTGTTTAAGCCCTGGACCTCAGCAACTTCCTCGGACGAACGCATGGTCAGAGGAGGTGGGCTAGGGGCCAGGGAAGTATCCCAGGCATGGGTCCTCCCGTGTATTTGCAAATGCACCGTGTAAGTATGGAAAGCAGAATCCAGCGACCAGTGTTCCGTATTTGTTTTCAAAAGCAAGTTTCTAGTCCTTAACAGAACTCCCTGCTTCATGAGATCAGGCAACCTCCATTTATCCAGGTGTTCTGTTGCCTGCTGAAAACGTTTCTTTGTTGGCAGGCTTTTCATTCGCCTGGAAGCCAAGCCTTTCTGCAATGGTATCCTGCAAGTTGTTTGTTTCTGCTGCAGACGTCATTCCTGTAAATGACTCTACTGTGGTTGTTGTTTTTTTAACTTGATGATTTTCCCCCACCATGGGCATTGCGTGACTAGGACAGAAAAGCGGGATATGCATTTTGAAATACAAACGCACAATCTGGCTCGCCACCTGTGGCGTAATAGGGAAGAGCTCCGCCATGTACCTGGTTCTGTTTCAGCTTGTTCATGCACTCCATGAGGGCCGGATAGCCGCCACTGAATCGCCAGAGGTGCACTGTGACAAGAAGAAGGAAGCTTCAGAGTCCTGCAAGACCGGACACAGCAAAGAACAGAGCAAGTTTCTAGGCCTCATGGAAAAGGTGGGCTTGAAAGCCTGTGGGCAACACCTCATGAAATAATCTCAGGGGGCAGGAAGGCGGAGTGTGGGATTCTGCTTGGCTCCCATTACGATCAGAGCACCGGACCTGGTTGTACAGCTTAATACTTCACAGCCTTCCAAGAGGGTAGACTTCAGGCTTACAAAATCTGCTTTAATTTCATATTACATCCCCCCAGTTCCACCAACTGGAGCCAAAATAATGGCTGGGGACAGAGCCAGGTACAAAATGGTACCTTTGTGGAAGGCAGAACCAATTACTTCCTGCACTTCATGAGTCACACACTAAAATGACTCGCCTATGCATATACTAATGTATATCTGAGTTAAGATACACACAGAACGTTAAAACAGAGCTGCACAAAGCCCTGATCAGAAGAAACCAATGAATGCACCCATTTTACAGGTGCAGAACACTGAGGCCAGTGAGAGACGATTAGCACGAGGATAGCTATAGCAGAGCATGTTTCAAAATGATTATTTGTGGATTTTTTTTAAAGGCACAGCAAATTGCGTCAGCACTTTTAAAGCATAAAGTCCCATTTTAAAGCTGGGGAACATAGAGGCTCAAAGACATCCAACTTGCAGATGAACCAGGCAACGAAGCATGACCTTTTTGCAGTTGCTGAAATATTATCATTTGCTGATCTTCCATGGCAGTCCAGAACCTGCCGCCTCACCTGCCTGGTCCTGTTCGCCATACCAGGTATTCCAGTTCCCAACCAGGTCACAGGGATAATCGGCATCTGAGTGCAGTTTCGGAAGTACCTGTTCCCTGCAAGCAGACACAAAGTCAAGTGGGGGTGATGGAGTTGCTGATTTATGCTCCTGCTACCTAGGCAGAGAGGCACCATTTCAATGGAGGGTCTCTTCTATTGGGGGGAGGGAACAATTGTCCCTATTCACTCCGGCATGGTGGATTTTCCAGGGGCTGCTTGCTGGTGTCTCCCTGGAGACTTTTTTTGCTTTTTCAGGGGCTGCTTGCTGGTGTCTCCTTGGAGACGTTTTTTTTTTTTTAAGATTGTAAGCCCTTTGGAGACAGGCCACCATTTTTTCCATTACATAAACTGCTTCAAGAACTTTTTCTGTTGAGATGTGGTGTATAGGAAGTTACCTCCAGCAGCGGCACTCCAGGGTTTTGGAAAGGGAGGGGGGGTCATCCCCCCATTTGGAGATGCCAAGGATTGAACCTGGGACCTTCTGCATAGAAAGCAGGTGCTCTTCCCCAAATCATGCTTTATATTTATATTATATATTGAGAATTTACACCTAACAGCAAAGGCTAATACTAGTAGAGCCAAAACGCATTAAAAATGCAATTAATACAAATAGAAGCAATAAATAATAATAATAAAAGGAAACAGAGCAACCCCAAACCCCCAGTTTTAATTAAAATAGCAGCAGGTTTCAAATGCTTGGTGAAAAAAGACGTTTTTGATGACTGTCTAAAGAGGGAGCCTGACGGATTTCCCTGGAGGAAGTTTCAGAGATGCGGTGCCACCGCCAAAAAGGCTCCGTCTCTAGTGCCCACCAATAATCCGGGGGAGGGGGGAGACACTTACGTCAGGCTGTTATAGGCAACCAGGCATTCGGGTTTCACATTGTGGACTGCAAGGAGAGACAGATATGTCAGAAAAGCAAGAAATTGTTCCCACTGTCACAGAAGAGAGCGATAGTTTAGAAGAGCAACCATTGGCCCTGCTTGGACCAAGCCTCTGGTTACACGAAGCCTGCCAAACTTTCTTACGCGCACAGACCCACAAGGATGTTGCAGCAGCTGCCTGCACCAGGTTGGACTAGATGATCCCCCCCAAATCCCTTCCGACTCTAACATGCTATGATGCAACGACCAGGGCTGGGCAAGCTTTTTGGTTGGAGGGTCACGCTGAGATCTGGGCCCATAATGCAAACCTCATTACAATTACCATCATCACTTTAGATTCCAGCTCTGCAAAAATCTTTTTTTTGGCATCCCATAATAATAATAATAATAATAATAATAATAATAAATAATATACAGTATTTATATACCGCCTTTCTTGATCATTGGATTTCTCCTCCGACTTTAATCCAAGGGCAGGCTGTCCTAACCCCCCTTGGGTTTTTTTACAATATATATAAATGTCCAATCTTTAATGAACGTCTACTTTCCAGGTGGTATCCTTTTTACAGTCTGACAATTCTGCTGGCTGGCGCCTCCCACACTCGACGGACGCAGCTGGGGGCTCTTATCTCTCCTCCTGGAGGCTTTCACAGCTTTTGCCAGCAGCGTGTCTCGAACTTATCAAGTTCACCGGTCTTCGGGCTTTGAAGGCAGCAGCTCTCCCAACTGAGCCAGACTCTTCTGCCCTTTATTATTATTATTAATTATTATTATTATTATTATAACACGCAACATTCACTGTCCATTGCAGCACTCATTTCTGAACGCGAGGAATTCCAGACCTCCCGCAACTCCACAAAGCAACACAGAGGCTCTTGCCAACCACAGAGAGGAAGGAAGGAAAGAAGGAAGGGGCAGGGAGGTGGGCTCACACTGGATCTTGTACAGGTGATTGGTCTCTTTCTTAGACAGCAGGTTGGAATGTGCATCCTTGCGAGGATCCACCTTGTGGACAAAGAGGGAGCGGAACCAGCTACTTTCGCTGTCTTTGGAATAGTCCCTGCAAGGAGACACAGAAATCAGAAAAGGTGAAGCATAAAGGATCATTGAGGGAGGGGGAAGAGAGAGGGGCTGTCTGCAGAGGAGAGTGCTTGTCGCCTAACTTCCTCTTCCTCCCGATCTCTAGATTTGAAAAGGAAGAGGAGAACGTAGCAAAAGAGGAAGTGTGAAGGGGAGGCAGGTCAGAGTTGCTCTAGCACAGCACTCTCCTCCGCACTTCCTCCTCGGCTCCATTCCCCTCCTGTCTTTTGCATTCAGGTAGGGGGAGGAGGAGTGGGGGCCAACAGCTGGTGCTGTGCCAAGAAAGGGGGCAGCATTTGGCATGTCAAGGCACTGCTCGGGGGGGGGGCGCATCTAGTGAGCCACCTCAGGCAGCAGGAGGTCTTGACCCAACCCTGCATCTAGTAGTCAGCCTTATGCACCATTCTACCCTGCACTGTCGACCCAGGATTCCAACCAGGCCACGATATCATTGGTTTCTTACAGCCAAACAAGAGTGACTATTTCTACTATCCAAAACCTTTGCCCCCAACCCTGGTCATTCATTAACTGCAAAATAAACGATAAACAGCCCTCTGTGGAGGCCCTGATAGACCACAAGCAGACCTTTCTAGATGCTGTTTTGGACATCCACCATCCTGCCATCCAAAGGGATGGCTGGCAAACACTCTCCATCCACCTGGCTGGAAGAAACACTCTCCAGAAACACTCTTGAGGTCCAAAGGGACTAGATACTTAAGCCTCATCAGCAGACACAGCCTAGGATGACTAATTGAGTCTAGACAGGCTCTTCACAGCAGTGATTCCCAAACTGCATGCCAAGGACGAAAATAAAGAAACTGAAATCTACCGCAAGTCCAAAGTACCCACTTACAGAGGTGAATGCTCCCAATCCCTCCCAATGCAGAGGTACAGAAAAATGACTGGTCCTCTGAAACTCCCTGTTGCCCCTCTGCATGATTCCCTACTCTTTCCATTCAGCCTCTGCCCCGTGTGTGACCACATCACTGCACAGCCTCCAATACGGAGGGCCAGCAGAATTACTTGTCCTCAGAGGCCCCGTTGCATCTATGCAATGAATCGCTGCTCTGGAACTTGCGTCCTTTCAATCAGGACAGGAGGAATATTCAGAACAGGGACTCAAGCATAAACACAATGGACGGGCTCCTCCTAGGGCAGGGAGTTCTAATGTTTACACACACAAAAGAGTGCTTTTTAAGAGCACCTCCAACTTCAGTGGCCCCAAAAGAGCATGACTCTAAGTGCAGCAGAAGCATGAGAAACACCACTCCAAATTCTAGATTTCCTGCACTCCCCACACAATGTATGGGCTTAAAGCTCTTCTCCCTCTCCCCAGATGTATTGGACTGAATTTGCTGGCATCTGTCGCAGAAAAGGATCTACTGGTCTGCCAGTGAAGGACAAAAAATGGCACCACCCTCCCCTGCAAATTCATGGCCAGCACCTCCACGGCCAAGCTCCTCACTCGGTGAAGCCGACCTCATAAATGCATCCTATTGGCAAGAGTCCGGGATGTGGCTAACCCCTTGACCCCACCCTCACAGGCAGGGCACCTCACAGAACAACACAATCAAATTCCTGCCCCAAGGAGCCAAAGTTCGCAACAGTTCCTTTTGGAAAACAGAGTCCTCCACTCAAACCTGAAAGCCATTTAATCTCTCATTCACCTTTCCTAGAAAAGGAGCAGACGGTGCCTCTTAAGAGGCTTAAAGTTCAGGCCTCAAATGCATTTTCTTGGCAGCCAAATCCAGGGACGCCTGCACAAAATCGCAGCCTGAGAACTAGTCAACCACTTAATCCAAAACAAGGGAAGTGGTGCTGGAAGGACCATTCACACTTCTTGGTCTGGGGGACCAATAGGGCTTCTGCACAAAGAGAGAACATGACCAAGTGGGATAGACACTGTTCAGAGCATGGGTGCAGACTGGCATCTCTTGATAGCACTGCATGCAGAAAGTTGGAATGGAGGCAAAGGGCTCGCACAAAGGGAATGCACACAAGTAAGGGAGGGAGGGGGAAGGAAGGCACCTCCAAGGTGCAACAGGGCTCTTGGTTGCATTGGCTGCTACGGACAGACACGGTGGGTGGGAGTTTTTAAAAAGGAATTTGTTACTGTAGACTGACCTTGGTTATCTAGGATCAAAGCCAAAGAGAAAAAACTGTCCTGATGGAAACCTTACCCAATATTCTTAGAACAATTGGTCACATTTTGGTGGTGGTTGCCGTTGTCTTTTTTTTGTTTGTTTTAATTCATTGGAATTAGGAATGCATCAAACTTGGGGATGATTAATGAATATGTTTGACATTCTCATAATAAAGGGTTAATATTAATAATAACAAGAAGAGGAAAAGATCTCATCTTTAAATGACCAGCAGTAGAGCAAAGAAAAAAGGCAAGAGGAGGAGAGAAAATGCACACTCACACCCACAAAGTGTACATCACCGGGGGAGGGGGGGTTGTATTTAAAACAAGGCTGCTCTTTCGTTCTTATCCGCAGAGCATTATTTGATGAAGAGGCAGCCTGCTCTGCACCCCAGGATACAAATTCGGCCACCCCAAAATGCACATCCATGTATCACCAGAAGATACACACAAACCCCTAAGGTTCCCTATGCAGCAGGAACCAACCATGGGCCTGAAAGAGGCCTTGGGGGAGAGGGCTGGTGGTGACACCATCAGCCATGGCAAGATTTCTCTTTCCTTTTACGTAATCACAAAAACGTGCATTAAACTCCTGCTAAATATGTATTTGTTGTACAATGGACAGGGAAGGCCCTTCATGCGCTCAAGTTGATGTTGCTTCAAGTGCCTCGTGGCAGAAAGCGCACCCCCCAAAATACAAAATGTAAAATTAAGTTGGGTGTCCACAAAAAGTGTCGGGGGGGGGGGAGAAGAAGAGCCAGGGGTTGGGCACATGATTAGGACTCAGATATTGCTTTGGAGTAGGGCGTAGCAAGTGGAGGCCCTTGGGTTACAACAGCCTCCTCTCAGCACATAGGCAAAAGGGGAGGGGGAGAAAGAGGCCCAGCATCCCTCAAAATGTGACCAGGCCTCAGAAATTCTCCCCCCACTTTTAACCTGTGCCTTCATGTACCTCCCGTTTCCTTCTGTCATCTTCCCTTGTGTGCGTTTTTCTTCTGTTGTAATTGTAAGCACCTTGGGGCAGGGACCTATCCTCTCATTCTTTGGAAAGCAGCATGTGCATGAACGCTGCAAACATCATTCTTAAAAAGTCCCAGAATGCAGCTCTGCCTGGCAGGGAGAGAGGGGCGGCAGCCCAATATCTCAACCCTTGCCGGTTAAAGGGGTCTGCCAGCACGTTCCGTTACCCTACATGTGGCTTCCTCCACCCCGGTTATGCTTCTGGGTGTCATCTACAACGGAAGTGGTCAGGTAATATTCTTCAGGGGCTGGATTTGCCTCAGCAGTCTCTGGCTGCTGAAGCCCAGGTCTGAAGAAAGAGGGGAAACCAACTTTCGGGACTATGAAATGAATGAGGAATACACGTGACATGGGGCACAGGAGAAGGCAGAGAAGAAGGGATTAAGTTTGTGCCATGGCTCCCCTAGCATTCAGCTGCAGAAATGGCTTCCAACCTCAAGGCCTCAGCCCTTCAAAGCAAGAGCAAAAGAAGGGAAGGGGTCCCTGGGCTATGCGCAGAGTGCTTTTTCCTCTCCCCACTGCGTAATTGCTCCTGCTAGCCTATTTTTTTTTCTTCATTTTGTTTCCCGTGTGCATGGTTTTGCATGTGCCTCCTACATTATATCTAATCTACACCACGCGAACTGGTCGAAAAGTGGGATTCTAACCTACTGGAAAAATAAACAAAACACATTAGCACAGCCAGAACGCGATTGGGGAGCGCGGGCTATCTCCAAGTTCCAGGGAGGACGGGAAACCCTTGCCACGACGAAGCGGAGCAGGAAAAAGAAAGCGCACTAGCGCGCAAGGTTGACGCATGGAGAGGGGCGCGCAAATGGGGAGAGGAGAAAGCAGGATCGGCGGTCCCCTTGAGGGACGGGGGAATGGTGCGCGCTCCTGGACGCGGACGGAGAGCCCCCGATCCTGCCCTCCAACAGAGAGAGTGGGAGGGAGAAGGGAAGCCCGGACGAGGGGTCCCTCCGTGGCTTGCCCAAACTGCTCACCGGGCTCCGCGGGCAGCGCAGGCTCCTCCGCCCCGCTGCGTTAGCAGCAGCCGCCACCAGCACTGCGCCGGCCTCCCGCACACCCGCGTCGCCATTTTTGCTGTGCAGCTGCAAGGCAGGAGCCAGATCCGGTGGGGAGGAACTGATGTGCCGCGCCGCCGCTGGGCGGTTCTACGCCCGGCGCCTCAGCCAGGCCGAAGCCCCCGCCCCGCCTGCGAGGGGCGTGCGCCCCGGAGCTGCCTTCCTGCCAGCCGCTGGTAGCGCGATCCATCCTCCGAGGAGGCTTGACCCATATACGCCTCCAAGGACTGGCACTTGGGGCCTTCATGCGGACTAGTCACCCTGGCAGCCTCCTGGGAACACGCTTGCCCGTTCTCTCCAAGTCCCATTGAGTTAAATGAGGCTGAGTCGTAACGGTGCAGTGCCCTGCTGGGAGTGAACACAGTGGTACTCACTGCTGAGCAAACGTGCCAAGGGCTGCAGTCCTATAATACTTTCCTGGGAGTAAGCCCCATTGAATACCATGGGAGTTACTTCCAAGTAGACACGCCTAAGACTGCGATGTTAATGCAGATATTAATGCAGCCTTCGTGCACATTATAGGCCCAAAAGCTGAATCAAAACATTTAGCCAGAACCTATCCGCATTTCCTCGGAAGCAGGGTTGACGGAGCAGAAGAGGAAGTGTGGAGGAGAGGAGGTGGTAGGCTAGATGCAGAAGAGGAAGTGTGGAGGAGAGAAGTCCTCTTGTCCTGTGCTCTGCTCCCCTCTTCTTTTTCCAGTCCAGGGTGCCGGAGAAGCAGAGGCTGGCCCAACACCAGGGGAGCAGGGCAGTACTTGGCACGTCCCCCTCAAGCGCTGGGATATCTTGGGCCAGCCTTGGTTAACATCCACAAACTTTGATCACAAATGTAATATATAAATCTGCCAAATCATAATTTCCCTGAACACTTCCTAGCAGCCAAACACATAAATACACAAGGGTGAATTTGTGGAGGTTTACCGTCCAAGCCTATGCACGTCTACTCAGAGGTAAATTCCATTGTGTTCAATGGAGCTTACTCCCAGGAATGTGTGTCTCTCTGACACTGTCTCAGATTGCATCCTTAATTTTCCAGTGAGCTTGACTAGCCTTTAACATGAAAAATCCCTCCCATCTTTTGTCTATAGATTCTGCTATGTGAATTTTACTCCCAAGGCAATGAGCTACCGGTCAAGTAACGGAACTCTTTGCAAAAATTCAACGTAGCTCCCCTTTGGGTCTGAATTTTATAGAGATTTATTCACCTGTTCTTTCCCTTTGAATCAGGTCCAAAGTGCCTAACAATTAAAGATGCGTTTACACAAATCTAACATGCTTTTCTGACTGCCCAGCAAACGTGTGTTTTTAAAAAAGTAATCAGAACAGGTAGCCACTGAGATTTGAAAAACATTCTCGGGTCCAACCATCACATTTCAATTTAAACGAGACTGAAAAGCTGTCTGGATGCAGGGAATAAAGTCTGACAACTGACATTGACAAATCTACTCTTACGCTCATTTCTTTTCTATTCTTGGTGAAGGAGAGTATCAATTGCTCCTGGCAAAGCTCGACGAGACAGTGAATTGCCTCTATTCTTACCAAAGGTGACCCACACTGAGAGGTTTGCTCGCCAGAGGTTTATAAAGGCACGCACAGTGGTGCAGACAAAACAGGGAGAGAAAAGATTTTCTCATCATCACAGAAAAACTTTGGGTCACCCAATTATTTTGACTGGCAGCAGATTCAGGGCAGGCAAAAGGACTAACCCCCCCCCCCCCACACACACACAGAGCATCCCTGATTTCGGGAATACACCACCACAAGATGTGGGAACGGCCACTAGGTTAGGTGCTCTTCAAAGGGGATTTGGCACATCCCAGGGCAGGGTTTAGGGGTCTATCACTTCTTCGAGGCTGCATAATTTACAGTGCAACCCTGTGCCCATTTTCCTGGGAGTAAGCATAATTGAATACAATGGGACTGACTTTGGAATAAACATGCATAGGATTGGGCTATTAGGCAGCAATCCTCTGTGCACTGACTTGGCAGTCAATCCCATTGGCTCAATGGAAATTACTTCTAAGTAACCACACATAGGATTGGACTGTTCCAGAACTAGCTGCCCCATGGCGTAGGGCAGGGGTGGCCAACCTTCCACCATGAGGGCTTCTGTGTTCTTATCTTAGATATGGCAGTGGGGGCTGGGCAGGCCGTTTCAGGAGAACGAGGGTCAGTCACAGGCAGACTGTCCCCCTTTCTGGCCCTTCTCCCATCCCTCTGACCCTTGGCGGTCTGGCAACAGTCCCCTGAGTCTGAAACTGCTGCTCTTGAACGCCAGGTCAGTCAACAATAAAATCTGCCTAGTCCAGGATTTAATCCTGGATGAAGGCGCTGACCTGGTGTGTATTACGGAGACCTGGCTGGATGAGTCGGGAGGGGTAAGTCTCTCCCAGATGTGCCCGCCGGGTTTCCGGGTATTGCAGCAGCCATGACTACAGGGGCGGGGAGGTGGAGTTGCGATAGTCTATCGTGATACCATCCATCTCACTGGGTATCCTGTCCCGCGGTCCACTGGGTTTGAGTGCCTCCATGTCGTGTTGGAAGGGCGAACAGTCTCCCTGCCTGAGCTGACCAGGGTGATCTCGGCGGTGGCGCTGGAGTGCCTTCACCTATTGGTGTTGGGGGACTTTAATGTCCACGCTGAGGCCCCGAGGACAGCCATGGCTCAGGACTTCATGGCTGCCATGGCAACCATGGGTCTGTCTCAGAGAATATCTGCCCCGACGCACGATGCGGGACACACGCTGGACCTGGTGTTTACTGCTGGACAGGTGGATGGTGATCTGGATGTGGAGGAAATTAACATCACTCCTTTGTCATGGACAGATCACTTCCTGGTGGGATTTAGGCTTGTCGCAACTTGCCGCCTCCGCAGTGGTGGGGGACCTCATTCTATGGTCCGCCCCCGGAGGATGATGAATCCGGATGGATTCCTGAGGGCTCTGGGGGATTTTCCTGTTGCCAGAGTCGGCGACTCACCCAGCGCCCTGGTTGACCTCTGGAATGGGGAAATGACCAGGGCTCTGGATCTGATCGCTCCTGAGCGTCCTTGACCAAGCCGCAGAGTCAGAGCGGCCCCTTGGTTTACTGAGGAGCTGCGGAAGATGAAGCGGCAAGGTAGATGTCTAGAGCGACGGTGGCGGAAAACTTGTGCTGACTCCGACCGGGCACAGTCTAGAGCTCACTTCAGAGCCTATTCCGTGGCGGCAGCTAAGAGGGCTTTCTTTTCTGCTGGCATCGCGTCTGCGGAAAACCGTCCAGTTGAGCTTTTCCGTGTGGTCCGGGGCCTGCTCCATCTGGCCCCCCCAGTAGCTGGGGCAGAACACACGGTGGCTCGCTGTGACGAGTTTGCAAAGCACTTCGTGGACAAAGTCGATCGGATTCGGCATGACTTGGACGCCGCGTTAGCAGTATCTAATGATGTCCCTGAGGCACCTGTCTGTTCTCCTTCCTGGGATTCTTTTCAGCTTGTAGAACCTGAGGATGTGGACAGGATTCTTTGGAGTGTGAGACCGTCCGCTTGCCCGCTTGACCCTTGTCCGGCATAGCTGATTAGAGCTGCCCGGGCGGGGCTGGCTGAGTGGACGGGGAGGGTGGTAAATTCATCTCTGAGGGAGGGGGTGGTGCCGCTGTCTTTGAAGCAGGCGGTGGTGCGTCCCCTCCTGAAGAAACCCTCCCTGGATCCCACTATTTTGAACAACTTCCGGCCAGTCTCGAATGTCCCATTTCTGGGCAAGGTGATCGAGCGGGTAGTGGCGTCCCAGCTCCAGAGGGTCTTGGAGGAAGCTGATTATCTGGATCCATTCCAGTCTGGCTTCAGGCCGGGGTTCGGGACAGAGACGGCCTTGGTCGCCTTGGTGGATGACCTGCGCCGGGGACTGGACAGGGGGAGTGCGTCCCTGTTGGTCCTGCTGGACCTCTCGGCGGCTTTTGACACCATTGACCATGGTGTCCTCCTGGGTCGGTTGGCTGGGTTGGGGCTCGGAGGCACCGTTCTGAGGTGGTTCCGCTCCTTCCTGGCTGATAGATCCCAGAAGGTGGTGCTGGGGGATGCTTGTTTGGCACCCTTGCCCTTGAGGTGTGGGGTGCCACAAGGGTCAATTCTGTCCCCCATGCTGTTTAACATCTATATGAAGCCGCTGGGAGAGGTCATCCGGGGGTTTGGGGTAGGGAGTCATCAGTATGCTGATGACACCCAGCTGTTTCTCTCCTTTCCACCCGACTCCAAGGGGGCGGTCGATGTCCTGAATCGTTGTCTGGAGGCAGTTGGGAGCTGGATGGGGGCTAACAAGCTGAAATTAAATCCTGATAAGACAGAGGTTCTTCTGGTCCAGAAGTCTACGACTCAGGTACTGGATCATCGTCCTGCTCTGAATGGGGTTGTACTCCCTCTGAAGGAGCAGGTCCGCAGCTTGGGGGTTCTCCTGGATGCGCAGCTGCTCCTGGATTCCCAGGTGGCGGCTGTGGCCAGGGGGGCTTTTGCCCAGCTTCGGCTGGTGCGCCAGCTGCGACCGTACTTGGATCGTGCAGACCTGGCCACAGTGACCCATGCCCTAGTGACATCTAGACTAGATTACTGCAATGCGCTCTACGTGGGGCTGCCTTTGAAGACTGGAAACTGCAACTAGTGCAGAATGCGGCGGCCCGGGTGATTGCCGGGGCCTGTTGGTTCGATGCAGTCGGACCGTTGCTTCGGCGGCTACACTGGCTGCCGGTTCGTTTCCGGGCACAATTCAAAGTGCTAGTTTTGACTTTTAAAGCCCTTAACGGCTCAGGTCCAGGGTATTTGAGGGACCGCCTCCTTCCTTATAATCCGACCCGTACTCTGAGGTCATCAGGGGGGGCCCTGTTGACCGTGCCACCATTAACAGAGGTGAGGGGGATGGCGGCGCGGAATAGGGCCTTCTCGGCTGTGGCGCCCCAATTGTGGAATTCCCTCCCCCTGGAATTAAGAATGACTCCCTCTTTAGAGGCCTTTCGGTGGGGCCTTAAGACGTTTTTATTTAGGACTGCTTTTAATGTCTGACATGGTGGGCTGACTTTTTAACAAATGGTTTTTAACACATGTAAATGCAGGTGACCCACTGGGGTTGTTTATTTTAACTTAAATTGTTTTAATTAATTATTTTAATGTGTTTATTAATTATTTTAATGTGTTTATATGTATTTTAATATGTTGTAAGCTGCCTTGAGTGCCCTCGGGAGAAAGGTGGGCTATAAATTCTTTAAATAAATAATAAAATAAATAATCTTAAGAGTTGTGGCGGGGCTCTTCTTATGTTCTTATGTTAAGACAGAATCTTGGCAGCTGCAAGTGCTGATGGTGCTGCTAAAGCAGCTGCACCTGCTGAAAGGCCCTCTCACCTATACAACCATTTAAAGGGCCAGCATTCATGTTAGCCAGGATGGTGTAGTGGTTTGGGAGTTGGATGTAGACCTGGAAGATCCAGGTTCAAATCCCTGCTCAGCCACGAAGCTTCCCGGGTGACCTTGGGCCTGTCACTATCTCTCAGCCCCACCTACCTCACAGGGTTGTTGTGAGGACAAAAAGGAAGGGAGGAAATATGTACACCACTCTGAGCTCCTTGGAGGAAGGGCGGTATAAAAATGTGAAAAATAAATAAATAAATGGTTGGCCACCACGGGTGGGCGTAGGGCATAGGGACATGGCTAAGGGGGATAGTGGCAGCCACTCGTTTTCATAGGGGATTAAGCAAATTCAAAGAATGGGATGCATATTGACTTAATGAAACTGACAGCCACAAAGACATAGTGATCGCCAGTATAGCATAGCTTCAGTACTATACACACTTACATGGTAGTAAATCCCATTGAACTCAATGGAGCTTTCTTCTGAATAGGCACACAAAGGATCACACTGTTAGATGGCTTTAAAGGGGGACTGGGTGATTCATGGAGGAAGAGAGGACTATCAAATGGCTAGGTGGAACCTCCAGTTTCAGGAGCAGTATACCACTGAGAACAAGCAAGAGGGGAGGGTTGCTGCCTTCCATCTCCCGCTTGTGGGCTTCTTGCGGGTATCCAGTTGGTCACCGTCGGGAACATGATGATAGACAAAACGTCTAACTGAGTGGTGCTCTTATTGTGCTTTAATGCTTTTCACGTTTGATTTGATTTATAACTCTACATTCCATACGTGCGTCTGGCCCAGCAAAGGCTTTTAAAAAGAAACAGAAAAGCAAACAACCTCCTTTCCATTCTGCTTTTATATCCCTCATAAGGAAAGATGAAAAGTACAAAGTCATTTTTCTCCCCTTTAGAGGTTACCTTTTAAGATGATTCATTTGGATGCAGACGGGACATGCTTCATAATAATGCGAACTATCTTGTGTTTGATTTCATGCCAGGCACAGAGCTCCAGAGGAGATGTAGTGCTTGGTTAAAGGAGAAAACAAATACAATACTGTATAAGCTTCTTGCTTGGCAGAAGGGGATGCTTAACCAGCAACTTACCTGCCTCTAACATCAGCCCTCTGGCATGTATGAAACAGGAGACATTTCCTGGATCAAGTCTAAAGGTCTTCTTGTCTAGCATCCTGTTTCCAACAGTGGTCAGTCATACATCTCTGGGAAGCTCCATAAGCAGAGCATGAAGAGAACACACCTTTCCTGGTGCTGGTCCTCAGCACCTGTTATTCGGAGGTAGACTGTCTCTGAAGATGGATGCATTAATTTAGGAAGTTCAGTCCCTGCTTTGCAGGCTAGATTGGTTCCCAGTGTTGCTGAAAAATTGTAGGTAAAGTACAGTTATAACAGGGATATGCATATCTACTCATCCAAGTTCCAAGCAGGAGGCAGAAGGAAGGAGTTAGGGCTGGCTCTGGGTAGGAGCAGGCCTTGGGCAAATGAGGTCTGTGTGTGGCAGGCAGCTCCTCCAAGAACCCTACGGCTGGCCCGTCTATCTGTTCAGTTGAGGCAGTTGCCTCAGGCACAATGGCATTGTGGCGGATGCTAGCCTCTGCTCACCTGTGTCTCCATCAATCCCAGGATCCTCTCTGTCCAGCCTGCATTTTCAATGGTTCCAATCCCATCATTTTGACATTGTCCTGTGTGCACTGTTTTTAACTTTAAGGGGCAAATAAAAGGCTTCTTCTGTTGACTTTCGATGGAAGCTTTTTCCCATTAAAAATGAAGACCGCAACAGACTTCAATTAGCTACGTGTCCAGCAGTGACCGAAGCTGCAGTCCTATACATATTTTCCAATCCTGGGAGTTTTCAATGGGGACTTATTTCTGAGTAGATATGCCCCTAGGCTGCATGTGACTTTTCTTGTTCACTTTTTTCTCTTCTTTCTTTTTCCTTTTTATATTTTTATTTCTTCTCTTTCTTTTTAACCTTTCTTTCCTAAGTTTTTCTTTTCTCCTTTCTTTTTCTTTCATTCTGTGTTAGATTTCCTTCGCTTTCTCTTTTATTTTTTCCTTTTGCACGTTCTACTTTTCTTTCCTTATTTGTTTATTACTATTTTTTTTCTTTCATTGCTTTTTAATTCTTTATTTTTCTTCTTTTTTTCATGTTCTCTTCTCCCCTCCTTTTATTTTTTTTTCTCTCGCTTTCTTTCCATTTCCGCTCTCTTTCACTAGGGGACGCTCGTGGCCACCCCATTCCCGGCCCTGCTTTTTTGGACTCTTTTCCCACCTGTTCCCCCGGAAAAGCGGGAGTCGCTCCCTCTCTCTCTCATCTATGATTTCAGCTTGGCCGCGACAAAAAGATTGGCAGACGCATACACCAATCCAAGAGAAAGAAAAACCCTGTCGGAGAATTCCCACCCCCTTCCCCACCTGGGAGTCTAAATGGAGTTCACAGACACCATGAATTGAATATGACACTTCCGGTTCTCAATCGAACGTGCGAAGGCGCCCTATGCTCAGAAACCACAACAAAACATACAACGTACGCAGTATGTATACAGGAGAGAGTGTCACCAATATTCCTGGTGTGTGCTAGTAGAGAGCGCGATTTACCCATGCGGGCGTGACTCTCAAGGCCCTCAAATGGTGGCGACTGAATGGAAACCGGAAGTGTTTATTATCTTTTTCTCCTCTGTTCCCTTAAGCCCTATCCCTCAGAGAGTAGAGGGAAACCTTTACCGGTCCCGCCTTCGGGGCATTCTCGGAGCCAATGGAAGGAGAGAGGGGGCGTGGCCAAGTGAGGCTGCGATGGCTGAGGTGAGACGGGTCGCTCTTGAGTCAGGGAGGCGGGCGGGTGTGGAGTAGAGCGCGTGGTTCGCCCCCAGGCGGATCTCCGTCCCCGCGCACGACCCCCCGCGCCTGTCCCGCACGGGAGTGTCTTCTTTTCTTCCGTTGTGAGCTGGGTGTCCCCCACCCACCCCTTCCCCACCCAACCAACCAGACCCCCTTGTCTCTCTCCCCCCAGCAGAGTTTGCATTAAGACCCCCCTAACCCACCCCCAGCCCATAAATGCAGTCTCTGGCTCAGTAGGCGCTTCCCCTCTTCCATCTCAGATATACAGTACATGCATAGCATCCCCTCCCCCCGCAAAGAAACCCCTCCCCCATTTTCATTAAGTACCCCTTCCCCCCTTTTGCACTAAGCTTCTGGATTGTGGCTTTCTCTGCTTGGCTTTTCCAAAGGACACCCACCCCCCCAAGACACACAATAATTCCCTCTCCTCCCATTGCCTACTGAGAACACTCCCCCTTTTATACTGTGTTGTTGAATTGTGTCTTTTATTGGCTTTTCCAAAGGACACCCCTTTAATACACACAATAGCATCCTCTCCCCCCATTGCCTACTGAGACCATCCCCCTTGAATTTCTGGATTGTATCTTTTATTGGCTTTCCCAAAGGAGACCCTAAATACACACAAGAAACCCCCCCAAAATTTTCCACTAGGAACTCTCCACCCCCTTTTTACTGGGTTTCTAGTTTGTGTTTTAATTAGTTTTTCCATAGGATACCCTCATTCCCGGAAGTACACATACCTTTCTCTTCCCCTTATATCCCACGAAACCCTCCCCCTTTTATACTGAGAGTCTGGATTGTGTTTTTTATCTCAAAAAAGACCCCCCAACACACACAATAACTCCCCCAATTTTCCATTACCTCACTCATTTTATACCGAGTTTCTAGATTGCGTATTTTAATTGACTTTTCCAAAGGACACCCTCATCTCGCAAAATAATAATAATAATAATAATATAATAACCTTCTCTCCCACCATACTGAGTTTCTGTACCCTCTTTTCCCCCTCCTTTGGTTTTCCGAAAGACAACTCCACCCCCCATACAACAGTCCCTCTTTTTTTCTCTTGACTTAAAAAAGGCCCCCACATCCCATCTCTGATCAAACCCCCAAGAATGTATCTCTGCCCCCAAAGCTTTTCAAAGCTTTGGTAGGCCTGCAGTACTTTCCCCCTCTCAGTTAAAATTGACGCTCTGTCCCTTGCCTTCTGCTTTGCCTCATCCAAGGGTCCCAAGGTGTCTTTATTACTTATTTGATTTTTTTAATCCTTTGGAAAGCCTGTACACCACCTGGTATCTTTGGTGAAGTGTGTCTAAAAATCCACTCAATAAATGAAATCTGCTATAGAGTGACAGGCCATCCTACACTTCCTTACTTCCAGGGGCCTCTTCCCATCAAATCTTTTGAATTCTAAGGAGACGGTCACTGCATCGGAAGGGTCTTATTTACCCCCTCCAAAGCCCTTCCAACCTGCCACCCCCATTTTTAAGCAGCTTTGTGGAGCCATCATTTTTTTTTAAGGATTCATTTCTTGATCCCCTGCCCCATAATTGAAGAAAGAAATCTTGGGGTGAGAGCCGAGTCGTAGTGCCATGTTAGGGGTCCCTTAATTCCCCTCTCCCCCAGGAGGGGCTGGATGGTCCTCCCAGTTTTCTTGCTTGCCCCCTCTTGAATTGAACGGTTCAAGTATAGTCAGGATCCGTCTCTCTGCTCAGCCAGCCTGCTCACCTTCCCGCTGGGGATTTTCCCCTGGAGCCGGAGGGACTGGATTGTGAGCTGAACCTTGGGAGCTGAGTTTACCCTCCTGGGCTACTGCCATGGCTGGTGCCATTGCCTCTCGAATGAGTTTCAGCTCTCTGAAGAGAAAGCAGCCCAAGACTTTCACCGTGCGGATTATGACCATGGAAGCAGAGATGGAGTTCAACTGCGAGGTAATGGTCGGGGCCGGAGCTGTCTTTGGGTTAAAACCCATTCTTTCCTCCGAATTGCTCCATTCCCAAAATTCTGGGTTGGGGAGCCTGTGTGAAAGGCAACATCGGTTAAAGCTGGTTGTGAGTATGAGAATTACAGCGCAATCCGACTTAACTTTTGTGCCGGTGTAACGGGCGCAGCGGGTTAAACCGCTGAACCATAAGCTGTCGATCGAAAGGTCGGCAGTTCGATTCCTGCGACGGGGTGAGCTCTCGTTGCTTGGCCAGCTCCTGCCAACCTAGCAGTTCCAAAGCATGTTAATGTGAGTAGATAAATAGGTACCGCTTACCGCGGGAAGGTAAACAGCGCTCCGTGTTCCAGCCGCATGCTACGCGCTGTGGCAAGGAGAGTCATGCCGGCCACATGACCACGGAGGCGTCTTCGGACAACGCTGGCTCTTTTTGAAATGGAGATGAGCACCACACCCTAGAGTCGGACACGACTGGACTTAATTGTCAGGGGATACCTTTACTTTTTAACCAGCGGTGCAGCGAGAACGGGAAGCCCCAGAACGGAAAAGGGATTCAAATCCCCTCCAAAAGAGGAGTTCAAAGGTTACACCAGCACAAAAGTTAAGTCGGATTGCGCTGTTAATGTGTACAAACCGATAATTACCAGTTGCCAGTTGGGAATCGGAAGAATGTTAATGGCCTTTGTAAGTGGCAGCTTCTTAAAATGTCTCACTGGAACAATTATGAGAGTAAAGAATGTTGCCAGATACCGGTAAGTTAATGAATGGGGTCTTATGGCTTCTGTTCTGGTGGTTGTGGTGGTTTTTGTTCACTGGAAATTCAAGGAATGGGATGTTTCTCTGGTGTAGCCAAGAGACTGAGCTGCAAATCAGTTCTTCCCAGGTTTAAAATTTGCCTCTGCCATGACATCACTAGGTGGCTTTAGGCAGGCCACTCCCTTTCAGCCTCAACATTCCCATCTGTAATATGGGAACAAGAATACCGTACTTACCGGTATTTATCTTACAGCATCATTGCCAGGGTTGCATCAAGGTAATTCACACAAAGCACTTTGTGCACTCAAGAAGCACTAGGCAAATTTATTTATTTTATTGGGCAGGAGTTGTGGTCTAGTGGTTGAGCTGCCGCCTTGCCTGAAGAACAACTAGGACGGGATCAGTTCAAGACTACCGGAAGCTGCCGACAAGCTTCCAAAAGCTGTGATATCTCAGCTGAGATAGCCTACGCTGACCCTCTGTGGGAGAGAGGAGTCGCTGTTGGACACGCTTGAGCTCGAAACCATGTGCAAGCCAGTGAAATACCACACTGTTGAAAGGAAACAGCTGGAGAAGACGGGTTCTATGCAAATAGAACTTTTATTGTAAAATCCCCTACAGGGGCTTAGAAAAAGCCTGCCTGTGTAAACCGCCTTGAATAAAGTCTGAGGAGAAATCTGACGACAGAAAGCTGGTATATAAATACAGATATTATTATTATTTTATTTTGCATATTTTTATACCGCCCATCCTCCAAGGAGCTCAGGGTGGTGTACATGGTTCCTTCCCTCCTTTTGTCTTCACAACAACCCTGTGAGGCAGGTGAGGCTGAGAGATGGTGACTGGCCCATCCAGGAAGCTTTGTGGCTGAGTGGGAATTTGAACCTGGATCTTATTTGCTCCTAGTTCCCTGTATGCATCATTATAGAGTAATTGTATGCGTGCTTCCCCAGAAGTAATTACCGTTGCTTTCAGTGGGGCTTGCTTTGGCATAGTTGCACTAGGGGTAACTGGAAATAAATGTGTTCTTCCCTTGTTTCCTTCCTCTGTTAACTCTCTTGTGTTGAATAGAATGCTAGACTAAGCCCGCTAGGTGTCTTGCTCTTGTAGAGCAGTGCGCGCGCGTGCGCTCCTAGAAAACAAACTTCTATTGCGTTGGTCCATCTAGCTCAGTATTGTATGCTGGAGCAGCTTTTCAGGGTATCATTCAGGAGGCTTTTTCCCAGGCCTCCCTATAGATTTCTGGGATTTTTCAGCATGCATGTACTTTTCTGTTCCCTCTCACACAACGCTAGAACTAGAGGACATTCACTGACCGGTGGGCGGGTTAGAACAGACAAAGAGGAATACTTCTTCGTCCAGTGTGTAACTAACCTGTGGAACTCCTTGCCACAGGATGTGGCGATGGCACCTGGCCGAGATGCTTTTAAAAGGGGATTGGATAGATTGATGGAGCATATCAATCTAAGATTGATGGAGGTGGCCTATCTCTGAATGCCAGGTGCAAGAGAGTGGCAACAGGATACAGGTACAGTACCTTGCTGTCTTGTGTGCTCCCAGACTCATCTAGTGAACCACTATGAGATACAGGAAGCTGGATTGATGGGCCCTTGGACTGATCCAGCAAAGCTGTTCTTTATGCAGAGCAGGAGCTAAGTACTATTCATACATCTGCATCTGAGCAGAGAGAGAGAAGGAAGAAAAAATGTTTTTTTGCAAAGTGAAACTGACATGCCAAGCTATAAGTGATGATAGCTGCTATTTTGTGTTGGTACAAACAATTGCCCGATCCAGTCAACACAGGCTGCTGCTTCCAAATGCTCCCCGGGAGGTCATCAGCGTAGATAAGCAGGTAAAGAGGAGCCATCGCTTTCTCTCCAGACAAGGCCGCAAAGAGTCGTGGAGCCCTTTGAAGAAGAACCAGTTTATTTCAGCCTCGGCTGGCTTCCACAGGCTGCAGTCTGATGCATCCGACACGAGCTAGAAATTCTCCGACTGCGTTGAGAGAAAAATCCGCAGTATCAAGCGTGTGAACCAGTTCCAATTCTGGGGCTTCTCATTGGAGTCTTTGCCTGTGAGGTTTTGACCAGCAGGGGGAGTTGGGTGCCAAGCTTTCTGTGAAGCCTTTGGCTCCTTATTCTCTGCTGTAGCTAAGTGTAAGTACAGTACATGGAACTGAAACCATCATATATGCTTCCCCTATTTGCCACCTGCCTCCAGCCCCTCCCTCTGTTTCCCCTGTGTCAGTAACTAGACTGTAAGCTCCTCCGGGCAGGGACCTGTCGCTTCACTGTCTAAAAACACCATGTGCGCTAATGGCACTCAGTAAACAATAAGCTCTTTATCTTAGAAGGGCTTTTCTGACAATCCTCAGAACTCCTCTGGAGAGACTTGTTTTGGCCATCTGTCAAGCACATTACCGTATTTTTCTCTTGCGTACTTGTGTTTTCTCCCCATAAACAGTGGCCATTGGGGTGTAGTGGGTGGGACGCCGCCAGGTTGGGGCTGCACCTTGGGAGGAGAGGAGTTTTAATCCAAGCGAATGCTTGCTCTCCTCCTGGGATACGTTGCAGCCACTGGGAGAGAGGTTTTCGATTGTAGAACTATTTCGGAGGAGAGAGACCTCAAGCCCACATGAATCGGTGGACCTGATTGCACAAGCGATACTCTCCATGAGCCAAATCTTTGTCTTGCTGACTTATGGTGACTCCTGGTACCTTAAGGCTCCACGAACAGGTTTTTAACTTTTATATAGCTCTGCACACACCTGCCTATTGAAGCCAGGAGGATATTCAGTTTGCCCTCCTGTCTTGCTTCTGTTTTGTATCAAGGCCAATATGCCTGCAGCCTGACTCATCCAGTCGGATCTTTGTGGTTTGGACAGAGCTTCAGAGGCAAAATATGCTCTAGTCGGAAAATATAATTGGGTATACCAAACAAACATAAAACAGCATTTTAAGCAGCACTCTTGACAGCACAGGTGTCAGAGCAGGTGTGGAGTGGGCTAGTAGCTCAGAGGCTGATCTGCAAATGACAACTTCCCTGGCCTGAAAAAAGGTGCCTGGGGGGGGACATGATTGAGACGTATACAATTATGTATGGGATGGAGAGAGTGGATAGAGGGAAGTGCTTTTCCCTCTTGCCCAACACCAGAACTAGGGGACTTCCACTAAAACTGAGTGGCGGGAGCATTAGAACAGACAAAAGAAAATATTTCTTTACCTAGTGTGTAATTAATCGGTGGAACTCCTTGCCACGGGATGTGGTGATGGCGTCTGGCCTGGATGCCTTTAAAAGGGGATTGGACAGATTTATGGAGGAAAAGTCCATCACAGCTTACATGCCATGATGGGTATATGCAACCTCTTGGTTTTAGTAGAAGGCTAGCTCTTAATGGCAGATGCAAGGGAGTGGCGACAGGATACAGGTCTCTTGCTGTCTTTTGTGCTCCCTGAGGCATTTGGTGGGGCCACTGTGAGATACAGGAAGCTGGACTAGATGGGCCTTTGGTCTGATCCAGCAGGGCTCTTCTAATGTTCTAATGGTTTGAGTCTCGCCTCGGCCATGAATACACTGCGTGGCCTTAAGCGTGCTGCTCCCTCTCAGCCCCAGTCGTCTGCAGCTCTACCAACCGAGCCAGACCTCCTGCCTTACTGAACTGGAAAGTGTTTGCAGCATGCTTACAAGCAGGGAGGGCAAGAGCCTGGTAGATCACCCTGGGCCAAGAATTGTGCCACCGATATCCGCCGGTCGAACTTGCATTAATGGTGGGCCAGAGAACAGGGCTGTAGAGGCTGTTGTTAAAACCCACATGGGCTTGTGAAGGTGGTCCTTAACAGGTCTGAATTATAATGCTATTTATTAAAAAAAAAAAAAACTACAACCTCACTTCCCCACCTGCAATCAGGAACCTGAACCCATTTATGACAAATTAAAATGTCAAGATAACAAGCCTTAAAACCTCAGTGCATCAAAATCCATATGTGTGTATACTGGGCTATCGGGCTATACAGGTGGGCCCCCATATCCACGAATTCATTATCCACGGTTTCAGTTATCCACGGATCACGGGGGGACCCCCCCAGTAAGCTTCATTTCTTCCTTAAACAAACAGGAGAAGCAGCCTCTGGCTGCTTATTGCAGGCAAGTAGAATGAGACTAAGTCCTAGAGAGGCTCTGCAAAGTTAACAGAAACCTTGCAGAGCCTCTCTAGGACATAGTCTTGTTCTACTTGCCTGCAATGTAGAGGCTGCTTCTGTTTGAGTTAAGGAAGAAACAAAGCTTGCTGAAAGAAAAATAAGAGCGGGGGGGGGCACACGCCTGCCCGCAAGGGAGGCAGGGCAGGGGGCCCTCAGGAAACCATGGAGGGGGTGTTCACTCCTATCCACAGTTTCAAGTATCCACGGAGGGGCCTGGAACATATCCCCAGCAGATATGGGGGGAGTACTGTACTCAGAAGTCTGCTTTGAAGATGGTTTTCTGCCTCAGCCTTTTCTTTTGAGGTTCTGATAAGCTATAGACAGCTAATAAGGCTCGAAACACAAGGAAATGACATTCTTGTTAGAATTTTTTTTTTATCTAGCATTGCTTTTTATCTAGCATTTATCTAGCATAGCCTGGATGGATCTGATATGGAAAGATGAAAGGGAATGCGAAGGCAGTTCTGTTTCCAGTATACGGAGGGGAACATAGGGTCGCCTTAAGCACAGCAGCCGTTTGGCCTCTCGCAGCCATATCCTGCCTGCCAGCTTTTAGAAGCTGAAACCTCCAGTCCCTCCTCATGTCGGAGTTTTTCCAAATCCGCCTTCCGTTCTGTGGCCCTTTTACGTGTCTTTCGGCTCGTGGTCTCCAGCCAGGCACGAGGCCACGGATCCAGCCCACGGATTTGGTGGGGCAGCGGTTTTAAGACTTTCTGCCACCTCTTCTGTGACTTTTGAATCCTGAAATTCTTATTCCGCGAAGGTGCCGTAACGGTCCCAGCTGATTTCCTGACCTTAGTGCTCCGGCAGTGAACGCTTTTGTAGGTCTGGAGTTAAAAGTGAAGCTTTGCAAGCGATGGGGGACGACGATGACGATGGGGGACGGACTTTTTTTAAGTGGCAAATACATCAAGGCTAACCGTACATTCTTATTACCAGTTTGGGAACTCGGCGCTCTGAAATTAGCGATCTTTCTTTGTAGTCAGCAGGTAACTTTGTAGTCAGCAGGTAACTACTCATCAGAGATGCATATCCTGTCACAGCAGTCGACCAAAGGCATCCGTTTTCGGGCAATTTGCAGGTAGAGGTCACCTTCATTGGGGTCCAGCAGGAAGAGGAATCAAAGTTTTTTTTTTGCGCATTGCCTCTCTTAAGACAGAGAACTTAGGATAAAGGCGAAAATGGTGAATTCCTCTGTGGAAGCGGCTGAAAATCGCATAGTAGTCATCTTCTCATCTCTAGATATTGGATTGATGATTCGGTTTTCATTCCATTCATCCTCTTCTAAGCAACTTCGGGCAGCATCTCCTCTCCCCGTTTTATATTCGCAGCCACTCTGTGAGGTCTGCTACACAATTCCACCGGCAACGTGTACAATCTCCCTTTGAATTATGACAATCCCCTTACCCCGCTCGATACAATTTTCTACGCTTCCCAGAGGAGAGGTGCAATCTGGACAACCATCTTTCTTGCAGTCCCAGAGAGAGGGAAAACTGATCCTTCTGCAAAAATGTATGACACTAGACTAGAGATGCTCTACCCTCTATTTTCCTCTACACTTCCTCTTCTGCTCTTTTTCCAATTCAGGGAGTCTGAAGAGGAGAGGTACAGATGGTGTCTATTGCTCGGTACAGAGTGGCAGCATTTGGCATGCTATCTCGGGCATCGGTAGGTCTTGGGCTTTTTGTTGTTCAGTCGTTAAGTCGTGTCCGACCCTTCATGATCCCATGAACCATATCCCGCTAGGCCTTCCTGTCCTCCACTATCTTCCTGAGTTCGCTCATTTTCATGTTCGTTGCATCGGTGATGCTGTCTAACCATCTCATCCTTTGCCTTCCCCTTCTCCTTTTGCCTTCAGTCTTTCCCAGCATCAGAGTCTTCTCCAGAGAGTCCTCTCTTCGCATTAGGTGGCCAAAATATTTGAGCTTCAGCGTTCACACATTTATATTATACATGCGTATAGGCATCTGTACAGAGCCTGTCTGTTCAGCCTGTTGAGATCTGCATAAGCCTTGCATTATTTTAGAATAAAGGAGCTACAAGTAGAGCTATAAATGGCTTTCAGGTATGTTTTGTAGGGAAAAAGTATTCTCCCCCCCCCCCCAATTAAATGCAGAGTCGCTCTGAGATGCCCGTTGTTAAACGGGTGATAGACTCCCCTGTGCTGTAAAACGTTCCCTGATCCTGTGTCTCCCAGCTCTCTAGAACGACCACGGTTGAAGGTTTTTAATGTGCAATGCCAGTCTAATCATATTTTTATTGGCCTTGCCTCGTAATACGTTGAATGGATTTCACAGTCAAGGTAATGCAGTTCTCAAATTCAGACATTACTGTATATATAGTTTAGGAATTATTTCCCTTGAAAAGTCTAATCTGGGCACAGCTCAGCTTTGCGTCCTTTTCGAATGAAGACCTTTTCCAGATTGTTCGCATGACGTGTTCTTTCAGAGCATCTTACTTGAGTGGTTTCTTACACATGGTCTAGACCAGAGGTGGGGAACCTCCGGCCCGCGGGACGATCCGGTCCGGCCCTCACTGGACCAGCCCGATCCGGCCCGCAACCGGAGGCTCCGCCGCCGCTGCTGCCGCCTTCCCGCACCGCTTCCTTTTAAAATCGGCCTTCCTGGACCTGCGCAGAGCGCAGTGCTGGCCAAGAGGGCAATCTTGGCCTCAGCTGCGCTCTGCGCAGGTCCAGGAAGGCCGATTTTAAAAGAAGGAGGCGCCGAGGTGACGCGAGCGGTGGGTGGGTGGGTGGGATGGAGGGGCTGGCTGAGCGAGAGTGAGCGGTGGGTGGGAGGGAGGGGGCTGAGCGAGAGCGAGCGGTGGGTCGGTGGGAGGGAGGGAGCTGAGCGAGAGGTGGGTGGGTGGGCGGGCGGTGGGTTGGGTCCTGTAAATTCGCCGGGGGGGGGTCAAATTTGCGGTGGGGGGGCAAAAATGTTCTTTCCCCATGGGAAAATGGCCCCCCACCCCAGATAGGTTCCCCACCCCTGGTCTAGACCCACAACTGAAAAGCAGGGTTTAGAACTGGGATCAGACGGGACTGTCCCTTCTCATGAAGACCAAGACCTCCCAGTGTTTGAGGCAGTGGTGCTCAGTGCTGCTACCTCTCTTACCTGGTCAGCCGTCATCACACCCCTTCCTGCTTCCTGGATTTGAAAAGGTCAAGGCCAATGGCGCAGGAGAAGAGGAAGTGAGGAGGCCAGTGATGGACTAGACCTGTCTTTCTCAAAGTGTGCTCCTAGGAGCCGTGGGGCTCCCTGAGACCCCTTCAGGGTCTCCACAAGCACACTATAAATGGACGCCATCTGCCCCCTGCCCGGTTCGCTCCCGCCTCCCCTGTTCTTGGCTCTCTTTAAGAACATAACATAAGAACATCACATCACATAACATAACATAAGAACATGGATCAGGCCAAAGGCCCATCTAGTCCAGCTTCCTGTATCTCACAGTGGCCCCACCAGATGCCTCAGGGAGCACACACGACAACAAGATAACCTGTATCCTGTCGCCACTCCCTTGCGTCCGGCATACAGAGAAAACCTACTCCTACAACCAGGAGGTTGCTTATCCCCATCATGGCTTGTAAGCTATGATGGACTTTTCCTCCATAAATCTTGTCCAATCCCCTTTTAAAGGCATCCAGGCCAGGTGCCATCACCACCTCCTGTGGCAAGGAGTTCCACCAACCCATTACACGCTGGGTAAAGAAATATTTTCTTTTGTCTGTTTTAATACTCCCTCCACTTAATTTGAGTGGATGTCCCCTAGCACTCCTTGGCTCCCCGAGACTTCGTTGTTTTTTAAATGCTCTTGTTTACTTTCTGCAGAGCCTCCTCTCTTCCTTACTGCTGCTAGGATTCGGCTTCTCCTGGCGTATGTCTGTCTGTCTGTCTGGATCCCAACTAGGCACTTAGACATGGAAGCCAGTCAAACGTCTCAGTCACCGTAGGTTGGCACGTTTGACTGTCTCTGTGGAGGTTTAACCGAAATAGCTTTTAATTAAAAAGTCATTATCAAGTTGTCGTGCAGCATAAGTAAATAAAAATAGCTTCCGCGGCTTCTGCTTCTGGCTCGGTTAAGTGGCTCTTTAAATTTTCTGACATCTGTTTGTCGAAGGAGGAAATGGAAGGGAGTCTCTTGATTCCCTCTGTTAGCTCTTGGCGTCTCTGAAGCCGCCATGGCTTCTCCTCCCTGGCTGTTCCTCTTGTGGGATCTTGGGATAGCCCGTTATTTGAGCGAGTCATTAGAGGTGTATCCCTTGGAACTGTAAGCAATTTTGTCATTGTAAACTGGAGTTATAGGGGGGTGGGCATACCACAACTAGAGACAGGCTGATGAGTGGTGTGCATAGTTTCCCCCTCCCTTTCAGGAGACTTGGGAGTGGGTTTTGCTCTCTATCGAGGCCTAATCCGTTGCCAGATTTGGAGTCATTTTGGGGTGGTCCTCCAAGATCAAATGGGATGGAGATTATTGCAGGGAGATGGGGCAGGGAAGCATCAGAGAGTTTGTGTCCGTCTGAGGGGGTCACCTGACCACGTGGAATCCTGAACTCGGTACTGGTGGCAGTGGTAGCACCTAATGTGCCAATGGGGAGGGTGGGACAGTACCACGGAGGACCCAGGGCAGATATTTGCTCCGGGGCCCCCAGCAACACACCACTGGGTTGGGGTTGATGTTAGCTGCAGCCAGCGTTTGGTTCACCTGCTTCCAGCATCTGAAAACATTTGCCTCGCCGAAAACGTTCTGCATGTTCTTGGCATGTTGTGATCCATGCGGGGCGGGCAGTGGAAGGCTAAACTGTGGCATGTGGGGCTAGGTTGCCCGTGGCTCTCTCCAGCTCTGTAAATCGATGGTGTCCAGTTTGAAGCTAGAACCAGGACATCTGCAGCTTTCAGTCAAATGCAAAATCTTGCATAGGTTATGCATCCCTGGGGGAGTCTCTGCCCTTGTGACCCCTTCCCATTAGTTGAGGGGGGGGCTCTGCTCCATGTCCCATCTGTTGGGGATGTTAACTTGATGGGGACCTGGTGAGGGGCTTTCTCTTCCGTGGTGTCCTCTTTCTGGAGCTCTCCCAAGACAGAGGCCCACCTGAGTCCAAATATCCGGGGCTTGTATGAGCATGCAATCAAAACACTGCCTGTGAGCTGAATTCTTGTCCTTTGGCGTTGAGAGCTGCTCTGTTTAATCTGGTGGTGTTGGTTTTTTGGGTGCATTTTATTTGGTGGATTTGATCTGGTGTGTGTTGTCTTGGGACAATGTTTCTCTGGAAAGCCTGGTGGTGAAATAAATGCACTGCCTTCTGTAGGATTTTTGGAACGGCTACCTTGAGAGGTGGGGTGGGGTGGTTTGCCAGGCTTGGACCCAGGGCTGCCTTGAAATCTACTGACACCTGAGGGGGTGCACCAAAGACCTTCCCACTTACCTATGCCAGCCACTACCTTTGCCACTCCTCCTCCCGTTCCCTGGATTTGAAAAAAGAAGGGGGAACAGAGAAGAGGAAATGTGGGGGCCAGAGTGTCTTCTCTGCACTTCCTCTCTGTTTCCCTCCTTCCTTTTTGAATCTAGGCAGTGAGAGGAAGGGCGGAGGTTGCTGAGTGGGCACCCGAGGCAAGCTCCTTCTTGGATCAAGACCTAGTTACGAATCCCCGGGCAGCCTGCTCGATGACCTTGAACCAGCCTGAATCTTTTAGCCTAACCTATCTCATCCCGGGGATCTTGCAATGATACAGACTAACCCTCCTGTATGCTGTCCTGTGAGCCTCCTTGAAATAATTGCCCCCCCTTCAGCGCAGGATCCCCCTCTCCGCAAACGCGACCTCCCTCTCTGCTAACGTTCGCCTCCACTTCCTAGCCTGAGAGGCAGTTGTGTGACGCTCATGGTAAGGACCCTGTGCCCATAGAAATGGCATTAGCGGAGTGACACTTCGGCTGCCTGCCAGTTCCAAGCGACTCCTGTCGCAGGTTAATAAGTAATGCACACTCTGTTAATAGATCCCCCCCCCCATCTGACATCTTAGCCGGAGAAAGCGATTGCAGCGGGAACCTACCTTTCGCGCCCCTATTTCCGCTGCCCGGCTGCGGCGTCTTAAGTGTTTACTTAAACCACTGGCTGCTGATAGATTGCCAGCGCTCTGCACTTAGTAAAGCCCATAAATCCCCCCCCGCACGCGTAGAATAACAGCCCTGCAGCACTTAGCCCTGTTTATAAGGAGTTCATCCACAGATTACTCCAGGACTCGCAAATATATCTAACAAACCATGTTAAGATAAAGCTGATGGAATATGACAGGCCCACCTAGGAGAGAGCATCCATCCTCCCGCCGCGGGCTCCGTTGGGGCATCGGCAGGGAGAGGGGGAGTGGGCGTGCCAAGCCCCATTACACACAGACGGCAGCAGAGCCATTGCAGTCGAGCGTCTTTTAAAATTATGACTACATCTCTAATGCAGTTCTTATTTTTTGAGGGTTTAGCTCCATTATATCATCCCAGCCACAAGTCTCGGTGACGGCGGGGGAGGAACTTCGCTTCCCCAAAGCCGTTTGCTTTTAGGTGGCGATGACCTTCGTCGAATGCCTTTTTTTCTTTTTTTCTTTTGCACTCAATCTTGTCACGACCACTGCAAGGACAAGAAGAACGGTACAGGGAGGGTTTGGGTTCTTGTTTTCCAGCAGGCTGTCTGTTCAACTCGAGGGACTTTTTTCCTCCCATTTTTACTTGTGACCTTTGGAAGAATTACGATTGCCACGCTAGGCTTCAGGGGACTGTTTCAAACATCGCAGGAAGAGTGGGGCTTGCTGCCGAGGGTACGCACTATAGGGAGCTGCAGCAGTCAATCATGCCGGGCCAGTCCAAGGCCTCTTGGTGCCTGTGGCAGCGCACAAAATGTAACTTGGCGCATGGCGCATTCACCAGCTTCAGTGCTGCTCTTCCTCCCACTCCCAGGATTAGAAGAGAAGATGGAGTGGGAGAGGAAGTACGGAGGAGAAGAGAGTGGTGGGCTAGAGTATCTCTCAGTGTCGGAGACACTCTAGGCTTCCCGCTCTCCTCTCCTCCACACTTTCTCTTCCACTCCGTTCCACCATTTCTGCCCACGGGTGTATACCATATTGTCCCGAGTATAATACACACCTGATTATAAGACGCACCCTTAAAGTTTGGTGCTATTAAAAAAATTTAATTAAATCACTGGCATTAAATTGCAACAGCCTGATTATAAGACGCACCCCTAGTTAAAAAACTTGAAATTAGGAGAAAAAAGTGAGTCTTATACTCGGACCAATACGGTATATGCAACAGGAGTTTAATTTGTACACCTGTGGACCGGGAAGATGGAGAGTAGCAGAGGCTCTGTCTACTGCACTGCTAGGTAAGGGCAATATCCTTTGGTGCACCTCAGATGCTGGGAAGTTCTCGGCTTATGACTTCCCTCCTGCCCTTCACAGCCTTGGTTGCCAACAATGTGTGAAATACAACCCTCCAGTCCAATCCGTCTCTTGCAAGCAGGCAAATCACGTTTATGCCGTCCGTATTTTTGCCATGCAGCCTATTTATTGCGTTGTCGGGAAACCTGCTGAAAAACCCAGACATGCTTTTAAACAAGAAAAGAAAAAGGGGGTGGTGGTGGTGGAAGGCATTAACTTCTGTTCCACCTTCTCCCTTGCTTTCTGTGAGCCTTAATGCCTCGCTCAGCTGCCATAAATCTGTAGGTGCTCACTCGCAGGTCCTTTCAACACAATCAAGACTGGTGGTAGACAGTCCTATTGAAGAGAGTGGAAATGTGGGTTTCTCTTTCCATGGTGTACAGGTGCGTCTGGGGTGTGTGGCACTAGGGAGGCCTCACGCCAGGGCATCTTTACTTCCTGCGCCACTGGCGTGATCTTCTTCCTTTTTGAATCCAGATCCTGGGAGGACGAGGAGCAGCGGAGGCAGGTGGCTGGGTGGGTGAAGGCAGGTGGTGGGTGCCTCCCACCAATTTGCCGCCTGGGGCAGCCGTCTTAGGCGACCCCCTTGGTGGGCTGGCCCTGTAGTTGCACTAAGCCAGTGCTTCTCAATTATTTTCCGTCATGCCCCCCCTAGGAAGAAGAAAAAATTTCGCGCCCCCCGCGCGACTGTAAATAGTATCATTTGTCTATAAAATTGTTATAAGTACACCTCTGCATATATATTGTTTGCAATATTCGACATGTTTTCGCTGAAAAAACTCAAGCGGCTTATTAGCGTGATTGGGGTGTAATATCTTTAAGTGACGACTTAATTTATTTGGCTTCATGCTGTTCGCTGCCAACATTTTTAGACATAGTAAGCACACCGGTCTTTCCTCGTCTCCCACCGTAGTCACAGTGAAGCCAAGCGCTACATACGCTCGTCATATTTCCTCGTCTTAGCCTTCGGAAGACTTTCTTTTATCTCCTTCTCTCCTTCTCTCTCCGCCTGTCTTCTCATCCCTGTTAAAAAAAATTTCATGATGTCACTTGAGGTTGGCTTAGTTTAGTTGGCTGTGGGCTGCCTATCCCCATAGGCCTCAGAACCTCCAGAGGGCGGGGGTTTAGCCACCACGCAGGCCGCCTCTCTGGAGAGTCGTCCGATCACCGGCTGGAAAGAGCTGTGTCTCCTTCAGCCTCCCGGCCGACTGACTCCTCATCGGCCGGCCGGTTCTTTATATATCCCTCCCAACCCTCGTGTCCCACCTCCCTGTCTGACAGGCGTCGTAGCCAATGGTTCTCCCTGTTTCGGGAGTGAGGGCCTGACGCCGTCCGGCTGTGCTGCGCGCTTGCCCCGCCCTCACGGCCAGACGCTGTGAGCGTGCTGGGCGGGCGCAGGGCACGTCCGGAAGATCGGCAGGCCCTGGCGCGGCCGCTAAAGGGGCTTCTACTGCCCGGGGTGGCTCCCCGAGGAAGCCCTCCTGCGGGGTTGTCGCCTGCTCGTCCCCTGCCGGGGCCGGCGTCGCCCGGAGCGGCCAACGAGGGAGCCGCGGCCCCTCGTTATCTCTGCCCTGGCCGAAGTAAGGGAGACCGGGCCTCTCCCTTACACCAATATGACAGTATTTGCCGAGCCCCCCTTTACGGAGCCTCGCGCCCCCCCTGGGGGGCGTGCCCCACTATTTGAGAAGCACTGCACTAAGCGCATCTGTGTGGTGCCTTCATTAGTTACATCGCCACCCTTCATTTTCACAGGTGGATTTAAAATCTCTTGGGTGTATGTGCCACCATGCCACATGTGCGACAGCCCAGATCGGGTTAGTATTCCCATAAACGTGTTCTCTGGGTGCATTGTGTGATAGATTTATTTTTTTTTGGACAGTGCGCACTGGCTCGTGGACCGTTGTTGAATGTTTTAACTGCTGGTGGTGACAGGTCTGTAGTAGAATGTTGACGGGGAGGAAAAACTTCACACCGGGCCTAGTGGCAGGAGCTGCAAAGAGCCAGGAATGGGATGTGGGCAGGAGGCGTAAGGACAAGAAAGTGTGGTTGGGGTGACACATTGTGGGATAGCAAAGGGGCTTGAATTCTGCTCACTGGCTCAGAAAAGTCAGCCAGGCTGCTGCTCTCCCAAGGATGGATCTGATCACCACCTCTACTGTATCTGCTGCCCCCATGGAGCCAGATCTCTCTCGAAGCCAGGACAGGTTTAATTTCTACTGGGGTCTCGCAGTTGGGAACCCTGGAATCTCCTTCAGGCCACGCGCATGGTTAGACAGCATGCACTGTGCAGCCTCTGTGGCCGTCCTCTGGCGACGTGGTTCTCAGAGCTATGCAGGGCAGGTGTGCAGCACGGTGTATGTGACGCAGGGCAGGCGATGGCTGCGGAATTGCAGCTGTGGCTTCAGATGCCACAGCTGGGCACTCCATCTAGTACTGCTTGCTCCTGCAGATTTGAGGTGGGGAGGGGGTGGCGGCTTCTGAGCATGTGCAAAGAATAGCCCTGGATTACGATGGAAGGATTTGGGCCTCAGAGTGGCTTCCCAAGAGGCTTGAATTCTCCTTTTTGCCCTGGCTTTTTGGTTTGTGTTTGTGTGTGTGTGTGTGTGTGCGCGTGCACGCGCAACAGACCAGTTGTAAGCTGTCGTCGACGTTTGCCTTGTACAAAAGACGCATGTGAATTTGGCAGTAGGTTTGCAGTGGGTGGCGCAGTGGGTTAAACCGCTGAACCATGAGCTGTCGATCGAAAGGTCGGCAGTTCGAATCTGCGACGGGGTGAGCTCTTGTTGCTTGGCCAGCTCCTGCCAACCTAGCAGTTCCAAAGCATGTTAATGCGAGTAGATAAATAGGTTGCGGGAAGGAAAACAGCGCTCCGTGTTCCTGCTGCATGCTACGCGCTGCAGCAAGGAGAGTCATGCCGGCCACATGACCATGGAGGCGTCTTTGGACGACGCTGGCTCTTTGGCTTTGAAATGGGGATGAGCACCACACCCTAGAGTCGGACCTTTACCTTGCAAGGCCTGGCTCATGTGCCCCTATTGATTTTTGAGGGCGCAAAGTCCATTTGAATTTTTTGGCCCAGGGAACCAGTCATGTGAATTGTTCCTGCATTGTGCGAACCTTCCCCACTTGGGGAAGGTTTGTCCAAGTTGTGTTGAGCCTTAATCCGGGTACCATGATAGCCGTCCACAAGACCTCGTGCTCAGGTGGCTAGAAAAGGCCACTCAGGTTGGCTTGTAAAAACCTTCCTCTGGTTCTGCACATAGGGGAGCGGGGAATTCTGCCCCACTCACTGGAACAGGCACACAGGCTGCTAAAATTTGGTCTTTGTTAAGCGACCGAAATGGCAGGGAGGAAAATAAAGAGCAGAAATGCGGTTTCGGTTTCATCGTTGAGCCTATTGACATGCAGAAGTCAAAACTTGGAGCGAAACGGCTCTCCCAGCAGCCGTTCAATTGCTGTTATTGCACTTGTGAGCCAAGGCATAAAACTTAATAGCATAAATAAACAGTCATACGAGTACTAGTTTATGGTGCAGAGGGCCAAATTGCAGCTGCGGGGGGGGCATGCGGGCCCCCTCCGTCTAATGTTGGCAATCAGTATTTTGAAGGCATCTTCAAAATCGCCCTGGAACGCAAAAGCCATTTGCCGCCCTCCCCGATCCAGCGAGCGAATGCGGTGCTTAATGTTTGGGGGAGCGTCGCCCGTTGGCTTTGCGCTGGCTTATGTAACACCCGCGCATCATTTGCAGTCTGTGGGCAGGTTTTGAACTCCAGCTGGGGAGGGCCGCTGTGTCATTTGTAGTCTAAAGCACAGCTGGAGTTTGGAAACATTGATTCCGCCGGGGACTGATCTGCATCTGTGCGGATGAAAGCCTCTCCACCGCCTCTCTAGCAAAGGGACACGTCTCCTTTGCACGCGGACTGGCTCATCAGCCCTTGTGAAACAATGGCGCTAAAGACGGGCTTCCAAAGAGAGAAACGGAGGAGGGGATCCGCTGCCAAAATGCGGCTGCTGTCTGTGGGGCACTTTTAGCCCCTACAGGAAATAACCTCCTATGGAAAATATGAACCCAGCTTTGGTGTCTGAATCGGAGCATCAAACCGATGCTTCGTAAGTTCCTTGCGGCCCATGTTTGTCCATGTGATTGAGCTTCAGAGTTCAGTTTGTTTATTCACTGTCTGCCTTTCTTCCGTGCTGGAAGGAGGCTTGCGTGGTGTGTCTAGGAGACTACCCATCCGGACACTGACCAGGCACTAGACCCAGACCCGCTAAGCTTTAGCAGGATGGCTGCCTCGGGTGCCCTCAAGCAGGTCCAGGGACCGTGGTTGCAGATGACCTGTTCATAGAGTTGTGTGGCACCCTGGGATGGGCAGAGGAAACTCTGCCACCAGGCAATGGAAAGTGGCTGCCCCAGTTGGTGGATTTTTTTTTGGGGGGGGGTAAAGGCAGAGTGGGAGGCAGGTTTGCCTTGTAGGTCATCAGGAATTTGAGGAGAACCCATAGCTAGAGCAGGTTAGCGGGTGGCGCAGTGGGTTAAACCGCTGAACCATGAGCTGTCGATCGAAAGGTCAGCAGTTCGAATCCGTGACGGGGGTGAGCTCTTGTTGCTTGGCCAGCTCCTGCCAACCTAGCAGTTCCAAAGCATGTTAATGTGAGTAGATAAATAGGTACCGCTTGCGGGAAGGTAAACAGCGCTCCGTGTTCCAGCCGCATGCTACGCGCTGCGGCAAGGAGAGTCATGCCGGCCACATGACCATGGAGGCATCTTCGGACAACGCTGGCTCTTTGGCTTTGAAATGGGGATGAGCGCCACACCCTAGAGTCGGACACGACTGGACTTAATTGTCAGGGGTCACCTTTACCTTTACCATAGCTAGAGCTAGTGGCACCTGTACTTTGCATGCAGAAGCCCCGGTCCCTGACATCCCTAGCAAAAAGGGTTTGGGGTATCAGGGCTGAGAAGGAGACCGCGGAGAGCCACTGCCTCTCCGAGGAGACGATACTGGGATAGACAGACTAATAATTGATCCTAGGGAACTATAGACCAGTTTCTAGTCTGCCATTTTTGTCGTTTGGGACCTTTGCAACTTACTTCTACGGCTCTCGAAAAGTGCTGTGTTCACAAGGGCTTGACCATAACTCGCATGTCCTAAACCTGCTGGCTTGCTTCTCCTCCTCCTCCTCCTCGCTGGGTAACTGCAGGAATTCCTTGCGACCCCGTTTCTCATCGTATTGTGCGTCTGTGTCACAGAGTGCAGTGGACAGAGTCCCCCAAATGAGGGGGAGTTGAAATCTGTGCTTCGCGGGGTGCTCTTGCCGCAAGGGGGCAATGTATGCTAGCAGCTGGAGAACGACTAGCTCTGAAGGGGAGCCGGGTTTGCCGTGTGTGCAGCCCAATATTGATGCCATCCAGTCGATCCTGGGACTGAGAGATACTGACCAGGAGTGGGGGGGGGGAAGGGAGAGGGAGAACCTTCTGCCTTTAGGCTCTAAACTCCTTGCTGGCTTGTCTGCCCTGCCATGGAGACACAGCTCCCGAGTTTCCTTGTTGCTTCAAAGGGGCTCGTCTCTGACCCTTGCCTCCTGCCCTGCATAGCTATCCTCTTCTTAAAACAGCAAAGCTTTATTCTAATAAGGCTGAGACGCGTATGGAGCCGATTAGAAGGCCTCGCCTTCTCGAGTGCCCCATTTTCTAAGCCCCGGCTTAATCTCGCTGTTTGCCAGTCGCCTCAAGGCAGTGTGCCATTTCGCTCTGTAATAACGCCCCTTGTTAACTCGGCCCTGGGCTGTTTTTTTTTTAAACATGGAGAGACCGTGCTGCGGACTTTGCTGAAATGAAAGCTGCGTTCTTGAAGCACGGCCACCCCGTAAAGCCTGCCTGGGCCAGGGAGCAGGCATGGGGCTCAGTCTGGATTTTTGCAGATTTAATACATTCCAAACAAGGCCAGTATCTTTCTGTTTTTGTGGGATTTTTTTTTTAATGGCTGAGCACCTTATTAGAGGTCTGCAAGCTTTGGGGGCAGGATGCGAGTTGGTTTCCCGGCTGCCAGTGGAAGTAATTTTGATGGGGTGTTGGATGAACTGGGCCGAGTGAGGATTGCTTGGATGGCGTTTCACAATGCCCTGGTGTCTTGGCTTTGTTTAAACAACCAGGAACCGCTGGGCATCGTGCTTCCATTTTGCAAACCGCATTTATTCCAGAAGTGCACCGTTCAAAGAAACGTCCTTGATGGCTCCCTTTCAGCTTCTTAGTCAAAGGATAGACTACACTAGACTAGAAGAGCATATGCTGAAGAGGGCCGTAGCTTCGCGGTAGAGCATCTGTTTGGCCTACAGAGGATTCCAGGTTCAGCCTCCAGTTAAGGAATTTGGTGGTATGGAAAGGCCCCTGTTAAGCACCTTGGAGAGCTCCTGCTTGGCTGTCCTGGGCGACCTGAAACAGTGGTCCGACTTGGTGTAAGGTGGCATCATTCGTTCAGTTGATCATGGTGATCAAAAGTAGCAAATACCTGATCCTTGAAGCGGCCTTCTGGTCCCGTTGCAGTCGTTTTCTCTATTTCCACGAGCAACTTTCCTCTTTTGATTGTTTTACAGGGGGCGATTCTTATTTATAATTTGCATTATGACGGCTTGTTTTGCTGTGAGCTTCTCCGAGTGCCTTTGCTGTAGAAAGATATGATTGCTATTATTGTTGTTATTAATAAATAAGCACTTCCTTCAAATCCCTCTTTCCTGTTCAGTGAAACGTGATGGAAATTAAGCCACAAGATGACAGTAAACAGAAATGGAAAGAGGCCATGCTTCTAGATGGGGTGGGACTCGGGAAGGCAGTGTAAATGCAAAGCTGTTGCTGTGGTGCAGAATGGGAGGGATTTGGAATGGGGGCACCACTGGTTTAACAATTCCCTTGTTAAACCAGATTAGCTAATGATTCTGTAGCTCTTCAGATTTTCCAGCTTCCCTTTGATTTTTTTTCCCCCCTTGGACTGTAGTCATGTGAGAATACTGCAAAAAAGGTCAGCTGAAAGAACCTGGATCAGAGCAAAGAAGCCTCTCATCTGGCATCTTGCTTTCTGCAGTGGCCAGTCAGATGCCTCTGAAAGCCCACAAGGAGGGCATCTAGACTTCTCCCGCTGCTGCTCCCCTGCAGCTGGTAAAAGGAGGGAGCTGCTACCGAGGGTACGCGCCATAGGGAGCTGCAGCAGTCAATCATGCCGGCCCAGCCCAAGACCTCTTGGTGCTTGTGGCAGCGCACAGAATGTAACCTCCACATCTCATGGCGCATTCACCAGCTTCAGTGCTGCTCTTCCTCCCACTCACTGGATTAGAAGAGAAGATGGAGTGGGAGAGGAAGTACGGGGGAGAAGAGAGTGGTGGGCTAGAGTATCTGTCAGTGTCGGAGACACTCTAGGCTTCCCGCTCTCCTCTCCTCCTACCCTCTGAACCGTAGCAGTTTAAGCAAACCCTGTTGCTGCTCTGTTTTCCACCATGGCCACGTAGCGTCTGCTCTGTGCAGGTGGTTGTTGTGCAGTCATAATTTTTTGTACGGTTGTTTTTGTTTCCCTGCTGCAGGTGAAATGGAAAGGCAAAGACCTGTTTGACCTGGTGTGTCGGACGTTGGGACTCCGCGAAACGTGGTTCTTCGGATTGCAGTACATGATCAAGGACACCATGGCCTGGCTGAAAATGGACAAGAAGGTAGGAGTGTAGCTTTCTGTCGGGGAAAGGCCTGTGCATGGAAGGAGGATAGGATGACTCCGTTGGCCTGGCAGATGGTCTGAGAGCACCTGGTGACGTAGGCTTGGAGGACCACTGGAAGCCCTGCATAAGGGGCTCTGAGCGTTCCCTAGAAGAGCAGGCTCTAGATAGGAAGGATAAGTTTGAGATTGGAAAAAAATGTTGTCGGGCACTGTCGGACAGTTCTGGGTATGCCTTTGGAGAGGCATGACATTGTTCGGTATTCTAGACTCTACAGTGGTTCTCAAACTTTTTATCACTGGGACCCACTTTTTAAAATGACACTCTGTCGGGACCCACCTAGCTTTATGAGACTTTTAAAAAAAGATGATCTAGAAAGAAATACAGGTGGGCCCCCATATCCGCTGGGGATATGTTCCAGGCCTCTCCGTGGATACTTGAAACCGTGGATAAGAGCAAACACCCCCTCCATGGTTTCCTGAAAGCCCCCCCCGCCTCCCCTGCAGGCAGGCATGCTTGCCCCCCCCCCCCCGCTCTTATTTTTCTTTCAGCAAGCTTTGTTTCTTCCTTAAAACAAACAGAGAAGCAGCCTCCATTGCAGGCAAGTAGAACGAGACTAAGTCCTGGAGGGGCTCTGCAAGGTTTCTGTTAACCTTTCTCGTTCTACTTGCCTGTAATAAGCAGCCAGAGGCTGCTTCTCCTGTTTCTTTAAGGAAGATACGAAGCTTACCGGGAAAAAAGTAAAAGCCTGGGGGGTCCCCACGATCCGTGGATAACTGAAACCGTGGATAGTGAATCAGTGGATATGGGGGCCCACCTGTAATATTATAATTTGTATTTATAAGTAATATTTTATTTATTTATCTATTTGTAAGGAACACAATCCATTTCTCATAATGAGGCAGCCCTAATGATTAGCCCCAAGGCTTGAGGGGCTTAGTTATGTGACCCAGCTTTCACCTGCCCCCATTACCTGTCATTGACAGACTTGGAAAAAACACATCAGAAAAAAAGACGCTCAAACATTTATCTCCCTGTATTTACACAAGCTTGCAAGCTGCAGGAGCTCAGCTGTTTGCAGGGCAAATCAGCTCTCTGATTTTTGAATAGCCTCAGACCTTGAGGCAATTAGTTATCTGATATTTCCAGCACCAGTGTGCCTTTTCATTGGAGGCTCTGTGGGACCCACCAGAAACTGGGTCGTGAGACCCACAGTTTGAGAAACGCTGTTCTGGACGAAAGACTCTGTAGACTCCTTTTGTCAAGGCTGACCAAAGCTCTCTCCGCACCTCAGATGGTGTACCAAATTATCTGCCCCCTTTCCTGGTGGGATACCAACTGTTACCTTCACCGGTCCTCCTCTTGCTCCCTGGATTCAAAAAGAAAGAGGGAAATATTAATAGGGAAAAGAGTGGTGGACCAGAGTAGCTTTGACGCTCTAGCCCACTGCTCTCAGCGCTTCCACTTCTGCTCTCTTCTTCACTTCCTTTTCAAATCCTGAGAGGAGGAGGAGGAGATGTGCACTTCCTGTCGATCTACCACCTGAGGCAACCGCCTCAGTAAGCCTCATGGATAGCCAGCCCTGCCTCTTGTTAAAGTCCCCTAATCTCAAACACAGTGGCTATTTGGGTTCATGTCTCACTCACATTTATACATTGCCCTGAACTCATAATCTTAGAAAGGTAGGTTTTCTTTTTTTTCTCTTCAATAAAAGGAGAGAGTACATTGCTCTGTAGGAAACAATGCCTGAATAAATGTAGTCAGTTGATGTGAAATGGCAGCCATCTTGAATTAGGACCTTGTGGAACGGCGGCCATCTTGAATGGTCTGTTGCTAATATAGCATGAATTACTCTGTTTCTTCTCCCACAAATGTGTGCATCCTTTAACATTTTCTGTAGTTTGAGCTTCCAGTTTCAAAATTAATATTGCTGGGCTACAGGAAATACGTGGAATTGATTTTTAGATGGTTATGAGACCGAGATCCCTTTAAAGATTTATACTAGCATCGCTAGGCTCCCAAACCAAATTGAATTGAAGTGCAAAAAATTGAATTGAAGTGCAATTTTCTTTAATTGTACGTGTCCACATGTAGCATGAGTCACTATGGAGTGACCTGTTTCAGCTTTCTAACTATGCTAAAGCTTTCTGTTCAAGAAGGGGTGTTCCTTCATCATCCAGTAGCTGTGTGACCCAATCCTGTTCGTATTGGATGTAAACCCCATTGAGTTCAGTGGAATTTACTTTTCATTCGGTGTTACTGGGATCTGCCTCTAATAACTAATTAAAAAGTGGCTATTTGGCTCCTCTTATAGCATCGGCATAACAATAGCAAAACATGCTTGACTGTTTAGTCATGCTTTAGCGGTGGCACGTCCCCCTGGCTACCTTTTACCATTGCAAGCTTACTCTGAGATGGGTTTTCTCCCTTTCATCTGTTTTCAGGCAGCTGAAGTTCAGTGATGTATAATATTAGAGCATTCACTCAATGCACAGTTCCCCTCTAGCTTGATGTGTTTGCGTTGAGTGATGAGACTCTCCGATGCCGGTTACAAAATCCATTGAAGTCGGCGGTGTGGTGCCAAGCCGTGTGTTTGCCTTCCTAATGACCTGTCTAGGTGGACTCCCGATAGCCGAAGCATCAGAGAAAAAAAACTTGATGGAGATTAGAGCGGAGGAACTTTTTCTAGCGGTTGTCAGGAATGGTCCCTGCCGCTGTGAACTTCCTGGCAGCGGTTTCCCTCAAGAAATAGTTAATGGGGCAAATGTTTGAAAAGTGCTAGAAAGGCACTGACCCAGAGCCGGACATCCTAGAGAGTGAAGTCAAGTGGGCCTTAGGTAGCATTACTAACAACAAAGCTAGTGGAGATGATAATATCCCAGCTGAGCTACTTAAAATCCTAAATGATGATGCTGTGAAAGTGCTGCACTCAATATGCCAACAAATTTGGAAAACTCAGCAGTGGCCAAAGGATTGGAAAAGGTCAGTTTACGTTCCAATTCCAAAGAAGGGCAGTGCCAAAGAGTGCTCAAACTATCGCACAATTACACTCATATCACATGCTAGCAAGGTTATGCTCAAAATCCTACAAGCTAGGCTTCAGCAGTACGTGGACCGAGAACTACCGGACATACAAGCTGGGTTTCGAAGAGGCAGAGGAACTAGAGATCAAATTGCCAACATGCGCTGGATCATGGAGAAAGCCCGAGAGTTCCAAAAAAACACCTACTTCTGCTTCATTGACTACGCAAAAGCCTTTGATTGTGTGGATCACAACAAACTGTGGCAAATTCTTAAAGAGATGGGGGTACCAGACCACCTTACCTGTCTCCTGAGAAACCTGTATGCGGGTCAAGAAGCAACAGTTCGGACCGGCCATGGAACAACCGACTGGTTCAAAATTGGGAAGGGAGTACGGCAAGGCTGTATATTGTCACCCTGCCTATTTAACTTATATGCAGAGTACATTATGAGAAATGCAGGGCTGAATGAATCGCAAGCCGGAATCAAGATTGCCGGGAGAAACATCAACAACCTCAGATATGCAGACGATACCACCCTAATGGCAGAAAGTGAAGAACAACTAAAGAGCCTCTTGATGAGGGTGAAAGAGGAGAGTGCAAAAGTTGGCTTGAAACTCAACATTAATAAAACTAAGATCATGGCATCTGGGTCCATCAATTCCTGGCAAATAGAAGGGGCAGAAATGGAAGCAGTAACAGATTTTACTTTTCTGGGCTCCAAGATCACTGCAGACGGAGACAGCTGCCATGAAATTAAAAGACGCTTACTCCTTGGAAGGAAAGCTATGGCAAACTTAGACAGCATAATAAAAAGCAGAGATATCACCATGCCAACAAAAGTTCGCATAGTCAGGGCGATGGTGTTCCCAGTAGCAATGTATGGTTGCGAGAGTTGGACCATAAGGAAGGCAGAGCGCCGAAGAATAGATGCTTTCGAACTGTGGTGCTGGAGAAGACTCCTGAGAGTCCCTTGGACTGCTAGGAGATCAAATCAGTCAATCCTAAATGAAATCAACCCTGACTGTTCCCTGGAAGGACAGATACTAAGGCTGAAACTCAAATATTTTGGCCACCTAATGCGAAGAGAGGACTCTCTGGAGAAGACTCTGATGCTGGGAAAAATTGAAGGCAAAAGGAGAAGGGGAAGGCAAAGGATGAGATGGTTAGACAACATCACCGATGCAACGAACATGAAAATGAGCGAACTCAGGAAGATAGTGGAGGACAGGAAGGCCTGGCGGGATATGGTTCATAGGATCACGAAGGGGCGGACACGACTTAACGACTGAACAACAACAAGAAAGGCACATAGCGGAAAGCAGGTCTATGTGTGCTTTGTAGGAGTAGACTTGAGAATCTAACATCCGGTGCTAGGTGTTTGATGTAGTTCTCCAGGAATATGCAGGGACTGAAGTAGGGCTTAACTTCAGTCGTTTGCAGAGCTGGTCGGCTAAAGGCCGATTCACACTAGAGTTTTACCGGCGCGGATGGCCCTGCCCCTGCCTCTGCCCCTGCGTATGCGCTTGTCTATGCGGTTGGAGCTGGGGGAGTGTCTTGCCGCCTGTTGTCCCTCCTTCTGTCCTGCCTTCTTAAGAAAGCGTAGCTGTGATTTGGTGAACAGAAGTGCGCTCCTCCGATTGGTGGGCTGCTGTAGCTCCGCGAACATCCCCAGCTCCGCAAGCGCAACCGCCTCAAAAGTTGAGGGGAAACCATCTTGCCTGCCTCTGCGTTTCTGCTCCGCAAGCATAAAAACAGCTCCGCGCTACCCTCCGCAGATCCGCAACGAGCCGGGAAAACTCTAGTGTGAATCGGCCTTAAGAGTACTGTATATGAAGAACCAAAGTAATCCAGCGCCATTTGCCAGAGTGGCCCTCAGGGACATGCAGGCAAATAGTCTGTTCTCGCCATTGCTCTGCAGCAGTTGCTATTATTCAGAGGCATCCTGCCAGATAAGGGCTTGCATAAGGTCTAGTTGTGGTGGTGGTGGCAGAAGTAAGGAGGGGGGCAATTTCTAAGTGGAGGAGTGGCAGGCAGGAGATTCTAGTCCTGGCACAGCTGAGCCCATGGAGGAGTTTGGAGGAAGCCGGTCGGGCAGCAGTCAGGAGCAGATAGCAAGGAGCTAACAGGTTGGGCTGCTGCCACTTGGAGACTGTGAACTTGGAACCAGGAAACAAAAGCCATTATAGAAAGCAGAGGCGTCGCTGGGGCGTGTCGGGGCGTGCGGGGGGCCCCAGGTGACGCGCGCACACGCCGCGCAGAAAGGTGACGCGCGTACATGCGCGCGTCGCCTTCTCCGTGCGCGCGCACATGCACGTCGCCTGGGGGCCTCCCGCCCGCCTCGCCCGGCCGCGCTGGGCGCCCCCTCAATCGGGAGAGCCGGCTCAGGGACGTCTTCCCCGGCCGGCTTCCCGGGGCCTTCTGAGGAAGGCCCGCTGCGCGAACGTTATTTATAACGTTCGTTTGCGCATGGGCAGACTGTTACTGAGGGAAAAGGGCTGCCCGAGACGTCCCCGAGTGCGGAAGACGTCCCCGAGCCGGCTCTCCCGATTGAGGGGGCGCCCGGAGCGGCGACCCGTCGGGCGCTCCCCCCCATCGCGGATTAAAAGAAGTTGTGTGTCAGGGGGGAGTGCTCACTAGGGTGTCGCGCGCCCCTGCCCTGGGGCAGCGCGCGCCCTAGTGACGCCTCTGATAGAAAGGTCCTTCAGAATCTTGGGCGAGTTTTGGGGAGCAGACAACTTAGCTCAGCTCTTGTATACGCCCCAGACAACTCTCCCCCTAGGCTTTACCCCCTTGCTGAGGAGTGGAGGACTTAAAGGCCAGCCCTCTGGCCTGGAGCTCCTTGACTACTCTATGATTTCAAGTTGGGAGTATTGCCTGTATTGGTGCAAAAGGGCCCTGCAGAGTGTGTAGAAGATGCTGGTTCCTTGGTGCCATCTGGGCTGGGTGGTCCCTGGTTGCCAGGGTTCAGGCTTGGTATTAGGAGCCTGGTTTAGCACCACTGGCCCTCCGAACTCAGCTGGGCCCTTCCCTCTGTGTCATTGTTCAGGCGGCTGCTTGTAGCCAGGATCATGACTTCAGAGGGGTGCTGCTTCCTCCCATGCACTATGCTTACCAGCACAGCTTCTTTCCCCAATCATCTTCCTCCTGGCTGGACTTTGTGTCCTGACTGAGAAAAACACAGCTTGGAGAAGGGTCTGGTTCAGGGGATTCAAATGTTAGGTGGCGAAGGAATCCTCCCGTCGCGCCTTTAAATGGTCTTCCCCTGCTTTGCAGCCGTGTGATGCAACCCTTGCTCTAAGACAAGAGGCATGGCTTCTTATTTAGGTCGCTTCCTAAGTCTTTGGAGCAAGAATGCTGTGTCTGTTCACAAGTGCCTAGAAAGAGGCAAATTCACATGTCTTAGGGAGGAAAGCAAATCAGCCCTGAGTAGCAGCAAGTACCAGTCTCGATGGACATTACACCAGGGTGGTGGTCAGGTCAGGGAGATGAATGGTGACTAAACTGTATTGGAGAGAAATCTGTGGAATAGGAAGAGATTAAAGGGGGGATCTATCCTTGCAGGTCCTGGACCACGATGTCCCCAAAGAAGAGCCAGTCACTTTTCATTTCCTGGCCAAGTTTTACCCCGAAAACGCGGAGGAGGAGCTGGTTCAGGAGATTACCCAGCACTTATTCTTCCTTCAGGTACGTGATTTTATTTGGGGTGGTGGTCTAAAGCTGTCCAGTCCAGAGGACGGTCAGTGGGCAGGGAAAGTACATTCATGTTGGGATGGAAGTTTTGCATGTTTCCGTTTTGTTGGGTGCCTTGAGTGTGTCGGCTGAATTGAAAGTCTGTGAAAAGCAACACATGGTTGTGCAATGGAGAAGTGTCGAGCGTCTCTCAGCGGTGCCTCTAGTGGTGTTAATAGCGTGCCCCTGTGTGTCCATGCGCCATGTGCATGTCTTTGGCCTGTGTGGACCAAAGACCGGGCTTGAATCAGAAAACTGCCAAAGCTGTTCCTCCTCCAGTCAGAAATCTGTGTGATGCTGTGTTAGTTGCTGCTTCAAACACTGTTAATAAGTCTTATGCGATTTGGGATATACAGGTAAAGGTGCCATGTTAGGTAAAGCCACACAAACGCTTAAAAACAATATCTAACACTGTACGCAGTTCCCACAAGATAGTAGCTGCGGACAGGAAAAAAAATCTCATTTAAAATCAGGGCTGCAAATTGCCTTAATCTCGGAACATTTTCTAGGAACAATCCCAAGGATTGGTAGATGGTGCTAAGTGAGCACACACACAGTGGTTAGCTGAACAGTGTGGGAGGAATCAAGCAATTAGTGAAGGAACCAACACTGGAGGCGGAGCTGTGATGACTTGAGGAGACCTATGGTGTTAATCCTTTTCTTACTCCTCGTATCGCATACATCCTCTCCTCCGGATGATCGGGAGCCAGATTTTGTTGATAAACGAGAGATCTTGTTGCCTGTTAATCAGGCTTTTTGCGGGTCTCCTACTGATTTCCACTGCCTCTGGGTTACGAAGAATACTGACATTACTGTCTGTTCTCAAATACTGTTAATAAGTATTTGGATACCACTTTCCGAGTGTGCAGAGCACTTGTGTTATCTCGCAACACCACTCTAAGGTAAGTCGTATTGTCGCCGTTCTACAGTTAGGGAGCAGAGACGGCAAAGCTTGCCTAAGGCTGCTTAGTCAGTTCACGGCCGAGTTGCAGTTTTGAACCAGGGCAGCCCTGATTCTCAGCTCAATCTCTTAGCTGCTCTACACTACCCCAATTCTCCACTGGTAAATCAGGAATAATGAGCTGCCTCCTCGTTGTGTAGTGAAAACAGGCAAAACAGTAATTGCAAAATGGAGAAGAGTTTTGGCCTTGAATGTCAAAAGCCGCTCTAGCCCATCGCTCTCTTCTCCTCCCCGCTTCCTCTTCTGCTCCTTTTCAAATCCAGGGAGTGGGTGGATAGAGGTGGCTAATGGCTTCCCCCTGCCAATTCACTTGCCTGAGACGACTGGTTAAGAGCCAAGCCCTCCTCGTAATCTGCTCCATAGGATGTGGGTGCGCCTCTGGGCCCTGAATCGTAAGACTTGGAATTAAAAACGGCGACTGCCGCTAGAACACACTGTGACCGTCTGCCAAAGCAGCCTTACTTAGCAGTGTTACTTCTCTTTGCTTTAGGTGAAGAAGCAGATCTTAGACGAGAACATCTTCTGTCCCCCGGAGGCTTCTGTTCTCCTCGCCTCCTACGCAGTCCAAGCCAAGGTAAGGGCCGGTCCTTCATGGGAATTCTCTCCCTCCTTGCCTGGCCTTCTTTCCTTCCGCTCTTGAGTGCCACATCCGGCACAGGTTCTGATGGTGAGGATTGCCGGTTTTGTCCTCCTAGAAAATGGCCAGGGGAACAGCCCTGGGCCTCGGCGCTTTTCCACAGCTTGATGGGTTCTGAAGGGCCGCCCTCTTGAGCTTCTGCTACAGCAGAGAGGTGCTTTCAGGCCATGTGATGTGCGAGTCTCATGTTGTAAAAATGTTTCCGAGGACTGGTGTTTTTTTTCCCCTGATAGGAGGCTCACAGTTTCAGCATAAGGCAGTGTTTCCCAAAAATTTTCAGCCTGCGGCTCCCTTAACCATTGGCAACTATTGGCCGCAGCTCCCCATTACATTCTGTTGATGCCTTCCAATTGGCATTGCACTGTATTCCGAGAGGATTCTGTGGCACTCCGCGGCTCCCCTGGCTGGTTTCGGAGCTGCGCCCCCCAGTTTGGGAACCACTGGAATAAGGGTATGGAAGAACTACTGCACTGGGCTCCTGGGTTTGTCGTCTGGGTTATTCATCACAAGCTGTCCAAGCTGTAGATGTAAACTGCTTCTCATGAGTCGGGGCAAGAGAAAATGGTGATTACGAAATAAAAACACATAACACAGCTTTCTGCTAAAAAAAATCTGCAGAAAAAAAAACTCCATGTAATTTTGCATAATTCTTCATCTGCTGACACTGTACAACCTATACTACCTACCCAGTACACTTTTAAAAGTGGTTACAATTGGGAAAAAAATTGGAATAAAAACACATAACTTTTCTGCTATTTCATTTTGGTTAAACGCTGAAAGCTGCGGAAACACACACACAATTTTCTCCCACCTCTACTCCTGATCTCTTTCCAGGGAGCTCTTGGTGAAAGGGCAGCTCAGCTAACATGCATATGATGATCCTACTATCTCACACTTTGCCCTGCACCCTAGTTTTGTACATGCTTTGTCGCAGAGGAAATGTGTGGAGCCCTGTGGCTTCTCCCTCGACTTTATTGATTGCAATCATATGGAGAAAAGGGATGGTTTTCTTCACTGCCTCTCTGCCGCCAATGTTCACAGCTTTTTGGCTCGCCGCTGGTTTTGTACCGTCCCACTTGCGTCACCCGGCCTTTGTTCGAGCAAGCGAAAGAACACCCCTGGTCGCTTTATAGTTGCCCGGCGCGCTGACGTTTGAGTCACAAATATTGATAAGTGAGCATTTTTAGCGAGCGCTTTTCTTTGTGGCTCTCTGTGAGTGGTGACTAATGCATCTCTTACCTTAAGCAAATGACAGCATTTCAATTAACTGGGAGCAGACGTTTGCAAAGGAGGGCCTTGTATTGAGCCCCCAGCCCCGGGTGCTATCCTGCTTTTGAGGCTGCATGAGTGAGTATTTGTCTCGTGGTTTTGCTGCCTGCTCATTTATGCTCTCGAGCAGGAGGTGCAGAGAAAACACCATTAATGGGCAAAATGTAGCTTTGTCCAGCAGACATACCTGTTGAGCTCTGAAATGGTTCTCCCTCTGTGTCCAGCAGTGTAACTGTTGCATAACTTGTTTTGTCTTGCAAGGCAGCTCTTGCCTGTTGTTTCATTGACTGGCCACATGGTTGGCTATATATGCAACTGTTGTGTATTCTGGGGAAAACTGCGTGTAGGTTGCGTAACTCTGCCTGCTGGTGGTAAACTGTTTTGCTTCCATCACAACTCTGTAAAAGGAATACAATGCTAATAATTTAAATTGAGGAGGGGGGGAAAGTACTGGCTCTTATACTTTTTTTTAAAAAAAGCATAATGCATATATCAGGTTTTGGAAGAAGGAAAGCATAGCATTAATCATACACTATTGAATGCTTAATTACTGAGCCACTTATTTTGAGTCGGTTAATATTTTTTGAGTTCAGGGGTTTGGGGTCTCGCTTGGCTTCAAGTCAGCCGAGAGATTTTTGGTCCAGAGTTCAGTTCCTGAGCCACTACGTTGCCCCAACCACAACCTGTTCTACAGTGTCTGTTATTGAACCCTCCCGTATGCTGCAGTTGTGCCATCCTGGCCATTTCCTAGCACTGTGGTATTCCCCCTCCCTCCAGCGCCTTCCCTTCTCTTATTTGTTATTTCCAAAAAGTAATAACGCGTTGGTATCTGGAATAAGAATGCAAGCAAATTAATGTGGTACAAGGAAAACCAGATGTCTCGCTGACAGAAAGACAATCTACAAGTATAAACACAAACATGAATCAGTGTTTGTTCAAGAAGAACCATTTGCCTGACACTTTTAATGATCTAATTTAATCGAGAAGCATTGTGTGTGGTTTTTCTTCTGAATTTGCCAGATTTCTTGAGCCAGCGTCTCCCTTGAAATATTTATGATCTTGATTTAAAACACACACACAAAATCTCCACCTTCTCACTTGCCCTTGATGAATCCCTCTTATGGTATCTCTTATCTGTCCTCTGAACTCATAAGCGAGGCTGTCAACTGGTGTCGAGATCCTTTTTAGAAAATAGTTTTTGCCTTTCGGTAGCGTTTTTGAATTCAGTTATTGCAAAGCCTCGGTTAAGATGCCTTCCCGAGGTTCTCAGAGGAAAGAGATCATTTCTCTCCAGCGTCCGATAACTAAAGGAAGTCATCGCTTACTGTTCGAAGGAATGTTCCCCTCTTTTGTTAAATGTAGGCACATAAGGATACAGAAAATTCTCTTTCACACTCACTTAGCAAAATCGCGTTGGCTTCAACGATAAATTAAAGTTCATACTTCCAGAGACCCCTTGCATGAGTGCCTTGGGAATTAACGGCCCCTCCAGTAAATCTACAATTGATGCTTCATTGCAGGGGGTGAGTCTATTTAAAACAGTACAGCCCTTCCATAACCTTTCCTTGAACCTAAATCTCCAGGCAAGATTCCTGCAGAAAACCACAACGTAGTCAGGATGATGTAACGGTTCAGGAGTTGGACTTAGACCCTGGAAGATCCAGGTTCAAATCCCCGCTCAGCCATGAAGCTTCCTAGGTGACCTTGGGCCAGTCACTATCTCTCAGCCTCACCTACCTCACAGGGTTGTTGTGAGGACAAAAAGGAGGGGAGGAACTATGTACACCACTCTGAGCTCCTTGGAGGAAGGGGGGTATAACAATGTGAAATAAATAAATAAATAAATGGTCTTGCTTGGGCAGAACTTAGACTTGTGGCTGCTTTGGGGCTGCCTTTGCTCTGCCGGGCACCTCCTCACTGCGACTGGGTTTCCTGAAACGACCTGGGCGCTTGCTGAAACTGGCGGAGAGCTGGCAGATGCCTGGCACCTCCGAGGCTCTGCTTCTTGCACGAATCGGGAGTCTGAGTCAGATGCTGATTGGGCACTTCTGTGCATCTGTGCCGCTCCAGCTTTGACATTTCCTCCTCGAAGCCCCCCCCCCGGCCCCCGTCTCATACAAGGCGAGGAGTGTCTGCTGCCAAGAGGATGCATGTGCAGCTTGTGGGTACTGAACTGGGGCGTGTTGTTTTTTTTTGCTCAGACTTGTAAATAGAGGCTGATTGAGCGCGACTCCTGACTTCCTGCCTTTGCTTTTTGTGTCTTGCTAAAAATCAAGACAGATCCCCCTCCCCGCCCAGAAAATGCAGAAACGGAGGCCATTTTGCAGTCCTGGGATTAACGAGTGAAGGAACTCAGCTATAAAAACGAGTGAATGAATCGCATGTGTTTTTATAGTTGGGTTGCCAGCAACACATCACAGTTCTTGCACCGGCAGCCAAACTCAAATCAAAACATTTCCGGTATATCTTGCTTGTAAATTGCTCTCTCTTGCGTCCCCCGCGTCGAGGTGGCCATTACGTGCCCCCTTTGCACCACGTCTTTTCCGCACACGCAATAGGAACAGCCAGACCGGATCCTTAATTCCCAAAGTGGTTGTTCTGCCGGGTTTCTCGTCGTTTGAAAGGTATCGGCCCGAAATGATGGATTACGTGAACCAGTGTGAATAATGATTTGGTGCATGTGTCTGATGAAGGTGGTATTCCGCGACCCAATTTAGGTAAAAGAACTTTTGGCAGCTGGACAGTTCGCTGTCGGAAGCGTCGCTGGCCGCACATCTAAATCTTACTCGCCGGAGAAGGTTGTTGGATGCATTTAAATAGGATCCTGATGAGAAGGACGCAGAATAGTTGCCAGCGACTTGCGACTGCTGCTGCATACAAGAAGGTGCTGTGTTGGTGGCGCGTTCTTCCTGGCAAGTCTTCCTGCCACAGGAGACCAGCGTGACATTTGAGCCGCCTCTGGTCAAGGCCAGGCTGGATCAGTGGATGGTTGTACTTGCATCTAGTCTTGAAAAGGCTCCAGCTCAAAGTTTTTGGCTCCTGAGCCCTGAAATGCAAGAGGCTGAAAGCACTCTTTTGTTGATGACGCAAAGGAAAGATGACCAGGCTCCTGCCGTTTATACTAGACTTGCCGGATCCCGAAACGTGATTTGAAAATGGCAGGGGCTGCTATTTCACATGTATTCCCGTCAGCGTCTGAAGAGGGCGCTGAGGCTTGAGCCCACAGTAGCTCACTAGTCTAGGAACACAGAAACTGCCTTCTTCCGAGTCAACCCACTGGTCCGTCTTGCTCAGTATTGTCTACACTGACTGGAAGTGGCTGGCAGGGTTTCATTGGAGACGCTCTAGCCCACCACTCTTCTCTCCGCACTTCCACTTTCACTCAGTTCCCCTCTTCCTCTTTGGATCTGAGGAGCAGTGGTTCTGCTTAGCCAACCCACCACTTGAGGAAACTGCTGCCCTCAGCTTTGTGGACAGAATGGCCCTGTGGTTAGGGGCATTGAGGAGGGGTGGGTGGTCCCTTGCCCCAGTCTCCAGTCAATGCCTTCCATTCCTTCCCCTGCACTTTTCCCTAAATCCGAACTCAGCCACTCTTGTTGTCTCTTTTACTCTAGTTCTTGCAGTTCCCGGCTCTTTGCAATCCTGCAAGTGTTGTGCCCTCCCTCTTCTGCAGATTTTCCAAATATTCTCCTTTCGAAACCCGGTCATCGATGGACCGTTTTGACTGTGGTTTTGAAACCCTGGTCTAAATGCTATCTTGACGTTAGCTCCCCAGCCTTAATTTTTTTTTATAGGTGTGACAGTGGATCGATGATGGCTGGTGAAACCTACAAAGTCTGTGTGGGGGGTGAGGAACGAAGATGGCTTTGAGACAAATCGCAGGGGGCTGTGCTGACCTGGCCACCAAGGCAAGAGTCGAAGCATGCTGTGCTGCCCTGAATAGGAGAGGCAGCCGTCTTCTGCCCTGATAAGACCCATGCTCTTGCTGGGTCAGTGAGACCTCCCCTTCCTGCTGCCGGCGCCTCCCTAGGAAAGCCCGTCCGCCCTTTGTGAACCGATGCTGTCTGGTGTTGACTCTTGTCCTAACCCTGCAACGTTCCTTAATTTTGCAGTACGGAGATTACGATCCAAGCGTTCACAAGCGCGGCTTCTTGGCCCAAGAGGAGCTGCTTCCGAAGCGGGTAAGGACCTGGTTCACTCAGCACAGTGTGTCTCAAACTGTGGGTCGTGACCCACTTGGTGGGTCGTGACCTGATATCTGGTGGGTCCCAGGTGATGGAAAGATCAGATCAGTAATTGCCTCAAGCCATGAGGCTATTCAAAAATCAGATAGCTGCTAATTACCCTGCAAACAGCTGAGCTCCTGCAGTTTGCAAGATAGCTGCCAATTACCCTGCAAACAGCTGAGCTCCTGCAGTTTGCAAGCTTGTGTAAATATAGGAAGATAAATGATTGAGCGTCTCGTAAAGCTATGTGGGTCCTGATAAGAGTGTCATTTTAAAAGTGGGTCCCGGTGCTAAAAAGTTTGAGAACCACTGACTCAGCAGATTGCAGTTGCGATGGGGTCTCTGGGGCCTGTTGGATGTGGAGTTGCCAGCAGAACAACCACCTGGGAGTGCCGTAACACAGTGGCCCCCAACCTTTCCGGTGTCGGGGACCGGTAGCCGTGTGGAATGTATTCCCACGGACCGGGGGGGGGGCCCGACGCCACGCCCCCATGTGACCCGGGTGTGACGTCAGTTGTGCGCGCCCAGCGCGGCTCCAAGCACACACACACACGCCGGTTTTGATACCATTTTGGAGCCGTTCAGGCTCCAGGGAGGGTGGGATGGATGCAAAGAAGACAGCCGAAGCAGAGCGAAGGTAAGTATGCCCCAACCGCAACGCTTCTGCCTCCCGTGGCTCCCCATGGAGGCTCGGCCCGGGCCCGAACGGGCCGCGGCCCGGTGGTTGGGGACCCCTGCCGTTTGAATGGGCTCTTCCCCGAGGGGCTTTCCTTGCTGGTCTCCAGTTTTGCTAACCGCACACCCATTTTTGGCAGGTCTCGGGTCTGCTTTGCAAGATTTCTGTGAGACTTAAATGGAAGCCGAAGTAGGGGGGACGGGGAACATCTTGATCTCTCTGTTTACTGCTGTGCCTCCTGTGAGCTGTTTTTCATGGTTTGTGAAGGGCCTAAAGAGACCCAACAACATCCCTACCTGTCACTTGATTAAAATATGGAGGCATTTTTACATTTTCTGATGCTAGAGTTAATCGTTGGTTGGAAAAAGTACATAAAGCTCTTGTGTCTGTGAATACCCACACAAATGCCTTACTGGCTCAAGTGTGTCCCTTGTGACGGAAAGACAATAATGCCACTTAGGCTGCAGCCCTAAACACACTAACTAGAGAGTAAGCCCCATTGGACACAATGGAGCTTTCTTCTGAGTAAACATGCCTGGGACAGCTCGGCAGGGGAGTCTCCTGTTTGAGCCAGGGTTTAAAACCTGCTGTAACTTTCCAATAGACCGACTGGTTTTCATGGAGACAAAACCAGGGCTGAGCCGAGCTAAGTTTTTCCCACTGTGCCCCTTTTCCAGGTAATAAACCTGTACCAGATGACCCCAGAGATGTGGGAAGAAAGAATCACAGCCTGGTATGGCCAACATCGAGGCAGAGCCAGGTGAGTCAAAACCTCGCTCAGGTGAGCGAGGCAGAGCCAGGTGTGAGCAAAAGCAGCCATGTTGGAGGTGGTTAATGTGTTGCAGGGGAGTGGTGTAGGAGCCATTTGTGTGAATACCGCAACCGTAGAGATGGTGCCAGTAGCGTATGTCTTCCCCTCTGGTGGCCAGCTTTCCAAGACAGAGGACGATAATCATATAGGAAAGGCAATGAATAGAAGGGGGAACACCATGCAGATCTGAAATTTAGAGTGTTTGACAGCTGAGTGTTCTAAGGTGTGGTGGGAAATCATATGGTTTTATTCCTCTTTCTCTCTCTCTGTGCACTTGTTTCAGTAGACATTAAGATGCAGTAAACCCTGCAGGCTGGAATTTGCTGTAGATCTTTATGGCTCTCATGGGGCCGCGGTGGCTTAGTGGTTAAGACGCTGAACTGCAGACTGGAAGGTAGGCAGTACAGCAGTTTGAGACCCGAGTACCGCGTGACGGTGTGAGCTACCGTCTTCTGTCCCAGCTCCTGCCAACCTGGCAGTTCAAAAGCAAGAAATGACAAGTAGGTTAATAGGTACTGCCTCGGCGGGAAGGTAACAGCGTTCAGTGCACCTCGGCATTGAGTCATGCCGGCCACATGACCACGGAAGCGTCTTCGGACAGTGGTGGCTCTTCGACTTTGAAACGGAGATGAGCACCGCCCCTAGAGTCAGAAACGACTGGCTTTCGAGTGAAGGGAACCTTTACCTTTACCTGCCCTTTATTGATCTCACTTGAAAGCAAAGGTTGGATGTCGTGGGTCCAATCCTGGCACATTGTGCGCCTGTGAGGCACAGAAGCCATTCAGTAGCGGGCCTACACCCCACCCCCGTGGGAGGGGGCCGCTGCGGTGACACCCCCCACGGGATGCCATACGCCCCCCCACGGACACCACACGCCCCACCCCTGAGGGGCGTGATGTCATCTTCACGTGCCACCGCAGTGCGGAAACCCCCCCACCCCCCGCACTTTTTGGCTCCTTTTTCGAGCTAAACGGCACCAGGGAGGGTGGGAGGGCCAAGCTTGCAGCCAGAACGGCTGCGAAGAGGAACCAGCGGCCGGGGGGGGACGACGACGGACAGATCCGGCAGCAGGCACACACCCCCACAACCCGCTGCTTGGGGCCCACCTGCTTGGGGCCCACTCTGAAGGCTTCCTCCGGACTCTCTTGCACCCTCCGCCTGCTTCTCCCATGTCTGCCACGCTTTAGCAGCTGTAACCCTAACTGCCCTCCTGTTCGTGTTGCAGGGATGAAGCTGAAATGGAGTATCTGAAGATAGCTCAAGACCTAGAGATGTATGGGGTGAACTACTTTGCAATCCGGGTAAGGGCCCAGGTGTCTGCTGCGCTCCTGGGAGCTTGCCCAGCCAGAAGACTGGCACGGAGGGGGAGGAGGGGCATTGGTGCCACAGACTAATTTGCGAATGCTTCTTTGCTCGTGTAGTTGCAGAGGATCGCTTTTTGTGCTGAATGTTGTGCTGTGCTGGCAGCTTTCCTGTTGTAGTTACACCTGCAACCAGGAAGGTCTGTGCAGAGGTCTCCCAAGGGGGCCCAATGAGTCACTGCCGCTGCAGCTCGTTCTGCCTTGGAAAACACTCAGTCTCCCGCCACTGACCTTAACCCCTCCCCTGCCACTTTTGCACAAATCGAATGTTGCAGAACCATTGGATAGCGGAGGTTGGACAGCGCAGAGCAGAACCCTTATCAGATCTGCTGCAGGACTCTGAGCGGAAACGGAAATGACATTTTTCTTTTCCTTTTTTAATCATTTAGAATAAGAAGGGAACCGAGCTGTTGCTGGGCGTTGATGCCTTGGGTCTCCACATATATGACCCAGAAAACAAGCTGAACCCCAAAATCTCCTTTCCATGGAATGAGATTCGGAATGTCTCTTACAGCGATAAGGAGGTAGGCATATCCCCACCCCCTCTGTACAAATGCTGTTGAAGACGCAGTCATGGATTAGCGTGTCTCTTTCATCTCCTGTTTCACTAGACTTGCTCTCACCAAAGCTCTTTCAGGCTGGAGAGAAGACCCCTTGGCTCTAGAGCTTGCATATATTTGTTAAAAGCGAGAAAGAAGCTCTCAATCCTGGAGTGATTTCTTATTTGCACTAACCCCCCCCCCCCCACTCCACCCCAAAAGAACCCTTTGGCCTGAATTCTCTTTTTAAAACTGTGCCTGGTATCCTCAGCTGATTGAGAACTGAGTTGCCTTCCCCACTGTTTCTGTACTCCAGTCTTTTTTTTTTTTTTTTTTTGAGGCCCTTCCCACTGGGTGCTTATATGCGAGGAGATGCCTTTGGATCTTATCCATCCAGCACTGCAGAAAATTCCTAAACTTCATGAGCTCTGCAGTTCTTGAAAGCTAGACGCAGATGGACTTAGTTGTTAATATGGATAGAGATGTTCTCTCTCCCTCCCCCCACCCACCCCCTTGTTCTGGGAAAAGCATTGACCACAATTTCCTTTCTTTAGGACACGATAATACATGGAAGGAAATTAGCTATGGTTATTCAGGGTTGCGGAGAAGAGAGGGGAGAGAGTTGATCACATTTAAGCATCATGTCATAAGAGCAAAGAGCTTAAAACGTTACACTTCAGCTCCCTTCTGTGGCTGAAGCCATAAGCAATTAGCTCATACGGACCCTTAAAAAAAAAAGCCTATTCAGAGAAATAATCCTATCGCTATTTGGAGAAATAATCCTATCGCTTTTTCTAAAAAAAAAACACTAAAAAAACCTTGCAAGTCTTCTTACTGCTTATATACACAGGTCGCTCTCAGTTTAAGCATTCAGGTTGTGCCTTCCTCCAGGAATTGAAGGCTCGCAACCCCTTTCTGCTCGGCCTGGAACATAATAGACTGTAATGGACCTGCCCCTCGAGGGAAGGATCTGTCATCTTTTATCGTGTCAATAATCCCCGTAATAAGATGGCTGCAAGTGAGATCTGACATGATAGTAAGCAGGCTTAATAATGGCGCAGGACAGCTCCGCTGACGCATCAGAAGTGTTTAATCTGCTGTACCAGCGATCAAAGGGTTCTCTTGCAACGGGGACGGCCCTCCTGTGCCCCCTCGTGCTGCAGCGATCGCGGGGATTTTTGCACGAGCTGGAATCGGAGGCAGGCTGTTGCATTCTTGCTCGAGGCAGCCTGCTCACCTGACAAACCATACCAAATGTCCTTTGCTAAGATAAGCGGGGCTGGCCTGCTCTTCAGGCATTGATAAATAGAACTTCTGTGCGGTGTTGTCTTAGGGCAAAAAGTTGCCCTTTGTTAGCTGTCTCTGTGTCTTCCCTCTGTGGAGAGGGAAGGATGCAGACCTAAACATCCCAGTTGACACCTCAAAGGGTAACTGTTTATTGTGCTGCCATGTATGTTCCGGGTACTTGTTCGTGCCCTCCCAAAACTATATTCCCTTTTGAGCTTACTGGTGCCACAAATTGGCTTTGATGTGGGCTGTAGTTTGTGGGGTGTGAAAGAAAGTGAAGTCCTTAAGACTGGCAAAATGCTGAACTTTCCCAGCGGAGGGGGCTGGTTGTCCCTTGATTCATTCTGCTTTGGCAGTCGGCCAGGCAATAAACATCGGCTGTGTTAATCTAACTCTCTGTGGACCCAACGTAGGGTGCAGTGGCCATCTTCGTCCTCTTACGAAATGACTAAATACACCTCGGGTTGCGAGTTTGACGCCTTCTGTCTCCCTTACAGTTTACAATAAAGCCGCTGGATAAAAAGATTGACGTCTTCAAATTCAACTCCTCAAAGTTACGGGTGAATAAACTGGTAAGTACATACAGAGACACAAGAGTGGGAAAGTGGCCATCTCTGCCAAGCAGGTGTTAACCTGCAAAGTAACAATTCCCAAACTGTGTTGGGGAAGACTGGTGAAAAACAATTACAGGATCTGGTGAGTCTCGAGCACCCAGAGGAGGCTGGTTGCTGTCTCCCTGCATGATATACTGCTCTAGCTGTGCCTCTATTCCCGCCAGCCTTGGCTGGGGCGGGTAGATAGTTCTGGGGCCTCCCTGCACTGGCTGTGATCATTCAGTTGCTTGTGATGCAGAGAAGCAACAGCATTGCTAATCACTGGTGGAGGCTGCCTTTTATACCTCTGCATGACTTGCTGCTCTGGTTTTTTTTTTTTTTTTTTTGCATGAAGAGCCAGTGTGGTTAGGAACAAGCCACAGCTGAAACAGTGGTCTGGCTTTGTTTGACTGGTGGGACGATCCCAGTCAGAAATTGGTCTCTTGATGAGCTTGGGAAACCGTGAGCCCTTTGGTAAAATATGTCCTCCAGGGGCTCCGTTGTTTGAACTCTGGCTGCATCTGCTTACACAAGAGCCTAGCCACTGGTGCGCTAACCTTAATTCGTAAAGGGAGAAGGGAACAGAGGGGAAGAGGAAGTGTGGAGGAGAGGAGACACTCTAGCCCACCGTTCTCTTCTCCTCCGCACTTCCTGTACTACTCATTCTCTTTCTTTTCAAATCCAGGGAGCAGGAGGAGGACTAGGGAGCTGCGGAGGTGGGCAAGGGGGTCTCCTGGATGGGCCGACCCAGAGCATTTTCTGGAGTTTAGTCCTTTGGATGAGGTCATCAACCCATTTTAGCAGAGAATGATCAGGGGAACAATCTCTGCACCAAGTAATTCCGCTCAGCAGAGAGCACGTTCCTGATTCAGCCTATCAAGGGGTGCTTGAAAACGCTGCAAGAAACCTAATGCCCAGTTCTCCAAAGTGTTCGCTTAATGGCACTGACCCAAGTGGAGAGAGCTACGAGGGCAGCAGGCATGGGTGGCGATGTGATCGGAATGCGAACGCGAGGCTGGTCTGGGTGCTGCAGTTGCCACGAGGAGGCTACCGACAGCCCTCTCTGGTTAGCAGCTGCTCCATCTGGCGAGTGCGATACATATGGAGGCTCACCAAATGGGTTCACCCCCATTGCATGAAGTGTCTCCGTACCGCCGCTTGACATTCTTGGTCCGGTGGCACAGTAACTCTCCGTGGGATGAGTTGGCGTGCCATTCTGCGCGACAGGTGGCACGAAGGCGCTGTGCGGGGCGAACGGGAACGCTGCTTAGTCCCCTCTCCGTGTTTGTTGTCTGGGACAGATCCTGCAGCTGTGCATTGGGAACCACGACCTGTTCATGAGGAGGAGGAAAGCCGACTCGCTTGAAGTCCAGCAGATGAAAGCGCAGGCCAGGGAGGAGAAAGCCAGGAAACAGGTGAGGCCGACTGTCTTTGACTTTGTCGCTTTTAAGGGTCCCTTGAGCTGCTGAAATGACGACGTTGCTCCCCCGCAACTGGTGTTCAGAGGTAGACTGGCTGAGCCCAGCCGTCGCCATTGATAAACCTTTGGTCCTCCATGATGTTGTCGAATCCCCCTTCAAGGCCACCCGAGCTAGTGGCCATCCCCACATCTTGAGAGAATGAATCCCAGAGCCTAATCATGAATTGCTCTGTGACTAAGTGGCTCCTTTGGCCCATCCGAAATCTCCCACCAGTCAGTGCCAGAAGTGGGGGAGGAGACGTGCCTCAGTAGCAAGGTGTGTTTGCCCAGTGGTTGCCGGGCCCTTCAAAAGAGGGCCCGGCCCGGGTTAGGCAAGAAAGGCGCAGAGGAGAGATTGCAACTGGACAAGCCTCTTCATCATCGCGGTGACAATTGCAGGGCGAGCTGCCGCTTCTGCATGCCACAGCAGCCTCTGGCGGCAGCGGTACCTGCAAAGATGGGACTTGGAGACGTGGTATTTGTGGCGGCGAGGGGAGGAGTTGAAAAGCCCTGATTTATAAGTAAGCAAGTCTGGGGAAAAACCCCACAACATCAGGGAATTCACAAGGCAGAGCAACAGTAACTGAGTAACAGGGGCCAGGGGAAAGGAGTAGTGAGGTTGTGTTATAAGTTACTATGTTTTGTTATGCAAGCTATGAAGAAATGCAGTGTGCTGTGATTGCTGGCCCCTTTGAAAAGAGAGATGCAGGGCTTTGAGCTGATTTGAACCGGAAAGGAAGATTTATTTATTTTTTAAGTAGAATTTAAACATGCATGCTAGATTTCATTCCAAGATACCCATGTTCAGGTGAGACGTTTTATTGACTGCATTCTGTTTTCCCCGCCCTTCCTCCAAGGAGCTCAAGGCTGTGTGTGTGTGTGTGTGTGTGTGTGTGTGTGTGTGTGTGTGTGTGTGTGTGTCCTTGTCCTTGTCCCACACCCCAATTTTATCCTTACAACAGCCCTGTGAAGTCGCTTGGACTGAGAGATATAGACTGGCCCAAGGTTACACCTTGGCTGAGTGGGGGAACTGGAACCTGCGTTTCCGTGATCGCAGTCTGGCTCTGAACCATTGCGCTGCGCTTGCTTCCCTGACAAACGTGCGAAGAAAAGGGATTCCGAACAGCCGCTCTTCCAATTACAGCGGCATATGATCTCCTATATTCTATTTCCGACAAATCGTTTCCTTGAGAGGTTCTTGTTTTCCTGTTCCTTGGCTGGATGGCAGCATTCCGCCCTTCCCCTCTCCGCCTTTTCCCTTCCAAGAATGTAACTTGGCAAAGCAACAGAGAGCGAGTCTGCACACACACACGCCCACAACCCTTTAAACATGTCCCCCCACATCTGTCACCTTGTTTCCGGCCGGGGCGCTTGCAGGTTCATCGCCACTCGGGGAGGTTGGCTGTGATGGAGACGAGTCCTGGGAGGGAGCCGTGCGCTCGCGTGTCCTAATTAGATGGTGATGGAATGCGCGCCGACGTCCCGCTGCATGCTGCTTGCATGCTAATTTTGCGGCCTGGCCGCCTTTATCTGCTGCAGGTCAGCCCAGCCGGCAGACACCGCACATTGCAGGCAGCAGCAGCAGCGAACGAGCCAATGAGCACATATCAGCAAATTGGATTGTGTGAATCATTGTTTTCTGCTTGTAGACCTTTTCTACTTGCTGAAACCCACACAGCTAATCTGTACGGCGCTGCTCGGAATATAGATTGCCACTTCTGGGTAAGCTGCTAGATAGCAAGAGCAGCGGCTCAGTGACTGTGCCAAGAGATGCTAAGCTTCTGGGAGTGTTGGGTTAAAGAACTGTGCTTGGGCTTGCCTGTGTCAGAGATGCTCAGGCCTAGGGCTTAGTGCTGCGGGGCAGCCAGCGCAGCAATGATTGCTGCAGGCTTGCCGAGTTAGAAGGCGTGCGTCTGGTTTAGCTTTGGTCGTAAGAATCAAGGGGGTCTAAATGCAGGCAGCCCCCTGAGTTCTGGAGAAGGGAATGGCAAGAAGCTGGCATCTTGGGCTGTGTGAAGGCACCGAAGTTTTGAGGGTGCTCATATTGGATTGACACCCAGACAGTGGCCACCTGCTCACCTGGAGGTCTGGCAGCAATCTCCTTGTCTTTAATTACCCCAAGCCTTCCCCTTCCCTTCCCCAAAGAGGAAAAAACAGTAAACTCTCTTTATAAATCTGGATTATGTAGGCAGAATAGTTTGACCCAAGTAGATGTGTGAATTCTATCCTGTCTCTGCTTTTCCAGCTGGTATTTGCTGGGTCTTCTTTTTCTACCTGGGTTATTTTGGCTGCTGTCGTATTATGGTGGTTCTTATTGTTGGGTGTATCTGTGCTGAATTGTAAGCTACTTTAGACGTGTTTGCACAAAATAGTGGGATGTAAACCTGCTGGTAAAATTACCCCATAGACTTGAATAGTGTCTTTCTTTCTGGTGCAGAATACCGCCACTGGAGCACCCTTAATATCTTCAACTTCTCTTTTGTTTCCCTCTCTCCCATCCTAGATGGAGCGCCAGCGTTTAGCCCGGGAGAAACAGATGAGAGAAGAAGCGGAGCGAACAAGGGATGATATGGAGAGGCGGCTGTTGCAGTTGAAAGAGGAGGCAACGATAACTAATGAAGCCCTGGTAGGTGACTCTGGGACAAGGCCGGCCTGTTCATGAGGCCTGCTGAGCTTGTTGCCTCAGGTGACGGCTTGGTAGGGGCATCCACCTCCACCCACCTCACCTGCCTCCACTGTTTTTCTTTCTTCTCCCACTCTTGGGATTTGAAAAAGAAGTAGAATTGGAGCCGAAGAAGAGGCATGGGAGATAAGAGACTGGTGGGCTGGAGTTTCTCCAATACTCAGAAGTGTTCTAGCCCACTGTTTTGTTTGTTTTAATGCATTTATACCCTGCCTTTTCCTCCACGCTGTGGGTGCCCAAGGTGGCTAACAAGATGTAAGAACATAAGAAGAGCCCTGCTAGTCCCTGTATATCACTGTGGCCCACCAGATGCCTCTGGGAGCACTCAACACCACAAGATACCTGTATCCTGTTGCCGCCTCCTTGCACCTGGCATTCAGAGACAGGCACCCTCTAAAACCCAAGGTTGCATATACAGATGCACTCCTCTCCTCCACATTTTGTTTGCAAATCTAGGAAATGGGAGGAAGAGCAACGGAGGTGGTAGTGGCTGGTACACCCTGGGGAAGGAGGGGTGTCGTTTCCATTCCCTTTTGGACAGGTGTTAGGGTGGAATGATCACTGATAGAGGTCTGCTTCTTATGGAGATGGTAAACTTAGACTGTCATACTTCAGATTGCAAATGGGGGCTCATGGGGCTGAATACTCTTCCATAGAAAACATTCCATGCACATAGAAAGCTAGCTAGCATCTCAGGAAGAGGATATAACTTAGCTGCCTTCCTGACATGCTAGCTTTCCCTTTTTTTCCACTGTGTAAGTGTGCGTGCATGCGCGCGCGTGCGCGTGCGCGCACACACACACACACACACACACACACACACACACACACGCACACACACAGTAGTGAGAGCTGTACCAGAGCCTGTTTTGGGGGGAGAGGCCTTTCCTTACCCCATGCGCAGATATGCATTCAATCCGTGACGAATGTTGTCAAGTCGAACCTGTGGCCTCTAACCCTCCATCCCTCTTCCCCCAGCTAAGGTCTGAAGAAACAGCCGACTTGCTCGCCGAGAAAGCTCAAATCACGGAAGAGGAAGCGAAGCTCCTCGCTCAGAAAGCAGCCGAAGCAGAGCAGGAGATGCAGCGGATTAAGGCTACAGCCATCCGGACAGAGGAAGAAAAACGGCTGATGGAGCAGAAGGTGCTGGAGGCGGAGATGCTGGCGTTGAAGATGGCGGAAGAATCCGAACGGAGGTGAGGTGGGGAGGGGCAGCCGCCTGCTTGTCTGCTTCACTCCCTCAGGTACATTTGCGTGGCTTCTTATTCAGGAATATTAATATTAATAATAATAACAGAATTTATTTATTTATTTATTAAAAATTATCCCGCCTTTTCCTATGCCGAAAGGCAAATGCCCAAGGCAGTATATGCCCAAAGTATATTTTCAACAAAGAGTTCACAAAGCGGTTTACAGACAAAATCAAATGACTCAATGGCTCCCTGTCCCAAAAAGGGCTCACAATCTCAAAAAGATGCAGAACACCACCAGCAAACAGCCACCAGAAAAGACACTGCTGGGGTGAAAGGGGGGCAGTTTCTCTCCCCCTGCTAAATATAAGAGGAGCACCCATTGAAAAAGTGCCTCATGCCCAGTTAGCAGGGGAATATACATGTCTCTCTGGATTACACACTCCTCTGAACATAAAAAAGAGCATAGGCAGCCGCCAGAGTCAGACCCGTGCTCTGGCTTGTCCAGTATTGTGTACTCTGACTGGCAGCATCTCCTTACGGTCCCAAACAGAGCTCTTTCCAAGCCCTCCTCCCTTGGATTCTGTAAGGAAGAGACACTAGGAATTCAACGTTTGGCATGCAAATCATGCGCTCTCCCACTGAACTATGACCACTTCTCTGCTTTTATTCCATCCACTATTCACCGCCTCTCTGTAGTGCTCCCATAATATTTCATCGGGGGGGGGGGGGTTAGGGGTGGAGGAGAAAAGAGGCATTTCAGGGCGTGCTGAAAAAGCCACAAAGCTTGGAGTCATGAAATGAAATGCAGGAGGTGTTACTCTTAACAGCTCCATCCTATCTATGTTTACTGGGACATGAGGCTTTACTCCCAGGAAAGGGAGGTTCAGTCCTGTGCACACGTTTCTGGTAGCGAACCCTACTGAATGCAGTCAAACGTACTTTCGAGAAAACATGCTTAGGAGTCCTCTGTGAGTTAGGTTAGATTGCGTACTACGCACAAAACTGGATTCAGGTTGCACCAAAGGCTACTTGGGTAGAGGAGCGTGCATGCTCCTCTGGAAGATGTACAAATGTGTGCTTTAAGGTTGAATTGTTCACAGACTTATAAACTATAATAAATAGAGGCTCTTTTTTTCTTTAAGGCAAAACAAAACACAGCCCTAGCCTTGCAGGGTTGTCGTAACAATTCTTGAAATGTTTGCAGATTGCTTTTGAACACTTTCAGACATGATACAAAATGCAGTAATGTCAATATTGTGGTTGATTCTACACTGGTTTGCGGAGGGAGGGCATTGGATGAAATCCCTACACCGATCAGGACCACATTTCTCCAGTGCTTGTCTGTTTTCTCCCCTGGCCCACGCCCACACCCGCACTTTGGCTTAGTTCTGCGGCGCAAAGAAATGCCTTCTAGACAAAGCTTTACGTTTAGGCTCTGCCCAAGTTCCTTTGTTGCCGAAGGAACACATGCGGTATTCTCCAAAGCATTCGGATGCCATTAATTAAGTTTTTTGCCTCTAGATATTAAACAGAATTCACCGCTCTTCCCTCTTGTTACAATATCTCGCTCCAGATCGCTCGCTCCCCCCCCGGACTAATCACGAGGCTCTCGCCGGATGCTGAGGGCTGCTGCCAAGGGCTCTTGTCATAAATTGCATTAATTAGTGGGCAAATTAACAATAGTGCTAATTTCATTCTGGATGGTCCTCCCCGTGCCCCCCCCCCCCCCCGGCGCTCTTTTCCTCCTCTGTTCCTCCTTCTCTTGTTTGGCAACTTTCTCCTTTATTCATTATTTCTGCGTCTTGTTTACCAAATGCCTTGTTCATTATGCCAGATTTTGCTCAGGAAATATGGCCGGCTTATTTTTCCTCTCGTCTCTCTTCACCCCGCTAAATCCCCCCGCCCTGCCGCTTTCTGCTGATGATGCGTCACAAGGACCTGTCAATTGTGAGGGGTATGCAGAAGTTCTCGTATCCCTAAGTACCCTAATCAAGTCCTTCTTGTCCTTTTCTTTAATGGGCAGGCTTAAATGCCCTTAAGAGCTGTCGATTAGCATTCGGAGTATAGAAGCCAGAACTTTCTTAGAACTTTCCCTGGCCACAGCCAAGATGGATGAAGCCACCGTCACACCGCTCGTGTCGCGTCCCGGAGTAGCCGACATGTTGATTCTGATTGGCCCAATGCATTGCTCCGCGTCCTGCCCCCCACAACACCAAACGCGGCCTCTCATTGGCCAAAGCTCAATTTAGTCAACTTGGAACACACCGGAATCATCTTCGGCCAATGAGAGGACATGTTCGGTGTTGTGGGGGTGGGACGCGGAGCCAATCTAGAATCGACTCGGAGACGCGTGCGGTGTGTTACAGCTTTGAGACGTTCCCACTTCCTCCCTACCCTTTTGCAGAGGGAGAGAGGCAAATGTTGCATGCTGGAGAGAGGGTTGGGTTTGCCCCGTTGCCTTCCCATTTTGTGGCCCTTGACTCCTCTCTTCGCTGCCGCACGCAGGGCAAAGGAAGCCGATCAGCTCAAGCAGGACCTGCAGGAAGCTCGCGACTCGGAGCGGAGGGCCAAGCAGAAGCTTTTGGAAATCACCAGCAAGTCGGCGTACACAGTAAGAAGCCTCTGTTGCTTGCCGTACCGTTTTCCCTCACTGGTGACTCCGTTCAGCTCACCCCAGGCAATCTGCTCTAAAGCCTCTGAACGCTGCTATGTTCCGACTTTAATATTGCATTTGGAAACCACGCAAATTGAGTTGAATTGTTATCCCCGGATTTATTTATTTTATCTCTGTATTTATTTACCGCCTTCCTTATCCTCGGATTGCTCTTCAGATGTTACGCAAGGCGGTTTACATAGGCAGGCCGTCTAGACCCGATAAGGTCTTTACAATATTGTTCTAGATAGAGCCCTTCAACTCCAGATGGTTTCCTTCCACGGTGTAGTCATCTTCACTTAGCTGCAGGACACAAGCCTCGAGCTTTCCGCAGGCAGCCACAAATCATGCCGAATAGGGGATCCTCCAGTTGTTATCGCTCTGTGACTGATATTCTTAGCATTCCAGCCCGTTCTCTCACCACAGCACGCAACAGCGACTCCTCTCTCACAGCGGGTCATGGTGGCTTATCAGTGACTTCCTGGTCTCCCTTCCAGCACGAAATGGGCTGCTCCTGCTTAGCTTCCAGCAGTCTTCAGGCAGTTCAACCTCGGGACCACTCCTCTTGCCTTTTGCAAGCCTTATACAGTTTTCACAATTGGGAGACTTGTTAGAGGCTGGAAGAAGTACCTCTCTGCAAAGCCAGGGAGACAGAGATCGGTCCCTAGGAAGTCTCTGATCGCTCTGCTGAGCTAGGAAGCATGGTTCCTAACCAGTAACTAAACTTTGTCAGCTTTTTGAGAAACCCGTAATCATAAGGGCTAGGAATGTGGTGTTTTTCAAAACTGAAACTTGATTCTCAGGTTTCCAGATTCTGAATTCCACATTTGAGATGGTTCTGCTTGTCCTGAGTTCACGTCTGCGGTGTAAATTTCCAGGGTACCCACCCTTCCCTGACATCATCGGTGTCTCTTCCCCGTTTTAGGGGTCCCTACTAGGCTTCCCTAAGCTGTGCTCGGTGAGCATAAGCAGTCTGTTTTGAGTCGGTGAAATTTTAGGCATCTGTTCCTGGAATTGTAGCAGGTGGCTGCTTCCTTCAATCCCTTTATTATCTTCCTTGGCAGTAGAAAAATAACAAGACCCCCAATTAAACTGAAAGGTGATGGACTTTTAAGAGGAGCTAAGTGCTGTGCATTGCTAAACGATTGAGCTTATTAACCAACAGAACAAGCCTTCCAGGAGTGATGGTGGGGTTTTGTGTAATCCAATACAGTTCCAGCGCCTGTTTGTTTCTGCTTTTGCTTATAGCCAATGCTTAGCGCTGCTAGGAGGAATGTAGGGGTTGGGAGAGCATCGCTGTCCTGAAAGCTTATACCTGAAGTTGGACAGAGGAGGAAGTGGCAGGAACCAATAACGTAAGGCTGCGACATGGCAAAATTTCCGCCCTTGTGTGAATGGGATTTCTGAGGACTGGGATTTCTGAGGACAAGGCGGGGTGTCTCCCGCAAATGGAACACATTGAACTAGGAAAAACAGCTGCGGAAAGTCAGGCTTGGGGAAGACGTTCAGCGAGCGGTAATAAAATGCGGTGATTGTGCGAAGAGCAGGAAGGCGGTAGTCGACAGGGCTGGCCCAAGAGCTTCTGGTGCCACGCCAGATGCCACCGTCCCCTCCCTCGTGTGGCCTCTTGCTCTGCCAAATGCTGTCCCCTCTTACTTGGCAGCACATCAGCTACTCCCTCTGCCGCCGCTCCCCGGATTCGAAAAGGAAGAGGGGTCCATGCTTCCTCTTCCACGACGTTCTCCCCTTCCCTTTCAAATCCAAGGAGGAGAGGGCCCTCCCAACCTGCTGCCTTAGGCGACAGCATCAGTTGGCCTCATGGATGGGCTGGCCCTGCTGCTCACTAAGGCAGAAGAAAAAGGATGCAAGCAACAGCAAGGGAAGGAAGGATTATTGCAACACAAAACTACCACGTACTAAGTGTACTTATCACATGGGGTCAAGACATGGGGCCATGTCATCCTTGCCCAGTAACCTGGTTTGTTTATTGCACTTACATCCCACCTTTCTTCCATTTTGGAACTGATGGTGGCTGCGTTGGGCTCCCAGGCCATTCACCACCCATCCAGGAACTGACTAGAGCCAGACCAGCATGGCTGGAGCAAGGCTACTCTTTCTTATGCCTTCTAACTTGTCTCCCGCACAGAATGGCCCAGTGTCTCAGAATCAACAACGTTCTCAGCTCTGATACCGTGAACCTGATGGCCACCTGCCCGCTTTTGGACCCAGAGCGTCGCAAGGGTCAGAGGGAGCAACATGTGGTTCCCTTCTTGGCAATTAACTTTGCTGCCCTTTTAGATCCAGAGGAGCTTATTTGCCTTATTCTCTCCCGGCCCTTTTTCATCACTGAGCACACACTGTTGCCGTGCCACTCTCTCCCCGCCTCTCTTTCCAGTTGGCCTAGGCAAGCAAGAAAGGGCGGGACTGACATGGTAACAGCATTTGCTGTTTGGCCACCGCCAAGTCAGAACAGAAGAGGAACCGTGACTGTCCTGCTCCTGAAATTGGGTCCCGTGGAGCAGGCTGGGGTTTAATGTGGGTCCCAGCTCTTGAGGTGAAGACCGCTGTTTGGAGCCTCTCTCTTGATCACCACTTGCCTGCGCTTCTCATTCAGGTGGTCAAGTGGTTTGGGGAGGGACTGAGATGTTGGCTGGGATTCCTTGAGGCTGATTTGTACCTTGCATATGCCAACAAGCTGGATAAATAGCTCTTTGTGATGCCAATCGGAGAGAGAGAAGCAGAATCTCCTGTGAAATGGGGAGGCATCGCTGTCATGCCTGTTGCACTCTGAAGTACTTGACTGTTCGTATCCCTCTTTTTTTTTCTCTCTTCCCTGATGTGGCTACATGCGTACATTTGATCAGGGTCTCGGGAAGGAGTCTTTTTCTCTTGCTTAGCATTCAGCTGCCGGCCCCTTTTTAGAGAGAGAGGGGCCTGCGTGCAAGTTGGTTTGTATTGTCACAAATAAACCCTCTAAGCAGGTTTCTTTTCCAGCCAGCACCCGGCCTCTCGCCCGTCACCATTTGTCTCTGCTCCTGCCTCACCCTGAGTAGTGTTTAAACAAGCAGAACAAAGGGGGACTTGAGTTTAATGGTTTTTCCTCCGGATTCTCCGAGGCTCTCTGCAAACGGCGAAAAGCTTTTAAGAGGACTGGCTGCAGTGGTGAAATGAGCTTGGCGTTTCTCGCCGGAGGGTCCCTTGGGCTGCGCACTGGTTGCTCGCGTGCTTCATCTTTGGAGCGCATGTGTTCGGCTTTTCCTCCTGTTGCCGTAGCGGTCGGAGCCTTTACTCTATAACAGAGTCGGTGGCCACCTTCCTTGGGGCCCTTGAAGCGCTGGCCTGATGGTGGTCCGGGCAGGTGATGCCGAGACAAAGTGCTGTGGACTGTGTGGATTTTGCAACCCACTTGAAAAGCCGGCACCTCGGAAGCCACCATCAAACTCTATCATTTCGCTTATGGATTCTGGCTGACAGGCCAGCGTGGAAGGGGGAGTGATAAGCACCAAGCCACGGGCGCCGACTTCAGCTAGGCAGAGAGGCTCCACCAGCCCCGGCTTGATTAGGGTGTGCTGAAGTCTTAACTTGTCTTCTTCCGTTTCCTCTTGCTCTCGCAGACGCCGACACGCACACAGCTACATCCATCTAGCATCTCTTCAAAATTAAAACTAAACGTGGGAGAGTAATGGCAGTGCTGCCCCTGCCATGGTGTTTTGAGGCTCAGGTGTGGACAGTAGATGGGGCTACAGATCCTACATCAGGTCATCTCACTGGAGACTTTTTGCTTAGCCCCCAATGCAGTTGGGCCCGGCTTGCCAGTACGCCGCCTGAGACAAGCGCCTCAGGGACGAGCTGGCCCTGCCGGTCTCTACTCAAGAGAGCTAAGGGGCACAGATCCGAGAAAGAACTGATAGCGTTCAGCAAGCAGTGGGAGACCGCTTCCGTCTCCCAGGACCTCCGAGTCTCCAGGCTTCAGAGGGAGGCTCCAGCATGAGATGGCCGGACTGAAATGCATCAGCAAATCTGAATTCTGTTCCATTTGGATTTAATTGTAACTCTCTGGGCTTCTTTCACATGACAGGTGTTAAATTAGCATCGCGGCGCTAGGAAGATGGTAATGCTGCCAATTACTGCTGCTGTGTATGGGTAGCTCTCCTAGCTTGTGCCTCTTTGGGCTCTGCATATGTCACAAACTATTTGACCCCTTGCATTTTGTGGCCTTCTGGCCCTACCTTTTACTGCCCCCTCCCACACACACACAATAGTTTCTTGCAACTGCATTTAATCCTAGGTTAAAAATCAGCATCTTTTTTTTTTTTAATAGGGCCCTTCTAGCCCTGAAAAAATGAATTAAATTTTGACGTAAGTCTCCTGCTGCAACTCCATACTCCAGCTTTGGATGACCATGTAACGTTTCGGGGCCTAACCCTCCTAAAATCTAGTGAAAAATTGATGTGCATATTCCTACAGTATTTATATAAATACTGGTTATATAAATGAGAAGCAAGAGTGTTGCCACGGGTACCCCTTGGTGCCAGGGCACTTGTAAATCCTGCACGCTGGTGCCGTCTCGATGCACCAGTTCCAACCAGTGCTGCCTTGCTCTTTCCTCCCCGACGAGGGGGACGACTGCAACGGTGATTAATCTCTGCTTTGTCCTTAGCAGTCCATGAGTTCGAGTACGACTGCCCTGCCTGCCGACTTGCCAACCTTCAGCCTCATCAGCGAAAGCCTGTCCTTCGACTTCAAGGATACGGACATGAAGAGGTTGTCCATGGAGATAGAGAAAGAGAAGTGCGTAGCTCTGTGTCCGTGTCGCAGCGGCCCTTGTTGGCAGCGCAGAACATCCCCTTCTAGCCCGGTGGGCGAAAGGGCCCGCCCAAATTCCTTTGGACGCAAGTAGCGATGGGATGATGGGCTTTGATTTGCGTCGAGGGGCCGCGTCTCAGCCCCCCCCCATTCAGATCAGCTGCTCTGAGTAGCACAGATAACCCTCACTGCCAGGATCCTCTAGTAGGGTGGGCAAAATAGAGGTGAAAATTCATGTGGATAAAAAATACTGGTTCGACGGACAATGATTTTCTGAAAGGAGGTATTGGTGGCCCCTCCTGCCGTGTGCTGCGAAGCAGTGGACTTCTTTCCTCTCCTCCTCCTCCCCCGGAAGGGTTTTAGCTCCATGCCAAAGCTTGGCACGCATCAGGTGCTAAGCTGGGTCCCCAGAGACTCCCGTTCAAACCAACTCTGGGGAGGGCCTCCACTTGACACCCCCAGAGAGCTGCCTCCTGTCAGCGTAGATAATTCTGGGCTGTGGACCATTGATCTGACGCCGTATGGGGTCGCTCCTTCAGAGCCATCTATTTCCTTCCCCCAGCCCCTGCAAAGCAGTGCACCCGTTTGGCTTGCGCCTGCCATTCCCCTAAGCGTCGGGCCAGCTGTCAAAATATGGCAGGGACAGCCATTAGTCCATTTCAAGACACCCAGAATGGTGACTTGCAGACCCTGAGGTAGGAGGAGAGCACTGACCCAGAGAGAAAGAGACACTGTCCGTAGTTGGCTCTGCCAGAACAGTGGGCAGTGAACAGTGATAAGCAGAGAAACTTTCCAGGCATTTGTATTTATGTCCAGTGGTCTGGGAATAATATGCCACATAGTCGGGAGGGTTTATTTTATGGAAAGGGCTGATCATTGGGCACTGCAGGCTTTTAAGACGGCGCCCGTACAGAAGGCTGCGGTGCCCTTTCTGCATTGCCTGGTAGAGCTGGGGCGATGCTCGAAACCTCTTGACGCCTGGGACGGCGTGCCGTATGCGCCTCTCCTTACCTGATGACGGACCGACTTCTCCTTCTGCTGCCTGGACGGGAAAACAAACAGGGGGACAGAGCGGAAGAGGAGGTGTGGAGGAGATGACAGTGGGGAGTTAGAGTGTCGGAGCAGAGGAGGAAGTGTGAAGTCTCCATCGCCCTCTTCGTTTTCAAGCCAGGAAATGGGAGGAGGCAAGTGGGAAGACGGACGCTCTAGCCCACCACTCTTCTCTCCTCTGCACTTCCTCTTTCCACTCTGCTCCCCTCTTTCTTTTCCAGTCCAGAGAATGGGAGGAGGAGAAACAGTGGAGGCGAGTGAGTGGATGGAGCTGGGTACGCCTCCCCAAATCTGCTATTTGGGGCAGCCGCCTCAGTTGGTATCATGGATGGGCCGTCCCTGGCCTGAAGACCACTTGTCAGATGTTGGGGCTTTGTGTGCCCCCCCCCACCCCCGTACATCCCTGGCTTCTGAATTGTACATCTGTCAGTCCACCATCTCGGTTGGTGGGAGGCTGGACTAGACGGCATTCAGAGCTGCTCCTGTCCTCCAGTTCTGCAAAATCTGCTTAAGTGTAGCCGGCTGGTGCAGTTCGCAGCAATGTCATCGGTTTCATTGTCCAGGCAGTGCTGGAGGGACAATTAAATAAGAAGCCCGTCTATTCTAGCTGCGTCTGCAAAAATGGTTTCGTTTCGCGGCTAACAGCAGACCTTGTGTGTGTTACCAGGGTGGAATACATGGAGAAGAGCAAACACCTTCAGGAGCAGCTGAACGAGCTCAAGACCGAGATCGAGGCTCTGAAGTTGAAGGAGAGGGAGACGGCGATGGACATCTTGCACAACGAGAACAGCGACCGGGGCAACAGCAAGCACAACACCATGAAAAAGGTACAGAAGTTCTCGGGGCTCTCCTTTTCCTCCTCTGTCCTTGCTCGAATGTCACTCCTCTTTCTAGTTGTCTTGCCTGTCCCTTCCGTACTAGTCACTGGTCCATTTCCGAGCTCTGCCTCGACCTAATGGGAGACTGTCAACCCTCAGGTCAGAGACAGTGTCCCTTGAAGGTTCTGCTCGGCTCGTAACACGCTCGTCTGCAGTGAACGTTCAACTCGGCAGCAATAGCCCTTGCCCCAGCACTTGGAGCATGCCAGGGCAGACCGGAAAGGTTGGGTTTCCAAGCCCACCATCAAGTCTATCCAGCGTGTGTGGAGGAGAAACGAGCAGGGGAGGGCGTGGTGGTGCAGGCACAGACAAGTGGATCCAGCATCTTTTGTGCCCCAGGGCCCAGCGAGTCCCTGGTGCCCACACTGGGTATACATTGTGTTTCCGAGCAAGACAGGGAGGGGGGGAGTTCTGGCAGTGGGGACAGAGGCGGACGCATGGTCCAGCATGACAGTCAATCAGGTTCTCAGAGGTGGAATTCCCAGGGTGGCGAGAAGGCAAGGGAGCCCATTTGTCTGCTTATGCTTCAATGCTGAAGCAACAGCTATGTCATTCCTCTATTGGATCTCCTGCTTTAGCTGTGCTGTTGATCAGCTGTACTCCTTCTGGCCATCCTCTGGGTGGTGCTGCAGAGCAGCCACAGATAAGGCCAGTGGGAGAGCTGCCCTGGTGGTGCAGGGAGTGAGGCACCTGTGGGAGAGCTGCCCTATGGGAGAGCTTCCCTGGTGCCGCAGGGAGTGAAGCACCTGGGCCAGGAGGCTGGAGCCCCCAGTTCAAGACTCCACCCCAGCTCCTTCCATGGAGAGGATGAGACCTTGTCCTCTTCTCCCTGGTTGGCATTGGAGTGACTTGCCTTGATCGAGTCAATTCCACCATCCTCCTAGCAAGGGCTTTAATCATACAAAGGTGGGAGTCATGCGAAATGTTCACTCAGCAGAACAAGCCCCTCTCCAGCGCCCCCCCCTTTTTTTTTTACAGCCGTCCAGGTGCTCGCGGTTCCCCCTAACTGAAAAACACATTTTATTTTTATTTTTTAATGAAAAGAATGTGTAACGCCTAGTATGAGTTGAGATCTTCTTCCGGTGTGTTGGACTGCAAAGAGCTGAGACAGGGAAACCCTTTTCACGCCTGGGGCGCAAAATGCAACTCTTCACGCCAGAAGAACCTGAGAACAGCCTTGCAGAATCAGTGCGCAGTCGACCCACTCCAGCATCCTGCTTACCACAGGCACCCAACAGAAGGTTCCAGGAAACCCACAAACTGGCCGTCAAAGCAGTTGCTCTTTCCTGCGGTGGCCGCCGGCTTCTGTTTGTCACCATTGAATTTAGCCGCCATGATTGACGGCCATTAATAGACATCCATAAGGTGGGCCCTGCTGGCTAGGCCAGTATGCCTGTTCCCACAGTGGCCAACTAAGTAGCCCACCAGTGGGGGGTTGAAGGACCTCTCTCTCTGCTGTGGCTCCCCATCCACCAGGATTCAGAGCCACCCTTCCCAAGCCCTCTTCCCCGCATTGCTGATCTCATTTGAGGGTGCTGAAAAAAGCCCCCCCCCCTTTTGCCATCAAATAGGTGCTTGCTCAAAGTGCTTCGTTCACCTGCGGCGGGATAACCTGTTGCGTTCTCTGCCTGGTCTACCTGCAATTCCTGAGCACCGCCCTGTTTGGAGCGCCATCCACCTGGCAGTGGATGTCTACATTTGTCAAATATCCTCCGGGAGAAGGGAAATCTTTGGGTTTCCTTCAATAGCTCTTAAACACCTCCCAGTGCTTTTGTCTGCCAGCAAGGAATTCCCCTGTTAAGCTAGAGATAACATGTCTTTTATTAAAATAAATCCCAGGAGATCCCAGTAGACAGAGGGATTGTTATACATAAAATAAACCCAGAGCGGTAGGCCTTCAGTCGCCTCGCCTCATCTTATTTTAGTTTGATTTCTCTTCTGCACACGCTCTCTCTCTCTCTCTCTCTCTCTCAGGGCACATTACATTGCAACTGTTTAACTCACTGTATTGCCAAACGAGCCCTGTGAGGTAGGCCAGGCAGGTAATTTTAACCTTTTCAGATCCAGGACCCACTTTTAACCTCAACATGGGAACTGCTTTTCATTTTTTTAACCGTATGCGTCTAGACAGCACTGCCCTCATACCGTTGAATACGTTTCCAGAAAGGGTGGATTTCAGCAGACACAGCTCATCACAGAGGGGCGAGGGAAGTTGTGCCTGCTGAAATTCCACCTCCGGCATGTAGATTTAACAGTAAAGGAGCTTCGCTTCTGGCCCTCTTCTTGAAAGGGTGTGCATGGGCTGGAGAACAGGTGGTGACGATGGAAGCGGAGGCCTGGCTCCATCCTTTTCAGCCAGTCCCAGGTGGTACCCAGAAGGTGAGGATGTTGGCTGGAGGGGGGTTTGGCAGCAAAGCACAGATGCACACTCAACTCCATCTACTTCGACATGCACAGGAGAACGTCCGGGTGGGTTCGCTCTCCCTTTCTCCATTAGATCCCTGAGCCAGAATTTTGCACTTTTGACCTAACGTTCTAGAGAATCGAGAACTGGGACGCTGGCACGCTTGATTTCACAGAGATCTCTCTTGTGTCTGTTTCTTATTTTGCTGGTTTAGCCTCAAGCCCAGGGCAGAAGACCTATCTGCATTTGAGACCTCAAAGTAGGCTCTTGGCCAAGGTACTTGTGTGTGTGGTGCTGGGATCGTCTTCGGTAACACTAACCCGTGCATGAGTTTGCCTGTGGGGATCTGCTGCGACAGCCGGCTTTCAACACTGCAATCTCAACTGGGCAGCTTCAGCTTGAGCAAAAGGAAAAGAGGCAGCAAACAAAGGTCTTTTTAAAAAAAACCACCAAAGAGGCAAGGCCTCAAGATAGACAGCAATTACTGGCGTTCAGTATGGCCACTGTGTTTTGCCTGTTGGTCGTCTTCAGGAGCAAACCTGATTTATGCAGTCTTATTCCAGTGTTCCTTTGCAGTGATTCATGTAGTTGGATAAAGGCACCTGGGTGCCTTGCAAGTAGAAACCTAGCATAAGAGGGAGTGGGCTGGGCTAGAACCTTTCTCCCTGATGTGCTAGGTTTTTTACTTGCAGGGAAGATTTTACTGGTGGGTGACCCTAAAGCCATCTCCTGCCTCCAGTGGTTCAGTTCAGTTCCCTACCTCTGGGTGGGGTGGTTGGTAGGGGGAAAGGCTACGACGTTTGGTGCATTTTAATTGAGAAAAAAGGGGCAGCAAATTGTGGAGCGTGATCGATGATTCCAAAATGGTGCATTGGTGTGGGAGAGGGTGAAAAGAGAGATGTGAAAGAGAGAGAAGAACAATGCTAGAGCCAGGGAAATTGGTTGGTGGGAGATTCAGGATGGACAAAAGGAAAGACTGCTTCACACAGCACGTAATAGAGTCTATGGAATTTGCTACCACCAAATGGAAACGGGTTTAGATGGCTTGTGTCTGCTGCTGGCTACTAGTCAAGAGATCTGTATGCTACATCAAGATTGCTCCATCAAGATCAGTATGCGCTGAACACCAGTTGCAGGGGACCAGTGGTGGGAGAGCAGTCTGCCTTTTTCTCTTGCTTGGTAGAGGCAGCTGGTGGGTCCCTGCTGGGATACAGGCCTGATCCAGCAGACCTCCACTGGTACTATGTGGGGTTCAAGCTCCCCTTTCTGCTACATCTGTGGGCCAAGCCTTAGCGAGTCCCTGCAACAGATCAGAGGAATAAGACTGCGGAAGCTTTGCTTTTTTCCTTGAAGGAGGTCATTGGTCAAAACACATACTCAGCAGAACGCAAAGTACAAAATTAAACATTTTAAATAAACGTATGTGCTCCGGTAGAGAGGCATGCCCTCTTTCCTCTCCCCTGATCAGTGATTTATGATGATAAATGCCTGGTGTTTTGTGTTTTTTTTTTCCTGAGCACCATTTTGAGGCCCTGCCTGTCGGTCTCTTTCCCTTCAGCTTATGTCTGAGGCCCCAGAGCAGTGTGCTTTGCAGAAGTGGGATCTGGAGACTTTCTGGGAACCACACCACAGCTCTGCTTGTCTGTAGGGCCTTAAAGACTGACCCGTTTATTGCAGCATCGAATTCTTCCATTGGCTGCACGACGTGACATCTTCAGTGAGCAGGGCACATAGGTTTATGTATGCAAATGAGCGTATATTTATATGTGCACGTAGAACCTCGGTAAGCAGGCACGTAAAGATTTCATTTGACAAAGAGGACAGTCCCCCCCCCCCCAGAAGCTTATGCTGAAATAAATGCAAGTGGTCTTTAAGGTGCTACAGAACACTTGGTAGCATTTGCAGCAACAGACTAACACGGCAGCCCCCTTGGAAGCTAAGAGGCTGAGCCATGAGCTCGCTCGGTGGCCCTAAGCAAGCCACCCCCTCTCAGCCTCCGAGCCCAATCCTATACATGTCTACTTAGAAGTTAAGTCCCATTATTATGGGGGCTTACTCCCAGGTAAGTGTGGATAGGATTGCAGCCTCAGTCTTCCCCATCTGCAGTATGGGGATAAATAATACTTGCCTTGACTGGGTTGTTTTAAAGCTCACATCAAGATAATTCATGTGAAGCGCTTTGAACACTTGAAAGTGCTATACAAATGCCAAGTATTTTTATGACTGTTATTGCACACTTCCACGTGGAACACCTTCCTCATCATATGTTATGTTCTGTGCATGGTGGAGGGGAGGGTCCACAGGTGGAGAAACTGCCCAGTGAGTGAGGCTATAGGCTGCTTTATTCATCCTGCCCCCCCTTCAGTTTGCAGCGAATGGAAATCTATGAAGATTAATTCTCTTGAGGCTCAAGCCTCTCTCTCTTTGGAAGCCTTTGTGAGGATGTGCTCGCCTGCTGCCCTGCTCCTCTGCTTCTCGTCTTGCTGTTTGCTCAACACAGTCTTGGGGAGGGGAAAGTAGATGATGGCCGGGATGCGGCGCTGTCAGGTTAGACAGGGAGGCCACTAAGGTCCCTGCTGGACCGGACCGTCAATGGGAGCCATTGTTTGCCAACATGGGGAAGGTGGCTTTATGGACCCAGGGTTTGTGTCTCCTAGCACTGGATCCTGTAAGGCCAAAGGCAAAAAATGGCAGGGCCGGCCCATACATGTGGCCAACTGAGGCAGTAGCCTCAGGCAGATTGGTGCTGCTGTCTGCTTCCCCCCCCCCCCCCCAATTTTCCTGGCCTACAGCCAGTTACTTCACTGCCATGGTTTTCAACCAGTCCTACTAGTGGTGCCTCAAAATACTGGCCTGACTCTGCTGGAAGTGGAGGTGGTTGGGGCTGGTGGTGTGCTAGTGGATAAGAGGTGGCTGTGCTGCTGCCGCCCAGCCCGGGAAAGGAGGGTGCAGAGCCTCCTTCCCCAAACCAAAACCCTAGCTGTGGGGCAAGCTAGGTGCTGGCGTTGGATCTCTTTGGGTCTCCTGGCAGAATTTAATATTTCCTCTCTCGCTTGCAGCTTTCTTTTTCTCCTGCATAATCTGTACCTTGCTCCGACAAAGCCACGCTAACCATAGGCACAATTTTTAAATTGCATATCTGTCCCGAGAGGGTTCGTCTCCAATACGTCTCCAGTAGATGAGAGATGCGAGTCTGCTGCATTGGCCCTAAAGATTCCCGCTCCCCCTTCTGACACGAGAAACGGTAGCAGTAATGAGGTTCGGCGCCTTTATATGAACCGGGCAAACCATTTGGGCTCGCCCCTCTTGATTACAGTTACGTGACGCATATTGTATGATGCCTACAGCCGTCTCTGTCCATTTGGACGACATTTACCCAAAGAGACCTGCACTTGTGCCTGGTTAAAGGGGGGGGGGAGGAGGAACCCACAGGATAAGTAGAACATTTGAGTGAAAACTCTGATTTATGAAGCTGCATAAGTACATAGACAGAGCCCTGCCCCAAGGAGTCTACAGTTTGAGCCCCAATTTTGTTTTCAAAACCTTTTGTTTTTCAGTTCAGGAAAAATCCAGTTGCAAATCCGGCCCGCCAGGAACAAGCCAGGGGCCTCTCTGTTATCAAGCCCGGATGCATGATGCTAAGCGCGGGGCTTTTTTTGTGTGTGACCTCTGAGTTTTCTTCTCCACCTTGGAAAATATCGGCGAAGTTTTTCATGTTTAATTATGTGGTTAACATGCTAATCCCTTTTTATGAGCTCTGGGCCTAGTGCAGGCGTCTCTTCTGGAAACTGATTTCCTCCCCATGTCGCAGCAGCCTGGCTCCACTAATTCCTGCTGGCTGAGCTTCAGGAAGCCTTTTGACTTTGGGGGAATATGGGAGGCAAGGGCAGCCTCCTCCTCTCCCCCCCCCACCCCCGCTTTAAAGGTTTCTCTTAGGCCGAGGTGATGAGCCTGTGCGCAGCCGGAGCAAGCAGCCCTCGGAGCTGCCCCAAATGTTAGTTTTTTTCAGGAGTAGGTAAGGCATGCGTTTTGTGGCGTGTGTGTGTGCAAACCACATCTCTAGGGGTGAGCGCAGCTGTGATGTTTTCTGTCTAATAGCCGTGGCTAAAGAACCCAGAACAGGATTCACCTTCTCCGTGAAAAGGACCAGCGCGCCTTCGCGCACCCCGCCTTGCTGCACCTTCTCCTCCCACTCGCCTCTAATCCCCAGTTTATTGGGAAAGGAGTCTGAATGGATTTGGTGGTCTCATTTCAATTATGTGTAATTCTGCCAGGCCAGCAGAAGTTCGGTGCCTGTAGTGATTGAGTTAGCGGCTGTAAAACAGGTTTGCCTGCAACGGAGTTATTGGCTGCTTAAAATCAAATGAAAAACTGGCCCCCTCCCTGGGATGGGGGTGCAAGGGAATGCACAAGCCCCCCCCCAGCAGAAAGGAGCAAGGAGTGCATCCTTCTCCCCCCCCCCCCCCCGCTCTCAGATCCCCTCCATGTTCTGGGTGCTAAACTGCCTTCCACCTCTCTGTGTGTGTTTTTACCCTGTGATTCTTCCTTGCAGTGGATTGTAGAGGTCCATTCTCTAGCCTCCCTCCCCGCAGGAAGGGGACGATCACACACAATACTGCCTGGTAAAATCAATTTTCTCTCTGTGACAAAAATGTAATTTGCCCTTCATCACCCTGATTTGCTTGCACAACCTTGCTGCTTACACACTGATACACGCATACATAAATGTGTGCTTCTGGTAGCCCTGTTGAAGGAAATAGCATACGTTTTTTTTCCCCCTTACCCTCCCCCCCACTGCAAATCCTATAATTGCCAAGGAGGAACAGCTTTGTCTGAAACAGGGTCTTGTTTTGTTTTTCTAGCGAAGGGGATGCCTGGAGAGTGAGGCAACAGGCATGGAGGCAGTTGGGAACATGATCTGCTTATCTTTGACTGTCAGGTTACTGGAATAAGGAAGAGCAAATGTGAGAATGGAAAATCCAGGGGCCTTTGCAGGAGGTGGCAGCCTCTCTCTGCAGACATCGGGCGTAGGAGGTGCTGCTGCTGGCCAGCGAGGTGTGCGAGCTCCTAGCAGCGATTAGCCTGATGCAGGGAAGAGTGAAATTGGTAGTTTCCAGAATGATGGGGCGGGATGTCTTGCCGGAGGACTGTCTCGGGACAGACCTCCTTTGTGTGAAAACGCAGCAAAAACAAAACAGGGTGCTCCTTTACCTGCAAGAGTACTTGGGGAAATGCTAAGGCCAGTTGGGCTCTGCTCTCCTCCTTTCCGCTGGACTGGACATGTCAGGCTCCGTCACGCCACGCGTGGCCTGGGTGCAGTCGGGACGGACGTGGCGACCTCAGAGGTGATCCATGCCACCACGTGGCGGCTGTCGCGAGCAATAGGCAGGCCGACGGACAAAGCGCCAGGGCAGGTTGGAGCATGGGAGCCCGAGCCTTTTGCGCTGGTGTCCAAAAGAGCGAGGGAAAGCCCAGGCAGAGCTGGCATGCCTCTGCAGTGGAGAGACGGCGGCAGCGTTTCGTCTGCAGAGCAGTCTTCCCTGCAGGGTTGGAGGGGGAGCGTGGCAGCCTGCTCACTCAAGAGCAGCAAACGTAATTCCTCCAGTGCTGGAATGCACACGGCTGACTGTAATTGGATGTGAGGAGGCAGCTGGAGGAGAGATGCGGGTCGGCCCCGGCGTCTGGTGGAAACTCCCCAACTGGTGAGGCTGTGCCGGAGGCGGTCGGGGAGCATCCCTGTGCCTTGGCAGGCAAATGCAGTGCACAGAAGGTTCGTCACAGCCAATCGGATCCCCTGGCACTGAATCCCGTCCTCTTAAACTCCCTAGAAATAAACACCCCCGCAATTGGTCATCCCGGCCCTCCCTCTTCTGGAGGCCAGGTGAGGGAATTGCCCTGCCTGCCCCGGGGCATCAGAGGGCTGGAAAGGATTTCCCCCCCCCCCTTCTCCGCATTCTGCTGCTGGAGTTTCCCCTGGAGTTCTAACAACACAAGTGAGCTTCATTTGCTCAGGCTTCCGGCTACATTGCTCCTGGAGCGGATGTCCAGAAGGTGGCTCTTCATGCCCAAGTTGCACATGGGGGACCAAGGATCCCTGGCCCCAGGTTGCAACATGACTCCTGATTGAACACCGTGGGGCGCAATTTTGAGTCTCCATGCAGAGGACTGTGCGCTTAGACCCATGCCGAAGACCTTGAGGAGAAAGTTATGGAGGCCTTTAAGCAGGCTCACTCCTGTCCTGTCCTGTCCCTCCTTCATCTCTGTCACATCCTTCTTTCAGTATGATCTACAGAGCAGCTCTCTGTGTAGGCCCAAGAGAACTGGCGAGGCCTCAGGCAGCCAGGCGAGCCCTTCTCAGCCAGTTCTGGACCTCCGCCGTAATCGGATGCCCTCTCTGATCTTGTGGCCTGGGGGTGATGGAGGAGAGTTTGGGTCTGGAAATGGGGGTCACTGGCTCCTCCTGGTATCTCCAGCTCCTCCGGAGGAACATCTGCCAGGAGGAGAAGCTCTGCTTGTCCCCCAAAGACCCCGGTCCCTGCAGGATCTTGGTTATTGCCTTGGTTACCTGCAGGGGCCGGATCTCCCCCAGAGGAGGCCTCCTCAGGTGGCTGGGTACCAACACTCCTTGGTGATGAATAACAGCTACCCTATAGTCGCTTGGTTTGCGTGCAGACGTATGGAGGATTCTGGGTCTGACAAGAGTGCTGTGCTTCTATCCAGTGAACTGGTGTCGCAGCCAGAATGTCCCTCCTTGTGTCTTGCTTGCTTTCCCCCCTCTCCCCTATTGGCTCCTCTAATACCAGAATGTTACCACCATTAATGTGGTGACGTTGTGTTCACCTGCAGCAGGACACAGGGCTGTGTGTATGTCCTGATTCCACAGCACCACGGACAAGTTGCAAGGTGGTGGCATTAGCCTTGAGAAACGCGGCTTTTTTTTTAATAATCAAAAGAGCAAGTTTCTAGTCCTTATGGACTTGGACGATACATTGGCAAGTGTGTGTAGGCAATGTCAGAAAGATTGCCCAATTCGCTTTCCAGAGCTCGGCATCCCTTGCGGAATCGTTGGCCTCTCCCCGTGCCAGAATATGAAGAAATCGGGCCAAGCCACTTAATTTGCAAGGTCTCTATTAGACAGCCTCTCCTCTCGTTGCAGAACATGGGTTCATCTGCTGCGGAATTGCTTGGGTGGGCACTGAGTGTGTTGCATATCCTCGATGGTGAGCAATAGTTTCAGTGGGAAGCCTGCCACAAGTTGCCAGTGTAGGCTGTTGACTGGGCCGCTCTCTCCTCTTCCGTGCCTCGGAGTTCCCGCGAGGCTCGGATAAGTCAGTTCTCCGCCCTGGGAGCTGCTTGAGTCTGCCCTGACGTGCAGGGAGCCTTGTTTTTATACGGATTCTGCGAACATTGTTTGTGATCCGTCCAGGCAATTACAGGGGGAATAGAGCTGGAGGTAGGTTCTTTGCTGTCATGTTTCTTTCGACCTGCTGCTGATGCCAACAGTGCCTGGGATTGCAGGCAGCCGTTACCCAGGGAAGCACGGCGCACACCGAAGCTTGAAGAGTAGGCAGCTGCTAGCCAGGCTGTCTTGGGCAGCAACTGGAGAGACTCCAGCAGAGGGCATTGAGCCTCTGCCGCAATTTCCTCCTCTCTAATCCTGGCACCGTGAGGAATTAGCATGTGAAAGACTCATGAGGCAGGAAGGAGGAGCAGGAGAAGGTGTGTGTGTGTGTGGGGGGGGGGGACGGGAACGCCAGCGGCTGATTTTAGTGGCTTCCGTGGCTTCCAAAAGGTGATCTCTTTCATCAAAACGCCTGACCCTTGCCAACAACGTTCCCCATTCATGAAGCTCTTTTCAGATGCGCCAGTCCTCATTCGCTGAACCATTGGTCCCAAGACGCTTATTACAGTAATCAAAGACTCTAATTACCCCGTCAGGTCCATAGCCAGGGCCCTTTTATTTTCATCTTCCGGCTGCACCGCAAGCCAGTTCCGTCTCTGTTCTCCTAGGGGCCATTTGGATCGTCTTGGTTGCCTTCCTCAGAACCGGTTCCATCCCGGGAGCATGTTATGCAATCGCGACATTTGCAACCACAAGATGGGGTTGCGGCCCATGGCTTCGATCACTTCTAGAAAGAAGCTTAGAAGAGAAATACGTATCGGTGGCTATTCGCGAAGTGGAACCTCCAGGGTCAGGAGCTGTATACCTCTGAATAGCAGATGCTGGGATCAAGCCGGGGGGACCTTCAGCTTCTTGTCCACCTCGCGGGTGCTGAACATTCCCCACCCTCCGAAAAAGGGAGAGCATCTCAAATGTTCTTTCCTGCTGAAAGAGCCGCGGGAACGGGAAGGGCAGAGTGGAGGTTGTGCCCCCTGAGCTCCCCTAAGTTAGCTCTGCCAGTGCCCCCCCCCCACTGCTGCTGGCAGGGCATGTGCGGTTTGGGAGAAGGTCCCTTTGTCCCTTTATGTGAGCTTAATAGGGATGTTGTCGGGGAAACCAGTGCGTGCGGGTTCGGAACCCGGCCTAATGCTTGCGGGGAGGAGGCGAGTCAGATGGAGGGGAGAACATGAAAATTGCCGGTGAGCAGGTTCTAATGAAACGTGGAGTCGCTATTAGGCTTTCAGCTGCAGTCAGATACTCCTGAAATGACTGGGGGGCCAGTCTGGCAGCTGCGCGTTCCTGTTGCCTTCCGGAGTGTTGGTACATTAAAGCCCAAAAAGAGCCGGGTGTAATTGTGGCTTGTTTGGGCAGCCGTTGTTCCAGATTAGCAAGGCAGTGCCGAGGAACATCCCTCCAGCGAAGGTAGCAGCTTCCCAGGGGGGGAAGCATTTGCTGTTGCATGACTCAGAGACTTAGGGACAGAATAGCTGGCTGTCCACGCTCATCCATCACTGAGCCTACCTTGTGGCCCCTTCCGCGCTGAGCGGAAGGCGGCTCTTTGCGCAGGCATTCCTGTGAGATGCTTGCAGCGCCTGCGGAATTGTCGTCCCGCCACTCTCGCCGTTATCATACATATTTCAGTGCTTTTTAAAACGTTCTTTCCATCCACCGGGGGGGGGGGGGCTTTTCCTTTAGCCAGCAAGGTGAGCCAGGTGTAGAAAGAGTGAGAGGGAGCAGATATGCACCGGGACACCTCCTTCTTCCCCCCCCCCCAGCTCAATTTGTGGTACTTGAAGCTCTGCAAGGGGTCACTTTTGGTGAGATGTTTCGTTCATCACAGCTTCAGAAGTGGGGTGCAGGGTTAGCTCCTCTGTTTGGGGAAACCAGGAGGGGCAAAGGTGCTCACTCTTCCTGCACTTGCAAGCTCACCCCCCCCCGGCAACTTTTGACCCTCCCCACACTTTGCGTGTTCTGACCCACAATTCGAGAGTCCTGGACGTTAATGGGGCATATCCTGGAACAAAGCAGGAGGTTGCCACTGGGCTGCCAGAAAGTGGCAGTAAAACTCCCTCCTTTTGCTACCATGAGGACTAGAAACCTTATTTTCTGTGCGAGTGTGAGTGTGTGTGAGAGAGAGGCTGCTGAGTATCTGCGGCCAGCGATGGATTCTGGGGTCGTGTTCAGTTGCGGACAAGCCCTCCTTGGGGTCCCAGCCAGCCACTGGCGAGTCAAGAAGAACCTGATGCCCCAGGTCCCTCCAGTTCCGTGCCCACATTGCCTGGCCAAAGGACCTGCTTGCAACCGCTTCCTCGTCCTCTCCTGAGGCAGCTTCGTGCAGTCAGGCAGGAACTCTCAGCACCCTGCCAGTTGTTGGATTGTAACGCCTGCCTTGTTTCTCCCACCCCCTCCTCCTTCCGCAGCTCACCTTGCAGAGCACAAAGTCCCGCGTGGCCTTCTTCGAGGAGCTCTAGTAAGCGAGCCCACACTTTTGCTCCTGAGCCAGCGCCCGTCACCTGATGGCACTTCTCGGAGGACTCGGCTGCAGCACGTTTCTCCTGCCCGGCGGGATCGTGGCCCTCTTCACATGCAGTGGATTCGGGCCTTTGGCCATTGGAAGAGTGCAGTGTGACGGTCTCTAGCTTTGTACTTTATTATTTTTAATCATCTTTATATAACACACAGCTGTGATATACCATTTCGCTTTTTTAAAACAAAACATGTTTGTATTGACTGTGACTTGTATTATCCTCCCAAGACAAGGGGGGGGGGTTTAGCATCTGCTTTGCCCCTTTCACTCCCTGCTCCTCCTCCTCCGGGGTGCTGTGAACGATTGCATCCTCCTGCAGGCAGAGAGAGGTGATCCTTTTCGGAAGTTCTAATGTACAGATTTTTTTAACCTGAGAGCCCACAGCTCCCTCCGTTGGTATGTTCCAGCACCTGTGCACCACACCCTGAATCCTCACCAGGGTCTTCATGAAACCTTGCTAGAGTAGAAAGGGTGAGGCTGTCGTGCTGTTTTTCGTAACCTCTGGCCTTCTTCCCGAACCAGTCCGAGGGCCGTGGTTTGAAGGGTCTTGGGTCTCCTTTGGAGAGTCAAAGTTGCGCCAACTTTTGGTGCTCGGAGTACACGGTTCTTCTCTCTTCTTTTTGTTACAATCCTTTCCAAGCGCCTCATTTTAACGGCAGGATTTGGGCTTTTAATGCTGTTTTTGCCAGAACAAAGATGGTGGAAGGATGATGGGGAATTATAGCGGCAGTGCTGTGCAGGATACAGAGTCTTTCTACTAATGCCTACACCTGTGCACTCCTCTCTAAAATTGATATTGGAAGCAGCTACCCCCCTACCCCCCTGTATAAAGCTGTTGTTTTTTTTCCTTAGTCCCTCCAACTTAGTACTGTCCCCACCACTGACTAGCAGTAGCTCTCTGGACTTTCAACGAAGGGATCTTCCACCATCCTTCCTAGAGGTGTTTCTGCGATTCGAGCCTGGGCATCTTTTCCATGCTGAGCCACGCCCCTTGCCCGGATTTTGAGTTTGGAGCAAAGTGGTGCCAGCTGGCCTCTGAATTTGACCGTGCAATCATAAGAGGTGAAAACTTGCTTTAAAAAAAGAGTTTTTTTTAAAAAAAACTTTTCTTTTTAAAAAAAGACAAAAAGCCCAGCCCTGAATTCACCTTCAAGCTGCCAGCTGTGCAGAACACAGAGCCCTAACCACTGTGTGATGTCTGCTAAGGGAGTGAGATGGGTACACCCTCCCCCTTTTCTTTTTTAGCTGCTGCTATTTTGATCAGGTGTCTTTTTTCAACCCTTGTGCCTAGTGACATCCCAGCAAAACACCTGTCTTTTTTATTTTTTAAGCCTTGGATAAATTTCCAAACTTCCAGGCCTTCCTGTTGCCTCTGATCCCCTTTTTTAGTCTTTTGGTGCAACTGGTGAAGACTATTGTTTAGTTTAAGGGAGGTGACGCTTTTAAAGGTTGATCTAGCACAGCCCCAAGTGAGGTTTTTATCACTAACACTACAGCCTCTTTCCCCCCTCCCCCAGCTCATAAATGCAGCCTATTCTAGCCTTTCCCCATATTTATCTCATCTATCTATCAATTCTATAGGTTCGTAAAAGTTAGGGAAGACGGATTGTGAGCTCTATGCATGGGGGGGGGGGGCAGGACAACAGGAGGCTCCAGGTTTATCTGGACAGCACAGCTCTTCCTAAGGAGTGCCAAGTCTCTGTTTGAAGATGCATCCAAAGAGAGCTTTTTAAGGAATTGCCAGTTTCTTAGACTTGGCTTGCTGTGCCCTTGGTAATCTTTAGATGCGACATGCTGTGTTTCCTGGAAGCCTGCAAGGATGGCCTGGTGCCTTGCGGGGGTAAGTAAGGGAAAGGAGAGCCTGGCAGCTATCACTCTTGCTCTAAAAGGCGAGGCACATCGTGGCAATTTTAGAACCGAAGCACATCGAAGCATTTTAGCATGTCTTCAAAGTGCTGCCGTTTCTCCACCCTCCTCCTTGTGGTGGCAACCTCGGCGTGCTCCGAAGCCTGCATCCTGCGGGATTAGATCCATATTTACCTGTGCCCTTGAGAGAGCCCCTTCTCCCAGGGGGTTGCCTTGGGCGCTACTGCATTGGTGTTGGCCTGGGAAAAGGCCGTCGTTGAGCTGTCTCCCTCCCGTTTCTTCCACTCCAATTGCCCTCTCTTTAATTGATCCAAATTGTGGCCCAGCTTCCCGGAGGTGACTCGTGCATCCTTTACACTGACACTTGATCACGGAACATTAACTTGCTGCTTTAGCGTTTCTCAGCCTCACCGTTTTATTGGAGCCGGATTTATTAGGTGACCTTAACCCCAGTTTGTACGTGCTTCGTTTGAAGCCAGTGGCCCCCAGCATCATGCCTTTGCCATGCTTTGTGGAAGCGGGGCGATGACCATGTCGGAGTTAGGGGTGCCTCTTTCTGCCTGGCCAATGGTCTGGCTGCAGGGGTGTGCCTTTGTGCATGTGCAGAATGTCTTCCCCTTAGTAGTGGGACACAGTCCATTTTATGCCTGCGTTTTACAGGGGAGGCTCTGATTTGCAACCGCAAAACGGACCTGCAGCGAGATCCTGCCATTTCACCCTCGCCAGTCCACACCCAATGCATGCCTCACTGCATGTTCCTTTGTAATGCAATAATCCACTTTTGGGGGCAAGTGCACCACAAGGTTCAAGCGGGATGACAAGGGTGCTCGACTCCAGTACACCTGGCACCACAACTGCACCTCTCCTGGTCTGTGGTTTGGATTTTTCCTCCAGTGTGTTGTGCCAGGGAGGAATGCAGGCCCATAGATTGGCCCATGGGCCTTCCCCTCCTTTTCCAGAGTGTCCTCCCCCCCCCCCCCCCCAGCCTGTCCATACCATATGGTTCCTGTGCTGGAAATTGGCCGTCCAAAGTGTTTCGGCAAGATATGCTGGAAACCCGTTTGCTGGAGTACGAAGCAGCCCTCGAGGCCGCTGTTACAGGGCTGGGTTGGCCTCTCTATGAGGCTGACTGAGGGGAGTGGATTGTGTGGGGATATCCGCCCCCTGCTCCCAAAAGTTGAGAAGCAAGAGGGGAACACAGCGGAGGAGGAAGTGTGGTGGAGAGGAGACCAGAGATGCTCTAGCTCATCATTTCCCTCTCTTGTTCCTCTCTTCAGTTCTGAATCCAGGGAGGGGGAGTGGTGTGGCTAAGGTACCATTGGTAAAGGGGGGGGGGGAGAGATATTTGGCACGCTGTCTCAGCTACCAGGAGATCTTGCCGTGGCTTCTGAGATGGCTTCCAGGCCCATTTGAGCATCTCCCACGCCATCTCAGCTGTAAATCTGATCCAGATCTTCAACCCAAGATTCAGTGCAGCCAGCCAAGTCCTCCTGACCATTTTTTTTAAAAAGCAGCTGGGTTGTGTCGATTCTTTTCCATTCAAAAAGCCCTCATCTGTACTGGATCTTTGGGGGCAAAAGTATGTCTGAAATTCAGATGCCTGAACCAGCTTTATCTTCTGTTTCTGTTGTGCTGTTCCCTTGCGCAGGGTCTGGTACCGAGAGACCCCATTTTCTATTTCCATGGATTGTTATATACACTGCAGGCAACTGTTGTTTTCTCGTGGAGTTTTAATAAAAATTCCAAGCGCTTGGAGAGTGCAGTTGTGGATTGTTTGGGTTTCTCTCTCTCTCTCTCTCTCTCTCTCTCTCTCTCTCTCTCTCTCTCTTTTTTTTTTTTGATAATTTTTTTATTTATTAAACACAAAAACTACAGGGATAATAGGGTAAGGAAAATCATAGGGCAACAAGGGTAACCAACATGAAACAAATGGAAAAATAACTAACGGACGTCGAACTACATTAATATGACTATTCACACTCTTCAATTATGCTAAATAAAATTAGCTTCATACATATTCCAACCCCACTATCTTTACCTCCTTACATCTACTAATAATCTAATATTTTATTTTATCTTTTCAACCAATCATAAAATGGTTGCCACCAATCTAATTTCTTTTTAACATCTCCTTCTCTTAATCTTTCCGTTAAAATATCTAATTCTATCAAGTCATAAATCTTAATTATTAACTCATCAGTATCTGGTATCATCTCAACTTTCCACTGCTGAGCATATAACAACCTGGCAGCAGTAACTATATGTATAATAATATATTTATCTTTTTGAAATACTACTGATGTCATTATATTCAAAAGAAATAATTCTGGTACGAACAACAGCGTATGTCGTAATATCCCTTCCAATGCCGCATGGACCATCCTCCAAAATTTTCTTGCTTTTTCACATGTCCACCACATATGGAAAAAAGAACCTTCCAAATTGTTGCATTTCCAACAAGTACTCGAAACATTCTTATACATCTTACATAACTTCTTAGGTGTTAAATATCATCTATAAAACATTTACCATCTCTCTCTCTCTTAAAAGAAACACGAAAGCATTCGAGCTTGCTTATGCCTGCACAACATCTATTTTACATAACGCCATCGAAATGAATGGCGCTTTACAAAGTACAAGAGAACAAGTCCCTGCCCCAGGCAGCTTACAATCTAAGTAACAGCCATGAGGGGACAATGCAAAAAGAGGAAGGAAAGAGAAGCAGGAATAAACAAGGGAAGACTAGATTATTATTTCAGTCACACATACTTTAGTTTTAATTACAGTAGGAGATGGGGCTACGGGCTGAGGCCAAGAGGTGGGTTTTGAGAGACTTGGTGCATCACAGTGGATAAAAACATTGAATTGCAAATCAGGACTTTCCTGATTTAAATCTCACCTCTGCCACAAAAGTGCGACTAGGGGACCTTGGGCAAGCTGCTTGCTCTCAGCTCCAATATGGGGATGATGATGATGAAAGGTAAAGGTGACTCCTGACAATTAAGTCCAGTCCTGTCCGACTCTAGGGTGTGGTGCTCATCCCCATTTCAAAGCCGAAGAGCCAGCGTTGTCCAAAGACGCCTCCGTGGTCATGTGGCCGGCATGACTCTTCTTGCCGCATCGCGTAGCATGCGGCTGGAACACGGAGCGCTGTTTACCTTCCCGCAAGCGGTACCTATTTATCTACTCGCATTAACATGCTTTGGAACTGCTAGGTTGGCAGGAGCTGGCCAAGCAACGAGAGCTCACCCCGTGGCGGATTCGAACTGCCGACCTTTCAATGGACAGCTCATGGTTCAGCGGTTTAACCCACTGTGCCACCCACCGGCCGCGATGATGATGATACTTCTGGGCTTATTGTAAGAATTACAGCAAGACAGCATGTGTGAGACGCTTTGTGCTCTGGGAAAGCGCAATACAAATGCCAAATATTCAGTGAGACAGAGGCAATTCCAGGTCTAACAGTTTGCAAGAGACCATGGGATGGTTTTGACTAGCACTGCAAAGCGGAGCAAAGATCAGCTACGGACACAGAAGTGTGCTCTGTCCTGCTTCTCTCCTTGTTCTTGCACATCTGTCTTGCACATCTGGCCCTGAACAGCCATGTGCCCCCTTTTTCTGTACTGCCTGCATCATCTGCTAAGGCCCTGGTAAGGAATTTCAAGTATTGGGGGGAAGCCGGGGGGGGGGAGGGATTCCGATACGTTGGACTCCACCGTGTGTATGCTTGCTGGACCAATGCCGAGGCTGGTTATTCCAGGTTGCCCTCATTTTTTATTTAAAATGTTCATATCATATCCCTCTTTGGCCCTCCTGCAAGAGAGGTGCCCCAAGCAGCTGGCAATCTAGCAAAAGAGCGCAGTAAAATAGAATTAAAAATACATTCGGTATTAGCAAAACAAACCGCACACTATACTGCACCAGGAAACAGGAACAGAAGAACGTCAATTTCGGTCCCAAAGGTGAAGGCTGCAATCCTAGATGCATTTTCATGGGAGTAAGACCCATTGAAAACAATGTGACTTACTTTAGAGTAGGCATGCATAGGGACCACTTTGATTAAAGATGCAAGGATTAAAGGACCACTTTGATTAAAGATGTGCGCTCTCGGACGCCTATCCCGCCTTCACATCAACCCGCCAGTCCTGGCTGATTATCTCTCTTCGTCTCCCAACCATTCCTCAAAGTCCCGAGTTCCTTATTCCTTGCCCCGCATACTTATGTAATTTTGTTTTCCCTGTCAGGCGCCTGTCCCTTTTGAACACCGAAGGCAGCTGCGTCTCTTTGCCAGATAATATGATCCCTGGATATTCCCCATCTCATCACAAAGTGCTTCGCCTCCTACGGGACGCGGTCTTGTGTCACTCAAAAGCTCAGCGTGTTAGAAGAAGTGGGGGGGGGGGTGAGGGTGGCATATTGTGTAAATCTTGCTTGCCTGAACAAACTGGCTCTCTGTGTCTCATCTGTGACACCAGTAAGTCAGGCAGAAACAGTCTGTTATATTTCCTTGGGAACATTGTGGCATTGGCGGATTTTAACCCAGTGTCTGTCAGGGTACCAAAAGTCACGATCACTACATATTTGAGAGAATGGTCTGATGCTCAGGGCCACTCCAGACACAGTGTGGCAGCCAGAGGCGTCACTAGGGTTTGCGTCACCCGGTGCGGTCTGCACCCCCCGCACCCGCGTAGTGACGCCACTGTTGACAGCAAACCTGGATTTTCCCACCAAGAGGATACCAAGAGAAATCTGGTCGTGACGAGTTGTGAGGTTGGACTTGGGAGAGGCAGATTCTGACTGATCCTGGGCTAGTCACCATCTCTGAGCCTCAACTACCTCACAGGGTTAGTGTGAAAATGAAGGGGAAGGAGACGTATATGGACTTGGAGAAGGAGACTTCGGTGGAGAAGGAGACTTCGGTGTGGTGGACTTGGAGAAGGAGATTTCGGTCCAGCCAAGACGTTCCCTGGATTAGTCCAACGCTTAATGGAACAGATAGCTTTGGGACATGGCATATAACGAGACAAGAGGCGCCCTGTAGGTTTTCTTAGGAGGGAGTGAAGGTGTAGGGGGCAGAAAGGGAGAGGTCTGAGCCATTTATTTGTTATTTTATTTTATTTTTCACATTTTTATACTGCCCTTCCTCCAAGGAGCTCAGAGTGGTGTACATATTTCCTCCCCTCCTTTTTGTCCTCCCAACAACCCTGTGAGGTAGGTGGGGCTGAGAGATAGTGACTGGCCCAAGGTCACCCAGGAAGCTTCGTGGCTGAGCGGGGATTTGAACCTGGATCTTCCAGGACTAAGTCCGACTCCCAGGACTAAGTCCGACTCCCAATCTGAGACCCTTGGACAGCTAGGGTGCTGGAGTCAAAGGAATGAAGGTCGGGCATGGATATGACTGGAAATGGGGGCTGAGTGATAGGGTGAGGCAAAGCCTTGGAGAGCCTTAAAGATCTGGACATTCGCAGTCTCTTTCCTGGATCTGTTAATAAATGTGTGACCCCCCCCCCCCCCATTCCCCGTGAGCTAAGTCTGAGCTGGAAATGACGGCATGTTTCATATTTTATTTTACTGGCAGGCCTAATGTGGGCCATTAAGGGAAATAATGCAAGCCCTCCTGGAGGCAAACACAAGGGTGCCTGCTTCCAGCAGGGCCCCCTGGCCTGGTTTTGGCAGCGTGCTCATCCGAGCACCCTCGTTCTGGCTCAGAGATCCAGGTTTGCCTTTTGTCGCTTAATGAATGCACGGCTGGAGTTGTTTATCTTCTCTCTGCTTGCACAGCCCTGGCAGCCAAAAAAGAAAAATCCCTTGGAGATTAAATTTAGCTTTTGATGAGGATGATGGTTCTGTTTGTCATGTTCTATGCACACTCTTTCTCTCCCCCACCCCCAAGCCAATAATTGGCTCAGAAGAAGCGGCTGCGTGGATCTGGTCTCTTTCTTCTTTCCTTTGTGGACCAGGCGAAGGTGAGAATGAGTGAAGGCGAAGAGGGAATTGACTCCTGTTTGGCGACTGGGAAAGCATGCGTAGGGGGACTGTGTGGTCTGCGCAGAACACGCTAGAGCAATGAAGAAAGAGGAAAACAAGGAAGGCTGTGTGATGACCCAATTTTGGCACCGAGGGGGCGCATCCTTGTGATAAATAATGCAAGGTCCTGCATTTGTGTCTGTGCGACGGAAGACGCGAGAAAGTTTGGCTCTGCTCCTGAATGACGACTGCGGCGGCGGCTGAAATCATCGCGCAGTGTGGCCCTTTTTCTCCCCCTGCTTTTTCCTGCGTTGTATCTTAAGCCTCGTGCTCTGTGCAAGGGGGCATGGGCACCGGCTGACCCTGCTTAGGATTTGTGAGAGGTTCAGGGTGGGGACTGCTTTTCTGGCCTTTGAGGAGCCAGGGCAGGCTACCTTTGGGGAGCTGCCTGCCCCACTTGCGAACTCACAGGGGTCGGTTAAGGGTCTTTCCCGTGCCTGAGAAAACTGGAATATTTATTCATTTATTTCTGTATTTATATACCACCTTTCTTATCCTCAGATTGCTCTTCAGATGTTATTCAAGGCGGTTTACATAGGCAGGCTTATCTAGATCCGATAAGGATCTTTACAATATTGTTCTGTATAAAGGTAAAGGTGACCCCTGACAATTAAGTCCAGTCGTGTCCGACTCTAGGGTGTGGTGCTCATCCCCATTTCAAAGCCGAAGAGCCAGCGTTGTCCGCAGGGGCGTCGCGACAACGTGCGACACCCCTGAGCGGGGGCGCGCGTCACCCTTAAGGGGGAGGCTCCACCCCCGCGCGTGACGTCACGCGCAGGAGCGGAGCGCCCTCCCCGCTCCGTTTTTGGTTCATTTTGGAGCCAAACGGACCCAGGGGAGGGCGGGCGGGCCCACCTCACCGCAAAAATGTAAGTGAGGGGCATCGCGCGTCACCCCCATACGTGCGACGCCCCCCCGCTTCCCCCCGTCGACGCTAGTGGTTGTCCGAAGACGCCTCCGTGGTCATGTGGCCAGCATGACTCTCCTTGCCGCAGCGCGTAGCATGCGGCTGGAACACGGACCGCTGTTTACCTTCCGGCAAGCGGTACCTATTTATCTACTCGCATTAACATGCTTTGGAACTGCTAGGTTGGCAGGAGCTGGCCAAGCAACGAGAGCTCACCCCGTCGCGGATTCGAACTGCCAACCTTTCGATCGTTTGAGCTTTCGATCGTTCAGCGGTTTAACCCTACAATTCCAGCTGGTTTCCTCCATGGTGTAGTCATCTTCACTAGCTGCTGAATACAAGCCTCGAACTCTCTGCAGGACGCCACAGGTCATGCTGAACAGGGAAACATTTTTCCAGTTGTCATCGCTCTGTCACTGACATTCTCAGCATTCCAGTCTGTTCTCTCACCGCACCACGCAACAGCGACTCCTCTCTGCCACCGAGGGTCATGACAGCTTATCAGTGACTTCCTGGTATCCCTTCCAGCACGAAAACTGACTGTTCCTGTTTAGCTTCCATCAGTCTTCAGGCAGTTCAACCTCGGGACCACACATACATCGTTCAGGAGGCCCCGGTTACTAGATGGGTCAGAAAAGGGGACCACCCTAGCTGTGCAAGGGTCTCCTACTCCCTTAAATGGCGCCATCCTCTTCCTTACCGCCCCGTACACCTTCACTCCCTCTAAGAAAACCTACTGGGCATCTCTCGTCTCGTTGCATGCCGTGTCCCAAATCTACCTGTTCCACTAAGATTTGGAACTTCTAATCCAGGGAATTTCTAATCCAGGGAACTTCTTAGCTGGACTGAAGTCTCCTTTCTCCAAATCCACCACACCATATGCGATTCCTTCCACACATGAAAATGTGCATGGATCCCCGTTATACTAAAACAAATCTGTCTCTCTACCAGCCTTCAAGCCCAGTTTTCTCCTTGCTGTGCAAACCCCTGTTGAGGACAGGATGGAGACACGCTCGGGGGGGGGGTGTTGCTGTTCCCAGCAAAGGTTTCCTCCTGGACTCCTGCAAAAGTGTTCACTTCTGGCCCAAACAACCACCGCTACAAATAAAGCATGTCCAGCTGCTACACAGGAAATGAAACACCAGTGCGCCAAAGGAGAGCATCTCTTCGGGGAATACGCCGAGGAGACTGGCCAAGTTAGATCTCGAGCCTTTGAAAAATATTATGACAGCTCCCAAGCACACACGGTATTATTTTTAAACTGCCAGAAAGCAGTCCATCTGCACACCATCAACACAGAGCAAGAGTGCTACCTGGGCAAGCTCTCAGCTAACTCGACATGTGCTCTCTGGAAAATGACTGGCTACGGGCAAGGCGTCCTGTCAGCCCTGAGCAGATGTGAAAGAGGCGTTTGGGAATGAGAATTTAGAGCGGGTGAAACTAGAAAATATTGACCTCGCGCGTCAATCTGTGGAACTCCTGGCCACAGAAGGTTGTGATGTCACCTGGCCTAGATGCCTTTCAAAGGGCATTGGACAGATTGGTGGAGGAAAAGTCCATCAAGTAATGATCACTATATGCAACCCCCCAGGTTTTAGATGTAGCCTGTCTCTGAATGCCAGAGCTAAGGGTGTGGCAACAGGATACAAGAATCTTGTTGTCTATGTGCTCCCAGAGGCATCTGGTGGTGGACCACTGTGAGATACAGGAAGCTGGACTAGATGGGCCCTTGGCCTGATCTAGCAGGGTTCTTCTTATATTTTTATGTCCTTAATACCGTATTTATATCCTGCCTTTTCCCTTCTCTATCAGCATATGCACAAAGCAGCTAAAGTATTCCCTCCCCCCATTTATTAGTAAAATACTGATTCCTACCTGGAGATGCCAGGGAATGCCTCTGACATGCAAAGCACAAAGGGCTCACTCAAGACCTCCTGGGTCCTGAGAAGGTGTGCCAGATGCTGCCCCCCTTACCTGGTGATGCGCCAGCCTCTGCTCCTCCGACACTCTGGCCCACCACTCTCCTCTCTTCCACAATTCCCCTTTGCCCCCCTCTTCCTTTTTCAATCCAGGGAGTGGGAGAAGGTTCAGTGTGGAGGCAAGATCGGGTGCCCTTGGCCAGTCTGCTGCCTGAGGCGACTGCTTCAGTAGGCCTCATGAATGGGCCGGCCATGAAAGCACAGGAGTTCCACTGCTGGGCTGTGGCCCCACTTTCCCCTGTCTCATGATATAGTTTGGGAATCACTGCCCCAGAAACTTGTGTCAGGCCTCAAGGGCATAGCTGCATGGCTGGCCTTCTTATTAGATGGAAACCTAAGTGGTTCTCTAGGGCAGCAGTTTAAGGGGGCGTCCTCGTTTGCTGCAGTAGCAACGGGGAACAGTCACTCCTGTCAACAGGGCTTGCATAAACGTTCCTGGCGAGCTTCGCCTGTGGCAAACACAAGAAGCAGCGCTGCTTTTGCATAGGATGGCATTGGCTCAGGAGAACAGGCGAGTCAGCCGGTCTGCCTTTGATGTGCCCACTCAGCAAGCAAGGATTGATGAGTCCGAAGGGGCTGTTTGACCGCCAGAGTCACCTCTCAAGGGAAAGCCCAATTTGATGGAGCCACATCAAGGCCATTAAACACATCAGGCAGCGAATGAGGTGGGGAGGGGGGGGAAATCATCAAATGAATGCGTGAAATGGAGAAAGTCATCCTCGGAAATGTGCGAAAGGGAATCCGCAGGTGCCCGGGCACCATCAAAGAAGCACTTTGTCTTCATGGTGGCAAAAAGGCGAAAAGAAATAAGGCTGCAGATGTAATGAGAAATGGATGAACAGTGGAATATTTGAATGCTAATCCACTCTCTTGATTTAACGGGAAGCAGGACTGTAGCTGCAGGAGGGTCGACTAGTGTCTGGGCTCCCCAGTGATGTTCCAGGAGTGTTTAGGGAAGGAGCCTAGATAGTCCTGAAGGGACCAGCAGCCCGGGCCCGGTCCATCCATGAAGCCAACTGAGAAGGTTGCATCAGGCAGCAGTTTGGCAGGGAGCATCCACCTCCGTCCGCCCACTCGCAGCCACCACTGCAGTTCTCTTCCTCTTCCACACCCTAGATTGGAAAAAAAAGAGGGGAAACAGAGCGGAAGAGGAAGAGTGGAGATCTCCCTTTGACTACGCCCCTAGCTGGAAGCCTTTCATTTTCCATCTTAACTGGGGTGCTTCCACTTCCAGCCCAGTCCTCACTGTGACAGCATCACAAAGCTCAACAGTCTTAGGGAAGGGAACCATCCATTGCTCATGTTTCAGGGGTTCTCAACCTCTTTCCGACTGAGTACCACTTCCAGCGTCACTCTCCTGCGTTCTGCATACCACCGGAAGTGACTGGCAATGACATCATCGGCAGTTACTTCGGGTTTTCAGGTTTTTGGAGGCCAGAAAATGCAGGTAGGAGGCTCTGGATGGGTCGGAGGGCCCTTCTCAGTGTTCCCGAGAGGCTCAATCTAAGGTAGGAGCCTCTCGGGAGCAAGAACATGCTGCCGAAAGTGACGCATCAGAGCGGTGTTCCGGCCGTTCGAGTACCACCAGCACCTGGCCAAAGTACCACTGGTTGTACTAGTACCACTGGTTGAGAACCTCTATCATGCAAGAGGGCTGAGTGATGGAACGCTGAAGCCCCAGTTATTAATCTGGTTCATTCTCATTTGTACAGTGCAATTCATTTATCCAGCAATTTACTTACAGAGATTAAGCAAAATCCTTTGCTCTGAGAGCCCAGATTCCCAGTGAAGCAAAAACAAACATCCCATAGGAGAAGCGATAAGAGCAGGGAGGATGCTTGCAAGCAGCTCCTCTCCATTCCCATGTCGCTTTGCATTGCCAAAGACCCTCCCAGTGGATTTTGACCTATGGGACACACCAATATGGGCTACGATTCTTCTTAGCCATTTGATGCCTCTGGGAGCACACAAGACAAGAAGAGACCTGTATCCTGTTGTCGCTCCCTTGCACCTGGCATTCAGAGACAGGCTCCCTCTAAAACCCGGAGGTTGCAGCCAGCGATCATGGCTCATAACCTGTGATGGACTTGACTTCCATCACTCTCTCCACTCCCTTTTGAAAGGCACCTAAGCCAGGTGCCATCTACACACCCTGTGGCAAGGAGTTCCACAGATGAATTATGCACTGGGTAGAGAAAAATTTCCTTTTGTCTTTTGTGATTGCGGGGAGAAGCAGTGGCAGTGGTTTTTGTAACATGGCCCTGGAGGAGGAAGATGAGGGTGCTTGCTGTTGCTGCTTTCCACTGCCTCCCACTAAGCCCAATGGGAAGACTTACCAGGAGGCAATGGGGAGCAGGTGGCCACGGTGGACCATCTCCTCTCATTCTTTCATACTGCTTAACAATTCCCAGGTCTCCCAGCTCAGTGAGAGGGAACAGAAGACCCAGGAACTGTAAATTCCCATGGACCCTGGCTTGCCAGGTGAGGGTGGTGGAAACGCCAGGTGGCAGCAGACCAACTCTGTCTCAGGGATTGGCCTGGCACAAGTGTGGCCCCTTGGTAGGGATCCCTGGCATGTGTCAACCCGGCCACACCTGTGGAACCCGCCATGGGCTTCACAGTGTGGTGTTAATTTCAGCACTCTTGGGCAAAGAGAGTGTGCAGGGTTTTTTTTAACCATGCTAGTGCTACAGGCGGGTCTCCTGTATGAGGTCCAAATGCAGTACACGCCCGGAGGCAGACAGCGCATGAGATCAGGCAGCCAATCTTGTTCCACGGGAGTGTGCACGACGATCCCCTTTGGCCCAGTTCTGGCTGATTTCCATCGGTCGCCCGAGGCCTCTGGTGGCTTGCCCTTGGGCATTCTCCTCACATCGCCGGGCCTCTCTGTCTCTGTAGTTACCACTGGCAGTAATTTCAGGCCAGAGAAACAGCGAGAGGGCACACAGCCATCTCGAATGTGTGTGGGTACAGGGGGGACAATGCAGGTTGTCTGGTGATAGAGCGATTTACCTCCACTGTGCCTGGGAGATGAAAAATCACCTTGGTCCTCCCCCCCCACACACACTCCATGGTTACTCAGCTCATTGACAGCCTCTTGTTGAGAATGCTGGTGACACTGCAAAGATCAGTCGCTTATATAACACTCCGTCTGTACAGAAAAGAAATCGGTGGCTCCACAAGGATTGTCCAACTGTTGCCTGGGTGCATGCTGAAATGCAGCATTCAGCTTGCAGGTCTATCTTGGGTCACTGTGGTGAAGACAATTGTATGTTGCTTGTGGGAAAGAGCAATCCCGGGTTCAAGACTCTGGGCTTCAGAGCAAATAGTGTGGGGTTTTTTCCCAGCCGGCCTGAGGCTGCAGTCCTGCAAACACAATAAGTCCCCTTTGAACACAGTATTTTGTGCCCCTCGTCCCCCTGGGGAGTGTAATTGTGAGCAACAAAAAGAAAAACAGTAGGGCATGTTCTACATTCTGCATGTGTAATTTGATCCTTAGAAGAAGCATTCCCTCCTCTTGTGTGTGTGTGTGTGTGTGTGTGTGTGTGTGTGTGTGTGTGTGTGTGTGAGAGAGAGAGAGAGAGAGAGAGAGAGAGAGAGAGAGAGAGAGAGAGAGAGAGAGAGAGAGTTGGGTACATTCTTGTATTAAAATACTGTAAAAATTTTTTTGTAAAAAAAGAAATTTAAAAAATCTACTGTTTGATTCATGATGGCACTCAAGGCAGCTTACAACAATCACAAACGAAGGATATGGGGGGGACCCCTCAAAATAATGCAGTAGTGAAACATAATAATGTTATGCAGGAGGTTTGGCTCAGTTGGGAGAGCTGTAGCCTTACATGCCTGAAGATCTAGGCCAAGGACAGGAGTTCGAGACTCCATCGCCGCTGACAAAGCTGCAAAAAAAAAAAAAACTTCTGTGTGAGAGAGAGGAAGCTGCAGCTGGCACTCTGTGAAGGGGGAGTTGCCTGTCAGTCAACGGGTGGGAGGTGAATGCCAGCAAAGAGGCCGGACCGTGAAAGGAAACACCTGGAAAGAAGCGTCCTACGAAGGATTAGGACATTTATTGCATTGTAAAAACTGTTTGGTTTAGAATTGCCTGCCTATTATAAACCACCTTGAATTAAAGTCAAAGGAGAAATCCAATAACAAGAAAGGCGGTATATAAACACTGGAATTATTATTATTATTATTATTATTATTATTATTATCATCATCATCATCATCATCATCATTATTATTATTATTTTTATTATTATTATCATCATCATCATCATCATCATCATCATCATCATCATTATTATTATTATTATTATTATTATTATTATTATTATAGCAATCAATCAATGACAACATCAGCACTGAAAACATGCCACTGAGAACATGAGCCACAATCAAACTCAAAGAAAAACCAGTTGGAGAGAATACTATATAGTTTGTTTTTCTGGCCCTTCCCCTTACGGCCGTGCAGCATCCAGGGCTGAGGCTGAGCTGTTGGGCTTGCACTTAGCTCAGAAATATTGGCAGAGGCCTGCTATGCCTGCTCTGGCCTCATCCTGTCACCATGCAGGAGGGAAAGAGGGAGGTGTCACTTAAAGCCTGTCTGGTCCCAATTAGAAGCCGTCGTCGGCTCAGTGCAAGGCAATCTCACCCAAGCAGGTTTCGACAAATTGAATCAACTCCGGCAGCGCTTTCCCGGCTGTTACTCTGATTGTCAGCTTACTTTATCTCGCGCACCAAGCAGCGTGTTGCTTCCCTGCCTAATCAGGGGAACTCTCCAGCCCTCTATTTGTGGGCATCTCCCAATTTCCCTTCCCTAGCTGGAGGAATATATACCGTATTGGTCTAAGACTCACTTTTTTCTCCTAATTTAAGTTTTTAAACTAGGGGTGCGTCTTATAATCAGGCTGTTGCAATTTAATGCCAGTGATTTAATTAAAAAATTTTAATAGCACCAAACTTTAAGGGTGCGTCTTATAATCAGGCGCGTCTTATACTCGGGACAATACGGGTAATTCTGCACCAAGGATAGTCCCGGCATTGGGCTAGGAACACCCAACTATTGCAAACTTCAGATTTGACTGAAGGCAAAAAACATAACATTTAAGTTGTGTATTGGCCTTTTCCTTTGGTGAAGTAGTGAGGTGAGGGCGTGAGGCATGTAAAAGAGGTCAAAACCATGCTGGGGTAGAGGGGGTTTAATCCTCCCACCCCTCCCCATGGTTCCCACCTGGATCACATGCCCCTACACACTATTTATAACATCAATAAAAAAGCTTCAATTGGTTTTCAGTCCTCTTGGTGGATGGGTGGGTAGGTGCAGTAGCGTAGCTGGAGGTGGGGCGGAACGCTAAGTTCTGCACCGTGCGGACCCTCCGTTACTCACCGGCATGAGGTGGCACCGCCCCCTCACCTTCGGAGCCATTCAGTGGGGCGAAGGCAACGTGCAGGGAGTCTCACACCCAATTGCGATGTGATTTTATTTCTTTTTAACGGCTTCAGACAGAACGTCAGCATTTCAGAAATACGGTCACTTCCTGGCTCTCTTTTTCAAAAAAAAAAGAGCCTTATTCCAAAGTGAATGACATCGTGAGACTGCCCGACTTGTAGAAATCCTTTCTCCCGAGACATCTTCCGCAAAGCTTCATTAATTGCTAAATAATGCCCTGTCTCCCAGTCCCACGTGTTCTAATTTCATAAAACTTGTACAATGCATGCAACAATGGAGACAATCATTTCTTTGGGTAAATAGTCTTGGACCAGATTGGAGAAACCGACTAAGCATTGATTCTGTGAAGGCGGAAATGCATGTTACATTATGGCGGCGAATCATTCATTTTTATGAATTGATTTTTTTTCTTGAATAAAAAGGACCGAAATGAATTTAAATGGATAATAAAGCACCATTTCAACTATTCCGGTGAAGTGGGTGATAATTGCATTATCTTCTTGACAGGAGAGGAAATGTAGTACACATGAGAGAGAGAGAGAGAAAATGTGAGCCGGGGAGCAAAGTGGATCTTCCTGAACATATCCCTTAAATGAACGCATTGTTTTTATTTATATCAAATGTACATATTTATTTATAAATAGGTCTGAATTTGCTGAAGGTGGTCATTGTGAGCTATTGTCTTCAAGGACCAGATTCTGGGCAGTTTGGGTCAGATTCCTGGACTGGGAAAGAACTGGATGGTGAAGTCAGGCTAGTGCAGTGGTCAAGAGATCAAGCTCAACCAGACAGTACGGCTTTGGACAAGGCCGGCTCATCCATGAGGCAAACTGAAGCGGTTGCCTCAGGCAGCAGATTGGTGGAGGGTGCCCATTTCTGTCCACCTTCTTTCCACCACTGCTCCTCTTTCTACTCCTTGGATTGGAAAGGAAGAGGGGGACAAAGAGAAAGAGGAAATGTGGAGGGGAGGAGAGTGCTGAGCGAAGACATTGGAGAGTGGGAGGAGCATTGGAGAGTGGGAGGAGCAGAGGCTGGCACAGCATTGGGCAGTAAGTGGCACTAGGCCAGGCTGCCTCAGAAATCAGGAGGTTTTGGGCCAGCCCTGGAGCTGGAAGAACTTCCAACATAATGAAAGCCACCTGGCCAGGAGGTAGAAGGTTGCCAAAGTTTGGGTTCTCTTTGGACTCTGCAGCTGGCCTCCCTCCGTAGTCCTTCCATCTCCCCTTCCCACCTTCTCCACCTGCTTGTGTCGTCTTTGGGGTCCCAAACTCTCTCATCCTCCATCAGTCTCAGGCTTCCTGCCTCCTCTCCTTCCTTTCCCTCCTTTTTGGTCCTCTGTCTTCCCTCTTTCCGCTTCCCCACCCTCCTATCCATTCACTCTGTTTTTTTCCCTGTTCCTATAGCGCCAACTTCCCTGTTCCCACCTCATCCTTCTCTCTTTTCCCAGGCCACCACCTTTCCTGTGTTCTCTTTCCTCTCTCTGTCCTCAGGGTCTCCACCACCACCCCTTCTTTCCATCTTGCTTCCCTGGCCCCAGAGACATCACTAGGACGCGCGCTGCCCCAGGGCCGGGCGCGCGCGTCACCCTAGTGACCCCTCCCCCATCTTTACTATGGCCGCGCTGCGATTGGGGGGTGGTGCCCGACGGGCGCCGCTCCGGGCGCCCACTCAATCGTTGCAGCCGGCTCGGGGACATCTTCCCCGGCCGGCTGTCCTGGGCCTTCTGAGGAAGGCCCACTGCGCGAACGTTATTTATAACGTGTTTAGCGCGTGCGCAGACCGTTCCTGAGGGAAAAGGGCAGTCCTTTTCCCTCAGGAACGGTCTGCGCATGCGCTAAACACGTTATAAATAACGTTCGCGCAGCGGGCCTTCCTCAGAAGGCCCAGGAGCGCAGGCCCGGGTGGACAGTCCGAGGCCTTCTCCCAGCCTCGGAGCCTCCCGGGTGACGCGCGGAGCCTCCCGGGTGACGTGCGCAGGGGAGGTGATGCGCGTGCGTGTCACCCTGGGGCCCTCAGCCCCACAGGCCATGCTACAGTGACACCTCTGCCTGGCCCTCTCAGTCTTTTGAGCCTCTGCTTTGTCTCCTTCTCTCTCTCTCTCCCACCCTCTCTTCTCTGTCTCTGTCTTCTTCCCCCCTGTCCTGCTGCTTCCTTCCTTTAAGCCCCCCTCCCTCCCTTTCCCTTCTCACCTTGCCCAACTACATACCCAGAAGCCCCATCCTGTCCTGTCATGCCACAGGAACATATTATCCCCATATTGCAGGTGAGGCTGAGAGGGAGTGGCTTGCCTAGGACCACCTAGTGAATTCACACCAAGGGTAAGATTCACACCAGAGACTTCCACCTTGATGGCTCAGCTAGTTCCCTGCACAACATTTTCAGGCAAGGCTTCAACGAAGACCAGAGCTTAAAAACAAAACACTGCATGCAAGTCTATTACCAGTCCCTTCGAACGTACACCGCATCCCTTGACATTTAATTTTATTTAATGTGAAAAAATTGAAGCTGACCTTCTAATAGTCAGAGTTGCTTTTAAAAAGAAGAAAAAAGTATAACCTTATAACAAATCTTGGTTGTGATGTTGGTGAGATTTTTTGGATCGATACAAGAAAATAAGACTGTTGAGGTTGGTGGGTTTGTTTTTTTTTTAAAAAATCTTGCCGGCGCTAAAATGCAAGCTGTGAAACGAAGCCTAGCCGAAAGAAATGAACTCTGCTCCCAGAAACAGAAATATTGCCCAGATGAGGTCTAGGCACTCCTGTTTTATCTAACACAGGGGCTTTTCACAACCACCTTATCTAGGTAACATAGCCCCAAGTGTTAAGAAGGCTCAGTGGCTGGCTGGCCAGAACTCCAGAATAACACAGGGCAAAAGTGAGGACTCTCCATAAAAAAAAATAGGTTTCTTTAAGGAAACTAGAACTGAACATTCAGGCTGGTAAGAAAAAAATAAACAAACAATAACTTGATAACTTGTCTCGAGCTCTGACCTAGCTAGACCCAGTAACCTGCTAGAAAAACAGAGGCACAAAATGGAGAATAATAATAATTCCAGTATTTATATACCGCCTTTCTTGTCATTGGATTTCTCCTTTGACTTTAATTCTAGGCGGTTTACAATAGGCAGGCAATTCTAAACCAAACGGTTTTTACAATACAATAAATGTCCTAATCTTTCGTAGGACGCTTCTTTCCAGGTGTTTCCTTTCACAGTCTGGCCTCTTTGCTGGCATTCACCTCCCACGCCTTGACTGACAGGCAACTCCCCCTTCACAGAGTGCCAGCTGCAGCTTCCTCTCTCTCACACAGAGGTTGTTGTTGTTGTTGTTGTTTTTTTGCAGCTTTGTCAGCGGCGATTGAGTCTCGAACTGCCGTCCTTGGCCTTGATCTTCAGGCATGTAAGGCTGCAGCTCTCCCAACTGAGCCAAACCTCCTGCCCAAGAAGAGAAGAAGAGATCTGGGCAGTCAACCACTTCAAGGAGAAACCGGAAGAATGGTAAGGTAGCTGTATATGAAATTGTAAGCTATCGCTCATGGGTGGGGAAGATGAATGTTTTCGTCTTGATTCCTTCTTGCAGTTACTCACCAGAACTAAATTAGCTTCCAAAATAAATGGATGCTTTTAACTTTCAGATCCATCAGCTCAACCTGGCCTTCACCAATTAATCAATGGACGTTTTTGATTGCTTAATCTACCAATGAAAGATTGCAGATCTACTTTTCAGACATCCATCACTGTTGGAGGTTTGCCATTTGCCAAGGGCAAGGGGATGGCCGGACTCTGCTCTATGATACAACAAGTGCATGCAAATGTTTTGTTTGGCTTTGTACTTCTCGGCAAACCAGACCTACGGGATTGACTTCCTCTTCAACATTAAATATGGCCCATTGGAATACAGAGGGGTGTGTGTGTGTGTGTGTGTGTGTGTGTGTGTGTGTGTGTGTGTGTGATTAGCAACCAAAACAAAATACGTCAATTGATGTCCAACCAGTTAATTTTTATTAATTTTTATCAATTAATATTACCCAAAAACCCACAAAAAAATCAACACCCCCCACGCCTCTTAATTTACAAATTGCAATAAGGAATCGCGAACACATGACTCGAATTAATTTGCAAATGTATACATCAATTTACACATTTGTAGTGGCAAATGATAAATTAGGCTATGTACCGAACGTGGACTGCCATCACTAGTTGCCATCTCTGCAGCCGCTCCTCCTCCTGTTCCCTGGAGTCAGAAAGGAAGTGGAAGTGTGGAGGAGACAAGAGTGGCAGGCTAGAGCATCTCCAACTCTCTAGCCCACTGATCTCTTCTCCTCCACACTTCCTCTTTTGCTTGATTCTCCTTTTTCTTTTTCAATCTAGGTAGGAGGAGAAGCACTGAGGGTGGGCGGACAGACAGACAGAGGAAAGCACCTCCTGCCAATCCACCTCCTGAGGCAGTCACCTCAGTTGGCCTCATGGGGAGGCCAGCTTCTGATTTTGTAATATCGTTTAGCACCTTAGCATGTTCAAAATAATCTTTATAACACCTTTCTAAGGCACTTCAGTAGTATTATTCCCCTTACTGAACAATGTGTGTGTGTGGGGGGGGGATGCTGAGAATGTAGCTTGCCTACAGTCACCTACCGTGCAATCCTAAACAGATTTCCTCAGACGTAAATCCTGGAGTTCAGTGGGGCTTACTCTTAATTAAGTGTGCCTAGGATTGCAGCCTGAGTTGAGGTTTAGACCCAGGGATTTCCAGTTCATAGCTCAGCCTCTAGCAGGCATTGTTTAATCCCATTTTATTGGTCCTTTAGCAGCTGGATGCCAGGCTGGGACAGATGTTTCCCTCTGATCTCGCAGCTCCTGGAAAATGAGAAGCTACATCACTCGTGAAGGTGCCATAAATGAGCCCCAGCCTGCATGGCTATTTGCTTTGTGGCTCAAACTCAGGCTCAAAGCCATAGGAGATGTCACGCTCTTAACCTCCTGACCACATAACACTAATGAAGGAGAGAGCAGGTGGCTTCATTAAAGAGCTGCTGTCCTTCGGTTATGTGGTGCTCGCTGGCTAATAAGGTTGCCACCTTTCCTGTGGAGAGAGGCACGGTCTCTAACAGCTGTTTAACAGGCAGAAACCACATGGGAAACATTCCCTAATATCACTTACAGAGGTTACATAGGAAGCTGCCATACTGAGTCCAGCCCCTGGTCTGTCCAGCTCAATACTGCCAGCACTGACTGGTAGCAGCTTCCGAGGGTTTCGGAAAGAGGGTCTTCAGAGGCATCGCTACAGTGGGGGCGGTACTGTAAATTGCACACCGTCCTAGTCCTCAATCCTGCACGAGGCGGCCCTGCCCCTCGCCATCGGAGCCATTCCATGCGGAGAAGGCAGCGGGCAGGAGACTGCCCGCTGCCTTCTCCGCACAGAATGGCTCTGACGGCAAGGGGGCAGGGCTGCCTCGTGCTGGCTTGTAAACGGGACTAGGACGGGGCGCAACTTATGGTACTGCCCCCACCGTAGCGACGCCTCTGGCGCTGTCCAAAGATGCTTCCGTGGTCATGTGGCCGGCATGACTAACAGAACGCTGTTACCTTCCCGCCGCAGCGGTACCTATTTACCTACTTGCAATTTCTTGCTTTCCAACTGCTAGGTTGGCAGTATATAAAGGAGTTGGGACAGGAGACGGGAGCTCACTCCGCCACGCGGCACTTGGGTCTCGAACTGCTGTCCTGCCTGCCTTCCGGCCTGCAGTTCCGCATCTTAACCACTAAGCCACCGCAGCGGGGCTTAGGCCCCAGTAAATGTGTCTTTGCAAGGTGGAGTGGTGTGGCAAGCCAGCGTACCCACAAAGAACTCCCTGCTGCTGGCCACAGCTTTGCTTATGGCCCTGGCTCATTGCATCCTATGCCAGCCTCTCCCTGGTGTACACTTGACAAGGTGGGGATGCAAAGAAACAGACGGAAACAGCAGATTGCACTGCAATTTTCAACGCCTTCCTCATTTCCCAGCCACTCCAGGTTGACAGCATTTTCGAAGTGGTATTAATTGCCTCTTCAAACATGGTGGCTCCCAGGTTGCTCTCAGCGCCCTCCCCCCTGAGAGAGGGAGGACAGGTGGGGCAAAATGCTGGGTTGCTTTTTGTTTTTCCTCCTAGCTGAATCTCTCATTCGGGCAAGCAGCGTAAGAAGACCAGCCTGGCTAGCTAGCCAAGCATTCTGCTTCTGATAGTGGTCACCCAAATGCCTCTAGGGAGCCCATAAGTGGGGCAGGAAGGCAGCTGCCCTCCCATGCTGTGGCTCTCCAGCAACTGGTATTCAGAGGTAGAGTGCCCCTGGATATGGAAGCCCCATTTAGCTAGCATAAGAACAGAAGGGCATAAAGGCAAACAACCCTTGCTCACCCTTGCTCCCCAGCATTTGGTATTCCATATCATGTTGCCTTGAACAAAAGAGGATGGAGGGGGGGGGGCAGCCAAGCACTGCCAGATGCAGGCCAGAGGAGGTGACACTGGGGATTCACTACAACCTTAATTACTGGGACCCACAATTGTATATGTGGTTGCCGTTAGTTCTGCGATCGCAGGTGTTTTAATTTTTTTTTTGGGGGGGATACATATACCAAACAACATTGGGGCACCACCATATGATCTCAGTCTAGTTATCTTGTACGAACTAGTTCATGGAATGTAGACACCTGGGGCAGAAGAGCCTGTTGGGTCACCCCTGTGACCAACCCATTCACACATGCAAGTCATCACTGAATGCCACAGGTATCAAGTAACGAACATGCACACGTGAATCAGCTCGGAATGTCTCCGACTCTGAATATGCACATGTGAATCAGCTCATAATGGTAAGCCTGATTCTGGATCCACTGTTATGGGTGACCCTTTCACCTTGGAAAAGTGTCTCAGCTGTTCTTTCTCCTCCTCTCAGGCTGCAATCCTATACACACTTTCCTGGGAGTAAGCCTCATTGAACACAGTGGGGCTTACTTCTGAGTAGACATGCCTAGGCTTGTGGTGTCAGTGAGCCTCACTTCCTAGTTGCTGCTCAGTTATTAAAAGGCTGGCTGTGACTTGACTCGGCTCGGCTCACTCTCTCATCTCATCTGAGAGTCTTTGTTTTGTATAAACATGCTAAAATTAACTTCACATTTCACTCAATTAATTGCTTCAATGGGGAGACACCTGTGCAATCAGCACTCCGCCACCGCTGGGTGGATGGATGAGGTCTCCTTTAACCTGTTGGCTTTGCTCTCAGCTGCTCCAAAATTCTACCCAGTGTGCCTGAGGGGAGGAGGGTGTCTTAGAAGTTTGCTTTGAAGGGAAGGACCCATGGCCTGCACAGAAAATGCTTCTCTGGTCCTGCGGCTGGAATAACACCTGCAAATCAGGCTGGTTGATGAGCATAATAATAGATCTCATTGAGATTATAGATGAAATTGACTTGGACCCCAGAATTCTCCTCTGTGTGATACAGAACGGATAAAAGAAAATATTTCTTCACCCAGCGTGTAATTCATCTGTGGAACTCCTTGCCACAGGATGTGGTGATGGCACCTGGCCTAGATACCTTTAAAAGGGGTTTGGACAGATTCATGGAGGAAAAGACCATCACAGGTTACAAGCCATAAGCAACCTCCTGGTTTTAGAAGTAGGTTTTCTCTGTGCCAGGTGCAGGGGAGTGTCAACGGGAAACAGGTTATCTTGTTGTCTTGTGTGCTCCCTGAGGCATCTGGTGGGGCCACTGTGTGATACAGGAAGCTGGACTAGATGGGCTTTTGGCCTGATCCAGCAGGGCTCTTCTTATGTTCTTATGCCTCCCTCCACTTCTGGCATGGTCCCAATCTGGATTGAGACCCCATACAACTAACTTTAACCCACAAAATCTGTCCAAGCAAACAAGGATCTATCTATTTTCTGGGGAAAATTCACAAAACCCAGGCAGGAATCAGAAATACTCCTGCTGTTCAGTAACGTCGCCAAGAAATTCATGATGCTGGATACAGATGAAGTAACTCTTAATCAAAGCCCCAGTGGGGGAACACACAGCAGAAGGTTGAAGGCAGGGCTGGGAGACATTTTTCTCTTTCTTCCCGGTGACTCCCCCTTGTCCTCCTAGCCTTCTTTCTCCCCCTTGGTGCTAATGAATGTTAATAACACTTCCTGGAATTTGCAGGAGACGAATGGTCCCATCAGAAGCTCTGACTCTGCTCCCCCAGGGTAGCTGGCTCTGCTGGAACACCGTTGAGATGTCCTTGAAGCATGTCTGTCTGGGGGCAGGCAGCAGGAGCTGGGAAGCTGGTGTCAATCTGTCCCAAAAAGCTTCGAAATTTTGCTCTTCCCTGGACCCGTGGACCTGTCCTTGAGATTATTTCGGGGGGGGGGGCCCTCAGGGCAGCCAGTGGATTGGCATGAGGTGCCGACCACCCACCCACTTGCACCCATTTGAGTCCAGGGAGTGGGGGGAGGAGGTGGAGCAATGATGGCAGGTAGGTGGATGGTGTCAGGTATGGGTGCCCTCTGCCAACACACTACCTGAGGCGACCGCTTCAGTTGGCCTCACGGTTGGGCCAGCTCTGCCTGATAAACTTCCTCTCCTCTCACTTCCCTCCCTCCATGTTGGAGCTCTACATATATTACATTATTACAGCAAATGAGGGCATGCCTTTTTGTGGCCTCCAGCTAATGTTCAAAATGAACTTTTGAGTTACTCAGAGGCACTTTCTTAGAGCTGTGTCTCCCTCCCTGCAGCAGAACACATGGCACTGATTAGCACAGAATTTTCTGTGCTATATCATTTTCCCTCTGACAGTCTCTTGAGATCCCTTTGGAAGCCATCGTGGTCTGCTTTCAGTAAAGCTGTCTCAAAGAGTTTGGTGTAATCTACACATTTTCCTACACCTCTCCTCGCAGCTTTCCCTCACATCATTAATGGTTGCATCAAACAGGACAGGAGACAATTTAGTCGACCAGTTCCCAGGGGGATGGGTCATGATTCCTGTGCTTTGAGTTCTTGCCTAGAAGGGAGAATTTTGCTAGGCACAGTTTCTCCTCCCTTACTGCAGCAACAGCAAGAAAAGGTGCACCTGGGAAATTCTCCCTCCTGCACAAAGAAGCCAGTGAGTGGCCTCCATGTGGTCTAGTGGTATGCGCTGTCCAATGATTACACACATGCAGCGACAGACAGCATATTGCCTGGCCTAGAAAGAATGGAAAACAATCCTGAAAACACACTTACTAGGGAGCAAGCTCCATTGAAAACAGTGGAACTTACTTCTGAGTAAACCTACATAGGCTTGCACACTAAGGTTGCAATCTTATGCTCATTCACTTGTAGGCAGGCCCCACTGAACTTAGCATGGCTTACTCCTAGAATCATAGAACACTAGAGCTGGAAGGCACATCAGAGGTCATCTAGTCCAACCTCCTGCTCAGTGCAGGCAGTACATATTATTATTATTAACAGTATTTATATACTGCTTTTCAACAAAAAGTTCACAAAGCGGTTTACAGACAAAATCAAATGATTAAGTGTGCAAAATAAAGATTAAATCAAAACCCCAAAAGGGCTCACAATCTAAAAAAGATGCAGAACACCACCAGCAAACAGCTACCAGAGAAGACACTGTGCTGGGGTGAAAGTGGGGCAGTTACTCTCCCCCTGCTAAATATGAGCACCAATTGAAAAAGTGCCTCTTGCCCAGGTAGCAGGGGTAAACTTTAGTTACTGTGCAGGCAATAATTGCATACAGGCTTCAGTCCTAAACGTGTATGTGGCCATAGCCTATGCATATTTACACAAAAGTAAGTCCCACTGTGTTCAGTGATGCTTCCTCCCAAGTAAATCTGCTTTGGCTTTCAGCCTGTTTACTTGGCAAAAAGTCCAACTGATGTAATTGGGATTTACTGCCAAGTAAAGGTGGAAGAATTCGAAGATACACAGGTGTCCTCAATTTGGTCAAGCCCAGTTTGAGCGCCAAATCACCTGAGGGATGGGATTGGCTGGTCAATGAGAGGCTGGGCTTGCTCAGCATATAAACTGAGGCAGGTGGCAGGTATGTGCATTTGCAGCTGCAGACTTTGTGCTGGTTTGGTAAGTACAATAGGGTGGTTTAGTGAACTGGCTTAAAGCTGCTTTGTTAGGGTGGCTCTGATACTTTGGGAGGGGGCTGGAGCCCAGGCAGGGGGTGGGAGGTTTTAATACTCAGACCCTGCTATGGTTCCAATTGTAGCCCCTTGTATGCTATTTTTAATGGAGGAAGCTTTCATGGGCTCCTTGTGTAAGCTATGGTTACTCTGATAGGATGGGAAGTGTTTTTGCCATTGGTGTGTGGGTGGGACCCACTGGTACCATAGTGGGAGGCACTGGGGGCAAAGTACTAACAGCTTCCTACTCCCATAGTTCTGGTCCATATGTTCTCTCTCTTCTCTTTCCCCTTGCACATTTGCATTAAACACACACTTGGAAGTGTTGGCTATGCTGCAACTGCATCTGGTTTTGACCCTTAAGAACAGAAGATACCTGCAGGTATCTGTAATGGACCAAGATGTGCCCATTGAGTTTGTTATCCTGCTATCCGCAATGGGGTGCAATGGCTCTGGCTCTACTTTGCTGTTGCGTTCCCTAGTAGCTGGTGCTTGCAATTTGAAGACCTGCCTTGTTCAGTCTAAAATCCTCGGGCTCTAAAGACAAACCCACACCTTGAGTTACACCAATGTGGCCTGCTTAGAAATATCCAGTGCATTCCTTTGCAGAATGGGAAGAGGGAATGGTTCTTAAACTGGTGTGTAGTGCAGAGATGCCCTTGAGAGCAGGTTTCATCCCCTGTGACTTTAAATAAAATTCTCCTTTTGAAGAGCAGTAATGTCGGCAGCTTCCCCTGGTGGAATCTCTCTCCCTCTTCAGACACGCTGCTTTATTCTCAAATTGGCAAGGGATGAACATTGTGGTTCCCCCTGGGATCTGGGGGAGCCTTGCTTAGAGCTCTGTAAGTGTCTTGGTGTCCATAGGGCATGAGGATTGGTTATGGGTTTGTTTGCATGTCAGAGCTTTAATTGTGCTAGAGCATTGCATGTGGCAACTCCAGCAGTGACTAGAGGTTGATGTGAGCTGCCTTAAGCACCTCCCTTGCAGGAGAGGAAAGGTGGGGTGCAAGTGGCTGAAGCTGTTGCCTCTATTGCATCTGGCTTCATGGCTTGGTTTATCTACTGTGTAGCTGCCATGCTAGTGGGTCTTTCTGTAAGGGGAAGAATTCCCAGCATTTGTGGCTGGTTGGAGAGCTTTCCCCGTGCTGTCGAAAGCAAATATAGGTGTTGCCTTCCAAGCTGGGGTGGCTTTGATCTGTTGGCAAGGTGGATGTCTGGCCTTGGTACCACAGAAGGGCTTGCAAACTTTTAGTCCAGTGGAATTGCTATTTCATTATCAAAAGCTCTTCTTTACAATGTGCTCAGATGGGCATTGGCTCTAACCAGGGATGGGGACTCGAGTCAAATGACTCGACTTGCAAGTGCGACTGAGTCACTTTTTCTGACTCGCACTTGTGACCCACTGACTTGCACTCGCACTCGTGACCCACGGGACTCGCACTTGTCGGGGTAACGACTTGCCATTTCCAAGTCATTTTCCAAGTCATAGGAGAAGCCAAGTGGGTGCTTTAAAAGCTTCAGAGGTCCACACACACCCCACACAGACACCACCCCATTTTCAGGGAAAAAAGCCATTTTCCCCAAAGTGACTTGACTCGTAACTTGTGACTCATGATTTTTGGCCTTACTCGTACTCAACCCGCACTCATGCAAAAATGACTCGCACTTGACTCATACTTGCCCAAAATTTTTGACACTGACTCTCACTTGGACTCGCACTTTCGACCTAGTTACTTAGATACATCACTGTCTCTAACTGACCAAGCTGCCCCTGAGCCTTCAGTGCTGGTAGCAATGTGCCAATGGTGGGGGGCTCTATAGGGCTTTGCCCCAGCAGCAACCTGGCACTGGGTGGCACACAAACTATTTGCTATTAATCATATCTGTACTTGAAGCCTAAAGGCTGATTCACACTAGCCCTTCCGTGCACGTTTGCTCTACTCTAGCGTCTGTACGTGCATCTAGCAGTTCTCTGAACGTTTGCCCGCCTTCTTGAAGAAAGCGTAGCTGTGATTTGGTGAAGAGAGATGCGCTTCTCTGATTGGTGAGCTGCCTAGCACCGGGAGCATAAATGCTAGCTTAAACGCGAGCGCAGCAAAAAGATAAACCGAAACCATCTCTCCTGGCTGCGGCGTAAGCTCATGCTGCGTCTGACGCAAGCATGAAAAACGCATGAAAAGACCAAACGTTAAGCCAAAACGCGCACGGAAAGGGCTAGTGTGAATCAGCCTTAAGAGCTGCTATATGTATTTGTATGGTAAGTTTTGTTGGCTGTCCCATATTCTGGGAGGAGATATTTAAAATCTCAGAGGGGTGATCTAGAACCATGACTGGACTTCGGCTTTGTGGAAGGCAACTGTGGAAGGCTTTGTGGAAGGCGACTGAAGCTCTAGGAGAGTGACCTGATCTGAGCTGGGGGTGGTGGTGGTTAACCCTCTCTGTCCCCCATCGAATTATACAGGGAGCATTTTGTGTGTAAGACATACACCGGTGCAAGGTTACCCAGGATTGCGCTGTAACAGTAGATGCACCGGTGTAAGTGCACTTATGCCAGTGTAACTGCACTTACACTGGTGCATCTGCTGTTACACCAGTGCAAGGTTACACAGGATTGCGCTGATCTGGTATCTGACGCTTGTGTTGGAACTCCTGAATAATCTGCTTCTTTCTGTGCCTCCCCTCATCCCATCCCTGCTGCTCCAGATTGAAGTGTACAGTACATTGCTTCGAAAAGATGGATTACGCTAAGAAATCTCTGGGCTTTCTCTCCCCACAATCCCTTTCCAGGTAAGGCCTTTCAGCAGGGCTTCTTCAGCAGCATTTGCAGAACTGAGATTCCTGGCAGTTGGCTCCTGCCAGTTACCATGTTATCCCCTAGCCTAGACTGTGCCAGGAAAGGACCCTGTGAGATGGGGTGGTGCGCACAGATATGTCTTAAAGGAAGAGAGCAGGGCTTTTATTGGCAGCAGTAACTCAAAAAACTCAAAAGTAAGGCCCCTGAAAGTGACTAGCCTGCAAGGCTGCAGTAAATATTGAACGGCCTGCCTCGGCTTCACAAACTGGAGGGGAGGCCAGAATGAAGCATCCTATATGAATAGGAGTATTTTACAAGCTTTGCCTTCATAGACTCCAAACAATAAAATGACTTCTTGTACAACACCAGAAGGATACTGCCAAGCGAGGGAGGGTCCTGGCTACCAGCTGTCCTATGCAGAGCAAGGGATCTTAGCACTGAAAACAGGGTACCATTTTTTCTTGGTCAACAAGTGGTGAAAAAGTCCTTTTGCTGTAAGGGGCAAAAGAAGGCAACACACATGGATATGATGGCTTTGCCTTGATGTCTTAGGTGTGTGTCTGCGGGTGCCTCCTCCGTGACTCAGCAACTGTGGGCTCCCTCCGCCCCTCAGGCCCGGCCTTATCGAGTGACCAACTGGAACCGTACCCAGCGCAAGGGGGTCACAGCAGAGAGCTTGAAGGAACTGCTTGAGCTGGTGAGTGTGGTGGAGATCCCACCTTGGGGTCTATTGTATTGCACCCTTTGATGTATTCATGCTTGCTTTTATTCTTGAGGTTGGCTTCACCCCCCAAACAGACTAAGAATTAAACTGCAGACCCTTGGCTTTGCTTGTGTGGTTACAGTTCCTAGGGCATTGACGACCAAGCCTTTAGTGTAGCTAAGCTATGGGTTTTTTCATGCTATATCTCAGCCACCTGCCTCTCTAGGCCTTAGCGGTGTCTTCTTGGAGATGGCCCCTGGAAGTGTTAATCCCTAGAGATCAGGCTGTTCAACTGATTCAGAGATGACTGGGACCCTCCAGAGCAGAATTCTTCTCCCAAGAGCAGTATTCTGCTGGATCAAAGAGCCATCTAGACTAGTTGAGCATCTTGCTACAGCTCTCTAGGGAGACAGGTGTCCTGCTCTAGGGAGATGCCCCTCGCTGTTGCTCACCAGAAACTGGTATTCAGTGCCATGTACCTCTGGTACCAAAACCCAACTGGCAATGCACCCCTTGCTCACATCCTTCTGTCAAACCAGTTAACCTAATGCATGCATGTTCTTGCAGGTACGTAGCGCCTTTGTTGTTGTGGGCCCCTTTGCCCTTGTCCTGGATGAAGATGGCACTATTGTGGAGATGGAGGAGTTCTTCCAAACTCTACCAGCAGGCACCGTGTTCCTTGTGCTGCCCAAAGGTCGGACCTGGTACCCAGTGAAGGTGGGCTGTGGCATGAGATGATCAGGTTAACGTTGACCAGTGTTACCATGCGTCCTGAAAGTGAGCTAGGAAAGACTCTTGGTCAAGGTGGTACTTAACAGCCTCAACGACTAGGATCTGCCCACGCTCCACTGCAGTAATATGACCTGACCTTCAGAGGAGTATCCCTAGATTCACTGGAATATTGCCTTTCTCTCTGAGCAAAGGTGTAAATCATAAAACCCCTTGTCCATGGAAATCTGCTTGGTAAGAAGCCTTCCCTTCTCCCACCAGGCTTCTGAGATTGGCATGCTTTGCCACATCTCAAGCCTATCCTTGCAGCATTAAGGACTAGGAACTTGATGTGCGTTCAAGGTGCAATTGGTACTAGGGTGCGGTTCATAGGCTAGAAAGATGGATGCTTCTCCCCAGTGTGTTAGAAATGCTTAGTGCTACATAAATCTCCTTTTGTTAAATCTTTATTGTATTCTGACCTTTCTCTCTCCTACTGGAACTGCAGCCTGGAAATTCTTTAAAACAAATCTGGCCAGACTGCTTAAAGCTGTATGCTTCAACCTTGAAGGGAACTAGTCCCAAGAGACATTTCCATAAAGTGTCAGCCAAGAAATTATTGATCAATTAAATTGAAAGATGTGTGTATGTATTGAGGCTTGGGAACCTGTTGCTTTTGATCCCATCAAAGCACTTGCCAGTTCTCTGTTTTTATATACAGAATATAATGCACAAGGCTATTCAGTATTTATATGGCTTTAATAAAAGCTTGCCATGGTATTTGCATTCTAAAAGGAAAATCTGGTTCCCTGTCCCAGAAGGCCTCTCAATTAGATGCCTGTTGGTGAACAACTACTGGGAAAGAAGCTAGGCTGGATGTGGAGGGTGACTGCAGCACTCTCCCTGCAGAATAAGCATTGCCACTTCAAAAGGTACCTCTTAGCCAGTGCTAGCCAGACACCACCTGCAGTAGGAGGGGCCAAACACCACCTGCAGTAGGAGGGGCCAAATGCTGTGCCCTACCTGCTGGCACCCCAGGCTCTCCTACCACTTCCTAGATTAGAAACAGAAGTGTGGAGGAGCATGGTGGCCAAAAGCATATCCTCTCCTCCACTCTTCCTCCTGGGTTCTGTACCACTCTTCCTCCTGGGTTCTGTACCACTCTTTGAATCCAGGAGTGGAAGCAAGTGGGTAGATGAGAGATGGATGCCCCAGTCTGCTGCCTGAAGCAGCTTCCTTAGTTGACTTCATGGATGGGGCCAGTCTTGCTCTTACCCCAGTTATCAAGGGTAACTGGAGATAGCTTGAAAACTGTGCTAGAACTTAAAACTATTCTTCTATGCATTCTTGGAAGGATGGGACTCTAGTTTCTTAATAGTAGTGTATCTGAACTAGTTTGCGAGGCTTCATATGGGTGCCCTTTTAATCTTCATCCCTAACCAGCTAAAGCCTCAATTGACCTCTAAGTTAAAACTGCTAGCCTATTTGTCAAATTAAGCCTGGCATGGGGGGGGCCCTATGATTTACTCCTAAAGCAACCTGGAGGAGGGTTGGATTGGGACCACACTACAGGGGAAGGAGGGTCCTAACTCATAGTGATGTAGCTCTGATTCAAAGCTGCTATTGGTCATGGAGGGTAAACTTAAGTGGGGGAGGGGAGAGTGTGGGACAAGGAAAGGTCAAATGCCTTATGCTGAGGGCCCAAATGTAAGGTGTAAATAGGGCTGCAATATTTTATTTGACTAAAAGTGCCTCAGTGAATCGGGCAGCAGACTTTTCAAAATGTAAAACATTTACAAAATGGAAGAAGCATTCCCTCCTATTGGAAGAAGCATTCCCTCCTATAACAAAGGGATGCCTCTTAAATAGAGCAGTAAATGTAGGAATAGTCTACTGATCTCTTAAATGGGTGACAGTCAATTGATGATCCAGTCAATCATGTGCTCGGAAAGGCGACTCATAGGCTTGCCCATGGCTGCAGCATAGACCTTTGCTTTCTTGCATGGCTGCATAAGGCTGAGTCGTGCACTTGGCACATTAGAACATGTCCAGTAGTAGAACTGCTGCTCCTGATGACTCTCGCGTTGTCTCTGCAGAACACAGGTTACCAGCTCACCCTGTCCCAGAAACCTCGCCACAGGCATGATGTGGCTTGTGTGACTCTTGACCTCTACAAGACCAACCCAGAGGACTTCATTGGCTGCGTGAATTTCAAAGCCACTCTATATGGCACGTATACCATCTCCTATGATATGCGCTGCTATGGCGCCAGGAGGATTATGAAGTGAGTTTCAAATGGCTGACCCATATAGGTTTGTCTGACCCATACAGGTTTGAGGTGACAGGGGCGGGCTTCTGGATGGAGGTCAAATTCTTAGCCACCTTATTGGGCCATCTGGCCTCTTGTGATGTCAGAGGTCTGTGTCTGTCCCCTGTTTGCCAGAATGGGCCATCTTATTGCACAACATTGTAAGATTAATGACTGAGATTGGGGCATTGGTAGAGGAGAAAATCCCTGTTGGATCAGACTGAAGGGCCATCTAACCTCAATTCTGTCTACTCCAAGTAGCCAACCAAATGCCGGTGGGCTACCAAGGTATGACCATTGGTTTGATGCTTGGGTCAAACTGGTACATAATGGGGAAGCCTGAACTCAAATAGACTTGGAAAAAGTTGGTTAAGAGCTGCTGTAAAAATGGGCTCTGAAGAAGGTTCAGCTTATATCAACAGGTGTCATTAAACAATGGGAGACACTTCCGGATCAACCAAAACTCAGTATCATTATCTGCAGTTGATTGGGATACTGCTGAGTACCTCCAAAACTAGACATGAAGTTGAAGGCCTTTTCTAGTATCTAGTTTTGGAAGTGGTTCTGCTCAGCACTTTGGGCTACGTTAGGTCCAGCGACCTCAAAAGCCATTCAGCCTAATGGCCCTTGCCACATTTGAGCAACTTCATAATGCAAAGTAGTACTTCTGATTCGGGTGAATCTGACAGAACCTTCAAAGGGAGACTCCAATCTGAAACGGCTGAGTTAAAATCAAAACTGCTTGACAAACTTCTAACTAACTGGGCAAGAGGCACTTTTTCAATTGGTGCTCCTCTTATATTTAGCAGGGGGAGAGTAACTGCTCCCCTTTCACCCCAGCACAGTGTCTTTTCTGGTGGCTGTTTGCTGGTGGTCTTCTGCATCTTTTTTAGATTGTGAGCCCTTTGGGGACAGGGAGCCATTTAATCATTTGATTTTGTCTGTAAACCGCTTTGTGAACTTTTTGTTGAAAAGCGGTATATAAATACTGTTAATAATAATAATAATAATAACTGCTCAGGCTTGTGTGGCAAGAAATCCCCTCTTGCATGACACAGGTTGTCAATTTACCAGGTTAATGAGATCTTTTGTGCATGCCTTTAGGTGTTTTTTACTTATTCTTTGATCTTGTAATAATGCTTGTGTACACCTGCCTTCTAAGGATAGCCCTCCTTCACAATTCTGAAGAAGGCTAGTCTACAACCCCTTGTGTATGTACAATAAGTGTTGGTCTTTAAGATGCAAGACTTTTTGCCTAGGTTAACAAATGGCTGTTCCCCCTTTTGCAAGTGGGGACTCAAGTGGGTGACTCTTTTCTCTTCCACCTGGGAGAGTGTGCTTGCATAACTAAACTGTGAAAGCTTGTTGATTCTTCATTGTTCCTAATGCTCTGCTCTATGAAAGCTTGTTGATTCTTCATTGTTCATAATGCTCTGCTCTATGAAAGCTTGTTGATTCTTCATTGTTCCTAATGCTCTGCTCCTTGTGCTCCTCAGAGAAGCCTTGCGGTGGACCCTCATGACCATGCAAGCCACAGGCCATGTTCTCCTTGGCACTTCTGGTTATGTAAAGCAGCTTCTGGATGCCACAGAGGAGGAAGAGAAAGAAGGCAAAGACTCGCGCATGATTGTACATGACTTCCGGCCCCTTCCTTCTAGGAAGATGCTTCAATGAGCACAACTGCTTGGACTCCTGTGGAGTAGCTCTTCTTCCCTACTCCCTATCTGCCCCTGTGAAAACTTGATCTCCAACTAGTTAGGGGGACAGTTCTGTTAATGTGCACTGACCTGCAGCCTGCTGGGACACATAGAAGCCCTTTTTAAGAAGTCTGTCATCTCCTGCACTGAATCAGTTTATAGTGTGTCACCTTAATCTACATGTTCTAGCACTCAAATGTATGCACCCAGCAAGCACTCTGCTATGCTGTATAGCAGAAACAGTTGGAAAAGTTTAAAAGTGGTATCTTTCACATTCACTTGCGGGGGGGGGGGAATCCCAGGAAATCCTAGGACTTCTCCTCCACATTTTTGCAAGAAGTCAGTTTTTATGTACACCGCTATTTTATGTACACTATTCTAGCCTTGTTAAATTGGTTTTTATTCTTGCTTGCTGATGCCCAGACTTATTGAACTGGTATGCAAGGTTTTGTAGTGTGTAACTTGTACTATTAAAGTTTGTTTTGGTTTTCTTACAGCCTAAAGCTTATTTTATTGATTAAACTGCTCCTCTGGCAATTGTTGCCTTGTTAATAGCCAAGGGTTCATCTGTAGATGGAAGATACCTTAAATCTCATGAGGAAAATGGGGTTGCGAAGGGTCTAGCACAAGCAGAAAATGCAGAGTCTAGTATTGAAGTAAAGATGTATCTTGCAGAGAGCTTTAGCTTTCTCTGTACTAGGTATTTGGCACACAGCTCTTTTTAAAAGCCAAGTTCCTAGTCCTTACTTTTTCACATTTTTATACTGCCCTTCCTCCAAAGAGCTCAGGGTGGTGTACATAGTTCCTCCCCTCCTTTTGTCCTCAACAACCCTGAGGTAGATTAGGCTGAGAGATAGTGACTCTTACCTAGGAGCTTCATGCCTGAGTGGGGATTTGAACCTGGATCTTCCAGGCTTAAGTCCAACTCCTGTACCACTACACCATCCTGGCTCACGTCAATGTCAACTAGGGGGTGAGGAGAGGGTCTCTATTTCCAGGGGGCAGAGTGGAGCTCCTGCTGCTTGAAGCAGAGTGAAGACTAGGCAACCAATGAGGGATACATAACACTTGTTATGAAGTTCTGTGGCACCTGGCTTGGCTGATAATGATACAGTCCCATAGAGGTACATCAGGTTGAGAATGGGCTCTCTTTTAGAAAGTCTCATTTTCTTGAACCCTAACTCATTTTGATTAAGGCATGTGAGTTAGGTCAACAGAACTCATTACAAGGCTGGCTTGTAACCTGGAAGAAATTGATATAGGAGGGGCCCTTTGGTGTAAATGGTTGGGATGGAGAACAGGTGGAGGAGAGCAGGGAGACTTGCTATGGTCTTGTGTGGGTAAGATCCTACCTAATCAATGGCTCTGTTAACTGCTGCGGGCTTCAGCAACAGCTTAATCCTTCACTCTTCAGTAGTGGTGGGGATTGAGGTTAGCAGCTAGTTGATCAAATGCCATTTTTTCCTGCTCAATTTCTCTGACTTAAAGTGAGTAGTGTGGCCTGGTTGCAATGGTGGGATAATCTGCTAGACTACCAAGGCTTGACAGCAATCCAGTTTTTGTGGATTTGCTTTGGTAGGCCCCCCCTGGCTTAAGAGCAGGTGGTGGCTGTTGCACTCAAGCCCTCCCACAAGGAGAATGGCACTTGTCTGGCAGCATTTAGGGAGCAGGCTTGGCCTCGTGCCTTGTATTGGCTCACTTAACTGAACCTTATTGGGAGAAATAGTCTACACAAATTTTAGAGTTCAAAACAATCATTCTGCCGGGAAAACTCTGTCGTAAAATACACTTTATTATTAAAATTTTGATGGTAAAACTTTACGTTTTGCTCCCAACACTGAAAGCATCCTCAGAAGTCTTCAGCTACACCCTTCAACCAGCTATAAAAGCCTTCTCCTCCCAAATGTTTGCATTACAGTTAATTATCTCACAACTGAACTTCATTACCCATTTCCAGGCTCTTGCCTGCAACTCCTTGGTTCATGGGTAAATTCAACAGTTCCACTCAAAACTTACAAATTGCACAGGTCCTGCATTCATTAGTCTTCTTCCTAGCTTGAAGTAACCTCAACTACTCCCATTAGAATGCTAATTCCTAGTTCTGCTGCTGCTTGTATTCCCTTGGTAGCCCTGCAATTAACTGCCACTGAAACTCACACACTCCTTCAACCCCCTCCTCACCTTGCTGGTTGGGATAACGTTATTGGGTCATGTCTTTCTAAAACTAAGCAGAATGAGAAAGAACACCTCCTCCCCTGAAGGTGTCTCCACAAAGTTTGCTCAAAACCCAGTCATCTTACGACATGTATGTTGAGGAGCAACATCCACCTTCAGGGCTGCTTGACCTCGCATGGGAGAGTTCTTCCTTCTACTCCATGCAGTGGAAAAAGAAGGGAGGACAGAGAGGGAGGATCAGAGGCTAGGACCATCATCAGGTAAGAAGCAACATTTGGCACATGGTGTTTGGGGGGGGGGGACCAGCTCTGCTAGGAAGCAAATAGTTTTGGGGCATATGTTCTGAGGTTTTCGTGACCGGTACATATCTTTGAATTAATAAAAGGAAGCATTTTCCAGGTGGTTCTGGTCATTTTATTAAGTTAACAAGAGAACCCCTTGTTCTCTTGTTAACTTAACTTAATAAAATGACCAGAACCACCTGGAAAATGCTTCCTTTTATTAATTCAAAGGTTTTGGGTGTATTTGCCTTCTGGAATCTAACAGGTAACAAATCCTTCACCTTTGTGATTAGTCTCATTTTGGCTACTACACCAGCTAGTGGCACAGGGCTGGATTTTAGTTTGGAGACTGCTTTTCAACAACCATCCGGCTCTGGACCAGTAGACAACAGCTCTCAAAAGATACGGACAAAATCTCCTCTAGCCATTTTTGGGCCCATAAATGCCATCTCTTCTCTTAGTGTCTATTGCATTATCCCTCCACAAGGTTTACTGTTGCTAAAGCTCCCAAAGAGTAGTATAGAGTCCAATTATGCTAGCCTGCCTTCCCCAAGGAAATTTATTCTGTTAGCGTCCTTGGGCTCAAATGATAGAAAAGCTGTTGACAGCAAGGAGAATGCAGTGTGCCCAACATGTTCTTGGCCTAATGAGTTAACAGAGCTGCATCTTGCTTCATTTAGAGGCAATTAGGCTGCTGCTGCCTATATAGGCTGCAGTTTCTCAGGGGTGCGATAGGGGGGGAGAAAGTGTTTTCTACAAGTGCACCAAAAAAGGGAAAGTACCAATAAGTTACACAACAGGGAAATGGTTAACAAGAGACACTAGTCAATATACTGTAATTGAATGTGGTATATGCCAGGGGTGGCAAAACTTAATGTAAGAGTCACATGATAAACTTCAGATGTTTTAGAGCTGCAATATTCAAGCATTTAAATTCTTATATATTTACTCACCATAAAACATTAAATGTACATTTTAATGCAGTGGACTGTTTGTACCCAATACATAAAGCTTAATTTTTTTATTTACCTTTTTTATTGTGGTGCAAAAGAGCTCAGCCAATGTATTTCTGTGAGCTGCACATTATGTCAAAGAGCCACATGTGGCTTGCAAGCAGTAGCTAAGGGGGGTGCCAAGCCTCTGGGGGGCACCACAGGGGGTGCCATAATTATTGAATTTACATCCCACCTTTCTCCCCCATAGGACCCATTTTTATTAGGGTGTGCACTGTACAGGTCAGGGGGAATGAAATGTTACATTTCTGTGAATATTTTGGGATTTTTTTTATTAATGAGTTTGTCAGGACTCGAGGGGGGTGCAAAAATTTCACCCTAGCTCCGCCTCTGCTTGCTAGCCAGTTTGGCCACCCCAATAGCATTGATAGTCAAGCCAGCCACATGACCACAGAAGAATCTTCAGACAGCGCTGGCTCTTTGGCCTTACAAACTGAGATGAGTGCTGCACCTAGAGTCTGATACAACTGGCTTTTGAGCAGGGGATACCTTTACTAATATGTCAAGACCAGCAGTTTTGCAGGCTTTGAAATGTCAGTGGCCCCTTTAGAAAAACAGTCCTGAAAATGCTAGAGCAATTGACAGCCCAATTCCAACTTTCCAACAGCAAAGCAGCTGTGCAAATAAGGTGCACAGCATTTTATAGTGCAGGGCAGTTACAGAGGCCCTTTAGTCAGTGATGGGGACTTGAGTCAAATGACTCGACTCGCAAGTATGACTTAGCCACTTTTTCCCTGACTTGTACTCGCACCCGTGACTCATGGGACTCGTACTTGACTTGCACTCGTGGGGGGTAACGACTTGCCATTTCCAAGTCATTTTCCTTTAATGGCCGGCATCAACCCAGGCAGGCGCAGTGGAGACCTCGGAGGAGGGCAGCAGGGAGGAAGGGTTTTCAAGGGGGTGGGAAAGCAAGCCTGGCTCTGAGTCCCCCCCCCCTTTTGTTGCTGTCTGTTTGGCATTGGCCACAACTCCGCGCATGAGGGAAGGCGAAGCTGCTGCAACAGTTCCTCCTCATTGACCAAAACTCCGAGGCCAAGGGATGCTTGGCTCAGCAAGGGGAAGGTGCAGGGAGGGAATAATAAATGGTTTGAATGTAGACACGCTTGTTTTTCCCAAACCAGATGGGTGGTGACAAGACTGAGAGGTGAGGGAAAGGGCATAGGGGGAGCCAAGTGGGTGCTTTAAAAGTCTCAGAGGTCCCCACACATACCCCACACACAGACACACACCCCATTTTCAGGGGAAAAGCCATTTTCCCCAAAGTTACTCGACTCGTGACTTGTGGTTTCTGGCCTTACTCTTACTCGACTCGCACTCGTGCAAAAATGACTTGCACTTGCCCAAAAATTTTGACACTGACTCACACTCGGACTCTTGCAAAAATGACGCGTACTCACGACCTAGTTACTTAGATACATCCCTGCCTTTAGTACAGAGGTCACTCCCCCAAGAGATTGGGGGAAATAAGCTAGGTCTTTCAGGTCTAAGTAAAACTTTATAATGTTTATATAATGTTTATGTACAGTATATAACGAAGACATTTCAAGTTGTTGAGTTGTAATCCCCTCCCCTAGAGCTGGTGTCTTGAAGCTGGAAGGAAAAGATTAGATATTAATGTAGAGGGGGGTGCTACTGCAAGGTCTCCACTGTCCAACTTCCTCTTTGCTTAAGACACCACAGAAGCTGGGGTCATGTACCTTAGGGCCAAATCCTATCCAAGTTTCCAGCACCGATGCAGCAGCACCAACAGGTCATGCACTGCATCTGGCAGTGAGGGGGGGGGGCAGTCACAGAGGCCTCCTCAAGGCAAGAGAATGTTTGTTCCCTTACCTTGGGGCTGCATTGCAGCTGCATCAGCACTGGAAACTTGGATAGGATTGGGCCCCGAAATGGATACTCTTTGGACAAAGGAGTTCTAGGAGACCCCCTTCTAGAAAGGAGCTAAACTCTGTAGTGCTGGAGACAAAGGGGTTTTAACTCCTTCCACTGACAATTCCAAGATACAAGAATGAGAGCAACTACACAACTTCTGGTTTCTTGGAGTCCCTTCTTTGTGCTAGTTTAATACTCTGACCCTACTGCGATACCAGTTGCCCATACATACACATGCTATTTATAGAAGGAAAAAGGTTTCCGTGAAACCTTCTAGAAGCACCACAGGGAACGGGTAACTCCATGCCCACCAGAACTCGTGCAAGAGCAGAGTATTAAAGACCCCTCTGCCCCATTTTAAGAGAGAGACAGAAATCAAGAGGTTAATGCATGTTGCACTGACATGTCCTTCAGTCACTTACAATCCTGGGTTACCACTTAACATCTCAATCCCCGTCAGTTTCATGTCAAAGCTGAAGCATCAACTACTAGCTAGGAATAGAGAGAACCATGCTTTGAGATAAAAAGCTCTTTTAGTTAAGTTAACACATATTTACAGTGCAGGACAAAGTCTACTTGTGGCCAAGACTGGGTTTTGTGCAGATAATATAGACCGGTCCATGACAAAAAGCTTCCAATAAAATGGGTGTAGGTGAAGGGGGGGGGCCTTGACCCTACTACAACAAGACTGCCATCCAGCTACGGAAGTGGGTTTTCTTGGCAAGTTATAATAGCCCTTCATTAGAGCATATAAATACATCAGTGATAATAACCATATCTGTGCAATAGATGCAGGAGTCCCAACAGCTTCTGCCCTAGCTCTGCGGCCAGGGCGGGGATAGAAGTGCTACATTCCACTGTGGGTGCAATAGCTGTCAGTGTCAACTCTCCAACAGGACAGGCGCCACCCTCACCGCAACATCTTCCTGACACGAAGAGAAGGGAGGCTGTGAAGAGAAGGGAGGCTGCGCATAGTCCCCGCCTCTTCCTCTTTCTGCTCCTCCGAGGCATCCAGCAGTTGCTGCATGTAACAGGAAGTGCCGAGGAGCACATGACCCGTCGCTTGCATGGTGAAGAGAGTCCAGCGTAGGGCTTCCCTGGGAACAAAAGGAGCGGGTGTCAGAAACCCAGGAGGAGGGAGGCAGAAGAGCCAAATGCAAAAAGAGTTGGCACCAGGCAAGGACTCGAGTGTACCACTTAGAAGGTCCATGTTCTGCTGCACTTAGAACAGCCATTCACATGTGTACCCAGAACCAGACCAACCAGACCATCTGTATCCAAGTTCATTTTACAGGCATTTCTGCACGCATTGTTGCGGTACACAAGTTCAGCGATTCACATGTTCTACTCGATGCAGCTGAAACTGGACCCAGCTCCAGAGAGGTACCAGGGTATAGTTAAGTGTGCAGACAGCCTTTAAATCTTGGTTTGGATTAATTGCTGTGCATCAATATACAAGAGCCACTAGTGTAATTCGGCATTCTAATTTAATCCTATTCCACCCTTTTGGAGTTCCATCAACACAGAATGGCAAGACGATACAGGATACCATTCCATAGCCCGATACTTGTATGTCTCCCCCCTTCCCCCAATCATGTGGAAGGGAAGACTGACTTGCAGGACAAGTGAACATAACCCCAGCCTCTACAGGAACAGGCACAGAGGAGAAGTCATTTTTCCATTAGTTGCATTCTGGGTCTGCCAGCCACATTTCATCGCAAGATCTATGCTCAAGGCAACAGTGAATACCAGAGGCTCAAAGCCACTGCTAGAACCTTGCAGCCCATGGCGTGAATTTCCTACAAGGCACTCACTAAGACCCCCAGTCACATACCAGCCCAAGACCCTGGACAGGAACCCAAGTCAGCTCCAGGGTTGAGGAGTTCCTTGGCAAAGATGTCTCCCTCAACTTCCCCAATGTATTGTAGGGTTGACAGGCAATGGCAGGAGCCTAAAGCAATGCCCCCCCTCCCAGGCTGCATAACAGTATCCAGTGACACTACCAAGGACACCCAACAGTCGTAGGAGAGGCTGGCAAGACCTGGCATCAGCAGTGGGTGCCAAGGAAGTGGCTGAACAATGCCATGATTCAACGAGCCCCTCAAATCAATGCTTTTAGAGAGATAGGGGCAGGGCTTGGTGTACCCCCAGCACGTGGTCTGCATACCCCTAGGGGTATGCGTACCACAGGTTGAGAACCTCTGTTTCAGACGATTTGGACCTCTGCTCTCTCTTATCAGCTACATCCACAGCAATGGGGGGGGGGGGAAGAGACCAACACACTCACTGCATTATCCTCTTGGCTCCGTAGCACTGCAAATCATAGGACATGCTGTAGGCTCCGTAGAGTGTGGCCTTGACATTTAAGCAGCCAATGAAATCCTGAGGGTTGGTCTTGTAGAGATCAAAGGTCACGCAGGCCACATCGATCCTACGCCGGGGCTTGCGAGACAGCACGACTTGGTAGCCCGCAGTCTGCAAGACAAGAGTCAAGGATGCTGATGGGGGGGCCTCAAAAAGCCAGCCCTCGACAATACGTAGCATGGATATTTTCATGGACATACTGTATTGTAAAAAAGATTTTTATGGGTTAAAAGATCATGTTTTCTTGTTTGATATTATGAAGTAAGAGGAATTTCAAAAAATTACATGATCTTTTAACCCATAAAAATCTCTACCTCGACAATACGCCAACCAGATCCAGCAGGAAGGAAGAGAGACAATCCAGGCATTGAGAAAGCAAGACGAGATTGCTTCTTGCAACCTCAGCAACCTCAGCTATTTTTTAAACTTGCAATTAAACCGATCAATGCTAGGACACCAGGACATGCCGATTTGGACTATTTCTGGGTTTTAATGGGGACTAAGCGGCAGTACTTGGAAACTGTTAACACATTTCCTTGATTCTGCAACTTTTACTCTCCCCCCAGAAGTTATTTCTACTTGCAATTAGCTTAATGCGCTTGACATTTTGCAACATGATGCGTGCCATTTGCCAAGCGCCATTCTGAGTGTGGAGCTTAAGTTGTTCCATTTGGCCAGCATCATGGCCAACCACAGACACCTGGGTGCTGTACTAGAGCATAAGCAAAGCTAGACATCAAGATCCAACAAAAGCATGCCCTTCTAGCTAGGGCTGGCCCATCCATGAGGACAACTGAAGCACTTGCCTCAGGTAGCAGACTGGCAGGGGGCACCCACTTCCATCTACCTCCATTGAACCTCCTGCTCTCACTCCTTGGATTGAAAAGGAAGAGGGCAAAACAGGAAGTGTGGAGGAGAGGAGAGCAGTGGGTTAGAGTGTCGCAGCAGCAGAGGCTGGCACATTACCAGGTAAGAGGGAGGCATCTTGTGCCAGCCCTGCTTCTAGCCTATTGCCAGGAATACCAACCTTACTCACATAGGACTCAACCTTGCTCACCTTGGGTGGCCGCCATGTTTGTCCCTTGGTTAACACCACAAGCACTGTACCCTCCTCAAGAGTCTGGAAGAATTCTTCTGTCTCCACACCGGTGCCATCCTCATCTAGGACAACTGATATAGGGCCCTCTAAGAGCAGGGCACTGCGTACCTGTAGGAATATATAGGATTGGAATGCTACCTGCAGGAATATATAGGAGTGGAATGCTACCTGCTGCTGAAGCACAGTTCCCACCCAACTTCTCTTTCAGGAAACAGGGTCTTCCACCACTTACCTTCTCAAGCAGATCATCCAGGCTGTCGGCCATGATCCCTTTGCGCAGGCTGCGATCCCAGTTGCTCACACGGTAAGGCCGGGCACGACGCACAGGCGTGGCCAGCAGTTGCTGAGTCATGGAGGCACATCTAGGATCAAGAGGCAAAAGAATCAGAGCCTAGCGTAGCAGGCGACTTCACACTAAGTAGTGCGACAGAGTTCTGCCCACACGTTCTGGAGGATCTCATCCACACACACCCCAGATCACATGCTATTCCCAATGCAAATTAGCAGTATATATCTGCATGGTGTTCCCAGTAGCAATGTATGGTTGCTAGAGTTGGACCATAAGGAAGGCTGAACGCCAAAGAATAGATGCTTTCGAACTGTGGTGCTGGAGAAGACTCCTGAGAGTCCCTTGGACTGCTAGGAGATCAAATCAATCAATCCTAAATGAAATCAACCCTGACTGTTCCCTGGAAGGACAGGTACTGAGGCTGAAACTCAAATATTTTGGCCACCTAATGTGAAGAGAGGACTCTCTGGAGAAGACTCTGATGCTGCTGGGAAAGACTGAAGGCAAAAGGAGAAGGGGAAGGCAAAGGATGAGATGGTTAGACAGCATCACCGATGCAACAAACATGAAAATGAGCGAACTCAGGAAGATAGTGGAGGACAGGAAGGCCTGGTGGGATATGGTTCATGGGATCACGAAGGGTCAGACACGACTTAACAATCTGCACTACAGACCGAGAGAGAAATTCTCTCTAGGATCTTTACACACACACACCTCTGCTCAGGACCGAGTCAGTCTCATCACTCCAAGCAACTCTGTAGGTACTTACTTCGAGAGGGACCGTGGGGAGAACAGATACAGGGACTTCTTTGCGTAGTCCATCCTTGCGAGAGATTCTTGGTTTCAAGCTGTGTGGGAGAAGGTGCGTTTAGCCAATGCTAATCTGCTCACATAATTCCCTCTTGTAGGAGGACAGTGGCTGCAAGGCACATACGCCAAGCCAACAGCTTCAATGCCTGGTAGCAGCAGCTACTAGTCACTAGTCACAAGTTATATGGCGCCTCCATGATTAGAGGCAGTGTATCTGAATTCCAGTTCCTAGGAAGCAGCACCCGAACAGTACAAGACACCAGTTCAAATCCAGCAAGATTATTTCCTTAAGGAAAAGAGTCTAACTTTTTTTTGTTTACAAAAAAGTTACTAGTGAGCTGTGAAGCAAGCATTAGTTTTGCTTCTGCCCATGAAGTCATCCAGGTCTTAAGTGTCCCTCCCTACAAGTCTGGCGTCGCAAGTACGGCAAAATGTTTACACCATGTTCCTCCATTAAAAACATTTAAGCCTTATCCCACCCACCCCATCCAGAAAGATAGGCAACAGGCAACAGCCAATCTTAAGAGTTATGCAATTCTCAGTCTGTCCAAACAAATTACTTTATCTAAAACCACAGGAATTGTTGCATAGCACCCACCAACTGAAGTTATTGTTGCATAGCACCCACCAACTGAAGTTACAGGGCACGACAGCCCCTTGATCAATACCGATTAGAGAAGGGTTGTCCAAACCACAAATATAGGTCCTGCGTGCATCTGCCCTCTGGCACATCCTGATGTCCCAGAGAAGATAGTCACCCCTTCTCAGTTAGTACTTACATCAACAGCCACTCAAATGTTGTTGCTATTCCCGTTTGAATATTGGGCTTGCCCTGGTGCTGTCTGCTTATAGGAACCGAGCCCTCTTCTGCCCTTTGCACAGGAAAGGAGAGAGTTGTCACTGAGGCCAGAGTCTGCCTCCCAGTTGCATCAGAGCTTAAGCAGTCATAAGCCGTCTGGTAATCAGGTCAAAGGGTGGTTTCGCAACATCACAGACTAGCAGTGTCCCGACTCCATGTGGGTGAAAAGGGAGTCGTTGTGGCACAGACAGACCAGAAGGTCATCTAGTCCTTGCCAAGAAGGCAGCTATCAACCCAAGTTTTCTTTATGACCGCACTCTTAAAGGATTGGCAAGCCAAGCCTGAACAGGGGGAAGCAGCTTGCTCATATCCACACAGCAGAGTCTGTTTTGGAATCCATTTGTATATATACAAATTTCTCCAAGTTGTGGGGAAAGGGTGCAGTTCTGGTTTTTCATCTTTCCTTGCCCAAAGGAGTCCCTCACAGTCAGTTTTTTTCCCCTCCTAGTTTTGGCAGGTAATGGCAGCTTCCGAAATTCACACAGAAGACACCCAAGCTCAAGATCCTTATCTCCACCACCCAAGCTCAAGATCCTTATCTCCACCACCCAATCTTTAATTAGGAGGCCTCCAGAACAAAGATTTCTCCCACCTTTTAAATCACTGCTATGAGCCCGATAGATCCCAAAAACTGGCAGAGTCTAAACAGGCAAAAAGAAGTATGTCTTTAGCCAGCATGCAATTGAACTGTGAAACTCCTTGCCACAGGATGTTGTGATAGCACCTGGCCTAGATACCTTTCAAAGGGGGGGGGGTGGACAGATTGGAAGAAAAGTCCATCACAGGTTACAAGTCATAATGATTTTATGCAACCTCCAAGTTTTAGAGGTAGCCTGTCTCTGAATGCCAGATGCAAGGGAGTGGCAATAGGATACAGGTACCTTGTGTACTCCCAGAGGTATCCGGTGGGCCACTGGGAAATCCCAGAAGCTGGACCTTTGACCTGATCCAGCAGGGCTCATGTCATGACCCCTGCTCCACCAGTTGTACATAACTCAATAGAGCATATTGAAGTCATAGGTTTGGTCCCCAAGCATCAACCCCCCCCCCAAAAAAAAACACCTTAAGGAGCTGTTACTAGTCAAGGCAATAATGGTTTGAGACATCACATTACCAACTCACTACAAGACAGCTATCTGTGTAGGTAAAGCTAAGAAATACTAGCATTTAATCCAGTTATCACCCATCAAGCCCCACAAGTGAGTGAGAGTTTGGACACAACTCTCCCCTGTCCAGGTCTCTAGTTACTACACCAGAAGCCATAAAATCAAGCCAGCACACACCTGAGGAATCCCAGTGCCTTTTACTCACAAGAAAGCCAGTTTAAGCCAACCTCCAGCTCAGAAGTCTGACTCCTAAACAAAACATTCTGGCAACCAGCCCAGAAGAGCCCATTTGTTGGCTAGTTCCCTCCCAACTTCCAACAAAGTTCAAGAAACCACAAGGTTCCTAACTTTCCCCCTGGCTCAGCACCAGTTACATTCTCCACTTACCCAACTCCTGCTTGTTTTAAACCCTTTGGTGGTTATTTTTGTGTGTGTGTGTGTGTGTGACTTGCTGGTTCACTTTATACATCCTGGACAAGCCCCGCCTCCTTTGCTCACTAGCCAATTTCCTGTGGCAAACAGAGTGGAAACTGGGGCCGGTCAAGGATTAGAGATCAAAGTGGCAATTAGTGTGCAGCAAGTCCTATGTGTGTGCCTACTCAGAAGTAAACTTCATTGAGTTCAATGGGATGCACTCCTCTGCGATGCAAAGCCTATGCATGCTTACTCAGAAGTAAGTCCCATTGTGCTTATACAAGGGCTTTCTCCCTGGTAACTGTGAACAGGTTGTTGTCTTAACCCAGTTTCCAAGCAGGCATGTAGGGACCTGGGCAGTGCCAAAATATCCTTTTTCCAGTTTAATGCGCAATGCTGAGTCCATGTTAAATCAAAGAACAGGTGCCAGCGAGAATGTAGAGTGACCTGTTGCAAAAGAGGAGAGCGCTCCTGTCCCTTTAAGGATTGGGTAGGCAAGGTAATGTCAGCAGGTGCAGCTTTGATCACCCTGTAGCATTCCTCAGCCAAAATCCACTCTGTCTATCCCCCTCTTAAAGGCATACACCCTGTTCTTCTTCCATTGGGTCACACTAACAGCTGGTGCTGGATCCTACTTGTGGCTACCTGATGGCCCATTCAGTTCAATGGGACCTGTCTTCCGGCACGTGTGTTTAGGATAACAGCAACCCATGTGGATGCGCTCCCTCTTCTCCACTAAAGGGACCATTCAGAAGTTACTCTGCCTTGTATATGGAAAGACTGAGTATGGGCTTCAGGCTAGCCAGCCAGCTTCCTCTCTTGCCGAAACTGATAGATTTCATGATTATTTGAAACTGTCGAAGGATGCATGATCACATTTCCATGTGCGTGGTTGTTTTTGCCTTCCTCAGCTGCTCCTCCCATTCCCCCAGATTGGAAAAAGAAGTGGGGAATGCTGTGGAAGAGGAAATGTGGATGAGAGGAGGAGAGCAGTGGGCTAGAACGTTGGAGACAATCTAGCCCACCACTCTTCTCTGTCCCCTTCTTCCTTTCCAGATCCAAGGAGCTGTTGAAAGATGAGGAGTGCCATTGATGGTGGGTGCCCTACCAGATCGTCAACCGGGACAGAGCGTTCGCCCCTTAGGGCGAACTTACCAGATCGTAAGTAAGCCTACCTATTGGGAAGGGTAAGCCTACCTATTGGGAAGCCTAGCCTATTGGGAAGGGAATGGTGGCATTTGGTGTGGCAGGGCATCACTCGAGCGGTGTGGGTGGCTGCATTTTGCAAGCCGTCTCAGGCATCAGGAACTTTGGGGCCGACCTGGATTGTTCGGATCTGGATTAAGGGGCAATTAAATCTGGATCAAGGGGCAATTAAATAAACTGCTCCAATTAAAAAAAAGCACAGAGACAAAAATGCAGTAATGCATTTAACATATTTCTAGTTTGACTCTTTTGCTATCAGTATTCCTTTGTAGTGGAGTGCCCAGCTCCCTGGCTGTTCAAAGAAGTTGCTTTCTCCTCCTCCTCCTCCTCCTCCTCCTCCTCCTCAGTAAGACCATCTCCCTTGCAACAAGATTGCTGCCCCCCCACGTGTCAGGTGTTCCATGCGGATGGGATATTGTGACACTGACACTGGGTCCAAGATACCATGACATCAGCATTATGATTATAATCTAGGAGGGAGGCAGAATGTGCTGTATGGAAAGGGTAATCCATAATCCTATGACACATTTGCCACTTTTCTAAACAGGGAGGTGTCCAGGAACAACCCTAGAGTGTTTGGCTCCCTTGGGATGTGGGAGAGAATCGGCGGCTTAGACCGTCTGTGCAAGATCTGTTTGCTTACAGATATGCAAACAGAGCTTAGTGGAAGCAAACAGACTCCCACAGTCGGCAGAAAGTTGGCCACTTGTCTTGTTCCAGGTTTCTCAAATAAAAACGTGGACCCAGAGGAGGCTTTTCTTTTAGCCACTTCAGCAAGCAGTGCTCTCTCCTCTCTCTCTCTCTCTCTCTCTCTCTCTCTCTCATGCTGTCCACGTTCACACTGCAAGCCGTTTGTAATTGTCTCTCTGTCCCTCCTCCCTACAAGCTCTGATGGATGTGACTTCAGACTTCCCAGAGGCTGGACAGAGATTCCAGGCCAGTAAGGACCACCCACACTCCTTGATGAGCCCCAGATCTCCCACACGTTGCTCCATCGGCAAAACCACACTGGTGGGCAGAGCCAACCTGTCCATAAGACAGACTGAGGCTGCAGTCCTATACACACTTACCTGGGAGGAGTTGTTGTTGTTATTGTTGTTGTTCAGTCGTTAAGTCATGTCCGACCCTTCGTGATCCCATGAACCATATCCTGCCAGGCCTTCCTGTCCTCCACTATCTTCCTGAGTTCGCTCATTTTCATGTTCGTTGCATCGGTGATGCTGTCTAACCATCTCATCCTTTGCCTTCCCCTTCTCCTTTTGCCTTCAATCTTTCCCAGCATCAGAGTCTTCTCCAGAGAGTCCTCTCTTCGCATTAGGTGGCCAAAATAGCTGCATTGAACTCAGTGGGGCTTGCTTCTGAATCTGAGTAGACATGCATAAGATTAGGCTGCTGCCTCATGCATCAAATTGGCGGGGCAGGGGGGCACTGCCACCACTTGCTTCCCCTCTGCCACCTCCTTCACTGCCACTCTTCCGCCAGTGCTCTCTCAATTTGAACAGGAAGAGGTGAATGCAGCTGAAGAGGAAGTGGAGGGGAGGAGAGTGGTGGGCTAGAATGTCTCCTGGGAAATGCTCTTCTAGGCCACTACCTCAAGCACTGGAAGAACTCGAGCCAGTTCTGGTGGCTGGCGGCGGTCATTCATAATGAACCAAGATAAAACTCATAACAAAATAATTCCAACAACACTGACTCGGATGTAAATCCTGTTGGATGCTGTGGGACATCAGTTTCTCAAATGGATCTATGTGCACCAAAGCCAGTTATGGCTTGCCAGAGGCACATCATGCATCATGCACGCGTCTCCTGAATCCGGTGCTAATTGACTGTCTGCAAGTTTGTGCGCTTTCTTTGAATGGCGCCTCTGCTCCTCTACAAAAGCAAGTTGAGCTGTCCTTGGAAGTCCACATCTCGGCAGTTTTCTGTTGCTCGTTACACCTGAGGAGGTCCACAGCTTGTTGACGAAACGTTGTGTATTTTTGGTGTTTTAAAGCCGTTTTTACATGTGGGAACGTGTTACGCTGTTTGTTTTTAAGCTGTTTTTACGTGTGGGAACATTTTAAAACATAAATATATTTTTTCCTACATGGCTTTTAATCCTGTAAATTTGAAATCTACATATAACTTAACTTTGTGTATGGGGGAAAAAAAAGACAGCACACCCTCATATCTGAATGATGACATTGCTGTGATGATGTCAGGGAGACCCTTAGTTCCGATTTCCCTGCATTTTCAATAGCTCCAGTTTTTTGCTGTGTTTTTTTAAGATGACCTATAAATCGTGACAAAGGAGGAAAACCTCTCTGTTTGGTGGAAAAATAAGGGAAGTAAATCAGGCAGAAATATTGCTTGTGGTGAATAAATTCCACAGAAAAGTTTCACAAGCCTTCGACCTGAGCCCTGTTGGTGTCTAGAGCAGGGGTTCTCAACCAGTGGTACTAGTACCACCAGTGGTACTTTGGCCAATTGTTGGTGGTACTCGGACAGACCACAGGACTGCTGGAACCCTGCACTGACACAGCACTTTCGGTGGTGCGTTTTCGCTCCTGAGAGGCTCCTGCCTTTGACCAAGGCTCTTGGGAACGCTGAGAAGGGCCTTCGCACCCTCCCGGAGCCTCCTCCCTGCGTTTTCTGGCCTCCACAAACCTGAAAACCCAGAAGTAACTGGCAGTTATGTCATTACCAGTCACTTCTGGTGGTACGCAGCAGGAGAGTGGTGCCAGAGGTGGTACTCGAGTCGGCCGGGAAGGGGTTAAGAACCCCTGGTCTAGAGCATATTTGGAAAGGAAAATTCCCCCCCCCTTCCTGTAAATCGAGTCCATCTCATAATAATGGCAATTCTCCATATACCTTTAACGATGGCGTTTCCGGCGACGCCTCTATAACTCCCCGCCAACTCTGTCTTTGCTCTGTCAGCTCCAATGACAGCGATTCGTGTCTGGTTTCCAAATACCAGCAATTTCTCCGACAGGTGAGTGCTCCTGCCCTTGAATGCTGCCTGTTGCGTGAGACAATGTCACAAGCGATCGGATCGCTCCATCAGCGTTTAGAAGATGCTTATCAGGCTGGGATCACGGGACCAGACACAGGCTCAGAATCCAGCCACCCCTGCCCCCAAATTCAGAGTGCTTGAGAGGGACAGCTATTATAACAACCCTCCCCCCAAATCATCAAATTTTAATTTGAACTGGTAGGGGAGGTTGTGGGATTTCACTGGCTGGCTTCAAGGACAGAAAGAGACATTCAATAATCTTGAACTTGTCTGTGTTTCTGTCTGTCTGTGTTTCTGATGGGAAAATTTGATCTTAAGGTTTTGTTTGTTCCCCCTAATCAGGGCCAGCCCAAGACCTCCTGACGCTTGAGGCCAAATGCTGCCCCTCCTTCCCCGATGATGCACCAGCCCAGTGGCTTCACTGCGCGCGCGTCACCCAATAGCAGGGACGTGCGCACTGCACCGTGCACCCCCCAAGACCCCCCCAGGACTTACCCCCGCTCGCGTCCTCCTTCTTCGGAGGTGCATCTTTTGCCCTTTTGCCCTTAGAAACATCTGTGCGCATGCGCGAAAAAGGTAAAGGTTCGTATATTAATGCATTGGGCCTCGTCAGAAGGCCCTGAACCAGCAGCCGGGGCAGACGCTCCTGGCCTCGGAGCCTCCGTAGGATGACGCGCGGGAGTGCGCGCGTCACCCTTTGTGCGCGTCACCCTACGGTGGCCCGCCACCCCCACGGCCCAGCGACGCACGTGCACCAGCCTCTGCTCCACCCACCAACCGTAATGTTCTAGCTCAGCACTCTCCTCCCATCCACGTTTCCTCTTCCTCTCTACCCCCCTCTTCCTTTTCCAGTCCAGGGAGTTGAAAGAGAAGGGGTACTAGAGGCAAGGAGGCAGATGGGTCATTCCGTGTCAAATCAACCAATGAATAATCCTTGACGTCATGGGCTTTCATTTGATATACAACATGACAAAATTGTAAATTTTCAAGAAATTCAAAAATATTCAAATAATATTAATTTTGAAATTTTGAAAAATTGAACTTTTTTAAAATTTTCAAAAAAATCACACTTAAAGGTATATGTCTTGTAGTCAATCAGTCAAAATTTCAAGATGGTATCTCAATGGTATCATACAAAAATTTAATTTTCTTGTTGGCAGTGACCAGGAATTAAACCCCTCAAGTCCATTTTTCTACAGTTTACATTGATAAAATCATGTGGTAAACTGAAATGAATCCAAAAATTTATAACAGGACTTATAGAGATAGATTTATAGAGAATGAATTCACTTTCTATTCTTTTACAGGATCAGCTTTTTGGTAAAACTATCAAAATCATGAGTTTTTTACTTCTGTTCGTAGTTTTAAAATTTTCCTTTAGTTGCTGAATAATTTCTGAATCAGCACAGTGACATTTTTCCTCATCTAAATCATCTTCAGAAGTAAAAAAATAATTCTTTGTAGGTCCTTTTAATCTTTCCCATCTGTTCTTTGCACTTTAAATACTTTCTTCTTGACTCACCAAGGGAGGTCAAAGAGGCATTTAAGTGGCTTAAAGCTGTATCAGGCTCAGGCTCAAATACTCAGACTCCTTTATATGACTAAGACCAGGAATCTCATAATTCTCAGGAGGAATTTCCTTTTCAAGTATATTGTTTTCCATCTGACAAGGCTTCTATTCATGTGTGGTTTGATTTCACTATTTAGTGAAACCATCCAATCAGTTACATTCCTCGAGTCTTTACTAACCCAGTGCCCCCCTTTTTTTAAAAGGGCTGCAACAGTTTTTTGACCACTTATTCTCCTCCATATTTCAAATCATGTAATTATCAAACAGTTAATGAATTAAACTTAATAAAGACTAATAAAGCAGCTTCACAACAAAAATGTCCTAGAAAGCTTCACTAAAAACACACTGTCCAAATCCACTTAAATGCCTCTTTGACCTCCCTTGGTGAGTCTCCGGTGTGCAAGAAGAAAGTATCTAAAGTGCAAAGAAAAGATGGGGAAGATTAAAAGGACCTACAAAGAATTATTTTTTTTACTTCTGAAGATGATTTAGATGAGGAAAAATATCACTGTGCTGATTCAGAAATTATTCAGCAACTAAAGGAAAATTTTAAAACTACGAACAGAAGTAAAAAGCTCATGATTTTGATAGTTTTACCAAAAAGCTGATCCTGTAAAAGAATAGAAAGTGAATTCATGCTCTATAAATCTATCTCTATAAGTCCTGTTATAAATTTTTGGATTCATTTCAGTTTACCACCTAATTTTATCAACGTAAACTGTAGAAAAATGGACTTGAGGGGTTTAATTCCTGGTCACTGCCAACAAGAATATTTAATTTTTGTATGATACCATTGAGATACCATCTTGAAATTTTGACTGATTGACTACAAGACATATACCTTTAAGTGTGATTTTTTGAAAATTTTAAAAAAGTTCGATTTTTCAAAATTTCAAAATTAATATTATTTGAATATTTTTGAATTTCTTGAAAATTTACAATTTTGTCATGTTGTATATCAAATGAAAGCCCTATTCATAAGCTTTAAAACGACACCTGTCCTATGTCTGTAGCGTTCATCGTTATCCTGTAACTGGCATTTGAATGTATGGTGACAAGTGGATTTTGGCCTTTTTTGGCAATTTTGAACATTCAATATCTCAAAAACGGATGGACAAAAAAATCTGAAAAAAAATAATTTTTAAACATCTCATGGTAAGCTACAAATGTACCGAAAATGAGCAAAATCCGTGACATCAAGTTCCAAAATGTATTTTTTATTGGTTGATTTGACACGGAATGACCCAGATAGAGATGAGTGTTCCCTCAGCAATCTGCTGCCTGAGGCAACTATTTCAGTTGGCCTCATGGGTGGGCCGGCCCTGCCCTTGAGACATCATGGATCGAAAACAGCGCCCCAAAAGCTTTTTGCTTTAATGACCTTGGCAATTGCAGTTGGCAGGCCTTTAAGGGCTAGGATTCATCCTGATCTACCCTGTTTCCCTGAAAATAAGACCTCCCCCGAAAGTAAGACCTGTCATTTTTGCATGATTTTTGCTGGCACTCATAAATATAAGACCTCCCCTGAAAATAACCTAGCTAGGGTCATCAGCCAGACGGACGCGACCCCCCCCCCCGGCACCGCCACGATCCCCCCCCCGGCACTTACTTTGACTGATTTAAGCTTCATTCTTTCCTGAGGGTGCAAGGCTCTGCAAGGCCTGGAAGGCCTACACTTGAATCCTCCACCATAGAGACGACGTGCTAGAGAGGCCAGCAAGGCCTGCAAGGAGGCTGCAACCTTGCAGAATCTCTCTAGCACATCATCTCCATAGTGGAGGACTCAAGTGCAGTCCTTCCAGAGCCTTGCATATTTGAGAAAGAATGAAGCTTTAATCGGTCAAGTGCCGGGGGGGTCGCGGGGGGTGCTGGGGGGGTCGCGCCACAGGTTGGGAAAATAAGACCTCCCTGAAAATAAGACTTACTGCATTTTTGGAGCCAAAATTAATATAAGACACTGTCTTATTTTCGGAGCAACACAGTATAGAGCCCTGCTCTGTATGGAGCTGGTCCCAGGTGAAATACAGCTGGGCATTATCATCGCTAGGAGGCGCGTCACCCTGGAGCAGGGGCACGCGCATCACCCCTGCCCTAGGGTGACACTTACCCCCGGCTCTAACAGCGACCGCCCTGTCAGGCGGTCTGGGGCCTTCTGAGAAGGCCCAATGCGTCACCGCGGCATTTATTAGCTTTTTTGTGCATGCACAGACCGTTTCTGAGGGCAAGGGCTGCCCTTCTTCCGGCCTCGGAGCCTTGCGCGCGTCACCCCCCCGGCTGCTCGCCCCACCCACCCTGCTACAGTGACGTGCGTGCAGCTGGGTAGAAATGTAGGTGATTGACTGGCTGATACACAGGAGCAGTGCTTTGGAGGGGTGTGTGTGGCAGGGAAGAATATTCCCCAGATTGGCTAGTGACCAAGGGGGGAAGAGGAAAAATTGCCTTCCTCAATGTGGCTTGGCTGGCTTACTGCTCTCTCTCTCTCTCTCTCTCTCTCTCTCTCTCTCTCTCTCTCTCTCTCTCTCTCTCTCTGACCACAGAGTGTGAGGCAGTGATAGTGGCTGTTCATTGATGAATCAGATGCCATTTGCTTTCATTTGAATTGTGATCTTGGCTGGTTAACTCACTACAAACAATTGTTCTCTCTCCCTTCTCGGCATCTACGGGCTTATTGACCCCTGGTGATTAAGTCTCTTTAACTTCAAATGGATTTGACTCATGCATGTGACATCTCAGCTTTCAGCCTGTGCTCATCTCTTAATGGAAAGCTACCCAGCGACGCTGAGTCGCATGTCATCTTCCTGAGATTTTTCTCTCTCTTAATAAAGTATAGCTGTGGTGGCTGGAATGTATGACATATCAACAGGCCTTATATAGAATCAGACCATTGGTCTCTCTAGCTCAGTACAGTATTGTCCACAATGTCCCAGGGTCTCAGAACAGTCACTTTCCCAAACTTTCCCCAACTCAAAGCATGTATTCTACCACTAAGCTACATACCCTCCCCAAGAAAAGCCATGCAGTGGGGAGGGGTATTTTCTTAACCCTTTCCCATCTGATGATTTTTGTGCCAAAAACAACACCACCACCAAACCCCAAAACTAGACAGTTCCCCAGCTTCTTTTCTCCTTTGTGGGTAAAAGATATTGATAAATAGCCCCTTAATCTCACCGGGCAAAGTCATTGCCCCACCTTAGTACAGTATATGTATGTGTATGATGAACCCAACTTCAAGCCATGACCAGATACAACCTGGACACAGAATGGGAAGAACTAGCCAGATCAGGAGACCATTCGGCACAAAAAGTAGGAGTGCTCAGATCTAGGCCCTAACATTGAGGCTGTCCACTGGGAGTCCCTTGAATCAACCCCCCCCCCAACTGGAACCTCCCAATTAGCACTCCTTGAGCCAGTTTCCCAACTGGAACCTCCCAATTAGCACTCCTTGAGCCAGTCGGGGGCCTAACGCTGTCTAGTGTTGACTCACCAGTTTGGACAATGTATTAGGTGGGAAATGACTAGGGGTGCCAACTGAGCTATTCTTGGAGAATTTGGGCTCTTCAACCTAGACGTGATTGAGACATATAAAATGATGCACGGGATGGGTAGAGTGGATAGAGGTAAATTCTTTTCCCTCTTGCTCAACACCAGAACCAGGGGACATCCACTAAAACTGACTAGTGGGGGAGTCAGAACAGAGAAAAGGAAATATTTCTTTATTCCGCATGTATGGTAATTAATCGGGGGGGAACTCCTTGCCACATGATGTGATGGTGGTACCTGACCTTGATGTCTTTCAAAGGGGAGTGGGCAGGTTGATGGAGGAAAAGTCCATCGCAGGTTACAGGTCAGGATGACGATATGCAACCTCCCTCTTCCACTCCATTCTTATTCTTCCTTGGGATCAGAAAGCGAATGGTGCGCTGCCAGATCACAGACACATGATTTGGCATGGCAAGTCACAAGGTGGAGGCAGCATTTGGTACATGAGCACAGGTGCTGGTAGGTCTTTGACTGCCCCTCCCCCCAACAAGACCTGGACTCCCCCCCAACAAGACCTGGACCTAACGGTTCCAGCATCTCATTGCAAATTAGCTCTATCCCAGTTAGACCATTTTGGGGCTCTGTTTGGAGCTCTTTCTTCAGTGAAGTTCCCTTTAACGTTGCTCTGCTCACAATTCGGAAAGGAAGGAAGCCAATCAGAGAGAGATGGAGAAATAGTGGAGTTGATTTATGGATTAACTGACCTGCTCATTCCTGGAGATGTCTGGCCCAGGAGGCAAATCTTCACCAAATAGAGGGCTTGGCCTTTGCCTGTAATTTATAGCACAAACTGAGTGAAGAGATGGCATGGCACCGTAATCCATTTCTGCCTTGACGTAAAACTGTGCCAAGTTTTTCTGTGCTTAAGCCCGGGGCTCTGAAAATGTCTTCAATAATGTAAGACACTTCAGAATGGAGGTGAGTGTGTGATCTGTTAATTAAGAGGACATGGCACTTCCAGGACTGAACTTTGTCAATCTAGCAAAAAGGAGTCGATGATTCTGTGTTGAGCAGCTAAGCACTTGGGCCAATGGTCTCAGCTAAGTGGTGCTGCTGAGATTCAACTCATGGCTAGCCCAAGACCTCATGACGCCTGAGGCGGCCTGCCAATTGCTGCCTCCCATCACCCAATGATGTGCCAGCCTCTGCTCTTCCCACTCTCTAATGCTCTAGCCCAGCACTCTCCTCTCCTCCGTATTTCCTCTTCCTCTCTGTCCCCCTCTTCCTTTTCCATTCCAGGAAAGAGAATGAGCAGTGGAGGCATCATCATCATCATCATCATCATCATCATCATCATTATCAGCAGCAGCAGCAGCAGCAGCATATTAAGATGGGCACTCCCCATCAATCTGCTGCCTGAAGCAACCTCTTCAGCTGGCCTCATGGATGGGCCGGCCCTGATTACAGTTCAGTTTTAGACATGGATGTCCCAGTCCACCCTCTTCCTCTCTGCCCCCTTCATCCTTTTCCAATCCAGAGAGGGGGAGGAATAGGAGGCGCAGTGGAGGCGAGTGGGCGGGCACAGTTGGGCATCCCCTGCCAATCTGTACACATGTTGCTCAGGCAACTGTCTCATGACTGGGCTGACACTGGCTGTAGCTCAATAGTAGAGCATCTGGTCTGTATGCTGAATGTCCCTGTTGAGTCCACAGCCTCTCCAAAGAGGGGCAGGAAGGAACGACCTCCGTGGAGCCACTGCCAGCCAGAGTACGCAATACTGAGCTGGAGGGACTAACGGTCTGACTCAGTGAGAGGCAACTTTGTGTGTTCAACCCTAACAAAGCCAGAGGGCACCCAGCACTGCCCGCCATGTGAAACATGTACTGTCTGCTTCTAGAGTCTAAAAAGGTAAAGGTGACCCCTGACAATTAAGTCCAGTCGTGTCCGACTCTAGGGTGTGGTGCTCATCCCCATTTCAAAGCCGAAGAGCCAGCGTTGTCCGAAGACGCCTCCGTGGTCATGTGGCCGGCATGACTCTCTTTGCCACAGCACATAGCATGCGGCTGGAACACGGAGCGCTGTTTACCTTCCCACAAGCAGTACCTATTTATCTACTCGCGTTAACATGCTTTGGAACTGCTAGGTTGGCAGGAGCTGGCCAAGCAATGAGAGCTCACCCCGTTGCAGATTCGAACTGCCGACCTTTGGATCGACAGCGCATGGTTCAGCGGTTTAACCCACTGCGCCACTAGTAGACAATAAATGTGTAGATTCAGCACTCATGCTTCCAAGTAGTACATGAATGCTTTTGCTTGTGTCCTGGTGTTCAGCTGTCTCAGACAGTCTCTTGAAGTCAAAAGACATCTGTTCAGATGTGGGTCAGCAAAAGTCTGCCTTGGGGCTCTCCATCTCTTCCCATCATTACAGCCTGAGGGAGGGCTATCCACACCCCATCCTAACTGACCCTGTCCCCTGGGGAACGTCTAAACTTGGGAAAGAGACCCTGTATCTCCTCAACAACCACCTAGTGCTTCACTGCCTCGTATAAGAAGCGGAGGAGGCACTTGGAGACTGTGAAACAGCAGCGAAGTGCCTGGGCGAAGTGTAAATAGTGTGGCCACCTTGCTACCTCTAAACCAGTCTAGAGCTGGTCAGTGCTGGGGAGGGAGGTTGCTTCAAGCCGGAGCTACACTACAGGCAGAGGCTCTGCCGCCTCCTCCTGCCTCCGCTCCGCGCTGGAAGCGGGGGAGTGTCTTCCAGCCTGTTGTCCCTCATGTTGTCCCGCCTTCTTAAGAAGAAGATTGGAGGTAGTTCTGACTGGCATGCAGCCACTCTCCTACGATTGGTAGGCTGCAGTAGCTCCTGAACCGCCCCCTAGCTCTGCGTCCCCGCCCCCTGAAAAATAGAACACCAGCTTCAGGTATGCGCCTGCCGTGCGGAGGTCGCGGCGGCTCCGCCGGATTCAAAAATCAGGTCAGAAGCTCCGCGACGAATGTAATGTAGCTCTGGCTTCACACACCTTCAGCACCATGATGGAAGAAAGGAAGAACAGAACGGTAATTACTTGGGCTGTCAGCTGTTTACAACGTCTTCAGCAGATCAACTGTATGACTAATGATATCTGATTTTGATGAAAGCTCAAAAGAAAAAAGCACACCTGGTTTGGTTTTAGATCATGCGCACAGATATTGCAACAGACATTATCTTAGAAGAGGCCCTTCAACAGCTGTCTTACCTGGGAACTGTCCCAGGTCCTGAATCTGCCTATGCCCCCATATTGCAGCCCTAGTGAGAAATGATCAAGCTTGATGTAAACTGATCCTGTAGTGGACACCATAGCAGGCATCGGGGAGGAAAAAGAAGGCTATGCTGTCACACCACAATGCAGTTGACACACATCCCCCAATGCTGAGATTAATAGCACCATTGTAAAAAATAATAATGAGAAAGAAGCTTGGATTTGAGGTCTCCTCAGGTCATATTTTTCCACCCCCAGCACGATAGCCTCCCACTGGCAGCTCACATCTCTCCCATTACAGAGGAAAGGCATTTAGATGAAGGAACTGCCTGTTCTGTGTGTGTTGGACCTGCCAAGAGGGGAGGCAGGACGTGTGGGTACGTGTGTGGGAGAGAATACAAGTGTCTTACTTGGGAAAATCAGGGCCCTGTGCCAACCACACTGGTTCTGTTCTTCCTTATTGCCCTCTCCTTAATGTTGAACATCATCAGTCTGAGTAATCCAGGGAGGGCACCTTTTAAAAGAAGTGTAAGTCACCTGCAAAGCACAGAGAGGCAGTTAGAGCACACTGAAAAGAGAAAGGGGATGAGCAGAGGAGCATCTCCAGATAGGAATTCCCTTCCCTGTCCTCAAATTTGGTGTTTTAGTTAAAAGTGTTGGCTCCAATTTGTTGTTGTTGTTGTTGTTGTTGTTGTTGTTCAGTCGTTAAGTCGTGTCCGACCCTTCGTGATCCCATGAACCATATCCCGCCAGGCCTTCCTGTACTCCACTATCTTCCTGAGTTCGCTCATTTTCATGTTCGTTGCATCGGTGATGCTGTCTAGCCATCTCATCCTTTGCCTTCCCCTTCTCCTTTTGCCTTCAATCTTTCCCAGCATCAGAGTCTTCTCCAGAAAGTGCTCTCTTCGCATTAGGTGGCCAAAATATTTGAGCTTCAGCCTCAGTACCTGTCCTTCCAGGGAACAGTCAGGGTTGATTTCATTTAGGATTGACTGATTTGATCTGTTGACTCCAATTTAGTTAAAAGTGATGGCAAAGCCAACCTTGACTCACCTTTCCCCACTATCCCGTTTGACAGAGGTAGTGGCGTTTCTTGGAGCAACTGGTGGGTGCCCATTTTTATTTCCCCAAAGTCCCTGGGAATAATGCTCCATGTTTTGATATAGCATGGTTCACCAGGACTTCTGGGAAACAAAAATGGCAGCTACCCTCCTTTGGGTCCTAGGCCCCCTTTTTTTGACCCTGGGCCCAGGTACAATTTACGCACACACCCTCTCATGCGCCCTGCTCCACCATTTCTCCTGCTCCTTGGATTCGAGAAGAAGGGAATGGAAAAGAAAGCTTGGAGAAGAGGAGAGTGGTGGGCTAGAGTGGAAAGAAACCTCACCATTCTCCTCCCCTCTCCTCTGCACTTCCTGTTTTGCTCTCTTCCCTTCTTCTTTTTGAATCCAGGGTGAGGAAGGAGGAGGGGCAGCGGAGATGGGCAGGTGGATGACTGTGGTGCTTGGAAGGTGCTGAGAGAAATGCAAGGGCTGGATGGGATCATTTTACAGTTATGGCAAAGTGGATGTCTTATATTAGTCAAAGAAGATAGGGAAAGACCCAATAGATTTGGACAGAAGATAATGATTAGCTCTTGGCAAAATGGAGCATACTCTTCCACAGATATATACATATGTGTGATAACTTACAGATGAGTTTGTTCGTGATTGATACCTAAGCAATTTTGTGCAGTTTATACTTGATGCTGTCTGAACTTCAATAACACTGAAACTTAAAAAAGATCACCATGAGATTCTTCATTCCTTTTGCTGCAGCATAATGATGCAAGGACTCTTTTAGAGTGTCGTCTCCGTTCCCCCCCCCCCCCCCCCCCACACACACATTTTCAGTATCACTTATGCGAGTGGCTATAGACATCAGAGTCCATAACTAACCAAAGTCAGCATTGGCTAAGTGAATTAAATGGACTCAACATTCCTTTTTGTTGTTCCCTGAGGAGAAAAATCCAAGCATTCATCAAAGGAAACCAGTGCATGGTTCACAAACTGGAAGTCTTGTGTGCGTATCTGGCTAATTTTGCTTATGGGGAAAATCAGAGCCTTCAGCCTTCAGAGCCACATCCTCCTAGCAAGTAGTATTTATTTGCTCTGGGACACAGATCTCCATGGGGTGTTTTCCTCGTTCTTGTTGTTTCTTGTACTGCTGAGAGAGATGGTCTCTCGGTTGCTCTTCCACAGGTAAGCCAGATGTTTAAGCTAAGATTGATCTGAGAGTTCTCAACAAAGATATTTGGGCTTGAATCAGAGGGGGAAAGAGGCAGGGCCAGCCAAATGCTGTCCTGCTTGTTGTTGTTGTTCAGTCGTTAAGTCGTATCCGACCCTTCGTGATCCCATGAACCATATCCCGCCAGGCCTTCCTGTCCTCCACTATCTTCCTGAGTTCGCTCATTGTCATGTTCGTTGCATCGGTGATGCTGTCTAACCATCTCATCCTTTGCCTTCCCCTTCTCCTTTTGCCTTCCATCTTTCCCAGCATCAGAGTCTTCTCCAGAGAGTCCTCTCTTCGCATTATAGGTGGCCAAAATATTTGAGTTTCAGCCTTAGTACCTGCCCTTCCAGGGAACAGTCAGGCTTGATTTCATTTAGGATTGACTGATTTGATCTCCTAGCAGTCCAAGGGACTCTCAGGAGTCTTCTCCAGCACCACAGTTCGAAAGCATCTATTCTTCGGCGCTCAGCCTTCCTTATGGTCCAACTCTCGCAACCATACATTGCTACTGGGAACACCATCGCCCTGACTATACAAACTTTTGTTGGCATGGTGATATCTCTGCGTTTTATTATGCTATCTAAATTTGCCATACCTTTCCTTCCAAGGAGTAAGCGTCTTTTAATTTCATGGCTGCTGTCTCCGTCTGCAGTGATCTTGGAACCCAAAAAAGTAAAATCTGTTACTGCTTCTATTTCTGCCCCTTCTATTTGCCAGGAATTGATGGGACCAGATGCCATGATCTTATCCTGCTTATCTGACAGCATTCTAACCACCCCTTTCCCTCCCACTCAAAGTTATTTGAAAAGGAAGGAGGGGAGCAGAGCAGAAGGGGAAGGACGGAGGAGAGGAGAGTGGTGGGCTAGAGTGTCCATACTCTCGGATCCTCTAGCCCTGCCACTCTCCTCTCCTCCATACTTCCTCTTCTGCTCTGCTCCCCTCTTCCCTTTTGGAATCTGGACTGCCAGTGGGGAGCCATCCTCCTCCCTCATGCAAAGGTTCTTCATAGCTTAGGCTTGGACTGCTACTCTTCCCGACCCTTGCTGTGTTTTTTTGCAGTCATTGAATTTGCACCCGGCCTCTGCAGTTCCTAGTGCAGCCTTCGAATTTTGCTCCGTCCTCCACCCGGCTGCTTGAGTGATGTGCTACACATCCCGAACTCTATCCAAACACGACATAATGAATGTAGATGGTGTGTACTTTGTGAATGATTTATCTGTACACATGTATGCAATGCATTTATAAAACGCAAGTTATCCGCTTCCAAACTCATCAGGCAAGTTTGATGAAGTATGCAAAGGGACAAGGGGCGGGAAGTGTCTCCGTGGTCGGTGGGCTGAGAGACGTGGCTGGTGCCACAAGCATCTGGGGGGAGATGCCTGCATGCATCTACCAGGGCCAGGCAGTGGAGAAAGGAAGAGATGGGGCTTCTTGTGGGGAGAGAGCAAGTTCTTTTAAAAACGACAAATCATGTCTCCTCATGGTTACTTAGAAGTAAGTCCTACTTTCTTCAGTGAGACTCAACTCAAGGGAGGTTTATGCAGGATAATTTCCTGGCAGAATATGTTAACTAATTAGAAAGTAGGTGCTATTATTTGGACTTTCTGCCTTGGGCATCCAAATGCCTTGAGCCTGGCCCTTTCAGTGTCCCACAACCTGCATCTGGTTCACAAATGGATAAGTTTGTCCCTTGCTGCTGCTGGAAATCCCAACGTGACATGCAAATCCATTTCTGTGGAAAGATGCGACTTAGCTTTCATATCACGCCTGTCCATATTTGTGAGCTCCGGTATGGAAATCTTCTGCTCTGTGCCTCACAAGGGACCTGGGCATTTCGTTTAGTGCTGGAGACGACAGAGCTGAAGAACTGCTGGCTTTTATATTTTCAAACAAACAAACAGCTAGCTTTTGTTGTTTCTTTACCCCAGGAGGACTTGGTGCAACTTGAATTCCATTTTGCACCCTTGCTTGGGGCACGTTATAATTTCATTCTGCCCTATCAGCATTACATTCCGGGCAGCCAGCCACAAATCACTGCCAACAATTAACACAACAAAAGACAACAAGTTTCAAAACGGATCTAATTAGGTCTGCATAGTAACTCCTTAATATTGTCGTCTTAAAGGAAGATTTTGGGGCTTTTCCATCATGCCTTAATATGTCTCTCTCACCCCAGTTTTGTTTAGCACTGTCCTGGTATACTCAAAAGCTTGCTGATTGCTTCAGTATGATATTTTATTTGGCCCTAATAAAAGCATCACTTGACTATAGCTTGTGTGTGTGTGTGTGTGTGTGTGTGTGTGTGTGTGTGTGCACGCGCGCGCATGTTACTGTAGGGTTGTTCACATGCAAAACTGTGTGTGGGTGTCAGGACATGCATAGATACAATAGCCCGAATTTGGGTGCAATTATTCACATGCTCCATGTAATGCGGGTCCAATCTATGTACTGTGTACATGGACTCTTCCTCTGTCTGTAACAATGAACCCAGGTACAGTCATTCACATGGAAATGCACACCTGGGCACAGATGTTCTGTGTTTGGGTACAGCATAACTTGTGAAGAGTTACATGTGTGTGCCATACAGAGAGATAGACGTATCTTGCGGTTGTGATCCGCTTAGGGTCCAGGACACAGCAGGTATCCCTGGTCATGCCATCCCTGATAACATAGCTACCGCAGTAGTGCAACTCTCCTCACCTATCCCAGATGCCCGGTCTATTTGTCTATGACTCTGCAGTGACACTTCCTTTCCAATCTCTGCCTTGTTCTTGAGTCTTTTTAATGTGCGTCTCGCCAGAGGTATCTAATGTCATGTCCAATTACCGTATTGGTCTGAGTATAAGACTCACTTTTTTCTCCTAATTTAAGTTTTTAAACTAGGGGTGCGTCTTATAATCAGGCTGTTGCAATTTAATGCCAGTGATTTAATTAAAAAAATTTAATAGCACCAAACTTTAAGGGTGCGTCTTATAATCAGGTGTGTCTTATACTCAGGACAATACGGGGTACGTCTAGTTAGAGGCTAATCTTCAGTACAGTAAGAAAGTGCTCACCTTGAAGAATTCCCACCACTCATTTGTTATGCCAGCCCTTTGCTCGCACCTGGGCTCGCATGGTAAGTACACAAATTAATCAGGAGTGCACAGAAGGAAAAGCACAGGAGAGAGAGGGGGAAAGGAAAGTGCCTGTAAATTTCCTGCCAATCAGACAGGACAAAGGAGTTACAGCAAGGGGTGTGTGTGTCTCGTTTACCATGTGCTCCTGATTGCTCCCAACAAATGGCTTTGAATAATAAGAAACTGCACAAGCTGAGAACCAAGATGTAGCTCAAAGGCTTAGCAGCCTGCCTCCATCCTACTGAGAGCACTACACAAAGTAAGCAAGTCAGCATATTGCACCTTCTTGATTCCCTGGGCTGTGGAAAGTTCCAGAAACAGTCACTGATTGTCTACCTACAAGAAAAGAGCCCTGGAGATATTTGCAGTGCATTTGTAAGTATAAGTTTCCATTTATAGGTTAAGAGGTAGGGAGGTATCTTACAGGTTTTTAAAACAGCATCAGTTCCCCCAAAGCAAACAGCATGCATTAGTACCCTCCCGTGTCTTGCCAGCCAGCTGCAAAAAAACTCTTGACCTCTTCTTTGGCTAGTTTCCCATTGTCAAGCTGCTGCTCTCCAGCCCTCACTCAAACAGATGGCATGTGTCCAAGAACTCGAAGGCACCAACCATGAATGCTCTTTTAAACAAGCATCGTCAAGCCAGCAGTGGCTATTGAGGAAACCTCTTGCCATTCATTCATTCATTCATTCATTCATTCATTCATTCATTGGGAATCTGCATAGAACTGTGTCCTATTTACCATTTTTGTCTTGCATTATGTTGAACATTTGGCCTCCCTTTTAGGCCACAATACGTTTGGAAATCCTTTAAGGACAAGATGTTCCAGCGTGATTTCTTGGTTTTAGTGCAACAGATAAAAGACCTGCTAGCAAGCTGAGAACGCTCTCCTCTAAGGCCCGTGCAATCTGCAAAGGGCCACGGTCTCTCATCATGCATGAACTTGCCTTCTATTTGCTCCACATTCTCCTCTCCTCCACACTTCCTCTCCATTCCCCACTTCCATTTCCAATCCAGATTGTGGAAGGAAGAGCAGCTGGCACATCACCAGCATAGCAGTATTCATCATGCCACTTCAGGTGTCAGGAGGTCTTAGGCCAGCTCTCTGCCTGGCTATTGCCCAAAACAAAAGCCCTCTGGCATCTACTAGGCATCTACTTCCCACCTCTTCCCTTTGGTGATTCCAACACAGACATAGACTCAGTCTAAGCCCTTAATGCCCTGCAATTTTTCCCCCTCTCCCCAATATTTCCCATGCTTAAATTTTGCCTTGCAGTTCTCTGAACATTCCAGCACACATGTCAGAAGAGATCAGATCTAAGTGGGATGGCACTCCGAGAGGGGCTTTAATTTCATACTCTTTTCTTGTTATTTTAAAAGGCAGCCGCCACCTTACATGCGCTTCTGCCATGCATTATTCATGCACTATCTCGCTGCTGTCCTATATTCTGCTGCTCTGTAGATGACGGTGGCAAAGGCATCTGCTTTGGTCCCTAAAGAACAGCCGAACAAGAGCCAGAGTGGACACGCATGCTCTTGCACCTCTGAAGCTCACTGCAAGTAGAAAACTAGCATGTCAGGAGCTTAGATCCCTTCTTCCACGGGTGCTACATTTCCACAGGTTTGAACCTTCAGGGTGCATTCTGGAGGAGTGTGGTACCAAATGGTGTTGTTGTTTTTTTTTAAAGTCTGTATATTAGGGATGTGCATTTGTTGTATGATTAATGAAAACATAAAGGGAATGCAGTTCGTTGTTCATTTGTTTTGCCATCACTTAGTGGGAGTAAAGTGCAAAGTGCCATAACGTTGCATGCATAAGATCCCCATTTCAATCCCTGGCAACTCGTTGGGTTGGAAAAGACTGTCATCTGTCAAGACTGTCAACCCTGGGGAGCAGTTGCCAGTCGATTAAAATAGATGGACTGAAGGTCTGACTCAGCAGGCAGCAATTTCCTGCGTTTAAACGATAATGAGTAAGTTTTTCATTTGTAACCCCATACATTATTAAGCCAGAGCTCATTCAGGTCAGGAGTGGATTTAAACTCTCTGCTACTCAAAAAGCAGCAACTGGACAGCAAAGCTCACTTTCCATGGGGGGGCGGGGAGCATGTCTTGCTCCTGCAGCATTGTCTCTTATGGAAAACAATGGGAAATGAGTTCTGAAAATGAATGAAATACTAATGAATGAGCAGGGCTTGTCATCAATGAGTCTGACTGAGTCTGTGCTACTAGGGGTGTTACAACACAATCCAACTTAACTTTTGTGCCGGTGCATCACATTCTGGAGGTCCCAGAATAGAAAAGGGATTCTAATTCCCTTTGAATTCCTCTTTTGGAGGGGATTTGAATCCCTTTTCCGTTCTGGTGCCTCCCGTTTTCCACAGGTTTGCTGCGCCGCTGGTTACACCGGCACAAAAGTTAAGTCGGATTGCGCAATTAGTTGCCCATCTGTGTCCTCCTCCCATTTCCTGGATGGAAAGAGAAGAGGGAGATAGAGTGGAAAAAGAAAGGGTGGAGGAGAGGAGAGTGGTGGGCTAGAGCAGTGTTTCTCAACCTTTTTCCGACCGTGGCCCCCTTCCAACCTTGTATCCTTCCTGTGGCCCCTCCTGTCCTACTGGTAGAAAGGTAGGAAGGTGCACGCAGTGATGGAGTGCGGAAGTGGGAGGGAGAAGGAAGGGGAAGCGATGTTGCCGCCGCAGAGTGCGCTTGGCGATCCACCCACTGGGCAGCATGGTCACTTCTCTGTTCACTTCACTTCTCTGTTTTCATTTTTCTTTTCTGTTTTATTTTCTCGGTAACTTCTCTGTTTTCTTCACTTCTCACTTCTCTCTGTGGCCCCCTAATCTCGTGCCATGGCCCCCCTTTTACGTGATTTTCAACTGTGGCCCCCATGGAATATCCTGGGGGCCCCTGGGGGCCATATGGCCCCAGGTTGAGAACCCCTTGGCTAGAGCATCCAGGAGTTCCTTCATTTGCAGTCCCTTTAAATCAAACCCGAAGACCTGCACTTCTGTAAATGGAGAAACCGCACAAGGAGTGCAGTAAGCAGTTGCTTTTTTCTTTTTTGTAATTGTACAGAGGTGGCGCAACACCGGAGGCAGAATTGGGCAGCATTCCGGGTCACGCCACTGCAGTGGGGTGTGTGTGTGTGTGTGTGTGCGTGCGTGCGTGCGTGTGCGTGCGTGCGGATGTGGGTGTGCATGGCTGTCCTTACCATACATTTTCCCGATAATATCTAGTGACACTAGGTGTTGAATGTGTTTCTCACCTCTCACCAGCAAACGGTAAATTTTACATGACACCCTGCACAGTCATTAAGACGAGAACAAAAGAAATCAACTTTACATTTCTTTATTGGAACGATTTCTTTCCCTGCCACCTAGTTCTGCTTTGAAATGGATTCTACTTCATTTAAAAGATCTAGCTCATTTCATCCCAAGCTCTTGGAGCGGGGTGCAATAGTTTAAAAAATGCATTAAAATGAGATTTGAAAAACATCCCAAATAAATAGAAAAGGTATATTAGCTTGCGAGCCTATACATGTTTGGTTAGAAGACAGTCACACTGTGTCCAACAGGACTTACTCCCAGGTAAATCTGCATAGGATTATAGCCTTAAAATGTAACATGAACTGCATACTATTTCTCAGAGAGCCCTTGTGAAAGTTGATGGCCTATAGAGGCGTTAGCATACAACCTTAGGCACATTTCTCAGTTTGCTTCCTGTTGAGCCTGATGCTTCTCCCTGGCTAAGGTTGTTTTGAAAACAAATGTCAAAGGCAGCATTGATGACATCACCAGTCCTGCACCCATGTTCGCTAGACAATGAATGGGGCCAGGAGGAGCATGCTAAATGTGATGATGTCACACCCCACATTTCTGCTCATATACATTACTGGGCAGATGCACGAGAGGAGATTTCCACACACACAAATTTTTTTGGGGGAAGGGTGGAATTCTCGGTGGTGCCAGCCTCTCCCCTGGGCGCCATTCACCTCCAAAACACATTATTTATAAAGCACGTCCGCTCATGATGCTCCTCTGTGGAGGCCACATCATGAGTCGGAGAAGGGGACATGAAAGGAATGAAAATCAGCTTGAAGAAGCCTCTACTTGTTCATTGTGTCTGTGTCACCCCCGAGTCTCCCCACCCCTGTTCTGTTGCTTTATTCTTCCTCTGGTTCACTCTGGCCTGTGCTCCACCTCTCCTGAATACCAAGTTAATGAGGATACTTTCTCCAATTAATTCTGGGATGGGAGCCTGTGGAGTTCAGTTCCTTTGTATCTTATTTTCAGCGCAATCCTGTGTCACCTTGCACCGGTGTAACAGTTGATGCACCGGTGTAAGTGCACTTATGCCAGTGTAATTGCACTTTACACCGTTGCATCTGCCGTTACACCGGTGCAAGGTGACACAGGATTGCGCTGTTTCTCTCTCATGATGCTGGCCGTAGCAGTTGCTTCATTCACCTGTTTCTTCTCCTTCTCTTTGCATTAAAAAAAGGTAAAGGGAAATAGAGTGAAAGCAGAAGAGTGGAAGAGAGGAGAGTTGAGACACTCTAGCCCACCACTCTTCTCCCCTTCGCCCTTCCTCTCCTGCTCTAGTCCCCTCTTCCTTTTCAAATCTAAAGAGCAGAAGGAGGAAGGGAAGCAGCAGAAGTGGGCTGTGGATAGAAGCAGACGCCCCTGCCAATTTGCCGCTGGAAGCAACGACCTCATAAGTGGGTGGGGCCAGCCCTACACACTGATAATTGAAGAAGGAGGAGCAGTGAGGTGGCAGCTGGTATGTCAACAGGGATTTGATGCAGTGTCTCAGATGCCAAGAATTCTTGGTCTCGCCCTGCCCAAGCAGTGTCCATGTGCATTGTGTGAAACATGGTCAATTGTGTCATGTTTTGCTGTTGCACATGGACACACGGCCTTCTTGCAAAATGAATCTCGGTGCAACTGTACAGCTGTTTACATCAGGATTTGGGAAGGTGGCTTGGGAAGGCACTGAAGCAGAGGCTCTGCCAGATTAATGTTTTAAGAGCCTCAAGTGGCTGCATCAAGTGGATACTGCAGCTGAGAGAACGTGAGGGGCCGTTTGGTGTAAATGACCCTAGGCACATTTCTCAGTTTGCTTCCTATTGAGCCTGATGCTTAGCCTAAGGTTGTTTGGAAAACAGGGCAGAGAATCACAGGTGGTCCTGAGTCAGGGAAAAGGCTTGCAAGGTACAAAATGAATGTGCTAAGAACAAGTGTTTGGAGAAGGGATGCTTGCGGTGACGCGTGACGCATGATGATCCGAGGAACTTGAGTGCCAGCGCTTACTCTTGGCGTTTGTGTACAGTGCTTTTCTTGAAGGCCTTTGGATCCCGAAGATGGCTGAGCTGCATTATCCTGATTCAATTATGTTTGAGATGAGTGGGCACCGAGAGCTCTTGTTAGCACACGGAGCGAGATCGTAAGTGGCGGCCTTGTCGGAGAGCTGTTGGCTTTTATTGAGCATCCAGCTGGTCGCAAAGACTCCTGCAGTGCCAGGAGAAGGCTCAGAGCCACGCCAAGGCCTTGCTTCCCCAGACTGACATTATTATCCACCTCATATGCAGCATCAACCGCACAGCAGGGTTGGAAATTCCAGTGCTCGGAGGAGTCTGAGCTTTCCAAATGTCACTGCGCATCATGACAGTTTTTCGTGCATCCTGGGACACTAGCACTGCCACTCTTTGGTGGGTATATGTTGGCATGTTCCAGCCCAGCCTACACCTGACACTCTCTCATAGATACAAATGTGTTCCCATGCACGCATGCACAGCACATATGCATCCAATGATCCTTGTCACTCTGCTCCACATGCCTGTATTTTACATGTTTTATTTCATGTTTATTCCACCCTTTCTCCAGGGAGCTACAGGTCAGGGCTGGCCTGAGACCCACCACCATCTGGGGCAGCACATCAAATGACCCCCCCCCCACTTGCTATACACCAGCCACTGAAACTCACCCTCTTCGCTCTCCCTGGATTTGAAAAGAAACAGGGGATCGGAGCAGAATCGGTTCTCTGATCACCTCCAATGCTCTAGGACACCAGTCTCCTTTCCTCCACACTTCCGCTCTGAGACACTCTAGCCCACCACTCTCCTCTCCTCCACACATCCTCTTCCTTTTCCAAGACAGGGAGTGGGAGTTGTTGTGGAGACGAACATGTGCCACTTGAGGTCACAGCCTCAGATGGGCCGGCCCTGTGTCTAGCCTGCAGCTAAGAGGCTCGTTGTGTGGGTTCATGCATGGGAGTCCTAGGATCTCCCTTGCTTCCCTCCAACCTGCAGACATCACAGTTTGTCTAATTCGGAATCATTTTCTGAATTAGCTGATACAGTACTCTGTACACACACACTTACCTGAACCAGAAGTTCACTGTTCGGGACTTTGCCGACCAACCTCCATGAGCTCTCTCTCTCTCTCTCTCTCTCTCTCTCTCTCTCTCTCTCCACACACATTAGCTCAGCCACTACCACAGCAATCATTTTTGCCTGACCATCCCCAGGGAGCTCCAGCCCGCTTGCCCCCCACTTCTGGGGCTCATGTAGCAATCCACCCATAGATCCCACAATCTGCCTTCTGCCTAGGAATGCCAACCCTCCCAGATTGGACTTCAGCCTCCAAGAATCAGCATCAATCTCCAGGTGACCACTGAAAGCCATCCTTGAGATGTTAACAGGGGGCCTCCAGGAATTTGCAACATTACATCACACTGGGGGGGGGGGAGAAATCTGCAGGAAGATCTTCAATCAGAGCTGGCTCCCCAACTTCTGCCCACCCCTTCTTTCGAGTGCATTATGAATGCCAAGTCCTTTTTCCTATCATTGTGCCGTCTCGCCCAGTGGAGTAACGTGATTATCCACCCCCACGCTCATATTGCCGTTTCTTTTTTACACTTCCCAATCAGAAGCTCCTGCTAGACAGCCCCCCCCCCCAGGGGAATGCCTAAGGAAGAAAACCAGTCATTGTTTGCTTTCCGGAGCAGGCGGGCAATTAGTGGAGTTCCTTCTCTGCCTGCATGCCATACTGTATCCCCCGCACCCTGCAGCTGAATCCTTTTTGAATCTATGCAATCCCCTTTTAAAGGCATCTAGGCCAGGTGCCATCACCACATCCTGTGGCAAGGAGTTCCACAGATGAACTCAGGTGACTCAGAGGGTTCCTTGCTCATTCGACGCTTAACATCCTGTACCCTGCCTGACAAACAAGCACATCTAGGAAATTTCAGATTGGGGAAATGAATGCAAGACCAGCACATCTGGGTCACCCCAAGGATTCATTTGCCCGGCATCCTCATCCTCCCACAGTGACTGACCAAATTGCCCAGGAAACTTGGACCACCTTTGACCAAATGAGCCTGCCCAAGTTTTACAGGAACTGCTAGGAAAGTGATTGAGTACAGGATTGGAGCACCCCTCACCATTGACACCCCCATTGCCTCCTGAGCTCCCCACTTCTTCAAAACAAGCAAGGTGGGAGGAAGACCTGTACCCCCAGAATGGGTTTCAATCTGCTTTGAAGAAGCGATGGACGGCAGAGGCAATGGGTGTGACCGAGGCAGCGAAGGGGAGGGGTGTGCATGGGGTACACACATGCTGATGCACACACTATGCCCCCCCCAAAAAAAGATGGGGCAGAGAACTAGGGCATCACCAAGTGCCAATTTACAAATTGGTTACAAAATACACAGGTTACCAAAAAAAAAAAAAAAAAAGGAGGGGAGGAAATATGTACACCACTCTAAGCTCCTTAGAGGAAGGGCGGTATAAAAAATGTGAAAAAATAAATAAAATACATAAATCAAACTTGGCTTGGACCAGGCCTGTTCTCCCGGCTCTGCTACTGATACAAGTTCAGTCGGAGGAACAAGGGAAAGAGCAATGTTTGCTACTTTTAAATGGGTGAGAAAGACTGTTTTTAATGTCATCGTGCGCTGAATGGTTGATTAATTTGGTGATTTAAAATCATCATTGTTTTATTTCTGATGTTTCTCTAACGGCTGCTCTGTTGTTTTATCGGAAGTGTCTTTAGCGGACTTGCTTTATTGTTGCTGCTTTTATCTCGTTTAAGGTGTGCTCCCTTGAGAGGTGTGTCTCAAATCTGAAAGGTGGGGTATATAAACATTTAAACTCAATCAGCCAGTAAACGTCCGCTTTCAGCAAATGTTTTGTCCATAGCTCTGCGAGCCACGAACAGCAGGAAAGCCATGATTCCAGTGGCATCGTGCAAAACACCTTTCAATGAGCCCCTTTCATTTACACACCAAAGCGTAGGACCCATATTAGGACTGAACTCATTGCATCTGCACCTTAAATTAATCATCATTGTCAGCTTGCTCTGATGGAAGCCTCATTCATCTCTGAACGCTTGCTCCTGATGTCTTCCTCTCCCTTTCTGAGGGTTTGACATCCCTGGTACAAAAGACACCATCTGCCTCCCGTCTCTGTTCCATCTCATCTCTAATTCATTCTCTCTCTCTCTCTCTCTCTCTCTCTCTCTTCTCTCTCTCTCTCTCTCTCTCTCTCTCTCTCTCTCTCTGTGTGTGTGTGTGTGTGTGTGTGTGTGTGTGTGTGTGTGTGTGTGTGTGTGGCCGCTGCCACTTCTTCTTTTTTGTGCTTCCTGCCATATTGTTCCCAAACTACAAAGGGAGGAAAAAAGAAAATCGGGGAGGGCTGGAGAGACGGGATCAAATGCCATTCCTCACCCCAGAAAATGAGATTGCCGAGATTCCTGCAGATCTCACTCATTCATCCTCTTTCCTACTGTTTTCAGAGAAAGGCAAATACATTAATTTCGTGTAAGTGTTCTTACTCTGGTCGCCAGCCAAAGAGGCGCAGGCTGGCAAGGTGGCTTACGTCAACTGAATAAAAATAGCAAATCGTTCAAACAATAAAAGGTGGAGGGGGGGGCTTGATGACCACCACCCTTTGCTTTCATTTCATCTGCTCTGTGAGGTCCAGTGGTAGAGAACTTGCATGGAGAAAGTCGCAGGTTCGAACCCAGACAGTGTCTTCCGGGAGGGCTGAAAAGATTCTTATCTGAAACCCCAGAGAGCTGCTGCAGTCAGTACAGGTGGGCCCCCATATCCGGTGGGGATATGTTCCAGGCCCCTCCATGGATACTTGAAACCGTGGATAAGAGTGAACACCCCCTCCATGGTTTCCTGAGGGCCCCCCCACCCTGCCTCCCTTGCAGGCAGGCATGCTTGCCCCCCCCCAGCTCTTATTTTTCTTTCAGCAAGCTTTGTTTCTTCCTTAAAACAAACAGAGAAGCAGCCTCCATTGCAGGCAAGTAGAACGAGACTAAGTCCTAGAGAGGCTCTGCAAGGTTTCTGTTGACCTTGCAGAACCTCTCTAGTACTTAGTCTCGTTCTACTTGCCTGTAATAAGCAGCCAGAGGCTGCTTCTCCTGTTTCATTAAGGAAGAAACAGAGCTTACTGGGAAAAAGTAAAAGCCGGGGGGGGGGGTTTCCCATGATCCGTGGATAACTGAAACCGTGGATAAAGAACCAGTGGATATGGGGGCCCACCTGTATAGAGAAAACGGAGCTAAGAGGGACCAATTGTCTCATGCAAAATAAGACACCTTCGTGGGAGGAGGAGCCCAGTGAAGATGCAACAGGAGGAGGAGATGATGGTGGTGACATTTCACCTTCTCCCAACATGGATTTGTTGACACCCCTAACTCCTACACTGGATGCCGTGACAGAACTGCTAGTATGCCAAGATCAATTTAATTCAGCCAGCAAGCCTATACACTAAGTGTAAGTCCCATTGGGCACAGTGGGACTTACTTCAGAGTAGGCACGCATAGGGTTGCCCTATCTGTCATTTAGGGCTCTTACACAGAGCCTGCCTGATGTATTTCTGCTCAAATAAGCTAGGTAAGACACTCGCCAAAGGCCCACATTCATCAGAAGGACACCTTTAGGTGATATTTAGCCATCTTGGGATGTGTGTGTTTCTGTGTGTGTGTGTGTGTGTGTGTGCGTGCGTGCGTGTGCACGCGCACATGCGCGTACACCCTGTGGGTGCCTTGTGCATTTCTCAACTGTTGGGAGGGGTTTCCCAGTGACAGGCAGGATAGGACATGCATGCATAAGCAATCTGAATTGACTTGCATATGTGTGTGTGTGTGTGTGTGCGCATGTGTGTGTGCGCATGAGAGAGAGAGAGAGAGAGAGAGAGAGAGAGAGAGAGAGTAATACACAAAATGTCCTGCAATAAATGAATACTTTTGGAGGGAGGGCAGGAAATGACACGAGGGCAAATCCTGACACTCACACAAACATTTTGGCCTCTGAGAAAAAGTTAGTTGCAACTTGAACTGGTTTCCACCACAGCGACGAACGAGTCTCAGTCAGCGCTATGTTCAACGGAGCAGGAACCGCTTGCCGCTCAGACTGACAGCTGATGATGCCACAGGGGACTCGGAGGTCGAACCTAGGTTTCTCTTCTATGACAGTTTGAGTGGGATATGAAGTGGCTGGTCCAGTGCAGATTAACTAATGGGCTTTCGGTGGAAACTTACATACTATGGTTTCCTGCAACAAAGAAATCACAGTCCCTCCTGCGCTCTGAAGTAGTACTTAAACAAACTTGCTTCCAAACATTCTGCAAATGTCAGTGTTTGGTATCCTCCACATCCTCTGACTGCTGGGCTGTTTGTAGGATATTGACTGTAAGTTAACTATGTATTTAATTTAAATTATTTATATCCAGTGATATAGACTTGAGTCTATTGACTCGGATTTGACTCGGCGATTGTAAAAGACTGGAAAGACTCGATTCGAGGCTTGGAGCCTTTTACGACAAGCATTTTTATTCAGGTTTAAACCCGTTTCCCCATTAAATAGATAGGGACCCGCAACTCGCACCAAAGACTTGGAACTTGACTTGAGACTTGGAGTCAGAGACTTGATCCACATCCCTGTTGATATCCCACCTTTCCCTCTGAATAATCAAGGTGATCGTATGCTGTGATACCTTATTTTTCAACATCTGTCAGTATTTGACAATATTTGATCTCTGACATGCAATGGCATCGTGAGGGTATTTGACAGATGACGTGCAATGGCATGTAGTTTTTCACAGACAATGCTGTATGACATTTTGAAACAATCAGTTGTTGCCAGCTCATTTCTGGGTTCAACTCAAGGTGCCGGTTCTGGGCTCTCCCTTATTGGAGGTGTTCAAACAGAGGCTGGATGGCCACCAGTCAGGAACGCTGTCACAGTCACTTGCAGTGAGAAGGTGGTTGGACTAGATGATCTCCCAGATCCCTTCCAACTATAACATTCTATGATACTAAATACGTGCCAAGAAGATTCAGTGGTCCTGGATGGCAAACACTGCAAATCCCATGCTGTACGGGCACAAATTGTGCACGTATATTGAATCGCCTGATTTTTGTCACAGGCTCAAAAATTCCTGAAGAAATCCATTTTTTCTGGGATGAGATGGACTAAAATTGATTTCTCGGGGAGTAGGGAGGAAAGCAGGGGCTGGAGAATTTGCCCACGAGACCCCCTTGGAATAACTTGTCTCACTGCCTCTTGGAATGGATTATTCTGGAAAAATGGGGTGGGGTGGGGTGGGCGGGCGAGTGGTCGCCATTAGATTTTGGTTGCAATTACATATTTGCTGGTGTCCGACAGCCCCCATGTTGCTACATGACCCTCCCTGCCCTAATAAAGTAAAGCCACATACCGTATTGGTCTGAGTATGACTCACTTTTTTCTCCTAATTTAAGTTTTTAAACTAGGGGTGCGTCTTATAATCAGGCTGTTGCAATTTAATGCCAGTGATTTAATTAAATTTTTTTAATAGCACCAAACTTTAAGGGTGCGTCTTATAATCAGGTGCGTCTTATACTCGGGACAATACGGTATAAGATATCATTACCCCATGGGACTGGTAAAAATCCTGTCCTTGTAGCCCCAGGTTTTGCCAATGCTAAACTCAACACTGAGAACTCCCTCCTTTTCCTCTCATTTTGTGCTCACTTTTACAGGCTTCACATTTTCCTATCGACAAACAAATCTTGCACAAATCTCTCTTGTACTACTTTAATTTTTGATGATTTCTGGGCCACCAACCCGCCCGCCTGTTTCTCTCTCTCTCTCTCTCTCTCTCTCTCTCTCTCTCTCTCTCCTGCAATTTCTTTTGCAAGAGAGATGAAAGATCTTGGAGACTTGCCTTGACCTGGGAAAACACTCTTCTAGCGCCATTCTGTGTTGTGGTGAGAAAAACACAAAGCAAATCTCCGAGGTTTCCTTCACTCGTCAGGCTTTGCAAATGGAGTCCTGGGGCCCAGTTATCTTCTAGTACTCCATTTTAATTAACCCATCTGCACTAGCAGACTGTCCCACATGGCTGTGGATCTCAGCAGAAATGGTCTGTGTTCAGAGGGATGGGCTTAGAGGAAAAGGGGTGGGGGTGGGCAGATGGGAAGACTAAGACACATCAAAGAGGAAGATAAACATTGATTAAAATCAGGCACCAAAGCTGAACTCCCCATCTGTGAGCTGATCTTGTATGGATTTCATTGTGACATATCTGCATATTTCACAGAAGACCGAGAGATCAAATCACTCACAAAGGCTCAAGTGGAAACAAATGCTTTTCCGCTCTGAAGAAGAGCCTTTTCGCTCAGAAAGCTTCAGTTTCCAACCACCAGGGATTCCTGGGACTGGTCGTCTCAGTTCCCACCAGGAAAAGATGCCACCAGGACTTTGGAAGTGCCCCCCCTCTGCCCATGAAGGTAAACATTTTGCTTTGGGGGAAGAGGAATGGCGGCCCTGGAAGTGCATTTTGTGCTAAAAAATGTGAGCATCTGTTTATTTGAGTTCTGCTCGCAAGCATCCACACAGGGGTGTTCGCGTTTGTGAGCACTTCTGCTGAAACATTCACGACCTCTCTAATGAGGGGAGGCTCAACGATGTCACTAGGAAGGGCAGGGGCTGTCTCACCCCGCCCCTCCAACTCATAGGGAGGCTCTACATAGGGAGGAGAGGAACTCCCTTGTCTTAGGGCGCAATCCAAACCTACTTAGGCCACCATTGTAACCAGCGGCCCAGCGAAAATTGGAGGCCCCAGAACGGAAAGGGGATTCAAATCCCCTCTAAAAGGGGAATTCAAAGGGGATTTTAATCCCCTTTCCGTTCTGGAGCACTCCCGTTTTCGCTGGGCCGCTGGTTACAACGGCGGCTTAAGTAGGTTTGGATTGCGCCCTTCCTTAGTCCCTTATTTGCTCTGGCCTACATTCCACTCTTCCTGAATTCTGGTTTAGCAAGGGTGCTGTCCACACAAGAAGTTAACCAGATAAGGTATTGCACCAGCAACAAGTGAAAGGTTTTATAACCTTTCCTGCCAATCCAGCCTGACCTGATATCGAGGTCACTTTGATTCATAATTCCTCTTCCTGAGCAGAGCTTAGAGACAGAAGGTCTCGTGCTGGAAACCATATGTTGTGATTTCTGGGCTATGCATTGACTCTGAGTCACTATATCTTTGTTTCTTGGGCCCTGAGCGACCCGTCAGAATGCCTCAAATCCTACAACTTGACAGTCTTCCTAGATGAAGCGTCTCCTACACTTGGTACCCAGAATCTCTATCAGATTACCTCCTTCTGGCTCCGTAGCTTCCAGGGCTGGCAACGGAGTCCACACCCTGCCGCTGTTGGAGATGGGCAGCTTTCAGCTGTTTGGACCCTGGGGGGGGGAGTGTATAGCCTGGTCACCGGAGAGACCTTCTTTACTTTGACCTCTCTGTGTCTAAAGGAACGGGTGTGGCCCCTGACCTATTTCCTCCTCCTTTTTGCTCTTTCTCATTCTCATACTATCTTGACTCCAAGCAGGAAGGACGTGGCATGCCTGAGCTCTGATGAATGGCGGCCATGATCCAAGCAGACCTCATGCAGGAGGCTCCCAGCTGTAGGGGGAGCTTCATCCTTTAAGTTAGAATAACCTCTGATCTTAATCAGATGCTGTATATGTGAACTGAAACCGTGAGTAAACTTCTTCTTTTTGCAACTTAACTCAGCCTATGCCTCGTGTGTTTATTTAGCTAATAGCAGTCTGCCTGGGTGTAAGAGGGAACAAACTCTGCTAAGAATCTCCTAGATAACCTCCCAAATAGAGGCTTATCCCAATAGCTGCTTCCATGCTGGGGTACAATGATACCAGTGACTCCATCTCCTTCAGCAGGGGTGGGGGGGAGAAACCTGGGGGGGGGTTGAAAGATCATTCGATCCTCTTATCTCTTTTGACTTTTTCTGCTCTGAAGATTTATCCCCCCCCCTCTCTCTCTGCTGAAGATAGCAAGTGCTTTATCGAAATGGCCTCTTTCAATTTATAGCCCCCTGTCTAGAAAAAGTTAATGTTTATAGCAGTTCCGTGTGCTTTTTATTTTATGGCTCCTATATTTTATCCCTCTTGCTCTGTTCCTGATGCTATGCGATTGCAATTTGCCATTGCCCTGCCCCGGTTCGTATATTCAATGGAACTGCAGTAGCACAGGGCAAGCCGCAGGATGCCAAGCGGGATGCGAGGCCGTCCGCCAAGCAAAAGGCTTCCCGTGTGAACTGAGCCCTATGTATGACTGACCAATCAAGCACTAACCTGGTTTGTTGCAGTCTTTGTGGGTTATATGGCTATGGAGGCCTAATGATCAGCTCCTCCACTTTGTATTGAACTTTGCCATCTGCAAAATGGGGACAATAATACATGCTTACTTTGCAGGATTGTTATAAGGACCTCATCAGGATAATGCACAAAGAATGCCACTCCATGCGCAATGGTGCTCGGAGCATTTTTTGCTCCCATCCCGTGTGGTTGAGCGTGGCAGAGATCAGCCAATGGCTGGTTGGAACTGGGGGGGACAGGAATGACTAGGCCATTAAAGCTCACATGCTCTTATGGCCCTCAGTTTGGTGGTGGAGTTGCTCATGGCTCCCACCCACTCTGCTAACAATCGGAGATCAGCTGGTTGCCTCTGGAGCCGAGTGGGAATGTTATGCTCTCCTCGTAATTGGTTTTTCACCAACTCCAGATGGTTTGGGTTGGGATGGTTGTTTGTTTAGTCAGGTTGGTCACAGCTGGCAGTTCTGAAGTGGCTATGGGGTTAAGAATAGGGGGATTAGTGTGTACCCTGAGGTTAGCTGATTGGTTAAGGGGGATCCAATCCCAGAAGTCTATGTTGCTGGAGCCTGCTCAGAGGGGACAAATTTAACTCCATGGTCCTGTTTGCCTTCCTCCTGTTTGCCTTCTGTCAAGGCAATGCCAAGGCAATGCCCCCTGGCCCAAGCCCTCTCCCCAGAAGTAGGCTTACCAGATCTCCAACCGGGACAGAGTGCTAGACCTTTAGGAGAAGGAATGTGGGCAGGTGTAGCTTGTTAAACCTTAGAGCACAATCCTAGGCATAGGATTGTGCTCTAAGGTTTAACAAGCTACACCTGCCCACATTCCGTCTCCTAAAGGTTTAGCACTCTGTCCCGGTTGGAGATCTGGTAAGCCTACCCAGAAGCCTTGTCTCAATAAAAGCAAAGCATTTTAAAGTTTAAAAAGGACAAATTCTCAACCATGCATCCCCTCCTCTTTTTCCTTCATTATTGGGTGTCGGCTCCCCTTTTTTTTTCTGCTAACCATAACTTGTGACAACTCAGCAAACTGTTCCTTCATTATCTATGAAAGAAGGCAAAACTGAAGCACCCGAGCATAGATGTCTCCAATATTTATTCCAGGCTAACAAGACTGAATTAATGGAAATAGAGGTTGTTCATGGCCGGTGGGACTCTGTTTTTATATCTCCAAGGTCGTTATTGCCAGGGAATACTAACTTCAAGTTACGTGTCGTTTTCAACCTTGTTTTTGGTTCATCAGCCCCCACTCTTAACGAACAGAGTAACACAGCATCGAGCTATAAAGAAATATTCGAGAGAGCTCAAGCTAACCCACCTTCTTCATCTTGTTTTTGGAAAAAGGTGATTTGAAACTCTGGGTGGCTTTTTCTTTCCATATATAAGCATCAATCATTTTCTGTTATGTTAAAAGAGACTTAGCGGCTTTCTCCAGAAGAAGATGGCTTTAGACCAAGTTTGAGACAGAGAATATCTTGATTAGCTTGATGGATGACCTGTACTGTGTGTGGGGGGGGGGGTTTATGGACGAACGGACAGAGGAGGAATCTGAGAATCTATCGGTTCTCCTGGGTCTCTCAGAGGTGTTTGATGCTATCCTTTTCAGCTGCCTGGAGGGGTTGGGTGTTGGTGGTGCTGCTGTGTACAGGTGACTCTGCTCCTTTCTGGGTAAGGCCTAGAAGGTAGTCCTAAGGGACTTCTGCTGAAACCCCTGGCCTCTGACCTGGGTGTGTGTGTGTGTTCCACAGGGTTCCTCTGTCCCCAATCTGCCGTCCCCAATGCTGTTTAACTGCTGACTGAAACCATCTGGAGATTTTGAGCTGCAGAGTCACCTGCATGAGGATGAGGCTTCTTATGTTTGTAATTAAGCTGTTTGTTAAGGAACCTTTCAGAAAATCAAGAAAAACAAAAGCTTCCGGGTTTTCCGACCATGGTGATTTTAATAAAGATGGTATTTTGTCCAACCTTTCGTCCACCAATGTGACAGACATCATCAGGGAAAGATGAGGAGACAAGACATACAAAACACTTCCACACCGCTCTGGGTTCTGTTGAACAGCAACTGGTTCGGGCATGGCAATTATTTAATTAAAGGCGCAGTAGGTTAAACCGCTGAACCATGAGCTGTCGATCGAAAGGTCGGCAGTTCGAATCCGCAACGGGGTGAGCTCTCGTTGCTTGGCCAGCTCCTGCCAACCTAGCAGTTCCAAAGCATGTCAATGTGAGTAGATAAATAGTACCGCTTGCGGGAAGGTAAACAGCGCTCCGTGTTCCAGCCGCATGCTATGCGCTGTGGCAAGGAGAGTCATGCCGGCCACATGACCACGGAGGCGTCTTCGGACAACGCTGGCTCTTCGGCTTTGAAATGGGGATGAGCACCACACCCTAGAGTCGGACACGACTGGACAATTGTCAGGGGTCACCTTTACCTTTTACCCACACCTTACAGGTTAAATTGGAAAAGGTTTTATCCTCGTTTATTTATTATGGGCAGCCACACATTGCTTTCAGAAAATGTTCCAGAATGTCATTTTCGTAGCATGTTGTATCGGTGGTATTTGACCCTTAGGTGAGATTTATAATTTAACCGTTTCAATCCTATACGTGCTTACATGAGAGTAAGCCTCATTGAATGCACTGGGACTTGCTCCTGAGTAGAAATGCATAGAATTGTGCTGTAAGTATAAGTATGGGAGATGCCGTATGAAAGGGGATGGACTTGGGACAGTGGGGGGGCTGTGGAAAAAGGTAACCTTTTTAGAATTCTGTAAGAATGCGCATGAAACAAATTGTAGGTTTATATGTATAACTTTGGAACCATGAGTAATGTCAGGAGATTTAATGATAACTCTCCGAGATTGTGTTGATCAATAAGTTATTGCTTGCTGCCAGAATGTGGATCACATCTAAATGGAACCCTCCCGGGCTGCCTGTGATGAAACGGTGGAGGAAAATTCGGTACGTGGTAAAGCTTGAAAAACTGACAATGTACCTCTTAGAACTGGAGATAGAACAGACGGGAGAAACATCATCATTATAAAGCATGAGGTCCTTTTGAATGTCAATTCATCCTTTTAATAGGTTAGAATTGTACTGTGACTGTCTCTAAGATATATGCTTTGAGAAACATTTGTTTCAAGAAGTAACGTAGGAATTTTGTAAAAGGAGTGTTTAAAATAAGTGTTTTAAAAAGCATTTTATAAAAATATGTGATTGTATGATGCTATTATACTTAATGTATTTATGCACATGTATTATGTATTTAACTGTACATAATGTAATGTAGTACATTAATAAACTGTTTGAGAGAGAGAGAGAGAGAGAGAGAGAGAGAGAGAGAGAGAGAGAGAGATCAAGTTTCTAGGCCTTATGGTATTGACAGTATGGTTGCAAGTACTGTACGTTGGCAAAGCTTATTGAAATCTCAGCAGCTAAAAATTTTGAGTGGTTTTTTTGATTTGCGTCTCCCTTGACCATTGGTGACCATTGGCTGTGGCTCCCCATTACATGATGTTTATTTTTTATTTATTTTTCACATTTTTATACCACCCTTCCTCCAAGCAGCTCAGAGTGGTGTACATATTTCCTCCCCTCCTTTTTGTCCCCACAACAACCCTGTGAGGTAGGTGGGGCTGAGAGATAGTGACTGGCCCAAGGTCACCCAGGAAGCTTCGTGGCTGAGCGGGGATTTGAACCTGGATCTTCCAGGTCTAAGTCCGACTCCCAAACCACTACACCATGCCTGCCAATGCCAATTGACATTGCATTGTTTTCCGAGAGGATTCCATGGCACTCCATAGCTCCCCTGCCTGGTTTCCCCAGTTCCCCTGGGAGCTCCCAGTTTGGAAACCACTCCCAGTTTGGAAACCACTGCAGTAAGGGAATATGTGCACAGGAAATATTTCCTCTTTCCACACTCTCATGTGAATCAGAAACGTTATCAGTGAAGATACTACATTGCATGGAGCTTCACATATTCATACTCTTTGGCAAATGCATCTGTATCTTTCGTGCTGATCCCCAGTTTCCCTGTAAGCTAGGAAGGTTACAGAACAATTGGTCTGCATTGTGCAGTGTTAGACATGCCAGTCGATTAGCATTCCTTGCTCTGCCACAGTAACATATTGTTTCCTGCTCCTGTCAGTTAATTTTCTAGTCCCTATTAATCACCCCTTCTGGCACACCATCCATCCTGAGGTTGCCCGGCACTGCTTTCAGATTGCCTGCGTCTTTTGCATCAGTTCTTCCAAGCCTGAAATCTTGCAAGATTCAACATCTCTTTGGCAGTACAATCCTATCCAACTTACACCACCGGTGTAACCAGCGTGGGAGGGTAGGGCATGAGGCTTTGAAGGGGAGGGGAGATTTAAATCCCCTTTGAATCCCCCTTTGGAGGAGATTTGAATCCTCTTTCCGTTCTGGGGCCTCCCAGTCTCGTTGCACTGCTGGTTATACCGGTGGTGTAAAATTGGCTAGGATTGCGCTGTAAGACTCTGCTCAAATGTAAACATACTTATTTCTGAAGAAGAAGAAGAAGAAGAAGAAGAAGAAGAAGAAGAAGAAGAAGAAGAAGAAGAAGAAGAAGAAGAAGAAGAAGTGGTTATGGATAATATGGAATTATGATACAGAGCAGGCTTAGCTATATCTCATAATACCATTATATATGAAATATATACTTAAGTCTGGCTTACATTCTCAGGTTTAAAGCTGTACTAAATAAACCAGGGCATGTAGCCATAGCATAAGGCAATGGTGGGCCTTGAATCTGGGCCTCTAGCAGTAGAACCTACCTGTAGAGAAGGGGGGTCCCGAGGCAGGGCAAAACCAAAACTGCAACTTCATAGTTGCTGGACACCTGCCAATCTCCAAGGCGCTGCAGCAAGCAGGCAGAGAATCCAAAAGACTGAGAAATCAAAATGGAGTTAAACCAGAAGACATAGGCCTGTTTTCTACACTACCTACATGTTTTGCTTCTTGTGTGACTGTAGCAGCTTACAAGCAGCAGGAATTCCTGGCTCAGTATCAGGTGCTCTATAGCACCACCATTGCAGGTGGCCAGAAAGTGATACTGCAACTTCCAGCTACACAGTGTTTAGGTGACACCACCAGTTATAGAGTGGGTTCAGGAGCTGGGAACCAAGGACCAGGGGACAAGCTGAGAGTCAGGACCAAACAGCAAAGTAAAACTGTTGACAATTGATATATATATATATATATATATATATATATATATATATATATATATATATATATATATATATATATATATATATATATATATATATATTAATGCCATTGCAACTTCTTTAATCATGGTTTGTACAGAGTTACTTCTGATGGCAGGTCGGCAGGGATGGTTGCCAGTTTATTTATTTATTTATTTATTTATTTATTTATTTTACAATATTTCTATCCCACCTTTCTCCCCAAAGGGACCCAAGGCGGCTTACACAGGAATAAAATACAAAAATACAAAAAATACAAATAGATAATTACTTTTTAAACAGCAAAAAAAAAAAAACAGTAATAAAAACATCTAAAAATTGATTAAAAATTACATTTAAAACATTTAAAGTTTCTGCCCACCTTCACTACTCCTCCTCCTGGAGGAGGAAGTATGGAAGATAGATGGGCTAGACTGTTTCGGATGCTCTAGCCTACCACTCTCTACTCTTCTACACTTCCTCTTCCACCCCAATCCCCTGTTTCTTTTCCAATCCAGAGAGCAGAAGGAGAAGAAGTGATGGAGGCCATGGCCGGAAAGAGGGTGGCATTGGAGTAACAAGGCATTGTGAAAGGGAGTGATGATGGCATTAGGCACACCAAGAACTGCGAAGTCTTGGGCTGCTCTGGGTCCACAACTGCCTGACACTCTCTGAACATTGGCGTCATTGATTGTGAAGCCAAGAGATTTTGTTAGAATGTCTCTCTTTCTATCTTCACATTCTGACGTAAATTGCATAATTCCTTCTTGTGAACTGTGACAGTTGACTGAACCTGTGCAAACCTATGCTATATTTGTTTTGTTTTTCTTGTTGTTGATTGATATGTTTAAAAGAAAAATAATTTGGGGGCAAAAACAGAGCACGTTTATTTATTTATTTTATTCATTTAAAGAATTTATACCCCGCCTTTCTCCCGAGGGCACTCAAGGCGGCTTACAACACATTAAAATACATATATACACATTACAATAATTAATTAAAACAATTTAAAATAAACAACCCCAGTGGGTCACCTGAGATTACATATGTTAAAAGCCATTTGTTAAAAGGTTAAAAGGTCAGCCCACCATGTCAGACATCAAAAGCTGTCCTAAATAAAAACGTCTTAAGGCCCCGCCGAAAGGTCTCTAAAGAGGGAGTCGTTCTTAATTCCAGGGGGAGAGAATTCCATAATTGGGGCGCCACAGCCGAGAAGGCCCTATTCCGCGCCGCCATCCCCCTCACCTCCGTCAGTGGCGGCACGGTTAACAGGGCCCCCCTGATGACCTCAGAGTACAGGTCGGATTATAAGGAAGGAGGCGGTCCCTCAAATACCCTGGACCCGAGCCGTTAAGGGCTTTAAAAGTCAAAACTAGCACTTTGAATTGTGCCCAGAAACGAACTAGCAGCCAGTGTAGCCGCCGAAGCAACGGTCTGACTGAGTTGGGAATTGTCCTCTGTGGGGTGAGCCCCAAATCCCTGAAATTGTGACAAAAGAAGTTTTGATGGAGGTGTCAGAAGATGGAGAAAGGGAGCAAGGATCCTTCAGAAAAAAGTCATCCAAATTTTCAACCTAAATGTTGAAGCCCCGAGTTGGACATCAAGATACGTGCGGAAATTCTTGTGCTCATCTGGATGATGTTAATTTACGGTTATAAATGTTGAGCTTTGGAAAAGATTGCATATTCCTGCTCTTTTCCTTCATTTCTCGCATTCACAACACCGGTTCATTTGTATGGAGCTGTCACTTTCCCCTATCGCCCAATATTTCACTTGAGATAAATTCATTTTTATGGCTGATCCATAAATCTTGCTCGGGAGGAAAGAACTGTGGGCAGAGGGAGGGGGGAGGAGAGGGTGCGTTGCCATTTGTCACTTTCTAACAAAGTGTAAATGGAACGGGAACATTGGATAGGATTCATCTTGGAAGCTGTTTGGGGGAAAGAGGTACCCTGAAGTAGATCTTGTGTGCCCATGTGAAAATGCATCCTAGGACCATACTGGAAACAAAGGATAGCATGAAGTCAACAGCACAACCAGACAAATGATATTGGAGGGAGCCTTGGAGGTCATCTAGTCCAGCCCCCTGTTCTAAGCAGGAAAACCCAAGTTAGAGTATCCCAAGAGATGGCTCCGCAACCTCTGCTTGAAGACCTCCAGTGAGGTAGAGCCAACTCAACTCTAGATAATTGGTTCCATTTATCTACTTCTAATGTTCAACCAAAATCTAGCCTCCTGTAACTAAAGGCTATTAGACCTGGTCCTGCCGTGTGGCAAAGAACAAATCCTTGCCATGTGACAACCTTTCAGATATTTGAAGAATGCGATCATGCTCCCTCTGCCGAAGGCTTCTCATCTCCAGGCCAACACACTCAGTTACAACCTTCCTTCCTGGGGCTTCTTTTCCAAACCCCTGGCCACCAACCCCAAACTGTCTTTGTTGCCACCTCTGAACCAGTTCCAGTCTGTTTACATCCTTCTTAAAGTGCAGTGCCCAGAACTGGATACAGTTGTGACAAATACATCCCTCCAGCTGCCAAAGACTCAACCACCTTAAAATCCATCATGTATATGAAATCAACCTATTCAGGTTTTAAAAGAGCTACTCTCGTCCCTAGCCCTTGAGGATCCCAGCAATTGCTATGGCCAACTCTCCAGCCCCCAAATCTGAGCAGGATCTGAGGATTAACTATCACCACTGCTCGATTAACCTGATCCTTTAACAAGCTGCAATTTGGGTCTATAATGAAAGCACATGGAGCTCATAAAACACTGGGCCAGATGCTTTAAAACAAAACTGGATGGTTTTCATGGCAGCTGTGCCTGCCATTATTCGTTGGGAGGAACCACAGGAAAAAACTCAGAAAGTAGCACTGTGTGCTTCCTGATCATCTCAGCTTTTATGGCTGCTTCGGAAGATCTTTGAAAGGTGGAATATACCGTATTGGTCTGAGTATAAGACTCACTTTTTTCTCCTAATTTAAGTTTTTTAACTAGGGGTGCGTCTTATAATCAGGCTGTTGCAATTTAATGCCAGTGATTTAATTAATTTTTTTTAATAGTACCAAACTTTAAGGGTGCGTCTTATAATCAGGTGCATCTTATACTCGGGACAATACGGTAACTTAGGTCATATGGTGAGGTCATAGCCCAAGCTCTGGAGTGCAGACTTTGCATGCAGAACATCCCATGCTCGTTCTTGGTCTTTCCAGTTCAAAGATCTTAAATAGCAGCCCTAGGAAGTTGGGAAAGACCCTTGTCTGAAATCCTGGAGAGCCACTACAAGTCAGAGCACCCAGTAATGGGCTTAATGGACCGACCAGTATTAGCCAGCTTCATGGTTACAAGAGGGAGCATTGCCCAGAAGTCGTGCAAAGATATCTGCTTGTGCAGGAGGTCCTGTGTTCGCTCTCAGGCACCTCCAGTTAAAGAGTCTTAAGTAGCCGAACTAGAAAAGACTCTGCCACAGTTTGGAGAGCCCAGGGGGGGCATAGTTGAGGGGAAGCAGGATAGAGCAGAGCTCTGGGTTTGTTTGTTTGTTTCAATAGCAGGAGCAATGACAACAGCAGTAGGAATGCTCAGGTGCTGCCTTTGAAACTTTTTGGGCCAAAAAGAAGCATCGGGCTCAACAGGAGGCAGATTGAGAAATGTGCCTAGGGGCATACGTTAAAGGGAAAGGGGAGCAGCATAATGTCTAGGGGGTTATTTTGTTTCCCAAGGGCCACCTGATAGGCTGTTTTGAAGACTGCAGGGGGCAAGAGTTGGCTAATATGTAGGATGAACAGGGAGCTTTCATTAAGGTCCCTCGCCTTTCTATCCATATTTGGAGCATAGGGCCCTATTCCTGTTCACCACACAACTAACTTCCAACACTGGAGGCAGCTGGAGAAGGAGTTCGGTGAAATATCTTCATGAAGGAGCAGAGCTGTAGTAGAAAAGGTTCCTCTTCGGACGTCCAGGTTCGTGAGTAACGGCTGCATCAGAAGCATCACAGCAAATAAAAATAATCTCAGAAAAATTACAAATCCACCTTACCATACATAAGGTAAGTAATTTGTAGCACAGTTTTAACCTGAAATTAATTAAAAAAAAAAAAACAACCATTCCTGCTCACCTGGAGACAAAGTGTTAAGGTCAGCCCTTACCTGAAACTAACTGGGGTGGTTGCCTCTGGCGTCAGATTGTTGGGGAGTACCTGCCTCTCTCCTGACACCTCTGCCATGCCGCCCCCTCTTCCTCCTGCTTCCTTGATCCCAAAGGAAGAGGGGAAGAGGAAGTGTGGAGGAGATACTGTAAGCGTGGTGGGCTAAAGCACCTTCCTTCTCCTCCACACTTCCTCTCTTGCTCTATTTCTGTCTTCTTTTTGGAAGGAAGTGGGAGGAGCTGTGGAAGCAGTAGATGACACATCACCAGGAAAAGGGAGCAGCATTTGGGTAGCAAGTAAGACACTGTACACAGGGGCAGTGGAATTTGGTATATCACCTCAAGTTCCAGGTGTTCTTGGGTCGGCTCTGATCTTTACTCACCACAGGTGAGGTGAGGTGGCTATGTACTCACCTCCAACGCAGTACGGATGATGATAACCAAACCTACTTTAGGTCCAGGTTTCTAGTCCATAAGCAAGAGCAACAATAAAGTTGCCAAACTTCCAAGTCTCCGTTTCTTTTTGAACTATCCTCCAGTTTTTTCCAGAAAAGTATTTACAGGCGCCACGGTGGCATTTAAATAAAAGATGTCCGTAAATGACTGAGGAGGGAGGCATCCTGGTTTCTGTTCAGTATCTTCCATCCATTTCTCTTCCATCAAATCCTTATTTAAGAGACATCTCACTAAATACCCTGCTGGCATAAATGGTGTCGGGAGATTTATGTCCTGGGCTTCTCAACACTTCCTCTCCCTGTCAGTGCCACCAGCGAGTGTTTAAATGACAATATGAGATTTGCTCGCTTACACATTAACACAGGCTGCATCCGCATGGACCAGTGTTCGGTATTCCTGAGAAGGCTGGGAGGAACAGTGGCGGGGATGGGGAGGAACGGGGTGGGTGGGTGTCGGGGCAGGAAGGGGCTGGCGGGAGGCGGAATGGGGGTGGGAGAAATGGATCCCAGCAGCACTGGCACTGCACCAGGATCCTATCCCTACTCCCTCTCCTCTCTCTTACTCTCCTCAGTTCTGCGCCAGCAAAATGGCTGCTGCATTGAGGCAGTGGAGGCAGGAGGCAATGCGGGCTCCATTGGCACAGCTGTACTGGCAGGGAGGATTTAGTTAGGGTTGGGCTGTCCGGCTCAAACAGCACACGATGCTCAATGCTTCAACAGAGCTTCCTCCCCTCCCCCCCTAAAGTTAAACAGCAGCGATGGAGATCAGGACTGTGACCATTTTACAGAGGGAAAGGGATGTTTCAGCCCTTCCCCTCTGCACAATGATCCTGATGAAAATCACACAGATGCAGCTGTTGGCGGCACTGCATGCTATGAGCTGGCGGGGGATAGGATTGGGCAAAAAAAAAAAACCCACCCCAACAACTAAAAAGCACCCAGCATGATAAAGAAGCAAGGCCTATAATAAAACATATAATTATCTTATTTAGAATCAGAATCAAAACTGCCTTTTGCATAACTTGGGGGCAGGTAGCCCAGGGCCTTGTGTGGGGGGAGAGAACAACTGTTCCAAAGCTCCATAGCACTCGCACTCTGCCCCATGAATGTGGGACCACAATCGGGGGCAGCCCTGCTCCTCCTCTCACCCCCTCCCGGCTGCCCCCCCTCCCTTTGTCTTTCTGCTCCAGAATAAGAGAATTGTTCCTCTGCTCGCACTCCAAAGGCAAGAAGAAGAAAGCCTGGCGAGCCCGAGAGCAGCCTCCCCTCCTTCCCCATCTCACTAGAGAGAGGCTGAAGCTCTGGAACAAAAATACCGTAGATCAAAGTGAATGTTCAGCTCATAAGGCAAGGGAAGAGGCGGACAAGTTTTGCATGAGGAATGCGCTTTCCATTCTCTAATGCGGCACAGCAAGGGAATTCAAGGGTCAGGGAGCGTCTACCATCTCCCAAGGCCCAAAGTGGCTGGCCGACTCTCTGCATATGAGGCGGGAGAGGGAAGCGGGTGGGCTAGCCCACCCGGGTGGGAAGCGGGTGGGCAGAAGAGTCTGGCTCAGTTGGGAGAGCTGCTGCCTTCAAAGCCCGAAGACCGGTGAACTTGATAAGTTCGAGACACGCCGCCGGCAAAAAGCTGTGAAAGCCTCCAGGAGGAGAGATAAGAGCTTCCAGCTGCGTCGGTCAAGTGTGGGAGGCGCCAGCCAGCAGAATTGTCAGACTGTAAAAAGGATACCACCTGGAAAGTAGCCATTCATGAAAGATTGGACATTTATATATATATATTGTAAAAAACCCCAAAGGGAGTTAGGACAGCCTGCCCATGTACACTGCCTTGGATTAAAGTCGGAGGAGAAATCCAATGACCGAGAAAGGCGGTATATAAATACTGTATATGATTATATATTATATATAGCCAGACAAGGAGAAGTGCGCTTGGTTCTTTGCCCTTGCCATGGTGAAGGCAGACATTGGGTCCTGGGCTGGCTCAAGAGCCCTTGCTCCATTGTCTCAGGCAAGCCATTGTCTCTGGAGCCAGGATGGTGTAGTGGTTTGGGAGTCGGACGTAGACCTAGAAGATCCAGGTCCAAATCCCCGCTCAGCCACAAAGCTTCCTGGGTGACCTTGGGCTAGTCACTATCTCTCAGCCCCACCTACCTCACAGGGTTGTTGTGAGGACAAAAAGGAGGGGAGGAAATATGTACACCACTCTGAGCTCCTTGGAGGAAGGGCGGTATAAAAATGTGAAAAATAAAATAAACATGCCAAGTCCTACTCGCTCTTACCTGGCTGCGACCTCTGCTGCTCTCCCTCCTACGCCCTGGATTCAAACAAGAAGAGGGGAAGTTGGGAGGGGAGCGGAAGTTTGGTTAGAAATGCTCTAGCCCAGGGGCGGGGAACCTTTTCCCTGGCAAGGGCCGTTTTAAATATTAGAAATTTGCTTGAGGGCCAGCCGTAAGGCCAGGCGCCATTTTTTTTATTTAATTATTTTTTGCCCCCGCCCCCCATCGGCCTCCGGAGGCTCCACGCTCACCGTCCGAAGCTGCCACCGGGTCCGCACGTCACCTCCAGCGTACCATGCCGATGAGGGCAAGAGGGCATGTGCGAAATGGCCAACGGCCTGGTGAGAAGGGGCCGAGGCGGCGGCTGGGGAGGACATGCAAAGGCCCTCTCCCGGCCTCCGGAGGTGATGCGCGGACCCGGCGGAGCCTCCAGGGGCCGGACCGGATGGCATCGGGGGCCTGATCCGGCCCTGGGGCCGGAGGTTCCCCACCGCTGCTCTAGCCCACCACTCTTCTCTCCTCTCCTCCTCACTTCCTCTGTTCCCATCTTCCTTTTCAAATCCAGGGAGGGGAATGTAGGTGAGCAGTGGAGACGGTTGGGACCACCCTACCCATCTTCCACTGGAGGAGAACATCTTCGGCTGCAATCCTCTGCACAGTTATCTGGGAGTAAGTCTCCGACTGTCACAAATGTGTACCTGTTTTCATCTGTGAAATCCTGGGTATTATTGTGAAGTTGGAATGTGATGTTGTGAAGGAGTCAGGCCCTGGGGCAGGATCTGGTCAGCATGCCTAGAATTTGACAAGACAGCTGGGAGTGATCCAGGATCTAAAAGAATGTGGAACCTAATCAGAGCCTTGTAAGGCCACCTATATCCTCCACTTGGGAGGAGGAACTGAGATGAGAGCGCAAGGGTGACTCATTCCACCTTTGTGCAGTCAGTGTAATCAAAGGGGCATCCTTTTCGAGCAGCTTCTGAGTGAAAGAAACAGAGGGTTGGGATGATTCAAGACAAAAGCAGAGAGGGGACAGAATGGACGCTAAGAGGGAATGAGCACAGGGCTGCAAGAATTTTAAGGATGCAGAGGTGCCTCTTTGGAGAACTGGTATAACTCAGGAAGATAGTGGAGGACAGGAAGGCCTGGCGGGATAGGGTTCATGGGATCACGAAGGGTCGGACACGACTTAACGACTGAACAACAACAAGAAGTGTCCTAAAGGGGGCCGTGGTGGCTTGGTGGTTAATTTAGCCCCAAGGTCAGATTTTCCCAGAATTCCCAAATGTCAGTGTGTTCAACATGTTTAAGGGACCCCCAAAGAGATATAACCACCTGCAAAAAAAATCCCCAGGTGTTCCAGATACCTGTAGCAGAGGCGTTGCATTCACCACTCATTTGGTTTTAAGGCATAACAAATTTGTCCATTAATTCCTATGTAAAGCATAGACATGACAACACAAGATCTCAAACAAACACATAGTTGTGTTGTGCACACAGCTTCTGTGCTTTAGGGGTCTGTAGGGGTATGTCTCAGCACAGTGTACCCCAAGTTTCTAGTCCCTTCCTGCCAGGTTTTTTTTTATGACCCTTCAAATCCTTGAAATACTGCAGCTTGAGTTGTGAGTTCAGCACAAAAATGCACAAAAACACATATTTGTGTTTTACACACAACTTCTGTGCTTTAGGGGTCTTTAGAGGTATGTCTCAGCAAAGTGTACCCCAAATTTCAAGTCCCTTCCTCCCAGTGTTTTTCAAATCCTTGAAATGTTGCAGCTTTAGTTGTGAGTTCAGCACAAAAATGCACAAAACACATATTTGTGTTTTACACACAACTTCTGTGCTTTAGGGTTGTGTAGGGCCATGTTTCAGCACAGTGTACCCCACGTTACAAGTTCCTGAGTACAAGAGTTTTGTTTTTATGACCCTTCAAACCCTGTAAGTGCTGCAGCTTTAGCAATATGATGAAAATGACTGCATTAGGTCTACTCTGTTAACCATGCACTCCAATGAGGGCTTTGAGCAAGGCCTGGTGTTGCTCCTGCTTACAGCTGTGTACAGCTGATCACTTGCACCTGAGGTGCTCAAAACAAAGTGGATTCAAAAGCCAGGGCCCTGGCTATGAAAAAAGGCCAAAGTTTCATTTCTAATTTCAGTGAGGAGGGGTACCCTGCAACCAATTCCTGCACCTCATTTTCCCTAAAAACAGTGATCTTTGCTCTTCTGGGGGGGGGGTCAGTGGGGTGACCCTAGAACGCTGAAAATTGTTTTAAAACATAGTTTCACCTGTCTAATTTCCACACACACAAAAATCCAGAAACATTGGGGGAAGCCCTTTTTTAAAAAAACTGTATTCTTTCAGGAGTTGCTCGAAAAACTTATTGGAGCCGAATGGGTTTTTAAGACGCTAAACTGCAGACCGGAAGGTTGGTAGGACAGCAGTTCGAGACCCGAGTGCCGCGTGACGGAGTGAGCTCCTGTCTCCTGTCCCAGCTCCTGCCAACCTAACAGTTCGAAAGCAAGAAGATAAATAGGTGGCCCACATTTGCTCTCATATGCCACCTTTTCCTGCCCTCAAATGTAGCATGATGAGGAGTATTGCCTTGAAATGTAGGGTTAGAGATTGGGTGCCAGCAACCTTAAGATAAGAGCAGGCAAATTAAACAAAATGAGTTTCCACCGAGGGATTTTTGTTAAAGAACTTGGGGGGGGGGGAATAAAATGGGCTTTTACAGAACTGTCAGGGGAGAGAAATCTAAGAGAGAAAGCAGGCTCATTAATAAATGAGGCTGGGATGATTAAATTAATGATAACTCAGAAATGTCTTTAGCTACAGAAATGCTTTAAAAAAAATCTATGTTAAAACAAAATTTTAAACAAAGGAAGTTAGGATAATTAGAGAACCAAGAGAACTAAGGGGTGGAGGGGGGGATATACAAACAAGCTTTCGGAGAAAATGGCAAGAGGATATACAACCGCATGGAAATCAATGGATCAAAATGATGTGGGGGCACTAAGAGGATTAACTAATGAATTCCCCAGAACAGGCTCACGATTCATGTCAAAAAGGCCGAGCAAATGGAAGAAGGACGGGGCAGGAAGAGATTCTGGAGCAATTTAGAAGCAATCTGGGCCGTGGCTTATTATGACAAGCCCAATTAGGAAACCTATTAAGATAATGGAACCAAACCTCTTGCAAGGGGAAAGCTTCCAAAGATAATGTGCAGGATTGTGTGGATTTAGAAAGACAGAAACGACGCCTTGCTCTGACGATCATTTTTCAGAGGGTGAGTCAGTACAGGGCAATGGATGGAGTACTGGGCTCCAGCTTTGCCCCTTTCTCTATCCTCCATGACAGTCGCGTCGCGACGACGCGCGTCACCCCAGATCGGGGGCGCGCGTCACCCTTAAGGGGGAGGCTCCGCCCCCGCGCGTGACGTCACGCGCAGGAGCAGAGCGCCCTCCCCGCTCTGTTTTCGGCTCATTTTGGAGCCAAACGGACACAGGGGAGGGCGGGCGGGCCCACCTTCAGCTCGAAACTGTAAGTGGGGGGTGATCGCGCGTCACCCCTAGACGCGCGACGCCCCCCGGCGGCCCGCCCCCCCGCTTCCCCCCGTCGACGCCAGTGCTCCATGATGTCACCAATAAAAATAAGGGCATGTTGGAACCTTCCAATGTCCATGCCAAGGATCACGCGGATACATACAGCTGTTTGATTATTCCTTTCCCCTGGAGTAGATTGTTCTCCGCTGCTTTAAAAGCCAAGGGAATTAAAGATACACCTGAAACACATCATTGTCGTACACAGTCCACTGCCAAGAATTCAAAATAAACCTCACTGGATGCAGCACGTGGATTGACTGGTTGTGCCCTGGAGTTTTAGTGCTCATCCGCTTTGCATTAACGCACATGTGCCCTAGAGATGAGATGCATGCCGCATGCGCTCCCAACTCTGCTAGAGACTCAAGGAAGGGGACTGAACCCTGAGGAAAGGTGACTCTGGTTGTTTATAGTAGCACAATTGTAGTAAGGCATCCCCTGAAGGCAAAAATGGGGACAGTTATTTCATGTACCAGAAAAATAGAGACTCCAGGTCTGTGTAATTCATCTGTGGAACTCCTTGCCACAGGATGTGGTGATGGCACCTGGCCTAGATGCCTTTAAAAGGGGTTTGGACAGATTTATGGAGGAAAAGACCATCACAGGTTACAAGCCATAAGCAACCTCCTGGTTTTAGAAGTGGGTTTTCTCTGTGCCAGGTGCAAGGGATTGACAACGGGAAACAGGTTATCTTGTTGGCTGTGTGCTCCCTGAGGCATCTGGTGGGGCCACTGTGTGATACAGGAAGCTGGACTAGATGGGCTTTTGGCCTGATCCAGCAGGGCTCTTCTTATGTTCTTATGTGTCCCACCAGATCTCATCTGTGAAGCCACCCCTGATTGGAGCATGTTGAAGGAGGGGTAGAGTCTTCAGCAGTCGATAATACTGAGGAGGGGGGTCTGAGTTGAAATCCTTGTTATGGAATCATCAAGTTGGAAGGGGCCTACAAGATCTAACCCCCTGCCAATCAGGCAGTCCACAACTACAACATCCCTGACAGAGCCTCTGCTTAAAGACCTCCAACGATGGAGAGGCTACCACCTTCCGAAGACGACTGTTCCACGGCCGAACTGTTTGTACCATCAGGAAGCAACTTTTGATTGAAATCTCCTTCTGCAATTTGAACCTATTTGCCTGAATTCTACCCACCAGAGCTACTGAGAAGAAATCATCTCTGTCTTCACTTCCACATGAGTCATGACAGCCCCTCAAATATTTATAGACAGTTGAAGGAGTCAACTCTTAACCAGCTGTTCTCCAAACGAAACATGCCCAACTCCTTCAACCAGTTCTCAGAGGACATGGTCTCCAGCCCCTTCACCACCCTAGTCCCCCACCTCTGGATCCGCTCCAATTTGTCAATATGTGCCCAGAATATTGTTTTAAAACATAGTTTTAAACACAATATTCCCGACGGGATCCGATGACAGCAGAATACAGCAGTAACATTATTTCTGACAATCTCAATACCACACTGATATGAAACAGAGCTGGTCCAAGCAGCTCCTATTTTCAACTGTGAAATGTTAGGAACTGCTGAATCTCACTGCATTCAACGTAGACAGACTCAGGTGAAAGAAAGGTTGCCCCGGTTGCTATCAGAAAAGATGCAACATGGGGGGGGGTGTCTCCCAGAATGCCTCCCGGAATGTCTCCCTGATCCCGGCTTTACTGGGGGTGCTGTTCTTAACAAGAGACTGCAGGGCGATTACAACCCACTGGGTAATCCGTCACTTGGATCAAGATAGAGATGCTGCTTGAAACCTCCATTATTTATCCAGTGTGAGCAACTTCTCCCCGTCAGCTGGAGGCATTAATGTTTCATGGTGCCCTCCCTTGGTAAGTTCTTAAGAGCAACATTATTCAACAGCAGAACTGAAAAAAAGGAGGTTGTCGCAGGCAGGAGAAGATTGAGTTGGGGGGGAAAGGAAACACATCGGGTCTTGCTATACATACTCTCGTGGGAATATAAGCCTTGCTCTACATATTCTCCCCCAAGGCTGTCAATAGCTATACGTATCTCCATGTATGTAGAGGGCTTACCATACAGATAAATGGAATCACCATGTCCAGGGGTACTCTATCTGTTGCTCAAGTTAAACATCAGAAAAGGGCTCTCACCTTCATGCCCTCATGCCTTCATGCCCTCATGCCTTCTATGGGCTTCTCAGAAGCATTTGCTTGGTCAACATTGGACATTAGATGGACCCATGATGACCTAACCCTGCAGAACTGTTCTTATGTTCATACAGGGATGCTCATCATGGGTGATAAAGAGATCTTCAATTGCACATCTATATCCAACAAGTTATATCCAGGCCTTCCTGTCCTCCACTATCTTCCTGAGTTCGCTCATTTTCATGTTCGTTGCATCGGTGATGCTGTCTAACCATCTCATCCTTTGCCTTCCCCTTCTCCTTTTGCCTTCAATCTTTCCCAGCATCAGAGTCTTCTCCAGAGAGTCCTCTCTTCGCATTAGGTGGCCAAAATATTTGAGCTTCAGCCTCAGTACCTTCCTTGGAGGGACAGGAAGATAGTGGAGGACAGGAAGGCCTGGCGGGATATGGTTCATGGGATCACAAAGGGTCGGACACGACTTAACGACTGAACAACAAAAATCCAACAAGTTACATCTGTTAATCATTAGAACAGCAACTGAACGACTTTACAGTGCAAGCCTAGGCATGTCTACTCAAGTCCCACTGAGTTTAATCGAACGGACTCCCAGGTACGTGTGTATAGGAACATAGCCATAGAGTCCCTGATTGTGCGAGGCAGTTCTATAAGGGAACTTTACCTAGTATAGATAACATTCTGTGGGAATTGTATGAACAGACTGTTCTGTTAACATTAAATAGGACTTAGAATTGAATGTATTTCTTTTAAAACAGTTATAGCCTGCCGTTACCTATCTTGCAAGGGAGGCTCAAGATGGCTCCCAAGTCAAGAATAATTCAACGACAATGTCATTAAATCTAATAAAAAAACAAATAAAATACATGGAGCAATGGCCTATCATGAGCAGGGGTTGGACTAGACGATCGCTAAGGTCCCATCCAAGTCTAGCATTCTATGATTCTATGAATAACCAATCAAAACAAAAACAATGAAGAGCACTGCAGAACCAGGAAGAAGAGACTTACAAAAATGTGGGCCTTAATGAGACCCTTGCAGATGGGTGTTGGACAAGAGCAAGCAACTTCCATTCTCCTTTAGAGGTTGGATTTAGGGAAGGCCATGATATGTTATTGTATAGGTCGTAGGATGCGCCTACCTGACTTCAGAAGATATAACCAGCAATTACAGAAGTATGCGGGAGATGTCAAAATCATAGTGTTTCATTTGCTCATATTTGGTGAGGCTGCCCAACAGCAAGGGACTGACTTTTGGAAGGGCACGACAGCAACAGCTATTAAGGAGATAAGCGGGTAGTAGGAGTTCTTATTCCACCCAGCTGTCTCTCTTTTAGGTGGCCGTGATTGTTCTGCGAAGAAAGAATGTAAGAGACTCGTTGCCAGTTTCTTAACAGCAGCTAAAATACCATTAGAATGGAAACGGCCTCAATTGCCCGCGATCAATATCGGGAAAAGGAAAATCTAGCAAATTTTGCTTCCGAGCAAATGTTGGCGCATAAAGAGACATGGGAGGGGAAGCAAGGTTTTATGCAGAAATGTGTACACGAATGAACACTCTTTCTGTCACACTGGAGTGGAACGACCTCGGGGGGGGGGGAATGTAAAACAGGAGGTTGTGTTTTTTTTTCTGGATTCAAACGTATGTCAATAGCTGTTGTGTTCTGTTTTGATTACCTCTGGAATATGCTTGGTGTCTTTTTAATTTGCAGGTTCGTATAGTCAGGGCGATGGTGTTCCCAGTAGCAATGTATGGTTGCGAGAGCTGGACCATAAGGAAGGCTGAGCGCTGAAGAATAGATGCTTTCGAACTGTGGTGCTGGAGAAGACTCCTGAGAGTCCCTTGGTCAATCCTAAATGAAATCAACCCTGACTGTTCCCTGGAAGGACAGGTACTGAGGCTGAAGCTCAAATATTTTGGCCACCTAATGCGAAGAGAGGACTCTCTGGAGAAGACTCTGATCCTGGGAACAATTGAAGGCAAAAGGAGAAGGGGAAGGCAAAGGTTGAGATGGTTAGACAGCATCACCGATGCAACGAACATGAAAATGAGCGAACTCAGGAAGATAGTGGAGGACAGGAAGGCCTGGCGGGATATGGTTCATGGAATCACAAAGGGTCGGACACGACTTAATGACTGAACAACAAATTTTCACTTTTTAAAGAAATGCATTTTAAATTAACAGATTATCTTATGTTGGCCATGGGATAGGTAGGAGAGTGGAAGGAGAAGGAGGAGCAGTGGAGGCTAGCAGGCGGATAGACGCCACCGAGCAATCTGCTGCCTGAGGCGCCCGGTTCAGTTTGCCTTATGGATGTGCCGGCCTTCGGCCTATGTGTGGCCCAGAGGTCCTAGTGGCTGATCCTCTAGTCTCAGCTGTGGGGACCAAGTTTCCAAGTGGAACAGCAAAGGATTGATCCTGGGACTTTCTGTATGTAAAAAATTATCACTACACGAGTTTCTTAGGAGGGTCATGGCATTCCTGCCCCAGTTATGAATGTCTCTAGAGGTACTGTATCTGGCAGCTGCTGGGAAGAGAATGCTGAACTGGGTAGTTTCTACTCTTCTTGCAGTCTCAATACCTTTTAATTATGGTGCTTGTCTACCCCTCCAGCGGCCACACCTTGTTGCCTCCACCTGCCTGTGCATAGGAAATGCCCACCGGAAATAAGGAACCCTGGGACTTGTAGTTTTTGAGAGCACATGTCACAAGGGAAGAAACACAGAACCCCAAATCTGAGATCTAGATACCTGTGGTGGGTCCTGGTAAAGTGTGCCCATTCCTCCACCTCCATGTTTTGGCCACGGGACAAAACCTAAGGAAGTTTTGAGAACCCTTGCCTTAGCCAAATCGACAAAGACACATCATTACCTTGTAAGGTGTGCCCACCAGAAAAAGGGAAAACTCATTTTGCGAAATAAATGGAGGGTCACACAGATGATTCTAGATTTGTGCTTTTTTTTTCTTTTTCTTTTTTTACAAAGAAAGGCAGGAAGAAAGCAAGCAATGCATTTGGAGCGCTGAAGGTAGATGCTGTGCCTGAGCTGTGCCTCGCCTCTGCTGCAGTTTCATGATTGCTTTTATTTTTAATTGAATTCCCCTGACCATGCTGAGAGCAACGGAAGGGTGACTTTCAAACATGAATCGCAGCCCAGATTCTCATTTAGGCAGGAAATTCGTTGTTTGAGAAGCTACACATTCCCCCCAGAATAAATAGTTTCTTTTAAAAGGGACTCCCGTCTGGTGAAAAAAATAATAGAATCTGTAACATCTTTCCCCCATATCGCTAATGACGCCTTTGGGTATTAAAGCTGGAGCAATGGAACAAATCCAATTCTCTCTCCGAGTTGTTTTCCTCTTGAAGTTTGTGCAGTGAAATTAGGACACCCTTGAGTTCCCAGGTAGGGCTGCCAGCTGACCAGAAAAAAGCAAAGTGTCTTGCTCCTGAGCTTTTAACAGTGGCTCCCTCTTCCGAAACCAAGTAGCAGAGCTTTTCTTAGCATGGAGGTAAGCGTGATTTTGTGCTAAACGCTCCAGATTGCACCCATTCAATGGTCCGGAGTTGCAAAGGGAGATGGCAACTTGATCTCCAACAGCCATGTTCTCTTATTTATTTTCACTATTAATGACACTATAAATTTATACCGCTTTCAGAGCTGGTGCAGTGTAGGGGCTAATAGATGAGCTGTAACAGACAAATCTCACCTGGGCCATGATCCCAACAGGTGGCTGCTCCCTCTCAGCCTCAACTTTCCCATCTGCAATATGGGAATAAGAATAGGTGCTCACCTTTTTGCCAGTCCTAAATCTCCTGCCCATCAGTTCTGCTGGCAGAACCCTGGTTCTGGTATTGTGAGAGGGAGAGAAAAACGTCCCTCTCTTCCCTCTCTCCAACCCACACATCATTTCATAACCCTCTGTCCTGTGCATCCCAGTTGTGTTTTTTCTAAACTAGAAAGCCCCAAATGTTACTTGCTTCCTAAGGAAGGTGTTTCAACCCCCCCTACACCTGTTACCTTCTTCACACTAGGAAGAGTTTCAGTGGCCATGCTGCAAAAAGAAAATGTAGGAGAAGAGACAGACAGTCAAAACCGCCAGCAACAATACCGTATATCGGGTTTTGCCAGCAGTCTGTTCTAGCTGCCGCATGCAGGGGGCTTCTGGGGGACTGACAGTGATGAGGCCAGGAAGGGCAACCCAAGCAGATGAAGCAGAGCCTCATCCCAGCTGCCACAAGTACAGTTAGGCCGAACGAGCTTCAGCATGCATGTGATTCAGCACACGGAGGATAAAGGAGCAACCAATTAATGAACGCACCAAACAACAAAGTTAAATGAGCAGCGCATTAAATGAACATTAAGTAAATGAATGTGGAAAGTGCGGCATCCCACAACCACTGCTCCCAGCCACCAATTGCTAATAACTTCAAAAACCAATTTTTCAGAACCATCAAAGAAACTCCCTGTGGACTTTCGCTTCCACCTCCAGCAAAGGCAGCTCATCTCAAGAAGAAGAAGAAGAAGAAGAAGAAGAAGAAGAAGAAGAAGAAGAAGAAGAAGAAGGGAAAGGCAAAAGGGAGGAGCTGTCGCTAAAAAGAGGCTTTTCGGAGAATAATGTATAATTTATTTTATACATAAAATAAATTAAAATCAATAAAATCCACTGGGGAGGGGGGCGACAATATAGAGCAGAGAAGCAGCGGAGTAAGACATCTTGAGACGCAGAAATCAGACATCAACCCATCACCCAAACGCTAGACGGAACAGAACTGTTTTGAGCCCTCGCCGAAAAGCCATGAGGGAGGGGGTAAGATAAGAGGTAGATAAGAACAGAAGGAGCCTTGCTAAATGAGACCATCTCACTGGGCATTTTTCTACAGTGGTTAACCAATCAGATGCCCCAATGGGAAGCCCATGGAACAGAGAGTCATCACTCTACCCTGCCATTGTTCCCTTGCAACTGGTATCCCGAGCTGCTGAACCCAGAGGTCGTGCATAGCCATCCTGACTAGGTAGCCATGAATATAGACCTGTTCTCCATGAATTGGTCCGATTCTCTTTTAAGCCACCCAAGCTACTGGCTACTGAAATTCACTGCATCTAGTGGCAATGAATTCCATAGATTAATTGCTGTACATTACGTGAGAGTTCTATGATTGGAATTTCCCATGTTTTTTTTACCTCCTCCAAAAGCATCCACAGGGACACGGCCAATTTAGATCACGGTGGTAGGGCAACCCTGCCCCAGTTCCCTGACTTAAATCCAGCCCTTAGGACCCTCCGGTTGCCGACCTAGAATTACCTGGTCTCTTCTAAGGAGACCCAGGTTCGAATCCATCCTCAGCCATGACGCTCCCTGGATGGCCTTGGGCTAGTCACTTTCTCTCTCTTAACATAACCTACCTTGTTGTGAAGATCAAAGAGGGAACCATACGTACTGCCTTGAGCTTACTGAATAGTCAAGGGAAAGATCTCTCGATGTTCTGTAATAGTAATCATAAGGGACGGGGGAAGTTTCTTGCAATGGAAGAAAGATGAGAGAGCTTTTCAAATTAGAAACATTTTCGTATTAGGTTGCCAGTCCCTCCCTTGCAGGTCTGATACATTTTTCCTTGATACTGGACAGTCAGAAATTCAACAGGTGAATGAGCAGCTCTCTCTCTCTCTCTCTCTCTCTCTCTCTCTCTCTCTCTCTCGCTCTGTGTGTGTGTGTGTGTGTGTGTGTGTGTGTGTGTGTGTGTGTGTCCGTCCCTGCTGGAGGAAGCAATGGTGCTGCACCTGGTGAATTTTCTACCTGCCACACTGCCCACAAAGGCGCAGAACATCCAGCGGGGGGGGGGGGCTTCAAGCTGCAACAGCAACAAACACTATCTCTGGCATAAACAGCTCAAAGAATTCAGAAATGAAGGCCCTAGAAAGTCAAACTTACGAACAGGCATTCATAAGCCTCAAGCTCAGACAGTAGCTACAGCTCATGCATGGATAACAAGAACCTGATTTCAACTCTTTGCCTTGCTGAATAATATAAATTATTTGTATACCTTGCAAGCTGATGTAGCTGTGTTCCCCCACCCCAATATCTACTGGCAAACTTCAGGTGTAACTTCAGCTCACTAAGTGCAGCTCTCTTTCCCCCTCTAGTGGCTGCTGCATCTACGCGGGTTTGCAAGGCCCTATTTGTCCTGTGCCAAAGGGGGGGGGGGGGTCCTGCTACCCACCACCAGAGTGATTTCCTCCTACTTGCAGGTTCCCAAACACTTGCAGTGGCATGATTTAGGAGTTGGTTTGGCTCACAGTTCTGCATCAGGAATTTGCTAAATAAAATTAAAGTCTTTGTGTTTTGTTTTTCTTTAAAACACTGATTTGGTCGTATAGATGTCAGTGGCTTAATAATCCCACCCTGGCTCCAGACTTGGGCAATCTCTGCTTCATGTGGTGGGAAGTGTGGCCGGGAGAACAGAATTCAGGGGAGGAGATTAAAACTTCAATCTAACAATCACCTTGCGAGCAAATTCTCTGATATTTGCTGCAGTGCTTCTAAGGGTCGGTACTCGAATGTCTGCTTTCAATCAGCAATCAGAAACCTGACTTGAGACTCGAGGGGCTTCAGTGGAAAGACCCACATTCTTTTTCATACCAACCTGCCAGTCAAACCTCCAGTCACTGATTCCAAGGTTGCTTCTCTGCCCAAGAAGAAGGCTCCAGTCACTGATTCCAAGGTTGCTTCTCTGCCCAAGAAGAAGACTGGCATGCACCTGAGGGTTCCCAGGCTCTGGAAATCCATTCCAGAGAGGATACAAAATGTGTCCCCACTCCCAGCCTTTAATTAAGAAGAGCCTGAAAAATGTATTCATTTTGTCAGGTCTTGGGAGGGATGACTGACGGGGTCCCCAGTGTCAACACTTGGTAGGAGGAGCGGAATCATGGAGAAATGAACTAATATTTGCAAAGCACTTTAGGAGTGAGAGGCACTGAGTGGGAGCAAGACGGGAGGCTCACATGTGGTTGCTGCAACCCCACTACCTCTTGGCCTCCAGAACAGCTGTCCCCATCTAAGATCTTGGTTGCAGGAGGGAAGGGTTTGAGGGGGGAAGAAAATGCATGGCATGTGCGATTTTTTTTTTAAAATGCTTTTTTGTTTTTCTTTTTATTGTTCCTCATTTTGTTTCATTTTCCATTCATTTAATTTAATTTGTTTTGTTTAGCTGTTAACCTTCATTGATTTTCTCCATTCATTTTCAAAGAGGGGGGGGAGAAGGAAGGAAGGAAGGAAGGAAGGAAGGAAGGAAGGAAGGAAGGAAGGAAGGAAGGAAGGAAGGAAGGAAATCTAGGAGGCCAGCCAGCCAGCCAGCCAGATAGATAGATAGAGAGAGAGATAGAGAGAGAGAGAGAGAGATCTATCCTGATATTGCAGGTATTGACTTCAATGGCAGTGGGGCCTCTGGTCCCTCCCATTGAGGGACTGAAGCCTCAAGATCCTCTGCATCTACGGAAAGGGTCATGGCCATGTCCTCTGGCCGTGGAGGGGGTGTGAAGCCTGGCTTCTGGAACTCGTCCTGTGCAGTGGGTTCTAGTGGAGCGGGAGTCTCCATTCCTGGAGTTCCCCTCCCCTCCCAGGGTCTTCAGAAGTCCAATGGCTGAATGAAGCAGATGGCTGTGACTTGCCTCCAATGCAGACACAGGTCAGCGCACCCACACAAGCGTTCAGGTGTTCTGCGGCGCAGCCATTTGGCACGCAAAAACGATGCTTCTTTGGAACTGCTGACAACAGATAGTGGGACAATTTGTGTTTTTCTAGCGTATCTTTGACCTGAAGAACAAAGGCCTTCTTAGCTCTGGAAACAGTGCAGGGCAAGCTGTGGCAGAATAAATAAATACGGATGAAGGAGAGAGAGCATAGCCTCTGGCAATGCTTCCGTCTACTCTCTTGTATTGATTTATGAGCTGAGTGTACTGTAACTGTATTTTTTATTTCATTGCTTATTATTATAAAGCCACTTGGCATCTTAGTGGGGTTATTATAAAGCCACTTGGCATCTTAGTGTGGTGATTTATTATTATTATTATTATTATTATTATTATTAGTATTAGTATTAGTATTAGTATTAGTATTAGTATTAGTATTAGTATTTATTTATTTATTTATTTTAGGAATTTGTAGCCCGCCTTTCTCCCGAGGGCACTCAAGGCGGCTTACAGCATATTAAAATACATAAACACATTAAAACAATTTAAAAACACATTAAAATAATTAAAACACTTAAGTTAAAAATAAACAACCCCAGTGGGTCACCAGCATTTACATATATTAAAACCAATTGTTAAAAGGTCAGCCCACCATGTCAGACATTAAAAGCAGTCCTGAATAAAAACGTCTTAAGGCCCCGCCAAAAGGCCTCTAAAGAGGGAGTCATTCTTAATTCCAAGGGGAGGGAATTCCACAATTGGGGCGCCACCGCCGAGAAGGCCCTATTCCGCGCCGCCATCCCCCTCACTTCTGTCAATGGCGGCACAGTTAACAGGGCCCCCCCTGATGACTTCAGAGTACGGGTCGGATTATAAGGAAGGAGGCGGTCCCTCAAATACCCTGGACCCGAGCCGTTAAGGGCTTTAAAAGTCAAAACTAGCACTTTGAATTGTGCCCGGAAACGAACCGGCAGCCAGTGTAGCTGCCGAAGCAACGGTCCGACTGAGTCGAACCGACAAGCCCCGGCAACCACCCGGGCCGCCGCATTCTGCACTAATTGCAGTTTCCGAACATTCTTCAAAGGCAGCCCCACGTAGAGCGCATTGCAGTAATCTAGTCTAGATGTCACTAGGGCATGGGTCACTGTGGCCAGGTCTGCACGATCCAAGTACGGTCGCAGCTGGCGCACCAGCCGAAGCTGGGCAAAAGCCCCCCTGGCCATAGCCGCTACCTGGGAATCCAGGAGCAGCTGCGCATCCAGGAGAACCCCCAAGCTGCGGACCTGCTCCTTCAGGGGGAGTACAAACCCATTCAGAACAGGACGATGATCCAGTACCTGAGTCATAGACTTCTGGACCAGAAGAACCTCTGTCTTATCAGGATTTAATTTCAGCTTGTTCGCCCCCATCCAGCTCCCAACTGCCTCCAGACAACGATTCAGGACATCGACCGCCCCCTTGGAGTCAGGTGGAATGGAGAGAAAGAGCTGGGTGTCATCCGCATACTGATGACACCCTACCCCAAACCCCCGGATGACCTCTCCCAGCGGCTTCATATAGATGTTAAACAGCATGGGGGACAGAATTGACCCTTGTGGCACCCCACACCTCAAGGGCAAGGGTGCCGAACAAGCATCCCCCAGCACCACCTTCTGGGATCTATCAGCCAGGAAGGAGCGGAACCACCTCAGAACGGTGCCTCCAAGCCCCAACCCAGCCAACCGACCCAGGAGGACACCATGGTCAATGGTGTCAAAAGCCGCCGAGAGGTCCAGCAGGACCAACAGGGACACACTCCCCCTGTCCAGTCCCCGGCGCAGGTCATCCACCAAGGCGACCAAGGCCGTCTCTGTCCCGAACCCCGGCCTGAAGCCAGACTGGAATGGATCCAGATAATCAGCTTCCTCCAAGACCCTCTGGAGCTGAGACGCCACTACCCGCTCGATCACCTTGCCCAGAAACAGGATATTCGAGACTGGCCGGAAGTTGTTCAAAATAGTGGGATCCAGGGAGGGTTTCTTCAGGAGGGGACGCACCACCGCCTGCTTCAGAGGTAGCGGCACCACCCCCTCCCTCAGAGATGAATTTACCACCCTCCCCGTCCACTCAGCCGCCCCACCCGGGCAGCTCTAATCAGCCATGCCGGACAAGGGTCAAGCAGGCAAGCGGATGGTCTCACACTCCAAAGAATCCTGTCCACATCCTCAGGTAGTAGTAGTAGTAGTAGTAGTAGTAGTAGTAGTAGTAGTAGTAGTAGTACCAGTAGTAGTACCCTGTTTCCCCAAAAATAAGACCTACCCCGAAAATAAGACCTACCGGTAGTTTGGAGCTCGCCTGCCAAAATACGCCTGCTCTATTCCTGGACATGAGAGATTGGGCCAATCGTTCTACAGGCAATGGAGTCGCAAGAAATTCAGGCCGGAATGCAGGGTTTGGAGAGTTATGACGATGTTCCAGAAGAAGATGACATGATTGCATTTGGATAAATGTAAATTGTTGTACAGGTACGTTTAAAAAAAAAAAATACATCCCCTGAAAATAAGACCTACTGCATTTTTTGGAGCCAAAATTAATATAAGACCCGGTCTTATTTTCAGGGAAATAGGGTAGTAGTAGTAGTAAGAAAGAGGAGAAGGGGAGGAGAGCTTGGTCAGTAACCCCATGGGTGACCCATCCATGAGGCTGATTGATGTGGTTGGCCACTTTCGGTTCTTCTCCTCCCACTACACTGAATTGAAAAAGAAGAGGGGAACAGGGACGCTCTAGCTCACTGCTCTCTTCTCCTCCCCACTTCCTCTTCCACTCCACACCATTTTTCTTTTCAGTTTGAAAGAGGGGGAAGAGGAAGAGGCAGCTGGTGCATCACCAGGTAAGGAGGGCACCATTTGGTGTGTCGTTTCAGGCTTTGGGACAACCCTGAGTAATTCTTGCTATGAGAAGCATTGCGACCGTGGCTCCATTGTGTTCGTCTGTCTTTCACTCGCAATGTGGGATTGCCTCTTCACAAGTAGGTCCTCCAGAGGGGCCAACTGGAAATGAGACTGAGCACATGTGGGAGAGAAATTGATGATGGTAGACATTCCTATTGCTGTCCTCAAATTACTCATCAGAAGAGGTCAGCCTCACTCCCTCAATGGAGTCGATGCAGCCAACAGATCTCGTTTTCTTTTTTAGGAACTAATAAAATGTGGTCTCCAAGTCCCACTTCATATGCTATTTTTATTTTATTATTTATGTGTTTTAAAGTTTCAGTCCTGCCTTCTAGCCCACAGGGCTCTCAAAGCAGCTTGCGGGTACGTTGTTTAAAAATGAGAAAAAACAGCAATAAAAGACAAGCAATTTTCACGGCTGACTGAGACACAGGTTAGCTAATCTAAAACCAATCCCCTTGGCAGCCCCCTGTAAGCAGCAGGAAAGGCTTGTTGATCAACAGCCAAGTTGAGCCTACTAGGCTTCCGTACAACATGAATTCCATATGGGGCAGCCCCGCAAAAGACCCTGTAGCCACCTTGCCTCATTTCTTGTAGCCACCTGCCTCATTTCAGAAGACAGGGGAGCTTTGAACAAGATCTCCTGACCTTGGGAGATCTTCTTAAAGCTCATGATTGTAAAATTGGGAAGAGAAGTGATCCAAAAAACTATCCTAGTTCCAGACTTTAAAGGTTAAGAACAAGCCTTTGCACTGTGCCTGGAAACTAAGGGCAGATGCAATGCACACAGTTTTCCAAGCATGGGAGGAGCATGTAATTGGGGGGAAACTGCAGAGCTTTTGCCCGAGATTCCCCCCCCCCCCCCGCAAAATCTGGAGCTGCCACTGGAAAAATGTAATGGTCCTCCAATATGTTCTCATTGAATGTTCGAAATGAGCCACACCAGCTGTGGCAGGTGAAATATGGCAGGCTGTGCATTGTAAATTCATGCGCCATAAACATACAGTACATGCATGGGCACAAGAGACAAGTTGCAAACCCACCCCGCTCAGCATTTCTATAGTGCTTTGTAAGCGTGCAAAGTGCAAAATCCCAGGTGCTATAATCCCAAATTGCACCATGCAAAATCCCAGATTGCACCATGCTATAAATTATTATTATTATTATTATTATTATTAATAATAATAATAATAATAATAATAATAATAATACCGCTTTTCTACAAAAAGTTCACAAAGCAGTTTACAGACAAAATCAAATGATTAAATGACTCCCCAAAGGCTCACAATCTAAAAAAGACGCAGAACACCACCAGCAAACAGCTACCAGAAGAAGACATTGTGCTGGGGTGAAAGGGGGGGGGCAGTTACTCTCCCCCTGCAAAATATAAGAGGAACACCAATTGAAAAAGTGCCTCTTGCCCAGTTAGCAGGGGTTGGATGGCATGGAAGCATTTATAAATGGCATGGAAGCATTAAATGGCATGGAAGCATTTATAGCCAGAGCATGGCAGGAGAAACTAAAGATCTTGGATGCACATGGAGATGAAACCATGCTTCTTCTTCCACTCTGCAACCTCAGGCAGGTTTTTGCAAGAAGCAACAAGGGCACTAAGCAGAAGACCCCCAGTTCCTGGTTGATCCTTGCAGGTAAAAAAAAAACTCCCAGATTTCATGCCCTAGTGCCCAGACTATCAAAGGATCCTGTGTGCACACCTGGCGGCTCAATAGGAGAGCACCTCTTTTGTGTGCAGAAAGTCCCAGATTCCGTCCCTAGAATATCTGGTTAAAAGATACTATGATCTCAGGTAGCAGATGATGGATAAGATCCCGGTCAGAAACTCTGCCAGTATATAGCATAACCAGGGTTAGATAGACCAAGGGTCTGACTCTGTGGAAAGCTGCATCCTATGCTCATCAACTTGGGCCAGCAAAACGTCTGCCATTAGGAGCCGCATCTGGCCAGCCCTGCGAGACAATCATGGTTGAAATGGGGACAGAAGATCTGACCGCGTCACTCTAAATAAAAATGAAGTGACGGGGTGAAGACTAGGGAAACAATGTACAGCAATAACAAAGGCACAGCTGTTGTGTACATCGGGCAGCTGCAGCTGTCACGTAGGGATGTGGGTGGATACGCAGGATCACTAGTTTGTGCGTTCACAGCTCAGGGTTGCAAACGAACCTGGAAAAGGTTTGCATTTGGAATGAAGAGGTCCATCGCACGCAGCTTCCCCAAGGTGCCGAATCCCATGTGCGCGGGAACTGCAGAACCACCATAACAGGATTCCAAATATAGAAGAACCTGTCGCTGATTCTCACCTGGGAAAGACCCACACAATAGGCCCACCCCCTAGGTTCTGGTGTTTGCACATATACTGTAGCCATGTGGGATCAGTTATTGTGGTTGTGCTCTCATGCTCTTGTGCTACTCCCATGCACAGGAAAACACCCCAATGGGTTCTTTCATTTTCAAAGATGTGGGCAATACAGGTTTAAAAGCCATGTAAAAGTTTAAAATTGTTCCTGGTTCAATTTGCGGGTTCCTGTTGCCAGGACATTACAATCACAGCCGGCCTTAGGAGCTGTGGGGTCCAATTGGAAACATTTTTGTGGGGTCCCAGGTTCACAGCCAAGGTCTGTAGAACCTTAGAGAGATATAAACAAAATTATTATTTATATCTCTACGGTAGAATGAAAAGCAATCAAGATGTGTGCTTGAAAAGTGCATGCGCATTCATGGACCAAATGGATCTAAGCACATTTTAATATAAAATGGCATACATGCAAGCCTACCAGTAAACAAACAAAATGGGTCGATTACCTTTGAAAAGTAAAGAGTTACAACACCACTGGTTGTAGTGGCTGTGGAATGATCTAGTAAAAATATTAGTTTTAGTTTTTGTTTAGAAAAAAAATTGAAAATGTAAGCGAACAGCATTGTTGGGAACAAATTATCGTGTGTATTTGACAAGAGTAGAGTAGAGTACCCTAGTGCGGGGGGGGGGGCTTAGGCGCGGGGCCCAATTGGGAGCAATTGGTCCAGTTGGCTTAAAGCTGACCCTGATTACAATCTAGGATTTGAGGCAAGAAGGGAGGTGACAGAAAGAAGGGAGGAAGAAGGAGGAGACGTTTTAACAAGGGAAATGTCCCATTCTGGCCACCATTGCCATGAGAATTGGTTTCCCTTCTTATTGCTGAGGCCAGGGAGCTGTCCAGCAGATCAGGAGCAAGGTTTCCACAAGGGCAAGGGAGCTGTCCTGCAAAGGAGTCTTCTGAATTTGGAGCTGATACAAAATAGCAGTTGCTGTGGGTTAAACCACTGAACCGTGAGCTGTAGATCGAAAGGTCGGCAGTTCAAATCCGTGCGACAGCTCCTGCCAACCTAGCAGTTCGAAAGCAAGAAATTGCAAGTAGATTAATAGGTACCGCGTCAGCGGGACGGTAGCAGCGTTCCATGCGCCTCGGTGTTGAGTCATGCCGGCCACATGACCATGGAAACGTCTTCGGACAGCGCTGGCTCTTCGGCTTTGAAACGGAGATGAGCACCGTTCCCTAGAGTCAGACACGACTGGACTTAATTGTCAAGGGATACCTTTACCTTTACCTAGACCTCAACAGAGGAACTGCCATCAACTGTCTTGTTGTTGTTGTTGTTGTTGTTGTTGTTGTTGTTGATGATGATGATGATGATGATGATGATGATGATGATGATGATTGATGATGCCTTGCAGTTTTCTGAAACATTAGCAGGGCTCCGATTCCAGTGCATGCAAATGTTCTGACCTTCTCCTCCCAAGTCAGATTGTCACTATTGCAGATTAGCTGAGCTCTGGGCCTCTGTCCTTAGGTTATTGTGATCCTGGGGTGACTTGGGGGTATGTGGAACTGTGGGGTGGGACCAGTCCAGGTACTTCTGAGTGCCCCCTATCTGCCACCTCCATGACTGGGACATCTTCTACTGTAAGATGATGGTCTTGGGGGTACTCCATTTCAGCTGACTCCCCTTGATCCTCATAAGTGCTAGGGCTGGTGAGGTCTCACTCATGTATGGGTTGCTACCACCAGGAAAATGTTGTGGACAGGACAGAAAGAATACAGGTCCAGTACACTTTTACGTTCGTAGGCTTTTTTTCAATAGGGGACAAAGACTACGGGTCTCTGTCGAAGACCCCGTACCCCCTGAAACTTAGTCAGAGATTATGCTCTAGCCCACCACTCTTCTTCTCTCTTCTGCACTTCCTCTGCTTCCTTTCTGTCTCCCTTCTCAGATTCAGGAGTGGAAGAGCAGTGGGGGCAGGTAGGTGAAAGAAAACAGAAGTTCCTGCCTATTCACTGCCTGAGGCAACTGTCTCAGTTAACCTCATGATTGGGCCGCCTCTATTCTTGAGAAACTGGACTTACCCAACATAATAGGCAATTGTTATCAATTGCTATCAGCCATCACCCCTCTTACCAATAACTGCAGGAACGTGTCAATCTCTGCCACCCCCATGCGGATGGCAGAATCCAAAGGCAATCAGTCCTCCACTCACCCTCTTTCATTCCTTTGAAACCTACATGTTTTAATTTGGATTTTTATGCCATTTCATTGTGAGTTCAGCTGATCGCATTTTATTGCACTGCTTTCCATAAAGCGCTCTGAGGGCCAATTGGAAGGAGAGAGGTCTATCTAATTAAAACTTAGAGTAACGATTGTCCTCTAAGCTGTTGTCTATTCTTTCATGATATCTTATGTTTATGCATCGGGAGGGGGAAGAGCAAAAGCCATTTGCATGTTTTTGCATCAAGCCAATAAACTCCAGGTTGCCTCCTTTGTGGGAATTTTACGCGATCATACCTCCAGGCTTCCCCTGCCGCTCCATTTGCCTTTTCTTTTTTTCAATCTAGGATTTAGCATCCTTAAAACGAAGGTTAAGACAATTCAACATGGAAATAAGTGGCAGGAAAAGGAAACACCTCCACGAAGGAATGCAAAGTTGATTTTTGTTGTTAGATAGAGGGATAAAACAGACAAAAGAAAATATTTCTTTACCCAGCGTGTAATTGGTTTGTGGAACTCCTTGCCACAGGAGGTGGTGATGGCACCTGGCCTGGATGCCTTTAAAAGGGGACTGGACAGATTTATATAGGAAAAGTCCATCACAGCTTACAAGCCATGATGGGGATAAGCAACCTCCTGGTTGTAGGAGTAGGTTTTCTTTGTGCCAGGTGCAAGGGAGTGGCGACAGGATACAAGTACCGGTATCTTGTTGGCTGTGTGCTCCCTGAGGCATCTGGTGGGGCCACTGTGTGATACAGGAAGCTGGACTAGATGGGCCTTTGGCCTGATCCAGCAGGGCTCTTCTGATGTTCTTATGTTCTTATGTTATATCTTGGTGGGTCAAGGTGACTTTTGCCAGCGCAACAGCAGTCTCTAATGTGCCCAGTTTCTTACTTGATCCTAAGGCCCAGCACTGGCCCAGAGACATCTATGCCCCCAGTGAGATGCACATGCCAAACACCTGAAAAGGCCTCGGGACCAGATCCATTTTGCAACCTAACCATAGCCAATTTTCATTTGGACCAGGAGGAGTCCATCCATTTCTTGCACCGTCCGCACACCCTACATACCTGCCAGCCCTACCACTGCGGGGAGCTCTTGGTCCACATGAGCCGAACGAACCTCCCCATCTTGGCTTCAGGGTCCTTCCATGATGGGCTGCACGCACCTTTTTTTTGTAAGCAGTCAAATCTGCTCTTCATCAATGGCAAAGTGAGAAATAAGTAGAAAAAAATGTAATCAGTGCTTCAGAGAAAGCTGGAAATAATTGAAAGTCTCTGGAGCTGGGATGTCTTTAATCAGCTCCCCACGTCTTCTTCCCAAGGCTATTTTTTTTTCCACCAAGGAGAGCTGATTTCTACAGCGATGCAGAATGGGAGCATGGATTGAAAACCATCTAGCTCAGGCAGGGAGGAGACAAGGCGGGCAGGGGGGGGGAGAGAATTATCCTGCAGATTGAAGTGTTTATTTGGATGTCTTTCTGTTTTCCTAATTGACATGCCCAGCACTCATTCCTGCCTTCCTTTGCATGGCTGCCAATCAAAAGTAGCAAAACTCTCACTGACTCCCAGTTCCTTTTGTTTAGCAGATCCTTTCATTTCAAATGCAAGAAACTTCTGTGTGGAACTGTCGGCAATGGGGTACCAGTACAGCATGGAAAGCAGGGGGTTCAAGGAGTATGAGATGGGACTGATGACTTTGGGATGTATGTCTCCCAGCAGCTCCAGGTGTTTACACACCCCTTACAGCATTTCCCCTTTTCATGCTATGAGAAGTTCGAAGTCCCCAAATGTGTCCAGTTATTTCAAACACTTATGAGTGAACTCAAAACCAGAGGAGATTTATTTATTTTATTTACAATATTTATATCCCGCCTTTCTCCCCGAAGGGACCCAAGGCGGCTTACAACAAAAAAGAAAATACAATACAAAAAAAAAATACAATACAAAAATCACATTTTAAAACAGTAAAAAAAGTTGATGAAAACTAATAAAAACAACATCTAAAAATTGATTTAAAAATTATTACAATTAAAACAGATCATAAAAACAGCAGCGCCCCACCTGTACCAGCAGAACGTTAAAAAAGGCAAGGACTCAGAAGGCTTCTTTGAACAAGAAGGTTTTTAGGCATCGCCGGAAAGTGTCCAAGGAGGGAGCAGTTCGTAAGTCAAAGGGGAGGGAGTTCCATAAGGTTGGTGCCACTACTGAGAAGGCCCTGTTTCTGGCCGCTGCCCCTCGCACCTCCCTGGGCGACGGCACCCGCAAAAGGGCCTTCTCTGATGATCTAAGGAGACGAGCCGGACTATATAGAAGAGGTGGGTGATCTGGGATGGGATGGGAATGCCCGATGTTTTCTTTTCTTTTTTCAAAATGTTGATGCCTATCTCTGAATGTCAGTTGCAAGGGAGTGGCAACAGGATACAGGTAACTTGTTGTCTTGTATGCTCCCAGAGGCAGGGGGTGGGCTATTGTGAGATACAGGAAGCCAGACTAGATAGGGCCTGAGCCAGCAGGGCTCTTCTTATGTTCTTATGCCAATCATAAACTCCCATGTTATGCGTGGGTTGACCTGAAGAATTCTGCTGTCTTCTCATTTCTTCTAGACTCTAGCAGTTAATTAACAGATAATTAGCAGGGGGTACTTCAGAAATTTGAACCGTGATAGGGGGTACCCGGGCCTCCAAAGTTTGAGAACCCCTGTCCTAGAGAACTCTCTCTTCTTTCTACACTCCTTTCCTAAGCCCCTGCTTCAAGTAGTAACTTCTGCTTGCACTGCCCTAATATTCTTGGTGTCATTTAACAATAGTGTGTTCATTAACCTCTCCATCATTGGAGGTCATTAGGCAGAGGCTGGATAGCCACCTATCAGGGATACTGTAGTTGTGGACTGCATCATAGAATCATAGAGTTGGAAGTGACCCACAAGGTCATCTAGTCCAGCTCCTGCCTATAGTAGGAAATCTGCTATAGCATCTCCAGCAGGTGCCTGTCAATCATGTAGATCCCAACCCACTCTCTGCTTCTATGGCTCATTAATTCATTAAAAAGAGGCCGTGGCTCTTTTATACATAGGCCAAAGAGGCAAGTTCTTGCCCTGTCAGAGTTTCAGACAAAGAAGGGACTTTCTCCTCCCTACCTGGAAATGTTGCTAGGGATTCAACCTGGCACCTGCTCCATACTAAGTAGATGCTTTAGCGCTCTCTCTCTCTCTCTCTCTCTCTCTCTCTCTCTCTCTCTCTCTCTCTCTCTCTCTCTCTCTCTCTCTCTCTCTCTTGGGATGATCCTCCATCACTGCAAAAAAAAACCTAACCAAAAATGGTTAAGGTCTCACTCATGTGACCCACTCTACAATCTCACCCACTCTGAGGCCTGATACGCTTGTGAATCTCTATCAACCCATTCCAGACCCAGAGAATAGTGGTACAGGGTGGATCTTTGCCTTACATTATTCCGAATACAGGGTTTCGTGTGGTTTCGAATAACCACACTAGCCCAGGCCTACACAACATCTGATCTGCTGAACACAACCCCAGACCTCCCCAACTCCCTTGTTTTTGCAAACCCCAGAAAATGGCCAATTCAAGAGGTGGACAAAGAAGCCCCAGGTGAGACACCATCCACAGCTGGTAAGATGTGTTCAATTCACAAGTTGTGCTGGGCAGAACATTCCCACTACCTCTGAGCAATTCTGAACACTCAGTGTCATCTTCTCACCTTCGAGTGGCTTAAAGATAATCCTCTTCTAGAGCATTATTGTTTCAAGAACTATAGAGTCCAGGTGTGATGTCTTGGAGTGCCCAATCCATGCCAAGGGGCAGGGGAGATGAAAGCATCTTTCTCATGATGGAGGCTGCCAGTCGACAGACACTACCATCAACAGGCTCCTTCACTATGGTGGCCTTCCAATGTGACGTACTCTGCAGAGCCCGGGGGCCAAGTCGAACGAAGGCCCTTGCTACAATCTCCCCATCTGTTATGAACCCAAATGTTTAAAGTCAGGCCTGTGTTTGTCCCTTACCATCCCTGCAGTGCAGAAAATGCTTCCTTCCCCCCCCCCACAAGAACAGGAAGATTATTCAACAATGCCGGCCAACGACCATTGCTGAGAATATGGCAGGAAGAGGTACCAACGCATACATTGTGTGCTGCAAAAGATATTAAGGACAGAGCAAGCAAAAGTGAACTTCCGTGCGGGTATTTGTGTATGAGGCTGAAAGTGCATGCATGGATATGTTTGTTGCCTGTGTCCTTTTGCATGCAGAGGACAATGTGTGAGGGGGGCTTTGACTATGCTCCAGGAGCTCCTTCACTTTACACCTGCTGGCTGGAAAGACTCCAAGCATCCTTCATCTCAAGCCTGGGACACAAATTGACACAGGTGTTGCTGGGCAGGACGTGGACTGGCTGCTGCTGCTCATTCCCAATGTTGTGGTCCTCCTCACAACATCTGCAGCCAGCACTTTTATGGTGTAGAGGGGGGGGAGTTAGAGCAGAGGGCAAATGCGCAGATATTTCTTGCTCTGTCTCTCTTTCTCTCCTTTCCTCTGCATGTGACTGATAACTCCTTTTTTTCCCCCTCCTCCTTTTGATTTAGATGTTCAGCTGCTTGGATGTGCATTTGGTTGGCAGTGGGGGGAGTGTGTGTGTACTGTACGTGTGTGAGTGAGACCGAGGAAGGAAGGAAGGAAGGAAGCCAGCCAGCGCTATACGGATTAGAGAAGCAGACAGAAGGCAAGGAATCAAGCCAGAGACTCTCTCCCTTGGAACTCCTGTTGAGGAAACTTACCGTCAGGGTGGCAGGAAAGCTCCCCTCCTCCCCCCCCCTTTCCATGTGCAACCTTAGGGAACTGGCCTCAAGCCATGCTGTGCGCCAGCTCCACGAGGTTCCTGCCTCTGAGTAGCTCAGGCTGAAGAACACTACACAGAGAGGATGCAGCTAGTCTGAGCCACAGAGAGCCAAGGAAGGGACAAGATTGCTGGAATGAGGAGGAACTGACTCTCCCCTGGTTTGGGAACCTAGGAATTCGACGTCCACTGGGGGAATATATTTTTTTTTGGACTTTGAATTTTGGTGCGGGATCCCTCCAAGCCTTGCTGCTGCACGCCCAGGCGGCGGTGGCGGCGGTGGCGTGGAGCTCTTTCCAATGTGGCCACAGTCTCGGTTGCTGTTCTGAGACGACTACAGTACACCTGGAGGAGTGAGCATCTGCTGGTGGGGATAGGACCGGTCGTGACTCCAAGCATATTGCCCAAAGTGAGAGACACAGTCCCCTCTTGGTGGCCGTCAGGTTGGGAAGGATCACGGGTGGCGGCGCCGTGGCAGGTGCGAGTCCCATCTCTCTTCCCTGTGCTCCGTGCCCAGCCAGGTTGCTTCCTATGACATTTGGGATTAAAGTTTGGCGTTCCGAGAGCTGCCGAGATGCCTTTCCATCCAGTCACCGCTGCATTGATGTACCGGGGTATTTATACCATTCCCAATATCCTGGCAGAACAGCGTCCTGTTGACATCCCCGAAGATGAGCTGGAAGGTGAGTGAGTCTAGTCTCCGGCAGCAGGGTTGAGCATTGCTGCTAACCGCACGGTCCGCGGCGGCAGCTCAGCAGCACCCAGATCATGGGGCGTCTCAGAGCTGTGGGGGGTCCTTCTGTGGGACTTCATGCCAACAACTATGTTGCAGGGGGAGGGGTGCGCGGGGGGGGCGGTTTTCCTGGAGGATTCCGGCTCGAAATCCAGGTGCACACCGCAAAAGTCTGCAAAAAAGAGAGGGAGAGGAATGGAAATGCTGCCTGTGCGCGTGTGTGCGTGCCATAAATGTCACTTGGGAAGACAAAGGATGGATCTGCAAAGAGGAAAGGAAAGAGAAGGGAGCAGGAACGGGACAGAGAAAGGAGCATAGATTGCTCAGATGATCAGGGTCAGGCTGGAAAGTGAGGCAGCAGGAGCCCCAGCGGGGTAAGGAAAGGGGGGGCAGGGGGGGTGAGAGGAGCTCTGTGGCGGAATGAAGGGAGGGAGCCTGGGGTGAGAGAGGCAAGTATTCCCGAATGGAAAGGTGAAAGTTTCGCGGCCTCTCTCCGCTTTTGCAACAGTCCCTCTGGGGAAGAGAGCTTTCCTGGGGTCAGTGTGTGGAACAGGTAGGGCGGGCGGGGGTCTGGATCCAGGCAGAAGTCAAGCAGGTGCTGCTGGCTTCCCCCATGCGTCTGTGGATGAGAAAAACACCCATTGCAGGTGGGTGCTGTCCTCCTGGAGTTGTACGTTGGGGGGGGGGAGGCATCCCTTTTCTATCGCATCCTCTTCTTCCTTTCTCCTAAATACACCTGCTCTCGGATTCCCTAATGGGAAATGATCCCTCTCCCCCCTCCCCTTCTGAAACCATCCACAGCCTCCTCGGGTACCAGCCTGGTGAAGACAGGCGCAGTACCAGTGCGGAAAAACTGGCACAACCGGGGTGTTGCGCCTGCTGTATCGGAGAGATGTGTGGGCTGAGAGGATGTGCAGAGGGAATCTCTCCTCAGCCACCCCCCTCCCCACCTCCAAGAGCTTACGACCATTCACTGCGCTCCCCTATTGAAATTCCAGTCGTGTCTCTTTAAGAATCCAATCTGTTTGGGTGAATACGAGGCGCGGAGGAGATGCCTCTCTCTCTCTCTCTCTCTCTCTCTCTCTCTCTCTCTCTCTGGCCATCGAGCTGCCTTGCATCCTGGTCTTAGTCAATCTATCGATTTGCCAAAGTCATCAGAGAGTGGTGTGTGTGTGTGTGTGTGTGTGTGTGTGTGTGTGTGTGTGTGTGTGTGTGTGTGTGAGAGAGAGAGAGAGAGAGAGAGAGAGAGAGAGAGAGAGAGAGAGAGAGAGAGATATTGCAGAGACTCGCCTAATAATGGAGAGGGGAAGGTGTGGGAAGGGCCAAGGCAAGCTGTGTGTTTTTGGTGCGGACCTTTGTGTGGATCAACAGGTTCTCATCAGGAAGGACACAAAGTGTTTGCTGCCTCTGGACCTGAGAGTCCTCTGGAGGTCTATGAATGTCTGAAGGTGTCTGAGTGATACCCACTGAGTGATCACCTAGCGATTCTCCAAAGTCTCAGGTGGGGGGGGGATGTTTCTCAGCACTCCTACCTGAGGCGCAGGAATCTGGCCTGCACCGTCCGATCTGTGATCGACCCCCTCGACTGGGGATGGAACCCAGAATCTTCTCCGTGCAAAGCAAAACTGGTCTACAATTGAGTCACAGACTAGATGCGCAGGACTCAACCTGGAGCCTTGTGCATGGAGAGCATGTGCTCTCTCACTGAGCCATGGTGTTCCCCTGGGGAACCCTGGGCCAAAGCTTCTGATCCCCGGCGTTTTTCCATGCATGAACTTCCTGAGCATGCCTGGCACATGTGCACAGCCATGCGTCTGTTTTGCAATTGCTGTGGCAGATTTCCCTTGAATGCACCTAGATGTCATTGCTAGTAAAATTATGGCAGGAGTCAGGAGTTGCGAAGGCAGGGTCCCCAGAGAGGGGAGCAGATGTAGGGCCTCCCCTGGGCACCAAGAAAGGTTTTTGGGGAATCCATGCTGGCAAGGCAAGTCCTCCAAGTGCCTGGGGGGGGGGCTAGGAGCAGAGTGTGGGGCAGGGTTTGCTTCCCCCTGCAACAGTGTCTTCAAGAAGTACAACCGTTCTCTTTTCAATATGGAAGTGAATGGTAACAACCCATTGGGGTTCACTGCTAATGCACTTCTTTGGGGTGCAGACAGGAGGTGCTGCTACCAGCATTGGGGTGGGACCTTGTGGCCCTCAGCCTTTGTGGCCCTCAGCCACCCATTACTGCGTAGCCTTGCCCCTTTCTTGGTTGTGCTTCTTGGGTATACAAGAAGGAGACAAAATGTTGGGAACTGGCTCTGAACAAGATCGAGTTCATGTCACGTGTTAGCGCATGACACACACATGCTGTGGAGCAGGAGGAGAACATGCATGATGATGGTGCATGAATGAGTTTCCTACATGGGAGGGCTATATGTGTGGGAAACAGTGTCCTGTTGTGTGGAGCAGCAGCACCTCCTTCAAGAAGCCGTTTTCTCCCAGACTGTCGCAGGATCATAGCACATCACTCACTGGTCCTAGTTTATGGGCATATGTGCACCGGGCATTTTTTCTTTCCCCGCATCTCAGGAGTGCTCGTTCCACCATCACCTGCTCTATGCAGCAGATGTGGTGAAGAGGCTGTGTACAAGAGTCCACATGGGGGGAGGAGCACCGCTGTTGCGTAACACACACACGCGCACACACACACGTTGTACCTTTCTCTGCACTTTCAGTGTGGCGCTTCCAGTGCCGGACGAAAGACATGCCGTGTGATCAACCCATCTTTTGACCGACATTTATTCCCCTAACACAGGGTAACTCTGTGTTCTTATTTATTTATGGGTTTATATCCCACCTTATCGCCATGTCTCAAGGTGGCTAAGAATACAAAACAATTTTAAAACATGAAAACTCTTAAAAATAGGCCAACAGAGCTGTGGGCTGTGTGTGTGTGTGTGTGTGTGTGTGTGTGTGTGTGTGTGTGTGTGTGTGTGTTAACACAGAGAAGCGAACCACAAAACTAGAAGAGTAATTACATCTACACACACACACACACACGCACGCACGCACGCACACACACACACACACACACACACACACGGCAGCATCCACTTAGCTACCGAAAGCTAACCAGCAGAGGTGGGAGAGAAGGCAAACCACAAACCCCCTGCAGTAGGGAATTCCACAGCCTAGGGGGCCACCAGGGGAAAGGTTCTGTCCAGTGTGTCCGTCAACCGAGCTTCAGTAAGTGATGGCACACAGAACAACCCCCACCCTCCGTCCCATCCAGATCTCAATGTACCGGCAGAATTCCATGGCAGCAGGCGATCTTTAAGGAGGTTGCTTTTCCCCTCCCCTTCCCCTGCAGCAGCAAAGAACATCCCAAATTTGCTAGAGAACAAATGATCCCAACTTTGCATGTGCAACCAGCCACTGATCCAGAGGCTTGTAAAAGAGAATGCCCTGTGGCCCTCTCATGTGGAATGTATAAATGAAGTAGCCGCACTACCAGTTGAGGGCTAAACATTACCCAGGATATCTTATGGACTGGAGGAAACCAGGTTTTTTTTCCTAGGAACCCCAACCTCTTGGGGACCAGGAAGAAACATACCCCATAGGCTGCCAGTTGGCCTCTTCCATCCCATCATAAGGACATGGGCAGCAGGGGCAGTCCCAAACCTGACATTGCATTACACTATCCGTGGAGTGTGCTCCAAAAGTCCTTGAAATGTTGCAGAGAATGCTGGCGGAAAAATGACCAGGGGACACACACACACACACCCTGAACGTTCATATGCTCCAACTCTCCCTAGCATTTACCCAAGACAATTCCTGTTTTCTCTCCCTCCACATTCCCTCTTTTCTCCCTACTTCTTCCTTGCTACACTCTTTGTGGGAGCTGCTATGTAAATTCTTCACGGTCAAGCGCTCAGAGTGGGTGGGTGCACGCCTCTTGTCTCTACGGCGCACCTTGGAACATGCATGTGTGTGGACGCACTAAGGCTCTGTGCCATGCGCCATGCGCCTTTTTGCACACTGCAGCTTCTGCAGTCGGTCCTGAACTGTCGGTAACAGTTTTGTGGACTCGGAGGATGATTCTGTTTTTCTTGTGTATTTGTAGCCACAAGAAAGAAAACAACAACATCTCACCTGAGTTTTAAATCCGTGCAAGCAGAGTACCGTATTGTCCCGAGTATAAGACGCACCTGATTATAAGACGCACCCTTAAAGTTTGGTGCTAATAAAAAAAATGTAATTAAATCACTGGCATAAAATTGCAACAGCCTGATTATAAGACGCACCCCTAGATTAAAAACTTAAATTAGGAGAAAAAAGTGAGTCTTATACTCAGATCAATACGGTATATTAAACCAGAAGTTCAGCCAAGGGGAGAACCATAGATGAGGTCTCTGATGGACAGGCAAGACAGAAATGTAATGATAAACATCAGGCAGCTTCAACTATGTGGGGCGGGAAATGGGGGCTCTGTATCAGGTCTGGATCCAAGGCTTTGAGTGGGAGAGAGCTGGTGGTTCCTCCACTCTGTAGAGTACTGGCTCCTGCTCCTATGGGCTCAGAGCTCCTGGGGTCCCATTCTGTAGTAGGAGAAGTGGGCCACTGCAACCATGTCCCAGTTTTCACCTGCAACGTTTCCTCAGTCCTAAAGTTGCACCCTGAAGCCCTCCTGCGACGTATCAGCTTCTTCGCGATCCCACAGAAGAAGCATGGGTTGCTTTTGCAATTGAGGGTGGGTCTGCTCGGGGGGGGGACACACGTTGCCCTCTCGGCTTGTGTGTCACCTCGGCCAGTTGAGCCACGGCCTGTTAGTGTGAAAAGTCAGTACGTTGGGGGCATCCCTTTAAGTACCCCTCTGACACGAATGAGAGCTGAAACTTAACTGCAATCAAACAGGAGCCACCACAGTTAATGCCGTACTGATGCGATGGTGTGTGTGTGTGTGTGTGTGTGTGTGTGTGTGTGTGTGTGTGTGTGTGTGTGTGTGTGTGTGTGTGTGTGTGTGTGTGTGTGTGTGTGTGTGCTTCAGTCCCCAGCTGCAGGAATTATGCAACACGGAGGCAAGAGCTTCTTTTCACTGTTGCAACAATACGATGCAAGCCAAGGCTGTACCTCGGACAATGATCTGCTGATTGCAGTACAGCCTACAGATCACTATTGCTCCTCAGTGCCAAAAGCTGATCATGTTGTCGCAAGGCTTCAAGGGAAGATAGGGAATTTCTGGAGCTCAGAGTCCTGCTGTAGCCTGAGGTATCATCAATGTTGCCTCCCCACCTTTTATTTTTCCTGATTGCATCCCCTTTTCCCTCTTTCTGTTCAAGTGTCTGGAGCAGAAGTCCCTTCACTTTTCCATGCGAGGGACACGAAAAAGTGGCCACAGTCAGGAAGCCCTTGAGGAGGTCACAATGCCTACCCCCACCACATAATATAAGAAGACAGGAAGCTGTCTTAGGCTGAGTCAGTCCACAGGTCGCTCCAGCTCCATTTTGTGGACGCTGGCCTGTAGTGACTTCTCCAATTTGCAGAAGTTTGACTTCTCCAATTTGCAGAAGTTTGACTTCTCCAATTTGCAGAAGAAACTTGCAATTTCCAAACTCTACCCAGACCTGCCAAAGACTGAACTGGGAACCTCCTGCATGCAAAATAGGGGAACGGGAAAAACAAATTATCCTTTTTGAGGGCAGCACAACAACATCAGCCAGTTGTGTCTACAGGAGACACTATGCCAACTGCCTCATTCCAACATGGGATGAGCTAACCATAGAGAACACTGTGTAGCTCAAGTCTCCTCTTTCCTCTAAGCCGGACCAGCCTCTCCTATGCGCACCTGGTAGCATGTGTGTCCCCGCAAAGGTCACTGTAACACTCCAGTTCATTCTGACACTGAAATGCCACTGTCTGATGGCTGTGCGGTGTCTGCTGTAGCATCATCACGCAGATCCCGTGTCTCACGATAACCTGTCAGGGAGATTCTGCCAGGCACCTGGATATCTCTGCAACTGCAGGGGGAAAAAAAAACTATGATGATAGACATAAGGTTAGATGGTAGCTTAAAAAAAAAAAAGCATTTTACGCATTTATGAAGGAGAGGTCTGTTCGTGGCTATTAACCAGGATAGCTGGATGGAACCTCCAGTTGTTAAGGCAGGATACCTTACAATGTGGGCAAACCACAGGGGAATGCTGCAGTCTTCGTATATGGCTAGAAAACTGAGGCAGTGTTTTCATGACACCCAGCGCCGGGGGAGCACACACTCCCCCGGTGCTTGTTTACACTGGATTGCGCCGTTAGTAAGGACCTCAGCTGAGACGAAAAGTTTTTATATGTGCTAATTAAGAAATCATAAAAGTATTTTCACTTGGAACCGAAGGACTTTAGAACCCAAATGGGTTTAGTGCAAGATATATACAATTAATGAGTTTCTCTTGCACCGTTGCCTATGAATATATGCAAATAGGCATCTTTAATAGTTCTATTTGCTTTGTCTATTGGAATGATACAATTGGGGGGGGGGGGGTCATGTTATAGAAAAGGGCTTTTAGGTTAAACATAGCTCAAGACCCCAGTGTGGCTTAATGTGACCGTGGAGACCCTTCTGGCTCTCCCCTTCACAACTAGAGAGACTTCCAACGTTTTCCCCATCTTAATTTCTCCCTGGAGATTCTGGCCCCCTGAATGACCTGCTGTTTGCAAAGTGAAATCGATACATTCTCTCTGTTCCCCCCCCCCTTATCTGAATGTTGTACAAAGGACTGAGCACATGTAGTGTGCCATAGCTGTGATTTCCTTCTGCCCCTGTGTGTCTTTCTCCATCCTCTCAAATAATGCACACATGTGCATTACTAAAAAAAACCTGTCCCCTAATCAGTCTCTTATGTGAGCGCATGTAGGACTTAATTAAGATTCTGAGATACATTTTACTGATGCTCACCAGCACCTCAGTAAAACACTCCACAAAAGGAATCTCAGTGCCGTGAATTGGTCCAGTCCCCTTCTTAAAGTCATTCTAAACACACAGCCATCGCTGTATCCTACGGCAAGCAAATTCCACACATTAATTGCACATACTGTGAATGAAGCAAACTTTGGCAAGCAATCCTATGCGCTGTTCCTTGCAAAAAACAAAAACCTGTTGAATTCAGCAAGACTTCCTTCCAAGTCAACACGCTTGGGGTCGCGGTGAATTGAGCCTCGGAAATGTGAGCAGAGTTGAGACCCACCTGTGTGTGACATTCAGTTTTGGCACTGCCATGCGCCACTTGCAGGGAAAGATCTGGTAGGAAGGGCAACCAGAGCACAAAGGCAGCAGCCAGGTGAGTTGGCAGGCATCTGCTTCCCCCCCCCCCCAGTTTGGGTAATGAAGCTTGTGAAAGCTCAGGCCAAGCCATATTTTCCTTTAATCAGCCCCCTATGCAGCCAGGTAGGAGGCACCTGGCAGCTATCCTAGGACAGCAGATGGAGTGAGTTTGGGAAGCCTCCTCCTCTCTCCTCCAACACCCTTGCCCCAATAGTGATCATATCCACAGAACTGTGCCCTTGCATGCTGGGGACACTCCCTGTTTTCTCATATCTATCCCTGATCAGTCGCTGCCTTTTTTGTCCTTTGGGGGGATGCATTTTTAAAAAGTGACTCGTGTATGCACACACGCCCTCGTATTGCCATGAGTCTGTTTTCATGCATGGTATGCTGGAACTCGGTATTGTTCGGTATTGGGAGGCCAGGGGGCAAAAGACACATGGGGGGGGGTCTTTTCAGGCAAGCTCCTCCTTTTCTCTTCCTCCCCCTCCTCTCTGAATTTGAAAAGGAAAAGAGGAACGGAGCAGAAGAGGATTGTGGAAAAGCGGAGAGTGGTGGGTCGGAGCATCTTGGACCTTCTTCCATTCCCCCAGGGTCGGCCTACCCATGAGGCTGACTGAGTCTGCTGCCTCAGGGAGCAATTTGGCAGGGAGCATCTACCTCCATCCACCCATTTGCCTCCTCCACTCCTCCACTCTAACCCACCGTTCTCTCCTTCACACGACCTCTTCCTCTCCCCACTCTTCCTTTTCTAATCCAGGGAGTGAGAAGAGGAGAGGCTGGCACATCATCAGGAAAGGGGGGCAGCCTCAGGAGGAGGGGCTGGAGGCAGGCAAGGAGGACAGAGATGACTGCCTCCCTGTCAATTTCACGTTGGCTTCTCGATTCTGCCTCTAGTTGCCCCTCAGAAGCAATCAACAGTTCCTATCTAGGGTGGGCTGGAAAGGAAGAAGTGGGTACGGTGAATATTTCAAAAGCATCTGGCAAATTTCAACAGCGGCATTTACAGTGGAGAATTTTGCAGAGAACGTTGGGGGCAAAGGCCCTGTGCTGTCCTCACCCTAAGACCGTCTCCATTAGGCGGCCCATCAATGCAGCATTTTTCTGCCGAGGACTACGATACCCCCACTGCCCCAGCCTTGGGACGGTGGCGTTTGGCTCTGGGTTCTTCCTCTGACGGCCTCTCTGCTCTAAATGTTCTTTGCTGTGTTTGAAAAAAGAGAAAATGGCTTTGTTACTCATTTCTCTGGTCCTGCGGGGGTGATTTACAGCTCTCACATGGCAGGAGATAAAAGGAGATCAAAGTCCAGTCTATCATAGCCAGGTAAATAGAAATCTTGCCTACCTTGTAATTGAGATGGGACTTGGTTATCCTTTGCAGGGAGGTATAGAGGGATGAATTGTGTTAGTGCCCTGGAAACAATAAGGAACTGAAAACTCTTATGATTGTACTGTACAATAGTGAACGGTACAAATCATGAAGAGGTGCAAGGAGGGAAAAGAGAAAACAAATCAAGACAGAAAAGGATGAGAAAGAATAAGAGGGAGGAGTTGAAATCCTGAAAAAAAAAAGTTCCAATGAATCTGGGAGCTTTTTACACACAGGGCCACCCTGTGGCCACTTGTGGCAGTCACTTCAGGTGGCAGATGCTACTACACCTGCATTGGTCACATCCAGACTGGACTACTGTAATGCGCCCTGGGTGGGACTTGTCCTTGAAGACAGTTCTTAAACTCCAAATGCAGCTGCTTGAAGGGGGGCAGGGATGCAACACATCACTCCACTTCTCCACCATCTACACTGTTTGCAAGTTTGTTTCCAGGCCCAATTTAAAAAAAAATGCTTGAAAGCCATGCAAGACCTGGGTCCTACATCCACATGAGTGTGCCTGAGCTTCCCTGCCTCGCCACCTCTGTCACAGACATTTGTCGGGTGGAGACCAGTGGTGGTCTCTGTGGTTGCACCGTGATTCCAGAACTCCCTGCCTGGAGGCACATGTGCCAATCCCCTGCGCGCGCCCCGGTTTTTAAACAGGCCGTTAAGACCTTTTCGTTTTGCAAGGCTTTTAATTGGCATGATCTTTTATGGCTGCCGTTTCAATTATTGGTTTTAATGACCGTGTTTATCTTTGTTGTCGTTGCCGTCATTTTAAACCTTGCAAGGTTTTCACTCGGAGAGGTGAGGTGGAAATCTTTTCAGTAAACTGTTCAGCAAGAGAGGTGGTCCTGTTTGGGACAGCTGGGTGTGGTCCACTGTAGGGCACGTGGAACTGTAGGACGTGTCTTCTTCCACTGTAGGAAGAGGGGAACGGAGCGGAAGAGGCAGGGCATGGGCGTCGACAGGGGGAAGCGCGCGGGGCGGGCCGCCGGGGGGTGTCACGCGCATAGGGGTGACGCGCGACCCCCCCCGTTACAGTTTGTCGGTGGAGCTGGGCCCGCCCGCCCGCCCGCCCTTGCGTCCGTTTGGCTCTGAAATGAGCCGAAAACGGCGCGGGTGTGTGTGTTCCGGGCATGCGCGTGACGTCACACGCGGGGGCGGGGCCGCGTCCTTAAGGGTGACGCGCACGCCCTGATCCCCGGTGACGCGCGTCCTGGTGACGCGCGTCCTGGTGACGCGCCTGAGGCAGGGCCACTCAGAGGAATTTTATCAGGGGGTACAAGGTTTCTTTTGGGCCCCTTCCCTTCATGTGAATTTGGCTCCTAGGGCCTCATTTTTGCTCTGGGCCCTCCTTTTTGACTCATTTTTGGCCCTGGGCCCAGGTACGATTGTACCCTCTTAATCCCCCTCTCAGAGGCCCTGGGAAGAGGCAATGTGGAGGAGAAGAGTGCGGTGGGATAGAGCGTCTTGTTCCAGCCTAACACATTCCTCTCCTCCACACTTCCTCTTTCACGCCATTCCCCACTTCCTTTTTGAATCTAGGGAGGAGGAGGAGAAGGAGTGGGCAGATGGAGACAGATATATGGTGCTCCCTGCTCTGAATGTATGTTGGAGCATACAAGCCCTATTCAGTTTGGTTTTCAGTTGTTCCAAAAGCAAATGTAGATGCTTCGTTCAGGCTCTTCTCTTATTATGACAACCTGATGCTGGGGATAGTGTTTGACTAAATGAGTACCTTTGCAACGGTCAGATGTCAGCAATCGGTGTTCCTTCCTTGAGCAACAAAAACCCATCCAGCTTAATACAGGCCGTGTAAACATTTGAATGCAATGAAATCAGATTCGTGATCGGAAATGAAATGTTAAGGTTTGCTTTCATTGGAACAAGCCTGAAGATGCTGTCCCCTGAATTGTACAGGGCAGCTCTGAGAGATACCTAGAGAAATGGCATGCCATGTTTACTCCAGGAGCAAATCTGTTGACTGCAGCATGGCTCTGTTGGAAATCAACGCCGGGATTGATAATGTGCCTTGAAAATAGCAGCCTCGGGCAGCACAAAGTAGAGAATTCCTGGAGACCCAGGGGTCTTCCCTTGCAGAAGCCTCAGGTGCCGTTTGCAGAATGGAAGAACAGACCTTTGACATAGCAAAATGTTTGCAGCTGGAGTGGAGGGAAACGTAATAAAATGCATTCCCATCAATGCAACCTTCCTGCAGTTTTCTGGTTATGTTTACATCCATTTAGCACAGCACCGAAGCTTCTCCACCAGCCCACTGTGCCTCTGCACTTGGACATTTTGCTCCCATGGCTTCGGATCTAGGCCTGCAAAGAGCAGAACAGCCACAAATAAGGGGAAATAAGGGGATTTCCTGATGACACTTCTAGGAGGAGAAGTAGGGAGAAGAAAGCCCTGCCCTCATTCCAGATGTTTCTGTTTTACAGGGGCTTTACACAACCATTGCAGTGTATGCTCTCTCTCCTCCCATGCAGATCTTGTAAGTCCAGGCAGGGCCGGCCCACCCATGAGGCCAACTGGAGCAGTTGCCTCAGGCAGCAGATTGGTGGGAAGCGCACATCTCTCTGTCCACCTTCTCGCCTCCCTCCTTCTCCTTCCACTCCCTGGATTGGAAAAGGAAGAGGGGGGCAGAGAGGAAAAGGAAATGTGGAGGGGTGCCAAGCTAGAACATTGGAGAGTGGGAGGAGCAGGGGCTGGCATATTATCGGGTAATGGGGGGGCAGCATTTGGCATGTCACTGGTGTCAGGAGATCTTGGGCCGGGTCTGCATAATCAGTGACATAAACAGAGCGCGTTCACCATGTATGGTGGCCCATGAAGGGCTCAGTAAAGCTGCTGTTTGGCTGCCTGCCTGGGATTGCAAAAAGGGAGGTTGTCAACACAGGATATGATTACAAGGCTGTGGTGTCAACTCAAGGCACATGATGCAGCGGCCCTTGTTGAATCTAAGCCGGTGCGGTCAGTGCCTGTTTGGGAGGCCGAGTGGGAAGCCTGTCTGTTGGGCTCCATGATGAAAGAAAGATGGTCAATGGGCTCCATTTGATTGGGTGTGTCATTGATTATTCTGACCTGGCACACTTGGATTTTCCATGCACACCTGGAATTTGCCCTAGAGAGAGCAATCTTGTGTAGTGAGGAGAGTGTTTGCCTTGGATTGGGGGGACCTGCATATGATCTAGCTGGATGCAGCCTACCCCACCTCTTACAGTTGGGGAGAGGATACGAGGAAAGGGGAACCATCACATATGCTGATCTGAGCTCCTTTGGGCAAGGGTGGTTTTTGAGAATGTAATAAATGAAACCGGTCGGCCAAGGAAGTCGGCAATGCTACTGAAGCCCCTGTATGTTTCCTGCAGCATCTCAGAAACGTCCATGTTTAGCTCTGATGCTCAGTCGTCCTGCTACAGGATACTTTTCCCTCCTGCCCAGTCACCAAATGTCTTGCCTTGCCCCATAGCACCAAAGCATTCCAAGCAAGGCTGTTTCAAGGGTCCCCCACCCCTGTTTCAAGGGTCCCCAGCAGTTTCAATGACTGCCGAATTGTCTCTCTGCCTCGGGGATGGTGAGGCTTCCAATGGCTTGGGAAGACGGTGAAAAGGCAGGTAGGCTTGCAGACATGCCAAGGGATTCATGGCAGCATCAGAGACCCCCTTTGTTGGGGGTGGGAAAGGGAGTGCAGCCACTTATTTAACCCCTACCTGTTCTCCCTGGATGAATCTTCTCATCCTCTGAGATCAACAGCAGAGACCCTGCTCTGTGTTTCTCCATCATCCGAGGTTTGATTGGTAGGGAGAAGTGACAGGGCCTTTTCTTTCATGGCCCCCTACTTTTAGAACTTTCTGCCTTCTGATGTGAGGCCCACCTATCCCTGTTCACTGTTGGTGTTCCATCTGCTGGTGGAAATGTTCTTGTTACTTCAGGCACTCAGTGGTTGGGACCTCTCCCCCTTCGTGTATTCTTTTCTGCAAGCTGTTACAGTTCATCTACAGAAAGCTCATTGCTATTTCATTAATTTTGTTTTGGGTTGTTTTTTAATAGGCTTTATTTTATCTTTCCTTTGAGATTTTCATTGAGTGTGAGCCATCTTGGGGTCGGATTGTCAACCTGCCAGGATTGGCTCAAAGTCTCCAGGAATCAACTCTAATCTCCAAGGGGATGATTGAAAGTAACCCTGGAGGTTTTAACAGGTTCTCCGGGAATTTCCAACATTGCATCATCACAGTGGAGAAAAAACATCTCCAGGAATAGTTTCAGTCAGATTTGGCATTCCTCCCTTGGGGACCGTTGTGAAGGCCAAAAGGTAGCATATAAATAACTAAATAGACAGACAGGCAGATAGATCAATAGCATTACCAAGTGAGTCTAAATCTAGACGTTTGGACACTGAACAAGAATGACAGACCGGACAGTACCAGACACTGGCGTCGCTGGAGGTGGGGCGGAAAGCTAAGTTCTGCAGCTTTCCGCCCCACCGTTACTCTCTGGTATGAGGCGCCCTGCTCCCTCGTCATAGGAGCCTGTCAGCGGAGAGAAAGCAACGCGCAGGAGAGTCCCTGCGTGTTGCTTTCTCTCCGCTGACGGGCTCCTACGATGAGGGGGCGGGGCGCCTCATGCAGGAGAGTAACGGTGGGGTGGAAAGCTGCAGAACTTAGCTTTCCGCCCCACCTCCAGCGACGCCAGTGAAGTCTCTTCCGATCACGTTTTTTCTTTTTATAGGCATTTTACAAGCTTAGAAAGAGGCACGAGAGGCAAGAAGTGGGCGGAGGGTCCGTGCGGCTGTTAAATAAGGTACTGTAGTGTGGCCCCACACCCAGTGGAATCCCTCCTCCGCCGATGGCCATCCGCGGATAGTCAAATTGGTGGGTGGCTAATCCGCGGATAAGGAGGGCCCACTGTTTATGCCTCCTGTGTTCCTTCTTCTGTCTCTGAGGATATAGGCTGCCTCCAGGCCCACCCATGACCTCCCAGCGCATGAGGCAGTATATCAAATAACACCCTCCTTGTACAGCACCTGGCTGTACCAAATGCCACCCCTCTAACCCCCTGAGTGTGCCCACCTCTGTCACTTGATCCAAAAAGAAAAAGAGGAATGGAGCAGAAGAGGAAGTATGGAGGAGAGGAGAGTGATGGGCCAGAGCAGGGGTGGGGAACCAATTTGCGATGGCGGGCCATTTTCCCATGGGGAAAATGTCCCGCGGGCCGTGTGCCCCTCCATCACAAATGTGTACCCCGGCGCGCGTGCGCCGGGGGGCGCCCACCCACCCACCCACCGCTCTCTTTACCTCCCCCCCCCCGCTCTCCTTACTTGTTTCAGGCAGCCGGTAGGCCGGCCGATTTACCCCCCCCCCGCGTGCGAATTTACCTCCCACCCACCCACCCACCGCTCGCTCCCTCCCTCCCTCCCTCCCACCGCTCGCACCCACCCACCCACCCACTCAGTAAGCGCCCACCCCCATCGCTCTCACCTTCTCTTCTCTTCAGCCGCCGCCGCCGCTGGCGGCGGCGGCCGCGCGCGCTCACCTCACCCAGCTCTATTCAAACCTTCCTGGCTGTTAGAGACATGCGCATAACAGCCAGGTTGAGAAGGAGTCGCGCGACCCCGTTTCAACCCGGCTGTTATGCACATGTCTCTAACAGCCGGGAAGGTTTGAATAGAGCCGGGTGAGGTGAGCACGGCCTCCGGTCCAAGCCCGCGCAGGCCGGACCAAATGGAATCGGGTCCAGGCTCGCGCGGGCCCGACCAGATCGCCGCAGGGGCCGGATCCGGCCCGCGGGCCGCCGGTTCCCCACCCTTGGGCTAGAGCGTCTCCATCAGAAACACCACTCTTCTCTCCTCCACACTTCCTTTTCAAGTCCAGGGAGGGGGAGGAGCCTCAGCTCTGCCTTCTCCCCACAAAATAAAATCATCCACAGGTGGTTGGGAGAATTTTTCATCCCTGGACTCTCCAGATCCTCCAGCTCCCTGGCAACTTCAGCAGATTAACCGTGAGCAGCAGCAGGATCCATCCAGCATCCAGCTTGCCTGTTGCCTCCTGTAAAAAGTAGAACCATCATACAGGACAAATATCCCCCATTATCCAAAGCCCAAGGGGGCTTTTTCTGCTGCTGGAAATCACTTTGAACAAGGAGGTAGACTGAGGCCAGTTCAAAAGTGTTTTGCTACCTCTGGTGTCCACAGTAGAGAACTGCAACACAAACGTCCCGGCAATCCACAGATATCCGTGAGAATAACTGCCCGAAAGTCAACCAATGGCAACAAAGCCTTGTTTTACTCTCTGATCCAGACACTGTTGTTTGCTTTTGTTTCTAAAAGCGCAACCCATTGTGTTAGAGAGACTTAAGGCTCTAGAGTCCTTAAGCAGGGAATAAATCTCATGGACATGGGTACTAGAAGAACTGTTTTCTATATAAACCTGTTCATGGTAGGGCAGCAAAGAAGCCGAGCTATGCTCACACCGTGAGGATTTCAGTTCTCGCTGAGAAGGCTGGCACTTCGCAGAAGAACAGAAGAAATGTTCTGCTGGGTCGGGCCGGCACAGCTATAAGGCAGGCTGAGGCCCTTGCTTCAGGGCAGGCTGGCGGAAGACAAGAGGTGCTCTGTACCCAGTGTCTGTTTACCACCTCCCCTGGTCCAGCGCCCACCCAACTGCTTTACCCCATGCTCTGATCCTTTGGTCAGCAAGCAAGAGGAGAATCAAGGCCACAGCAAGCTATCTCTTCCCCTCCAGCACTTCTGCCGCAAATAATCGCGGTGCTGGCAAAAAAAGCAGCCATGATCAATCCCTTTCCATGTGAGTGATTCAGAAAGAATCACTCTGCCCCTGCCTACTTCTCGCCCTCCGGGATTCCACTCTGGGCATGCTCTGAACAGTCTGTTCGCTTAAATGTGGCCAGGCAGGAGGAACTGAGGTATATAGGGTAGGGGGTGGAAGAGGCATTCTGAGATTGCTGGAAGAGGCATTCTGAGATTGCTGCACTGCATGCCCTCTCCTTGCCTATCTGGTTGCTTCTAAACAAACAGCCATCTTCTCCATCTTCCCTTTCCAATCCAGGGTGTGGGAGGAGGAGCAGTGGAGAGGATGGTGTAGTAGTTTGGGAGTCGGACTTAGACCTGATCTCTCAGCCCCACCTACCTCACAGGGTTGTTGTGAGGACAAAAAGGAGGGGAGGAAATATGTACACCACTCTGAGCTCCTTGGAGGAAGGGCGGTATAAAAAAAAAGTGAAAATAAGTAGGTGGACAGAGATGGGCACCCCCACCAACTTGCTGCCTGAGGCGACTGCTTCAGTTTGCCTCATGAATGAGCCGGCCCTACTGGGCCCCATCTCTCAGCCTAACCTACCTGACAGAGTTTTGCAAGGATAAAAGGGGACGAGGCGTGACAATAATTCAGCAAAGTAAACAGAAGGAGCTTCCTTGCTAGAAGTGAGCCTCATCAACAGTGACAGAAATTGACCATTCTCTGTTTGTTTGTATGTGTGTGTGAGAGTGAGTACTTCCATTACCTCTGCAGCTACTAATGAGGGTGAGTCATCAAGCAGCTGAAGACTGTTTTCCAATGATATCTGAAAGCACCCAGGGAAAAACCTCAGACAGCCGCCTAGGAAGGCTCCTTGTCACTCCGTTGCAACTCCACAGTGACAAGGTCCTCATTTCGGGAGCCTCCCTTGACAGAAAAAGAATACCCATTTGCTTGTCGACGCCAATGAGGGGACGTCGGATCTGATTGACTTGCCTAACGAAAGCGCGAGAAACTCTTCTTTCCCGGACTTGCCCCATCAGCGTGGCCGAAAACTCCAACCTTCCCCAGGGTCCGTGAGAGATTTCATTTCCCTGGTTCTCTCTGAGCTCCATGAGAGTGTCCCTGTGCATATACAGACACATCTCCCATTCTTGAGGGTCTTCAGGGTTCTAATGTATCTCAGGTTCCCATTGATACTGACCAGGGCTGGCCCATCCATAAGGCCAACTGAAGCGGTTGCCTAAGGCAGCAGTTTGGCAGGGGGCGCCCACTTCTGTCCACCTGCTTGCTTCCTCTCATCCTCATCCTCCCACTCTCTGGATTGAAAAAGGAAGAAGGGGACAAATCAAAAGTGTGGAGGAAAGGAGAGCTGTGAGTTAGAGAGGCTGGCACATCACCAGGTAAGGGGCAGCATTAGGTGCACCACCTCAGGTAAGAGGTCTTGGGCCAGTCCCGATACTGAGAGTCATGGATTGACAGGAAGTTAACTACAGGTGCAACATATTGACAGTGGAACCTTAAACTTACAAACCAGGTGTCCATCACAAAGTCTCAGTCCAACCTGGTTGATGATACACCTAAAAGTTGTATTCAGTTCTTTACAGGTGCTGCCCCCTGGAACAGGCTGTTTGGTACCTGAAGCAGAACACTTACAATGAGAATGGGGGGGGGGGTTTGAATGTTATGGGGAGAGCCATTAGCCATTGACCAGAGGTTACAGGTGTCATGGCGGGGGGGGGGGGCTCTTCAACCCCCAAACTGTTCTGGGATGCAGAGAAACGGCAGGACTAGAGGCTGATATCGAAAAACAGGTTGACACCTTGAACTGCAATTTGTTTTTGTAGTATCCTTCATAAAACAAAACAAAAAAAGATGCCTTTCACCTTTGAATGTCACATCTTGAATCATCTCAAAGGTGCGATGATGAGCCGACACAACCTCCGGAGGCCATGAAAATTGTACACTTCGCTGTTCGTTCTCAGAGTTGCTCGCTCCCTGAATCTCTTCCTGCGTCAGACGCTGGAGGAGTTGTGGTCCCCTATAGCCAGCTTTGGAGACATAGTCCAGTGAATTCAAATCTGGATGCTTGATTGACTTCTGTCTGCAGGTGGTGATTATTCCCTGGTGCTGGGCAAAAAGCACCCTGCAGATTCCCCATCAGGAGACCTGAATTTTTAATCCAGTTGTGGGGCAGCAGCAGCTAAGGGATGGACTCAGTGGCTTTGGACCATGGTTTTGTGTTTGTTTTGTTTTCCAAACTGTGTTCTGGGGGATTCACAGAAGCTTATCAGGGATTTCTCAATGACAGAATAAGTTCTGAGCATCACCTCCAGAAGGATGTTGGAGAACTGGAGAAAGTACAGAAGGGGCGACCCAAACGATCACAGGGCTGGAAAAAAAAAAGATGGGGCAACAGCACACTGTCCATTCTCTGACCAATACATCTTGCCTGCCGGGCTGTGGAAGGCCTGTGTCTCATCATGTTGCAGGTTAAGGTTTGAGGTGTGCCTCAAGCAAGCTTGACTCACTAGGTCTGAAGACCAGACCTAGTGAGTTTATATTTGACTCAAATTTTGAACCCGGGAACTCCCATAACCGTGTGCATTCATTTCGGAGCAAATGTTATATTGTTTTTGCCATTTGCTAAAACAGTATATTATTCATATACTGAGTTATTTCAGTCGTTTTCATGACTGTCATTTATTTTGCAATCAGTTGGGGGCTGGGGCCGATATCTGACTTACACCAGCAGGCATTTTCTTTCTTCCTTTTAACTATTATATTTAAAAAGAGCAGCACTGGTACCATTTTTTTTCCCCAGAATGCCCAAGATGTTGCATTGTTTCAGGGTACTTATTTATTTATTTTCTGTATTTATATTCTGTATTTATATACCGCCTTTCTCATCATCAGATTTTTCTCATCAGATTTGTTCAAGGCGGTTTACATAGGCAGGCTATCTTTAGAGCTGATAAGGGTCTTTACAAAATTGTTCTATTCCTATATAGAACCTTCCATGCTCGAGATGTTTTCCCTTCCGAGTGCAGCCCTCCTTCTGGCTTGTGCTTTGCACTTCCAAGCTTCACAGTTCACCGCAGTTCACCCTCGGACAGTTGTCTTAGATGTTCTCTCTCTAGCTGACTCCTCCGCATTCCACCCTCTCGCGATGCCTTCTCAGTGTCTTTGCGAGGTTCGTCAGCAGCTTCTGTCTCCCATCCCAGTGGGAACCAAGGTCGACCCTGCTTAGCTTCTTCAGGCAGGGCACCGGCTCAAACCTCCAGGCCACACCTCCTGCAACTGCTCCAATAACTCCAAATGGCAACTGCTACAATAACATGGAAGCCCCATTAGTGGGCACCATTTTCCCCAGAATGCCCTGGGGCACTCTGGGAAAAATAGCAGCAATGAAAAGGTGTGGCTGTTAAAAGAAGCTCTTGATAGACTTTAGTGTAAAGAACGAGGGGGGGGGGGAGTACATTGCTCAAGAATTGGCTGAACTAGATGGGCCCTTGACCTAATCCAGCAGGGCTCTTCTTATGTTCTTAGGAAGAAAAGAATGAATTAAGCCACTGCATTACTACTCTTACAGCACAATCTTATGCATGTCTACTCATAAGTACGTTCCATTGAATTCAGTGGGACTTACTCCCAAGTAAGAGGGTATAGGATTGATACCTTAACTAAGCAGCCTGTTCACATCCAAGGAATGAGACAAGGGTTCTCATTTCTGCAGGTGCTTTGAGGTGTACATCCGAGGCAAACATTTGTTTAGGGCACTCCTGAGTACAAGCGCATGCAGATATTGTAACGAGCATCCCAAGAGAGGAATCATGCGCAGATATGATTGGTCTCTGAAGATGTGCTAAAAGCCGTCCGTGGATTTGGACAAAAACAGAGACCAGGGTGAGCATCTTGGAGGCTGGCAGCCCTCCAGCGCCCGCATCGATCCTCTCATTAATTCCGTTGTTGTTCCGTCTCTTCTCCTCCATCACTTGGTCTCGCAGTCTGCTGGCTGCCACCTGCTACATGAGGCCAGCTTCTGCTGATTCCTGAATGGGATTGTCCTTAGCTGAAGGTGCCCCATGTAAGTTGCATGCCCTTGTCTGCAGCACCTTAGAAAGATTTATTTTCTTGAGCTCCCTCTCCACCACCGTAACGTCTATGGCCACTCAGAGATGCAGTCACAAGCAGGGACCCAACCCTACCCAGGATATTCTAGGCCCCTTCCCTGGATGTTCATATTTCATTTTAAAAACACACACCTTCAGCCCTTTTACTTGTGGAGAGAGAAAGAAAAGCGTGCAGCCTATCCTCTGCCCAACAGCTCAATAAGAACTAAATCTACACACCTTTCCGTTTCTAGCCAATGAATGCAAAACCACTGTTGTGTCCAGACTACAAGTGAGGAACCACAAAGGAATGAATGACTAGGAAGGTGTAGATAGGCAAGGCAGGTTGGCATTACAGCACCACGGATAGCTCCAAGATAACAAGTTGCTCCAGCAAAGCTCAAAGACCATCTGAGACCTTAAATACTTCCATGCTCAGGCTCCACCTCCCTGCTGCGGGAGTGGAGATATTTAAAGGAGCTTCCCTCTGGTCTGAAGCCAGATGGTTTGAATCGTCTAGCACTTCCCTGCATGAGGCATGATTGGGTCATTTGATCGCTTCCAAATCTGCCATGTCATAGGAGCAGCCTTGCTGGGTTGCACCAAAATCCAGCCTCTTGCCTCCCACAGTGGCCAACTAGATGTCTCCAGGAAGCCCACAAACCAAGCATGAAGGCCATAGCCTGCTGCTATTTGTCCCCAGAATCTGATATTGCGAGGTAGACTGTCTCTACACATGGAGGTTCCATTTTGTTGTCACCAGAAAAATGGAACAGATGAATGCCCATCTAGTCCAGCATCCTTCTTCCCACAGAGGTCTGCTAGATACCTCAGGGAATCCCAAAACCTTCAACATGCTCCTGTGTGTTAGATGCCAGTAACTGGCATTCAAATGGATGCAACCCCTGAACTCGCTTTTATTTATTTATTTTTCACATTTTTATACCGCCCTTCCTCCAAGGAGCTCAGAGTGGTGTACATATTTCCTCCCCTCCTTTTTGTCCCCACAACAACCCTGTGAGGTAGGTGGGGCTGAGAGATAGTGACTGGCCCAAGGTCACCCAGGAAGCTTCGTGGCTGAGCAGGGATTTGAACCTGGATCTTCCAGGTCTAAGTCCGACTCCCAAACCACTACACCATCCTGGCTTTTCAGCTGTCATGGCTAATAGCCATTGATTGATTTCTCCTCCCACTTCATTTCACATCCATGCAGATTTGCACATCTTCATAGAAACTGATGAGAAGGAGGCATTCCCAGAGCCTCGCTGGAGCTTTTCATCTCTGAATTAATTTATTTCTCCTGGAGTCTTGGTGCTTCTGTGAGTCTCTCTCTCTCTCTCTCTCTCTCTCTCTCTCTCTCTCTCTCTCTCTCTCTCTCACACACACACACACACACACACACACACACACACACACACACAAATATTTACATTGAAACGGTTCCACTGAACGCACTTTCAAGGCAGCCAGCCAGCAAATGAAATGTAAAGCCAATCCATTAATAGCATTGGAATCAATACATCAATTACTCACTGGGGAAAAATCTCTATCAATAACAGAGCAGCAGCAGCAGCAGCAACTGAGAATGTGTCGGACATTGAAAGCTTGGGGGAATGACCCCCCCACCCCCTTGCACAAATAGTTCAGCTGTCAGCCTGCAGTCGTGGGTCTCTTCCCCGCACCCCCACCCCCACCCCAGCCTGTGACCCTCTCTAAGCAGTGAGGTCCGTCCACGTGTGTTAGCCCACCCAGCCAAACGAAATTAATTTTTACAGCAAGGGCAAAATGAAGCGCTGACTGCGTCAAACACTTTCTTCCACGCTGGCCGTGATTCCTCGCCTCCGAACTGGTCTCGTCTATTAATTTCACAACTCTCATTTAACAAACCACCAATCAAGCTTTCCCTGGCAATATTTGCTTTTTATCACTCATGATGCTTAATTGCTCGGAACTGCCCTCGTTCCAATACTTTAAAGGTAGTTCTCTCGCTTCGTATTCAGACCAGGGACTGAAATTAGAGGCACCGGTTGAATGGAGCCATCATAAGTGTTTCTCTGCTTGCGTCAGCTGGAGACGGATCGGATGGCTCTTGTACCTGCCTTCCCGAAAAATGCAGGTGCCACCCTATGACCTTGTTGTCTTCAAAAATAATGGCTTGGAAATTGGATCACCCTCTCTATTTCTTTCTTTTTTACTAATTTCCCCGCATCACTGACAAGCATGATGTGAGCATAGGGAGAATAACAGATGTTCGTTCTTTGTCATAGGCTTGTCAATGTCAGAATAGGAGCAGAGCCATATGAAAGGAAAGCTTCCAATTGCACTAAAAATAGGAGTGAAATTTATGTTCTTCAGTCAATAAAGGCTGCCACTCGGCTACAGAAATCGGAGTAGACAAACTGTACGAGGCCCTGTCGATTAATCCATCGATGGGGGTCTGTCGAGCCACTGCCAACTACCTGCAGGCCCTCCCATGCACTCTGCATTCAAAGAGGAAAAATATGGAATGAAAGAGGAAGTGTGGAGGAGAGGAGAATGGTGCCGAGGGCATAGCCCACCAGTGTCCTCTCCTCCACACTTCCTCTTCCACTCTGTCCTCTTCCTTTTCAAATGCAGCAAGCTAAAATAAAAATATGTGTTGCTGCCAAGTTGGGAGAAGAGGAGGAGAGTGGTATGGTTGGCATCCCTTCTCAGGTAGGAAACAAATATAACAACCCAATCATCCCACTGTTTCTGCCTTACAATTGAACCTGGAGGTATTTCAGAGTCATTACAATTCGGAGACATTGTCTTGTTCTTCACAAATGTGTTTAATCTCCTTTTAAAATGATCGAAGCTAATAATAATTCTTACCACTGGTATAGTGTTTTCTGTGTGTGTGCAAAGCCCTTCACAAGATGTAATACTTACAAAAACCCTGTATGGTAAATATTAGCCCCATATTGCAGATGGGGAAGACTGAGGCTGAGCAGGAATGGCTTGCCTAAGGCCACCTAAGCTTATGGCAGAGGCGAGACATGAACCAGAGAAGTCTTGATTTGTAGTTCAGTCTCTTAGGCACTAGCTCTCAGTACACTAAGCTACTGGCCATCACTGTATCTTGTGGCAATGGATACCACAGATTAACGGTGCTCTGTGTGAACAAACCTTCCTTTTATCAATTCTAAATCTCCATCCAATAAGTCTCATGGGCTGTCCTTTGGTCCTTGTATTGCGAGAAAAAGAGAAAAAAATCTCTATCCACTTTCTCCATCCTGTACATAATTTTATATGCCCCCCTCTCTCTCTGTGCGCGCGCACGTGTGCACGCACGCACGCACGCACGCACACACACACACACGGTATAGATGCTCTCCCGTCCTTGGTGGCACATCCGCTTCTGCTCCCTAGATTTAAAAAGGAAGTGCAGAGGAGAAGGGAGTAATGGACAAGAGCACCAGAGACACTAGCCCACCCCTCTCCTCTGCACTTCCTCTCTCATTCCATTCCCATGTTCCTTTCCAAATCTAATGAGTGGAAAGAGAAAGAACAGGGGCAGCCCACAGGTGGAGGCAGGTTGTGGGCAACCTCTCCTGATACGTTGCCCGTGGCAGACCCTTTACTCAGCCTCAAAGACAAGCCATCTCTGGCATATTTGACGGCACTCTGTCCAAGGACCCCCAAACGTTTTCAATGGGGCTTTTTGAACCCTGCCTGCCACATGCCAAGCAAGTTCTGAAACAAACTTTTTGAACCCTGCCATTTGCCAAACAAAACTCAACATCATATGCCCACAAAGAATCCACTTCTGAGGAGAGAGAAATCTCTCCCGGTGCAATACTTGTGCTCCACGTTTAATGTTCCTAGTTGAAACAGCCAGTTCTCCATTGATTTATAAGTACTTTTTCCACCTTCCATTTGTCTTCGCTCAGTTAAAACACACGCGCGCGCACAAATGTTATTTCTTTGGTAAAAAGAACAAAGCAAGACTGTTAGGTCAATCGAGCCATAGGCTGCATCACAGGAGATTCTGTTCTGTCCTGGCCCCCTTTGCAACTTTCCACATATCACTTAATCACGATGAGAGTTGACCCACTGGGAACAGTTCCTACCTATGCGCTATTGCTATAAACAATGGTTGAACCATAGGAACATTAAACTGTGCCCATATGCTTCTCCCATTGATGTGAATGGCAGTTGCATAGGAGGTTTTCTTGGGAGCGATTCTTTGATCGTATGATTTTATCAATTGACTGACTATGTGTGATTGATTGATTGATTGATTGATTGATTGATTGATTGATTGATTGATTGACTGACTGACTGACTGACTGACCTATCAGAGCTGCAAATTTGAATAGATTAATCGGTTAGATTGCTTGGTTAAAAACCTTTTCTTTAACTAGAGACCCAGACCCAGTGAAGGTTATGGATTCAAATCCCTCCTCAACGTGGAAGCTGACTGGATGACTTTGGGCCACTCAGCCTAATCTTCTCTGCAGGGGTGTTGTGCAAATGAAATGAGAGCAGGGAGAACTATGTATGCTGCCCAGAAGAAGAGAGGGTTATACATGTAAATAATATTCTTTTTTTTAATGCACAAATTAATTGGCAAGAAATCATGAGCTGGAGCCTGGCTTCAGTGCTAGCTTTCTTTGCAAGCTGGAAAACTCCCCCACCCCCTTTTCAAGCTCATATGTTATAGCCAAGGAAAATTAAACTTGACTGAGAGACACTGAAATCAATGAGATAAGTTAGTCATGAGTAACTTAAGTCCCCTTAATGGAACTAGGTGAAGACTGCTTTTCTTTGCATTCAACCTCATGACTCCGGGCCCCTCAGCGTCTCTGGAGGCGGGAATGGGATGGATAGCATCCTCTGTAGATGAAGGGACTATGCAGTGGTTCCCAAACTGGGAGGCGCAGCGCACCTGCCAGGGGAGCCGCGCAGTGCCACGGAATCCTTTCAGAATACAGTGCAATGCCAATTGGCAGGCATCAACATAATGTAATGGGGAGTCATGGCCAATGGTCACCAATGGTCAAGGGCGCCACAGGTTGAAAAAGTTTGGGAAACACTAAGACTATGGGTACTGTAGCTGTTCAGTAATGACTGTTGAGATAGAGCCGGATCACCTGCAGCAGAGCAAACATTCCTGCAAAATTCAGCAACCTTTTCCATTTTGCCTTTCAAACTGTGTGTGAACTGTCCAGTTCCAACTGGAATTCGAAATCCTATCTCAAAGCTTGAGTGCTTCAGACTTTTGGACATCACTTGATTGTTCTGTGGTCATCAAATGTGGTCGTCACAATTTGTGACTCACAAACACAAACAGTCAGCCATCAGAGACTGCCAAATCCTGGACACCACTGCATGTCAGCTACCCACTGCCATTAAGTTCTCAACACTATTGCCTGCTAACACTCACCCTGCCGAATACGAAACAGCATGATGTGTCAACTGTCAAAGAGCGTCAAATATCCCAGGGTGCTCAAAAGAGAGATCAAATATTTTGCGATAATTTGGCAAATATTTGAGCCCTCCAATGAATCTACAACATCGTTGTTTGCCTGCTGCAGCTAGCCAGGATTGGAAAAATTATTGCAAAGCCCTTGTGATGTACGCTGGCTTAAGAATTTCTCTCTCCCTCTCTCCCCGGGAGCTCGGTGCAATTCTTCTTATCGACATTTACGGTTATGGAAACGGTAATTAGGGGAGTTAGAGCAGCATATGTGCAGTGGCCATGCCGAATATTACCCGCGTGCCCAGGGTAATAATAAGAAGCTGGTGTGAGGCATTGAATTGGAGGGGAGAGGCTGATGGGGTACAGCTCTGCTGACCTTTGGGGAGTCACCCTGTTCTTCTCCAATAACACTTTCCTGCAGGAGTGCTAGGAGGCAAAGCTCCTCAGGTCCCTGGAGGGTGGCAAGGACAGTCTTCACTGGAGCGTAGGAATTGTTTTTGGAGGCCATGGAGACCGGATGCTCCCACTTTTGCAACTGCTACCAGATGAGTAGCCTCTTTGTGTTAGGGGATCGTAGAGGTAAGAAAATATGGAGTCTCCGTGAAACTCTGTGTTTTCCTACTACATGCCTTCTATAGCACTGCGACATTCCCGGTAGCTCCCCAGGGCTAAATCTGTCCCTGATGATGGATCCTTGCATGGATGTGAGCTCTTGGGCCTGGTGTGACCCCGAACCCCCTGTTCAACGCAGGACATTCAAAGCAAGAGTATTTCCCCAATAGAGAGATGCCCAGCTTCTGCTTTAAACACCTCCGGCAAAGGTGAGCCCACAACCCCCCGAGGGGTTGCAGGAGTCGTTCCACAGGTGGGGTACATACCAGTGCCAGAAGCAGTGAGGACTTGACCATCACAGATCTTCTGTCCCAGTGCCCCCCAAATCTGGAGGTGGCACTGATTGGTTCCATTCTCAATCTCCTCTAACCATGAAGTGGTTTCTCCGAATATCCAGCTGAGGTCTACCCTCTTGTAACTTAAATCCATTCAATCTACTCCTCTAGCCCACTGGAAAACTGGCCCAAGGCTTCCAGGTGTCTGAGAGATGTTCATCAGGTAGCATTTGGCACATCTCCCTGGGTTGGAAAAGGAAGAGGGGGATGGAGCGGATGTGTGAAGGAGAAGAGAGTAGTGGGCTAGAGAGTTGGAGTTATTCTAGCCCACCACTTTTCTCTCCTCCACATTTCCTGCTCTATCCCCCTCTTCAGGAGCAGTGGAGATGAGGGGCTGGATGGCAGTTTCACCTCCTGCCAATCTGCTGCCTGAGGCAACTTTCTCAGTTGGCCTCATGGATGGGCTGGCCCTGCCCTCTGGAATAGCAGAGAATGTCTTCTATGGGACAGTAGCAGAGCTCAGGACACCCCCCCCCCAATGGCAGGAGCACTGACATCATAGCAGGAGCACTCAGGTGTTTTTCAAATGTTTTTCGAAGGACCTTAACCCAGAAGTTGCCTCAGGCTCAGCAGGAGGCAAACTGAAACATTTGCCTAAGGCACCTGTTAATGACTAGGCCATGGAAAGACCATATGGAGCTCGTGCTACATTAAAGTGACAAACTGATGCAAATTTACCTGGGAATAAGTCCTATTGAACACGGTGGGAAATGATAGTCTCCCAGTTGAGGGTTGGGTTGGTCAGTAGAAGCCTGGAGAGGGATATCTGACAATAGTGTAAGCTGTCCAGGGCCGACAAAATAGGGAAGGATGTGGATCGATATATAAATAACTATTTGTCACCTTTCCTGTACAGCTTGGTATAATTGAATGGCGCTCAAATTGCGAGGTGCAAAATGACATGACGTCTCTGACTTGATCTCCTTGCCAATTCCCTGGACAGGAATTGAGAGCAACGCATTTTACCGCCCATAAATTTTAACGAAGGCTTATTAGACACCGCCGAGGACAATAGGGCATGGGCACCACCTTCAGGCCCTGCTCATCAAACTCCAGAGACAGCTGGCAGGCTGCTGCTACAGATAGGACGGCAGTTCTTGGTTGGATCCAGCAAGGCTGCATATTACGAAAGGCAAAGGAGAGGTGAAATTGCCTTTAGCCCACTTCTCTTCTCTCCTCCATTATTCCTCTTCTGCTCTGTTCCCCCTTTTGAAATCAAGGGTGCAGGAGGAGGAGGAGAGGTAGAGGCAGCGGCCACCACTCAATACAAGGAGGTGTCCTTTGTTGCACTGCCTCAGATATCAGGAGAACTTGGAATAATCCTGTGCTGAATGAATGATGACCATGATTCAAACTAACCTCAACCCTAGAAGCTGTCATCTTAGTTTCCAACATTCTAGAAACCTGGAGTTTCCCCTTGTTAAGTCCTCGGCTTATGCCCTGTGCTGATCCAAGGTCACTAATATCGGTGGAAGGTTCCTGTTGTTCCACAGAACCACAGTAGCCTCAATGATTCTCTCTCCTCTCTCCCTACAGAGATCCGTGAGGCATTCAAAGTCTTTGACCGGGATGGCAATGGATTCATTTCCAAGCAGGAGCTGGGCACGGCTATGAGGTCCCTTGGTTACATGCCCAATGAAGTGGAGCTGGAAGTTATCATCCAGAGGCTGGACATGGACGGTAAAGTTTAGGGGTCTCCTTTCCCCATGGCTTACATTTCCACTTGGAATTTTCACTCTGTGCTCTGCTTCGCCCTGATGTGAAACATGTTAGATTGATTTGTGATCCTGGATGGGCTGAGCTTTTGTGAGTTTTGCCTGCCTCTGCAACCTGGCTTACTCACTTGAGTCATCTATTCTGACACTTGCATTGCACACTATTGCCTTACTGTGGCTACAGGATGGCTACAGACTAGAGTGGGGGGTGTCTGGTAAACTAGACTGGGGTGTGTGTGTCACGGCCGACTCATCCATGAGGCCACCTGAGCATGGTAAGAGGTTTTTTTATTATAGTATAGAGTCGATGGACCCGAGACCGCATCAGGTGGTGCTCTGGGTTGCGCCACCCCTGCAAATGGAGGAGATGTTCTTTTGTTTTCTCTGGTAGGAGTCTGGGACAAAGAACCTTATTGCATTCAGCTATTCCATTTGTTTTTTTGTGATGAAAACCTTTTCATTCATTCATTCATTCATTGGTCATTATTTAATAGATTTCCCGCCATGTAATCCCCTCCCCACACATTTCCCTACTACTACATCTAATGTGGCCCTATAGAAATGTGCAGGAAGGGCAGATCTTGCCTCTCCTTTTCCCACCTTCCATTCATTCTATCCCCATTCGATCTCTTTTTCGCCCAGCCTGTCGAGTAGCCCTGGGTTATGTGCCTGTGTAATACGACCATTGCTAGAGCTATTACAGATTTGATGTCGCCGGCTCCTAAAGGGAATATTTGTCTTTGAGAAAGAGTCTCATCCCGGCACATAAAAGCGGGTGACAGCTCAATAAAATACAGCTCATGAATCTGTCTGAGAGGGGGACGTGCTTAGTGCCTCTGCAGGCATGCCGCTGGTTCACTTCCACAGGAAGGGCTGTGAAGGGTTCCTGTTGAGGATGGGACTTTGCCTTTGCAAGGTTAGCCTTGCGCTCAGTTTGCTCCCTGGTTCGGACCTCCTGGCTTGACCTCTGCCATGCAGACATCGTTTGTTCCACAGGAGAGCTCAGCTCTACCACAGAAGCAGGGTTAGGCATCGAGTCGAAGAATAGATGCTTTTGAACTGTGGTGCTGGAGAAGACTCCTGAGAGTCCCTTGGACTGCTAGGAGATCAAATCAGTCCGTCCTAAATGAAATCAACCCTGACTGTTCCCTGGAAGGACAGGTACTGAGGCTGAAGCTCAAATATTTTGGCCACCTAATGCGAAGAGAGGACTCTCTGGAGAAGACTCTGATGCTGGGAAAGATGGAAGGCAAAAGGAGAAGGGGAAGGCAAAGGTTGAGATGGTTAGACAGCATCACCGATGCAACGTACATGAAAATGAGCGAACTCAGGAAGATAGTGGAGGACAGGAAGGCCTGGCGGGATATGGTTCATGGGATCATGAAGGGTCGGACACGACTTAACGACTGAACAACAACAACTTCTTCAAACTCCAGGTGGACTGCAGAATGCTGCCAATTGGTTGAACCTTGGACCAGGCTGGAGAATCCCTCAGAATCCCTGAGGCAGTCTCCTACTGATCCATATCCCTCTGCTCCTTGATCGGACCTCTGGTGGATGTGAGCCCCTCTCTGATTCATAATACAGTATCCAAAACATTCATCTATGCGACCGTGACACCCAAAATGTGGACAGCATCTATCCATTCTAAGAGGAGATTGCAAGCAAAACAGGATCACCCCAACATAAATTTGTGTTTTCTATGTACTTGGGGGACTTCCAAGGTAAGCATACAAATTTATTTGTAAATTAAAAGAAAAAAAGACACACATACACCCTCTCACACACCCTCACACACACCAGGACTCAGCATGCTCAGTGACCTCCAGGATGTGGCCTTCAAGTGCTACAGAAATTTGAAAGTGGCCTTTGGAATACAATAGCAGAAAACTGCCGTGGAGGAAGGAACTGGTCTGCTTGAGTAATATTCTGGAGGTTGACAATGAGGCTTACGGGGGTCCTATCTGTGTTCCTTGAATCTTAACCTCCAAGGCAATATGAATGTAGGTGAAACATCAAACAGGAGTTGATCAAATTGTTACAGGAGGAAGGAAAGAATTAGTCTTAACAGCATCTGGCTCCTGTTCAGATTGGGAGACTAGGCAACAGCGTGCCAAAGGAATTAAGGCTCCAATCCTATATTAATTACTATTATTAACAGTATTTATATACCGCATTTCAACAAAAAGTTCACAAAGCGGTTTACAGACAAAAATCAAATGATTAAATGGCTCCCTGTCCCCAAAGGGCTCACAATCTAAAAAAAGATGCAGAACACCACCAGCAACAGCCACCAGAAAAGACACTGTACTGGGGTGAAAGGGGAGCAGTTACTCTCCCCCTGCTAAATATAAGAGGAGCACCAATTGAAAAAGTGCCTCTTGCCCAGTTAGCAGGGGTAACACACATTCCTGGGGGTAAGCCCCATTGAACTCCATGGAACTTACTTCTGATAGACATGCATAGGATCGGGTTGTTAGAAGGAGACTTCTAAGTACCAATGTTGGGGTATTTTCAGCGATTCGAAATTAACTTCTTATGTGTGATTTAGAGAAGGGTGACTAAGAAGAAACAGTGACGACTGGGGTGTGTTGAATGGCTTTTTAATTGTTGTTGTTGTTCAGTCGTTAAGTCGTGTCCGACTCTTCGTGATCCCATGAACCACATCCCGCCAGGCCTTCCTGTCCTCCACGATCTTCCTGAGTTTGCTCAATTTCATGTTCGTTGCATCGGTGATGCTGTCTAACCATCTCATCCTTTGCCTTCCCCTTCTCCTTCTGCCTTCAATCTTTCCCAGCATCAGAGTCTTCTCCAGAGAGTCCTCTCTTCGCATTAGGTGGCCAAAATATTTGAGCTTCAGCCTCAGTACCTGTCCTTCCAGGGAGCAGTCAGGGTTGATTTCATTTAGGATTGAGGCTTTTTAATTAATTGGAATCAAAACAGGAATATGATGAATTATGAAGGGAAAGAAATGATGATCTATTACGTGGTCAGTGATGTGTGTTTTGCTAAATGATGATGATGATGATGTTCTTTTTGGTCTTTGTTGCTTTCAACGTTGTCACGGATTTAATCTAAGATTAATATTTAAAAATGGCTTCTAACAGCAGCAACAGTAGAAACAAACAGGGGGCTCTGCCCTGAAATTCTACTTTGTGTATGGTGTTCTCCGTTTCTGCTTTTGCCTTGGGAAAGCCTCTCTCTCTCAGTGACAGATGAACAAAGCTGTCCACCTATCGGAGATAATTAATTCCAGCAACCCCTAATAATTACCCAGAGGCCATGCTAGCTCATCTGATATACTCGTCAGATCACTGGGTAGATATACGATCCCCAGAGGAAGGCTGCGGCCCCATCTCATTTCCCAGGTTATTGACTTCCTTGCCAAACTGTAATCTGTGAGCTGGTTCCCCTAATGGGCTTTTTAACCTTTGCGCAGCACCTGTTCTGTCATGGAGGATAGAGGGAGGTGGTGGCACCAGTCAGGGGCGTTTGCTGTTTATTGAGACAAAGTTGTCTCTCCTCTGGCATTCTGCCCCCTAACACATGCTTGTTGTTTTCAAAGGATGAGTCCATTGCATGAACATCTCCGCACCTGCCCATAAACTCCTGGCTGCAGATCTAGGAGAAGCTCTGTTTCTAAAATGACCAGTTGTTGGGTTAGGGGACTGGTCTGAACATGACACCTTCTGAAGGCCTTCCACTTATCCAAGATAATAATGATCAATGACTGTGTCCAGGGTCCTTGTCTCCAGGAATGGTCTATGAGGCCAACTGAGGCGGCCGCCACAGGCTGTAGATTGACATGGGGTGTCCCACCTTTGCCCACCTTCCTGCCTCTGTCACTCTTCTGCTCCTGGGATTTGGAAAGGCAGAGGGGAATAGGGTGGATGAGGAAGTGTGTGGAGGAGACAAGAAGAGAGGAAAGTGGTGGGCTAGAGTGTCCTCATTGCTCCCCTACCAAGCATAGCCTGTAAATTCATCTGAACCCAATCTACAAAGTGGTTGTAAAAAGCAATGGAATTCAAAACAGATCGAGACTGATTTAGAATGCACATGCTCCTTTTCATGGGATACAAAAACAATATACAAGTCATTCTCCATTTATCAGGGTTGTGTGTGCTCTGCACTAAAATCATTTTGCATGGAGCTAATCCAAATTCCTTCCAATTTTGCATGAAGGAAATCCAATTCTGCGACTTGTATAAATAAAGCAAACTTCATCGGTTTGTATTTTTTTCCCCTTAATTTTCAAAATTTATTCTGTCTCTTTTTTTCTATTGTGCATTGTTTAGTCCAGGGGTTCCCAACCTATGGTACGTGTACCCCCAGGGGTACGCGGACCGCAGGCAGGGGGTACGCGAGATGCTGCCGTTATCAGCTGCTGTGATCAGCAGCTGATGACAGGCAGCGGAACCATTTTTCTCAGGTCGCAGCATGAGCAAGAGGACCTGCCCGCCCACGCCACAACCCCGGGAAAACGGCTACAGCCCTCCTGATGTCTCCCTGTAGTTCTCCCTACCTGTTCTCCCAGCCACCGCCATCTTGGATCTCGCAAAATCTCACATGATCCAAGATGGCAGTGCCCAAATCTCGTGAGGGCACATGAAGCACTCATGAGATTTGGGTGCTGCCATCTTGGATCTCGCGAGATCCAAGATGGCAGCAGCCGGGAGAATAGGTAGGGAGAGCTTCCATTCCATATCACGCATTCCCCATAGTGTCTAGTTTGACCTTTACTTTAAAACAAATAAAACCCTATTTATTGTCGTCCCCCCCATTCAACCACCTGCTGACCCTCTCTGCTCCACACTCCCTTTTAACCTCTGGTGTTGCCTCTCATTTTCAGGGGATGGACAGGTGGACTTTGAGGAGTTTGTGACGTTACTGGGACCCAAGCTTTCCACTACAGGCATCCCTGAGAAGTTTCACGGCACGGACTTTGACACCGTATTCTGGAAGGTAAAGCAGCAGCAGCAGCAGCAACAGCATCTTCCCTTTCTCTGCAACCTGATAATCTGCCTCTTTTCTTGGCTTTGCTGCATAAATCCATATTGACTCCTGAATATGTGAACTATGCATCAGTAGTACCAGTGTCAGTTCCAGAACCTGGGTCTACTCCGGCATGTGCTGATGGCCCACAGCTCCCATAGGACCCTGGACACGCTGCCCCGCCCTGCCCCCTAATTGGCTGCTACGGAAGTTGCAACAGCCTCAGAATTCTTGTTGGGAAATCCAGAGTTGCAACCTAGACTCTATAGGTTTTCTTAACTCTATGCGCGGCTCACTCTCATGATGCGAGGCCAGGTGGTGAACGCTCTTGGGATGTGCAGCTGCTCTCATGCCATCTCCCCCTGACCCTGATAATCTTCCTTTTGAGGCTACTGCGTCTGGTCACTTCATTTTGTGGCCAGCCCAGGAAGAAAATTAATGCCAGCACTACCTTTGGCTTTGAAAGTACTGGTAGGTCTTATTAAGGCAGTGCATAGGTTCAGAGTCACGTGCATGCATTGCATATGAGTGTGCTGCTCCCTGGTTCAATTGAAGTCTGGCAGAATGGCAGCAAGATGTATGGTTATCACGCCATGCCTCTTTCTCCCTGGCAGTGCGACATGCAAAAGCTGACCGTCGACGAACTGAAACGGTTGCTTTACGACACTTTCTGTGAGCACCTCTCCATGAAGGACATTGAGAACATCATCATGACCGAAGAGGAGAGCCACATGGGAACCACGGAAGAGTGTCCAGTTGACGTGGAAAGTAAGTTTGTCTGGATTCTGATTGGCATGTTCCAAAGGGCTCAGACTGGGAGCCCTGAGAAGCTGCCATTTCATTCCCCATAACCCCCTCTCCAAACAATCCCACTCCACCAAGTAGAAACATTCCAAGTGGGTTTGGGTGGTGGAGGAAAGAAATGGTGTGAAGATGTAGCATTACTTGGAGGAAGGTATGGGGGGATGTAAGCCTCTAGCATCCACTGGCCACTGGGAGAAATGCCTCTGTCGTTTATGAGTTTCAGGCCCCCCAATTTTGCACCCCACTCCCAAAATGGCCCTCACATTTTCACTCCAGGCAAATGGGGTGGCAAAAACGGTGCTTGCATGTCGATTCAAACCCCCCCCCCCCCCGGTGTGTTGCTCCATTAAATGGAGTTGCCTTGTAAGTCGATTCGAAGATTTTTAATTGATTAGCCAAAGCAATTCATCAATGAAAGTCTGCAGCCATAGACTTCACGTCAGAGGTATAATTTATTACCTGGCTGGTCACTATTGCTGGTTCCAAGAGGGGTGTGGGGGGGGGGGGTGGAGAGGAAAGAAACAAGCCTATTTCTGGTTGTCTGCCAGAAAGGGCTCCAGTACTTATACCTCGCCAAGAATCTGCAATGGGAGCTGAAGGAGAAACTGGAGCAGAGCCGGCGATCATCTTTTGCCATGTCACCTAAAAGACCGGCAGTTGGGACAAGTGTTCCATGTTCATATCAAGCTGGCCCTGGCAAGTTCACAATGGCTGCAAGAACCATTTGTTCTCTCTCTCTCTCTCTCTCACTCTCTCTCTCTCAATCTCTCTCCCCCCTTCCCCGTCTTTAATTATGAAAGTAGCAGTTCTATTTAGACTACCGGCTGCTTTGAATGTTAATGCAAGAGGAGGCTGCATGGGCCCCAGCTAAGGAAGCATCGCTTTGCATGCCAAGCTGCCAAGCCGGGCTTTTGGCAGACCACCTGCAGCAGGGAGCAAGTCCCAGAAGCCGCAGCTGTCACTGACAATGGCTTCTCAAGCATCAGGAGGAGGGTCAGAGTGGCGGGTGGGGAGGGCCGTTGCACCAAGCATGCCAGGGTCCCTTTCCTGAGCAGGCAATTCCCACGCTGCCAACATGGCTTCCGTTATTTGAAGCGGGAACCGAAAGAAACTGTAGGACTGGTGAGGCATGGACAATACCGGGTTGACTGCTCCAAGGCAATCAACATCCTGTTCCCAGAAGAGGCAAATTCTACCATCAGTATAAATAATGCAAACACTCATGATTTTCTTATTTTGCCCAATTATTCGTCTTTTTTTAAAATCGTTTTTAATTGTTTATTCTGGCTTTGCTAGTCATGGAGAGGAGGCTAAGAAGAGTGTTGAGGGTGCCAGGGCTGATCCAAGACCTCCTGATGCCCCAGGTGGCATGCCAAATGATGCCCTCCCTTACCTGATGATGTGCCAGCCTCTGCTCCGTCCACTCTCCAATGTCTTAGCTCAGCACTCCCCTCCACATTTCCTCTTCCTTTGTCCCCGTCTTCCTTTTCCAATCCAGGGAGCGGAAGGAGACGGAGGGGCAGTAGGAGGCAAGCAGGTGGACAGAGATGGGTGCCCGCCACCAACCTGCTGCCTGATGCGACAACTTCAGTTGGCCTCATGGGTGGGCCAGCCCTGGAGGGTGCCATTATTGGCTACCCTTGTCTGACTCTTTGCAAAAACAGTGTCCATGTTCGATGAACACCATGAGTATTTGTTGGCTCATACATTTCATCATTGTTCAGATGCTCTATTAATGGGTGGAGATGTTCTGTGGCTGCGACAGCTTCCAAGCTGGAACAAGAGCTAATGTTCAACGGGATCTGGACTTCAGGAGATGGAGATTCCATGGGCTGCAAGACAGAACTAGCCTCCTCTTCTCTGACATTTAGCCCAAAGTTTTGTCTCTGATTTTTTTTTCTTTCTCTCTCTGTTTGTCCTCGATCTCATTTCACTCCATACCCTTCATCTCTTCCCTGGCTGCCACTTTCTGACCTCCCCTCCCTCCCTCCCTCTGCAGCTTGTTCAAACCAGCAGATCAGACAGACGTGTGTCCGGAAAAGCCTCATTTGTGCTTTCGCCATTGCATTCATCATCAGCGTCATGCTGATCGCCGCGAACCAGGTGCTGCGAAGTGGGATGAAGTAGGGCAGTTGAACGGACGGATGGACGAGCGGATGGACAGATGGACTTCCTTGGAGAACCAACAGAGAAAACAAACTATAAATATCTATAAATAACTATAGCCACGAGGGGGCCAGGGGTGGGAGGGAACTTGTAATTCCTCCGTGGCAAAACTCCTGCACACATCCATTATTAAGTCACCTTCCCTTCCTCCCGTCTCCAAGGGGGTGTGTGTTCCCCCCCTCACTGGAGACGCAGCTGTCTTCTCAGCAGATAGCATGGTTTCCACAGGGCAGTCCAACTCAGCCCAGCTGGGGGAGTCACCGGGACCTGCATGGTGGAAATTTTTAAACTAACCTTTAAGAAGCATGAACAAGTGCATGGAGACCCTCCCCCCACCCGCCTCCCAATCTGAGTGATGCAATACCGTGTGCTTTTATAATCGGATATTAGAATCCTATGAAATATATCAGATATTATATATAATATATATATTTATGATAAACCGAATAATCAGTTAAGCAATACACACGCGTCGGGATTTTCTATCCGAAATTCGGGCGTTGCATGGACATGAACACAACAAGGGCTGGACACTACGTCACTCGCTGTTTGTATCCATCACCCAACCACCCCTTTGCAGGCTCTCTGGCATCTATGCACTTTTTCTCACCCCTCCCTTGTCCGGGAGGGAGGGGCTTATCAGAGCCTGCTCGACGTGGATTTGGGGGTTGTTCTGATGGAAGGCACCAGCAAAAGGTTGGATTGCCTGGAGGAAGCACATTGCGGTGTGTCCTCTGCGGTCATCCTCATCAACATTGCATGTGGATATTCCAAGGTGGGTCATGCCAGGTGCAGAAAATTTCCTCTGCTCCTTCTCAAGGGGGCGCTAGGCCAGAATGTTCCAGGAGACATAAGAGACTCCACCTCCTTTGTGCCCTGTTCTGTCTCCTCATGATATCACCGTATTATGTATATAGAAGCCAGAGGGCACCACGTCGGCCATCATCAAGTCGGCCATCTTAACAATGCAGATTTCCCTTCCACCAAGCCCAGTTTAATATGATCTGGCTAAAAAAAAGCGTCTCTTTTACAACAATTAACTTGTCTTGAGGTGGAGACTTCTGAGGGAGTACAGTATTCGTTCCTTTCCTGGGCAGCAGCCTGTTCCCTTGGTGAAGCATTTCCCCTGTTTAAAAGAAATATATATATATAGATATACGTATATTGTGCCTTATTGCTAATTTGAACTTTAACCTTGCAAGCTGTTGGTTCTTATTATACTATGGCTAGATCAAAGAGACAGTATTCCCATGCGCTTCTCCCCCCACCTTCCCGAATGTATTTTGTGCCATGGTCAAGTCAATTCTTACACTTTTCTTAAAGTCGCTAAACAGGTTGTGTTCCTTGTGTCCATAGCCCGTCTCCACCTCCTTTTCAAAGTGCGGGACCAGAGGTGGATATTGGATACAGATGGAACTGGTAATGTTCTCGTCATCAGAGACGTACATTCCCTACCTTGGCTCACCACTCCTCCCTCCTCCTGTTCATATACCCAAGTATTACTCTACAAGCCCTCTCTACAATACTACAGTATTACAAGCCCTGTTTTGCCATGGAATCATATTGAGAGTTTCCTGTGCAGTTACTCCCCAAGACCTTTTCAGAATCAAGGCTTCTCTCCATCGGCCCATTCAAGGCCAAGCTACATGTGATGCTAAGGAGAGCCCTTGTGCTCCCATCAGCAATGGGGGGGGGGATTCAGGTTAGGACTGTGACACCTCTCCCGAGTCAGTGAAAATCGCCCTGTCTGACAAGGTTGGCCCAAGGCCTCCTGGGGTGGCTAGCATGCCAAACTGACTCTCCATTTACCTCCATCACCTGCAGTCAGTCTCCATCTCTTCTGCTCCCCTCGCTTCCTGGATTCGAAAGGGGAAAAGGAAATGGACAAGGAAGCATGGAGGAGTAGAGAGCAGTGGGCTAGAGTGTCGGAGACTTTCTTGCTCACTTCTTCTTCTGCTCGGTTCCTCTCTTTCTTGTCAAATCTAAAAACTGTGTCTCAAACAGAGAGGAGGGGGAGTGGTGGAAATAGGCAGGCAGATGGAGACAGTTGCCCCCTGCGAATCCACCCCCTGAAGTGACCACTCCAGTCAGACTTGTGGACAGAACGGCCCAGCCCTCTGAAGCGACCTCACTACAATCCGCTTCCTCTGTGACAGGAAAGGGTGAAATACCCTCTTCTACACTATCCTAACCGGGATCAGGCCCCTTTAGGGAAGAGTAATGACACTTTTAGCATCACATGTGCGTGTGGCCCCTTGGCCTGAGCCAGCAAGGCTCTTCTTATGTTCTTATGTACAGACAGAAACTTTGCCATTGTCTCGAACCCAGTGCTTTTCCAAGGAGTCGGCTCAAACATTCCACTGCCAGGCATCAGGTGTGCAGTAATCAAGCTTAGAGAAAAACCAAGGAACATGAATGCATGTATGAACCAGGCCCAACTCAAGAATATGCATGTGTGAACTCTATGCTCCAATGGTCCCTACTTTTCTAGGCCATTCCCTGTTTTCTGTTACCTGTAAATCAGTCGCCTTAATTTGTCCCTACTTCTGCCTGTTGCAAATTCCACCACCCCTGAACCTGGCAGTGTGCCAGTCACCACTCTCCCGCCTCCGCTGGCTCCCAGAATTTTAAAAGGGAGAGAGGAATGAAGAAACAGAGGAAGCGCAGAGGAGAGGAAAGTGACAGGCTAGAGCATCAGCATGTCTCAAGGTTAGAGACGCTCTAGCCCAACACTCTCCTTACTCCACACTTCCTCATCCATTCCTTTCCCCTCTTCCTTTTCAAATCAAGGGAGAAGAAGAAGAAGGAAGAGCAACAGAAGTGGGCAGCAGGCACCCCCCCTACCAATCTGTTACCTTAGGCGACCACCTCAACTGGTCTTATGGATGGGCCGGCTCTATTAGCAGGAGTTGATAGAGGGGTCATTCTTCAGGATTCCTTTCTCTCTGCAGGGTCTCTAAAACTAAAATCTCTGTGAAGGGAGATAAATGCATCTCTGTCCCTAGCACACATGCATGCGAATGCGTGCGCATTAAGCACTAAGATGCTACGCAATGCACAGCCTGAGAATTCATACACTGCTGGGGGGATATTGCAACCTGTTGAGAACACCTTGTAAGATAATTATGTGGTGTTTCCCCCCCCCCAAAAAAAAAATGGAATCAAAAGAGAAAGCATCCTCTGGGCGTTTAGATCAATGGAAGATACAGTAAAACCTTGGATTGCGAGCATATTTGAAAAAAAGAAGAGGGGAACAGAGGAGAAGAAGAAGAGGAAGTGTAGAGGAGAAGAAGAAGAAGTGTAGAGGAGAAGAGAGTGCTGGGCTAGAGTGGTGGAGAAGAGGGAGGAACAGCAGCAATGAAGGCAGGTTCTCTCCCACACAACACACCACCAAAGGAAAACTCCTCAGAAAGCCACAAGGAAGAGTCGAGTTTGCCTCACAAGGTCACAGAAGTTGGCCATCCCTGGTCTCCTGAAGACCACAACAGATCTCTCATGTGGGGCCCTGTGCTTAGTGCCCTCGATACTCAAAGATGCCCACACCCCGCCTTCCTCCCAACCATCCCATTCTTTTTCAGACAGGACAAAGTGCCTAAGTGTTTGCGGAAAAAAAAAATGTAGGTGAAGCCGTTCACTGAGATGTTGAGGTATCTGAAACAATATGTACATTCCCAAGATTTATTCAAACAGTAATCCGGGGGGGGGGGGTTGTGTTAAAAGCAAGCAAGCAAGAAGTAATTTTGGTTCCTGCTTAAAATGTTCCTGACAGAGCAGATACGTTCCATTGTTAAAGTTGGTACAGGGAATCTCTCACCATCATTTATAATAAAAGGAATAAACTGTACTGCTTATTTCTAAATACAATCCTCTGGATTTATTGATTTGTTTCCGTCAAATAATTCAGCCCTGCTGCTGTCTGCTTTGTAGTATGGCGATAGCAAGAGGAATTCTGCTGTGGTTTTCTCTGTTGTGCACGAACAAAATGCCTGTCATTTTGATGGGTGGGCTGGGCAGCATGTGGAGGGAAAGCATGTACAGTATATTTGCAGGGGTGTGTGTGTGTGTGTGTGTGTGTGGGCGCCCGCACACGCGAGCGCAGGGGGATATGGCGTCTCTGTGTGGCCCAGGGACGCATTACATCCCTCTGCAAAGTCTGTCAGGCCTGTACCGCTTGGGTGTTGGAGTGAAAAGAGAAAGGCGCATGTATAACGTTGCGCCGTGGATATGCTTGACACTTTACAGAGAAACGCAAGCAAAATAAAATCCCTGCCCCAAGCTGCATACAATCCGAATTCAAACACTGGGAAGGCAACAGAGGAAAGGGGGGAGGCAAGGGGGACAGGGGACGAAGATACACAAATTCAGGAACTTGTATGCGGGTTTGGCTTTGCTTAGGGGTAAGGATGGAGGGAACCATACTCCTTCACACTTCCTCTTCAGTCTCCTCCACACTTCCTCTTTTGTTCCATCGTCCTTTTCCTTTTCAAATCCAGGGAATAGGAGGAAGACAAGGAAAGGGCAAGGAAGTCGATGGAGGTGGGACCCTACCGGTCAATCTGCTCCCTCAGGGATGAGCCAGCCCTGAGCTGGAATGAAAATCAGCCTGTTGCTGCAACCAGTACGATTACTCCTGTGCAAGCAAGATCCATCAATGCCTCATGTCACGTGACCTTGATCGGTCTACCCCTTTTAAAACAGGAATGCAGAACATGCAACTAATGAAAAGAATGTCTTGTTTCCGTAAAATATTTCCTAAAAAGCAGGTTTATATATGGGCCTCCCCCCTCTTGCTTAATGGATTGGCCTCCCTGAATCCTCCAAACGATGCATTTTTAATAGGGAACAGATTAAAAGAATAAATAAAAAAGGGAAAACTCCAAGACTTGTTAGCGCATTCCCGGGCACTGATATCCCCTTCTCTGCACCGTCTGGGTATTTTTCATTTCTAGGGCTGCTCGGGCATGGAATGCACGGTCTTAACGGGAAATAGGCGATGCTCGTCTTCTGGGAAAAATGGAGAAAGAAATGGTTTCTCCACTTGAGATGTGGAGAAACACCTATCCCAACAGGCAAAGGAAAGGAAGGGGTTCGTTCTCTTCACACTTACTCGCAAGCAGGTCTCAGTCCTCATAACTGGAACTGTCAGTGGACCAGAAAAACTGTGGCATACTCTTGCAAGTCTATTGATTTGGATCCTGTTGCCAGAAAAGCTGGGGGCCAAGTTTGCTCCTTCAGAAGAACACAAGAAGATCTCGGCTAGATCAGGCCGATGGCTTATTTAGTCCAGGCAGCATCCTGTTTCCAACAACGAAGAGACCCACGATGGCAACCACTCTCTTCCACTGTTGCACCCTCCCCCAACTGACCTTCTGTGGTAGAGTGCCTTTGAACATGGAGGTTCTGTGTAAACCCTATGACTAATATTTCGGTATTCACTTGTTTGAAAAATGTATGAGCTGCCCTTCAGAAAGCCTCCAAGGGCAGCAGACAAAAGCAAACAAAAAAAGGGCAATAATTCACAATACAGACATTAAGAACGCCCTATCATACCGCTTACACTTACACTTACAAGCCAGCGGGTGGCGCAGTGGGTTAAGCCGCTGAACCATGAGCTGTCGATCGAAAGGTCGGCAGTTCGAATCCGCAACGGGGTGAGCTCTCGTTGCTTGGCCAGCTCCTGCCAACCTAGCAGTTCCAAAGCATGTTAATGCAAGTAGATAAGTAGGTACCGCTTGTGGGAAGGTAAACAGCGCTCCGTGTTCCAGCTGCATGCTACGTGCTGCAGCAAGGAGAGTCATGCCGGCCACATGACTATGGAGGCATCTTCGGACAACGCTGGCTCTTCGGCTTTGAAATGGAGATGAGCACCACACCCTAGAGTCGGACACGACTGGACTTAATTGTCAGGGGTCACCTTTACCTTATCATACTGCTCGCCTCTCGCTCCCTCTTCTGCTCTGTTCCCCTCTTCCTTGCAAGAAGCTCTGTCCCGCTGCAGTTCTCTCCTCCACACTTCCTCTTCTGCTCTGTTCAGGGTGAGGGGGGGCCTGAGGCAACAGGTTCACTGGGCCTCACCAGTGGGCCGTCCCCAACTGGAAAGGACCTTTGTTGAAGAGGACTTAACTGTGAGTAGACATTATTAAAGGATCTTGGCCACTGGAAAGGGCATCGCTGCCTATTATAGGGCAACATTCAAAGCAGTGCAGAATTTCAGTTTTGATTCCACTGTCAGATAATTGCAGAAAAAGCCAGGCAACAGCAGCTCTAAAGGGCTGTACTGTGGAAGTAGCTTCTGTTGAATTGCAGCCCCAGGCTGGCTTTAGTAGAGGATCTGGGGATCAAGCCTTTGCTAAGGTCCTGTGGTGGGCGAAGGTCTGACCAGCCCAGCACATTCTCACTGTGCGGGAAGCACTCTAGGCGACCAGGAGCCAAGTGACATCTCAATTTGACTTGTCCTCTCCCAAATGAAGGGGCCTCCACTGAGAATGGCGAATTCAAGGGCCCCCAAATCTCAACTTGTTTTTTTCTGCACCGACGTCCGCATAACATGCATTTCATGTATTATCTCAGATTGCTGGATCTGATCAATGGATGCTGCGGCAGAGTGCCTCATTTGTGTTTTTTTTTAATCATATCTTATTTGCTTTTCCCAGCTGCAATTTCCTTCTGCTACAATGGCTGTTATGGATCTGTGCGTCTGTATTCTCTCTCTCTCCCCCCCCCCCCCCCCGCTCCCCAGCCCGGTTCAGGAGGCTTAAGTGCATATCAGATACACAGCCAATGACATGCAAATTTGCTCTGTGATGCTGAAGGAAGCTTTTCAAGGGCTGTTGTTCTGCAACCATTTATAACAGGCTGGGATGGGGTTGGGCAGGGGGCGCGGGAGAAAAGGGGATGTCAGAGCCTGGGACATGATGGTGTGAACACTGAATTAATGCCTTGCGGGAAAGCTCTGCGTGGAGGATGCTCACAAAAAGGACCAGATCACAGGGGACAGGCGCTCTTAAGGTTGACCATTCTCAAGATCTGACCCAGGCTCCCTTGAAAGCCATGTGGAGGTCCCTCCCCAGTGAATCTACCCTGACCTTTCCCAGCACGTCTCAACTCAAGATCCTCTCAGTCATCTCCCTTTTGTCTCCTAGTTTGTTGGTCTCTGCCCCTGCTATGTCACTGTCCCTATGTTGCTTTTAAGGAATATTTTGTGGGCTTTGAAAAAATATATATATATATAAACCGCTGAACCATAAGCTGTGGATCGAAAGGTCGGCAGTTCGATTCCTGCGACGGGGTGAGCGCTCGTTGCTTGGCCAGCTCCTGCCAACCTAGCAGTTCCAAAGCATGTCAATGCGAGTAGATAAATAGGTACCGCTTGCGGGAAGGTAAACAGCGCTCCGTGTTCCAGCCGTATGCTACGCGCTGCAGCAAGGAGAGTCATGCCGGCCACATGACCACGGAGGCGTCTTCGGACAACGCTGGCTCTTCGGCTTTGAAATGGGGATGAGCACCACACCCTAGAGTTGGACACGACTGGACTTACCTTAATTGTCAGGTGTCACCTTTACCTATAAGTTGCAAAAGAGAAGATGAAGTGTCTTGGGAGACTCTCTATGCCACCACTCTACTACCCCTGACACACCTCTTCTTCTGCTCCCCTCTGCCTTTTTTAAATTACAGGAGGAGGAGACATAAGAGGCTCACTGCTGGGGAAGGATAAGGCCAAGCCCAACTGGGCAGCACTGAGAGCTTACAGCCCTGTAACTGTGGAGAGGAGAGTGGTGGGCTAGAATGTCTCCTCTCCTTACTTCCTCTTCCACTCTTCCTTTTGGAGGTCAGGGAGTAACTGGAGAAGTAAAATGGCAGAAATGGGGGGCATTTGCTAGAATTTCTCAGGCTCCAGGAGGTCTTGGGCCAGCCACAGAGGCGCCAGAGTATTCCAAAGCACAACCTTTCTGTGATTGGCCCTGGCAATCACAGGGCCACCCAAGGCAGGGCCACCCAAGTTCAGTGTCAGAAGGAATTATAAATCATGGGGGGGGGGGGGGGATGGCAGTGGTGGAGAACCCTCTGTTCCAGATGTACCTTGGCAAAATTGTGGGTTTATTGGTTCTCTGTCACATATTCCAAGACTGCCAGTCATTTCCTTATTTACTGGCATTATTTTGCTTTACAATTCTTGTCCTATATATATTATATTATATTATATTAAAAATATATATCTCTAGTCGCCAACCCAATCTTTTCTGACATGCCTAACAAAGCTTTTATCTCTGCTGGCGTTTCCTCATCCATTTGCAGTCGTAAATAGCTGCACTGAATTTTAAACATTTTTACTGTTCCCACCCCCAGCCCCAATAAACATTTTCTGAACCTGATATGAATCATCCAGGCACCCACCGCTTGAAGACAGAGGGCGGGGTCTCTGCCCTCCCTTCCATGCAGAAAATTCCGCATGAGCAAAAGGCAAGAAACAGTTCCTTTATACAGGCTGGCCCACCCAGGAGGTTGACTGAGGAAGTTGCCTCAGGTCACAGAGAGGGGTGTACTCATCCCCTCCTTCCACTCCCTGGATTCAAAGGAAAAGGAGAACAAAGTAGAAAACAAGAACAGTGGGCTAGAACGTCCTCACCACTCTAGCCCACCACTCCACTCTCTTCCACACTTCCTCTTCTGTTCTGTTCCCTCCAGAAGCGTTGTAATGCCTGGTGCCCTGGGCACCAGGTGCCGCCTCGGGGGGGGGGGGGAGAAGTTCGTGGGCCGCTTACCTTTTGTTTTTCTTGCTTCCTGGCCTTCCCGCCCACCCTTGCTCTGTTTGGCTCCAAAAACGGAAGCCAAACGGCGGTGTGTGTGTGCGTGTGATTGCAGCTGCGCGCTGCCGTCACACCCCTGCGTCACGTGGGCGCCTTCGCATCAACGGCCCCCACCATGTGGGGGCGCTAGCACACCTCTGGTTTCCTCTCTTCTTTTTCAAATCCAGGAAGTAGGAGGAAGTGAACACAGCTGGTGCACCATTGGTTAAAGAGTGCTGGCAGTTGGACTGGCCCTGCCTCCATCCCTCTCGGAGCTCTCAGAAGGGCTCCTCACTACTCATAGAGAACATTTTGGAACCTACAAAAGACGTGGGGGGTGGGTGGAAACAATGGACAGAGCACAGTGGTTTTGACGACAGGCCCAGAGGCAGAGGCCAGCAGAAATTTAATGTTCATAATATTTCTGCTACTATAACTCTGTGGTCTTCAGCTTGTCAAGAGCTGAGACCCATCTCAACCCCCAACCCGCAGCATTGTCCCCCAAAAATATCAGGTGGGATTCACCTCATCTAGGCCCCCAAGCCCAGGCTACAGTTAGGCTAGCACAGCACAGGCTAGCTAGACCTATAAAACAAAATGGTGGCAGCCGCATAGCCACGACCCAGCTGAAGTCAAGTCATGACCCACTTTTGAGTTCTGACCCCCCCCCCCCCGTTGAAGACCTTTGACTTAACAGGAGCAAGAAGGTTAAACACTGAGACCCCAAGGTAGTAACGATGATAACTTGGGCCTACCCAAGCTAAAATCTCAATTCCATCCCTGCAAAAAGAGAGTGTTGGTTTAATTCTCGCACACATACTGCATAAAGGGTCCAGAGATCTTTATTCATCAGAAGATTTACAGTTAAAGTCCTGGGGCCATGCCATTTCAGTTAAACACAAAGTTGGCTCTCCAGAAATTAATTATTGTTATTATTATTTTAAACTAGAGACCCTCTAACTAGCCTTGGACCCGTACTCCCCCCGCCCCCGTGCCACACTATGGCACGGATCACTTCCAGCATCCTCAATGCATTAACTCTTGTTAACAGACACTTGAATAAAAATAACGTTTGAGAAAAGGCATTTTTTAAAAGGCATCATTTTCTTTAGGCACCGACATAGAGATGATGGCTTTTGTCATAGTAGCAACCATCTTGCTTCAAATCCAGTTTCCTGGGTGGTCATCCCCACTGGAGATTGGGTGGGATCCGCCATCCGCCGGGAGGCGGGGCCTGGAGAGAAGGGGGCAGTTCCTGAATAGGAGGCCAGCCAGGTGGATATTGGAAAACTGACTCTTCCTCAGAAAGGATACTGGGAGGGGGGGGGAGGAGAGAGAGAGAGAGACATAGTGTGATGGAGTAAAAATGCCCTTAATTGCTATTTGATGCATTTTACATTCGACGCATTTCACATTTATCATCTTGATACTTCTGGAAAAAATAAGAGAGACCCAGGATGGTGTAAGTGGTTCTGGAGTGGGATTTAGACCTGGAAGATCCAGGTTCAAATCCCCCACTCAGCCATGAAGGTTTCTGGGTGACCTTGCGCCAGCCACCATCTCTCAGCCTCACCTATCTCGCGGGGTTGTTGTGAGGACAGAAGGAGGGAAGGAATGGGGTACTTCTCCACCCTGAGATCCACAGAGGAAGGGCGGTATGAAAAACTGTGAAAATAACTAAATAAATAAAACCCTCCAAGGCAAGATCAGTCAATTTCTAAACTGCTGATCTGGGGGTCAGGGCTGGCAGTAATAGCGGCTTGGCACATTGTTGGGTAAGGGGGCAACATTTGTGTGCCAACTCAGATGCTGGGAGGTTTCGGGCTGGCCCAAGCCCACATCTCTGCTTCTCTCCCTTCATGGGAAGGAAGCAAAGTCCGTCCATTTGCCTCAAGTCTCCTGGGTGTGTATGGAGTTGCCTCTGTGTGGTATCCAACTCCCAGATATCTGGTATGGCCATGTTGGGGGCCAGTCTGGATTAAGCCCTGCTTTCTCCCACAGAGCCACAATGGACCCTGGGGTGGAGGACAGGCAGCAACGCTCTTCAAGGGACCCCAACGCCAGATTACTATACAGCAGAGCAGAGCAAGCAGAAAGATCCTGTTGAGGTGCAGGGTCGCCAACAAAAGGACAGGAGCAATCAGAAGAGAACAAAAGAGAGATCTGGCGCCTGCCCAGGGCTCGGTCAATTAAGCCTGCCGCAGAATCACGAGGACAAGGAGGCACAAAAGCCGGGGGGGGGGAAGGAGCAGGTTCTGCCGTGGCGCTCAGGAGGCAGCACAGCTTGGCCAAGCAGGGGGTGGAGGAGGCGTCACCCCTGGACCGCTTCGGCACCGGGCTGGCATCTCTCCGGCTTTTCAGGGAGAGGAGGGGATCCAGAAGCGCCACCGTCATCACCCCTGCTCACCTTGCGGCAGTCCAAGGAAAAGAAGGTAGAGATTGTCAGAACTGTATTTTTGGAGAAGTGGACGCCTGCAAGCCGTGCCCTGAGTGGGTACTGCATGGTCGGGACGGGTGTTGAAAACAGGGACCCAAACGTCCACGCCGGAGGAAGCAGGGGTCCAGCTGAACCGCCAGTGCATAACCGCCTCCCCTCGGGGTTCGAGGAGCAAGGACTGGAGGCCACCACCACCCTTTGTCCGCTGACATGCCAGGCGCTGCTTCTGCCGCTCCCCCACCTCCCACTTCCTGGATTCGAGAAGGAAACATGGAGGAGAGGAGAGTGCTGGCCTAGAGCGTCCTCCACACTTCCTCCATCCCGCTTTTCCTTTTTGAATTCAGGACGCAGGAAGTGAGAGAGCAGTAAAGGTGGGGCAGGTGCCCCCATCCAAGACACCACCTGAGGCAACTCCCTCAGGCGGCTTCCTGGCCCTATTGAGGAAGCCCAGAGAAAACAAGGGCAGGATTGCAAGGAAGGGGTAGAAGAAATCACATTCACTGCTGACTCACTGAATCTCTTCAATTCTCCCCTCAAAATGCAGTCCTTCTAGAAACATGTCCCCTCCACCCTTATGTCAAACAAAGCCCAAATACAAGTTCTTCGTCTGTGCATCTTTTTCCCTTGCCCCTTTGCCTCCATCGCCTTCCCAGTGTTGGAATTTGAACTGTAAGCAGCTTGGGGCAGGGGGTTGTCTTTCGTTTTATGTTCCTCTGCGAAGAGTCAGGCACACCCACGGCACGACATCACATACGCGGCTTTCTGCCAAGACATCCCAGGTAGTTCAGTTTGAAATCATGGCTGACGATTTCAAAGAAACGTTGGAAAAGGGGACAGGGAGGGAAGGCAAGAAGGAAGCCCATTTCGGTACTGTGACCGCTGCAGGACACAATTCTGGGAGGAGAGGTGCCAAATGGCAGGCGATGGCGATCCCTCCCAATCGAGACCATCTGGAGGCCCACTGAGCTGCCACAAAAACCTCAGGCACCCACAGTACCTGTTTGTCGGAGCTGCCCCAAGCCGCTTGGCCCGCTTCTTCAGCCAGTCCTCGACGGTGCCCATTGGCATCACCATCCTGTCCAGCTGTTGTTCCTTCGCCCTCCTCTCCTCTGTTTTGGGGGAGACAGCAAGGGCAAACACAAGCCTTTTTCGCGCCATTAAAACCACCCTTCATTATCCCGCAGTTGCAGTCCTCTCGCAGTCACTAGTGCCAGGGAGAAACTATTTGGCCCGTTCCAGAACCTCCTTCCCAGCTGCCCTCCTGCAGTCGGACATTTCCAGAAACCGGCTCGCTCTCCCCGACCGTACTTCATCTACCTTGGCAGAGAGCCTGGAACGGTTTTGAAATTATCTCTCCCTCTGCCCTGGCTGGACCAGATGCATTTGTACAGTCTGGGTGGGCCTGGCAGTCTGGCCAGTGAGGCCGTAATGGAAGTTAAATAGAGGGAAGGCCAACACCGGCTGCCGTTTCGTGCGCCAAGGTCCAAGAGCCGCTCAAACCGCAGCTCCTCCCCTTCTGGCACTCTGAAACAGAACGGTGCTCTTCTCGAAGTACGGGCGGAATGGGCATCAGGGGAAATGGATTCTAAAAGCCCAGGGGAGGAAGAGGAAGATGGCCCAGAAAAAATAATCCAAGTGTGTGTCCCCCAGGAGGTCCCACATAGGCTGCAGCCCCTGTACAGGTGGGGGCCCTGGTAATGGGCAGGAGGCCAAGAACCCACCCACCCCCACTTGGAGGCCCTTGACACGGACTAGTAGCCACTGATAAGAGTTGTCCGCCATGAATGTGTCCAAACCCCTTAAAGCTGGCTGGTTGCAAGATGCCCTGAGACTGCAGTTGAGATTGGCAGCTCTCCTGAAATGCTGGCCCTCTGTCGAGAAGCAAAGGGGTGGGTCGGCTCAGGGAGGGATCTGACCAGCTCCTGTCGGGTTTGTTCACCAATTAGGCAGCGACTGATGACTGGCATAGATTAAATGGACTGGATAAACTAACACAAAGGGAACTGGCTCCGTTCCCTTGGGGGGGCAGCAGCAAAACTCCCCCCCCCCCAACACACACTCTCATTCTGCAAATCGAAACCTTTTAAAGAAACTCCACTGCAGAGACGCCGGTGGTTTTGACTGCCTGCCATGTGGCAGGGCCTCTGTATTGATCCTTTTGTGTTCCCACAACCCTGAGATTGCCTCAATTGGGGTTAAATTATCTTTAACCCCCGGGAAGAGGGGGGGGGAAGAGATCTGAGTGAGATGAGCTGTGATGATTGAGCTCCTCTCACTCTTTCCTTTTCCACCCATCTGTCTGACTGTGAAGTCGGCACAGTTGCAAAAGGTTCTTTCCAGAAGGAGGGGGCAGATAGGGGCTGCACATGGTCTCGGGGTGGACAACTGATCATCCCGATGCCAGCCCACAGAAACACCCCCTCCATTTTTCTGTGGATAGAAACCTTCAGCCCAATTCGAGTGTAACACCTTCCTCTTGGACTTCACTGGCTGTCAATTTCTCATCTGTAACACCTCTGGATGGAGTCTCTTCCCGCTTCCATCCAGTCAAATGCCCGGTTTGCCCCTGTGTTTAGTGGAGAGTAGGGGTATTATTGGGAGCCCTGTTTTCAATCTCTCTCTCATCTTATCAGAGAGTTTGGGTAGCATAATGGCTAAGAGACTGAACTGTGAATTGGGACCTCCTCAGTGTAAATCTCACCTCCACCATTACTTCACACTCAGTGGCCTTAGGGAAGCCCCTTTGTTTTTCAGCCTCAGTCTTCCCCATCTGCAATATGGGCATGATAATACTTGCTCACCTTATTGGACAACACATGTGAAGTCTCAGAAAGTGTGTGGTTACCATTGTCATGGAGAGCAATGCTGACTGTTCCCAAACAAACGTGAATAAAAGTAGTCTCCTAAATAACAGGGCCAGATGGCACATTCAGCAGAACGAAGTGGTGAAGCTTTTCCTGGACTGTGCCACTGCAGGCAGGTATAAGGTATTCGTGGCTGCATACTGAAGTGTCCCCCCCATAGGAAAAAACACCAAATCCCTGCCTGTAGAAAGGCAGTCTTCTTTCTGACATGCTACTTTTCTACAGGCAGGTTTTTTTTCCTGTTTTTCTGATGAGGGACCACTCCCACATGCAACACCCTCCCTCAAGTGATATGGTCTGAGAAAGGCTTTGCCACTTGATTCGTCTGAATGCAAAAACACGGATTTCAAAAGCAGGCGGTAGGTTCTTGAACGGCAAGACGGTTGAATTCCAAGCAAAGGCCGCCATTGTCTCTTCCCAACAGCTAGGGAGCATCTCCTTCTCTGGCTGTTCATTGTGTGTCGTGCTTCAGGGACCCTCATGAATATTCAGCAGGGTAGGAAGAAGAATTGGCTGCCACCCCGAGCCTGCAAGATCCTTCCCTCCGCTGGAGCGGTAGTGCAGATTTCACAACCTTTCGGGAACTGTTTTAACATTTTGTTTTAACGCGTGACAGATGGCGCTTCAGGGGAGGGCAGGTGGCTGGGGTGAGAGGAGCATCATAGCGCTGCGAACAGACCCCCCCCCTTTTGGGAATGAGGTGGTCAACCCAGAGGAGGGGACTAACGGGGGAGAAAGCTTCCCTCAACAAAGATCTGGGACATCTGCTCTCCACCTGAACCCCTTGCTCCAGGGGAACTCGAGGAGCCAGACCCCCCCCCACACACATCCTCCCTAGGGTCAGAAGACTAATGTGATACTCCAACATAGCACACTTGCCCTCACAGAGAATCAGTATGAGACTCCAAGGATAGAAGACAATACAGGAAAGCATCACATGAAATGAATAGAAATCGCAGAAGGGGGAGCCATTGGGGGGGAAGGGGCAGCCAGCCACCCGTCTTCTCCCAGCAGCCCACCTTTGGGCGACGGCTTACCTTGCACCTGTGTGCTCAGCTTCTCCAAGTCCTCCTCGGACATGTGGGAGAACCGGCAGTTGGAGCCAAAGTCACACTGGCCTGCAAGGAAACCCAGACAGAAGCACATGAGAAAGAAACCACAGGAGAGGCCAGGAAAGTCTCAATGCCCCCTACTGTTGACACAGGGCTTGCCTTCATGTGCAAGGGAAGCGGACTGCCCGAGGTTAATGCTGGCGGTTTCAGGGGGGCCATGTCCACCCCCTCCTTCTCCCCCCCCCCCCAAGGTTTGTAGGTAGACTTGGCCTCAGGAAGAAAAACAGGTCAGGATCCACAGGGCTCTGCTTCCAGCTGGTGGGTAGGCTTGGGTTCTGGAGACTTTTTCGGCTGCAGACGGCCTTTGGGGTTCTGCGGTTGTCCCATGGCTAGCCACCCTCCTAAGCAAGATACTATCTGTGTCAGAGGCAGAGCCTCAGGAAGGAAGGCGGGGCCCATTGCCACCCAGGACTCCCAGGCAGTCTCCCATCTGGCTGAAGAGCAAAGACAATGCCTGTTGTGTGAGCTTCGACCGACATTAACGACTAGAGGGGAGACGTCTCTGCTCGCTGCTGCTTTGCCAGCTGCCCTGCAGTTCCAGGCAGAGCTCCCAGAGAGCGAGCTTCACTGCCAAAGGCAGGTTGTTGCTGTATTTTGTGTGTGTGCTTAAAGAAAGATTTACTCTGCCAATTACACGGGCTATCGTTTGTATCCATAATGAAAGAAAGAGACACCACAGCAAAATCGTACCGATTTGCAAGAATTTCCGACAGGGTTTTTTCGTCTGCTCCTCCTGCAAGATGGCTGCGGCATCTGCGGAAGACAAAGAAGGACCATGAGATGTGGAGAAGGAGGGCAGGAGCTTCTCCCCACATCCATGGGGTCGAAGGGCATCTTGCACAAATGAGCGGCCTCCCTGGTGGTAAATGTGAAAGTGCAGAAACTTGTCATGACATCCCCCTCCACACCCACACTCCCCCCTCCACACCCACACTCCACTACATCAAGTGTCACCCTGTGACAATTTGCAGCCTGAAGCAGTCCAAGGAAATGGTTCACCCAACCGTCCCTTCCCCTTCTCTCGGTTTTCTGTTAAAATCATACACCCAAATCCTCCTCCTTTCAACTTTCTCCCCTTCCTTCTTTTTCTATTAGGACAGAAAGGAGAAAAACAAGGCCAGCGCTATTTTCTCTTTCCTCCCTCTACGGGCCACCGATTTTGGGGTGTTGGGGGGCTGCCATCCTGCCCTTGAGTAAGGTAAAGGTAAAGGTGACCCCTGACAATTAAGTCCAGTCGTGTCCGACTCTAGGGTGTGGTGCTCATCCCCATTTCAAAGCCGAAGAGCCAGCGTTGTCCGAAGACGCCTCCGTGGTCATGTGGCCGGCCTGACTCTCCTTGCCGCAGCGCGTAGCATGCGGCTGGAACACGGAGCGCTGTTTACCGTTTCCACAAGCGGTACCTACTTATCTACTTGCATTAACATGCTTTGCAACTGCTAGGTTGGCAGGAGCTGGCCAAGCAACGAGTGCTCACCCCATCGCGGATTCGAACTGCCAACCTTTCAATCGACAGCTCATGGTTCAGCGGTTTAACCCACTGCGCCACCCGCTGGCCTTGAGTACTGGCCCACCAATCTTATGGCTGAAGAGGCCCATTTTATGCTGGCAGAACTGGCGGTGGGGGGGGGGGGATGAATGAGACACAAGGGCCCCAGTGTCACATGGTGCCCCCACCTCCTCTGCTGCTTCTTCCTGCTTCCTTGAACGAGAATTGGCCTCCTACCTCGAAAGAGATCGTACCAGACCTTCTTGGCCCGGAGGTGCTGCACTCCGTTCAGGTGCTTCTTCCGGTTGTGGAGGTTGTCCTGAAAAGAGCGGTCACAGTAGTCACAGAAGTAGCGCTTCCCCATGGCCAAGAATTAGAAACCTCCTGCAAGGGGGAAAATCAAGGGCAATATGAGAGCAGCAGCTGGTCACTGGGAGGAGACTCTGCAGAACATCTGCCCCCCATCACCCCCCTTGCCATTGCCTCTCAGAGCCACATCAGACAGATGTTCACCAGGGGTGGAAACTTGTCCTGATGGACACTGAAAACATCTGGCTGCTGAGTATAATCTTGAATGGCTATTTGGAGGGGAGAAGAAAGGAAGGAATTCCCCATAGCTACCACATATGCTTAAACCGCTGAACCATAAGCTGTGGATCGAAAGGTCGGCAGTTCGATTCCTGCGACAGGGTGAGCGCTCGTTGCTTGGCCAGCTCCTGCCAACCTAGCAGTTCCAAAGCATGTTAATGCGAGTAGATACATAGGTACCGCTTGCGGGAAGGTAAACAGCGCTCCGTGTTCCAGCCGCATGCTACGCGCTGCAGCAAGGAGAGTCATGCCGGCCACGTGACCACGGAGGCATCTTCGGACAACGCTGGCTCTTCGGCTTTGAAATGGAGATGAGCACCACACCCTAGAGTCCGACACGACTGGACTTAATTGTCAGGGGATACCTTTACCTTTTTACCACATATGCGCAAAGCACTACACACATATGAAGTGCTTTACACACTCAGAAAGCGCTAAGGAAAGCTGTTGCTGGTCAATGCAGACAAAACCTAGACAGACAGTCTCTTCCTGTAGAAAGCAGCTTTGTACATTCATCAGGAGCAATCATACTGTAGCTCAGTAGTTCAGCATTCGCTTTGCACACATAAAGACTCCGGTTCAGTCCCTAACAGCATCTCCAAATAGAGCTAGAAAACACCCCCCACCACTTAAAACTCAGGAGAGCTACTGCCAGTCAGTGTAGACGAGACTAAGGTAGACGCCCCTACATTGCCCCACAGGCGCAAAGACCACTCACCTTCCTTCACAGAAGGTACATCAACACAGCGCCTGACACGGTGTAAAAAGCCTAGGTAATTTTTTTTCTTGCTCCTCGCTCGCTTTTTCAACCACTTTCACAACTGTCTGGGAATTGTAGTTTTGAGTACTTCTTTTACTTTCCCTGCAAGGGTAAGAAAGGGTACAAAAGTACTACGTTACCCAGCTGCCTCCACGCTAGATAACCACGTGATCATAGAGCGTTGCGTGAAGCCTCCTGGGAAATATAGTGCGGATGCTAAAAAAGCGGTAGTCTGGGTTACATATGGGACACAAGGAGTTGGCTGAACATGATGCTTTGCGGCGGAGGCAGCAAGCCAGTTAAAGGACTCGGACGCGCATGCGCGCTGCGGGAAAGCGACTCAAGATGGCTTTCGGCAGGAAGGTGTATGACCTGCTTTTTCGCCGCACGTCCACCTTTGCGTTGACGATCGTGGTGAGCGCCCTGGTTTTCGAGCGGGCTTTTGACCAGGGCGCGGACGCCCTCTTCGAGCATCTGAACCAGGGGGTGAGTTGCTCTTGGTTTGCGCCCGGGCAGGCCCTCGCCGGGCCCTCGCGTAGAAATCGGGCGGGGATAGACCGAAGGTCAAGCGGTCCCCGAAGTACGCAAGGCTCCGGCTTCGGGCCTACGGCTCTTTTCTCCTCTGTAGACTCCCTTCCTGTGTTCTGGGGTTGTCCTTGGAGGCTGGGAGAAACACCCCTAAAAGAACGGGCCCAACTCAGCAAGAGAGCACGCTGGCAGGAAGATGGGAAGCTGGCAGGTTCTTGCTCTGTATAGCTCACTATGGTCACTGACTGGAAGCAGCAGGTCTCTGGGGTTTCATACGGGAATTTTTCCCTGCGCTATTGGAGATATTGCCAGGATTTGGACCCAGGACCCTTTTGCATGCAAAGCAGGGCTCTACCCACTAGACTTATAGGTGGCCCTTCCTTGCAGGCCCCCATTGCATGTAGCTCTCTATTGTCTGTCCCTTTGCCAACCCCTTGGCACTAGAGCCGTGATGGCGAACCTATGACACGTGTGTCACAGGTGACACGCAAGGTCATTTTGGGTGACACGCCAGCGTTTCCCCCAGGGCCCTGACACACCTTACATTTTCACAGGTTTTACAGGCTTGGCTTGAACATTTAGGGCAGGGATTTTGGCAGACCTCTTTCAAATTATTCTCTAGTAAAACTCAGCAACAAAAAAGTCACTAATTGATGTTAAAGTGCAATGTGTTCTATAGTTGTTTTTTCAGTTCAGTTCAATTCAAAATTACTATTAAAAGTAGCAATAGTCAAAGTACTTTTAAAAGTTATGGAGGGGGGGGGGCGACACACCAGCAGTCAAGTTAGGCATTTTCAAAAATTTTGACACACCAAGCCCAAATGGTTCCCTATCACTGCACTAGAGGGCAGAATTCTTTGTTGCCTGCTGCCCTGACGTACCACTCGGAGGGGCCACCAGAGGGCAGACATTTCTGTTCCCTGATGCTTTGCCAGATCCCCTGCAGTTCCAGTCAGAGCCACCAGAGGGCAGACGTTTTGCTGCTTTGCCAGCTGATGGCAGGCTTTGCCAGCTGCCCTGCAGTTTCAGTCAGAGCCACCAGAGGGCAGACTTTTCTGTTCCCTGCTGCTTTTCCTGCTGCCCTGCAGTTCCAGTCAGAGCCACCAGAGGGCAGACTTTTCTGTTCCCTGCTGCTTTGCCAGCTCCATTGAGATTCTGTCCTGGGAAGGCAAAGGACCAGGCAACAGAGAGGTCATTGCGAAGGAACAGCAATGGGAAGCCGTCAGATGCCTCTGGCCTCATGCGCAGGAGAGGAAAACAACCGTCCTGCAGTGCTGGCATGCACAGGGACTGTTGCTCTCCCCCCTCCTACATAGAAAACAGCCACCACTTTCTTAGCTGCCGTCTGTGCCTGGAGCAGAACAGGATGAGGTGATGGAATGCTGGACTCTTCCACTTCACGCTGCCAGTGGGGAGTTAAATTTTCTTTTCTTTTTATCCTTCCCCATGCAAAAGGTCTCCCCTCTGCATACAAACTGTGGGGAGGTCTGTGCCAAAACTTTCCTCTTGTATCTGCAGTGTGTGTGTGTGTTGGGGGGGGGGGAACGTTGCATGGGGAAACACTGTAAAATTTATCCTCCCACCTGCAGTCTCAAGTGGAACAGTCCAGAATCTGTGGTCCCCAACACCTAAATCTGGTTTGGTCGGGTGACTCTCTTTCACGTCTCACCTGTGAAGCCTTTAGTGCAACCCCCTAGTCCAGGGGTCCCCGAACTACAGCTCACATTCAGTCCACAAACACACTCGGATGAGCCTGCGGGCATTGTCAATGCAGCCAACCCACTCTTTCCTCCTGCCCCCGGTACAGCTCACCCCCAGGCACCTTTTTCCTCCTGCTGGATCAAGTAATCAGTCAAGTAATAGCAGAGTAAAAATTGGGAGTGGTAGCGTGATGGGACATGACAGCCAGTCTGGCAGGACAGAAGGCTGCAGGAATAAAGGTACAAACATGCAGCCCTTCTTGGGGGACCCAGGTATATAAGTGCTTTTATGCAAATGCCCGAAGTCTACGGGCAAAGATGGGAGAACTGGAATGTTTTTGGTGGCTAGGGAAAACATTGACATAGTAGGTATAACAAAAACCTGGTGGAATGCGGAGAACCAGTGGGATACTGCAATTCCAGGATATAAACTCTATAGGAGGGACAGAGAGGGGCGTGTTGGAGGTGGGGTGGCCATCTATGTCAAAGAGGGGGTAGAATCCACCAGAGTAGAGCTGGAGGGGGGCTCTGACTCCTCCGTAGAATCACTGTGGGTTAGATTACCAGGCTCAAAGACTGATGTAATAGTAGGGGCATGCTACCGTCCTCCAGATCAAAAACCGGAAGGGGATCTTGAAAAGAGGAAGCAAATCAGGGAGGTGTCAACGAGAGACAGGGTTGTAGTCATGGGGGACTTCAATTATCCTCACATCAACTGGGTCAATTCATGCTCAGGTCATGAAAGAGAGACTGGATTTCTGGATATGTTAAATGAATGTGCCTTAGGGCAGCTTGTCACGGAACCGACCAGAGGACAGGTGACTCTTGACTTGATATTGTGTGGCACTCAAGACCTGGTCAGGGAGGTAAATGTTACTGAACCGTTGGGGAAGAGTGACCATGCTGCGATCTGTTTCGCCATGCATGTCGGAGGGAGAGTGCCGAGCAAATCGGACACAAAAACCCTTGACTTCCGAAGGGCTGACTTCCACAAAATGAGGAGGCTAGTTAAAAAAAAGCTGAAAGGGAAGGTAAAAAGAGTCCAATCGCTCCAGAGTGCATGGAGGCTGTTTAAAACAACAGTCATAGAGGCCCAGCGGGAGTGTATCCCACAAAGGAGGAAGGGCTCGACCAAGTCCAGGAGGGTGCCGGCATGGCTAACAAGCACAGTTAAGGAGGCTATAAAAGGCAAGGAAGCTTCCTTCCGTAAATGGAAGTCTTGCCCTAGTGAGGAAAATAAACAGGAGCACAAACTGTGGCAAAAGAAATGTAAAAAGATGATACGGGAGGCCAAGCAAGACTTTGAGGAACGTATGGCAGGCAACATAAAAGGGAATAATAAAAGCTTCTTCAAATATGTTAGAAGCAGGAAACCTGCCAGGGAAACGGTTGGTCCGCTGGATGGTGAGGGAGAGAAAGGGGTGATAAAAGGGGACTTGGAGACTGCAGAGAAATTAAATGAGTTCTTTGCATCTGTCTTCACGGCAGAAGACCTCGGGCAAATACCGCTGCCGGAACGTTCTCCCCTGACTAAAGAATTAAGTCAAATAGAGGTTAAAAGAGAAGACGTCTCAGACTTAATTGACAAAATAAAGATCAATAAATCACCAGGCCCGGATGGCATCCACCCAAGAGTTCTGAAGGAACTCAAGAATGAAGTTGCTGACCTCTTGACCCAAATATGCAACTTGTCCCTTAAAACGGCCACTGTGCCAAAGGATTGGAGGATAGCTAATGTCACGCCAATCTTTAAAAAAGGAAGGAGGGGGGACCCGGGAAACTACAGGCCGGTCAGCCTAACATCTGTTCCAGGGAAGATGGTGGAAAGTCTCATTAAGGATAAAATCTTAAAATACATAGAAGAACAAGCTCTGCTGAGGGAGAGTCAGCATGGCTTCTGCAAGGGGAAGTCTTGCCTCACAAACCTGTTAGAATTTTTTGAAAAGGTCAACAGGCATGTGGATGCGAGCGAACCCGTGGATATTATATATCTGGATTTTCAGAAGGCGTTTGACATGGTCCCTCATGAAAGGCTCCTGAGAAAACTCCACAGTCAGGGAATAAGAGGGCAGGTCCTCTTGTGGATTAGGAACTGGTTGAAGACCAGGAAACAGCGAGTGGGAGTCAATGGGCAATTTTCACAATGGCAAGAGATGAAAAGCGGTGTGCCCCAAGGATCAGTCTTGGGACCGGTGCTTTTCAACTTATTCATAAATGACCTGGAGTTGGGGATAGGCAGTGAGGTGGCCAAGTTTGCAGATGACACTAAACTTTTCCGGGTGGTGAAGACCAGCAGGGATTGTGAAGAGCTCCAGAAGGACCTCTCCAAACTGGGAGAATGGGCAGCAAAATGGCAGATGCGCTTCAATGTAAGTAAGTGCAAAGTGATGCACATTGGGGCAAGAAACCAAAATTTCACATATACGCTAATGGGTTCTGAGTTGTCTGTGACGGATCAAGAGAGAGATCTTGGGGTGCTGGTGGACAGGTCGATGAAAGTGTCGACCCAGTGTGCGGCGGCTGTGAAGAAGGCCAATTCCATGCTCGGGATCATTAATAAAGGGATTGAGAATAAAATGGCCAATATCATTCTGCCCTTGTACAAATCGATGGTAAGGCCACATCTGGAGTATTGTGTCCAGTTCTGGTCACCACACCTCAAAAAGGATATAGTTGAATTGGAAAAGGTGCAGAAAAGAGCGACCAGAATGATTCGTGGGCTGGAGCACCTCCCTTATGAGGAAAGGCTACAGCGTCTGGGGCTTTTCAGCCTAGAAAAAAGGCGCCTGAGGGGGGACATGATTGAGACGTATAAAATTATGCATGGGATGGAGAGAGTGGATAGAGGGAAATTCTTCTCCCTCTCGCACAACACCAGAACCAGGGGACATGCACTAAAATTGAGTGGAGGGAGAGTTAGAACAGACAAAAGAAAATATTTCTTTACCCAGCATGTAATTCATCTGTGGAACTCCTTGCCACAGGATGTGGTGATGGCATCTGGCCTAGATGCCTTTAAAAGGGGTTTGGACAGATTCATGGAGGAAAAGACCATCACAGGTTACAAGCCATAAGCAACCTCCTGGTTTTAGAAGTGGGTTTTCTCTGTGCCAGGTGCAAGGGAGTGGCGACTGGACACAGGTATCTTGTTGTCTTGTGTGCTCCCTGAGGCATCTGGTGGGGCCACTGTGTGATACAGGAAGCTGGACTAGATGGGCTTTTGGCCTGATCCAGCAGGGCTCTTCTTATGTTCTTATGGATGATGCAGTCACTGGGCTTGGGCCCCTATTTCTGAGAGACGGCAAGCAGCAACACAGCTATAAACAGGAACCAATATTTTTCTTATGGAGCAAATGTTTAGACTTGTGTACAAAATGGGTCAGTTATAGAAGACACTCTGCCCCCCCCCCCAACAGCAGCATGTGGTCCTTGCAGTGGGAAGTTTAGGAACCCCTCCAACCAGCCTCATACGCTACTGCGGCTAAGCCCAGGTACACGTAGCCTGCAATACTGTAATCGCATATTTCTAACTCTTTGTTTGGTTCTTGCTGTTAGTACTTCACGTTGAAGAATGTACTTCATCCCTGTGTGTTCACTAAAAAGGAGACTGTTCTAACCACCCACACTGGAGCTCGATTAGTAAATGTTAAAATTCCAAAATTGTGTTAGAGACTGGTGAAGACTTGCTGGGTCTGAACCTTGTGTGGACTAGAGGCCTGTCTGAGGTGGTCTGTAGTCCATACACTTCTGCTGTTGCGCTGGGATCCCAAAAGCCACCTCGATATGCCCTGTAGAATCCTTGACCGCTCTCGAGTGGCAGATCCACCTGCCTTGTCAAAAAATTGCTTTGCAGATTTCGTTCAGTTGCGAAAGGCTGTTGTCAGACAGCAGGTCGCTGCTCCAGGAACACACATCCTACTCTTCATGGGGCCTGCAGTTCTCTGGATACAGCTTTTGATCTTTCAGGTGCTCTTTGTGTTAGGCACAGTCTGTGATGTGGTCCCTTAGACTCGTGCAGTAGCCTTTGGCAACACAGGTTATTTGGTGCCTTGTCTATTGCAGGTAACTTAGTTCATAGCACCATATGCTCTTAATAAGAGAAGCTGGGTCAAGGCACTGTCATTCTCTTTCACCCCACTGAGTTGCTAACTCGCTTCTCTTTCCTCCCACCCCCAAGGTATAGGTACATCATAATTAAACTGATATAATGGTTATTCCTTCTGCTAGGGGAACCCTGGGCATGAACTGGGGGGGGGGGGGGGAGACGAGACATCTAGGGTTTTTGAAGAACTGTCAGTAGTCCCAAACTATTTGGGAGAAATCATGACCCTTAAACTATTGAAAGCTAGGAAGTTGGTGTGTAGCTCAGCTTTGAGTTCGTTCAGCTCTACTTTGCACTCTAAGAGGTACTTGAAGACTCTAAGTCTCTACCCGTCTGAAGGTCTGGTCACAGAGATGGCTGCATTTGACCCTCCTGGGCTATATTGCCTTGCCTGTTGATGCTTTTCGGGGGGGGGGTTGTTCCTGTTTCCCTGCCTTCTGCATACACACACCTGTTTGAGGGACCATGGTGCTATTGTGCAATTAGCAGTTCAGAAAAGGACTTTGGTTTGAGGCATGCTGTGGTCTTGTGTAGAGAAAAAGGCCTGTTCTCTGGGGAGGAAAGAACCACCTGGAGAAGCTGCTACTGCCCTCTTCAGGTTCCTCTGGTGCACAGACTTTTTTCTTCGCAGGGGAGCAAATCAAGGCAGGACCCCTGTTTCTAAGGCTGGGCTTTCTGTATATACCTAGTGCAGGCATTGCTAGGTACTCTTACCAGACACAAGTCTGTAGTCTCTCAATAAACTAGACGGATCACAGAGAGAACAGGCGAGGAGGGTCTGGGTCACTGGGCATTAGTTGCCCCCTTCAGATATCAGTCTGCCCCCTTCTGGATACAGATGGAGTTGTGCCAATTCCAACACAAGTCTGTAGTCTCTCAATAAACTAGGGAGACAACAGCGTTGATTATAAAACGGCCATGAGAACAGGGGAAGCTGCCAGACTGAGTCAGGCTGTTGGGTCGTTTGGCTCAGTCTTGTCAACACTGACTGGCAGTGGCTCTCTGGAGTTTCAGGCGATCTGGAGAGGCTGCCAGGGATTGGGCCTGGGTCCTTTGCAAGCAAACCAGATGCTTTACCCAACAGCAATAGCCCCTCTGCAGTTAGGAATGCAGAAGGGAAGGCGAGGACAAGGAACCCTGTTTGACAAGACTAGGAGGAGGAAAGGGGTGTCTGTTAAATCCGGGGGCATTTAGGATCATGCACATGCTTGGCAGCAGGTGTGCATAACTTGACTAGTTTTTAAAGAGGTGCTTTCGAAGTCTTTTAAATCGAGGGTTCATTGTATTGTCACTTAAATGAGGATCTGTAGCTCAGCTGTGTTTCCCTCTGTCTGTTGTGTAGGAGTTTTACAAAGCAGGGGACCTGAATCCTGGAATGTTAGTTGGAAGGGACCTTTGGGGTCATCTAGTCCAACCCCCTTCCCCACACAAACCATTACACCATACCTGACAGGTGGCTGTCCAGCCTCTGCCTGAACACCTCCTCGTAACCTTGTCACCTTTATTTGACATAATGCTGGGAGTAATTTTGCTGCGCTTTGTAAACTGTTCCAGCTATTCCAGGGCACTGACTGGTGGCCACTGCTGGCCTGTAAATAGCCTATTCACTTACAAGCAGGCATTCCTGAAGCTCTTACATAGAAGTTGGTATTTTTGTCTCTTTATTATGCAGAAACTGTGGAAGCACATCAAGCACAAGTATGAGACTGGTGAAGAGTGATGCTTGCAGATGCTGGACTCCGCGCCAGGCTGCCTGTAATCTGCCAGACAGGCCCCTTTTCCTGACCACGAACTGTTGAGGCAGCAGATTTTCATCCATATGTGTCTGTTCAAGCCAAAGTGCATCCCAAGAATGACAGTGGACCCTCCAGACTCGAGGACGTGGTTGTGCTGAAATGTAGCTTAATAAAATACATTCTCAGAGGTGTACATCTTGCATTTCAGATCTTGGTTCAACTCCTCCCATCACCAGGAGGTGTGCATTCTCTGTCATAAGGGTCTGTTCATTTCCATGGAAAGTATAGAAACATAGGATGGTATAAACGAGAAACCTAGAGGCATTGGCTGGCTTTGGGTACTATTGTAGCGTCTGCTTGGGAACTGCTCTTGTTTATCTCTTCAGACCAGTATGCAACCAACAGGGAAAGCCTTGCACCCTTGGCTTGCTAGTGAGGTATCTGTGCAGGAGCTGGGCTCTTGAGTGAGCAGCACCTGCTCAGGTAACTAGCTAGCAAACCAAGGGTTTGTTTTTAATCACTTTATTTATATGCCTTTTATTGAATCATTAACTGAGCAGCTCGTTATCAAGAGTTCAAAATCTTTTTGGTTTAATCTTCTTAAAGGTATCTTTTCCCCCCTTAGGTGAACTTAAGTAGGTATTTAAGGTCTAGAGGATTATGAATTCTCATGAAACTGTTGGGCTGGGGAAGATGAATGTAGACGTTATTGACAGAAAGGCGTAGTGAATATGGGTGAGACTGAGAAATTCCCTGAGAGAACTAATAGAAGAAATGTTCTTTGGCTGATGTTAGAAAACCAGGACTGGAGTAGCTGTTTGGATTGTTGTGACTTTTCACAGGATAGGGTGCACACTGGCTGTGCCGGTTTGTATGTGTTTGCTTACTGTAGCACGAGCGTGGCCCTCCCCAAAACAAGCAGGAGCCTGGACCGACGCAGAGCGGCGATGTGCCATGGACGGTGGGAACCCTGCAGGGTTTTCCCTGTAGCTTGATCTATGGGAAGGACTGGGGCTTAGAAGCAACCAGAGCAGAGAAAATGGCTGAGATAACAAGCAGCAATTCCTGGCTAAGCCTCATGACCCCAAGCCCCATTGGGGGGGGGGGTGACTGGTAGGGAACAGTTTGACTGCCTAAGACAGAGGTTCCCAAATTGGGGCATTACAATGCCCCAGCTGGGAACAATGGGTCTGTACTCCATTAAAGGGAGGGACAACCCATGGTAACAATAACGGATTGGGGGATTGTGCCACAGCTGGGGGAACAAAGGGGTTTAGCCTTACCTGGGGATCTTGTTGGGCCTCCAGGGGGTGCAGGGCAGCCTGCGGACCCCTCAGCAGGCCTCCCTGCAGCTCAGAACTGCTCCAGATCACACTCTTGACCCAGTTCCGGCTTTTGGACAAAACCAGAAGTGGATCAGTACCTGGAGCCGTTTTGTGGTGCGGGGAGGCCTGTAGAAAGGTCTGCAGGCTCCCTGCACACACACCCCACCTCAGTCTTGTGAATGAGCCTCCCCTGCTGACAAGGGGGGGGGGTTGTCCTTTCCCTGTCTACAGCGACGCCGCAGATTGAACTGGGCCTCGCATGCAAAGCCTGCACTGACCTATGGAGCCTCTGTCTCCGAGAACTGTGTGTACATCGTGGGTGACCACGTTGGACGGGGTGGAATTTGGTTCACTTCATCAAGGCAGTTTGGGTCTTAGCGGTGCTGCTGAGTCTTCACAGGGAAGCTGCCAGCACAGCAAGGTTTCCTGAGTGGCAATAAAAAGCCTTTTGTGCCATGGCCATAAATAACACCACACAGCTGTTGCAGTTCTCCAGAATGAGGTTCCTGTTGCGACAGCCAGAGCCCTGCTGTTAGGCAGCTCCCAGCCGTAAAGAGGAGCCCCTTCCTCTCTGTCTCTCAAATATGGGGGAGGGAATCGCACCACCCTCCTGCCCCCACCCCGCCTTGCAGGCACCACCAGGGCTACGAGAAACAGTCAGCCCCTTCTCCGGTTCCTCAGGAGGGGATCATGCCTTTATTGCGCTTCCTGTCGGCCATGGCGCGCCGGTTATGGTTCGCCCTGGTCCCTTTGCTGGCTTCTTTCTTCCTGCGCTCCTGGACGGTCTCGCGGCTCTGACCGTGGCCCTTGGCGCTGCCAGCGATGACTGCCGAGTTGTCTGGCTTGTGCCTGCAGCAGACAGAACGAAAAAGCTTCGTCACAGGGAGACAGAGGAGCCGACAGCGAGAGGCATTGCAAGAGGAGAGCTGGCAGAAGCCCGGTAGGAGGGTAAGAATTTGTGGAAGATACGGCTTCCTCTGGCTCCAAGCAATAAAACTCTCTTCCAATAAAGCAGAAATGGAAGCAATAGGATCAAGGGTGGGAAAGAACTGCGGAAGGATGATAGAAACACAATCCAAAGTCATGCTATGCTTTTGGCTGGGCCTAAGTAAAACAAAAAGCTTTAATTCTACATAATTCATTAAGTGGCGGGGGGGTGAAGGGGGGCAGGTTATAGGGCCCCAATAGCCTTCAAGCTTTTAAAATCTAAACACGGAGTGTCAAGAGTTTTGCTGCAGCCTTCAATCAGCCTCTGAAAGTTGTGGAACTATTTTAATACGTATGTAGTGCTCCTTCGTAAAACCAAAGGAAGCAAAAAACTATAAAGTCTAGAAGTCAGCTCAGTCTCTAAGGCAAAAAGCAGGTTGGGAGGGGGGGGGGACTAAAGCCTAATGACTGGAGGAAGGTAGGGAGCCTTCAAAAATGATGAATGAATTATTTGCCTCCCTCTTCCCTAAGGAAGAGAACACATGCCTGGAGCTAGCATTTGGAGATGAGCCGTGTCAAAGAGTGGTGAGAAGGGGGCGAAGTTCGAGGCCTCGCACATAATGACACAAAAGCAGCAGGGGAGATGGTGGCAGATATCTGAGAGGTTGTTAAGACCGTGGTGCGAAAGTGTTGATCTTTTAGCAGAAAATGTGCAACCGGTCACAAAAATCAGCCTCTCTGCCAGAGGCCCGAAAGGCAGCCAGTGTAACACCAACTGGAGGAGGTGCTGTCACTTTAAGTCCCAGTCACAGAATCATAAAATGTTAAGAGCTGAAAGGTGCCTTAGAGGCCATCTAATCCAACCCCCCACCCCCGGCTCACTGCAAGCAAACTACCGCAGCATCTATGACAGGAGTTTCTGCTTAAACCTCCAACAAGGGAGGGCCTATTACTGCATCATGAGGCAGGCTGTTCCAGTGTCAGACAGCTCTTACCCTTAGGAAATTCTGCCTCGTGTCCAATCACAGTCTACTTCCCTGGAGTTGTCTTCTTCAGAAGCCACACAGAGTAAATCCTTTCCTCCTTTCGAACAGCCCTTCAGATACGAAGATGGCTATCGTATCTCTCCTTAGTTGTCTATTCTCCAAGTTAAACATACCAAGCTCCTTTAGCCATTCTTGATAGGATTTGGTTTCCAGACCCTTTACCATCTTAGCTGCCCTTCTCTGAACCAGTTCCAGCTTATCAATGTCCTCCTTAAAATGGGATCAGAACTGGATACAGTATATTCCACATGACATGAGGTCTGACTAGTGAAGAAGAGGAACTATTACTTTTTGTGACCTGGACTCTATGCTTCGCTCAGTGCAGTCCAGGATTGCATTGGCTTTTTTTGCAGCTGCATCACATTGCTGGCTCACGTTCAGATACCTGAAGATGGCTATCACACCACCCTAGAAGGTGACACCATAGTGCAAAATGCCACACCGTTCATACAGGCTCACCTGCTGCAGTTGGAAGAGGCGAGTTTCAATGCAGACACAAGGCCTGGGCCAGCTACTTTTTGAAAGAATACGGTTCTCAGGGCCTTTCAAACATCAGCAGTGCTGTTCCCTTGTTGTTACTTCACCACAACCGGCACAAACCCCAAGTCCCATCTTACCCTTTCCTTGCGAGGAAGGTCATCCGCCTGGCTTCCGCTCTCTCCCTTAGCACTGCTGGGTCCTGCACAAAGTGATCCTGCCACAGAATAAGAAAGAACACACTAGAGAGGCTGTCGCAGAAGGGGGTTCCAAACAGGCTTGAATGCTCAGGCGGAATAGTTCTAGGAGAGGACTATAGCACACCAGCCACACCACATTTAAATTGGCTCTCAGTGGGCAACTGAAAGTCTAACATTTGCACTGAAACCCAAGACTGGTGTAGGAAAGAATGGAAACAGTCTACTGTTTCCAGAGTTCATGGTCTGCTCTCAGAGAGAGAGAGAGAGAGAGAGAGTCTCTTGCTCCTCCACAAGCAAGGAGAAAGGGGCTATTGTACCTTTAATATAATAATTCCTGGGGGAGGGGCTGTAGCTCGGTGGGAGAGCCCCTCACACTGCAAGCAGGAGGTCCCAAGGTTTGACCCCTGGCAGCATCTCCAGGTGGAGTTGGGAAATACCCATCTGATACCAGTGTAACACAGTACAAGGCATCTTCCCTATGTTGGTATTTTTCTCTCTGCCTCAGAGATATTAATAGCAAAACACTGGAAAAGAGAGAGGAAGCCAAGAATAGCTAAAAGAGCTTTCCAAAGTTTGGAATGTGGTCATTACAAGGAAATTAACCACCATCATTAAATTCCAATCAGATGAGGAAGAAATAAAGTTTTGCTGGAGCGTGTATGCTCCTGGAATATAAATAAATGTCCAGAATACATAGGCTTGCAGTTATCTACATTTTAGATACCAACTTTAGTTTTTTGGCTTATCTTTGTCCGGCCATATAAGAGAGTGTTAACTGTATGTGCTTTCATCAAGGGGGTGTTTATATTTGCTTGACATTCATTGGTAGTTTTATCAGGGAGTCGGACCGAATTTGTACCCAGAAATCAGTTTAAGTGAACTGGAGCCAAACATCTCTTAGAGTTGATGGTTCGGATCCTTCTGCAGGAGGGAGCAAAGCTGAGAATGCAAGTTAGAATCTGAACAGGTACTGAACCCCAAAACTTAAAAAGTGGAAATGGCAACAGGTAGCATCGGGGGTCGTGGTATCAGCTGAGGGAAAGACAGAATGCCTTTCTCATCAGTAGGCCTCATGGATAGTCTGAACCAGAACCAAACAGGGCAGGTAAACAAAAATCCCAGGGAATCTGAACTGAGCCCAAATGTATAATGGTCCAGCTTGGTGTATAGATGTGTTCCTTTTTTAAACCTGCTAGTTTGACCACTGCCACGTGACACGGCTCAGGGCTCGCCCCCCTCTCAGTGGCTTCTGGTCTTTTCAGCCCCGTCCTGTTGTTGAGCCCTTACTGAAACTAAGCCCCAAAGACATACAATGGAATGCATTTTCTTCCCTTACTCCTCCTCCCATTTTAGATTTAGAATTTTAGATGCAAAATCCTTGGGGCAGGAACCTGCCTTCTGGCTTACTCCATAAAATGCACAAGGACAGCACCATAGAATTCACTCATTCAAGGACAGGGGTTCCACTTGGGCATGGGAATAGCAGAGGCTTCATGTCCGGCTATGCAGGGAGGGCTCCAGATCACGGGTGACCGGCCCACCACTCTTTCCGCCCCTCATCCCACCGTGAACTTTTTGTGACCTGGTCACCTTTGCCACTTCCTTTTCATTTGGCCCCGCCTCCTCTTCGTCTTCCTCCTCCTCCTCCTCGTCCTGCTCTTTCGATCTCAGGACCTGAGGGATGGTAAACGGCCTAAAGAGGAGATGGAGAAAGGAGATGGGGAGAGACAAAGCGGATTTCAAGGGCTTTATATGCGAGAGCCCGCCGTCTCTGGAAGCTAAATGCTCCGGTGTCCCTCAAACTTCAGGGCTCCAAACTCACCTCCTGCTGATGAGCTCGTCGTGGGAGTCGGCGTCGTTAGCCCCCACCTGGTTGCCGTCGTAAGTGTCGTCATATTCATCCTCGTAGTCGTCCTGGCAGAAAAGGCCGGCGGCATCCTGCTCCGCGATCTCCTCCACGACCACCGCGTACTGGCTGTAGCGCTCCCTCTGCTCGGCCACAAGGCGCTTGTCGTTCAGCAAACTTTTGGTCGTGACTCTGTCACTCCTGGGCATCAAGAGGCGTCGGCAAAAGGAAGAGGGGGAAAAAGATTGATCATGCATTTATATAATGCCACCCGCGTACACAGAATCGCAGAGTTGGAAGGCATCGACAAGATCCATCGTTGCCCCCTTGACAAGGTGGGCACAGCTACAACTATCCACTAGCCACAGCTACAACGTCCCCGACAGCTGGCCTTCTAGCCTCTGCTTAGAGACCTCCAACAATAGTGCTTTACAGAAAATGAGAGGACAGGTCCCTGCCCCAAGGGGCTTACAATCTAGATACCAACGTTAAGGGAGCCAACGGATAAAGGAATACGCTATTATTCCAATCACACTGACTCTTACCTGCACCTTTAAAACAAACATAGGCCTATTTCAGGGGCCCACCTTTTGGGGGGGGGGGGGAAGGTATCTAAGAAGCTGGTGCTAGAAAAGGCATCTGACATTAGAACAGGTATCTCCATCCCATGAAATAAAGCCAAACAAATCAATGCAGCCAACGATAGCAAAGAGTAACGCGTTGGCCCCAATCCTGCCAGCTCCACACTTCTGCTGCATCCGGCCTGGTGCCGGCAGGCCCCGACACGTGGATCAACGCCAACTCCCTCACGTTCCACAAAGGTCTGATAACACCACGTTTCCAACACTGTCATGTGGAATCCCTGCTCCTAATTACCCGGCCAGGAACATTCTGCTCCGGGGAATAGATGTGGTATCTGAGCCGCCATCCTCCGCAGAGCATTCTCCGCATTCCACCGGGGGGGGGGGGATCACATCTGAGGAGCAGGTGCGTCTGCGGGGATCGCCTTGGCTCCACCCCTGGCTTCCCTTACCAGGCGGCACTCTCAAATTACAGGCAAGGTGGGGAGATCAACAGGAGCAGGCCGGCCTCTCTATTAATCACGGCATCGTTCCTAGTGCTGATCCCGGCTCCGCTATTCACCCCGGGGGCCCTGCGCAACACCTGGTTTTGCTCACGTGCGCCTGAAGAGCGTCGGGGAGAAAACGTCTCTCCAGCTCGGGCCGGCGCTCAGCAAGCCGGGCTGATGATGCTTCGGTAATTGCTTCCTGTCAAGCCCACCCAGCAACACGGCGGAGGAGGAGCAGGGGGATGAATGAACGCCCACCCCCGGTGCCAAAGACACCAAGAAATAGTTCAAACTTCGTGGCATAGGAGCCCATGGCACATCCGGACACACAGGGGAGACTCTCTCCAGAGGAAGCCAGATGGGACAAGCACCTCATGCAGTAGATTTTAGGAGCCCGTCAAGGCTGGGAGACAAGATCTCCCGATGCATCTCCCCCTTGCACGGCACAAGGCCACACCCAAAGGGAGCCACAGGAAACCACCACATACCAAGTCAGCCCACAGGTCCACAAAGTCAGTACTGTATAAGGCTTTTAAAATGTATATATATGCAATGTGGGCTGTGTAAGGCTACAAACATTTGTCACGTTGCCTGGAGGGGTAACTGGAACTGGTAATTATCCAATTAGAAGACTGAAACACTCACCTTTTGCCTTTCTGCACCCGGGACAAATCCACGGAGTTGTTGCTGAATACATCAAACTCATCATTCTGAAAGACGTTATACCGGGCAGTGACTAGAGGGGTGGGGTCTGGTATCACTGGCCTAGAGGGCAAAAAAAAAAAAGGCAAATGTTCAACGTCTTCTCAGAAGCACACAATGAAGAACAAGCCAGGAGACAAAATGGCAACAACTGAAATCGTATTAGCGATTTAATCCCTGCCACCGCTTCTCTCCCTTTACTTTCGCAAAAAAAGAAGGAAATCTAACCGCGATGCAAATGGGGCTTTCTTTTCAGGCTACAACTGGGAAATGTGTCGCATTAGAAAGACGGAACTGGGAAAGGAGAAGGAGTTCTCAAAATGCAAGACAAAGCAATAACTAAGCAAGATAAAGAGACAAATAGAAAAATCTCATAACAAACCAAGCAAACCACACAGTTCTTGTTCCTCGAAGATGTAAAGGCTTAAAAACAGCGATAAAGATCTTAAGGTAACGTCAACGTTAACTGAAGTTTAAACAGCTTCCCAGGTTATTTCATTTGATCTTATAACTAAAATGATCATATTCCTAGCAATAAATATGACCACCACCCCTTTCTTACGGATGACATTTTTCTCTCTCCCTCCAAGGAAGCTCAGGGCAATGTACATGATTCTCTTCCACTTCCTCACTCATTTTATCTTCACAACAACAACTCTGCGAGGGAGGCTAGGCTGAGAGTGACCGAGTCAGTATCTGAACCCAGAGCTCTCTGATTTTAAGTCGAGTGCTCTAACCATACCACTGCACTGCCTTTCCCCGTTTAGCCAGGATGGTCTCTCATCCCTGCCGTCCATCCGCCACGGACCCACGGAAGCCTGGCCCAGACATTTAAGGAGGCAGCCCCGGCCCCACCTTGGCATTGACCGGTCCAGCCGCTCCAGGGACGCCACCAGCTTGCCCTCCAGGATGTTGTTGATCACCTGCTCCACACTGTAGTCGTATTCCTCCAGGCAGGCCAGCACGAACCCCTCGCCCAGCTCAGGGAGCAGGTCCTTCACTTGGCTGATCAGGGAGTCCAGCTCCACCCCGGAGACCCTGGTTGCGGGCGCCGCAGCTGCTCCGGCACACTGGGGGGGGGGGGGGAACGACAAATTCAACAGGCCATGTCAAACACTACTCCGGGGGAAAAGTGGAGTGCGCAGAACTAGGAACAGTGGGGATCGTTAGCACTCAAATGCAGCCAGAACCCCGCTATCCAAATGTCAGTTGCCCGTTATCTAAATTCACTGTAGACTCCTCCACAAAACGGCTTCCACAATATGCAATGCCAGGGCGGGGGGGGGGGGGGAAGAGAGAAAGGGGCAAGGGCCCTTTCTCTACCTTTCCTCCCCCCGGAGCCAATCAAGTTGTGGATCGGCTACGGGGGGGGGGGGGGGGACAGCTTAACGGCTGCAATGTGGGAACCAGCCCCAGATAACTCCAAGGGCATGTGCTAACAGGAAGTTCGTATCGGGACAGGAAAGGGCAGAGACCAATCACAGTAGGAAGGTGCGAAGCAAGGCAAGGGGGAAAGGGCAGCTCCCCGCCCCCAGTCTTGCCCGCTGGTTCATAGCTAATCAGGGCTCACGGCCCAGGCGGAAGACTCACCTCTAAGAAATCTTCCTGGCCGAGCATCTCCAGCTCTGCGGCGCGACTGGGCTGCGCCATTTCCGAGGCCCCAGCTGCAGCTTCTTGCAGGGGTGGGCCTGGAGCCGCTTTCTTCTTCCTATCCACTCCCTCCCAGGCGCTCTCCACTGCTTGCAGGATATAAGTCGTCCGGGTCTCATCTCTACCCAACTGGGTTAAGGGCATTTTTCTGACCCATACGCGTGGTCCGTTCAACCTCACCCGTATCACCATTAGTGAAACTCAGCCCCTGGACATGCCACTAAAATAAACGGCATATTCTTCTTGCTCCTGTTTGCCCCTGGCCCCCACTTCCCTCCTCTTCCTCTGTGGCCTCCCTTGTAGGCTCCTTGGGAGCAGAGACCTGTCCTCTTATTCTCCAAAAAGTGCCATGGCATAAAGGTACCAAGTTTCAGTTGTCTGTCTGTCTCACACTCACGCAACATTTTCTTTAAAGCAACTACCATACTATTGATACTCAGCAAACAAGGCTGTGCACGTTTTATGCAGAAACAGCCTGTTAATTCTGCACACACCAAAAACTCAACTTTTTAGCATTATTTCTCATGCAGAAAGCTCCTTGCTGTGAAATTGCCAAGCTCTAGCCCCAGAGGGCAGCACAGAGCAATCCTGCCTGAACTAGCCCTTGGGGCTCTGTGCCCTTCTTTGACTAGAAATGCAAATTGACTCTCCCCCCCCCCAAGGGAATTTCGGAATACAGAGAACAGAGGGGAAAGTTGTAAAGCAAACTGTGTGGGTGGGGTTTGTTGTCTAAAGTGGGCGGGGCCACCCTCTGCACAGCCCCACCCATTTCTACCAGCCCACTTCCTCACACCAGGTGGCCAGTCTTGGGCACAGCTACAGCACGGCTCCCTGCTCCCCAAACCCTCATGAAGGGGGAACAGAGGCGGATTTCTAGAGAGAGGTTGGAAAGTCGCCAGCTGCAAACTGGAACGCCGGGTCCCAGATGTGTAGAAGTGGGTGGTGGAAACTCAGCGGCGAGGGAAAGACACTCTGCACGTTCTCAGAGGCACCCCTGTCACAGATTCCCAAAAGAGAGTTGCGGTCAGCTTCTGCCCAAAAGAAGCCCCAACATTTCGGAAGGGCTGCTCCGTACTGGGAGTGGGCGTACCTCCTCCCAAAAGGGAAATAAATACACTTTGCTCCCCCAGTGCAGCAGAGCCAGTCGGCAAAGGATACAAAACAGAAGACGCTTGCTGGAGGAGGCTCACATCGTCTGCGACGGGAAAGACCTCGTCGTAGTCCCGGAGAAACCTGCAAGGAGAAAGCTACCATCTTAAGAGCGCTTCTTCCTGCGCAGGCGCCACTGAGTTCAATGGGACCTTCTTCTGGGACGAGCAAACTCATTTGGGACGGAGAGGCACTGCATCTCCCGGGGGTGATATTCATGAGCTGGGGGGGGGGGGCTGGAGAGAGATGCGATAGGCAATGCTTGCTGGTCCTGGATCCGCAACGTTTTTGCTGCCCCGCTGTCACTGCCGGGCAATGTGGGTTTTCAGATTTCTGATGCACTGGCCTGGGGAACTTCCCTGCATTTTGAAAAGGGGACAGAGAAAGCCTCTACAAACACAGGCGTAGGTTTCTCCATTGCACAACGGACCCGCCGCTCAAACTCCCAAGGGGGATGGCTTGCCGAAGGTCACCTGTTTGGTCCAAGGCAGCGCACGATTCAGACACCGCTTAGCCGTGATGACACAGCAAGATGGGGATGCCTTGGCTCTCCCCTCAGGCAAAGCAGCAGTAGGCTTGGGGGCAGCCCTGACCCCACACAGAAGGGAAAATGCTCCTGCCTTCCCTCTGCACCCCCAAATCACACCTCAACTAACGTACGAAGCCCCTATTAGGCTCTGGGACAGAGGCAGCAGCCCTCTATCGCGATCACCGCGCACAACACTTCTGCAACCCTTTTCCACTGCATGACTGTTCCTCAACATCCCTCCAGATAAAGTGTCGCCCACAAACATCTGGGGCAATCGTGGGTGCTGTGTGGCCAGCCAGTCCTCTCACCTCCTCTCCTGAAGCACGGAGGTGAAGATCTGTAGGAAATCTTCAATGTAGGGCTGAATGTTATCACAGCTGCAACAAGAATAAAGGATGGTCATCTCAACCACCATTTGCAGAGGGTTTAGGTTTGCTAGCCTGGGGCATGAGCTGCACTTTGACTGCAAGAAGTCCTGGATTCAATCCCCAGCCAAATCCATACTCCAAGGAAAACATGTTTCTCCCCTTCTCACCACGCCAGAACCAGGGATCTTCCAATGAAACGGATGGACAGGAGATACGGAGTGTGCAAAAGGACATATTTCTCCACACAGCGCATCATTAGTCTGTGGAATTCACTGCCACAAGGTTTCGCCATGGCCACTAGCACGGATGGCTTTCAAAGGGGATGGGACCAATTCCTGGAGGGCAGATCTGTCAGGGACTATTAAGCCGTGATAGTTGCGTGCTACTGCCGGGTTCAGCTGCAATTTGCTGCTGAATGCTGGTTGCAGGGAGCAGTTGTGGGAGAGAAAAATGCTTCTCTCTTCTCCCACAAGCTTTCCCAGTGGGAGGCGGGATGCTGGACTAGATGGGTCTGTGGCCTGTTCCAGCAGGGCTCTTCTTTAGGAAAGGGCAGACATTTGGGGAGGGACCCAAGCTCAGTGGTAAAATGTCTGCTTCGTGTGTGAAAGCCCCTCCCCATCACCTCCAGTTAAAACGATTATCAGTAGAAGACAACTTTGTATGGATTCGGTTGTGCCATACTCCCTCTTCCAAATCTCTAACACACCCCTGTAGGGTGTGAGATGTTAGTGCCGTACTCCAGAAGGCAGAGAGCACTGAAAGAACGGTGGCTTGCCCAAGACCATCTGCCGAGTTTGCATCAGAAGAATTATTCCAAAGAGATATGCTAATTATAATTGATTTTTTTTAAAAAAAGAAAATTAAACATCCCGCTTCCGTTCAAGCATTCCTTTTTTTAAAAAAAAAATCAGTTGCTTCCTTGCACCCTGGAAGAGTACCTTCCCCCCCACACCCCGTCTCCTGATTTACCAACCCTGCGAGACATAACAAACCCGCATTCCAGAAATATTGTAGCTATTCAACGTTCTTTTTTAAAAGAAGCCAATGTCAAAGCTACGCCAAACATCGGTGGAAGCCCCTCTGAGCCATCCGATTCGTCCATCTGCAAACCACATCTGGGGCACTGTCTGGAGGGCAGGGGAAAAAAAAAAAGAGAGAGACGAGCTTCTGCTGGGAGGAGCCCAAACACAGCTTGTTCACTGCACGGATATTTGCCGGGAGTCGCACCAGGTAGGGAAACAGAAGCAGCCTTGGCAGGAAAGGCTTCTCCTGCCGCCTGCAGCGATGGCACAGCTCCTACTGCCTCAACCTCCCGTATGGAAACGGGCAAGCTGGATGCGTCCACACCTGGCAACTCCGAAGGCAGCGACAGGCTGGATGGGGATCAACAGTCCAGAGAAGACGGAGGGGCTTATGGCCAGCAGAGCAGATCATGGATTGGGGATTTGGCCTGTTCTTGAGGGGGGGGCACTCTGTGCAGAGCAGCTGTGCAGCCTGGGGGGGTGCTCCTGGATCCAGCTACGCCCCTGGAGATCCAAATGGCGGCCATGAACTGGGGGGGGGGGCGGCGGCGCATGACTGAGATGTATAAAATGATGCATAGGATGGAGAGAGTGGATAGAGGGAAGTTCTTCTCCCTCTCGCACAACACCAGAACCAGGGGACATGCACTAAAGTTGACTGGAGGGAGAATTAAAACAGACAAAAGAAAATATTTCTTCACCCAGTGTGTAATCAGTCTGTGGAACTCCTTGCCACAGGTTGTGGTGATGGATAGATTCATGGAGGAAAAGTCCATCAGAAGTGAAAAGCCATATAAACAACCTCCTGGTTTTAGAAGTAGGTTCTCACTGTATGCCAGGTGCAAAAGAGTGGCAACAGGATACAGGGATCCTGTTGTCGTGTGTGCTCCCTGAGGCATCTGGTGGGGCCACTGTGAGATACTGGACTAGATGGGCCTTTGGTCTGATCCAGCAGGGCTCTTCCGATGTTCTTAGGAGCCCCAGCTGTGTCCTTCCTTGGGCAACCACGTCCGGGCCACTGTCGTCTGCTGTGCCTTCATCACATCTCAGCTGAATTACTGCAACGCACTCTAGGGGGGGAACAGTGTAAGAATCCCCACCACTGTGTGGAGCCCTTCCATGGCCACACGGGGGAGGGCAGGGCCTCCGGATGTTCGCTTAGGGGGAACAGCGGGTGGGACGGCCCTTGAAAAGAGTTTGGGAACCATCACCGGCAGCCAGATGGCGACGGGCACACACAACTCCAGTCTGGAGTGAACTCCAATGGCTTCCGGGTTCAAGTTAAAGTCTTAGTTATTATCTTCAAAGCCTTATTATCCGGTTTGGGTCCGAACCGCCTCCCGACGGGCAACCCGCTACCTCTTGCCCCGGCAAGTCACGTACCTATTTTCCAAAATGGGCTGAAGGCACAACTGGTTGATGATCACATGGAAAACTTCCACCATCTTCTTTCGAGAGTGAAACAGCCTCCTCCACAAGTCCGACAACAAGCTGGGTGGGGGAGAAATATAGAGAATTCACTCATTTATGGGATTTATTTCAAGCACAGAAGAGAAGGAGGATGGCTGTAACGGGACCTCAATTCACATGCAGCACTAAGCTTTCTAGGGGAAATGTTCACGGGGAGGAAAAAAAACAGAGCTTGCAAATCCAGATGCAGGGCGGCCTAAGACCTCCCAGAGATGGAGGGAGCCCGCCAAATGCCCCCTGGATTCCAAATGAATGGAGCGGAAGCGAGCATGTGCAGAGCACGCACCTGTCAGACTGAGCGTCTATTTCAAAACGCTAAGCACACCTACTCAGAAACTCACCTGCTATCCTCCTGCTGCCGCTTCTTAATTGCAGACTCCAGTTCAGGAACCAGCAGCTCGTAAAATGCGGCCAGTCTACCAAAACAAACAATCAAAAAACCTGCGGCAATCTTATCTGTAAACGCCTTTGGTTGAAAGACAAACTGAAGCGGGAGGGGATGTGAAGCTCCGGGATGGAGAATGTAAAGGAAGCAGGAGGGGCTCACGGCAGGGCCTGCTTGGCGGGCTGAGGGCCCCAGCGCCATCCTCTGGCATCTCCAGGAAGAGCCACTCCAAAGCAACGGCCAGGGGGGTCTCTGGTCGCTGGCTACTTCACCTTCCTTCTGCCAAATATGCTGAACACCCACCCAGCCTAGGAGCATGGAAGCAAGAGTCAAGCTACTGTCTGGGTCCTCCTTTAGACACGCCACTTTCGAGGATACAAACAATCAGGGAACTGGATACAAACAATCAGGGAACAGGGAACCCTAAGGCAGAGCTTCCCAAACTGTGGGTTGCAACCCACTTGGTGGGTTGTGGCTTGGTGGGTTGCAGAGTTGGGCCTGCCCATCTCCCCTTGGATCTGTTTGGCTCCAAATTGGAGCCCTCCGGATGCAATTGGAGGTCACTCCCGGGTCGCGCCGGGCCCGAGACGCACTCCCTGAGCCTCAGAACGCCCCAGAAGTGACTGGACGCTTCCGGAGGCGTTCTGAGGCCCAGGGAGTGCGTCCCAGGCCTGGCACAAGAGAATGAGGTGAATCGCGGCTTGGGAGAGATTGGGAACCACGGCCCAAAGGACCTCCCTCCTCTACCAGAACGCTGATTGACACCAGAAGCCCAGCTTTTTGGATTCTTCCTGGCTATCATGTCTGTTCGATTGTTGTCGGTTTCATTCTGCTATCATGTTTGCACCGTTCGATTCTTCTTCCTACGTGTTTTGTGCTTTTTTCCAGAGCTACCGCTAGCTGCCTTCGATATCCGTCATGACAGCCAAGCAAGCGTAAAAATAAATCAAGCCAAATACATTGAAACGCACCGAATCCCTGCCTGAAAAAACATACCTGTAGCAGAAGTCATGTTTTTGGAATGTCTGGCAAGCCCTTGGGAAGATGTCCAGGAAGGCCCAAAGGGTGATACACGTGTCGCACAGATACAAAACAATGTCCTTCAGCTCCTAAAAGGGGAAAACACACCTCTTCTTAATTCATATATTTTTACAAATGTTAAATCCAAACATTTGGAGTTTCCATCCAGGCACCAAAGCAGCTTGTGCCATGTGTGGTCCCCAACTTAATCAATCGGGGCGGCCCAACCATGAGGTGAGATGATGCAGGTTGCGTCAGCGACAGACTGCAGGAGAGTCGGCAGATTTGAGGCGCCCTTCACCCCAGTCTACTGCCACCGCCTCCCTCCAGCCCACCACAGGCGCAAGTTGCACTGATCCCCTTTCCACCTGCTAAAAGCGAGCGGAAAGTGGCTCAGTCACCCCCTTACCATGGCGTCTGACAAGGTTTCCTCAAACCCGGAAGCACCGGACTTCTGGTTTTATTTACTGGGACCATGCAAACACAAGAGCTCCATCGTTCATAATCATAGGGTCCCTTTAAACAAAACCAGAAGTCCGGTTGAAGAAACACCGCCAGGAGTACAATAAGCTTTACTCTTTTAGCACAGTGGTAGACCCAAGGCAGTTTCGGGCAGCGTTCCAGTTTCCCCCTGAAGCCAGCGATTTCTTACGTTTATCATTCACGGCAGAGGTCAGATCTGACCTTGTACTCCCAAAAATTTGGTTCCACACTTTTACAGTGTGCGCCTGTGCAATGCAGGCCAGGCGTCTCTCTAGTCCAGCGGTTCTCAAATAGTGGGGCCCGCCCCCAGGGGGGGCGCAAGGCTCCGTAAAGGGGGGCTCGTTGCAATAGTTAGTGTATGCTTTGCGCCACTTAACTGGATTGTAGGAGCCTCCAGCGACGATCTACTTCACCGACGATCTCTTCTGGGGAGCAGATCGTTCCTCTGCTCCCCGGCGCGAACTCTGTAACGCGCCTAGGAGCGCTCTGCAGAGTTCACGCTGTGAATCACGCATGTGCAAGACGACGATGTTGCCAATCGTCGTCTTGCGCATGCGTGATTCACAGCGTGAACTCTGCAGAGTGCTCCTAGGCGCGTTACAGAGTTCGCGCCGGGGAGCAGAGGAACGATCTGCTCCCCGGAAGAGATAGTCGGTGAAGTAGATCGTCGCTGGAGGCTCCTACAATCTAGTTAAGTGGCGCAAAGCATACACTAACTATTGCATTAGTTATATTAGGGGGGGCGCGAAATTTTTTCTTCTTCCTAGGGGGGGCATGACAGAAAAAAATTGAGAAGCACTGCTCTAGTCCAGCACACCATTTTCAACATTGGCCACCCAGATACTTTTGGAGGTTCACAGCACAGCATAAAAGCAGCAGCCCTCTGCGGTTCTCTGGGACCCCGCCCAGCTAATAGTTATCAGGTACAGTACACTTGAACATGGAGGTTCTATGCAGCTATTGTGGCCATTGATGGACCTGTCCTCCAACGAGTTGGTCCAATCCCCTTTTTAGAGCCATCCACACCAGTGGCTATCACCGCATCTTGTGGCAGGGATTTCCACAGGCAAACATGTTGTGTGAAGAAGCACTTTCAGTTTGCGAGTCCTGGATGTACTGCCAAAGAATTTCACTGGCTGATGCCAAGTTTCAGAATTACAAGAGGAAGACCTAACAGCCCAATCCTCTTGAAAGCATAACCTCGCCCACAATCTGCTCTCTTCTTCCTCACTCATGGTCATTCGGTGGGCTGGGGGGGGGGGGGGTGTTGCACTCTGCTTCTTTAAGAGTACAAAGAAAGGAAGTGTTCAGTAAAAATTCAAGAAGAGATGCATAATACAAATGGAGCCGGGGGGGGGGGGGGGATGTGAAAGGAAAGCATAGCCCAGATTCATGTGATCGGGAATGCTGCCTCACCCAGTCACAGGACAGGCAAGAGCCACGCTGATCAGTAACATATGCAGGGGGGGGACACAAGCCTTGGGTGGGGGAGGTCGGGGAGAAGGATGATAGCGAGGCGGTGGAGGGAGGGTGCTGGGCACAGCAAAACTTCAAGCAAAGGCGAAAAGTGGGCAAGGAGAATTAGGGCCAAACCCTCCCTCCAAAAGGAAAGAGAGAGAGAGAGGGAGAGAGCATGAACCCAAGGGGGCTTCGAAAGTGAATGCATTCTATTAGCCCAGTGAGAATGCTTTGTGAGTTTCGAGCTCTCCGTCTTCTTCAGAGGCAAGTGTACATTTGGGTATTTTTCTGAGGGTATTTCCACCCTCAATGAGATTTGCTGACCGGTTGAAGGCAATATTGAACAGGGCTGGCGGCCCAAGATCTCTTTGTGCGCTCAGTGCTATCACTGCCTCCACTGCTCCATCTTCTATTCCCCAGATTTGAAAAGGAAGAGGAAGGGTGGAGAGGAGAGTGGTGGACTAGAGCGTCAGAGACTCCCGACGCTCTAGCCCGCCACTCTCCTCTCCTCCGCACTTCCTCTTCCTCTCCAAGACATCCTTTCTTTTCAAATCCAAGGAGTGAAGCATGGACGACAGGAGAGGGGTGGGCTAGAGCATCGCTTTCCCAGAGAAAAATACCAAACAATATTCTTGCCGCTGAATAACACCAGGAGCAAGAAGATTTGTATTAGCAGTTGTAAGAATTGCAAGATAATGCGTATGAAGCATGTTGAATGCTCAAAAAAACGCTATACTATACAACAACCCTGTAAGGATTACTGTCTCCAAATTGCAGGTGAGGCTGAGAGGGAACGGTTTGCCTACGGCCAACTAGCAAGTTCACGGTCAAGGTGAGACTAAGCCAGGGATTCCCAACCAGTGGTACTTCAGCCGACTGCTGGTTGTACTTTGACCATTGGACCACTGGAACCCCACTCCGACGCGGCGCTTTTGGTTGGGAACGCCTGCTCTAAGCAATTACTCCTGATTCTGTAGCTCAGTCTCCTAGCCACTTCAATAGAGCAGCTCTCAAAGCAAAGAATTAAGAAGAGCGAGAGCTCAAAACATATCAGACATTTGCACTGGAAGAATCTGATAAATCAGGGATTTTTTACACCCTCTTTTTTTTTTTCCCACAGCAAACACCCCCACCTGCAAAGGGCTGTCCCCAGGGGTCATTCTGATCCTTTCCTCCAGTTTCTGCGGTGTGGCTGAGGCCCCTTCGCATTGCAAGCCACACGTATGCAGAATGTTGCTGAACACCTAGAAGGCAAAAAGCAGGCGTAGGATCGATCAGAGAGAGAAAAGCGGCCGGGCACCTTTTGACTCTGTCAGTGGACCGTGGCTACCAACCCGCCGAAGGAGGAGCAGCTTTACCCAAAAGCAAGTCCACGCGTGACCCGCGCTCCCCCTTTCCCCCCCCCTCCAGTCTAGCTGTCTTACAAAATGACAACTTATTCCAAGAGGCTTTTCCTAATTGATCTCTGCTCTTCTCATATGCAATCTACTTGGGGGGGGGAGGGGGGTTGCCAATTTTAAGGCAATAATATTTTTTTATTTTATTACATTTTAGTGTGTTGTAGTCTTTAAGCTGCTTTGATAACTCTGTGCATTAAAAGAAAGGCATAAGTAACTTCAAATAAAAATGAATGCATTTTCGCGTTATCTTGGGAGATGGGTTAGCCCTGACCCCCACCCTCACCCCTGCAAAAGACCATTCTCAGCCACACCCCACTGAAGGAAAACCACTGTGGAGGGCAAAGGCCCTTTTAGTTGGGGGGGTGAGTTAGATGGCTGCTGCTTGTAGTTCGCTAAACGTGCATGCATGTGTGCGAGAGTGAGACAATGATTTAATTTATATCCTGTCCTTCCTCATACAGGCCTTGGATGTTTTGAGACATTCCCCATGCTATCTTCAACACAACCCTCCGAGGTTGGGAAGGCTGAGTACACATCTGGTGCAAGATGCAGAGGCGTCGCTCCGGTAGGGGCGGGGCCGTATGTTTCGCTCCATCCTAGTCCGGTTTACCAAGCGAGCAGGAGGCGGCCCCGCCCCCTCACTGTCGGAGCCATTCCGTGCGGAGAAAGCAGCAGGCAAGAGACTCCCTGCCTGCTGCTTTCTCCGCACGGAATGGCTCCGACAGTGAGGGGGCGGGGCCGCCTCCTGCTCGCTCGGTAAAGGGACTACGACAGAGCGAAACCTACAGCCCCGCCCCTACCGGAGCGACGCCTCTGGTAAGATGTCCAAGTGGGTTTCATGGGTTGAATGTGAATGCAGACAGACGGACAGACACACACCTCTACCCGCTATTGCAAGCTCACCATCCAAACCCGGCTTTGAGCACTGGGGCATGTTCGGATAGGGAACCAAAAAGTCATGCAAAGGTTGGGCATGCACCTGCCCTACTGCAGAACTGCCAGATGGATGCCCCCTTAGGGTTGGATCCGGGGCTAGGAGATTGCCCGGGCAAAGCAGCTCAAGCATTCCTGGGACGCAGCCACACACAGGAAAGAGGGCCTGGCCAGTCCTCTCCACAGATGTACGGCGGGGTGTGTTTTTTCCCCAGATGCTGCTACATCTAGTAGCAAGTCTCGCCATCTCAGACTTTGCTTGCCTCTCCCTGCCTCCCATGATGCTTTGCATGGGGCGAGTTACCGCATGTTATTTCTAAACTGGCCCTCAGACTATGTAATGACGCACAGAAAGATGCTCAATAAGAACCTGCAGGACTGTAGGCACGGTTTCATCCAGGTCGCTGAAGTAGCTTGGCTGCTGAGTAAAGATGTTTTCTGAGAGATGAGAAAGACAAGAGGGGGGAAAGGGGGACAGAGAGAAAATAATGCCAGGCTAGTTAAAGTTCTAGCGTCATAAATGGCCACACATTCGCCTCCACGTTGGTCCTTAATGCCGACGTCTGTGTGGAACTACCAACCTTACTGAGCACAAAAGGAAAACTAACACCAACCAGAGCTGCTTGGTTTGGTCCTACAGGAGACATCGAGGCTGGGGGTGGCGCAGGCATAAAGAGGCGCTAACCAGACCAAGGTGAAAGAAGGGCTACAAATTCAATGCAGACACATTTGTGTGCGTGCCGGGTTTGTGATGCCTACCAGGCTGAAAGAGTTAAAACGGCAAATAGAACTGAAATGCTGGCGTTGGAAGAGCGCCCTCCCCACAGCCGACCCGTCATCCACCCCACCACCACCACCCTATAACTAACCAATCATCTTCTGGAGCAGAGCACTGTTGCCTTTTCCAAAGAGCACACACAGGTCCAGGATTTTGGGAATGTCGAACAAGAAATTGTTGTAAAGAATTTCTCCAAAAACAGACGGTGTGATGAAATGATCCTAAAAAGGGGGGGGGGGGGAGAGAAAGAGAGAGAGAGATGCTTGTTAATAGTTTGCAAAATGCCTGTTAATGGTAGGAGTGGAGGAATAACGTATTCTGTAAGGACCCCAGGTTACAATGCCTGCTGCGATACAAGACAGCAAGGTGAGGACAAGTCAACCCTGCTATTCAGAAGGAATAACAAACCTATCCGGACATTTCTTCCAGGAGAAGCCCACTGGCAAGCCCTAACCCACCCTTCTTGTGATCAATCCCTGTTATCAGCACTTGTCTGCAGCAACAAATGCTGGCGGGGGAGGGGGGGAGAGGAAGTATTATATGAATGTCAGATATTAAAAAAAAAAAAAAACAGGCAACCTCATAAACAGAAGGCGAGCCACAATCAAAAGGTCTTCACTGTACATTTAAAAGCCACCAGAAAGGGAGGAGTTCCATAATTTCGGTGCTGCCACCGAAAAGGCCCTGCCCCTCGTTCCCGCCAGGCATGCTCCAATGAAAAGCGGAACCCGAAGCGAACCTTCAGATGTTTGGAAACGTGTTCGCAAGCTGCCTTCCAAACAGCTGACCCAAGTGGTGGAAAGGCAGGATTTTTTTAAAAAAACTGTAAAAATAAACAGCAGCAGCTGACCACATAGGGTCTGTGTCAGGCTTGATGAGAGAAGAAAACGTTCTGTCCCGCCCCAGGCTCAGGGACAGAATGGGCTATATATTTAAAGCAGTCTTCTCCAACCCATTTAGAGGCATGAGGCGATACTGTGCTTCCATTCATTAATGACTAGGGAATAGTATTTGACTGAAAACAAAATACTCAGGTGGAAGGAATGAAAGCAGGGACATTAGGAAAGGCAAACAGAAACCTGCTATTTCCCCCCCCCCCGGGGGGGGGAGGGAGGAGGATACACACATCTGAAAAGCACACAGAGCAGAGGAGTGGTGTTTACCTTGGACTCTTTGTGAGTGGACATTCGAAGGAAGGTTAGGAACATGCTCCGGTGGAGGTGTCGCTGCAGGTCGTTCACCTCTGGCGGGAAGTCTGCCACGGCGTCGAACTTCCGAGGGGCGTGGCTCAGGTACGAATCCAGGCATTTCTGAAGCGTCTCGTCAAATATCACCTGCCGCAAGAAAACACACGGGACGTTGGGCACGAGGCACAGTGCCGGGTGGCAGGATACGATTGCGGCAGCCCGTTCGGCACCTTCAATCGACAGTGAGCAAAATGGAGCAAATATTCCACTGAGCTCAAGAGAGAAAACACACCCGAGCATTTTTTAAAAGGTTCGTTACCCCGCATCTGTTTCGAACGCAACAGCCAGCGTGGTGTAGTGGTTACAGAGTCAGGGGATACCCTGAGAGTCCCGGGTTTAAAAATCTCTGGTCAGCTAGGAAGCTCACTGGGCGACGATCCTCTCTCAGCCTGGCCTACCCCACAGGACTATTGTGAAGATAAAATGGGGTGGGGGGAGCTGCTGAATCGGTCCCAAGTCCACCCAGCCAAGCAGCCTGTTTTTCACAGCGGTCAACCTATGGGAGGCCCACAAGGAGGAAAGGGAGGCACATCCATCCCTCACCATTGCTCTGAACCTGAAAGTAGAATACAGACGTCTCTACTAGTAGTCAGGGACAGGTTTGTCCTCCACACATGTCTAATCTCCTTTGAAAGCCATCCCAGATAACGTCCATCACCGTATCTTGTGGCAGTGAGTTCCACAGATCAGTCAGGCCCTGTGCGAAGAAGGATTCCCGTTTGCCTGAACCCAAATCTCCCACCACTCGGTTTCTCTCCGTTGCCGCTCACTCGATACTTGTCCTCTCTGCCCCCTTCCTATTTGCCGCGTTACCTGGCACCAGAATTTATCATGAGGCAAAGCCAGGAGCCAGTCGAGATCATCTGCCACAAACTTGGCTCGCTCCGAGAATTCCTCCAGCAGCGCTGGGTCTCTGGCTGTAGGCGGGGGCTTGTAAGGCACAAAAGAGCGTTCTGTTTTCTTGCTGGGATGCTGTGGAAAAACAAAATACCACGGGTGTCAACAGGCCAGGGACGAAACAGTAGCCCTCGGTGTTGCCGTCTGAGCTAATCTCAAGAGTCTCGACGGCCAGGGCCATCACTGCTGGTGTTTGCAGGAAGCTTGCCTGGCGGTTAGCAGGAATGTGCTCCCTTCAGCCGAACTGGCAGCTCTCCTGCCTCTTTCATCAGAGGCGCTGCTGCATCAGCAGCTGGAGGAAACTCCTTCGCTTGCAGTCGTCAGAATCCCATGCATGATTCCATGTGTTCAGTTGCCCAGTTCTCATTAAGGGAAGTCGCTGACAGCTCCCTCCTCCCCTCCCCGCCATCGTTTCCAGAACGGAACAGCAGAAATGAGAAAACACCCTTCAGAGACACTGAATATTTATGCTCCAGAATCTAGCACAAATAATACACGCCGCGCCATACTCTCGATCCAGATAACCCACACTCCGCAGCCCCTGTTCAACCGTTCCCTTCATAGGAGGGCCTTCTCGGTGGTGCCCCCACTGCACCATGGAACACCCTGCCCCTAGATGCGCGGTTGGCCCTCCATGGAACACCCTGCCCCTAGATGCGCGGTGTGTGTGTGTGTGTGTGTGTACTCTTGTATCTCTTGATGGGCTTGTTTTTGTATTGCTGTCCTTTCATTATTTTTTGGTTTAATCGCAGGTGGTGGTAGTTGTTTTTTAAAACAACGGTTTCATAAGCTGCTCTAAATCTTTTCTGAGAAGGACAGGATAGAAATTGTTAAAACAGATAATAAACATGCGTTGAAAGGTGGAGGGGGGGAGAGACACATTTGCCATCTGTTTTGTTTTGGAAACATGCGGCAGGGACGGAGTGAAGCTTATTATAGTACTGTAGTGCAAAACACTGAGTCCTTCGAAATATCAAAAACAGGTTGCGGCGTTTGGAGAAACTGGCCCAAGACCTCCCTGAGCTGGACGTGCCCCCCCCCCGGGACCCAATAGCGCATCAGCCCCTTCATCACATCCCCTCCTCCCGCTCCCCAGATTCAAAAGAAGAAATGAGAAAGAACGCTGCAGACAAACAGAAGCATGAACAAACAGAGCTCTCCAGCCAGGAGTTGTGAAAGGACGGCAAACGTCTTTGCTCCAGACTTCTGAAGAAGCTGCATGCAAATTCCGGAGTGAAACGTTAAGACGTTGATGCTTTTAAGAACAGACCGACAGGGTCATTAAACCCCTATTCAAATTTAAACTTAGTAAATATGGACCATGAATCTCTAAGACAATATTGAAACAGAAGCGTGGTTTTAATTAAAGCAGTGAATGGTGGGGGAGGGGAATTGGGATTGGAACTGCAGCAGGGCATACTGCTAAATGCTGCTTGTCCCGTCCCGCCCCCCCCCCCAGCCTTTGTCCCATTTCGGGCACACACACACACACCTCAGTGCTATTTCTAAGAGGATTATTGTTTGATAGACGACGGGGCTAAGGAGCAGAAGATGGAGAAAGCAAGGAAGGGGTAAGTATCACGGAGGGGTGTAAACAAGGCCGGCTCATCCATGAGGCCGACTGAGGCAACTGCCTCAGGCAATGGACTGGCAGAGAAAGCCTGCTGCCCATCTACCACTCCTCCTGCTTCCTGGATTTGAAAAGGAAAGGAGAATGCAGTGGAAGAGGGGAGGAGAAGAGAGGGTTTCCGACACTCTAGCCCACCACTCTCTGTTCCGCCACACTCTCTCTTCTGCTCCGTTCCCCTTTTCAAATCTGGGAAATGGGAGTAGTAGTGGCGGACATGGTAGTTGGCACATCGCCAGGGAACGGAGGGGCGCCCTCTGGTGCCAGGAGGTCTGAGGCCAGTCCTGGGGAAAGATATAGAAATGTACAAGTATCAAATGTACCAAGAAGGAAACGTTAAATGAGCAGAAGAGATGGGACCAGAGGAAACAGGTTTAAGCCGAAAGGCAGGAAACTCAAGGAACAAACGATGCACAGCCCAGAAGAAAAGATGGAGACAGGCTCTCAGCGATTCCGTCTTTCTTTTTTAAAGCAAGCTTCTAGTCCTTATGAGGGCAAAGATATGGTTGCAAGCATGCAGGTACCACTTGCTGCAATCTCAGAAACGAGGGAAAGTGCTGAACAAGATTTTCAGGGGTGGGGCTGTACACAGTGTCCAACATGGCACCTGGCCTCTCCCCACCAAATGTCAGATGCAGAATAAATTATGCAAAACCACAAAAAAAAACAAAAAAACCTGCAGAATAAATTATAAAACATCAATCTCACACATTAGCTGAATGCGCATAATTGCGCATAATTTATACAGCTCACGGAATCTTTCCCATTGCTTAATTTGGTTTTGTGAACTGCACAAGATCAACAGCCCTGAATGCAACATGCTGGATTACTAGGGGCCTATTTAATATTTGAACTGACTCCGTGACACTGGTGGAGCCGCTGTGTGATACAGGGAGCTGTATCAAAGGCCCGATCCAGCAGGGCTCTTTTTATGTTCTTATGACAAGGGGACCAAAAAAAGTTTTGCCGTTTGCTGGAATGCTGACCAATTGCAAGAAAACCAAGGGGCAAGACCATTCTTCTCTTTCAGCTTTTTTTAAATTTTAACTATACACTTTTTAGGCCAAGGGTAGGCAAAAGGCAGGTTGCAATCTGCTGTAAGAGCACTGAATGCTTTGCAGCAAGTCTACAAGGGCCTCTTAACTGCCAGTTGTTCAGCAACAGGACCAACACATTTCCCCCCAAATTAGGCTGCTGGATTCATCGATCTGTAGCAACATTCATGTAGATTTGTACTTGTATAGGTAGGTTGCCCCCGAGCATGGCTAAGAGGTACAGCTGCGATGGACTTTTCCCCCATGAATCTATCCAAACCCCTTTTAAAGGCATCCAGGCCAGGTGCCATCACCACATCCTGTGGCAAGGAGTTCCACAGATGAATTACACGCTGGGTGAAGAAGTATTTTCTTTTGCCCGTTCTAACTCTCCCTCCACTCAATTTTAGCGCCTGTCCCCTGGTTCTGGTGTTGTGCGAGAGGGAGAAGAATGAACATTGTATGTTGACCCCTTGGCCAGTTTTATTAACTTCAGTAACTGAAATGAAATGACAACATGCCAGACTTCTTTACTCTGAAAAGCACTCCTCTTACCAGCGCTGGTAAGGTTTTCGTCTTCCCAGTCAGCGAATCTCTCTCTGTGAACTGGAGCTCATCCAGGGGCAAGGCTGGCATCTTGCCGGGTTATCTTTGCCTTCGCAGAAAACAAAACAAAACCAAAAATCACATCAGGAACTGTTTCAAGAATCCACCAACACAAACAGAGAAGACAGATTGCTCTTGGTATGGCAACCGCACCTAGAGATACGGACTGTGTTTGGACACAAACAAAGCCCAGGCACAAGACAACTGGTCGAGCCAGAGGAAAAACACCTGCTGGCTTGTCAGATGTGGCCTGGGAGGGCATAAGAACACAAAAGCGATATGGCCAGCTCTCCCAACCATGTACCCATCGGCAATGCACAACGGCCAAGGGGTGGAGCCTGTGGGCCAGTCGACCAATCTGGTGGGCAAGTGAGCGGCCAATGAACCTTTCCCGCTTGTGGGCTTCCCAGAGCCAGCTGATTGGCCACTGTGAGAAACAGGCTAGATGGCCTTAGAACCTGATCCAGCTGCCATTTTCTTATATCCTACTTGCCATACTGTCCAGGACCCCAGCAATACCTGTAAACCAGTGCTTGAAAAGCACTTATCTATAGAAACACAAGCATCTTATAGCCATCTCTCATCCAGCATATATAGCATGGAGAGAAAGTCATCCATGCCAATGTACAAGACCAGAGAACGCAACAGACATATTGACTCGTCTCCCCTGAGCCACAGACCATCTTCCAGCATTGAGTTCCGCAAGTTCGGTATAAAACTAGTTTATATGGACATCTCCTGGTGGTTTTGCCACGACCAAGGTCCTGTACATACAAGGCAAGTCTACCAAAGAGTTAGCACACACAACCTCGGCTGTGTGCAGGTTTGTATTTTACCAGCAGTGTTGGGGCATTTCGGAGGAATATTATTAAAAATATTTATACACTGCTTTTCAACAACAGATGTTCACAGGAGTAAAATTGGTCAATAAATGGTTCCCTCTCCTCCAAGGGCTGACAATAAATAAATAAATAAATAAATAAATAAATAAATAAAAGATGCAAAAGATCCTGTGCTGGGGTGAACAGGGAAACACAGTATAGAAACAGAATATTTTTTAAAAACATTTTCAAATGAACAAACTAATAGTTGAGAGAGAGAGAGAGAGAGAGAGAGAGAGAGAGAGAGAGAGAGAGAGAGAGAGAGAGAGAGCGCGCGCGCGCGCGCGCAAAAGAATGACAACTGGTGAGACAAAAGTAACAATAATATTTAAAGGCCATTGGAGCAAAGGGGGGGGGAGCCTCTTTTTGTTTTTAATTCGCCTTAAGAAAGAGACTGCCTTCTACTGAGTGAGACCATTGGCTCATTCTACAGCACAATCCCAGGCATGCCTACTCAGAAGTAATACCCACCAAGTTCAAGGAGACTTACTCCCTTACTGCAATGTATCGGATTGCAGCCTTAGGTCAAGTACTGTACTGTCAACCCATTTTTAGACTGTCTGCCCTTTGGGAACAGGGAACCATTTGCTTATTTTATGTAGCTATATAAACCGCTTTTGGAAACTACTTGAGGTTGAAAAGCACTATACAAGTATAATAATAAAATAATAATAATAATAATAATAATAATAATAATATAAGGCCAGCGGGTGGCGCAGCGGGGTAAACCGCTGAACCATAAGCTGTCGATCGAAAGGTCGGCAGTTCGATTCCCGCGACGGGGTGAGCACTCGTTGCTTGGCCAGCTCCTGCCAACCTAGCAGTTCCAAAGCATGTCAATGCGAGTAGATAAATAGGTACCGCTTGCGGGAAGGTAAACAGCGCTCCGTGTTCCAGCTGCATGCTACGTGCTGCGGCAAGGAGAGTCATGCCGGCCACATGACCATGGAGGCGTCTTTGGACAACACTGGCTCTTCGGCTTTGAAATGGGGATGAGCACCACACCCTAGAGTCGGACACGACTGGACTTAATTGTCAGGGGATACCTTTACCTTTACCTAATAATAATAATAATAATATTGAGCTGCTGCTGCTGGCCAGGATCGACAAGAATACTGACCAAGGCTCAGACTCAGCAAAAAGCAGTCGCTTGTGTAAGCGTACAGAAGGGGGCTGCATCTATTCTGGGAGACAAAGAGGCGAAAGCTCTGGCGGGGGGGGGGGGCAGCGCAGCCCTAGCTTGGTCACTGTCGCCCACGTCACTGTCCCCCCCATCCATTTGACGTCACACGGCAGCACACACCCCTCAGGCTCTTCTCCCCCCCCCCATGCCCCTGTCTCTCCCCGAGCGTCCACTGACCCACTGCCCGAGCCGGCCCTCCAGCTTCCCCGCTTGGTTTCGATTCCTTCTGGCCGCTGGAAACTAACGCCACCCTCTCCTTTCCTCCGCCGGCTGAGCACTTCCGGTATTGCACAGGCACTTCCGGTTTAGAAGAGGCAGCCCTGAGTGACGTCAGGAATTGGCAAGCGGGGACCCGGAAGGCTGTGCTGGGGCGCGCTCCCTTCCTGGCCCCTTTCATTCATGGCATTTATTTTAATCACGACGATGCTCAATCTGCATCATTGTATCTTGTTCTTTAGTTAGTACTGTAATAGTATTACTCAACTCGTCCTATTCTATCGTTTAATTTCATATCACGTATTATTTAATACTTTTTAATTATGATTTTATTATAAATGGGGGACATCTGTATTGGATTGCACTGTAGATCTGGGCTCTGCATCCTTGATTGCTCCTGGCGGGTGTCTTGACATACAGGGTTGTACACTGAACATCTAGCCCAGCACGGTCTCTTTGGATAGGCAGCAGCTATCCAAGGATTCAGTCAGAGAGGTTTTCCACTCTCAAAGCCAGAGATGAGGGGAATGGAATCAGGAAGCGTCAATCTATATGCAAAGAATGTGGTCTACCACAGAGCTACAACCCCTCCCGGAAAGCAAGGAGAGATTAAATAAGAGTTAAATACTTGTATGGTATGTATTTGCACTCTCAGCGAGACAGACTGTATTATTCTCATTTGTAATTCTCCGTTTATTCAATATTTACTTATTAACGTGCCAGCCTTTTCTCTCCGGAAGGCGATCTCTACGAGTAAAGTAAACTCAGGAAAGGTTCTGTTGACTCGACTGCCACTTCAAGGAACACGAGAAGCTGTTTCGGATGCTACAATCTTAATAGCTCCGTTGTCATCTCTGTGAGATTATTGATTTTTATTTTTATTTTTACAAAAAAAAATTAAATGGCATGAATGATTCATGCTTAATTTCCTTTGGCAAACATCACGACCAGCAGCGTCAAATAAGCTCCAGTCCATTTCTGGCAGGGCCACTCCTGTAGTACCTGAAGATGTTTATCATATCTGAGATCCAGTACATTATGCAAGAATACAAACATGATGAAGCCTATAAAATGGAGCCGATGTTTAATGGCAGGAATATGAGCCCATGCACGTCTTTTTGGATTCCATCCCTTGAAACAGGCTTGGCTTTGAAGTCCATGAACTTCCTATACACAAAGCCAGAAGAGGAAGCTTCAAGGAGCTGAAAAAACTTGGACATGCCCAGTGGGATTTTTGCATGTTTGTCCTCTTTTTTTTTTTAAGCTAATGTATTTATTTGCAAACATGTATGCTGCCTTCTGCCCTCAAGGCAGCTCGTGGCAAAAGAGAAAAGAGCCAAATGAAATGATTAAAGCAAAAAGAAACGTTAATGAGATCTAAAAGATCCACCCAAAAGAGCAATAGCAGCAAATCGCTGTGATCCAAAATGATTAGTAGTCAGATCCCAGAACTCGAAAGAGATCTCCTCTGAGAAAGAGGGGGAGCCGGTCCCCTCTGACAACCACAGCACCAACCACAATCTGGTTATTGAACATCATAGATGTTCCGACCCTGAGATCCCAGGGGAATCTGGTGCCCCGCTCTGGATCCCTGGACCTGGCCCAGACACACACCCCCTTCAGGATCCCAAAAACAAAGGTGGTGCAGGAACAGCCAAGATCCAACATCGGTAGGCAAGTGCTTGCCTGCTGTCCTGAAACCGTACTGCTTCTGGACTTCCTTGGGAGGAGGAGAAAACAGGTTCAGAGATAGGATTTCGATCAGGACCCGGGTGTCTCCAGAAAGGAGGGTGGCTTCCTGGTCTCCTTAGAAACCCTTCTGCTTTGAAACTTATTCAACTTCATTTAAAGATGTAGTTTCTTTCATCCCAAACTCTTGGAGTGGGGTGCAAAAGTTTAAAACAAATGTATAAACATGGGATTAAAAAGCATCCCAAATGATATAAAAGGAATATTAAGAGTGCTAGCCTCTGCATGCTTGTTTAGAAGTAAGTCTCATTGTGTTTGGTTGGACTTGCTCCCAGGTAAATTTGCTTAGGCTTGTAGCCTTAATGTAAAATAAGCTATGTGTTCAGTTCATAGCTCATTTCTTGGAAAGACATATGCCCTGAGGCAAATTTCTCAGTTTGCCTCCTGCTGAACCTGATGCTTCTTCTCTGCTCAGGTCCTTTGAAAAAAGTTTCAGAAAAAAAAATTCAGAAGACAGTTGGGAAACAAATACTCAGTGAGATGGACCAGTGATCTGACCTGCATGAGGTTAGTGTGCTTTAATCAACTGGGAATTAAATATAGTACCCAAAACCCAGCCATGTTGATGCACTCAGCATTTCCCTTCAGTATGACTGAGACTTGGCTGAGATCTTTGTGCTTTTTAAGCAAATTAATGTTAGGAAACCAAGTTTGAATGATAAAAACAAAGCCTTTCTTCTGGGCTGATTTGGTGCTGGGAAGCTGCTGAGCAGTGAATGTGTGTTCCCCGAATTATCCCAGCCAGTGGAAGCCCGGAATGAGCGCCGGGTGATGCCCGGAGCTTTGTCTGATATATGCCCCTAATGTCATTGGCTCTGCTTGAGTGCCAAGAGAAGCTTCCAGGCTCAGCCTGTGATAAGACAGAAGGCAGCATGTTAATTTGAACAAGTGTGCAAAGCATGAAGGAAGCAATAGTCTTCCCCCAAGAAAATAACCATTGGAAGTTGGCTTTTAATTTCTTCACACTCATCTGAACTCAGGGTCAACACAGGATCTCCTACACCTTGCCAGCCACCTTCCCTCTGAATATGAAGAGGAAAAGAGGAACTGAGAGGAAGAGGGAGGGTAGGAGGCTGGTGGACATTCTAGCCCCCTACTCTCCACTCCTCCACACTTCCTGCTTCTAGCTCACTTCTCTCCTCCACACTTCCTCTTTCATTCCGTCCCCTCCACCATTTTGAATTCAGGGGAGAGTTGGCAGAGTCAGACAGAGGACATTGTCAGTGACTCCACTATGTGAAGTGACTGCCTCAGTTGCAGCATATCATCCTATGCATGTCTACTCCGAATTATGTCCCATTGTGTTCAATGAAACTTATTTCTAGGAAAGTGTATACAATATGGGATTGCAGCCTTACAGCCCATTCCAACCCAACTCCTCTCCAAGTCAGGCATAAGTGTGGCCTAAGTGCAGCCTAAGTTAGGCAGAAGTTATGTCTGAGTTAGGTCAGAGGTATGCCTGAGTTAGGCAGGCTGCAGTTTCTGTGGCCCAGCACCACCCCAGGATCCAGGCAACACTTACCTCCCAGGCAGGCAGGCTCTCCAGGCTGAGTGTCTGGCTCGGGCATGTGCAGGCCTGTGTGTCTGCACGTGTCAGCGTCCATCCATGGCAGCTGCTGCAGTGTCTGTCTCAGCCCGGTCACAAAGGGGCTGACCGCAGGCAGGGGGGTTGCACCAGTCATGTGGTGGATGCAGGGCAAGTGACAGGTGAGCGAGGTGCCCAAGCCAGCTGCCACAGGGCACCCTGTGCATCAGCCACCTGCTGCAGGGGAGAGTGGCCGTCCCCCCTCCTGCAGAAGGCGATGCCACCCCCATGCCACGTTGAGGCTGCACGTGGGAGTCATGGGGGGGAGCGGGGGAGGGAAGGGAAGGGAAGGAGGGGGGTGGGAACGTCACACACAAGGGAGGGCTCATGATGTCTGGAACTGCCTCTGACATGACTTGCCCGTGTGCTGCCTGAAGCCCTGGACCTCCAGGGCCGGGGCAATGCCCACAAAGAAGGCATCCCGGCATGCGTTCTGCTCTGTGCCCCGGCCAAGACCGAGAGATGCCTTGGGCTTGTCTGCTGCGAGCGTGAAGGGCTCACGCAGCTCATCACGCCCCCAGATGGGGCAACGACAGCGCCTCTCAGCAGATGCTCTGGCAGGGTGGGGGGTGGCCAGCAGCCATCATCAGGGAGTGGGAGGGGAGGCAGACACACAGGCAGGAAGACAGTGGGTGCTGGGGAGGGGTGCCTGTCACTGTTTGCCTGCCTGAGAGGCCCCCCCCAACTCCCACTCCCCTCTGTCCCATGGGGGTCTGGCAGCCTCCCTGCTGTGTTCTCCCTGGGAAGGTAGTGGCAGTCCCTGGCAGGGATTCATGCAGGGGCTTCAGTGCTGGGGGCTGTCTGTGTGTGGAGGGCAATGCTTGTGTAACACTGGGCACATATGTTTCAAGGAGGCTCTGCCCGAGGGGCATCTTTATTGTTCTGGAACGTTAGCAGAGATGGCCAGGCCAGGCGAGGCTGCCAGGGGTAGTCACAGCAGCCAATCTGAAAGCAGCAGCAGCAGCAGCAGCACACATGCCCCATGGACCTGGAGACGCAGGCTCTCCCCCTCTGGAACCACAGCCTGCTCCATAGAAAGGGGAGGGACAGCAAGTACAACAGGCAGGGAGGTGGAGCAGCAGCAGCGCTGGCAGCTGAGGAGGGTTGCAGGGCTGGCTCTCTGACCTCTGGCAGCAGCGAGGCAGAGGACCGTGGGGCAACCAGACTGCGGGCCCAGGGGTGCTTCCAGGAAGGTAGGTGGTAGTGGACGTTCCTGGGGAGACAAAAAACAAGGGGGTGTTACATGGCAGCTGGTGTGTGGTAGCAATCGCCAATGAAGACAAGCCAGTGTGTGGGTTGCAAAAGCCTGCAGGGAGAGAAATAACACAGCTGATAGGTGTGACACACATAGCATGGTCTGAGCTGCTTACCCAGGTGTAAGGCGAGCATGATCCTGTAAGGGAAAAGGGTCAAAGAGAGAGAAGACAACACATATATTGGGTCACAACCATGGCAATCCTAGCAATACTGACCTGTCAGTTGACCCTGTGGAGAAAAAGGGGGGGGAACAGCTGGTGTCTACAGACGGTTAACAGCACCACCACACTCGTGGTGTTGTATGCTCACATGACAACAGGCGGCAATCCAACATAATAGTGGTAAAACAGCATGTATCCTATATATCATAGCAGGCATTGCAGGCAGGCATCTGACTACTCATTGGTAAAGAGGCATATCATGGCAGGCTATGCAGGCAGCTATGAGACAAGACATTGGTAAAGAGGCATATCATGGCAGGCTATGCAGGCAGACATGAGAGGGCACATTGGTAAAGATGCATATCATGACAGGCTATGCAGACAGCTATGAGACATTCGTATAGAGGCATGTATCCTACCTATATTTCTATATGCAAAGAGGCAGATGTCAGAACACATGTCAGCACAACCCCTGCTCTTACCTGCTCTTACCTGCTGGTGTTGTTGCCTGTGTGTGTGTGGGGGGGGGGGAAGAGGCTGGGAGAAAGACATGGGTTAGCAAATGGTAGCATGGAGACAGCTGCCAAGGCACAGCTGTAAACAGTTTGGCCAAAGCCAGAACAGCCCTCTCTGCCCTTGAGGGGGCCAGAGAGGAGAAGAGAAGAGAGAAGTGGGGTGTTTGTGAATTTTGCCCTCCACCGACAAAGTCCCACTTTGTGGCTGTGGGGGACAGAACCCCACGCCACGTGCTCAGAGAGAGAGAGAGAGAGAGACTGGGGGCCTGGGGCTGGGCTTTTGTGGGAAAGAGGCTGGGTGGGGCTGGGTGCTGATAGGCTCCCTATCTTAGGCATAACTCTGTCGGTTTCCAGACCTAGCAGGCCCAACTCCGTCCTAACTCTGACCTAACTCAGGAGTAGGGTGTTAGAAATTTTCAGGAGAGGGCTGGCTTGGGTAAGGTAAAATGGCTCCTATGGGTCTCCTCGAATTTGGGTCCACCTTTTTGGTCGACCTAAATTTTGTGTCAGCATTTGTGTTGGAGGGGGCGTGTCTGTGCTTGCCAGGGTCTGGAATCCAACCTTAATTGGTTGCTGCCCCCGTTACACCCACGGTCCGCCCACGGTCCGCCCACTTTTAGGTCAACTTTAGGTCTGACTTGTGCTGCTTAGCCCTTGGGTTGGAATGGGCTGTTCTTAGTCCGTCGGTCGTAACTTCGACCTAACTTTGACCTAACTTCACCCTAAATGGTTGCGTTCCAGACCTAAAGTCTCCCTAAATGACTTAGGCTGACTTTAGGTCTGACTTGGGCTGCTTGGCCCTTGGGTTGGAATGGGCTGTTAGTCTCATGGACAAGCCAGCTTTGCATGAGCTGCCAGTTCCAGATGATTATTTGTTTCTTCTTTGGAAGTGCAAACGTCTCCCAAACTTTCTGGGATTGTTTCAGTGTCAAAACCATTTCCTACCGGACAACCTCACTCAATCGTTCAGATAAAGTCTTGCTTTCTTGCACGTTCGGAGCGATGAGCTCCGTTCAAAGTTCTTTTCCTCCAACTCCCTCCAACCTCAGCTGCAGCCAAGCTATCTTCCTCCTTGCATGCAAACAAGGCTACCGTTGACATGCCCTGCTTTCTCACCCCCCCCCCCCCCTGCTCAGGAAAATACAACGGAGTGTTTGCAGACTGCAGTTTGTGCTTTTGGCTTGTCGTGTGTTTATTTTTATTTTCTTCTTACAACTAGGTCAGAGAACTTGAAGAGGATGAATCAGCTAAGTCATAAACACACTTGAAATTGAGGACCCAATCCTATCCAACTTTCCAGCGCTGATGCAGCCGTGCCAACAGGGCGTGCGCTGCATCCTGAGGTGAGGGGGCAGTCATGGAGGCCTCCTCAAGGTAAGGGAACATTTGTTCCCTTACCTCAGGGCTGCATTGCAGCTGCACCAGCGCTGGAAAGTTGGATAGGATTGAGCCCTGACGATATGTTGCTGACATGCTTTACAGTCCAGAGGCAGGGCCTCTCAGAGGAATTTTATCAGGGGGTACAAAGTTTCTTTTGGGCCCCTTCTCAAAGGCGGAGGGGCAAACAGGACAAAAGGAGGGCAGCAATGGCCAGAAAAGTCTCTGGAGCCCAGGCTTCCCAGCTCTACTCGCCCAGTAGACCTGGCCTCCCGGTTGGCCCGGCCTCCATTTTCACTTTCCATGAGGCCAGCTGAGATCCCAGGAAATTTCTGGGGGCCCTTCTATGGCTCCTGGGCCCCCTTTTTGACCTTGGGCCCGGGTACAATTTACCCTCCTCACATGGGCTCTGTCCAGAGGGGTTAGTCTGTTGCAGCAAAGACAAAGAGTCTTGTAGCATCATGAAGGCTAACCCATTTATCATTAACACATTTTTCTTCTTGAGATAGGGTGAAGTGTAGGCGGTCAGTTTTGATCTTGTCCAACAGGCGCGCTCTTCTCTCTTCCCCTCTGGATTCCTCACCAGCTCAGGGATCTGTTCCTCCTGTTTCCTCCTCGTCCAACTCTCTTGACGACCTATGATCCAGCTTTGTGCCCCATGCCAGTGGAAGACTTTGCATCGGATCCAGACATAAGAACATAAGAACATCAGCAGAGCCCTGCTGGATCAGGCCAAAAGCCCATCTAGTCCAGCTTCCTGTGTCACACAGTGGCCCCACCAGATGCCTCAGGGAGCACACAAGACAACAAGGTAACCTGTTTCCCGTTGACACTCCCTTGCACCTGGCACAGAGAAAACCCACTTCTAAAAACCAGGAGGTTGCTTATGGCTTGTAACCTGTGATGGTCTTTTCCTCCATGAATCTGTCCAAACCCCTTTTAAAGGCATCTAGGCCAGATGCCATCACCACATCCTGTGGCAAGGAGTTCCACAGATGAATTACACGCTGGGTAAAGAAATATTTTCTTTTGTCTGTTCTAACTCTCCCTCCACTCAATTTTAGTGCATGTCCCCTGGTTCTGGTGTTGTGCGAGAGGGAGAAGAATTTCCCTCTATCCACTCTCTCCATCCCATGCATAATTTTATAAGTCTCAATCATGTCCCCCCTCAGGCGCCTTTTTTCTAGGCTGAAAAGCCCCAGACGCTGTAGCCTTTCCTCATAAGGGAGGTGCTCCAGCCCACGAATCATTCTGGTCGCTCTTTTCTGCACCTTTTCCAATTCAACTATATCCTTTTTGAGGTGTGGTGACCAGAACTGGACACAATACTCCAGATGTGGCCTTACCATCGATTTGTACAAGGGCAGAATGATATTGGCTGTTTTATTCTCAATCCCTTTATAAATGATCCCGAGCATGGAATTGGCCTTCTTCACAGCCACCGCACACTGGGTCGACACTTTCATCGACCTGTCCACCAGCACCCCAAGATCTCTCTCTTGATCTATCACAGACAACTCAGAACCCATTAGCGTATATGTGAAATTTTGGTTTCTTGCCCCAATGTGCATCACTTTGCACTTACTTACATTGAAGCGCATCTGCCATTTTGCTGCCCATTCTCCCAGTTTGGAGAGGTCCTTCTGGAGCTCTTCATAATCCCTGCTGGTCTTGACCACCCGGAAAAGTTTAGTGTCATCTGCAAACTTGGCCACCTCACTGCCTATCCCCGACTCCAGGTCATTTATGAATAAGTTGAAAAGCACCGGTCCCAAGACCGATCCTTGGGGCACACCGCTTTTCACCTCTCGCCATTGTGAAAATTGCCCATTGACTCCCACTCGCTGTTTCCTGGTCTTCAACCAGTTCCTAATCCACAAGAGGACCTGCCCTCTTATTCCCTGACTGTGGAGTTTTCTCAGGAGCCTTTCATGAGGGACCGTGTCAAACGCCTTCTGAAAATCCAGATATATAATATCCATGGGTTCGCTCGCATCTACATGCCTGTTGACCTTTTCAAAAAATTCTAACAGGTTTGTGAGGCAAGACTTCCCCTTGCAGAAGCCATGCTGACTCTCCCTCAGCAGAGCTTGTTCTTCTATGTATTTTAAGATTTTATCCTTAATGAGACTTTCCACCATCTTCCCTGGAACAGATGTTAGGCTGACCGGCCTGTAGTTTCCCGGGTCCCCCCTCCTTCCTTTTTTAAAGATTGGCGTGACATTAGCTATCCTCCAATCCTCTGGCACAGTGGCCGTTTTAAGGGACAAGTTGCATATTTTGGTCAAGAGGTCAGCAACTTCATTCTTGAGTTCCTTCAGAACTCTTGGGTGGATGCCATCCGGGCCTGGTGATTTATTGATCTTTATTTTGTCAATTAAGTCTGAGACGTCTTCTCTTTTAACCTCTATTTGACTTAATTCTTTAGTCAGGGGAGAACGTTCCAGCAGCGGTATTTGCCCGAGGTCTTCTGCCGTGAAGACAGATGCAAAGAACTCATTTAATTTCTCTGCAGTCTCCAAGTCCCCTTTTATCACCCCTTTCTCTCCCTCACCATCCAGCGGACCAACCGTTTCCCTGGCAGGTTTCCTGCTTCTAACATATTTGAAGAAGCTTTTATTATTCCCTTTTATGTTGCCTGCCATACGTTCCTCAAAGTCTTGCTTGGCCTCCCGTATCATCTTTTTACATTTCTTTTGCCACAGTTTGTGCTCCTGTTTATTTTCCTCATTAGGGCAAGACTTCCATTTACGGAAGGAAGCTTCCTTGCCTTTTATAGCCTCCTTAACTGTGCTTGTTAGCCATGCCGGCACCCTCCTGGACTTGGTCGAGCCCTTCCTCCTTTGTGGGATACACTCCCGCTGGGCCTCTATGACTGTTGTTTTAAACAGCCTCCATGCACTCTGGAGCGATTGGACTCTTTTTACCTTCCCTTTCAGCTTTTTTTTAACTAGTCTCCTCATTTTGTGGAAGTCAGCCCTTCGGAAGTCAAGGGTTTTCGTGTCAGATTTGCTCGGCACTCTCCCTCCGACATGCATGGCGAAACAGATCGCAGCATGGTCACTGTTCCCCAACGGTTCGGTAACATTTACCTCCCTGACCAGGTCTTGAGTGCCACACAATATCAAGTCCAGAGTCACCTGTCCTCTGGTCGGTTCCGTGACAAGCTGCTCTAAGGCACAGTCATTTAACATATCCAGAAATCCAGTCTCTCTTTCATGACCTGAGCATGAATTGACCCAGTCGATGTGAGACCTTGGGATGCATTGCAGAGGAGGAGACTGCTGTTTTGCATCACTTCCGATGTCCTCTGAATGTTCCTGTTGCAATCACTGAATCGTTTTGAGCAAACAGGGCTGCGAGTCACACTTTCCTTCCTGTTGCTTGGGTATCTCCTCAAGTGCTCCTTCTGAAGACAGTCCATTTTCAGAGCAGATTATTTCCGTATTATTTCCCTTTGCGCTGGCATGCTTAGGCCATAGAGCGGCAGAGCGGCTTTCGCACTGTTGGCCTACTTACGGTCGTGGATCGTGAGATCTGCCACTGTAAGCCCACATAGGATTGGGCTGTAGATGTGTTAAGTATCTTGAGTTTCAGTCCTCACCTAAGAGGGTAACTCTGAACATGTTGTTCTTGTGTGCTTCGTTTGGGGATGCTAAAGAAAAGTACAAAGGTGACCAAAAAGTTGCTATTCTTTTCACTGAGTGAAGGGATGCAGAGCCAGGGATAAATTCTACTGCAGAGATTTCAACAAAACTGGCCTTGCCTGACTGTCAGCACAATCCAATCCAACTTACACCACACGGTGCAGCGAGAATGGGAGGCCCCAGAACGGAAAGGGGATTCAAATCCCCTTCAAAGGGGATTTAAATCTCCCCTCCCCTTGAAATCCTCCCGCCCTGCCCTCCCCTGTTGGTTACACCGGTGGTGTAAGTTGGATAGGATTGCGCTGTGTTTTAGGGTAGCTCTTGTGGTGGTGATAGTACCCTCCTTTAAAAAAAAAAAGCACTTGGGAACATGTACAATGAATGGCTGTTGTTGTCTCTAGCCTACTGCATTGAGATAAATTCTTGCACTGGGATTGCATTTCAGTGCTTCTAAAAACTGGGCTGGAACCAGTTTACGGAGTAGAATTTGCTGCTGTCCACAAAACAGCCATTTAACTCGAACTTCCATGGGGTTGTTCTGGGCAACCTGGCATTTTATTTTATTTTTTTGACATACAGTATTGATCTTTGTTTCTTCCAACAAGATAAGTCTAGAGATTTAGTTACAACTCGGAATCCAGATAAGATCTTCTTTGCTCAAGGAATGTTTTGAATGCAGGAAGGGCTAAAGGTCTGGAAAACGAAATGTAACTTGCGTTAGCATTGCCAAACTGTGTGTCATTTTTATGAAGATTCTTTAAATATCTGTGTTATGTTTTCCTAAGGACCCAACTGCACAGTATGTTCAGCGCAGGCTTGCAGAGCTAATGCGGTTGTTTGTGCTTCTCGAAATAGCCACAGGGCTCCGATCCAGATCAAGACCATGGTGTTGGGGAGGTGAGTTTTAACCCTTTGCCCAGTTCAGATTCACACACACACACCACGGCTACTATTTGCCCTGGAAGCTCCCACTGGTGCAGGTAGCAATACACATTGATGGCATGAGAACTGGTGATGTGATCTGACCCGTTTTTGTTCTGGTTAGTCTGACTTTCATTGTTGCAGAGAAACACCTCAAAATGGTACCTTTCATGTCTGAGAAGCACAAGGGTAAATATCACTGCCGTCACTCGACGGGGAGCATGCAGCAATGAACTGCAAGAGCTCATGTGCCGAAAGTGTGCTGACGAGGTGATAGGAGAGCTAGGCTGCTGTAAGAGTGTGACATAGGAGAGCTAGGCTGCTGTGAGAGTGTGACATAGGAGAGCTAGGCTGCTGTGAGAGTGTGACTGTGGGGAGGGGCAATAGGGGAGCAAGAAAACTAGAATGGGCATACAAAAACAGCCTATGCTAAACAAAAAACGTGAAAGATAATACAGGATGTAATAAGTTGTCCAGTAAGTGTACCTTTCACGGCCTGTGTCCGGTAAGCAGATGGTTATCCATATAGCACATGATCCAAAGTGCTCCTGACTCTCAGAACCTTTAAGTATTGATTTTACTGCCAAAAAAAAAGTGTAGCTGTTTCTCAGTTCAACAGGATCCAAAGGTCTTCCCTCGAAGTAGGGCTGTTTGTCACTTGTCTGTTGCTGGAGACTCAGAATCATTCCTCAGCATAATCCTTCAGACTGGATCAGTGGGGGATACCTCTTTTGCAGGCAGAAAGTCCCCAGTTCAATCCCTGCCATCGGGGTCGGACCATCCATGAGGTGGACTGAAGCGGTAACCTAAAGCAGAAGAGTGGAAAGCTCCCATTGGTGTCGATAGCAACGCACATTAACAGCATGAGAACCAGTGATGTGATCTGATCCGTTTTGGTTCTAATTAGATTCTGACTTTCATTGTCGCCGGACAATTTTGTCAGCCCGCTCTCCTCCATCACTGCTCGTCCTGCTCCCTAGATTGGAAAAGGAAGAGAGGGATGAAAAGGAAGTGTGGAGGAGAGTAGTGGGCTAGAATGGCACTCTAGCCCACCACTCTCCTCTCCTCCATACTTCCTCTTCCTCTCTGTTCACCCCCTCCCTTTCCAATACATTTCACTTTTGTTGCAGGAAACTGCCAAACATTGTTGCTGGGAAAATGTGATATTTATCACCCAGCCAGCACTTCCATTGTCGCTTCAAATGATATGTAAACAGGGCACCTGCCACACAGGATGAATCACTGACAAATCTTTTCTTCCAGATCCTTAGTTGCAGTTCGATTTTTTTTTAAGCAATTTGTTTGGAAAGTTCCCCCTCTTCAGCAACAAAACCCACTACAAATTCAAAACAAAACAAGAAGGGTGCTCATCTCACTTCCCTGTTTGGGATAGCAGGGAAGTGAAATTGATCAAATGCCAAGCAAGGTATTCCCCATCCCCAGATCTATGTCTTGGCCCTGAGGGAACACATTATTGTGGGAAGGCAAAGAGGACGTTGCTATACCAGCACCACACTGCAAGGAGCTGTGGATATGTGTCCCTGGCTGGTGCTGGAAATCCCCGCGCTCTCCCAGCCTAACCTGTGACAAATCTGTGAGGGATATCGTCCATCTCATGTAGGATTTTGGGTTTTTCCTCGTCTGTTCTCTGTTATGAAATAAATGGCATACGCTTTGTTTTGACACTTGCTTGTCAAAAATGCAAAATAATGCTCATTATTTAGCCAAGGCATTTGTGGTTTGTTAAAGGTGCCACATAACTCTTTGACCATTTTTCTTTTCCGGAGAGTGAAAGGAGGTTGAAAAAGGAGGTTGCTGCTTTTGCTGTGTACATTCAACCTGTTCGGCAGCAGGTTTGTATGGTTACACAGACCCCATTTGACCAAAAGTGTCCATGGGAAATCGGGCTGGCCCCAGATCTTCTGGCACATGTGGTGTGCCAAATGCTGCCCCCCTTACCTACTGATGTGCCACCCTCTGCTCCTTTGACACTCTAGCTAGCCCACCACTCTCCTCCACACTTCTGGAGTGTTCCTTTCTTCCTTTTACCAGGGAGTGGGAGGAGAAGGATCATGGAGGCAAATGGGTGGACAGGACACCCCCTTCCAGTCTTCTGCCTGAGGCGACTGCTTCAGTTGGCCTCATGGATGGGCCGGCCCTGAGTGGCAAAGGAAATGTGTATGTGTGCGAAGAAGACCATGGGGAGTGATGCCTCTAGCAAGCCACTTTCAGTTCTCTCTTAAAAACCTTTGCCTGACTGTAGCCTTGTACAGGAAGTTCCTACAACTATCTCGAAACTGGCTCATCCAGTCTGCAATCTGTTTGTTTCCTGAAAAAAAAAAGGCTTCCCCTTTTTCAAATCTAAATCCCCTTTTCCCTCACCTTAATACATACAGCCCTTTGTATTTCATTTGTACAGAGACATTTGTATTTCATTGCCAGCCCAGAACTCAACCATGAACGTGTACAGTACAGTGAGTGAAAATAGATGACAGTGTCTCAAGAGCAGGTGCAGAGTGCCTTTCTTTCACATCGAAGTGTCTTTACATGTCAGGGATTTTCAGGGGGTGGGTGGAAATTCTGCCTGAAACCTTGGCAAGCTGCTGCCGACTCAGACGCACACGGACAGAGAGGGCTGCTGCCAGTCAGAGTTGGCAATGTGCTTATAGGAACGAACAGTCTGGCTCACACTATAAGCCTGTCCTTTCAGTGTGTCAGGAGGAGTGTGGCTCTCCTCCTCCGCCTCCTCGGGAGTATGTGTTGGTCATGCTAGAATGTGACGCGGTTGAATTGAGTGGGTGGGGAAACCTTGTCTAGGCAAAGTCATCAGAGCGGCAGCCAGTCAGTGTCGCGTGTCGCCAGCTGCACCGTCCAAAGCGAGGCAGATTCCGAGCGAGCGAGCGAGCGGGCTGGGGCGGGGCGAGGCGCGGCGCGCCCCCGACACGCCCTCTAGCCAGGCAGGGCGGGCGCGCCCGTCGCGCGCTCGGCCCCGCCCCCCGCGCTCGGCCCCGCCCCTCCCTCCTCCCTCGCCCGCCTTCCGTGTGGCCGCGGCCGCCATGTTGTTGTGGTGGTGAGGAGGGAGGCGGCTGCCGCCGAGCGAGACCCGGGAGTGGCGACGACAGTGAGGGGACGCCGAGCCACCCCCCCGAGCCGCCGCTGCGCCCCCGCGGGGGGTGGGGAGGGAGCCGCCGCGACATGGCCGGACGCCGACGCCGCTGCCGGGTAAGGCCGGGGGAGGGGATGAGAACAACGGCAGCGACCAGGACGGGCGCTGGGAGGGAAGGGACAGCCAAGGAGCCGGGTCTGGGCCTGGCCTGGCGGTGGCGGCGGCCCCCCAATCTACCCCGAGGACTGGCGCGCGCGCCCCCAGGCCTGGCCCCCGTGGGTGGGGGTCTCTGCCTCTGGTGGCCCCCGCGCTCATTGTTGTTGTGCCCGGTCCCCGCCAAGGCTCCTCCGCAGCGCAGTCCGATCGCAGGTAAGCGCGCCCATTCGGTGCCGTGAAAGAGGCCGCCGCCGCCTTCTGCCCGAGTCGGACCTTCCTTGGCCCACTTGTCTCGGGTAGGGTGACGCCAGGCTGTCAGCCGCTGTGGTGGCCCTCGCAGGCTTTCAGAGCGGGGGTCCTTGTTTTGTGCGTTTCTTCTCTGCCCTACCTGGAGCCCTTTGCGTGCAAAGGAAGGGCTCTACCTATGGAGCTATGCCTGACATTGCCCCCTCTCCTCCCTTTGCAGGGGCTCTACCTATGGAGCTATGCCTGACATTGCCCCCTTTCTCCCCATTGCAGGTACTGTACCTTACCTGTGGAGCTATGCCCGAAATTGCACGTTCTCCTCCTCATTTATGTAGATGCTCTTCCCATGGAGCATTGCCCCCTTTCTCCCTGTCGCAGGGGTTCTCCCCATGGCCCTATGCCTGAAATTGCCCCCCTGCTTCTTCCTTCTGGCAGGTGTTATGCCCAGTGAGCTATGGCTCCTTTCCAGAAGGTTTGTCCCTATTTTTTCCTGTTAGCAGGTGCTCTTCCTGCTGAGCAGTGCCAAAGGGAGGGATTCAGTTTTCCCTGTTTGCAGGTGCCCTACCCACTGATCTATGGCCCCTTCCTAAAAGGCATGCCCCTATTTCTCCTTCCTTATGAGCACTCTCCCGCCGAACCATAGCTGCTTCCTAAAAGGTATGTCTCCCTGCTTGCAAGTGCTCTAACCACATCACTGAAACCTGATGGGAATAGTCATTGTAGGAATGTAGAAAATTATCCTAGATGGAGTCTGATCTTTGGTCTCGCTAGCTTAGTACTGTTGACTTTGACTGGCAGGGGTGGCTCTAAGTCTTGAGCAAAGTTTTTTTTCCTGTGCCTTACCTGGAGGTGCTGTGTAAGGGATTTGAAGCTGGAGCCTTCCACCTGCAAATCAAAACAGAGGCTCTACCACTAAATTATGGTCCTTCCATTGAGACATTCCCAAGTAAGTGCATATAGGATTGCAGCCTCAGATTTGCATTTTTATGCCTTGTCTCAGGAATCCCTGCTGCACCTGTAGCCTGTAAGGTCGGGCAGGGTGATCAGAGCTTGGTTGCCGGCTTGTTACTTGGGTCACCATCTCTTTGAGCTCCCTGCTCACCCACATCCATGTGTGACAATCCTGTAAGGTAGCTCGGGATGGTGACTAGGTGGGTGGAGACGAGCTGAGAGCCCGGTGGCTTGTGCAGATGCTACCTCCAGGTTCATCCCAGTTGCAGGATTTGGGTATGCCTTGTTATAGCCAGAGGGTTCTATCAGTCGGGAGTAAGCCCTAGGTGATCTTGACAAGTTCGAGACACTTGCCAACAAAAAGCTGTGAAAGCCTCCAGGAGGGGAGAGATAAGAGCTCCCAGCTGAGTCAGCCAGGCTGCAAAAGGATACTACCTGGAATGTAGCCGTTCATGAAAGATTGGACACTTATATATTGTAAAAAAAACCGGGGGGGGGGGGGAGGACAGCCTGCCCATGTGCACCGCCTTGAATTAAAGTCGGAGGAGAAATCCAATGACCAAGTAAGGTGGTATATAAATATTGTATATTATTATTATTATTATTATAATGGAGAAATTGCCTTATGGCAAAATGAGGGAATACCTTGGTAGATGCACTCGTACAAACATGGTCTTTATTTTGGGAAAGATGCATGCTCAAGATGCCTTTGTAACATCAATAGAAGATGTACAAAATATATATTTGGATGATGGCAGGGGGAGAGGGGTATGCTTTTATCTCCTGCTTGACTTGCTTTTGCCGGGTGCAGGGCAGGATGAGGAACAGGATTCTGGAAAAGACAGGCCTTTGGCCTCATCCAGCAGGGCTCTTTTTGTGGTGTTCAGCCTGAGGGCTCCTCCCAGAAGGGGTGGTCATCCCCCCCCCCCTTTGGTTTGAACCAAAGAGCTCTTGGTTCACTTGCAGCGTGGATGCAGGTTCTCTGAATCTTTACTTGGAAGTAAATCCTGGTGAGTTCAGGGAGGCATACTCCCAAGTAACTGTGTGGAGGCTTGTTGCCTTACAGTAGAATCTTGTGCATGTTTACTCAGAAGTCAGTCCCCTTGAGGTCAGTGGGACTTACTTCCTAGGAAGTATGTTTAGGATTGTAGCCTTAGTCTGAGATTGCAAGATCTCTCTGTATCTATTTACCAATAGTGTAAACAAATATGAGGCCTGTAGGTGACCGTTCCTTCACTATGCAACAACTTCTTTCGACCTGAAACTGATTCTTTGAGTGATGATGGAAGACTGGGTTTGTGCTTTTTTTTTTCTTCTACTTTCCCAGCCTTGTTTCCCTTTTGAAAATGTGCTGTGTTTCTCCCTTCCTTTCATAGGGAGAGCAGGGAATTCTGTCTCCATCTTCCTAGCTGTCTTCTCTCCCCACCCATTCCAAATCCATATCATCACCAAGTCACCTTTGTGCTCCACAGTAACTAATCCAGAGTAACTCCCATATCATGCTTCCTTACTTGGCCATCACCGTACAGATTAGACCACACTGAAAAGGGTGTGGGGGAAAATCCACCCTTTTGTGTGTCTGCCAACCTAGCAGTTCCAAAGCATGTTAATGTGAGTAGATAAATAGGTACCACTTGCGGGAAGGTAAACAGCGCTCCGTGTTCCAGCCGCATGCTACACGCTGCGGCAAGGAGAGTCATGCCGGCCACATGACCACAGAGGCGTTTTAGGACAACGCTGGCTCTTCGGCTTTGAAATGGGGATGAGCACCATACCCTAGAGTCGGACACGACTGGACTTAATTGTCAGGGGTCACCTTTACCTTTACTAATCTATCCTGAGAGTATGACAAGATGATTAATGAAGGCTTATAAAGAGTTACTTGCCAGGTTACCCATGGTGAACAAAAATTGCTCCAGGCAACCAGGAAGGGAACTTGACAGAAGTTGTTTCTTTAGTCATTCGTGGCCCACAGGGCATAAACACATGTATATAAATATATGAACGTGTACATATATGTGGGTGCATGTCTAAAGTAAAAGTATGTTTGGGCCAGTAACTTCTATACATCTATTTGCAAGGCTGGGTTAAAGTGTAATTAATCTGCATGAAGTGATCTTGAGTATGTGTATATAGGAGACTTGTCGCCATTATACCCATTGCGTGCAATGGGAAAGTACTTGTTGCATTGCTCCCTTTCCCCCACAGTTCTTTGTTAAGATGCTACCCATTCCAAATGGAGGTGGCTTTTTGTGTAAGGCATGCACTGGTTTGTGTGGGATAGATACATGCACGTGATGCTTAGGATTAAGACTCCCGTATGAGGGAATCTTGAATTAATTGCCTGTTTTTCTATCCCAACATGCAACCTGCCCCTCCCATCAACTTTATGCAGTTGCAGATTTTCCCTCTGGCATATATGTTTTCCTTGCATGGTGATAGCTAGGTAAGCTTGGTTCCACCTATAGTTGGTAGCGATGCATCCTTTCTTGATAGATTTTTTTGGTGGAAAGGCTGGATCCTACAACTGCAAGGGTGTGACTAGAAAAAATGGTGATTTCAGACTGTGGTGTCATGGGGGCCTGCCTTTCTTATTCTGTAAGTAAGCTATGTTGGAGACCCATGCATGCTCTGTTTACAGAGTGGTACATTAAGTAGAGATGCTACTGGTATGTGATAGATTGTTTGCAAGTTTCAAGGCGCTTTGTTCCCTGGTGCTGGACTTCAAGGGTCTCTTTGCTTTGAAATCAGGCAGAGGCTGATAGGTTCCAGTGTCCGTGTATATAGTAGTGGAATACTGTGTGATTTGGTTCTGTGTGAAGAGACGTTAATTCTGTATTTTGTACTATAAGATACATGGGCTGTTCTACATTGGTCAGACTGGGTGTAAAGGAGGAATTTTAGAAAATGACTCATTACTTTTTTTTTAAAAAGTTCCGGTACCATTGCTTGGGAGCTGAAGGAATGTGTTTCCAAAATGAGCAAAAATTTATATGCAGATATTTGCTAGCAAGCCCTACAGTTGCATTTGTACCATTGCAGTCCTGTGCATCCTTACCTGGGAGATGGTATTTGTGAATACAGTAGGACTGGCTTCTAAGCAGACCTGTAGCATATCTCAGAATCTGGCCTTTCACTTGATTTCTAGAAATCTGTTGCTGACTCACTGGTGGACTACTTTGGAAATTCAACCCCAGGTCTATTAGCAAGTGCCTCAAAGATCCCTGGTAAGCTGCATCGCAGGAAGAAAATAGCCTTCCCTGCCCAGCTGGAATACACGAGTCCCCTCCATACATACATCTCTGCTAACACGAATGCCTCTGAATATCAGTGTACACAGGTACTTGCTGCATATTATTAGTATTTATATACCGCTTTTCAACAAAGGGTAGTTCACAGAGCGGTTTATACAGCAAATTCGTTCGGAAGCTTTCATGGCCCAACCGTGAACCTATGAGTAGGTTCCGGCTGGCGGAACGAAACGTCAGGACTGCATACTCGGATTTTATGACATTTTTAGTCTGCAGGAGGCTGCCCTAAATTGGGAAACCCTCTAGCAGTTTAGAAAATAATAAAGTTCAAGCCTTTGTGTTTACATGGCATCTGCTCCCGTAACTTTGAAACATGTGTGGTTATACAGCAAAATAAATCAATAAATGGTTCCCTGTCCCCAAAGGACCCACAGTCTAAAAAGAGAGGCAGAAGTGACACCATCGACAGCCACGGGGAAAGATGCCATGCTGGGGTGAAAAGGGACATATACTCAATGTGTCTTCTACCATGTGCCTTCAAATGCCTACTAGTTGTTGCAGGGGTAGATACATGGTGGGCCATGGTCCCCCCGCCTTTTTTAATCTACTGCCATAACCATCCAGAATTGGGCATGTGTTCCAAAATACCACTGCTGTCTTCAACACCTAGCAAGTGCCTACTCTTAAAAGTACTGATATATCAGAAGTGTGGAGAAGCTGGGACATTTGAGTGCTAAATTAGAATATGGGTGGGCTTGTCAATCTTTTATACCAAAAGGGGGCAGTGGATGAGGGAACATAGCTGTCTTTTGAAGGCAATTGGAAGAAATAACGAGAGATGGTATTTGTGAGGTGGCTTGTGTTGAATGGGGTATTGGGGTTGAATAAGGGTATTGCTTGGTTACTAGAAGACTGAAATTGCAATTTCATGTGGTAGCAAGCAGAGTATCTCCGAAAGCATGGCATCATATTGAGCTCTGTATTGAAACTGTATAACTGCAGAGGTGTTAAGGGAAGGGGAGGAAAAGCAAAAATGAATGCAAAAAAGATACTTACTGTTCCAGGGTAAAATTGTAGGTGGTAGTTATGTGTAAGGGAATACATAATCCGGTATGAGGAAGGGAGGCTTTTTACCTTTGATAGATTCAATAAATTATAGCGCTTGTTACAGAATGATTCCAGTTGACTCCACTCTGCTCATGTAGGAGGTGTTATAATGGATAGCTAAAGTTTTAAACCTTAGTAAATAGCATTTTCATTTTATTTTCTACCGAGTTTCAGAACACGCTTTGCAGTTCGCTGGCTATAAAATTGCAGTTGCTGTTGAAGAGAAGATCTGTCATGTGGTTTTTGTACTGATTTTAGGCAGATTATAGCACATATATGTGTTCCTGACATTTACTGTTTGCATACAATTTTTAATCTCCAGTAAAAATATGCTATAGTAAAGCAAGTGACAAGAACCATCCGTTGCCCTTGGAGAAAAGAGGGTTTTTTTTTTTTTTTTAAAGAGAGAAGCCCTTAACCCCTGTCAAGTGGCATGCATGCCATGCTGTGAGGTGCATCACGTGCCAAGGAGTTCTCACCGTGGGAGGAGAGAAGAACTCCAGAGAGAAGAGGAGAATCATGTGGTGTATTTTTACGTAGATAAATGCCTTATTTATGCCATTGGAGATTCAAAGGTCAATTCAGGGTTTAGTTTAGATCTGATCTAGCCATTTCTCCTTCCGTTTGTTTACAAATAACTATTTCAAGTTCTCAAAATAATTTGGGGTGCCAACACACAAGGTGGGAAAAGGGAGCCCCCTTTGCCCAGGCTTCAGTGTGCACGTACAGGTACTCTGCGGTGTTCTGGGGGGTCCTGTACTCTTTGACTCAGTTTGTAGGAGGTCTCTGGCTTAATTCCAACCTCCTGCCGCTCTGTAGCTTGTGCTAACCATTGTTTCGAACCCATGGCTTGACCTTCCAAAGAGAGAGAGAGCGTGCCAAAGCATGGCTCCTTGCTTCCTTTCATTTTTGTTTCGCTCCAAACTTGGCGTCATAATTTCACTCCTGCCTCCATGATGCAGCAGCCTTGGAGGATGAAGCTGAGAAATTGCCATAGCCGAGTTTTGCCAATTCAGGCAGGGCAGACCACAGCTAAGCTCTTAACCAATGGTTTTGTGTGATGTCGGAGTCTGTGTTGATGTTGGGAGTCATCATTTCTCTTTGAAAAGAGTGCACTGCCTGCCTTGTGGGGCATATAGGTACTGACTGGAGTATTGTGTTTCAGGTCTGTTGCCATAGGATTACCAAGCGAGCTGAGAAGCTTGATTATTTCTCATTTTCAGATTGCTTTATTCCATTTCCTAGTTGCTTCCATGACCATGAAAGCAAATCGCATTCCTGCTGGGATAATTTCTCAGGGATGTGACCATGTAATTAAACTCACAAGAGGTTCTTGTAAGGGGGGTACAGAATCCCAGACTAATGTGATAGCGAAGGAGTTTCTCATGAAGGAAAAATACTTCCATTCAGTCTGAATGTCTTAAAAAGTTTGTAGATGCATTCTTTACATCTTCTGTACATGGTATGTTATTCCCAGTGTCATATGAAACAATTGTTCCATTGCATTGTGACATCAGCTGGTATCAAATGAGCGGGAAGAGCTGCTGTTCTGAATTCTGTAGTATATTTAGTGCTATTTTCTGACTTCGGGGATAGCTTCAATAGGTGATTGCATGTGTGCCTTCCTCGCCCTTTAACCAGTAGGCCTTTCATGTTGTTGTTTGTTTGTTTGTTGATAGTGCTGTATAAACAAATAATAGTAACCCTCTTGTCTGTGCCAGGTGGAAGCTATAGGGTTGAGAGGAAAGTCATGTTCTAATTGGGAAGGCATAACAGTGGTATCCAAGCTTTATGAGTTGCAAACTGTTTAGTTTCCTGGGAGTTTGCCTTTCACTTTCATTTTGTTCTGTTCAAAACAGCTTGTTTTAGAAACGACCTTTTCATCTGGGAATCACACCAGCATTTTAAAGCATGGCCAATAGGTTGCATTCCCCCCCCCCCAGCATGTATTGGTCCCAACATAGGCATGTAACCTATGCGCACGCCCTATATGCATTCCCATTCCTGCGTCCTATGTACTTGCACGCCAGCTTGGTTGATAATTGTGTCGAAGGAGTAGAGGAGACTAAAGGCAACCATGACGTCTTGTTGTCCCTATTCCACTTTTGCCTCCCTTGTGGGAGTAGGGTGGCTCTATATTTGGCAGCAGATGTAGGTCTAGGAATCCTGGTCAGTGTTGCAGCTGCAAAATGGCAAAGGAGGGTGCAGTTTCTGTGGAAGGGGTGGCAGGCAGCCGAAAGTGGTGCTTAACTGTTCTCCTGCCCACTCTCTTCCTCTGTGCTCCCTTTCCAAACTCATTTTCTCCTGCCGTGGAGCAAGCATGCCTGGGGGGGGGGGGCAGCATCAGGGCAGGAGGCTGCAGAAGAAAAGTGGACCCTCTGCTACCACATCTTCCTGAAATTGTGAATGATTCCTTCTAATATTAAAATAGGAAATAGAGAGTGTCAAACTGCTCAATGCCTGTTGCAGTATGTTTAAAACAGAATACTGTAGAATTATCTGATTAGCAGAGCCAGTATATAGAAGGGAGAGGAGGCTAAAATTAAGGTAAAAAAGATTGACGTTGGATAAAACCGTCATGTCCCAGTGAGCTGTATCCTCCTGTGCAGAAGGAACTAATTGGGGAGTTGTCAGAACTGCTACCTAGTGTTGGGTGAACTATTCCAGGTTTCATTGGGCTTGGGCCCAAATAGCTCATTTAATCTTGGGGCTCAGTTTGAATAGGGCTCTATTTTCTTACTCGTAGCATAGGCCTCTGGTGCTGTGCTTGTGCTCTCTGTTTCTGACGGCCCAATCCTGCAGAACTATCCACCTGCGGAGTGCACGCTCCGCAGACGGAGGGTGCTGTAAACACGCCGCAAAGCACGTTTTTGGCACCCTTGGAGTAAGGCCCGGAGGCCTCACTCCTCCGTGGAGCCAACCTGCAGCCACCGGAGCAAAGTAAGGTTTACACTGGTGGGGGAGGGCGGGCCGGACAGCAAGAGAGGGTGGCCGTTGGCCAAGCCAGCCCGGGAGGGGGCGGGGATGTCGGTGGCAATATCCCTGTTCCCATTCCCGAGCTCTGTGGCCCTTTCCCCACCGCCCCGAATGTACGTTGGCTTGAGAGCCGGTGTACATTCGAGGAGGCCCAGGCAGCCCTACACTGGGGGAAGGGGATGAATGTCCCCTTCCCCCAAGGAGTCCCTGTGCCGTGCCGTAACAGCCCGGGAGCAGCCACGGATCCTTACACTGAATCGGGCTGCCCGGCTTACACTGCCAGGAACAGACATAACAAGGAGGGCTGGACGTAGCAGAGTCCTTAGAATTAAAGTTAGGGAATGTTCATTGTTCTTGCAAAGCATGGAAAACGAAATTTCCATTGTTTTGTGGCTCATTGGATGCTCTCCATTGACACCAGGAACCATTAAGAATTGCCAGGAAGCATACAAAAGGTATCAATGGACTGGTGTGCATTTCTGCCAGCAGTCCCACCCACCCACAAGGGGAAATTTTGATAAGGGGGGCTGGTGGTACTGAATGATTCCGTTCTGGAGAAGCCTGGACTCAAGAAGCAGTTGAGGCAGAAGGGAAATTCTTAAATTTTCCACTCTGGAATTCCCAAGCCGAGATCTGTCTGTTTGTGAACAATCATCTTTGGAAAAACTGTGTAAGACTTCTAAGATTACAGCTGACTGAAAGAGGGCAAACACAGTGATTATCTTGACAAAGGGAAGACCCAGGAGTCTGTTGCTTGTTTGTTTCTGAGAGATGAAGAGTAAGCTTGGCTAGTAAAAGAAATAAAACAACATAGGCAGAAATGGGGCAATTACTAGCAGGCATTTGAAGAACATTTTATTAAGAAAATAATAATCTGAATCCAGTTTGCTCCCTTTGGTAGAGTAAATTGTTTGGCTAAAAGGTAATACGTTGCGCTGGAAGCATTTATAAAGCCATTTGATGAAGTTGTCATGAATTATAAATAAATTGGAAAAATGTATTTTGGATGGTGATACAAGGCTGGGCCGTTAGTATACTTCTCTAATAGTTCACTGTCAGACTTGGGTAGAGGTTCTGCAAGGATGTGCTTGAGTTGGTTTTGGTTGCTTTTGTTAAGGGGATAGTGTTTGTGATTGTACGTAAGCCTGTTTCTCAGTCACAGAGGTGATAACCTTCTGCTTGAGTTGTACCATTTGAGACGGCAAGTGGGAGCACAACCCCGAACCCTTTCCCCTAAATTGCTAACTTTCTATGTGAAGGGAACATTATTGCATGGATGAGTGTTCTGTCATGTGAGCTGCAGTCTGAAATGGTACAACCTAGCCATGGGTTAATCACCTCAGACAGAGAGGACTAGGCCTTAGATTTGCAGGAAATACAAAACTGGAACCGCAAATGCTATAGAGGACTGAATTAAAATTCAAGTTTATGTTGGCTAGTGAAGACACTTGCTTGGAAGCCAAAGTGCATGTCAAACTGTTACAGATCAAATGCATTTGGTATGCCTTGACAAATATGGTTTGTGTAGTAAATGCTGTGCATTGCGCTAGCTAGAACTTAATGGGAATATTCTGTCCATTTTTGTAGCTTTCATTGTGTAAGATTCAAAACAACAAAGATGGAACAGTTTTGAATGCACAACACAGAGCCTGGTGGAACTAGGCATTTTTAGAGAAGAATGAAAAGTGAGGTGGGGGAAAAAAATTGCAAGGTACTGTAGTTATTCCTAAATGTAAATAAATGGCTGTTATAATGCAGTCTTATTGCTTGTGGCAAGTGAAAACTGTCTCCAGGGGTGCAGATGGTACCTTTTTTGTAAATTAGTTGAGCCCCCCCCCCCCTTCCTTCTAGCTGTTGATGTGTCAGAAATAACTTACATTGGAGTGCACTGGCAAGTGGTCTGTGCAGTTTTTGTGGGCTAGTGACTTTTGGGACTTATTTGCAAGGCTGTTATAATTATTTGAAGTCCTATGGAACAGAGGATACACATTGGTCCTGTAATAGATTTTCAGGTACAGTATTTAAAAGCCATGTTGGATTGGAAGCAAACATTAAATAACCACCTTTAGGTTCCTTGCTTATATGTCTCCCTCTGATTTGCAGAACTTCTCCTCGTTTCATGCCAAAAGGAGTGTTCCATTAGTTCATCAGTGTTCAAAACACGGTCTGCCTTTTGTGTACCTTGAAAGTTTTTGTAACGTTTGTGGACTTTCACTGGTAGGCCTGATGCGCTAATTGTTTTCAAATACTGTATGTAAAAGTATATAGGAAATGAAAGAAACCTTTCACACAGCCTATTTACTTGTAAGTCGCACTGTGCTTAGTAGAGCTTACTCTCAGGTAAGTGTGCATAGAATTGTGGCCTAAATGATTCACTGGATATGGTTTAAGAAGCAGTGTATATCAAGGAAGCCAGGCGAAACGTTAGACACCGCTTTGTAGCTGTGACAGCAATATAATGATAAGCTGCTTGGAAATGTGGACTCTTTGTGTTAGGGTTGGAGGGGCTGAAATTGTGGTCCTGACATTGTGATTCTGCATATAGCGCTACATGAATTAAAAAAAAAATCAAACAATGTGTTCAGTGTTTTACTCTTCTGGAGAACAAATTTGGCTGCCTTTAGAGATGATGGTATTTCTATTTAAATCATGTTTGTGTCGGTGTTGGTGAGGCTTTTTGGCAAGTGTGCTGTAAGTCAAATCCAAAGTATGAGAGCATGCCACCCCAGTGTGCACTACACCACATATGCAGCCCTGATGTAATTTTGCCTCTAGTCTATTGAGCCAGGTGGCGGTGCTGTACAGAGAGACTGGCAGGAACCCAGGCCTGGACTCGCGTGGGTACTTTTCATTTGCCACAAGATCCCTTGCCAGCTTTCTTTCCCATGCTTTCAGTGCTTATACCATACCACCTCATCCTTATAGGGGTAGGCTTTTACAAGTGACACGGGGACCTTGAGGACCAAATTGTGCCCCTTCTGTGATTATGCATAAACTGCTTCTTGCCTGGGACCATCTTCTATGGGCTGTCAGCCAGAGGGAGTGGGGACTAGCTCAAGGGCTTCCAAGCAGGGTGCATAAAGTTTTTTGAAATCAATCTATGTAGATCCAGTTGCCCACAGAGGTCATTTCCTTGGAGTTGCTTTGGTTCAATTCTGACAAAGCTAATGTTGAAGAAAGAAGAGGGGTGTGGTGGTCTCCATGAGCTGATGCACAAATACTGCAACTGTGCATGAAAACCGCAGTGTGGGCACCTGTTTGTGTGTCTAGGAGACTCTTTAAAAACAGACAAAAACATGCCATTTTATTAAACTCTCCTTGGTTCCTGTGATTCAGCAAACTGCTGGCAAAGAGGGGGGTAAATGAGAGAGGGATAGCAGACTGAGATGGAAAGGGGAATGGGAGAAAAGGAGGGAGAGGAAAAAAGAGGCAGCCGTCAAGGAAACAAACCACAATCCTTGTTTGATAGGATTAAGGACAGTAAAACTGTATGTGTGTAACTTGGACTTGCCACACCCTAATAATGTGTTGTCCTGTGCTTCAGCTTTCTTGGGCAGTAAGCCAGCAGTGGAACTGAATTTTAAGTTTCTTTCAGCATTTTGAAGAATAAGCTGATGAGTTATTTCTAGCAATATGCCATATGGTTGTAACCTCCGAGAAATAATCTGTCTGTGATTCAGTTCCTGAAACATGTTGTCTCCTTGTGACAATTTGGTCCATTGGCACTGGCTCCTGAGGTGGAATCTGTGCTTGTAGGCTGCTGGTCGCTCTTAGTTTCTTCCAGTGACCCAGTTCCTGTGCATGTATAAAATTGTACACGCATGTTGTACAGCTGCAGACCTCTGTCGTAGACATTACTGATCCCTTCCTGTTTGTGGGTGCTGATGTGCACTTTGGCAAAAAAAAAAAAAAATCCAGTTCTTGGTAAGGCACTGAGAGGCACTCACAATCTAAAAGGATGCAAAACACCACCAGCAAACAGTCACCAGAAAAGACACTGTGCTGGGGTGAAAGAGGGGCAGTTACTCTCCCCCTGCTAAATATAAAAGGAGCATCAATTGAAAAAGTGACTCTTGCCCAGTTAGCAGGGTTTAATCAAGAAAGGTTATTAACCCCATATAAATGTTGGGGGGGGGGGAATATCAGTGTGAATAAAGGCAAGAGTTCTGGACTTTTATTGATCGTGGAATGAGGACCAGTTAGGCACATGTTTGTCAGCAAATAGCGCATTTGGGGGAAACTCAACTATTTCTGTCTTCACTGTTGTTCATACTCCTGGTAACAAGAATTTGCTGTGAACAGGGGCATTATATTCTGGCTGGGTACTCATTATAATCAAGCTATGCGCTTTGTCTGTATGCAGTGAACCTTTCTTGATTAGACAAGCTCCCACAGAAAGATAATGTACCTTTTCATTTTGGAATGAATTCTGATGGTGCCCACTCCCCATTTTTTATGTTTGCAAAGTAAGCATTTTTTATTTAAATGTTTTGCCCACTACTGGCATTCTTGTAGGCTTTGGTTTGTGGATTATAGCTTGGATATAGATTGCTCCGCCCTATAGAGTAGAGCAGCTTGTTTGGTTTTTGCTTTGGCTTGGAATCTCCGTTTAATCCTTTTGTGTCTCAAATGCGAATATCAGTGTTTGGGGAGTATTAATTTCGTGCCCGTCATTTCCCTTGTCCACTGGAATATTGCATTGAAGGCTGAGAATAATGGGAAACTCGCAGATCTTGAGCTTTGTAAATATGAACGTAACAAATATTGGGTGCTTTCCACTGTAAAGGTCTGTTTCTTAAAATGTGAGACTTGGAAACACTGGATGTGATTACCTAGTTTAAAACTTGATGTGTCGGTCTTAGTACAACAGTAGTCAATTTTGGAGAAATATGCCAGTAGTTAGTTTACAGAGCCAAGGAGCCATGTTCAGTGTTACATGTTCATGTAACAGTGTCATGTTCAGAGCCATGTTAGAGACGCTGACGAGAATGTAGGCTGTGCGGTGTAGTCGGACCCATGAGCTCTCCTGCTCCCATCCAGGAGTACCACAAATGTATGTTCCCTGTGCTACTTGTGTCACTCTGGCTCCAACACCATCTGAAGGTCTGTCATGCGTGAGGAATACTGTATTCTGATGGTTTCCGTTTAGGGCTTTGATTAAACTGGGACGGGGGAAGAGTTCAGTAACTGCTACTCTTAAATAAAATGTGTGCCTTTTTTATCTTTACTCCTTAATTAACACATGGGACTATGTAATCAGTCTTCAAGTAGTCATTCCACATTTTTCTGGAGTGACTGCTGAGCTGATTTGAGTAGCTGTTGTATGTTTATCCAGTAGAGGTAAGCTGTTGAGATACGAAATTGTCCCAGATCATTATATATGACAGTATTTGTAACCCAGGTTGTTGAAAGTTAAATCTTGAAAGACCTTTGAGCTTTTAATTTAGCGGCTTTTATTAAAGCAACTCCTATAAAATAGTGCTATTGGGTTAAAAAATTTTTTTTAAAAACACTGTGGCGTCATAATCACTGTATCCCATTTCTTTTGCTCAGTCTGCCCCTGAAAAGGTACCAGTTTTGAGGATTGATTAAACTGTCTTCAGACGAAGTGATTTGTGGCCCTTCTTTGGCAAAAGTGAGTTATGCTGCCGTAGCCAATGTTCACATCCGGAAGATCGGCTCCATTTGGCAACTGTTAAACAGCATCAGAATAGTGAGGGTGGAATGTAGTTTCTGAAAGTTCAGCTACAAAGTGCTCCTTTAATAGCAGTTGGACATCATTTTACGTGTATATTTATTTAAATTTAAATGAATTATTTATAGGCTACTTTTGTATTGAAGTAATATCCAAAGTGGCTTGTGTCCCAGAAAAGCTACTCCCAGTTCTCTCAAACAGTTAAGACTCCAGCAGAGAAAGATCAGTAAAACTCTGATAAAACCAAAATGCACACCACTAAAAGCTGCAGTAAACCCATAGTCGTCTTCAGTTTTCTATGGTAAGATAAAATGGATGGTGTTCTGTTGAGTGTGGGTGTTCCGCAGATAGGGTGCCACCTCTAAGAAGATCTTTGTCCCCGCTTGTTGCTTGCCCAACCTTGATAGTGAAAAGCTAGAAATTATGCAGAAACAGAAGTGGCCGAACTGCGGCTCCTGAGCCACATGCGGCTCTTTGACGTATAATGTTCGGCTCTCAGAAATATGTTGGCTGAGCTCCTTTTTACATCACAATTACATATAAAAGGTAAATAAGAAATTTTTCAAGCTTTATAATTTATCGGGTATAAACTGAGAGTCCATTGGATTAAAACATAAGTTTAATGGTGAGTAAAAGTATTTAAGAATTCAAACACTTCTTAAATATTGTGGCTCTCAAACACCTGAAGTTTATCATATGTGGCTCTTACATTAAGCATGTTTGGCCACCCCTGGGGTATACCCTTAGGCTGCAATGCTAAACAGACTTACAGCGCAATCCTAACCAACTTTCCAGCGCTGGTGCTGCCGCAGTGCAGCCCCGAGGTAAGGGAACAAATGTTCCCTCACCTTGAAGATGCCTCCATGACTGCCCCTGCCCTGCAAAATGCAGTGTGCGCCCTGTTGGCACGGCTGCACCGGCGCTGGAAAGTTGGTTAGGATTCGGCTGTTAACTAGGGAGTAAGCCCTGTTGAACAGTGTGGGACTTACTTCTGAGTAACCATGCATTGCAAACATATGTGTACCATAGAAACTTGCTTGTTTTTTCAGCCTTGCTACTTAAATATGTATGAGGACCTTAGAACAGGCTCTACTACAGGCTGTGTTTAAGTTTTACTTCCAGGCTTTTTTGAGTGTTGTGACTGGGGGCGCATTCCTGCAGTGCATTTGGCCCTTGAGCCTTGTAGAGAAATGATTTTTGTTTAATGCAGGACCTCAGCTCTACTTAGTGCTGTTGTTAGGTACAAGGTTGTGTGGGGGGGGGGGGGGGAGGGAGCTTAGGCTGAAACCCAAAGCCCCACTTTGTTTGAACCTCATGTCCAGTCTCCATGCACTGCATAAGAGAGGCCACAGGATAAGATCATTTGTGCCCGAGTGTAGCACAGACACGGTTGTTTAATAGCTTCCAGTCTTGGTTTCTACCCATTTGAATAGTAGTACAGAATGTGTGATGGTGAATAACTTTCCACCAATGGATTTGTGCTGCATACTGATTTCAGGCTCTAAACACATAGAGATGCTTCAGTGCATGGGTGGCCAGCCTGCAGCACAGGTGGCACAGAGAACAGGAATCTGTGCCACACCTAGTCAGGGGCAGAAGGGACTGTGGGATAGTCCATCCTGACTCTTCTGCTCTGTAGTAAAGAGGCAAAACCACTGTGCCCCATGGGGACTCTGTATGTACTAATCACCTGCTTGTGGTCTGAGCTTGAGAGATACTACTTGTCCTAAAGATGGACTAACACTACCTCATCACTTCTTTTTTAAACAATGAATTTGTGGGTTTGTTTTTTTACATGTAGCTAGTGTTCTTGTAAGAACCTTTACTCTCCTTGCCACAGTTATGCTGGACTCTGGACGATAAATCCTTGTTTTATCTTCAGACTGTCAACAGTCCTAAATTCGTCATCCCTAAAGTGTTGTCTGTGGCCAAACGAAATGTAAAATAATGAAATAAGCAGTTGGGATGATTTCGTTCTGCTGTGCTGTGAAAACGAGCCATCTCCTTCTTGGGTGTGAGGTCAGGCTTTGAGCGCCTGCCGAGTAGGAACTTACTCATGCTTCAAAAACTGCTGCCACTCCGGAAGCGTTCTGGTGAAAGCCACTCAGGCTCCGCTGCTGGAAAGGACCAGACCGGCGGCTACAATGGCATTTTTTAGCAGCACGAATAGGAAGGCATGGAAATACTTGCAAAGACAACAAATAGCCGTGGAAAAGAAGGGAGGAGGAGTTGGGCATTGAAGTCGTGTGCCTGTGCTCATATTTTATCGGGGGGGGGGGGGATTTGCATGCTGCCTTTCCATGTCCTAAGCGGCCCTCAAGATGACACAAGATATATAAACAAAGCATGTCTACATCAAGTGGTGCAAGGAGACCAGCTGGACCTCCAGGGGGAGAAAATTCCGGAGCTTGGGAGCCACCGCTGAAAAGGCCTGTCATATATTCGGTTAGTGCAGTGGTCTGTCTAGCCAACTGTCTATTATGATAGTCGGTAAATTGCTGAGAATGGTTTCCAGCTCTTTTGAAAGTCTTCGGTGCTGTTTAGTTCTGTTTAGCCAGTGCCATCTCTGTGTGCATGTGTTCTGTGCTAAACATAAGCAATTTGCAAAACGGGTATCGGTCATCCTGGTCTGCAGCAAAAACAAGAGCCTTGTCGCACCTTAAAGGCTAACACATCTATCATCGCCTAAGTTGTTGTGGGCTAGAGCTACTTATAGATGCATCACACCATGCAAATGTACAAATAGATGTGTCATTTTTAAGGTGCCACTAGACTCTTCGTCATAAAAGCACTGCAATTCCAGCCAAAGCCAGTCTCCATCCCAAAGAATTCGCAGGGACAAGAGTGTATTTCTGCGCCTTCTGTGTATTTCTGCACTAGTCCCTTTAGCAGGAACCCCTCCCCCATCATGCATTTGAAACCTAAACCCTAATTTGTGTGTTACCCCAGCCATAACTGTATCCAAACCTGTCCGCTCCCTCCTTGAGCCTGGGTAGCTTCTTCGTTCTATGTAAGGATGGGCTAACCAAAAAGAAAAGGTGTGACGGTTTCAGCCCGGCTGGTCTTTCAAACTGTGAATGGGCATCTCCCACAGCTCTGTGTGGGGAGGACTGATGCATAGTAAGTGGTTATTTGGAACATTAAAATACGTTAATTTTACAGCTAAATGAAGTACGCTCCAAGGAGGCTCTATTTTTCCCAAGATGCTGTTGGTTTTTTTGTTTAACTTCTGTTTGTTCTGCTGTATTGCATTGCAATCCTGCCTTGCTCAATCTCCCCCCCCCCCCCAGAAATGCAAAGTATTCAACACTTTTTGCTCATTGCAGCCAATGTGTGCCTGCTTGTTTAGAGACAACCAAGGGCCCAGAACTTTCCAGAATCAAAGGCTGGTATTTGGTAGAGCAGTTTATTTTTCAAAAGATGAAAAGGAAATGGCCTTATTTACTCTCATAATTTGAGAACTCAGTAAATTGCAGAGTGTAGGTAGTTAGAGCATGAAAATAAGAGGGTGCAAGATCGCCCTGGTGTACACGATAAAGTCCTTAGTAACGTACAGAATGGCATCTCTTAAGTGGAGGCTTCTACTTCCAAGTTCCACTTCTTTTCAGTCCACATGGTAGGACTTTATACAGTTATAAGTACTATAGAAGAATATAGTGACTGGCTACTTAATTTTGTGAATTGGGGTATACTCTGTGTGGTCAATTTTACTAGTATTGTGTACCATTCTCTAGAGACTCTTCAAGAAGGTACTTATCTGAAGCTTGGAGTGCTCCATAAGCAGCAAATAAAACTGTAAGTTAAGCCTGAGTGCCTGTATTGGCTCATTCATGGATCTTTTACAAAACCCATGATCTGAACAAGCGCAAAGGGAATGGAAGAGATGCTTGTTTTGTACAGAAATATACACATTTTTAAAGCACTATCTGCACAGTGCCGTAGTGTTCAGTTTTTCAGCCCATGTCACATGCACCTCTGCTCGTTTAAGATAACTCGTTCAAATTTGTGTATCTAACAGACTTGGCAGTCCCATGTACATTTAGGCAGAAGTGAGTCTCGCTGTGTTGAAAGAGGTAAGTGTGCATGGACACTTTAGATTAGTTTGAACCTTTGAAACTGGTGGTGGTGTCATATTCTTGAGGAAACGGTGCTTCCAGAGTAGCTTTCTGCACCTTCTGTGTAACTACCCTTCTCGTCGGGGGTAGTTCAGTGAAAGGAAACGAGGTTTATCCTAAACTAATTTTCCAAGAGGAGTTTTTGAGCATTGTGATGTTTCACTTTTGATTATGAAGGACTGTGTAATGTTTATTGCATTAGGCTCTCCATAACTCTGCGAGACTGGCTGGCGTGGTACTGAGGAATTGAGTTTAAAGATCTGTTCAGACACTATTCCTTCTCCCAGATCTTCTCTGTGCGGTGAGATTGGGAGCAGGTCTCCAATCCACAGTTATCCTGCCTTGCTCCACTCTCCTTGTTGCACATAAAACACAATGCCTAGACTGGGAAACACCATTGATTTTAACTTTAACGCAGGATCTCCCTGTCGCTGCTCGACTGCAGGGTCCAGATATCAAGGATCAGGGAGATCCCTCCATTCAAATCAACATATCTCCTAGTAGTTAACTGTTAATGCCAGTGTGGGTTCAAGGAGGATGCATGTGTTTTGGTGTCGCCATGCAGAAGGGCTTTGGGCATATTGTCTTAATAGAGTCTAAGAAATGTTGCTGCTCCCAAAACCATGCAGTTAATTTTTAAAATGAAGGTAGGATTCGAATGCAAGACTCCAAGATCCCCCCCAAAAAAACACCCAAGTTTACGACCAGGCTTATCAAAGTAAATTCTTTTCTTGTGTGGTCAACTAGGTTTGGGGCTTCTGTTACCAGATTTAGTAATTTGACCTTGGAAGTGAGCTAGGACGGAGGCTGGTTTTTTTTTTTTTACTATAGATGTAAAATTGTAATCAATGGGACTATTGTAGAGGACAGGCAGTCTGGAAAACTAATCTAGTTTGTATTTTCTTCAAGTTGGATGGTGCCAATAAGGTGTTGCGTTCCTCATCTGAACAACTTTTGCTATGGAGTGTATTGCCACAATCCGGTCCCTGAAATTCAACCAGTGTGGATGTATCCTGGCACAGCAGCCGACTCTTTAGCTTTGTGTACCACATTGTAGTCCAAGAACGCTGTGGATGGACTGGGCCTACTTGTGAGGAAGGAGGATTCATTCCCGTGTGGGAATATTACCTCTGGTTGCAGTTTACAATGTCACGGCTTTTCTCGCTCACCTGAATGTTTTGTGTGAAACTGTATATACTTTTCTGGCTAGGCAGGATTCTGATGTTAGCAGAAGAATTCTTGTTTCCTCATAGTTGTCTGTCTGTTTGTGATTCCTTATTTATAAAGTGCTATCATGTTCCAGGCACTTTACAGAGTAGCATAAGCCAAAGGAAAGATCCTTGCCCCAAGGAGCTTGCATTCTAGGTTCTGACAGGAGGGGGAGAGGCAAGAGTACTTGGATGAATTGCATGGCACTAGGGCTCTGGTTCAGTTTGGAAACCAGAACTCATTTCAGCCTTCCTTTGAATCTTCCTGTTGGTTCCTTATATCTCATGACTAAACTTACTGTCCTTGTTTGCTTTAAACTTCATTGCATTCATTTTCTTTTCTCATGCTGTGTTCTGGCACCTGTTAGGCATTTTGCTTTGCAGTGATGCCCCAGAGGCTTCTGGCAGTTGCTTCCTCGTGCCAACGACAAGTAATGCGTTAAAGCAGTTTTATGAAACAGTTCCATCACCCCGGTGCTCTTGAGAAGAGTACTTTGTTCTATTTTGTGTGTGTCTCCTTCCTAAAATATACTTTTGTGCTAGCCGAGAAAATAGACAGTGGTTATAAAAAATACTCCTTCATGTGTGAATGTCCAGAAAGCAACTGTATCAAAGTTTCCTGCTTTGTTTTTTGTAGTTCTGATCAACTGTGCTTCAGCCATGCTGTTAAATTTTGCATGCGCTCTCACAGTGTGAGCGGGTGGCTCGTCAGAAAAGCTCTAGATAGGAGGGAAGAGATCTCTGCCCAACTACCTAGACTCAGCTTCTTGCTTTTGGTTTAAAAGGGTGTGTGCGCGCACGCATACATTTACATGCGAGCCACATTCTGCTGAATAAATACAGGAAGTGATGTTACATTCCGTTTCCAAGGGTGCATCTGATTAGATGAGCAGTCCTAGATTAAAATATTGTGTGTGTGTGTGTGTTCCTTCAGTCCTTTACGCTGACATTTTAGGTCTCTATATGGTTTCGGTGGCCAATATATTAACGTTTCGTTTCCTAAGAGTGAACTAGAACTCACCATTTTTAGAGAGTGGTGGGGTTTTATTGCAGTCCTTGCAATCTTGTGGAGTCTTAATGGTGGGGGGGAGGGGAGGTTCTCGTCTTGGGGAAAGAAGTGTTGAAATTTGTGTGGAAAGGAATAAGACTGCAGAAAGAGAAAAGCAGTTGGGAAGTTGGATAGTTGTTCTGAGTGAGAATCTCACTCCCTGACAGTGTTTTTCTCCCCACAGCAAAACATGTCTTTCTCGCTTGAGCAAAAAGTACCCCATGTGTGTTTGTTTGCTTGCTTGTTTGAACTCAGGTGGACTAAAAGCTTCCGATTTTGCATTGAATTCTGTTTCGTTCTCCATATTCTAGCTCTGCTGGGGTTAGTGGCCATTCAGACTTCCAGGACCCTTGGATTTATACATATGTAGTCGTTCTTGTTTGTAGGGACAGAAGTAATGAGCACCCCTGTGGCGAACCCTTCCACCCATAGGGGTAGATCCATATTCTGGAGGAGGGGTATGATACAGTGGCATCTCCTGGGGTGTGTGTGTGTGTGTGTGTGTGTGTGTGTGTGTGTGTGTAAGAGACTGGTTCAGCTGGGAGATTTTTGCAGTGACCAAAGAAGTTCATTACAGTCACTCTGGATGGGGCCCTTTACATCTGTGTTCTGCCCCCACCCCCTCCAATCCCACTCCCATAGCACCCTTCACTGGACAGTCTTCCACCTCTGGCTCACCAGGAGCCTCTTCTGACCCAGGCAAAGAGGTTGCCTGATAAGTGCGCAGGCTGCACCTGGCTAACCTCTGCCAGGCTAGACTAAACAGGGCCTTGCCTGATGCTGGGCTTAGTCAGGGACTCCCAGGGGGCCCAAACAGCAGCTTGCATACCTTGTGGAGCCGCAGAATGGGGCCAGGGCCCCCAGATTTCAGCTGCTGAAAAATATATTTTAAAGTTCCGATTCCATGTGGGTAAGATTCAGACCCTGGAAAGCAGCGCCAGGGAGCGTGTATTACTTGAAGGAGTTTGAAGAAACAGCTGACTTTTGCTGCTTCACTGCTATTGCAGGACTATCACTAGAAGATATGTTTCATTTCAAAATGTATATCTCATTTGGACTCGTTATTCAGGCTCTTGCAGTGACAGTCAGTCCACTTTGATTACAATACAGCCTCTCTTGTTCTTTTCAGCTTTCAGTGTGAAGGAGCAGAACGCCTGAAGCCTGGTGGAAGGAAGGGTCTCTTACTCACCGGTAAGTTTAATAGACACTTAACAAAAATAAAAGTATTTGTGTTGAACCCCCCAGGTGGCCTTTTCTCTAGCATGTCAGATTGTTTAGAATGACAAAATGGTGAACCTTCTCCACCCTTTCAGTGTATATTTCTGCGTGCAGTGGTAGTTATCGTCCATATTATTATGAGGGCAGAAGCAGGGAGTAGTAGCTATTCTGATTCATCTGGTGGAAACCTTGTTAGAGAACTATTCATTTGCTTTTCAGCTGAACCAGCTATGCAAGCCAAGACGTTTTTTTCCATTCTCAACTGCTTCAGAACCTTGACTCCATTCAGTCTCTAATTAGGAAAGATTCAAATTAGGTTGTGTATGTGAGACTGTTTAGGGGGGGGGAGCAAAAAAGTATCTCTCTCTGGTGATGGTAGTTTCATTTTGTTCTGTGTTGCCTTGGAATATGTTGTGTGTATTGATCATGACAAAGGTGCCTGCTGTAGTATTTCAGCCATGAATGTAGCACCAAGTCAGTGTGTGTGTGATGCTCCGTGCTGTGTGATTGGAAGCTGGAAAATGTGGGCAAGGTTATATCTCATACCCTCGCCCTTTTATCAGCAAACCCCTCCTACAGTGTATGAATTCATGTTGTGCTGTGCACGGAGCTATGTTGCATCTTCCCTCTACACATCTGAGCCCCACCAATCTTTGAAATCCTGTTTCCTTGCTCTTGGGGGCTTGGAAGTTCCTTGCTACCCATACCCATAAAGATGACTTTTCAGTGCCTGTGTTATGGAATAAATATTGGAGTGCAGGGGAGTTATTTTCATAAAGTAGATGTTAACTGGAATTAATCAGTCTGCCATGGCATTTGGGAAGCTTTTGAAGCTCAGATTATTCAGTAGCTCTGCCCAATGAATCGTTAGGCCAGCATGTGTGAGATGAATTCTGAAAATAAGCCTTAATGGGAATGATAGATTTAGGAAAAACCTGAATGAGCAGTGTTGCAAGGGTTGTGGAATTTTTGGTAAGGCTGTCTTGCACCACGTTCAGCATACAGCAGATCCCTGCCCTAATAATACTAAACATCACCCTGCAGAACCCCTTATCTTGGCGTTCTGCTTGAGGTTCACTTTTAGTAACAAAATTGATAGGTAGTTGACCATTATGGTGGCCGGGTTTGGTTAACCCGGATCCCCAGTCTATAAAGAACCCAAAGAACTGCTCCTGTGTGCCCAAGGAGGTGTGTGCGTGCGCCCAAGGTGATTGTTTAAAACAATCCCAGACTCTCGAACTTATTGCAGATTTCTTTTCACAATTCCTCCAAGTTTCAGAAGTTGTTTGCTCTGTGACATGGGCAGTGGACAGAGAGAAGGAAGTCCAAATTGCAGCTGAGTCCATTACAATTGATCTTCTGAAGGCATTTCAGCTACCAGTTTTTCATAACAAGTTAAGCGAGCTGTTGTGGTGTTTTGTGCTTTTAAAAATGCAGGTGCAGGCTGCTATACCTGTCACTATATTTTGCCACCTGAACTCTGTTGTGCTACTTGCATAAGTTTGGACTTAATGTAAGCTGTTGGTTTGCTGTGATTGTTTCTAATTGTTTTGTCTTCCAGATCTTGACGGGCTAAATACAGTGCTAAAGAGTATTGAAAACCAGGGCAAGAATCTTGCCTCTTAACCTGGCTCTGTCATGGTAAGAATGCAAATGCTTTCAGGACTGACCAAATCAAAGCAGGCTAAAGCATGAGAAAGTGGGGTGTGTGGCAGCTCTTTGATCCGTACCGCAGGCTTTAAACGTAGCTGTGCTAAATTCATGAATTATGTTTCCTTCAGAAGATATTCTGCTCCTCCTCCTGTCTTTACATTTAAATGATACAGGCAAGGATTGGCAAAAACCTATTCTACCCTGTTGAATGCATAATGTAGAGCTGTCACTTCCAGCAAAACACCTGTGTTGAAAATTCAAGTTACAGCTGTAGCTATTTGGCAACATAATTCTAAACACGTTTTCTCCATTCAGTTAAGAGTGGTCTGGGACGTACCTCTTTCTTGGACTCTGGAGACTGGGTTAAGTTTTGCAGCAATGCTTGGGGTGGTGGTGGTATATGTAGCACTCCCAGGAGGAGAAACATTATCCCTGACTTTGTAGATTGGTCTAGGCTTGGAAATTGAAGGGTCAAGCTTTTTGCTGCTCTGTTGTCTGCCTGTTTTTTTTTGTGTCCATCCATTGTTTTTGTGCAGAGTAGTCAGGGCTTATAATGCTGATGAGTTTAGAAGTGACATATAGGCTTTCTGGCTGGTGAGCCCACCTGCGTGTTAAAATGTGTGCAAATTTTGTTAAAATTTAACAAAAGACATGTACTTTCATGTTGTGATGATATGCTGCAACTGTGATGGAAGTGCGAGCTTTATTTTTCCATAAATGAGGGCTATTGCAAGAGGCCACTAATGGTTCTCATTTTGTGACTCCCAGAACAAGATGGTATTTTAGGTGCAGAGGAAAGTTGATGGTTTAATTACTGTGGACATGGAATCTAGTTTCTAAAAACGATCCAAATTGCGAAGGAAGTCATTCCCTTTTCACTTCAAGACTAGCGAACTAAAGACTCGCATAACGGCTTCCATGGTCCCGTATCGTAGCCATGTAAACTTGGAATTGGTAAACTCAGAGGGGTTGGTGTGCGCGTGTTGGTTTTGTTTGGAAGTAGTTCTGATGTTCTCAGTGAGTCAGCATCCCGAGGGAGGGGAGTTTTGAAACGCCTGCCAAGAGCTTGCAAATGTTGAGATGCAGGGAGAGTAGTCCTTTGCTGCTGGAAGATGAGCGGCGGCCAGTGGGTATCTCTCCTTCTCCCTCGAATGTCAGGTCTTCAAGTGAGCTGCTTTGCAGGAAGGTTCCTGTCCCTTGGGTCAATTGTGACAGAGAAAGGAGGGGGGGGAGGAGAATAACACTTTAGCATCCATTAAACCTGGGTGTCACAGGCACCAGCAAGCAGCATGCAAGAATCTGCTTGCTCTCTTCTCCCAAAACAGGTGGTGCAAGACAGGGGGATGGAGGGAGGGATCCTGGAACGTCGAGTAAGTGTAAAAGAAGGCCCAGGGTACAGTAGCTTGTACTACTCAAGCCTGTCTTTGGTGCCTTGAAACAAACTCTTCAGTAGGCATGAAATAGCCTGTGTGGCTGTCTGTTGAAATCGACTGTATGCTGTGTTTCTCAGGACGAAGAGACTCAGCACAGCCTTGAATGCATCCAGGCGAATCAAATATTCCCCAGGAAACAGCTGATCCGCGAGGATGAGAATCTCCAGGTAACCACCTGACATCCGTGACGCATGGAGACGTGGTGGTGTTGCTTCTCGCCAAGATCAGTCAGCTGAAGTTACGCGTGTTTTGATTTCGTTTAACTCGTGGAAGCAGAATTCCACCCTTGATGTTGCCTTTCCGACTTGCTGCAGATTTTATTTGCAGGCAAACGGGATGGTCTAGTACACTCGGCTTTTCATCGCTGCACATTTCATCCTCCTCGCAAACCACTAATGGGGTTCATCACTTACTTTTGAGGGCCCTCATCTGTTCCTTCTCTTTCCTTCGTAAGAATTCCATTCCTCAGTAGTACAGGGTGAATCCAAATTCTGGATTTCTTTCTTGTAATTTACTTACAAGTGTAGAAAACTGTGTTTGCTTTTTCAGATAGCTTTGGTTTTTTTTTTATATTTTGCATTGTCTTTCTCTCCCCCCCCCCCCCCCCAGTTAGTAGCAAGCTTGATATTGAACTGAGGTCACCTCTGAAGGTCTCAACTCTACTACAGGAGTTATTTTGGGCATATCTTCAGAGGATCAGCTGTCCTCTCTCCCTGCTTGTGGGGAATATCGAGACCACCACTGCATGTATAGCCTGGGGATCCTGGTAGTGCCCTTTGATTGCAGCTGCCTACCATATTAGTGTGGTTTTAGCAAGGTTCCTGTTGCTATAGGAACATCTAGCTGCAGCAACTTCCGCCAGAATGTCTCCCCCAGTCCTTTTGTGTGTGTCTTCACTTTCCATGACTCAGCTCTGGAGCTCAGTGCTAGCAGGTATTTACCCAGGGCTTCCTGCCGTTTTTCACTACTGTGTACTGGCAGCGTTGGGTTTCTTCAAGATCCTTTTTGCAGACTTGGCACTTGGTATGTGTGCTTGGCTGCCTTGAGATGCAGCACGCCCCGCCCCCCCCCTTCCACTTAAACGATTCCTCTTCCCTACTTTGCAGGTCCCTTTCCTCGAACTTCATGGAGAGAGCACCGAATATGTGGGACGAGCAGAGGAGGCCATCATTGCACTTTCTAACTACAGACTTCACATAAAATTTAAGGAATCTGTCGTGAATGTAAGTGTCTGGACTGCTGTGACCCTTGCTGGTGCTGTAGGGGGGCAAGGCAGAACCTTCCATTCCTTATCTGTCGGGACTTGTGCCATGCTTTTTATTTTTGATGTGAAGCAAACCAGAGTCCAAATTTGGAGAAATGTGCCCATCTTCCTACCGCTATCCTCAAGGCTGATATCCCCGCCTCCCCCAAACTGGCTTTCCTCTAATGCCCCAGCTTTTTGGACCCGGCTCCTGTCCATGTGGACCACAGTGGGTCTTCAGCCCTTGCATCCTGCTACTCCATTTGCCAGCTGTGTGTTGCCGCTCTGGCCCTGGTTGAGGGGAACTGAGCTGCATGCTTGCACAACATGGCAACAAGGATGCTTGTGATTGGTGGTGCCACGTGAACGTCTCTTCAGCGTCGAGGGCTGTCACCAGGTAGTAAAATAGTGGTATTCTGACTCTGGCTGATGTGAATGCATAGGCCCACTTGTGCAGAGCGAGGCTCATTGTCTGTCTGAAACCAGCATTCCTTGGGTTGTGGTCCATCTGTCCCAGCTCAGAGGCCTGGCCAGGGGAAATGCAGGAGGTTGCTTGGAAATTGGGAGAGGCTGCGGGGGGGGGGGGGGGGGATAACAGTGCTCTTTCTGTAGTGGCTGCTGTGTGCAATGAATCACACTATTGTTGGTGTTCCCTCATGTCCCTTAAAGATCTATTAAATCTCCTACTTCTTACAGTAAGGAAGTCATATAGGTTCTGCCCCCATGAAGAGTTCCCTGTTTTAAAACACGCAGGACACAATTCCCTGAGAAATAATTGACAGAACCTGTGGTTTTTTTTCTTCCTCCTGTTTCCTGCTACTGCAGGGTCAGCCCCTGTCTTTTTCCTGTGCTACATGCAATGAGCTTAATTCAAAAGGTGTATTTATTTATTTTTTCCTTAAAAAAAAAAATCCCACCTTTCCTGAACTGGTAGAAAAGCTCAATGCAGCCTTTGCTGCATAACAGTGAACCAATACAGAACCACTATAACGTCATAAAATTAAAATGATAAAAAAGTCACAGTTCGATCAACAGAAATAACAAAATGGAGCAGCCGGCATAATAATCAAGAGCCAATGCAAAACACAACTCAGTGAGTTGGAAGAGGTGCCATTTCTTGAGAGGGATTCCTCATTGCCTCCTTGCTGTTTGTATTAATGTGAATGGACGGTCTTGGTCTTAAAGTTATGCCGCAGTAGCTTTTTAAAAAAGAAAAAAAATTGATGTTAGCTTGAACTAGAAGTGCTCCTGCATAACCTCTTTAATATTTTCATATATATTCTGTTTTGGTAGCATCCAAGCCGTGATTGTTCAGTTGGCAAGTTACAACAGTTCTCTTGGGCGCAGCTGTAAACCTCACCTAACACCGCAAATAGTGTTAGTTCTGCTTCGTATCTCATCTCCAGCTGTGAGTCATGTGGCAGTTATGCTGGTGAGATGAGAGAGGATGGAATATATCCTTCTGCAATGAGAGCTGGTCTTGTACACTCACCCTAATCGAGCAAACTCAGTATGTTGCATAGAGAAGCCGTAGGACCAAGCTCCTAGACATAAGGAGGTGGTCTAGAAAAGTCTCTTAGTTGTCCCTGAACAAGCAATGCTGCTGTGACTGTCAGTGTTCAGAAGTGCTAATTATCTCCACCCCTTCAGTGCCTTTATCAGTGAAGTTGCCCGAACCTTGTGAAATTGTTTTATCAGTTTAATTATTGTAGTTAAATTTCATGCTACAGCTTCAGTGAGATTGAGTAGCCTAACTGGAGTTATGACTACACCCCTTGCAAAGTGGCTGGACTTGGTGATCCCCACATGAAAGTTACTTGACACTGGGCCAGCAACAAGCTGCGCCTCCAAGCATTGACGTGAACCTGTGCAGGTTAACTAGATGTGTACGGGAAAACCCAGTTGAATGTCCCAAATGTCTGCCTTCAGGTTTTGCCTTCTTAATTTTGTTCTCTGTTTTACAATTCAATAGAATATCTGTAAATTTGCTGCTTGTGAGATCTCAGTAAGTAGACTGGTGATGCTAGAAAATATTTTACTGCTGCACCTTTGCTTGGAACAGAAATTTCAAATTTGTGCTGCCCAGTGCTCACCTTTGCAATATCGGCCAGAGCGGTAATGCATGCGGCCTTTGATGGAATGGATAAATTAATGGACCGCGTCTCAGGAGGAACGTGATGTTCCCTGTAGAAAACAAACAAAAGGCTCAGTAGATGGAGCAATAAGCCGAGAGTCGTTGAAAAGTGTTGACACGCTTATCCATGAGATCATTTGTAAATTCAACAGTAATACTTTGGGCATATCAAAATGTGAGGAGTGCCCAGGCTGAGCTCTTGCATGACTCCTGTTTGAAGGAAAACATTTAAATTGGGACAAGCAGGAAACGTATGGGATATATATATAGGCTTCAAAAGCCATATACTTGAATTGTAATCACTTGTGAGTAGGCTAGGTGCAGTACGCTAAGTTTTAAAAGGTCAGAGGTAAGAAACTTAACGATACAGTGAGCCTTTCTTTTGCCAATTGATTCAGTTTTCATCCATTTTTCTCATGGACAATCTATTAATTTCACTATTAATTTCACTAGTAGCTCTTTTGTCGCTCACTAATTACAATGTATTCAGAAACGGGGAGGGGGGAGAAAGACATTTTCCAGCATCATTCAGAGAACGTTTAAGTACAGGCATTTGTATTCCATAGAGGTTGCCCTCTGTTAGAGGACATTGGTGGATTTTTAATAGCTTTGCATGTTCACAAAAAGATAGCAAAATGGTAGTTCTATCATCTTACTAAATGTTGGCCGTATTGGTGTTGTCAAAATCAACAAACTGCTGTTTGGAGACTGAACTTAATTGCATGGTGTGTCTTGATTTGTGGTGTATTTATGCATGGAAATTGGTCAAGGAGAGTTTTTTTTTAATGACTATTGATTGGTTGACATGACAGCTGAAAAGAGAAGGGCACATGGACTATGCATCACAAGACAACATGAAGGGTCTTCTCTGGGAAGTAAAGAACCTACATTTCATAGAAAATAATGGGGAAGGCTGTATTTAATAAAGGAGGACTGTTCACAAGAAGAGAGTGGAACAGATGGAGGCAAGGAACAGAGCAGGAGAAAAATGAGGGGGTGGTAGGAAGCATCTGTTAACACTAATAAGTTAGAAGCGATAAAGAGGAGGCGTTTAAAAGGAGAGGCGGAGGAAGGAAGCTTCACCTGTGGAGATCAGGTCTTGGAAAGGTTTAATGATAAGGGCCAATAGAGAGGCTGACACATGGTGTAAACACTTGGAGCAGTCACCTTTTTTTCTGAGCCTTTCAGGAAATTTGGCAAGACCGTTCTGAAAGTCCGAAGTATATCATCACGCCTGCTAGATCACATGTATTGACATGTTTGTTGGTGCCCTCAAAGAATGTTAAAATGTTAGTCATGCAAGACTTCCTTAATAGGAGACAGCTGATCCTTCCTCAGCAAGGCATGTTCTTCTCAGTCGGATGACAAACGTCATTCGTCACTTGCCTCCCATAAAGTCTGTCTTCCAAGGACCAAACCCACCTGATCTCTCTTCCTGGTCCCAAAGGGGGACCAGTTAATGAGGGAAACCAGCTCAGACACATGGCTGTCCCTTTCTACTTCTCCCTTTCTGTCTGCTGTAGAATTGCTGTCAGCTTGCCTCCATCCTAGGTTCACTGCTGGAGGGGGGGGGGGGAACTTTCTCTGCTGAATGCAACCTCTGACCCTCACTGACGGAGCCCCACTCTTTCCTTGCATGCAAACAGTGTGCGCCATGGACTCCGGAGGCAGGGGTGCCACTGTTGCTTGGTCTCTTCGGCTCCTCCAGGTCTGTGTGCTCCTTTTTATTTGACAGGAGTACACACCCCATCCCACCAGAAGTTTCACATGATGAAGTGGTGAACTCCTTGAGGACAGGACGCCTAGCATGTAGGGGGAAAAAATGCAGTAAGCTGCCCTGAACCCATGGGATACAGTGGGATGTAGATCCTAATTATTATTATTATTATTATTATTATTATTATTATTATTATTATTATTATCAACAACTAGTCAAAATGATCAATGTAGCAATACCAGGTGACAGAGTAGAAGGAAAAAGAAATGGGGGGGGGGGGAACAAAGTACGAGGACTTACAAATAGAAATGGAAAAGTTGTGGCCGAAGAAGACCAAAGTAAATCCCAGTAGTTTGATTGGTGCCCTCGGTGCAATTCCAGAACACCTTGAAGACCAGCTTAACATCATAGAAATTACCAGCTACTAAAAGCAGCTTTACTGGGAACACCCTTACCGTACATTTTGCGAAGATACTTATACCATCAGAAACATGACAAAAGTCAGGCATCCCAGGTCCTTGGGAAGATCTCAATGTCTGGATAAAACAAGCCAGCCAATAACATCTGTCTGACTGTGTGAACGTCAACGATGATTATTATTATTAAAATAATATTACCAAGATTGCTTGAAGTGGGTGTGGAATACATTGTGTCTGCTCTTGGGTGGTTGGGGTTAGGTCTTGATCCAGTCCATCAATATCTATGGATGTGGCCCTCTACTTTGTTCTGTGTAAGTCAAAGGCCGCCATTCACTCATGGGGGAAAGCAGTGTTTCGTTCCAGGATTTTGTTCAATAGAGCCGCTATTGATGAAAGTGTTATGGGTTCCCGGGGGGGGGGGGAATCTTGCCCTCACCCTAACCGTGTCACTGATCCGGCTCTTCTGCCCCAGAAGTGAATGGCAGCTGTGAGGCAAAACAAAGCAGAAGTGTGAACGTCTTAGTCTTAGAGGACAGAAAAGCGTGCCATACGAGAAGTCTTGGCATGGCCAAATCATGGTGTATGTGGGCACTCGTGTGCGTGCAGCTATCGCACTCCATTCCTGTAAAAATTTATTGCTTTAATGATAGAACTTAAAAGTGCTTCAAGAATATGCACAGGTGCCGTAAACATAAAGCGTATTTTAACTGAGTATGCCTTCCACTTTTGACTTTAGGATAATGCACTAATACTGTATCTAAAATTATGTTAGCCCTGTGTAGGCATGCTCTCTCCACAGAGAGGGAATGTATGATGGGCTCTTCAGGATCGTGTGGTAACCCTGCCGATGACTATCCTTCTCATTCCCGGCTTTTTTGTTTTTGTATTTAGCATTTGCCTCCCAGGCCAGTGGTAGCTTATAGCGCCGGCTCCTGTGGAGACCAGCACTGGCCTGAAGAGACTGTTGGGGCAGCCCCTTCCCTGGGAATGTTTAAGACTGTCTGCCCTGAGGGGGAAAGAGGTGCCCAGGCCAGGGGGGCTTATGACACCGGCTCCTACAGAGACCAGCACTGGCCTGAGAATTTTATTACTGTATTGTACACTTAAAAGGTTGTATGCCACCTTTGGGGGGGGGGGGGAGGTCTCTTCAGAGGTAGACATGCAGGATATAAATGCCTAGATAGGTTAGTTCAGGGGTGGCCAACCTTCCACCATGAGGGCTACTGTGTTCTTAAGAGTTGTGTAGAAGACAGAATCTTGGCAGCTGCAATTGCTGATGGTGCTGCTAAAGCAGCTGCACCTGCTGAAATGCCCTCACCTATGCAACCATTTAAAGGGCCAACATTCATGTTGAAAGGTTGGCCACCACTGGGTTAGTTGGTGTGGGGAGAATTTCTCCGTCCGATTGGAACCCTGGAACGGCCCACAGGGGAGGGAATGCCTGGACAGAGCTACTGTTTTCACCAAGCTGTTCATATGGGGGAGCAGATTTTGTATCCATACAGGAGGAATTTGTGACTTTATGCTGCCTGTCATTTGCGTTTCCCATGAATTAGCCACACGGCGGCAGTTCATTTGGGGAGAAAAGGGCAAAGGACACTCCTCAGTATGAGCAACAGGACACTTCAGGTCCTGAGTTGTCTTGTAAATCCTTGTGACGAATGTTGAGAAACAACTGTGTCAGTGCCTTTTTTGGAGTAAACTCAATTCATAATCTTTTTAATCACAGGTTCCATTGCAGCTTATAGAAAATGTTGAATGCCGGGATATATTTCAGCTTCACTTGACTTGTAAGGATTGCAAAGTTATCAGGTACGTATGAATTATTTGGCAGGTTAGACATCTTGCGTTACTGCAAGAAAAAATGACCTCTAGAGATGGAGAGCGGTACCCTTTTAATAACCATGGGTTACTCTCTGCCAGGGCAGCTATCTTCCTTGTTTGTGTTATGCCAGTGGAATATCAGCCGTGTTGCCCGACTGGGTTTTAGCCTCCCCCCCCCCCCCCGAATCAAAGGTGTCCAAATGCAGGAGGATAATAAATTATATGTTGCCTGTTGCCGTTCACCCATCATGGAAGCCCTGATCGGAGAGGGAGGTGGTTGTTGCATCGAGCAGGGGGTTGGATTAGATTACTCCAAGGTCACTTTAAACTCTTAACATTCTATGGATGTTGAAAAGTTCATTCCCTTTTCCGCACTTGCTGCAAACAGCTTTGCATTCATTTGTTGCAACCCGAGCAGCAGTGTGCTGTTCTTCTCAGAACTCTTTCCTTCTGTCTTTGCCTTCATGGCCGCACTTCCCCACACAGCTTGATGCTGCAACCAGAGCATCCTGTTAGTGAAGAGCCCAGCTAATGTGCCTCTCCCATAAAGATTATGCAACTCATTAAAAAAACCTGCTATAGTTCAGGCCTCTTAAGGTAGGTCAGATAGCTGCCTCTATACAGGTGCCCCCCGTTTAACACTGGATCGCTCAACGATGTTCCGCATATATGACGGAGGAAAAGAGCAAAGGTTTAAAAAGACGCATCTGTTTAAATCCCCAGCTCTTCAGCTGTTTCGCGCTAGGTAAGGGCTTGGCTGTTCAGCACTGTGGCTTTAATCACAGCGCTGAACATCCAAACCCTTATCTAAAGCCCCGCTTAACAACTGTTTCACTGTACAACAGATTTCCCAGAACGTATCCCTGTTGTCAAGCGGGGGACACCTGTAGTTATTGCTCAAAAACAGTTATCTCCATATATACAACTTAATTCGCCCATCTCTTTGTGTGACTTGTTTCTTGGTGCAAGAGAGGACAGTGTATTTTTTTGGGTTGTCCAAATTCAGAAAACTGTGGTATAGGAACAAAGGTTTGTTTGTTTGTTTTTAAATTCAGGGGGATTTGAAAAGGATATTTTAGGGTAGAGTACATATATTGCAGTTGTGCGCATCTTTTTCTGTGCGCGCTTTTTCTGCGCGCGCAGGGTTTCTTGTCATGAAATCTGTACTGCAACTTTTGAAGCCCAATACTAGCATGTTTCTTTGAAGCCAACCTTTCTCTGACTTCTGTGATTCAATGAAAGTCACGACGCTTTATCTCTGGTTTTTTGACAGGTGTCAGTTCTCTACCTTTGAGCAATGCCAAGAGTGGCTGAAGCGCCTGAACAATGCCATCCGCCCCCCTTCAAAGATAGAGGACCTCTTTTCGTTTGCTTACCATGCCTGGTGTATGGAGGTGTACGCTAGTGAAAAAGAGCAGCACGGGGATTTGTGTCGCCCAGGTATGATGATGTAGGCATTTTATTCGGGTGGTCTCAAATTCTTGCCTGTGAGAAGTTTCAGGGCAAAAGGGGGCAGCAGGGAATGATTAAAAAAAACAAAAACACATTTGCAATCCCTTTTCCCCCCTGCTTACTCTTTGTGCGCTGTTTGCAGTTGGCTCTTCCCATAATTATTTGCTTTGGTGCCTTTTAGTAAAGGGGCTTCTTGTGGAAGCAATCCAAGATAACTGGGCATCGCATCAGCAACTTGTCATGCAGCCACTCAGATTTGGCTGTATGATATCACAAAGCCAATGTGCCCTTACTGTTGATGGGTGAACACTATTGCCTCGTTTTGCTGAAGCCCACTGGATTGAGGGGAAGGGGTTGTCATTTAATGGGAGAAAAATGGCAAAAGGATCTGGGGAGGGGTTTGTTTGTGTGTGTGTGTGTGTGTGTGTGTGTGTGTGTGTGTGTGTGTGTGTATGTGTGTGTATGTATAAATAAAAATATATAATGTTACAGGAAGAAGGTTGTATGGGTAAATTAGCCACGTATTAGAAGTACAAAATACAGAGAACTCCAAAAACCACGTAATAATTTTTTTCAAAGAAGCCACTGCTGTTTTGTACCTTGAGAATGACCTCGGCTTAGAGGTTGAAACGTCGGTCTGTATATAAATACCGGACTTCCTGGACTTTCGTTTTTAATTTTTTCGTTGCCTGCTTTTACTAGTGGCTTCTTTGAAAAAAATTATTACGTGGTTTTTGGCGTTCTCTGTATTTTGTACTTCTAATACATGGCTAATTTACCCATACAACCTTCTTCCTGTAACATAGTAGCTGGCCATGATAGCTTTTGTGCCAAAAATATATTAGCTTATAAAGGAACTAAAGCAACAGCATTGCATTCTAGCTGATATTTGGAGAAAAATTAGCAAATGAAGTGCAAATACATGTACCCACGTTTTTGCAAGAATTGGACGGACATAATTTTTATGTGGTGTGACATTCAGTGACAACTCTAAATGTCGCCCACAGTCAAAGGCCTTTGAGCATGTAGCTGACTAAATCAACTCTATCTGACTTAGTCTGAAATACAGCCCAGTTGCTTTCTGATGAAGGCAGGTTTGGCAGAGGAGTGCTGGGAAGAGAGCGACGTTGGACTGCCTCTCTCGGGAATGCCTTCCTTTTTAAGCTAAACATGGATGTGATCTAACGCCACACCTCGCCGCCTCGGATACACCCACTGTGAAGTGGCAGGTGGAGTCGAATCATTATCTGGGGGAGCACCTCCCAGAGAAGCCATCAAACGCCTCCCTAGTGACTGACTAGATACACTGGCTCAGTTTCCCTGTATGGCACTGGCAAGGAGAACAGGAACAAAACTGTAGCTGTAAAGAGATACACACCTTCCTCACTGGAGGACTGTTGCAAAGTGGCTGGTGGCTGGAGGAAGAGACCATGTTTGCTTCAAACTGCCCAGCCTGTTTTAGCTTTCATGCTGTGATACAAATAGACAATACAAATAGTTTGAGAGCTTTCTCGCAAGGAGAAAAAGTCTCTTTGAGCCCAGAGCGGGGCAGGCAAGTACTAACCAGACTGGTTTTTGCAACCAGAGTGGCACCTCCAGAAATTCTATTAGGAGTGGCGAGCCCTGGTCTGGGAACACTACTTGTCTGTAGTGTATTATTTGAGGAAGGGGACCACCTGATGGGTTTCAAGGGCTTCCTTCTTAAGTCAGTAGAATTGACTGTCGCTTTGGTTCCATTGATGTCTCACTTGGGTGAGTTTCTTCCAAGCCAGAAGAAGTTGCATTGAGGTCAGAAAGGAACAACCCTGCTACATAGTATTATCCCCACATTGCAGCTTGGGAACTGAGGAGGTGTGGCTTGCCTAAGGCCACCTAGCTGAGTTCATGGCAGTGGCGAGACTTGAATTGGGGGAGGCCTGATTCACCATTTATTGCACTACAGAGCAGCAAAAAGAATAGGGTGGGTAATAGGAATTTTTGTGCATACAAACATGAAACAGGTGCATATTAATTTCCGTGTCCCATTCAGTGCAGTTGGGCTAAAACTGACCCCAGCACCATCGGGGTATGTGCTGCAATTTACAAGAAAAATTACAAGGCCGTGGCAGGCATCAAATGCCACAGGGCAATTGCCTGCTTAACTTTGAGGAATATGAGCAGCCTGGAACTTTTGAAATCAGAGGTTTATTAGCCTTCCCCCCCCCCCAGGTCAATTTGGCCCCACTATTCAGGCAAGGATTAAACTGACATCCTTGTTCCTCTTGGGAGGCCGGTTTGGTCATAATACTCCGCACCACGGGTTCCTGCTTGCCCATAGCAAAATATTGTTTATGCTCTCTACACTTCTGCAAAGAGAAAGGGAGATATTGTCAAAATATTCCATGATGGGGTGTAGTTATCTGCAGGAGCATCAAAAGTGACTGGAAATGATGCCTGGGATCTGCGTTTGTGGACTGTTGCCCGCCTCATGTTTTCTGGCACAGAAACAGTCCCTGCAGCCACGTCCATAAGCTTGTGGGAAAGCTGAGCATGGTGCTCTCTTTGAGGGAGTCCCTGGCGCTTCTGAGACTCGAGAGAGCACCTCAGTTGTGCCAGTCTCTTTATCAGAGGTAATATTTTATAGTAACGCTTGCTAGGTATTCTTTTTACTTACAGCAGGGAGTTCTGAATGCACTTTTGTGCTGCGTAAGCCCTGGTCAATGGTTGAGGAATGAGAACTGAACTTTTCTGTCTTGGTTACCTCTCCCACTCCCTGGTCAATAAAATAACTTGGCTATGATTTCTCCCATCCTCTTCCCCAAAAGTATGAATTCATATTTTTTGTTGTCTGGATGAATTAAGAGGATGGATGTTCTGTCTCTGAAATCACCAAGAGTAACCCTGCTGTGCAAAATGAATATGTTTGAGTGGGAGCCTCATTCTCCTCCTGTTGTCTTTCTGACACCTAGGGGAGCATGTAACATCGAGGTTTAAGAATGAGGTTGAACGGATGGGTTTTGATATGAACAACGCCTGGAGGATCTCCAACATCAATGAGAAGTACAAGTAAGTCGCTGGCTAAGTGGCTGGTTTTGGTTGAAGCTGTCGTTTTGGAGTGGGTCGTTTGTTGACCCAGCTGTGAAAGGATGCTGTGGCAGAACATGTGACTTACTGTTCAGTATGTGGGACTGAGAAGGTGGGATTTCTGAATGGCCCCGAAGATCTGAAAGGCAGAGCAGTCGAGTCCCATGTACAGCTGGCATTGGTACTCTGAGTTACCAGCTGGTCACTGAAATAGGGGCTGCACATGCCCACTGCTTTTTGCCAAGAGCTACGGCAAGTCCTGCTAGTGACTTCATGCACCCCTCTGATCTTGCCGCCTGTTCTGTGCTGGCCTGGGAGCCAGGAGCCTTGCAACAACAGGCAGTAGTAGGGTTGGACCATGGCGGGCAAGTTGGAGAAAATTGTTACTCTCTCGAAGTGAGTGCTGCTAACTTATGGGATTGCGCTACTGCTTCTGAGAAGGTGGTGCTGGCAGGTGGAGGTGAAGGAAGGAATCCCATACAGCTTGAACTTAAGTTCAACAGCTACAGTAATACTTGTAAATATACAGTAAAATACGGTAATATTTGTATAGCGCTTTTGCAGGTTCAGAACACCTAAAGTGTATTACCTTGTTGTAATCCTTTCAACAGCAAGGTAAATGGGAGTGGGTTGCTTAAGGCCACCTTAGTGAGTTTAGCAGACATGAGATTTGAACTGGGGGGTTCCTGGATGGGGGGGGCCTTGTGGCTCAGTTTCTGGCGCACCTGCTTCGCATGCAGGAAGTCCTGGGTTCAGTTCCTAGCAGCATCTCCAGGTGTGGCAGCAAAACATTCCTGTGACGTAAATTATATTCTAACAAGAAATCTACATTATGACCCTCTGTGCAATTTCCATACCTCAGTGTGGCTCTTGCCCACTCCTGATCTAAAGAAAAGGAAGTGGTTTAGCTTGACAGTTGGCATGCGTTTCGTTTTCTCCTGTATTGCGTGTGTCTGGACATTGCCGCCACACCGCTAAATACGCTGCAAATGTATAATGCGACTGTACTCACCTGGTTTGCCTGTTCAGAATCTTTATTGTTAGCCTGTAAATGTATTCCTTTTCATACAGGCTCTGTAGTAGCTACCCTCAAGAACTCATAATTCCTGCTTGGATCACGGACAAAGAGCTGGAGAGTGTGGCAAGCTTCCGATCTTGGAAACGCATCCCGGCTGTGGTTTACAGGTGAGACATCTGCGAATACAGCGGCCTCTTGACTGCCTCTCACATCTTTCGTTAAGCAGCTCCACTGTGAACTTCCACTTTCGGAAGCATGAGTCAAGCCTCAAAGAGGCTTCACCATATGCTGGTTTAGTTTTTCAGAAACTGGTGCATGCATATGGCCATTGACAGCTGCATGTTGGAAATGACATTCCTGCAAAGCATGCAGAGTCTTGAAAAACTGAAATCTCTTTGCTAAAACTGTGGATGGGCTTTCCGGGGTGCCTCTTTCTGAGCAAGAGATGCATCCAAAATACCAAAGCTGCCAATCAGTGTTAACCTCAGCTGTTGATCACTAGTTTTCTCTTTAGGACTCCTCGTTCTAGACATCTCTGTATTGCAGAAGTGTTCAGACAAAAGTGGATCCCAATAATGCACTGATACGTGGTCACCACTTAAGAACATCCTTTGCTTCTGTTATTTTGAGTGTTTCCCACACACGCTTAAAATCCTAACTTTGGCACCTGCATTTTACAGTAGCCGTCTCAAGTGGCAAATAGAGTAGAGTATTGTTCCTTGGAGTCTACAGGTTGAACTACTTCCCTCTTGCGCAATACCAGAACCTGGGGTCATCCACAGAAATCGACTGGTGGGACAGTTAGAACAGACAAAAGGAAATATTTATTTACTCAGTGTGTAATTAATCTGTGGAACTCCTTGCCAGAGGATGTGGTAATGGCACCTGGCCTAGATGCCTTTAAGAGGGGATTAAATGTATAAAAATGTGAAAAATAAAATAAAAAATAAAATAAATAAGGTCCGTCGCAGGTTACAAGTCATGGTGGCTATATGCCACCTCTGGGTTTCAAAGTCAGCCTGTCTCTGAATGCCTGGTGCAAGGGAGTGACAACAGCATATACAAGTCTCTTGTTGTTTTGTGTGCTCCCAGAGGCATCTGGTGGGGCCACTGTGAGATACAGGAAGCTGGACTAGGTGGGCTCTTCTGATGTTCTTATGCACTTCTGGAAACACCCAGTTGTTTGAGTGATTGGACAGATTTATGAAGAAAAGGTCCATCACATGTGACAAGTCATGATGACTGTATGCAACCTCTGGGTTTTAGAGGGTGCCTCTCTCTGGATGCCAGATGCAAGAGAGTGGCAGGTCTCTTGTTGTCTGTGTGCTCCCAGAGGCATCTGGTGGGGCCAGTGTGAGACTAGATGGGCTCTCGGCCTGATCCAGCAGGGCTCTTCTTATATACTTCTGGAAACCTCCATTGAGCCGGCCATTCCTAGCACATTAAGCACTTTTATTCCAGCCAGATCAGTGGTAACTGTCAGCTGTCTTTGTCTCATCTGTAGGCACCAGAGCAATGGGGCAGTAATCTCCCGTTGTGGACAGCCTGAGGTCAGCTGGTGGGGCTGGAGAAATGCTGACGACGAGCATCTTGTCCAGTCGGTGGCCAAAGCCTGTGCCTCGGATTCCAAGTCCAGCAGCAGTAAACTAGTGAATGGCAACTGTTCGCGAGAATTCTCCAACGGAGGAGACTTCTCTGACGTGGAATTTGGTAAGCCTAGTAGCCTCTCTGTGTTTGAAATCTACTTCCCCATTCCATACTCATTGGCATCTACCGAAGGAGGAGGCCATGTGTGCATTGCATGCGCCCGGCTTTCAGCCTTCACCTCAATTAAACATCTCCACATTTTCTAAGTTCTTGAGAAGTTTTTCTGTGGCGCCAACCCACCTGAGCTGCCGCACATGGGCTTAGCTCTCCTTCTGGGTGAAGATGTTTTCACAAGTTGGTACCATCCAGTGGTTCAGATGCTCTCCTCCCCATTCACCAGGAAGCCGAATCTTCATAGAAGATCTGCCACGGGTGCTGGATTCAGAGATGGCTCCCACTTCAGCTTGCGTGTTTTCAGTTTTGCAAATGACCCGAATAGAGCCAAGGAGGTGGCTGTTTGAACTGCCATCTGGTGTGTGGTTATTATGATGTGGTCTGAATGCCACTGTGTTATCAAGTCTCTACCTACAGTACATAATTCTCTGTGGAATTGACGTACTTTCGCTGATTTTTAGTAGACAAGGTTTTCGCCTTTGACAGTGATTCTTCGTGCTGTTGCAACTTGGCATAAGAGATGCATGGATGTTAAGCTGCATCGTGGCATTAATCTGGGGAACATACCGCCATAAGGTGGTGGGGTGGTGGCCACTGCCTCGGATGGCTTTAAAGAGGATTAGGCGCATTTATGGAGAACTGGTCTACCAATGGCCGGTAGTCATAATGGCTACCTGCTCCCTTTAGATTCTGAGGCAGTGTTGCCTTTGAGCACCGGTTGCTGGGAGCAGTTGTGGGAGAGAAGGCTGCCTTTCTCTCCTGCTTGTGGGGTCCCCAAAAGCATCTGGTTGGCCACTCTGGGAACCCGAATGCAGGGCTAGGTGAATCTTTGGTCTGATTCAGTTGGGCTTTTCTTGTCGTACCAGTAGCTGCAATTCTGCATGAATTTGGTGGGATTTAAACAGCGGGCCTGCCTGCAGGATTGGAACCCCGATGTGGAATGTGTTGACCTAGCTGTGCATGATGAAGTGTATGCTGCAGAATAATGTGTTTTGCTTCCCACCTTCCTTCCCCAGATTCCTCCATCTCCAATGCATCCGGAGCAGAAAGTTTAGCCATCCAGCCTCAAAAACTTCTGATCTTAGATGCTCGTTCTTATGCTGCTGCAGTGGCCAACCGAGCCAAAGGGGGAGGCTGTGAATGCCCAGGTGAGCTGGTAGCTTCGTATTAAGATATTTCCAGAGAGAGAAGAAGAGGAGGAGGAGGAGGATCTTATCTAAACTGGGTCAGCCTGTCAGTTATTGTCGGAGTGGTGAAAGAGGAAAAAGTTGGGAGGGGAATCCGAAAATGGGTCACCTTAGAACAAGTTTGGAGGCAGCAGGTGGCCCACAGACGAGATTCAGTCTTCAAAGCAAGGCTGCCTCGCCCTGGAGGCCATTTCAGGTTTTCAGCAAAGTGCTTTTTTTATAAAATGTGCTTGCTGTTTTTCTGGGAAAGAGACAATGCGACTCCTCGTGCATGCCGTATACAAGTTTCATTGTGCTCTTGTCTGCTGACTAAAAAGGCACAGGGCCACTGCCTATTTGCCGCTTGATCTTGCAGCAGCAGCAGCAGCAGCAGCACTCGTGCCTCAGTCTCTCCTTGTCCCTAGGTGGTGGCGGCGGCGGCGGCGGCAGCAGCATACCCTCTGAGTGCTTGTCCTCCATACCCGTGCCAGTTCAGTTATAGAGCCTGACAAATAGTGAATGCCATACTGATTTCTTTGTATAATTCAAAATGTTCTACACAGTGGATGCAAGTTTTTAAGCGTTCATAAGAAACATGCTCAGCGTGACGTCCTTGGGAGTAAAATTCATAAATTCCCCATTCTGCCCGAGGTAGCACAAGATAGTCATGCGGTTTTCACCATTGAGTCTGCGAATCTTTGAGCAACTGCATGGATCTGCCTGCAGGGCTCTCATCGGTGAACCTCGTGAAGCCCCAAGGATGCTGCTAGCCCTCTAAAGTACAGCATCATGCAAAGAAACCCCCCGTCCCCCAATCCCGCATCACACTTGTACCAACATGTCTTAAACTTCTACGTAGGTAGTTCACCTGTGGCAAAGGACTACCAGGTCTCTGGGTTCTTGGGGCTGCTTCGACTCCACGTGGAGCAGACTGTGGGTGCAGCTGGCCCGGTATGTCCACAGTCATGGCTCCTACATCCTTACAATAGTGCACAGGCGTGCAGTGGCTGGAAAGATTGCTGCAACTACTGCTTTCTTACGAATTCACCTCCAGAGAGGGAGCAGCGAGGCTCGTAGATGAACAGAGCTAAGAGTGGTGACAATCCACGTCTTTATATTTTAACTCGTTGTATTTCAACCCAACCACCCCCCAGCCCCTCTAGTCATTGAGGAAGTTGTCAGAATTGTATTTAGTGGTTTGCGGTGGGGGGGGGGGGCGGGAAATTTGGAACCGGTTTACAGATGGAGCCCATTGTTCCCAGTACCAATCTACTAGATAAATAAGTGCATGTATTTTCTTTGCACTGTGTTAGAATAACTCCCTCTATTCTGTCATAACAATCGGCCTTTGTTATAGTGTTTGGAGTGCCCGAGAATCTCAAATGCTCGAGAAGAACAGTCGGATAATGGTGCTTCGCACAGGCCGCAGCTGCGGGCAGATTGTTGTGACAGTAAAGCTGCTCCATTCATTTAGCTTCTGCCTTGTTTGAAGTGCCTTCTCTTCTGCTTCTGCTTTTTCACAGAGTATTATCCAAACTGTGAAGTCGTGTTCATGGGAATGGCAAACATCCATTCTATACGGAAGAGCTTTCAGTCACTGCGTTTTCTCTGCACGCAAATGCCGGACCCAGGAAAGTAAGCAGTTCGTTCTCTCTCTCTCTCCAGCCGAAACGGCTGTCTGTGTAGACTTTGATTTCTGCACATGCAGCCTGCTTGCTGGTGTCATAGCTCATGCTCCAGTGGCCGAAAGAGAGGGCCCTGGAGTTGCCTCTAGGAACTCTGTGGTGGCGTGTGCTGGTACCTTCCTTTAGAAGGCAATATGCTCCATTGAATGAAGAGCCTGAACAAAGTGCCTTCCATGTCCTGTTCACTGTTTCACTCCTATCTTGCCCTTCAAGGAAGCGGACGTTGGGTTCTCCCCCATGTTAGCCTCACAGCAGCCTTGTGATGTAGGTTACTTTGAGAGATGGTGACTGGCCCGAGAACCACCCATATCTCCCTAAACCCAGCACTTTCCCTGCTAGACCAGTGGATTCAAGCTTCCCTTCCTTCAGAGAACCCTTCCTGCATTGCCTTGGTCTGCTTAAGGAAGACCTCTATGTTTGCCACCAGTGGTGCATTTTTGCAGTTATTCCAGGGTGAATTTTCAGTTTGTATGGAGTGCCAGCTGGCCCGTTAGGATGTGTTGCAATGCAAGACCCATTTGCTCCTTGTAGGAGAGGGTCAGAAGTGGTGGGCAAGGAAACGTTGCCCGCCATTACTAGGTTTCTTATTGGGAGATCTCAGAGCAGCTTTTGAGAGATCCAGGGGGTTCTGGGGCACAGAGTTTGGAAAACGGCTGCCCAAGTGCAGGTGCAAAAGAGATGCGCCCTCCGCCTATTATTGTAACACTTGCTAAAGCTAAACATGTGGCTTTCATGGAATAAAGAGGTCAAACTGCCCCCTCCTTTTGATCTGCAGCTGGCTGTCGGCCCTGGAAAGCACCAAATGGCTGCAACATTTGTCTGTGCTTCTGAAATCGGCGCTGCTGGTCGTGCATGCGGTGGACAGAGACCAGCGGCCTGTCTTGGTGCACTGCTCAGACGGCTGGGACCGAACCCCACAGATAGTGGCTCTGGCCAAGCTGCTGCTGGATCCATACTACAGAACCATCGAGGTTTGTGACGGAAGGCATGAAAAGTCTCGACTCTGAGGTGCCCCCAAACCCCACTAAAAAGGCTTTGATCCAAAGGTTTTTCTGGCCCTGTTGTTCTTCTCTAAAGAAGAGCATCCGTACAATTCCCTCTCTGTATTGAGCACCGAAGCAAAATAAAACTCAGTTTACAGAAAATAGGCTTTGTGTTGAAATGAGATACTCTTAGGATACACGGGAATGGCGGAAGTGGTATTACCATGGAGGTACAAATGGATTTGGGATGCTATTAAGGATGGTGCATCAGGAGATAGGCTCCTGGGGCTCTATTATCGTGAACGGGTTTTTTGTTGGGAGCCTTGAAACAAGTGGTAAGAGTTCTTGTTCACTTCTGTGGGGTTTGCAGGTGAGAGTTTCCTAATGGATTATTCCTCCTGCTGTTAATTAGTTGCTGGAGGTGGGTGGGGTGGATGTTCTGCCTTGGCTTCCCAAGTGTATTGAACCAGTCACATGAAATGGAAAGGCATTAAGCTAGCAAATTTCTTCCCACTGTGCTTTCCTTAGGGTTTCCAGGTGCTGGTGGAGACGGAGTGGCTCGATTTCGGCCACAAGTTTGCGGATCGCTGTGGTCATGGTGAGAATTCGGATGACCTGAACGAACGCTGCCCGGTTTTCTTGCAGTGGCTCGACTGCGTCCATCAACTCCAGAGGCAGTTCCCCTGCTCCTTCGAGTTTAACGAAGCATTCCTTGTGAGTGTGGCGCTTTTTTCCCCACACATCACTGTATTTCTGATGCAGCAACTCTAATGCCCCACAACCAGCCCGCCCGCCCTCAGAGAGTTCTTGCATTCCCATCTGCCTGCCTTTATAATTCAGACTAATTATGTGCTAGTGTGGAGACTGTCAGGCCACAGTACCAGAAAAAAAAAATTATTCATTCTCTCATTGGAATTGGGAGTAACGTAAATTACTGTGGAATGTTCGGTAGCATTGCTTAAGTTTTAATTTTTTTTTTTTTAAATGGCCATGATTACTATGCAGGTGTCATCCTGCCTAACGATGGCTTGGTTGGCACAGTCCTTGCTACAGCTGTGCTTTTTGACTTGCAGCTGGTGGAACACACTGTCTTCCAAAGGGAGTGCAGGTGGTGAAGGAAGGTGTCAAGCGTAGTGAGATTAGTATCCCTTGAGAGGTTTTGACTGAGACTTTGCAAGAGAGAGAGAATATCCTGTGGGTTATTTTTTGAGGGAGTTTGTAGCTTAGAGCTGACAAGACACTTAACAGCCGGGGGGGGGGGGGGAATATCATGGTCTCTTCTGCATTCTGAGTACGTGCTTGGCTTGTCAGCGTCCTAAGCCTTGGTCCCTGGCATCTCCAGAAATATACGGGATACAAATGATGGTAAAAAAAGCAGAGCGAAACTTTGGGGTGGGTCACAATTCCAAGACGGAACCAAAGATTATTTTCCCATAGAGTCAGCTTATTTTTGTCAGTCTTTCCTGGCGTAACTAAAGTGGTTGTATCATTTTTCCTTCATAAATTCCACCAGCTAATCTCCTACTCCTGGAACCTCGACTTAAATGCCAATTCCAATTTTTCTGCAATTAATATTGAAGATGATTTCTAATTGGTGAATCTTAACTAGTCTTTTACATAATGTTGCCAGAAGGGGGCTGAAAACCTGTGCCCTCATAAGTTTTATTGAGGACTAATTCCCAATATTTTAACAACTCTAGTAGTATGCAAAATCAACTCCAGTTTCCAGCATCTGTCAGAAATACATTTTTCTCTAGCCCAGAAGGATTTAGGTGGCATTGCTAAACCATCTTGATCTTCCCTGAAGTTAGAAGAAACGGAGAATGTGACAGGCTATCTAGATAGTTGAATGACCAAAGAGTCTTACAAGTCTGTCTTCCTACATCCTACTTAACTGTTTAAAACCAGTACATGGATAACTTATAGTAGACAAGAAATGGCTTGCCTGTCTTTGCACGTTCTCTCAAATTTTATAGAACGTAGCTTATCAGAAGAAAGAGAAGTCCAGTTCACACATGCAAATTGGCTTGTTTGTATCTCTGCCTGATCTCTCCTGTGGAAATGTCTTGGAGAGAACTGGGCTGTGCATGGATACAGCCTGCCAACAGCCTGTGGCTCTTGTGAGCAGGACGGCACTTTTTCCCGCTGTCGTCAAAGGAATGTCTACTGGCCACAGCAAGCTGTGTTGGCATGCACACCACTTCACAAAAAGGCCTCTCCTTGTGGATCTTGTACCACGTAATGGATTGCATTAGAGGCACTGTGGCTGTCTTTTGTGAGCAAATTTAGCCTCCTTGGAGAGTTAATTTTCTGGACAAACATGTAAAAACAGCCTCCTCCAAAAATCTGAAGTGCATCAATCCTGAAATGAATGGGCAGCTTATGTTTTCTCTTCAGAGGGGTGGGGGGGAAGAGACCTAGTTTGCAGGCTAATGTGCTGGCCGTGTTCTCAGCTGTATGTTTTCTGCCTAGGTCAAGTTGGTGCAGCACACCTACTCTTGCCTCTTTGGTACATTCCTATGCAACAATGCGAAGGAGAGAGGCGAAAAGCACACCCAGGAAAGGACCTGTTCCGTTTGGTCTCTGCTGCGAGCAGGAAACAAAGCCTTCAAAAACTTGCTTTACTCCTCCCAATCAGAATCTGTACGTACCTTTGTTGCTGTCCCCCCCCCCCCCCCGGAAAACAGATGGTATAGCTTTATAGTTGCAAGTAGGAGAGGAAGTAATGCTCCTTGGATATAATACTACTTTGAGAGGTCAAGAATTTGTATCTAAATAGCATGAGAACCACAGGTCTACTGATAGAAAAGCGCTACAGTGGTGTAATACATTCTGTTAGGACCGATTTTAAAATGTCACAGAAGTTAGTGAGCAAGCTTTTGAGTTCTCCTGAATTCTTCAGGCTACATGGTCAATAAAAGTAACAAAGGGAGGAGAAGAAAGTTGTTTGAGAGCATGATGGAAAAGCTCCAAAGTCAGCAATGTAACAGTCTTAAGATGAAGCGTAGGAGGTGTTACGCCAGCGGTTCTCAATTAGTGGGGCTCTGTCAAGGGGGGCCCGTTTAACCTCGACCACCTCCGCACGCTCCGAGGCCGGCTCCCGGGAGCCGGCCTCGGAGCGTCTGGAACGGCCAGCGCTCCAGGGCCTTCTGAAGACCCAAGCGTCAATCCGGGTATTTTTCGTGTTTTTGCTCATGCGCAGACCGTTTTTGTCTCTGCGCATGAGCGAAAACACGAAAAATACCCGGATTGACGCTTGGGTCTTCAGAAGGCCCTGGAGCGCCGGCCGTTCCGGACTCTCCGAGGCCGGCTCCCGGGCCGGCCTCGGAGCGTGCGGAGGGCGACGCGAAGGGGCGGGGGCGGCACCCCCCAAAACCATGTGACCGGGGGGGGCGCGAACTGTCATGCCCCTCCTAGGGGGGGCATGACAAAAAATAATTGAGAAGCACTGTGTTACGCCAATGTAAGGCATTTTTACCCAAGGGTGTATAACCCCTGCTAACTGGGCAAGAGGCACTTTTTCAATTGGTGCTCCTCTTATATTTAGCAGGGGGAGAGTAGCTGCCCCCCTTTCACCCCAGCACAGTGTCTTTTCTGGTGACTGTTTGCTGGTGGTCTTCTGCATCTTTTTTAGGTTGTGAGCCCTTTGGGGACAGGGAACCATTTAATCATTTGATTTTGTCTGTAAACCACTTTGTGAACTTTTTGTTGAAAAGCGGTATATAAATACTGTTAATAATAATATACGCATGAGGAGTTAAATGCGTACACCTGTGGGCTGGGAGGAAATGATGATTTGGTGACAGAGAGAAGTGCAGGCAGATTCCAGGTTGCACCCAGGGCTGTTTGGACAGAAAATCAGGGAGTATCCTCACTTTGAAACTATCAGAGCGAGCTGAAATTCAGATCTGCCTCTAGTGCTGATTGGGAACAGAAGGTTCCCTGAAAGGTGGGGAGCAGAAGTAAAGCAAAAACATGACTATCTTTGTAGTAATTTTACTACATTAGTAAAATGCTGCTGTGGGTGAACTTTTTTTTACCCAGTTCATCTGTTCCTTGGATACGTAAGCTTTCTTGGTGCTGAATAGACACTCCGTGCCTGTAACCCTTTGAGATAAACTGGTTTATTGTGGCATGAAGCCTAAAGGTCATGGAGGGTTGTTCTGTGCAAGCCCTGCTGAAATGAATGATAGCTGTGCAAAAGCTCCATAGTGATCGCGGGTTTGGAAGGCACAGGGTGTATTTCTGTTGTTGAAGCTAAGCAGGTTTGGCCCTGTCACCTGTCTGGATAGGGGACTACTCAGGAACACACAATTAAGTCCCTTTGTCCGGGATTTTGTAACAAAAACACTCAAACCATTTGGAGACATACAAAGCCATCCACTTAGTCGAGGTAGAGTTAATCAGATGTCATTGTAAGATAACTCGTTCGGTGCTGGGTGGAGTCGTTGCTCACTTTCCTAGTCACCGTTCTTATTCATCCTGTTTCAAAATAACAGGTCTCCTTTCAAATTAGCGCAGTGTTGCGGTTAAGAGCAGGAGCTGTGAACTGGTAGGAGTGCCATATCCATTGAAGGGGGCGGATAGCCTGGCAGAGAGACTCCAGTGTGTCAGGGAGGAGAGGCGTCTTTCAGAGCAGCGTTCACACATCTGTTCTGAATATATTCAAGATGAGCTCACCAATCGAAGTGCAGCTGGGAATTAAAATGGCATGCAACCTTAACAGCGGGACCCTAAGTCACATTTGTGTCCTCAGAAGGGCCTGTTTTTCTCTTAGGTGCTGTATCCTGTCTGCCACGTGAGAAACCTGATGCTCTGGAGCGCGGTGTACTTGCCCTGTTCTTCTCCTTCTACGCCTGCGGATGACACCTGCGCCCCTTACCCCGTCCCGGGTTCCAACCCTGACGATCAGCCTCTCGGCAGGTGAGTTCAGCATTCCAGTGATAGGATGTAAGATTAGAGGGAAGCACCTCTGTCGCTGTTCGTTCACTGCTTGAGGAAGGTGCCTCTGTCATTGTCTATTTGAATAACACAAGTTCATAAGTTGCTGGGTAAGTACAACCGCCTGTAAAAGATCACTGTTTGCAGTCGTGATTGGCAGTTCTGACTGAAGGGGAATGCAAATATTGATTGAAATGGGGCTTAGTGCTTTATTCCTTTCCTCTTTAGGCTACCAAAGACGAGGTCGTTTGACAATCTGACCACGGCCTGTGATAGCAGCGTCCCTACAGCCAACCGGCGTAGTAGCGATCCCAGCCTCAATGAGAAATGGCAGGAACACCGCCGGTCCCTGGAGCTCAGCAGCCTTGGGAACCCAGGAGACGATCCCTTTGACGGAGAAGCTCCAGGCAAACAAGGCAAGACTCTGGTTGGAGCGGAGCTGTCGGTGGCTGTGGCGGAGGGACAGATGGAGAACATCTTGCAGGAGGCTTCCACGGAGGAGATCAGCCTGGAGGAGAGCGTGAGGAGCACTCTGAAAATTGCAGGTAAAGAAGGGGAAGAGACTGTCTCCCTGGACAAGGAAAACAGGACGGAAAACCTGGGCAGCTATGCTGACTGTGTGTACAAAAAGGAGGCCGAGTTGGATACCGATACTTTATTGGACAATCCCGTTTCCAATCAGCAAGTGGTTTCACAGGGTGCTTCTGAGCTTCAAGGGCAAGCAGATGAGCCGGTGGCTCTCCATAATGCTGTCCAGAAGCCATCTCAGGTGCGAGGACTCCGAACAGACGTTTTGGACAACACTGTAAATAGTAACATTCAGAGAGCCGAGAACGACAGTATTAGCAGACTTTCTGTAGAAGTCGAAAGCTCCCACGGTACCCCCCAGCCTAGCCCACCGTTGCCTATCCTGCACGAGGCAGGAACCTCCCACATGGAGAGCTCGACTGAGACCTTGACGGAGAACGGAGCAAAGCTGGAGCTGGTCCAGAATGTCTCTTGCCAGTGGCTCCGCCCTGCAGACAACAGTGCTGACGAGCTGTCCCAGCCTGTGGACGGTAGGCCGGAGAGGGAGGACTCGATAGAACTCCACAGATTGGCAGCCACCCTAAACAGGACTCCTAAGAGCGGCAGCAGCGTCTACAGCCCAATGCCTTCACCTTGTGCCTTGCCTTTAGTTGAATGTAAAGAGGGGGTGGTGTGTAATGGAGAGCTGGAGCCTGAGAACAAGGTGACGGAGAAACCCACAGGGTTCAGTGTTACCCAGAAATACCCTGCACCAAATGGACACTGCGTGAACGGGGAGGAAGGTAGGATAAAGGCTCCCCTGAGCCGGCAGGTCTCTGCAGCGAGCGGTAGTTCTGCCCCGCTGCTTCTGCGGAGCCACCCCCACAAGTGGGTTCACGCCATCCCAGGCCGGCAGCAGACGGCAAACAGCCCAGACCAGCCTGCCCGGAGTCATCTCGATGATGATGGGATGCCAATTTACGCCGACGTCATTCAGCAGCGCCTCCGCCAGATTGAAAGTGGGCACCAGCAGGAAGTGGAGACCTTAAAGAAGCAGGTGCAGGAGTTGAGGAGCCGGTTGGAGAGCCAGTACCTGAACAGTTCGCTCCGTTTCAATGGCGATTACGGGGACGAAGTGGTGAGTAACAGGGCCGGCGGCGTGACCGTCCCTGCGATACTTTGCAAGGAAGATACACCCTCATGTCCAGCCTTAAGGACACGTTCACAAAAGAGTCCCCCATCAGTGGTTTGAAAATGGGCGGGGGGGGGGGGGGACGGGGACGACGACAAACACAAACACACTAAAGGAAGCTTGTCTTTCAGTTCCTGAGTGCTTCCTTGCTTGGTTACTCGGAGGTGGTTATTGCAAAGTTGTGTATATGGCTTACAGTAGCTCTTGACGCTGCTTCTGTTAGTGCTGATTCGTTACAATGTCCTTTGGCCTGTCCTGATAGGTCGCTATCCTAGCTAGCGGGAGTCGTGCATTCTAGGCCAGCGAGCTCCCATTTACTGCCTACTAGATTAATAACGTGTTGTACAGTGCTGTTTCGCAGGGCTCTCGACTTTTCCGAATGGATCCCCTGCATTATGAGAGGTGTCACTACATTTAGTAGGGAAGAATAGCCGTTTTTCAAAACCTTTTTATAGGGATTTCTAGCATTGCCTTTGTTAGCAGAGGATGCCAAGCGCTGCTGCTGCTGCTGTTTCTGAGCCACTCATTTTTTAAAAAATTCCACTTCCTGCCAAAGCTCCGCTGGGATGGACTGGAGGTCATTTCAAAGGCAGCGACCCAGTGAGGGTCATTTGCTGTGACCCAGAGACCCATTTGTTGCAGAGGGGCTGCTGCCTCTCCAGCCCAGCTTCTGAGATCCCTGGAAGCATCTCCTTGGTCATTGTGGGAAGGAAGCAAGAGACTGGACTAAATGGACCTTTGGACTGATCCAACAGGGGTCTTCTCTCCAAACAATGTGCCAGTTGGGCCTGTAAGGTGGCACCCAGTATCTTGCAGCCCTGCATATCCGCAACACACCAGTTTCTGTCTTTTGTTTACACACACCCCCTCACTAGTCTTTTAAAAGAGCCACCGTTCCTTAAAACCAACCAGCGATTGAAACGGATGGTACAGAAAACTGTGGCGGTGTGTGTACATGTGTTGCCCCCCCCTCCACAGATGCAGGCGTTTGTGGCCACTTCAGGGGTTTAGAAAACACTCTGTTTAGGAAAATGCCTGAGGGCAGATGGTTACATGTGATGTGCAGTGGGATAGATAACTCCATGATGGTTGCAGAGCTCTCCAACAGTGGTCAGCATCTGACAGTCCTTGGGCCAAGCCTCTGCTCCACTCTGCTCACCTGTCCAGGTGTGATTCTGCTGCCTGCAGGCTCGACCAGCTTTATGCCAGTGGAATACTTCTCCATGAAGGGGCCATTGGCGGAGGTTGATAGACAGCTGGCCGGCCAGCCATGTGTGTCCTGCTCTTTCCACTGCAGCCTGGACACGAAAGAGAGAGAGAGAGAGAAGAGATGGCTGCCAAAATGGAAGCCACCAGAGTGTAACCAGATGAGTCACTAGCGATTTGCGGGAGGGAAAAGACATGGGCGCTATCAGACATGTCCTTGGCTCTAGATTGGCCCTCCAGCCACCTTAGTTGTCTTTTAAAAAGCCTTTGGCTGGGGGAATACAGTACTACTGTATTTCTTCAATTCTAAGACGCATGTTTTTTCCCAATTAAGCATTTCAAAAAATGGGGTGCGTCTTAGAATCGAAGGTCTCCAAAAAGCACCCCAAAATGCTATCTTACTTACTGGGGCTTGCGGGAGCTTCAGGGAGGCCTGTGCAACCCTCTGCAGGCCTCCCTGATCTTCAGTTCGGCAAAAAACGGTGATTTTCAGCCATTTCTGGTTTTCGCGAAAACCAGAAATGGCCCCAAAACGCTGGTTTTTGCCAAACTGAAGATCAGGGAGGCCTGCAGAGGGTTGCGCAGGCCTCCCTGAAGCTCCCCCAAGCCCAGGTAATGGAGGAAATGGCACTTTCTGATGGGGCCAGAAATGCTATGCAAAGGCAGTGCACTCAGTCATCCTCAGCTGCAGGAGACATGCTGGGGAGAGTTGGTGCTGAGCGGGTAGATTCAATGAAGGGAGGTGAGTCTTACAATCGATGGATTTTTTTTCCCCCTGGTGGTGGTACTGAAAGTAAAGGTGCGCCTTAGAATCGATGGCGCCTTAGACTCGAAGAAATACGGTAGTTTTTCTTTCTAAGCACAAACACTAAAACCCAGTTGAGACTTCCTAATGGCTACGGCAGTACCGGGGGGGGGCGCCGTATCCGCGGGGGATACGTTCCAGCCCCCACCGTGGATAGCTGAAACCACGGAAATGGGCGAACAACCATTTCCGTGGTTTTCAGGGGGGGCCCCGACCCCCCGCACCCTCCAGAACCCCCCCCCCAAGCACTTACGTTTAACGGAGAAACCTCCGTGTATTTCTTCAAAAGTTACGAGGCTGTAGCTGCTTTGCAGGCCTGACCAACGAGACTTAGGTGATAGCTAGAGTCTCGAGACGCGACTCCTCACACCTTCCACAGCCCCAGGCACTTACGTTTAGAAGAGAAACCTCCATTTTTTTCTTCAAAAGTCCCTGCAAAGAAGCTGCAAACTCGGAACTTTTGAAGAAAAAAACCGAGGTTTCTCCTAAAAGTAAGTGCGGGGGGGGGGGGGAATTCCTCATCCGTGGATAACTGAAACCGTGGATGAGGAATCAGTGGATACGGGGGGCCCCCTGTACATAGAATTGCTGAGTGGGACGGGACAGGGACCTCTTGTCATACGTGTGTGTGTGTGTTGTGCTACGGTGTTTGGGGGACTTGTATTTTGAAATGGCTTGTACATTTTGCACGCCTTTAAGGAAACTCTGAAACTAGCACAGAAGCTTGGTTAGCAGCAGGGCTGTGTGCAGCCAGGTGGTGTTTGAGGGGAGGGGCGAGGGCCATGTTGAGTTCACCATATAGAGTCACAAGGCTGAATTAAGTCTGTTGCCGCTGCCTTCTCCTCTGAGCTTCTTGAAACGGTTCAAAAAGGCAGACACCAAAAGGGGTACAAACCAGAGAATTTTTTCTTGTGTCTCTCCAGCTTTTGTCCTTTCTAAGCAGAACATTAATTGGGAAAGTGGACGGGACACAGGACAGAATTTGCGTCCTTGTGTGCCCCTCTGTAGCAGGGAAACAGCCAGAGCTGGCCCGATACCTTCTGGCACCTGACGTGGCATGCCAGGTGCTTCTTGCGAAGTGTTGTGCCAGCCTCTGCTCCTCCTGCTGCCTGGATTGGAATTGGAAAAGGAAGGGGTGGAGCAGAAGAGGAAGCATGGAGGAGAGGAGTGGTGGGCTAGAGAGGTCATGCTCTCCTTCACTATTCCTCTTCTGCTCCACCCTACTCTTTCTTTCCAATCAATCAATCAATCAATCAATCAATCAATCAATCAATCAATCAATCAATCAATCAATCAATCAATAAACCTTTATTGGCATAACATAACAAAAACAAACATAAAACATAAAGAGTAATAGTAATAATACATAACACAATAAACAAGCAAAAAAAAAACACCAAAGGCATGAGAAAAAGGGAGGCATAACAAAATAAACAATTACCGTATTTATCGGCGTATAATACGCACTGGCGTATAAGACGCACCTTCCTTTTGGTCTTGGGTTTCAAGAAAAAAACATTTAAAGCATTTTTGGGCCACCTGGCCACTTACCGCTTGGCTGCTTAATTAGCTAATTTACATAAATTGCACAAAAATACCAGGATCTCTTTTAAAACACACAGCAATAAGACACATGAAAAAAATGCACCAGAACATAAATCCCAAATACAAAAAAAACACCCAGACTCAACTCTTTTTCCCCCAACCCACCCATGCAGTTTTCAAAATAAAAAACATTTACCCCAAATACAAAACCCCCAGACTCAACTCTTTTCCCCCACCCCACCCTACCCACCCCTGCAGTTTCCACAGTAAAAAACATAAAAGTACAAAAAAAAACCCAGACTCAACTCTTACCAACTCTTAAACAACATAAAAGTACAAAAAAAAAAAAAACACCCAGACTCAACTCTTTTCCCCCACCCCAACTATGCACAGTTTCCAAAGCCTCCCAACTAGGCCCAGTTCAGAAGCTTACCCATGCTGTATTCATTCAGCATCCGGAAGAGCAGGCCCTGGGCAGCTCAGCTGAACTCTTTTCCCCCACCCCACCTAACCTAACCTATGCACAGTTTCCAAAGCCTCCCCAACTAGGCCCAGTTCAGAAGCTTACCCTTCCGAGGAGAGCTGGAAAAGACTAGGCCCTTTGCAGCTCAACTGAACTGAACTGAGCACAGCGCCCTCTGCTGGCTGCTGAGAAGCTCAACTCACGTGCATAAATTAAACCCCGACAAACAGCTGAAGATCGGATAGATTAGACAGGGAAGAAAGCACAACGGAGCTCTCCAGCTCCGGAAAAACCCGGTAAGCCCAAAAATGCTTTAAAACGGGCGGCGGGGGGGAAGGGATTTTTTAGTATTGGCGTATAAAACGCACCCTACTATTTTGGGTCACAAATTTAGAAAAAAAAAGTGCGTTTTATACGCCAATAAATACGGTAACAATCCTTTACCTAGGTTCCATAATATTGGTCACTATAGCCACTCTACGTTCCATGGTTAGTTCAAAAAATTTAGCTAACTGATTGATGGTCCGTTTGTTGGTGGAAGAAAGTAAGATCAGGACGATGTCAGAATCAGACCTCCCTTGCAAATTTACTAACAGAGAGTTGAGGATATACTCTTTCTTTCCCTTTTCCATGTCCAGTCTAGGGAATGGAGGCACATGAGGGGACCGAGATGGGTGCCCCTTGCCAATCTCTACTGCCTGAGGCAAGTGTCTCAATCCATCTTATGATTGGGCCAGCCCTGGGAAGGGCTAGTGAAAGGAAGCCAGAGGAGTGTTTGTGTGCAACGTCCTCACACAGAGGGTGGGGTGTGATAGCTGGACCCCCAGGCAAGCCCATCCGGGATTGCGGAGTAGAGCTGGTTCACCTCCGCAGTGTGCCAGTGAAAGTAGCTGTCTGTCATTGACTGGTCTCAGGGCCGTGGCAATTTGTCTTCATTCAGAGCATTTGCTATTCATTTCTGAATCGGTTTGGTAAGGCCAAGGGAGCATCAGAGATTTTGTCACAGGAGAAAACTGGCACTGAAGTCATCTGACCCAGACTCGGTTCAAGCCAGGTGAGGTTTTGCTCGTAAAGGGTTCTCGGTCCCAGACTGGTTCTTTAACTTCTCTACTTCTGTGAACCTGCTCAAAGGAGTTGCAGAGTGCTTGTTGCAAACAGTCCTTAAAAGAGGAAAGACTTCAGCATTTAATGTGAGCATGGAGTTGGTAAGAAATGATAGACAGAGGCCCACCTCCAATGTGATCTTCCCTAGCAAGGCGGCCCACAGGTTCCCTCCACTCAGCTGTCTAATCCATGTTGAATGTGGAATTGAGAGTAGGTTCTGTTCAGCTGTGTTTGTTTGCCAACAGACTTCAATTCCTGACTCGGAAAGTAATCTGGATCAGAACTGCTTGTCTCGCTGCAGCACAGAGATTTTCTCTGAAGCCAGCTGGGAGCAGGTGGATAAACAGGACACAGAGGTACAGGCGACAGCCATCTCCATGGCCCTCCTCTCCCTTTTCTTATCTCGGCAGGCGGTACTAATGATGTGGCTGCATCTTCTTGGTTCTAACACCAATCTCTGTAAATCTCCCCCCTTGCCCCTGTTGTCTCTAATACTTTGCATCTCTGTACCTGTAGCGCCCCCTGCTGTCAGCTGTCTGTCTCTGAACTCTCTCTGGGAGGTGATAAAAGTGTTTCCTCGACGAACACATGCAGTTATTGGTGTGTGTGGGCTTGTGTCGTTTTGCAAAGAAGTCAGGGAGCTTTGCTATGCTTTTCTCTGTGGCTGAGAGAACTTCACATTTGGATTATTCTGCAAGAATAAGATTCTTGTCTTCTGTTCCTTGGCAAAAACAAACTCCTAAACCAGTACTAACTCTTTGCTATAAATCATGAAACGCCTGTCTGTCCATCCTTGCGGTCTCTTTTTTTTCTTTTTTTCTTTTTTTCTTTTTTTGGGTGGGGCATTGGCGTGTGTGTAAAAGCTCTCTTACCTTTTTTTTTTTTTGGTCCTTAGGTGACACGGTGGCTTCCCGATCACCTAGCGGCACACTGTTATGGCTGCGACAGCACGTTCTGGCTTGCCAGCAGGAAGCACCACTGCAGGTAATGTGTGCCACAGGCAGAACTGGCTGCTGGGAGAGGCAGATGAGATACCGGAAGTGGGCCCTCGGCCCTGTTTCTCTTGGTCTCCAACCCTTTGGCTAGCTTTTCCCCAGTAGCCCCACTTCCCAGTGACTAAGGGTGGGCAGCCCTGTCTTCCTCTTCTGCTGCAGGAGCAAATGCAGACATCCGTTGGAATAAGCAAGGATGCTGGGGCAGCTGAATTTAATTTCCTTTGCACCTATTCTACATGGCATGTTAGCCTTGCCTCCACGATCTTATTCCCATGACGACTACGTAGGGAGCTGCTCAGTTCCTTGGTTCCTCTAGCTCGGTATTGTTGACATGGACCAGGAGCAGCTCTCCAGGGTCAAATTATTATTATTATTTTTATTTTATTTTATGTTGTTCTGCCCTATTTGGTATTGTCAGGATAGAACCTGGAACCTTCTGGGTCTAAAGCAAGGGTTCTGCCACGGAGTTACAGCCCCTTCCAGTACCCTGCACTTCAAAGGCTTCCAGGTGTTCCAAGTGTGCGTTGCACATTTATTGCAAGCAGTCTTTATAACAGCCCTGCAAAGTAGGTCCGTGTTGTTGCCACGTTGTAGGACAGACTGAGAGATGGCGGTTTGCCTAAAACCACCTCTTGAGTTTTTTTGTGGATGAGGTGCGAGTGACTTGGAGACTTCCTGACACGTACTCGTAAGACTGTCTTCCGCTGCATGTAGACTTGAGAGGAAAGTCCTGTTGAACACAGTGGGACTACTTTCTGAGTAAGCAAGGGTGGTGAGAGGGCACATTACACCATCTCTTAGGAAGAGGATCAGGATTGCATTTATTTAATAGATGTTGATCTCACCTTCTCCCCCCCCCCCCAACTTACATGAGTACCCAAGGCAGCTAACAATAAGGCATATTCTAAAACTGCATTGAAATGGTTTTTTAAAAGTCTACATTAAACAAAGCCATCAGCACACCTGAAGCCATAATGTGAAAACAATAAAAACCAGCCAATTAAGAGCAGTTATAAACATTGCCCTGAAAACAGAAGTGGGCACACAAAAGCAGAGCAGCAATGAACCATAAAACCAAACAATAATCAAAGGTAATAAAATCACAGCAAAGGTAACAGTAAAACATTGAAATAATCGGACAGTAGAGTATCTGAATTCAGATTTCCCCTTCTCCGTTTATTATATTTTGTGGGAAATGGCTGTATTTCCTGTACTTGATCCTGAACTTCTGGTTTGAATAGTTTCTGACCAGCCCCTTTGCTTGCAAGAAGTCCTCTTGCTAGCTGGTGCCAACACCAGGAGTGCCCTGTAGGCCAGGACTTCCCAGCTCGCCACAGTAGCGCTCAGTTCACAGAATCCTGTTTTGACTTGGAGCCAACAAGGAGATTGGAGAAGACGGACATCAGCCCTTTGCGCCATGCCTCTTGGCCTTCTCTGCGGAAGCCATTTTGGAGCCTGCATCTGACAACCCCAGTGGCACACTATTCCCTGTCCCCAACCCTGCCCCGTTTAACATGGAGCACAGTTCACTGGGAAGTGCTTCCACACAAGCCCCTTTGAAATGAGCTGAAACTGTGCAAGAACATGGGGGTAGTGCAGGAAACGTCCCAGTAGGTTGCACCCCATGAAAGTAGGGCTTCCTGTCTCCCATGTGCTGCTCTCTTGGAGAACCTCATGGCAGAGCTGCCTTTTGGATCCAGTTGAAGATTGGACACCGTTCTACATTCCCCTTTACACATGTCTTTAAAAGAGGTTTGGATAGATTCATGGAGGAAACGACCATCACGAGTTACAAGCCATAAGCAAGCTCCTGGTTTTAGAAGTGGGTTTTCTCTGTGCCAGGTGCAAGGGAGTGACAATAGGAAACAGGTTATCTTGTTGGCTGTGTACTCCCTGTGTACTCCCTGAGGTGGGGCCACTGTGAGATACAGGAAGCTGGACTAGATGGGCCTTTGGCCTGATTCAGCAGGGCTCTTCTGATGTTCTTATGTTCCCCACTGTCTGTCTGTGTCGGGCAGGTACACATCTTGCTGCATCAGAGCTAGCAGACCAGGGGGTGCTGCACGTTTTCAAGGTGTCACATGTACCAGATGAATCTTAGGGAAACCGGCCTTGTTCCCTCTTTCAACTGGGTTTGCTTGTTTGTTCTCTCACAAATTTTTGTCTTGTTTGAAGTGTTTTCAATCAGGACCATGTTTCTCCTTGTTGGCTAACAAGGTTTCTGAGAATCAAGCAGGAGGGGATTTTGAGATTTGATGTGTTTTAGGGCAAAGGGTACTGTGTCCTCAGTCGCTTAAGAACAGTGCTTCCCAAAAAAGAAAGAGAGAAAGAAAAGTTGATGTGGGGGAGACGCATCTCTCTCAGTCCAGTTCTTTCTGGACGGTCTAAGAATTTAAAGCCCGCTCACAGCGTGCCTACGTGTGTAAGTGTTCTGGGTGTGCCTCCTGATTGGTGGAAGGCAGGTCTGGAACGGATTTGTGCAGAGCTGCAGCAGGCAGCATCCCCTCTGGGTAGGTACCGCAGGCTTGCAGAAGCTCTCATTTGCTTTAATCTCGGCACAGTCACAGTTCTCTCTTGAAAATGACTGAGGTTTAAGAAACACAGAGAGAGAGAGAGCATAGATCCTGCCCTCTGCCAGACTAGAGAGAGAAGCCAACATTGTCTCTTGCCATCTTTTCAACGTCTCCCCTCCTTGCAGGGACCCTGAACGTGTTGATCAGACTTGGTGAGCATTTGCAACGGCCTCTGTCTGTCTGTGTCTGTCTGTCTGTCTGCGTTTCTCTGATAACCACTCCAAACTAACTCTTGAGTTTCCTCCCCGGCTCTCCCCTCATCCAGATTTCATTGCGCCTGGTGTGACTGACACCAGCCTTCAGGCTGTTGTGGTCCACAGCCTCCCAGGCATCTTTTCCACATTAATTTTAGAACGCAGCCTCTTGTGCTTCATAGCCACACTGCAACATCAGCTGACCCACAAGCCGCTTATCTGAGCAGTCAGGCGTGTTTCAGTTGTTGCGTGGTTTGAAAAAGTGTGTGTCTCCCTCTGTCTTATATTGGATCATCACGGGCAATGACTTTCTGTGTAGCGAGCATTAGATTAGTTTGGCCCTTTTCTGTTCCAGCTGCTGTTAGGGAGGGCAAATAGTTGGCAGATTGTTCTTGAGGAGGGCAGGCAGCAAGAGAACCTGGCTAGAACCTGGTTCTCAACCAGTGGTACTACGGTAGTACCACCAGTGGTACTTTGGCTGACTGCTGGTGGTACTTGGACTGCCGGACAACCGGAACCCTAATCCAATGCGTTTTTGCTCCCAAGAGGCTCTTGTCTTTGACCGAGCCTCTCAGGAACACTGAGAAGGGCCCTCTCACCTGCCCAGAGCCCCCTGTTTGCATTTTCTGGCCTCCGAAAACCCGTAAGTAACTGGTGGTGATGTCCTCACCAGTCACTTCCAGTGGTACGCAGCAGGAGAGTGGAGCCGGAGGTGGTACTTGGCCAGGAAAGGTTGAGAACCCTTGGGCTAGACTCATCAGAGGGAAGAAATAGGGAGGAGAAACTGACAGGTAGGTGACACTGGTTGATAGCTTTGCCAGGGGTCACAGCTGTGTGGACTGTAGGTGAAGTGGAGCCCCTGAGGAGGAGCAGGACTCGTAACAGTGAGCTCCAGGCAAAGAGAACAGAAAGGACTTTTGGGATGTAGGAGAGATGAAGCCAGGCAGGAGGGGACAGCTGGCTTGTTGGATGTGACCCATTGCGTTGGCTTTTTGCTGAGTCTGAGGACAAAGTGAGCCCTTTGCATGAGACTTGGAGAGATGGACCTGGGAAGAAGTTTCAGAAATAAACTCTGCTTGTCCAAATATACAGAAGTTTCTCTCAAAAGAAAATGTCGGTCCTCTTTTTAGCAGCGAGCTCTTGCTGCGAACCATCATCTTCTCCAAGCCAGCGCCGCAAGGGCACTTGACTGGCTTTCTCATAGAGCTTTCTTTATTCCCTGCATTTAAATGTTCACTCCTGCTGTTTTTTCTGATAGTAGTTCCTATTGGAGTCCATAAGAAGAGTTCTAAATCTCCTGCCCAGCTCTAGCCTGAGTGAGTTTTCTGGCGTGAAAGTTAGAGCTTGATACCTACAGACTGCATTGCCGAGCTGGAAAGCTCAAGGCGGGCGGGCGGGCGGGGGGAGGACCGCTTGATGACCCTCATTGTGCCAATAGTTATCATGAAGGAAAACCACATCTTGGCCTTGGCGCTTTAAGTCACGACTGTGAGATGCACCATTGGAAGTTTCAGTCCCTAAAACCAGCCGGTCACCTCACACTTTCCCTCAGTCGGCCAATATAGGTACAGAATCCTGAAGAGCAGCAGAGAACAAGCCGCACAAACGTCTGCGTAAAAATCGGCAAAGCTTCAGGCCACCTGAAGTTCGCATTTAATTCTTGCCTGGTTTTGGAGCTCCGTGTAGGCTGTTGAGAGGATCTGGGCGCCAAAGTGTGTGGGGTGGTGGTGGTTCCTTATCGGTGTGCCATTCCATCCTCCTCCCTGCCTCGAGGTGCATGTGCTAGTGGGCCCCTGCTGACTGACACCTGACAGGAATGCGTCAGATGCTGAATTCCTCGGCGCATGTGGGCTGCTCACCGTGTGGCTTTGCATGGTCCTTGTCGACTCCCGTTTCCTCTGTGCCGAAGGATGGTGCTGCCGTCGTTCCGCCGGGCTGCGGCTGGCTCACTCAGTGACTTGCGGAGTGGCGATTGGTTTGCCAGTCTCCAGCCTTGATCCTGTCTTCCTTCTCGCTCTTTCCTGTGGGGAAGCCTCAGCCAGGAGAAGGTGGAGGCATAGCTGAAGTGCTCCGTTGCACTGAGATGTGGCACAGAAGAAATGTTGTCGCTCAAGGGGCTTGCAGGGAGTCGTCCTTTCCCTTTATCCAGGTCACCATCACTGGTGTGGGCTGGCACAGGAGCAACATCCCCATCCCCATGGCGCTCTCACCGGAGAGAGGGAATGTCACCCCCTGCCCAAACTCTGTTCGTTGGCATTGACCCCCAAGGGGTGCCCTTTCCCCACATTTGCTAAGTGAGTGACTGTACTGTTGTGGAGATGGCACTTGCAGAGTTGCAAACGTTATTTTCCTTTCTCTTCTTTCTGTTCCTGACTGAAGGAATTGTGGGAATGTGTTTTGCTCCAGCTGCTGTAACCAGAAGGTGCCGGTTCCCAGCCAGCAGCTCTTCGAACCCAGCCGGGTCTGCAAATCCTGCTACAGCAGCTTGCACCCCAGTAGCTCCAGCCTTGACCTCGAACTGGACAAACCCATTGCTGCCACTTCAAACTGAAGCTGCCCCCTGGAAGAAAGCTGGGGAGAGACGCCCTGCCTCTGCTGCCCCCCAAGCAGACACGCACATTCTCGGTGGACTGAAGCTGGTGGGACTGGTCAAGCTGCGCGCTTTGGAGCTGGCAGGATGGATTTCTGCTCAGAGGGACAGGATGTCGGGGTGTTTTGGTGGAATGTGGAAGACCTTCCTTTCCAGCGGTTGCTCCCCGTTTTCCTTTTCATTCTCCTTGTGTATATTTTGTGTTGATTTTGCTGGAAGACTGTGAAAAGGGGGCTGGGCTGGAATCTGTGTGTGTTTTCCCCCCACAGGCATTGAACTGCCCTGCGGTTGAGCTGTGCTGCAGACGAATGACTCTACCTTACTGAGGGGAGGGGCCCTTGGTCCAGGGTCATTGTGAATACCTGTAGCATCAGAGCTAGTGCTTTCAGCCACTCCTGTTGCTTCCCAACAGCAAGCTGCTGCTTGGGAAGCTGTTGCTGCTAGAAGAAATGGGAGCTGCCTTCTCAAGATCTCTCCTTTTCCCCCCTCTCCCCCCCCCTCTGTTCTTAGAGTGGGCTTAGTTATCCTTGCTGCATGAAAAGGTAATTGGTCACAGATCTCCACACTGAGCAATTCTTTGCCGATGTTGGGCAACTTGTGGCTTGGAGTGAGAAACGCCTGGACGGACCACTTTGGCTAAAGGAAGTGTGTGCTTGTTTGAGGAAAGTGAGAGGGGATTGGATGGGCTGTCTGGCCTTTTCCAAACAAAACCGGCACCTCGATGTAAGATTTTGTACATGCAACCTTTCATAAAGGAATTGGTGTCTGGGGGTGTGAGCGGCTCTTAAAATATCTGCTCTTGCCCTATTTTTGCCACGTGGTTTGCATGCGGAGCAACTTCGTCGCACTCCACAGGCTGCATGCAAAGGCCAGGTGCCCTTGGATGACTGCTCCCTTGCTCAGGGGAGACCCGCAAAGCAGCTGTGGGACTAAGAATTCTCTGCAAAGAAGGGGAGTCCGCTGCTTGGAACCTAGTCGGTTGACGCCCACAGACTGGAGTACTTTTTTCCTCCCATACAGAACGCTCTTGCATAAGGATAAGAACGGACCAAAACAAATTTTGAACCAGTTCCCTTGTGTTAAAATCATTTTTCTAATTTTGCTCTTCAAAAGTAGACTCCATGTGTTTTGAATTTTTGTACTTGTGCGCCCCCTTTAAAAAAAAGAGAGAGAAATTTATATAAAAAGATATATATATGTATATTCTGCTTCATAGCTACAGGGGTGGGAGTTGGAAAGCGAGCGAGCTAGAATACCCTCTTATCCCAGCTTACTGTCTAAGCTGAAACAACTCCTGCCTCATGCTATCAAGTAGCGATGTGCCTCCACTGTCTGTCCTCTTCGGCTCCCCCCCCCCCCGAATTAGGACTGGTCTACATGTTTCCTCTGTCACACCTGCCACTGCTTCAAACATCTTCCACATGCCGATCTCCCCAGACTGTTAATGGAATAGGCAGCGTTGTTCTCTACGTGGCTCTTGTACATTGCGTGGATCGCTTCTCTACCAGTGGCATGAAAACTCTCTATGCAATGTGTCAGAACTCCACAGAGCTGCACTACAGGCTAAACTGGGCTAAGGGGACAGCGAGGAGGAGGAGACAGTGAAAGTAATGTGTGACCCAATCTTTTAAAAAAGATAGGAGATAAGGATGTACAACTGAGGCTTGCAGCTTTATCAAGGTATCTTGGCGCGCACACACACACACCCCTACCTGATTGGCGTGTTTAATTCTCAATGCCTAACCCCCCCCCCCAAGTCTTTGTGTGTCACTTAGATGCAAAGCGAGCAGTTGGGGGTGAAAATCATGGTTCCAAGTGGCTTGTGTAGAAAGGGCTTTTGCCCCCTTTCTGGCTTTTTGGCACTGCCCATTTGTTCCAGTGGGGAGAAGCCAGGTAAAAATCTCATTCCATGTTGACTTGGTTGAATTATACAGTGGTGTGTTCTGGGAGTATGCAGCAAAGAATGCATAGTACTTCAGTAGAGGTTTCAGTTCTAGGCAGAGCAGAGAGGATTGGAGCGGGCAGTGGGGCTGCTTACAGAGCTGGTCTGTACTTCTGGGCCATGGAGGTGGGAGAGCAGAGCGATGATTGCGAAGGGAACTGTTGTTTTGTGGTGCACGGTGGCGGTTCTGTGGTTATAGGCAGGTGGCGAGATACAAGGTCTCGTGTTCTTCAGTTCATAATGACAGGTGCCAAGAGGTTCTGATACGGGTTTTGGGGGTCTGTGATGTACAGTGTGAATAAACGCTTGCAGCTCGTAGTCTTTTTGGATCAGTGAAGCACTTTTTTATTAATATTATTTTTTTCTTTGTATGTAAAGCAGGAAACTATCTCCACATAGCTGTGTATATATATATAACCCTTCGCTCCTAAAGAGGAGCGGAGTTGCTCCTTTATATTTTTCATTTTTTTTTTGTCAGAGCAAAGACGTAAATACTTTAGAATTGTTAAATATATAAATAAAAGTGAATAAAGTTTAGAGTTTTGCATGGGAGCACTTGCTGGCCTACTTCTTATCTGCCTTCGCCCTTTTGAGAAGCGAGTTATTAATTCTGAAAATGCACCTGGCCCTTGGTGATGGGAGTTGATGCTGCTGCCGCCGCTGCCACCACAGCCTCCTGTTCTGTCTGTCTTCTCACTTGTCTGTCTCCGCGGCACTGGCACTGTACATCTTGGGGAGGAGAAACCTGACTTACGGCTTTAGAAGGTGTCCTGTTGGTGGTTTCCCTGGTCTTAAGTGCTCCATTCCATCTAATGTATTCCCCCTGCCCACGTTACTTGGAAAGAGCAACCAAGTAAGCTTTTGGTTCTTCAGACCTCTTCCCATTTCTGTGGCCACCCCACTTGAAAGCTAATTCAGAACGTTTGTTTTATTTTGACGGGGGTTGAAATTATATTCCCAGGGGTTCGACTGATACCTCATCGCTATGCTGTGCATTCCTGACCATCAATATAACAAATGTCATTGCAGCACTGGGGGCGTGTTCTGCTTGAGCAGCTTTCCTGGCTCAGTGGCATATAGTACATCTGGGCCTCCAGCTCCTTCCATGTAGTACCATAAGCACGAATGACTCTTGTCGGACACCTCTGAGTTCAAAGCTGTTGTCCTCTGCTCCACCAGTCTGGAAAGCCAAGTGTGTCCTCCCATGTAAATTGTCTTGCAAGTCTTTGGGTCACTTCACATGGATATTTGCAGAGTAAAAGTAAAGGTGACCCCTGACAATTAAGGTAAGTCCAGTCGTGTCCGACTCTAGGGTGTGGTGCTCATCCCCATTTCAAAGCCGAAGAGCCAGCATTGTCCGAAGACGCCTCCGTGGTCATGTGGCCGGCGTGAATCTCCTTGCCGCAGCGCATAGCATGCGGCTGGAACACGGAGCGCTGTTTACCTTCCCGCAAGCGGTACCTATCTACTCGCATTAACATGCTTTGGAACTGCTAGGTTGGCGGGAGCTGTCCAAGCAACGAGAGCTCACCCCGTCGCGGATTCGAACTGCTGACCTTTCAATCGACAGCTCGTGGTTCAGGGGTTTAACCCACTGCGCCACCCGCTGGCCTTCAGAACCAAGACTGAATTGTCTGTCATCTCTGGTCACATGGTCAGTAGCCCACCCACACCCTTGGCTTCCGTAGATTCCCAAGCAGTTCATCTGCAACAGGGAACTGCTGCTTCATCACTGTTTGACTGGATGAACTGGCTTCCCATATGATGAGTCACAAGTATTTTTGTTGAAACCCTTGGCCCCATCTCAAAGGGATAAATCCTAATAACACACATTTCTCCTACTAACTACGCGTAATAACCAAATAAACTAAATATATCTCCGACAGCATCTAAAATTAACAATTTGATTTCTCTCCCAGTAATTTATTTTGTTCTCCTTCACTCCATTAAATCCCAAAGTCATTAATTCATTATTCTCTCTTGAATGCAAAAATCAATAAGAAATTTCCAGTTCATGAAATAGTCCACTGACTTCTTTCAATAAAATCGTAAGTTTATCCATTTCAGCAAAGTCAAACGTTATCCACCATTCTTAAATCGCAGGTATTTCTGTTTTTCCAGTATTGCGCATAAAGTATTCATGCTGCACTAGTCATAAGATGTCCCTCATACCCAACAAAAAGGTTTCAGGTTTCATTTGCAATTTATATTTTAGAACCATCTGTGTTTATATCTGAATCTGGTATCTTTTGGCTTTATTACATGACCACCACATATGATAAAACAATCCTTCCTGTTTTTCACATTTATTTGACGTATTTCCATACATTTTTGCCAGTTTAATATACCACCTATATATCTTTTCAATATTTTCCCTAATATTCATATTTAGAGTACATTTCAATTATTTTGTCCATAACCTTTCCCATTGTTCCATTAAAATTTCATGACCTACATTTTTTGCCCATTTAATCATACATTCTTTAACCTGTTCGTCCTCTGTCTCAAATTTAAACAACAATTTATACATTTTTGAAAAGCTGTCAACATTTTTATTCCAAGTGGACTCTCTCTGGACTTTTATTCCATGGACTCTCTCTGATCCTTGGTCAGAGTTTTCCTTTCAGATGTGCATCATAGACCAAAGAGGTATTCAAAGGAGGTGCTTCCGTATCATAAGAGCCTGCTTTGTCTTCTCTGTCCACAGGGCAGAGGTCTTGGTGACACCACCTGCAGGAAAATCCCCAACGTGAAATCCAGTATTAAATGTTTTCCATTTCACTGCTGCAGATAATGTGTAGGCGGTCAAAGTAGTTCTGACCTGCTGTGTCTTGGGGTCCAGTCAATGTCTGCTATTAAAATGTGGTGGTATCTGTTCTGCCGTTCACTTGGAGCCTGATGGACACGGGAATGGGTGGTCTCTTTACAGACGAGACTAGAGGCCTGCAGCCAGGCAGCTGACTGGTGGATGTATGTGATGTATTGGCTGGTGGATGTATGTGAAATTCAACCAAGCCCACCACTATCCAAGCCCACCAAGCCCAGGAAATAGCCCTACATGTTGGAGGGCTGTTTTCGTTGACATTTTAGAAGGGAAGAAAGTGCGACTAGCAGGAACGAGAGAGTGCTATCAGCACTTGATGTCCTGCTGAAGCTGTTGCTGCAGCAAAGCGAAAAGGTTTTTACAAAGGGAAGAACCTTGCCACTTTTGGTGGGTGGTGGTGCTTTTCAGATCTTAATGAAAGGCAAACCTTCTGCAGTCGATGCCCTGACCGTCCCCTTCAGCAAGGGTCCAACAGACCTTTGGAATACACTCGCAACGGCTTGGGGGCACGGGGCTAGTCCTATATGTTACCTCTGAGCAGTAGTGATGTCCGTGGCTGATGCATGGGGCCTGGCAGCGTGTTCTAGTAAGAGAGCTCCTGCGTGAGACAAATACACAAACCATTAACACTTACGAATTACAGCACAATGTTACTCTGCTAGAGGCATTGCCAGTTGCACCTGAATCCGTCTGGCACGGCCTGTGTTTGTGCACGTGCACTCGAGGGACTGGTGCATCAATATCTACCCCCTACGCCAGTGATGGCGAACCATTTGGGCTTGGTGTGTCAAAATTTTTGAAAAGGCCTAACTTGACTCTGCTGGTGTGTCCCCCCCCCCCAATAACTTTTAAAAGTACTTTGACTATTGCTACTTTTAATAGTAATTTTGAATTGAACTGAACTGAACTGAAAAAACTATAGAACACATTGCATTTTAATAAAGATCGATAGCTTTCAATTTTCAATAGCCAGCAACAATTTTGTAAGAAATATGGAACACGGGTTTAGATGCCATGTAAGAAAATGTATTTAACAGAACACAAAACACACAACGTTTCGTCCACTTCTGTGGACGTCTTCTGGTGTACAGCAGCACCGTGCTAGCAAGATGTAAAATGCACTGGGTGCCACTGAAGAAGGCTTTAACTGTCAAACAGTAACCGAAGAATGGAATCTTGGTGATGACCTGAAATAACCCTGCAAGGATGTAGCTCAGAGGTGACAGTTCATGTTGTCTGTTCATGAGATAAAATCTGGCTTCCCATATTGCATAAGAAAGAGCACTCCTAGCAGTTACAGCATGGTCTCGGGCACCTCTGAGCTACATCCTTGCAGGGTTATTTCAGGTCACCACCAAGATTCCATTCTTTGGTTACTGTTTGACAGTTAAAGCCTTCTTCAGTGGCACCCAGTGCATTTTACATCTTGCTAGCACGGTGCTGCTGTACACCAGAAGACGTCCACAGAAGTGGACGAAACGTTGTGTGTTTTGTGTTCTGTTAAATACATTTTCTTACATGGCATCTAAACCCGTGTTCCATATTTCTTAAAACATTGCATTTTATTTAACATCAATTAGTGACTTTTTTGTTGCTGAGTTTTACTAGAGAATAATTTGAAAGAGGTCTGCCAAAATCCCTGCCCTAAATGTTCAAGCCAAGCCTGTAAAACCTGCGAAAATGTAAGATGTGTCGGGGCCCTTGGGGAAATGCTGGCGTGTCACCCAAAATGACCTTGCGTGTCACCAGTGACACGCATGTCATAGGTTCGCCATCACGGCCCTACGCACACCCTCAGTACAGCATTTCAGACTTCTGGTGCCCCTCCTTGCTTTTTGTCTCTGCTAGGTTTATTTCATGGGCAAAAACGGACATGGGATAAGAAGGAGGTGAGGGCAAGCTTTCAGGCATGAGAACAGAGCTAGTAATGTCAGTCTGGGAGGATAGCATGGTTGTTGCACACTGGCAACATGCTTAAGATCACGGCTAGTCACAAGGAGGTAATGTTCATCTGCCAAGTCATTAAAAGTCTCCACATTTCTCAGAACTATCTGAATGAAAACAAGATTATTCTAGCTTGAAACGTCTCGGTGGGGAGGAAAGAAGCCCTAATGAATTCAGAATTGATTTTAATTCTTTTTAGTGCCAAAGTTTATAGATTGGAAACAGCTATATCTAGCTGGTCTTAACTGTTTTAGTTAGTGGTCCTGAAGTAGAAGACCCCCCTAGGGTCTTCGAGCTTCTTGCAATTCTATAGCCCTCTTCAAGCTAGGAAAATGCTGAAAAAAGAAAAGTATGATTGCGATAGCCTAATCAATGCCCTTTGCTCTCTAAACAAAAGCTAACCAAAGCATATTTGCTATAACTAAGTCATGCTGTTCTTCCATTCCCAACTGTCAGCAAACAGGGAAGGGGGGTGGTCAGAGCAGCCCAGACGTTGGCATTTAACTCTACAAGTAACTGCTAGTACTGGCACAGGTTCCTGGCCTTTCCTGTTTTAGTTCCATGTCCTGTTGTGTTCCCCCGACACCACCTACCTACCTACCTCTCTTGCTGCATCATTTGCTTTGGGTTACTTTCTTATCTCCCCTGTCGTGTCTCTTGCTATGTCCAGGCAAGATACTTGTCACTTTTTAGACATACGCAAAATACATGGTTGGACCAGGCTGGCATGCAGTGCCCTACAGATTCTGAACTTGTACACAAATATTGCCATTCATTCCAAGCCATTTTGTTATACCCGGTAGAGGAATTTTGTAACTGCTTTCTTACCTCCATAGATCCGTGCTAGCGTGTAGGCAAAGTCTCTTGCTGCCAGCTGCATCCTAGCTTCTCCCCTTGAGCTTATTTTCTGAGTGAACTCTTTGAGCTTGTGAAGGGAACGCTGAACCGTTGCCACAGGAGCTTCTAGTTCAGACAAGCTAGATGCCGCGTCCAACTTGGTCTGCAAGGAAACCAGTTACAGGCCATATTGACAAGCGTGTTTCCCCAAACCCACAGTCGTCGTGACTAATCCAGATCATGCGATCTGGGTGCATTTGCTGTAAAGAAAGGCAAACGTTTTAGGATCCTCTTCAGGACGCCTGCAGTTCTGTTACAGCTGCCAAAGACAGACATAGTGGAAAGGGACAACGAATACCCAATTCTCTGGGAGGAGTAAGGGGGGCATTCCTGACCAATGGGATGTCCTCCTACTCTAGGAAGGCAGGGTCGCTTTAAGACTAGGGTCTCCCACATAGGAGGGCGTCCCACCCCCAGTTCGGCCCTGCCTTCGCTAGATGCAGGTCGCTTCCTTCGGAGCTCCACAGCTCTAGTTAATACTAGGTCTTCTCTTCAGGTTTTTTCTTTTTCTGTTAAACTGTTTCTGCCATCCCCGGTGGTCCTCCCCGCTATTTCCTCGCTACTGCAGGTCTTGTCACCGATCATGCAGGGGCGTCTGAAGCAACTCGGGCCTACTGGCCTTGATGCAGCCTTTTACCTCATAGCAACATCAGTTGCTGAGGCGCGGGGGAGGATATAGGCCTCAGGCCTGGGAAGGATATAGGCCTGCTGCAAGGATCGTCGTTTTATTTCTGCCTGGGATTGGCTCAGCAGTCAGTGGAAGATCGGATCCCTTCGGACCGTCGCCACTGCTAGCTGCTGGACTTGTTTCGAGCGGCCGGATGGCCTGAAACACATTTCCTCAGCAGAAGAGCAGCTCCCTGAGGGACCGTTGCTGCTGCCCCACAGAACACCCGCATGATGTGTTCCGAGCGGCCGGAGGCCCGGAAAACATCGCATCTTGTGTAGCCGAGACGCGGAGTCGTCGGGGGACACTACTAGGAGGGTATTGACTCCCTAGCCACTTGTTATCTGCGAGCAGCACTCGGGGGCGGTAGTTGGACCGCAGAGAGTTCTTCACGCGTCCATCTTCTCAAGTTTCTGTCATCAATGGAGCATCAGGTATGACCAATGCGGGTCCAGCTGATATGGGGGCCAAGGCTCTGGAGGGTCAGGCTGTTGGGGAGGGCCCATCTCCTGCTGCCCAGTTCAGCAAGGAAATGCAGAACCAGATCTTGGAGCTAGTTAAAGTGGCAGTACAGGGAGCGGTGCAGGCTTCTCAATTTAGACATAAGGTGGAGACCAAGCGCAGTCACCTAAAGCGGCGCAGATCTCCCAGCCCTGTATATGTGTTTTCCTCCAAGGCTTCTGTTTTCTCTTGACATGGATTCGCTCCGTGCCAACGCCACCGGAGGGAACGCCAATCTAGGACACGAGGATATGAGAGGGGTTCTCACAGGTGCAGACGTCGCGTCCTAGCTTCCCCAAGCCCCTCCCCATCTTCCTATGCTTCTAACGCTTCAGGGTCGGATAGGGAGGAAGGTCAACTCTCAGGCAATGAGGGTGAACAGCCTGAACCCAAGCTGTACAGGCTCTTTCCCACTGATTTATTTCCCAGAATGTTGGACAAAGCTGTGCAAGCCTTAGGTCTACAGCAGGCTTCTCAGGGTGATTCAGTCTCTTCTAGGGAGAAGTTGTCAGTCAAGTGTCTTTTTCCCCAGGGACCACCCAAACCTCAACTGGTGCCTTTTCCTGATACTTTTCCGAGGGTGTTGGACACCGAATGGTCCTCTCCAGTGGTTACTAAACAACCTTCACGCCTTATTAACAAGCTCTATTCCTTGCAGGAACAGGTGATGGCTAATCTTAAGGTTCCAGTAGTGGATGCACCTGCGGCGGCCCTCTCCTCTTCTGCGGTCCTACCGTTGGAGGGGGAAGGGGGTCCTAAGGATCAATGCGACAAGAGAGTGGAGGCCTCTCTTAGACACAACTTCGAGTCCACGTCTTTCATACTCAGAGCCGCCACTACTAACCCGATTATGGCCAGAGCTGCTTTTCTGTGGTATGAGGAGTTAGCGGAGTCCGAGCCCAGTTTGCCCAAGGGGGTCAAGAACTCTTTGAAGAAAATTGCCTTGGCATCAGCCTTCTCGGCTGACGCATCCTTTGACACAATGCACCTCACAGCCAGAGCCATGGCCTCAAATGTGGTGGTACGTCGCAACATCTGGTTGCGCCACTGGGAGGTGGACTCGGGCTCTCAGTCCCGGTTGGTGGGGGTACCATTCAGGGGAACGAAACGTTTCGGAAAACCTCTTTTGGTAGAAAACAGAGAAACGTAAGGTTTTACCCTCGGTTCGAAGGGAGCCCTCTAAGGGAAAAGCACAGTCCTTTCGGGGGCCCCGGGGAGAGCAGCGCTCTCGCGAGGACCACAAGTCTCGTAACAAGTGGAACAAATCAAGAGTGTTCCCTCAGAGCCGTTCCAGGGGAGGCGGACCTTCCTCAGGAGGTGGCAAACCCGGCAAGGAGCAGCGTACAGCGTGACGCTTCTCCATCCGTTGTTTCAGGCGACATTGGTAGTCGTCTCCTGGACTTTGTGCATCGTTGGTCTCAGGTCACCAATGATGCGTGGATTCTGGAGACAGTATCTCAGGGTTACGCGTTGCAGCTCCTCTCCAAACCCAGGGACAGGTTCTGGCCAGTACTAGTTTCCAAGAATCGACTAAAGATACAGACAGGTTCCGGATCACTTTCTCTGCAGAAAGACAATCAGAGGTCACATGTGCTCTGCGGCAGGTGATGGAGGCCACAGCGTTGGAGGTCATGATGCTGGCATCGATCCAAGGTCTCCTTGTATCTTGTCAGGACATAGTGGCCTGGGCGAGGGCTCATATGAGACCTCTACAACAATTTCTGAGGCCTTTTCAAAAGGAGATTGAGAGGCAGAGTGCCCTTCTGCTCCCCATTCCAGTGAACCTCAATACCAGTTTGGGCTGGTAGCTGCAGGACAGCAGGCTCCCCCAGGGCATGAGTCTACTACAGAGCTACCCCAGGGTAGTGACCACAGATGCGAGCCTGTTGGGCTGGGGGGCTCATCTAGAGGATACTGTAACCCAGGGGCTATGGTTGTCAGACGAGTCAAAGCTCAGCATAAATTTGCTAGAGTTGCGGGCAATCCGCTTAGCCCTGCTAAGCTTTCAGGACCAACTAAGAAATGCCCATGTCCTAAATTGCACAGACAATAACAGCGAAAGTGTACGTAAACCGGAAGGGGGGAACCCGGTCTTCCAGATTGAATCAGGAGGCCATGCAGTTAGTGGAGTGGGCGGAATCACACCTGGCCTCGATCAAGGCCGTACATCTGGCGGGAATCAAATGTTACAGCGGATTGGCTGAGCCGCCGGACAATCAGGGAAGCAGAGTGACAGCTGCATCCCCAGGTGTTCCATCTAGTAGTTCAGCGGTTCGGAAAGCCCCAGGTAGATCTATTCTCATCCAGCACCCACAGGCAGCTGCCACGGTTCTTCGCAAGGCAGCCAGACACAGGTGCCAAGGCAGTGGACGCGCTGCAGATTCAGTGGCCCAGCGGTCTGCTATATGCCTTTCCTCCAGTGGCGCTCATCCCAAGAGTTATCCGCAGAACTCGACGTCTCGCTGCAGAAGTGATACTGATAGCTCCCAGATAGCCCAGGCGACCGTGGTTTCCCAACCTGCTCCAGATGTCTGTTGTCAAGCACTGGCCTCTTCCACTTTGCGGAGATCTGCTGATCCAGGGACCGCTGGTACATCCGCAACCAGGGTTGTTCCACCTCGCAGCGTGGAGGTTGGGAGGGAAGCGCTCAGCCGGCACGGATACTCTGGCAGAGTAATTTCCACACTTCTGGATCCTAGAAAGCCATCCACCAGACGTAGTTATGGTGCCACTTGGAACAAGTCCTCCCTTTTGGTACAGGACCAGGGGTTTGCTGGCTGTGAGACCTAGGATCAAGCACGTTCTAGAATTCCTACAAGACGGGCTGGATATGGGTCTTAGTACTAACACTCCTCGTAGACAGCTAGCAGCAATCAGCAGTGTTCGGGGGGCGGGAGGAGATCCGTCCTTTTCTAGTCACCCGCATGTAAAACGTTTCCTCAGAGGGGTCTCGTTGATGAACCCTGCCCCGGTCCATCGGTGCCCGACCTGGGATCTTAACATCGTTTTATCTGCCCTTATCCAGCGTCCTTTTGAACATATGGCCACAATTCCAATCAGAGAGCTAACCTTAAGGACTCTCTTGTTGGTGGCAGTGACATCAGCCAGGAGGTTTTCGGAGTTGGGGGCCTTGTCTGTGAACCCCAACTTATGTATTTTCCATAGGGACATGGTTGTTCTTCGCTTGGACCCTGCCTTTGTTCCTAAGATAAATTCCCTGTTTCATTGCCAACAGGACATCGTGTTGCCCTCTTCTTGTCCTAACCCAGTACATCCGAGGGAAAGGGCCTGGCATAATTTGGATGAGCGAAGGGCTCTTCGGTTTTATACCGATAGGACTAAGGAGTGGCGTAAGACAGACACCCTGTTCTTAAAATTCAGAGGGTCAGTGGTAGGTGCTAAGGCCTCCACCTCAGCTTTGGCCAGGTGGATCAGGGAAGTCATCGTACTAGCCTACTGGTCCTTGGGGTAAGGTACCTCCAGCTGGTATCACTGCTCATTCCGTGAGATGCGCCGCAACGTCGGCGGCCTATGAGGGCTATGCCTCACTTGAGGAAATTTGCAGGGTGGCTACTTGGTCATAGGTCCATACATTTATGGGGCATTATAGGATTGATCAGGCCGCATCCGCAGACACGTCCTTTGCTAGGAAGGTACTGCAGAGAGTCCTTCCTCGTTGAATGGTCGCCTCGTCTGCCCCGCCCTCATGGATACTGCTCTTACATATCCCATTGGTCAGGAATGCCCCCCCTTACTCCTTCCAGAGAAAGCGGAATTTCTTACCTTTCGAGAATTCCTATTCTGGGAAGAGTAAGGGCGGGGGGGCATTCCGTCCCACCTCTACGCAGACGTGGCTCTTTAGAGGTGCAGGACATGTGCCAAAGGGGAATAGCGTGGGGGACGCCCTCTTTCCCTTACTGATTGTTTATTCTCAGAACCTCATACCTTGAGTTTCTCTGTTTTCTCTTGTTATGCTGTTCTGCAGTTTTTTATAGTTCATAGAAATTATAGTTCACTGTGCGCCCGGACTCCTGCCGGACACTGTTTTCCGGCTGAGCCATGCAAAGATCCAGGCATTCGTTCCAAGGAGGATGCTCCAGCTCATCACTTCTGAACTGGGGACGGGGCGCCCTCCTACGTGGGAGGAGACTTAGTCTTAAAGCGACCCTGCCTTCCTAGCGTAGGACGACATCCCATTGGTCAGGAATCCCCCCCCTTACTCTTCCCAGAATAGGAATTCTCGAAAGGTAAGAAATTCTGTTTTTCGTACACTCTGCTACAATTGCAAAAGACATGCATGCCTCTTGTATTAACATAGTGTTGCTACAGGGAGTAGCCTAAATAGGTGCTATCCTGTTTACTACCTGGCAGGGCACCTGAAACAACTGCGTAGGCTGTGTGAATACTTGGAGTACAAAAGCAGAGCTTTAAACTGGGGTTGTCCAGTTGCCAAGGTAAGCACCACAATGAATGTCTGAACTTGTAGCATGCTACTACCCATCTCTTCTAATGGAGAGGTTGTGAAGAAAGGCTTGCATTCTTGCAAGCAGTTAGTAGCTACATCCCAGCTTAATTTAAAGATGGTGATTCAAACCTAATGGTTCCTTCCAGAGCACATACTCTGTGTTTCTTCCTCTCCCCCCCCCCCACTTCCCTCTGCGGTTCTAGGTCAACCATACTAATTTCCTGAAATGACTTGCAAATAGCTGAGTGCCCCCTCCCCACTTAAGGCAGAAATCTACAGGAAGTACATACAGCTCAGTTTCTTTTAACCTAGAACTTTTTACCTTGAGAGAGATCAAGATGAAATATCTAATGATGTATCAAAAATGAGGCTGAATTAACGGGGGCCAGGAGCAACCAGAGCTTGGCGGATCAGTGGCCTTGACAGAGAGGTCAGTGTTCTCCAGAGGGTGAGAACTCAAACCTCTTGCTGCCCCAGGTTGCTGTAGCAGCTGTAGCAGCTGCCATCTCAATGCCACCCAAGTGCCAGAAAAAGCATTTGGAGACCATGGACTGTTTAGGATTTTGCTGAAAGGCCCATCTGCAAATTGGCATTTGTGGAGTACCGACCTGAGCTGTAGCGAAAAACGCCTCCATCACTTTCCCTTGGCTCTTGACAAGGGAGCGCAGGACATCCAGGGAGAGGACATTTGTTGTTCCTTCCCAGATCGTCAGCACCTGTTGGAAAGAGAGGTACAGAACCAGAGGCCTTCACAGCAAGTGGCTGGATCGTATGGAAGAATAGGGTTCTTCCCATCCAGCAGCAGCAAAAGGATGCTCAACCTTTGATAAGTGAAAGACGGAGACTGGGCTGGTAAGAAACGGAAGAGTAGGAACAGCCACAGGTCACCCCAACATAATGTCTTTTGTTCACAGGACTCCAGGCATCTATATGACAAATGAAACATTGCCCGTTCTCTGAACAGTCCCTGCTTTGCCATGGGGAAGGGACTGTGACACAAGGCTATAGCATAATGTCTCATCTGTCCCTCAACAAATCCATCCGATTGATCAGGAGACCTATCAAATGCCAATCTGTTACGACATTGCTTTCGGGGTGTTTTCTTACCTGGACATCTCTGAGAAGAGCTGCCAGCCCTGTATCTTCCATGTAGCCCTGTCCCCCAAAGCACTCCAGCCCTTCTGAGACAACAGCAACAGCCTGCAACACACACCTGTGATGTGCATACATTCTCTTGTGCCTTTACTGCAGATCCTTTCTGCACCTCCCCAATCCCAACTCACTCTGCCTGCGTCACACACCTGCAAGCATTGGGTGTAATGCAGGGGCCACCTACCCTATGTAGACCCATAGCAGAGCCAGAGCCAGGCGTGGAAATGTTACTGTTTCAAGGTCCCAAACCATTTCAACTAAATCCTGTGGTTAACCCTCTCTTACACACACACACACCCTCTGGCTCCTTCACACCCCAGATTATAGCACCCCATGGTATGAAAGCACCACCTTCAGGCCTTCAAATGCTACCTGTTTGCCAGTGTACAGTTTTGCAATGGGTGTGAGCAGTCTAAGCATGTGCTGGTCCTCTGTGGTGGCCATCTTGGTTTCCTCCAGCCCCAGCAGCCTGGCCACCTCCATAACCAGAAGGAATGCACCTCGGACTTGCACCTGTAGAAAAGAGAGAGCCTGTGATAAAGTGGGAGCCACAGAATAGGATTACAGTAATTGGGATGAAACTGGAAAATCAGGCAATCAAGCAAGTTCGGAAGGCATGCATTTGCACTGTTGAAGGGAAACCTCTGGAAAATGAAAAGGGTTCTATGTGAATAGAATATTGTTGTAAAAACACTTATGGGGGGTTAGAAAAGCCTGCCTATGTAAACCGCCTTGAATAAAATAAAAGCAGTAAAAGCCCTCTGTGAGAGAGAGAGAGGAGACTGCAGCTGGCACTCTGTGAGCGGGAGTTGCTTGTCAGTCAATGCCTAGGAGGGCTATGCCAGAGAGAAGCCAGACCGTGAAAGGAAACCCCTGGAACGAAGCATTCAATGAATGATGATGATGATTTTTATTATTATTAAAATAGTCTGAGGTGGAATCTGACAAAAAGGCGGTATATAAATACATCTTATTATTATTTTTCTTTTCTTTTAGCCAGTAGCTTGCTTGTGTCACTGGAAGGATGGCGACTGTATAGTGATATATTTAACTTGTATGTTTGTGATGCCAATAAAGGTTTGATTGATTGATATTATTTTTATTATTATTATGGAGGAAAATCTTGCCTGGTTTGCCACTGTCTCATGGTTCATGCACACGCCCTCTCTCCCTCGACTTCCTTCTACCTCTTTCCCTGGAGCGGTCCACCTGCCCAGTGGCTCTCCATGTCTGCAAGTGCGCCACAGTGGGTGGGGAAAAGGGGAGGGGCAGCAGCAGGAGGTGGCGGCTGAAGGAGGGGAGCCCTGGCCTCAGGGTACATCCAACAATTGCTTGCAACGGCAAGCACGTTCTCAACAAGGGTCAGGACCACCAATGACTACATGAGCAGCCCTCCATCCAGCCTGGACCCCTCCCAGTCCCACCTTCAGATATTACTGAGAATTACGGTAGTATTGTTCTGGGCTCTATTTGGGTCAACTTTGGAATTTGGGAGAGTGAACGTTTGGGCTCAGGAACCAGTCAGAAATCTTAACATGGGATCCTATGGGAGATACGTTTTTGCCTTATGAGCAGTTTTCGTGGTGGAATGCATTAAGCTCCTATAACAGGGGATAACTGTATTATGAAGGCTAAGTTCAGTCCAGGCTCTCCCATGATGAAGGGACTTTATAGCCACCTTGTGGTGGAGAGAAGTATGAAACTGAATTGTAGGAAGGTTCCTGCTCATGCTCCACAGATTCTCGTAAGATCCTGGTGTATTTAATATATGAATCTTTAATAAAATAACAGTGTGAAAAGATGCCCTCGTTCCCTGAGCTCAGCTGTTGGACGGTAAGGACCAACAAAGCATACAAAGGAAAACATGGATCCTGGGCAACTGGTCACAAGCAGGCTCCTCTGGCTCACTTTTCAAATGTATAGTGCCTTGAATAAGAAAGGTTTTATTGAACTCGCATAGCTTGTTCAGTGATGGTTGGCCCCTACCAAGCAGGATCGTTGTTCTCCAGTTCCTCAGACTAACATGATGTACACAGGCATGTCTTTTTGTGACCAAACAGGAGGCAAACAGGAAGGATGCACTTGCTGGAATCCTGTCAGGTCCACCCCTCAGAATACTCACTTCCATTTGTGCCAACGTCCGCATATGCAAGGGGTGCTCCTTCAGGAACTTTCCAAAGGCTTCCCTCTTGGTGGCATAATCCCTCGCGAGATGAATCACCCTGGGGATGAAAGCAAAGCCAGGTCACAGGCGTTGGCACATGACTATGTCTTTATGCTCACGTTGCATGCCTTAGGTGCGCATGAAATCATCACAGTCATGCTCTTTGCTGCTAGGCTATGGAGACCACATCAGCTAGTTAGTAGGGTTGGCCCAAAATATTTTGGTGCAGAGAAGGAAAATCCAGCTGTCCTCTTCACACATGTTCTAATTAACGTGGGGCACAAGCCATTTTCCTCTTCCTGTTCATTTCAACCCTTAAGAGCACTCCAAATTCACCTCCAAATTCAGATGCCTCACCATGCCTCATGGTAGCTGCCCCACATCACAGACAATACCTGGGCATTGGTTGACCCTGACTGGCCCGCGTGAGGTTTAAAGGAAGACACGAAGCAACTAATTAAGGTAAAATAATCCCCCCCCCCCGTGCTCACCCTGGCCATTCCCTTACCTTCATTAGCTGCTCCGTGTCTTCCTTGCAACGAACACTATAAGCAGCAGCATACTGCTTCAAGGACAGACACTAATAGAGAGGCTCAGCTGAAGAACAAGGAGCCTCCCTAGCACTCAGCGTCTGTGCTATAAGCAGCATGCTGCTGCTTTTAGCATCAGTTGCAATGACGACATGGAGCAGCTAATGAAGGTAAGAGAATGGTGTTGCAGAGTAGTGCCGTGGAAGGGGCGTTCACCCCTATCCGCGGACACTGGTATCTGCAGGGAGGCCCTGGAACGGCCCTCCACAACAGTCCAGTTTCTCATGTGGCCCCTTAGGAAATTGCCCACCCCTGTCATAGACATTAATGAGGTCCAGATTTTGTCACTTCCCTAGGCTAAACTTGCAACTGATATGCCAGCTACAGTGTTCCATCTGTGTCAACCCCATGTAATAAGTATATTTCTTCAAACAGCTTTCCTAGTCAAACCCCAGTTCCATTTCATGGAGAAACAGCATCTGATTCTTACTCAAGGAAGAAGGCTGACCTATAAGCAGTTTTGCTAGAGACAGAAATAATTTAAATGCAGGCTTTCATTTTACAGACACAATTAGAAAGTAGCTTCTGAAATGCAATCGTTATTGGGAAGCCACGAAGGTCAATACTATGTTTTCAGAATTAAGCTTTTGCTTCTGGTTTTGTTGGCCTTAAATACTCCCTCAGACAAGGGCATCGCTCCAATGACCATAATTATGCCCAGAGGGTCCTGGGGAGGGGAAGAGGAAACACCTTCTCATGTAAGCAACTGCACTGATGGCATTATGGATCCTCGCGATGTTCAGCATGTTGGCAATGGAGGCCACACCTCGGCCCTCTGCAGAGATCTGGAAGCATCAAGAAGCAACAGCTAGAGTAAGCTCTGGACGTTCTAGCAAAGGCTGGATGCAAGCAGCTGGGATGCAGGAATTCGTTTGCTGCTTTCCCTCAACCCTCCAAGGCATTAAAGCCCATAATAACCTCCTACCTTGACTTAATCCATCCACGAGGAGAGAAAGTGGCAAGAACTTTGTACTACTAATAAATAAGAAGCTTGAGGAGAATGCGGAACTCCTCCCCACCTGCTGCAGAGGCCTGTTTAGTCTGCCTCAGGTTTCCAAAGTGTTTCAAAGCCCTTGCTCATGTATTTTCATACTCCATTCTGCTAGCCACTTGGAGGTTCTATTGATCACTGGATATCAGATCCCACTCTGGCATGAATGCAACACATTCGCAGAGACCGACCCTACCGAAGAGCACCTTTCTTACTTATCCCATTGAGCCGAGGAGCAGACTGACTGCTGGGGCCCAACATTACCCCACAAGACTCTTTGTTTGGCTTACCCGGTGTGCCCTAGCGCCATCCAGGAGCAGCTCAGCAGTTGGCACCTGCCTTGTGCCCAGCTTCTCCTTCAGCCGTTGTATCTCAATCCCATTCAGCTTCCCATCCTTATCCCTCACTTCTAGGTAGAACAGGGAAAGGCCTTTGGAGCCCTGAAGCCGGAGAGAGGCTCTCATGAGAAACACTGATTGGCATTGGGAAGGGAAATGGATCTGGAATAAGGGTAATGCAAACTATTTTACTGCTTATGGCATTCCTCCCCCCCCCCCCAGATCTAGGGCTGGCCCAAGACCTGCCAGGGTTTGAGACAACATACCAAATGCCATCCTTCTTACCTGATGGTGTACCAGCCACACCTTTGATAAGTCTCCTCCTCCTCCCACTCCCTGGATTCTCCCTGGGGACAGAAGAGGAAGCGTGGAGGAGAGGAGAATGGTGGGAGATGACCTAGCCCACCACTCTCCTCCACACTTCCTCTTCCGCTCTGTTCCCCTCTTCCTTTGAGTCCAGGGCATGGGAGGAGAAGGAGTGATGGAGGTGGGTAGGCAGAGTTGAGCACCCTCTACCAAGCTAAGGCAACCACTTCACTCGGTTTCATGGATGGGTCAGCCTTGCCTGTTTCTGCTCTAGAACTGACCTGTTCAACCTGCCTCTCAGCTGTCATGATTCTTGCCAGTGTCAGAGTCATGTCTGAATCAGCGCCTGTTGTGAACCATTTGAAGCCATGGAGGCTGTATGTGCCATCAGGCAGCTTCAGGGCCACCGTCTCTGTGCCGTTTGCTGCAAGGAAAGAACACAGGATCTTGGCTGCTGTGTTACCAAAATTGCCTGTTATTTTGGGGAATAGCTTTAATATGGCAATTTGGCATGTATAGGATCTTGATACCTGTGTATATCAGCTTCACAGAATTCCGTTTAAATAATATTGAAGACACACATGGGTTGCTTTCCAATATTTACTAGATAATTCAGGCAGATTCATACAAAAAATACAATCATACACATCATACAGATCTAGGAATTCAGCTAGAAAAGACAGAGACTTTCGCATTAGCAGGATTCCCTTTGAAGCGTTGGGGGTAATAGTCACCTTTTCCTGGAGAGGAGTTGTCCTTTGGCTGCAATATTGGAAAAGAGAGAGGGAGAGAGAAGGAGGGTGGTGGAGGAGGAGGAGGGGTAGTGGAGGTTTGGGGCTCCAATCAGCAGAGCACAAGGAGAGGAGGGAGATACAAAATGGCTCTGAGGCTCTGCACAGCAAGGTTCAGAAACCTTCAGAGTGGCTGACTGAGGAACAAGGAAGCAAGGCAGCAAGCAAGAGGGAAGGAGGCAGAGGGAGAGAGAATGGAGCACAGAGCTCCACAGAATCCAGAATGCAAGAAGAAAACTGGCAGGCTGCCTCTTCTTTTTATAGGGCCAAACACTATATCCTGGGGGCACTCAGAGCACATGGGGGAAGAAAAGGAGGAGGATACCATAGGTACAAGGAAAAATGGGAGGAGGGGGAAATGGGAGGAATGTACCTTGAATGGACCTCCAATACACCTCAGGGTAAAAACTATAGATAAACAATGGGACAGAGGAGGAGGGTGATCAGTTTTGATAACCCAGCCATTAAAGAGCTGGCCAATTCAATCATGAGACAAAGCAAAGTCTCTGGAAAGTCCAGGATGAGTCATAAGAACATAAGAACATAAGAAGAGCCCTGCTGGATCAGGCCAAAAGCCCATCTAGTCCAGCTTCCTGTGTCACACAGTGGCCCCACCAGATGCCTCAGGGAGCACATGAGACAACAAGATACCTGTGTCCAGTTGCCACTCCCTTGCACCTGGCACAGAGAAAACCCACTTCTAAAAAACCAGGAGGTTGCTTATGGCTTGTAACCTGTGATGGTCTTTTCCTCCATGAATTTGTCCAAACCCCTTTTAAAGGCATCTAGGCCAGGTACCAGGTAGTCATTATAGGTCTTCCTCTGTATTGTCTTTTCCCAGAAACATATTTAGCATATGAGGGGGGGGGAAATGCAGAGTAGAGTCAGTGAGAGCTTAGATGCATGGCAGAAATGGTGGCAGGCCAGCTGGTCAGATTTTTCCCTCATGGCTCCTTGGGGAGACCTTTCTTCAGCATGGCTGAAGAACACAAGCAGCAGGACCCTCGCATTGTGTCATAATACAGTCCAGTCTGGCACATGTTCTATTCTTGCTCTCAATCCTTTTCAAAAAGTCTCATGGCAACAAACATTTTCCTTTTGGCTACAGTTCTCATTTCAAAAGGACACTGGGTAACAGCTGAGGGATCATCGTAATGGACTATCCCTGGCTTGAAGCTGAAAAAGCAGCACTACTGATTAGATATTTTTGTAGATTTTCACGACGTGACCATATCCTTGAATTAAAAATCCGCATGTTGCCGGGAAACTCCATCGTTATAGATATAAAAATTTATTTCGAAAATAAATTTCTTTTTCAGAGATGTTAAAACATACTTTTGACGTTTCGCACACGTAACATTTGTGGCATCATCAGAAATCCCCTATAGTGTTCCTAAGACAGCTTAAAAGACTAGTGCAAGAGAAAACAGGAAGTGGGCACTCCCTATCTGACAAGAGAAACAATCAGTAACAGCTGATTGTAACCTCTAATCGGAGAAGGTGAAGCCACTCAAAGCCAAACATAAAGAAAATAACACTATAAATGCCAGTACAATTTAAAAACTCACTTCTAAATGAAACACAGAACACATGAAAGCACAACAAAAAAATCCAACTTAACAGAAGCAAATAGAAAGCTGTCAAATAAAGAGGGAAACAGGAGAGGAAACAGCATTAAAATAAGGAATGTTAAAAGATTAATTAAGAGAACAGCAGCAACAACAACCAGGAAACCACCACTAATACTGAAAAAACATTGATCCCAGGAATTGAGACATAAAATAAAAGAAGTAAACATTGTTCTAACGTAATTGTAAAGCTTCATACAGTAAACTAGCTGTTCTATTATACTTAATAACAGTTGTTGTGGAGGACATATATCCCATTGTCATGATTACTATCTCCTATTATTTGTTATTTGGAGCTTTTTTAACACCGGTAACCAACTATCACTGACTTTTAATGATTCTTCCTTTTTGTTTACTGAATTTGTGTGCTTGTAAATTTCTATTGACTCTCTATGAAGTCTGGGTAAATATTGATCTGTTTTGACTATTAGTCTAGATTGATCAAATTCAAAGTTATGACTGTGATTAATCGCATGTTAGCTAACGCCGATTTCTCTTTTTGGTCCAGCCTGAAATATCTCTCATGTTCTTTAAGTCTGGTATTGAAACTTCTCTTTGTTGTACCTATATAACATTTCCCACATGAACATGGTATTTTATAAACCCCAGAGTATGTCCAAGGGTGCAGCGGGTCTTTTGGATTCCTTAGGAGACTTCCTATTTTTGTAGTGGGGGTAAAATTAGTCTTAATGTCAAATCTCCCCAGAACTCTACCTATTTTTTCAGTTGTTCCTTTAATATACGGTAGATTCACTCGCCCTCTTTCTACTAAGGTCTCCTTATTTAATTTCTTCCTATGTCTATTTTTGTCTATTTTATCTATTTCATTCTGACTATAGCCATTGGCTTGCAACACTTGGCCTATGAATTTTTTCTCTTTCTCAATTTCTTCTTTTTCACTAATATTCTCTGCCCTATGTAATAAAGTATTAATCAAACTATGTTTTAGTTTGGGGTGATGATTTGAACTTTTATGTAGATACCTATTAGTGTGTGTGGGTTTGCGGTATACCTGATGACCTAGACTTCCATCTTCTCTCCTGGTTAGTAAGACATCTAAAAAAGGTAATTTCCCGTCTTTTTCTTTCTCAATTGTGAATTGTATCGAGTGATGCTGTTCATTTAAGAATTTTAAAAATAATTCTAATTCTAACTCCCCATGATCCCAAATAGCAAAAACGTCATCTACATATCTTATCCACATGATTGGTTTAAAATTAGTCTTTTTTAAAACCTCAGTTTCAAAATGTGCCATAAAAAGGTTAGCTAAAACTGGGCTCAATGGATTACCCATTGGTACTCCATTAGATTGCTCATAAAATTCATTGTTCCATTTAAAATATGTTGTGGATACGCAATGTTGTATTAGTCCTGCTAAATCTGTAGGCAACAATTTATCAATAATCTCGTTTCCTTAAGTGGTACATTAGTAAACAAGGATACTACGTCGAAACTAACCATTTGTGCTGTATTTGACAATTTAACATCCTTAATTAATTCTATAAAATGCACTGAATTATTTATTGAAGGACTCTGGGCATTCTACTTTTTGTTGAAGTTGGTTTACTAGAAATTTAGACAACCTATATGTTGGGGAATTTATTGAACTAACTATGGGTCTTAAAGGGACCCCTGCTTTATGGACCTTGGGTAAACCATATAATCTGGGTGTCACTGCTTCTGAGTGTATTAATAGGCGTTTTATTTCTGGGTTTAAATTAGAATTTTTTATTAATTCATTTGTTTTCTTAAGGACTTGTACTGTGGGATCTTTTTTATTTTCTAATATACACTGGGATCTAGTAGGTCACTAATTTTACTGTTATACTCCTCCCAGTCCATAATCACAGTAGCATTGCCTTTGTCTGCATTTAATATTATAATATTGTCATTATTCCTAAGTTGTTGCAGGGCAATTCTTTGGCTCGTTGTAATGTTGCTCCCCGGAGGCTTCACTCTTTTCAGAATCCTGGCCGTCTCAGCTCTAACTTCTTCTGCCTCTTCTTTTGAGAGTTGAGTCAGTCCCTATTCGACCTGTGCTATAATTTCTTCTACCGGTAACTTTGAAGGTGTAATGGCAAAATTGTTTCCCTTGCGTAAAACAGCTACTTGATCCTCTGATAATGGAATACCCGCTAGGTTTACAATGATCTTAAAAGTATCTAATTGCGGTGTCTTGTTTACTTTCTTTTTTCCTTGAAGAGTCAAAAGTTTGTTGTCTAATTGCTTTTTTAAACGCTCACCCGTTTTTCTGCTCTGTTCCCAGACCATCCTTTCTATCTTATCCCAGTCCATCTGATACAACTTAGCACTTAAATTCAATTGGAAATCATACAACATTGTCTCTATTCTTTGTAGTTCAAACCTGACCGAGAGAATCCGTTCTCTCAAAAGTAAACATTCAGTAAAATTCAGTAAACAAAAAGGAAGAATCATTAAAAGTCAGTGATAGTTGGTTACCGGTGTTAAAAAAGCTCCAAATAACAAATAATAGGAGATAGTAATCATGACAATGGGATATATGTCCTCCACAACAACTGTTATTAAGTATAATAGAACAGCTAGCTTTACAATTACGTTAGAACAATGTTTACTTCCTTTATTTTATGTCTCAATTCCTGGGATCAATGTTTTTTCAGTATTAGTGGTGGTTTCCTGGTTGTTGTTGTTGCTGCTGTTCTCTTAATTAATCTTTTAACATTCCTTATTTTAATGCTGTTTCCTCTCCTGTTTCCCTCTTTATTTGACAGCTTTCTATTTGCTTCTGTTAAGTTGGATTTTTTGGTTGTGCTTTCATGTGTTCTGTGTTTCATTTAGAAGTGAGTTTTTAAATTGTACTGGCATTTATAGTGTTATTTTCTTTATGTTTGGCTTTGAGTGGCTTCACCTTCTCCGATTAGAGGTTACAATCAGCTGTTACTGATTGTTTCTCTTGTCAGATAGGGAGTGCCCACTTCCTGTTTTCTCTTGCACTAGTCTTTTAAGCTGTCTTAGGAACACTATAGGGGATTTCTGATGATGCCACAAATGTTACGTGTGCGAAACGTCAAAAGTATGTTTTAACATCTCTGAAAAAGAAATTTATTTTCGAAATAAATTTTTATATCTATAACGACGGAGTTTCCCGGCAACATGCGGATTTTTAATTCAAGCCCTACTGATTGTTTGGTGCCCTAGAGAGACAGTGGATTGGTGTCTTTTCGACTGTAGGAAACAGTGTGAAAACTGGGCTGCCAGAATGTGCGTGCAATCCATAGGACTAGCTATATCTCAACCAGTACCTATGTTCGCATGGTGACTGATGTAGGACCAGGATGGGAAGATACGAGATCCATTGGACAGAGACTTAGAGATCTGAGTTAAATTTTCACCACTGCAACTGTTGCCCCATGACCTTTTAAAATAGGAATGTTGCCAGAAGACTTTGATGCCAATGACTTGTGAGCTAGAATGGAACATGCTAGATTACGCCCTGCCACCTGGTTGAGGTACGTCGATGAAGTTTTTTGTATTTGGGAACATGGTTTGGATGAGCTGGAAGATTTTTTAAAACATTTGAATAATTTTTGCTCTGATATACAGTTTACGATGGAACTGGAGAAAAATGATTCTTTAGCCTTCTTAGATGTATTGGTAACCAGAAAAAAGGACCTGACTATTGGACATGAGGTGTACAGGAAACCTACTCATACAGGTCGGTATCTGCACCATTCATCAAACCATCATCCTATGCAAAAGAACTCTTTGATTAATTCCCTGGTTTACAGGGCATTGCATGTCAGTGATGCTTCTTCCTTAGAAAATGAAAAAACTATTATTCAGAATTCTTTATCAGCCAATGGCTATAGCGTAGCACAGATAAATAAATGCTGGGATATACAGGTGAAGAAGAAAAATGGTCCCAATACGGTCACAACAGAAGGGGAACAGAGGAACCAGGAACAACGCTGGATCTCATTGCCTTATATACAAGGCACAACGGATAAGATGGCACGAGTCCTAAGATCTTTTAATATAAAGACTTTATTCACTCCAACAACGAAAATACAACAATTGCTCCGCAATCCCAAGGATGCAAGACCCCCGGTGTCCACTTGTAGTGGAAATCGCGGAAGATTGGCGAGGAGTTAGTGGTGTTAGCAGTGGTCCCCTGTTTTGACAGGTCCGGGAAGGAAGGGGTTAAAGGATTGCCTGTTTGACAGGACTGGGACTCAAAGGGTTACCACCCAGGATTGCGTGGGTGGAAGCACACCTGCAAGCAATTGGGCGTGGCCCACAGGTGTTGCTGTTAATTGAGATGAAGCTGGGACTTTGAATGCAGTGGGTGTGGCTCGCAGCTGCACTCAATTAGCATTGATTGGAACTCTCACAGCTGTGGGCAATAATGAGGGCAGTGATTGGAAGCCCACAGCTGTAGCCAGTAAAGAGTTGATAGGGACTAACAGTATAAAAGCAGCAGCAGTTGGAGCAGGAAAGAGCCTCGCCAGCTCGCCACGGGGACATGCTGCCAGACTGCCGAGCAACGACGACGACTCTGCTCCAGACGGGGATACTCTGCCGGACTGACTGCTCACCTGGATGGACTACCCACCTGGATTGACTGGTATTGGGAGTCACTCTGCCTGACTGGAAAGTTGGAGAGACCAGGATTGATTGGACTTTGTGCTACAAGACTCTTTGCTGGATGGGATAAAGGCAATAAGGAGATTCTACTGCCGTGAAGCAACGAGCTGGACTTCTCTATGGAAACAGGCCCTCGTTAGCTAAGTAGAATCTTATCTGCCCGGGAAGGGCTAATGGATATTTATTGCTGGAAAAGTAATAAATCTTGTAAATAGTTGCCTTGGAGTTCAGTGTTTTCTTTGACACACAATTGCAATTAGGGAAAAGGAGCTAACTTTGCCTAAGGTGGACATGGGAGTTAATTAAAGGGAATAGTAGTTTGCTCCCCCAGGAGTAAAGTTTGGGGTGCAACAGTTGGGACACGACACCACTCCAGGCATTTATGAAATCCCATGCCAATGTGGACTATCTTATATTGGCACAACGGGGAGATCTATTAAAACCAGATTGGGGTAGCACATGAGAGCAACGCGGTTGGCACAAGGTGAAAAGTCAGCAGTTGCGCAACATGCCACAGAATCCGGACATGAGATTTTATTTGATGACACTCGAACCCTGTTCAACGAGACAAGACACAGACAGCGCCTTAATTTGGAAGCGATAGCAATTTCCTTAAGGAAGAATCATTCACTTCTTAATAGGCAGACCAAACTGTCTTTTATTAATAGAATATGGCTACCGGTTTTTGAAAGGAACAAAAATAGGGTGGAGCTGTAGCTCCATGTGGTCTGGTGGAGTGTATTTCTTTTACTGTTATAGTTTGTTTTGGTGGGCTGTGATCACAATCTTGGCCGGTCTGAGCGCATTGCTTTCATGTTTATTGGATGCTCTCGGTCCAGAGCGGCTGTCAGCTCCGTTGCTAGAAGAATAAATAGGTGTTGGAGACGTATCTCCTTGTATGGGTTCCCCCCCCCTTTTTACTTCAATGGATTATTCCGTTAGAAGTGTCATCTTTAATGTGGTCTGTTCAGCGTGTTGCCTTTAATTGAATTAATTGCTTAGGTCCCGAGCAGCTGTCAACTCCACTGGAGTGGTATTCCCCCTTTGTGATTCGTGGGAATACACTGCTTTTCCTTGATAGATTGTTTAGTGGAGCTTTGATCTCCAAGTGATCTGTCTGAACGTATTACTTTCACTTTAATTTGGAGGCCTTCGTTGATGTAAGTACAGTACTTTTGAGGGTCCTGTCGTCACTTAAATTGATTGCTTCCCTGTTAGCCTGTTGCCAATTGACAAGTACAATTTTTTTCAAGCCTATTCCCCCTTTTTTAAACTTGTGCTTCTGCTCCAGCAGCCAATTTCATTCTGCACAGCATATCTGTGTTTCCCTTGAGAATGTCCAGAGAGTGGATGAAACGTTGGGACTGATATTGACATTTTATGTGGTTTTTCTGTGTTTTTATATATTTTTATATATTTTAAACTGGAATTCCTCTTACTTGTTTGATATTATAAAACATTTTTACATGATCTTTTAAACCCATAAAAATCTCTACCTCTTTTTTTGCAATATGTCTGATCCATGAGAATATCCATGCTACATTAAGTCCCTATTCAAACCATTTTGGAAAAGCCAAGAGAAGAGATCTTCTGAAAACACACAGAGTCTCCCTGCTTTCTGGCCCACTTACCAACATCAGAGCCCCCTTTGCGTTCAGTCATCCACTGGCCGGAGGTCCAGAACCTTCTGGGGTCACGCGAGGTCAAGTGGGCATATGCTTCTTCCATGGGCCCAGGGATACCCAAGGACTGCAAGAGGTGCAAATCAGAGAGAGGAGATAACACAGAATTTCCTTGAAATATACCCCAAAGGCGACTGCTGCAGTTTCCTGGGTTTAATTCAAGGTGCTGGTGTTACCCTCCTAATCCCAGGCCATATAGGGCTTCAAAGGTTATATCTTAGAAACTTCCATATGGTCTTCTAGCCTGTTCCCTGAGGGAATCAAGTTCCGCCACTGTCAGAGGTGAAAGGGGTGACAGCAAGAAGCAGTGCCTTCTCAGTGGCGGCACAGCACCTGTGGGATTCAGTCCTGGAGTATTTAAGGATGGCCCCTTCGCTGGAAAATTTCCAATGAAGCCTGAAGACACTTGTTTCTGTTGGCTCTTTGGGGTGGATAGGAGGGTGGGGCTTTTATTACATTTTGCCATTTTTGCCTCTGTATACTGTTCTGATTTGATTTGTTCCTCTTATTTCCTCTATTGGTCTCTCCCCCCCCCCCTTATGTTCTAAATTACATTTATCTGCTATCGTGTTATTTTGTATGAATCATTTATTTGCTGTTTGATGAATTATGCTGGGGTTGAGTTTACAGTGTGTGTGTGTGTGTGTGTGTGTGTGTGTGTGTGTGTGTGTGTGTGTGTGTAAAAATACATAAACAATATTCTAAAAGAAAGTATACCTAGTTTTATTTCAGTGAATGCAAGAGGAATGCCATGCAGCAACCAACCATACAAGCATGGACTGGAGTCTCACCTCAATTACTTTGGCTGCTCCATCAGTCATGGCCAGAGGACTTACGAAGAGGCCAGCTGCAGGTACATACAGGTAGAGTTTGGCAATCTGGTGAACACGGCTGTGAGAGGACAGAAATCAGAAACACAAGAAGCCTTGCTAAAGTTAAACTCGGAGATACCAAGAAAACAATCCTTTCCAGAAGGATAAATCAACTAGGATATAGCCAGAAAAATGGCTCATTCAAAGCCATTCAAGGTATAACTCATTCATATAACATCTGGTCTGAATGGTACTGCAGGAATGTGGATATATACTGGGTCCCCACGTTTTGGATACCTGTATAGCGAACGTCCAAGTTATGGACAGCCATGTGGGTGCTTTTGTGCAAATAGATTCAGATTCAGAACCTTTATTGGCATAATTAAAACATACATAACATACAACATAGACATATAACAAGTAAGGGTGAAGAGTCCTAAAGGGTGACTGCGCCTCTTTACTTGAGGGTAGGAGCCAAGATGGCTGCTTGTTAACACTTCTGCTGATAGAGCTCTCCTGAACGATCTTATCCTAGCTGACCTCAAAGGTTTGTTTGGTACTTGTGCAAATAGAATCTGTCCATTTGTGATTTTTCGCAGGCGCAATAGCCGGCTGTTTCGACCGACGTACATTCTGACCTCCGGACAGACTTCCAGAATGGAACCAGTATCGAAAGGATCGAAAACTGTTATGACCATCTACAATATACCAGGATCGGATCATCTTCAGGATTATGGTCATAAAAATATATTTGTATTTTATCATTTTATATTTTTAGGACCATAATCCCAAAGGTGATCCGATCCTGGTATACAATCTGTCCATTTATGATTTTGCACAGGCGCTTTAGCCGGCTGTTTCGACCGACGTACATTCTGACCTCTGGATAGACTTCCAGAATGGAACCAGTACTATTTGGGGCCTTAGTGTATTCAAAATTACTTGACCTGATCTGCAAGGCTGCAAGCGCTGATAGAATCCACCTTTTTACCTCCAGTTGGAATATTTCCTCTCATAAGCTTCAGCAATCAGTCCCTCCTCAGCTGAGATAACCTTCATCCTCTTCCAGGCTGAACAGGTGATAATTTGGTCCACACGCTGTCCCCAGGCATCAAACTGCTGCAGCTTGGGAGGGTTCAACTCACACTCTCGGCCCAGGGAGTCAATTTCATCCTTCACACGAGCCCCAAATCTCTCAAGATCCACGCTCACCTCAGCAAACACCTACAAAACAGGAGAACAATTAGGGCGGGTAGGAACCAACAGTAAGCATTTGGGAGTGACACAGAGTCAAACATGATGTGACTTTACATCATTGACTTTAGTCTGCTTGGTTTCCACCCCCACCCCCCTGTAAATAGCATATATGGGGTTTCCAATCTGGACTGGGACTGCATTACAGGCTAAGGGTTTCAATCTACATCAGGAGCCCATTGGCTACATTAGAGCTCTTTTCCCCAAGCAAGTCAACACAAGGAGGGAGGAATTCAAATTAAATCCCATTTCTAAGCATGCCATTTGAAATGAGGTAAAAAGAATGTTGATAAGCTAACAATACCATTCCCAATTAGTCCCATGGGATCTGTGATCTTGGTTTCTCCACCTATTTTGAAAGTTGCCATTCCAGCCCTTCCCCCCACCCCCCTGTAAAACAGTTTATACCTCGGAACAGATACCAGAACATGGAATTTAGGGAATGTTTTCTGACCTCCTGTCACTGTCAAATAGTATAATAGGACCTGTGATTTTGGTTGGTTCACGTCTTTTGGAAGTGGACATTCATTCAGGTCTCTTTTTCCAGAAAAGTGCTTGGAACGTGGAATTTTTTTGGGGGGGGGGGGTTGCGACTATTGCAGAAGCGGGTGATGATGATGGGACCTCTTTTTTAGAAAACCATTTATAGCTAACAAAATGGGTACTGGAACATGGAATGTTTTGACTTTTTGTGACTTGGTACAGTATATCATTCCCCAATTAATCCAATGGGCTCTGTGACTTTGGTTGCTCTGCCTGTTTCGGAAGCGGTGTTCTGGCCCCTTTTTCCAGAAAACGGTTTCTTGCCTGGATCAGGTCTCAACCATGTCCCCCCTCAGGCACCTTTTTTCTAGACTGAAAAGCCCCAAACGCTGTAGTCTTTCCTCATAAGGGAGGTGCTCCAGCCCACGAATCATTCTGGTCGCTCTTTTCTGCACCTTTTCCAATTCAACTATATCCTTTCTGAGGTGTGGTGACCAAAACTGGACACAATACTCCAGATGCGGCCTTACCATCGATTTGTACAAAGGCATAATGATATCGGCCATTTTATTCTCTGGATTGAGGAAGAGGGCATTCCTGACTGTGGGTAGTTCCTCCCACTTGGAAGGCAGGATCGGCTTGGCTGAAGTTGTCTCCTCCCCGTGGGAGGGGCTTCCCAGTCCCCAGTCCGATCCTGCCTTCTTTGAAACAGGCCGCACGTTTTTTGGCTCCACAACTACTGTAGGATTTTTTTATCCCTTCATTCCTTGTCTTCTCTCCGTTTTTTCTTCTCCTTTTATCTACAACTACCATTCTTCCTCCGCCTACTCATCCCTTCCCTTCTCTTCGAAGCTTGGAGGAGTACCTCAATTCTCCTCAGCGCTGCGTGGCTTGGCCTCGCCGCACCGGGAGGCCGTTGCCCGCGCTTTTTCATCAGCGCCATCTTCTATTCTGCCTCAGGAGGGAGCAGCTCGCGTTGAGGTACTGAGGCGGCGGCTGTACCGGCGTCGCCCAGCTTTCTCCGCCCCTTTCCTCGGCTGACGCGGCGATAGATCGGACCTCCAAGAGGCCGTGTCTACCCGTGCATACAGCCCGAGCGTTTCCCCGGTTCTCCGAGCGGCTGCAGCCCGGAGACTTACTTTCACTTGGCCGGCCGTTGCCCCGAGGCGGCGCGCGCTGGGGGAGCGCATTGATCTCCCCGTCGTTGCGAGGATCCGGTAAGCTGTTTTTTCTCTCTGTTTGCGGTGGGGGCCCTTTTCGCTACAATTATGGCAGACGATTTACAAGGAGCAGACACCGTTGTGGATGGGTCCGTCCCAGCTGGGGAGGGCTCCTCCAAACAAAGAGAGACTTTGGACACGGCTATCCAAGCTCAGATTTCTCATGCCGTTCAGGAGGCTGTCAGAGGCGCCCTAAAATCCGATGCTCCTAGGTCTAAGACCAGGTCCTTCCATCGTGGTAAGCGCAGAAGGTCCCCCAGCCCTCTGTCCCTTCTCTCTTCTGCCTCCTCCTCGGAGGAGTTGGTGGTGTCCAAACGCTCTCGCAAGCTCTCTAGGGGCAAGGTGGTTAAACGCTCCAAAGGCGGGAAAGCTCTGAGGAAACGCAGGAGGCATGTATATCTCTTCAGATTCAGAACCTTTATTGGCATAATTAAAACATACATAACATACAACATAGACATATAACAAGTAAGGGTGAAGAGTCCTAACCTAGCATACACTACCCATATGACTCGCACTGCGCCTCTTTACAATTAGCTTTAAGTAGGTTGCAACTTTTTCTGTTAATACAACATCTACACCCTGTAAAATAATCTGGATTTTTTTCCTGATCCTCCCAACCCCACCTATTGGACAAGATCGGATATAAATATTTCTCACATAGATCACTATACAGGGGCAATAAAATAACATATGGTGCAGAGATTCCACACCTCCCACAGCACAAGAACAACATATCTCCCTAGAGGGAATCCCGCTAAATCTCCCATAAAGTAACTCTGATGGCATGACATTACACCTTGCCAATAAGAAGGCCCTACAATCAGATGGGCATTTTAGGTGGTATAAATACTCTGCCCGTTGGCCATACTTAATAGGAATCTGATAATGAAGTGGTCAGCATGTCATGTTGGCAGCGTGCTGAAGTTCTTGCTGTTCAATATCCAGAAGCCTGCCCCTAATTGTTCTAAATGCTTGTTCGTGGGTCAGTGAACCTACTATATCTAAAGCAAGGCCTATAGATTGTATTTTATTTTCAAAATAAGTAGCCCCAAAAGGGGGCTCAGAGTCCAAGAGAAGTCGGGTAAGTAAACTATCCTGGTCTAGATCGTAGAAAACTCTTAACCAAAATTTAAAAAATCTCAGCCATGCCACAGTCTCCACCCACAGGCATGTATATGTTGAACTGTCCTCCTCTCAGTCATCTTATGATTCTTCCCCTGACTCAAGTAAGGAGGAGGGGGAACTTTCTGGGGATGACTCCTTTTCCCAGGAACCAAAAATTGATCGCCTTTTTCCTCATGATCTTTTTCCAAGAATGTTGAATAAAGTAGTCACTTCTCTGAACCTGGCCCCTGCCCCCAGTGTTGAAGCACCCCCACGACCAGACCTGGGTGGCCTCATGAGCTCTTTTTCCTCAGGGTCCAGTCAAGCCAGACATGGTGCCTCTCCTGGAGGCTTTCCAGAGGGCTCTTTATTCTGAGTGGGGCACTCCCACCTCGGCCAAGCACCCCTCTCGACTTGTAAATAAACTTTACTCCTTTTCTGACTCCATGATGGCGTCACTGAAGTTTCCCTCGGTGGACGCTCCCGTGGCGGCTCTTGCCACTTCCGCTGTGATTCCATTGGAAGGCGAAGGGGGCCCACGTGACCCTTGTGACAAGAGGGTTGAAGCGGCTTTAAAGAAAAATTTTGACGCTTCTTCTGTGGCCGTACGTGCGTCAGTAGTGAATTCCATTTTCGCTCGTGCCTCTTTCCTATGTGCTGAGAAACTCACTGCTACTGAACAAGGCTTGTCTAAATCAGCTAAGAATACCCTGAAGAAAATTGCTCTGGCTTCTGCTTTTTCAGCCGACGTTTCTTTTGACGCCCTCCAGATGGATGCTAGGGCCATGGCCTCCAATGTCGTGGCCCGTCGCAACATCTGGCTACACCAATGGTCAGTGGGTCCCGGGTCTCAGGCCAGATTGGTGGGGATTCCTTTTCAGGGGATGAAACCTTTTGGCTCCGCCCTGGAGACTATCCTCGTGGAAAACAAGGACAAGAAAAAGGTCTTGCCCTCTGTTTCTAAGGAACAACCGAGGAATAAGTCCCAATTTTTTCGTTCCCCCAGGAACGATCAGCGTAACAGGGACCCCCACAGTCATCGCAACAGATGGAATAAGACTCGAGTGTTCCCCAGGAACAAGTCACAAGGTCCCTCCTCTAATAGCCACGCCAAAGCTCATAAGGAACAGCAAGCCACATGACTCCTCTCACGACATATCCTCCGCCGCTGTTGGCGGCCGTCTCCTGCTCTTCGCTCATCGCTGGAAGGAAATTTCCAGCAATGCGTGGATTCAGGAGACGGTTTCCAAGGGGTATGCCCTAGAATTCATCCGCAAGCCCCATTCTCGGTTCATCAAGGTGGCGATGTCAAAGGATCCAATCAACCACCAAAACATGCTAAAGTCCATCCATCACCTCCTAGAGATAGGGGCGATAGAACCGGTCCCCCCCTCTCAGAGGGGAAGGGGGGTCTATTCCGTCCTTTTTCTAGTCCCGAAGAAGAACGGGGACTTATGGCCCATTATAGATCTGAAACCGTTGAACAGATCTCTCCGCAAAAGACGTTTCAGGATGGAGACGTGGAGGACAATTAGCTCTGGAGAAGGACGATTATTTAACCTCCATAGATCTCACAGAGGCTTACCTCCACGTCCCCATCCTGCCACGTCACAGATCCTTCCTTCGCTTCTGTTACAGGGGGAAACACCTACAGTTCCGAGCTTTGCCATTTGGGGTCACGGCGGCCCCCCCCCAGTTTTTACGAAGCTGCTAATAGCACCAGTCGTGTACCTGCGCCAGATGGGGATCTATGTCTATCCTTATCTGGATGACATCTTGGTCAAGTCCTCCTCTCGCTCTCAGGCCCTGACGGATCGCACAGCGACGACGGACCTCCTGCAATCTCTGGGTTTTGTGATAAACTGGACAAAGAGCTCTCTGAACCCATCGCAATGCATAGAACACCTGGGGCTGATCATGAATACAGCGTTATTCAGTGTATCCTTGTCAAAGGACAGGCAGGCCGCTCTCTGCTCAATGGTGAACCGGGTCCGAGACTCGGAGACTGCGGACCTCATGTTTCTGGCATCACTTCTGGGGGTCCTAGTGTCTTGCCAGGATGTGATAGCTTGGGCACGCCTGCACATGCGCCCGCTCCAGCGTTTCCTCATGCCTTACCAATCCCAAATAGAACGTCAATGTCATGTACAGGTTCTGGTTCTGGATTCGATCAAGAACTCCCTCTCCTGGTGGGTGACGGGGGGTCGCCCGGGTTGGGGCATGTCCCTGCTTCACCCTCAATGGACCGTGCTCACTACTGATGCGAGTCTGTGGGGTTGGGGAGCGCACCTGCTGGGGCAGTTCGCGCAGGGGACTTGGTCCCATGTGGAAGTTCAGTACAGTATGAACAGGCTCGAATTACGGGCTGTGCGTTTGGCCCTAGTGTTTTTTCACCAGCAGGTGCTGAATGCCCATGTTCTCATCTGCACTGACAACACCTCGGCGAAAGCTTACATAAATCGCCAGGACGGGACCCGGTCCTCCAGTCTGAACAAGGAAGCCATGCTGCTGTTCTCTTGGGCGGAACAGAACCTGGTGTCGATCCGAGCCGAACAACTGGCGGGGGTGAGGAACGTGACGGCGGATTGGTTGAGCAGACAGACCCTCAGGGAGGAGGAGTGGCATCTGCATCCGGACGTTTTTCGCCTGGTGTCCCAACGCTTCGGACATCCGCTTCTGGATCTTTTCGCCACAAAGGTAAACTCTCAACTGCCCAGATTTTATGCAAGGCAGCTAGAAGACGGGGCAGAAGGGGTGGACGCGTTGCAGTGTCAATGGCCACCGGGCCTTCTGTATGCATTCCCTCCCATTCCCCTTCTACCCCGGGTCCTTCGCAGGATACGGGCATGGCCATTCGCGGTGATTTTGATCGCGCCCTCCTGGCCCAGGAGACCCTGGTTCCCAGATCTAGTCAATCTGGCAGCGGAACCCCCTTGGCCCCTTCCTGTTCAGGAGGATCTCCTCCGTCAGGTTCCTCTTTTACACCCACGCCCTGCCCTTTAAAGACTTACAGCCTGGAAGTTGAAAGGTCAGCTTTGAAGGGGCATGGTTATTCTTCCAGGGTTGTAACTACGCTTTTGGCCTCTCGCAGATCCTCCACTAGACGGGCTTACTGTGTGACCTGGAGAAAGTTTGTAGAGTGGTGTAAACGAGTGCACGTATCTCCAACTAAGCCCAAGATCAAACACATCCTGGAGTTTTTGCAGGATGACCTTGACTTGGGTCTCTGCACCAATACTTTGCGGAGGCAGGTAGCGGCGCTTCAGGGGATTCTTGGCGCTTCACTGCGCTTGAATATCTCATCGCATCAGCACGTCAAGCGTTTTCTGCGGGGTGTTTCTCTTCTCAACCCACCTCCCGTACACAGGTGCCCTACTTGGGACCTAAATACGGTGCTGTCGGCGTTGCCTAACCTCCCTTTTGAACCGATGGCAACGGCCCCTTTGCAAGAGCTCACATATAAGACCCTGTTCTTGGTGGCGGTTACCAGCGCCAGAAGAGTGTCTGAACTGGGAGCACTCTCTACCGACCCTAACCTTTGTATCTTCCACAAGGACAAGGTTGTCCTGCGGATGGATCCTCAGTTTGTTCCTAAAGTCAATTTGATGTTCCACCACTCTCAGGAACTGTGTCTTCCCTCATTCTGTCCTAATCCCAAGCACCCCAGGGAAAAGTTATGGCACACCCTAGATGTACGTAGAGCTTTGCGTTTTTACATCGAACGCACTAAGAATTTCCGCAAATCTCCGGCCCTGTTTGTCTATTTCAAGGGTCCTCGAATGGGTTTTCGGGCCTCCTCGGTAACTCCCTCCTCCTGGCTGAAGGCGTCGATAGCTTCCGCCTACAGGATCCTTGGGAAACAACCCCCTCAGGGTATTACGGCGCATTCCATTCGGGGGGCGGCTACCTCGGCAGCGTATGAGGGTTTTATCTCACTAGAGGACATTTGCAAGGCAGCCACCTGGTCCTCGACTCATACCTTCTTTCGACATTACAGGGTGGACCATCTGGCTTCCGCTGAGGCCTCCTTTGGTAGGAGGGTCCTTCAGAAGGTCTTGCCACAATGATTTCAGGTCCCTCGCTGCCCGCCCTGGAAGTACGGCTCTGGTACAGCCCACAGTCAGGAATGCCCTCTTCCTCAATCCAGAGAAACGGAATTCTTACCTTGTGAATCTCCTATTCTGGGATGAGGAAGAGGGCATTCCGTCCCGCCTCTTCACAGCTTGGGGATTGTGGCCAATTGTTGTTGTTTGCTTCTTCCTCTTTATTTCACGGAAGTTGCACATCCGATGAGTTTTTCTCTTCTCCTGAGGTAGAATGGGTTACCCTTTTCTCTCGAGTGTTTTCACTGTGTTTTATCGTTGCCTACCTTGTTTGGCATTTTTCTTTACACAGTTTTGTTCTAAATTGTTACTTCTTCTGAACAGTTCTACACGCCCTTCGGCGCTGTTTTTCTCTGGGAGATGTGTCTTTTCAGCTCGTCAGTCCGGACTGGGGACTGGGAAGCCCCTCCCACGGGGAGGAGACAACTTCAGCCAAGCCGATCCTGCCTTCCAAGTGGGAGGGACTACCCACAGTCAGGAATGCCCTCTTCCTCATCCCAGAATAGGAGATTCACAAGGTAAGAATTCCTTTTCTCAATCCCTTTTTTAATGATCCCGAGCATGGAATTGGCCTTCTTCACAGCCACCGCACACTGGGTCGACACTTTCATCGACCTGTCCACCAGCACCCCAAGATCTCTCTCTTGATCCGTCACAGACAACTCAGAACCCATTAGCATATATGTGAAATTTTGGTTTCTTGCCCCAATGTGCATCACTCTGCACTTACTTACGTTGAAGCACATCTGCCATTTTGCTGCCCATTCTCCCAGTTTGGAGAGATCCTTCTGGAGCTCTTCACAATCCCTGATGGTCTTCACCACCCGGAAAAGTTTAATGTCATCTGCAAACTTGGCCACCTCGCTGCCTATCCCCAACTCCAGATCATTTATGAACAAGTTGAAAAGCACCAGTCCCAAGATCAATCCTTGGGACACACTGCTTTTCACCTCTCGCCATTGTGAAAATTGCCCATTGACTCCCACTCGCTGTTTCCTGGTCTTCAACCAGTTCCTAATCCACAAGAGGACCTGCCCTCTTATTCCCTGACTGTGGAGTTTCTCAGGAATCTTTCATGAGGGACCATGTCAAACGCCTTCTGAAAATCCAGATATATAATATCCACGGGTTCACTCACATCCACGTGCCTGTTGACCTTTTCAAAAAATTCTAAAAGGTTTGTGAGGCAAGACTTCCCCTTGCAGAAGCCATGCTGACTTGTTCTTCTATGTGCGTTAAGATTTTATCCTTAATGAGACTTTCCACCATCTTCCCTGGAACAGATGTTAGGCTGACCAGCCTGTAGTTTCCAGCCTTCCTTTTTTAAAGATTGGTGTGACATCAGCTATCCTCCAATCCTCTGGCAAAGTGGCCGTTTTAAGGGACAAGTTGCATATTTTGGTCAAAAAGTCAGCAACTTCATTCTTGAGTTCCTTCAGAACTCTGGGGTGGATGCCATCCGGGCCTGGTGATTTATTGATCTTTATTTTGTCAATTAAGTCTGAGACGTCTTCTCTTTTAACCTCTATTTGACTTAATTCTTTAGTCAGGGGAGGCCATTCAGGCAGCGGTATTTGCCCGAGGTCTTCTGCCGTGAAGACAGATGCAAAGAACTCGTTTAATTTCTCTGCAGTCTCCAAGTCCCCTTTTATCACCCCTTTCTCTCCCTCACCATCCAGCGGACCAACCGTTTCCCTGGCAGGTTTCCTGCTTCTAACATATTTGAAGAAGCTTTTATTATTCCCTTTTATGTTGGCTGCCACGAGCCAGCGGGTGGCGCAGTGGGTTAAACCACTGAACCATGAGCTGTCGATCGAAAGGTCGGCAGTTCGAATCCGTGCGATGGCTCCTGCCAACCTAGCAGTTCGAAAGCAAGAAATTGCAAGTAGATTAATAGGTAGTGCGTCAGCGGGACGGTAACAGCGTTCCATGCGCCTCGGTGTTGAGTCATGCCGGCCACATGACCATGGAAATGTCTTCGGACAGCGCTGGCTCTTCGGCTTTGAAACGGAGATGAGCACTGCTCCCTAGAGTCGGACACGACTGGACTTAATTGTCAAGAGATACCTTTACCTTTACCTTATGTTGGCTGCCATACGTTTCTCAAAGTCTTTCTTGGCCTCCCATATCATCTTTTTACATTTCTTTTGCCACAGTTTGTGCTCCTGTTTATTTTCCTCATTAGGGCAAGACTTCCATTTACAGAAGGAAGCTTCCTTGCCTTTTATAGCCTCCTTAACCGTGCTTGTTAGCCATGCTGGCACCGTCCTGGACTTAGTCGAGCCCTTCCTCCTTTGTGGGATACACTCCCGCTGGGCCTCTATGACTGTTGTTTTAAACAGCCTCCATGCACTCTGGAGCGATTGGACTCTTTTAACCTTCCCTTTCAGCTTTTTCCTCATTTTGGGGAAGTCTGCCCTTCTTTTTGTGTTGGATTTGCTCGGCACTCTCCCCCTGACATGCATGGCGAAACAGATCGCAGCATGGTCACTGTTCCCCAATGGTTCGGTAACATTTACATCCCTGACCAGATCTTGAGTGCCACACAATATCAAATCCAGAGTCACCTGTCCTCTGGTCGGCTCCGTGACTAGCTGCTCTAAGGCACAGTCATTTAGCATATCCAGACTCTCTTTCATGACCAGAGCATGAATTGACCCAGTCGATGTGAGGATAATTGAAGTCCCCCATGACTACAACCCTGTCTCTCGTTGACACCTCCCTGATTTGCTTCCTCATTTCAAGATCCCCTTTAGGTTTTTGATCTGGAGGACGGTAGCAAGCCCTTACTATTACATCACTCTTTGAGCCTAGTAATCTAACCTACAGTGATTCTACGGAGGAGTCAGAGCCCCCTTCCAGCTCTACTCTGGTGGAATCTACCCCTTCTTTGACATAGATGGCCACCTCACCTCCAACACACCCCTCTCTGTCCCTCCTATAGAGTTTATATCCTAGAATTGCAGTATCCCACTGGTTCTCCGCATTCCACCAGGTTTCTGTTATACTTACTATGTCAATGTTTTCCCTAGCCACCAAACATTCCAGTTCTCCCATCTTTGCCCATAGACTTTGGGCATTTGCATAAAAGCACTTATATACCAGGTCCCCCAAGAAGGGCTGCATGTTTGCACCTTTATCCCTGCAGCCTTCTGTCCTGCTAGATTGGCTGTCGTGTCCCATCACGCTACCACTCTTAATTCTTACTCTGTTATTACTTGACTGTTCCCAATCCACTGCATCCTCATTCCCTAGGGATGAGGAGTCCCGAACTGGATGCCCCTTGGGCTCCTGTCGGCTTTCCCCCAGGGGTCAGTTTAAAAGCTGCTCTGCCACCATACAATGACTGCATGTATGGACAGTTGTTGGCAGTACTGTTTTGTCTCCTTTTGAAAGTCTTTTTGTTTAGACTTGGGTCCCACCCCCAAGATAGCTCATTATATTTATGCAAATATTCTAAAATCCAGACAGCTTTCCATCCCAAGCGGTCCAGATAAGGGATACTCAACCTGCAATGTGTTCATGCAAATAAAGGTTTTTGAATTGAAGTATCTCGGAAATATGTTGGCTGAGCTCCTTTTTGCATCATAATTTATATTAAAAAGTAAATAAGAATTTTTCAAGCTTTATAATTCTTATTTACCAGGTATAAACTGAGAGTCCACTGAATTAAAACATGTTTAATATTCATGGTGAATAAATATATTTAAGAATTTAAATGCTTCTTAAATATTGCAGCTCTCAAACACCTGACGTTTATCATATGTGGCACTTACATTAAGCAAGTTTGGCCACCCCTGCTCTATATAGTGCTATGCAAACACCATTCATTGCTTCTGTTTAAGTCAAGGGACGCAAGTAAGTGTCCCCATGTACGTTTCCCCCAGACCTTACAGAATGCAATACATAGAAGACAGACCTTGGGAGGTAGACGTGATTCCAGGTAACCCTGAAGAAAAGCATCTTCCAGGTATGGGTTCCCAATACAGGCCTGTTCTTGACAAAATAATGCCATTTCCGACCGTGCAATAGGTGTTCTTGGATGTTGCTCAGAGCTCGTGGCCATGGATCCTGCTTGCTGCCTCCACCTTTTCGAAGGCTGGATCTCCCTGCAGCCCAAGGCCCCAGACCAGTCTTTGTGAGTTGACAGCTTCGATGGATTCCACAAAAGCTGGTGGCCAAGAGGGCGGACTCTCCTAAACCTACGGAGAGTTTTCAACTGCTGCTGTAGCATTCACTCCTGGGTCTGCAGATTTGCTGGTTTAACTGCACAGAGGATGCAACAACGCAGAGGAGAACTGCGTAGGGCTTTTGCTAGGTCTCCACCCACTTAATTTCCAGCTCAGTATCTGGAGGAAGGTTCAGCAAGGGAGAGCATAAGAGAAGAAGGGGAGGCCCTTGTCAAGCCACAAACAGTGTTCTTATTGACTTCTTTTCTTTGAAGATTTCTTAATTGCTTTCTCAACCAACCCATTAAAAACCAACAGATTATTGAATATGTGGAAACAGCAGCATCTGGCACATCTCTTCTAATAATAACTATTAGATATGGTTCCTCGGGTTTGCGTCACCCAGTATGAAAGCATTAACTTTATTTATGTTAATATATAACAGTACAGATCACCCAATAAATCAGTAACCAACTCAGCTCTCAGAACACTCAGTCTCATTTTCTGTTTTGAGTTAAGGAAATCCACTTTTTGTTACACAAGGAAGCTGTGTTTTCTGTTTCCGGTTATTTGGCCATAACTTTTGATAGAAACAGTTTGACTTTGTTCGACCCTTCTGAGGGCAAGGCTTCGAGCGGCGTTGTGCGCATGTGCCACTTTAGCCTTGCCTTGGCCTGCCCTAGTCAGGTTGTAGCGGGCGGCCGCGGTGGCAAGTCACCCCTCTGGGTGGGCCGGGCCGGGCCAGGCAAATGACCTTGGCAGGCCGGATACGGCCCGCAGGCCGTAGTTTGAGGACCTCTGGGCTAGGGCCTCATGAATGGGGGCAAAACATCACACAGCCATGCAAACTGTTTTCCAGTGTTTTATTAAGGTACAAATGCACAATGGAAATGCAGAGGGGGGACGATGACAATACACAAATGAACTGAAGGAGAAAGCACAAGGCACATTTGCATTGGACCCCTAAAGACATCATGAGGGAAAACAAGTTCTCCCGATCAACTGATCCAATCAGCCAAACCAAAACCAAGCTCTTGCTTGTCAACTGCAATAGGATAACAACAGGAAAATTGAGACTGATCTGCACATATATATGTACAGTTTTAAACTATACAGTATATAGCCAAGCTTAAGTTGTATTATTGAAACTCAAGGAGAAGAACAGTCCACCAACCATGTTCAGTTGCTTCAAAAGAGAAACACTGAGCTAGAAACAGTTGTAGGCTTTGTCCTTCTTAAATAGATCTTAAGCACCCGTATGCAACCCGCTAATCCAGGAACTTACTAATAAGGTGTGAAACTGCACTAATTAGCATTGGAAAGCCTCTTTGCTTTAACTGTGCTATTCTATGCCAGGGGTTCTCAACCTTTTTCACCAAGTGTATCCCCTGGCATGGTCAAATTTTTGAAGTACCTCCTGTGCATTCCCATTGGGAACACAGTCTGGGGAGAGAGAAGGAGTGGTTTTCTTGCACAAGAATCTTTTATGTTCACTGTCAATGAAGTTTTTCTTTTTAGTAATAAAGTAGGGACTGTACACAGAACGAATCATCTCCGGGATTCAGGTTATAAAATGGCTTTATAAAATGTAACAACTATATGCTACTGATGATTTCAAAAGTCAAATCAAACACATATGTGTATAAGCCCCTTTAAAATTCTACAATAAAATACAATCAAACATTTTAAAAAGGCTTCTTTCGCATGACGTTTCGTTCATTTCCCATGAACTTTATCAAATGCAGACACTGCCTCAGTAGACAGGAAGATGGAAATGGAATCTCCATCGCATACCTGTCACTTTTAAAGAGGATTCTGGCAAGCAAACAGTCATTTGAAACCGAAACTCTGCATTTAAAGGGACATGACCCCAAGGTAATCTATGCTGCCCCTGGTGGTAACCTAGATAATAGCAGCCAGGGTACAAAAATATTTAAAAGGCTTACTAATCTTGCTTAATACAGGGGTCCAAATTTTATTGATAAAGGACAACTCCTGCTTGCGGTTAAGAACATGGGACCCATGTTTGAATATTTCTATGTCTTCTAGACTTAGCCTAGGCAAATAGTTGTTTTCATTGGAAAACTTGACAGTATTGTTAAATCTGATCTCATGTCCTGACTCCTCTTTATGTTGAGCCATGGCAGATTTCTCATTCTGTCCCAATTTGCACGCACACTCATGCTCTTTTATTCTGGTAGTAATAAAACGTTTCGTAGGCCCCACATACACCTTCCCACAACTACATGGCACCCTGTATATGCCTGGGGTGCTCAAAGGGGGTCTGGGGTCTTTAGGGTTCCTTAAAAGTTGACTAATTTTATTCGTTGGTTTAAAAATTGTTTTAAAATTATATTTCCCCATTATTCTGCCAATTTTATCAGTAGTCCCTTTCACATATGGTAGGTACACCGGGGGCCTGACTTCTTCATCTGTCTAAAAGTAGGGACTATTTAGTCAGAGAACTTACTCACCCTAACTTGGATGTAAATGCTAGAAAGGGGGTTATATAGAGCAGGGGTGCACAACGTACGGCCCGCGGGCCGCATGCGGCCCGCCTGACGATTTCCTGTGGCGCGTGAAGAAATCGGGGATCCCAGAGAGCGGGCGCTCTCTGGGATCCCCAAGTTCTTTGCGGGCCACGGAAAATCCTCCGTGCCCCAGACGCGGCTCATTCCGCTGCTCACGCTGCTCATTCGGCTCCTGGCCGAACGCCAGGAGACTCCAGGCGGCGCTTTGATCGCTGCCAATTAGCTGAGTCTCCTGGCGTTCAGCCAGGAGCCAAATGAGCAACGTGCGCAGCGGAATGAGCCGCGTCTGGGGCACGGAGGATTTCCCTGCACCGCTACCTGTTGCAACAGAAGCCGGACCCTCCTGGTGGCCCCCACAGGCACCGCTGCCACTGCTGAGCCATAATACTCGGGACTGCATGTCCCAAATTACAGGCAAAAGGAGAACAGGAGGGCAAAGGCAGGAAGGAAACCGGCAACGCACAGCGTCCCTCCGGAAACCGCACCCTCTGCTTTTAGGGCTGGGACCCTAAGGTTAGACCCGGCACTTAGTTACGATAGCACAGAAGAGAGCGAGAGGCTGGTTTGAGTTGAGGCAGGCATGAAGAGCAGGCATGAAGAGAGGCAAGCGAAGAGAACCACGGCAAACTGTGAGTGGGGTTGCCTGGGGGAAGGGGCTCTTCAGCGGCAGGCAGCTCCCCTCTGTGAGTGGCTCCCCTCTCCCCCTCCCGTTCTCCCCTCATGGTGGGGGCCTTTCTCCGAAGCGATGGAGCAGAGCAATCCTGCTGCGCCTCTCTGGGCTTTCTTGGTGAGTTTTAAACATGTTTTTTACTTGGGAAATGTGTGTGTTTTTAAAGAGATCCTGGCATTAGTATGTTTTTAACATGGGAAAAGTGCTTTTTTGGGGTGGGGAGGACTTGGGAGAGGGATTTTTTTTAAGAGATCGTGGACACGCCCCCTGTGATGTCACTTCCTGAGGAAGTGAAATCACGGTTTCTTGACACGTCCCCTGTGCGGCCCCGGAGAAGTTTGGCCTATTCATTTTGGCCCCCGCCTACTTCCAAGTTGTGCACCCCTGATATAGAGATTTGGCAGAGGTTATTTATAATATGGGAGCCCAGCATTGTGAGTTTGTGCCTTGAGTCAGAAGTTTAAATTAAAAAAAATAAAAGCCGATGCTGACTCACAGCTGATAAGACACAGCAAGCCGCGTACCACAGGTTGAGAACCTCTGTTCTATGCTGATGGTGGACATACTGCTGAGTCTCCATACTTTGTCCAAGATGTAAGTGAAAGATAAACTACATTTAAAAGATGTACTGTACTAAAATAAACAAAGTGATGAAGCTCATTGGTGTTATGGTTAACAAGCTATGTGAGTTCTGGGGCAGTTACTTATTTATTTATTTATTTATTTTTCACATTTTTATACCGCCCTTCCTCCAAGGAGCTCAGAGTGGTGTACATATTTCCTCCCCTCCTTTTTGTGCTCACAACAACCCTGTGAGGTAGCTGGGGCTGAGAGATAGTGACTGGCCCAAGGTCGCCCAGGAAGCTTCGTGGCTGAGCGGGGATTTGAACTTCCAGGTCTAAGTCCGACTCCCAAACCACTACACCATCCTGGTTACCTAATGTTCTTCATAAACAGAACTTGCAGGCTGTGAGGGAGTGGAGGATGCTCCGACTGCTGAGAACTCCGCTCCCCCCCAATGATTTGCTCCGGTTGCGGGAGGTTGGAGGGGGTGGAGGCTGCTCACGAGTCTCCATGACCGGCACCAGCTGCTGGGAGGTACTGGGAGGCCAGGCTTGGGGCGGTGCGAGGGGCTCTGGCTGCAGAGGCTGTGCTGCTGTGATCGGCTCAGGCTGCTGGGAGGATGCGCTTTGGGGACAGAGCTCCGGCGATCAGTGCACATAAATTAAGTTTAAATTAAATTCCCTGACGATCAGGTTCTGATCGCAGCTAGTAAGGGACAGGCTCTTGCGTACCCCCAGCCGTCGGTCCACGTACCCCTGGGAGTATGCGTACTACAGGTTGGGAATGCCTGTTGTACGCAAAACACCTTTTGGGGAAGCTTGCTGACTGGATTTCATCTCAGAATCTTTTGGGTCCAGAACAGAAAGGGTTTTGCAAAGGTACCTTTACCAGGGGCGTCGCTGGAGCGTGGCGGGGGGGGCGGGGCGCCCCGGGGTGACGCGCGCACCCCGCGCGCGCCACCTCCGTGATGCGCGACACCCTTCGGACGCTCCGAGGCCGGCCCAGGAGCCGGCCTCAGAGCGTCCGACCCCGTCGACACTCCAGGACCTTCTGAAAGAAGCTTTTTAGCTTTTTGCCCTCAAAACGTGTCTGCGCATGCGCGAAAATCAGAAAAATACCTGGATGGACGCGCTGCCTGGCGCCGACGGGGTCGGACGCTCCGAGGCCAGCTCCCGGGCCAGCCTCGGAGCATCTGGAGGGCGACGTGGGGGGGGGAGCCGGGTCGCCCCCCGCGCCGCGATATCGTACGCCAGGGTGACGCGCGTCCTAGTGACGCTACTGACCTCTACAATAGACCATTGTTCAGTATTGGCCCTCTTAGCTGAGAAATACGCTATTCGTTCCAATTCCAAACTATACGTTGCATTTCTCGACTTGAAGGCCGCTTTTGACTCTGTTGATAGGGACCTTTTATGGGAAAAACTGGCAGTGCTTGGTATTGACACTAGGCTCCTTTTCCTCATTCAAAATCTTTATACAGGTTCCTCATGCCAAGTCTTGTGTTCTTTGCTAGGTAATCTATCCTCAAAGATCTCAATGGATAAGAAGGGAGTTAAGCAAGGTTGCCTTCTTGCCCCCACTCTTTTCTCCCTCTTTCTTAATGATCTGGCCCCCTATCTCTGATTGATGGTCATCCCCCAAATTGGGCTCCATACATATTCCCCTTCTTCTCTATGCAGACGATGCTGTCCTCTTATCCCACTCCCCTGTTGACCTGCAGCACCTCCTAATTCGAACTCTAGATTATATCTAAGATAACAAATTAACTCTTAATTTCCAAACATCTAAGATCATGGTGTTTTCTAAAACATGGAGGCCAAGGACTTGGAAGGTCAGAGGAGAGTATACCAAGCAATTCAAGACCTTCAAATTTCAGCTACAATCTCTCATGGGCCCCTCATAAGAAAGCACCTTGTAACTTGGCTTCATATTCAGGGGTTCCCTCTGCTCCTCTTAGAGCAGAGTAAGGGGTCTCACGGTTACAACAGGAATGTTTTTTTCATTGCTTCTTTGAGGAACACTACTCAGGCTTGTAGAGAGAAACACTCAATGTTTATCTGAGCATCCCATGTTAAAATGTATTGCTTACCAGTAATGTAATCATCTGTAATACACAATCAGAGCTGTCAACTTTTTTTATTCCAAGTGGACTCTCTCTGGACTTTTATTCCATGGACTCTCTCTGATCCTTGGTCAGAGTTTTCCTTTCAGAACTGGATGTGCATCATAGACCAAAGAGGTATTCAAAGGAGGTGCTTCCGTATCATAAGAGCCTGCTTTGTCTTCTCTGTCCACAGGGCAGAGGTCTTGGTGACACCACCTGCAGGAAAATCCCCAACGCGAAATCCAGTATTAAATGTTTTCCATTTCACTGCTGCACATAATGTGTAGGCGGTCAAAGTAGTTCTGACCTGCTGTGTCATGGGGTCCAGTCAATGTCTGCTATTAAAATGTGGTGGTATCTGTTCCGCCGTTCACTTGGAGCCTGATGGACACGGGAATGGGTGGTCTCTTTACAGACGAGACTAGAGGCCTGCAGCCAGGCAGCTGACTGGTGGATGTATGTGATGTATTGGCTGGTGGATGTATGTGAAATTCAACCAAGCCCACCACTATCCAAGCCCAGGAAACAGCCCTACATGTTGGAGGGCTGTTTTCGTCAGCATTTTAGAAGGGAAGAAAATGCAGCAAGACAGAGTGCTATCAGCACTTGACATCCTGCTGAAGCTGTTGCTGCAGCAAAGCGAAAAGGTTTCTAAAAGGGAAGAACCTTGCCACTTTTGGTGGGTGGTTGTGCTTTTCAGATCTTAGTGAAAGGCAAACCTTCTGCAATCGATTCCCTGACTGTCCCCTTCAGCAAGGGTCCAACAGACCTTTGGAATACACTCACAACGGCTTTGGGGCACGGGGCTAGTCCTATACGTTACCTCTGAGCAGTAGTGATGTCCGTGGCTGATGCATGGGGCCTGGCAGCGTGTTCTAGTAAGAGAGCTCCTGCGTGAGACAAATACACAAACCATTAACACTTCCGAATTACAGCACGATGTTACTCTGCTAGAGGCATTGCCAGTTGCACCTGAATCCATCTGGCACTGCCTGTGTTTGTTGTGTTTGTGCACGTGTACTCGAGGGACTGGTTCATCAATATCTACCCCCTACGCACACACCCAGTGCAGCATTTCAGACTTCTGGTGCCCCTCCTTGCTTTTTGTCTCTGCTAGGTTTATTTCATGGGCAAAAACGGACATGGGATAAGAAGGAGGTGAGGGCAAGCTTTCAGGCATGAGAACAGAGCTAGTAATGTCAGTCTGGGAGGATAGCATGGTTGTTGCACACTGGCAACATGCTTAAGACCACGGCTAGTCACAAGGAGGTAATGTTCATCTGTCAGGTCATTAAAAGTCTCCACATTTCTCAGAACTATCTGAATGAAAACAAGATTATTCTAGCTTGAAACGTCTCGGTGGGGAGGAAAGAAGCCCTAATGAATTCAGAATTGAGTTTAATTCTTTTTAGCGCCAAGGTTTATAGATTGGAAACAGCTATATCTAGCTGATCTTAACTGTTTTAGTTAGTGGTCCTGAAGTGGAAGACCCCCCCCCCCAAGGGTCTTTGGACTTCTTGCAATTCTAAGCATTTCAAGCTAGGAAAATGCTGAAAAAACAAAAGTATGATTGCGATAGCCTAATCAATGCTCTTTGCTCTCTAAACAAAAGCTAAACAAAGCATATTTGCTATAACGAAGTCGTACCGTTCTTCTTTTCACAACTGTCAGCAAACAGGGAAGGGGGGTGGTCAGAGCAGCCCAAACGTTGGCATTTAACTCTACAAATAACTGCTGGTATTGACACAAGTTCCTGGCCTTTCCTGTTTTAGTTCCATGTCCTGTTGTGTTCCCCCGACACCACCCACCCACCCACCTACCTCTCTTGCTGTATCATTTGCTTTGGGGTACTTTCTTATCTCCCCTGTCGCATCTCTTGCTATGTCCAGGCAACATATTTGTCACTTTTTAGACATACGCAAAATACATGGTTGGACCAGGCTGGCATGCAGTGCCCCACAGATTCTGGACTTGTACACAAATATTGCCATTCATTCCAAGCCATTTTCTTATACCTGGTAGAGGAATTTTGTAACTGCTTTCTTACCTCCATAGATCCGTGCTAGCGTGTAGGCAAAGTCTCTTGATGCCAGCTGCATCCTAGCTTCTCCCCTTGAGCTTATTTTCTGAGTGAACTCTTTGAGCTTGTGAAGAGAACGCTGAACCGTCGCCACAGGAGCTTCTAGTTCAGACAAGCTAGAAGCCGCTTTCAACTTGGTCTGCAAGGAAACCAGTTATAGGCCATATTGACAAGAGTGTTTCCCAAAACCCACAGTCGTCCTGACTAATCCAGATCATCCGATCTGGGTGCATTTGCTGTAAAGAAAGGCAAACGTTTTAGGATCCTCTTCAGGACGCCTGCGGTTCTGTTACAGCTCCAAAGACAGACACAGTGGAATAGGACAATTTATTTTATTTATTTATTTTATTTACAATATTTCTATCCCGCCTTTCTCCCCAAAGGGACCCAAGACGGCTTACACAAAAATAAAATACAAAAATACAAATAAATACAGTAATTACTTTTTAAACAGCAAAAAAGTTAATAAAAACATCTAAAAATTGATAAATTACATTTAAAACAAGATCATAAAAACAGCAGCACCCCACCCGTACCAGTAAGATTGTTAAAAAGGCAAAGGCTCAGAAGGCTTCTTTGAACAAGAAGGTTTTTAGGCCTCGCCGGAAAGTGTCCAAGGAGGGAGCAGTTCGTAAGTCAAAGGGGAGGGAATTCCATAAGGTTGGTGCAACTACTGAGAAGGCCCTATTTCTGGCCGCCGCCCCTCGCACCTCCCTGGGCGATGGCACCCGCAAAAGGGCCTTCTCTGATGATCTAAGGAGACGGGCTGGACTATATAGAAGTAGGCGGTCTCTCAAATATCCTGGCCCCAAGCCGTATAGGGCTTTAAATGTCAAAACCAGCACTTTGAATTGGGCCCGGAAACGAATCGGCAGCCAGTGCAGCTGTCGGAGGAGCGGCCCGACAGAGTCGAACCGCCTACCTCCAGTGACCACACGTGCCGCCGCATTCTCAACTAATTGCAGTTTCCGAACCGTCTTCAAGGGCAGCCCCACGTAGAGCGCGTTACAATAATCTAGTCGCGACGTCACCGTGGCATGGATCACTGTGGTCAGGTCTGCACGATCCAGGTACGGTCGCAGCTGGCGCACCAGCCGAAGCTGGGCAAAGGCCCCCCTGGCCACAGCCGCCACATGGGAATCCAGGATGAATACCAAATTTTGTACGCTCTGCTACAATTGCAAAAGACATGTCTCTTGTATTAACATAGTGTTGCTACAGGGAGTAGCCTAAATAGGTGCTATCCTGTTTACCTGGCAGGGCAGCTGAAACAACTGTGTAGGCTGTGTGAATACTTGGAGTACAAAAGCAGAGCTTTAAACTGGGGTTGTCCAGATCCTTCCAGAGCACATATTCTGTGTTTCTTCTTCTTCCCCCCCCCCACTTCCCTCTGCAGTTCTAGGTCAACCATACTAATTTCCTGAAATGACTTCCAAATAGCTGAGTGCCCCCTCCCCACTTAAGGCAGAAATCTACAGGAAGTACATACAGCTCAGCTTCTTTTAACCTAGAACTTTTTACCTTGAGAGAGATCAAGATGAAATATCTAATGATGTATCAAAAATGAGGCTGAATTAACGGGGGCCAGGAGCAACCAGAGCTTGGCGGATCAGTGGCCTTGACAGAGAGGTCAGTGTTCTCCAGAGGGTGAGAACTCAAACCTCTTGCTGCCCCAGGTTGCTGTAGCAGCTGTAGCAGCTGCCATCTCAATGCCACCCAAGTGCCAGAAAAAGCATTTGGAGACCATGGACTGTTTAGGATTTTGCTGAAAGGCCCATCTGCAAATTGGCATTTGTGGAGTACCGACCTGAGCTGTAGAGAAAAACGCCTCCATCACTTTCCCTTGGCTCTTGACAAGGGAGCGCAGGACATCCAGGGAGAGGACATTTGTTGTTCCTTCCCAGATCGTCAGCACCTGTTGGAAAGAGAGGTACAGAACCAGAGGCCTTCACAGCAAGTGGCTGGATCGTATGGAAGAATGGGATTCTTCCCATCTAGCAACAGCAAAAGGATGCTCAACATTTGATAAGTGAAAGACGGAGACTGGGCTGGTAAGAAACGGAAGAGTAGGAACAGCCACAGGTCACCCCGACATAATGTCTTTTGTTCACAGGACTCCAGGCATCTATATGACAAATGAAACATTGCCCGTTCTCTGAACAGTCCCTGCTTTGCCATGGGGAAGGGACTGTGACACAAGGCTATAGCATAATGTCTCATCTGTCCCTCAACAAATCCATCCGATTGATCAGGAGACCTATCAAATGCCAATCTGTTACGACATTGCTTTCGGAGTGTTTTCTTACCTGGACATCTCTGAGAAGAGCTGCCAGCCCTGTATCTTCCATGTAGCCCTGTCCCCCAAAGCACTCCAGCCCTTCCGAGACAACAGCAACAGCCTGCAACACACACCTGTGATGTGCATACATTCTCTTGTGCCTTTACTGCAGATCCTTTCTGCACCTCCCCAATCCCAACTCACTCTGCCTGCGTCACACACCTGCAGAGCCAGGCGTGGAAATGTTACTGTTTCAAGGTCCCAAACCATTTCAACTAAATCCTGTGGTTAACCCTCTCTTACACACACACACACCCTCTGGCTCCTTCACACCCCAGATTATAGCACCCCATGGTATGAAAGCACCACCTTCAGGCCTTCAAATGCTACCTGTTTGCCAGTGTACAGTTTTGCAATGGGTGTGAGCAGCCTAAGCATGTGCTGGTCCTCTGTGGTGGCCATCTTGGTTTCCTCCAGCCCCAGCAGCCTGGCCACCTCCATAACCAGAAGGAATGCACCTCGGACTTGCACCTGTAGAAAAGAGAGAGAGCCTGTGATAAAGTGGGAGCCACAGAATAGGTTTACAGTAATTGGGATGAGACTAGAAAATCAGGCAATCCCCTCTGATCAATCCCAAAACTCCATGCACCTGATATGCATTACTTTTCTGGACCAGGTCCTGTTGTTATGATGACACTCAAGAGATCCAACTCTTATTCTCGTGCTTCCCTTTGTTCTGTTGTATGGTGGTGGGTCACACTCTCAAGTGCCATTCTCCTTGGTACAGCTGGCGTTTACAAAGTATTTCCTATATGTCATTTCAGGAATCCTTACAGCAAGCCTATACAGTATGCTCATATTTGGTCTCGCATACAGTCATCCCTCATTATACGAGCAATCGCTTCACTGTGTTTTGCTAGAACGTGTACAAATTAATACCTTTCAATTTCTTATACAAGTACATGCTGGAACTTACTCCAGATAAGGTACAAGAGGGGAAAGGGATGCTTTTTTGTACATCCAACAATTGCTTGCAACGGCAAGCACGTTCTCAACAAGGGTCAGGACCACCAATGACTACATGAGCAGCCCTCCATCCAGCCTGGACCCCTCCCAGTCCCACCTTCAGATATTACTGAGAATTATGGTAGTATTGTTCTGGGCTCTATTTGGGTCAACTTTGGAATTTGGGAGAGTGAACGTTTGGGCTCAGGAACCAGTCAGAAATCTTAACATGGGATCCTATGGGAGATACGTTTTTGCCTTATGAGCAGTTTTCGTGGTGGAATGCATTAAGCTCCTATAACAGGGGATAACTGTATTATGAAGGCTAAGTTCAGTCCAGGCTCTCCCATGATGAAGGGACTTTATAGCCACCTTGTGGTGGAGAGAAGTATGAAACTGAATTGTAGGAAGGTTCCTGCTCATGCTCCACAGATTCTCGTAAGATCCTGGTGTATTTAATATATGAATCTTTAATAAAATAACAGTGTGAAAAGATGCCCTCGTTCCCTGAGCTCAGCTGTTGGACGGTAAGGACCAACAAAGCATACAAAGGAAAACATGGATCCTGGGCAACTGGTCACAAGCAGGCTCCTCTGGCTCACTTTTCAAATGTATAGTGCCTTGAATAAGAAAGGTTTTATTGAACTCGCATAGCTTGTTCAGTGATGGTTGGCCCCTACCAAGCAGGATCGTTGTTCTCCAGTTCCTCAGACTAACATGATGTACACAGGCATGTCTTTTTGTGACCAAACAGGAGGCAAACAGGAAGGATGCACTTGCTGGAATCCTGTCAGGTCCACCCCTCAGAATACTCACTTCCATTTGTGCCAACGTCCGCATATGCAAGGGGTGCTCCTTCAGGAACTTTCCAAAGGCTTCCCTCTTGGTGGCATAATCCCTCGCGAGATGAATCACCCTGGGGATGAAAGCAAAGCCAGGTCACAGGCGTTGGCACATGACTATGTCTTCATGCTCACGTTGCATGCCTTAGGTGCGCATGAAATCATCACAGTCATGCTCTTTGCTGCTAGGCTATGGAGACCACATCAGCTAGTTAGTAGGGTTGGCCCAAAATATTTTGGTGCAGAGAAGGAAAATCCAGCTGTCCTCTTCACACATGTTCTAATTAACATGGGGCACAAGCCATTTGCCTCTTCTTGTTCGTTTCAACATGGCTGGTACAGGAGACCTTCCCCCAGGAGGAGTGTGACATGATGCATCAGCTCTGTCTCGTCCACTTTGCTACCCTTAAGAGCACTTCAAATTCACCTCCAAAGTCAGCTGCCTCACCATACCTCACGGTAGGGCTGCCCCAGACCATACCTGGGCATTGGCTATCCCTGACTGGCCCGCGTGAGGTTTAAAGGAAGACACGGAGCAGCTAATTAAGGTAAAATAATCCCCCCCCCATGCTCACCCCGGCCATTCTCTTACCTTCATTAGCTGCTCCGTGTCTTCCTTGCAACAGACACTATAAGCAGCAGCATACTGCTTAAAGCTCAGACACTAATAGAGATGCTCATCTGAAGAACAAGGAGCCTCCCTAGCACTCAGCGTCTGTGCTATAAGCAGCATGCTGCTGCTTTTAGCATCAGTTGCAACGACGACATGGAGCAGCTAGAGGAGACTCCCTGCGTGTTGCTTTCGCTTCCCTGAAAGGCTCCGAGGGTGAGGGGGCGGGGCCACTTTGTTCATCTGTGTAAAGGAGGCTCTGATTTCAGCAGCACTTAGAGCTCCGCCCCCCCCCCCCCCCCGTAGTGACGCCAGTGGTCAATACTATGTTTTCAGAATTAAGCTTTTGCTTCTGGCTTTGTTGGGTTTAAATACTTCCTCAGACAAGGGCATCGCTCAAATGACCATAATTATGCCCAGAGGGTCCTGGGGAGGGGAAGAGGAATCACCTTCTCATGTAAGCAACTGCACCAATGGCATTATAGATCCTTGTGATGGTCAGCATGTTGGCAACGGAGGCCACACCTCGGCCTTCTGCAGAGATCTGGAAGCATCAAGAAGCAACAGCTAGAGTAAGCTCTGGAAGTTCTAGCAAAGGCTGGATGCAAGATCCCACTCTGGCATGAATGGAAAACATTCGCAGAGACCTACCGTACCAAAGAGCACCTTTCTTACTTATCCCATTGAGCCGAGGAGCAGACTGACTGCTGGGGCCCAACATTACCCCACAAGACTCTTTGTTTGGCTTACCCGGTGTGCCCTAGCGCCATCCAGGAGCAGCTCAGCAGTTGGCACCTGCCTTGTGCCCAGCTTCTCCTTCAGCCGTTGTATCTCAATCCCATTCAGCTTCCCATCCTTATCCCTCACTTCTAGGTAGAACAGGGAAAGGCCTTTGGAGCCCTGAAGCCGGAGAGAGGCTCTCATGAGAAACACTGATTGGCATTGGGAAGGGAAATGGATCTGGAATAAGGGTAATGCAAACTATTTTACTGCTTATGGCATTCCTCCCCCCCCCCCCCCAGATCTAGGGCTGGCCCAAGACCTGCCAGGGTTTGAGACAACATACCAAATGCCATCCTTCTTACCTGATGGTGCACCAGCCACACCTTTGATAAGTCTCCTCCTCCTCCCACTCCCTGGATTCTCCCTGGGGACAGAAGCGGAAGCGTGGAGGAGAGGAGAATGGTGGGAGATGACCTAGCCCACCACTCTCCTCCACACTTCCTCTTCCTTTGAGTCCAGGGCATGGGAGGAGAAGGAGTGATGGAGGTGGGTAGGCAGAGTTGAGCACCCTCTACCAAGCTAAGGCAACCACTTCACTCGGTTTCATGGATGGGTCAGCCTTGCCTGTTTCTGCTCTAGAACTGACCTGTTCAACCTGCCTCTCAGCTGTCATGATTCTTGCCAGTGTCAGAGTCATGTCCGAATCAGTGGCTGATGTGAACCATTTCAAGCCATGAAGGCTGTATGTGCCATCAGGCAGCTTCAGGGCCACCGTCTCTGTGCCGTTTGCTGCAAGGAAAGAACATAGGAACATGGCTGCTGAGGGTTTTTCATCATGGACTGTCCCTAGCTTGAAGCTGAAAAAGCAGCAATACTGATTGCACTATAGAGGCAGTGGATTGGTGTCTTTTCGACTGTAGGAAACAGTGTGAAAACTGGGCTGCCAGAATGTGTGCAATCCATAGAACTAGCTATGTCACAACCAGTACCTATGTTAGCATGGTGACTGATGTAGGACCAGGATGGGAGGATACGAGATCCAGTGGACAGAGACTTAGAGATCTGAGTTAAATTTTCACCACTGCAACAGGATCATTGTTATTGTTTCTTTGTACATTTCTGACTTGCTTATACACAGGCACCCAAAGCAAAATATTTAAATATTACAACATCTCAAAGCAGTAGAAACTAACAACCCAATCCTGTCTAGGACCGCCGCAGGGTGCAATAGCACACTGGATAGGCTCCTATGGCCCAGCCACCCCAATGGGTCTCCTCAGCAAAATGGCTGGCACAAATCTGGGAGACCCATGTAAGGCCCAACAGGCCCGGGAAGAGGGATAGGGTTCAGCTGAGCGCACCACAGGTGATCCTTTCCCCTTTCTGGGCCCTATCACCCAATTCCCCCCTCCCATTCCGCCCTCCCCACGCCCCCTCGTGTAGTCTTTACCTGCATGTGTCGGTCCGGGGTAGAGCGAGTGATGCCAGCCTAGGCACCACATATTCTCTGGGTGTCAAAAATATGCCTTACAGCATGTCTGTGACACCTGGTGCCAGCAGGACAATCGTTCTGCTGGTTCCGTCTTACACAGGATTGCGCTGTAAGTGTCCTTCCATATTTGCTCTTTTTATCTGGAACTATCATCCTTTACCCTCTCACTGTTTATAGAGCATCCACGTGTCAAATTATTGACTTCCAATGTTTTCTGCATTCCACTCTTGCATTTATTCAGACCTGCGTTTTTTCAGACATTTTTAAATGCAATTGCCCCAAGATACCTGGTGTGCATAGAGAGAGTGAGAGCTGTTGAAGATTTTTAACACCCCTGTGTTTAATTTGAATACCTTCTCTTTGCACGTTCAGCTAGTTTTACTGCTTCCCTGTTCAAGGCAGATAGGAGAGGAAGTGCTAAAAAATTCCGATTCGCCTCTCTGAATTATCTTAATGTTATCTTCTTTTCCTTAGCGTATTCATTTATTCTCATTTTTCTGCTATTTTAAAAAGAAAATTAGAGGAAATTAACAGTCCAAGAAACTGACATTAGGGCAATTCAGAGGCTGTTCAGCACAAATCTCTAAACCTGAAAGACGAGTCATTTGAATAACATTTGAAAGGACCTTTGCTGTGAACAGATCTTACTTCTGAATAAACTTGGCCATTGGGAAGAAAGTTTCCAGTTAACATAGCACTATATTAAAGTGCTCTGAGAAATATTTGTTTTAATTCCATTTCCAGTTAGTTGTGGAAAAGTATTGCCTCAGTTATGCTTAAGGCTCTAGTGTTGGAGCAGCCCAAGAGATAAACATGGCAAAAACATAAAAGACAATCTCAGGAACTGTAAGAGGAGACAGTAGAACTAACAAGTCCCTATCCAAACCATTTTGGAAAAGCCAAGAGAAGAGATCTGCTGAAAACACACAGAGTCTCCCTGCTTTCTGGCCCACTTACCAACATCAGAGCCCCCTTTGCGTTCAGTCATCCACTGGCCGGAGGTCCAGAACCTTCTGGGGTCACGCGAGGTCAAGTGGGCATATGCTTCTTCCATGGGCCCAGGGATACCCAAGGACTGCAAGAGGTGCAAGTCAGAGAGAGGAGATAACACAGAATTTCCTTGGAAATATACCCCAAAGGCGACTGCTGCAGTTTCCTGGGTTTAATTCAAGGTGCTGGTGTTACCCTCCTAATCCCAGGCCATATAGGGCTTCAAAGGTTATATCTTAGAAACTTCCATATGGTCTTCTAGCCTGTTCCCTGAGGGAATCAAGTTCCGCCACTGTCAGAGGTGAAAGGGGTGACAGCAAGAAGCAGTGCCTTCTCAGTGGCGGCACAGCACCTGTGGGATTCAGTCCTGGAGTATTTAAGGATGGCCCCTTCGCTGGAAAATTTCCAATGAAGCCTGAAGACACTTGTTTCTGTTGGCTCTTTGGGGTGGATAGGAGGGTGGGGCTTTTATTACATTTTGCCATTTTTGCCTCTGTATACTGTTCTGATTTGATTTGTTCCTCTTATTTCCTCTATTGGTCTCTCCCCCCCCCCCCTTATGTTCTAAATTACATTTATCTGCTATCGTGTTATTTTGTATGAATCATTTATTTGCTGTTTGATGAATTATGCTGGGGTTGAGTTTACAGTGTGTGTGTGTGTGTGTGTGTGTGTGTGTGTGTGTGTGTGTGTGTGTGTGTGTGTGTGTGTGTAAAAATACATAAACAATATTCTAAAAGAAAGTATACCTAGTTTTATTTCAGTGAATGCAAGAGGAATGCCATGCAGCAACCAACCATACAAGCATGGACTGGAGTCTCACCTCAATTACTTTTGCTGCTCCATCAGTCATGGCCAGAGGACTTACGAAGAGGCCAGCTGCAGGTACATACAGGTAGAGTTTGGCAATCTGGTGAACACGGCTGTGAGAGGACAGAAATCAGAAACACAAGAAGCCTTGCTAAAGTTAAACTCGGAGATACCAAGAAAACAATCCTTTCCAGAAGGATAAATCAACTAGGATATAGCCAGAAAAATGGCTCATTCAAAGCCATTCAAGGTATAACTCATTCATATAACATCTGGTCTGAATGGTACTGCAGGAATGTGGATATATACTGGGTCCCCACGTTTTGGATACCTGTATAGCGAACGTCCAAGTTATGGACAGCCATGTGGGTGCTTTTGTGCAAATAGATTCAGATTCAGAACCTTTATTGGCATAATTAAAACATACATAACATACAACATAGACATATAACAAGTAAGGGTGAAGAGTCCTAAAGGGTGAAGAGTCATATGGGTATACATTACCCATATGACTCGCACTGCGCCTCTTTACTTGAGGGTAGGAGCCAAGATGGCTGCTTGTTAACACTTCTGCTGATAGAGCTCTCCTGAACGATCTTATCCTAGCTGACCTCAAAGGTTTGTTTGGTACTTGTGCAAATAGAATCTGTCCATTTGTGATTTTTCGCAGGCGCAATAGCCGGCTGTTTCGACCGACGTACATTCTGACCTCCGGACAGACTTCCAGAATGGAACCAGTATCGAAAGGATCGAAAACTGTTATGACCATCTACAATATACCAGGATCGGATCATCTTCAGGATTATGGTCATAAAAATATATTTGTATTTTATCATTTTATATTTTTAGGACCATAATCCCAAAGGTGATCCGATCCTGGTATACAATCTGTCCATTTATGATTTTGCACAGGCGCTTTAGCCGGCTGTTCCGACCGACGTACATTCTGACCTCTGGATAGACTTCCAGAATGGAACCAGTACTATTTGGGGCCTTAGTGTATTCAAAATTACTTGACCTGATCTGCAAGGCTGCAAGCGCTGATAGAATCCACCTTTTTACCTCCAGTTGGAATATTTCCTCTCATAAGCTTCAGCAATCAGTCCCTCCTCAGCTGAGATAACCTTCATCCTCTTCCAGGCTGAACAGGTGATAATTTGGTCCACACGCTGTCCCCAGGCATCAAACTGCTGCAGCTTGGGAGGGTTCAACTCACACTCTCGGCCCAGGGAGTCAATTTCATCCTTCACACGAGCCCCAAATCTCTCAAGATCCACGCTCACCTCAGCAAACACCTACAAAACAGGAGAACAATTAGGGCGGGTAGGAACCAACAGTAAGCATTTGGGAGTGACACAGAGTCAAACATGATGTGACTTTACATCATTGACTTTAGTCTGCTTGGTTTCCACCCCCACCCCCCTGTAAATAGCATATATGGGGTTTCCAATCTGGACTGGGACTGCAGCACAGGCTAAGGGTTTCAATCTACATCAGGAGCCCATTGGCTACATTAGAGCTCTTTTCCCCAAGCAAGTCAACACAAGGAGGGAGGAATTCAAATTAAATCCCATTTCTAAGCATGCCATTTGAAATGAGGTAAAAAGAATGTTGATAAGCTAACAATACCATTCCCAATTAGTCCCATGGGATCTGTGATCTTGGTTTCTCCACCTATTTTGAAAGTTGCCATTCCAGCCCTTCCCCCCACCCCCCTGTAAAACAGTTTATACCTCGGAACAGATACCAGAACATGGAATTTAGGGAATGTTTTCTGACCTCCTGTCACTGTCAAATAGTATAATAGGACCTGTGATTTTGGTTGGTTCACGTCTTTTGGAAGTGGACATTCATTCAGGTCTCTTTTTCCAGAAAAGTGCTTGGAACGTGGAATTTTTTTGGGGGGGGGGGTTGCGACTATTGCAGAAGCGGGTGATGATGATGGGACCTCTTTTTTAGAAAACCATTTATAGCTAACAAAATGGGTACTGGAACATGGAATGTTTTGACTTTTTGTGACTTGGTACAGTATATCATTCCCCAATTAATCCAATGGGCTCTGTGACTTTGGTTGCTCTGCCTGTTTCGGAAGCGGTGTTCTGGCCCCTTTTTCCAGAAAACGGTTTCTTGCCTGGATCAGGTCTCAACCATGTCCCCCCTCAGGCACCTTTTTTCTAGACTGAAAAGCCCCAAACGCTGTAGTCTTTCCTCATAAGGGAGGTGCTCCAGCCCACGAATCATTCTGGTCGCTCTTTTCTGCACCTTTTCCAATTCAACTATATCCTTTCTGAGGTGTGGTGACCAAAACTGGACACAATACTCCAGATGCGGCCTTACCATCGATTTGTACAAAGGCATAATGATATCGGCCATTTTATTCTCTGGATTGAGGAAGAGGGCATTCCTGACTGTGGGTAGTTCCTCCCACTTGGAAGGCAGGATCGGCTTGGCTGAAGTTGTCTCCTCCCCGTGGGAGGGGCTTCCCAGTCCCCAGTCCGATCCTGCCTTCTTTGAAACAGGCCGCACGTTTTTTGGCTCCACAACTACTGTAGGATTTTTTTATCCCTTCATTCCTTGTCTTCTCTCCGTTTTTTCTTCTCCTTTTATCTACAACTACCATTCTTCCTCCGCCTACTCATCCCTTCCCTTCTCTTCGAAGCTTGGAGGAGTACCTCAATTCTCCTCAGCGCTGCGTGGCTTGGCCTCGCCGCACCGGGAGGCCGTTGCCCGCGCTTTTTCATCAGCGCCATCTTCTATTCTGCCTCAGGAGGGAGCAGCTCGCGTTGAGGTACTGAGGCGGCGGCTGTACCGGCGTCGCCCAGCTTTCTCCGCCCCTTTCCTCGGCTGACGCGGCGATAGATCGGACCTCCAAGAGGCCGTGTCTACCCGTGCATACAGCCCGAGCGTTTCCCCGGTTCTCCGAGCGGCTGCAGCCCGGAGACTTACTTTCACTTGGCCGGCCGTTGCCCCGAGGCGGCGCGCGCTGGGGGAGCGCATTGATCTCCCCGTCGTTGCGAGGATCCGGTAAGCTGTTTTTTCTCTCTGTTTGCGGTGGGGGCCCTTTTCGCTACAATTATGGCAGACGATTTACAAGGAGCAGACACCGTTGTGGATGGGTCCGTCCCAGCTGGGGAGGGCTCCTCCAAACAAAGAGAGACTTTGGACGCGGCTATCCAAGCTCAGATTTCTCATGCCGTTCAGGAGGCTGTCAGAGGCGCCCTAAAATCCGATGCTCCTAGGTCTAAGACCAGGTCCTTCCATCGTGGTAAGCGCAGAAGGTCCCCCAGCCCTCTGTCCCTTCTCTCTTCTGCCTCCTCCTCGGAGGAGTTGGTGGTGTCCAAACGCTCTCGCAAGCTCTCTAGGGGCAAGGTGGTTAAACGCTCCAAAGGCGGGAAAGCTCTGAGGAAACGCAGGAGGCATGTATATCTCTTCAGATTCAGAACCTTTATTGGCATAATTAAAACATACATAACATACAACATAGACATATAACAAGTAAGGGTGAAGAGTCCTAACCTAGCATACACTACCCATATGACTCGCACTGCGCCTCTTTACAATTAGCTTTAAGTAGGTTGCAACTTTTTCTGTTAATACAACATCTACACCCTGTAAAATAATCTGGATTTTTTTCCTGATCCTCCCAACCCCACCTATTGGACAAGATCGGATATAAATATTTCTCACATAGATCACTATACAGGGGCAATAAAATAACATATGGTGCAGAGATTCCACACCTCCCACAGCACAAGAACAACATATCTCCCTAGAGGGAATCCCGCTAAATCTCCCATAAAGTAACTCTGATGGCATGACATTACACCTTGCCAATAAGAAGGCCCTACAATCAGATGGGCATTTTAGGTGGTATAAATACTCTGCCCGTTGGCCATACTTAATAGGAATCTGATAATGAAGTGGTCAGCATGTCATGTTGGCAGCGTGCTGAAGTTCTTGCTGTTCAATATCCAGAAGCCTGCCCCTAATTGTTCTAAATGCTTGTTCGTGGGTCAGTGAACCTACTATATCTAAAGCAAGGCCTATAGATTGTATTTTATTTTCAAAATAAGTAGCCCCAAAAGGGGGCTCAGAGTCCAAGAGAAGTCGGGTAAGTAAACTATCCTGGTCTAGATCGTAGAAAACTCTTAACCAAAATTTAAAAAATCTCAGCCATGCCACAGTCTCCACCCACAGGCATGTATATGTTGAACTGTCCTCCTCTCAGTCATCTTATGATTCTTCCCCTGACTCAAGTAAGGAGGAGGGGGAACTTTCTGGGGATGACTCCTTTTCCCAGGAACCAAAAATTGATCGCCTTTTTCCTCATGATCTTTTTCCAAGAATGTTGAATAAAGTAGTCACTTCTCTGAACCTGGCCCCTGCCCCCAGTGTTGAAGCACCCCCACGACCAGACCTGGGTGGCCTCATGAGCTCTTTTTCCTCAGGGTCCAGTCAAGCCAGACATGGTGCCTCTCCTGGAGGCTTTCCAGAGGGCTCTTTATTCTGAGTGGGGCACTCCCACCTCGGCCAAGCACCCCTCTCGACTTGTAAATAAACTTTACTCCTTTTCTGACTCCATGATGGCGTCACTGAAGTTTCCCTCGGTGGACGCTCCCGTGGCGGCTCTTGCCACTTCCGCTGTGATTCCATTGGAAGGCGAAGGGGGCCCACGTGACCCTTGTGACAAGAGGGTTGAAGCGGCTTTAAAGAAAAATTTTGACGCTTCTTCTGTGGCCGTACGTGCGTCAGTAGTGAATTCCATTTTCGCTCGTGCCTCTTTCCTATGTGCTGAGAAACTCACTGCTACTGAACAAGGCTTGTCTAAATCAGCTAAGAATACCCTGAAGAAAATTGCTCTGGCTTCTGCTTTTTCAGCCGACGTTTCTTTTGACGCCCTCCAGATGGATGCTAGGGCCATGGCCTCCAATGTCGTGGCCCGTCGCAACATCTGGCTACACCAATGGTCAGTGGGTCCCGGGTCTCAGGCCAGATTGGTGGGGATTCCTTTTCAGGGGATGAAACCTTTTGGCTCCGCCCTGGAGACTATCCTCGTGGAAAACAAGGACAAGAAAAAGGTCTTGCCCTCTGTTTCTAAGGAACAACCGAGGAATAAGTCCCAATTTTTTCGTTCCCCCAGGAACGATCAGCGTAACAGGGACCCCCACAGTCATCGCAACAGATGGAATAAGACTCGAGTGTTCCCCAGGAACAAGTCACAAGGTCCCTCCTCTAATAGCCACGCCAAAGCTCATAAGGAACAGCAAGCCACATGACTCCTCTCACGACATATCCTCCGCCGCTGTTGGCGGCCGTCTCCTGCTCTTCGCTCATCGCTGGAAGGAAATTTCCAGCAATGCGTGGATTCAGGAGACGGTTTCCAAGGGGTATGCCCTAGAATTCATCCGCAAGCCCCATTCTCGGTTCATCAAGGTGGCGATGTCAAAGGATCCAATCAACCACCAAAACATGCTAAAGTCCATCCATCACCTCCTAGAGATAGGGGCGATAGAACCGGTCCCCCCCTCTCAGAGGGGAAGGGGGGTCTATTCCGTCCTTTTTCTAGTCCCGAAGAAGAACGGGGACTTATGGCCCATTATAGATCTGAAACCGTTGAACAGATCTCTCCGCAAAAGACGTTTCAGGATGGAGACGTGGAGGACAATTAGCTCTGGAGAAGGACGATTATTTAACCTCCATAGATCTCACAGAGGCTTACCTCCACGTCCCCATCCTGCCACGTCACAGATCCTTCCTTCGCTTCTGTTACAGGGGGAAACACCTACAGTTCCGAGCTTTGCCATTTGGGGTCACGGCGGCCCCCCCCCAGTTTTTACGAAGCTGCTAATAGCACCAGTCGTGTACCTGCGCCAGATGGGGATCTATGTCTATCCTTATCTGGATGACATCTTGGTCAAGTCCTCCTCTCGCTCTCAGGCCCTGACGGATCGCACAGCGACGACGGACCTCCTGCAATCTCTGGGTTTTGTGATAAACTGGACAAAGAGCTCTCTGAACCCATCGCAATGCATAGAACACCTGGGGCTGATCATGAATACAGCGTTATTCAGTGTATCCTTGTCAAAGGACAGGCAGGCCGCTCTCTGCTCAATGGTGAACCGGGTCCGAGACTCGGAGACTGCGGACCTCATGTTTCTGGCATCACTTCTGGGGGTCCTAGTGTCTTGCCAGGATGTGATAGCTTGGGCACGCCTGCACATGCGCCCGCTCCAGCGTTTCCTCATGCCTTACCAATCCCAAATAGAACGTCAATGTCATGTACAGGTTCTGGTTCTGGATTCGATCAAGAACTCCCTCTCCTGGTGGGTGACGGGGGGTCGCCCGGGTTGGGGCATGTCCCTGCTTCACCCTCAATGGACCGTGCTCACTACTGATGCGAGTCTGTGGGGTTGGGGAGCGCACCTGCTGGGGCAGTTCGCGCAGGGGACTTGGTCCCATGTGGAAGTTCAGTACAGTATGAACAGGCTCGAATTACGGGCTGTGCGTTTGGCCCTAGTGTTTTTTCACCAGCAGGTGCTGAATGCCCATGTTCTCATCTGCACCGACAACACCTCGGCGAAAGCTTACATAAATCGCCAGGACGGGACCCGGTCCTCCAGTCTGAACAAGGAAGCCATGCTGCTGTTCTCTTGGGCGGAACAGAACCTGGTGTCGATCCGAGCCGAACAACTGGCGGGGGTGAGGAACGTGACGGCGGATTGGTTGAGCAGACAGACCCTCAGGGAGGAGGAGTGGCATCTGCATCCGGACGTTTTTCGCCTGGTGTCCCAACGCTTCGGACATCCGCTTCTGGATCTTTTCGCCACAAAGGTAAACTCTCAACTGCCCAGATTTTATGCAAGGCAGCTAGAAGACGGGGCAGAAGGGGTGGACGCGTTGCAGTGTCAATGGCCACCGGGCCTTCTGTATGCATTCCCTCCCATTCCCCTTCTACCCCGGGTCCTTCGCAGGATACGGGCATGGCCATTCGCGGTGATTTTGATCGCGCCCTCCTGGCCCAGGAGACCCTGGTTCCCAGATCTAGTCAATCTGGCAGCGGAACCCCCTTGGCCCCTTCCTGTTCAGGAGGATCTCCTCCGTCAGGTTCCTCTTTTACACCCACGCCCTGCCCTTTAAAGACTTACAGCCTGGAAGTTGAAAGGTCAGCTTTGAAGGGGCATGGTTATTCTTCCAGGGTTGTAACTACGCTTTTGGCCTCTCGCAGATCCTCCACTAGACGGGCTTACTGTGTGACCTGGAGAAAGTTTGTAGAGTGGTGTAAACGAGTGCACGTATCTCCAACTAAGCCCAAGATCAAACACATCCTGGAGTTTTTGCAGGATGACCTTGACTTGGGTCTCTGCACCAATACTTTGCGGAGGCAGGTAGCGGCGCTTCAGGGGATTCTTGGCGCTTCACTGCGCTTGAATATCTCATCGCATCAGCACGTCAAGCGTTTTCTGCGGGGTGTTTCTCTTCTCAACCCACCTCCCGTACACAGGTGCCCTACTTGGGACCTAAATACGGTGCTGTCGGCGTTGCCTAACCTCCCTTTTGAACCGATGGCAACGGCCCCTTTGCAAGAGCTCACATATAAGACCCTGTTCTTGGTGGCGGTTACCAGCGCCAGAAGAGTGTCTGAACTGGGAGCACTCTCTACCGACCCTAACCTTTGTATCTTCCACAAGGACAAGGTTGTCCTGCGGATGGATCCTCAGTTTGTTCCTAAAGTCAATTTGATGTTCCACCACTCTCAGGAACTGTGTCTTCCCTCATTCTGTCCTAATCCCAAGCACCCCAGGGAAAAGTTATGGCACACCCTAGATGTACGTAGAGCTTTGCGTTTTTACATCGAACGCACTAAGAATTTCCGCAAATCTCCGGCCCTGTTTGTCTATTTCAAGGGTCCTCGAATGGGTTTTCGGGCCTCCTCGGTAACTCCCTCCTCCTGGCTGAAGGCGTCGATAGCTTCCGCCTACAGGATCCTTGGGAAACAACCCCCTCAGGGTATTACGGCGCATTCCATTCGGGGGGCGGCTACCTCGGCAGCGTATGAGGGTTTTATCTCACTAGAGGACATTTGCAAGGCAGCCACCTGGTCCTCGACTCATACCTTCTTTCGACATTACAGGGTGGACCATCTGGCTTCCGCTGAGGCCTCCTTTGGTAGGAGGGTCCTTCAGAAGGTCTTGCCACAATGATTTCAGGTCCCTCGCTGCCCGCCCTGGAAGTACGGCTCTGGTACAGCCCACAGTCAGGAATGCCCTCTTCCTCAATCCAGAGAAACGGAATTCTTACCTTGTGAATCTCCTATTCTGGGATGAGGAAGAGGGCATTCCGTCCCGCCTCTTCACAGCTTGGGGATTGTGGCCAATTGTTGTTGTTTGCTTCTTCCTCTTTATTTCACGGAAGTTGCACATCCGATGAGTTTTTCTCTTCTCCTGAGGTAGAATGGGTTACCCTTTTCTCTCGAGTGTTTTCACTGTGTTTTATCGTTGCCTACCTTGTTTGGCATTTTTCTTTACACAGTTTTGTTCTAAATTGTTACTTCTTCTGAACAGTTCTACACGCCCTTCGGCGCTGTTTTTCTCTGGGAGATGTGTCTTTTCAGCTCGTCAGTCCGGACTGGGGACTGGGAAGCCCCTCCCACGGGGAGGAGACAACTTCAGCCAAGCCGATCCTGCCTTCCAAGTGGGAGGGACTACCCACAGTCAGGAATGCCCTCTTCCTCATCCCAGAATAGGAGATTCACAAGGTAAGAATTCCTTTTCTCAATCCCTTTTTTAATGATCCCGAGCATGGAATTGGCCTTCTTCACAGCCACCGCACACTGGGTCGACACTTTCATCGACCTGTCCACCAGCACCCCAAGATCTCTCTCTTGATCCGTCACAGACAACTCAGAACCCATTAGCATATATGTGAAATTTTGGTTTCTTGCCCCAATGTGCATCACTCTGCACTTACTTACGTTGAAGCACATCTGCCATTTTGCTGCCCATTCTCCCAGTTTGGAGAGATCCTTCTGGAGCTCTTCACAATCCCTGATGGTCTTCACCACCCGGAAAAGTTTAATGTCATCTGCAAACTTGGCCACCTCGCTGCCTATCCCCAACTCCAGATCATTTATGAACAAGTTGAAAAGCACCAGTCCCAAGATCAATCCTTGGGACACACTGCTTTTCACCTCTCGCCATTGTGAAAATTGCCCATTGACTCCCACTCGCTGTTTCCTGGTCTTCAACCAGTTCCTAATCCACAAGAGGACCTGCCCTCTTATTCCCTGACTGTGGAGTTTCTCAGGAATCTTTCATGAGGGACCATGTCAAACGCCTTCTGAAAATCCAGATATATAATATCCACGGGTTCACTCACATCCACGTGCCTGTTGACCTTTTCAAAAAATTCTAAAAGGTTTGTGAGGCAAGACTTCCCCTTGCAGAAGCCATGCTGACTTGTTCTTCTATGTGCGTTAAGATTTTATCCTTAATGAGACTTTCCACCATCTTCCCTGGAACAGATGTTAGGCTGACCAGCCTGTAGTTTCCAGCCTTCCTTTTTTAAAGATTGGTGTGACATCAGCTATCCTCCAATCCTCTGGCAAAGTGGCCGTTTTAAGGGACAAGTTGCATATTTTGGTCAAAAAGTCAGCAACTTCATTCTTGAGTTCCTTCAGAACTCTGGGGTGGATGCCATCCGGGCCTGGTGATTTATTGATCTTTATTTTGTCAATTAAGTCTGAGACGTCTTCTCTTTTAACCTCTATTTGACTTAATTCTTTAGTCAGGGGAGGCCATTCAGGCAGCGGTATTTGCCCGAGGTCTTCTGCCGTGAAGACAGATGCAAAGAACTCGTTTAATTTCTCTGCAGTCTCCAAGTCCCCTTTGATCACCCCTTTCTCTCCCTCACCATCCAGCGGACCAACCGTTTCCCTGGCAGGTTTCCTGCTTCTAACATATTTGAAGAAGCTTTTATTATTCCCTTTTATGTTGGCTGCCACGAGCCAGCGGGTGGCGCAGTGGGTTAAACCACTGAACCATGAGCTGTCGATCGAAAGGTCGGCAGTTCGAATCCGTGCGATGGCTCCTGCCAACCTAGCAGTTCGAAAGCAAGAAATTGCAAGTAGATTAATAGGTAGTGCGTCAGCGGGACGGTAACAGCGTTCCATGCGCCTCGGTGTTGAGTCATGCCGGCCACATGACCATGGAAATGTCTTCGGACAGCGCTGGCTCTTCGGCTTTGAAACGGAGATGAGCACTGCTCCCTAGAGTCGGACACGACTGGACTTAATTGTCAAGAGATACCTTTACCTTTACCTTATGTTGGCTGCCATACGTTTCTCAAAGTCTTTCTTGGCCTCCCATATCATCTTTTTACATTTCTTTTGCCACAGTTTGTGCTCCTGTTTATTTTCCTCATTAGGGCAAGACTTCCATTTACAGAAGGAAGCTTCCTTGCCTTTTATAGCCTCCTTAACCGTGCTTGTTAGCCATGCTGGCACCGTCCTGGACTTAGTCGAGCCCTTCCTCCTTTGTGGGATACACTCCCGCTGGGCCTCTATGACTGTTGTTTTAAACAGCCTCCATGCACTCTGGAGCGATTGGACTCTTTTAACCTTCCCTTTCAGCTTTTTCCTCATTTTGGGGAAGTCTGCCCTTCTTTTTGTGTTGGATTTGCTCGGCACTCTCCCCCTGACATGCATGGCGAAACAGATCGCAGCATGGTCACTGTTCCCCAATGGTTCGGTAACATTTACATCCCTGACCAGATCTTGAGTGCCACACAATATCAAATCCAGAGTCACCTGTCCTCTGGTCGGCTCCGTGACTAGCTGCTCTAAGGCACAGTCATTTAGCATATCCAGACTCTCTTTCATGACCAGAGCATGAATTGACCCAGTCGATGTGAGGATAATTGAAGTCCCCCATGACTACAACCCTGTCTCTCGTTGACACCTCCCTGATTTGCTTCCTCATTTCAAGATCCCCTTTAGGTTTTTGATCTGGAGGACGGTAGCAAGCCCTTACTATTACATCACTCTTTGAGCCTAGTAATCTAACCTACAGTGATTCTACGGAGGAGTCAGAGCCCCCTTCCAGCTCTACTCTGGTGGAATCTACCCCTTCTTTGACATAGATGGCCACCTCACCTCCAACACACCCCTCTCTGTCCCTCCTATAGAGTTTATATCCTAGAATTGCAGTATCCCACTGGTTCTCCGCATTCCACCAGGTTTCTGTTATACTTACTATGTCAATGTTTTCCCTAGCCACCAAACATTCCAGTTCTCCCATCTTTGCCCATAGACTTTGGGCATTTGCATAAAAGCACTTATATACCAGGTCCCCCAAGAAGGGCTGCATGTTTGCACCTTTATCCCTGCAGCCTTCTGTCCTGCTAGATTGGCTGTCGTGTCCCATCACGCTACCACTCTTAATTCTTACTCTGTTATTACTTGACTGTTCCCAATCCACTGCATCCTCATTCCCTAGGGATGAGGAGTCCCGAACTGGATGCCCCTTGGGCTCCTGTCGGCTTTCCCCCAGGGGTCAGTTTAAAAGCTGCTCTGCCACCATACAATGACTGCATGTATGGACAGTTGTTGGCAGTACTGTTTTGTCTCCTTTTGAAAGTCTTTTTGTTTAGACTTGGGTCCCACCCCCAAGATAGCTCATTATATTTATGCAAATATTCTAAAATCCAGACAGCTTTCCATCCCAAGCGGTCCAGATAAGGGATACTCAACCTGCAATGTGTTCATGCAAATAAAGGTTTTTGAATTGAAGTATCTCGGAAATATGTTGGCTGAGCTCCTTTTTGCATCATAATTTATATTAAAAAGTAAATAAGAATTTTTCAAGCTTTATAATTCTTATTTACCAGGTATAAACTGAGAGTCCACTGAATTAAAACATGTTTAATATTCATGGTGAATAAATATATTTAAGAATTTAAATGCTTCTTAAATATTGCAGCTCTCAAACACCTGACGTTTATCATATGTGGCACTTACATTAAGCAAGTTTGGCCACCCCTGCTCTATATAGTGCTATGCAAACACCATTCATTGCTTCTGTTTAAGTCAAGGGACGCAAGTAAGTGTCCCCATGTACGTTTCCCCCAGACCTTACAGAATGCAATACATAGAAGACAGACCTTGGGAGGTAGACGTGATTCCAGGTAACCCTGAAGAAAAGCATCTTCCAGGTATGGGTTCCCAATACAGGCCTGTTCTTGACAAAATAATGCCATTTCCGACCGTGCAATAGGTGTTCTTGGATGTTGCTCAGAGCTCGTGGCCATGGATCCTGCTTGCTGCCTCCACCTTTTCGAAGGCTGGATCTCCCTGCAGCCCAAGGCCCCAGACCAGTCTTTGTGAGTTGACAGCTTCGATGGATTCCACAAAAGCTGGTGGCCAAGAGGGCGGACTCTCCTAAACCTACGGAGAGTTTTCAACTGCTGCTGTAGCATTCACTCCTGGGTCTGCAGATTTGCTGGTTTAACTGCACAGAGGATGCAACAACGCAGAGGAGAACTGCGTAGGGCTTTTGCTAGGTCTCCACCCACTTAATTTCCAGCTCAGTATCTGGAGGAAGGTTCAGCAAGGGAGAGCATAAGAGAAGAAGGGGAGGCCCTTGTCAAGCCACAAACAGTGTTCTTATTGACTTCTTTTCTTTGAAGATTTCTTAATTGCTTTCTCAACCAACCCATTAAAAACCAACAGATTATTGAATATGTGGAAACAGCAGCATCTGGCACATCTCTTCTAATAATAACTATTAGATATGGTTCCTCGGGTTTGCGTCACCCAGTATGAAAGCATTAACTTTATTTATGTTAATATATAACAGTACAGATCACCCAATAAATCAGTAACCAACTCAGCTCTCAGAACACTCAGTCTCATTTTCTGTTTTGAGTTAAGGAAATCCACTTTTTGTTACACAAGGAAGCTGTGTTTTCTGTTTCCGGTTATTTGGCCATAACTTTTGATAGAAACAGTTTGACTTTGTTCGACCCTTCTGAGGGCAAGGCTTCGAGCGGCGTTGTGCGCATGTGCCACTTTAGCCTTGCCTTGGCCTGCCCTAGTCAGGTTGTAGCGGGCGGCCGCGGTGGCAAGTCACCCCTCTGGGTGGGCCGGGCCGGGCCAGGCAAATGACCTTGGCAGGCCGGATACGGCCCGCAGGCCGTAGTTTGAGGACCTCTGGGCTAGGGCCTCATGAATGGGGGCAAAACATCACACAGCCATGCAAACTGTTTTCCAGTGTTTTATTAAGGTACAAATGCACAATGGAAATGCAGAGGGGGGACGATGACAATACACAAATGAACTGAAGGAGAAAGCACAAGGCACATTTGCATTGGACCCCTAAAGACATCATGAGGGAAAACAAGTTCTCCCGATCAACTGATCCAATCAGCCAAACCAAAACCAAGCTCTTGCTTGTCAACTGCAATAGGATAACAACAGGAAAATTGAGACTGATCTGCACATATATATGTACAGTTTTAAACTATACAGTATATAGCCAAGCTTAAGTTGTATTATTGAAACTCAAGGAGAAGAACAGTCCACCAACCATGTTCAGTTGCTTCAAAAGAGAAACACTGAGCTAGAAACAGTTGTAGGCTTTGTCCTTCTTAAATAGATCTTAAGCACCCGTATGCAACCCGCTAATCCAGGAACTTACTAATAAGGTGTGAAACTGCACTAATTAGCATTGGAAAGCCTCTTTGCTTTAACTGTGCTATTCTATGCCAGGGGTTCTCAACCTTTTTCACCAAGTGTATCCCCTGGCATGGTCAAATTTTTGAAGTACCTCCTGTGCATTCCCATTGGGAACACAGTCTGGGGAGAGAGAAGGAGTGGTTTTCTTGCACAAGAATCTTTTATGTTCACTGTCAATGAAGTTTTTCTTTTTAGTAATAAAGTAGGGACTGTACACAGAACGAATCATCTCCGGGATTCAGGTTATAAAATGGCTTTATAAAATGTAACAACTATATGCTACTGATGATTTCAAAAGTCAAATCAAACACATATGTGTATAAGCCCCTTTAAAATTCTACAATAAAATACAATCAAACATTTTAAAAAGGCTTCTTTCGCATGACGTTTCGTTCATTTCCCATGAACTTTATCAAATGCAGACACTGCCTCAGTAGACAGGAAGATGGAAATGGAATCTCCATCGCATACCTGTCACTTTTAAAGAGGATTCTGGCAAGCAAACAGTCATTTGAAACCGAAACTCTGCATTTAAAGGGACATGACCCCAAGGTAATCTATGCTGCCCCTGGTGGTAACCTAGATAATAGCAGCCAGGGTACAAAAATATTTAAAAGGCTTACTAATCTTGCTTAATACAGGGGTCCAAATTTTATTGATAAAGGACAACTCCTGCTTGCGGTTAAGAACATGGGACCCATGTTTGAATATTTCTATGTCTTCTAGACTTAGCCTAGGCAAATAGTTGTTTTCATTGGAAAACTTGACAGTATTGTTAAATCTGATCTCATGTCCTGACTCCTCTTTATGTTGAGCCATGGCAGATTTCTCATTCTGTCCCAATTTGCACGCACACTCATGCTCTTTTATTCTGGTAGTAATAAAACGTTTCGTAGGCCCCACATACACCTTCCCACAACTACATGGCACCCTGTATATGCCTGGGGTGCTCAAAGGGGGTCTGGGGTCTTTAGGGTTCCTTAAAAGTTGACTAATTTTATTCGTTGGTTTAAAAATTGTTTTAAAATTATATTTCCCCATTATTCTGCCAATTTTATCAGTAGTCCCTTTCACATATGGTAGGTACACCGGGGGCCTGACTTCTTCATCTGTCTAAAAGTAGGGACTATTTAGTCAGAGAACTTACTCACCCTAACTTGGATGTAAATGCTAGAAAGGGGGTTATATAGAGCAGGGGTGCACAACGTACGGCCCGCGGGCCGCATGCGGCCCGCCTGACGATTTCCTGTGGCGCGTGAAGAAATCGGGGATCCCAGAGAGCGGGCGCTCTCTGGGATCCCCAAGTTCTTTGCGGGCCACGGAAAATCCTCCGTGCCCCAGACGCGGCTCATTCCGCTGCTCACGCTGCTCATTCGGCTCCTGGCCGAACGCCAGGAGACTCCAGGCGGCGCTTTGATCGCCGCCAATTAGCTGAGTCTCCTGGCGTTCAGCCAGGAGCCAAATGAGCAACGTGCGCAGCGGAATGAGCCGCGTCTGGGGCACGGAGGATTTCCCTGCACCGCTACCTGTTGCAACAGAAGCCGGACCCTCCTGGTGGCCCCCACAGGCACCGCTGCCACTGCTGAGCCATAATACTCGGGACTGCATGTCCCAAATTACAGGCAAAAGGAGAACAGGAGGGCAAAGGCAGGAAGGAAACCGGCAACGCACAGCGTCCCTCCGGAAACCGCACCCTCTGCTTTTAGGGCTGGGACCCTAAGGTTAGACCCGGCACTTAGTTACGATAGCACAGAAGAGAGCGAGAGGCTGGTTTGAGTTGAGGCAGGCATGAAGAGCAGGCATGAAGAGAGGCAAGCGAAGAGAACCACGGCAAACTGTGAGTGGGGTTGCCTGGGGGAAGGGGCTCTTCAGCGGCAGGCAGCTCCCCTCTGTGAGTGGCTCCCCTCTCCCCCTCCCGTTCTCCCCTCATGGTGGGGGCCTTTCTCCGAAGCGATGGAGCAGAGCAATCCTGCTGCGCCTCTCTGGGCTTTCTTGGTGAGTTTTAAACATGTTTTTTACTTGGGAAATGTGTGTGTTTTTAAAGAGATCCTGGCATTAGTATGTTTTTAACATGGGAAAAGTGCTTTTTTGGGGTGGGGAGGACTTGGGAGAGGGATTTTTTTTAAGAGATCGTGGACACGCCCCCTGTGATGTCACTTCCTGAGGAAGTGAAATCACGGTTTCTTGACACGTCCCCTGTGCGGCCCCGGAGAAGTTTGGCCTATTCATTTTGGCCCCCGCCTACTTCCAAGTTGTGCACCCCTGATATAGAGATTTGGCAGAGGTTATTTATAATATGGGAGCCCAGCATTGTGAGTTTGTGCCTCGAGTCAGAAGTTTAAATTAAAAAAAATAAAAGCCGATGCTGACTCACAGCTGATAAGACACAGCAAGCCGCGTACCACAGGTTGAGAACCTCTGTTCTATGCTGATGGTGGACATACTGCTGAGTCTCCATACTTTGTCCAAGATGTAAGTGAAAGATAAACTACATTTAAAAGATGTACTGTACTAAAATAAACAAAGTGATGAAGCTCATTGGTGTTATGGTTAACAAGCTATGTGAGTTCTGGGGCAGTTACTTATTTATTTATTTATTTATTTTTCACATTTTTATACCGCCCTTCCTCCAAGGAGCTCAGAGTGGTGTACATATTTCCTCCCCTCCTTTTTGTGCTCACAACAACCCTGTGAGGTAGCTGGGGCTGAGAGATAGTGACTGGCCCAAGGTCGCCCAGGAAGCTTCGTGGCTGAGCGGGGATTTGAACTTCCAGGTCTAAGTCCGACTCCCAAACCACTACACCATCCTGGTTACCTAATGTTCTTCATAAACAGAACTTGCAGGCTGTGAGGGAGTGGAGGATGCTCCGACTGCTGAGAACTCCGCTCCCCCCCAATGATTTGCTCCGGTTGCGGGAGGTTGGAGGGGGTGGAGGCTGCTCACGAGTCTCCATGACCGGCACCAGCTGCTGGGAGGTACTGGGAGGCCAGGCTTGGGGCGGTGCGAGGGGCTCTGGCTGCAGAGGCTGTGCTGCTGTGATCGGCTCAGGCTGCTGGGAGGATGCGCTTTGGGGACAGAGCTCCGGCGATCAGTGCACATAAATTAAGTTTAAATTAAATTCCCTGACGATCAGGTTCTGATCGCAGCTAGTAAGGGACAGGCTCTTGCGTACCCCCAGCCGTCGGTCCACGTACCCCTGGGAGTATGCGTACTACAGGTTGGGAATGCCTGTTGTACGCAAAACACCTTTTGGGGAAGCTTGCTGACTGGATTTCATCTCAGAATCTTTTGGGTCCAGAACAGAAAGGGTTTTGCAAAGGTACCTTTACCAGGGGCGTCGCTGGAGCGTGGCGGGGGGGGCGGGGCGCCCCGGGGTGACGCGCGCACCCCGCGCGCGCCACCTCCGTGATGCGCGACACCCTTCGGACGCTCCGAGGCCGGCCCAGGAGCCGGCCTCAGAGCGTCCGACCCCGTCGACACTCCAGGACCTTCTGAAAGAAGCTTTTTAGCTTTTTGCCCTCAAAACGTGTCTGCGCATGCGCGAAAATCAGAAAAATACCTGGATGGACGCGCTGCCTGGCGCCGACGGGGTCGGACGCTCCGAGGCCAGCTCCCGGGCCAGCCTCGGAGCATCTGGAGGGCGACGTGGGGGGGGGAGCCGGGTCGCCCCCCGCGCCGCGATATCGTACGCCAGGGTGACGCGCGTCCTAGTGACGCTACTGACCTCTACAATAGACCATTGTTCAGTATTGGCCCTCTTAGCTGAGAAATACGCTATTCGTTCCAATTCCAAACTATACGTTGCATTTCTCGACTTGAAGGCCGCTTTTGACTCTGTTGATAGGGACCTTTTATGGGAAAAACTGGCAGTGCTTGGTATTGACACTAGGCTCCTTTTCCTCATTCAAAATCTTTATACAGGTTCCTCATGCCAAGTCTTGTGTTCTTTGCTAGGTAATCTATCCTCAAAGATCTCAATGGATAAGAAGGGAGTTAAGCAAGGTTGCCTTCTTGCCCCCACTCTTTTCTCCCTCTTTCTTAATGATCTGGCCCCCTATCTCTGATTGATGGTCATCCCCCAAATTGGGCTCCATACATATTCCCCTTCTTCTCTATGCAGACGATGCTGTCCTCTTATCCCACTCCCCTGTTGACCTGCAGCACCTCCTAATTCGAACTCTAGATTATATCTAAGATAACAAATTAACTCTTAATTTCCAAACATCTAAGATCATGGTGTTTTCTAAAACATGGAGGCCAAGGACTTGGAAGGTCAGAGGAGAGTATACCAAGCAATTCAAGACCTTCAAATTTCAGCTACAATCTCTCATGGGCCCCTCATAAGAAAGCACCTTGTAACTTGGCTTCATATTCAGGGGTTCCCTCTGCTCCTCTTAGAGCAGAGTAAGGGGTCTCACGGTTACAACAGGAATGTTTTTTTCATTGCTTCTTTGAGGAACACTACTCAGGCTTGTAGAGAGAAACACTCAATGTTTATCTGAGCATCCCATGTTAAAATGTATTGCTTACCAGTAATGTAATCATCTGTAATACACAATCAGAGCTGTCAACTTTTTTTATTCCAAGTGGACTCTCTCTGGACTTTTATTCCATGGACTCTCTCTGATCCTTGGTCAGAGTTTTCCTTTCAGAACTGGATGTGCATCATAGACCAAAGAGGTATTCAAAGGAGGTGCTTCCGTATCATAAGAGCCTGCTTTGTCTTCTCTGTCCACAGGGCAGAGGTCTTGGTGACACCACCTGCAGGAAAATCCCCAACGCGAAATCCAGTATTAAATGTTTTCCATTTCACTGCTGCACATAATGTGTAGGCGGTCAAAGTAGTTCTGACCTGCTGTGTCATGGGGTCCAGTCAATGTCTGCTATTAAAATGTGGTGGTATCTGTTCCGCCGTTCACTTGGAGCCTGATGGACACGGGAATGGGTGGTCTCTTTACAGACGAGACTAGAGGCCTGCAGCCAGGCAGCTGACTGGTGGATGTATGTGATGTATTGGCTGGTGGATGTATGTGAAATTCAACCAAGCCCACCACTATCCAAGCCCAGGAAACAGCCCTACATGTTGGAGGGCTGTTTTCGTCAGCATTTTAGAAGGGAAGAAAATGCAGCAAGACAGAGTGCTATCAGCACTTGACATCCTGCTGAAGCTGTTGCTGCAGCAAAGCGAAAAGGTTTCTAAAAGGGAAGAACCTTGCCACTTTTGGTGGGTGGTTGTGCTTTTCAGATCTTAGTGAAAGGCAAACCTTCTGCAATCGATTCCCTGACTGTCCCCTTCAGCAAGGGTCCAACAGACCTTTGGAATACACTCACAACGGCTTTGGGGCACGGGGCTAGTCCTATACGTTACCTCTGAGCAGTAGTGATGTCCGTGGCTGATGCATGGGGCCTGGCAGCGTGTTCTAGTAAGAGAGCTCCTGCGTGAGACAAATACACAAACCATTAACACTTCCGAATTACAGCACGATGTTACTCTGCTAGAGGCATTGCCAGTTGCACCTGAATCCATCTGGCACTGCCTGTGTTTGTTGTGTTTGTGCACGTGTACTCGAGGGACTGGTTCATCAATATCTACCCCCTACGCACACACCCAGTGCAGCATTTCAGACTTCTGGTGCCCCTCCTTGCTTTTTGTCTCTGCTAGGTTTATTTCATGGGCAAAAACGGACATGGGATAAGAAGGAGGTGAGGGCAAGCTTTCAGGCATGAGAACAGAGCTAGTAATGTCAGTCTGGGAGGATAGCATGGTTGTTGCACACTGGCAACATGCTTAAGACCACGGCTAGTCACAAGGAGGTAATGTTCATCTGTCAGGTCATTAAAAGTCTCCACATTTCTCAGAACTATCTGAATGAAAACAAGATTATTCTAGCTTGAAACGTCTCGGTGGGGAGGAAAGAAGCCCTAATGAATTCAGAATTGAGTTTAATTCTTTTTAGCGCCAAGGTTTATAGATTGGAAACAGCTATATCTAGCTGATCTTAACTGTTTTAGTTAGTGGTCCTGAAGTGGAAGACCCCCCCCCCCCAAGGGTCTTTGGACTTCTTGCAATTCTAAGCATTTCAAGCTAGGAAAATGCTGAAAAAACAAAAGTATGATTGCGATAGCCTAATCAATGCTCTTTGCTCTCTAAACAAAAGCTAAACAAAGCATATTTGCTATAACGAAGTCGTACCGTTCTTCTTTTCACAACTGTCAGCAAACAGGGAAGGGGGGTGGTCAGAGCAGCCCAAACGTTGGCATTTAACTCTACAAATAACTGCTGGTATTGACACAAGTTCCTGGCCTTTCCTGTTTTAGTTCCATGTCCTGTTGTGTTCCCCCGACACCACCCACCCACCCACCTACCTCTCTTGCTGTATCATTTGCTTTGGGGTACTTTCTTATCTCCCCTGTCGCATCTCTTGCTATGTCCAGGCAACATATTTGTCACTTTTTAGACATACGCAAAATACATGGTTGGACCAGGCTGGCATGCAGTGCCCCACAGATTCTGGACTTGTACACAAATATTGCCATTCATTCCAAGCCATTTTCTTATACCTGGTAGAGGAATTTTGTAACTGCTTTCTTACCTCCATAGATCCGTGCTAGCGTGTAGGCAAAGTCTCTTGATGCCAGCTGCATCCTAGCTTCTCCCCTTGAGCTTATTTTCTGAGTGAACTCTTTGAGCTTGTGAAGAGAACGCTGAACCGTCGCCACAGGAGCTTCTAGTTCAGACAAGCTAGAAGCCGCTTTCAACTTGGTCTGCAAGGAAACCAGTTATAGGCCATATTGACAAGAGTGTTTCCCAAAACCCACAGTCGTCCTGACTAATCCAGATCATCCGATCTGGGTGCATTTGCTGTAAAGAAAGGCAAACGTTTTAGGATCCTCTTCAGGACGCCTGCGGTTCTGTTACAGCTCCAAAGACAGACACAGTGGAATAGGACAATTTATTTTATTTATTTATTTTATTTACAATATTTCTATCCCGCCTTTCTCCCCAAAGGGACCCAAGACGGCTTACACAAAAATAAAATACAAAAATACAAATAAATACAGTAATTACTTTTTAAACAGCAAAAAAGTTAATAAAAACATCTAAAAATTGATAAATTACATTTAAAACAAGATCATAAAAACAGCAGCACCCCACCCGTACCAGTAAGATTGTTAAAAAGGCAAAGGCTCAGAAGGCTTCTTTGAACAAGAAGGTTTTTAGGCCTCGCCGGAAAGTGTCCAAGGAGGGAGCAGTTCGTAAGTCAAAGGGGAGGGAATTCCATAAGGTTGGTGCAACTACTGAGAAGGCCCTATTTCTGGCCGCCGCCCCTCGCACCTCCCTGGGCGATGGCACCCGCAAAAGGGCCTTCTCTGATGATCTAAGGAGACGGGCTGGACTATATAGAAGTAGGCGGTCTCTCAAATATCCTGGCCCCAAGCCGTATAGGGCTTTAAATGTCAAAACCAGCACTTTGAATTGGGCCCGGAAACGAATCGGCAGCCAGTGCAGCTGTCGGAGGAGCGGCCCGACAGAGTCGAACCGCCTACCTCCAGTGACCACACGTGCCGCCGCATTCTCAACTAATTGCAGTTTCCGAACCGTCTTCAAGGGCAGCCCCACGTAGAGCGCGTTACAATAATCTAGTCGCGACGTCACCGTGGCATGGATCACTGTGGTCAGGTCTGCACGATCCAGGTACGGTCGCAGCTGGCGCACCAGCCGAAGCTGGGCAAAGGCCCCCCTGGCCACAGCCGCCACATGGGAATCCAGGATGAATACCAAATTTTGTACGCTCTGCTACAATTGCAAAAGACATGTCTCTTGTATTAACATAGTGTTGCTACAGGGAGTAGCCTAAATAGGTGCTATCCTGTTTACCTGGCAGGGCAGCTGAAACAACTGTGTAGGCTGTGTGAATACTTGGAGTACAAAAGCAGAGCTTTAAACTGGGGTTGTCCAGATCCTTCCAGAGCACATATTCTGTGTTTCTTCTTCTTCCCCCCCCCCCACTTCCCTCTGCAGTTCTAGGTCAACCATACTAATTTCCTGAAATGACTTCCAAATAGCTGAGTGCCCCCTCCCCACTTAAGGCAGAAATCTACAGGAAGTACATACAGCTCAGCTTCTTTTAACCTAGAACTTTTTACCTTGAGAGAGATCAAGATGAAATATCTAATGATGTATCAAAAATGAGGCTGAATTAACGGGGGCCAGGAGCAACCAGAGCTTGGCGGATCAGTGGCCTTGACAGAGAGGTCAGTGTTCTCCAGAGGGTGAGAACTCAAACCTCTTGCTGCCCCAGGTTGCTGTAGCAGCTGTAGCAGCTGCCATCTCAATGCCACCCAAGTGCCAGAAAAAGCATTTGGAGACCATGGACTGTTTAGGATTTTGCTGAAAGGCCCATCTGCAAATTGGCATTTGTGGAGTACCGACCTGAGCTGTAGAGAAAAACGCCTCCATCACTTTCCCTTGGCTCTTGACAAGGGAGCGCAGGACATCCAGGGAGAGGACATTTGTTGTTCCTTCCCAGATCGTCAGCACCTGTTGGAAAGAGAGGTACAGAACCAGAGGCCTTCACAGCAAGTGGCTGGATCGTATGGAAGAATGGGATTCTTCCCATCTAGCAACAGCAAAAGGATGCTCAACATTTGATAAGTGAAAGACGGAGACTGGGCTGGTAAGAAACGGAAGAGTAGGAACAGCCACAGGTCACCCCGACATAATGTCTTTTGTTCACAGGACTCCAGGCATCTATATGACAAATGAAACATTGCCCGTTCTCTGAACAGTCCCTGCTTTGCCATGGGGAAGGGACTGTGACACAAGGCTATAGCATAATGTCTCATCTGTCCCTCAACAAATCCATCCGATTGATCAGGAGACCTATCAAATGCCAATCTGTTACGACATTGCTTTCGGAGTGTTTTCTTACCTGGACATCTCTGAGAAGAGCTGCCAGCCCTGTATCTTCCATGTAGCCCTGTCCCCCAAAGCACTCCAGCCCTTCCGAGACAACAGCAACAGCCTGCAACACACACCTGTGATGTGCATACATTCTCTTGTGCCTTTACTGCAGATCCTTTCTGCACCTCCCCAATCCCAACTCACTCTGCCTGCGTCACACACCTGCAGAGCCAGGCGTGGAAATGTTACTGTTTCAAGGTCCCAAACCATTTCAACTAAATCCTGTGGTTAACCCTCTCTTACACACACACACACCCTCTGGCTCCTTCACACCCCAGATTATAGCACCCCATGGTATGAAAGCACCACCTTCAGGCCTTCAAATGCTACCTGTTTGCCAGTGTACAGTTTTGCAATGGGTGTGAGCAGCCTAAGCATGTGCTGGTCCTCTGTGGTGGCCATCTTGGTTTCCTCCAGCCCCAGCAGCCTGGCCACCTCCATAACCAGAAGGAATGCACCTCGGACTTGCACCTGTAGAAAAGAGAGAGAGCCTGTGATAAAGTGGGAGCCACAGAATAGGTTTACAGTAATTGGGATGAGACTAGAAAATCAGGCAATCCCCTCTGATCAATCCCAAAACTCCATGCACCTGATATGCATTACTTTTCTGGACCAGGTCCTGTTGTTATGATGACACTCAAGAGATCCAACTCTTATTCTCGTGCTTCCCTTTGTTCTGTTGTATGGTGGTGGGTCACACTCTCAAGTGCCATTCTCCTTGGTACAGCTGGCGTTTACAAAGTATTTCCTATATGTCATTTCAGGAATCCTTACAGCAAGCCTATACAGTATGCTCATATTTGGTCTCGCATACAGTCATCCCTCATTATACGAGCAATCGCTTCACTGTGTTTTGCTAGAACGTGTACAAATTAATACCTTTCAATTTCTTATACAAGTACATGCTGGAACTTACTCCAGATAAGGTACAAGAGGGGAAAGGGATGCTTTTTTGTACATCCAACAATTGCTTGCAACGGCAAGCACGTTCTCAACAAGGGTCAGGACCACCAATGACTACATGAGCAGCCCTCCATCCAGCCTGGACCCCTCCCAGTCCCACCTTCAGATATTACTGAGAATTATGGTAGTATTGTTCTGGGCTCTATTTGGGTCAACTTTGGAATTTGGGAGAGTGAACGTTTGGGCTCAGGAACCAGTCAGAAATCTTAACATGGGATCCTATGGGAGATACGTTTTTGCCTTATGAGCAGTTTTCGTGGTGGAATGCATTAAGCTCCTATAACAGGGGATAACTGTATTATGAAGGCTAAGTTCAGTCCAGGCTCTCCCATGATGAAGGGACTTTATAGCCACCTTGTGGTGGAGAGAAGTATGAAACTGAATTGTAGGAAGGTTCCTGCTCATGCTCCACAGATTCTCGTAAGATCCTGGTGTATTTAATATATGAATCTTTAATAAAATAACAGTGTGAAAAGATGCCCTCGTTCCCTGAGCTCAGCTGTTGGACGGTAAGGACCAACAAAGCATACAAAGGAAAACATGGATCCTGGGCAACTGGTCACAAGCAGGCTCCTCTGGCTCACTTTTCAAATGTATAGTGCCTTGAATAAGAAAGGTTTTATTGAACTCGCATAGCTTGTTCAGTGATGGTTGGCCCCTACCAAGCAGGATCGTTGTTCTCCAGTTCCTCAGACTAACATGATGTACACAGGCATGTCTTTTTGTGACCAAACAGGAGGCAAACAGGAAGGATGCACTTGCTGGAATCCTGTCAGGTCCACCCCTCAGAATACTCACTTCCATTTGTGCCAACGTCCGCATATGCAAGGGGTGCTCCTTCAGGAACTTTCCAAAGGCTTCCCTCTTGGTGGCATAATCCCTCGCGAGATGAATCACCCTGGGGATGAAAGCAAAGCCAGGTCACAGGCGTTGGCACATGACTATGTCTTCATGCTCACGTTGCATGCCTTAGGTGCGCATGAAATCATCACAGTCATGCTCTTTGCTGCTAGGCTATGGAGACCACATCAGCTAGTTAGTAGGGTTGGCCCAAAATATTTTGGTGCAGAGAAGGAAAATCCAGCTGTCCTCTTCACACATGTTCTAATTAACATGGGGCACAAGCCATTTGCCTCTTCTTGTTCGTTTCAACATGGCTGGTACAGGAGACCTTCCCCCAGGAGGAGTGTGACATGATGCATCAGCTCTGTCTCGTCCACTTTGCTACCCTTAAGAGCACTTCAAATTCACCTCCAAAGTCAGCTGCCTCACCATACCTCACGGTAGGGCTGCCCCAGACCATACCTGGGCATTGGCTATCCCTGACTGGCCCGCGTGAGGTTTAAAGGAAGACACGGAGCAGCTAATTAAGGTAAAATAATCCCCCCCCCATGCTCACCCCGGCCATTCTCTTACCTTCATTAGCTGCTCCGTGTCTTCCTTGCAACAGACACTATAAGCAGCAGCATACTGCTTAAAGCTCAGACACTAATAGAGATGCTCATCTGAAGAACAAGGAGCCTCCCTAGCACTCAGCGTCTGTGCTATAAGCAGCATGCTGCTGCTTTTAGCATCAGTTGCAACGACGACATGGAGCAGCTAGAGGAGACTCCCTGCGTGTTGCTTTCGCTTCCCTGAAAGGCTCCGAGGGTGAGGGGGCGGGGCCACTTTGTTCATCTGTGTAAAGGAGGCTCTGATTTCAGCAGCACTTAGAGCTCCGCCCCCCCCCCCCCCCCCGTAGTGACGCCAGTGGTCAATACTATGTTTTCAGAATTAAGCTTTTGCTTCTGGCTTTGTTGGGTTTAAATACTTCCTCAGACAAGGGCATCGCTCAAATGACCATAATTATGCCCAGAGGGTCCTGGGGAGGGGAAGAGGAATCACCTTCTCATGTAAGCAACTGCACCAATGGCATTATAGATCCTTGTGATGGTCAGCATGTTGGCAACGGAGGCCACACCTCGGCCTTCTGCAGAGATCTGGAAGCATCAAGAAGCAACAGCTAGAGTAAGCTCTGGAAGTTCTAGCAAAGGCTGGATGCAAGATCCCACTCTGGCATGAATGGAAAACATTCGCAGAGACCTACCGTACCAAAGAGCACCTTTCTTACTTATCCCATTGAGCCGAGGAGCAGACTGACTGCTGGGGCCCAACATTACCCCACAAGACTCTTTGTTTGGCTTACCCGGTGTGCCCTAGCGCCATCCAGGAGCAGCTCAGCAGTTGGCACCTGCCTTGTGCCCAGCTTCTCCTTCAGCCGTTGTATCTCAATCCCATTCAGCTTCCCATCCTTATCCCTCACTTCTAGGTAGAACAGGGAAAGGCCTTTGGAGCCCTGAAGCCGGAGAGAGGCTCTCATGAGAAACACTGATTGGCATTGGGAAGGGAAATGGATCTGGAATAAGGGTAATGCAAACTATTTTACTGCTTATGGCATTCCTCCCCCCCCCCCCCAGATCTAGGGCTGGCCCAAGACCTGCCAGGGTTTGAGACAACATACCAAATGCCATCCTTCTTACCTGATGGTGCACCAGCCACACCTTTGATAAGTCTCCTCCTCCTCCCACTCCCTGGATTCTCCCTGGGGACAGAAGCGGAAGCGTGGAGGAGAGGAGAATGGTGGGAGATGACCTAGCCCACCACTCTCCTCCACACTTCCTCTTCCTTTGAGTCCAGGGCATGGGAGGAGAAGGAGTGATGGAGGTGGGTAGGCAGAGTTGAGCACCCTCTACCAAGCTAAGGCAACCACTTCACTCGGTTTCATGGATGGGTCAGCCTTGCCTGTTTCTGCTCTAGAACTGACCTGTTCAACCTGCCTCTCAGCTGTCATGATTCTTGCCAGTGTCAGAGTCATGTCCGAATCAGTGGCTGATGTGAACCATTTCAAGCCATGAAGGCTGTATGTGCCATCAGGCAGCTTCAGGGCCACCGTCTCTGTGCCATTTGCTGCAAGGAAAGAACATAGGAACATGGCTGCTGAGGGTTTTTCATCATGGACTGTCCCTAGCTTGAAGCTGAAAAAGCAGCAATACTGATTGCACTATAGAGGCAGTGGATTGGTGTCTTTTCGACTGTAGGAAACAGTGTGAAAACTGGGCTGCCAGAATGTGTGCAATCCATAGAACTAGCTATGTCACAACCAGTACCTATGTTAGCATGGTGACTGATGTAGGACCAGGATGGGAGGATACGAGATCCAGTGGACAGAGACTTAGAGATCTGAGTTAAATTTTCACCACTGCAACAGGATCATTGTTATTGTTTCTTTGTACATTTCTGACTTGCTTATACACAGGCACCCAAAGCAAAATATTTAAATATTACAACATCTCAAAGCAGTAGAAACTAACAACCCAATCCTGTCTAGGACCGCCGCAGGGTGCAATAGCACACTGGATAGGCTCCTATGGCCCAGCCACCCCAATGGGTCTCCTCAGCAAAATGGCTGGCACAAATCTGGGAGACCCATGTAAGGCCCAACAGGCCCGGGAAGAGGGATAGGGTTCAGCTGAGCTCACCACAGGTGATCCTTTCCCCTTTCTGGGCCCTATCACCCAATTCCCCCCTCCCATTCCGCCCTCCCCACGCCCCCTCGTGTAGTCTTTACCTGCATGTGTCGGTCCGGGGTAGAGCGAGTGATGCCAGCCTAGGCACCACATATTCTCTGGGTGTCAAAAATATGCCTTACAGCATGTCTGTGACACCTGGTGCCAGCAGGACAATCGTTCTGCTGGTTCCGTCTTACACAGGATTGCGCTGTAAGTGTCCTTCCATATTTGCTCTTTTTATCTGGAACTATCATCCTTTACCCTCTCACTGTTTATAGAGCATCCACGTGTCAAATTATTGACTTCCAATGTTTTCTGCATTCCACTCTTGCATTTATTCAGACCTGCGTTTTTTCAGACATTTTTAAATGCAATTGCCCCAAGATACCTGGTGTGCATAGAGAGAGTGAGAGCTGTTGAAGATTTTTAACACCCCTGTGTTTAATTTGAATACCTTCTCTTTGCACGTTCAGCTAGTTTTACTGCTTCCCTGTTCAAGGCAGATAGGAGAGGAAGTGCTAAAAAATTCCGATTCGCCTCTCTGAATTATCTTAATGTTATCTTCTTTTCCTTAGCGTATTCATTTATTCTCATTTTTCTGCTATTTTAAAAAGAAAATTAGAGGAAATTAACAGTCCAAGAAACTGACATTAGGGCAATTCAGAGGCTGTTCAGCACAAATCTCTAAACCTGAAAGACGAGTCATTTGAATAACATTTGAAAGGACCTTTGCTGTGAACAGATCTTACTTCTGAATAAACTTGGCCATTGGGAAGAAAGTTTCCAGTTAACATAGCACTATATTAAAGTGCTCTGAGAAATATTTGTTTTAATTCCATTTCCAGTTAGTTGTGGAAAAGTATTGCCTCAGTTATGCTTAAGGCTCTAGTGTTGGAGCAGCCCAAGAGATAAACATGGCAAAAACATAAAAGACAATCTCAGGAACTGTAAGAGGAGACAGTAGAACTAACAAGTCCCTATCCAAACCATTTTGGAAAAGCCAAGAGAAGAGATCTGCTGAAAACACACAGAGTCTCCCTGCTTTCTGGCCCACTTACCAACATCAGAGCCCCCTTTGCGTTCAGTCATCCACTGGCCGGAGGTCCAGAACCTTCTGGGGTCACGCGAGGTCAAGTGGGCATATGCTTCTTTCATGGGCCCAGGGATACCCAAGGACTGCAAGAGGTGCAAGTCAGAGAGAGGAGATAACACAGAATTTCCTTGGAAATATACCCCAAAGGCGACTGCTGCAGTTTCCTGGGTTTAATTCAAGGTGCTGGTGTTACCCTCCTAATCCCAGGCCATATAGGGCTTCAAAGGTTATATCTTAGAAACTTCCATATGGTCTTCTAGCCTGTTCCCTGAGGGAATCAAGTTCCGCCACTGTCAGAGGTGAAAGGGGTGACAGCAAGAAGCAGTGCCTTCTCAGTGGCGGCACAGCACCTGTGGGATTCAGTCCTGGAGTATTTAAGGATGGCCCCTTCGCTGGAAAATTTCCAATGAAGCCTGAAGACACTTGTTTCTGTTGGCTCTTTGGGGTGGATAGGAGGGTGGGGCTTTTATTACATTTTGCCATTTTTGCCTCTGTATACTGTTCTGATTTGATTTGTTCCTCTTATTTCCTCTATTGGTCTCTCCCCCCCCCCTTATGTTCTAAATTACATTTATCTGCTATCGTGTTATTTTGTATGAATCATTTATTTGCTGTTTGATGAATTATGCTGGGGTTGAGTTTACAGTGTGTGTGTGTGTGTGTGTGTGTGTGTGTGTGTGTGTGTGTGTGTGTGTGTGTGTGTGTGTAAAAATACATAAACAATATTCTAAAAGAAAATATACCTAGTTTTATTTCAGTGAATGCAAGAGGAATGCCATGCAGCAACCAACCATACAAGCATGGACTGGAGTCTCACCTCAATTACTTTTGCTGCTCCATCAGTCATGGCCAGAGGACATGTGAAGTAGCCAGCTGAAGGTGCATACAGGTAGAGTTTGGCAATCTGGTGAACACGGCTGTGACAGGAGAGGACAGAAATCAGAAACACAAGAAGCCTTAACATAAGAACATAAGAACATAAGAAGAGCCCTGCTGGATCAGGCCAAAAGCCCATCTAGTCCAGCTTCCTGTGTCACACAGTGGCCCCACCAGATGCCTCAGGGAGCACACGAGACAACAAGATACCTGTGTCCAGTCGCCACTCCCTTGCACCTGGCACAGAGAAAACCCACTTCTAAAAAAAAAAAAAAAACCAGGAGGTTGCTTATGGCTTGTAACCTGTGATGGTCTTTTCCTCCATGAATTTGTCCAAACCCCTTTTAAAGGCATCTAGGCTAGGTGCCATCACCACATCCTGTGGCAAGGAGTTCCACAGATGAATCACACGCTGGGTAAAGAAATATTTTCTTTTGTCTGTTCTAACTCTCCCTCCACTCAATTTTAGTGCGTGTCCCCTGGTTCTGGTGTTGTGCGAGAGGGAGAAGAATTTCCCTCTATCCACTCTCTCCATCCCATGCATAATTTTATAAGTCTCAATCATGTCACCCCTCAGGCGCCTTTTTTCTAGGCTGAAAAGCCCCAGACGCTGTAGCCTTTCCTCGTAAGGGAGGTGCTCCAGCCCACAAATCATTCTGGTCGCTCTTTTCTGCACCTTTTCCAATTCAACTATATCCTTTTTGAGGTATGGTGACCAGAACTGGACACAATACTCCAGATGTGGCCTTACCATCGATTTGTACAAAGGCATAATGATATTGGCCGTTTTATTCTCAATCCCCTTTTTAATGATCCCGAGCATGGAATTGGCCTTCTTCACAGCCGCCGCACACTGGGTCGACACTTTCATCGACCTGTCCACCAGCACCCCAAGATCTCTCTCTTGATCCGTCACAGACAACTCAGAACCCATTAGCGTATATGTGAAATTTTGGTTTCTTGCCCCAATGTGCATCACTTTGCACTTACTTACATTGAAGCGCATCTGCCATTTTGCTGCCCGTTCTCCCAGTTTGGAGAGATCCTTCTGGAGCTCTTCACAATCCCTGCTGGTCTTCACCACCCGGAAAAGTTTAGTGTCATCCGCAAACTTGGCCACCTCACTGCCTATCCCCAACTCCAGGTCATTTATGAATAAGTTGAAAAGCACCGGTCCCAAGACCGATCCTTGGGGCACACCGCTTTTCACCTCTCGCCATTGTGAAAATTGCCCATTGATTCCCACTCGCTGTTTCCTGGTCTTCAACCAGTTCCTAATCCACAAGAGGACCTGCCCTCTTATTCCCTGACTGTGGAGTTTTCGCAGGAGCCTTTCATGAGGGACCGTGTCAAACGCCTTCTGAAAATCCAGATATATAATATCCACGGGTTCGCTCGCATCCACATGCCTGTTGACCTTTTCAAAAAATTCTAACAGGTTTGTGAGGCAAGACTTCCCCTTGCAGAAGCCATGCTGACTCTCCCTCAGCAGAGCTTGTTCTTCTATGTATTTTAAGATTTTATCCTTAATGAGACTTTCCACCATCTTCCCTGGAACAGATGTTAGGCTGACCGGCCTGTAGTTTCCCGGGTCCCCCCTCCTTCCTTTTTTAAAGATTGGCGTGACATTAGCTATCCTCCAATCCTCTGGCACAGTGGCCGTTTTAAGGGACAAGTTGCATATTTGGGTCAAGAGGTCAGCAACTTCATTCTTGAGTTCCTTCAGAACTCTTGGGTGGATGCCATCCGGGCCTGGTGATTTATTGATCTTTATTTTGTCAATTAAGTCTGAGACGTCTTCTCTTTTAACCTCTATTTGACTTAATTCTTTAGTCAGGGGAGACCGTTCTGGCAGCGGTATTTGCCCGAGGTCTTCTGCCGTGAAGACAGATGCAAAGAACTCATTTAATTTCTCTGCAGTCTCCAAGTCCCCTTTTATCACCCCTTTCTCTCCCTCACCATCCAGCGGACCCACCGTTTCCCTGGCAGGTTTCCTGCTTCTAACATATTTGAAGAAGCTTTTATTATTCCCTTTTATGTTGCCTGCCATACGTTCTTCAAAGTCTTTCTTGGCCTCCCGTATCATCTTCTTACATTTCTTTTGCCACAGTTTGTGCTCCTGTTTATTTTCCTCATTAGGGCAAGACTTCCATTTACGGAAGGAAGCTTCCTTGCCTTTTATAGCCTCCTTAACTGTGCTTGTTAGCCATGCCGGCATCCTCCTGGACTTGGTCGAGCCCTTCCTCCTTTGTGGGATACACTCCCGCTGGGCCTCTATGACTGTTGTTTTAAACAGCCTCCATGCACTCTGGAGCGATTGGACTCTTTTTACCTTCCCTTTCAGCTTTTTCTTAACTAGTCTTCTCATTTTGGGGAAGTCTGCCCTTCGGAAGTCAAGGGTTTTCATGTCAGATTTGCTCGGCACTCTCCCTCCGACATGCATGGCGAAACAGATCGCAGCATGGTCACTGTTCCCCAACGGTTCGGTAACATTTACCTCCCTGACCAGATCTTGAGTGCCACACAATATCAAGTCCAGAGTCACCTGTCCTCTGGTCGGTTCCGTGACAAGCTGCTCTAAGGCACAGTCATTTAACATATCCAGAAATCCAGTCTCTCTTTCATGACCTGAGCATGAATTGACCCAGTCGATGTGAGGATAATTGAAGTCCCCCATGACTACAACCCTGTCTCTCGTTGACACCTCCCTGATTTGCTTCCTTATTTCAAGATCCCCTTCAGGTTTTTGATCTGGAGGACGGTAGCATGCCCCTACTATTACATCACTCTTTGAGCCTGGTAATCTAACCCACAGTGATTCTACGGAGGAGTCAGAGCCCCCCTCTAGCTCTACTCTGGTGGATTCTACCCCCTCTTTGACATAGATGGCCACCCCACCTCCAACACGCCCCTCTCTGTCCCTCCTATAGAGTTTATATCCTGGAATTGCAGTATCCCACTGGTTCTCCGCATTCCACCAGGTTTCTGTTATACCTACTATGTCAATGTTTTCCCTAGCCACCAAACATTCCAGTTCTCCCATCTTTGCCCGAAGACTTCGGGCATTTGCATAAAAGCACTTATATACCTGGTCCCCCAAGAAGGGCTGCATGTTTGCCCCTTTATTCCTGCAGCCTTCTGTCTTGCTAGACTGGCTGTCATGTCCCATCACGCTACCACTCCCAATTCTTACTCTGTTATTACTTGACTGTTCCCCATCCTCTGCACCCTCATTCCCGAGGGATGAGGAGTCCCGAACCGGATGCCCCTCGGCTCCTGTCGGCTTTCCCCCAGGAGTCAGTTTAAAAGCTGCTCTGCCACCTTCTTAATGTTACGCGCCAGCAGTCTGGTTCCGTTTTGGTTCAAGTGAAGCCCGTCCTTCTTGTACAGGCCCGGCTTGTCCCAAAACGTTCCCCAGTGCCTAACAAACTTAAACCCCTCCTCCTGACACCAGTGTCTCATCCACGCATTGAGACCCCTGAGCTCCGCCTGCCTAGCTGGCCCTGCGCGTGGAACAGGTAGCACTTCTGAGAATGCTACCTTTGGGGTCCTGGATTTGAGCTTCCTACCTAGCAACCTAAATTTGGCCTCCAGGACCGCCCGGCTACATTTCCCCACGTCGTTGGTGCCAACATGCACCACAACCGCTACCTCCTCCCCAGCACTCTCTACCAGCCTATCTAGACGAGAGGTGATGTCCGCAACCTTCGCACCAGGTAGGCAAGTCACCGTGCGGTCCTCACATCCGTCACAGACCCCCCTTTCTATGTTCCTGACTATAGAGTCACCCACAACAAGAAGCCCCCTTCCCAGAGGAGTATCCATAGTGCGACTGGATACGGGCCCATCACCTGAAGAAGGGGTCCCCACTGTGGGATTGTTTCCCTCTTTTCCAGAGCAATGTCCTCCAGCCCTGAGACTCCCTGAGCCTTGCTAAAGTTAAACTCGGAGATACCAAGAAAACAATCCTTGCCAGAAGGATAAATCAACTAGGATATAGCCAGAAAAATGGCTCATTCAAAGCCATTCAAGGTATAACTCATTCATATAACATCTGGTCTGAATGGTACTGCAGGAATGTGGATATATACTGGGTCCCCACGTTTTTGATACCTGTATAGCGAACATTCAAGTTATGGACAGCCATGTGGGTGCTTTTGTGCAAATACAATCTGTCCATTTGTGATTTTGCACAGGAGCGATAACCGGCTGTTTCGACCGACGTACATTCTGATCTCCGAACAGACTTCCAGAATGGAACCAGTACTATTTGGGGGCCTTAGTGTGTTCAGAATTACTTGACCTGATCTGCAAGTCTGCAAGCGCTGATAGAATCCACCTTTTTACCTCCAGTTGGAATATTTCCTCTCATAAGCTTCAGCAATCAGTCCCTCCTCAGCTGAGATAACCTTCATCCTCTTCCAGGCTGAACAGGTGATAATTTGGTCCACACGCTGTCCCCAGGCATCAAACTGCTGCAGCTTGGGAGGGTTCAACTCACACTCTCGGCCCAGAGAGTCAATTTCATCCTTCACACGAGCCCCAAATCTTTCAAGATCCACGCTCACCTCAGCAAATACCTACAAAACAGGAGAACAATTAAGGCGGGTAGGAACCAACAGTAAGCATTTGGGAGTGACACAGAGTCAAACATGATGTGACTTGATTCCCCCCCCCCCTGTAAATAGCATATATGGGGTTCCCAATCTGGACTGGGACTTCAGCACAGGCTAAGGGTTTCAATCCACATCAGGAGCCCATTGGCTACATTAGAGCTCTTTTCCCCAAGCAAGTCAAAACAAGGAGGGAGGAATTCAAATTAAACCCCCTTTCCAATTGGCTACATTAGCGCTCTTTCCCCCAAGCAAATCAACACAAGGAGGGAGGAATTCAAATTAAACCCCCTTTCCAAGCATGCCACTTGAAATGAGGCAAAAAGAATGTTGATAAGCTAACAATACCATTCCCAATTAGTCCCATGGGATCTGTGATCTTGGTTGCTGGCCATTCCAGCCCTTTCCCCCCACCCCCCTGGAAAACAGTTTATACCTTGGAACAGATACCAGAACATGGAATTTAGGGAAAGTTTTCTGACCTCCTGTCACTGTCAAATAGTATAATAGGACCTGTGATTTTGGTTGGTTCACGTCTTTTGGAAGTGGACATTCATTCAGGTCTCTTTTTCCAGAAAAAGTGCTTGGAACGTGGAATTTTTTTTTTGGGGGGGGGGGGTTGCGACTAGCTATACGAGTGATTTTGCTTGGTTTGCCTATTGCAGAAGCGGGTGATAATGATGGGACCTTTTCAGAAAACCATTTATTGCTAACAAAATGGGTACTGAAACGTGGAATGTTTTGACTTTTTGTGACTTGGTATATCATTCCCAATTAATCCAATGGGTTCTGTGATTTTGGTTGCTCTGCCTGTTTCGGAAGCGGTGTTCAGGCATAAGTGTGGCCTAAGTGCAGCCTAAGTTAGGCAGACGTTATGTCTGAGTTAGGTCAGAGGTATGCCTGAGTTAGGCAGGCTGCAGTTTCTGTGGCCCAGCACCACCCCAGGATCCAGGCAACACTTACCTCCCAGGCAGGCAGGCTCTCCAGGCTCGGTGTCTGGCTCGGACATGTGCAGGCCTGTGTGTCTGCACGTGTCAGCGTCCATTCATGGCAGCTGCTGCAGTGTCTGTCTCAGCCTGGTCGCAAAGGGGCTGACCGCAAGCAGGGGGGTTGCGCCAGTCATGTGGTGGACGCAGGGCAGGTGACAGGTGAGCGAGGTGCCCGAGCCAGCTGCCACAGGGCACCCTGTGCATCAGCCACCTGCTGCAGGGGAGAGTGGCCGTCCCCCCTCCTGCAGAAGGCGATGCCACCCCCATGCCATGTTGAGGCTGCACGTGGGAGTCATGAGGGGAGCGGGGGAGGGAAGGGAAGGGGGTGGGAACATCACACACAAGGGGGGGCTCATGATGTCTGGAACTGCCTCTAACATGACTCGCCCGTGCCCTGCCTGGACCTCCAGGGCCGGGGCAATGCCCACAAAGAAGGCATCCCGGCATGCGTTCTGCTCTGTGCCCCGGCCAAGACCGAGAGATGCCTTGGGCTTGTCTGCTGCGAGCGTGAAGGGCTCACGCAGCTCATCACGCCCCCAGATGGGGCGGCGATAGCGCCTCTCGGCAGGCGCTCTGGCAGGGTGGGGGGTGGCCAGCAGCCATCATCAGGGAGTGGGAGGGGAGGCAGACACACAGGCAGGCAGACAGTGGGTGCTGGGGAGGGGCACGGGTGGGTCAGAGACAGACAGACAGACAGACAGACAACAAGGCTGGTGGGAGAGAGATTCCGAGAGAGGGGTCTGCAGAGACCAATAGGGACACAGGGGTTGCTCCGCGGATGAAGGCAATGCAGAAACAGGCGCCTCTTATGCAGACGGACTGTGGGCGGAAGCGGCTGCATTACGGGCAGAACTTCGACAGAGGTGGCTGCATTATGGGCGGACACCCTGGCTGGCGAGATCCCCGGTTGCTGAGTGGCCACTACACAGATGCAGCGGCCACATGCGGCCCCGCTATGGGCTTTTGTGGGAAAGAGGCTGGGTGGGGCTGGGTGCTGATAGGCTCCCTATCTTAGGCATAACTCTGTCGGTTTCCAGACCTAGCAGGCCCAACTCCGTCCTAACTCTGACCTAACTCAGGAGTAGGGTGTTAGAAATTTTCAGGAGAGGGTTGGCTTGGGTAAGGTAAAATGGCTCCTATGGGTCTCCTCGAATTTGGGTCCACCTTTTTGGTCGACCTAAAATTTGTGTCAGCATTTGTGTTGGAGGGTGTGTGTCTGTGCTTGCCAGGGTCTGGAATCCAACGTTAATTGGTTGCCGCCCCCGTTACACCCACAGTCCGCCCATGGTCCGCCCACTTTTAGGTCAACTTTAGGTCTGACTTGTGCTGCTTAGCCCTTGGGTTGGAATGGGCTGTTCTTAGTCCGTCGGTCGTAACTTTGACCTAACTTTGACCTAACTTCGCCCTAAATGGTTGTGTTCCAGACCTAAAGTCGCCCTAAACGACTTAGGCTGACTTTAGGTCTGACTTGGGCTGCTTGGCCCTTGGGTTGGAATGGGCTGCAAAGCTGCTGTTAAAAATAGGTTTTGGCTGAAACAGGGTTAATATAATTTCTATACCGCATGGATGTCTCTTTCAAAATAGTGTTCTCATGTGTCTAACGTATGCTTTTTTTTTTTTTGCACAATGTCTGTTTTTTCCATATGGGTTTTGACTGGGAAGGGATTAATAAATGCATGAAATTGGAAGGATTGAAATTGACTGGTTCTTGAATGAAATGAATACAAAAAAACCAGCAGGATGTGTTTAGAGACATTCGAGAACATTGTTTAGAGAAATATTGTTCTCAAGTGTCTCTAACACATCCTGCTGTTTTTTGTATCAATTTCATTTATTAATGACCCATTCCAGCCAGTTCCATTCCAGCTCTTATACTGTCCTCTATTTACAAGAGGTTCACACAATGTTGTCATCCATATTTCCCTCATACTTACACTCCAATTCTATGCATAAGCGCCATTGAGTTCAAGGGGAGTTGCTCTCAGGCAAGTATGTACAGGATTGTAGCCGTAAATGGTCACATTTATTAATGGAGAAAAGTCAGTGGTTCTGTAGTACAATGAATGCATGTATAGACAGTTGTTGGCAGTACTGTTTTGTCTCTTTTTGAAAGTCTTTTTGTTTAGACTTGGGTCCCACCCCCAAGATAGCTCATTATATTTATGCAAATACCGTATTGTCCCGAGTATAAGACGCACCTGATTAAAAGACGCACCCTCAAAGTTTGGTGCTATTAAAAAAAAATTAATTAAATCACTGGTATTAAATTGCAACAGCCTGATTATAAGACGCACCCCTAGTTTAAAAACTTAAATTAGGAGAAAAAAGTGAGTCTTACACTCAGACCAATACGGTATTCTAAAATCCAGACAAATACAACATCCAGACAACTTTCCATCCCAAGCGGTCCAGATAAGGGATACTCAACCTGCAATGTGTTTATGTAAATAAAGGTTTTTGAATTGAATTGAAGTATAATGTGCGGCTCTCGGAAATATGTTGGCTGAGCTCCTTTTTGCATCATAATTTATATAAAAAGGTAAATAAGAAATTTTCAAGCTTTATAATTCTTATTTACCAGGTATAAACTGAGAGTCCACTGAATTAAAACATGTTTAGTATTCATGGTGAATAAATATATTTAAGAATTTAAATGCTTCTTAAATATTGCAGCTCTCAAACACCTGACGTTTATCGTATGTGGCACTTACATTAAGCAAGTTTGGCCACCCCTGCTCTATATAGTGCTATGCAAACACCATTCATTGCTTCTGTTTAAGTCAAGGGACGCAAGTAAGTGTCCCCATGTACGTTTCCCCCAGACCTTACAGAATGCAATACATAGAAGACAGACCTTGGGAGGTAGACGTGATTCCAGGTAACCCTGAAGAAAAGCATCTTCCAGGTATGGGTTCCCAATACGGGCCTGTTCTTGACAAAATAAGGCCATTTCCGACTGTGCAATAGGTGCTCTTGGATGTTGCCCAGAGCTCGTAGCCATGGATCCTGCTTGCTGCCTCCACCTTTTCGAAGACTGGATCTCCCTGCAGCCCAAGGCCCCAGACCAGTCTTTGTGAGTTGACAGCTTCGGTAAATAAGGATTCCACAAAAGCTGGTGGCCAAGAGGGCGGATTCTCCTAAACCTACGGAGAGTTTTCAACTGCTGCTGTAGCATTCAATCCTGGGTCTGCAGATTTGCTGGTTTAACTGCACAGAGGATGTAACAACACAGAGGAGAACTGAGTAGGGCTTTTGCTAGGTCTCCACCCACTTAATTTCCAGCTCAGTATCTGGAGGAAGGTTCAGCAAGGGCGAGAAGAAGGGGAGGACCTTGCAGGGGAGCCTGTGTGTCAAGTCAAGTCACACAGTGTTCTTATTGACTTGTTTTCTTTTCTTTGAAGATTTTGGGCAGCCCAATCCTACTTAAACATCGGGTGGTCGTCCAAGGCCGTCCGCCCTATCCAGTGCTCCGCCGCGGGCTGCCTGTCGCAGACAGCCTGCGGCGGAGAGTCTACTCGAGAAAGGGGACGATCGGCTGGTTGAGTTCTTGTCTGGCGGCTGGGTCCGCATTCCACCGGCTGGTCGAATTCCCGGCCTTGCGCCAGCCTGCCCTGCTCTAAAGTAGTCCACAAACATCCTTTATGGCACGTTTGGGACTACTTTGGGCCATTCCGGGCGGCGGATTGCTAGTTTCGCTGCCCGCACGGTAAGGAGAACTGCACTCTTAATTTTTTTTTTCTCAACCAACCCATTAAAAACCAACAGATTATTGAATATGTGGGAACAGCAGCATCTGGCACATCTCTTCTAATAATAACTACTGCTAATAACTCCCTGGAAAACTGTGGTGCATAAAGCTTAAATGGGTGAAGAAAACAAACAAACAAAGCACTATGTACCAAGATCAAAGCATCTTCACCGGGATTATCATCATAAAACACAAAAAGCTTAAAAATGTTCAGAACATGTATGTGTAATAAAATACTTTAAAAGTCTTCCTTAAAAATACAATAAAACACTTCAAAACATATCTGGCATGACATTTTATTCATTACGCTATGAATTTCATCAGATGCAAACAAAGCCTAAGGAGGCGGGAAGATGGTGAACCCATCGCAGTCTTGCCACTGTTTTTGAAAGGGTTTTTGGACCACATTTTTTCCCCTGAGAGCAGTTAGTATCAGAAACAAGACATCTGCATTAGCTACCGGTACTAGTGACCTGAACCCATTTGAACCTGCTCACTGCCGCTAGTGGCCACCCTTTTTATTACATTCCTAATTATTGTACTTTTATTTATTGCTGGAGTCCAGATTCTATTAATCATGGACAACTCCTGCTTACGGTTCAGGACCCCGGCGTCTGCCATGTTTAAAAATCTCTATGGCTTCTAGGCTTAATCTTGCCCTATAATTGGTCTCATAGCATAATCTCTCTGCATTGTCAAAATTGATACAGTGACCTGTATCCACTGTATGTTGTGCTAGGGCAGATTGTTCCAGATGTTTCAGCCTACAAGCACGCTGGTGCTCTTTGATCCTAGTGGAAATAAATCATTTGGTGGTTCCTACATAAACCTGTCCACAACTACATGGCACACTGTATACCCCTGATGTGGTTAAAGGTTGTCTGGGGTCCTTGGGGTTTCTTAAAAGCTGCGAGATTTTCCGTGTGGGTTTAAAAATAGTTTTATTATACCTCCCCATTGCCCTTCTAATTTTGTCTGTAGTGCCCTTAATAAAAGGCAAGCATACAGATGTTCTTGGTTCTTCTTCTACCTCCTGTCCTTTTCCCCTCTTATTCTGTTTCCTTCAAATTTGTTTATCCCATGCCCTATTTATCTGGGTTGAAGTATATCCATTAGTTAACAGTGAATCTGTTACATTTCTCTTTTCTTGGGGGAAAGTGGGGGGATCAGATATGTTGAGGGCTCAATACATTAAGGACATTCATTCTGATTGGGATGATGATTAGAGGCATTGTTCAAATATCACCCTGTATGGGTGGGCTTCCTATAGACCGTGCAAGCACAAGTCATATCCTCTTTCCAGGAGACTAGTACATCCAAAAAGGGTAATGTGCCCTCCACCTCCAGTTCCATAGTAAACTGTATACAGGTGGGCCCCCATATCCGCTGGGGATATGTTCCAGGCCCCTCCATGGATACTTGAAACCGTGGATAAGGGCGAACACCCCCTCCATGGTTTCCTGAGGGCACCCCCACCCTGCCTCCCCTGCAGGCAGGCATGCTTCCCCCCCCACTCTTATTTTTCTTTCAGCAAGCTTTGTTTCTTCCTTAAAACAAACAGAGAAGCAGCCTCCATCGCAGGCAAGTATAACAAGACTAAGTCCTAGAGAGGCTCTGCAAGGTTTCTGTTAACCTTGCAGAGCCTCTCTAGGACTTAGTCTCGTTATACTTGCCTGTAATAAGCAGCCTGAGGCTGCTTCTCTTGTTTCTTTAAGGAAGAAACGAAGCTTATTGGGAAAAAAGTAAAAGCCTGGGGGGGGGGGTCCCCACGATCCGTGGATAACTGAAACCGTGGATAGCGAATCAGTGGATAGCGAATCATAAAGAGTTGATGTTGACCGGGCTGAGACATCTTCAGTTTGTACAGCTGCAAGGACGACTTGTAACTTGCAGCTAGATATTGCACCCAGGATGGAGTTGGAATAGGCTTGAGCGTGTGAGTCCCTTCCCACTCCTCATGATTGGCAAAAGTTAACAGCTGAATACCCACACACGAATGCAGAGGCGTGGATAGACTGGAGCGGGCGGAGCAGCGGCTCCAGGCGGCACCTCAGCCCTGGGCGGCGCTGCTCCGCTCGCTCCAGGGTTTCCACGGAGCGCCCACCTCGACCGGGGCTTTCTGAAGTCCGACTGCCGCGTCACACTGTTTATCTTTGTTTTGCACATGCGCAAAACATTTTAACGTTTTTAAATTTTGGGGTGTGTGCAGGGAGTGAGGGGGTCATTAGGACGGCGTGCGCGCCCTCGCTTTAGGGCAGAGCGCGCCCTAGTGACGCCACTATGTCCTAATCTTTCGTAGGACGCTTCTTTCCAGGTGTTTCCTTTTACAGTCTGGCCTCTCTCTGGCATTCCCCTCACATACTGACTGCGCATGTCAAGAACTCTCAGTCTGCCTGGGAATAAGATTACTCCAAGGCCGATGCCAATTAACTACAGACACCTGTACATCTCCCAGTTGGGAGGGGTGAGTACTAGGTTACGTAATCTCTTAGAAGGAGCTAAGCGTATCTGCCTTCTATGGGGTGACTGACCTGTCGATCATTGGGCATCTCCAAAAAGTAATTAAGTGATCCAGTCATGGGCGTATCTCTCTCGCATCCTGGATCGTGAGAAGTTACCATGCGTCTCCGACATGGGACATTATGAACATCTACCTACCCAGCATTGGGTTGGTAAGGCCCCAGACCCACTGTGGGCTGAGTTAGATACATTTGGTGAGAGTTAGGAAACATTTAGGTTTTAGGAAGTTAGTTTTATTTTTTATTCATATGTCTGCCACTTCTAACTTGGAAACTACTTCGATACCTTCTCGCCTGATTTCTATTCAGGCAGAGGTTCATTTGCAATCCTCTTCAAGAGATGAACCTCCTCCTAGAGATGAGCTTCTTTTCAAACTTCTCCTCCCCTTCATGTGGATTTGTTATCACATCCAGCTTGTTCTTCCTGTTTAGTTTCTTCTCCCCAGATTTAATTAGCATTGTTACCTAATGTTTTTCATAAACGGAACTTGCAGGCTGTGAGGGGGTGGAGTCTGCTCTTGCTGCTGGGAGGCCAAGCTGCCGTGACTGGTTCCACCTGCTGGGAGGATACGATTTGGGGGCAGAGCTTCGGCGGTCGGCACACATAAATTAAGTTTACAAATTTTCGATGAACAGCTGCTGATCGCAGCTGGTAAGGGACAGGCTCTTGCGTACCCCCAGCCGTCGGTCCACGTACCCCTGGGAATATGCGTACCACAGGTTGGGAACGCCTGTTGTACGCAAAACACCTTTTGGGGAAGCTTACTGACTGGATTTCATCTCAGAATCTTTTGGGCCCAGAACAGAAAGGGTTTTGCAAGGGTACCTCTACAATGGACCATTGTTCATAGTGGCCCTCTTAGCTGAGAAATACGCTATTCGTTCCAATTCCAAACTATACGTTGCATTTCTCGACTTGAAGGCCGCTTTTGACTCTGTTGATAGGGACCTTTTATGGGAAAAACTGGCCGTGCTTGGTATTGACACTAGGCTCCTTTTCCTCATTCAAAATCTTTATACAGGTTCCTCATGCCAAGTCTTGTGTTCCTCGCTAGGTAATCTATCCTCAAAGATCTCAATGGATAAGAAGGGAGTTAAGCAAGGTTGCCTTCTTGCCCCCACTCTTTTCTCCCTCTTTCTTAATGATCTGGCCCCCTAGCTATCTCAGATTGATGGTCATCCCCCAAATTGGGCTCCATGCATATTCCCCTTCTTCTCTATGCAGACGATGCTGGTCTGCGGCACCTCCTAATTCGAACTCTAGATTATATCTAAGATTACAAATTAACTCTTAATTTCCAAAAATCTAAGATCATGGTGTTTTCTAAAACATGGAGGCCAAAGACTTGGAAGGTCAGAGGGGTGTATATCAAGCAATTCAAGACCTTCAAATTTCAGCTACAATCTCTCATGGGCCCCTCATAAGAAACCTTCTTGTAACTTGGCTTCATATTCAGGGGTTCCCTCTGCTCTTCTTAGAGCAGAGTAAGGGGTCTCACGGTTACAACAGGAATGTTGTTTTCATTGCTTCTTTGAGGAACACTGCTCAGGCTTGTAGAGAGAAACACTCAATGTTTATCTGAGCATCCCATGTTAAAATGTATTGCTTACCAGTAATGTAATCATCTGTAATACACAATCAGAGCTGTCAACCTTTTTTATTCCAAGTGGACTCTCTCTGGACTTTTATTCCATGGACTCTCTCTGATCCTTGGTCAGAGTTTTCCTTTCAGAACTGGATGTGCATTATAGACCAAAGAGGTATTCAAAGGAGGTGCTTCCATATCATAAGAGCCTGCTTTGTCTTCTCTGTCCACAGGGCAGAGGTCTTGGTGACACCACCTGCAGGAAAATCCCCAACGTGAAATCCAGTATTAAACGTTTTCCATTTCACTGCTGCAGATAATGTGTAGGCGGTCAAAGTAGTTCTGACCTGCTGTGTCTTGGGGTCCAGTCAATGTCTGCTATTAAAATGTGGTGGTATCTGTTCTGCCGTTCACTTGGAGCCTGATGGACACGGGAATGGGTGGTCTCTTTACAGACGAGACTAGAGGCCTGCAGCCAGGCAGCTGACTGGTGGATGTATGTGATGTATTGGCTGGTGGATGTATGTGAAATTCAACCAAGCCCACCACTATCCAAGCCCACCAAGCCCAGGAAATAGCCCTACATGTTGGAGGGCTGTTTTCGTCGACATTTTAGAAGGGAAGAAAGTGCGACTAGCAGGAGCGAGACAGAGTGCTATCAGCACTTGATGTCCTGCTGAAGCTGTTGCTGCAGCAAAGCGAAAAGGTTTTTACAAAGGGAAGAACCTTGCCACTTTTGGTGGGTGGTTGTGCTTTTCAGATCTTAGTGAAAGGCAAACCTTCTGCAGCCGATGCCCTGAACATCCCCTTCAGCAAGGGTCCAACAGACCTTTGGAATACTCTCACAATGGCTTTGGGGCACGGGGCTAGTCCTATACGTTACCTCTGAGCAGTAGTGATGTCCGTGGCTGATGCATGGGGCCTGGCAGCGTGTTCTAGTAAGAGAGCTCCTGCGTGAGACAAATACACAAACCATTAACACTTCCGAATTACAGCACGATGTTACTCTGCTAGAGGCATTGCCAGTTGCACCTGAATCCATCTGGCACTGCCTGTGTTTGTTGTGTTTGTGCACGTGTACTCGAGGGACTGGTTCATCGATATCTACCCCCTACGCACACACCCAGTGCAGTATTTCAGACTTCTGGTGCCCCTCCTTGCTTTTTGTCTCTGCTAGGTTTATTTCATGGGCAAAAACGGGCATGGGATAAGAAGGAGGTGAGGGCAAGCTTTCAGGCATGAGAACAGAGCTAGTAATGTCAGTCTGGGAGGATAGCATGGTTGTTGCACACTGGCAACATGCTTAAGACCACGGCTAGTCACAAGGAGGTAATGTTCATCTGCCAGGTCATTAAAAGTCTCCACATTTCTCAGAACTATCTGAATGAAAACAAGATTATTCTAGCTTGAAACACGTCGGTGGGGAGGAAAGAAGCCCTAATGAATTCAGAATTGATTTTAATTCTTTTTTAGCGCCAAAGTTTATAGATTGGAAACAGCTATATCTAGCTGGTCTTAACTGTTTTAGTTAGTGGTCCTGAAGTGGAAGACCCCCCCCCCCCCAGGGTCTTTGGACTTCTTGCAATTCTAAGCATTTCAAGCTAGGAAAATGCTGAAAAAACAAAAGTATGATTGCGATAGCCTAATCAACGCTCTTTGCTCTCTAAACAAAAGCTAAACAAAGCATATTTGCTATAACAAAGTCGTACCGTTCTTCTTTTCACAACTGTCAGCAAACAGGGAAGGGGGGGTGGTCAGAGCAGCCCAGACGTTGGCATTTAACTCTACAAGTGCTAGTACTGGCACAAGTTCCTGGCCTTTCCTGTTTTAGTTCCATGTCCTGTTGTGTTCCCCCGACACCACCCACCCAGCCACCTACCTCTCTTGCTGCATAATTTGCTTTGGGGTACTTTCTTATCTCCCCTGCTGCGTCTCTTGCTATGTCCAGGCAACATATTTGTCACTTTTTAGACATACGCAAAATACATGGTTGGACCAGGCTGGCATGCAGTGCCCCACAGATTCTGGACTTGTACACAAATATTGCCATTCATTCCAAGCCATTTTGTTATACCTGGTAGAGGAATTTCTTAACTGCTTTCTTACCTCCATAGATCCGTGCTAGCGTGTAGGCAAAGTCTCTTGCTGCCAGCTGCATCCTAGCTTCTCCCCTTGAGCTTATTTTCTGAGTGAACTCTTTGAGCTTGTGAAGAGAACGCTGAACCGTTGCCACAGGAGCTTCTAGTTCAGACAAGCTAGAAGCCGCTTTCAACTTGGTCTGCAAGGAAACCAGTTATAGGCCATATTGACAAGAGTGTTTCCCAAATTTTGGGGTGCGTGCAGGGAGTGCGGGGGTCATTAGGACGGCGTGCGTGCCCTCGCTTTAGGGCAGAGCGCGCCCTAGTGACGCCACTATGTCCTAATCTTTCGTAGGACGCTTCTTTCCAGGTGTTTCCTTTTACAGTCTGGCCTCTCTCTGGCATTCCCCTCACATACTGACTGCGCATGTCAAGAACTCTCAGTCTGCCTGGGAATAAGATTACTCCAAGGCCGATGCCAATTAACTACAGACACCTGTACATCTCCCAGTTGGGAGGGGTGAGTACTAGGTTATGTAATCTCTTAGAAGGAGCTAAGCGTATCTGCCTTCTATGGGGTGACTGACCTGTCGATCATTGGGCATCTCCAAAAAGTAATTAAGTGATCCAGTCATGGTCGTATTTCTATCGCATCCTGGATCGTGAGTAATTACCATGCGTCTCCGACATGGGACATTATGGACATCTACCTACCTAGCATTGGGTTGGTAAGGCCCCAGACCCTCCGTGGGCTGAGTTAGATACTTTTGGTGAGAGTTAGGGAACATTTAGGTTTTAGGAAGTTAGTTTTATTTTTTATTCATATGTCTGCCACTTCTAACTTGGAAACTACTTCGATACCTTCTCGCCTGATTTCTATTCAGGCAGAGGTTCATTTGCAATCCTCTTCAAGAGATGAACCTCCTCCTAGAGATGAGCTTCTTTTCAAACTTCTCCTCCCCTTCATGTGGATTTGTTATCACATCCAGCTTGTTCTTCCTGTTTAGTTTCTTCTCCCCAGATTTAATTAGCATTGTTACCTAATGTTTTTCATAAACGGAACTTGCAGGCTGTGAGGGGGTGGAGTCTGCTCTTGCTGCTGGGAGGCAGAGCTGCCGTGACTGGCTCCACCTGCTGGGAGGATACGATTTGGGGGCAGAGCTTCGGCGGTCGGCACACATAAATTAAGTTTACAAATTTCCGATGATCAGCTGCTGATCGCAGCTGGTAAGGGACAGGCTCTTGCGTACCCCCAGCCGTCGGTCCACGTACCCCTGGGAATATGCGTACCACAGGTTGGGAACGCCTGTTGTACGCAAAACACCTTTTGGGGAAGCTTGCTGACTGGATTTCATCTCAGAATCTTTTGGGCCCAGAACAGAAAGGGTTTTGCAAGGGTACCTCTACAATGGACCATTGTTCATAGTGGCCCTCTTAGCTGAGAAATACACTATTCGTTCCAATTCCAAACTATACGTTGCATTTCTCGACTTGAAGGCCGCTTTTGACTCTGTTGATAGGGACCTTTTATGGGAAAAACTGGCCGTGCTTGGTATTGACACTAGGCTCCTTTTCCTCATTCAAAATCTTTATACAGGTTCCTCATGCCAAGTCTTGTGTTCCTCGCTAGGTAACCTATCCTCAAAGATCTCAATGGATAAGAAGGGAGTTAAGCAAGGTTGCCTTCTTGCCCCCACTCTTTTCTCCCTCTTTCTTAATGATCTGGCCCCCTAGCTATCTCAGATTGATGGTCATCCCCCAAATTGGGCTCCATACATATTCCCCTTCTTCTCTATGCAGACGATGCTGGTCTGCGGCGCCTCCTAATTCGAACTCTAGATTATATCTAAGATAATAAATTAACTCTTAATTTCCAAAAATCTAAGATCATGGTGTTTTCTAAAACATGGAGGCCAAAGACTTGGAAGGTCAGAGGGGAGTATATCAAGCAATTCAAGACCTTCAAATTTCAGCTACAATCTCTCATGGGCCCCTCATAAGAAACCTTCTTGTAACTTGGCTTCATATTCAGGGGTTCCCTCTGCTCTTCTTAGAGCAGAGTAAGGGGTCTCACGGTTACAATAGGTATGTTGTTTTCATTGGTTCTTTGAGGAACACTACTCAGGCTTGTAGAGACAAATGCTCCATGTTTATCTGAGCATCCCATGTTAAAATGTAGTGCTTACCAGTAATGTAATCATCTGTAATACACAATCAGAGCTGTCAACTTTTTTTATTCCAAGTGGACTCTCTCTGGACTTTTATTCCATGGACTCTCTCTGATCCTTGGTCAGAGTTTTCCTTTCAGAACTGGATGTGCATCATAGACCAAAGAGGTATTCAAAGGAGGTGCTTCCATATCATAAGAGCCTGCTTTGTCTTCTCTGTCCACAGGGCAGAGGTCTTGGTGACACCACCTGCAGGAAAATCCCCAACGTGAAATCCAGTATTAAATGTTTTCCATTTCACTGCTGCAGATAATGTGTAGGCGGTCAAAGTAGTTCTGACCTGCTGTGTCTTGGGGTCCAGTCAATGTCTGCTATTAAAATGTGGTGGTATCTGTTCTGCCGTTCACTTGGAGCCTGATGGACACGGGAATGGGTGGTCTCTTTACAGACGAGACTAGAGGCCTGCAGCCAGGCAGCTGACTGGTGGATGTATGTGATGTATTGGCTGGTGGATGTATGTGAAATTCAACCAAGCCCACCACTATCCAAGCCCACCAAGCCCAGGAAATAGCCCTACATGTTGGAGGGCTGTTTTCGTCGACATTTTAGAAGGGAAGAAAGTGCGACTAGCAGGAGCGAGACAGAGTGCTATCAGCACTTGATGTCCTGCTGAAGCTGTTTCTGCAGCAAAGCGAAAAGGTTTTTACAAAGGGAAGAACCTTGCCACTTTTGGTGGGTGGTTGTGCTTTTCAGATCTTAGTGAAAGGCAAACCTTCTGCAGCCGATGCCCTGAACATCCCCTTCAGCAAGGGTCCAACAGACCTTTGGAATACTCTCACAATGGCTTTGGGGCACGGGGCTAGTCCTATACGTTACCTCTGAGCAGTAGTGATGTCCGTGGCTGATGCATGGGGCCTGGCAGCGTGTTCTAGTAAGAGAGCTCCTGCGTGAGACAAATACACAAACCATTAACACTTCCGAATTACAGCATGATGTTACTCTGCTAGAGGCATTGCCAGTTGCACCTGAATCCATCTGGCACTGCATTTTCAGGAAAATGCTGAAAAAAGAAAAGTATGATTGCGATAGCCTAATCAACGCTCTTTGCTCTCTAAACAAAAGCTAAACAAAGCATATTTGCTATAACAAAGTCGTACCGTTCTTCTTTTCACAACTGTCAGCAAACAGGGAAGGGGGGGGGTCAGAGCAGCCCAGACGTTGGCATTTAACTCTACAAGTGCTAGTACTGGCACAAGTTCCTGGCCTTTCCTGTTTTAGTTCCATGTCCTGTTGTGTTCCCCCGACACCACCCACCCAGCCACCCACCCACCTACCTCTCTTGCTGCATAATTTGCTTTGGGGTACTTTCTTATCTCCCCTGCTGCGTCTCTTGCTATGTCCAGGCAACATATTTGTCACTTTTTAGACATACGCAAAATACATGGTTGGACCAGGCTGGCATGCAGTGCCCCACAGATTCTGGACTTGTACACAAATATTGCCATTCATTCCAAGCCATTTTGTTATACCTGGTAGAGGAATTTCGTAACTGCTTTCTTACCTCCATAGATCCGTGCTAGCGTGTAGGCAAAGTCTCTTGCTGCCAGCTGCATCCTAGCTTCTCCCCTTGAGCTTATTTTCTGAGTGAACTCTTTGAGCTTGTGAAGAGAACGCTGAACCGTCGCCACAGGAGCTTCTAGTTCAGACAAGCTAGAAGCCGCTTTCAACTTGGTCTGCAAGGAAACCAGTTATAGGCCATATTGACAAGAGTGTTTCCCAAAACCCACAGTCGTTCTGACTAATCTAGATCATCCAATCTGGGTGCATTTGCTGTAAAGAAAGGCAAACGTTTTAGGATCCTCTTCAGGACGCCTGGGGTTCTGTTACAGCTGCCAAAGACAGACACAGTGGAATAGGACAACGAATACCCACGTTTCGTACTCTCTGCTACAATTGCAAAAGACATGCATGTCTCTTCTACTGACATAGTGTTGCTACAGGGAGTAGCCTTAATAGGTGCTATCCTGTTTACCTGGCAGGGCAGCTGAAACAACTGCATAGGCTGTGTGAATACTTGGAGTACAAAAGCAGAGCTTTAAACTGGGGTTGTCCAGTTGCCAAGGTAAACACCACAATGAATGTCTGAACTTGTAGCATGCTACTACCCATCTCTTCTAAGGGAGAGGTTGTGAAGAAAGGATTGCATTCTTCCAAGCAGTTAGTAGCTACATCCCAACTTAATTTAAAGATGGTGATTCAAACCTAATGGTTCCTTCCAGAGCACATACTCTGTGTTTCTTCCTCTCCCCCCCACCACTTCCCTCTGCGGTTCTAGGTCAACCATACTAATTTCCTGAAATGACTTGCAAATAGCTGAGTGCCCCCTCCCCACTTAAGGCAGAAATCTACAGGAAGTACATACAGCTCAGCTTCTTTTAACCTAGAACTTTTTACCTTGAGAGAGATCAAGATGAAATATCTAATGATGTATCAAAAATGAGGCTGAATTAACGGGGGCCAGGAGCAACCAGAGCTTGGCGGATCAGTGGCCTTGACAGAGAGGTCAGTGTTCTCCAGAGGGTGAGAACTCAAACCTCTTGCTGCCCCAGGTTGCTGTAGCAGCTGTAGCAGCTGCCATCTCAATGCCACCCAAGTGCCAGAAAAAGCATTTGGAGACCATGGACTGTTTAGGATTTTGCTGAAAGGCCCATCTGCAAATTGGCATTTGTGGAGTACCGACCTGAGCTGTAGAGAAAAACGCCTCCATCACTTTCCCTTGGCTCTTGACAAGGGAGCGCAGGACATCCAGGGAGAGGACATTTGTTGTTCCTTCCCAGATCGTCAGCACCTGTTGGAAAGAGAGGTACAGAACCAGAGGCCTTCACAGCAAGTGGCTGGATCATATGGAAGAATGGGATTCTTCCCATCTAGCAACAGCAAAAGGATGCTCAACATTTGATAAGTGAAAGACGGAGACTGGGCTGGTAAGAAACGGAAGAGTAGGAACAGCCACAGGTCACCCCGACATAATGTCTTTTGTTCACAGGACTCCAGGCATCTATATGACAAATGAAACATTGCCCGTTCTCTGAACAGTCCCTGCTTTGCCATGGGGAAGGGACTGTGACACAAGGCTATAGCATAATGTCTCATCTGTCCCTCAACAAATCCATCCGATTGATCAGGAGACCTATCAAATGCCAATCTGTTACGACATTGCTTTCGGAGTGTTTTCTTACCTGGACATCTCTGAGAAGAGCTGCCAGCCCTGTATCTTCCATGTAGCCCTGTCCCCCAAAGCACTCCAGCCCTTCTGAGACAACAGCAACAGCCTGCAACACACACCTGTGATGTGCATACATTCTCTTGTGCCTTTACTGCAGATCCTTTCTGCACCTCCCCAATCCCAACTCACTCTGCCTGCGTCACACACCTGCAAGCATTGGGTGTAATGCAGGGGCCACCTACCCTATGTAGACCCATAGCAGAGCCAGAGCCAGGCGTGGAAATGTTACTGTTTCAAGGTCCCAAACCATTTCAACTAAATCCTGTGGTTAACCCTCTCTTACACACCCACCCCTACTCCTCTGGCTCCTTCACACCCCAGATTATAGCACCCTATGGTATGAAAGCACCACCTTCAGGCCTTCAAATGCTACCTGTTTGCCAGTGTACAGTTTTGCAATGGGTGTGAGCAGCCTAAGCATGTGCTGGTCCTCTGTGGTGGCCATCTTGGTTTCCTCTAGCCCCAGCAGCCTGGCCACCTCCATAACCAGAAGGAATGCACCTCGGACTTGCACCTGTCGAAAAGAGAGAGAGCCTGTGATAAAGTGGGAGCCACAGAATAGGTTTACAGTAATTGGGATGAGACTGGAAAATCAGGCAATCCCCTCTGATCAATCCCAAAACTCAAGCCATACACCTGACATGCATTACTTTTCTGGACCAAGTCCTGTTGTTATGATGACACTCAAGAGATCCAACTCTTTCTCTCATGCTCCCCTTTGTTCTGTTGTATGGTGGTGGGTCACACTCACAAGCGCCCTTCTCCTTGGTACAGCTGGCGTTTACAAAGTATTTCCTATACGTCATTTCAGGAATCCTTACAGCAAGCCTATACAGTACGCTCATATTTGGTCTCGTATACAGTTATCCCTCATTATACGAGCAATCGCTTCACTATGTTTTGCAAGAACAACGTGTACAAATTAGGTCATGCTGGAACTTACTCTGGAGAAGATACAAGAGGGGAAAGGGATGGGGTTTTTTTTTACCATGAGGCGTAGGGAATTTGCCTAGTTCTAGCATCCAGGCTGGGTTGCTGCTGTCTCATTGCACATGCACTCCCTCTCTTGTGCAGCCAGGCCCTGCTTGGAAGGATCTATCTGCCTGCTCACTTGTCTGTGCGAGAGAACATGAATGAGCGAGGCCAGAGGGGAAGGGATTGTGCTTGCGCTGCGGCAGCAGGAGGAGGAAGTGGATGGAAGCTCCTGATGGCGGGCAGGAGGTGTGGTCTGGTGGTTGAGCTTCTGCCTGCCTGAAGAAAGCTAAGATGAGTCCAGCTCGGTCGTGCCCTGGATGGGAGACAACCGGAAGTTGCCGACAAGCTGAGATCGCCTGTGTTAACCCTCTCTGAGAGAAAGGAGTTGCTGTTAAGTAAGTTCGGAAGGCCTGTGTTTTGCAGCCAGAGAGATAACCACACTGTTGAAGGGAAACCTCTGGAAAATGTAAAGGGTTCTATGCGAATAGAACATTGTTGTAAAAACCCTTATGGGGGGTTAGAAAAGCCTGCCTATGTAAACCGCCTTGAATAAAATAAAAGCAGCAAAAGCCCTCTCTCTCTCTCTGTGTGTGTGTGTGTGTGTGTGTGTGTGTGTGTGTGTGTGTGTGTGTGTGTGTGTGTGTGAGAGAGAGAGAGAGAGAGAGAGAGAGAGAGAGAGAGAGAGACTGCAGTCAGCACTCTGTGAGGGGGAGATGCTTGTCAGTCAATGCGTAGGAGGGGTATGTCAGAGAGAAGCCAGACCGTGAAAGGAAACCCCTGGAAAGAAGTGTTCTATGGAAGATTATTATTATTTAAAAATAGTCTGAGGAGAAATCTGACAAAAAGGCGGTATATAAATACATCTTATTATTATTTTTCTTTTCTTTTAGCCAGTAGTTTGCTTGTGTCACTGGAAGGATGGCGACTGTATATTGATATATTTAACTTGTATGTTTGTTTGTGATGCCAATAAAGGTTTGATTGATTGATATTATTATTTTATTATTATGAAGGAAAATCTTTCCTGGTTTGCCACTGTCTCATGGTTCATGCACACGCCCTCCTTCCCTCGACTTCCTTCTACCTCCTTCCCTGGAGCGGTCCATCTGCCCAGTGGCTCTCCATGTCTGCAGGTGCGCCACAGTGGGTGGGGAAAAGGGGAGGGGCAGCAGCAGGAGGTGGCGGCTGAAGGAGGGGAGCCCTGGCCTCAGGGTACATCCAACAATTGCTTGCAGTGGCAAGCACGTTCTCAACAAGGGTCAGGACCACCAATGACTACATGAGCAGCCCTCCATCCAGCCTGGACCCCTCCCAGTCCCACCTTCAGATATTACTGAGAATTACGGTAGTATTGTTCTGGGCTCTATTTGGGTCAACTTTGGAATTTGGGAGAGTGAACTTTTGGGCTCAGGAACCAGTCAGAAATCTTAACATGGGATCCTATGGGAGATACGTTTTTGCCTTATGAGCAGTTTTCGTGGTGGAATGCATTAAGCTCCTATAACAGGGGATAACTGTATTATGAAGGCTAAGTTCAGTCCAGGCTCTCCCATGATGAAGGGACTTTATAGCCACCTTGTGGTGGAGAGAAGTATGAAACTGAATTGTAGGAAGGTTCCTGCTCATGCTCCACAGATTCTCGTAAGATCCTGGTGTATTTAATATATGAATCTTTAATAAAATAACAGTGTGAAAAGATGCCCTCGTTCCCTGAGCTCAGCTGTTGGACGGTAAGGACCAACAAAGCATACAAAGGAAAACATGGATCCTGGGCAACTGGTCACAAGCAGGCTCCTCTGGCTCACTTTTCAAATGTATAGTGCCTTGAATAAGAAAGGTTTTATTGAACTCGCATAGCTTGTTCAGTGATGGTTGGCCCCTACCAAGCAGGATCGTTGTTCTCCAGTTCCTCAGACTAACATGATGTACACAGGCATGTCTTTTTGTGACCAAACAGGAGGCAAACAGGAAGGATGCACTTGCTGGAATCCTGTCAGGTCCACCCCTCAGAATACTCACTTCCATTTGTGCCAACGTCCGCATATGCAAGGGGTGCTCCTTCAGGAACTTTCCAAAGGCTTCCCTCTTGGTGGCATAATCCCTCGCGAGATGAATCACCCTGGGGATGAAAGCAAAGCCAGGTCACAGGCGTTGGCACATGACTATGTCTTCATGCTCACGTTGCATGCCTTAGGTGCGCATGAAATCATCACAGTCATGCTCTTTGCTGCTAGGCTATGGAGACCACATCAGCTAGTTAGTAGGGTTGGCCCAAAATATTTTGGTGCAGAGAAGGAAAATCCAGCTGTCCTCTTCACACATGTTCTAATTAACGTGGGGCACAAGCCATTTGCCTCTTCGTTTCAACATGGCTGGTACAGGAGACCTTCCCCCAGGAGGAGTGTGACATGATGCATCAGCTCTGTCTCTTCCACTTTGCTACCCTTAAGAGCACTTCAAATTCACCTCCAAAGTCAGCTGCCTCACCATACCTCACGGTAGGGCTGCCCCAGACCATACCTGGGCATTGGCTATCCCTGACTGGCCCGCGTGAGGTTTAAAGGAAGACACGGAGCAGCTAATTAAGGTAAAATAATCCCCCCCCCCCCCGTGCTCACCCCGGCCATTCTCTTACCTTCATTAGCTGCTCCGTGTCTTCCTTGCAACAGACACTATAAGCAGCAGCATACTGCTTAAAGCACAGACACTAATAGAGAGGCTCACCTGAAGAACAAGGAACCTCTCTAGCACTCAGCGTCTGTGCTATAAGCAGGATGCTGCTGCTTTTAGCATCTGTTGCAACGATGACATGGAGCAGCTAATGAAGGTAATTGAATGGCCGGGGGGGGCGCTGCAGAGGAGGCCGTGGAAAGGGTGTTCGCCCCTATCCATGGACACTGGTATCTGCAGGGAGGCCCTGGAACGGCCCTCCACAACAGTCCCAGTTTCTCATGTGGCCCCTTAGGAAACTTAATTGCCCACCCCTGTCATAGACATTAATGAGGTCCAGACCTTGTTTCTTCCCTAGGCTAAACGTGCAACTGATATGCTAGCTACAGTCTTCCATCTGTGTCAACCCCATGCAATAAGTATATTTCTCCAAACAGCTTTCCTAGTCAAGCCCAGTTCCATTTCAGGAAGAAACGGCATCTGGTTTAAGCAGTTTTGCTAGAGACAGAAACAATTTGAATACAGGCTTTCATTTTACAGGCGCAATTAGAGAGAAATGCGATCATTATTGGGAAGCCACGAAGGTCAATACCACTGGTGTCACTACAGGGGGGGCGGAGCTCTAAGTGCTGCTGAAATCAGAGCCTCCTTTACACAGACGAACAAAGCGCCCCCGCCCCCTCGGAGCCTTTCAGGGAAGCGAAAGCAACGTGCAGGAGACTCCCTGCGTGTTGCTTTCGCTTCCCTGAAAGGCTCCGAGGGTGAGGGGGTGGGGCCGCTTTGTTCGTCTGTGTAAAGGAGGCTCTGATTTCAGCAGCACTTAGAGCTCCCCCCCCCCCCCCTGTAGTGACGCCAGTGGTCAATACTATGTTTTCAGAATTAAACTTTTGCTTCTGGCTTTGTCGGGTTTAGATACTTCCTCAGACAAGGGCATCGCTCAAATGACCATAATTATGCCCAGAGGATCCTGGGGAGGGGAAGAGGAATCACCTTCTCATGGCTGCAACTGCTCCAATGGCATTATAGATCCTTGCGATGGTCAGCATGTTGGCAATGGAGGCCACACCTCGGCCTTCTGCAGAGATCTGGAAGCATCAAGAAGCAACAGCTAGAGTAAGCTCTGGAAGTTCTAGCAAAGGCTGGATGCAAGATCCCACTCTGGCATGAATGGAAAACATTCGCAGAGACCTACCGTACCAAAGAGCACCTTTCTTACTTATCCCATTGAGCCAGTGAGTAGACTGACTGCTGGGACCCAACATTACCCCACAAGACTCTTTGTTTGGCTTACCCGGTGTGCCCTAGCGCCATCCAGGAGCAGCTCAGCAGTTGGCACCTGCCTTGTGCCCAGCTTCTCCTTCAGCCGTTGTATCTCAATCCCATTCAGCTTCCCATCCTTATCCCTCACTTCTAGGTAGAACAGGGAAAGGCCTTTGGAGCCCTGAAGCCGGAGAGAGGCTCTCATGAGAAACACTGATTGGCATTGGGAAGGGAAATGGATCTGGAATAAGGGTAATGCAAACTATTTTACTGCTTATGGCATTCCTCCCCCCCCCCCCCCAGATCTAGGGCTGGCCCAAGACCTGCCAGGGTTTGAGACAACATACCAAATGCCATCCTTCTTACCTGATGGTGCACCAGCCACACCTTTGATAAGTCTCCTCCTCCTCCCACTCCCTGGATTCTCCCTGGGGACAGAAGCGGAAGCGTGGAGGAGAGGAGAATGGTGGGAGATGACCTAGCCCACCACTCTCCTCCACACTTCCTCTTCCTTTGAGTCCAGGGCATGGGAGGAGAAGGAGTGATGGAGGTGGGTAGGCAGAGTTGAGCACCCTCTACCAAGCTAAGGCAACCACTTCACTCGGTTTCATGGATGGGTCAGCCTTGCCTGTTTCTGCTCTAGAACTGACCTGTTCAACCTGCCTCTCAGCTGTCATGATTCTTGCCAGTGTCAGAGTCATGTCCGAATCAGTGGCTGATGTGAACCATTTCAAGCCATGAAGGCTGTATGTGCCATCAGGCAGCTTCAGGGCCACCGTCTCTGTGCCGTTTGCTGCAAGGAAAGAACATAGGAACATGGCTGCTGAGGGTTTTTCATCATGGACTGTCCCTAGCTTGAAGCTGAAAAAGCAGCACTACTGATTGCACTATAGAGGCAGTGGATTGGTGTCTTTTCGACTGTAGGAAACAGTGTGAAAACTGGGCTGCCAGAATGTGTGCAATCCATAGAACTAGCTATGTCACAACCAGTACCTATGTTTGCATGGTGACTGATGTAGGACCAGGATGGGAGGATACAAGATCTAGTGGACAGAGACTTAGAGATCTGAGTTAAATTTTCACCACTGCAACAGGATCATTGTTATTGTTTCTTTGTACATTTCTGACTTGCTTATACACAGGCACCCAAAGCAAAATATTTAAATATTACAACATCTCAAAGCAGTAGAAACTAACAACCCAATCCTGTCTAGGACCGCCGCAGGGTGCAATAGCACACTGGATAGGCTCCTATGGCCCAGCCACCCCAATGGGTCTCCTCAGCAAAATGGCTGGCACAAATCTGGGAGACCCATGTAAAGCTCCAACAGGCCCGGGAAGAGGGATAGGGTTCAGCTGAGCGCACCACAGGTGATCCTTTCCCCTTTCTGGGCCCTATCACCCAATTCCCCCCTCCCATTCCGCCCTCCCCACGCCCCCTCGTGTAGTCTTTACCTGCATGTGTCGGTCCGGGGCAGAGCGAGTGATGCCAGCCTAGGCACCACATATTCTCTGGGTGTCAAAAATATGCCTTACAGCATGTCTGTGACACCTGGTGCCAGCAGGACAATCGTTCTGCTGGTTCCGTCTTACACAGGATTGCGCTGTAAGTGTCCTTCCATATTTGCTCTTTTTATCTGGAACTATCATCCTTTACCCTCTCACTGTTTATAGAGCATCCACATGTCAAATTATTGACTTCCAATGTTTTCTGCATTCCACTCTTGCATTTATTCAGACCTGCGTTTTTTCAGACATTTTTAAATGCAATTGCCCCAAGATACCTGGTGTGCATAGAGAGAGTGAGAGCTGTTGAAGATTTTTAACACCCCTGTGTTTAATTTGAATACCTTCTCTTTGCACGTTCAGCTAATTTTACTGCTTCCCTGTTCAAGGCAGCTGGGAGAGGAAGTGCTAAAAAATTCCGGTTCGCCTCTCTGAATTATCTTAATGTTATCTTCTTTTCCTTAGCGTATTCATTTATTCTCATTTTTCTGCTATTTTAAAAAGAAAATTAGAGGAAATTAACAGTACAAGAAACTGACATTAGGGCAATTCAGAGGCTGTTCAGCACAAATCTCTAAACCTGAAAGACGAGTCATTTGAATAACATTTGAAAGGACCTTTGCTGTGAACAGATCTTACTTCTGAATAAACTTGGCCATTGGGGAGAAAGTTTCCAGTTAACATAGCACTATATTAAAGTGCTCTGAGAAATATTTGTTTTAATTCCATTTCCAGTTAGTTGTGGAAAAGTATTGCCTCAGTTATGCTTAAGGCTCTAGTGTTGGAGCAGCCCAAGAGATAAACATGGCAAAAACATAAAAGACAATCTCAGGAACTGTAAGAGGAGACAGTAGAACTAACAAGTCCCTATCCAAACCATTTTGGAAAAGCCAAGAGAAGAGATCTGCTGAACACACACAGAGTCTCCCTGCTTTCTGGCCCACTTACCAACATCAGAGCCCCCTTTGCGTTCAGTCATCCACTGGCCGGAGGTCCAGAACCTTCTGGGGTCACGCGAGGTCAAGTGGGCATATGCTTCTTCCATGGGCCCAGGGATACCCAAGGACTGCAAGAGGTGCAAGTCAGAGAGAGGAGATAACACAGAATTTCCTTGGAAATATACCCCAAAGGCGACTGCTGCAGTTTCCTGGGTTTAATTCAAGGTGCTGGTGTTACCCTCCTAATCCCAGGCCATATAGGGCTTCAAAGGTTATATCTTAGAAACTTCCATATGGTCTTCTAGCCTGTTCCCTGAGGGAATCAAGTTCCGCCACTGTCAGAGGTGAAAGGGGTGACAGCAAGAAGCAGTGCCTTCTCAGTGGCGGCACTGCACCTGTGGGATTCACTCCTGGAGTATTTAAGGATGGCCCCTTTGCTGGATAATTTCCAATGAAGCCTGAAGACACTTGTTTCTGTTGGCTCTTTGGGGTGGATAGGAGGGTGGGGCTTTTATTACATTTTGCCATTTTTGCCTCTGTTTACTGTTCTGATTTGATTTGTTCCTCATATTGCCGCTATTGGTCTCTCCCCCCCGCCCTTTAAGTTCTAAATTACTTTTATCTGCTATCAAGTTATTTTGTATTAATCTTTTATTTGCTGCTTGATGAATTATGCTGGGGTTGAGTTTTAATTTATGCTATGTTTTTATCATTGTTTTAGAGACTATTAGCCACCTTGTGCAGTTCCCAAAAACTGGAAAGGCACAATATACTGTATATATATATTTTTAAAAATACATATCCTAAAAGAAAGTATACCTAGTTTTATTTCAGTGAATGCAAGAGGAATGCCATGCAGCAACCAACCATACAAGCATGGACTGGAGTCTCACCTCAATTACTTTGGCTGCTCCATCAGTCATGGCCAGAGGACTTACGAAGAGGCCAGCTGCAGGTACATACAGGTAGAGTTTGGCAATCTGGTGAACACGGCTGTGAGAGGACAGAAATCAGAAACACAAGAAGCCTTGCTAAAGTTAAACTCGGAGATACCAAGAAAACAATCCTTTCCAGAAGGATAAATCAACTAGGATATAGCCAGAAAAATGGCTCATTCAAAGCCATTCAAGGTATAACTCATTCATATAACATCTGGTCTGAATGGTACTGCAGGAATGTGGATATATACTGGGTCCCCACGTTTTGGATACCTGTATAGCGAACGTCCAAGTTATGGACAGCCATGTGGGTGCTTTTGTGCAAATAGAATCTGTCCATTTGTGATTTTTCGCAGGCGCAATAGCCGGCTGTTTCGACCGACGTACATTCTGACCTCCGGACAGACTTCCAGAATGGAACCAGTATCGAAAGGATTGAAAACTGTTATGACCATCTACAATATACCAGGATCGGATCATCTTCAGGATTATGGTCATAAAAATATATTTGTATTTTATCATTTTATATTTATTTTTAGGACCATAATCCCAAAGGTGATCCGATCCTGGTATACAATCTGTCCATTTATGATTTTGCACAGGCGCTTTAGCTGGCTGTTTCGACCGACGTACATTCTGACCTCTGGACAGACTTCCAGAATGGAACCAGTACTATTTGGGGCCTTAGTGTATTCAAAATTACTTGACCTGATCTGCAAGGCTGCAAGTGCTGATAGAATCCACCTTTTTACCTCCAGTTGGAATATTTCCTCTCATAAGCTTCAGCAATCAGTCCCTCCTCAGCTGAGATAACCTTCATCCTCTTCCAGGCTGAACAGGTGATAATTTGGTCCACACGCTGTCCCCAGGCATCAAACTGCTGCAGCTTGGGAGGGTTCAACTCACACTCTCGGCCCAGAGAGTCAATTTCATCCTTCACACGAGCCCCAAATCTCTCAAGATCCACGCTCACCTCAGCAAATACCTACAAAACAGGAGAACTATTAGGGCAGGTAGGAACCAACAGTAACTCCAACAATTTTGAAAGTGGCCATTCCAGCTCCCCCCCCCCCCCCGGAAAACAGTTTATAGCTCAGAACAGATACCAGAATATGGAATTTAGGGAAAGTTTTCTGACCTCCTGTCACTGTCAAATAGTATAATAGGACCTGTGATTTTGGTTGGTTCACGTCTTTGGGAAGTGGACATTCAGGTCTCTTTTTCCAGAAAAAGTGCTTGGAACGTGGAATTTTTTTTGGGGGGGGGGGGTTGCGACTAGCTATACGAGTGATTTTGCTTGGTTTGCCTATTGCAGAAGCGGGTGATAATGATGGGACCTCTTTTTTAGAAAACCATTTATAGCTAACAAAATGGGTACTGGAACGTGGAATGTTTTGACTTTTTGTGACTTGGTATATCATTCCCAATTAATCCAATGGGCTCTGTGATTTTGGTTGCTCTGCCTGTTTCGGAAGCGGTGTTCTGGCCCCTTTTTCCAGAAAACGGTTTCTTGCCTGGATCAGGTTCCAGTACGTAGAATTTGGGGACTTTTTGTGGCTCCTGTTATCACTCCCACCTAATCTGTAATTGTGAGTGAGCTTGGGTTTGACACCTGAAGACCAGTCATTCAAAGCTGCTGTTAAAAATAGGTTTTGGCTGAGACAGGGTTAATATAATTTCCATACCGCGTGGATGTCTCTTTCAAAATAGTGTTCTCATGTGTCTAACATATGCTTTTTTTTTTTTTTGCACAATAATGAGTTATAAAATGTCTGTTTTTTCCAAATGGGTTTTGACTGGGAAGGGATTATTAAAAGCATGACATTAGAAGGATTTCAGGGTTCTTGACTGAAATTGACTGGTTCTTGAATGAAATGAATACAAAAAAACCCAGCAGGATGTGTTTAGAGACATTTGTGAACAATGTTTTAGAGAAATTTTGTTTTCAAGTGTCTCTAACACATCCTGCTGTTTTTTGTATCCATTTCATTTATTAATGATCCATTCCAGCCAGTTCCACTCCAACTCTTATACTGAGTTACTCTCAGGCAAGTACGTACAGGATTGCAGCCCTAAACGGTCACATTTATTAATGGAGAAAAGTCAGTGGTTCTGTAGTACAATGACCGCATGTATGGACAGTTGTTGGCAGTAATGTTTAGTCTCTTTTTGAAAGGTACATGCAGATACAAGATACCACAAAAGAAACAAGAAGGGAAAGTGGGGAAGGTCAGTCTACTGAGCATTAGAAACATGCTATTATCTACTGCAGTGTGGAAGAAATATTGTAACATGACTTCAAGAGGAACAGCAATGATTAACTGGTGTAGCAAGGACAGAGCTCATCCTCAAATATTTCTTTTCCCCCTTTCCTTCTTTGTTACAGAAGGCCCTGCCTCACCATACTATTCAGCAGTGCCTCCCACCAAAGACTTGGATTATCTAGTCCTATGCAAACACCATTCATTGCTTCTATTTAAATCAAGGGACACAAGTGTCCCCATGTGCGTTTCCCCCAGACCTTACAGAATGCAATACATAGAAGACAGACCTTGGGAGGTAGACGTGATTCCAGGTAACCCTGAAGAAAAGCATCTTCCAGGTATGGGTTCCCAATACGGGCCTGTTCTTGACAAAATAATGCCATTTCCGATCTTCTGGGATGTTGCCCAGAGCTTGTGGCCATGGGTCCTGCTTGCTGCCTCCACCTTTTCGAAGGCTGGATCTCCCTGCAGCCCAAGGCCCCAGACCAGTCTTTGTGAGTTGACAGCTTCAGTGCTCCACAAAAGCAGGTGGCCAAGAGGGCGGATTCTCCTAAACCTACGGAGAGTTTTCAACTGCTGCTGTAGCATTCAGTCCTGGGTCTGCAGATTTGCTGGTTTAACTGCACAGATGATGTAACAACACAGAGGAGAACTGAGTAGGGCTTTTGCTAGGTCTCCACCCACTTAATTTCCAGCTCAGTATCTGGAGGAAAGTTCAGCAAGGGAGAGTAGAAGGGGAGGCCCTTGTAGGTGAGCCTGCCTGCTGCCTGCCTGCCTGTCAAGTCAAGCCATAGCCACACAGCCTTTTTGTTCGACTTGTTTGTTTTGAAGATTTCTTAGTCGCCTTCTTAACCAATAGATTATTGAATATATATGTGGGAACAGCAGCATCTGGCACATCTCTTCTAATAATTACTACTACTGTACTAGTAATAACTCCCTGGAAAACTGTGGTGTATAAAGCTTAAACGGGTGAACAAACAAAAAAAGCACAATTTCTGTCTGCCTATCTTGTGCTTCTAGCTAGGGCTAGGACTGATCAGGTCTCTGAGACATAGAGACTAAAATACTTTAGAGCAGCAAATCAAGACTGCCTGAGTTTGAATCTCACCTTCAGGGCTGGCCCACCCGTGGGGCTGGTCTCAGACAACAGGCTGACAGGGGGTGCTCAGCTGACCTCTGTCCACCTACTCATCTGCACTACTCCTCCCACTTCCTGGATGGGTAAATGAAAAGGGGGTAGGTGGAGAGCAGAAGAGGGGAGGCGCTGGTGAGCAGAGTAGTTTCTCTGCTCTCCTCCACACTTCCTCTTCTGCTCCACTCCTTCTTCCTTTTCCAATTCAAGGAGGGGAAGAAGCAGAGGGTGCTACAACACCAGGGGAGGCCGCATTTGGCAGTCTCTAAATTTGTCCCTGGCTCCATGAGAGGGGGGTAAAGGCAAGGGGGTAAATTGTACCCAGGCCTAGGAGCCAAAGGAGGGGGCTCAGAAATTTCCTGGGATCTCAGGTGGTCTCATTATGGAGAGTGAAAGACAGAGACTGGGCCAACCAGAGGGCCAGGTCTACCGAGCGGGTAGACCTGGGCTCCAGAGACTTTTCCAGCTGTTGCTGCCCTCCTCCCACCCTGTCCTCCCCCCATTTGAGAAGGGGCCCAAAAAAGAAACTTTGTAACCTCTGATAAAATTCCTCTCGGAGGCCCTGCCTGGCTCTAAATATGTAGGTTCTCCATGTAGCCACATCTTGCTCCATCTCCTTGTGCCTCAGCACTGCAGTGTAACTGCACACAGGGGGCCGTGGTTTGTCCAGAGCAGGGGCTGCTGGGACATGTGGCCTCATTTTATACACTAAAAACAGACTAAAGCTGAGCCTTGGCTTAAAAATGTATTTGTTCATTTAGTTACATGGTTTTTTTTTAGATCATTTTTCCCAGGGGTTAAAATGGTTTACACAATTTTTTTTAACACAACCAACAATCAGAAACACCTATTAAAGCAGGTCCCAAAAATAACTGAAATGCTAGCATTAATTAAACATTAAACATGAATTAAAAACAGCAGTGAGAAGGTCTTTCCATATAAAAAAAAAAGCTCTGTAGCCTTTTTTTCCCCCTCAAAAGGTGAAAGGTGGGGTATAAATATTTTAAATTAAAGAAATAAAAAGGGGAAAGGAAAAGAGTTGCTGAGGGAAGAGCAAGACTCTCTGGCCTGCGAGGCTGGGGAGGAGAAAACCCTCCCCAAAGGGACGCCTCCCCCCATGTGTTCCTCCCACTCTGACCAGCCTTGACTGGAAGGCGCCAAAAACGTTTCCTCAGAGTTTTCCTGAGGGATGTTTCTGAGGCCCTTTTTTTACCTCAGGCTGTAGAATCCTGGCCTCTCTCCTTCCCCTCCCACCTAGATTCGAGGCCTGCAATTCCCCCCCCCCCCCCAGGTCTTTGTCCCTCTTTCCCTAGCACTGAAATTGGGGGAGGATAGAAGAAACAAATCCTAAAACAAAAGGCTGAATAATAATACTTGGGGGGAGGGGGAGGGGGAAACAGACACATAATAAAACGGCCAATATTATTATGCAGTTGTAAAAATCAATGGTAAGGCCGCATCTGGAGTATTGCGTCCAGTTCTGGTCGCCGCATCTCAAAAAGGATATAGTGGAACTGGAAAAGGTGCAGAAGAGAGCGACCAAAATGATTAGTGGGCTGGGGCATCTCCCTTATGAGGAAAGGCTACAGCGTTTGGGGCTCTTCAGTCTAGAAAAAAGGCGCCTGAGGGGGGACATGATTGAGACGTATAAAATTATGCATGGGATGGAGAGAGTGGATAGAGAGAAGTTCTTTTCCCTGTCACACAACACTAGAACTAGGGGACATCCACTCAAATTGAGTGGAGGGAGGATTAAAACAGACAAAAGAAAATATGTATTTACCCAGCGTGTAATTCATCTGTGGAACTCCTTGCCACAGGATGTGGTGATGGCACCTGGCCTAGATGCCTTTAAAAGGGGATTGGACAGGTTTATGGAGGAAAAGTCCATCACAGCTTACAAGCCATGATGGGGATAAGCAACCTCCTGCTTGTAGGAGTAGGTTTTCTCTGTGCCAGGTGCAAGGGAGTGGCGACAGGATACAAGTATCTTGTTGTCTTGTGCTCCCTGAGGCATCTGGTGGGGCCACTGTGTGATACAGGAAGCTGGACTAGATGGGCCTTTGGCCTGATCCAGCAGGGCTCTTCTTATGTTCTTATGAGAAAATGGCTTCCGAGGGACATTAAAACAAGTGACAGAGAATGGTCATTGAAAGAGACCAAATTCTTGGCAAGTGACATATTAAAACAAAGGACAGGAATGGACTGAATGTAGGGGTATGTGTGTATTAAAATAAATTACCAGGAATTGTCATAGGAATGAACTTGATGCTGGGGTGGGCATTAATATGAGTGATAGAGAGTGGCCATTGAAATAGACCAAATGCAGGAAGGGGGTACAACTGTATAAAGAACACCATAGAATGGCCATTGAAATGGGCTGAATGTGACACTATATACTAAAATGAATGGCAGGAACAGGAATGGCCATAGAAAGGTGGTAAATGCAGGGAGCGGGTGAAATATAAAAACTTAATAAAAAATAATGCCTATAGGAATGTAAGTACAGTAGGTAGTCGCATTGAACCAGTAAAGCAATACTGGTTGAATAACGTGTTGCAATGTGCACCTAATCGTTTTGTTGTATTTTCTTGTAGTGAACGTCTCTGTCTTGCTACAGTCCCATCTGCAGGTGGAAAACAGCAAATTGAACTAGAATGGCAACTACTCAGCTCTTGCATGTTGGACAGAGCCATAACACCTCCAAGGTACAAGCCATGGGACTATCAATATCATTTAAAGCAGGGCTAGCCCATACATGATGCTAACAGAGGCAGTTGCCTAAGGCAGCAGATTGGTGAGGAGTGTCCGCTTCTGTCCGCCCATTCACCTCCACTACTACTACTCCCCCCACTTCTTGGATCAAAAAAGGAAGAGGGGGACAAAGCAGAAGAGGAGGCGTGGAAGAGGGTAGCCCACCATTCTCCTCAACACTTCCTTTTTCTCTCTGGCCTCCTCTTCCTTTTCTAATCTGGGAGAGGGAGAAGCCGAGTGGCACATCACTCCTCTTCACCAGGCGGGGGGGGGGGGGAAGCATTTGGCACTCTGCCTCAAGTGCTGGGAGGTTTTGGGCAGGCCATGATTTTTTTAAAAAAAGTCTTAACATTATCAGCAAATAAATATGTCTTTGTCTTTTTTATTTTAGGAAACAGCACTGTTTCCCAACAGTGTTGTCACTGAACAACAGTCTATGGTTCTGGTGAAAAGGCTGCTGGCAATTTCAATATCCTGCATAACATACCTCCGAGGGCTCTTTCCAGAAAGCTCTTACGGAACCCGCTATTTGGATGGTAACAACATTTAAAGCCTTTGACTTTACTGTTTACCCAATAGGCAGAGATGGCTCTCTGGAGTGATTCTTGTAGCAACTCTCCTGTGCAAAGAGGCTAAACAAGGGATTGTTGAATTTGAAACCAATCAAAAGTTATGGAGAATAAAGAGATGGTTCTAATTCCAGTGGGTAGCTTGTCCATTTTAACTTATTTACCGGTATATTCAGTTTCTCAGTCCTGGTACATGTCCAGTGAATGACACAGTACAGAGGCATGATTGTGGAGAGTTTTTGGAGTAGCACTGAGCATCGTTAGCAGCAGAGGTGGCAGATATTGGGTATCTATTAGGGATGGCAGAGAAAGCTTCTTCTGAGGAAAGCAAGCAAAGGGTTTTCTTGGCATTTGATTCACAGAGAACTGAATTCTTTGCTAATTGCTATTCCTCACAAATTTTGCAACCAGAAACCCAAATTTGGTCATGAAAATGAATCATGCAAATTTGTATGCGTCTCCAAAGTGATGTGCCTCATTCTGATAAAAGACTTACGTTGTAGGAAAGTATTGCAAACTTTGGACTTTAATTGCAATGTTTTGTCACAAACAAGGGAGGAAAGGCTGGGTCTTAGCTTAGGCAATGCTGAGAGCAATGGGTGTGTAGGCATGGAAAGAATTCTCTATACTTAAGATCACTAAAGCATTTTAGTTACCCCTTAATACCATTACATACACTCAGGGTGTTTGTTATTTATACACCATTGTTATTTGTACACCATTGTTACTTTATACCATTTTTCAACAAAGACGTTTACAAAGCACTTTACTTACAGAGAAAATCAAGTAAATGACTCCCTGTCCCAAAAGGGCTCACAATCTAAAAAAGATGCAGAAGAAACACCCGCAAACAGCCACTAGAAAAGACACTGTGCTGGAGTGAATAAGGACAGTTACTGGTAATCTCTCCCTACTAAACACAAGAGGAACACCACTTGAAAAAGTGCCTCTTTGCCCAGTTAGCAAGGGCAAGTTAGCAGGTGGTTAAATGGCCACCCCAGCTAGTCTCTAGTTTCTCATCATTTGTTAACAAATACCTGTACTGCCACTCATTTTCATTCCCCCCCCCCCCATTCAATGAGAGGTAGAAGTTTGCTTTTTAAAAATGAAATTCTCAGTAGCTATTGGATTCTGGAATTTGTATCTGCAAAAACATATTCTGGAATTTATAATGTAGAACAGTGGTTCTCAAACTTTTTAGCACCGGGACCCACTTTTTAAAAGGACACTCTATCGGGACCCACCTAGCTTTACGAGACGCTCAAACATTTATCTCCCTATGTTTACACAAGCTTGCAAACTGCAGGAGCTCAGCTATTTGAAGGGCAATTAGCAGCTATATGGTTTTTGAATAGCCTCGGGACTTGTGGCAATTACTTATCTGATCTTTCCACCACCTGGGACCCACCAGAAATCAGGTCGTGACTCACCAAGTGGGTCCCGACCCACAGTTTGAGAAACACTGATGTAGAAGATCACAGTTCAAACAGGTTTGTGCACCCATCATGTTTGTAACTGGTTACGAATGGGTGTTCCCTGCTTTTCCAAATCATGTTAATGACTAAAGTGTACGTTCTGATCTGCATTCATGATTATGAGTATGGAAACATCACAGAAGGTAGCAATTATTCTGGATTCATTTATATGTATATGTCATGCTGCAGTAGGCACACAGCCCCCAGTCAGTGCATGTTGACAACCACTGTTGTCATGAGACAACATGAGAAACATCTCCTAGATTTTAAGGCAGTTTTAAGAATTTTCTGGACTTATTGTTTTAAACACCCATTTGTTCACCGCAGGTATTTCAAGAATAAATATGATATGCGTAAAGCCAGAACATTTGAGTGGATTCAGTTTGTAATGGTACCTGGAAATCAATGTTAATTCAGGCTTGTGTTGTTTTTCCTTCTAGACGCATGTTTAAAAATCCTTCGTGAAGATAGAAGCTGTCAGGGCTCATTGCAGATAGTCAAATGGTAAGACAGAACAAATCCAGGGGATCAAGAAAATGCAGGAGTAGCTACTATAGATAATGTTTGGCTCTGTACAAACTTTCATCCATTCCCAACCAAAGGCTGTGCAGAACTTCTTACAACTCATTAATCTGCTATAAATTTAATGTTATAAAAGGACCTTCATTCACTTGGCTTACAAGCTCCATTGGGCAGCTCAAAACCTTCAGTTTTTACACATTTGCAGATGAGTCTTTAATTAAGATTTCTGCTCTTGCAGGATTCGGGGATGCTTTGATGCACTGGAAAAGAACTATGTAAGTTTCTGTTTAATTTTTTTTTTTTAAATAGCATCAATTTTCTTCACAAGCTCTTTGCACCATTACCCACACCACAGATCTCTACTGAAGTTGTTACACTACAGTACTCCCCCCCCCCATATCCGCTGGGGATATGTTCCAGGCCCCTCTGTGGATACTTGAAACCGTGGATAGGAGCAAACACCCCCTCCATGGTTTCCTGAGGGCCCCCTGCCCTGCCTCCCCTGCAGGCAGGCGTGCATGACCCCCAGCTGTTATTTTTCTTTCAGGAAGCTTTGTTTCTTCCTTAAAACAAACAGAGAAGCAGCCTCCATTGCAGGCAAGTAGAACGAGACTACGTCCTAGAGAGGCTCTGCAAGGTTTCTGTTAACATTGCAAAGCCTCTCTAGGACTTAGTCTCGTTCTACTTGCTTGCAATAAGCAGCCAGAGGCTGCTTCTCTTGTTTGTTTAAGAAAGAAACGAAGCTTACTGGGGAAAAAGTAACAGCCTGGGGGGTCCCCACAATCTGTGGATAACTGAAACCGTGGATAGCAAATCCGTGGATATGGGGGCCCACCTGTATAAGAAACAGAACCGCCCATGTGAGTGAGAATGTACACTTGCATACATGTATGTCAGAGTCACAGAGAAGGGGAGAGTCTTCCACTCCTGCCCATCACCTGGCTGCCTACCTGAGTAGAGGCAGCAGCCTATATCCTCCTTACCATAGTCCCAGTTCTGGCCGGGACAATCAGGTTCGGGAGCCCAACTCCCGGTGGGTCTCCTCAATTGTCCCGGCCAGCTGGGACATTCCCCCGACAGCGCTAATGTGCTGCGTCTTCTTCCAGCCTCGCGCGAGTACGCGACGAGGCTAGAAGAAGCACTTTGAAAACGTCCGACTCAGACGTTTTCAAGTCCCTCCAGCCTCATTGCGTACTCTCGCAAGGCTTAGAAGCTCTCCGAAACGGCCCGAGTGAACTCGTGCCGAGAGCTTCTAGCCTCGTGCAGGTGCGCGAGGCTGTCTGTCAGAGGGGCAAGAAACGAGCAGTGGAGGAGAGTGTGTGTGGGCAACGGCAGCAATCGCTGCGAACAGAAGCTGAAATCGCCACTCGTCAGCTGGAGCGCAGGGCATGCTGGGGCGAGTTTTGTGATCATTCTCAGCCCTGCTCTCCAGCTGACGAGCGGTGAATTCAGCTTCTGTTCCCAGCTATTGTTGCCGTTGCCCGCACACTCTCTCTGCTTGCTGACAAGGAAATGGTGCTTTTGGGCGGTCGCTTAGGCAGCGGGTGTCAGCCTGAGCCTGCCGTCGTTGGCGGGGATTGAGTTCCGGTCTCGACAGGAGCAGAACTGGATTGTTTACATCGTGACAGGCGAAGGGAAGAGGATGACAGCAGTCGCTTTGGGCACACAAACACCTTGCATGGACATGGATTGGGTCTCCCGGGAGGGAAGCACTGCGTTTCCCATCCTTGTGAAGGCAGAAGATAGATGGATGAGGAACGCCTTTTGATTGCCCACCCCTGCCTGCCATGATTGCAGCCATCAGGCCAGCCAATTTCTTTTCATTATTTATTTATTTTCCCCGTCTTTTTTTGGGGGGGGGGATCCCGCGAAGCAGCTTTTTTCTTGTTTAAACATCATAAATAAATAAATAAATCTGGCTGGACACGCCCCATCACCTGCCCACTTCCGGCAGACACGCCCACTTACGGTGGAAGTGACATCACGGTTCCTTGCCCCGCCCCATGATGTCACTTCCGCCCCCCTTGGGGGTGCCAGAAATCTGGTAAGCCTATATTATATAGGGTATCCAGGCCCACACCCACCTGGCTTGTCTTCCACTTCCCCCCTGGACCTCAGAGCAGAGGCAAGGGGTTTTACAGCACCCCAGTCATCAGCACCTACTCACAGGGTTCAAGGGCCTCCCTTCCAGCCAGTTTCCAGCCCTCAGCCAGCCCTTTCTCATCTCTGCCCTCTCCTTATATTTCCTTGGCCTTGGCTGGTCCCTCCCCACTTCCTGGTTCCATTCACCTGGCCTGATTGGCTTCTGGGTCCTAAGCCTTCTGGTAGGCAGGCAGGGTCCTGCAGACACTTGCTGTGTCCTGCTGTTCCTCATCTGCAGGCAGTAGGAACACTCGGCCAGAGGCTATACCAAATACAGCAGATGAAGTGGGCTCTGGCCCATGGAAGCTTATCAATTTATCATCGTATTATGCTATTATAATCATATTATTATGACAGGAATACATTCAACAGGTATAGTTTGTCCCAGCATGCAAACATTTAATATATGCCATGATTTTATAACTGAGATACAGCATAGGACTACCTGTGCAACGTTTAAGACAAGCCAAAGGCACTTCTTCACGTAACACACAATCTTGTTTCCACAGGACATTGTGATGGATGCTAGCATAATAAAGTTTTAGATACCCACACATAGGACTATCAAGTTGTTTTTTCTAAAGAGCTGCATGACAGGCAGATATATAACAGGTGAAGTTTTCCTCCAGCATGGAGATCCATTGATAGAAAAAGCAGTTCAAGGCCCATTTGTCAGGACAAAAAAGTGGCTAGGTACTTTTTTGCTTGACATTTCATTGTTTGGCTGCTTTATTGGTGCCAATTGTTTTGCTATAGACCAGGAGCCAAACTGTGCATCATGTAGGAGATCTGTGATTGGATAGCAGCCATGAGGACTCCAGTTTTGATCAGAGCAGTGATGCTAGGAGAGTTTTTCAGAAACCTTTTCCTCAATGCCATGTTCCCAATCTAAAGCTGCTGCCCCTCACCTATTAACCCCGCAGAGAAGGGGAAAAGGCACATTTATGTGTCTTCCATCCTACCAGGGGGGAGGAAGGCGTAATTTAGGCCCATAAAATGCTGTGGAGTTAATGTCAAATATTCCCCCAGCACCACTCAAGCCTTGCTCAAAACCAAAGTCCCCTGAAGTTACTTTAAAAAAGAAAAAATATGTTGGGAATCATGGATCTCTGGCCTCATATGTGGTGGTTTGGCCTGTGGAAGGACAAGCATACAGAGCACTGGATGAGAGTAACCAGTTTCCCACTTGCACGACACATTTATTTAGGACCAATACAGTCTTGTCGTCTTTAGTCACTGGCCCAGTCAGTCAGCACTGACAACCTTGGCAAGGGGGACCATAGTAGCGCATTTGTCTTTTTAACCTTTTTGAAACTGCGTCTTTGCAGGCAGTGGCAGCTTTATCAGCACCCGTCGTGCTGATAGCATTCTCAGTGGCGGCTCCTGCACTCCAGGAAGACTCTTCTGGCTGGAGCCTGCCAGCGAGAATGTATCAACGCCCAGGGCTGGTCCATCTGCGAGACCAACTGAAGTGGTTGCCTCAGGCAGCAGATTGGTGGAGACGCACACTACCGTCCACCCACTTGCCTTTGCTGCTCCTCTTCCCACTTCCTGGATTGGAAATGAAGAGGGCGATGGAGTGAAAGACGAAGTGTGGAGGAGAGGGCAGTGGTGGGCTCTTGTCCTCCACGCTTCCTCTGCCACTCCATCGTCTTCATCCTTTTCCAGGCCAGAGAATGGGAGGAGCAGAGGCTGGTGCATCACTAGGTAAGGGGAGGCAGCATTTGGCACGCTGCCTCAAGCACTTGGAGGTCCTGTCAGCACTGATGAAGCCACTGCTAATCTCACATATGTGGCAAAAAAACCCCACAAACACACACACTAAAAAGAAAGAAGTCCCGCTACCACCATCACCACAAGGGTAAACCGTTCCTATTTAACCACAGGCGACCCAGAATGTTTGCAGGCAGGATGACCTGGAGAGCTTCCTTACAAGGCTGACTTAGCAAGAGGTGGATGTAACTGAAACATGAAACATTGGAGTACATCTGTGTGTGTGTGTGTGTGTGTGTGTGTGTGTGTGTGTGTGTGTGTGTGTAACAGAGTGCATGCAATTAATCCAGATGGCCACAGGGTGTCAGTGATGTTTATTGAATACCCATCTCAAATAACTGAAATACTATGTGAGAAAAGTGCACAGCTTCAAATATTTTCTTGAGGAAGTATGGCTAATCTTTCAGATCTGAAACTTAGCATTGGTTGGTGATTGAGATAGTGTTGAACATTCAAGTAAAAAGTTAGGTTTTTTAAATGTTTGAAGATAGGCACATTTTGACAATTACTTTTGTTTGTTTCCAGCTGCATATGGCTGTTCTGGCAGTAAGTAGTACATAATGAAAACCAGTGCCCAGTGGATTTCCTCTTCTTCTGTTTGGGTAGACACTAACCTGGGATGACTTTTACCCATCCTTCCATTCCTTGGGGGAAAAACTAGGAGATCTTAGTACTGCATCTGACCTGTGTGTGTGTGTGTGTGTGTGTGTGTGTGTGTGTGTGTGTGTGTGTGTGTGTGTGTGTTTTCGCTCCCAGATTGTCCACCTGTTCAATCCCTGCTTTGCTAAAATAGGGAAACTATATTAATTGTCAGAGTTTCTCATGGCTGTACATTGTCCCCTTCATTTTGATTGTTCTAGCAGATGCCATATGAGTATGACCCAAAAAGAAGTCAGTTCCTCCACTTTGCAAGTTAAAAATCCATTATCATTCCACTTCCCTTTGAGAGAGCCTGAAACCAGTCTCATTGTTTTCAAGTTTCTGGCTCGGTTTGTGGTGACTTTGGTGCTTTTAGGTTGTCATTTACTCTTAAAAGTAAAGCATTGTCTGGAAATCCTGTGTCTTGTGTGGTTTGAAGAACTGACCAAGGTATCAGTGTGGGTTGTGCTGTTTGCCAAATTCTCCGAATGGGAGTTTGGGCTTATGGAAAATTGTGCTCAATTATTGCAAACAGAGGCATTTGAAAACATTTCTCACTACTTTCACAACTTGTTCGGTTTCTGTGACTAGTTACTGTATAGAATAGATGATAAAGAAATTTTCCTGCAGCAAGTGTTGCAGTCTTTCTGAGATCAAAGAAAATTGTGCTTGGCTTTATATTTTACTGAGGCAATTTCACGGAAGGGCGGTGTTAATTCAGTTTGCTTTCTTAACACAGATCTTTACCAATCCTCAAGAGCCTGAGGTAAGAGAAAGTGAGCAAGCATAAACCACAGATCATGTAGACGGAAATGTTGATTTTGTGCTCAAGCCAGTCAGAAGGATGTAAGCTCCCATAAACGCACACAAACATGACACATGCTTGCTAAATGAAGGGAATACCAGATTTCATTGTTAAAACAACAACAGTTAAGGACACATGCAGACAATAATTTCCAAAAACAACTACTGTATTTCCAAAATAATTTCCCAAAACAACAAGCTGAAGCCAAAGCCTCCATTCAGTTTCAGCCTTTTACGACAAGTCGAATTTTATTCAGGTTTAAACCCATTTTCCCCATTAAATAGATAGGGACTCGCAACCAAAGACTCGGGACTTGGGGGCAAAGACTTGGGACTTGACTTGAGACTTGGGCCCAGAGACTTAGGACTTGACTCAAGACTTGGAGTCAGAGACTTGATCCACATCCCTGCCTATACCTGGCAACAGTTTGGTTAGCTACCAAGCATCCTAACAGGGAGGGCAGAATATTAATCCAATCAGTAAATGTATTTTAGTACCAATCATTGTGACCTCTTATGTTTCCTGGTTAATAAACAAAGTTTTTTTTGTTTCAGTACAAGCCAGCTATGCCTTGGCACATTCCTCTTATTCAGTCAGTTTATTTGTCTACTCGTATGGTTACTTTCAGCATACGACATTCTTTAGGGCAATGCCACTGCCTAATAGCGCAATCCTGTGTAACCTTGCACCGGTGTAACAGTAGATGCACCAGTGTAAGTGCAATTATACTGGCATAAGTGCACTTACACTGGTGCATTCTTGTGTGATCAGAAACTCCTTTGATGGCCAGGCCAGAAGCATATTTGCAATGACTGCATGTTATGACTGGTCACTCTCTTTCGTTTTGGTCTCTAGCGCCTGACAGAGCTCTACCGATTCAAGTTCAAATATTCAAAGAATGGGCCTCAGATGGACTTTGCCAGGTAAATGCCTCATTGCTTAATTTCTGGGAAATGTGCTTGCCTTAAAACACTTGAATAGAGAAAATTGCCTCTTAGGTGCTTTATGCTTATTGTTTGTGTCTTTCTTATTCATATGCAAATTATGACACTATCACTCATCTCCTGCAAAGATCCTTATGGGTTAGATTATTATAATAACAGATGGAGAACTAAGGTTGCAATACTATGCCCACTTTCTAGGAAGTAAACCCCACTGAACTCAGTAGGCCTTACTTCTGAGTAAACATGTATAGAATCAGACTGCATGCCTGAGACAACAAAGAGCAACCTAAGGCCGCCTGGTGACCCCAGTTCAAATTAAACATGTTTTCTGCTGACATCAGGTGACAGAAAATCGTGTGAAAATTTGCCATGTCAAGGGCTCCACTACATATTTCCCATCCAGTCAACATACCTTAGGCAGCCTAGATTTTTTTTTTTTTGGGGGGGGGGTATTTGTTGATAGGACAAATATCAGACCATGACAGGACATGAACTGAGGCACATGCTGCAGCTATTTTAAATAAACTGTGACGGTTTCATGACCCACAGTAAGTAATGGACACAGATTGCAAGATTACAGGATTAAAAACCATGTAAAAATATATTTATATTAAAATCAAAGTTAGGCAAAGTTAACCGTGTTTTTAAAGTTCTGCCTTTTTAAATTTTGATTTTAATATAAATATATATTTTACATTATTTTTAATCCCATAATTTTGCAATCTGTGTCCATTGCTGCTATTTTGTTGATGCTAAGTATGTTTGGGTCTGATCCGTACCTGAGTGGGAGACCATTTGAGCACCCCATGTGTGCCACCTTGAAATAATAGCAATAATAGCAGAATAATAGCAATGTAATAATTGAATAATAAACCACTCTACAAGTTTAATGCAGTGGTTTTGGGGTCGGGGAGGGGACACTCTGGAGGTAAAACTGGTTATTTGGCCCTTTTCTACTCTCCCCTTGGGATATCTCACTTTTTCTTTAATATCTACCAAGCCTCCTCACTGTGTGAACTAGAGCTGGGTTTCAAGGCCTGAGTCACATATTCAGAGCATTGAAGGAAAGCTATTCAGCTCCTTGTAATTAAATCTTCTCACAGACTGAACACAGTCTCTGTGATGGCAGTCTGATTGTTTCTACGTTGGTCCCGTCTTCCTTAAAGGGGTTCATACAAACAGTTCCCACAAATGAGTATTAGTAACCCTGTTTAAGTTTGATTTTTCCTAGTCATGATGTGAATTCATGTGTAAATGACACATTTTGCAATTCTGGGCAATTGCCCGTGACTCTTACCAAGTCTGGCTTTCTTCTCTTGATCAAAGTGATGAAAAGATTCTGCACCCCTTTTTATATTCTTACTGTAAATGTGCATTTGTGGGTGTGCTATATTTGCCACTGGGTCATGGAGGTTGGCAACTCTTCCTGCTGAAGATAATTCTCTTGCTATTTTGGATTCTATTGCGGCTGAAAGCTTGCTACAATCCTGTAGAATGACTACTTGCTATAGCCAATGCACACGCTTGTTGTTGTTGTTCAGTCGTTAAGTCGTGTCCGACCCTTCGTGATCCCATGAACCCTATCCCGCCAAGCCTTCCTGTCCTCCACTATCTTCCTGAGTTCGCTCATTTTCATGTTCGTTGCATCGGTGATGCTGTCTAACCATCTCATCCTTTGCCTTCCCCTTCTCCTTTTGCCTTCAATCTTTCCCAGCATCAGAGTCTTCTCCAGAGAGTCCTCTCTTCACATTAGGTGGCCAAAATATTTGAGTTTCAGCCTTAGTATCTGTCCTTCCAGGGAACAGCCAGGGTTGATTTCATTTAGGATTGACTGATTTGATCTCCTAGCAGTCCAAGGGACTCTCAGGAGTCTTCTCCAGCACCACAGTTCGAAAGCATCTATTCTTCGGCGCTCAGCCTTCCTTATGGTCCAATTCTCGCAAGCATACATTGCTACTGGGAACACCATCGCCCTGACTATACGAACTTTTGTTGGCATGGTGATATCTCTGCTTTTTATTATGCTATCTAAATTTGACATAGCTTTCCTTCCAAGGAGTAAGCGTCTTTTAATTTCATGGCTGCTGTCTCCGTCTGCAGTGATCTTGGAACCCAAAAAAGTAAAATCTGTTACTGCTTCCATGACTTTCTGCCCCTTCTATTTGGCAGGAGTTGATGGGACCAGATGCCATGATCTTAGTTTTATTAATGTTGAGTTTATTAACAGTATTTATTATTATTATTATTATCATTATTATTATTATTATTATTATTATTATTATTATTAACAGTATTTATATACCGCTTTTCAACAAAAAGTTCACAAAGCAGTTTACAGACAAAAATGAAATGATTAAATGAAATGATTAAACTCATTTCATTAAATGAAATGAGTTTCAAGCCAACTTTTGCACTCTCCTCTTTCACCCTCATCAAGAGGCTCTTTAGTTCTTCTTCACTTTCTGCCATTAGGGTGGTATCGTCTGCATATCTGAGGTTGTTGATATTTCTCCCGGCAATCTTGATTCCGGCTTGCGATTCATTCAGCCCTGCATTTCTCATAATGTACTCTGCATATAAGTTAAATAGGCAGGGTGACAATATACAGCCTTGCCTTACTCCCTTCCCAATTTTGAACCAATCGGTTGTTCCATGGCCGGTTCGAACTGTTGCTTCTTGACCCGCATACAGGTTTCTCAGGAAACAGGTAAGGTGGTCTGGTACCCCCATCTCTTTAAGAATTTGCCACAGTTTGTTGTGACCCACACAATCAAAGGCTTTTGAGTAGTCAATGAAGCAGAAGTAGGTCTTTTTCTGGAACTCTCGTGCTTTCTCCATGATCCAGCGCATGTTGGCAATTTGATCTCTAGTTCCTCTGCCTCTTCGAAACCCAGCTTGTACTTCCGGTAGTTCTCGGTCCACGTACTGCTGAAGCCTAGCTTGTAGGATTTTGAGCATAACCTTGCTAGCATGTGAAATGAGTGCAATTGTGCGATAGTTTGAACACTCTTTGGCACTGCCCTTCTTTGGAATTGGAATGTAAACTGACCTTTTCCAATCCTTTGGCCACTGCTGAGTTTTCCAAATTTGTTGGCATATTGAGTGCAGCACTTTCACAGCATCATCATTTAGGATTTTAAGTAGCTCAGCATTATCATCTCCGCTAGCTGTTTTGTTAGTAATGCTACCTAATGCCCATTTGACTTCACTCTCTAGGATGTCTGGCTCTGGGTCAGTGACCACACCAGCGTGTGGTCATCAGGAACATTAAGATCTTTCTTGTATAGTTCTTCTGTGTATTCTTGCCATCTCTTCTTAATCTCTTCTGCTTCTGTCAGGTCCCTGCCTTTTGTGTCCTTTATCATGCCCATCTTTGCACAAAACATTCCCTTGATATCTCCAATTTTCTTGAAGAGATCTCTAGTCCTCCCCATTCTGTTGTTTTCCTCGATTTCTTTGCATTGTTCATTTAAGAAGGCCTTCTTATCTCTCCTTGCTATTCTCTGGAAATCTGCATTCAATTGTTTATATCTTTCCCTTTCACCCTTGCTTTTCGCATTCCTTCTTTCCACAGCTATTTGTAAAGCCTCATCTGACAGCCACTTTGCCTTCTTGCATTTCTTTTTCTTTGGGATGGTTTTAGTTGCTGCCTCCTGTACAATGTTACGAACCTCTGTCCATAGTTCTTCAGGCACTCTTTCTACCAGATCTAATGCCCTAAATCTGTTGTTCACCTCCACTGTATACTTTAGGTCATATCTGACTGGTCTAGTGGTGTTCCCTACATTCTTCCATTTAAGCCTGAATTTTGCAATAAGAAGCTCATGATCTGAGCCACAGTCAGCTCCAGGTCTTGTTTTTACTGACTGTATAGACTATAGAGCTTCTCCATCTTTGGCTGCAAAGCACATAATCTATCTGGTTTCGGTATTGACCATCTGGTGATGTCCATGTGTAGAGTCGCCTCTTGTGTTGTTGGAAAAGAGTGTTTGCTATGACCAGCGTGTTCTCTTGACAGAACTCTGTTAGCCTTTGCCCTGCTTCATTTTGTGCTCCAAGGCCAAACTTGCCTGTTCCGTTTATTTCTTGATTTCCTACTTTAGCATTCTAGTCTCCTATGATGTAAAGGACATCTTTTTTGGGTGCTAGTTCTAGAAGGTGTTGTAGGTCTTCATAGAACCGGTCAACTTCATAGAACCGGTCAACTTCATAGAACCGGTCAAGTAGCACACGCTACTGGCTGACATAACTACAGTGGCACCGCATAAGAAGTCATCCTGATATATTTACTACACATCAGTTGCAGTCTCATCATATTAGTGTACTACAATGTGCTATGATGTAGAAAAGTTACCTCTAATCCCATCGTCGTCAACCTTCCCTCCATATCCCTTCTCAACTCTTTTTAATGCCTTATCACGCCTAAGAATCGGTTCTTGATTCCATTGGACACTCACTCAATCAACTGCTCATGTGAATGACTTGCTTGCCCAAGCAGTGGAACATTAACACACACAAGGGTATGGCTTCAATTCCATGGAGTGGAAAAAACAGTTGAAATTTCTCAGTTGATGTAATTGGAATTGCAGTCTGCTGTGAATTTGAGACTTTGATCTCACACTGTTTGTGCAAGTAGACAAACAGATTTGAGCAGATTTTTAGCAAGAGTGGATCTGTCTGTGACTGTTGGAATTGATAGACATTATACATGACATCATGCAATTGACTCATGCCACTATAGGTGCAATGTCTTGGGGTTGTCTCATGTTGCCAGTCTGTTGCCATGCATTGTGATGCTGCTTTGGCACAGCTGCCCTTTCACCTGCTATCTGTTTTCTGGTCTCTGGTGCAATTGTTTATAGGATTCTACTGACTTCAGCAGTTCAAGTCAGTAAACGTTTTCTTGGCCCTTGTTGAAACTGTCTCCCGTCTAGTTTACTTCAATGCCTTAATGTTGAGTCTTGGTTGTAGCACTCAGGTGAGCTTTGCAAATGGAACCAACAGTGAAGAAATTAAAAAAGCCAGCATCCTGCTGATCCGCAAACTGTATGCCTTAATGCAGAATCTTGGACCTCTGCCTAATGATATTACATTGACCATGAAACTGTTCTACTACAGTGATGGTAGGTGATGAGAAATGTACCCTCCCTCCTCTCATTTAATTCCTGGAATATAGCACCCAGTCAAGAAAGCGAGAAGCTGCCATCAAAACATATGTCTTACTGGTTTGAAGGAAACTGGGTGATTACGCTGTACTGCAGGGGCAGTTTGAGGGCTTGCTCAGTCAGGCCAGAATCTGCTGCTTCATATAGCTAGGTGAAATCTTATTGGCCCTGTGAATCGCCTGCTCTTTGCTGAGCTGGTAGCTGCAGTACCTCCTGTGTAAGGAGGATTTAACCAAGGAACCTGGAAGGAAGCCTATTCACTTTTTTCCCTGTGCTATCAGGGCAGTCTCTGAAGCATTTTGCTGTGCTCCAGCACCACCCAGGTAATGGCCAGAGAACATGCATTGTGTAACTCATCAGTTGACCAGACCAAGCAATCTGGGGCTTGGTTGGCTTCATATAACTATTGCTTCAATTTTGGTTCCTTGGACCAAGCAACCTGTTACCAAAATAGCCAACAGACTGTTGTTGCTTTTTGGAACCTGACCATCTGCTTGATCTTGACTGGGTAGCTGCCTCTGACCCTTCTAACCCTTTTCTGCTCTGTACCTGAGTTTTATTCTGGTCTGGGCTTTATAATCCTGCTCTGGAGCTTCCATCTGACAGTTTTTAACCCTGGCCCTGCAGGGTCCTTATATTCCGGCCATCTGAAGCCCAGCAGGGAACAGGCCAGCAGCTCCTTCCTCAGGGAAGTGACTATGGTAGTACAAACCTAGGCACCTGTGTCCTATTGCCAGAGGCTCTGGCTTGTTTAGGATGCTTGGTTCCTGTTACAACGTGTTCTGAAGAAATGCTAAAAAACCATGGCGACCTTATGCCGCCACACTGCCCAATGGACTAAGCATGGATACTTCTGCTGTCTCTTCTGTTTGCTCTGGATACTGTACAGTATTTGTCTTTTGTTGAAGATTAAAATTCTTTCAGGATTTTCATTTATTTTCCCTTGGCAGTCACACCAGATGATTACCAGCCCCCTGGCTTTAAAGAAGGCAGCAGTCCAGATTGCCTGATTTTCGATGGTGACCCTGTGAACCTAAAAGTTGGGACAGTCTCCACTGGGTTCCATGTACTGAAAGTGAGAGTAACAACTGAGAGCAAGAGGATGGGGATGCTGGAGCTGGCTGAGGAGAACGGCTCCACTGAGATCTCGTGCCAGGGATTAGACTGTGATGAGGAAGAAGAGGAGGGCAGCACTAAAGCAGAGGAACAGGTTACATACCGTGTTGTTTTCCTGAAGTGTGTGTGTGTGTGTGTGTGTGTGTGTGTGTGTGTGTGTGTGTGTGTGTGTGTGTGTGTGTGTGTGTGTGTGTGTGTGTGTGTGTGTGTGTAAACTTTGATGCATTTGATAAGTGGATTAATGAACCAAGCTGGCAGATCATAATTTGCCACAGGTTGAATTGATGGGCACATTGCTTTTCAGAATATACAGGCAGATAAGTTAGATCTCTCCTCTGTACTGAATTTGAATCAAAGTAACATAAATTGTCTTACAGAACAACCTTCAGGCGATAGATGTGAAGCTGGATAAAAACAGGGCATGTAAAGAGGATGCAGATTCAGACTGCAAGAACATCCGGTCTTTGAATCCAAAAGGAGAAGGTAAAAGCCTTTCTTTTAAAAAAGGGGGGGATGGTGAAGAAAAAAAGAAAGGTCAGTGAATGAACCTTGGACCTTCTGCATTCAAAGGATAGGCTGTACTAGTGAGCTACGTTTTCCTTCTCTCACAACAGGGGATGACATCCTTAGACAGGTTGCTTCTCCTCCTCACTCCAGACAGACAGGGCTATGCAAATGAACAGCTCTTAGGGTCCATGGGTGGAAGCCACTTACTCTTGTCTATTCCATTCCTGACTCACTCCAGCGAACAGGGTTGTAATGGATCTAATTCCTGCTTAGTTAACTACTAATTAGTTTAGTTTAATGACTTAGCTAAGAAGATTAGTTAGTCAGTGAGTGAGCTAGGATTGAGGACACTAGCTCCCTGAGTTATGGACATCTAAGTTATGGGTGGCTGTGCTGGTGCTTTCGCACAGTCCTTTCGCACAGCGCGATAGCACTGGGCTGACAAGAGCTGGGTGTCTTGAGCTATAAGCCTATGTACATTTTGACTTCTGTAAAGATCTCTGGAGCTGAACCAGTACGTGTGTAGGGAACTCCCGTGTGTGCTCTTTAGATCATGCATGCTTCAGCAGACAGAGGACCACTCTCTGAAAGCTCCCTTTCTGAGCATGAGGGATATTTCTCCTCCTTGGAGTGTGTTAGTGGGAGGAAGTTTATATCTTCCACCTCCAGCATGGAAGAGGTGTGTCCCCTCCAGCGACTAATAATAATAATAATAATAATGGGCAGGAAGGAATAGTGGCATCACCTTTTTCTGCCTGTACTCCCACAGTTTCTGCAGGCACCCAGTTGGACAGCTCCTAGCAGCTGGAGTAGAGTCCCTCAGACCAAGTGCCTATTCCCTCCACCCCTGCTACCCAGCCAGGCAAGGCCACATCTTCAGTGCCTCCCTAGACCATCTGCTTCTTCTACTTCTATTGCCCAATCAAGCAAGACTGTATTCAGTCTACTAGTCTCTAGCTACTGTATTCAGTAACTAGAGCAGAGTCCACCTGTTTTGGCAAGATTGCTCCCTCCGCTCCTGCTGCCTGACCAGGTGAGACCACATCCGTAGTGACTGGAGCACAGGCATGATTGCTCTATATGTGGTACTTCCAGGAGCAGAGTCTGCTGTACCCAACAAGACTGCTCCTCACTTCAGAAGGGCCGTCATCTACTGCACCACAGTGAAAGTTTGCATCCCTACCCAGGGAAGTCGCCCACATCCATCTATGTGGGGATCCAGGCTGAGGATAATGTGTGTTGGAAGCTGGTCTGGGCACCTCTCCTCAGGGTAACTCAGCTCCTGAGAGTTTCTACATGCACCGTTGCAACCCTGAGTTAGGGAGATGCCTTAGCCGTCGGTGACTGAGATTGACTCAGTGACTGAGATGGAGAGGATCATCCCATCTTCCACCCATCATTTATGGGAAACTTATTCTGATGGAAAATTGTTCCTGGCTTAAGAAGGTTGTTGCAAGGGACATGTAGAGAGCCCTGTTGACATCAAAGAGTCAAATGCTTTTGAAGGGAAAGTCTCAGAAAAGCCTCCTGAGGCTTCCTTGCAAAGGCAATGCCTGTTTTCAGCCATTAGAGGGTGCAGAGACATTGAGGAAGAAAATGCCTCTTCACCAGACTCAAACCCTACCTATGTACCAATCTGCAGGAGTGGAAGGGGGGTGCTTTGGCCTTTCAAGCTTAAAGGGTTTCCCGTTCCAATTTTGGTGCAGGACGGGTGGTGAAAAGCCCAATTCCTGTACAATCCAGCCAATGACATCCTGTTCCTTTCTCTGCCTAGAGTTGCAGAGCTTTCTTCAGCTATATCCGTCTCACAGCGTAATCCTAGGTGTGTCTACTTAAAATAAGTCAGTCCTGTTGAGTTCAATGGTGTGCGTGTGTAGTTTCAGTCTCAGGCTCCTTCCTCCTGACCTCCTCATCACATCACTGCCAAACTCTTCCGGGTTGCTGAGCTCCGCGCCGGGTTTCCAAACTTGCACCAGGCTGCCGAGCTCCGCGCCGGATCATTGCGCTTGCACCGGGTGGCATCCCCCCTGGTGATGCCGCTGAATGACAACGCTCCTACAGAATTTTTTTCCCCCAGAAAAATCCTGCAGCACCCCTGTGAGTTTGCTGCAGCGCACAGTTTGGGAACCACTGAGCCTAGCCTATGAGACCTTTTCTCTCCAAACTTGCAGTGGACTAGTTGCTCATTCCACATGTTGTGCTCATTCCACATGTTTCCTAACCCCTGTTAGGAAAAGAGAGTATTGGAGAATTATGGTGTTCTTATAATACTAGTTTATTTACAAATATATTCACTGAACAGGCAAGACCCATTCAGACAGTGCTAGATTGTAAAGCAGCATCTATTCCCTCAAAACAACAGCGTGACCTTGTAACATCCCTCCACTCCCAAGGCTCTTTGTTGCCAGACAGCTGCAAAAGTCAGACTTATTTCTGCTTTGCTGACTGCATTAAAAAAATTCTCCTTTTTCCCCTCACCTGGCAGACACACATGTAGACTACTAGCCCCAACCTCTATCCGCTAAAGCTGCTGACTGGTCTCTTCTCAGTCTGGACAACTTGGTGCTCAGGCAGAAACTGAGTTGCTCTTGGAATGTCCATCCTGGTCTCACTCCCACCTGCTTTTCCCACAGACCATCAGCCCTGATATCCAGCAACTGCAAGTAGCAGTCTGGGTGTTGGGAGGCAGCGGTTGTGTAACAATGGGAGCATTGCTGGTGTGAACAGATGTGGGTGGATTAACAATGGCAATGCAGTCTGCCTGAATAAACCGCAAAGTCTGGGACAGCCCTGAGCTATTGTATTAGTAGAATCAATTGTGCATCTTTTGCCAGCAATAGGATATGTTATGAACATATAAAGCAATGTTTTACTGAGTCTCACCAGTGGTCTCTCTAGCCCAGTACTGTCTACTTTGTCTAGCAGTGCTCCCCAAGTTCTCAGGCTGAAGTGAAGTCTCAGACTTGCTACCTGAGACCCCTATAAGAAAGGTGTGGGCAGATGCCAGTGGTTAAACCTGGAAATGTCTGCATTCAAACCATATTGATTGTGCACTTTTTCTATATACAGTAGCTGCCACATTTGTTAGGATACAGACTGGTTTTAAAAAAAGATGAATTCCATCGTTTTGTTTAGATTTCACAAACTAAACACATATTGACCACATTGTCCCTCTGATACATTCACACAGACCAATCCTATAGAGAGCCTGCACCGGCGGAACACGTGTTCCGCCAGTGCATCTTGCAAAAGTGCCATAAAGCAGTTTCAGCAGTGCAAGGCTCAGGCGTGCCGACTGCAGGTGTGCATTGCCGCACGGGGATTTACAGTACGTTGGATTGGGCTGTCAATACTGTTCTGGGACTGGTCTTGGTTTTCTGTGAAGAGATGCCTTCCTTAAGCATAAGCTGCATGAGAGGAGATTCCACTTGGATAGCAGGAAGAAATTCTTAACAGTTAAGCCTGATTCACACTAGAGGAATCCATGCGCGGCACGGATCTGCGGAGCGTAACGCGGAGCCATTTTGGATGCTTGCGGAGCAGCTGCGAGCTCCGCAACGCAGAGGCTGGAAAAATGGTTTCCACTCATCTTTTGAGGGTGCTGCGTTCGCGGAGCTGGGAGGGTTCGCGGAGATACTGCAGCCTACCAATCGTGGAGAGTGCATGCCAATCAGAACTACCTCCAATCACCTTCACAAGAAGGCGGGACAGCAGGAGGACTTCCGGCCAGCTCTGCGCGCTGGGGCAGGGGCAGGGGCATCCGCGCCTGGAAAACTGTAGTGTGAATCAGCCTTTAGAGTGGTTCGACCGTGGAACCAATTACCAAGGGGTGGGTTCTTCCTTGCTGGAGATCTCCAAGCAGAGGCTTGATAGGCACCTGTTTTGGAGATGCTCTAGAGAGGAATTTTCCTGCTTCAAGCAGAGGATTGGACTAGATGGCCTTGAAGACCCATTCCAACTCTGTGATTCTATTATTCTATAAGCTTTTGTATCGCTTGATGGCTTACTTATTGGCTTTGATAGGTGATGGCCTCTAGTTACTAAGATCTACGTCTTAGCCAAAACCAGGTGGAACTGGAAAGGCCCCTGTTGTCACTCGATCCCCACCAACTGGTAGTTGCAATATCACCTTCTTGTCATCGGCGTTGGTGGCACTTCAGCACAGTTGAAAACCAGCTAGCAGCAGCTCCCTCCTTCAGCAAATGGTCTGGTGCAGAGTGCAAGGGCCAAATAGACCATGGATAAAGTTGTGTGCAACTTTGCTCTACCTTTTTTTCCTCAACCCAAAGCAGCTCTTTTTCCATTCCAGCTTACTCTACTTCACTTACACATGTCATTTCTCCTAAGAGGAGAAAAGCAGCTTGGAGGAGTCAATTTTGAGTAGAAGAACAACTGGAGGAGGCAAGGATTATATAGCCTCACAGTTTTTGTCCTTGCTAGGAAGACACTGACTTACCTGGTATGTGTTAAAATAGACATCTCTGAAATGATGATTTCATGTTTCAGAAGCAACTGGAAAGACTGGGATGGAAAAGGCAGAAAGAGGACCTCACACTTCTCACCCGGTGAGCCTCACTATGTTGTAAATGTGAATCATATCAGCAGGCTGTCATCAGGAGAAGCTGGCTTCCAAGTTTCTCCTGAGACACTACCCAAAAAAACAAACTTATCTGCACTTTCTGTAGAAACCCATATGCGGACCAGAAAGATTTTGCATTGGTACACCAAGAACCACTGAGAATGCAAATGCCTGTATTGTGATATATGAGAAACTGCTTGGTCTTTTGGCATTGTAGTAGTCAACTCCTTATTTATAAATGGCTTCTTAGAGCATTATGCGCAAATTGGAATGAAACCAGGAGTGCTGCTGTATGGGATACCTGACTGATAGCACAATCCTATGCATATTGTCTACTCAGGTGTAAGCCCCACTGAGTTCAATGGGCCTTATTCCTTAATGAGCACATGGCACGTCCAACTCCTATCCAAAGGTTTCTGGAGATACAACCTCATCTCACCCCTAAGACTGCACTTCTAGGCAACCACCAACGTCACATAGTGGTGCCAGTGCTGGATCAGAACTTAAATTTACTTGCTTTTAGGAAAATGTGGGGCTTGGTCACCTAATGATCCAATTGGTTGCCTAAGACCGGCATGGGCTTTGCAGTCTACAGAGCTAGTTTCTCACAGTGTGTGTAGTCAGAGACTGAGCCGAAAAATCTCTGGTTCAAAACTTACCTCTGCCACAAACTCAGCAGGTGGCCTTTGGTAAGTTACTCTCTCTCTCTCTCTCTCTCTCTCTCTCTCTCTCTCTCTCCCAGCCTCAACCTCCTATCTGCAGACTGGAGATAAGACTAGCTTGCCTTCAACAGTTGCTGAGAAAAATTGCTATGATAATATAGGCAAAGGACTTGGACCCCTCCTTCCCCCCCCCCCATGGTACAGAAATTATTATGACATAGTCAGTTACAGGAGGAATGAGACAGAATCAGTTTGTTCAGCAAACAAGAAAATATACTCCTGTGCTTTTTCTGTTCATATCTTGCACAATTTCTTTCTTGAAGGAAAGGAAAACCTGTGTTTTCCAAAGCTGGATGGACAAGACTATTGCTAAAGGGTGGACTACTAAAAGATGCCCCTTCACCGTGGACTACTAAAAGATGCCCCTTCACCCAAAACATTTCAGTGCCTGCAGCCGAAAATCCCAACAGCACCCCCAGGCAATAAAATTATAATAATAATTTAAATGTGGTGCCCTTTAACGGTGTCCACACTCTGGCCCCTGAGGCCACTGCCTCACTTTGCCGCATGCATTTTTTTTAATGCTGACCTGGCATTTTGTTTGAAGTGAACTGTTGAGTAAATGCCAGGCCTTATTCACATCAACCCTTGCCTCTTGCCTAAAGAATAGGAAGGATATCGTTTTGAACTTCTTCCCTTGAATCAGCAGTTTGAATCTGCTGACTCACTGAACACACAATTGGACTCCAGGAGCAGTCTGGTGTGAATGGGTCCTCATTAAAACAGTATGATTCATGCTTCTCCAGGCCTGCCTTTGATGGCTCATAGTAAGACAGTTGGTATTAGTAGTACTGTACTGGGCACTCTGCGAGCAATGAGTGGACATTGGTACATTCTCCCCTTTACTTTCTGGCTCCAAAGTTACTTCTCTAGCACAAGCAAAATCCTCATTTCCAGAGGCTATTTTCTCAATAAGGAAACTGCTTCTTATTTTTCAGGGACACTTGACAAAGGGCATGATCATGTGGGCTACTTCAGGGAAAAAGGAAATCAGGTCACTAGACAAAAGCAGCACATTGGCTGGAAATGCCATTAGTTTGTGAATGATTCATTCATTCTGTTCCATATCACTGGGACTTTCCCTCCCTACCGTCCTACTAGGAAGTAGGTAAAGCCAAATAAATAGTTAGCACATACCTCGGTGGAACTGAGGGAGACAGCAATGAAAGAAAACCACATTAGAGAAATTTGAACAAGACACTGTTGGTCAGAAATTTGAGTTCTGGTTGTGCCAAGTACAGGAAACGTAGGCAAGATTGGCTAGAGGGTTGATGAGGGTGGTCCAATTTTGTGGTTGAATCTCTCTGCAGGCTAGCGTGCAACCAAATCCAACAGAAATACTTGGCTTAGGAACGAACAAGCATTTATCAATATTTGTTCATTCACATTTCTGCTTGAAATGTGAACGAATGCCGAAAGAAGATCCAGAAAGACAGCATACCAATATGACTTACTCTGTCTGGAGTATTCGTACAATAAAACAGTTAGTGTAAAATAGTGATCCCTCATGGACTCGGCCTGCCCATGTACACCGCCTTGAATTAAAGTCGGAGGAGAAATCCAATGACCAAGAAAGGCGGTATATAAATACTGTATATCATTATATTATTATTATTATTATTATTATTATTATTATTATTATTATTATTCTCCTGCTAGTGCAGAATTTTTGGTAATCCACTCTTCCACTTGGTTTAAGTCATGAGATGCTGTGGATATGATTTAGCAGAACGGTCAATGAGACTAGAAGGGTGATGGATGGATTGGCTCTGCCTTCTTTCCTAAATGTTGGAATGATTGCGTTTATTGACCAGTCAAAAGGAAATTGGCCAGAATGATCCAAAAGAGGTGAAAAGGGTTGCCAAAATGTGGGCCTGCCAAATAGAATCAGTTTTGAAAAGTTCAGCTGGCAGAAATATACTCCCACCCACAATGCTTTGCTATTCAGATTGACAGGAGCTAACTACACGTTATGTGCACATAACTGTGCTCTAGTGCATTTTCTTTTTTAAAAAACAGCAAAGCCACTTTGGGAAGCACTGGGAGAGTGAAGGGGTGATTAGCCCTTCCACCCCCCCCCCACCATAGCTCAGATACAAATCTCACCCCCACCTTGCAGCTTCAAAATTCACAGTATGTAATTGTGAGGATAAGCACATAGTTGAAAGTGTGTGCTAGGAAAAAAGACTGGGAGGCAGAGGATTTCAGCATTGGAGAAATGGTAGGTGAGGAAAGGTTTTAAGCACCCTCTCTCCAACTTTCTCCTGATCTTCCCCTATGCCATGGCTGAAATTGGTAGACTCAGCTGCCACCATGAGGACAAAGCCAGAGAGAGAGAGAGAGAGAGAGAGAGAGAGAGAGAGAGAGATTTCATATATAAAAATTGTAGGCTTGACTTTTTAAAAAAAGATATGTACAGTATATTCAAAAGATATGTGTGACCGTTAGTAGCAGGACAGTGAGGAAATGAACTGTGACAAGACCGCTAGTCTGTATAACCCGTACGGTTTTTCCAGATAATTGTTTGCCAGCACATTCCCCATGAAGGCATTATTAGGTTTTTAGAATAAAAGACATTCAGCAACTTATTACCCTGCCGTTCCCTTAGCTCTCATGGCATCTGTCCTCCAGCTGGCACATCAGTGTCAAGGGAATTATATTTTCCCATCATTCATTCAATCAATCAATAATTTGTTCTTGGGAAAATGACATGTTAGGAATTCTTGGGAAAGAATTATTAGTTCTCCAATTCAACTTCATCTGCCTTCCCTCCACCCAGTCTGGTAGAAGATGTGTGGTCAGGGAAGTACTGGGACAAATCAGGGGGGAGGGTGTCTGTCTTAACCCTGAGAGCAGCTCCCTTCCTCCAACATCACTCTTGGCAGAGTGGAATCAGGATACTTTTCCAAGGACAGCTGGGCCCCAGAGGAACAACAGGGTGGAACAGAAAAGACGAAAAAGGGAACTCCTCAATTGTTGTGATCTTTGGGAAAGTGCAGAGCAGAGGCAACGTCTGCCTGTGAGAAGGAAGGTACCAAGACAAGAGGCATACAGGAAGCAGGTCTTGAGAGGCTGAAAATGTCTTTCTTACATAGTCGCTATTCAAATTATGTAAACACACTCCAAAGCCAGTAAAGAAGATGTCTCTCGTCAAAAGGGATGGCTTTATTTATTTATTTACTTATTTATTTACAATATTTTTATCCCACCTTTCTCCCCGAAGGGACCCAAGGCGGCTTACAACAGAAAAAAAGAAAATACAATACAAAAATAATCAAATTTTAAAATAGTAAGAAACAATTAATGAAAAATAATAAAAACAGTATCTAAAAATCGATTAAAAAGATTATTGCTACAATTAAAACAGGAGCATAAAAACAGCAGCACCCCCACCTGTACCAGCGAGATGTTAAAAAAGGTAAGGGCTCAGAAGGCTTCTTTGAACAAGAAGGTTTTTAGGCCTCGCCAGAAAGTGTCCAAGGAAGGAGCAGTTCGTAAGACAAAGGGGAGGGAATTCCATAAGGTTGGTGCCACTACTGAGAAGGCCCTGTTTCTGGCCGCCGCCCCTCGCACCTCCCTGGGCGACAGCACCCGCAAAAGGGCCTTCTCTGATGATCTAAGGAGACGGGCTGGACTATATAGAAGTAGGCGGTCTCTCAAATATCCTGGCCCCAAGCCGTATAGGGCTTTAAAGGTCAAAACCAGCTCTTTGAATTGGGCCCGGAAATGAATCGGCAGCCAGTGCAGCTGTCGGAGGAGCGGCCTGATGGAGTCGAACTGCCTACCTCCAGTGACTACACGGGCCGCCGCATTCTGCACTAATTGCAGTTTCCGAACAGTCTTCAAGGGCAGCCCCACATAGAGCGCGTTACAATAATTTAGTCGCGACATCACCGTGGTCAGGTCTGCACGATCTAAGTATGGTCGCAGCTGGCGCACCAGCCAAAGCTGGGCAAAGGCCCCCCTGGCCACAGCCGCCACCTGGGAATCTAGGAGCAGCTGTGGATCCAGGCGGACCCCCAAGCTGCGGACCTGCTCCTTCAGAGGGAGTGCAACCCCCTTCAGAGCAGGACGATACTCTAGTACCTGCATTGTGGATTTCTGGACCAGGAGAACCTCTGTCTTATCCGGGTTTAGTTTCAGCTTATTAGCCCTCATCCAGGTCCCAACCGCCTCCAGGCAGCGCTCCAGAACCTCAACAGCCACCCTGGAATCAGGTGGAAAGGAGAGATGGAGCTGGGTGTCATCAGCATATTGATAGCACCCAACTCCAAATCCCCGGATGACCTCTCCCAGTGGTTTCATGTAGATGTTAAATAGCATGGGGGACAGGATAGAACCCTGCGGCACCCCACACCTCAAGGGCCAGGATGCCGAACAGGTGTCCCCCAGCACCACCATCTGGGACCTATCTGCCAAGTAGGAGCGGAACCACCACAGAACAGTGCCTCTGACCCCCAGCTCGGCCAGTCGGCCCAGAAGGACACCATGGTCGATGGTGTCGAAAGCCGCTGAGAGGTCCATCAGAACCAACAGGGATGCACTCCCCCTGTCCAGTCCTCGGTGTAGATCATCCACCAAGGCGACCAAGGCTGTTTCCGTCCCAAAGCCCAGCCTGAAACCAGATTGAAAGGGATCTAGATAATCCGCTTCATCCAGGACCCTCTGGAGTTGAGACGCCACCACCCGCTCAATTACCTTGCCCAAAAATGGGAGGTTTGAAACTGGCCGGTAGTTGTCCATTATTGTGGAATCAAGGGAGGGCTTCTTCAGAAGGGGTCGAACCACCGCCCGCCTCAAAACGAGCGGCAGCACCCCCTCCACCAAAGAAGAGTTGACCACCCTCCCCGTCCACTCGGCCAGCCCCTCCCGGGCAAATCTGATTAGCCAAGCCGGGCAAGGGTCAAGCAGGCAAGCAGTCAGCCTCACACTCCAGAGGAGCCTATCCACATCCTCAGGCTGTACAAGCTGAAAAGAATCCCACAACACCGGACCAGCAGGTGCCAAGGGGACATCCTCAGATATTGTCAATAAGGCATCCAAGTCATGGCAAATCCGATCGATTTGATCTGCGAAATGTTTAGCAAACATGTCACAGCGGGCCACCATGTGTTCCTCCTGATCCATTGGAGGGGCCTGATGGAGTAGGCCTCGCACCACACAGTACAGCTCCGCTGAACGATTGCCTGCAGACGCAATGGTAGCAGAGAAGAAATTCCTCTTCGCTGCTATCACCGCCACGGAGTTGGCTCTATAATGGACCCTACTCCGTGTCCGGTCGGACTCGGCACGAGTTTTCTGCCGCCGTCGCTCAAGACATCTACACCGTCGCTTCATCGTTTGCAGCTCCTCAGTAAACCAAGGAGCCGCTGTGCGGCGTGGCAAAAGTCGTTCAGGAGCGATCTCATCCACTGCCCTGGCCATTTCCCCATTCCAGAGGTCAACCAGGGCCTCAGACGAGTCACCAGTCTTGGCAGTGGGAAAGCCCCCAGAGCCCTCTGGAAACCTTCTGGATCCATTAGCCTCCGGTGGCGGATCATAGAATGCGCCCCCCCCGCCTTTGCGGAGGAAGGAAGCTGCAACTAGCCTAAACCTTACCAGAAAATGATCTGTCCATGACATGACAAATGATCTGTCCATGACAACTTTACTTTCCTTTGCTTTACATACTTTCCCTCACCATCATTGGTAAGAATTGGAGGCACCTGGATTTTTTAGAAGAGCTTACTTTTCCAGCGCAATCCTATCCAACTTACACCACTGGTGTAACCAGCGGTGCAGTGAGAATGGGAGGTCCCAGAAAGGGGATATAAATCCCCTCCAAAGGGGGATTCAAAGGGGATTTAAATCTCCCCTCCCCTCCAAAGCCTTCCGCCCTGCCCTCCCCCGCCGGTTACACAGGTGGTGTAAGTTGGATAGGATTGCGCTGTTCATCAGTTTTTCTTTCCGCTTGGTGCAGCCACATAAGGCCACAAATAAGGCTCACATGACCAGTTTGATGTGGCAGCAGCCTGGCAAAAGCAAGTTGCCATTTTGTGTTGTGGTCACTGACCTTGTGAAAGTGCCGGGTCACAGACCAGCACATCATGGAAAGCTTTCACAGTGTGAACTAAACCATTCATTCTGTGGCAAGGTGCAAGGTGCACAGATGCATTTGCAAGCTTGGTTACCACCTACCTGTGTTCTCCTCTATGCACTTGCCCATTTCCTGAGGATTTCATCAGAAATGGTCCACATGCCTCCCTCCCCCCCCACTGCCATTGGAAGTTAGGGGAGTGCCTATTGGAGAAAGGACACCCTTTGGCTGGGGCAGCTGTATCTTATAGTTGCAGTTCCTATGTTTATTTTACATACGTTTTCTATAGAAGGCCCTGGTAAGAAGGGACAAGGGAGAGAAAAGGAGGAGGGAGAGTCAGTGTGGGGGGGGGGGAGAGAGAGAGAGCTTTCAGAATTGTTGTAAGATCTTAAGTGAATTTACATAGTAAAAGTCTCTTGCTTTAAGAGCTGTAAGTGAGAAACAGGAGAATTTTTTTTTTCCTGATGCAAATTCGTTATCTCAGAGATTGGCACGCAAAGGTTTATCTCTGGCCCTTTATCACTGTGTTATTTATCAGGAAGTCACTAGAACATCTCTCAAGCACATCCGGAGCATCATAACATCGTATGGGGTGGAAAATGTTCTACAGCTGTATTTTTCCACGAAAAGTTTTCTATTTCATAAAATTAAGGCGCAACCCTGCGCAAACATTGTCCAGCGGGACTATAGTCCCACTGGCGTGCAGGTGTCGTAAACGTGCCATAAGGCATGTTTTTTACCCTTGGCGAGTAAGTGGCTGGTGCCGCTCAATCTGCCCAAGGCTGGAGTGTGCCAGAGTGTGCCACTGCAGGGGCGCAGGTAAGTCCTGCGTTGGTTGTGGCAGGGGCATGGGGAGGGCGGGGGGCTCCAGATTGGGTTGCCGGACCCGGGAGAGGAACAGGGATATCGGCCCCAGGGCCAGCCTTACACGGCCTCCCTGGATTTGCACCTGTCATTTTGGTGGCACACATCCGAGGAGGTCAACAGGGGCCACTGGGGCTCTCCCCGGGGAAAAGGGACAAATGTCCCTTTCCCCCAAGGTGTGCCCCATCTCCGCCAGGGCTGACCCGATAATGCCTAGGATCCGGAGCGGTGTGCATTTGCACACTGCAGCAGATCTACACAGAATTGGGCTGTTAATTAGTAACATAATAATAAGTTCAAGGTGCTGGTAATGACCTTTAAAGCCCTTCACGGTTTGGGTCCAGGATATCTGAGGGACCGCCTTCTCCCATACATTCCGGCCCGCTCTCTTAGGTCATCTGAGGGGGGGGGCTCTCCTGCGGGTACCACCTCTATCGCAAGTTAGGGGAGTGGCAACACGTGGGTGAGCCTTCTCTGCTGTGGCGCCACAACTGTGGAACTCCCTGCCAGGGGATCTGAGAACCACCCCCTCCCTCATGACTTTTCGGCGAGGGCTCAAAATGTTTTTGTTTCGTCTAGCGTTTGGGTGATGGGTTGTAGTCTGCCTCCTGTGTCTCAAGATGCTCTGCCATGCTGCTTTTGTGCTCCATATTGTCCCCCCCCCCGTGGATTTTATTGTTTTTAAATTAAGTATGTATTGTTTTAAACTTATTTTCTGTATTTTAAACTATGTTTTTTAATTTTTGTTGTAAGCCGCCTTGGGCATTTGCCTCGGAATAGGATAAGGCGGGATATACATTTTTTAAATAAATAAATAAGTTGTAAATTAACTTTTTTCAAGTGAGTATCCTTTGGAAGAGTGCGCATGCATACTCATGCATACTCATATACATGCATACTCATATACGTTATTTATATGCACAGCCCTTTGGAAGTGCTGAAATTCGTATATTAACTTTTTTTTTTCCAAATCAAACATCCCAGTTCAACTGCTTTGGGCTATTGCAAAAACTTCTGAGATATTTATAGCACACAACATTAACATGGCTTCCCTTGTCAGTTTTCCCTTCCCTTGTCAGTTTATGAAATATACGTCAGATGAACATGCTAAATTAGATGATAATCCAAATTAATTTAGGACTGCAGAGACCTTTCCCTAAGTTATTTCCAATTCAAAATTTTCCAGACAACCCTCATCATAACCTAAAGTCATGACCTTTAGTCATAACCGAAACAGGAGTTGAGAACTGACTGTTTCTGTTCTCTTCCTTTTCTGGCTGTTTCGTGCCCTGCATGATAAACGTTTCCACCAAAGGTGCAATCCACCTGAAAAAATTTTCTGCCCACATCTGCACAATTGCCACAGTATTACCAGAAAGGTGCAAAAAAGAGGGTCCCATCTCCAAAAAATCACCCAAACATCCCCTGCTCGATTCTACCACTTGTGAGTGGTATAGCACAATAGGGAGGGGCTGGCATTTCAGGTCAGCCCTAGTTGTCCCAGCATTCTGAGATGGTTAGAGGATTGTGTTTCCCCTTGGGTCTTGAGGGTTTCCCAGAGTAGTCCGGCATCTTTTGAATTATGCCAACCTGGGCAGCTGTCTATACTGCCTACTGGACCAGGTGGCTTGGGCCAGGGCAAATGGAAGCTTTGGGGCAGGATGTTAAAAAAGACTGCTGGAGACTGTGATCACCAATCTCCTGCATCACTCCTAGAAGCGCCATTATAGGCTATTAATATTATCTCCAAACTGAGGGCCAGGGCCAGACTAGATATGATATGGAAGTTCTGTCTGCGATTGGAACTTGCAACATCTTTTTCAAAAAGCAGTTGCGGGTGGGGGGGAGGCTATTTGAATTGGGGTCACAGTGCAGGGGGAGGGGTGGAATAATAACTATTTGCCCCTGCGCCGATTCCACAATGGAAATCTCCCTGTCTCCAGAATGGAGCAACCGAGAGGGTTTGAAATGCAAGGTTGCAGCAACCTTCCATTTCAAGCCCTCTCAACTCTCCTTGCCTTGATCTCCTCCTAATGACACTCACCCTGGTAGAAAGGGGCCATGGAGGGCAGTTTGCCGAAAGCCCCCCCAAACCTAGAGGATTTCATTGCAGATGGCCAGCACTAAAAAAGATCTGTGGGAAAACTACCTCTATCTAGAAGCTGTACAATATTTGCTTTTAAGCCCAGATTAGAAATCGTTGCTTTCTAACCATTTGAGGTTTCCTGCTCTTCTATGAAGATAGCTTACTACTTGTTTGGTTAAAGTAAAATAATATTTATGCACCATCTAGAAGAAAGCACTTTGGTCCTGAAAGCAACATTTCTGCAAAGGAAACGCGGTCAGTGTGGTTGCCAGTCTGTCGCTACCTACGACTGTGTAAAACTACAAGTGTGGGCCAATAAACTTGCATGGGAAATATCAGTGGGGGCCTGGCTATGACGCACACGTGATACCTAGAGCTGTGTGTGATCTCTAGCTGTTGTTTTCAAATCCAAATTCTGCACTTGTTCTATGCTCATATTAAATTATACTATTTAAATGTTTTTCTTCACGTTTATAATTACACAGGCCTGCAAATTTGAAGGTTAAAAAAAAACTTTTTTTCAAAAATTATGGTTGTTTTATATGAATTTGGGACACTGATTAAAAAATGGCCTCAATTTTGCCTTATCACATCTAGTTTTGGGGATACGGCATTGATGTCTTATAATGTGAGTCAAGCAGCTTCCTCGTGAGGTTAAAAAGTCTTAAAAAATGGCGTCAGGTTAAAAAGTCTGAAAGCCAAGGGTGGCCAACCTTTCAACATGAATGCTCCTGACCCTTTAATGGTTGTGTAGGTGAGGACATTTCAGCAGGTGCAGCTGCTTTAGCACCACCACCAGTAATTGCAGCTGCCAAGAGTCTGTCTTCTACACAACTCTTAAGAACGCAGATGCCCTAAAGCCGGAGCTATACTGCACGCATCTCGGCGCGTATGCGTCTTGTGTCCTACCCTCAGGTTCAAACAACGGGCTCTGATTGGCTTAACGAAACACCAACGCGGGGAAAGTGGAGTTGGACTCCACTTTCCCCGCGTTCGTGTTTCATTCAGCCAATCAGAGCCCATTGTTTGAACCTGGAGGTGGGACACCAGACACATACACGCCGAGACGCGTGCGGTGTAGCTCCGGCTTAATGGTGGAAAGTTGGCCACCCCTGCTCTAGGCTATAGGTCCATAGAAATAAATGTGTCAAGGTTTTCATAAGATATACTAATGCTCCGATTCTTTTTCCCTTGGTGGCTCTTGCAGGCATGTAGACTAGACCTTGCATTTAGCCAGGAGGAGGTTGGTGGCCTATTGAAGAGGAGGAAGGTCAGCGAGCCAGTCAATCCGATTCCTGGATCTCAGAAGTGATGACTACGAGGGATGGAATAGCTGTGACTGCCATGCGCTAGTAGACACCCTTCCAGTTTGCAGTATCTTCTGATCTTTTAACTGCCGTTTTCATCTTCATGCAAATATCCTTAAGAGATTGTGTGATTTCCTGTTTTAAACATTGTATAGAAAACAGAGATCAAGACAAATATATGGCCAAACTGTGCAGCTATTTTGATTTTACATAGGTTAGCTAGAAGAACCACTACAGAAATTCTACTCTTTTTTTGGGGGGGGGGGGTGTTGGCCACACAGCTGGGAACATCTCCCATTCGTTCTTTTTATAAAGTTTCTATTCATTTCAGTGGAGCTAGTGTCTGTCTCCTCACCAGGACTGGCCCACTATGAGGTGTGGTAAGGCGGTAAGGCAGGTGCAGTAAGGCACCTGTGTTAGGTGACAGATTGGCACAGCTCAGCTGGGATGCTGCTTCCACCAGATGCCTCTCTGCCTGCTCTTTCCCCCATGCTCCCTGGCTTCTGACATTCAGAGTGTGGGGATTGGTCCAGAACTGTGAAGACACTCTAGCCCAGCACTCTACTCATCCACACTTCCTTCTTCTGGAGCAGTCCCCAACTGCTGCCTTTTCAGAAGGCAAGGAGTGTGAGAGGAGAAGAAGCAGTAGAAGTGCTGTCTGCTTGAAAGGTGAAGGGAAGAGGAGATGCCTGCAGGGAGGGGTCACTCTGCATGCCCATGGAAAGAGAGAGAAAGCCATTGGGAAAGGGCATGGAGAGAAAGCTGCTGGGGAATGAGGGTGGCCCCTCACCAACTAGGTTCAGGCACCACAGGGGTTTGGGCTGGGCCTGCTCCTCACTGGGCAAACAATTTGACTCCCCCAGGTGAATTGCAATCTAGGATTTCAAGGTCTGGAAATAATTATAGCTCAAACATAAGAACATTATGTCCATAAGAACATTATGTCCAAACTGGGAGAATGGGCAGCAAAATGGCAGATGCGCTTCAATGTAAGTAAGTGCAAAGTGATGCACATTGGGGCAAGAAACCAAAATTTCACATATACGCTAATGGGTTCTGAGTTGTCTGTGACGGATCAAGAGAGACATCTTGGGGTGCTGGTGGACAGGTCGTTGAAAGTGTCAACCCAGTGTGCGGCGGCTGTGAAGAAGGCCAATTCCATGCTCGGGATCATGAAAAAAGGGATTGAGAATAAAACGGCCAATATCATTATGCCTTTGTACAAATCAATGGTAAGGCCGCATCTGGAGTATTGTGTCCAGTTCTGGTCACCACACCTCAAAATGGATATAGTTGAATTGGAAAAGGTGCAGAAAAGAGCAACCAGAATGATTCGTGGGCTGGAGCAGCTCCCTTATGAGGAAAGGCTACAGCGTTTGGGGCTTTTCAGTCTAGAAAAAAGGTGCCTGAGGGGGGACATGATTGAGACGTATAAAATTATGCATGGGATGGAGAAAGTAGATAGAGGGAAATTCTTCTCCCTCTTGCACAACACCAGAACCAGGGGACATGCACTAAAATTGAGTGGAGGGAGAGTTAGAACGGAAAAAAGAAAATATTTCTTTACCCAGCGTGTAATTCATCTGTGGAACTCCTTGCCACAGGATGTGGTGATGGCACCTGGCCTAGATGCCTTTAAAAGGGGTTTGGACAGATTCATGGAGGAAAAGACCATCACAGGTTACAAGCCATAAGCAACCTCCTGGTTTTAGAAGTAGGTTTTCTCTGTGCCAGGTGCAGGGGAGTGGCAGCAGGAAACAGGTTATCTTGTTGGCTGTGTGCTCCCTGAGGCATCTGGTGGGGCCACTGTGTGATACAGGAAGCTGGACTAGATGGGCCTGTGGCCTGATCCAGCAGGGCTCTTCTGATGTTCTTATGTTAATGTTGTTGTTCAGTCGTTAAGTCGTGTCCGACCCTTCGTGATCCCATGAACCATATCCCGCCAGGCCTTCCTGTCCTCCACTATCTTCCTGAGTTCGCTCATTTTCATGTTTGTTGCATCGGTGATGCTGTCTAACAGAAGTGGGAGGAGAGTGGGAGGAGCAGCTGCTCCAGGCGCAGGCGGACCTACCGGTCTCGTCCTGGCGCGGTGTTCATCGTTGCGCAGTGTTCGTCGTTTTTCCGGCCCTCCCTGGAGCCCGTATGGCTCCGAAATAGGTAGGAAACCGGCGGGGGGTGGGTGGGGTCGGGCCCCACCCCGTTCTTCCGGGCGCCGGGAGGCCTGGTTACGCCTCTGCTGTCTAACCATCTCATCCTTTGCCTTCCCCTTCTCCTTTGGCCTTCAATCTTTCCCAGCATCAGAGTCTTCTCCAGAGAGTCCTCTCTTCGCATTAGGTGGCCAAAATATTTGAGTTTCAGCCTCAGTACCTGTCCTTCCAGGGAACAGTCAGGGTTGATTTCATTTAGGATTGACTGATTTGATCTCCTAGCAGTCCAAGGGACTCTCAGGAGTCTTCTCCAGCACCACAGTTCGAAAGCATCTATTCTTCGGCGCTCAGCCTTCCTTATGGTTCAATTCTTGCAACCATACATTGCTACTGGGAACACCATTGCCCTGACTACGAACTTTTGTTGGCATGGAGATATCTCTGCTTTTTATTATGCTATCTAAATTTGCCATAGCTTTCCTTCCAAGGAGTAAGCGTGTTTTAATTTCATGGCTGCTGTCTCCGTCTGCAGTGATCTTGGAACCCAAAAAAGTAAAATCTGTTACTGCTTCCATTTCCACCCCTTCTATTTGCCAGGAATTGATGGGACCATATCCCACCAGGCCTTCCTGTCCTGGCGGGATATGATCTTCCATGATCTTAGTTTTACTAATGTTGAGTTTCAAGCCAACTTTTGCACTCTCCTCTTTCACTCTCATCAAGAGGCTCTTTAGTTCTTCTTCACTTTCTGCCATTAGGGTGGTATCGTCTGCGTATCTGAGGTGGTTGATATTTCTCCCGGCAATCTTGATTCCGGCTTGCGATTCATTTAGCCCTGCATTTCTCATAATGTACTCTGCATATAAGTTAAATAAGCAGGGTGACAATATACAGCCTTGCCGTACTCCCTTCCCAATTTTGAACCAATCAGTTGTTCCATGGCCAGTTCAAACTGTTGCTTCTTGACCCGCATACAGGTTTCTCAGGAGACAGGTAAGGTGAATAGGGACATACAGACATACAAGCCAATTCCATTGCCAGAAATCGGTGGGTAGACGTTGGCGTATTTATTTAAAACATTTATATCCTGTCTGTCCATCATACCAGACCCGCAAGGTGACACACCTGTGGGACCATCCTATGTCAATGCAAAGGAGCAAAAAGCCTAAATGCAAGTAATCTAATCTGCCTACATTTATTTAATGTAGCCAATAACTTTAATAAAATAAAATTGAATTTTAATGCAAGGTGTTTTTTTTAAAAAAAAATGTTAAGTGTTTATTAATCAGCTCTTTGCCCTCAGCACTGGAAAGTGGGAGATTGCTAACCAAATAGCACTATTTTACAATTAAAAAAGAAGAAACTAATGGAAGGAAACTGATAATGACAGCACACACACACACCCCCAAACAGTAGCTGATGGGGCAATTCATAGAGAAGCTACTCAAGAGGCAATTACTTACTAATCTCCAGAGGCGTAGCTACGGTCTGCGGGGTGGGGGTGGCAATGCAAGATGACAACCCCGTGACATTGCGAACTGGAAGCCCCACCCCTGGAAGTGACATCAGCCGAAAACAGGCCTGGGGGGCAGGCGGGAGGGCAGATGCAACCTTTTCGCACCGCCGCCCGCCCTCCCGGAGCCTCCAGACGCCACAGCAGCAGCCACCACCTCCATAGTGGTACGAAAAACCTCACTGCCGCCGCCAAATTGCCACCAATGCAGCGGCAATGACACACCCGGGGGCAGCCCGCCCCCTAGCTACGCCTCTGCTAATCTCTAAGCTAATCTTGGAAAATGTAGACTAGACCTTGCATGCCAAATGCTGCCACCCCTTACCCAATGCTGTGCCAGCATCTGCTCCTCCCACTCTGCAAAGTTCTAGCTCAGCACTCTCCTGCCCTCCATGTTTCTTCTTCCTCTCTGTCCCCCCCCCTTCCTTTTCCAATCCAGAGAGTGGAAGGAGGAGGAGCAGTGGAGGCAAGTAGGCAGGCAGAACTGGGCTGTCTAAAAGTGAGATCTGCTGCCTGAGGTAACCGCTTCAGTTGGCCTCATGGTCATGGGTAGCTGCATGCATGCTGCATGGCTGGAGCTGCAATTGCACTTCATTATAAACAAATCACCACAAATTAAAAAAAAAAAACAAGGGGAAGAATGCAGAAAACACTGGAAGTCGATGATTTGGAAATGTCATTGTCTAGGTACTCCATAAAAAAGAGTGAATGAAGGATGGCAACTCCAGAGAACAGGGTTAGTGGAGAACACCTATATGATCATGTGACCTTTCAAAGAAAGCGCCGTCGACTCAAGTGATTAATCGCAGCCTTGCCTTCTGACGCCTCATCTGCTGCATGAGGGAGTTTGAAAGTATAGCAAGGGTGTAAGATGGCAGTCCTATTTATTACTGAGGACCAGAAACATTAAAATACAATTGATAAGACACAGTGGACTCCAGTCATTTCAGTAGGTGTGGAGAGTAGGGGATTTTGGCAAGTGCTGCTTATCACATATATGGGCAAGAGAAATCCCCTGTTAGACCTACTTTGCATTTGGTCATCATCCCATAACTGCTGCTAGCTTCCCCAGTGGTATTTTACTGTCAAACCTTGAGATAGGTTTGATGTGCGAGGAAGTGGTTTTCTAAATCCCCTTTGGTGCTTTTCCCAGCAAAGTCCCACCAAGGTACTGTTCCTTCTTGATAAATGATACCTGGTTGTTTAGGAAATGTTGAAATGTCTCTGAATGCAGGTGTGGGGTTTCCATGCTACTGGAAAGGCCTGCGCTCATGGGAGACGGACACCACAAAAAAGTTCCACTTTCTCACCGATTTCCTGAAAAAACTCTGTCAGAGGCATTTATGTTCACCGCACAGGCTGTTTCCAAGAGGTCATGCAACTAAACACGCACTGCAGCAGTTTGTATCTTGGTGAGAGATCAAAGGGAGGCTGTTATGAGATCTTCTGTATTACTCACAGTTTTACTAGCACACATGTAACAACTTCTTGTATTTTGTCCAAAAAGGTAATAATGACCGTGTCTCCTGTGAATATTCAGGGGGATTAGCTAAAGGCAATTCTAAGCCTTATAACTGGAGGAAGGGGCAAGGGAGGGCCAAGGAGTTTTAAACACTTCCATCTTTCCCCATCCATTTGGGGATGAGACACAATTGTAGGGAGTCTGTAATATTCTCTACTTGTCCATTTGGTCACCACTGGAAAGAAGAAGAGCAGACCTGCTAACCTCTCTCTCTCTCTCTCTCTCTCTCTCTCTCTCTCTCTCTCACACACACACACACACACACACACACACACACACACACACACACACACACACACACACACACACACACGTTTTATCCTTGTAAAAATACCTCAGACAAAATCGCTTCCCAACTGTTGATATGAGACATAAATGAATTTCATGTTTAGTCCCATCCCCAAGATATCTCATTATATTTATGCAAATATTCCAAAATCCAGACAAATCCAAAATCCAGACAACTTCCCGTCCCAAGCAGTCCGGATAAGGGATACTCAACCTGTACGTGGTCAATAATTATAAAGCTTGAAAAATTCTTATTTACCTTTTATATTAATTGTGATGTAAAAAAGAGCTCAGCCAACGTATTTCCGAGAGCTGCACATTATATGTCAAAGAGCCGCATGTGGCTCAGGAGCCACAGTTTAGCCACCCCTGCTATAAACTGATGATGAACGATCTGGAGCCAGAAATGTTTCACCCTCTCTCTTAATACTAGAACCCAGGATCACCCAAAAATGTTCATTAGCGGTAAGCTCAGGACACACAAAATAGACTATTTCTTCACTCTTCTACAGAAAACGTTATATGTGCCAGTGGTACACTGTCGTCTAGTTTGCGCAAGTTTATTTGCTGTACGCTGGTGATGGATGGTCTTTCTGCTCCACAGCAGGGGGTTGGGTCTTTGCTTCTTATTATATTTATCTAATTTGATTTCTGCAACTCATTTATTATAGTGCAATCATATGCATTTCTACTCAGAAGTAAGCCTCATTGTGTTCAGTGGTTCATTACTCCTAGGTAAATGTGTACAGGATTGCAGCCTCAGAGACCAGATACTGGGGGCAGTACATGGATGTAATTCTAAACTCTCCCGGCTGGATTTAGATCTAGATTAGTATTGCCTATATTACTGTATTGCCCTTCTCAGTAATCCATCGCACGTGGGCACTGATTTTCAGCCCAGTGCTACCACAACACTGACTTTTCATACCATATGGGATGTGGATGTCATCAATGGCTCCCACATCCAAGAATCATTAGTTCTGCCACATTATTACCATACGTTGTCAATTTTCGGGACGGCATTTTCAGGACAATAGCAGGGCTAAAGCCGAAAAGCCACAGAGCAATGCAGCCGGTGTTTCTGGAACCGACAACTCTGTAGCTTTCAGGAATATGATGTCATTCCTGACGACAGACAATTACATCATCAGAAAACATGAATATCACCCCATGTAGCACGTAACCAGACAAACAAATGAGGTACAGTAGTCTACTTACTGTGATCATTTCCAGGCAATATGTTTGGGCTCCATCTGGTATACATTACAGATTTCACAACTGCTATAGATCTTGGCCTCGTATTTGTTTATCTCCTGTACTACGTGGCTTGACTCACAAGCTTCAGTCACCTGGAGCTATCTGCATAAAAGGTACCTTACTGTGGCATTGTATTATATGTCACAATAGGGGGAAATAGAGGGCTGATGTGTGGAGGGCCCTGCCCTGTGGGGGAATGGTGCAGAATGTGGTGGAATGTCCTGGAATCCGTGGCTTAAGTTAAGGCATGTGTGCCAAATAAGTGAGAGTTAAAATTTTGTGTCTGGAGGCGACAGCTGAACAAGGACGGGGAAGAGGAGGTAATTGGGATGAGAGCAGATACAGTAGAGAGGGTAAACCATAGAAGAACTGGTGATTCATTTGCAAATTTGCCAGAGGCTCTCCTAATCCTAAGCCAGCGGGTGGCGCAGTGGGTTAAACCACTGAACCATGAGCTGTCGATCGAAAGGTCGGCAGTTCGAATCCGTGCGACGGCTCCTGCCAACCTAGCAGTTCGAAAGCAAGAAATTGCAAGTAAATTAATAGGTACCGCGTCAGTGGGATGGTAACAGCGTTCCATGTGCCTCGGTGTTGAGTCATGCCGGCCACATGACCATGGAAACGTCTTCGGACAGCGCTGGCTCATTGGCTTTGAAACGGAGATGAGCACCGCTCCCTAGAGTCGGACACGACTGGACTTAATTGTCAAGGGATACCTTTACCTACCTTTACCTCCTAATCCTAAAACTGATTTTGCAGAAGACTTACGGACTAACAGCACACTCCTATGCTTGTTTACTTGGAGAAAAGTCCCATTTTGTTTAATGGAGCTTATTCTCAGGTAAGTGTGTTTAGGATTGCAGCTTTGGGTTGGAATCCTATGCACACTTACCCAGGAGGAAGCCCCATTGCACATAGTGAGACTGGCTTCCAAGTAAACATGGATAAGGGTTGTGCTGTCAGTGTTACCTATTCAGTGGGCTTGGGGCGAAAGGATGGTATACGAAATGGCAGCGAGGGGTATGATGTTGAGGAAATGTTAGGTATGGCACTTTCACAAGAGACAAGAGCCATGCATTTTCATCCCTAGCAGAGTTTGAATATGGTCGACGTGGTATGCAACATGGAAAACTGCCATTGGTAGTTTGAAGGATATTAGAAACATAATTTAATTCAAACTGTCTGTTCTCCAGTTCCTGTGAGCAATGCCGTCTTAGCGGTGGGTGCAATGATTTCTCATTGGTGACCATGTTTGCCATCAAGGCCAGAATTTCCTCCTGGGAGTTTGGCCACATCAGCCCTAGAAAATGATGTGCATTATTTTTTTTTATTTTTTTCAGGAAGCACATGTCATACAGGAAAGGGTTAAACGTTATTTATGTATCTCATGGGAAAGTGCCCTCTTGCCTTGGTGGGAGAGATGTTGTTTTACAGTAGATTGAATGCGGTAGGGAAAAAAAACCCAACACTTCCCACCCCCAAAATGAAAAATCACTGAGAGGCACATAGCATCTAGATCATAATTCGAGGAATTATTAGGAAGGCAGTTTGGCTTGTGGGATTGCATTGATCACTAAGCCATCCCTCTGTCTTCGATCATCATAGAAAAAAAGAAGAAATAGAACATATCCAGCCTAAATCAAGAACTCTAAAGGGTAGTTGTGTTAGCCTGGTGTAGCAAAAACAACAGAGTCCTGTGACACTTTAAAGACTATAAACTTTCATGGATGAGACACAAAGGAGAAGGAGAAAAAACTTTGGAAATCAACCACAAGGCCATGAATAGCTGTAGGTGTATTGTATTTCAGCAATCCACTTCTGACAGATGATAAATTAGCACAGCAAGAAATATACCGTATTTGCCCGAGTATAAGACTCACTTTTATCCCCTAAGGAAAGTCTTTAAAGTAGGGGGTGCGCCCTACAATCAAAGCCTAGCATTTCTGCCTAGTGTTTTATGCAAAGCGCTTTCAAACCAAGCCTCTCCGAGTCTCTTTTCAAAGGTAAAACAGGGCTTCTCTCTCTCTCTCTTTAAACTGCAAAGCACTGTGTTTTCAAGCCTTTCCTTGCAGTTCTTAATCACTTGCTAAATGGCTGAATACCATGAGAGATCATTATCTCTCAGCAGCCTCTGGAAGCATTTGAAAAAATTAACCAGGACTCTGTGGAAACTAAGATATTTATTGATCTTGCAGTTTAAAAGTTGAGAGTACAGTTTGAAAGTTGAGAGCAAGAGCTCCTGCATAGGCTTACCATATCCAAAGGGGGACAGAGTGCCTACCTTTAGGCTGCAATCCTATGCACACTTTCCTGGGAGTAAGCCCCATTGAATGCAATGGGACTTACTTCTGAGTAGATATGCATAGGATTGTGCTGTTCATTGAAATTTGGGCAGGTGCAGCTCATCATCATGGAAGGGTGCAACAAGCTATACCTGCCCAAATTCCAAAGGTTAAAAGGTAGGCACTCTGTCCCCCTTTGGATCCGGGAAGGCTACTAATACTAGAATGCCCAGATTCAATAAGGGACAGGGTGCCTATGCCTTTAACTGTACTAAAGCTGTACTCTTCTACTAATGTGTATATTTAAGTTAAAAAAAAGTTTAAAATGTATTCTTTAAAAAATAGCACCAAACTTTAAGGGTGCGACTTATAATCAGGAGCGTCCTATACTCGGGACAATACGGTAATACTTCAAGGGGGCAATTCCCTCTACAGGGAGGGAAACCCACCCTGATCACCCAACAATCTTATATGTGCTAATGAATGAAATAAATACTGTTGCCTTTTAAGGAAGCTGTGCCCTCTAAATAATGTCTCGAAACATGAATGAACTGAATTCCTGTGAATGTAAATGCTTCTCTTCGTGCTACGAATCCTATTTTGCCAAGTGTCCAGCGTCACAACTTCATGACTCAAGGCTTTCCATCTGAAAGAGAGCATACCAAGGGCAAGGAATCAACTTCTTCTTCAGCTCTTCTTGGCCACGGTACGTGCGGGAGAACCAGCAAGCAAGACTAACAATGAATGATGCTTTAGGGTGTGTATATCGACGTTTGCAAAAATATTTTCACCTTGGCAGTCTCCCAAGGCTGGACAAAGAGGCATTGAGCCTCCTCGTGACTCAAGGGCCTCTAAAGCAGAGCTTGTGAAGTTTCCTAAATCTGTAATAGTCCAGGCATCCAGTCGGAAATGTGAGCTGTGGGGCTGATCTGGTGAGGAGCGGTCCTTTGGAGTTCCTAAGAACTCGCTTTCATGTTTGGCTAGTTTAAGCACGGCAAAAAATCACCAAGCTATTGGGCTGCGGCTGTGGCTGCGGCTGTTTTTATTGGCAAAGACTGCATCAGGCAAGCTACGAGACTATGATGTCTTATGCAAACACAATGCCAGTGTGTTGCTCACAAGGTAGATTACGTTAGAGGAAATTGCCTCCCAGGTCAGGTCTATTGCCTCAAGCATTTCTCCAGTGAGGAATTTTGTTCTGATACACAACAGGAATTTTTATAAGCTTCTCATTTCTTTGAAATGTCCCAGCTCTTACTATTCTTGTTATTTTGGATTTGTCTGCAAAATGCCCACTATCATGTTGAGTGGAGTACCATCATCATCATCATCATCTTCTAATTTGTATGCCACTTTCCCCCAAACAAAATTCACATAAAAAATAAAACAATAATATAAACAAAGAGCAAAACACCAGTATCTCAAAACATTTCAGTAACAGCTCATCATAAACAATAAAAAATAAAACAGTAATATAAACAAAAATAAAACAGTAATATAAAACAAAGAGCAAAACACCAGTATCTCAAAACATTTCAGTAACAGCTCATCATAAACATAGCCACATTTCAATAGCATGATCAACAGTTCATTAACTAATCCAATATTTTACCGTTGCAAAAAGCTTCTCAAAATATTTTAGTAAACAATAAAACGAGATCAGGAATATGTATGAAAGGAAGTACTGTATATGGCAAGCTAGATTACGCATCAGCCCATTTCCACTATTCAAACTCGTCCCCTAACTCTTCATCAACTGGATGCACTCTGAAGGCCAATCTGATATGACACACGAGAGCCGTAAAAGATATGGGCTTTTGAAAAAAAAAATAGCTTCCATGTGTGAGGGGGTAAATTAGACCGGAACTGTGGTGCTGAGAGAAGGGGAGTTAACCCTCTGCCCCATGCTATTTCCCAATTAAAATCCCCACTGCCCAATGTCAATATTTGCCTCATGGGGAAAAACCTACAGGGATCATCTGGGTATGTTTTCTGACACTGACCGTGGAAAAATGTATGTTGAACTCCCTGTGGAGCCTCCAAACCAGCTCATGAGATTCACGCGCACACAAAATGAACTCCACAAAATATAACATTTCCATTTCACAGCCAAAGCCAGTCTTGTAATTAGGGATGGAGAGGTGAGCAGAGGGAAGCTGATTCATGCTTTTTGTTTGTTTGTTTGTTTGTTTGTTTGTTTGTTTGTTTGTTTGTTTGTTTGTTTGTAATAACACTAGATACTGTAGAAACAATCATCAGAAAAGCAGACGACGAATGATGATTGATGTGCGCAATCAGGGAAGCAGCTCTTTGCAACCTTATGAAGAGAGCTTTGTCTGTGGCACATGGCCAGCCGAGTTCCTTCCTGGTTCCTGGTTCCCTTCTGTTGCTGCCCATTCTTGCAGATATTACTCAGATTGCCCACAGAGCAAAAGTGAATTCTGGAAGTAGAAACTTAAAACTCTCCACTTGGGACCTGCCCTAGGCTAGTTGCCTCATTCTTTGTGGACTTCCCAAAGGCATCCGATTGGCCACTGTGGGAAACAGGATGTTGGGCTAGACTGACCTTTGGTGTGATCAATTCGGTATCTATATGCTGCCTGAAACCTTAGTGACTCGCTGTTAGAGAGCCAGTGGGCAGATGTATGGAGCTAGTGGAGAAGTCCTCCAAGACATCTTGCCTGTTGTGGAATTTGGGCCTGGCTCTTGATCTTCACAGTTTATGACCCTAAGCTGGACTCATCATTAAGTGGTTCTGGAAGACAAATGTTTTCACTGCCCCCCTATGGGCTTGCTTGAGGGCCAGTTGCTGCTCATTGTCTGAGGTGAACTCATAACCCCCTGAATCAGACTGACAGCCCAAACCTGTGTAACTCTTGCACCGGTGTAACAGTAGATCCCCCCGGTGTAAGAGCACTTATGCCAGTGTAACTTGCTGTACGCTGACGGACGCAGGACGGACACCGGTGTAACCCTCCTCGGACATCTCACATGCGCAGTTCGGATGCAGAACAGATGCCGGCGCAACTCCGCCGGCGCAGGGAGCATTCAGGGGACATCTGAATGCCCCCAAAATGCTCCCTGCACCGGCGGAGTTGCGCCGATGTCAGTTCCTCGCATGGGAGTTGTCTGAGGGGGGTCCGTCCTGCGTCCGTTGGTGTACAGCAAGTTACACTGGTATAAGTGCTCTTACTCCCTGAGGTATCTGGTGGGGCCACTGTGAGATACAGGAAGCTGGACTAGATGGGCCTTTGGCCTGATCCAGCAAGGCTCTTCTTATGTTCTTACACTGGGGGATCTACTGTTACACCGGTGCAAGAGTTACACAGGATTGCGCCCTTAGACTTGGACCAAGTCTCAACAGATAGATAAACAGCCCATGAGATCTAGCAATTCAGCCAGTGCTGGTTGAGCTCTTGCACAGAACTCATTCATTTCAGTAAAGCTTGCACAAGAGAACTTCCCATTGAACTGTGCCCCCTGGAACAGATCTGTCTGTCTTCCATCCCGCTGCCCTGAACAGCACCCAACATCAGAGAAATAAGATAGATGCCTCACCTTGCATTTCATTGTAGAAGCCAATCTTGTGTGGATGTGCTCTCAGTGTGACCTTATTGTAGCACTGGAATAGCTCTACTGGAGTTCAGTCTGTAGGTCCATCAAGACATAAAGGAATTCAAAGCTGGTGCCAAACATTTTGCTAATGCAGCCCAAGGGTGTAGATGTAGGAGGGATCAATGCAACCACTTGATTGGGAGCAATAGCACAATCCATTCAAATATGCAGACACATGAAAAATAGTGACTTCATGGTCTACTTATGCTACTGCTTGCCTATTGTGGAGCAAAACCACACCAAAAAGAAGTTGCATTGATTTGAGACTCGCTTTTCGTTTAAAAAGAAATGGTTCAATGTATATAGAGATGCATGGAGGAGGAGGCCAGGTCAGATTCAAACTAGTCTAGGGTATATTATGCACATGACAGGTTTAGGTTGCTTCCTCACAAGTACTCTTTACTATTATTGAGGCATTGCTTTCCTGCAATCAGTTGGAAGCATTAAAATGGTGGCCCCGCACATGATCAAGATCCGTCTATAAACTGTACTTAGAAATCAGTCCTGTTCAGCAAAGGTTTTCCATAATGTTAACCAGTAGCCTCCTCTTTGCTGCTTCTGCCCCTTTTATTGCTTCCTGTCCACTGCGATTGAAGAATTGCCCTTTTTGAATTGCCCCTTAATTAGTCCATTTCTGTTTCTGAAGAAGGGGTTATTATTACAGATTTCTTATCAAAGTCTGGATTCTCAGTAAAAATGAGAGAACAAAGGGGGCAGTTCTAAAGAAAACGGCTAGTGTTGTAGCAACCCATTAGGAAATGGAAAACATTAAAAAAAAATGAGCTATCAAAGAGTGGATTGCAATCTCACTCATTGATGCCAGATTGAGGTGGAGAATGGTAGGAGATTATTATGATTAGATTATTATTAAAATGTCACACCCCTAACATGCAGCACATAGTGCAGGGTGGTGTCATAATGTGATGATACCACAAGTGTTTCTGGAAGTGCTTCTGGAAATTTCCAAAAGTGGCTGAAATAGCTAGTCTCAAGAGTGGGGTGGGTGGGTGAAGAGGCATAAGGGTACCTCAAAAAGACACTTCTCTGCAACTGCTAAAAATGGATTGAGATGCCTGCAGCTCTTTCAACACATTTTTGCCAGCAACGTGAAGTGGCTAATTAGTGGCTAATTAAGCTCAGTTGCTCCCATTTCGGGTATTTTTGGGCTTAAGGTGCTACCACACCCTGACTTCACTCCATCTCCATTACCGTTGACAGTTAGGGCAGAAAGCCATCTTTCCTCTTCCGATGATGCTAATCCTGCAGCACCCAAAATGGGTGTGGTGAGGAATTTTGCTGTAGGGTATCAAGTCTTTGTGAAGACAGTGTGGGCTTCTGGTGTTTTGGGCAAAGGTGCTTTGTCACTTGTTCTCCCCTTCTGGGTTAAATGATAATCAACTTTCCAGGAGAATTCCTACCTTCGGCCGAGGAGGGAGATGCTACCTTGCTTTGTATGATTCTGCTGGGCCATTTCTTCAAGAGCTGTTGTAGTTCTGGAAACTCAAATTCCACCCTGCAAATGTTACTCGGTACTAGGTAGTTCCCTTTCTCCAGCCTCCTTTCCTGTAACAACATCACCTTTTGCATTTCATGTACCCCGTATTGTCCCGAGCATAAGACGCACCTGATTATAAGACGCACCCTTAAAGTTTGGTTCTATTAAAAAAATTTAATTAAATCACTGGCATTAAATTTGTGCCTGGTTATAAGACGCACCCCTAGTTTAAAAACTTAAATTAGGAGAAAAAAGTGAGTCTTATACTCAGACCAATACGGTATTTATTTATTTTGAGCATCTACACTCCACCATACTACCAAATGGCCATGATGATAGAAATTACAGACAATAAAAATACAAGCAAAACACTACGAGAAGGCCATAAAAGCAGAAGACAAGACACTAGAGTCAACAGGTAACTCAACTGAGACATCAATAAGCATCAAAAGGTTGGATTGCTACAATGCGTTCTCTGTGGGGCTGCCATTGAAGACTGTTCAGAAATAATAATTTTTAGTGTGTTTGTTAAGCACCTAAAAACAAGGCATTGTCCATGCATAAAATTAAGAGTGACAAGTCCCTGCCTGCAAGCTCACAATCTAAACAGACACACACATGAGGAAATGGGAGGGTAAGGAAAGACAGGAGAGGAAGAAAGCACAAAGTTATTAAATAAAATTACAGCAGAGTACAGAAGGCCATGGAGAAAAAAAATCATCTTAAGGCCCTTCTTAAAGAGACCACATCATATGTTTGGTTGGGGACAGTGAATTTCAAAGACAAGGTAGCTGCCAAGGGAAAAGGGCCAATGATGACGGAAACAGAAACGGAAGCAAGCAAGTGCAGGATGATGCCCCTGCCAGGCTGTAAGCTAGCATTAGGGGCCGTGGCCATGTCATGCTGTGGTTGTACCATCTTCACTGGCTGTCCATACATTTCCAGGCACAATTCCAAATGCTGGTTTTTTTTAATGTATTTTTTGCCTCCAAAGCCCTATGTGGCTTGGGACCTTGACCATCTCTCCCCATTGGAAACTGCCCGCCCCTTGAGGTCATTTAGAGAGGCCCTAGGCCAGTGGTTCCCAAACTGGGAGTCGCGGATCCCAGCCAGGGGAGCTGCGGCTCCCAGCCAGGGGAGCCGCAGATACCAGCCAGGGGAGCCGCGGAGTGCCACAGAATAATAAAAGATTTGGGTAATACGGGTGACATGACCATGTATCACTAATAGAAAACAGACTTGAATAAAAACGAAAATACAGTTCTACTTGCGTCTTTCGTTATTTACATTTCAACAGGCAGACAGAAATCCATTAAAATCCGAAGTCTAATGATTAAAATTCCAACGTTTCGTTTCCATTCCCGGAAACATTATCTATAATGGAACGTAAATAACGAAAGACGCAAGTAGAACTGTATTTTCGTTTTTATTCAAGTCTGTTGTCATGTCACCCGTATTACCCAAATCTTTGATGATAATTGCTGGCCATGAAAGTTTTCGTGCCACAGAATCCTCTCAGAAAACAGTGCAATGCCAATTGTGAAGGCATCAACATAACGTCATGGGGAGCCGCGGCCAATGGTCGCCCATGGTCAAGTGAGCCGCAGGTTGAAAAAGTTTGGGAAACGCTGCCCTAGGCTATTGTGTGATTGGCAGCAACCCATGACAGGGCCTTCTCTGCTTTGGTGCCTGGCCTGTGGAACTCCCATGTGAACAAAGTTTCAAAGGCGTGCCTCAGCGTTCCTGCTGATGACATCAGTGCTGCTGCTGTAGGAGAAGTTTCAGAGCTCTGTTCTCCCCGCTGCCCCCTCCCACTACACCCCTGGTCATCATTGCTGATGGGAAAGGAAGGGAAAGGCGAAGGGGCTCTGTTGTCCTAACCAAGAAACCACCCCGAATCCATCCACTGGTCTTTATTGCTGGCAACCTAAAGCACCCATTATGCTGCCAATTGCCATGAAAAGGTCAAGGCAGAGAGCAAGAGAATCATTTAAACAGCCTACATAGCACTCAGGGAAGTTTGCAGCTTGCACAGATGGGAACTTGGCGCCCCGGAATTATGATTCACAGAGTTGATTTTCTTCATCCCCCAAGAAGAGAATGTTTGGGCACCGGATTAGCCAATGCTCGAGAGACTCCCCCGTCTGCTTTAGGCTTTGACGATTTGAGGGAAACTCATGGGTTCTTCCTAAGTTACAGCTCAGCAGGTCATAGGAAGGACAACTCCTTGGGTAAGTGACCGGGAGGGGGGGGGAAGGAGTGGGAACCACTTTCAGCTGTGAATCTGCCTAGATAGCCAGCAGCAAATGCGCATTTCAGCACCAACCAGCACTTTTCTTCTGCAAAGTAGGAGTGGGTGCATGTGAGGGTGCTTTTTGGGTGGCAGAGCAGTGGGAGCACTTAGACCTTCCCTTCTGAACTGGTCTTCCCCTACAACCCCCACCCCTGCTAGCTTTTCCTGCAGGCAGAGTTCTCAGATGTAACTCAGGAAGTCATTCATGTCCTGGTTCCTTCCAGGCTGAGAGACCACCACAATGCTCTCGAGGTGGGACTGCCCTTAAAAGCAGTTCGGAGGACAGGACAATCGGATGACGGCCAGCAGGTAATTGGGGCCTCAATGATTGAAGTGTAGAACGCCAACCTTACATCATCTGCATTGGCAGCCGGTTTGTTCCTGGGCTCAACTGAACGTGGTGGGGCTTAATGTTGAAATCCCTGTCCTCGTGTCTACTTTTGTTTGTCCCCAGCCAAAATACCCCCTTCAGGGTTCAGGATACAGGTTTCGCTGGAGTGATGGGACTCCAGAGTCGGTCCACAAAGAAAAGGAGCAAGAGACTATAGCTGAGGGCTGGAACAGGAAATTGAACAAAGATAAGAGCTGGCTCTGGGGGAGCTTTTGAGCGACAACTGGTTATCTTGTTGTCTTGTGCTCCCCGAGGCATCTGGTGGGGCCACGGTGTGATACAGGAAGCTGGACTAGATGGGCCTTTGGCCTGATCCAGCAGGGCTCTTCTGATGTTCTTATGTTCTTAACTGTTGCATCAGCAAATGCTCAAGGGAGACAGAGCGGTTTATGAAGAAGCCAGGAAGCCTCAACTGGATCTAGGCCGGCTTCGAACTGAATTTGCTTCCCTCTCCTTCTGAGTAGGCCTAATGGGCCCCCACCGAGTCCCAACACACTCATTACGTATAATATTAACTATGATAATAATTAATAAATAATAAATAATAACAATCCCACAGCCTTACTGCTACGGCTACACTAATGGGCCCCCATCGAGTCCCAACAAACTCATTACGTATAATAATAACTATGATAATGATTAATAATTAATAAATAATAACAATCCCAAAACATTCACAGAAATGTAACATTTCATTCCCCCCCAGACCCTTACAGTACAGTACACACCCTATTAAAAATGGGTCCCCCTATGGGGGAGAAAGGTGGGATATAAATTCAATAAATAATTCAATAAATAATAAATAATTTCACGAAGAAAAAAAATCAATCGCTGCTGAACAGGCAGCAGGAACTTTCGTTCGTGAACAGAATATGGTTACCTATACTGAAAAAAAATCAACCATCCAGCCTTGAATCATGAATTTGTTGGCTTCGGTGACCTATTTGACATTGGTTATTTCCGATCCGTTCGGTTGCTTACTTCTGGTACTAATTGACAGCTCTGCGGTCTTATTTCTGCTTATTTAGGTCCACATCTTTCTCCAGTAGTTAATTCCATCTCACACGGAGATTCTGTGTGTTCCTTGAGAATGTTCAGTGTTCTGAACGAAACATTGGACTAATATTTTTGATGTGTGTGGACTTTTGGTGATTTTATTGTGTATTTTAAAACATTGGAATTCCTCATATGATCGTTTAAATATTTTATTTTTACTTGACCTTTTAACCTATAAAACTCTACCTCGTGCCAATAAATAATAATTTATTATTATTAAATGGCACCCTCCCGTGGCACCCCCCTACCCCCAGAGGCCTGGCACCCGGGGCCCTAGGCCCCCAGGGCCCCCCTTAGCTACGCCACTGCAGATAAGTGTGCCTAGGATTACATCCTGACCCAGAAATCTCCTCCATGTAAGAAGAGTTAGTGCTTTTCCATTGGAAATAAGGCTCCAAGAGAAGTCAAACGACACATCATGAATATCGCAGCTGCTTGCCAATCATGTGCTTGTTCCCCAATCCATTCAACCCCACCCCCCCACCCCCCGCCAGCAGTAGCAGCTGCATGGGGAGGGGAATCCAGAGCAGAATGGTGCCTGGAGCAAAAGTGTAAAGTCCTCTCCTGCCATGCCAAAGAGATTTCATTTTGAAGTCATATTTCACCTGGGCTGCTCATTTTTCCATGCTCATCAAAATCTACCCATTTTTCCGCTGCTTTCATATGGCGTCACCTCCCGTGACTTGCTGTTCTAATCAATTCTCTGGTAGAACCGCCTGGGGTTTGATTTCCCTTTTGACAAATGCCAACGCTCGCTCATCCATATTTCATCCCAAACACATTCCCTTGCAGTCACTTCCAACTGTAGAGCTGGTTCCCAGACACATGTGGAACTGTTTGCCTTTTGTTGCGTTGACATATTTATTGCTGTTTTTCAATTTCCTTTGTGGCGTGGAAAAAGAAAGAAAGACAAAACGGGCGAGGATAACAACTGCTGTTCAAGAAAAACTTTGGAAGGAAGTGTGTTTTGCTAGATCATCAGGGTTGCGGTTACTGGCTGTCTGGAGACTTGGTAAGGGCAGGAGTCAAGAAGGGGCTCACGGGGGTCATGTTTTCCAGTTTGTGTTTACAGTCAAGGAGCAGGATCTGGCTGCAATGCACATGCATGACATTTCCTGCTCCTCATGCGCATGCACAGTGCTGAAGAATTTTTATTACCTGGTCGTCTTAGGAGACCATATGCCAGCAAAGCATTGCACAGGGAGAAAAAACAGACAACTAGAAAACATCACCAAAACTCTCTCAAACCTGATTTGAAAACAAACTCACCCTGATCACAGCTGACAAAATGACTTAAATCCCGAGTTGTGTTTCTTCCAAAAAGCTTGGCATCTCATATTGCAATGCAGACCGTTACGATTGTCATACTGGAGCATGTGTTGGGGCTTCCCTGACTCTGTGTTAGATAGCAGAGCTGCCTATTCTCAGATCTTGCATGCATAGTATACAGGTGGTCCATGACTAGTTAGCCCCAGAGGCATATCAGCAGCGGATGCTGCCTGGAGCACCGCTCACTGCGGCACCGCTCTGGGGGGGGGGGACCCAGCTTACCAGGGCGCTCCGAAGCCTTCTCCCCCGGCCTCGGAGCTGGAGAAAGCCCCGGAGCGTCCACCATGACCGGCGGCCAGGGCTTTCTGAAGGCGGCTGACTGCGCCGCCGCGCTATTTATCCTTTTTTTGCACATGCGCAGAAAACATTTTGCGCATGTGCAAAAAAAAGGATAAATAGCGCGGCGCCGCAGTCGGCCGCCTTCAGAAAGCCCTGGCCGCCGGTTGTGGTGGACGCTCTGGGGCTTTCTCCGGCTCCGAGGCCGGGGGAGAAGGCCTCGGAGCGCCCGCCCGCGTCACCAGGCGGGCGCGCGCTCCGTGGAAAGACTGGAGCGAGCGTAGCAGCGCCGTCCAGCGCCGCGGAGCCGCCCGGAGCCGCTGCTCCGCTCACTCACTCCAGTCTTTCCACACCTCTGGTTAGCCCAATCCTAACTAAACTTCCACATGGCAATGCAGCGGCGCTGGCGCAAGCTGCACTGCATCCCATGGGGGTGTTTTGCATGCTGGAGGTATCATGGTAAGGGAGCATTTGTCCCCTTGCCCCAGGGTAAGCCCCAGCAACGGTAACAAGTCAACTCTGACCTGTGCCAGCTCTGTAGCTGGCTCAAGTCTGTGTTGATCTGTGTCAGCGGATCAGGCCCAGGAAGGGGGCTAGGTTATGGCATGTTCTGGCGCCGCCAATCCTGCCCCCCTCCTGGGTCAGATCTGCCCACCCCTGCCCCCGTTGCCACCCTCCCCTTGCCCCATTCCACCCTCCCTTGCATCATAGGAGGGATTAACGATCAAATCATTTGATTTGTCTGTAAACCGCTTTGTGAACATTTTGTTGAAAAGTGGTATAGAAATACTGTTGTTACAAACAGAAATACTGTTTGTAGTAGTAGTAATAATAATAATAATAATAATATTATTATTATTATTATTATTATTATTATTATTATTATTATTATTATTTAAGGGCAGGGAACTCTGGCAACCTCGTGGATTACTAGGTTTGGAGTGAGTGAGACATTCCAGTTATGCTTAAAATGATTTCGTTGTTTTTGAACACTTGTGGCTTTCCCCTCCTAAAAACAAGATTAATAAAAACAAGATGCCCAAAGCAGCGTAATCTAAGTAAAACAATAAAATACTTTTTTAAAAAAAGCAAATGCGGGATTTAAACCTCCCCACCCCCACCCTGGCTCAGCCACTAACCACTACTCCACACTGCTTACTCAATAAACCTTAAAGGCCCAGCCAGCAATGGATGGAGATCGTAATATCCCTCCTCCCTTATGTCTCGCTGAGTGCAAGTAGACTCCTGGGGAAATTTTACAGAGACAATAAAACACCTTGAGGCAGATTAGATGTTGTTCGTGATTTTACCAGGTTTCATCATCTCCTTTTATCTGGCAAGTGACCTCTCACTTCCATTTTTTTTCTCTTACCGGTAATTCCTCTGTCTCAGAGTCTTCTGCTTCCCAGCAAATTTCCGGAATATTTTCTTTGGCCAAACTGGCAAATCAGCTTACCGGTATTTAAGAGAGAAACACCAATGATAGATCTCACATTGAGGGGTTTGCAGCTGCTAAAAGCAGTTTTCTGGCATTTTTGCACTCATGACGAAGGGAGAAAAGAAAAAACATACCCCTGAGAAGTGTTTAGCATGCAAAGGGAAAGCATGGAGCAATGCTGGAATCTCCCAGCAGAAAGCTGCATTCAGTAGGGAAAATCCCTCTTTCCTGGTCAATCACTTGTTTCTGCCAGCTGCAGGATGCCTTGTTCAAATATAGTTAGCATGAGTTACTAGCAGCAATGTCATTCTTCAGGGTTGAGCTGCCTCCTTAAGGTCTCTAGAAGTTAGATCTCTGACTGGGTGGGCAGATGTTTCTTACCTCCAGGGCACATGTAAGCAAATGCATGCGCATGAACACCTTGAAGCTGCTGGAGACACCACTGGCATTGGATTCCCCAGTGAGTTTGTAATAATGACCTGCCCTTAATGGGCCAGAGGGTTCCTTATGTGAAGGCTGGGCAGTAACCATAGGAGTGTCAGGAACCAGGGCCAGGAAGGAAGCCAGAAGTCAGGAACAAAGTCGGGAGTCAGAGCCCGTACTCAGGACTGAGAAGCAACCCAGGCATGATCGATTCAGGACCAAGAAGCAAGCCAGGAGTCATAGAATCATGAAGGGACGTTGGAGGTCATCTAGTCCAACCCCCTCCTCAGTGCAAGCAAGTGCTATATAGCATCCCTGGCAGGGGAAAGCACCATTGACAAGGAAACTTTATGGCTCAGGCAAAGACTTAGGCCAAACAGGAATCACTTTATAGCCTTCCTGTTCAGAGAGATCCAACACCCAGCCTGGGTAGGCGGAGCCAATCCAGACCCTGAGAACTTTTTCCTCTTGAGACAGTCCCAGGCTGCAGTCCTGGCCGTTCGCCACACGGGGGCACCTGTTCATAGAACCCTAAGGCTTGCAGCTCCAGCCAGGCAGCTCCTTATGGATCACCCTTTAGAGCTGGAGTTGTGAACTGAGCCAAGGAATCTCATCCCATGCTCTGGGGGATGCTGAGCAAACGAAGCCGTCATTTCCCTCCCTCTCCCACTCTTTGTTCTTGGGGATCCTTTCTTTTAACTGGAAGATGCTCAAAGGCATTTTGTTTCCTCCCAAGTAATTTCAGAAGTGCTTCTCAAACCACATACTCCAGATTGTTCCACTGAAGCCAAAGAGCTTCTCCAAAACAAAGATATTTGCTAATTGCTTTGACTAAGATTGCCATCTTAAGCACACTTCCTTGTGGATTCCACTGAAATCAAGGGGGACATTCTTCCAAGTAACATCTTCAAATATGATGACTTGAGCTATTCTTATCCTGGCTCCTCTCCAAAGCCACTGATATCATGCTAGAAACGGCTGCATTTTCAGTTGGTAGCCAGTGGAGACCGATAAGCGCATAATGTGATCAGCCGCCTAATAATCTAGATTGTGTTGCGGAACGCTGTGCCATTGCGTGATCTTGTCAGTGCTGCCTGCTATGTTTCCTCCACCTAGAATAGGTCAACGAGCGTAGTGCGCCACAATCATGTTGTCGCTGAGCGATAATAAGCCCAGGGCAACTTTGCTTTGCTTTTCAGCAAAAAAGTTCACAGCGTGATTGCAGAAGTGAAGGAATGACAACTCCCTCTCCGGAAAGAGCTCACAGTCTAGATCAGTGTTTCTCAAACTGTGGGTCGGGACCCACTTGGTGGGTCGCAACCTGATTTCTGGTGGGTCCCAGGTGATGGAAAGATCAGATCAGTAATTTCCACAAGCCCTGAGGCTATTCAAAAATCAGATAGCTGCTAATTGCCCTTCAAAGAGCTGTGCTCCTTTGGCCTGATCCAGCAGGGCTCTTCTTATGTTCTTATACCCAGTGTGTAATTGGTTTGTGGAACTCCTTGCCACAGGAGGTGCGGTGGTGATGGCACCTGGCCTGGACGCCTTTAAAAGGGGATTGGACAGATTTATGGAGGAAAAGTCCATCACAGCTTACAAGCCATGATGGGGATAAGCAACCTCCTGCTTGTAGGAGTAGGTTTTCTTTGTGCAAGGGAGTGGCGACAGGATACAAGTATCTTGTTGTCTTGTGCTCCCTGAGGCATCTGGTGGGGTCACTGTGTGATACAGGAAACTGGACTAGATGGGCCTTTGGCCTGATCCAGCAGGGCTCTCCTTATGTTTTTATGTTCTTAGTTTGCAAGCTTGTGTAAATATAGGGAGATAAATGTTTGAGCGTCTCATAAAGCTAGGTGGGTCATAACATAAGAACATAAGAAGAGCCTCGCTGGATCAGGCCAAAGGCCCATCTAGTCCAGCTTCCTGTATCTCACAGTGACCCCACCAGATGCCTCTGAGAGCACACAGGCAACAAGATTTCCTCTTGTCACTCCCTTGCACCTGGCACAGAGAAAACCCACTTCTAAAGCCAGGAGGTTGCTTATGGCTTGTAACCTGTGATGGACCTTTCCTCCATGAATCTATCCAAACCCCTTTTAAAGGCATCTCGGCCAGGTGCGATCACCACATCCTTTGGCAAGGAGTGATCGCACCTGACCGAGATGCCATTAAAAGGGGTCCCGATAGAGTGTAATTTTAAAAAGTAGGTCACGATGCCAAAAGGTTTGAGAACCACTGGTCTAGATAGAACATTCACAGTCGAGATAGAACAAACCATTATTATTTTTCTGATAGTATTAGGCTGCAATCGCATTTACATGGCAGTAAGTCTCACCAGTTGAATAGGACTTCCTTCAGAGAGTAGACTTGTGTAGGATTGTGCTGCTATTGTTATTAGCGCCATCAATTACACAAAGTGAAAAGACTCGAGGAGCCCCGACTCGAGGAGCTTCCGATCTAGATAAAAGGAAAGAAAGTGACTCTCTCCCACTTTGACACCTGGCATACTAATAGGACGGCAAGGCAAATGTAGACGGCAAGGCAAACCAGCACACCTGACAAGAAACTACATTTCCTGGTGTCCGACAGACTAACTGCTGTATCAGCATGCCAAGGGGGGGGGGGGGTTTGAGAGACAACCCCCCTTTCTTCCTTCCACTGCTACTATCAGAGCAGCTAGCCAGGAATACTGGGGGTGGTAAGTGAGTTTTAGAGGGGGGTGAGTGATGATTTTCTTTGCCTGCTCAGATTAACATCTGATCTGGAGATTTCTGCATCTTGCTGTGTCAGTGATTGGGGGGCGGGGGCGGGGTTCAATTAGAAAAACAAAGATGACCTCACAAGCCTGGAGTTTGCCCACCCCTGCTATAAGACCTAGAGCCCTAGGCTATGTCCGGACTTGTCAGGGCCAGCCAGGGCTTGCCCTCGCTGAATGCACAGTCATTTTCAGGAGCAAATCAAGGTCAGCAAAGACACATTCCTGAGCTTTTTTGGACGTTAACTCTGCCTTTGCAGTTTTATAGCTTTTGGTACTGTTTTAATGTTTTCATGGGTTTTACTGTTGGATTGTCTCTCTGTTTGTCATTGTTGAGCTTAATGGTTTCCCATTTCAGAAGTTTTTTACACGCCGCAGCGAAATGATCAACCTTGTCCTTAAGACACAGCGCAGTGCTATCCAACTTACACCACCAGTATAACCAGCTGTGCAGCGAGACCGGGAAGCCCCAGAACAGAAAAGGGATTCAAATCCCCTCCAAAGGGGGATTCAAAGGGGATGTAAATCTCCCCTCCCCTCCAAAGTCTCCTGCCCTCCCCCGCTGGTTACACCAGTGGTGTAAGTTGGATAGGATTGCGCTGCAAGACAGGTTGGCCTGTGGTTCACATGCAGATGTACAAACAAACAAAGCTGCCTTCTGTGGCACCGAAATCTTGGTCCATCATCTAGCTCAGTAGACTGGCAGTGACTCCCTAGGATTTCGGACGGGGGTCTTTCCCAGCTCTACCTGAAAACCAGGGATTGCAACTAGGCCAATCAGGGGGCAAAACAGCTGCTTAGTGGGCTGGGGCACCTTCTTTATCTGGAAAGGCTACAACATTTGGGGTTCTGCAGTCTAGAAAGGGGGGAGACCATTGGGACACATAGAATTGTGCACGGGATGGGTAGAGTGGATAGAGGGAAGTTCGCAATGATCAGAGGCTGAACGATTGATTTATAAGTCAATTCAAGGGGTCGTCAGTGGGAATATCGAATTATTTAATACAGTGGACCCTGTGCATCCGCAGGGCCCATATCCGCAGATTTAACCATCTGCAGATCGAACAAGAGGTGCCTCTGGAGACCGCTTCTGGGTCGGACCAGGCCTACACAATACACTCTATTAGTCCCCGCTGGCCCCAGGACGCCTCGGGGAAGCGACTGGAAGCGACTTCTTGTTTTGCGTCTGCAACTTCCGGTTTACTTCCGTGACTTCTGACCGCTTTCCCATGGCGTCCTTGGGCTCAGGGAGGCTAATGGAGTGTGTCGCACGCCAGCACAACCCAGGAGCGGCGACCGGAGGCTCCCAATAAGGCATTGCGGTGCAACAGCAAGCATCGGGTGCATGGACTTGAGCATCCATGGATTTTGGTATCCGTAGGGGGTCCCGGAACCAATCGCCCGCGGATACCGAGGGCCCACTGTATTTTTAGTAGGAGGCTGAGTGAGATATAAACATTAAAATCCAATGGAGTCATATGCTAAAGCCTAATATTAGTGATTCTGCTTGGTGAGACACATTTCCAAAGGTCCAGCCGTTTTACCTTGTTTAAACTTGCAAGAGAGTCGCTATCAGATTCTCTGTTAATAGTCCCTAACACCATAGCTCACCAGAATATATGAAAATAACTCGGATGCCTGTTGGAAATGTTCAGAACTTAATGCCACTTTTTTTGTTTCTTTGCATTGTCGGTGGGAGTGTGGAGTCTATCAAGACGTTTTGGAGAGAGGTGATTACAGTACTGTAGAATTGGAGACATCCCCCCCCCCTTTGGCACCATTGAATATATTGTTAAATTATCTGGGAACAACAGAGGTCTTGTTGGCAGCTGATTACATCCTGCTAATTTTATAATTGCTACCAAATGGTGGAATTCGCATGCCCTGCAATTAAATGCTAGTTATTGAAAGTGTAAGTTGTTGCCGCTAGGGCTAAATCGGCAGCTTCTTTGCAAACTGTCAGCGGCTTGGTGGATCCCTTTTGAGTTGACACAGAGACCGTTCGTACATCATGTTTGGCATCTCGACTAGCACCTCCACCATCGGGAGCTCCCTTCACAAATAAAAGACTTTGGCTTTGGAAAGGTTCCTTTGGTTAAGCCCCCCTACGTACCTTCAGTGGGTCCCCTCGGCATTGCACTGTTTTCCGAGAGGATTCTGTGGCACTCCGCGGCTCCCCTGGCTGGTATCCGCGGCTCCCCTGGCTGGTATCCACGGCTCCCCTGGGAGCTACGCCTCCCAGTTTGGGAACCACTGACTAGGGAGTGGGAGAAGAAGGGGTGTGGTGTTAGCTGTATTATTATATAGTCAAGGAAACAGAGATGGCTGCTGCGGAGGGAGAGCAGGGGAAGAGCAGAAGGGTTTTCACTGCTACATATAAAAGATCTAATATGGAAGTTGATACCTTTACCAGCTCTTCACCCCAAAATGGGGCCTGTCCTCCATTTCCAAGCTTTTAAACACCAAGAGAGGAAGCAGCTGCTGCTGTGCCCCCTGCCCTGTTCCTTCACCAATCCCCTGGCCCATTCTCCTGTCCCACACTTGGTGTGGGGCAAAACTTGCTGACTGTAGCAGTGGGGAGAAGAGGGTGGGAGAAGGGGGTCGGCTGAGGAACAGAGAAGAGACACAGGAACTGCTGATTCTTTTCATCGCGTTCTGGTGGAGGAGGCTTTAATTGTTAGCTAACGAAGCAAGTGGCTGGCTTAAGATGGTCATTTGAGTGCGACTGCTTTGCGGAGAGAGACTTCAATAAAAGGGCAACCGAAGCAGCCCAGCTGGGCGATTCGCGGTTGAGCCTCATCGTGACAATGCCCTAGGGAGAGGACTCTGATTCTCCTGCTTTAAAAGAGTGGGTATTCAGGCATCTGAACCATAGGAGACCCGGGATTAAGGGCTTGCTATGTTGGGCCTGTGACGCAGAGTTCTGATGCCGTCCCGGCAGGATGGCGGTGACACACGGCGAGACCCATTTACACCGCAAGGAAGTCTAAACGGAGCCATCAATGGGCCGTTTGTCAAACCGGCCATTGTATGGAGGCTGCCAAAAGGACAAGCAGCATCAGCTGCCTTGCATCACTGAAGGTCAAAGGTCAGGTGGCGACATCTTCATCCCTCGTGATTTCTCCGCTCCGTGAGCCCAGAGAGACCAGGGCAGAGGAACCTGACAGGGCATGTTGTTACGGAGAGAGAAAACCCGGGGGGGGGGGGTTGCATTCCCCGGAGACGTGGGCGAATATCAGACAGGATCTTAGCTCATCCACTTTCTGTCTCACGCCTGGGAGGTTTGGCAAGTCTCCGGCAAGGCTTTTGGAAGTGCATTTCATCATGCAGCTCACAAATCATGATTGCCTTCTTGTGAACTGATAGAATCCTGTTTTATTGGCTGGTGGAGCACATTGTCCTTCCTAAACGTTGCAGGTGGTCTGGGCTTAGCGGACTGCTCCCGGGCGTGAAATCTCTCCGATGGTTTTGCAGCTTTTGTCGGATCCCTTTGCCTTTCCTTGAGCCTGGCATGCCTGCAAATGCATCTTCTGATATGCAGGTTTCCCCATTGGCGATACAATATTTGCAGTATGGGAAGAAGGACAGCATTTCTTCCTGTCCCGTGCCCAGGAGTATAGGAAAATACACACAGAGACAGGCTCGACCGCGTGTTAAAGTGATTGACCTGCTTTTGATTTCTAGCGCACCAAGCACTTATGTTTACTGTCCTCTGATCCTGCTCGTAAACAATGTCCTACTTGGCTCTCATGGCTCAACATTCCAAGAGCGGCTGTACAAATTTAAATGGTTTGCAGGCATCTTACCCTGAAGGGGCCCTTTCCATTTTGATTCTGCCTAGAAACCCTGGCGCTTCTGCTGCAGAACTCCTGCGCCAGCTCGCTTGCAATCTCATGCAGGGTCAGAGTGCGAGGAACAACCTACCACTGTACATGCTACAGCCGGTGTGATTTACTTTTGAACTGATGACTACAGATTGTGTGGCCACCCTAGAACAATGACGTCAGGGTTAGCTTCTGCTCTTCTGCTAGAACAATTGACCTTTGCATTGTGTGAGTATATATCTGTGAACTTGCTAGCACGCACGCACGCACACACACAATTAAGTGGGGTTTTAAGAAACAAGGCCGGCCCATCTATGAGGCCAACTGAAGCCGTTGCCTCAGGTAGCAGATTGATGGGGTCACCGTCTGCCCATCTGAACACAATGGGGCTTGCTTCTGAGTAGACATGCCTAGGATTGTGCTCTAAGGTTTAACAAGCTACACCTGCCCACATTCCTTCTCCTAAAGGTCTAGCACTCTGTCCCAGTTGGAGATCTGGTAAGCCTATAACAAGGGTACCCCTTTTATCATACACAGACAGTTGAAAACTAGGGGGGTGGCTCCCAAGATGTCCTTTCTGTGTCCCTTTAACCTTGCAAATGTGTTTTTTGACTTAAACCCCAGTCTGAATCCCCTTCCCCATTTGAAGCCAATGTGACTTTTTTCCTTGCCAAATGGCAATAATGGGGAGTCTAGATAGTGATACTGATAGTCAACCATGATGGTGGCCCCCCCTCTTCCGTACAAAGACCCCAGGTCAAATCAGGACACTGCATGGCTATTTATATTTGAAATATCAAGCATGCATGGCTGAGCCATGCAATAGCGCCCCACTTCCCTGAGCATGAAGACGTTCAGGGATGCCCAGTTTTAGTCACCATCTCCAAACTCGGCAGGCTTCCCACCCCAGCAATAGCACCAACACACTCACACTCAGAGATGCTTCCTGCCCAACCCCTTCTGTGTTTTTGGGTGCTCTCTCTTTAACTGGCATTGAGATACTCCAGGCAAGAAGGCCCTTGATCGGTATCCAACCCAGCTGATCCTTGATGTCATCCTTCCTTCCTTCCCTCCATTCCAAATTCCAAACTCTCCGGACCCCCCCCCCCCCAAAAAAAGAAATATCTACTGAGCATGAAAGACCATTCACGTTGTTGCATCAAATCTCAGGTCCTGACCAGTCATCCCTTGAAGGCAAACTCATCACAGGAGGGCCCTGCACAACAGCAAACCCACAAGGGTTCCATAGAAGCAAGACAGATTGAGAAGGGGACAAAGGAGGCTTCCAAACATATCTTAGAAATATTTATTTTATAAAAGGGAAACAGTACAAAAATATAAAAAATAAATATTTTGCAATAATTATTACACATTTGCATGTTCTGAGCGTTATTCGTCTAGAAGTCATTTAAAACATGACAACATGACAGGCATCCTTGCCTGTCACTGTTAATGTCCAAGGCACATTGTCTACCCTGTTGCGGTACACCAAATAAATAGGCACTCTAACAATAATTATTATTATAATATTAATAATAGCAATAGAAATAAACAGAGTTCACATCTCTTGACATCAAGTACCCTTGTAGCGATACTGTGAGGCAATGAAGTCATGGTTACACCCTCCCCCCCCCTTGTGCGTTACATATGAGGAGAAAAGAGGATGGGACACCCAATTCTGAGGCTGGTCATAAAACTTCTACTTCTGATTAACACCGATGTAAGCAAGAGAGGAATCCACGGATGTGAATAAATAGGTCAGTCAAATGCCAGTGAATCCCAGCGTTCTTTATGTCCAGCCTCAGCCCTCCGCCATATTGCTTCTCGGGATCAGCCACGACTTCCCAATGCCTGAAGTGGCGCACCAAACGCTTTCCCCTGCAAGGCCGGCCCATCTATGAGGCCAACTGAAGTGGTCGCCTCAGGCAGCAGATTGGCAGGGGATTCCCACTTATGTCTGCCTGCTTGCTTTCACTGACCCTCCTCCTCCTCCCCCAATTGCTTGAATTGGAAAAGGAAGAGGTAGGGGACAGAGCAGAACGGTGGAGAGGTGGAGAGGCTAGAAGGTTGGAGGAGGAAAAGCTGGTCAGGGGGCAGCGTTTGGCATGCGGCCTCAGGTGCAAAGAGGTCTTGGGCTGGATTCAAAAAGAAGGAGGGGCATGGAGCAAAGCAGGAACTGCGGAGGAGTATCTCCAAGGCTGTAGTCCACCACTCTGATTCCTCCGCACTTCCTCTTCCACTCCATGCAGGCAGTGGGAGAAGAAGGAGGGCACCTGTCCCCAATTCACTTCCTGAAGCACCATCTGCAGTTGATCTCTGGACTAGCTGCTCCTGGCTGAATTATAACATTCATCTGTCAGTTGTGGGCTCTCTGTGGGCCCACTCTTCCAGGGTCTTTTTGGGAAAAAGACAAAAAATAAATCTACAGAGCCTGGAGGTTTTGACCATGCATTTTGACTATGTTTGGGTCTCCAAGTACAGTAGTCAAGACCCTGGGTGAAAGTGGCATTTTTTTCCCCCAAAGCAAGGCAAAACGAAACATCCACTCCTTGTGCATTTGCATATTTGAAGAGACAGAAATATTCATACAATTAAAAATAGACCTCTGCTTATGGTGGAATCTGAGTTAAGTGAGAAGAATTCCAAGCTCTCCTCATGTGACCAGCTTGGAACCCACTCAGTGGCAACATCTAAGAAAAAATGTTACAAAAATATGATGGTTTTTTTTTGTGTGTTTGTGTTTTAAATGGAATAAATAGCACTTTTGGGAGGAACTTCAAGGCACTTCCAACATATATTACCTATCTTCTCACAGTCCTTAGGAGAAGATGGTTATCATCTGCAAAATTGCGGACACTGAGAGAGGCTGAGAGACAGTGGTTCACTTAACTTCACGAACCTCGCAGTCCTAGGCAGGTCTACTCAAAAGTAAGTCCCATTGTATTCAATGGGGCTTACTCCCAGGAAACTGTGTATAGGATTGCAGCCCTAGCAAACTCATGGATGGATGGATGGAGCAGGATTCCTACGTGGAGCTCCTTGGTTCCTAGCCTGGCCTCTTGACTAAGATGCTATGCTAGTTCTTCAAAAGTGCAACAACACCTGTATATTCCTTTGCTTGGTTTTTCTATCTATGAAACTATCAATGCAGGAGGATCGTAGATTGCAAGCCAAGGTTTAACATCTCCCCTCCTCACTTGTAAAAATATCTCTTTAATTCCACTGAAAAAGTCTTAGTCTGGTCCTGCAGACAAGGGCTATATAACTCCCAATAAATATTAAATTATCTGAGACAAACTATTAAATTATCATAGCAGCTGGTATCAAGTACTTCCCCCTAACCTCCACCCTTCCGAACAATCTAGCTCATCCCACTGTTGATCTTTTTCCTCTCTTCCTTCTTGTACCCTTGTGTTTAGTTCGCTAAGGTGCTAGACAAAGCAGAATTCAAAGACCCATGTTAGAACTAAAACACACGTACACACACACACGCACACGCACACACAAAATCACTGAGATTCAAATAAATATTAGGGTGACCGCAACAAAGCAACCGATATTAAACAATAATGAATAGATAAATAAATAAGGAGGGGTCATGAAATGCTCCTAGGATTGGAAAAACCTGGGATAGTTCTTGGAGGTTCAGGGAAGAAGGCATACCAACAGCTAAGAGGGATGGCAGATTGACTCTGCCACAGATTGGGTGGGGAGATTCTTTTGAGTAAGGTCTTAGGGCAAGATGGTAGAGGTGTGCTTAGCAAACCAAACTGAAATGCAGTGCCCACGGCTGATTATACACACACACACACACACACACACACACACACACACACACACACACTCACACTCTCCCCATTTTCTGGGGGAAAAGCCATTTTCTCCAAATTGACTCGACTCGTGGGGTTTGACCTTACCCGCACTCGACTCGCACTCATGCAAAAATGACTCGCACTTGACTCATACTCGTGCACAAAAGGACTCGCACTTGACTCATACTTGCCCAAACGTTTTTGGCACTGACTTGCACTCGGACTCGCACTTGTGCAAAAATGACTCATACTCGCACTCGTGACCTAGTGACTAAGATACATCCCTGCTGATTAGGATTTCCTCTTCCCCCCATCTCTCCGTTTGTCCTTTGCTTCAGATCCCTGAGTTTCTCCGAAGAAGCCAGGATTCATTGGCGCATCTCACTATTCCTGCCTTGAGCATGGACCCAAGGTGTGAGCTGCCCTTGCGATGACACCTTTGTACCACCGCAGCACCTGGCAACCCTGCTGCTTTTTCAGGAAGGTGGACTCTTTGTCAGAGCTTTTGCCATAGACCACATCCACGTGGGGGACTTTGTAGACAGAGCATAGCAGGCAGGAGAGATTACTCAAGAGGCCTTGCGTCATATCGGTGGTGTTATTGAGGCGTTCGAGCAGACTGGCGTTCTGTGTGAGATCTTTCTGGTCTCTGCTGATATTGCCCAGCGAGGCATTCAGAAAGGCAGCAATCTTGTACAGGGCCACCAGCATCTCCTTATTGATCGTCTGATTGGCAGGGAAAGGAGGGAAGGAATTATTACTTGGACATAATTTGTCCAGCTTCTGCTTGTCGTCAAATGGATTGCTTTGGCATTTCAGCTATTCAAGAGGAAGAGAGAGAGACCTCAATTAGTACCAAAGCAAAATTTCCCAAGCATTTCTTATCAGCATTACTTGGTTGTTTTGATATATTTTATTTATTTATTGAATTTCTACCCCGCCTTTCTCCCACGAGGGCAACCAAGGCGGCTTACAATAAAACAATTAAAATACATATATACATTTAAAAAGAATTAAAACAGTTAAAACAATTAAAACAAACAACCCCAGTGGGTCATCCACATTTACGTGTTAAAAGCCATCTGTTAAAAAGCCAGCCCGCCATATAGGCAGGTAGCAAATGAGAAATGTAAGATGCTATCAAATACAAGACTCCATTGCATGTCATCCATCAAATTCTGTCCCAGCACTAACTACTATTGCATGTCAGCCATCAACTTGGCCAAATATTAAAGACGCCTTTAATATTATATCTGACTACATTTGATTTAATTCAGAGAATATCTGGAGAATATTCAACATCAAGCATCGCATAGGGCATTTTTGGGAGCCTATTCATTTTGTTTATTACATGGTAAGTTATTTATTTCGAATATAAATCTTACACTTCTTTCAGGATCTCAAAAGGAAAGTTGCTGCTGAAATTCAGCCTAAAGCAATATTTCAAGTGAATTTCAGGATTTCTCCTCTTGAGGGAAACATCTTTGGAATCTTGAGGAAAAAGCCAATGGGGTTTCATTTGACCACTGAAATTCCTCAGGGAGATTCCTCACATCGTGGGGGTCATTCCCCCAATTTTGCCTGAAGCACATTGGAAAAGAACTTAAAGCTTGCGCTTTCAGATGAAACACCTGAGGAATGTGGAGTACACGAGTTTTGAAAGGTTGAGTAAAATTTTCTCAAGGGGAGGGGAGGGTTGCTGAGGCTCTACTGAGGCTACTGCAATATGCAAACTTATTTACAGGTAACCGATAAATCAGGTAATCTGTTGGGCCGGTGGTGTTGACTCCACCCTGAAATTTCATCCTGAAATTTGCTTGAAATGTTGAAATTGACTTTAAGCCCATTTCAGTAGCAATGCTGATTTCTGAGATGCTGAACTAAAGAAGTTATCATGGTGCATGATAACTTCTTTAATAAAAATAAGGTCATTTAAGAAACAAAACTGTTTGATTTGATTATTTCTTCTGCACGTTGATTTTGGCAGAGGGCGAAAAGAATGTTTTGGTGGGTGTTTAAAAAAAAAACATTGATTTTGGAGGAGTTTACACATGCATGGTCATTCCCTAATGCCTGTAACATTGAGTAGTGGCATGTTCAATTTGTTGTTTGATTCAAAAAATGGAAGAATCGGGAATTTCTAATATATCTGTGCCACTTCAGAAACACAACCAGGTAATTTGGAACTCGAAAATTCTGGGAGAAATTCGGATAAGGAGAATTTCAAAAACATAATGTGCTTAAGTTGCACACTGCTGAAATGCGGTTTGTGACTTGTGGTACACTTGACAGAAAAGGTTAACTGCAACTGGCTAGAGGCAACGGTGTGTGTGAGACAGAGGAGATGTACGTTGACACTTACATAGAAATCGAAGAGATGCTGAGCTGTCATGTTCAAACGTGACACCTGGCATCGAATCTGGTTTAAGACCTTTTCCTTTTTGCACAGATGTGCATTCTGACACATCGGGTCATCTTGTCTTATGATGAGTGGTTTCCCAGATGCCAATCCACACTGCAAGACCAGTATCACGAGTGCAACTCCTGTTTGGAAGAATTGGAAGAAGTGGTGAGATTTGTGCTTGCAGAATGGGTGGATGGAGAAATGTGCTGAAGGACACAAGGAAAAGTGGCAGGTATGAACAAACGGTCAAAATACCATTGAACAAACGGTCAAAATACAATAGGAAAAAGGCGGGTTTACTAATCAGGGAACCGGGAAGGGATGCACCAAGCAATTGTTCATAAAGGCTGAACCAAGATGCATGAGTTCGCGACGGTTGCATGGCAGTGCACTGCCACAGTCTTGGGTTTCCAAGAACAATCTGCCAGCTCTGCAGGGAACCACAGTCAATCTCAGCTCTCTGACAAATGCTCCTGTATGTTGCATATCTTTTTGAACACCATAAGAACGTAAGAAGAGTCCTGCTGGACCAGGCCAAAGTCCAGATGCTCAAAGTCCAGGCCAAAGTCCAGGCCAAAGTCCATCTAGTCCAGCTTCCTGCATCTCACAGTGGCCCCACCAGATGCCTCAGGGAGCACACAAGACAACAAGAGACCTGTATCCTGTCGCCACTCCCTTGCATCTGGCATTAAGTGAGAGCCTACTACTAAAACCAGGAGGTTGCTTATCCCCATCATGGCTTGTAACCTGTGATGGATTTTTCCTCTATAAATTTGTCCAATCCCCTTTTAAATGCATCTAGGCCAAGTGTCATCACCACATCCTGTGACAAGGAGTTCCACAGATTACGCTGGGTGAAGAAATATTTTCTTTTGTCTGTTCTAATTCTCCCTCCACTCAATTTTAGTGGACATCCCCTAGTTCTAGTGTTGTGTGAGAGGTAATATAACATATCTCTATCCATTCTCTCCATCACATACATAATTTTATTATAAGTCGTCGTCCCCCTCAGGCGCCTTTTTTCTAGACTGAAGAGCCCCAAATGCTGTAGCCTTTCCTCATAAGGGAGGTGCCCTAGCCCATTTGCAAAACTCACACTTTGCATTTTAGGTGCCATTAAAAAAATGGAATGTATGATCCCGTGGTTTAATGCTCATGATCATAGCACTTGGAAATGAATTGGGAGTGCCCTGTTCTTACCCCCCCCCCTCCTTTTCTCTCTCTGCTGTGCTTCCAGTTCTTACAGCTGGGTGCATTCTTTCCTCTCTGACCACCCACTGCCATGCTCTGTCTGTTCATCCAGGCCGCCCTGCCCAGCTACGTCACTAGAATTCCCCTTTCAGTTTGCGAGCCAGGAGGCAGCCTTCCCAGATTTCATAATGCTGTCAAATAGGCGAAGCGATTTGCAGCCGTGATCCGCTCCACATGCCCTCGGCGGCTCCACAAGGCCAGCTGGAGCCACTCCAGTTGGAAAGCTGATCGGCCACAAGGGAGCATGTTAAGAAAACGCCGGTCTTTCTCCTACAAGCTCTTTGGCCTTCTAAACAATTATGATCAATAATTATATTTGCAATCTCCGTCATCATCACAACAGCAACAATGCCCTAAGCACTCTACAAAAGGAAAAGGAACACGTCTCTGCCTGTTTCATGTCTACCCAACCTTTATTTCCAAGATGCTCAGAGCATTTTAGCCTTGTGACAAGGCTAACCCCTGGGAGGTAGATTAGCTGAAAGGTAGTGAGCACCAATATATAAAGCTGTTTTCTCTGGGGTCAAACCACTTGTACATCTAGCCCAGCAGCTCTCTGGCAAATGTCTGGCTCATCCTTTCAGCTGGAGACACTGAGCTATGGACCCTTCCATTCATTATACTAAGACTGGAACTGCTCTTTACATGGCATTCCTGTTTACTGGGGGGACAACACAACAGTGTTGCACAGATGTTCCCTGTGCTGAAATCCAGAATGACAAGACGTATCTCTTTAAACCACCCTCATAAGAAGAGCCCTGCTGGTGGATCAGGCCAAGGGCCCATCTTGCCCAAATTCCTGTATCTCACAGTGGCCCACCAGATGCCTCTGGGAACACACAAGAAACCTGTATCCTGTTGCTACTCCCTTACACCTAGGAATTAAGAGATAGGCTACCTCTGAAACCCGGAGGTTGCATACAGTCATCATGACTTGTAACTTGTGATGGACTTTTCCTCCATCAGTCTGTCCACTCGGCTTTTAAAGGCCTATAGATCAGCTGCCATCACCACATCCTGTGGCATGGAGTTCCACAGATTAATTACATGGTTGGTAAAGAAATATTTCCTTTTCAAAACATGCGTATGTCATTCACATTTCATGCAGCACATATTGGAGGCAAATGCAATTGCTGCAGAAAGTGTGGATTTCCCTTAACAGATTTGGACCCAGGTTTCCAACATCCAACCTTAAGGGCATGTCTACACTATAATTATCTATCCCTTTTATACTAGCTCTGAACTGCCAAGGTTTCCCAAATGGATCCTGGGAATTGTAGTTTAGTATGGGTACAAGAACCATAGGCTCTTGCCCTCCTCACAACACTACAGCTCCCAGAAGAGAAAAAGAGTGTGCACTTATATGACAATGAAGCTAAGCGAGCCTATAAGCAGCCAGGATAGAAAAATGCCTGGAAACTACAGCTAAGGTACCAAAGCTTTTTTTTCTTTTAATAAAACATTGTCTTAATTGCGTTCATTTGCATAATTGATTCACCATCTGAGGAGCTCTTGCAAGAAGCTCTCTATCCCTCTAGCAGCTGACCTCTTGCAAAGTTTATCTTGCTTATCCCACTTGCACCAAATGGACAGCACCATTTAGAAAAGTTCAGGGAAGACATAAACACTTTGTAACATCAATTCAGATAGACAACGCCTGATCAGAGCAAAAATAAACAAAAATAAATAAAAGCCCAAACAACTGACAAACTAGAAAAGCAGCCAAAAATGCAAGAATCCCAAGCAGAGCTAGATGACTGTTCCTTAGAGCGGCTTGCAACATTGGCTGTCTAGCACTCACTCCTTCATTCTGGCTTGGGTTCCTAGATGTGACAAGTTTAACACAGTTCTGGAGCAGAACGGATGCAAACTACAGTAGCGTTTCCTTTTTCTCCCAATAGTATTTTTTTAAGTCTCGTTCTACTGTTTCCCCAGCAGCCAGAAATAAAGAAAATCTTTCAAAAGCTCTATTGTTCTCAGCACAGCTATTTAGCAGAAATATACCCATGCTGGCATAGTCTTCATTTACTATGAAGCAGCCACCAAATGTTCAGGGGAAAGGAACAAGGAAGGGTAATGTTCAAAGCCACGTGTTAGAACGGAAGAACATTGAACTTCAGGCATGTTGCTGTCCAATGTCCCTTAACTGCCTGCTTGTCAGTAAGGCTCCTCCTGGTGAACTTGGGGTGGAAAAGCGTTATATAAGTAGCCTGAAGAACCGCAAAGCCACTCTTTAAAGGAAAAAAAAATTGGAGAATAAATGCATTACCTGCAATAATGGCTTTCACTGTAAGCTCCATCCTGGAAGGACTTAATAGAGATGGCTGTCGATGGGATGGTTGAATCAGAGAATGATGCTCATACTGGGAGATGTCACCAATTATATACCGGGAAGCCTGTGTTGTAAGAAGGGGAGGGAGGGATCCAAAATAAGAGTAAGGATCTCATTGAAACTTCTCAGAAAGTTTTTTGTATCTTGATTTAAAAAAAAAAAGGGCTGATTGCCTCTATTGTGGTTTACTGGTTTCTCCCCCCCCCTTCACATGCCCCCCCCACGGCCAGTGCATGGCTCATTTCTGATTGTTCAATGCAAATGCCGTGGGCTGATTAAAAAAACACCCACCATTCAGAAAATAGAAGATCAACTCCAGGGGGAGGGGCCAGAGGGAAGTGTACAGACATCATTGCATAGATAATGAAGCTGCGAGTCACAGGAAAGGAAAAGAACTGTCAACTCGGAGGTTGACATCATAGGTTCCCCCCCCCTCCTGCCCACAGGCCACTTTCGCTTTTCTAGCCAATGATTCCCCTGGAATTCTCTATTCACTTTCTCTGGCATTTCGGGGGGGGGGGCTGGGGGCAGTGCATAGATCGTGGAAACATCTCCACCCACTCCCAACCATCGCCTCATTTCCAGGTTATCAGAGTAACAGAGCAAACAGGAGACTGCGGAAGAATTTGAGTGGGTTGCAAAAAAAAACACCAAAAAACAACCAGGAAAGTCTATGAAATGTGCAGGCACATGTGTTTGTATGTGAGTCAGAGAGAGCAGCATGGCCCCCTAGTGGCCACTTTGGCAATACAATGTTTCAGAGAGGACTCCCGTCAAACATGAAACATTTCTAACGTTGGAGCGAGGCGTTTGGAAATATTCACACGAATGGCTGAGCACCTGGAAAGGCAGACTGTAAGCCGGAAACGCTCTTGAGAATGCTCTTGAGAATCAGGGAGGGAAAGTTCACCTAAATGAAATCAACAAGGAATGATCTCAAAATCTAGGCTGCCAAATGATGTGCTTAACTACTGTATATAGAAATTGGATTTGGAAATGGAAAAATCAGTCTGGATTCTCGAACGTAGACCTCCGGCCCATCATATTGCAGTCCGGACGGCCAAATCCTGTGTAAGGATCTGGCGACAGATCCTTACACAGGATTTGGCTGTTAATTAGTGCTTTTCAAGGTTTTATTTTTTAAAAAATAAATGCTTGATGGCTTTAGAAGAGAGACGAAATGCTTTCTTCTGATTTTTCTGGTAACCAATTCAGAATTCAGTTTGCTTTTCAGTTTGTCTGGGATGCCATAACATTTCTAGATAGCCTATCTGCATAGCTCCATTCTAGGTTCTCTTTCTAGAGCGTAGTGCTGGGGTCCAATCTTAGGGACTGGATTTGTTTTTTAAGTATAGATCAGAGATCCACAAATGGACGAAGATTCAAGGATTCCACTGTATTACAGAAATCTTGAGGTTGGAACATAGATATCATAAGGGGATGCTGGTAAGAAGAAAGAACAAGTTGGCCTCAGAGTGAGAACAGGGAAGTCATGAAATTGAACAGTTACACAATTCTGTTAAAACTCAGTTAAAAGTATAAAGAATAGAAACAAGAACGGCACATCCTGATGGGTACTGAATGTTCTTTATGCAAATGAGGTCCCCCCAAATCCCCAGTCCCCCCAAATCGGCCAGTTCCATAATTCTAATATCGTGCTACATGATCCACTAATCCCCACTCCCATGGCCAAATTCTTTGTATGATGTTTTCTCATAAGTCCTGTTCAGCAAACATTACACATCTTCGTTGTGTATTTTCTGCCCCAGTAATTGCTTCCTGTTCAGTAAAGCTGGAGGTTAGCAATGAATTGCCCCGTAATTGCTCCTTATCTTGTCAGCTACTGTTCACGGGGGCGGGGAAGCTTTAATTTTGGGTTTTTGTCACATGATTTCTCCCCCCATTTCTTTTTTAATGAAATAACACTATTATGTTGTCAAAGGAAGAAAATAAAAAGAAGAATGAAAGCAAACTAGTGCCTGAGGCAAGGCGCCACATTCTGCCCTCTACTTGGTGGTGCATTGACCACTGGCGTCACTACAGGGGGGGCAGAGCTGTAAGTTCTGCTGAAATTGGAGCCTCCCTTACACGGCGCAACGAAGCAGCCCTGCCCCCTCACCTTCGGAGCCTTTCAGGGAAGCGAAAGCAACGCGCAGCTCCGCCCCTCTGTAGTGACGCCAGTGGCATTGACCACAAAGCTATTCCTTCCACTCCTTGGAGGAAAACACTGGAATACAATGACCTGGCAACAGCACTGTCAGGATTCTCTGTAAAAAGGGAATGCATGAAAAGGGGCAATTCCAGAAAAAATCAGTCCCATTAACTGCTTGATTGATCTATCAGAACACATCCATTAAAGATCGCAGCTCTAATTCCTAGATAGCTAACAACTTAAGAATCCTCAGGGTTCCTCCTGTATGGAAGCTAAAAAGGAATAGCCTTAGGACTCTCCTCTTTTTCTGTCTAGACAAAACTATTGGAGTCAACGGAGCATAGTGGGACAACAATCTCTTGCTTTAGGCTTTTGCTTGGTTCCTTCTGCCCCACCTCTCCTCTTACTCATAAATAAGGGTGTTTTTTTCCTGTTCCCTTCACCAGCATTCCTTCCTCTGTTCCAACTGAGAAAAGAGAATATTTAAGACCCCTGGGTTAAACTGGAAGACATAGCAGGTGGTGTCTGCCACTTCCTCCTCTCTTGAGAAAAGTTTATTCAATTTGTCAATTACTGTAAGTTGCATCATTCCACGATATCTTCTAGCCGTGGGAACCCATTAAAGAAACCATTTTAAGCAGGGCCAGCCCAGGACCTAAGGTGCCTCCTCCTAATCCTCCTAATGCCTGCCAAATGCTGCCCCCTTACCCAGCCTCTATTCCCCCCCCCCACTCTCCAATAGCTTAGCACTCTCCTCCCCTCCATATTCCCTCTTCTTCTCTGTCCCTTTTCCAATCTAGGGAGTAAAAGGAGGAGGAGCAGTGGACACAAGTAGGCAGATAGAGATGGGAACCCTCAGCAGTCTGCTGCCTGAGGCCACCGCTTCAGTTTGCCTCATGGATGGGCCGGCCCTGAATTTAACTATCAGCTATACCAGGGGTGGCCAAACTTCCTTAATGTAAGAGCCACATACGATAAACTTCAGATGTTTGAGAGCCGCAGTATTTAAGAAGCATTGAAAATGCTCACCATGAACATTAAATTTGTGTTTTAATCCAGTAGACTCTGTTTATACCTGGTAAATAATTATAAAGCTTTAAAATTTCTTATTTACCATTTATATTAAATTGCGATGCAAAAAGGAGCTCAGCCAACATCTTTCCGAGAGCTGCACATTCTACATCAAAGAGCTGTATGTGGTTCAGGAGCCACCCTGAGCTATACATTAGCCTACAGAAAAAAAAGAGGTGATTTCTTCAAATGATGTCCCCAAAAGACCTGGGGAAGTTTGTCTTACAGAAACTCATTTGGCTTCCCTTGAACATTCTCAGATGTTTCTTCTTGGAAGAAATGTGTTTCAAATGTCACTGTCTTCAAAAATGTGCTATACACTGTGTAGTAGCTCATAGCCACAAGTCTTCAATGCTCATTAAGAAAGAATCCCCTACTGTACGATCCGATGCATAGCTACTCCGAAGTCAGTTCCGTTGTGTTCAGTGGGGTTTACTGCCAGGAAAGTATTATAGGATTGCAACTAGCCTTATGCAACTGCCATTCGTTTCCATGGGTTTGTGCAGCAGTTAGAAATATCCAAGGAACTGGCGTTCAAGTTGCCATTCAGCCATGACTTGGTGACATTCAGTCAACCCTGGGTGACTTTGGACCATTCACCATATTTCAGCCTAATCTACCTCAAAGGGCTGTTGTGAGGATACGAGGAAGGGAGGAATGAGTGTCAACCTGAGCTCTTTGGAAGGGGGGTAATACATTAACTTCTCAGTGGATTGGAACTTAAAAAAAAAAAAAGAATTCCTCTAAATCCTGAATTCTTCTTAAATCCTCCCACTAAAATTCCAACCACATTGGAATTTTCCTTGGGGGGGGGGGGTGAATCAGGCTCCGAGAATCAAACTTTCACCATTCTTTATGCGCTCATTTGTCTTGGGCATTACAGAGAACACAAAAATGTTCCTGATAGGCAGGTAATTGTCTGCTAGTCTTTGATTCAACTTGGCAAGAATTTATTCCTTCAGAGATCCGGGCTATTGAAGAGAAACAGTATATCACAATGAGCTGCGTAAGTCAAATAAAGCAGCCGTCTGAGACGTTTTGACTCGCTCAATGGTGGCGGGCAAATGACTGGCCAAACATTTAGGAAATCCAGGGAAAAAAAGATGAAGATTTGCATAAATGCAGGAAGAGGAAAAAGTCAGAGACAGTCACTCATGCTTCTGTCACTGGCTTGGGGGAAGAAAAATCCGTGCTCGTTGCCAACACGAATACATTTGTGGTCAGATTCTCATATTACACTATGCAAGCGAGCACACGTACAGTTGCCGTTATTGTGGAAAATGTGACCAACCAACCAGGACTGAGCCAAGCCCCCCCAGCATCTGACGCAATGCAAAAATGGGCTCAGTCGGTAGAGCAGCCGCCTTGCAAGCCCAAAGATCAGCGAATGGCAAGTTCGAGACTCGCCGCCAACAAAAAGCTGTGAAAGCCTCCTTGAGGAGAGATAAGAGCTCCCAGCTGCGTTGGTCGAGTGTGGGAGGCAACGGCCAGCGGAAAAAAAGCCAGACTGCAAAAAGATAGCACCTGGAATGTAGCTGTTCACGAAAGACATTTATATATTGTTAGGAAAACCTGCCCATGTACACCGCCTTGGATTAACGTTAGAGGAGAAATCCAAAGCCCGGATGGGCGGGCAAGCCAATCTTCTGTGCAGTGCGGCCGTTTTTCGGCCACGACAGCGGTGCGATTAACGCCCCCAGCCACTTTGTAGCTGGCCCCCCACCCCACCCTTCCTCCGCTTGTGCAACTCTCAAACCCAGAAGGATAAGAAAGGCCATGAGAGACACCTAGAGCAATGGTTTGGTTTTTTTTTGCCTTACAAGCAAAGCCTGTGTTAGAATCTGTGCCCAAATGATGGCCTGAAGGACCTGAAAAGTCCTTGACCCACATGGACTAGAAACTTGAGACAGTTTGCAGCTAAATTGTGCTTCCTGCAACCCCTTATTGCATTGCATCTTATTGCATTGGCTAGGTCTCATACATTGGCTTTTTCCAGTGAGTCATAGAAGTAAGAAATACTCCAACGATGAAGAGGATGGGAGTATAGCTCAGTGGGTAGACCACCTGCTTTGCATGCAGAAGGTTGTGAGTTCAATCTTTTGCATCTTCAGGCAGGGCTGGGGGAAAAAACCTCTGAATCCCTGGGAAGCTGCTTCCACTCAGTGCTGAAAGAAATAGTGCAATGATTGACTCAGTGAATGACGGCATCCGATGACAGACGTTGCTGTACTTGTCAGTGACAAGTTGTCACCTCTGACATAAGGCGGCAAGACTGTTTCCTAGTTCAGACGATGAAAGCTCCCTTCTGTTCATTACAATCTTGATGGTTTCTGGATACATACGGCTGGAATTATTTGGATAAAACGAAGTCGTTTATCCTTCTAAATTTCACTAAGAGCACAATCCTACACATGGATGGCTACTTGGAAGTAATAATACTTCCATTGTAATAATACTTCCAAGTAATAATACTTCCCAATGCAATGATATTTTAATGGGTTCTGAGTTGTTTGTGACGGATCAAGACAGAGATCTTGGGGTGCTGGTGGACAGGTTGATGAAAGTGTCAACCCAGTGTGCGGCGGCTGTGAAGAAGGCCAATTCCATGCTCGGGATCATTAAAAAAGGGATTGAGAATAAAATGGCCAATATCATTATGCCTTTGTACAAATCGATGGTAAGGCCACATCTGGAGTATTGCGTCCAGTTCTGGTCTCCGCATCTCAAAAAGGATATAGTAGAACTGGAAAAGGTGCAGAAGAGAGCAACCAGAATGATTTATGGGCTGGAGCACCTCCCTTATGAGGAAAGGCTACAGCGTTTGGGGCTTTCAGTCTAGAAAAAAAGGCGGCTGAGGGGGGACATGATTGAGACGTATAAAATTATGCATGGGACGGAGAGAGTGGATAGAGGGAAATTCTTCTCCCTCTTGCACAACACCAGAACCAGGGGACATGCACTAAAATTGAGTGGAGGGAGAGTTAGAACAAACAAAAGAAAATATTTCTTTACCCAGTGTGTAATTCATCTGTGGAACTCCTTGCCACAGGATGTGGTGATGGCACCTGGCCTAGATGCCTTTAAAAGGGGTTTGGACAGATTCATGGAGGAAAAGACCATCACAGGTTACAAGCCATAAGCAACCTCCTGGTTTTAGAAGTGGGTTTTCTCTGTGCCAGGTGCAGGGGAGTGGCAGCAGGAAACAAGTTATCTTGTTGGCTGTGTGCTCCCCGAGGCATCTGGTGGGGCCACCGTGTGATACAGGAAGCTGGACTAGATGGGCCTTTGGCCTGATCCAGCTGGGCTCTTGTTATGTTCTTATTGTGCTCAATAATAGGACTTACTCCCAGGAAAGTGGATTGTACCCTAATATACTTATGACGACTCAATTCTATCCAGGGCCTGACCCAAATCCTGCCCTGATTCTCCCCTGGAACACACCCTCCACCAATCTACCTCAATCTTTTGGCGGGTATTTGCACCAGCAGCCCCAGCCCGCAGTGGGCCCTGGCCTTACGCTGATGGAGCACGAGTTCTGTCAGTGCAAGGCCCAGATAAGATTGGGCAGTAAAGCTGCACACTTTCCTGGGAGTAAGCCCCATTGACCACAAGTAAGCCCCATTGAACACCCCATTGATTCAACAAGCATAGGCTTCTGCTTCAAACAGTATAGCATTTTGCATTCACTAGGGGTGAAACTATGCTTCAAGTAGTGAAATGTGTAACATGACTTGGTGGGTTTGGGATATATGTGGTGGGGTGGGGGGGGGACACGCACACTACAAAAAGTGCAGAGCCATGGCAAAGGTGGGAGGAGCTTTAATCCTCCCCTTCCCCCCTCCCCCCACTCCCAGTGATGTCCCTGAAAAAACACACTTCCCATTGCCAAACCAATGGAAACTTTTTGCTTTTTAAAATAGCACGAAGGAAGGCACACTTCGGGGCAGAATGGTGATGGGGGTAAAGTCCCGAAGCCCCCACCCCCACCCTCTGCTATGATTCTACTCCATTTCATGCACACACACCCAGCTGCTTTAAAAAAACACAAACTCACTAGCCCTCATTATGTATTTTGTGTTCGTGTCAACTTACACACAGTGCATTTTATGTTCTTAAACTAAACATGTAACTTGAGATGATGACATGAGATGAGTTGAATGATGTGAAAAGAGGTATTGCATATATTTCAACTTTTCTAAAATGTTGAATTTCCCCCCCCCCCCCGATATGCAAAACAAAATCCTAGAAATAACAGGTTTCTGGACATTTTGCATTGGTATCCGGTGTCAGGAGTGATTTCATCACTCAGTGACTCCCAGGACAGAAACGCATGCCCTCAAAAGATTTCCTGTTTCATCTCTGCTTGAATAGAGTTTGTTCCTTAGCAATATAAGATTCTATCAGTCACTCCTCCAGAAACACAAAGAAGGGGGCACTCCTTCGAAAAGTATTATTCTTGCAGATTCTCAGTGAAAATTAAATGCTTTTGGGTGAAAGAGAATGAGGCGAGCCTCCAATTTGAAGTCAGAACAAAGAGTGCCTTGGCTCTTGGGGATTTGAAGATTTGTATTGTATTGTCTTGAGACGTTTTGACATTAGCCCAGAGGATTCTACAGCTGTTTGACTTTCCAGCTTAGGGGTGGGGCAGGAGAGATTATCAGAGGTATTTCAGCTTCTGTAAAGTGAGCAAAGACAGGAGTCAACTGGTCGGGGTTGATATGGAACTACTCTGCAGAGATAACGTCTCCCCACCATTGCCCCCCCGGCGCCCCCATCCCCCCGCCCCAGGGATTTGCTAAAGCAGAACACAAGTAGTCAGCGAGCCTGTGTGGTCTTGGGCAAGGCGGTTCTGTGGCGTGGCGTTTTGCATGGCGCAAACAAAATACTTCAGCCATTCCCCTGTCAAGGCTCGGTGGTCTGTTCTAATCAGCATAAATGTTTGGATTGACTAAAAAGGTACCCTTGGTTGAATCGGGCAACAGACTTTGTTTTTAATTTTATTTTTATGACAGCTACTTATAAAACCTGTAGGAGGCAAGCACTCTCTCTAACCAGGCATTCCCCTTTGCTCTCCCATGGGAGAGAATGCCTCTTCTAAGATGCTTTCTGCTGCCACACAGGAATGCATCATCTAAAAGAGACACACACACCCTTTTTCTCTCCCATTAGAAGGAAAGTCTCTTCTAAGATACTGCCTGCTATGATACAAATATGCACCACCCAAAAACAAGGAAACCTTGCGTCATGCTTCAGGATGATTATTTTTACCCACTTATAAACTTATGCAAATTTTATCAATGGATTAATGAACTCATACAATGAATTAAGATTTCTTTAACAGGCCCTACATTTATTTTTTAAAACCTGAGGCTATGAGTGACCAGCTACAACTGTATTTTTTGCTTGTCTGCTTCAAAACATATAGTTGAATTGGAAAAGGTGCAGAAAAGAGCGACCAGAATGATTCGTGGGCTGGAGCACCTCCCTTATGAGGAAAGGCTACAGTGTCTGGGGCTTTTCAGCCTAGAAAAAAGGCGCCTGAGGGGGGACATGATTGAGACTTATAAAATTATGCATGGGATGGAGAGAGTGGATAGAGGGAAATTCTTCTCCCTCTCGCACAACACCAGAACCAGGGGACATGCACTAAAATTGAGTGGAGGGAGAGTTAGAACAGACAAAAGAAAATATTTCTTTACCCAGTGTGTAATTCATCTGTGGAACTCCTTGCCACAGGATGTGGTGATGGCATCTGGCCTAGATGCCTTTAAAAGGGGTTTGGACAGATTCATGGAGGAAAAGAACATCACAGGTTACAAGCCATAAGCAACCTCCTGGTTTTTAGAAGTGGGTTTTCTCTGTATCCCAGACGCAAGGGAGTGGCGACTGGACACAGGTTATCTTGTTGTCTTGTGTGCTCCCTGAGGCATCTGGTGGGGCCACTGTGTGACACAGGAAGCTGGACTAGATGGGCTTTTGGCCTGATCCAGCAGGGCTCTTCTTATGTTCTTATGCCGTAGCATAGCCAGAAGATTCCGGGCCATGCATGCAGTTTGCCTCAGACACTGACTGAAGGTGGCATCAAAAGCATCGGTCAGATTGGCCACGGGCCACACCCAACTGAGGATCCAACTGGGCTGGGTCAACTCCTGAACTCAGTATGGGTAGTAGTGGTAACACAAAATGCACCATCAGGAGGGGTAGGAGAGGGTGCAATGGGAAGGTTATTTTATTTATTTATTTAAAAAAATTATATCCCGCCTTTTCCTATGCCGAAAGGCAAATGCCCAAGGCGGCTTACAACAAAGATTAAAATCCATAATTTAAAATACATAAAATAAGTTTAAACAATACATAACCATACATAAGCGAATTTAAAAACAATGAAATCAACGGGGGGGGGGCAACAGTATGGAGCAGAGAAGCAGCATGGCAGAGCATCTTGAGACACAGAAGGCAGACCACGACCCATCACCCAAACGCTAGACGAAACAAAAATGTTTTGAGCCCTCACCGAAACGTCATGAGGGAGGGGGTGGTTCTCAGATCCCCTGGCAGGGAGTTCCACAATTGCGGCGCCACGGCAGAGAAGGCTCGCCCACGTGTTGCCACTCCCCTAACTTGCGATAGAGGTGGCACTCGCAGGAGAGCCCCCTCAGATGACCCAAGAGAGCGGGCCGGAATGTATGGGAGAAGGCGGTCCCTCAGATATCCTGGACCCGAACCGTGAAGGGCTTTAAAGGTCATTACCAGCACCTTGAATTGGGCCCGGAAACGAATGGGCAGCCAGTGCAGCCGCTGAAGCAGCAGTTCAACGGAGTCAAACCGCCTAGCTCCAGTGACCAACCGGGCCGCTGCATTCTGCACTAATTGCAGCTTCCAAACCGTCTTCAAGGGCAGCCCCATGTAGAGTGCGTTACAGTAATCCAGTCTTGAGGTCACTAAGGCGTGGACCACCGTGGTCAGGTCCGGTCAATGCAGAGTTTTCCCAAGGTCCCCCAAAACCTGGCACCAGCACTGGCACTGACCTAATCTGTTGGAAGTCTTCATCCCTTGTGAGCAGAAGATGTGCTCAGGAACATACACCCCTTTAGCTTCACATTGTGGTGGAAGATCAGTAGCAATGGCCAAGCTGTCTTCCGGGGGAGCTTGTTTGAACCCATGAGAAACTTCCAAGGTACCCCAGAAGAGTCCCCTGGACACATTACTTGAAAAAGACTGATTCAGTTTGACAGACACTTAATTTTTTTTTTTAATGCATGCAATCCAGGCTTAATTAACACTTATATGGAACTTCACCAACCTAGAATCATACAAGATTTTCCAGAAAAAGATAAAAATTGAGAAGGTCTGCCTCCTCTGCAAATAAAACAAGATTTCATATTGCAATCCTAAGTATGTTTACTCAGAGGAAAGTCCTGAGGTTCACTGAAGTTTACTTGAAAGGAAAATTGCATCCGATTGTGTTGTAGATTCAAATAGCTTACTTCCCTTGTCATTCTCACATCGTTTTCCTTACCAAACTGCCATATATTGAGACAGATAATTCATCTAGCTCAATTATTGTCTTTCCTGACTGAGAGCAGCTCTCTGGGTTTTTTTTGGGGGGGGGGGAGGGGGTCTTTTTCAGCCCTCTCTGGAGATGCCAGAGATTGGAACTGGGTTCTTCTGCATGCAAACAACTACTGAGTTACAGTGCCGTCCTATGGCCCCTTTGAAGTCTGCCCCCACTGTTGAAATTTGGATTGTACGTTCTTTGGGGAAGAGATTAGTGTTACTTGCCTTCTGTTACTCCTTAAAGTACCAGGTGCATTAATAATATAAGAATTGAGTAAAGAGTTAATAGTTAAAGATGACGACAACAACATCATATTTAATTGAAGTTGCCAGTTACATTAACATTATCCAAGCTTTCAGGTTAGGAATGTCCACATGGCAGCTTCCCATTGGAGCTCTTACATGAGGAGCCCTGGGAACTGTCAGTGACATTGCTACCAAGGCCCCCTTGTACTCACTGAAATATGCCACCTGCATGAATTATACAGTCAGTCCTGGGCCAGCTGCAACCCTACCGTGAATTGGCCATGCAATACTGCAGGGACTAGATATCGGGTGGCCAACCTTCCACCATTAGGTCCTCTGTGTTCTTAAGAGTTGTGTAGAAGACAGAATCTTGGCAGGTGCCAGTGCTGATGGTGTTGCTAAAGCAGCTGCACCTGCTGAAATGCCCTCACCTATGCAAAAAACATGAAAGGGCCAGGAGCATTCAGGTTGAAAGGTTGGCCACCCCTGGACTAGATGCATTGAAAGAATGCTTGGAAGTGCTCACCCCAAAGTTTTTACCTTCTTATTTAAAGCATGCAAGCGCTCCAGTTACAGTGAATCATTTTAGCCAATGGCACAGATACTTAAACTTAAAGCTCGCATATTGAAATGCCGCCGCCACCACCCCCACCCCAAAAATTAGTCTAGTAATAGATGCCGCTTTACCTGTTTTCTGTGGACCAGCACACTGACTAGAACATAGGTCTGTCCCCCCCCTCCCACTGTGCAGTTTTCTGTTGGTTGGCGCAGAAACGTTACCTTGGTGGTTGTCTTTGCTTTGCTCCCCAACGATCTCTTCGGATGGACGTGAAAAAGAGGACACACGATGAGATGGGACTTGGAGTTGCTGCAAGACGGTTGAGTAGATGAGCGTCAACTTGGATCTTTCAGCGCGACTTGTTTCCTGGCACGAGAAGGTCGCAAGAGCTGCTGAACTCCTTCTTCTGGATAGCCTCCTTCTCTCGGAAGAGCGCCTTCACAATCCCACTTTGGGGACAGCCAAGCTGGGAGAGGATGCTACGGCAACGAGGAAGGTACAATCCATCAGGTCGGGCTGTACCACTTTAGTGGGGGGGGGTGTAGAGGGATTTTGACTGGGAAGCTCACATGCCCTCCTCCTCCAAGTGGCTGCTTCTGAAGAGCAAAGCCTCTCTAGGAAGAGACTGAGTCACAGAGCCGGCTGATTCCGCTCTCCTTTCCTGGGCTGCGCCTGGAGGCAGTGGCCAGGCAAGAAGGGAACAACTGACTATCTTTGTTCTCATGACCAGACAGCGAACGCCTTAGGACTTCTTGACTCAGTGAGAGTCTCTCTAATTCACCTGCCCTGCCAGCTATTACACCATTGTAACAGCCCCACAGATCACAACTGGCCGCATTCCTGATCGACTCCACGTTTAACTGGCCAAGAGCATTCCTGAGGAACCAAAGGGGTGAAGCCCATGGAGGCAGGTGACAGAAAAGAGAAGGGGAGAGAGAGAGAAAAGATTGCTTAAAGATCAGGGTGTGATCCGAAGGTAAACGAGTGCAACAATATTTGCTGAAGCAAAGCAGAGCTGGCTCCTGCCAAGGCTGAAAGGGAAGATCCTGACAACTGGGAACCTCACATATATTGCCTTGAGTTCTTGTGTTCTCTGCCCCAAGAGCCATAGTGGTTAGTGTTTTGGACTTGGGGACAGGAAGTCCAGAGTTCAAGTCCCCACTTAGCCCTGAAGCTCCTTGGGCCAGTCACTGAGTCTCGGCTGAGACCACCTCACAGAGTTGTTGTGAGAGGAAGAAGAGGAGCCATACACACCACCCTTCCTCCACCTTCCTTGGAAGTGCAAAGTGAAAAGTAATTAGTAATGGAAGAAAGGCAGGATGTAAATGGAGCAAATTTTTGGGGGTGAGCTCCCCAGCCTGGTACCCTTCTTTCCATAGGCCTCTCTCTTCCTGCCTTGAACCCAGGGTCAGGATGATTGAGACACCCACCCCTCATCTCCTCCAGTAGCCTAGTGATACGTTTTGAAATGCAGGCACGCACACACACACACACACACACACACACACACACACACACACACACACACACACACACACACACACACAAAACTGAGACTATACAAAAGCAAACATCAATTTTACATTTCTTCATCTTTGAGTGTTTTTGTCTCCTGCCACTTGTCCCTGCTTTAGAACTTCCTTTACAGACATAACTGATTTCATCCCAATTAACACAGGCCCTTAGGCACGTTTCTCAATTTGCCTCCTGCTTAATCTGATGCATCTTCTCAGCTAAGATCCTTTGAAAAACTTTCAAAGGCAACACTTGAGTGCTCCTGGTGGTGATGTCACTGCTCCTAATGTAGGAGACGTTCTGTAGGAGACGTTCCCCTCCTGTGCCCCCTTGGCAATAACTCTGGTCAACTTGTTCATCCTTCTCCTACTTCCTGGGTTTGAAAAGGAGGAGGGGAACAGGAAGGAAATGGAAGCATGGAGGATAGGAGAAGGAGATTGTGGACCTAGAGCATCCCATCATTCTCCCCTCCTCTCTCTCCTCCACACTTCCTCTTCCACTTCATTCCTCTTTTCCTTTTCAAATGCCTGAAGCAGGAGGAGGAGCAAAGGGGGCAGTGGCTGGTGTGCCATGGGGCAAGAGAGATGGCATTTTTCATGGCAAAGCACAATGCAGGGAGGGGCAGGAGCATTTGGCTCATGGCTTCAGCAGCTGGGTGGGAGGTTTTTGGTCTGTTCTGGTTGTTCCAGGTTTGGAAAGCGCTTGGCAGGAGGGTGGTCCACTATCCAGGATTGGGACCAAAGGGCGGCATACACAATCAGGAGAGGCTGCCTTATGCTTAAGTTACACTTAAGCACTTTCAATACTGCCAAGCCTTCTGCTTGGGAATATTGAGCATCCTGCTGTCCAGGAGGTTCAGAAGCAGGTATGAAATGAGTAGCTCTTCTCCACATTGCTCTCCTAGCAGTGTCAGGTGCTTAGTTAGGTTGGGGGCCCTGGGAAAAAGACCCACACTAGACTTCCCATGGCACTCTCTGCTCACAGCCGGTGGTTTACTGAGCACTAGTCCTGCTACCACAACTGGATTTTTGGTAAGTTAGTGACAGGTGGCAGCGGAGATCAGGGCCAACGCATCCATGAGGCCAACTGAAGCAGTCATCTCAGGCAGCAGATTGGGGGTCTGTCCATCTCTGCCCACCAACGTACCTCTACTGTTGCTCCTCCCCCTTCCACTTCCTGGATTGGAAAAGGAAGAAGAGGATAGAGAAGAGGAAGTGTAGAGGGGAGTGCTGAGCTATAACATTGGAGAGTGGGTAGAGTGGGGGGGGCAGCATTTTGGCATGCCGTCTCACCTGTCAGGAAGTCTGGGCTGGCCCTGGCAGAGATGTAGCCAGGTAGGTCTCCAGTATCCTCGAGATCACCACAACAGGTATTTAGAAAAAGGACAACCAGCTGGCACTATTTCAGAAGAGGCATTCCCTCTTGTGGGGGCAGAGAAAAGATACTGGGGATGGCGGGGAGTTAAATGTTTTCGTACAGCCACTTCTTACAGATACCTTTTAGATAGGTGGCTTATTATTTCAGAACTATACAGGTTACACAAATTCATGCATCATACGGCGCATGACCTGCAGTGCAATCCTATGCATGTCTACTTAGAATTAAGCCCCACAGAGAGTGAAGAATATGCAGTATCACCATGCAAGTCTAGATTTCTACCACAGGCAGCTGCAGTTGCATGGTTGACTCCATCCCCAGGCAAGCCCTTGGGTAGATGTGGGCCTTGACCTGTGCCCCCTATCTGAAGCATCAGCCTTGCCTGCAACATATGCAGATGCTCCTTGCGGGTTCAGGGCAATAAAAGCTTTGTGGGAACTAACTGCAGAAAGGCGAAAAGAGCTGAAATTCTCGATTAGATTCAAATGACGCAGGCCTCATAAAACAGAGCCATTCCTGAGGCCAAGTGTTTATTTCTCGATTTGTCATACAAAAAAATACAAACTGAGAGAAACTATGTTAATGACAGGATTACCAGAACAACAACAACATCATCAACAGAAGAGTGGGTGGTTGTACCCATTCTCACGTCGAAACCACCATTCTACAAAACAACTCTCATTTGAACAAACAAAGGTTGACTTTTGAAGTGGGGGCTTTTGCCCTTTATTTTTGCTCTGCAAAAACAAAGGAACCCGAGGAACCAAAAAGAGCTATCCTACCTGCAGACAAGCCCCGAAGAATTAAATTAAATGAAAAAGCAGCTGTCTTTCTTGTACGTTAAAAAAAACATTCGCACACTCCTGTACGGACGATATAAATAGGAACGTTGCAAATTTTAAATAGGCTTTTCCAGTGCAAAACACGCTTTCGAAAAGAACTATACATACTTAAATAAATAATAGAGTCATCATATACACAGTATATTCCACACTAAGGCATATCCGTGACTCAAATATTTAAGGTTAATTTAAAGTCAGAATCCAGGGTTGCCCTTGCCCTCCCTGGTCCGAGGTGATGGGTCTACTCCGGTATTTGGCCTTGGGCTCACTGGGTGGACGATGGACATCTCAGAACCTCCTGTACATAGCTCATAATGTCTATCGACTGGAGGAAAGTCGCCAAGAATGCCTGGCACCATTGCTTACTGAGCAACAAGTCAGTTGCCAGTCTCCAGTACCCTAGAGGTCTAAATGAGGTGTGGAGGAGGGTCTGTGTACCTGTGCCAAGTGCATGGAATCATTTAGGGGAGGGAGCCAAAGGTGATGGGAGAAAAATAGATATAGCCATGCTCCATGGAAAGGAGGTGATCCCAGTAGCATCCAGCAGAGAGGGGGATTCAGGTGGAGAAGTGAACCCCCTCCTCTCCAAGTCTGAGACTAGGGGAGTACAAAAGGGGACCCTGACCTTCCACAGGCAGTACACCATAAACTCAAAGTCCATGTACCTTCAGGGGTTAGCCCTGGTAGGCGTTGGCAGTCAGTGCCCCACCTGACCGACCCTAGACACCACCCCCTGCAAAGTTCCTCTGAAATCCCTGGAATGGAACTTGATGATTTAGGAAAATCCCATTCATATCAATCATGGAGCAACGCAGCCCAATGTCATGCATGTTTACTTGGAAGTAAGTCTCTCCCAATTCAATTATGCTTACTCCCAAGTAGATGTACATAGGATTACCCATTCGGTTCATATTGAATTCGTTCCGAAATAAATAGCATTTCAAATTAATAACAAATGGATTGTTTATTATTCATTTGTTATTCATCCAGAGCTCATTCATGTCGGGGGGGGGGGAATGAATGGAATGATCCCACTGTTTAGAACAGGGCCAAACCAAAACGTCCCAGTCCCCGAGGCAGCATGCCAAGTATGGCCCCTGCATGCCTCCACTGCTCCTCCTCCAGTTGCTCCCTGGATTTGAAAAGGAAAAGGTAAATGGAACAAAAGGAAGAGTGGAGGAGTAGAGAGTAGTGGGCTAGAGCGTCAGAGACACTCTAGCACATACCACTCTCCTCTCCTTCATATTTCCTCTTCCACCCCGTTCCTATCTTATTTTCTGAATTCAGAGGGTAGGAAAAGTGGTGGACGTGCACAGGCAGATGAAGGCAGGCAGCAAACACCTTTTGCCAATCTGCTGCCCCTGAGGCAGCTGTCTCACTCAGCCTTATGGAGTAGAGAGTGCCCTGCTCCAAAACACTGAGCAACAGGTAGCAGATGCGGAGAAAGAGTTCATGTCCGTCCAAATCACATGCAGACAGATGTGCCCTGGGCCTGTATTTGTTCTGTAGCATGCCTTTGTTTAGTCAGGCTGGGTCATTGAGTAGTGAATCACTGGAGGAAAAGAATCAGGCTGTGACTGAAAAGCCACCTTCTCAAGTGGCCTATATTAACCTCTAAAGGCTGTCTTTTCCAACAACTAGCAAGAAGAGACCCTTAACGCTCATACCGGCAGTCCCATTTTTTTAAAAACTTGCACTGTGTGTAAACTCCAACATCAGATTTGATGACACAATGGCACAATGTGTGTTGATTCCTTGTGGGGTTTGAAACTACAGACCACTAAAGCAGGGTTCTCCAGTGAGTATGGCTGGGCTTGTTTGCTCGAGATATCTTTTGGACAGCTTTCCTCTAGAGGCACCTGCCTGGAGTGTGCTTTCATTTTGTTTGTAGGACATGGTGGGGTTGATCTGGGGCTACCTCAGCCACGGCCAAAAGTTGCATTGATTGGATGATTTTCCAGGTGCATCTACACCACAAACTCAAACGGCCGTTCCCTCTCTCCTCCATAACTCCGGAAATTATAGTTTCTGGTGCTGATGTCTGAAGACTCCAGACCAACCCTGGAGGTTCAGCAACCCTACCTAGGAAACCCTACATATACTGTCTTGAGTTCCATGGGGGAAAAAAAGGTGTAGAGGAAATATAAATATTCCACTTGATAAATAACATTAAACCATCCAGAGCTCTACATTTCCCATAGTTCACGAACATTGCTCCTGCATATGTGTTGGTTGGACTTTTATGTGCAGTTGCATTTCAAGTTATTCTCCTGGAGAGCGACATATGACATTCCACATTTCTTTGTTTTTTTTATCCATCAGTTCTGATGCGTCAGTCAGAAAGTCTCCGAAGGCCTTTGTCCACTTCTCTTTTTTGTCCTGCCTAACCTTCCTCGTTTATCGAGCTGCTTTTGGAAGGCCTTGGCCAAAGTACTGATGAATTTCGAATAGTTCCAAAGCACTTGGCATCCTTCGGTCTTTTGATAAAATGCAGATTCCATCCGTCTCGCAGCAGGGAGAGTTATGGTGGGTGGGGAAAGCCCCTGATTGCAGAGGGCGCAGTGAGTGTTCACGTGCAGGCCGCTTGCGGTCAGCAACGCCTGTTGCAGTTCACTGTGCAGGGAACTATTTGGGTGTTGAAGGGATTTCTGTTGCTCTATGATTCGGGCGAGGGAGTCCTCCATAAGCTCCAGGGTCCTGTGTAGCTCCTGCAACACTGTGTCGATGGGTTTCGATGTTATGCTGCCACCTGGAAACCAAGGAACCGCCCTCTCGCAAATTCGTTTCGGCAGGCCCATGAGATTGAACTAGAAATGAAACCAGAGAGATGTTATGGAATCTTGAAGTCCTGAATTAGAAGTGAACGGTAGGCGCCAAAAGGAAAACGATGGATGGGTGCGTCTTAGAGGACGTCGAGTCCAGCCATTGGCCCATAGATCAGTATTTTCAACACAGACTGGCAGTAGCTTTCACAGCATTCAGAGAGGACATTTCCCCCTCATCTATTCCACCTGGAGCTACCAAGGATTGAACTTGGGACCGCCTGTATTCAAAGCAGGAGCCTTACCGACTGAGCCACAACCTTTGCTCCATTGACCCTTAGATGCTTCTCCTAGTTGCAGGGATCAGCAACCAACTTGGGCAAACAGGAAGAGCAACAGGAAGTACCTCATTCATGAGCAACTTCCTGGTGTGGAAGTTGACAACAACAACGGTCACTGCTTGGGCATGACAGCCATTCACCTTCCTGGGCCATTCCTCCTAATCAGTCTGAGTTAGGAACAAGTCAAACTGCTGATCGCATTGAAACAAACGGGTCAGGACCAAACCTTCGGCTGCACAGGGCTTCGCTCAAGTATAAATCCACACTTTTTCTGATGTGCAACTGTCCTCAGGAGAAATGAGATCAAGGGAGCAACCAGTTCTTTCCGTTTCAAAAGGAAGCTGATTGGCTGTCCGATCAGCTATGTACCTGAAGCTGATTGGCTGGCCTTTGTGGCAATCACAGAGCCATTCCCCTCCCTTTCCTCGGAGCAGTGTTTCAAGTTTTTTTTTTTTTTTAAGTTTAGATGGCATTTCCCCAACAAACAGTTACTATGTGGAGTCAACCATAAGCCTGCACTCAACAAAGATCTGGAGTAGATCTTCAAGCTCCCTTCCAAGTGTAATAGGCTATGATTCTATCTGTCAGGCACATCAATTCCAGTCTCTTTTTAAAGGCTAAAGTCTGCTTAAAGCATGGGGGAGGGGGGATAGCACTGAATTTGGAGCTAGGTATGGTGTATCATCATAGGAACCACACACACACACACCCTCAAATAACCCCATAATGTGGGACCTAGCTTTGCTCGCTGGCTTGGGTTGACTATTACAAAGCATAGGATATCGCCGCCGCCGCCGCCGCCGCCCAACTCAGCAAAACTACGTCCCAAGTTATGGGGTGCGAGACAGTGACCAAAGAGGGATAATGCAGGGAGGACTTCCCAATAGACAGTGCCCAGAACAATATAACCCAGTTAGATCCAGGACCAGCCTGCCCATGAGGCCGACTTAGGTCACCTCTGCCTGCTCACCTGCCTCCACCGTTCCCTCCTCCTCCTCCCTCTCCCTGGATTCAAAAAGGAAAATGAAGCAGAAGAGGAAGTGTGGAGGAGAAGAGAATGGTGGGCAAGAGCATCTCTGACATTCTAGCCCACCACTCCGTTCCCCACACCTGCTCTTTGCTTGGTTCCTCTTTTCCTTTTCAAATCAAGGAAGGAGGAGGAAGAGCAGAGGGTGGTGCACAGCTGGGGAAGAATGGGCAGCATTTGATGTGCTGCCCACCCTAGCAGCCTCTGCCGATCTTTGGCCGGCCCTGGTTAGGTCCCACTGTACTGTAGCATAGAGCAGGGGTTCTCAACCTTTGGAGGCCCAGGTACCCCTATCATGGTCCAATTTTCTGAAGTATCCCCTGCGAATTAATTGCTAATTAATTGGATTAATTAATTAGCTAATTAATTGTTAAATAAAAAGTACTAAAACAATTTTAAATGTGAAAAAATGACTAACTCTGTGTGTGTGTGTGTGTGTGTGTGTGTGTGTGTGTGTGTGTGTGTGTGTGTGTGTGTGTGTGTGAGAGAGAGAGAGAGACAGACAGACAGACAGACAGACAGACAGACAGACAGACAGACGGGATTGCAAATAAGTTCTAACTAACAAGTAATTAACTACTGATTGAGGCTGATAAGGGGCAGGCTCTGGCGTACCCCCTGCCTTTGGTCCGTGTACCCCTAGGGGTACTCGTACCACAGGTTGAGAACCCCTGCCATAGAGGACCCCCAGTTTACTTACATAGGATTTGTACAGCTGCCGTGTGGATTTTCTCAGGTAAATGACCTGTTGCTTTGTCTTGAGAAGAGCATTCGCAGAGCACCTTTGGCAAAAGGTGGAGCTGGATTTGACCGATACTATGCACAGGAGAACAAGTATGGGCAGCAGGGCTGGCGAGGAAGGTACATAGGAAAAGCAGGTTAGTCATGGATGGGTGAGAGATGGAAGCCTGGGGAGCCCTAAGACAGGAGGAATCCATCAATGACAGGTGACAGATGGAAATGCATTTTGCACAACCTTGAGACACAACCACAATGATATCGCTTCTCTTGCTGTAGGACCGTGATGGCGAACTATTTGGGCTTGGTGTGTCAAAATTTTTGAAGATACCTAACTTGACTCTGCTGGTGTGTGTCCTTCCCCCCCCCCACTTAATAGTACTTTGACTATTGCTACTTTTAATAGTAATTTTGAATTGAACTGAACTGAACACAACTATAAACCACATTGCATTTTATTTAACATCAATTAGTGACTTTTTTTGTTGCCGAGTTTTACTAGAGAATAATTTGAAAGAGGTCTGCCAAAACCCCTGAACTAAATATTTAAAACAAGCCTATAAAACTTTTGCGAAAATGTAAGGTGTGTCGGGGCCCTGGGGGAAACACTGGCGTGTCACCCAAAATGACCTCGCGTGTCATAGGTTCATCATCACGGCTGTAGGAGAAGACCCGGAACTCTGCTCCCCCCTCCCCAGCTGCTCCCCCCTCCCCTTGGAGCTCAGAGGCAGGTAGATGTATGGAATGGAAGTTTAGAGGGTCCAAACCAAGAGCTTGAACAACTTGGGGTGCAAGGCTTCTCTCTTTTGGGAACTGATATACAAGGTGGGCCCCCATATCCACGGATTCGCTATCCATGGTTTCAGTTATCCACGGATCGTGGAGAGACACACACACCCCCGGCTTTTACTTTTTTCCCAGTAAGCTTTGTTTCTTCCTTAAACAAACAGGAGAAGCTTATTGCAGGCAAGTAGAACGAGACTAAGTCCTAGAGAGGCTCTGCAAGGTTAACAGAAACCTTGCAGAGCCTCTCTAGGACTTAGTCTCATTCTACTTGCCTGCAATGGAGGCTGCTTCTCCGTTTGTTTTAAGGAAGAAACAAAGTTTGCTGAAAGAAAAATAAGAACTGGGGGGGGCACGCCCGCCTGCAGGGGAGGCAGGGCGGGGGCCCCTCAGGAAACCATGGAGGGGTTGTTCGTTCCTATCCACGGTTTCAAGTATCCACGGAGGGGCCTGGAACATATCCCCAGCGGATATGGGGGGGGGGAGTACTGTAACCTGTTGTGGCGTGTAAGGAATGCTCTGCTATCTTCCTTCATCCAATGCTGCATTTGTAAGTAAAGCATATATTATAGGCGCCATGAGCTTCCATCAATCTCTCCACCAAAGGAGAGAGAATCAACCCAACACTGCCTCTGAAACTTCTCACAGCTCCGGAAAATGTGCAGCACTTATAACAATATAGACCCAAGTGCTTGCCCTGGAACATGCAAATCAATTCAACAAATGTTCAAATAAAGAGTTTTGCAAGCACATCTGAGGGTTTTCCCCACCCACCCAAAACATTGTTTCAGCTCTTCAATGGAGCATGTTAAAAGTTTTTTTTAATGTATGCTTGGCACAAAAACCTGACTGGATCCATGCAAAATATTAATTCACATACATTCTGGAATAAGGGCAAAGCTGTCACAGTCCAGGAGAGTGTGCCTTTTCTTGGATTTCCAAAAGTTAATCTCTAATGATGCTGGAACTAGTTTTGTGGGGGCAAAAATACCCCTGCCTTGAATGGTCTTGTAAAAATTCAAAGTTTATAGCCACATGACACAAGTCTCCCCCTGCTACACCTCTACTAGTGATGGGTGCTAGAAATCAATAAAACAGTATCAATAATGTTTAAAACAATCTCAGAGGCAGCCACAAAATAAAAATAAGAATAGAATCCAGGGAGAGAAATAATTCCAAGGAAAACCAGCATAAGATAAACCACAGAGCCTAAAAAGCTTTCTGAAATAAATCAGTTTTTAAATGATGATGGAAGAGGGAATTAAATCTCCTGTGGCAGAGAGTTCCACATGTCAGGTGCCACTGCAGAGTTGTCTTGGTGGAATAGACTAATCTGTCCAGTGTTTTAACACAGGGGAGTCTGGATGCTCTCTAGAAAGGTCTGGTGATGACCTTCCTTCATTGTTTGTCCCAAAGATCTGGTACTCAGTGGTATACTATCTTTGTACATGGAGGTTTCACTGAGGCATACCAGGTGCAAGGATCAAAACTGGAGCCCGTCTCCAGCCCTCACTCTTTTTGTTATCTGTCGTCCGATCACCGCACCGACCGCTGTGACAGCAGAAGGGCACAAAGGGGAAGAGGAAACTTTCATTTAAAAAAAAAAAAAAAGACAGCAGAGAAACATGACATAGCCCCCTAGCAAAGGGAAGAAGACGACCCAGCACATACCAAGATGACCGCCATGCGCCTCGGACGTCCGCACCATGCTCGGACCAAGGAGCCCCTTTCGGCATGTGGTGTGTGTTGTGGCAAGCGATACCACTTCCTCTGCAAGTGGAGAAACAAACAGGAGAACCGGCCTGTTTTGTGATTTATTTATTTATTTACCTACAGCTGGGCCAATGAGCCGAACTCTGCCACACAATTTGGCCTTATGGGGTGGAAACGAAACCATGACACACACACCCACAAAAAAAAGAGAAGCTCTCTGAGCTTGAAGAGCATTTCAGCAGTGCTGTCTCCCACCACAGGAAACGTCATTTCGGCCCGAAATGAGTTCCTCGAGGGCTCGTCTTGTTCCTCAGTTACCACCCACTCGTCTCGAGCCCCTCTCAACAGGAAAATCCCCTGTTTCCCGTGATGGCGCGGCACCGCTTCAGGCTCGAAAATAGGGCGCTTGCATCATCCGGGCAGTTGCTCCAGATAAACCAAAACTGCCACCCCTCCACCTACAAAATGGAAAAAGAACGATATGAACGTATGCATGTTTTGTAACGGGTCACAGATGCATAGGTTCAAATCGGTGCATCCGAACCAGACAAACAGCTATTTTTTTTTAAGGCTCTGTCTACGAGAGTCAGCCGAAGACCTCCTGAAGCCCCAGGTGGCATGACAGATGTTGGCTCCCTTGTGCGCATTGCCTTGCTGCAACAAAAGCCAGCCACCCTCCTCTACCACTTCGCTCTGTGGCTTTGCAAAGGAAGAGTGAAATGGTGTGGAGGAGAGGAGAGAGGCGGGCTAAGACAGGGTTCAAACAGCACTGTGGTAAAAATCAATCAAGCGATTTTCCATATTTTCTGCCCACATGCCTGTTGACACTCTCAAAAAGCTCCAGAAGATAGCGAGGCAAGACCTACCTTTGCAGAAACCATGCTGATTCTCCTTCAGCAAGGCTTGTTCTTCTAGCAGCTTCATAATTTTAATATTTAATTACACTTTCCACCAATTTACCCGAAACAGATATTAAGCTGACCAGCCGATAATTTCCTGAATCCTTTTTTAAAAATATTGGTGTCATATTTATATGGGGGGGGGGGCAACAGATGTGAGAGGGTGGACCTTTCCTGCCTCTTGGATTGGCTAGCCTGGCCCTGGGTGTTAGTTTGCATGTTCTTTTCACAAAAAGCAGGAATAATATTTGAATAAAGCAAACAGGGCCGTACAACTTATTTTGAATAATCCCTTTTCTGTTTATCTGCTGCTACTAGATTTCAGAAGAACTTGGGTGAGCCTCTTGGGTGACTGAAGCGCATGATTGCTGGCTTCCATTAACACTATTATTAGCCAGGAGAGAGTCTTAAAGCAATTCTGCCAAAGAGGCCAAGTGGTTGCAGTAAGAGCTCTCGAGAGTCGGTCTTTTCTCACGAGTACAGCACCCATTTTATTTATAGGTTTCTTTCCTTATTCAAAGGCATTATATAGTCCACCATTCCATAGCACGTTCACAGCTCATAGCATACAACAAGGAACAAGTTGGCTTGAAACTCAACATTAATAAAACTAAGATCATGGCATCGGGTCCCATCAATTCCTGGCAAATAGAAGGGGCAGAAATGGAAGCAGTAACAGATTTTACTTTTCTGGGCTCCAAGATCACTGCAGACGGAGACAGCAGCCATGAAATTAAAAGACGCTTACTCCTTGGAAGGAAAGCTATGGCAAACTTAGACAGCATAATAAAAAGCAGAGATATCACCATGCCAACAAAAGTTCGTATAGTCAGGGCGATGGTGTTCCCAGTAGCAATGTATGGTTGCGAGAGTTGGACCATAAGGAAGGCTGAGCGCCGAAGAATAGATGCTTTTGAACTGTGGTGCTGGAGAAGACTCCTGAGAGTCCCTTGGACTGCTAGGAGATCAAATCAGTCAATTCTAAATGAAATCAAGCCTGACTGTTCCCTGGAAGGACAGGTACTAAGGCTGAAACTCAAATATTTTGGCCACCTAATGCGAAGAGAGGACTCTCTGGAAAAGACTCTGATGCTGGGAAAGATTGAAGGCAAAAGGAGAAGGGGAAGGCCAAGGATGAGATGGTTAGACAGCATCACCGATGCAACAAACATGAAAATGAGCGAACTCAGGAAGATAGTGGAGGACAGGAAGGCCTGGCGGGATATGGTTCATGGGATCACGAAGGGTCGGACACGACTTAACGACTGAACAACAACAAGGGGGAGTGGTGTTACTGAAATGGCTAGGCGGTCCAGACTGATTCATGGTTTTCTCTGTGCCAGGTGCAAGGGAGTGACAATAGGAAACAGGTTATCTTGTTGGCTGTGTGCTTCCTGAGGCATCTGGTGGGGCCACTGTGATATACAGGAAGCTGGACTAGATGGGCCTTAGGCCTGATCCAGAAAGGCTCTTATTAGGTTCTTAATGATGAGGTGGCAAAAAAAAAAAAAAAAAGGGACACCCTCATTGCGTATGCTGCCGCTCCCTTATCATGCTTTATGAGAAAGGGACATAATTTAGATTGATCCATGTCCTTTTCTACACTCTGGAAGTATCTAAGATAACTCTGGAAAAAAGGTTCCATGTTGTGTGGAATATCAAGGCCAGTCCAGGACCACCTACCTAATGCCTTTTCCAGAGATGCAGCGACCACTATTCCTGGATTTGAAAAGCAAGAAGAGTAGCAGAAGCAGCATGGAGGAGAAAAGATTGGTGGGCAATAACGCCCAATGGTGTAGCCCAGGGGTTCTCAACCTTTGGAGGCCTGGGTACCCCCTATCATGGTCCAATTTTCTGAAGTAAAAGGTAAAGGTATCCCCTGACAATTAAGTCCAGTCGTGTCCGACTCTAGGGTGTGATGCTCATCTCCATTTCAAAGCCGAAGAGCCAGCGTTGTCCGAAGACACCGCCGTGGTCATGTGGCCGGCGTGACTCTCCTTGCCGCAGCGCGTAGCATGCAGCTGGAACACGGAGCGCTGTTTACCTTCTCGCAAGCGGTACCTATTTATCTACTCGCATTGACATGCTTTGGAACTGCTAGGTTGGCAGGAGCTGGCCAAGCAACGAGCACTCACCCTGTCGCGGGAATCGAACTGCCGACCTTTTGATCGACAGCTTATGGTTCAGCGGTTTAACCCACTGCGCCACCCGCTGGCAATTTTCTGAAGTACCCCCTGTTAATTAACTGCCAATTAATTAGATCAATCAATTAATTAATTAGGTAATTAATCATTAAGTACTAAAACAATTTTAAATGTGAAAAAATGTCTTATTTAACTGTGAGAGACATGCAAGGATCTCTTTTTCCTCCTCCAAATCACACTTCCCAAAATCAGCTCCTCCCTCCCCCACCCCACCAAAGTACATTTTCCAAAGTACAAAAATAAGCCCAAAACCAAAACCAGAGAGACAGAAGGACTCCAAAAATAATTACAATTTAAAATCCATGTTAATTAACACTTAATTAGCTGCTGATGGGGCAGATAAGGGGCAGGGCTTGGTGTACCCCCAGAAAGAGGTCTGTGTACCCCTAGGGGTACCCGTACCACAGGTTGAGAACCTCTGGTCTAGACTGCTGTTCTCCTCCACACTTCCTCTTCTGCTCCGTTCCCCTCCTCTTTTTCTAATCTAGGAAGAGAAAAGGGCTGGCATTTGGCATGGCTCCTCAGCCACGTTTTTTGGTTGAGTTTGGCCTTCATGTCGCCTGTGAGAAAACAGAGAAGACTCTTTCTCTCACGAGATAAGAAGAGTCGGCATGAGGAAGTCCTAGACTCTGCCAAGGGGTGGGGTGGGGGTGTTGTGTGTGTTTCCTCCAACTTCGCCTGATCCATTAAGTTCTTTGGAAGAGAATAAGAGAAGGAAGGGCAATTTTTTTTTTTTGCACAAAACTGGTTTTAAAAATAGTATTTGTGGCTATGTAGTACCAGGGACTGTGGTTTCTTAATCTTATTTGTCTCCCTGCCGCACGTCACTCCTGTTGCCTCATGACTCTGGAAAGTGCAGTAACTCAGCAAAAGGAAGGAAGGGAGGGAGGGAGAGGGAGAGGATAAGGAGGCTGCATTCAGTAGTTCTTGGTATAGATCGGCTTCGACCAGAACAGACGTACAACCGGATGCTAAAGATGAACGGAAATAAGCTTCCAGTGAGTTCTGAGGGAGTCAAAGACTCCACTGGACTGAAGGTTAAATGCAACAGTACAGTAATTCTGTAATTTTTTTTGGGGGGGGGGGAGTAATTGCAATCACTGGAGATGGAGAAGGACTCCTAGTTGGGACCATGGTGCACGGGACCATGGTTATCCCTTCCCTGCGGAAAATTGCTACCATCACACCACCCACAATTCTGCCCACAAATGAAGCTAATATTTACACTGTTTGTTCCCAGGGCAAATAGCAGCTTCTGGTGAGTGATTTTCATCAGGATTTCAAAAAGGTTTAAACCCCTCTCCTCTGCACCAAGGTGCTGATCTAGATCAGCCCCTGGTGGCTACTTAAGAAAACAGTGAGATACAGAACTACCTCACTGCATTCAAAAATGGGAACCCTCCCCATCTGCTTGCTGAAGAAATAACAGTCCAGGATTTTAACACTTAGCTGATCCACCTCCCTCTGTGTCAGGTGGAGATGCAGTGTTGGGGAGGGGGGGGAGAGAGATCTAACACCATAGACCAGTGGTTCTCAAATTTTAACACCGGGACCCACTTTTAAAATGACACTCTATCAGGACCAACCTAGCTTTACAAGACTTTAAAAAATGTGGTCTAGAAATAAAATAAATAAATAAACAAACAAATAATTTACAAGTAGAGCTCAGCTGCTTGCAGCGTAATTAGCAGCTATCTTGCAAACTGCAGGAGCTCAGCTCTTTGAAGGGCAATTAGTAGCTATCTGATTTTTGAATAGCCTCTGGGCTCGTGGCAATTACATATCTGATCTTTCCATCACCTGGGACACACCAGAAATCAGGCCGTGACCCACCAAGTGGGTCCCGACCCACAGTTTGAGAAACACTGCCATAGACAGATGAAGACATCAACAAGCCTAGGCGGGGAGATGAATATGCAAAATAAAGAATTAGTAATTGCAAAGGCAATCCTTTTGCCAACCCCCATCATCATAGAGTGCCAGATATAGCCAAAGAGGAATCCCTATGCAGATATCTGTCTTAGCTTATCATGATGGATGCTGGTAGATTCCCCGAAATGCTTTGGTAAACTTCCTGCAAAACCATTCCAACAGATTCTCTCGCTTGCTCTTTCATATATGCCCTTACATGGCCTTTCCTTCCTCTTGATAAGACCTCTCTCTAAACGTTTGAAACTCTATACTGTTGTGGAAATAACTGTAAGCATTTTATGTCTAAAGTGCTCATAATTAGAATCATGGCTAAGAAGATATGTGCCAGCCCATCATAATACTTATTCAGTTATCTAAAAGGGTTTGTGGCCTGTCTTTTAGATGAAAATAATACCTCCCTTGACAGCTTCCAACCAAGATTAAAATTCAACACGCCACCAGGGTTGAGACTTTGCATCTTATCAGCTCTTTCAGAATGCCTAAAGCATCTCAAATGGGTTCTCTTGAATGTAGTCCTTACAGCCACCCTGGAAGTTAGTATTATTATGCCCATCTTGCAGACGGGAAAGACTGAGGCTGAGAGGGAGCGGCTTGCCGAATGGGTTTGTGGCAGAGGTGTTGACTCAAATTGGGAAGACTCAACCACTCTCTTCTCCACGTTCCCCACCCTGTTCCGCTCTCTTTTTCAAATCCAGGGAGCTTGTTATAGAAACCAGAAGCTATCCAAGGGGAATCGCAGCTAGTGGTTAGCATCCACCACACCCCTTCCCGCTCTCCGTTTCACTGATTTACTGGGTCAGTGGCTGAATGGGGGAGGAAGGAATTGGGAGATATTTGCTACCCCCATCCCAGGCTGTAGAAACCAGGCAGAAGGGGGAAGCGATCTAGGAAAAACCTTCTCCCCCAGGACAGGACAGAACCCACAAGTTCTTGTTTAAAACTCAGTTGCAGTAAGAACATAAGAGCCCTGCTGGATCAGGTGAAGGGCTCAGCGCAGCCCCGCACAGGTTCCCTCTCGGCCCTCCGGAGGTCAGCAATGATGCCATGGCTATGCAGGGTGCTCGACGTCGCTGAGTGCTCAAACCCGCTACCCCTGCATAGCCATTATAGGGCTCCGGGCACTCCAGGGGGAAAATTAGAGGGAACGTTGGCTCTGGGGACTAGAAATGCCCAAAAATAATAGGGAGGGCAAACAGATCAGCACAGAGCAAGAGGATGGAGGTGGCTGAGGTGGGCCCCTTCCCCATGTGCCACCCAAGGCAAGTGGGTGAACCACCCCTGAGTTATCAGAACTCCTCCCTACACCCAATGGGGCAGCCCTGACAGGCTCGTATGTTAAATTGTTCGTTCTCCCAAAATCGAAGAAGTTGAACCATTTGTGACACTATAAGAAGTCAATCACCACACCGCAGCCCTCTCGGGGATGTGGAGGGATGCTGTGAAGCAGACGCACAGTCCCCTCTGTGACTCTATGACAGGAGCAGGATGGAATCCCAAGGGATAAGTTTTGCATGACTCCCAGCTGCAGGGACAAAAGAAATTCCTTTGTGAATCAGAGCCCCGAGTCATTGCACTCGGCCAACAGACTGGAGATCGGGGGGGGGGGGGGGGAAGCGAGAGCCAAGATCCAGCTGCTCTGGGGTGGGCTTCCAGATCACAAGAGGTTCTCCCACATGACAGGCACATCCTGTCCCTTTCAAGCCATGAAGCCAGAGTCACAGCTGAGTTGCAAAGATCACAGAGATCTTTGAGAATGCAAACCCAAACAAAGGAGCCACATCTGAGCACCGGCTGGACCAATGACATGCGGGTGATGCAATTCATCACCTTCCCCATCGGCCTTAGAAATGCTCCGTCATCTGCAACTCTCTGCTGAAACAATGTGAGGTAGTTTCCCCTTTGTCATGAGGTCTCAGCTGAGAGCAAGGAAGCGAATCTCTTCCTTCCCCCAAATCCAGTGTTTCCCAAACTTTTCCAACCTGCGACTCCCTTGACGGTTGGCGACCATTGTCCGCCACTCCCCATTACATTATGTTGAGGCCTGCCAATTGGCATTGCACTGTATTCCGAGAGGATTCCGTGGCACCCCTAGCTGGTATCCGTGGCTCCCCTGGCTGAATTTTGGGTGGGCAAACGATTACAGCGGGGTTTCCCAGTCATTTTTTTGCAAGCCACAGTAGCAGGGGTCAGCAGAGCTAGTATTCCAGTTATCCAATTTCTCCCAGAAATTCCTAGAACTTCTTAAAGAAAAAACAAAATGGCAGACAGCAGCAGCAGTTCAAGAGCTGCTGAAGCGGCTACAGAGGGGAAAATGACCTTCCAAAGCCCTGCTGCAGCCACTCGCCTACCCAAAACTCAAAGTCACCCACGGCGACCAGGCAGGTGGTTATTTTACACTTAACAATGGCTAAAAACCAGAATGGAAAATGAAACCACATCAAAAGGCCCCCAAAAGGGAGAAAGTAGGTGCCTGGCTGAAGTTTCACTTTTCACTTTCCATTCTGGTAGTTTGCAATTCTTATGCCCAGGCAGAACCCAGGAGGAGAGACTGTGGTTTGCGTTCCAGTTTCAACCCTTTTTCTATACAGGACATTCGTAGAATTAGAATAGATTTGAAAAATGCTGTAACTGCTCCTGTCATTAAGTATGGAGGGGTGTGTGGTGTTCAAGCTGTGGGAGAGAATCCCTTCCCAAAACGCAAGCAACTCCATTGGATTCTTTTTATTTTATTTTTCACATTTTTATACCGCCCTTCCTCCAAGGAGCTCAGAGTGGTGTACATATTTCCTCCCCTCCTTTTTGTCCTCACAACAACCCTGTGAGGTAGGTGGGGCTGAGAGATAGTGACTGGCCCAAGGTCACCCAGGAAGCTTTGTGGCTGAGCGGGGATTTGAACCTGGATCTTCCAGGTCTAAGTCCGACTCCCAAACCACTACACCATCCTGGCTAGATTTTACTAAATCTAGGGGGCAAAGCCTTTTTGTGCAAGCCTCCATATATTGAGTGAACAGGGCAGGGCACCCATTTTGATCCTGCCCCCAATCTCAACCACACCTGCTGTACATATTTATAACACACAGGTGTCATGAGACAGCCCCCCATACATACATACATACATACATACACACACACACACACACACACACACAATACTGAATGCAAGCAAGACCTCAGGGTTCATGCTTGTGCGGGGTCGGCCGAACGCTTCCTCACAAAAACTGAGGAAGGGTCTTCCAGAGAAGCATGTCCCCCCACAATCCACCACCTCTAAAGGTTATGCCCCAGCCCTGTGCGACAAAACATCCTTTTTTTAAAAAAAAGGTAAGACATTTGTTAGTTAAAACCAGCCTCCTTATCTGGGTATCTACACAGATTGGATTAAGCAGCCCAATGCTTCAGGCATTTGGCTCCCCCTGGTGACCAGTCCTGCAATTGTCACCCAACCTTTGCCGATTTTGAAGTTGACACGAACAGACATGTTTACACTGACAAATCACACCCAGCTACTTTGTTTTGCAGGGAGTAAGAGCAGGGCTCCAAAGGCAACACTAGTCATTGACCCTTATGCACCAACAGCTCCATTCTGGTTCCCAGTGGGACAGATGGACGGACGGACGGACACACCCCCAAGCCGAGAAGCCTCTGAAAAAGCTAGTATACAGCATTTCTATGCATTTGAGTCATGCTGATTTGCACAGGCCAGTTTTAAATATCTGTTGTTGGATTTCTTCCACCCAAGTTAAAGCACAGGGAGATAGGCTTGGTCCGTCAATGAGGCTGACTGAGGTGTGGACTGCTGGGGTTACCCATTATTATCCATTCATCAGCTTCCATTGCTGCTGCTGCTCCTCCCTGGATTTAGAGAGGGAGAGAAGAGAATGGTGGCTAGAATGCTGAACTGGAGCTTTTACACAATGGGTACTGGCCTTAATTCAGAACGGAGCAGAAGAGGAAATGCAGAAGAGAGAAGAGCGCTGAGCTAGAGGGGCTTCAGCATTCAAGCCTCCACTCATCTCTTCTGCACTTCCTCTCCTGCTCTGTTCCGAATTAAGGCCAGTGCTCATCGTCTAAAAGCTCCAGTTCATGAACTGTACGCGGTAATCCTTAACTTTAGCACATGACAACTGAAAGAACTGCACAGTCAGACCTAGCAGGGCTCTTGCGTCTATGCAGACACATCGTGAATATTCAACTTACTAGGTAAAGGTGACCCCTGACAATTTTGTGGTGCTCATCCCCATTTCACAGCCGAAGAGCCAGCGTTGTCTGAAGACGCCTCCGTGGCCATGTGGCCGGCATGACTCTCCTTGCCGCAGCGCGTAGCATGCAGCTGGAACACGGAGTACTGTTTACCTTCCCGCAAGCGGTACCTATTTATCTACTCGCACTGACATGCTTTGGAACTGCTAGGTTGGCAGGAGCTGGCCAAGCAACGAGAGCTCACCCCGTCGCGGATTCGAACTGCCGACCTTTCAATCGACAGCTCATGGTTCAGCGGTTTAACCCACTGCGCCACCCGCTGGCCTATATTCAACTTACTACTACCCCCTAATTTTTTTACTTACTACCCCCCAATTTTGGGGGGGGTTCAACTACCCCCCAAAAAAAATTGCCAGAAAAAAGTTAATTCCAAAAAACTGGACACCATTCAGGGACGCCCTCATAGGAAAAGGCGCTAAACTGCGTCTCCAATCCAGACTAAAAACACTCACCTACTCCAAGGACTTGGAAAAAATGACCTTTATTGACAAGATTTTAAAAACTATGCACGCACACAAAAATACAGGAAATAAAAGCAACCTGCGTTCTTGCTGGTCACAAGCTGGTTGACGTGGGGCCACGCTGAGAAAATAGTTGGATAATCACCTGAGAATAGCAGCCCAAAGGGATGTTGGGAGCTATGACTTTATCCCATGAAGACAGAAGTGAAGCTAAGGCAAGTGCCAATTTTCACATCTATTCCTACACAGCAAACTTTTTTTTAGTACCGCAAGTCATGGTTCCTCTCGGTTCCCTTCACTCAGTTAGAAATAGACAATAGAGCAAGACCTTTAATGTAAACACAGAACTAGGAGGATCTATTGTAAACTCCGTACAAATAAGGAAGTCATTTCTGAATAGGGCGATGATTATATACCTGTTTCTTGAAAAAGGAAAGCGCATTCGGGTGAACGCTGTTCTACTGAATGGTGGAATGTAGCTGCAGGTCTTGGGGTAACTCATCCAGTGGGCAAACAGGATCAAGTCTCTAGTCCTGAGCAAAATTGGTCCTAACCTTTACCTGGTTCCCATCACCAACCTGCTTGGTCCAGCTGTTCACCAGGATTAGAGAAAGGAAGAACAGCCCAGTTTTGCTACACAACCCCGCTACGTCTCTGGCAGGTAGGTACACTGGCGGAAAACAGGCGCTGGGATGGCCGAGAGTGGGGAAATGGGAAGGAGGAAGAGGCAAGGAAGGGGGGGGGAGTTGCAACTGGAGCAGGGCAAGACAGGTTTTCAGAGCCAGTTGTGCAGTTGCAAGCCACAGCAATCAACACGCTCCCATGCGACCTGGCTTTTCTACCCGTTACTAAGGAACAAAGCCCAACATCACTGGTTAAGAAACTCCCCTTCTCCCACTCCCCAAATAAAGGAAGTACTCTTTCCTCTTGAGGTTTGGCTGCTGGCAAACGGCTTTGTAAGGTGTATTATTTGCAGACAATCCATTATCCTCACTTTCCCAGGAAAGGGGGGGGGGGAGAAAGGCTGTGGTTCTGCAGCATACCTTAGTGTAAAGACTAGAGGAACAAGCAAGAGTTTCCCCCTGGATTTATCACAAGGCAAAAGGTCGCTAAGACACTTCAAAAAGGTTTAGCCACCTGCTGGCATCCTGGGAATGTTGAATATGCCTGGAGGCACAAAACAAAAAAAGGAACCTCAATGGGACTCAAAGGCTGACTTCCTTGACCTAGAGGGAGCAGGAAGGGGTCTCTAGGAGGACGGTACCTGCCATTCCCTGGGATACTTCTAGAAGCCCAGGCCATGAGCCACAATAGTGAATCGGCCAGCTGGAGCATGGGCAACGGCCAACTGGAACAGTTCACAGGATCTCTAAAGTTCCATTTCTAGCAAAGTGATTTTTTTTTTCATTTTAACTAGATGAGAAAAGCTCTCAGGCTGGGTCTGCATATGTAGCCGAATGAGGCCGTTGAAATCCAACTCTGTTAGATGTCAGACTGTACCACTTCTGATAGCAAGTTTGGAGGACACGCATCTGTGAATTTTCTGTAATGGACCAAAGGCCTTGCAGGCAGAAAGCTAGTGCACCAGAGAGTGTACGGGGTTCAAACTGTCCTCCTCAATATGCTACTTCTCAGCTTGCAGGAAGCTTTATTTTAAGTGTAGTGTAGTGTTCAAAAATTGATTCCTCCCCCTCCTCCACACCACAAATCAGAAGTGGTATAGTCCTCTCACCCAGCTCATTCTACTGGATGTGCAGATCTGGAAATGGGTGTCACTTTGACTGCCTTGCTAAAGCCACACTGGAAGCACTCTCAAAGGCAGTCTTCGTATATTTGCCATGATCCCAGAAGGAACTTCTCCCCCAGCCCAAAGAAAAGGTGGGGGAATAGAGTATTTCTCACAGGTTCCGTTTTTTTAAAAAACAGCGTAGTGTCTTAAGCACAAAAAGGCACTTCGAGAAGTCTTTAAGGCCAAATAAGAGGGAAGAAAAGGTGCATGTACTGTTATCGCACTAACGTCCCGCACTCCAGTGTTCAACAACAAACATTTCTTATCCAAGCTTAATACTGTTAGCAGTTGGCATGACACACAAGCAAGGGCCTTTTCTGAGCCCCAGAAGACTCTATAGCTTACTTGTCCTGGTTGCTACAAACAAAAACTCTCATAGAGGCAGGAACCAAACCTGAAGACGGCTTCTCCCTTTACCCAGCTGCCTACCCTCTGCAAGAAAGGTCTTCAGGAGTACTTATTCTTAGCACCACACATTTTAAAAAACCAACACACAAACGACCCTAGAAACTAGGGAATTCCCTGCAACTTTAACAAGTTAACTCACGACCACCACCACCTCCTCCCCACCAACAGACACCCTTACAAACACCAAAGAAACAGACCAAGACTGGTTTCCAGCCGGGAAAGGGCAGTCCCAGAGTTGTGCAAAACAGAATCTCCTGCAGAAACCATGGTGTGCAAACATTCTTCCATGGCTCAGGATTTGAAAAGGCAGAACAAGAAGGCTGGAGGCGGAAATGGGGATACTGAAATCTGTATCCATTCGGCAAGGTTCAGGGAGGATCTAAAGAAGGGACCGGCTTCCCTCTCGGAAGCAGAGAGTAGGTCCCTGCAGCTGGAGGTACGCCGTCTGCCCCACACGGAGCTCAACCACTCTCCGAGGAACGGTGCGGACATTCCTCATCGCACAAGACAAGCTGTTACGCACACTCTGCCTTGTCTCATATCAGGCACAGCCGGGAAAGGATCCGCCAGCCTGCCTTCTCAAGAAGGCGTTGGAAACATGTCGAGGCCGCAAGAAATAGCTTATCTTCCGCTCTCCTGTCGCTTCTGGAGCACTTCAATGACGTTTTCAATGCCTTCCTCTGGAACCTACGAAGGGGAGAAAAGAAGGCTCAAATTGCCAGTAACTCCGAGACTGAACATGCTGCAGGGCTGAAACATTTTCGTAAGTGCTATACATGTTGCAGAGAGAGACCGAGAGAAACTTCTCTTTTGTAATATTACTAGGATCACAGCGATCAAAATCGAGCAAGTAGTAGGTTCAGAGCTGACTAACACAAGTTCATAGAGACGTAGCTCAACAATAAAGCAGTTCTATTACACTTGGAGGGTCTCAGTTTCGATCCTCAACAGAATCTCTAAGCTAGGCTGGGAAAGATCCTTCACAGCCTAAAATCCTAGAACGCCCCTGCTAGTCTGTGCAGCCAGGATGGTGTAGTGGTTTGGGAGTCGGACTTAGACCTGGAAGATCCAGGTTCAAATCCCCGCTCAGCCACGAAGCTTCCTGGGTGACCTTGGGCCAGTCACTATCTCTCAGCCCCACCTACCTCACAGGGTTGTTGTGAGGACAAAAAAAAGGAGGGGAGGAAATATGTACACCACTCTGAGCTCCTTGGAGGAAGGGCGGTATAAAAATGTGAAAAATAAAAATAAAATAAAGTACTGATTTAGACCGACCATTAGTCTGACTCAGTAAGCGGCAGCCTCATAGAGGAGATTAAGATACTGGTCGGGATTGAACACACAGGACTTTGAAAACTAGGCTCTCGATTCCTGTCACAGCCGCTGGCAAATCTGGAGGATCACACGGCTGACTTACCAAGGCGTGATCAAAGTTGAAGGTGCTGATGTAGTATGCAGAGATATCCCCATCGGCCAGGGGATCGGCAATCTGAGCCACAATTCCACATTCGTCTAAGAAAGCAAGGGGCAAAAGTCAGTCTGGGCCCAACATTCCCTTTTGGAAGTTCTTCCTTTGCTCCGTGATATGGGGTAGACATTTCCACCGCTCCCATGTCACATTTTTGCCAAGAAAAACGTGCTTTCATTTCTAAAAACAGGTTGTGGAATTCTCTCCCCCAAGAGGCCAGACCGGCCCAATCACCATCACCATTTTTAAGGTAAAGAAACAGCCGGGATGAAACCAATCTTCTTTTGATTCTGCATTACTACCTTCCGTTTTTCTTCTGCGTTCCCAGCACTGGCTCCGAATTCTTAAAAATTGATTCTTGCTGGCCAGCTTTATTTTTACATTGCTGAAATTACTACTTGTAAAATACGTTGACATTTTAAATATATTCTGCATTGATGGTTAGCTGCCCTGATGCTTCTTTACAGGGGATGGAAGGTGGTGGGATACAATATAAATATTGTAAATAGCTCAATCCTAGACATGTCTACTCAGAACTAAGTCCCACTGACTTCAACAAAGCTTACACTCAGGGAAGCGTGTATAGGATTTCAGCCTCAGTTAACTAGATGGCCCTGGAGACATATTGTGCTTTAGCCTACAATTACCTTACTAGTAAACAAGTTTCTTATGAGGCACTGAGGATACACCCTAAAGGCTGACCTCCACCACACGAATTCCATTGCGCTTGTGTCTGGAGGCGCACGAGCTTAGGGGACAGGACATCCCGCCCGAAACACTGACCAGGTCTCCACCAGTTTCTTCATGCAAATAGTCCCTCCTGATTGTCCTGCCTCCTAATAAATCTCAATGGTGATTGGCTGAAACAAAAGTGCGCTCCGATTGGCTCAAAACTCCTTCTCATTCCATTGGTCAAATTAGCTCTGTGTCCCGCCCTCTCAAAATCATGAGCCTGGTCCACGGCCGATTGCAACGGAGCTCGGGAGAGCACGGCTCTCCCGCGTTCCGATGTGATCGGATAACAAGGAAACCACACAGCTCTGCACACGCCCGGGACGTGCTGGAATTTGTCCGGTGGAGGTCAGCCTTTAGAGGGTACCTATACATATGTTGATAGCTCTTTCCACATTCTCAGACATGCAAGAATTCAGGAACGTTCTAAGCTAGCCTTGCAAATGAGTCCACATTTACCCACATCAAGCATTTATGGCTTACAGAGATGGGGGAAAAGAACCAATTGTCAAATTTCTCCCATCAGTTCACCTGGGAGGAGGTATTTGTTTGCCACAGATGAGCAGATGAATCGCCTTTTGCCTGTCTTAAGCTCTCTAGACAGCAACAAATTCAGCTCTGAACATGCGAGACATTACTACTGCTTATGCCACCCTCTCTAGCAGAAAACGTCAAACTCCAGGCATGAATGGCTAGAACAGGATGCGAACGTCCGCTTACCAAAGCCGAGGGGCTGTCCGCCAATTCTCACCATCCTCCAAAGCTCCCCCGAGGAGCTGGTCAGTAGGAGGTCACTAGGAAACCTAGGAGAGAAGGAAGAGTCAGCTGGGTCGCTCTCTTGAGCAAGGCTCCCAATAAGGCACTTGGTTGCCCAGATGGATGCACCACACAGGTCCCAGCATCCTCTGGGGCACTGCAAGGAATCCTGGGAGCGCCCTTGCAAGTCAGTGATGAGTTCACACACACGCCACAGTGAGTGCGTCATGGCTTCTGCTCCGGTTTTCCAGCACCTCCAACAGATCATCTTATCCTAAGGCTGCCTGCTACCCACACAGAAGGGCTCTAAGACAACTTAACTGTATGAAGCTGAAATCAATGAAACCTGCCTAAGGTTATACTTGAACATAGCAGCAGCTTTGTTTGGGAGCAAGAATTACTGTGCCCATTTTGCAGCTGGGAAAGCTGAGGCCGAGAGGCAGCGGCTTGCCCAAGGCCACCTAGTGAATTCATAGCAGAGGCGAACGTCAAAACTGGGAAGAATACCGATTCGAAACTTGGTCTCCCATAGCTACTACTCCAGTTCCAACTAGGATGTTGGCAGCTCACACCAGGGACAACCAACCAATCAGAAACTGAAAGAGAAGCACCTTCTTCTCTGCTTTTAGCAAGAGAAGGCCCCTGGGAGAGTGTACCCGCTGCACCCCAGAAAGAGTTCCACATCAAGGCACCGACCAGTTTGACCTCATCTACAGTTCAGAGAAAAGGCAACAGGGATCCTGTTCCCCCCACACACACTGCTAAATGATACAAGCTCATAATTTGCGCACAGTAAGTTTGCAGAACCCCCCCCCCAAAACGCTGCAATCGTGACTCCCCCAGCCTAGCCTCAAGATCCAACAGCCTCAGAAACCTACTTTTCCTTGGTTTTGGCATCCATGACTATAGAGATGTAGCCCTCTATCAACGAGAAGGCAAAGAAGGTAATGGAGTTGAGATCTTGGCTGCCTGGAGCAGCTTCCTTTGGAGGGCTGGAAAGAAAAGAGACGGGAACAGGTGACCCACAGAAGACAACCCTTTCCAAGAAGTCACCGTCTAAGTTGGAAGCTAGCAGCAGACACACAAACTGTTTTATCCAGCGGCCCCCGAAGGCCTCTGCTGCGGACCTGATGATCGGAAAGGCGGTCGGGAGCCGACCGCCTTTTCGATCTTCAGGGGAGCATGGGCGGGGCATGCTAGACAGCGGGGCGGGGCATGCATCAGTCATTATTATTAATTAATTAATAATTTAATTTATTGTGCGCCCCCCGGGTTTCATGTCGAAGTTTGCATGCGGCCCTCGAGGTACGAAACGTTGGACCACCCTGATCCAGATACTGCTTTTGTGGTTATCGCAAGGCTGATGGTTTCTGCGCTGCCGTTTTAGCCTTTTCTTACACAAGTGATTTGCTTCCCCCCTGCTCTAATTGGAACTACATTTTCTAATTGTTATTATTTCGACTGACTGCTAGTGATTCTATTGTACAGGTGTTCCCCGGTTGACGGCAATAGTTCCCCGGTACAGCACCTTACAAAAAGTCGCTGCCACTTTAAAAGCACAATTAAGTCAAGTAATACAGTGCAGTTGTAATAGGGAATGAATGGCAAGTACTCCAGGCGCGTCTTTTTAAAACCCCAGCCCATCAGCTGTTCGGCGCTAAACATCAAAGTGCTAATCTAGCGCTGGGGATTTTAAAAGACGTGCCTGGAGTACTTGCCATTCATTCCCTATTACAACTGCACTGAATGAACGAATGAATGAATGAAACCTTTATTGGCATAAATACAACTGCACTGTATTACATAGGCTATACGCGCGATACCAAATTCAACCACTAGATGGTGCTGAAGACTCACTTAACGACAGATTCACTTTACAATGGAGTTTCAATAACACCTGTACTTGAACTCTGTTCACCGGCTTGGAGTCTTTGGAGAAAAGACGGAATAAAAAATGCAGAAAAAGCCGATATGGAATAAAGAAGGGAGCCTGTGCATATCTCTACCCACTCCCCAAGAAACGCTTCTCACCTATGCGAGTAGAACAGGACGTCTATCAAGATAGTGGCAATGGCTGGCAAGGTTTCAGGAGCGATGCTCAGGATACAGAATCTGTTCTGGGGACTCTGCACAGGATGCATTGTGGGGCTCACTGCTGGGAAGGAGAAACAGAAACATCAGGAGTCCCAAAGACTATGAGCCAGCAATGCCCAAGAGATTGTGCTGGACCCAACCACAAGGGAGCAGTGGGAGAGGGGAATTCAGCAGATGGCTTCCAAGGAGGGCTGATACACAAGATCCAACAGCCTTTAGAAGGGATCAACCCGATGATCCATCAGCCCAGTCTCCTGTCTCCAACAGCACTCAGCATGTTTTAAACTCGCAGGATTACAGCACTGTCGTCAAGAGCACTCCCAGGCTGTAAACCAATTTGCTACGGGTACAAGCAGACCAGAGCAATGAGCAATGGTGCCCCTTCTAGGAACGCAGCAAGCAGCCTTCTACCAAGCCAGACCCTCGACAATCCTGAGCTAGATGGACTGACATTGGACTCCAGTATTTCAGACAAATCTTTTCTCGGCCATACTAAAGGTAAAGGTATCCCCTCGCTCGAGAGCTAGTTGGTACTGACTCTAGGGTGCGGTGCTCATCTCCGTTTCTAAGGCCGAAGAGCCAGCACTGTCCGAAGACGCTTCCGTGGTCATGTGGCCGGCATGACTAATTGAACGCTGTGACCTTCCCGCCGCAGCGGTACCTATTTATCTACTTGCAATGTCTTGCTTTCGAACTGCTAGGTTGGCAGGAGCTGGGACAGGAGCTCACTCCGTCATGCGGCACTCAGGTCCTGAACTGCTGTCCTGCCTGCCTTCTGGCCCGCAGTTCAGCATCTTAACCACTAAGCCACCCCACCGCGGCCCCTTTCTCTGCCATACCAACCACTGATGGATTGATTTTGCTACCACTTTGTGAACTACTCTAGCTGAAAAGCAGGATATAACTATTCCAATAATATTATTATTAATACCTAGAGATGCTGCCGGGATTGAACCGGGGACCTTCTACATGCCAAGCAGGTATCCTACACACCCTAAGCCTCAGCCCCTCCCCTGGAACTGCCAACGCTCATCATTCCCATCTTTTCTGGTGATGCTTCCGGACGAGGGGCTGCAGCAAATTGGTAAAGCACCTCACTGGCATGCAGGAGGTCCCAGGTTAAATCTTCAGGTAAGGCTGGGAAAAAAGACTCTCCTGAAATGCTGGGGAGCTGCTGCCAGCCTGTGTTGCCAATATTGAGCTATTGAGAGATATGGGGCAGGGCTTGGCGTACCCCCAGCATGTGGTCCGTGTACCCCTAGGGGTACGCGTACCACAGGTTGTGAACCTCTGAGCTAGATGAATCAGTAGCCTGACACGGGACAGGGAAGTTTCCTGTGTCCATCACCCAACAACTTCCTGTGCTGGGCTCTGTATGTATAAGATAGTAATTGAGGGTGTTTTAAAGCAATTATTTTATCTTGTAGTCTCATTAGGGCTGGTCCAAAGAAATCACCCAGAAAAAAAAACATCCAATCTGAAAAAAGGGTGTTGGGTGGGTTGTGGGGCATAAGACCCCTCCCTCCAAAAAAGAGCCCCAATATTCTTTTCTGTGTTCCCTCTGTGCCTGTCTGCAGCTGCAATAACCCACCCCCTGCATCATTCTCATCTTGGCGCAGGGACAAACTGCCCAGTTCCAGTGCCGCGAAGCACAGCAGAGGGAGAAAGGGATGCATCTTCCCATTGCCCAGGAAACACTACTACGAGACCCCTTGCCTCTGTGTAAGGTGTGAATGCTGTTCAACTTCATTGCGCCCAGACACCACAGATTATTTGGAACAAGGAGATTCAACTTCACAGCCTGGAGGAATCAAGACTGCAGAGTTACAAAGGCCGTTCCGACTGGGCCCTTGTTCCAATATACTCACCAGGTTTTGGCCCGAGGAATCCATTGCTTACGTCTTTGCAACTGACAGGAACCGGCTCCCCATTCACCTCCTTGTAAATCTCAAACTCGCCTGCCAGCGTGTGAATCACAACCGGCAAATCCTTCTCCCGCACCTGAAAGGAAGGCCCAAGGTCACTGCTAGCAGCTCAGGAGACTGAGCTACAAGTTTGAATCTCACCTCTGCGTGAATTCATCTGGAGGATTACTCCCCACAAGGCTTCAGTGCTCTCCTTCTCAGTCTGCAATATGGGGAGAATATGCACCTACCTTATAGGGTTGTTGTAAAAACAACCAAAGCCATTTACTTTATTTTAAATAAACTTTCCTGCTGCTTGGTGCTTTGGAAAAGCAGTTTGGAAATCTTTTAAATCAATCAATCAATTTCAGTTGTAAAATTCCCAGCCTGTTCCACACACTAACGATCGCCTAATTTTCAATGAGAGGTTGCCATCTGCTACATTTGGGGAGGGGGCCGTAGCTCGGCAAGTTAAGCACCTGCTTTGTGTGCAGAAGGTCCCAACTTCAATCCCTGGCAGCATCTCCAGGTAGGTTGAAACCTCAGAGCGTTGCTGCCAGTCAGTGTCAAGAATTACTGGACTAGATGGACCACTGGTCTGACTCAGCATGGCAGCGTCACACGTTAATATTGTAGAAACAATACAGAACATGGCCCAAAAAGTAGTTACACAGCCCTGTCCCCTTGCAACTGTTAAGCCTCTGCAACAACAGCAACAAAGACACCCAGACACATCTGGTGCTCACCAGGATGAAGTCAGTCTGGTACGTAGAGAGCATCAACACTGAGACGTTGTGCTCCGCCAATGGAGCGATAACCGACTTGGCAATTTTGGTAACTCCTATGGGCTGAATATTGGCAGGGGTACTCCCGTTGGACAAGACGTTCAGCACCAGCCAGGTGGACTCTACCACTTGCAAGAACTCCGACGGAGGAAGCTCTGGAAAAGAATAATAACAAAGTAAGAAGCCACACTCTAGCAAAAGATATGAGAGGGGCCGGAGAAGGCCATCTTGTGTATACCTGAGCAGGGCTGTAACCCTGAAGTGAAGGAGTCTCCATTAACTGCATGGATATCGGTCAATTAATGGGTGCACAGATAGGAAGCTGTTTGTGCCAACTCTCTTGTCGGAACAAAGTGTTGCATTCGAAAAAGCCCTCTGGGGCTTCTGTTCCAAGGAAACAGGATGGAGCCATTCACGAGAACAATAACTGGACAGAGCCTGTGGACCAGTAAAAAGCCTGGGAACACTGGTGGAACCCACCACCTATCAAAATAAAAATCACTAACATTTTCACCTCTGAGAGAATAAAAATCAAATCTCCAAGGAAAAGGACACAGGAAACTCCAGTTTCCAAGGATGCCCAAAATTGCAAACTGGGAAATGCATTTGAAAATATAATATTAATATTAATAATAACATTAACATTAACATTACTAACAATAACAACAACAATAATAATAATACACGCCTTGGAGAGGTTTCCATTTCTCCATTTGTGCAAACATAGCTGGATTTTGTCACAAAGACACCGACTGGCAGAACCACACAGGTTGGCCGGCTGCCAGAGGAGGGCCACAGCTGCGCCAAAGACAGGGAGACACCCAGCATCTTGCGCCAGCATTCAAGCAGCCATGAAAACCTTCGTGCCAAATGCACCCTGAACCCTCCTCATTACTGCAGTGCCAAGGGGAAAGTGGAAGGCTCCAGACCAGCTCCGAAGAGGTCTGAACGGCTTTAGCTGGCTGGCATGTCTCCCTCCATGCAGAAAGTTTTCCATGCCCAGGCAATTTGGCGAAAAGAATAGTTCTGTTCCACAAGCTGGGTAGTCCACGGCAATGGGGGAGGACACTGAGCTGCCCCCAATCCCCCCCCCCCATGATCTTTGGCCCCTTGAAATGCCAGATCAGGACAGCAGATCCCAAACACTGGCAGAATTTCCCTACCAGGGTCTAGGCGCTATCTAGCAACCCTATGCCCTCTTATCCTCCGGTCTATCGATCTCTCTTGCCAGACCCCTTCCTTGTAGTCGTACACAGACTTGGTCGTCCTCTCCAGCTTTCTCCTTGGCTCGCCCAAGTCTTCCCCACCCACCGTTTCCTCAAATTCCTGCGTTTTTAAGCCTGCTTTGTCCCACTTCCTTTTGCCATCCTGCCTCTTGAGGTTCTTTCCAAACAAAAAAACTCCTTCCCTTCTTCCACACAGCTTAGGCACTACGGAGGTTATTCCGAGCCTCCTCTCTGAATTTCCTTCCGCCAGTTGCCCTTCCTTCAGGTTCTATTTCCTCGGGCCACTACCTGCTCTGCACGCTTCCTTCAGCCTCCTTAGCTACATCCTGGGACCTCTTCCCAAGTCCTCAGCTTGCCCCGTAAGAGGCTCTGATCCCAGCCATACCGACAGCTTCCCCTTCCTCCACAGAAGCTGGACTGCAAACTGATCCTTGAGCACCCAAACACATCCCACGCCACCACACACACCACACAATTGGGGATGGAGACGCTTCCCACACAACTGCAAAACAATACAGATCACTCAGGTTAAATTTGCATCAGTGTCTTTTTGGGGGTATCATTTTATTCTGCATTTACTAGTCCTAGGAAAGTGCAAGGAGCTATGCTGGGCATCCCCAGAAACTTCATTTGGTCCCTGGCTGCTGCTATTTCAGCAAGCATCACTCCTGTATTTTCAAGAGTTTCCTTGCAAGTCATAAGGACTAGAAACTTGCTTGAAAAATACACACATGCTTCAAACTCTCAGGAAGCGGGATTTTTGCACCGGCGCTACATCCTGCGTTCAACACAGAAATGCAACATGCACACAGCATTTCCCTCTGGCCCACATTTTTATAACAGAGCGCTACAGGAACAGCATTCACATTCAGCAGAGCCAGGGAACATGGTATGCTCCACTTAGTCTTTAATCTGAGCACACACACCCTGGCCAAGGCCATATGAAGTTACTGAAACTGGAGATTGCCTTGCAGAAGCTCTAGATCTCTGCCAACAGCGTAGCAGCTAAGTCAGAGGTGCAGTTAGCCACTCACCTGGGACTGTCATTCAGTGGTAGAAGACCTCTGGTCTGAGTCAGTATAAGTAACTCCAGCCCCTGGGCTAGCAGCAACCATACCCCTCTCAGGGCAGCAATGCCAATTCTGGACTGGGATCCAGCTTGCTGAATTGGCACTCTCAAAATTCACCCCCCCCCAAAAAAAAAAAAACCCAATGACTGAATTTGGTGCACTGCAGAAATCATAGAGCCTAAACAAACTTGAAGGAATAAATGCTTGTTAAGCAACAACAGAACACTACCAAAGAGGGAGCTAAACACATATCTTGTGGCAGAAGGTTCCACAAGCTGGGCACTACCACCAAAAAAGGCTATCTATGCCAGCCTAACCGCAAAGAACAGTGGGATGTGCACGAGGGGCTGAGAGTGTGCTGAAGGCAAGGACGAGGGGCTGCCCCGTTGCTATCCAGGAGTGTCCCATAACTTGTGCTACTTCTGGTTTCAGAAGCAATGGGCCTCTGACCCAGAGGCAGCTGGTGGGGAAACGGGCTGCTGGACTACATGGGTCTCTTGGGCCTGATCCATCAGGGCTTTTCTTAGGTTATGCTTCCTCTGCCATTTCTGGTATCCATGCCACAGATTGGCTAGCTATCCTTCAGAGAAATGCACATCCACTCCTGCATAGATGCTGCCAAACGTGGAGGGGAGGAGTCTTAGTTCAGGGGTGGAGCATATAGTTTGCATGTATGCAGACAGTCCCCGATTCACACTGTGGCAACTGCAAGAGAGGCCGGGAACAGACAGGCACTGCAAGTCAAATTAAACGGACTTGGGTCCAGCAGCTTCCTATCTAACTTTTGTGTGGTGTGGTGCTCCCAGTTGAGCAGGGATTTGAACTCAGGGCATGGACACACTCTGGGATAAGATACTTATGGAATCCAGCCAGGCCTGTGAGTTAATGAAGAAATGAAACACACACACACCCCACCCCACCTGAAATGAAGACCCCCCCCTCACCGTCTTGACACGTCACGGCTTCAGTGGGCGAAGATGGGATCCAGGTAGCTCTGTCTACACCCCTCCCCAAAGGAAGAACTTTATCCATGGGAACAACATAGAAAAACATCACCAATTGGAGAGGCCGTGCCTTCCGTCCGCCCTGCAAATGTCCTGCCAAGTTCATTCTGGAGGGGATCCAGCAGCCGGTTAACAGCAGCTTTTGCGTATCAGCATTGACCCGGCAGCCCCCGTGTTGCTTCCTCTCTCTTCCCACCCCCCTTCCCCCAGGAGGTAAATAAAACCTATTCACAATACCAACATCTGCTCCCTCCTGTGCTTGGGAGAGGCTGGCAAGATGCTTTTCCTCCCTCTCTCGTCATACTTGAGCTCCAAGTGACCCCATGAAATAGTCTGGCAGGAATTTCAGGACGGGGGGGGGGAGGGATGTACGTTAACCTATGGAACTCACTGCCGTAAGGTGGGGTCACCGTCAGTCTGTTTAGCAGAGAACCAGGTGGACCAATGGTCTCCGACTTGCATGTTCAAGGAACATGTTGCTAGCACCTGGGAAACCGATGCTCACCTCCAGAAGTTTGTCATTTCCTTCCAGCTCTCACAATTAAACTTTGGAGTTTAGAAAGAACAAAGGTGCGCACCACTCCTGTGGGATGTGGCCAGTGGGCTCTGCCAAATAATTTTCAGAGCAGCAGCTTCAAAACTAAACACTTCTCTCCAATCCCAAACACAAAACTTCATATTCAAATAGCTTTTTGAACATGGCAAAATGTCTTGCTCTGAAATGACTGTTTTGGAATTCTCAGCATTTTAGACACTACGCAGTTGGATCCAGCCAAATTATGCTTCTGTTGCAGCATTGCCACTGCTGGGAAATCATCGGTAACCCATTCTCCACCTTTACATACACAGCAGAGAAGGCACGTCCCCGGACTAGCCTGTGACGGGATTGTCAAACTGTGTGAAAATGGGCAGCTTGTATCTTGCACACAACTCCTTGGGCAGGGTTTGGATTTTGATCTGAAAACGGAGTTGGGAGGACAGTTCTGAATTTGAATTTTAAAAAAAGTTGGCCAGAAGCAACATGGCTGGGTTCAAAGAATATGCTGTGACTTTGGGGGAACCGTCACATTTCAAACAAACCATATGAAAATGTTGTAAGTGGCTTCTGTTCATGGAACAAAGTTAGAAAGCCTTCACTCACAGGCTAGACAAAGTTAGACAACTAACAAAGTTTAACTAACGAAGTTAGAAAGCTTTACCCAGCGCATCATTAATCTGTGTAACTCACTGCCACAGGATGCGGTGATGGCACCTGAAGGCCTAGATGCCTTGAAAAAGGGGACTGGACAGACTGATGGAGGAAAAGTCTATCACAGGTTAAAAGTCATGATGACTGTATGCAATCTCCGGGTTTTAGAGGGTGCCTCTTTCTGAATGCCAGATGCAAGGGAGTGGCAACAGGATACAGGTATCTTGCTGTGTGATAGCAGAGGCATCTGGTGGGTCACAAAGAGTTACAGAAAGCTGGACGAGATGTGCCCCTGGCCTGATCCAGCAGGGCTCTTCTTATGTTCAACTCTTGAGCATCATCCCTTCCAAAGGGGATTCATTCTCATTCACTGTATATGTGTTTATTCATACATACCCCCATTGAGAACAGCATTTCATGCATCTGATGAAATGGACTGAAGTCTGCAAAAACCAATGCTCCGGTAGATTTATTGCAGACCCACAAGATATTTAGTTCTTTTTGGAAGCCTCACTATCTATCTGTCAAGTCCTGGAAGCCGATCAGAGAAATCTGGGTCATTCCACTTCCCCCACCATTTTCAACAATGGTCTTCCCGCCAGGGTTAGCTAACCCTTGAGGAAAAACGGGAAGGGAGCAGAATGGGGAACAGATGTGAGCCGCTAAAACCTCCTGGTCTGGATCCAATAAGATAGACCGTTTTGCATTTCTCTCCGACCGCCCGAGTCAGGAAGCTGCAGGCCTGGGAAGCCAGGAACGCACCCAAGCCAGGGGCAGTTCTGCCTCTGTGCCACAGATCAGGGAATGCCCCTTCTCTTAGCTTATGTGCCCAGCCTTGCCATGCACAGCCAGGGCCATGTTACCGCAAGGAAGGCCTGCACAGCCACACCTGAAGGACTCTTTCCGAACAGCCAGCCAAGTCTACACAAGTATGACGCTCTATCCACGTCAGGGGCCACAGTCAGTGCTGTCACACCTTTCTAAATTCATTGCAAAAATCAAAAAAATCTGGCATACCAAGAACCCAAGTTTCATCTTTATTTTAAAAGCAAGTTTTTAAGCTCCGTGATCACGGCCGGCTCATGGCAGTGCACCAAAAGCTGCCCCTATCCATACCAGGTGACTTGCCATCCTCTGCTCCTCCCAGTGGAGCCAAGCGGGAGAGAACAGAGGTGGGTGACCCGTGTCCATCTGCTGCCTGAGACAACTGTTTCACCTGGCCTCATGGATGGGCCGGCCCTGCTCATGATCACAGTAGTGCAGTGTTTCCCAAACTTTTTTGACCAGCGGCTCCTTTGACCATTGGCGACCCTTGGCCGTGGCTCCCCGTTACATGATGTTGATGCCTGCCAATTGGCATTGCACCGTTTTCCAAGAGGATTCCGTGGCACTGCGCCGCTCCCCAGGCTGATTTCCGTGGCTCCCCTGGGAGCCGCACCTCTCAGTTTGGGAACCACTGCAGTAGTGTGTCCGGATATCTGCAAGCACTGCCTGCTTCGATTTTTCTCTCTCTCTCTCTTTTTTAAACCAAAAGCAAATAGGAGGAGGAGTTTTGGGGGGAATTATCAGGGATAATTCCTGCACCCTGACGAACAGGAGAGACCATTGTTGTACTGTCTCCATATCTCTGCTATTTGGCTCCCAGCACCTTGAAAATCGTATTGCACAAAATGTAAACAAGGGTACTTTATCCCAGTATTGATAAAATTAGTCAACTTTGTATCTCCCCGCTCAGCCACAAAGCTTCCTGGGTGACCTTGGGCCAGTCACTATCTCTCAGCCCCACCTACCTCACAGGGTTGTTGTGAGGACAAAAAGGAGGGGAGGAAATATGTACACCACACTGAGCTCCTTGGAGGAAGGGTGGTATAAAAATGTGAAAAATAAAATAAAAATAAATCTCCACTCACTGGGCTACGAGGCACACTTTGGAATGGTTGTTTTCTCACATCTTGCGAGGAGGGGAGGGGAATGAATGAGCAACTGCCCCAATTCAGCTCTGCAAAGGGTTTTTTCCCCCAGGGGCTGTTTCCTAGCTTCTCTGCTGGGTCTTCTTTGAGACAGTAAGCTCTCTGGGGCAAAGAATCACCTTTGGTGTTTATGTTATGTAAAAAAAAAAAACCGCTCTGCGAGCTCTCTTGCTGCAAAGCTCCATACAAATATTGCGAATACTTGCATCCACATATTTATAAACACTTTCCACAGTGCACAATGTGGTGCATAACCAGAAACAAAACAAACAGGAACACAAAATACTGAGTGAAGATTTCTTTGGCAGGAGCAGATTGGAACTCTGCCTATCACCCTTGAAAGTCTCCCAAGCCCCCACCCCCAGGCAGCAAAATGCCACAAGGGCAATAACCCAAATGTCTAGTGCCACCAAATGTCAAGGATATCCAGAGAGCTACAGCAGAGACGACATCCATAACAGGGGACATATATCACAATCAACCCTTGTTTCTGAGGAATCCGAACACCCCACGACAAGACATCCAAAGACCTTCGCACAAAACACAGAGCTGTCCACATTTTTGGGCCTTGTACAAGGGGGTGGGGAAGAAGACACCCTCGTTCCCCCATGGCAAGATGTCCCCCCCTCTCTCCCCCCCCCAAGGATAAGTTCCTTCTCTGACATGCACGAAAGCCAGAAGTATGAGCCAACAACACACGTCATTTTGCCACTTCTGAGTCTCATGCAAGGCCCCTAGTCATCAACTGGTAGCCAAAAGCAAAATTAAAAATTAAAAAAAAAAGCAGCCCTGCAGGGGTGCTGCCTAGACAGCCTCTTGCCTGGTCATCTATCCTCTCCCACCCTCATTAAACTAACGTTACAGGCTACCTTGCAAAAAGAGGGCTAAGTCCACCCTTCTCCATGACTCCTCTGGACAGACTTAACACATCTGGGAAAAAAACAGCAGAAACAAAGCCGGTGTAACTGCGAAAAAAGAGACCCAAGTACAGTTCAGGACCACCCTGCTTCAAATCTTGCCTCTGCCATCATGCACTCCCTAGGTGGTCTTAGGCAAGCCCTTCCCTCTCGGCCTCAGTCTTCCCCATCTGCAGGATGGGCATAATATTACTTACTCAGCTCACAGGGTTCTTGCAAGGACAACATGTACATGTGAAGCCCTTTGCACGCTCAGAAAGGACCATACAAATATTATTATTATTAGCGATAGCGAAAAGAGAGACACAGTCTTTGTTCAGCAAAGGTCAGCACAGACACCGAAAAGGACAAACAGGCCACAAAGCACAGTCTGCAGGTACCTTTAAAGCCTTCCTCATCCAACATGATGGTGTAGTCTTCGGGAGTCTCAGTCAAGCTGAAGAATTTACACCTAGGAAAAGACCAGAAAAAGAGTCAAAAAAATTGCACTGTTGGGCGCTGCAGAGGTTTGCTGGTCTTGTGCAAGGCCTGAGTTGACCTATACCTCCCACCACTCCTTAAGGGCTCTAAACAGGTTATCTGGGAAGGGATGGTGGTCAGACCTATAGAAACTTCTCTGAAGTTCACCTTTTCTATTGGTTTTGTAATTCTGCACAGCATTGTATTTATGGTAGTGAAGCACACACACCCCTCACACTCCATTGGCCGGCTGGGCTTAAAGCCCCACACCTAGGCAGCATCGGTCAAACACCCCGCGACGCCCGAGGCAGCATGCCAATTGCTGTCCCCCCCCCTTGCCTGATGATGCCAGCCTCTGCTCCGCCCACTCTTCAATGTTCTAGCTCAGCAGCACTCTCCTCCCCTCCACATTTCCTCTTCCTCTCTGTCCCCCCCTCTTCCTTTTCAATCCAAGGAGTGGAAGGAGAAGGAGGAGCAGGGGGCGAACAAGTTTGCTGCCTGAGGCAAATGCTTCAGTTGGCCTCGTGGATGGGCCGGCCTTGGGCCTAGGACTGGGAAGAGTTCCTCAATATGTAGGGACTGCCAGGGAAGAAGGTCTGAGGCAAGGAGAGGGAAGGAAGCAGGCAGTGTAGAGTAGACCAAAGAAGGAGAGATCCTGAAAGTAAGCTAGTTGGAAACAGAGACTTTGAACATTCAGAAAACATATTTTGTAAAATTATTGGACAGAAAATAAGAATTAAAACCCTCCCCTTGTGGTTAGCTGCCAGATCTCTGAATTCACAGTCCAGTATTCCAGGTTCTTTCAGGCAAGTAAGAAAGGATGTGGGGGGGGGGGGGCAGAGAGAATTGGAACAAGAAGCAGCTAATTGGAGAGGCAGCTCTGGAGAAATCTGACAGTGCTTAAGCCGACTGCTGTGTGCATGTGGAGGGGAGAGGAGGCCGGGCAAAGGACAGGATGAGACAATGTAGGCAATGATCTGAAAAGCAGGAACCTGAGGAAATGGTGGGTGGTGGAGATGAGATTGGAGGCAGAGGGAAGCAGAGGGAGACAAGGACAAAGTTGGAGTGGGGCAAAACAAAATGCAGAACTCTTCTCTCTGTCCAACTGGTAGGAGGGACACGTGGGCTGGCAAGGGAGATTTGGAGAGGGCTAAAAACCACAAACAGTCTAAACCCCGACAGGGAATCCTGCCATTTGTTGGCTTATTATATGGCAGCATTTTGGTCTGGCAGCCCTAAAGGTCATTTTTTTTTTTTTAAAGCACTGGATGGAGCTTGAAGGCCACAAACTGTCATGAACAAACAAACCAAGCCTTTTGGTGGCAGGCTTCGAGTTCAAATTGCTACTGCTCCAAAGAGAGTCACCTCCTGACGAAGTGGACCACGTCAAGGGGGCTCCTGAAGCCGGCCTTTAGGGTTCTAGCAAAATGCTGTTTAAAACAGACGCTTGCATTAACTAAACAGCAAGCTTGGCTTAATAAAATGACATTTTCAACCAATCGCTAAACGGAAAACTCAACCCACTAGAACTGAATCTGCTGATACTAGGGCAGGGAACCCTTACAAGGAGGAAACTTAGTTTTGGTGACAACTGCAACATCCTCATTCAGTGCTCAAAACAAACAGCACATGGTTACATTTCATGCACAGGAGTTGCATAAACTTGCTCACTGGAGTCAAAATGCAATATGTTAACTTGAGCAGCATTCGGATTAGTCCAGGAGGGGAAACCGCGCTGGCATTTAAAGATGCAATGGGGCTCCTCGTGAGTTTAAGGGATCCTCTCTCTGCCCTTCCATTCTGCACCAGTGGGTGACTCTTAAGTTTTGACATGAGCTCATCCAATGTTCATCTTAGCACTTCAGGAATTGCAAATATTTCTTTTCTGATTCAATTGGAATCAGAGCAGGGGAAGGTTAAGGCCTGGAAACAGCACACCAGTAAGCAGCAAAATGACTTGTAATTTGTTTTGAATGGAGAAGCCCAGATTCCAAGCACTGGGATTTTGTCTTCCTTTGCAGATTACATGCAAAAGCAGGATTGCAGAAATTAGACAGCACAGACCCCCCCCCCCCCCAAATCTTGCAACAGACAGAGGGACAGTCGACAATGGCTGCTAGTTGCAGATCCAAACGTGCAGGGAGATTTTTTTTTACCATCCTTTTAACTGTCCACTCATAGTCTCAGGAATGGTCACATTTACTCCCAACCCTTTCAACTCATCCATAGAAACAGAAGCAACATGAGGGAGGGTGGGCCGCTAATCTACATCCATTTCCGCACTGAAAGGGGGGGGAAAGAAACACTTTTTTCCCTGCTTTTTTTACCACCCTGAATGCAAACACAAGTCCCTGGTCAGAAACTAGATTCCTTAAGAGTCCAGGCCTTGATAGCCACCACTGAGAGAGCAGCCCACACACAAAATGCTTCGAGGGAGGGTTGGCATTGCAGGGCGGCGAGAGGAGAGCTACCAGCACGTTTCAGAAGACCAGATTGGGCCCAGATGCCCCCCCCTCCATAGCCGAACTTCACAATCCCTTAATCTCATACGATACGAGTCCAATGCAGGACCCCCTTAACGGAGCCTGGCCCATCCCAGAGGTCAGCCTGCATCCCGCATGCCTTTCCAGCCCATCTCCACGACCGCTAGGTACACGTGTGTGCGTGCGTAATCCCCCTCCCAATCGCCCGCTCCCCCGTCTAGGCACCTGCTACGCTGGGGCAGAAGCAACATCTTGAGCAGCGGGTGCGTGTAGAGCCAGAGGCCGCTGCGAGCGAGGCTCAGCACCCGCACGCGGTGCTCCAGGATCCGCAGGTCCATCGCGGTGCTCCACGGAGCTCAGCGCACCGACAAGGCCGGCGCCCAGCCGCTGCGCTCGGCTAAAGGGGAGGCCGGCGCGGCAGCAACGCCTCCTCCAAGCCCGGCCCACGGGGAGGAGACCGGCCCGGGGTCCACCCACCGCCTGCTGCGCTTGATTAGCGTTGGTCTTCTCCGCCCTCCCACAGCTGGGCGACAGGCGGTGGCACTTTCCGTTCTCCAAAGACAGGTTCTGGGGCTCTAGCCTGCCCCCTCTATCTCTCCCTCCTCCCCAACGCCCAGGGTTGGGCTTGTCACACACACACACACACACACACACACACACACAGTTGCTTTCTGAATTCCGAGACATCGTAGTCTCTGAGCACGTGCAGAGTGAGCAAACGTGCGGTTGTCATCACCATTTGCTTTCCAGAATTCTGAGACCTCGCAGTTTCTGCTCTGAACATGTGCAGAGTGAGAGCAAGAGAGGTGTGTTTAAAAGGCCAACCCAAAAGCCAGGCTGCAGTCTCTTAGGCTGCAATCCTGCTCAGTGCGCACCCTTACCTGGGAGTAATTCCCATTGAACCCAATGGGGCTTGCTTCTGAGTAGACATGCATAGGATTTCACTGCTATGAGCTTGCTGGTTCTCTAGAAATGAAAGCTTCCAGGCACGTGCTTTAAAATCTCCAGCCTGAAGAATTTCAGGGAGGGCGGCAGAATTTCTGGCCAAAATAGCCAGAAACGTTCTGGTCCAACTTCTTAGACAATTGTAAGAATATACTGTGTAAACTGTTCATGGGATTTTCTTGGCAAGGTTACTGGAGTGGGTTGCCATTTCCTTCTCCAGTGGATCACTTTTAGTCAGAATTCTCTGCTACGACCTGTCCGTCTTGGGTGTCCCTGCACGGCGTAGCTCATGGCTTCATTGAGTTCCACAAGCCCCTTCGCCACGACAAGGCAATGATCCATGAAATCCCATGAAGGCTAAAAGATATGACGCCGGAAGATGAGCCCCTCAGGTCGGAAGGTGTCCAATATGCTACTGAGGAAGAGCGGAGGACTATTCCAAGTAGACCCAGAAAGAGTGAAGCGGTTGGGCCAAAGCCAATAGGACGTCCAACTGTGGATGTGTCTGAGGTTGAAAGGAAAATCCAATGCTGCAAGGAGCAATACTGCTTAGGAACATGGAATGTGAGGTCTATGAATCAAGGCAAGCTGGATGTGGTCAAAAATGAGATGATAAGATTGAACATTGACATCTTGGGAATCAGCGAACTAAAATGGACGGGCATGGGCGAATTTAAGTCAGGTGACCATCATATCTACTACTGTGGGCATGAATCCCTTAGAAGAAATGGAGTAGCCCTCATAGTCAATAAAAGAGTGGGAAAGGCAGTACTGGGGTGCAACCTCAAAAACGACAGAATGATTTCAGTTCGAATCCAAGGCAAACCATTCAACATTACAGTAATCCAAGTGTATGCCCCAACCACTGATGCCGAAGAAGATGAAGTTGACCGGTTCTATGAAGACCTACAACACCTTCTAGAACTAGCACCCAAAAAAGATGTCCTTTACATCATAGGAGACTGGAATGCTAAAGTAGGAAATCAAGAAATAAACGGAACAACAGGCAAGTTTGGCCTTGGAGCGCAAAATGAAGCAGGGCAAAGGCTAACGGAGTTCTGTCAAGAGAACACGCTGGTCATAGCAAACACTCTTTTCCAACAACACAAGAGGCGACTCTACACATGGACATCACCAGATGGTCAATACCGAAACCAGATAGATTATGTGCTTTGCAGCCAAAGATAGAGAAGCTCTATACAGTCAGTAAAAACAAGACCTGGAGCTGACTGTGGCTCAGATCATGAGCTTCTTATTGCAAAATTCAGGCTTAAACTGAAGAATGTAGGGAATACCACTAGACCAGTCAGATATGACCTAAACCATATCCCTTATGAGTATACAGTGGAGGTGAAGAATAGATTTAGGGCATTAGACCTGGTAGACAGAGTGCCTGAAGAACTATGGACGGAAGTTTGTAACATTGTACAGGAGGCAGCAACTAAAACCATCCCAAAGAAAAAGAAATGCAAGAAAGCAAAGTGGCTGTCAGATGAGGCTTTACAAATAGCTGTGGAAAGAAGGAATGCGAAAAGCAAAGGTGAAAGGGAAAGATATAAACAACTGAATGCAAATTTCCAGAGAATAGCAAGGAGAGATAAGAAGGCCTTCTTAAATGAACAATGCAAGGAAATCGAGGAAAACAACAGAATGGGGAGGACTAGAGATCTCTTCAAGAAAATTGGAGATATCAAGGGAACGTTTTGTGCAAAGATGGGCATGATAAAGGACAAAAAGGGCAGAGACCTAACAGAAGCAGAAGAGATTAAGAAGAGATGGCAAGAATACACAGAAGGACTATACAAGAAAGATCTTAATGTTCCTGATGACCACGCTGGTGTGGTCACTGACCCAGAGCCGGACATCCTAGAGAGTGAAGTCAAGTGGGCCTTAGGTAGCATCACTAACAACAAAGCTAGTGGAGATGATAATATCCCAGCTGAGCTACTTAAAATCCTAAATGATGATGCTGTGAAAGTGCTGCACTCAATATGCCAACAAATTTGGAAAACTCAGCAGTGGCCAAAGGATTGGAAAAGGTCAGTTTACGTTCCAATTCCAAAGAAGGGCAGTGCCAAAGAGTGTTCAAACTATCGCACAATTGCACTCATTTCACACGCTAGCAAGGTTATGCTCAAAATCCTACAAGCTAGGCTTCAGCAGTACGTGGACCGAGAACTACCGGACGTACAAGCTGGGTTTCGAAGAGGCAGAGGAACTAGAGATCAAATTGCCAACATGCGCTGGATCATGGAGAAAGCCCGAGAGTTCCAAAAAACCACCTACTTCTGCTTCATTGACTACTCAAAAGCCTTTGATTGCGTGGATCACAACAAACTGTGGCAAATTCTTAAAGAGATGGGGGTACCAGACCACCTTACCTGTCTCCTGAGAAACCTGTATGCGGGTCAAGAAGCAACAGTTCGGACCGACCATGGAACAACCGACTGGTTCAAAATTGGGAAGGGAGTACGGCAAGGCTGTATATTGTCACCCTGCCTATTTAACTTATATGCAGAGTACATTATGAGAAATGCAGGGCTGAATGAATCGCAAGCCGGAATCCAGATTGCCGGGAGAAATATCAACAACCTCAGATATGCAGACGATACCACCCTAATGGCAGAAAGTGAAGAAGAACTAAAGAGCCTCTTGATGAGGGTGAAAGAGGAGAGTGCAAAAGTTGGCTTGAAACTCAACATTCATAAAACTAAGATCATGGCATCGGGGTCCATCAATTCCTGGCAAATAGAAGGGGCAGAAATGGAAGCAGTAACAGATTTTACTTTTCTGGGCTCCAAGATCACTGCAGACGGAGACAGCAGCCAGGAAATTAAAAGACGCTTACTCCTTGGAAGGAAAGCTATGGCAAACTTAGACAGCATAATAAAAAGCAGAGATATCACCATACCAACAAAAGTTCGCATAGTCAGGGCGATGGTGTTCCCAGTAGCAATGTATGGTTGCGAGAGTTGGACCATAAGGAAGGCTGAGCGCCGAAGAATAGATGCTTTCGAGCTGTGGTGCTGGAGAAGACTCCTGAGAGTCCCTTGGACTGCTAGGAGATCAAATCAGTCAATCCTCAATGAAATCAACCCTGACTGTTCCCTGGAAGGACAGATACTAAGGCTGAAACTCAAATATTTTGGCCACTTAATGCGAAGAGAGGACTCTCTGGAGAAGACTCTGATGCTGGGAAAAATTGAAGGCAAAAGGAGAAGGGGAAGGCAAAGGATGAGATGGTTAGACAGCATCACCAATGCAACGAACATGAAAATGAGCGAACTCAGGAAGATAGTGGAGGACAGGAAGGCCTGGCGGGATATGGTTCATGGGATCATGAAGGGTCGGACACGACTTAACGACTGAACGACGATGACTGTGTAAACTAGAAAGAAAATACTGTATTTGTCTGCATCCAAGTTGTCATTTCTCTGTTTTCTATTTGAAAACAAGGAAATGAAAGGGGGGGGGGAAAAGATTACCCTTACCCAGGAATAAGTCCCATTGAACTCACTGAGGTTTACTTCTGAGCAATCATGCATCGTCTCAGACTATTAGCCTATCACTAGACGGGCTAGCAAAATGGAGCCTCTGTGTGCATTAGCAGTCTACCTTGGGTGTTGGGGAAAAAACAACAAAGGTCTTAATCTGCACGTCCTGTTTGTCAGTATCCAGAGGCAGCTCTCAATGGACCTTGGTGTGATCCTGCTGAGAAGTTTCTTATCTCTTAACAACACTGATATGGGCAGAGAGCCAAGAATGTGGAACCAGTTTCAAGGGAAGGGAGTTAATGATCCCCCCCCTCCTGCAGATATGACAAGGAATCCAGCTGTGGCCAGGACAGCCCACCAGGGCCCATGAGAGGGGGGTAAAGGGGGTAAATTGTACCCAGGCCCAGGGTCAAAAAGGGGGCCCATGAGCCAAAGGAGGGGGCCCAGAAAGTTCCTGGGATCTCAGCTGGTCTCATGGAGCGTGAAAGATGGACGGGCTAAGCAGGAGGCCAGGTCTACTAGGCAGGAGACCTGGGCAACACATTGGGAAGCCTGATAGACCTGGGCTCCAGAGTTCTTTCCGGCCATTGTTGCCCTCCCTCCCCCAGCCTTATTTTGCCCCCTGCCTTTTTGAAAAGGGGCCCAAAAGAAACTTTGTACCCCCTGATAAAATTCCTCTCAGAGGCCCTGCAGACCACACCCCGTCAGCAGCTGAGAAATCAAATCAGAGCCATCTGGATGGGTTCTCTGTCCTCTCACATTCCTCATTCTTACACAAGCCCTCCTTCCACTCTGGACACACCTGATCTTTCCTAACTACGCAGAATGCGGCGGCCCGGGTGGTTGCTGAAGCAAGGCGATTTGACTCTGTTGAGCCGCTGCTTCAGCGGCTGCACTGGCTGCCCATTCGTTTCCGAGCCCAGTTCAAGGTGCTGGTAATGACCTTTAAAGCCCTTCACGGTTTGGGTCCAGGATATCTGAGGGACCGCCTTCTCCCATACATTCCGGCCCGCTCTCTTAGGTCATCTGAGGGGGGGCTCTCCTGCGGGTACCACCTCTATCGCAAGTTAGGGGAGTGGCAACACGTGGGCGAGCCTTCTCTGCCGTGGCGCCACAACTGTGGAACTCCCTGCCAGGGGATCTGAGAACCACCCCCTCCCTCATGACTTTTCGGCGGGGGCTCAAAACATTTGTTTCATCTTGCATTTTGGTGGTTGTCTGCCTCCAGCGCCTCAGTATCTTCTGCCTTGTTGTTTTTCTGCTTCACATTATTACCCACCAGTGGATTTTATTGTTTTTTAATTTATTCTCTGTACTGTTTTTAAATTATGTATTTTAACAGTTGTAAGCCGCCTTGGGCATTTGCCTCGGCATAGGAAAAGGCGGGGTATAATTTTTTAAAATAAATAAAATAAATAAATAACTCTGGCTGTCCTAAGTTGTTCACTCGCTGAGAATATTTTCCAGCCTTTGATAGACTACTATAAGGAGAATAAAAGGCAACAGATTCCACTGATAAAAGGAATCCGAAAATGCCAGGAGCGAATCTTCCGCCTGTTATGGAATTTGAATCCTCCGAGAGAGGGAGACTGTTGCCTTGGCCATGATCTGTGGAACTCCTTGCCCCAGGATGTGGTGATGGCACCTGAAGACCTAGGTGCCTTGAAAAAGGGGACTGGACAGAATTAATGGAGGGAAAGTCCATTGCAGGTTACAAGTCATGATGACTATATGCAGCCTCTAGGTTTTAGAGGTAGCTTGTCTCTGAACGCCAGATGCAAGGGAGTGGCAACAAGATACAGGTCTCTTGTTGTCTTGTGTGCTCCCAGATGCAGGAAACGACTAGATGGGCCCTTGGGCTCTTCTTATGTTTGTATGTTATGTTCTTCATGTGAACATTTCTTCTCCTCTTCTGTGCCCTTTCTTCTCCTTTCTTTTCCCCTTTGCTTCAAAATCCTACTTCATTGTATCAAGTTAGCAACACCAGTTGGAGCATTGCAGGGCATTGCAGGGTCACACCATTATTTTTATATACAGGTACTCCCCACATTGTCACATTGGAGGAAAATGTCCGGATTAACTCATGCAAGGCGGCCAGACAGGGCTTGCGAGAACCACCTAATCCTCCAGCTGCCCCCCCCCCAGGGCTGGAGGATAAGGGGATTGATTGCGGCAATGGGCCTTGTTTGCATCCATTGTGGAACCAACAGGCAGGACATTGATGATGCATCTCCCTTCTTTGCCTCCTTTAAAACTAGTTGCTGAACCACGAACAACAAACAAATCAGCGTTGTGTTATTTTAACTTCTCAAGGTCTTATCATGAAACCACAACGTCTCAGCCACAACCTCCTGGCTCCAGAGATGCTGTGCCAAAAGCCGCCGCCGCCACCGCCGCCCCTCCCTTACCTGGTGGTGAGATGCCAGCTACTGCCTCTGTTACTTCCCCTCCTCCTCCTCTCACGCCCTGGATTGGAGAAGGGAACAGAACAGAGGAGGAACTGTGGAGGAGACGAGAGTGGTAGGCTAGAGTGTCTCCAACGTTCTTTTATCCTCCACACTTCTCTTCTGCTCTGTTTCCCTTTTCCAAGCCAGAGAGCAGGAAGAGGAGTGAGAGGCTGAAGGAAGGGTGGACATGGGCAGCATCCCATTTCTACGCATCTGCCAGTTGAGGCGACCACCCCAATTAGCTTCAAGGATGAGATATGCTCTTTTTGGACCCGATTCTGGCTGCTGAGAAAAAATGCTGAGAGCTGCACCTAGAGCAGCCTCTGGTGAGGGAGCCTGGCCCAAGGTGAAGTGCTGGTGACTTAGGACTCTTTTGTACTGGGTCAGGTCGTTGGTTAGCCCATCGAGTTCAGTGCTGTCTCTGACTGGCAGCAGCCCTCCAGGGTTTCAAGATAGGGGCTTTGCTCAGTCTTCCCGGAGCCGCTACCAGGGGTTGAACTCAGGAGCTTCTGCATACAAAACCTGCACTCTGGCACCGAGGCATGGCCCCGTTCCCATGACTCAATTGATGAAATCTCAAACACATGATGAATGGACTGAAGCTTGCAATCCTCTGCACTGACCTGGGAGTATATATGCCTGAATACAGCGAGATTAGAGCTGCTGCTGCCGCCGCCGCCGCCGCCACCCCGCCGCCGCACCCCCCAGCTCTTTGAGACTATTCCAAAGCAAAGAGAGATCAGCGATGGAGGTCAGTATCACTTTTACAGGCTTCTATTCAGACACTCTTTTAACTTTGTAACGAAGCTAAAAAGATGAGTATGAAAAGCCACCACACTTTGTGGATCCTGAGTGTGGAAAATTTCAGGCCCAGGGCAGAATCTGGTGGAAGATTACCAGCAGCTGTATGACTGGCAAGTTATAAAGAACAGATTGTGCAATTACATTTGGAAGGAGTTACTGTCTACCTAAAATCTATTTCCAGTTAATCCAGGTCTTTGGTTATGCATTACCCTAAATCAAAGAAACGCCAGAACCATTTGCTTAACAGGCAAGGAAAATGGGCTTTCAGCCTAAGCTTTCAACATGGTGCTGGGTGACTGAGGGCAAATCTCCACTACAAAGCTAAATCAATTTTATTGTACCAGAGTAACTGGCACAGCTTGCTCCAACGGATCTTGGAAACTGTAGTGCGGTGAAGGCACTGAGAAGTTGGAAACCCCACCTTACCCCTTTCACGGAACTATCATTGCATGGTTCCCTGGAGAGAGGGCTAGCTCTGTAAACTGGTTTAAGAGAAATCTCAAGGTATTCTGGCACTGCCCCCTGGACTTGAAAAGGAAGAGGGGAAGGAAGTGCAACAGGAAGCGTGTGAAGGAGAGTAGAGTGCTGGGCTAGAGCGTCTAACCCATGAATCTCCTGGCCTCACTCATACTTCAAAGTCAAAGAGATCATATGGAGGCCAGGAGACTTGTAAACATTGCTGGCCAGTGGCCGATAATCAGAGGCACATGTTAATCAATTAATCCACTAAACATGGCAATTCGCATGTTCAAAGCTTCTGAATCTCCAAGAGTCTCTACATCCCAACAGCATCCATTACTGGGCCTGGGAGCAAACAGTCAAATCAAAACAGATACAAATATTGGCAAGACAATCCGTGCTAGGAGAAGCACAATATCTAAGCCTGTTGTGCAAGCCTCCTCTTGCTTCTAATCTTATCTCCTTGTTGGGACATACATACAATGGATAACGGGTGTCTTGATTGTTGGTGGAAAGTTTCCAGCTGCTCAGTATTGAGTGGTTCATTTCTTTCCTGGCCTTTCTCAAAGAAGTGTGATCTCATTCGATCCTCCTCACAATGCAATGGGAGGTAGAGGTTAGGCAGAGTGACAGAATTTGAACCCAGGTCTCCCCAGGGCAAGCCGAGCAGTCGGTCCAAATGCAATCATCTGGCTCACAGGACTGGTCAGAACTTGTGTTTCTGAGGCATCACTGTTGCTCCACAACAGCACAGCACTGCAGATAGAATCAGCCCAGGTTGTTTGCAAAAGCAGTTTCCAAGGTGCTGTGGTGGAGCAACAGGAGACAGCTGCGGCCTTCGTGCGTCACCTGTGGGCATCAGTCGAGGGCTTCCTGGAGGCACTGAGCTTGCGATTGTTGGAGACAGGAAGCTGGGAGAGGTGGAGTCTTGGTCTGATCCACTGGAGCAGTGCTTACCGTATTGGTCTGAGTACAAGACTCACTTTTTTCTCCTAATTTAAGTTTTTAAACTAGGGGTGTGTCTTATAATCATGCTGTTGCAATTTAATGCCAGTGATTTAATTAAAAAATTTTTTAATAGCACCAAACTTTAAGGGTGCGTCTTATAATCAGATGCATCTTATACTCGGGACAATACGGTATTTTCTTCCAATCTTCCATTCAGGCAATAATAATTGAGAGCCAGAATGGTGTAGTGGTTTGGGTGTTGGCCTTAGACCTGGAAGATCCAGGTTCAAGTCCCTGCTCAGCCACCAAGCTTCCTAGGTAGCCTTGGGCTAGTCACTATCTCTCAGCCTCACCTACCTCACAGGCTTGTTGTGAAGACAAAATGAGGGAAGGAGCCATGTACACCACACCCTGAGCTCCTTGGAGAAAGGGTGACACAAAAATGTGAAAAATAAATATCTCACAGTGGTGCAGCTGAAAGTACCTCCTAAAAGGTACTTTCCTGAACCTCCTGAAAGTTCCTTTCCCCTAGCCTAGGACAATAATTAATCACAGGAGCAGAGGGTCAATCCAAGATGGGTTACTTATTGGGTTTTCTATCTTTGTAGTGTTATCCCTTTCTGCAATTAACCAACTGCTTGTGAACTGCTGCAATCATGACACATTAAGCATGTGTTGAAGGTACAATGGCGGGTGTTGGATTCATCCACCCTTTAGGGAACAGGCATAGCTTCAGAGTACAGCACGGACATATTTTTGTTGTTGTTCAGTCGTTAAGTCGCGTCCGACCCTTCGTGATCCCATGAACCATATCCCGCCAGGCCTTCCTGTCCTCCACTATCTTCCTGAGTTCGCTCATTGTCATGTTCGTTGCATCGGTGATGCTGTCGAACCATCTCATCCTTTGCCTTCCCCTTCTCCATTTGCCTTCAATCTTTCCCAGCATCAGAGTCTTCTCCAGAGAGTCCTCTCTTCGCATTAGGTGGCCAAAATATTTGAGTTTCAGCCTCAGTACCTGTCCTTCCAGGGAACAGTCAGGGTTGATTTCATTTAGGATTGACCGATATGATCTCCTGGCAGTCCAAGGGACTCTCAGGAGTCTTCTCCAGCACCACAGTTCAAAAGCATCTATTCTTCAGTGCTCAGTCTTCTTTATGGTCCAACAGTCCCAAATTCAATCCCTGGTATTTCCAGCTAAGACAGATCCTTGATGGAGGCTGCACTCCTATACCCACTTACCTGGGAGTAAGTTCCATTAAACTCAATGGGACATCCTGGTGAATAGACATGACTAGGATGGCCTTTTCTAACCCAGGGAACAAGAGGAAGCGAAGTGGTAGGGGTAGACAGGTGGCTAGAAGCAGGTGTAGGGGGGGGGGTGCTTCCCCACCAATTCACTACCCAAAGGGACTGCTTCAGTTCGCCTTGACGAGTGGGTGACCCGCTAGTAACATGGAACACAAATCCCTGCTTTGTCACAGGATGGAGGCAGAGGATGCGAGCATGTCAAGAATTATTTCAGGAAGCCATTTCATGCCAGCATATTAAGAAAATAGCCATGGCTCCATTTCCTGCACTTGGGGGTGGTGTGTGTTATATAGGTGCAAGCAGGCCAGTCAGGATTGCAAAGACCACAAAGCAATGCTTCCTCCCTAGTCCAGACTCTCTCTCCAGTTGCTCCAGGATGCCAAGATCATGTTTTCCCATGACCATTTAACTTGGTATTGGAGTGAGTTCACTGCCTGCGCATGGATGCCGACAATACCAGCCTAGTGGGCATCAACAAAAAGGAGGAAAGGCCCTGGAAAAGACCATAAACGTAGTGGACCATATGGGCATTAGAACCTAAGAAGAGCCCTGCTGGATCAGGCCAAAGGCCCATCTAGCCCAGCTTCCTGTATCTCACAGTGGCCCCACCAGATGCCGCTGGGAGCACACAAGACAACAAGAGACCTGTATCCCGATGCCACTCCCTTGCACCTGGCATACAGAGAAAACCTATTTCTAAAACCAGGAAAAGGCTTGTAACTTGTGATGGACATTTCCTCCATGAATCTATCCAATCCCCCTTTTAAAGGCATCTAGGCCTTCAGGTGCCATCACCACATCCTGTGGCAAGGAGTTCCACAGTTTAACCCTACAGATCACACAGCTTAGTGGACCCTATCAGGGCAGCGGGGACTGTGACATTGCCGTTTGTGGTGAAAGACAGAAAACGCGTATCTTCTCACTTCCTGTTTGCTAAACCTGAGCTTGTGTGCCCATGAAATAAGCAGGGAGCCTTAGAGACTTTTGCTTCCCTCCAAATCAGTGACACTTCCAAAGCTGGAGGCCAAAAGGCAAGCAAAAAAAAAAAAAAAAGAGTATCAAGAAATAGGGTTTCGAACCAGGGTGCGGACCAGTCAGGCAGGAGATAGTGGAGCACTGGCACTAAATGGGAAGGTAGCTTTTTGGGGGGGGGCACAAAGAGGGTCTGGATGGCTTCGGTTTCCCCCAGTTGCCCTTTTAAACTCTCCAAGGTGGGGCATGAAGCAGAATGCCCCACTTCCCTCTGCAAACCTCAGTGCCTACTGCAGGCCTATGAAAGGGGTACCTGCACTGGCAGCTAGAAGAAAAAGGGGGTTAGGATGAAGCTGGAAGCAGCTAGACTGTGGAATGGGGACATCCCACCCCCAGGCCGTCAACAGTAATCATCTGGATACATCCCCCTGGGTCCTTCACAAGCAGGACAAGATTCAACCCCCCCCCCCATTGCTCCTTCTCCCTTCTAGCACACCAGAAACAGATCATTGATGATTTGTTCAGCTTCACAGGCGTGCCCCATCCCAAAGGAAAGCAAGAATGCATAAAATAAAAGCGCATACCTAGGGGCTGCCATCCCTCCCCCAGTTTGGCAAATTATTTCTGGCATAGAACTGGAGGGGGTGCACGTGCATATGCAGGGGAGAGCACCTGCTTGTGTGAACACTTACTGCAGGAAAGAGTGGCTTACAGGGGCAGAAATGTGGACTTTCACACATGATTTTCTTCCTTAGCAGAATGTCGCAGTTGACTCCTCACTAATTGGGATTAAGGATGAAACAAAAGCCAATGGATTTGGGCAGAGAAGCGGGGGGGGGGGGGGAGAGTGGCATCAGGCACCCATAAGAGCGACAGGAGCCTCTAAACAGAGTCCAAGGGTGAGAGGGTTTAAGTTGGCTGGCAGTTTTGGAAAAAACCAAAGAACAAGTCTTTAGCATATGCCAAATGCCTTTCCCTCATCATCACTGGTGGACATAAGTAGCTCTGAAAATGTCAGGAATTCAAAGCAAAGGCTGGCAGGACACTGGGCCAGGTTCGAGATAGTTTCATTTGACTTGCCCTGCTTTAACAGGAACCGGTTTCAATACACTCGTACTGGGGTACCCCCACTCCAGCCCACCACTCTTTTGAAGCCGTGCCAGGGAGGAGTGGAGGTAAGCAGGCCCTCCTTCATGCAGCCTGGTCGTGCGTGGAAGACGCTGGGCGCCAACCACTGAATCGCAGCCACGACCACAAGTGACCCAGGCTTCACCCAACCCCCTGCCGAAACGTCTCCACGACAGCCTATTCAGACACCGGACACGGATGTGTATACTTCTGGTTTATTCTGCCTTTTGTACAAAACGATTTCCGCTGTTGGTTTTTTTATTTTTAAAATCCACATCCAAACCACCCGTCCGTCATAACCTGGCACTGGGAAGAGCAAAAATAATTGTGTCCTGTCCCCCACGCCAAACAACAACAACAACAACAACAACAACAACCCCCAAACCGAGACACACTCCTGTGTTGCAATGGCACACAAGAGAGTTTGGCTCACAAAGTGCGACAGCAAGAGATTCCCTCCCACCCCATCTGCATTACCATTTCTAGACCTGAAAGGGAGTTGGGGGGGAGACAAGGACACCCGCTTCTTGAGCCTCCCAGAGCTCAAACTGAAATGCAACTGTTGGCTACGGCTCGGCTGCCTGATGCAAAACCTCAACCTGCAATGAGCAAGAGGGAATCTTGCCGCCTGTCGTTGTATAAAGCTGTTCTGCGATGAGTGCAGCAGAGGCACAAGCGACAAGTACCAGCTCGTCTCATTTTATTCCAGCCAATCCGGCTTCAGCTTTGCCTTCAGGGCTGGAGTAGAAAGGAGAATCAACTCACTGCTGCCACCTTCAGAAGGCCAGGAGAGCAGCGCCCCCTGATAGGCGGGCAAGGAAAGTGACTTTAGTGTCCTAGAAACAGGCAGCTCTACTCGGAAGGAAACCGGAGTGCCCGGCGCAGAGCTGAAGCCTGATCAGGCAAGAGGCAGCTTGCACCAAGCACGCCTTGCCCCGACTCCAAATCACATCGAGTGAGATGCAAGTCTTGAGTTTTGCAACCGTTACTTCCATAAAGAAAACACAGGCTGGGAAGCGAATGAATACAGCATTCAGTTTGCTACAGCATAATCGATTCAAGGATTTGGTCCACATGGGTAGGACTAGGATATACCCATTCGCTTTCTGCCCCTTTAATCCTGTGGCCAGCTGAAGGGTTCGATTTGGTCTGTGCCATGTCTGCGGGGTGGGACAAGGGTCGTAATTGGTGACTCGGGCGACAGAAAACACACACAGATCCCCAGCAACCCGACTGTTCCTATGCACAGGGCAGAAAACGCTGAACTAACCCCAGAGAAGCAGCCCTCCGAGCCTGAAGAAAACGATTGTCGGCTCCAGGCAAGGAATGGAAACTATCAAGCCCCCACAGAACTGGGATAGCTAAAGGAAGCATTTTATCAGCTGTTCTGGAGAGCCTCAGGAGAGAGGGCCTGGAGGACCCCCCCCCTCCAAGGAAACCCCTGATAACCGAGAGCAGCACAGCTGCTCTGCTGGTCAAGGGGGGAATGCACGCCCCATAACTGGGCAAAACTTTAGCAAACCCTGATTGATTTAACAGAGGACCTACTGGTGGCAAAGCTCGCCATCAAGGAATGGACGCAGCCCTGCCCACTGGACAGAGAGGGGCCCAAAAGCGGGAATAGCGAGCAACTTGGCCCCAGCTCCTTCCCAGGAAAATGCCCACCGACACTGTCGCCAGCCAGACGGTGCCAAGCCACGTTCCCAGGGGTGGGGTGGGGGCAGTGGGTAGGTGTGTCATGCCGATCCAATCCTGCGTGAAAGCAACAAGCACAGCACCACCCTACCCGCAAAGAATTTCCTACGGCCGCGGGCAACGGCGTGCGCACACCCTCCTAGGCAACACCCTAGAAGCAGATTGGACTCCTGCCCCTTGGCTACGGCAGCACGTGCTTCACATACACCCACCATTTAAGACCAAGTGAAAAGCCCTTACTATCCCCGGAGTGCCCACTTGGCAACAGCAGGTGCTCCCCCCAAATCCTAGCTACCCACCCTCTATCATGGGCCCAGTGACCACGACCAGAGGGCCACCACGTTTACAGGTACGTGTCCTCGCTCTCCCGGGAGCAGAGGCTCTCCTTGGACTGGTGGAGGTCCGAGGACTCCGGCTCCAGCAAAGTCTGCGTCCCGTTCTCTTCAGGGAGGGGCCCGTTGACCGAGCTGCCCTTCCTCTGGTCTCGCGGCTTCTCCCCCTTCGGGGGTTTGCGCTTGCGGCCCTTGGGCGAGAGAACGGCGCCAGAGGGAAGGATGATGGAGGGCGAGGGCTCCAAGTCCTTGCGAGAATAGGGCTCCGCGTCGCTGATGGCTTTGGCACCGTGGAAACGGGGAGGGGACTTGCACTGCAGCTCTCCGCGGGTCTCCTTCCATTTCTTCAGCTGGAGGAGGTGCTCCCGCTCTATGTGACGCTCTGTCACCGGCAACTCTATGATCTAAGAGGATCCAAGAAAGTCTTTTAGTCCAACAGATACAAACCTAGGGTCCCTGAAGATCCAGGCCAAATGCCTGCAGTGTGCCTGTTATACAAAGGCTGGTCCAGCAGAGGGCAGAGCTGCACTGAACACAGCAACCGACAAGTCTCAATCTAACCCATGCAAAGCTCGTTTAACTGTTATATGGTCTGCTCCGAGGGCAGTTTCTCCAAGAATTTCAGGCTTTTTTTTTTTGTACGATATATAGGCAACTCTTCCTTTATCGATCCCTTCTTCCTTTATCGATCCCTGGGAGATGTTCCAGGTTAGAAGGTACTGGACAACTTTTTTTTTTTTTTTTGTAGTAAGACACACTTTCAAGCCACACAGAATTCTCTTTCAGTAGATCTGGTGAAGAGTTCTATGCAGCCTGGAAAAACACACCTCCCATATCAACACCAGCTGCTTTCAAGAAAGAGATGCAACTGTTTCCTTTTGGAAACATACAGTATTTTGAAGCTGCATTTCCTTCTGCCCAATTAGGGAGGTTCCGTCGGTGATGAACTTGTCCTACTTGCAGGGGCAGCATTTCAAAATCAAGACACAACTGTGCCATTCAACATAAGTTTCCTATACTGGATGGAAAATAATGTAATTTGAGCCTCCCTTGTAGCTGCAGCTTAATTTCCATTTGCCGTGATAGTTTCTAGTTTTGCCACTGTTAAGGACGCTGCTGTTTATTTTTAACTTTGCCTTGTGGTGATCGGTGGTTTTTGAACTGAACCAAAAAGGCGGTAGCTCAGAAGCAGCATAGATTAGTACTGCTGCAAATCCCACCGAAACCCGTGTCTGGTTTTCTCTTCAGAAATTCTGAGCCAGGTCAGACTTTTGTCCCCCCAAAAGCTGGGGCACCGAGGTAGTTGTCAGGTGACCACACTGGCAGTTTCCCATTAACAGCCAACCAGAACGGAGGAGCCATTGAGACCACTCCTGCCAGCCCCCCCCCCCCAGCACCCGTCTTACCTCTTGCACAAGGAAAGTCTCCTGCATGATCTTAGGGTTCAGAGCCCTCAACTGCTCCATCGTCTCATACTGCCCTTGGCAGGCCTTGAGCTTCTCAGAAGAACCCAGGGTGTGTTTCAGCAGCACCAGTCCCACTCGGAAGATAATCTTAACTCCTGGAAGAGGAGGGTTGACAGCGCCAGTGAGCTCAACCATAAGAACATAAAAAAATCAAAGAGCCCTGCTGGATCAGGCCAAAGGCCCGTCTAGTCCAGCTTCCTGTATCTCACAGTGGCCCCACCAGATGCCTCAGGGAGCACACAATACAACAGGAGACCTGTATCCTGTTGCTATCTCTTAATGCCAGATGCAAGGGAGTGACCTATTATTAAAGCAAGGAGGTTACTTATCCCCACCATGGCTTGTAAGCTGTGATGGACTTTTCCTCCATAAATCTTGTCCAATCCCCTTTTAAAGGCATACAGGCCAGGTGCCATCACCACATCCTGTGGCAAGGAGTTCCACAAACCAATTACACGCTGGGTAAAGAAATATTTTCTTTTGTCTGTTTTAATACTCCCTCCACTTAATTTGAGTGGATGTCCCCTAGTTCTAGTGTTGTGTGAGAGGGAATAGAACTTCTCTCTATCCACTCTCTCCATCCCATGCATAATTTTATTATATGTCTCAATCATGTCCCCCCTCAGGCGCCTTTTTCTAGACTGAAGAGCCCCAAACACTGTAGCCTTTCCTCATAAGGGAGATGCCCCAGCCCACTAACCATTTTGGTCGCTCTCTTCTGCACCTTTTCTAGTTCCACTATATCCTTTTTGAGAGGCGGCGACCAGAACTGGACGCAGAAGAGAACCATGCGCAGGTCAAACAAGCCATTCACCCTCCTGATACCGACTGCTCCAAGGGCACAGGCTGCCGTTACACTGGTAAGGCCAAGCAGGCTTCGGCTGCATGGGCAACTGCCTCAGACTTGTGGAAATCCCTCTTCGTTCTCCAACAGGAAAAGCGGGTGCAAGGGGATCGAGCATAAAAGCACACTTTTATAGATTTTTGTGAAATGGCGGTTGGCTTTCCGTCCCTGTTGAAGCCCACACACGACATGGGGGATTTGCACGGAATGCAAGAGCAACTCTGCTGAATCAAAGGTAAAGGTGAAGTAAAGGTGACCCCTGACAATTAAGTCCAGTCGTGTCCGACTCTAGGGTGTGGTGCTCATCCCCATTTCAAAGCTGAGGAGCCAGCGTTGTCCGAAGACGCCTCTGTGGTCATGTGGCCAGCCTGACTCTCCTTGCCGCAGCGCGTAGCTGGAACATGGAGCGCTGTTTACCTTCCCGCAAGCGGTACCTATTTATCTACTCGCATTAACATGCACATAATCAAAGACCCACCTAATTCAGCATCTTCCCTCACAGCCAGCCGACACTATGCTTCTCGGAAGCCCCCTAGCGGGAGATGAAAGCAGACCCCTCTCCCACCATTGCTCCCCTACAACTGGTACCCAGAACCTCGAGACAGAATGGCCTAGCAGCCGCTGACATACCTGCCCTCCGCGACTATGCCTTACCCGCCTTTTAAAGCCATATTAGCCAGTGGCCATCAACATATCCTAGAGTGCTGGACTTGGGGCAGAAAGGCATGGATTTGAATCCTTGCTCAGCTCCAAAGCCTACTGGGTGATCCTGGGTCAAAGGCTCAGCCTAGCCTACCCCACAGGGCTGTTGTGAGGACAAAATGGCATGACAACGCTGTGCTGACTTCCGTGGAGGAAGGGCGGGATACAGAGCGTGGTCCGAGGGAAAGGACACAGCCACCTTGCTGAAGCTGAGCAGGTCTAGTTCTGGTCAGTACCTAGATGAGTTACGACCTGGAAACCCCAAGTTTGCCTGGAATTCCATGGTATCCCAAGTAAGCATTCTGGCATCCCTGGAAAAGGGGCAGATATGCTGCTGTCCACCAGCAGGTGGCAGTATTTAAGCAAGAATCAATACCCCAAACCAAACAGGGAGGCCCACAATCACTTTGCCAGTTGCTCCCCCATCTGCTGTCCAAAGGGACAGCCATGCTTGCACTCCAGCTCATCAGGCTACAAAGGATCCGATGCCCACAGGTTCGCTGGCACAAGATGCCGTCACGGCCACCCACTCGGCAAGCAAGTTGACCCCGCCTTCAACTCGCAGGAGGCAAGTTTATCAATGGCTATTTGGCACGATGGTAGAATGGAACCCTCCACGCAAATGTCCATGGGCCAGTCGGTGAGAGACAGGAGACAAGAGGAAGGCTGTGGCAGGTGGGCTGCCCGAAGGCACTGCAGAAAACATGACGCTAGGCTTGACCAGCAGGCTCTCGTGGCCTTAAGGCGGCCCAGGACAGCACGACCCTGGCTATAAGGTCCCCCCTCCTGGGGATCACGGGAGGCCGCTGGCCCATTCAGCCAGAGGCACGAGCCCCCAGGAGCTGCCCACTCTTAGTCCCAGCCATTGCCCACTCAAGCTTGCCAAACCAGAAGGGGGGGGGCGCGCACCAAGCCGGTACCTTCACAGAAGAACATGTCCCAGACCCGGAGCACGGAGCTCCAGGGAAGGGTTCTGGAGAAGGCACACATGAACCACTCCGTCATGTACAGGATGGGGTCAATCTTCTGCTTGCTCAGGTGCTTGTACGCGACAGGTGAGACCCTGTGCAGCAGGGAGAAGAGGATCTCCCCATCGAGTTGGATGGCCTCCTGCGGGGAGAGAAGAGTGCCGAGGTCAGGCTGGAGAACACCTTGGCAACCCGCTCCGGTTCAGAAGGCTCACCTGGCCTCTTTGCTGTGTCAATGTTCTCCCATTCAGGAGGGCGAGAAACGCTACAGCACAAATCGTCTCCAAGCTGCAGATGGCACTGAGTGCGAGCGAGTTAGAAAGGGACTTTCCACAGGCATTGTGGACCCATCACTGCTACAGCCGCCTGTGGAAAGTCCCTTTCTAATTCCCTCTGTGCCACCCTGGCCTGCTTGCCACACTTGCTCCAACCATGCCACTTGGAGCTGCAGAATGGCACAAGGGAGGGGGAATGGGGGGCAGGAGGGGGCACTGCAGCTACTGGCAGAGCCAAAGGTAACTCAGATCATTCATGCTTCTTGCCCTCCTGGCTGAAAGTGTGTGCTGGAAATGAGAATCATTTTTCTTCCCAGGAACCAGAGCAGGTTTGAGTCACACCAGTTCAGTCCTAGTAGCCCTTATTTCTGGCCATCAACGGGCGTTTCTTCTGGCGCATTAAGTTTACTGACAGGATCCTGCCTTCGGCGTTGGGTCAGGTTCAAAACTCAAATGACACAGACACAGTACAAGAAACTTATGAAGTAGTGTCAGGAATACAATGTTTGGCATCAGAGGATATACTACAGGGATATGGAGTAGCAGATTTTGGAGGCCAGAGGGTAGAGGACGGGGGGGGGCAAACGAGAGATGATGGTTCCGGTGAATCCCTGGCCAATGCTGGGATTCTTGCAGAGAATGCAACTACGTGACACTCGGCCCCACAAAGCAAGGCACTTTCTATGCTCTAAGAGTGTATGACTCAGACTATTTAGCCTTCAGTCATTATGCTTTCATGGTTAAGAGTTTGCAAGCACACACTTTGGCTTTGTACGGAGGCCGGCCCACCTCGGAGGCAAAGGAGAGGCTGTCCATTACAGACCCCGAATCTGGGCTTTTTGCTTGCACATTTTGTAATGGCTAGAACCCCCCCCCCCCCAGGAGATGTCTGTCTCGAGAGCGGCTACAGCCAGGCATGCCCCGAGATCAGACCTCACCGCTCCCCCCTGCACCCTCCTCCCGACACCTTCCCGTTTCTTGCTAGAGAAGCAAGAACACCGAGCAAGGTGAAGAGAAGCCAGTTGCAGCCGAAGAGGGTGGAAGAGGGTGCTCCAATGCAGACATGTCTGGCACTGGTAGGAGAGTCTTGGAAGGCTGACTGTGAGCCAGGATGGTGTAGTGGTTTGGGAGTCGGACTTAGACCTGGAAGATCCAGGTTCAAATCCCCGCTCAGCCACGAAGCTTCCTGGGTGACCTTGGGCCAGTCACTATCTCTCAGCCCCACCTACCTCACAGGGTTGTTGTGAGGACAAAAAGGAGGGGAGGAAATATGTACACCACTCTGAGCTCCTTGGAGGAAGGGCGGTATAAAAATGTGAAAAAATAAAAGGAAGAGGCTGTTCAGGGGTTCTCATCGCTCACCAGTTTCTCGCTGTAGTAGCCCGGAAGGTACTTCTCACATATCTGCACGAGGCACCAAAACGCTTGCTGAAAAGGGGAAAAGAGGAAAAAGGTTACTTGGCAGCGCACAAGCGATCGGCCTAGCCTGGCTCAGCCGTGCATTTGTGGCCAAGTGCCGTGCAGACTGAGTTGTGCCAGGAAAAACAGGCAGAGCCTCGCCCAACAGCTGCGGTTACTGTGCGAGCTGGAAGGGCTCATAAGGGATTCATTCACCTGCCTACCCGGTCTGTTTGAGGCTCAGAAGTTTTATCTTTGCAGAACTCGGAGTAATTATGTTTTTGGTCAACAGCAGGAATAAAATGCAGCTATTAACACCCCACCCCCAAAAAACTTTTCACTGTAGCACCACGATAGGAAAAGCTGCCACTGACAGAACACTCCTTTTGGTCTTCGGACCTATAAAGTTCATTTTGTTCTTCACATCAGCCCAGAATCAGCCCAGACCACACATTAGTTTGCACATTGCATGGAGAGGACTGACTGACTGACTGAGGGAAGTGCAGTTATTTGTGCGAAGGGGGCAGACATGCCCAGGAAGCTGCTTCAGCTTGCCTTCTAAAGCTGTCTCGGACAAGCAGCACTGTACATACACAGCTCTGGCCCAAATCTTTAATTAAGCAGACAGTCACTGCCCAGGGTTAGTGGGGCAGAGGTCCCAGACTGCCTTGGAAGCCAGCTTCCAGATAAGAGAGGCAGGAACAAGGTCGCCGCACTCTGAACTAGATACACTCGTTTGGGTCCTTTTAAAGTAGATGTAAACAGCAGAGGGTGGTGGGGATACAAAGAATTCAACATTCTCCCCGAGCACAGTTGCTGCTCTGCTCAATTTAGAGCCTTTGTGCCAGTTTAAATATTTTAAGGAGTCGGAGAGGTCCGGTTTCAGATTCCCTACGTCACATGTGGTTTGGCCCATCGGACGCCAGCGAGAATCAGCCCAGACCACATTGGGGAGGAAAACCTTTTTCTAGGGTAAGGCTTCTTCTAGAGAAGGATGACTGGAGCGAGCAGCATCTCTAGAGCCCACCTCCAGGGGAAAAGGCTCGTGGTTCTGTCCCACTCCCAGGACGTTTGGACAGCAACACGCAGAGGGCCTCCGCACCGCAGCAGCAGCAGGACACGTCGCCTACCTCTGCAGGCATGTGCATCAGGAGCACGGCAGCAATCGGGGCCTGGGCCTGGCAATAGCCCTCCTCCGGCCGGTAGAGCGTGTAGGCCTTCAGCACCCGGAACAGGTCTTGCTGCCTGCGGAGAAGACCAGCGCACACCATGGGAAGTCAAGCAATGCAGGGCAGCTGGAGTTCTGCTGCTGGGGCTCAGGCACAGTGCAAACTCGAGAACAAACTGCAAGGCCAGAAGAGCTGGGGCGTGGAGCAGCCAGGAAGTTGGAGCTGTGAATTAGGAGGTCCCGGTTCGAGTCTTGCCTCCGACGTGAGCTCACTGGGCAGTCTTAGACAAGACTCTCGAGCCTTAATCTCTCAGCCTTCCCACCTCTTAAAAAATCTGCCAAGATTTTTTTTAGACCTACCTTACAGGGGGGTTGGTCAGAAGGACTGAAAGTGCTCTGAACACTTGAAACCCACAGCACAAATGCTAAGTGCAGCAATGCTCCATGCCAGAGAGTGCCCAGTTTTGCTGTTTCGAGTAAAATCTTGCCCGTTAAATGCTTAGAGCTGGCCTAGTGCCCATGCCGGGGGTGGGGTGGGGGAGAGCGACATGAGCCATTGCTATCTTTGCTAACTGGATACGGCTTTTAACATCGTGCTGTTTTTTAATCTTATTGTGTACAATACATCTTTCTAAGAGGAAAGGATGGAAAGTGGAAACTTTTTGAACGTTAACACAACACAAATATTGACAGCAACTGATCACGGCAAGCTGCGGAAGGCAAGACAAACCTGGCAGTGCCCTTCAGGACTATTCCCCCCTGCCAAGCATTGTCACCAGACAAGCAGAGACATGCAGCTCTTCGTACGCACAGGAAGTGCAGAGGTTGTCACGGTAGCCTAACACCCAGCTAAGAACCTTCTTACGGTTCGTGCCCTATTCAAGAACTACCTTCCTAGCCATTCTGCCAAAAGAGTTGGGGTGGGACCTGTAAGAAGATTCTGGGCACCAGTGCAATGCCAGGCAACCGACAACCAACGCCTAAAGCAAATCTTTGAAGCACGGCTGTCACTGAGGTCACCAAGCCAACGAGGGGCACAAGGCACCCCACTGGCGCACCTCCAAAAACAGGATCAGCCCAGACTCCCCTAATGCACAGAGCAGAGGTACAGAGGAAGCCGCCTACTAAGGAGTAAGCCCATTGGTCCATCTGGGCTGGTACGACAAACACTGACTGGCAGCAGCTCTCCGGGGATTTATACCAGGGTCTTCCCCAGCCCTAACCAGAGATGCTGCCAAGACGTCCGCCTCTGCTCCAGAGCTACAGCAGTATTCCCCCAGCCAGCCAGCCTGCTTACCCATGGCCCCCGCGAGAAACAAACATTTCGTGGAATGGAAACTGCCGGTGGAGATCCCGCTCAATCACATCCAGCCACTTGGGGTCCCCTGGGGCCACATCCAGCTCCTGTGGAACAGACAGAGTCACTTTTACAGGCCTGGACTGCAACATTCCCCACAGAAAAGCAAAAAGACAACGTCAGCAGCTCAAGGGGAAAAAAAAAAAGGTATCAGCAGGACAGTTGCTTCTGAAACTCAAAACAATCCATTCTCTTTTGGAAAGACAAATATTAACAGAGTCAACTCCTATAGATCCTTTATCAGAGCAACCAACAGGCTACCCAGCAACAGCAAAACCGTGCAAAAAAGACAAGACTCCGTTAAGAGGGACTGTTGACACGGGAGGTTGAAAAGTTGAGAAGCACAAGACTTGCTCTGTACCCAAGAGCAAACATATAGCCAAGTTGGCACTGGAGAAGTCAAGACCTATGCTACTCCAGCACCCCAAAGCTCGGGGAAGAAGCTTCTAGTTATTCACGAGAGCACATGGCGACCAATTAAGCAGCAACAGAGGAACTAGCCGTTCCCCAAAGACTCTGAAGAGACTCTGTAGTTACTTAAGGGATCAGAAAGAGAAGTGGCCATTCATGGACTGACCCTAGAAGCACAGGGCCTGGCTCCTTTTGGGTAGGGCTGCAATAGTGCCTGCTCAAACCCGTGCTGCGATACCAGGCCAGACACTTGGATCGAAGGGGATAAAGGACTAGGTGAGAGATCAACAAACGAGCATGGGGTTTGAGGGCAAACTAGCTATGGGCAAGGTGGAACTGCGATGCACAGGTAACACAGAATTGGTCCCCCTTAGCATCGACACCAGATGGAGCCCTGCTGCCAAACTGGAACTGAAGTGCATCGACGTTGGAGTCTTACAAGGAGCTGGTTATATTTTAGCACCGGATGGAAGGCATCCATCCGAAGGTGGACTTTGCCCTGAAAGACCATGAGAAAACAACTGCCACCTTGCTGGAAAAAGACTAAAGGTCCACCTTGTCTTATTTGCCGCATGGAAGCTCACAAGCTACACACAAGAGAGACTGGCCTCCCGTTTGTCTCCAGCATCTATACTCAGATATACTGCCTCTCTATGTGGAGGCTCCACTGAAGTATCATGGCTAATCTTCCCTTATGGCATCTAACCCTTCTTTAAGGGGATCTAAGCTGTCAGCAATGGCCACCTTCTGTGTGAAGCAGCAGTTCCTTTTGTCTGTCCCCAAACCTCCTGCTGATCAGCCTCAGTGGGGGGGCTCCGAGTTCAAAAAGACAGAGGGAAAGGAAGTTGTCTCGCCGGCCCGAAATGCTTCTTACATCAAATTTGTGGGGATTCTGCTCCAACTTGACTTTGCCCCCCGAGAGGTACTGCCAGGCTCGGCCCCGGAGAGATGGTGGGATCCCCTTCTGGCATCTCAGTCGGATCTGAAAGAGGCAGAGAAGCCATTGCTGAGATGGGACGTGCACAGGGCCTGTGAAGAACTACACACAGAATCAAGAAGGCATTACCATAGATGCTCTCGGCCAAGCAAGCGAGGGAGACGCCAATCCTTCACTGGCTTAACCCTTGAGCACTCATTCCCAACTGCAACAAAACCCAACGATGAATGGATGCATTTGCTTCCATTCATCCCTCCCAACTCATTTATTCTCCCCCCCCCTCGACCAAAATATAAATTTTAGACTGCAAGCTCCCCAGGGCAAGGATCTGCCTCTTGTTTATATTGCTGCAGAAAGCACCATGGACACCAAAGACGGGTTTCTCTAGATCAGAAAAACAATGCTCTTAACAAAACAATGCTCTTCATAAATCCTTTATTCCAAAACCCAATACCTAGATGCACTGTATGTCATGCAAGATCATCAGGCCATCACACAGGTGCCCAAGCTGCCCGTGAAAGACACCCATACACTGGGGGGAAGCTTGGTTGTCTCCATCACTCACCAAGGGCAGATTTTGCCACACACCAGTTACAGCTGCATGGTCCATCTGCCATCTAGAGGCGTCTGAGCCCTGACAAGGTGAGCATTCTTTTAAAAACCTCCCATAAGTGTCCAAATGTGGCCACTGCCCGATGCATTTGGGTCGCTTCTCTCAAAACAGGGTCTTTTGGAAAAGTCAACACTACCGAAGCAGGGCAGAACATGTTGAGACATGGAGGAAGGGGAGGGGGGGGGGTTAAAGCCAGACTGAAGTGGCCTCCGTGAGCAGGAGACAAAGGTGCCTGGTTGGGAAAGGAGAGGGAAACATTTAAGGCTCGGGGAAGGCTGAAGAGTCAGCAGTCCAGGCCAGGCCAGGCCTCAATTGTACAGTTTACGTCGGCAAGCGCCAGCATGCAGCAGACAGCCCCAGCCATCTCCCCCCACCCTACTCTGGCCGTCTGTAAGAAAAGCAGCATTTTGCTGCTAGCGCTAAAGGCAGTTTAAGAAATCCCCACCTCCTGCCAGGCAAACTAACGAACTCCTTGATGTGGGAGATGGAGAGGAGCCAGGGACACCATGCTCCGGGAAAGGGGCTGCCTCAACCGGCAGGCAACGAGAGAGATGGCCGGTGGGAGTTCTCCGGCGTCGGGGCCTGGAGGAAGCGCCTCAGACTCCAGTTTCGACCCACCCTGGAAAGTTAGCTTGAAACGCAGGCCACAAAGCCGACTAGCCTCCCCCCAGGCTGGCAGGCTGCCAGAATATTCATTCGCAAAGCCAGAGGCCCAGCTGGGCAACGCCTGGTGCAATCCTGGAAACTAATCCAGGAATGGGGCAGGACCTCCAGTAGCGAGGCTGCAGAGCATCACACAAATCCCCTGCCCCACACCCAGCCCTGAGGGAGGGGGAATTCAGCACAAGTGCGCAAGCTGCTGACTTTCCTTAGCAAACGTCTCAAGCTCTACACTCCGGCACAGAGTCCAGGACAAAAAACTTTTTGGAGCGGGGAATACAAAGCCCTTTTTATATAACATTTCCAAGAATTCTAAACAAGGAAGCCTTCAGGGTGTGTGGTTTGCACTCCTCCCGTCCCCAAGTGGAACAAGAACCTTCGGTGGAAGAGTGATAGTGGGGGAATCCACATAGCATAGCTGTGAACAGGGGTTCTTTCAAAAATTCTATCAGGCACGCCTTTTCAAAAAAAAAAAAAAAGAAGCTGCATGTCCATTTTCTACTCCTAGCAGGAGATCAAACAAAACCAGGAGATGACCTCTGAAGAATTATGCCTGCGCTCCCTTTTGCCAATTGCTCTGGGTCATTCAGAAATTACAGCAGTGCCACAAATTACAACTGAGAGATGCCCACCAGATAGAGCCCCAATGACTGCTTACAGCTCAACTCCGTCAGTTGCTCACGTGACCAAGTTCTGAGCCAGGAAGTCCCTGTTATGAAGCCAGCGGCTTGGGTCACATGCCATGCCAGTTTGGCGTTACGTGAGCGAGGCTTGTCCAAACGACCGTTTGATCGTAACTTGCAACTCTGGCTTGCAGGGTAAGCGCAAGCCCTAGTTTACGGGTTTGGATGCAACTGCAAATGACGGCCTGCGCCAAACAGGAACTAATTTAATGGGGAACGTTTCAGCTGAACAGACCCAGTAGGTCTCCAGTAAGCCATCCTCTTAGTCACTGGCTGCCCCCCTCCAGTTATTTAGTGGGGATAATAGTGACCAACCCTACAGGGGTGTTGTAAGCACTACTGAGTTTATCAAAGTGAGCTTTATAAATATCAATTACTACTACTACTACTTATCCTGCATGGACGGAGGTATGAGTCATTTGTCTGGGTAGGAATGGCAGACTCTTGCATATACACACACACAAAATCAGAGGCTGGCATGAATCCAGGGATCGGCATCTATAAACTGTGCTATAACCCGATAGCACAAATGAGCGTATGGTGAACCAAAAAGACAGCCTGAGATTCCCGGCCTGTGTATACAAGGCCTGTTGATTCAAGATAATAAAACATAGCAGAGAGGCCAACTAGGGAACAATTTGCAGCAATGTTCCCAGGGAAGCCAACCTCGGTCAAACAAGGGGGCTTCTGTCGAGCGCGCTGGCAGACCGATGCAATGCAAGGACGGAGTCCACAAGCCGGGAGACATTTTGCAGCAGGAAGCCTGTCTGAGACGAGAGCAGTTTAACAGTTGCTTGGCTCGTTGGACTTCTTGGGCTGACAGACACAAGGGGAGATACTGCAGAATGTACCCAGACCAGCACATTTTTGCTGCAGGAATGATCCAGCCCCAATTTAGCAACTTCTCCAAAATGCAGAATTCTCTGCATTGCTCCGGCAACCGGCCACCCACTTACACAAACCCTCTGTCCTTCCCAGGAAGGCAGGAAAGCTCTGCACCTCTGCACCCCCAAAATGGCAACACCCCAACTGTGCTTCTTTTGTGATTTATTCCAACTGTAATTAAGGCGTGTATGCTTTAAAGCAGCGGTGGGGAAGCTCCGGCCCCAGGGCCGGATCAGGCCCCCGAGGCCATCCGGTCCGGCCCCCGGAGAGATTGCCGGGAGGCCGCCCAACCGGCCCCTGGAGGCTCCGCCGGGTCCGCGCGTCACCTCCGGAGGCCGGGAGAGGGCCTTTGCATGTCCTCCCCGGCCACCGCCTCGACCCCTTCTCACCAGGCCGTTGGCTATTTCGCACATGCGTAACACGGCGATGAGGGCAAGCTCTTGCCCTCTTGCCCTCATCGGCATGGTACGCCGGAGGTGACGCGCGGACCCGGCGGTGGCTTCAGACGGTGAGCGCGGAGCCTCCGGAGGCCGATGGGGGGCGGGGGCAAAAATTAATTAAATAAATAAAAATGGCACCAGGCCTTACGGCCAGCCCTCAAGCAAATTTCTAGTATTTAAAACGGCCCTCGCCAGGGGAAAGGTTCCCCGCCCCCGCTTTAAAGCTATTTAATGTTATGGCAAAGGCTGGAGTGATAAAAACAAAGGAAGAGGGATTGGAAAAAGTCAGGAGTTGGGTCACAGAGTCTAACCCTTCATCTCAGAAAAACATCTCTGCCCACAGGCAGTCTTAGTAGCTCCGCAGCAACCTACCTGCCCCTCTGCCTCAGTGAGTCCTCAGTCAGAGTGGATTCATAAAACCCTTTTTTTTGTTTTAGTTTCCATTATATTAAGCCTGGCTTTTAAAAACTTTGTTTAACATGAAATATAAACGAATCCCATCAGCGTGCATTATGCTTTCGAGTATGAGGGCAGACCCCTGCCCCAAGGAGATTACAATCTAAAATTTGCGAAAACCGGAAACACCTGAAGATCGCCGCATAACTGTGATCCGAAGATTGGGGAGGCCTGCAGAAGGTCGCGCAGGCCTCCCCAAAGCCCTGGAAAGTTCAGTGGGGGTGGTATTGGCGGCGATCCCCCAAATCGCCACTCTGCTGTCCCCGCCCCTTAAGGGAGCAGGGGACAGCAGCGATTCTCAGTGGTGGGTCGCAACCCACAGTTTGAGAACCGCTGTCTTACTGTTTAAAGTTAAAATGTTCGGCTATCCACAATGTAAACCCTCACTTTCCACCTTACGGAGTAACATTGCTATGCCCATCCTCGCTTCTGGAATAGTCCAAACACTTGGTTCACAATCCAACACACTGTACACATGCAACTAAGCCAGACCACTTACCTGAAGAGCCACAAATCCAGTACAGCCAGTCAAAGAGAAATCCACTCATTTCAGAGTCGCTCGCTTTGCCTTAAAGCAGGCAGAGTTGTAAAGTGTAAAAGGAAAGAACCTGGACCTGTGATGGTCTTTTCCTCCATGTATCTATCCAAACCCCTTTTAAAGGCATCTAGGCCAGGTGCCATCACCACATCCTGTGGCAAGGAGTTCCACAAATGAATTACACCCACTCATAGTAGAATTGGTTTGAATGCACCCCTAGATATTTTTCTGTCCAGGAGTCAACGCGGTGGGGGGGGGGGGGAAATGGATGGGAGTATGTATTTCCAACCTATTGAGGGGGATAGATGACTGGGGTAGGTGCCTATTGGCTCAGACCTGTAATGTCACCAATGTACAGTACCTCTTCCTTCCACAATTCTTGAAGCATGTCTGCAACTGTTTCTGAAATATGTTCATCAATTATTTTTTGATAAGGTGATGGGTGGATGTAAAAATGTGCATAGTTCCATAAAAAGAGGAAATAAAGGCAAAATGTACACCTGAGGCACAAGAGGCCAGGCATGACTGAGAGCCAATCTAAGGTTTGGCGTTCAAGATACGTACATGTGCAAAGAATGTTGCACAGCCAGACTTGCGTTGTGGGTGAGGAGCCCACAGTGACCACGGATGACAACCTTGAATATGCTGCTTTTATTTCCTACCATCAGACACTGGTGTCAACATCTTTCTCTATAATGTGTGCCTACTGGACATTTCCGTTCACATATTGAATGAAGTGGACTGTCATCCACAGAAGCTGTTGCTGAAAATAAATGAGTTCGCCACCCTTTCAGATAACCACAAGTGGCTCGGAGGCTTTTGCTGCTGCAGACAAATGTAGCTCCACCTTCTGAAAGTTGGCACCAAGTGGGGGTGTGGTCTGGAATATGGGCTGCTCCCCCAAAAGACAGACCTAGGAGCCACTCTTTCAACTGCAAGCAGGCAGAACTGAAGCCATAATCACCAGTGATTCAAGGGAAAGCATGTTGGAAGTAACAAAGATCCTAATCAATTAATTAATTAGCTAATAATCATTTAAAAATAAAAAATATAAACAATTTTAAATGTGGAAAAAATCATATTTAACTCTGTGTGTGTGTGTGTGTGTGTGTGTGTGTGTGTGTGTGTGTGTGTGTGTGTGTGTGTGTGTGTGTGTGGTGGAACGCCCAACACAAAATCAGACAGAAGGGGAGAGCTTGGGGGGTGGGGCAATTGTTTTTTTAAAAAAATCCTCTGGTTGCCGACAATCAGCTGATCTTAGCTGATAAGGGGAAGCCTCTCGGTTACCCCCGCATGATGGTCCTGTAAGGAGACCATCCTGTACCACAGGTTAAGAACCCCTGTCCTACGGCGATAGTGAATTTTTAGAAACTTAAAATACTAATTTTACATTTAATAATATCACTTAAAATGCAGTTTTAGCATTTACCTTGTGGGAAGATCAAGGTAGACCTCTAACAAAGAGATGCTGGGAAAGTCAGAGCAACAGCTTCTAGAACTAAGTCTCAAAGGGACAGAGAAGGACCGTCAACCAGCCCCCTCATTCTAGGTGAATTTTGTGTAGCAGAACTCTCTTCTGCTCTCTTTTGTAAAATCCTGCCTGCTGCAGGAGCTTTGCTAGCTATGGGAATTGAGGTGGATGGGTGAGCAGGGCTCTCCATGGTCCACGATTGTGCTTGCTCATGGCTCAGGTGCAGAAAATGGTCTTCAGTTCAGAATTGGGTGTCTTGAGAACCTCTTTTTTTCTTGCTTGCTTCAAGGCAGGTTTCTAGTCCTCAAGCCAGCAGGTGGAGGTATGCAGATAGGGGAGCAAATGCAATGCCTCATGTGATTTCAAAAGCCAGGCTGGAGGGGGGGGACTGGCCACAGGTAAGTAGGTGAGAGCCTGTAGCCAGCAAATATCTTCCAGCTGTTACTGCCCATTAAGCTAAGGAAGCATCTTTAGCTCTTGCAGAGACAGTCAAGCCCAGATGGTCCTTAGCCAGGTCTGGCTCCGCAGGCAAGGTGTACGAGACACACAAATAAAACCCCTCCCGCAGAGAGAATCCACCCACCCCTCTGCCTATGTGGGAGAAGAGGGAGTGGAGACCGAGACAATGAGTGGGGGAGGAGAGGGAAGCCCTCACCCCACGGAAACACATGGCACCATCCTAGATAGTAAACAGCACTATAGGGGGAGCTGGGTGATGTGCTTGGAGGGTAGTGCCCAGTGTGGGGTGGGGGTGCTAAAGTCAGTCGCAGGGGAGGAATGTGCATATGGTGGACTCAGGGCCGGGGGGGGGGCTGTTGCAGGGGACGTTAGACCACCACTCTGCTCTCTTCTCCCGGCCCAGATGGCCCTGGCTGGCCTGAAAAAGCAGCAGGGCTCTTCTTATGTTCTTATTTATGATGGAGATGCACTAGATAGAAAATGGGGGTGATGAAGCAAAGGTCTTTTGGTTTAACAGAGGAACAGAGATGCGAGGAGCAGCATGGAGAGAAGGAGCCTGGATGGAACAAGAACTGCCCCAAAGCTCTGGATAAACTATATTGACAGCTGGTGACTGGGGAGGTGGGAGGCTGAAGAAGCCACGCCCACCGCTTGTGACATCACCTGTTGTACAGGTATATAAAGAGGAGAGCAGAGAGGACTGACCAGTTCACTGAGGCACAGGCTGAAGAGTGAACACAGTGAACACAAAGAGACTTGACTTGTCTTTTCGTGTGTGTGATGAGTGACAGCACTGTGACTGTGTAAGTTTGAGCCCTCCGCAGCTCCTTTCGAGGGCTTTATCCCTGATAATGCTCAGGGGGGAAGCCCCCCACCCCAGTAAAATGGTGCCAAGGCTTGGGTATGATGAGCGGGGGGCAGGAGAAGGACGGCCCTCTCTCCACCCCCTAACCAAGCATTCCTCCCCACCTTCTGGCTCTTCCGCCATGACTCCCTGCCGCCCTTGTCCCCCTCATCCCCATGTCAGACAAGGAGCCTGCTTCTCACCTTCTCCCCCCTCTCCTTCAGTGTCCGCAGCTGCTGCGGCTGCTGCCCAGTTCCAGCACAAAGCACCTCGAGAGGCTCACTGAAGGGGCTCAGAAGGATACGGAGGTGGTTTCAAAGAGTGTTTCGCGGGAACAGTGTCGGTTGCGCGGTACCGAAGGCTCCACCCCCCAGCCTGTTTGATATGGGGAAGCCAGTGGATTGCAGACATGAGCCAGCTCCATCACATCCCTCCCCTCGGAAGGTAAATGGTGGTTGAACTTCTCCCTCCAGTGGCAAAGATGCTTTCCTCCCTGCTGGGCCCTGTGTGGCTCCTGGGGAACAGGGGGGGGGGGGGATTTGATTGTCTTGAGAGTGGCAGCTGGTGGGTTGGGCTCCCTCATGACTCAAAGAAGGGGGTCCCTCCTCTCACTCTCCTGTCTTCTCCATTCCCCTTAGGAGCCAGCCAACAGTCGTGGGGAACAATTTTGGGAACAGCTGAGGAAGGTCCCCACGACTGGCCAACTGATTCACATCATGGAAGTGAGTGTCCCGTAGACATTGGTGTTCTGTGGGAGGAGAAGCTGGCGGGAGAGGTGCCCACCTGGCCCGTCTGGGGTCAACCCTTGCTTTGGGGACTCTTCCAAGGGTCCTGGCATTCTGCTGGCGGTTGGGGGGGGGGAACATCCGTGCCCCAGTTGGGGGCCGGGTTCTGAGATTGCTCAGTCCCAAGCAGAAATGCAGAGGTGCTTTCTGTGTCCCACAGGAACTAAGTGGATCATTTGGCTCCACCGAGGGGGAGGAACGAGCCAGTGCCTGGGAGGCTGCTAACTCCATCTGCGAGTTGGCCAGCAGCCTCCCCCATGTAAACGTAAGTATCCCTTCTGCGGCAGAGGTTTGGATCTTGTCCCCATCATAGGGTTCCTGGGCTGAGGAGGAGCTTAGAGGACTGTCAGTGGCTCCAGCTGGGGCTGCCTAGCAGCACAGTTCTGGGAGACATTTCCAGCTGGGCTCACTGGAGTCCTCTAAGGAGGGTGGAAGCGGCAGGATCCCCGGGGGGGGGGGGGGAGAGGCTGGTGCATCACGTGTCCCCCCAGCTTCTGTTGAAATAACTGAAATGTGTGTGTTTTTTCTCTACAGATGAATGCAGTGAAAGATCTAGTCCCGCCGGCAATTTGGACCATCTGGGCGCGGCGGGACAGCCCCTCCTCCTCCTCCACTGAAGGTAAGATCCTTTTCCAAAGAAAAGGATCTGGGCTACAGGGCTACACCCCAGAAGAGGCTTAAGCGGCCTCTTAAAAGCCAGGGCTACACCCCAGAAGAGGCTTAAGCGGCTCGCCGCCTGTGCCTCCCTCCCCCTTTCCAAAGGCAAATAGAATGAGATTAACTGCCTGTCTTCTTCTTCTTCCAATCCAGAACATCTTGTCTACGAAGACCTTGAGGAGGAGGAGGAAGGCTAAGGCACTGGCTCCAGCTCATGTCTGCTCTCCACAGCCCCCCATATCAACAGGGTGGGACGTGGAGCCTTCCCTAGCGCACAACCGACACTGTTCCTGCAACAAACTCACAGAAACCACCTCCGTACCCTGCTGAACCTCTTCAGAGGTGCCACAGAGATGCTTGGCACCACAGGCAGCACCACCAGCCTCAACACCAAATGTTTTTGCATTGTTATTTCTGTGTTCTTATTATTGCTGATAACATTATTACATATTATTGATAACATATTATTGCTGATATTGCTGATAACAAATATACAGTTTTTAACTCCAACCTTGGACTTTTTGCGTTATTAAAATCCCACTGCTGTTGAATTGGGCCCTCAGTCTAGGGGCTCAATGAGTGAGATGTACCTGTAAGGTGACAGGATTCATGACGATGCATCTTGACAATGTGTGCCCATTAAAGCTGATTTTACACACATATGCTGGGAATGTAAATTGTGTTTTGACGTTTGGGGGCAAAGTCCTCCATGTTACTGAGGGTGCAACAGGTTGTCACCTTCCCACATTTTGAAGATCTGTCAACCATTCTTCTTTTTGCCCCAAACCACTGCTTTATCTTGTGGTTCATCTTTTGACTGCAGCAAAAATAAGCCTGGCCAGTTCTTGGAAAAGGAAGCATTAGGTTCAGTGCAGCTCAGGAAAGGGCCAGTCCGGGGGCCGATGCAACACCCTGTGAAACTTCAGAAGCAGGGATGGTGTGAACTGGGATGCTGCTCAACGCGGATATCTGCTGTGTCAATCTGGAGGGGGAAAAGGCCCTTGCTATGAACATAAGAAGAGCCTTGCTGGATCAGGCCAAAGGCCCATCTAGTCCAGCTTCCTGTATCACACAGTGGCCCCACCAGATGCCTCAGGGAGCACACAGCCAACAAGATAACCTGTTTCCTGTTGTCCCTCCCTTGCACCTGGCACAGAGAAAACCTGTTTCCTGTTGTCCCTCCCTTGCACCTGGCACAGAGAAAACATACTTCTAAAGCCAGGAGGTTCCTTGGCTTGTGATAGTACGACCAGAAGGACTTTATGCCATCACGCTCCTAAATGATAGCATGAAGACTTCTCTTATTTGCAAGAAGATGTTTTAATTGCTGCACGAATAACTTGCCCCCAAGTTGGCCCCTTCCCCCCCCCCCCAGTGTGCACTCTTGCAAGATGTGGTTTCCTGGTTATCACCGGCCCCTTGCCTGAACCCTCTCATCATGCCTCAGGGCCTCGGAACAAGAAAGAAAGTCAAAGCATGATGGAAGTCTTGCACAAGATGATCAAAAGCAGCTCTGGAGACAAAAATGGCATCAGGGCATCCTTCAGCTACTCGCTTCTGGTATGGGGAGGAAGAGGCAGAAGCCGAAACCAGACATTTGACCAGCAGCTCACCTTTTTGTGTTTCTTGGCCATCCACTTATCCCAGTTGTTGAGCATATCCAGCCACTTGGACTCCCTCTGCCTCAGCACCTCCAGCGGCACATCCTCCAGCCTACGAAGGAGAAGATAATAAGCCGGTTTACCCAACTGGATGGTCTCGCCCACTTTCCTGTTTTGCCCCAGGCAGGTGGTGGGAGCAGCAGCTAAGGTTCAGCACCAGCCTCACATCCACCTCTGAAGGCACCACATGAAATCCACAGGAAGGAGACGGTATACATACAGCCACCCACTCAAATATGCTACAACCCAGACCTCGGGCAGTGTATTCCCAACTCATCTCTGAATTGCTGGAGATCACGACACCGGCGCCTTGTGACCACCCCGAACCTCCTGCCAATCAGTTTCATTCAACGACCCCACGTTCTAGTATTCTGAGGGAGTCGCACTTCTCTATCCATCTTGAGCATACCACGCATCACTTTGTAAACTTCCATTATGTCCTCCCACATTGCCCGTGCCTCCTTTCCCCCCCCCCTCGAGGGGAGGGCTGTAGCTCAAGGACAGAGCACCTGCTTTGCTTGCCGAAGGTCCCAGCAGCATCCCTAGGAAGGGCAGAGGTTCCTGCCCCAAACCCTGCCCCCAAATCTGCAACCTCTGCCAATCAGCCCAACAACACTAAACTAGCTGGCCCAGGGGTCTTGCTTGATGTTAAGGCAGAAAGCCGTGTGCTGGTGGGACACTGGCCAACTGGTGACCCCTGCTGGAATCCTTGCAAGTGAACCATTGGTCTGATCCAGCAATGCACATCTTATGCCCTTAAGACCATCACTTATTTGAAAACATCGATACCCCGCCTTTCCCCACCCAACAGGATGCTTAAAAAGGAACACTAGCAGCATATTTAAGTTATATCTTAACCATTAAGATATCCCACATACGCACTCTTGATGTTAAATTTGCAAAGCTTACCGCAGGGGACCGCGAGCGACCCTGGTAGAAAGAGCAGACCGAAGGCAGACAGCCGCGGACATGGGATTCCCGGGCAGTGCCCCGGCCAGGCAATGGCTAGCCCAGACTCTGCATGGCTTCAGAGGCCATTTACCCACACAGCACCTTCAGACCACGCTCTAGTATCTCCCACGCTGTCACGAATCAAGCATCCTTCCCTAAATGATTTGCGAGTCACTTGACTCTCTGCCAATATGCAAACAAGGAACTGGCAAAGCTAAAGGCTTAGCGACTATGCACCCTAAAGACTTCCACTGGTTCATATTACTCCCCCCTTCACAGAGAACCCTGGGAATTGTAGTTCTGGGAGGGGGAGGATGCGATGCTAAACATTCTTGCCATCCTCAAATGACAATTGCTAGAATGCTTTAGGACAGGGGTTCTCAACCTTTGGAGGCCCGGGTGCCCCCTATCACGGTTCAATTTTCTGAAGTACCCCCTGCTAATTAATTGGATTGATCAATTAGTTTATTAGGTAATTAATCGTTAAATAAAAAGTACTAAAACAATTTTAAATGTGAAAAAAGGTCTTATTTAACTCTCTCTCGTGTTCGTGTTCGCGAGAGAGACAGACAAAGGATCTCTTTTTTCCTCCAAGTCACACTTCCCAAAATCCGTTCCTCCCTCCCACACAATTTAAAATCCATGTTAACTAACACTTAATTAGCTGCTGATGGGGTAGATACGGGGCAGGGCTTGGCATACCCCTAGTGGTACCCGTACCACAGGTTGAGAACCCCTGCTTTAGGAGCAGTCAAACTGGTATAAAAATCAATTTCAATCAAAAACCAATGAATGATAAAAAGCATTCATCTGGGCTGCAACACAAGGAGTTCCTTGGCTCAAGGCTTCCCCCCCGCCCCACTTTTCCTCCAGCCTTGCTGTTGCTGGACTACTGCTCAGACACAATGCTCCCCTCTATCCAGACATGCTCAAGCTTCTCCCACTTCCACTGGCAAGCCCCATCCCTGTTGCAAGCGTGAGCATGGGTGGGGTCCCGACAAGTGGGCTAAGCCACAGCTGACACACAGGGCAGGCTCGAGCAAAGTAGCTCCTCAGACTCGGCCAGTACAACCAGTTTGCACCATCATCTGTGTGCAAGCTCGGGGCTAAACTTTCAGAAGCCGGGCCGAGGGATCAGAAGGCAGAGGAGGAAAGGAAGCAGGCAGAGCAAACAGGCCTAGCTTAGAGCTCAACAGGCTGTTCCCACTTTCTCTGCCGGAAATGCGCATTTATGGACTTGCAAGCACTGAAGAAGCCAAGCCGCAGTCCACTGCCTCCCAGCCCAGCCTCTCCTAATGCAGCAGAAGGGAGAGGCCAGCAGCACAGGCTAGTCAAAACACTGCCATGACGGTCCAAAAAGCCACCTAGAAGGCGGCTCAAACAAGAGCATGGAAGTCCTAAAGTACCAGGCCAATGGCCCATCTAGTCCAGGATCCCACAGCAGCCTCCGAGAAACTCGGAAGAAAGGAAGGCAGACGTCTCTCATGCCGTTGCTTCCTTGCAATTGGTACTCCAAGAGGTAGACTGCCACTGAACCTGGAGGTAGCGCACAGCCACCGCGACTAGTAAGCGTCAATAGGCGATGGACGTGAATGGTCCGAATCCTCCGGAAAGCCATTCAGGCCAGGAGTTGACAAGCTTCTTTTAAACGGGGCAAAGCAACCCTGCACCCAGACCGCACACACGATGCCAGGCCAAGCAAGCCCAAATGTCACAAACAGACCATTTACCCAACGTAGAAGGCTTACAATGGCAACATGAGGAGTGCCGTGGTAAGGAGCAACAGGCGTGCGAGACAACTGGAAAGCTCAGCCACTGTAAGGGCGACGCTACACACAACAGTGGCAGGACTCGGTGTGGGGTGGGAGATTGAAAGCACAGCACGGATGGGGGGTGGAGGACAAAGCTGAACCCGCCCCCAGCCCATGCAACTCTTCCCACTAGGCGTCACTTCCAATTGTGGAGGAAGGCAGCCATTATTACAAGGCACCTGCCTTACCAGGCCAATGGCTCCATCTAGTCCAGGATCCCAGACTAGTCCATCTGTATGCTGTCCATCTGACCAGCCCTGTATGGCCTCCAGCATCGTAGTCACACCTAATAAATGATTTTTATTTCGTTTCTTTTACAGCAAGCAGAACATCGCCATGAGCATCAAGAGGTCTAGTCGCCCAGGTTTAATGCAAATCCTTCGAGTACGATCCCGGTGTTTTTAGGGATATTCTACAGGTTTCCAGACTGTCGGCTCCTTGGGTTGAGCAAACAGCATTGGTCTCCCAAAAAAAAAAATCTCCTTCTCCTGCTTTCTCAGGGTAGGCTGAGTTTGGAGAAACCTCCCTTGGTGGAGGTTGTGAGGCCTGCTCAATGAAAAGAGGCCGGGGAACATTAATCCAAGACCCCAGTTACGAGTCTGAAGCAGAATCAACTGCCGGAGGCTCCCGGCGCCGCCAGCTGAACAGATCTTTGTGTACCCTCCATGAACAGGCTAGACAATTCATTAGGAGTTGAGGGGCTGCTGGACAAGGCCCCCTTTGTCTCCAGGCTGGGGTTAGGTGGAAAAATCCGTGATGCAGAACTCCACCGAGCTGCCCCAGGAGGTGGCGAGAGCAGTCGGCCGCCGTCAGTCACACCTACTCTTTCTGGCACGGTGCTGCGGTTCACCAAACCATATAGCAGAATTGCAGTACATTTCTAGGCCCCGAGTTCCGACTCTACCACAAACGCAGCCAGAACAGTTTTCCCTGCCTGTAACGATGGTAAACCCTCCATGAAACCTGTTGCAAAGAGAGAGCTCGTACAGAAGTGATGAGACCAAGCTGTGAACCTGGAAGCCCCCAGTTTAAGCCTCACTCCTGCCATTCACTCCTTAATAGGCTTCAGGCAAGCAATTCTTCTCTCTCAGCCTCTACGCACAAGCACACCTCACCCTGCAATACAGCGGTAACCATACAGGGCTGCAGCAACTATTACAGGCAATACAGAAGCCTTGGGTGGCAGCAACAGGCACTTATCCCCCCCATCTTCACAAATGGAACCGCTCAGAACTCAAGGGCAGCTTGGCGGGATCAGACCGAAGGACCATTTAATCCAGGATCCCGTTACCAACTGTGGCCGGCCAGAGATGACAACCCCTGCCACGCCTCTTCCCCACCAACCACTGGTACTCAGAGGCAACAAACCTCTGAATGTAAAGGCTCCCGTTCACTATCATACCCACTGATCGGCCTGTTCCGTCCATATTGTTTCATCTTATTAATCTACTACAGAAACTCACACATAGTTGTACTAGGCCACACCAAGGCCCTCCTTTGCTAGCTATCTCAAGAATGTCCACTTTAACCTACCGGAGGGCAAGGAGCCATTTACTCTTCACCCCTCCCCCTCCTCAATTGTGTTTAAAAGGGCATGGGTAAACCCTACCTGTCACACACACACGCGCACACACACACACACACACACACACACACACACAAACCCTAACCTGGACTCAAAAGGCAAAGTTCATTGCATGGGGTTAGCTGAGAAATAACACTGGCACCCTCTTAAGAATCAGGAAGGAGCTGCAGTATCCCCTTCCTAAGAGGGAGCCCCTCCATCTCATCTCCAGTTCATGGTCCCACATCAGAATCAAGCAGGGCTCCCCCCCCCCCCCAAGATCTGACCTCAATGTGAAACCTGCACCAACCCACAGCCACGGAAGGTCATAATTTGGCTGCCTGTTCTGGGAGCCAAGCACTGAAATGTGCTTGCCTGACCTCTCAGAGAACTTTCAACTCTCTCATTTGGTTTAATAATACACTGCGCCTGGGCTAGAAGCAGGGGGAGACACCCTGCCTGGCTGCGTTGGCCCCTCTCCAGGCTCGATTACCAGCTCCAGGCTAGGGAGACGACCTACAACAAAGAGAACCACAAACGGGCAAAGGGAGGAGAGCTTCCGAGAGCAGGCAGCAGCGACCCAAAGCACAGACAGCTCTGCCATGGCAAGAGAACGTACAGTCACCCTCTTGCATCCAACAGGACTCGCACTGCTCACTTTTTCCGGGTGTTGCCAAAAAAGGAGAAGCGGCTCTGGAAACAAGCAATGCTGCCAAACCAGACCAAAAGTATTTTATCTCCCCCCCCCCCTCGCAGCCAAGAGCAGGCATTCCACAGAGAACGAGCAGGCCTTCGGCCCTTTTGTCCGGGGCGGGGCTTCCGGGAGAACTCCGAGTCCAGGATGCAACTTTCCACCGGGGTCTAAGGGCCAGCAAGGCTACAGAATTCCTGGAAACCCAGCTGGTCTAACAGAAACGAGGGCACGGGTTTTCAAGAACTGGAAACAACCAAGGCAGGTTTCGTGCAGGGAACTGCCAACATGTTGTCCATCTGAAAACAGCTTGAAACCACGCTCCGGTTTGACCTGCTGGGTTCCCCTAGGCTTGTTGCAACCCCCGGTATACCCTCCGCCCTGGGCTTCTGATGGATAAACCCAACAGTACAGCCTTGAACCCTGCTCCCCAAGTCAGCTGCCGTCAATACCGAGACCAGACACTTGCAAATCGTTTGGGGGGGGGAAATGCTCCGGCTTCGACTCTGGCAAACCTTCACGGAGCTCCCCTGGTCTAAATTCCACATTCTAGCCACTATGCCAGACTGACTTTCCAAAGTGGTTTGATATCAGCACAAGCCACACGCGGAGGCCATAACAGCTAGGGCGCTGTTTTTTCCTAGACCTGTCTGGGGACAAACTGAGCAGCCATTTCCAAGCAATGGATCAACGGTCAATGTTTATAGCCAGGTAAGGAGCCGAGGTAGCCAGTCTCCGCACAAAAGCCGCCCGAAAATCCCCTCGGAATTTGCAAGCCAGCCTTGACGGACCCATCTGCACCAAACTGACCCGCCAGTTTTTACAACGGCTGCAGATGTTCCCCGCCGCTGGCTTTCTTCCTGCAGGAAGGCGACACCGGAGGGAGTTAGATAAAGCTGCTTCCCTGACAATACGCAAGCCAAAATGCACAGAAATCCTACGCTTGCAAAGAAAAACCAGTTCTGCAGCAGTCCCAAATTGGCCTCGCTTGACAGAAACAGCACAGCAAGATCCTGGAGCTTCAGTCAACTGCGACGTAAGCGGCAGAGATTTCATCCTCCACAGAGGCCAACAATCTGGTTCTAACACGACTCAGTTTTCCGTGGTCCATTTTGCTGGGCTAGTGCCTATACCTTCCTGTTGGCCAGATGCCCACTTCAGATGGGGGGGGGGAACCATCAAGGAGCAACAGCCGTGAGCCTTGCCCAATTTTCAAGGGTCAGCTGTAACCGTATACTCGGCTTCCTCCTTCTCTGCCAAGCTGGTTCAATTTCCACTGTACCATCAGGCATGGATTAAGAAGGCAAACTCTGTCCATGCACCTAATCTAGGAGGTTATTTAGGGGCAAGAGCTTTCAGTTCTCCAACATTTAAGAAAATACATACAAGTGTGGAAGTTGTGAAATGAGCAGAAGATGGGGGGGGGGGGGAGAAGAGGAGAAACCGAGATCAAGTCAGCTAGCTCAACTGATGGTGGTAGGCTTGTTTCAAGATTTGGTGTACACTCCTGCAGCCCCTCTAAGCCAGCGATTTTCAACCAGTGTGCCGTGAGAGTTTGGGGGAAGGGTCATTAGTAGCGCCATTGGGGGATGCGAGCCCCCCTCCCACCAGTAGCATGGTGTGCCTTGACAATTTTAGCGCCTTGTCAGTGTGTCGCAAGATGAAAAAGGGTTGAAGCTAACTAATGAAAAGCACTCTCTGGCTTTTTGGTCACAGGCCAACATTACCAAGTACAGAATGCCCTCCGCCAACAGCCAGATCCCAAGCACCTCCTCCCCACCACCGAAGCCATCTCAGAAAAAGGCAAAACCAACCCTTCTTTCAGGCTTCTCATTTTGCAAGTTGGGCTGCTGCCACATTTCCCTCCTCTTTATTCTGTTCTTTTTTTCCCCCTATAAAAAAAGCCTGCCAATTCCAAACAGATTTGTCCATTTCACCATTAATACATTTTCCAGAACTTTGCCTTTGGTAGTTGCTTTGTGTGATCTCATTATTTTTGAAGCGCTGCAACAGGGACGACGCTGCAATTCCTGGAGTCAGTGGAAGACGGGTTACGTCCCAGACATAATAGGTACGCAATCCTTGTGTTGCTTTTCAGGGCTAATGGTGGGAGGGGGAAAGAAGGGAGAAGAGCAGGTTTAAGGCTTCTATTTTCCATTAATTATGCCCTGGCTTTACTGCTATATTTTACAACCTGGCTTTACGTGCCAATCTTTGTTCTGCTTCTAGTGTACAGCCTTGAGCTACTGGATCAGCAGCAATAAAAAAAATCAATCCTTATTAAGAAAGTAGGGCAATCACACAGCTTAAACTAGTGGAAGAAAACAGTTCCCATTTAGAAGCCAAAGTCCTGTTCCTAGACCTCCTAGAGACCCCTTGGGTTAATCACTCTTGCAATACTAGTTCCTTCCCCCCCATCCCCCAAATTCAGCATTACTTAAAGAGCCAGATGGCAACTTAATGTGGAACGACTTATATTGTCCTAATCTTAAAACCTCAATTCACACCCCACCCTACTTCCCAATCCTTGCCATATTTTATTTTGTGTGATTTTTTTGTTTTCTATAAGCAGCTGTTTACCCGGCAAACTGTACAAGTACTGCTGAAGCATATGGAAAGAACAGACCCCCCCCCCCCCCCCCACACACACACACAGGTACTAATTTAAGTTATCTGTCCAGAGTCCGATCCTGTACTCTGGCTCAGGTTGCAAGGAACAGAGGAATACAGATCACATCCCGTTCCGATAGCACCTGAATCGCCCAACTGGGATCCGTACCCTCTGCATACTAAAACTCACAATCCACTTCCGACACGCAGGCTTGTGCCAGACTCTCCCAAGATGGGGCACATTTCTTCTCCACACATCTGAGTCTACCTCTCTTAGGGTCTGCATGCCCTATCTTACTAGCCTAATGGCCACACACAGCAACCTTTTCTCTAGGCTTCTGTATCACTAATAGCTAGAGACGTTCCTTTAAATGGGGCCAACAAGCAGAAAATGCTTGCTTAGAAGAGCATTGACAACTGGTGGCTATTTGGTTGCACATCTCCTTGGGTGAAAACAACTTAGAGAAAAAACAAAGTTTCTAGCAGCTAACTATGCAGCTTGGGGGTGGGAGTGGGGGTGTCCCAAAGTATCTGCTTTTTGGAGAACCCATGCTGCTTTAAACACAGGCACTCAGTACTTGCTTAGTGTCAGATGCAAGGGAGTAACAACAGGAAACAGGTTATCTTGTTAGCTGTGTGCTCCCAGAGGCATCTGGTGGGGTCACTGTGAGACACAGGAAGCTGGACTAGATGGGCCTTTGGCCTGATCCAGCAGGGCTCTTCTTAGGTTCTTGCTTCCCCATGCTGAGTTTATCTAGTTGTACACAACCAGATACTACGCCAGAAGTCTCCAGCAGAGACATACACATACGTATCCTATCCACACTAAGACTGGGACTAAGCCCCATTGAATATAATGGGACTTACTTCTGGTCGACCTGCATAGGATTGGGCTGCAAGCTAAGAACTGAACATGCAACTGAAACAAACTGAACGTGCTTCCCCAGTTCTCTTGCCTCCAACCCCTTTCCCTTCCTTCTCTCCATTGATGGTGTAGTGGTTTGGGAGTCGGACAGACCTGGAAGATCCAGGTTCAAATCCCCGCGCAGCCACGAAGCTTCCTGGGTGACCTTGGGCCAGTCACTATCTCTCAGCCCCACCTACCTCACAGGGTTGTTGTGAGGACAAAAAGGAGGGGAGGAAATATGTACACCACTCTGAGCTCCTTGGAGGAAGGGCGGTATAAAAATGTGAAAAATAAAAATAAAATAAATTGTCTTCCTCGTATCAATTTCTAGACTGCAAGCTCCCCTGGGGCAGGGACCTGTTGTTTTTTTCCTCAGTATATATAAAGCACTACGTACACTGAAGATGCTATAGTATTATTATAAAAAAACCACCACCAGCTTCCCCTCCAAACATCCTACCATTCAAGGAAGTGAGAAACACAAAATAGCCCCATTAAAGGTAGTGTCTCACATGCGGTCCACCCGATTTCCCTTCACAGCTGCACTTGTAGCACAGCTGAAGTACATGGAATTGAAACAACCGTATATTCTTTCCTGTTTCCACTGCCTGCGCTTCCTTCCTCGGCAGACTCTCTCAGGTCAATATCTAGACTGCAAGCGCCTCGGGGCAGCCACCTGTCCTCTCAGTCCTTATAAAGCACCATAAATGCCACCATATTGTTTTTAAACAATTCCAGGGTGAAGATATCTGCATTATCTTCAGGGGAGGCGAAGACAAGCCATTGAGGCATGGCCTGGTGGCCACATGACACAGCAACCGCACTGAAATTCAGCAGGTCTGGTCAATATCAGGACAGGAGACTATCCAGGAACCCTCAAGTCCCTTGATGGGAGAAAAGCAGAATATATATATGTAGTAAGAGGGCAGGGAGCCCTGTTTAGTTCCTTCCCTGGAATTTTTCAAAGCAAGGCCACAGCGACACGCGTTAAGGATGCTCCAAACATCCCATCCAACGTTGTTAATTCAGCCTCCCGTTCAGCATCACCAGCTGCTGAGGTCTTCCACTCTTTGTCCCAGGCGCCCATCCAAGCAGGATGTATTTGCGCTCTCCCATCGCCGCATCCGCTCTTCCCTCATCTTTGTTTTTTTCTTGCCGTCCAGCCCCTTTTGTTATTATCTTTCCTGGAAACGAGATACTTGCAAGCAAAACAATGCTCCCAGTACGGTGGCGCTAGCGTTGTCTAGAGCAGACATCAAAACCCTTCCGACGCATTGACAAGACAGCCCTGCACCAAGGGGACTCAAATTCTGCAAAGAAAACTGGGAGGATGCAAACTGTATACTGTACATTATGCAGATCACATTCAACTGCATCCTCTTGCCTTACATAATCTGAATTTATGAGTGTTTACATCAGGGGTTCCCTCCAGTCCCAAGGGTGAGGATTCCTCAGACCCTCTCTATACCCAACAACTGGGAAGGCTGTCCACTGTAAGGGACTTGCAGAAGAAATTCGGGGGGGGGGACAACAGTGATGTAGCAGTGGTTGGGCAGCAGGGACGCCCTTTAGCCCCAACGGGAACCTGAATATCTCATAAGAGATAGGGAGGACCTCAACACATGCGCAGCTTGTTGTGTTCCACTTCTGGACTATAAAACCTGTGACACACCGTACGCGTCTGGCTGTGTTGCATCCTGGTGCGTTGCTAGAGTAGCCGATGTGTCGCAACGCAACCTGTCTACACCGGCCCTGTGGATTTGAGAAGAATAAGACGTCCTGCCCCATCCCCACTCTGTCAGCCAATCAGGATCGAGTCTTTTCAGACTCGATTCTGATTGGCCCAATGTGCTGCTCCCGCCCTGCCCCCACAACACCGAATGCGGCCTCTCATTGGCCGAAGTTCGACTTGTTCAACTTTGCACGCACCGCAACACTGCTCTCCTACGTTCCGGTGCGACCTTGTAAAAAAGAAGACACACCGGGATTTTCCAGCCACACACAGAAGCAACGCACCCAAAGGCGTGCGGTGTGTCACAGGGTTAAGAGGGATGAAGCTTGATAAAGAAGGGGGGCCGACAGCCGTTCAAAAAGCTAAGAGGACCAATTTGGAGGATAAGAACCAGGGCGCAGGTGAAACCCCCTTCCCTCTCCTCATTCCAAGGCAAGCGAATCCCCGTGAGAGCAACCCTGCAAGGTGGACACAATTTACTAGCTTGTACGGTTTCATCCTATTGCTTGTACTGGGGGCAGACAAGGAGTTATATAGGGCCGGAAGCTCGCCACCCTCCAACCACTGAAAGTCTCCATCAGCAAATTCTCCTACTTTGATGATTTCACAAACATCCCCCACAGGTTTCCAGGCATATGTTCACGAACCTAAAGGCGACAAACTTGCTCTTTTTAATTAAACAAAAGCGGAGTCCTGGGATGCCACGGAAGAACTGTATCAAGCTGGATTTACATATGCTTAGGAAGCATGACGACCAGGATTTTAATCTGAGCTACAGAGCTTCACTGCCAACTCTGTTCCCAATGATACAGCTCAAGCTCTGGAATGAAGCAATAATCAAGCATGCCTCCATACTACTTCAATAATCAATACTTCCATACTACTCTCAATAATCGAGCATGCCTCTGACCATGTGCAAAGTGCATGTTATCTCACTACTGTGTAGGGCACAGGCCCAGACCATAGAACAGGGATGATCAAGGACAGGAATGCCAAGAAGCTCAGGGCTGTTAATAGCCACTTTTAGTGCAGGCATCGGGCAAGGGAGCTTCGGCAGAAGGAAAGAAAGTTGGTCGTTGGCTGGTTTTCCTTTCTAGTGTCACAAGTGACTTAAGCCATCTACCCACAGAAACTAGCAATAATAAAACTGGTGTGTGAGCCAAAGATAACTGCAAGCTAGAAATGTTTGCAGACTTATTTGCAAGTCGCCTTGATAACTTGGGAGTCTCCATCGCTTAAAAAAACAAAAACAAATTGGCAGTTTCACTTGTAATCGTTATTTCGACAGCCCAGGAATGTTCAGGGATTAAGCAGCGTCACAGAGGGAACAACACACAGCCTTTAATCAAACTAGGATAACTGCCGCAGAATCACTAGACGCAAGCTGGTTTCTAGCCCTCGCAGCTGCTGACGGCGTCTCCGGCCACGTGGACTGTTTGATGCATTAACGTCTTAAACGATTCTGGAGCATTTAACCGTTTGGCAGCCCAGGTTAAGGAAGAGAGAACCCAGGAAGCTGCCTTATAACACGTCAAACCCTTTGCCCATCCTACCTGGGTGCTGTCTATACCGACTGGCAGGCAGGGGCCCTCCAGGCTTTCAGAGAGGCATTTTGCTCTGCCCTCTTAGGGATTGAACCTGAGACCTTCTGCATGCAAAGTAGATGCGCTACCACTGAGCTACAGGTCTTTTAGGGATGCGACCCTTACAACTGCAGCTAGCTAGCCAGCCTCCTGCCTTCCCCTTCTCCCTGGCAGTCAGGGCTCAAAGACAGAACCATGGCCAACAGTGATGCTTGTGGGATTACTTTCCAGTTGTGGCCCAGAATCCTGGTGCATCCATAGCTCAGTGCTACATGGGGACAGAGCTCCTCTCTCCAAGAACAGAAGCAGCCAAACGGTGGCTTGGATGTTCCTTTAGCCCCCCCCCCAATTAGTTCATTCCAGCACCCCATGTGGGAATCCCCACCTAATTTGCAGGCTGAGAACTGCAAAGAAGGCAGAGAGCACGTGTGCGCGCGCACGCACACACACGCGCGCACGCACACACACGCGCGCACGCACACACACGCGCGCACGCGCATATATAGATTTGTTATCCAAGTCTCCTTTCCTTGTGGCAAGCTTGTCTGGGCATTCTTTATAAGCCTTGATGGTGCAGGAGGCTCCTGCCTTTGTCCACGTGGCAAAGCAACAAGTGAGAGCTGCTCTGGCACCAGGAGAATGGAGAAGTAGTTACTTGATTTCTCCCTGGCTGGCCTTTATCTCCTCTGCTACATAATCCAGCCTTTCCTCCTTCAGATTTTGAGCTCTCTTAGGCTGCCCAAGCCTCCCACAGATAGCTATACTTGCTCCCTCTACATATCCCCAGCAGCCCTAAGCCAGCGATTTCACCTGGACAGTTTTGTCACCTGTGGGTGCCAAATATGAACTCTCCACAAATTGCCTCCGACAGAGAGAGCAAACTCTACTACACTTCGTCCAGGGTGATCTCAGATCTTTCATCTGAACAGCGTGCTAGTCTTCCTACAGGCGCCACCACGATTCCCAAGAACTGGACTTCATTCAAGTCTCCAACCGTTTCACGCTATGCTCCTGGAACCTTATTGGGGTTCCTCAAAGAGAGCTTGCATTTATTTCCATGCAAATAAAGGAGACCGTTAAGAACATTCAAGGAGGTCCCCTCGGTCCATATTGTGGAACCAAGGCAAAGCCTGAGAGACGAGGTTTGATCTTCAGGGCTGACTCTTGACCACAGCGAACTGTCAAGCACTTGCTGGAACCCTCAAAACTTGAAGGCGCAACTGCCTCCCTTCGTTCCCAAGCCATACCTCTTTGGCGCTTTATAACCCCCAAGGGAGAAGCGCTCATCTAAACATTTTAAAATGACAAGTCAACAATGCTTGTTTTCATTGCTTTGTGCTGCGAGGCTAACCCGCTCCTTCCCCCAGGCAATACCTCACCCATTCTGTGAAACTCTTATTTATAATCCGCCCGTTCACGTGCTGTTTGGAGACTGTGACACCACCACCCTCCCAGGGTTGCGAACAGGCCCTGCCAATTTCACTTCCCACTTTTGAGAGGAAAAAAAAATGAAACTGACAAAGCAGATGCGGAGGGCTGGAAGTCTTCTTGGGGGACCACCTTTCCCCAAGAACATTCTCTTCAACATTCGCACAGAACCCACTGTGGATGTCCTGCACCTTTATCCTTCCCCCCTTTTTGGCTCCTTCACTCTTAATGTGTTCCAACACTGGACACGGCTGTGAAAGTGCCCCATAGCAGCCTTTCTTTGGATTCAATTCCCAGAATGCTGCTATTTTTTCCTTGCCCCGTCTGCTGCTCACCTAACAGGGAAGGGCTGAAGTTCAGTCGTAAAACAGCTGCTTCGCACACAGATGGTCCCAGGTCAATCCCTGGCTGCACCTCCAGATAGAAGTTTTTTTCACTGCCCTATCTGAAATCCTGAAGCACTGCTGACCGTGTCAACAACACTGAGCTAGATGGACCCAGGGCAGCATCCTACGTTCCAGGGTGCTGCGTTTGCAGCACCTCTCCGAAAAGCAAGTCAACAGCCCAGGCCCAGGCAAACTTACAATTCCTCCTGCTCCCAGTCCATTCCCCCATTCCCAGGCACGAGTCCCAAAAAAGCAAAAAAAAAAAAAAAAGAGAGAGAGAGAGAGAGAGAATTCCCACCACCACCACCCAAAAAAAAATCTTAGGGGCCTAGGGCCAGAACACTGGTTCCATTTCTACTCTGTAAACTGCTATGAAAATATTTACACAACGAGCCATATAAGCCTATTTTTAAACAGAATAAAAATAAAAGCAAACAGAGTGCCCCAGAGCATGGGCAGAACAGACCTCCCTCCACACTGCCTGCCTGCGCCTCTTGCCCAAGAAATCAGCACCGAGGCCTCACTTACAAGAGGCCTCCTCTTCTCACCCCCCACCACCAACAGCACTTTTTAATTTAAGATGCAAGTTGTACTGGTCCAGGCTTGTGACTCTCAGAGGCACTCAGCAACAAAAAGCAAGAGCAACTCTGCCCATGGGCAGAGTAGTACAGAACCTCCTTTTCTTCTACCACCACACACAAGACCTCATTATTTAAACTTACTTTAAGTTACACCAGTCCAGGCCCATCAATCCAAAACATACTCACGTCCCAGTAACAAAAACAAGAGCAACCCTGGCCATGGGGACAGAGCACCTCATTTTCTCACCGTATCTCTGTCGCCTCCTCTCCCTCCACCACTCAGGGCACCTCTTTATCTAAATATGATTTAAGTTACAACGGACCTCTAAGTTGCCTTCAGGAGTCCCAGTTCAAACACAAGAGCACCCCTGCCCATGGACAGAGCAATTCATCTTCCCTCTCTCCTGCACCTCTTTATTCCAGTTTATTGAAGTTACACTGGCCAGGACCGGCCCTGTGTAACTTCAATAAACTGGCCACGTTCACATCTCAGCAAAGAAATGCAGGAGTACCCCTGCCCACGGACAGAGAGAGCTTCCTCTTTCCCCTCTACCCCCGACTCTTCCTCTCCCTCCAGCATTCAGCTATTTAAACTGAGTTATACCGTCCCAGACCCGTCACTGGAGATTGCCTTCATGCCCCAGTGAAAAGACAAGGGTGCCCCTGCCCATGTACAGAGCGCCTCCCCCTCCCCGCTTGGCTAAACCCGGCTCCGCGGAGCAAGCGCGCCCCTGCCCATGTACAGAGCGCGGTCAGCACTCACGGCGCCTCCTGCGCGGGCCCGTCGCCCTCGTCCATCAGGAAGCCGAACTTGTCGACGCGCCGCTCCCCGCCGCCGCCCACCGAGTCGCTCTCGGCCGCCGCCAGCGGCGCCTTCGCCTCGCCGTCGCCGCCGTCTTGGGCCGCGGAGCCCATCCCGTTGGCCTGGACGACGCCGGCTGCCGCCTTCCGTGCCCCGCCGCGGCTCTTGGCCATGCTCGGCCCCCTCAGCCACCGGGAGACGCCAGAGATCCCGGCAGCAGCAGCACCGCCGCCGAACCGCTTCTGGCTCAGGCACTCCGGCGACGCCCATTGGCCGCGGCTGCACGCCCGAGCCCCGCCCCCGCGCTTCAGCCATTGGCTCCGAAGGAGGCGAGTGACGGGCGTACCCGCCCTTCGCCTCCGCTCTCGCTCAATCGCCTCCTTCTCCGATCTAGGCGCGGCTCAGGGGCTGAGACAGAGAAGCGAAGACAGCCTTTGGCCGGTTGTGTTGTCAATCACGTCCATCTAGCCACTAGCCCCCCTTCTACCTGCCAATCAACTTAACCAGCCTCGCCGTTTCTCCTCCTCTTTGCCTCTCAGCTCCCCTAGGAGAAGGAGGGCTGCAATTCGATTTCAATTCGATGACTGTTCCGCCGCGCTCGTGACAAATTTGGACCCCAATGATCCCTAGGTATGTCTATGCAGAGTGAATCCCATTTAAATCAATGGGGCTTACTGCGTGCCGGGTAGTAGGTCTGGATAGGATTGCATCGAGTTTCAGGTGCGGAAAGGAAAAATTAAAAGTGCAATTCAGACTTACTGGGAGTAAATCCATTCAGCCCGATGGGACTTCTGAGTAGACGTGCAAGTTGGGGACCTGTAAGTTCTGCTGTAAGTTTCAGTTTAGTTTGCTTATCCTGTGCTCAGATGTTCGTGGTTGGAAACAGAACATAAGAACATAAGAAGAGCCCTGCTGGATCAAGCCAAAAGCCCATCTAGTCCAGCTTCCTGTGTCACACAGTGGCCCCACCAGATGCCTCAGGGAGCACAAGACAACAAGATAACCTGTTTCCCGTTGACACTCCCTTGCACCTGGCACAGAGAAAACCCACTTCTAAAAACCAGGAGGTTGCTTATGGCTTGTAACCTGTGATGGTCTTTTCCTCCATGAATCTGTCCAAACCCCTTTTAAAGGCATCTAGGCCAGATGCCATCACCACATCCTGTGGCAAGGAGTTCCACAGATGAATTACACGCTGGGTAAAGAAATATTTTCTTTTGTCTGTTCTAACTCTCCCTCCACTCAATTTTAGTGCATGTCCCCTGGTTCTGGTGTTGTGCGAGAGGGAGAAGAATTTCCCTCTATCCACTCTCTCCATCCCATGCATAATTTTATAAGTCTCAATCATGTCCCCCCTCAGGCACCTTTTTTCTAGGCTGAAAAGCCCCAGACGCTGTAGCCTTTCCTCATAAGAGAGATGCTCCAGCCCACGAATCATTCTGGTAGCTCTTTTCTGCACCTTTTCCAATTCAACTATATCCTTTTTGAGGTGTGGTGACCAGAACTGGACACAATACTCCAGATGTGGCCTTACCATCGATTTGTACAAAGGCATAATGATATTGGCCATTTTATTCTCAATCCCTTTTTTAATGATCCCGAGCATGGAATTGGCCTTCTTCACAGCCGCCGCACACTGGGTCGACACTTTCATCGACCTGTCCACCAGCACCCCAAGATCTCTCTCTTGATCCGTCACAGACAACTCAGAACCCATTAGCTTATATGTGAAATTTTGGTTTCTTGCCCCAATGTGCATCACTTTGCACTTACTTACACTGAAGCGCATCTGCCATTTTGCTGCCCATTCTCCCAGTTTGGAGAGATCCTTCTGGAGCTCTTCACAATCCCTGCTGGTCTTCACCACCCGGAAAAGTTTAGTGTCATCTGCAAACTTGGCCTGACTCTGAGCCAGACTGACTCTGAGCCAGAGTGCCTCTGATCATGTGCGGAGTGACTACCATGCCTTCCAGGAGGATGGATGGAAATAGAAGTAATCGTGTGAACTTGATCTACTGGGTGCTGAGAGGGGAGGAGAGGAGTTAGATTCTTTCTTCTTAGAAACTTTGTACCCCCTGATAAAATTCCTCTGAATGGCCCTGCCTCCAGGTGGCAGAGCAAGGGCCCAACTCTGCCACTCCTTCCATTTCCTGAATTCAAAAGGAAGAAGGGAGGAGAGAAGAAGAAGAAGCATGGAGGAAAGGAGAGTCTCTGAGGAGAACGCTTTCCTCCAGACTTCCTCAGTCTTTCGCTCCATTCCCGTCTTCTTTTTTGAATCCAGGAAGTGTGAGAAAGAGGATGGGCAAAGGCAGCTGGCAGGATATATATGTGCCAGTTTACAAGTAATAAGATCAATCTCTGTCCCAAGGTGCTCACAATTTAAATCGACACAAGGGAAATAGCAGGGGAAGACAACACATATGCGCGTGAAGAGTGCCTAGATGTTCCCACCCCCTCTCTGACTGACATGGTGCAAGAGCCAGTAGGAAGTTCTCCTGTGGAAGAGTTGTTCAAATAAATGAGCTGGGCTGTGCCGTGCCTAGCCAAATTTCCTTGAGTCTTCTTCCTCCCAACTCAAACTAGCTAGAAACTTCGGGCTGCAACCCAAATACATGTCGTTAGGGTTGCCCAATTTATTTCTTGTGACTTTGCTAATTGTACAACAGGCAGGGTTTCAACAGGTGAAGTTTCTCCCTGCATGCATCTCTCCTGTCCACTTCACAGCTACTTTCTCACCTTTACTTTTTTTGTTTTGTTTTGGTCTTGTTCTTGTTCTCAGAGGAAAAGCTGTCAGCTGTTGCCACCTGGTGGCCAAGTGCAGTCCTGAAGGCCATGGCACACCGAACATAAAAACACCTGCTATTTTGTGCACGTGTGCAAATGGTACATGTGAAAAGGCATTTGGCACACCTTCTGAGGAACCCAAAGGCCTTAGAAGACTGACCCAGCCCAGTGGTCAAACCTCTAGTTCAGGCCACTCACCATATATTTTACAAATCACAGGCCTACCAAATCTAGCCACTGCCAGCAATCAGGAGACCCTCTGCAACTCTAGCAGCAGAACTTTTGCCCAAACCTTGGAGAACTACTGCCCAGAAGAACAGAAAGTACAGTACTAGCTTGACCAATGGACTCCTCTAATCCAACATATGGGGCACACAAACCTGTACATCCATAAACAGAACCGACCATGGTGACCCATGCCATAATGCCTTCTCGGTTAGACTACTGCCACATGCTTTGTGTGGGGCAGCCCTTGGATACCCTTAAGAAACTTTACCTGGTGCAAAGTGAGAGGTTTAACGGGGACCAGGCTTTGTGATCATGCCATGGCACTGCTACTTCAAGTGCATTGTTTGCCAGTATGTTTCCAGGCACAATTCAAGGTGCTAGGTGGTGTAGTGGTTTGGGAGTTGGACTTAGACCTGGAAGATCCAGGTTCAAATCCCCGCTCAGCCACAAAGCTTCCTGGGTGACCCTGGGCCAGTCACTATCTCTCAGCCCCACCTACCTCACAGGGTTGTTGTGAGGACAAAAAGGAGGGGAGGAACCATGTTCACCACCTTGAGCTCCTTGGAGGAAGGGTGGTATAAAAATGTGAAATAATAATAAATAAATAAATAAATAATAGTTATGAACTGTAAAGCTCTCAGTGTACTAGAGCCCAAGATATTTGGAGAAATATCCAAAGGAGAGGCTTTCCCAGAATGGTGTAAACTGCCTTGGTGAATCAAAGCCATTCATTCTCTCCCTTGCCTCCGTCGTTAAGTGGAGACAAATGGATACTGTTTAAAAATTGATCAATTTCCTGCTATCTGGCCGCATTGCTGGCTTTTAAAAGTGCTCTCCCAGGCAGGCTCATGCACGATCTCGCTCTCACTCTCTGAAATCCCTTGATAAACTTCGGTTTCTAGCAATGTAACAGAATCCGGAAGAAGGGGCGTTTAAATGGCAATTGAAGTGGGTAATGGTGTAGGGAGGGTAGGCACCTGCCCTCCCTGGGCACAACTAGGATCCTGTTGCAAAACCGACACCCACAGTCTTGTGTGTGTGTTTGTGTGTGTGTGCGTGCGTGCATGTGCATTCGTAGCATTCCCATTGAAATCATCGGGACATAATAATGCTCCACTTTGGTGGAATTGGGCTCATTGTTAAATTACCAAACAATGGACTGTTATATCTTTCTAGAGGGGAGTAAGGCAGCATGTTTTTGAGACCGTAATTTTTTTTAAAAAAAAAAGATATCAGCTCACAGAGAGACTCCAAGAAGACTGTAAACCCAAGAGAGGAGATGCTGTTTCCATTTCACTTTCGGTCCTGCACCTGCAGCCTGGCACAGTTCAGCGCATTTGTATGAATCTGCTTCATACTGCATCGAAAGAGAGGATGATGGTGATACAATAAACTATACACCACTTGACATGACAGAAATGGGAGCTTCCTTCCTGGCTCAAATGCCATCTTTGGAACTGGTGGATCAGGGGTGGTCCATGTCCGCCCCAACACATGAGGTCATGCCCACAGAGGCATTGCTACGGTGGGGGCAGTACCGTACGTTTCGCACCGTGCTAATCCCCGTTTACTCCCCGGTACGAGGTGGCCCCGCCCCTTGCTATCGGAGCCATGGCGAAGGCAACGGGCAGGAGACTCCCTGCCCATTGCCTTCGCCGCACGGATTGGCTCCAATGGCAAGCAGAGCCTGGCCACCTTGTACTGGGGAGTAAACGGGGATTCGCACGGTGCAAAACTTACGGTACCGCCCCCACCGTAGCAACGCCTCTGCATGCCCACCTTCTGCGCCAGCTCATCAGGCTCCTCTCGCTCCCTGAATTTGAAAAGCAAGTGGGAAAGGCGTGGGAAAGAAAATGTGGAGGAGAGAAGAGAGGTGGGCTAGAGCGTCCCCTCTCCCTCAAACGTCTGCTCCATTTTTGAATGCATGTAACAGGAGAAGGAGACATGGAGGCAGTGACCAGCAGGTAAAGAGGGTGGTATTGGGCATGCTACCTCAGGTGCTGCAAGGTTTATCCAGTGTTTCTGGCCCACCACTCTCTCCTCCTCCACATGTCCTCTTCCAGGATGTGGAAAACCAGAGAGACTCTCTAGCCCACCACTCTCTTCTCCTCCAAATGTCCTCTTCTGCTCCGTTCCCCTCTTCCTTTTCAAATCCAGGGAGAGGGAGTAGCTGGATGCGCCCTGCCAGCGTCCTGCCTCGTGAATGGGCCAAGGGATCATTTTCATTGGGATCATGGAGTATGGAAAAGAATGACATCTCTCTCTTTCCACACTGCAGTCTCAATTCAGATGAGCCTCTCACTCATGGTTAATTTAAAACAACAACAACAACACAGAGATGGAAAAGGAATGATGCATTTGACATCCTGTCTACTGGGACCCTAAATGCAGATGAGTAGCAGTGATGTCAAAAGAAAGAAAGGGAATATGGCTGGATTCACACTACACGAATCCAGGCGCGGATGCCTCTGCCCCTGCCTACGCGCTTGGGGAGTGTCTTCCTGTCTGTTGTCCCTCCTGCTGTCCCGCCTTCTTAAGAAAGCGCAGCTCACAGATTGGAAGTAGTTCTGATTGGCATGCAATCACTCTCCCCCCCCCATCCGATTGGTGGCTGCAGTAGCTCCGCGAACCCGCCCCCAACAGCTCCGCGAACCCGCCCCCTCAAAAGATGGGTTTCCCCATTTTGTACAAGGGAGAGCGCAGCTGCTCCGCTTGCTTCCGAAATGCTGTCAAAGAGCTCCGCGCATCTCCATAACGCGCCAGGATTCGTGTAGTGTGAATGCAGCCTAAGGGGACGTGTGGAGGGGTTGAGGAAAGGGTGGGGAAAATGCATTGGGGGAGAACACTTCCAGGGGGTTGGGGCACATTGCAAGGGAGGGCAAGAGTTGCCTGGACTTGGGTTGGGTGGGGAGGAGAGACCTGCAGGGGGTTGGGTTGGGGCATGATGATCTGCACACCCAGGGAGGGAGAAAGCCACTAGGAGTGGTGGGAGGATGTGGACCAGATGTGGTCCATGATCTGCAGCTCCTGTTGGCTCCCCTGGTTGAGAAAGAGCCTGAAACCTGGACTTCAAGTTGCCCGAGATCAGAAGCCTCTGCAGATCATCCGAAGAGCTGCTTCTGTAGGGTGGGTCAGCAGCATCAGGCAGACCTGGAGTCCGGCTGCAGCTCCCTCTGCTGGCAAAAGCTGGAACTAAGACGTGCCGTCCCCCCGTCCCCCCCCCATAAATCCATATCCCTTATTATTGCATTGTACTTCTATTATGTGTAGGCTTACCATATCCAAAGGGGGACAGGGTGCCTACACCTTTAACCATTGTAAAAAGAGGGAATTTGGGCAGGTGCAGCTCATAATGGAAAGGTGCAACAAGCTGCACCTGCCAAAATTCCCTCTTTTTACAATGGTTAAAGGTGTAGGCACCCTGTCCCCCTTTGGATATGGTAAGCATATGTGGAACTTAGTAATTGTAACTCGTTTTAATCTTGACTGAAAAGTGGGGTACAATGTAATTACATCTTGACGTTGTATAGATACAAACAAGAATCATTTAGGAATGAATGTGGTATCAGCTGTTGTGACTGCCAAAAAAAAAAAAAAAGACACTTTAAAAGCACGCTCCATTTTCTGCAAAATTCCTCTTGGCCTTACATAGGCTTACCAGATCTCCAACCAGGACAGAGTGCTAGACCTTTAGGAAAAGGAATGTGGACAGGTGTAGCTTGTTAAACCTTACAGCAAAATCCTAGGCATGTCTACTCAGAAGCAAGCCCCATTGTGTTCAATGGGGCTTGCTTCTGAGTAGACATGCCTAGGATTGTGCTCTAGGACTTAACAAGCTACACCTGCCCACATTCCTTCTCCTAAAGGTCTAGCACTCTGTCCCGGTTGGAGATCTGGTAAGCCTAGCCTTACAGGATTCTCGGATTGTTTAATGCCTCCAGCTCACTCCTGATCCGTTTTGAATTTTGGGAATCAATCATTTGGTAATAAAGCAGAAACAAATTTGAATGCGCAAACTGCAGAATGGGAGACACAGAAGCTGCTGGTTCCTCAGCCAAACGGCATTTTACTGGCATTTGTTTTGTAAAATGTTCAGGTGAAGTGCGTCACTAATGCAATCGCCTACAGCTAATTGATTTACAGGCCAATCTTCTGGGTGCCTCCAGAGGGCTGGTGCCAAGGCCAGCCGGCCCATCCATGAGGCCAAATGAGGCAAGTTGCCTCAGGAAGCGGATTGGTGGGGGACATCAGCTGCTTGCCTCCATCCACTTCTGTTGTTGCTACTCTTGCATTGAATGGGACGTGTCAATAATTGTAACCAGATACAAGCTAATAGCAACTGATATACAGATGCCAGGGCTGGCCCAAGGGCTCCTGGCGCCTGAGGCAGCATGCCGAATGCTGCCCCTCTGACCTGGTGATGTGCCGCCTCTGACCTTCTGACACTCTAGCCCACCACTCTCCTCTCCTCCAACACTGTAGCCCACCGCTCTTCTCTCCTCCATGTCTGTTTTGTCCTCCTCTTCCTTTTCCAATCCAGAGAGGAGGAGGAGGATCAGTGGAGGGGGTGGTTGAAGCGGGCACCCCTTGGCAATCTTTTAGCTGAGGTGACAGCTTCAGTTGGCCTCATGGATGGGCCGGCCCCGACAATTGCACAACCATGTGCACAGCTCTCTTGAATGTGGAAACAGCTCCAGAAAAAGACACACACACACACACACACACACACAGAGTCAAGAAACTGCAGAGCTTCAGGGAAAAACTGGTTCCCTTCAAAATGCTGGTCCAAAAGCAATTGTTCTTCATCAGAAACCCAGGAGACTCTATCAGCCTTTTCTTTCAGAACCTAGAAGAAAAAAAACAAAGCAAACATCACCAACGTTCTTGAATGCTAATGGAAAAATTGGCAAGCAAGTGAGCTCATCTCATTTCTGCCTTTTCCTGAAGATCAAGATACAAAGGTGATGTGATCCGTCAAAAGAATTTGTCTGACTGCAAGGTATAATTCTGCAGAGTAAAAAAAAAAAAAAAAAAAGCACAATATTTTCTCAGTCCGGGCTAGCCTAAGATGTCCTGGCACCTAAGGTGGCATGCCAAATGCTGCCCCACTTTGTTGATGTGCTAGTCTCTGCCCTCCCCACTCCCTGGATTGGAAAAAGAGCAGAGACTCTTCTCCCCCTTTCCTCTTCTGACCTGTTGCCTCTCTTCCTTTTCCAATCCAGGGAGGGGGGGGCAAGAGAAGAAGTGAAGGCAAGTGGGCAGATGGAGGTGGGCACTGCCATCAATCTGCTGCCTGAGGCAACCGCCTCATTTGGCCTCATGAATGGGCCGGCTTTGTTCCGTGTTGACATGTAGGTAGCCATATGAGCGTGTATAATCACTTGTGTCACACAGTTTTTCGCTTGGGCACAGACAGAGGGGAGGGATGGCAAGTCACAAGCAATTCATGATCGGAACTTCTGCAATTTTGTTTTTTTAATGAAAAGGGTGTGAGGAATCAGAGGCAGCCCACGGTGCTTGGGTAAGGAGTTTAACGCTTTCCCCATACTGTTTAAACTGAGAATCGTACAAGCACCGATCTGACCACCGTGGTCTGCCTCAATCCAGCATTCTGCTTTCCACAGTGGCCAGAGGCCTCCAGGGAGCCCTCAAATGAGGCACAAAAGGCCACACCCTCTCCTGCTGTCGCTCCTTAGCAGCTTATATGGAGGTAGGCTGCTCCTGAGCAGCTTATATGGAGGTAGGCTGCTCCTGAGCATGGAGGCTTTGCTGGGTTAGCACAAGAACATAAGCCAAGCCCTGAAGGATCAAACGAAAGGATTGTTGAGGTCCATCATTCCGCTTCCCACAGTGGCTGCCACATGCCTCTGGAAAACACACATCAGAGCACGTACACAGAGTTAGCAGCAGCCAGCAGGTTACCCAGGGTGCCTAGGGCAAAGCCCTCCACTCACTGTCCCTAAGGTAACACACCCCTACCTGCCCCCAATGACATCATCAGGCACTGACAGACTGGCTGCCACCAATACTAAAGCCAGTGCCCGACCCTGATGAAGACAACAGCACTCCCGTTGCTTGTTTCCAGCACCAGATATGTAGGGGTAGGCTGCCTTAGAAGCTGGAGGTTCCACTTCGCTCTTTTGGCTCCCAGGCGTCGCTAGAGACCTCTCCTCGCTCCCTGCGCTTTCCAATCCCGATCAGTCCTGTGTAACTCGACAACCATCAACAATCAACGAACAGTCCTGTGTAACTCGAAAAGGTGTCTCTTTCCTGCAATCGACGTGCTGTGTCGAGGCTGGGGCGGTGGGTGGGGGCCTCCAGCTCGTTGTGCCTCCTTGGCGGCGTGGCCAGGCGCTGTGCTTCCCCCCACCCCTCCCGCGGCTCCGCATTGAAACCTGAGCGTTTGCCTGGAGGAGCGAGGTGGGTTTGGCTTGGCTTTTTTTGGCCGCCGTCCCTGAAAGGACAGCCGCGGAGAGAAGGAGGAGAGCAAGCGAGATGAAGGGCTGAGCGCTCCCGGGAGCCTCTTCCACTGCCGGCTACTCCGCTGCGCCCCAGTGCGCTGCGCGCTTCCCACTCCGGCTCCTGCCGCGTCCGCCCCGTCGAACTTTTTTTCCCTCCCGCGGCCGCCGCTCATCATGGAGAACTCGTCGCCTCCCCCGTCCTACTCGGACATCAAGCAGGGCCTGGAGAACAGCAGCAGCGGCGCCCAGCTGCACCCCGGCGGGGAAGAGGAGGCGGCGGGCACCGAGGAAGAGGAGCTGCCGCCGCGCCAGCCCAAGAACTACTTGTGGCTCAGCATCTTCTCCTGCTTCTGCCCCGCGCACCCCATCAACATCGTGGCTTTCGTCTTCTCCGTAATGGTGAGCGCAAAGCGACCCTCCGAGGGAGGAGAGAGGGGTCTCCGTGCTGCCCCTGCACTGCAGCCACTGCGCCCGAGTTCACGTCGGGTAAAACTAAAAGAGCCACCCGGGGCTGGGCTTCGCCTGTCCGCCAGGGGGCTCCCCTCGCCCCGGGCAGCTCTCGCTTGACTAGGGACAGCTGATTCCGGAGCTGTCGGGGTCGGGACTTCAGTACCCTCTGGAACTTTTTCTTCCGGGGAGGACGAGATGTTCCTAATGAGATGTTCCACATTCTCGCCTCTTTCCCCCTCCCTGGTGGCTCCCTGTAGCCCCCAGCACTGCATGTTTACTCCAAAGTCAGCCAGCCCCGCTGAGTTCAACAGGGCTTCCGTCCAAACTGAGCGCCCAATCTATCTTCTGCATGCTGAGGAGGAAGTCAGTCTTCTCTTGCAGTAGTCAACAGGGCTGACTCTCACTGTCCAATCCTAGGGTTTGAATATACTGAATACAAGGGGGAATACAACCAGGCTTGCTTCTGAGTAAACTTTCACTCAGTCAGAGGCAAGCCCCCTTGTATTCAAGGGGGCTTACTCCCAGGGAAGTGTGCATAGGATAGGACTAGGATCGCAGCCTCCTCAAGTCAGTGTGTTTTTGATGTCAGCCTGCTCCTCTGAGCCGCATTGAGGCAGCACTGTATTTCTGCGAGGTTTACTCGCATGTAAGTGCATTTAGGATTGCAACTGGGGAAACATCTTGTCCGTAGTGGGGAAGTATCAGTTCCGCAGCTCAAATATAGCCCTGCCCTTTTTGACTGGCAATTTTCGTGTGTATCCCCTCCCTGTGTGAAACACATTACAGAGACTGTTTTACCTCCTTTTATTTCTTCTAAGTTCATTGTGAGGACTATTTGAGGAACATCATGTGCTTTATCGCCCTTTAAACCAGAAACGATATTCTGAATGGTGTTTGGTGGAGCTTTGTTGTACCCTGTACATCACCAAGCGCACTACTAGGAAGAAGAAATGTTGAAATAGTAGCCACAATACAGGGAAAGGAGGCCCAAGATGTTTGGATACCTGGGGCTAACCCCCCCCCAAAGCAAACCTCCCCACCAGCAGTGGTGAAAATACAACCATGAGCTGAATAATGCACCATGTGTGCATCCTTGAATGGTGCTCCCAAAATCTAATAATCTAATCTGTCTAATAAGGATGTTGCTTCCTAAAACAAAGCATGAGTTTGTCTAAAGCAGGGGTTCTCAACCTTTGTGGCAATTTATAACCCCTGTCACGGTCCAGCACGGTCCAAGTACCCCTATACTTAATTAGCTAATTAATTGGATTATGTAATTAATACTTTTAATTTTTAATGTTTTAATTTAAATAATAAAAGGGGTGTTTTGCAAGGGCACCGAAAACAATTAACTTTTAATTACCAAGTAATTAGCTGCTGATCGCAGCTGATAAGGGGCAGGCTCTGGCGTACCCCCAGCCTTTGGTCCACGTACCCCCAGGGGTACGCGTACCACAGGTTGAGAACCCCCGGTCTAAAGGGAAGAGCAATCATGGTGTTCTCCCCTCCCCATACCATACCCCTAAATAGGGTTGGAAGGCTGTAACCTTTCCCCTGCCCACCCACAACAGGGACACTTGTCCCTCCTTTTTGTATATGTACACATGTTCTTTACTCCAGCTGCAGTTCTGGAAGACTTCAGACCAGGGAGAGATGCAAAGGGTTCTTCTTGCATCTTGCAATACCTCTTTACTCTCCCGGGAGAGGGTTCTCAGAAATATGAGAATTTCTGAGAAGACATAGTCCTTGCTAGTTTGCTCCCATCTTGCTACCAACTCTAGGTCCTGTCCCCCCCAGCAACTTTTGCCCACAACAATGCATTCAGCATCTTTATATCCAGCATGAAGGCTCGGAGCCAACCAGATGTAACAACTCCTATTCGGTACTCCTGATATTTGTGGGAGACGGGAGGGGAGCATGGGGGGCGGGGGGGGGAGATCAGGGCCATGGTGTGGGGGAGAAGGTCTAGTTCTTCTCCCCCCACACACTATGACCCTAATCCAAATTCCCCCCCTCCCAGTTATTAACCACAGAGGAGAAAATGTATGAGTGCACAAATCTGACTGCTTTAAAAGGGTGATTGAAGTGACTAGTCCACGTTAAGGAATTACAAATGCCCTTTGGATGCTGGGGTGATCCTAATCTTCATTCTTGGCAGTGGTTTGGGTTTGGCACCTCTGTGGATGAAGCCAGGATAGCGAAGCTTTGAGGTTTCTTTTCGCTGGAAGAGTCTAACCTTGTCTTCACACAATACCTGGACTGATTTGACTAGGTCACGTCATCTTCTTGCGTTGTTGTTCCCAGCGGCGTTGCTGCAGGGGGGCGGAGCTCTAAGTTCCGCCGTGGTCCGACCCTCCGTTACACGGGTGCACGAAGTGGCCCCGCCCCCTCGCCTTTGGAACCATTCAAGTCTTTCACCGACTTGAATGGTTCCGAAGGCGAGGGGGCGGGGCCGCTTCGTACACCCGTGTAACGGAGGGTCGGACCATGGCGGAACTTAGAGCTCCGCCCCCCTGCAGTGACGCTAGTGGTTGTTCCTACCTGCCTTCCTTGTCTCATGCAGTTGAATAACTAGAACCTCTTGCCCTTTTGTGTGGACTTGATGATCTCGCAGATCCCTTCCAAATCTATGATTTTATTCCATGCGAATCATAAGCATTTGAAAAGGAGTCACTAGTCCATATGAAGTTGTTTCCTTTCTGACATACACAAAAGCACGCCCTTGCTCCATGCAAATCAAATCACACTCACCAGTGAGATTGAATCTCCATTGCACTCCGAAGTAGCTGCTGACGTAAGGACAAAAATTCTGTCTGTACACCCTCTTTACTACTTAAAAGTGAGAATGATTAAAAGGAGCTAAATTAAAAGAATATTATAGGGTCATCATTAGTTTGCATTCAGCAAAGGATGCTTTCAGAATGGCCCAGCGTACAGCTCAGTGATGCTAAAGGGAAGAGCACACTAGGAACTGGAGTGTTTGTGTAAAAATATATCCTCTTCATGTTCACATCGGCTTCGCTTAACTCTGCCCGCAAATACCACTTAATTGTTAGGGTAGCGGCACTGGAGAGTAACCAGGAGGAGCTCCAGTCAGGCACGGAGCACTGTCATAAGATGCATGGCACAATCCTCCTCAGGTTTACTCAAAAGTAAGCTTTCCTGCATTCAGTGAAACTTACTCCCAGGTAAGCATGTGTAGGATTGCAGCCTTAGTAGTGGCAGAGGTGTACCACTGTAAACCTGAAAAGACTGGGTTAATTTTTCCCCCGATCCATTTTCTCAGTAGTTTAGGTCAGGGCCGGCCTATCCATGAGGCCAACTGAGACAGTTGCCTAAGGAGGCAGAATGGCAGGTTTGCCCTTTTCCACTGTTCCTCTTCCTCCTCCTTTGCTCCCTGGATTCAAAAAGCAAGAGGGGAATGAAACAAAAGAGCAGCAGAGATGCACCAGCATCACCACATCACTCTCATCTCCTCTACATTTCCTTTTCCCATCCGTTCCCCTCTTCCTTTGTGAATTCTAGTACCAGGAGGAAGAGGAGGAAGCAGAGGTGGAAAGAGGTCCATGCTTCTGCTAGCTACCTACTCCATACCTACTAGCTATGGGCTAGCTACTCCCCATTCTGAGGAATGGGCTGGCCTAGAACTGCCTCGGGCTAAAAGCCCTGGCTCTTCCACTTCTTGTAATGCTCGTCAAGGTACAGACGGGATCACTACTCAGTGCACCACTCACTGGTGAGAAAGAGGAAGTGCAGGCAGCAAGGAGAAATCTGGCTAGCCAGGGGAGCAGAGTGCTCTCCACTTTCCAAGTGCTTTCCACTTTCTCCTATATACCCGTATTGGTCTGAGTATAAGACTCACTTTTTTCTCCTAATTTAAGTTTTTGAACTAGGGGTGCGTCTTATAATCAGGCTGTTGCAATTTAATGCCAGTGATTTAATTATTTTTTTTTAATAGCACCAAACTTTAAGGGTGCGTTTTATAATCAGGTGCGTCTTATACTCGGGACAATACGGTAAATCCCAGGCATCTCGTGGATCGTGGCTCTCCAGTCTGAACAACGGGTCATCTAGTGGAGCCCCTTCTCAGGGCATGGTAAAGTCCCCTTCCATCCCCTCTCAGGGTTGCCAGCAGCCCTCCAGGATTGTCCTGGCCCCCCCCCCCCTTGCAGGAGTCTCCCGGTGACAAGCCATCCTGGAGATTTTAACAGGGTTTCCAGGAATATGCAGCATTCCATCAGGGTGGGAGGAGGAAAATTCTCCACTCGGGCTTTGAATCAGAGTGGACAACCTTATCAGCTCTGCATGCAGAAGGTCCCAATCTCTGGCGTCTCCAGATTGTACTAGGAGAGGCCTGAAACTGTAGAAAGCTACCAACAGTACTGAGTTAGATAGGTTGAAGGTCCCAGGTTCAAATCCCCAGGTCGTTCCAAGGAAGACCTGTGTTTGCAGGGCTGTCCCAAGGCTGCCTGGCATCGGAGTTGGCATGCCAAATGTTCCCTCTCCTGGCGGGGTGATGTTCCAGCTTCTGTTCCTCCCACTCCCTGGATTGGTAAAGGTTCTAGCCCGCCACTCTCCTCTCCTCCATACTTCCTCTTTGTCCTCTTCTTTCTTTTCCAATCTGGAGGCAAGTGCATCAGTCTGATGCCTGAGGCAACTACCTCAGCTGGCCTCATGCATGGGCCAGCCTTGCCTGCCAGAAACACTGAAGAGCCACTGCCAGTTACTAGAGACAATACTGACCTAGAGAGATCAGCAGTTGGACTCAGTATACGGCACCTCCATTTGTTCATGGAGGGAGGGGTTGGCCAGGGCTGATATAAACACCCTCTATTTCTCCCTCCTTGGAGCCCTCCAGCAGTCCAGACAATAGACCTCTCCATCCACTAGGAGGCAGGCTCTTCAAAAGAAGACTTGGCTTTGGACTAAGCTTGGAGGCACCTCCCCACTTTCTCTCCCAAGACCAGTCTTCTCCTGCCCTACCTCCCCCATGAAAGGACACCACTTCTGCATGGTCCTTGCCGCTGGGTAGGCCTGGTTAGACTCCGGGGATATTATTATTTATTTTTTTTAAAGAAGACAAATGAGCAGAGACCCACCCTGCAGCATAGGGGAATGCTGAACCAGCCAATGGGCGAGTCTTGACCCTCTCTAGCCAAGGATCTGAGCAAGCAGAAAAGGGTCTTTGGGCAGACTAGAATTAGGGGAGACTGGCAATGGAGAGTGCTGACCCCCTTCTCCCCATTGCTTCTGTCTGATAGGGTGGGGTAGACATATTTAAAGTTAAAACAAAATAAATATAATACAAGGAACTTGGCCTTCTGCCCTTGCCTGCTCTACGATCATGTTTTCTGCAGTGCGGGCTGCTGCAGACGTTGGAGACCCAGAGGTGGAGAGAGCACTCTTCTCTTTGGGGCTGGCCCAAGACTTCTGGGTGCCTGAGTTGACTGCCACCTCCCCTTGCATGGTGCCTTGCCATGCCAAATGCCACCCACTCATACCCAGTGATGTACCAGCTGCTGACTCGGCAGCTGCTCCCTGGAGTCAAAACGGAAGATGGGAACAAAAAACCAGAAGAGGAAGTGCGGAGGAGAGGAGAGGAGAGTGGTGAGCTAGAGTGTCAAGGACGGTGTGCTAAATGCTGCATCCTCCCCCACCCCACACAGTGCCTTTGTTGCATGAAGCTTTGTTGCACCAAAAGTCGCCTTGCCCCTCCCTTACCAGGCAACACATCAGCCACCTTCTGCTGTTTTTGCTCCTCCCTTCGTATTCTGTGGCTTTGAAAAAGACCAGGAAAACGGAGCAGAAGAGGAAGTGGGGAGGAGAGGCGCTTTAGCCTTTAGCCCACACCACTCTCTTGTCCTCCACACTTCCTCCTCTGTGAATTCCAAAAAGGAAGAGGAAGTGTGGAAGAGAGGAGAGTGGTGTGAGCTAGAGCCTGTCTCTCCTCTCCTCCACACTTCCTCTGGAGGAGAAGGAGCTGCACGGTCAGCAGTGAGTGTGCCACCAGGCAAGAGGGGATGACGTTGGTGTGGCAAGGCTCTGCACAAGACAGGTGCAACATTTGGGAGGGGAAGGAGGAGAGTTGGGCAAGCAAATGCCCCCCCCCCCCCTCAAGATGCCACTATTGAGTCTGATTTATCGGCCAGCCCTCTCCTGGCTCAGATTTGGGTGTGGCTGCTGATGGCCAGGTTTGTCCCTGATCAAGCCCATCTTTGGCCTAGATGCTGACGGCAACATGGCTCCACCATCATGGTCTCTTTTTGCCTTGGTGCAATCTCTTGCATCAGCCGGCCTGTGGGGTAGTGGGGCACCCTGAACTCTGAAGAAATGGGAATGTTTCCAACCCTTTCTACTTTTCTTTTTCTTTTTCTTTTCTTTTTTTTGCAGTAAGAGCAGCATCAGGCTGTGGCTTGTGTGGTTGGATATCTTCTGCAGCAGCAGAGATGATGCTCTCTTGTTATTGATCAGGAATGTGGAGGACTGGGGAGGGGGGGGAGAGAAACCGAGGCTCGGGTGGGGGGGCGTCAGTTCCAAGAGAGGCCATTGGGCTTCTTAATAGAATGCAGCACGTTACTTCGGGCAGGGCAAGAATGCGTCGGCCTTTAGAAGCTCTGGGAGAGTCAAAGAGGTTTGGGGTGTGAATGGAGCAATGCTGAAGTGGGAGACCGAAGATCCTGGCTAACAGGAAAAGCTTTTTCCCCAGCCCCCTGGGGAGCAAAAGCTTTCAAACGGCAAAGGCTTCAGGAAGCGGCTTGGAGATGTGTCTGTACTTGCTACTCAATCCAATGTGTTGCCCTCCTAATTGGCGATTTCAAACTGGCACTGGGGAGGGGGGAATCTTGTAAGGAGAGTGGGTGGGCTAAATGGCCCAAATACCGTATTGGTCTGAGTATAAGACTCACTTTTTTCTCCTAATTTAAGTTTTTAAACTAGGGGTGCGTCTTATAATCAGGCTGTTCCAATTTAATGCCAGTGGTTTAATTAAATTTTTTTAATAGCACCAAACTTTAAGGGTGCGTCTTATAGTCAGGTGCGTCTTATACTCGGAACAATACGGGGTATGTGTCTATTTGCGTTGTCCCAGTATGGAGACCTCCACCTGCCCCTGCTGCTGCTGCTCCTCTGCAAACCCTCCTCCTCCTCCCCTCACCCTGTTGCAGATTGGCACTGGCCGCTAAAAGGTTCTCACCAGGTTGGCAACCTTCCCATTGCTAGACTGGGCACCGGCCCAGGCCACAGGGATGTCCAGCTAGCCCTCCTGGCTGGCCATTGCTTCTCCCAGCTTCTCTGTCTATCTGCACTGTTCTCTCATTTGGGGAAGGGCACCTGCCTGCCGAGTTATTTCTTTCAACGATGGATCCTCTGCACCTTACAATGAAATGATCCTATTATTGCCAATGACAACGAACTATAACAACACCAAAAGAATAAAAAAGAGAACAGGTGTAGTGTTGCGTCTCGGAGACTGAGCTGCGATTCAGGACTTCCCCAGTTCAAATCTCGCCTCGGCTGTGAACTCACTAAGGTGGACTTAAGCAAGTTGTTGTGCTCCCTTAGCCTCAGTCTTTCCCATCTGCAATATGGGAACAATAATGACAGTGTCATTGTGAGGATTTACAACATGGCACTTCATATGTGAAGTGCTTTGCACATTCAAAAAGCATTATACAAAAGCTAAGTATGGTTGCTATTAAAAAAAGACATGCGCGCGCGCACACACACACACACACACACAAAGAGAGAGAGAGGGAGAGAGAACAGTCTTTCATCATCTGGCTAATGACATTGGCCAGAGCATGCATGATTTCCTTTGCCTTCTATCTCCTGTGCCTTCCTTTGCCTTCTTCTGCTGTGTCAGGATCTAGATTGTAATCCTCTAGGGGCACGAACTTGCTTTTCTCACTCTGCATCCAGTACAGTATGCACTGATGTCACTATATAAATAACGGTAAGAGGGTTTGCTATGTCGGCTGCTGATGCTCTGATAGCCTTGGCAAGAAACACACCAGAACTTTTGTGTTTTGTTTTGGTCTCTTGGAAAACTTTTCTTGACCAACAAGAAGCTAAAACACCTGGCAAGCAGTCCCCCCCCCCCCCCACTGCTGTTCCCTGGAATCCAAGATTAGCTCTTGGTCCTTGGGGAACTGAGGCTATGAGCCACAGGATTTGATCTCCACTTGGCTCTGATTAGAATGTAATGGGCTGAAGGCCTTTACATTTGCTAGACCAGAAAGGACATCGGCAGGTGCCCTTAAGCATGCAGGGCTGATTTTTGGCATGCAGTCTGCTTGTGTTGTTGTGTAGGGCGTGCCCTCGGGCTTGTTATATGGTTGTGTTTTATCGATGTTGTTTTTTTATGCTACTTTGTGAAGCTGCCTTGCATGCCGACGACGGCAGTTAGGTGGCACGCGGTTTCTAAAAATAAAACTCCAAACATGGGGTGGGATCGTGGCCAAGCGCCTGCTCATGTGCAGAAGGTCCCAGGTTTCATTCCTGGAATCTTCAGGTAGGAGAAGACTCGTATCCGGAACCCAGGGAAGCCCCTGCCGGTCAGAGGAGATGGTGCTGCTGACCTAGATAGACCCCCATGACCTGGATCAGTTTCATATGTTCAAAGGGGAGTGGGGGTAGACAAAGATACCTTCTAGTTGGGGTCCAATATGGAGGAATGGCTTTTGCCTAGTGGTAGAGCACATTCGGTGACGTGTAGTGGCTAAGACAAGACTGAACTGCAAATTGGGACTGCCTCAGTTTGAACCTCATCCCTGCCACGAATTTACCAGGTTGCCTCTCCCCGATCCAAGCCTCACCCTGCTCTCTGCTCCATCATCACGCTGACTCCCCAAGTTCCTAATGTGCCAATGTCAGACTTCAAAGAGTGGCGTTGATTAGTACCTGTCACCTATTTTGAGCTTGTCTTCCTTCCATTATGCAGCAAAAGCTTAAAACAGAAAAGCTTTTCTTAAAAAAGACACCCTGCTGGCAGCTTCCCTTTACTCCACCCCTGCCCTTCCTTGGCAGAAGAATCTCTCTCCGTAGAATCCCAGAAACCTGCAATGGGATTAAAAACCGATCTTAGAGTTAGGAGAAAGACAGTTTTAGTCGTTCATTAAGATCTCAGTGTTGAAGAAGACAGGTCTTGTCGGAAGGCAAAAAGCAAACAATAAAAATCCTGATGTGACTGATCTAGTCATAAGCCCTGCCTATGCCATGGCACTCGCCATGTCAGCTGGCGAGTATAGGATTGGGTCGTTAATTTAAGAAATGAAGTTTCTAGTCCTCATGGAACATGGAAACAAATAACGAGGTTTAAGACAACTGCTGGTAGAGCAGAATTGAGGAGCCCTGTAAAAAGCTGATCAAACGATGCCATGTTCTTCGTCCTTCAGCCTCTCCACCAGCCTGCAAGATGGTGTTGCCACCTGTGCCGGACCAGGGAACACACCTGCCCTCCAAACATTCATGTTCTGGAATATTTTTGGCCCGCGGTCTCCTGGTGCACCCACAAATATTAGCATGAAAGATAAGGGGTTATAAAGAAGAGAATGAATCCAAGATCAATGATATATGTTTTCTGGAGGGATGCAATTACAATAGAGGTGGGGAAAATGAAGCAGAGGACATAGAATTTAATACGTTTCTGAAACTGACCAAGCAGAGACTGGATGGCAATCTCTGTTATGCTGACTGATGTTTTGCTATGGAAAGAGGAAAATTGGGAGGGGGGGGAGTTGCAGAGGATGAGCTGACCAAAGAGTGTGCTAAAATTGGAGAGAGAGAGAGAGAGAGAGAGAGAGAGAGAGAGAGAGAGAGAGAGAGAGAGAGAGAGAGAGAGAGACTCACTTTAGGAAGTTGGAGAAGTCCAACGTTCATTCACACAAATAAGAGACAGAAATGACCAACACAAAAAACTCTGCTTTGCTGGAGGGGGAAGGACAGAGAGGTGTAACTTAGTCCTAAGAAAAAAGAATAATGCTTTTCCTTAGAGCCTGTCAGTTGGCTCAATGACCGAAGGAATAGACAAAAAGAGGGTGCCTTAACTTTGGCACAAACGGGTCCCTAAGTTATTTACACCCCAAGAAGGATGAAGTGAAAACAATACGACCATTAGGATGTTCCAATCCAAAACAATTATGCGGATTTTTCACCTGGGGTGACTGTGGGGTCACCCTCAGCCTCTCCACGAGTCATTTAGAGAATGCCTGGAAAGAGATGGGTGGTCTTAAAAATTGGGAGGGATGGAATCCTATGGCTGTCTAGGGGCAATGAGACGGGGGGGGGGGGGAAGAAAGGAACAAATGGAAGAAAACCAGGAATTTACACTTTGGAACTGTTCTTCGCTTTGAGTGAGGATAAAGGCATCTCCACTCTGGAGATGTCCCCGTTTGTGAAATGAGAGAGAGAGAGAGAGAGAGAGAGAGAGAGAGAGAGAGAGAATGTGTAGGTTGATAAGATTAATCGATAATGGTTGCATGTAATTGCCTCTGTTTTTATTCTGCAGGCTTTAAACAGTTATGTTCAAGGAGACTACGAAGGGGCAAAAAGACTGGGCCAGAACGCATTCAGGGTTGCCGTCGCATCTATTATCATTGGGCTCGTGGTCATTGGGATCTATTGTATAGTCCATTTCACTACGGTGAGTAAAGACACGGTCGTTCCCAAACCAAAGGAGTGATGCCAGCATTGCTGTGACAGGATTGGGTGGGTGAGGGCAACGCTGAGAGCATTTATGTGCACAACGCAGGTTCTCTTTTCAATCCCTGGGAAATTGGAGCATTGGGGCCCAATTCTATTCTCTCCCTTACCGCTGATGCAGTGGCGCCAAAATGGCTACTGCTGCATCCTGCAGGGGGGCAGTTGCGGAGGTCTGCCTTTTATGATGGTGCTGACTGCTGTAAAGAGGCGCTAAAACGTAAGAGGCGCTAAAACGTCAGCTGGTTTGAATAGGATAGGGCCGTTAATTTAAGAAATGAAGTTTCTAGTCCTCATAGTTTGAAACAAATAACGAGGTTTAAGACAACTGCTGGTAGAGCAGAATTGAGGAGCCCTGTAAAAAGCTGATCAAATGTAATCTTAAAAAAAATTGTTGTGAAATCTGAATCAATATTATTAACTGAAGCGGAGTGACTAAGAGTTAATTGTGAAAATCTTAACTGAGATCTTCCCTTTGCCAATAACTCTGTAGCTAGTGAGTAGTGAACCCTTACAACGTGTTTGCAGTATTGTTTTGATTGCAGATATACAAATTGGTGTGGGTACAAGCTGGTGTCTATGGGTAGCACTAGCCTTGAAATGGCATCAGTCTCCCTTAAAACCCCTTTTGCCCCGAGGCCATATTTGGCCTCGGGGCAAAAGGGGTTTTAAGGGAGACTGATGCCATTTCAAGGCTAGTGCTACCCATAGACACCAGCTTGTACCCACACCAATTTGTATCCCCAGAACTGGAAATATCCCCAGAACTTCCAAATGCCAGTTTTTGTTACATGTTTAAGGTACCCCAAAATAGAGAAAACCACCTGCAAAAAAAATTCCCAGGTGTGCCATATAGGCAACTGGGCTCTTTTTCAATTGGTGCTCCTCTTATATTTAGCAGGGGGAGAGTAACTACTCCCATTTCACCCCAGCACAGTGTCTTTTCTGGTGGCTGTTTGCTGGTGGTCTTCTGCATCTTTTTTAGATTGTGAGCCCTTTGGGGACAGGGAGCCATTACAGATTTTGTCTGTAAACCGCTTTGTGAACTTTTTGTTGAAAAGCGGTATATAAATACTGTTAATAATAATAATAATAATAATAATAATGTTAATAATAATACCTGTAGCATGGGTGTTGTAAACGCCACTCATTAGGGTTTAAGGCATAACAAATTTGTCCATTCATTCCTATGTAGACCTGACAACACAAGATCTCAAACACACACATAGTTGTGTTGTGCACACAGCTTCTGTGCTTTAGGATTGTGTAGGGGGATGTCCCAGCACAGTGTACCCCAAGTTACAAGTCACTACCTGCCAGGGTTTTTTTATGACCCTTCAAATCCTTGAAATGCTGCAGCTTTAGTTGTGAGTTCAGCACAAAAACGCTAAAAACATAGTTGTGTTCTGCACACAACTTCTGTGCTTTAGGGGTCTGTAGGGGTATGTCTCAGCACAGTGTACCCCAAGTTACAAGTCCCTACCTTCCAGGGTTTTTTTACAACCCTTCAAATCCTTGAAATGCTGCAGCTTTAGTTGTGCGTTCAGCACAAATACACTAAAAAAAAGTAGTTGTGTTGAACACACAACTTCTGTGCTTCAGGGTTCTTTAGGGGCATGTTTCAGCACAGTGTGTACGAAGTTACAAGTCCATGCCTGCAAGAGTTTTGTTGTTATAGCTCTCAAGAGTTCGTTTTTGCAAGATGTCTTGCAAAGATAATTTTTGATGGGTATTTAAAAATTAAATGCCCAGCTCGCCTTTTGTTATACAGCCAGCCTTATAACAAAGGCTGTTATTCCACCCACCCCCACATAGCTGGAGGCTAGTTCCTGACCCTTGTATGCACTTGTTACTGGAAAAATACCATGTCACCAGGCTGGGCTTAGCCTGGGGGGGGGGGGAAGAACCCCCCCCCAAAAAAAATAAACAGCTAAACTGCAACAGCTAAACCCTTGCAACAATCCAGCTAAAAATCAGTATATAATGACAGCTGCCTGCAAGGTACTTGCAATCACTCAGTTGAGGCTGGAGACATAATTCTGAGTAGCCCAGCCTTCAACCCTGTTGTGATCGGCTCAGCCTGATGAGGGGGGAAAGAAAAAAACCCCTAGAGATAAACATCTACATTGAGCTGCCTGCAAAAATCCTGCTGAAAATCAGTATAACACAGCAACCTGGCAGATCCCTGCAAACAGTCAGTTTGAGGCTGGAGACAGAATTCTTAGTACCCGAACCTTCACCCCCTGCTAGGCTCTGCATGAGGGGGGAATAGAAAAAAAAACCCAGAAACAAACAGTCAACTTACAGGAATAGCATTAGATTACCCTCTAAGGCCAGGCTTACCAGACCGCCGACCGGGACGTTCCTTTTTGCCCTTAAGGGCAGCGGGGGGGAGGGGTGATAGGAGCCGGAGCGCTCCGGCTCCTATCGCCCCTCGCCCCCGCCGCCCTTAAGGGCAAAAAGGAACGTCCCGGTCGGCGGTCTGGTAAGCCTGTCTAAGGCCCAATGAGTTGTTTGCGCAATGCCTTGTGTTTCTCCTTCTTACAGCTCTGTAAAACTGATCACCTGCACCTGAGGTGTTGGAAACAAAGTGGATTCAAAAGCCAGGGCCCTGGCCATGAGAAAAAAAAGCCAGAAATCCACTCACAAAGTATAGGAAATGATGCAATATGATGAAAATGGCTGCATAGGTCTATTCTGTTACCCATATAACCCCAATGAGGGCTTTGAGCAACGCCTGGTGCTGCTCCTGTTTACAGCTGTGTCCAGCTGCTCCCCTGCACCTGAGGTGCTCAAAACAAAGTGGATTCAAAAGCCAGGGCCCTGACCATGAAAAAAAGCCAGAGTTTCATTTCTAATTTCAGTGGGGAGGGGGTACCCTTCAACCAATTCCTGCACCTCATTTTCCCTAAAAACAGTGATCTGTGCTCTTCTTGGGGGGGGGGTGTCAGTGGGGTGACCCTAGAACTCTGAAAATTGTTTTAAAAATAGTTTCACCTGTCTAATTTCCACCAAAAAAAATCCAGAAAAATTGGGGGAAGCCTTTTTTTAAAAACTATTTTCTTTCAGGCGTTGCTCAAAGCACTCAATGGGACAACATTTAAGCAAAAGCAGTCTTCTGCCAATGTCATACAAGCCACAAGACTCATACAGTTGCTTGCTGTCATACAAGCCACAGATTGAATTACCAGCTCACCCAAACACACAAGAGGAGCAGGGTGGCTGAGAGGTTGCTTCCCAAGACCTTTTAAGAAGTGGACCATAAACTTTTGACCCCTTTTTTTGAGCTTTCGTTAGGAGGAGGGTTTTCTCTCCCCTCCACTCCCCACTCCAGCAAGCCACAGCTCCTAAGAAATACCGGTAGAACCATCTAAAATACCGTATTGTCCCGAGTATAAGACGCACCTGATTATAAGACGCACCCTTAAAGTTTGGTGCTATTAAAAAAATTAATTAAATCACTGGCATTAAATTTATGCCTGATTATAAGATGCACCCCTAGTTTAAAAACTTAAATTAGGAGAAAAAAGTGAGTCTTATACTCAGACTAATACGGTACTTAGGCCTGCAAGCTTTCATCACGTTTATTGGTAGATCAAAAATGTAGTGGATTAATTCCAGAGGGCTAATTTTAATCCATAAAGACTGTGAGTGGGTTCTGGTGTATTATGGGAAAAAAAGAAGCTTTGAGGCAGCTGTTCATTGCCACAATGATTGGTGGGGTTTTTAATTGGAAAATATATTCCATTAAATTTTTAAATTAAATGACATACCTCTTACTGCCTTCAAATCCCTACTCGAAACTCATCTTTTCTGCAAAGGCTTTGATGTGATTGCCTAGCCCCCGTCTCCTAGACTGTAACGAAGTACGTGTAACTGAAATAATCATGTATGTCCCCCCCCCTCCCGTTTACTTCTGCCTCTATTTCTCCCCCCTTGTTGGGGGCTGCTTGGCCAAAACAACCAACCCAAAGACAAAGTGTTGGTTGGTTGGGCCTGACTTCATCAAGGTAGGATATGTTCTGAGCCTCAAAGCAAAATGGCAGCTGTGGCAGTAATGCCACATGACCCATGTCAGGTTATTTATTTTTTTTCACATTTTTATACCGCTGTTCCTCCAAGGAGCTCAGAGTGGTGTACATATTTCCTCCCCTCCTTTTTGTCCTCACAACAACCCTGTGAGGTAGGTGGGGCTGAGAGATAGTGACTGGCCCAAGGTCACCCAGGAAGCTTCGTGGCTGAGCGGGGATTTGAACCTGGATCTTCCAGGTCTAAGTCCGACTCCCAAACCACTACACCATGGGGTGACCCACATCTGGGTCCCAGCCCACTTGTTGACATCGCTGATGAGCAGTGGATACATAATGGTATCATCATCTTCTTCATCATCATCATCTTCATCATCATCATCTTCATCTTCATCTTCATCTGTTTATGTAATCTCCCCAGGTGACCTGGGATAGGGCAGTTCTGTCCCTCCAATCCTTCCCCCAAAATTTGAGCCCTAGATTCTCCATGGAGCCTTAACTTTGGAAGCAGACGTTTCTTGTTGCAGCAAATTATTGCCCATTAGTGTCCATTCTCCCCCATCTACAACCCAGGCATTGCCCACAGCACAAGCCAGTGTGTCATAACGGAGTCACAGGGTTCACGGGGCTGTCTCCTCTGAACGAGAACAGCAGCACTCTCCCACACCTCCCTGGGTCCTGAAAGCACTTTCGAGCTAAGAGCAAGAGGAGATCTGTCCTCGGATGAGTCACGTTGATATTCAGTTCCGCAGTCGGTGAAACGAGGTCACTACTCATGGTGGCAGTGGTGGGAGAGAGCTTCTCAATCTCTTGTTTAGCCCCCCCAGCCGTCGTTTGGGAGCCTGACTTTTCTCTGCACCAAAAGGACTGAGATTAGGTGCTGCGGAAGCCTCAGGTCCTGTTCCCGTCTCTTGCGCATGTGTCCAACTCGGACACCAATACAGCCGCACGTTTCATTCTGACAGCATGCAATGCTTTGTTGATTCATTCGCTATAGTGATTGCTTCAAAAAGACTTCAAGAGGTGCCCCCAATTAACTGTGCAGCAACAATGTAAAATTAAATTAGTTTTAAAACCAGTAAAGAGGCATTCCCTTCTGGGGGAATAAGAAGGGGGGGAGTGCTTCTGTATTATCAAGTATTCTTATTGTGTCTGTTGTCAGATCATGCCATTTCTCCCACTGCAATATTGCAACTCAAGCTCTTCCTCTCTGCCCCCTCGACAAAAACTCCAGCTCACACCCTGTTTGTCTCTCGCTCTGACTATTGGCTCATCTTAGTTCTCCGCTGCTAAGGTCATTCATCTCTCATTGCACAGATCACGTCACATCCCTACATACATCTCTTCACCGGCTTTCTGTCCACTCCTAGTCCCAGATCCAAGCTACTGGTTTTTAACCTTCCAAGCCCCCCATGGCCTTGCCTCTCCCTAGAATGCTCACTTTTGCATCTAGGTACATCCCTGTCTAAAAGGCCAGCGGGTGGCGCAGTGGGTTAAACCGCTGAACCATGAGCTGTTGATCGAAAGGTCGGCAGTTCGAATCCGCCACGGGGTGAGCGCTCGTTGCTTGGCCAGCTCCTGCCAACCTTGCAGTTCCAAAGCATGTTAATGTGAGTAGATAAATAGGTACCGCTTGTGGAAAGGTAAACAGCGCTCCGTGTTCCAGCCACATGCTACGCGCTGTGGCAAGAAGAGTCATGCCGGCCACATGACCACGGAGGTGTCTTCGGACAACGCTGGCTCTTCGGCTTTGAAATGGGGATGATCACCACACCCTAGAGTCAGACACGACTGGACTTAATTGTCAGGGGTCACCTTTACCTTTTTTACATCCCTGTCTCTAACTTTCATTCACTCAGCTCTACCACTTGTCATGGACATGAAACCTGCTCTTTAAAGGACTCTATCCATTCTCCATTGCTGTCCCCTGGCCCCGGGGTAAGCCCCAGCAGTCACATGACGACTGTACGCAACCTCCGGGTTTTAGAGGTAGCCTGTCTCCGAATGCCAGACGCAAAGGAGTGGCAACAGGATGCAGGTCTCTTGCCGTCTTGTGTGCTCCCCGAGGCATCTGGTGGGCCACTGTGAGATACAGGAAGCTGGATTAGATGGGCCCTTGGCCTGATCCAGCAGGGCTCTTTTTAGGTTCTCAAGTGAGCGCAAGCATGCGTAACTGAAACAGTCATTGCTGTGTCCTTGCCAAGGACTGCAATGGTGTGCTACTGTTTCTGTCTGTCTCTATGGCAAAAGGCAAAGGAAAGCAGGAAGGCAGGCAGGTTGGAGTAGGGGCTGCATCGATCATGGTGTGCTTTGGTCAGAAAGGTCTTCAACAGGTGAGCCAGGACTCAGATGGTTGGTTAGGATGGTTCACAGCAGAGCTGTGGCTGCCATTTTGTTTTCAGCCGCAGGCCTGCACAGGTTGACCATCAGCCAGGGCTTGGGGTCCTAGCTAAGAAAACCCCAATGAAGACATTGACTTTGAAAGGCTTGCTTTGGTCAAGGGGCCCCCACTCTTCAGTGGGCCCCTCTCATTCTTGCTCCTCCCATTCCCCTGGCCCCCCAGCCCCCCCGCTCTCCTCTGCTGTGGCATTCCCTCTGCTCTCTGCCTTGCCCCAGCTCCTTTTTCCTAGGCTTACCATCGTCCCGGAATCGACGCTGGCTTCGGCCTAGAGCGGACCCGAGCCGCTCTCACGGGTGCACTGCGGCTGCCCAACAGGGTTCCGGCTTCTGTTGCGTCTTTGACCGGAAATTCCGGAAGCCCATTGGGCAGCCGCAGTGCACCCTTGGGAGTGGCTCGGGTCCGCTCTAGGCCGAAGCCAGCGTCGATTCCAGGACGATGGTAACAAGCCTACTTTTTCCTCCCTTCACTTTTCAAAACTGAGCGCACGCTTTTGCCACACCAGTCTCTGCTGCCCCTCCTCTCTTTCTAATTGGGCTAGAAGGAAAGGAGGGGCGGAACTACACAGTAGCCACACACACTCATTGGCTGACACCGGACAGGAAAATGAGGAATTGTAGCCACCACATCCCCATCCCGCTCTCACCCATTGGACTCTTGAATGTGGGTCCCATGATGGAGGTTGGGGTCTTACATGGGATACTAAGTCTTGAAAAGTTGAAGATTACTCAGCTACAACACTGGAGACACTCTAGCCCAGCACTTTCCTCTCCTCTCCTCTCCTTCACACTTCCTCTTTCGCTCTGCTCCCTTCTTCCTTTTGTGCATTTTGGGAGAGAGACAGAGAGTGGCAGCAGCGGCGGCAGCATTTGGTCCCACAAGGTCACCCAGCAGCGTCTCTGGAAATGGCTCGGGGGTGTTCCTGGCTGCTCCTTCCACGCTGAAAGAGGAAGCGTTCCCCTTCACTCTCTGAAAACGTTTTTTTTTTTATAAAAGAAAACCCAATCTGACAAAAACCCATTAGCAAACATCAAGCCATTTCCTGACAATCGGGGATCTATCGATTGCTGGGTCGCCCTGATGCATAATTCACTTGTAACTGGCAGCGAGATGACGGCTCCCAATGAAAACTCAATGCTTTCGATTCAAAAGTGCGTCGAGCCACTAATGCAGTGGGCTGTTTGTTTAATAGGGACAACAGCCATTAAATAATGTGTCCATTAGGCCTGGCAAATGAATAATTTAAAAATGCAATCAAACCTCTCTCTCTCTCTCTCTCTCTCTCTCTCTCTCTCTCTTTCTCTCTCTCTCAAAACCTTTGTTTACGCAGCATGCCATCTGAAAAAAACCAAGACTGGATGTGCAGGGTTAACCATCTTTCAAACTCCACTGGGAAAGTCAAAGGACGGCTCTGATGAAGGAGAGGGAGAGGGAGGAAAGAACGGACCCTCCAGCCCAGGTGGTTTGATTAACCCTCTGAGTCTCGCTAGAGCCAAGATACAGCTGAACAGACTGGTCAGTGATCGCTGGTCACGGTGCCTCCTGACAAGATGCGCGCACACACACACACAAAGAATATTTCTTAAGGAATGCTGTTATATAGCCAAATTCCCCCATCCCCGTCGCTGTTTTAATGTATGTTGGCGGTGCTTCCTATGCCCCCTGTTCATGTCGTATTTATGTTCACACCTGCTCTTCTATGGACTCTCTGCCAGGCCAGCGGTGCTTGCTGGCTGAACTTTCTGAAATGGCGACGGATGCCCGAGCTGAATGCGCGGAACAAGATGTGCAGCCCCTCGCCGTTTTCATTGGCCCCGGGGTTAGATCTTCAGAGATCGCTTGTCCCATTAATACCTCTCCGCCTGCAAAAGGATGATGTCACCGACCTGCTGCTGCATCTCCACCTTCTACATTTTCATCTGGGGAAGGATTTTGGTGGTTATGTAGGAAGCGGCTTCCTGCTGAGTCAGCCTTTCTAGCCTAGTATGACTGAGCACTGGCTGGCAGCAGCTCTCCTTGGTTTCAGGCAGGTGTTTCGCAGCCATTCCTGGAGACACCAAAGAGAAGGGGGACTTTGAAAAATGTTGTTTGGGAAGGCAAGGGCTTGCAATAGATAGACCTTGATCCTTTCTTCCACCATTGAGCAACTTGCCTTGCTATCTTTCCTGCACTGATTTCCCTCCAGTCCCCAAGGAAATCGCACACACCCACCTCACCCATGCAACTCACTTGGGGCAGGACTGCATTGTTGCTATGTCTTTGACAACAGCCGTATCGCATCAGTTTGTTTGATCGTGCCTCTGCTAAATATTTGTGCTCGTCCCGCTGTCAATTATATGACCGCATGTGTTACCCAGTGGACAGTGGCTCATCCTGAGAGCCGGGAGTGAGTTTGGGTAGTAGTAGTGGTGGGGGATAGGGTGGCCAACTGCCCAGGAAAAAAGCAGCCTGGGCTGCTCCTGTGCCTTGAAGAGCAGCCTGATGTGCAGGAACGAACAGGACAAGCTGTTGACACTGGGAAAATGTAACATTACTGTCTCCTGTTAAAGTCAGCACATTAAGTTACTGTTAAAGGCAGAGGAGCAGAGGGTGGTTTAAAAGTTGGCAACCCTAGGGTGCCTGAAGATTGGAATTGAATCTAGCATGACTTGGCATTTTTGATACCATGGATGAAATATTAAACTAGTGACCCAGCACCTTTTCCTTACTGAATCCTGGAGCACACAGTCCTAGGTGGCATGGATAGATTTTTGGGGAGGAAAATTGTGAAGTGACATCTTCTCTCCCCCCCCCCCCCCACACACACACACGTGCAAATGATGGCATCCCCACACAGACCTTTACAAGGTAGGTAGGAGTGAAAAGCTTCAGTCCCACTCTGCCACCACATCTCTGATAGAGGGGAATAAATGGTAACCAGCCGTGTCTGTTGATTATATATAGATAAAAACAAAAAACAAAAGAAGACAAGTTAAATCATGCTTGAAAAGGAAAAAAAAAGAACAACAATAAACTTGTATTGGTTTGTATATGCTGTTTGGTTTGAATGATTTCAATGCTTGTAGAAGCTTTGGTGCATGAACCACATTCTAGCTGGGGGGGGAGGTTTATCCAAAGGGGTGTGGTTATTTTCTGCAGAGGGCGGGGTTTCTGTGGCCAGGAGGCGGAGCCAGTAGACCTCTTCCTTTCCTTTTCAATGATTGAGGCCTGCCTGCACCAGGCAAGCAGTTATTCCGTGGGAAATTACATCTGTGAGTTTCCACCCACACGTTACGTAGAATGAGGTGGTAGAATTTTGGACTGTACCACTTCAAACTCCGGGTGGGAAAGGAATATTTAAGGACATAAGAACAACTCCCTCTTTTTCTAGGGAAGCAGGCCCATATTTTTTGCTTCTGGCTTCAGCTGCCATGGGACAGCGGCTCCCCCTCCCTCCTGCTCCGACGACCCCCCCCCCGAGCCCCTTGCCCATCCTCTGTGCCATGCAGCCAAGTCCTTGCAGGCATTACAGGCAGAGACAGCTGGCACTGGAAATCGCTGCCCTCAGCACCTGGATCAGATTAGCATCCTTCAGCCCTCCAAGACAGCTGGCTTTTGCAAAACAGCAATGTGGGTGTAATCCTGATATGTAACCTTAGAGCAGGGCTGCTAAATATAAGAGAGCAACAAGCTGCAGGTGCTTTCCTCCAAACGAATTGCAGATGATCGTCAAACAGACACACAGCCGCGGCCAAACCCGTTGCTGCGCTTTACGCCCCGTCGTGTCTTCTGCAGTTGGGAGCAGTGGCTTGAGCCACAGGATGCGCATGCATGATGCGCATCCGTTCTACGCATGCCACGGGCAGGCCTGCCACTCTACAAAGTAGCTCTTGAATTTGCAACGCAATTCATTGCCATAAGATGTAGTGGTGCCCACTATCATAGAAGGGATTTGTTTTGTTTTTTTCATACAAAAGGGTTAGAGAAATTGAGGACAGATGAAGTTGCCTTTGGCCTGTTCTGGTTCACCATATTCATGATGCATTGTGTGTGTGTGTGTGTGTGTGTGTGTGTGTGTGTGTGTGTGTGTGTGTGTGCGCGCGCGCAAGGAAGGGGGAAGGTATCTATGCGCAGGCTATGCGCTGCCCAGATCACTATCTGCAGCACATCGAGCTGCTCCCTGCCCCCCTCCCCGCCACACTATGCTATCTTTGATCCCGATGCATAGTTCACACAGATGAAGAAGGAAAAGAATTCCTGAACTGTACCATTACAGACTCCATATTGACAAGCAGGAGGAAATGCGTCTCTATGAAAAGCAAAACTCTTTGCACATTTGCCAGGGCCACCAGGACAGCAGATGGGTCAGGTTGAACTAACCACATATCTGTTTAAATCAAAGGTTCTTGACCTTTTTTGACTCATGCAACGCCCCCCAGAGAACCGTTCCTGTGTTGCCTGTGGCCTTTGCCATATTGCACTCCAAAGAGCATTGTTATTTTCTGCCTTCCTATTATTCTGTCCTGGACTGGAATAGGGAGTTGGTGATGTCCCAAGCACTATCCAATAGGCGCTCATGATACGGAAGCAGTACACTCTTTGCTTCTCCCCCCCCCCCCCCGTGGCTTGCTAGCAAAACTCCTTCTGACCCATCTCTCGGCTATCTGTGCAATGTAAGCAACTTCGGAAGTCTCTAATTATATCCCGAGTGGCTGGGTGCCAAAAGACATCGCAAAGGGAAGGAAGTTCTGCTGGGGAACGCAGCCGCTGTCCTTTCCTGGGTGGTCCCATGTTGCTTGCAGGTGAGGCATTTGTGGGGTGAAATATCATCCGGACACTCGGGAAGTTGTTAAACTGAGTCAAGGGTAGACTGACAGAAGAGGTAGAATGACTCGGATTTAAAAGCTGTCAAAAACTTCCAGAACGTACCAAGCTACAAGTGTGTCTCTTTGGAACAATGGCACAATGGGAACTGCCTTGGTAAGGAACTACTAACTCTTCAAACTTGCCTGTCTCGTGTAAATGGCTTTACCTCCTGCACCAACCATTGCGCCATTTCCTTCTCTTGGTCTATTGGTTTTCACTCCTCTGCATTCCTGGATCCCTGTGGTAACTTGAAGGAAAAGCACTTTTCACATGCTCAGGCTGCTGTATTTTGCCACCACTATCAATCCGTATACAGTGTACTACTATACAGTATATAAAAAGCATCTACAGTACAGTATAATGCGGATAGCGAGGTTTCCCATAGGTTCACATCCATAATGACTGTGCATTGCATTGCAGCCTGCGTCTTCCTGCATATATACAGCTTAGAAACCGGTGTGTGGCTCCCTCACCCAGGAACTCTTGAGAACCACGGTGTGGCTGCTACAGTCAGGAGAAGCAGCTGCTCAGAGAAGAGGAGGACGACAAACCTCTGCAACTCAAACAGGCAAGCTACCCACCTGCTGAGGTCTACTCGCTGATCTACAGCCCTCCCCTCCCCGCTCAGTTACCGGAGGGCTTGGGCTGACCTGCCCTGATACCCTGTTCTACATTCTTTACTCTGTAGCCGCGGTTCACTCCGCCCCCCCCTTTCTGAAAAACCAAAAATCCGAACATGCAAACAAATCACGACGACAGTTTAATGCAGTTTAAAAAAATGCACAGGGATTGAGGCTGGCGAACGCGGTCGCGTAGAAAAGTGTACCTCTGAGCATGTACAGAATGGTTTTTCCCTCCCCCCCCTTACAGAGACAGTCTCCTCCCAAGAATTATGGCGGGGATCAGAAAATGAGACCTTGAAAGAAGGAGGAGGAAGAAGCGGCGGTGGAGTGACCGTCCCTAGAAGAAAACGAAACGAACGATCTAGGAAGAAAACAGGACGCGATCTCTTTAAATCCGGCCGACGCCACGGTTCCCTGCCCCGCCTGTCCCATATGCGCATGCGAAGTAGAGACCGGAAGTCAGCGGTGCTAGGTCCACAACAGGACCGGAAGTGGGTCAAGATTCAGAATCCCGGGCCATCGTAGTAATAACAAGAGCAGCTCAGAGCGGGGAGGAGCGGCAGCAGTGGCTGGTAAGATTTCTTTTTCCATTGTAACGGCCAGCTGAGCCCCGGAAGTTTTGCTTTTAATGCTAGGGAGGCTGAGCATCTGGATGTTTTGGGGCGTGACGAAGTTGCATCTGAGCATATGCAGAGTGCAGCTGCGTCCCCAGGACGAATAGCGCCGTGTATGCGCTAAGAATGCTCTGCCAGGCATGAAGGACCTTCCTCTAACCTCTGCTGCACATAAGAGGTGAAACATGCACTGCAGAACATGCATGCCCCTCCCCCCCAAGAAACAACGCGCTTATCGGTTACTTAGATAGCGCCGACCATGTACGTGATGCAATTGGATATGATTGCAGGGATACGATCCCTGCCCCGAAGAGCTTGAAATCTGGGACATACATAGGCCAAAAAGTGTGAGTGAGGAAGAGGTGGAGGCGGGGATAAAACGGGAGGAAATATTGTAATTTACAACCGAGGAATGACTCTTGCGTCAGTTTTGGTTTTTATAAAATGTGATGTACAAAATATATTTTGTATATTTAGGTTGTAGTTACTAAGACTTGGTTGCAGTAGCGGTCAGCAGGGGCTTGTGCCACTTCAGAGTGTTTGAAGCAAGTGTACATTTGAACCTGCGAAGCTGCTTTCTACCGAGTCAGACCACAGGTTCATTGAGTAGTGTCGTCTACCCCAGGGGCTTTCCAACCCAATGTTTTGCAGTGTGTGTGTGTGTGTGGGGGGGGGGGGCTTTTTGACTCTGCCACTGGCATCGAAGATGGCAGCTGCATGCCAGAATCGGTGACTTGACCCATAGCCAGGCCTTAACTCTGCATCCTCCATCTCCAAGTCATGCTGCCTTTGAAGGATGAGGTAATGGCAAAACCACCTCTGCTTCCAGTGGGATTGGGGAGTGCTACCTGCCCCCCCATGGCTGTGTGACTATTAACCGCCATACTGTGACCTGTCATGGTTTGACAAGTCCTGGTGTTGACCGACAAGCAGTGACTCCCCAAGTTTTCAGGTGGGGTCTTTCCCAGCCCCACCCAGAGATTCCAGGGGTTAAACCTGGACTCTTCTTTACAAATAACATCTGGTCTGCTGCTGAGCTACATCCCCTTCCCAGAAGCCTTCCCAATTTTGCAGCCTTTGCGGCAGCCCTGTACAGTAGGCTGCTGTCCTTGAAGTACAGTTGACGGAAATTCACTGCTGTGGGATGTGGTGATGGCCACTAGCTTGGATGATTTTAAAAGGAGATTGGACCAGTTCATGGTCTGTTAAGTGGGATAGCTACACTGAGCCTCCATATTCTGAAGCAGTATCCCCCGGAATATGAGTTGTTGGGGGGAGCAATAGTGAGAGAGTGCTATTGCTTCTGCTTGGGGGTCCCAGAGATAACCAGTTGCTAACCCTCATGGACCTTTGGCTTGATTCGTCAGGGCTCTGCTGATGTGCCCTGAGGGCTGCAATTGGCTGGAGGGCTAGACCAATAGGGTCCAGCCTTGCTGCACTCTGCCTAGCACCTTATTTCATTTATTTATTTATTTACAGTATTTTTATCCCGCCTTTCTCCCCGAAGGGACCCAAGGCGGCTTACAACAAAAAAGAAAATGCAATACAAAAAATACAGTACAATACAAAAATAAAAAATACAATACAAAAATAATCACGTTTTAAAACAGTAAAAAACAATTAATGAAAATTAATAAAAACAGTATCTAAAAATCGATTAAAAAGATCATTGCTACAATTAAAACAAGAGCATAAAAACAGCAGCACCCCCACCTGTACCAGCGAGATGTTAAAAAAGGTAAGGGCTCAGAAGGCTTCTTTGAACAAGAAGGTTTTTAGGCCTCGCCGGAAAGTGTCCAAGGCGGGAGCAGTTCGTAAGTCAAAGGGGAGGGAATTCCATAAGGTTGGTGCCACTACTGAGAAGGCCCTGTTTCTGGACGCCGCCCCTCGCACCTCCCTGGGCGACGGCACCCACAAAAGGGCCTTCTCTGATGATCTGAGCCGGACTATATATCTCTCAAATATCCTGGCCGAAAGTCGTATAGGGCTTCCTAGAGTCTGTCCCTTGGTCACGCTAGAGTGACGGACAGAATGTTGGGAACCGCCTCTTCTATAGAAATGGACATGTCAGGCTAGCCTGGCAACAGTTTATGCTTGACGTGTAAAATGAGTGCAGCGGTTTCTCTCACCGCAAAGGGGGGATCCTTGGCTGGGTTCCCCCTCTAAGAACATGGGGCTAACCGCCACCCCACTCCAGCTCTTGCTGTGAGTCGAAACTAGTATGATGCGTGTGTCTCCTACTGTTATTCGGAGGAGCTCAGGGTCATCTACAGAATTCACTCACTGCATTGTCCTCGTAACACCATCTTCCGGTGAGGCTGAGAGGAGGTGACTTGTCTCCCACCAAGCTTTGGGGCCAGGGGACTAGATCTTAACCTTGGCTCTCCCCCCCCCCCCGGTCATCATCTCTCAGCTAAATTCATTCATTTATTTATTTATTTTAAAAAATATCCTGCCTTATCCTATGCCGAAGGCAAATTCCCAAGGCGGCTTACAACAAAAATTAAAATACATAGTTTAAAATACAGAAAATAAGTTTAAACCATACATAACTAAATTTAAAAACTATAAAATCCACTGGGGGGGGCGAAAGTATGGAGCACAAAAGCAGCATGGCAGAGCATCTTGAGACACAGGAGGCAGACTACAACCCATCACCCAAACACTAGACGAAACAAAAACGTTTTGAGCCCTCGCCGAAAAGTCATGAGGGAGGGGGGTGGTTCTCAGATCCCCTGGCAGGGAGTTCCACAGTTGTGGCGCAAAGGCAGAGAAGGCTCGCCCACGTGTTGCCACTCCCCTAACTTGCGATAGAGGTGGTACCCGCAGGAGAGCCCCCTCAGATGACCTAAGAAAGCGGGCCGGAATGTATGGGAGAAGGCGGTCCCTCAGATATCCTGGACCCAAACCGTGAAGAGCTTTAAAGATCATTACCAGCACCTTGAATTGGGCTCGGAAACGAATGGGCAGCCAGTGCAGCCGCTGAAGCAGCGGTTGAACAGAGTCAAATCGCCTAGCTCCAGCGACCACCCGGTCTGCCGCATTCTGCACTAATTGCAGCTTCCAAACCATCTTCAAGGGCAGCCCCATGTAGAGCGCGTTACAGTAATCCAGTCTTGAAGTCACTATGGCGTGGACCACCGTGGTCAGGTCCGATCGACTCAAGTATGGCCGCAGACCCCAACCGCCTCCAGGCAGCGCTCCAGGACTTCCACAGCCTCCCTGGAGCGAAATGGCAAGGAGAGAGAGAGAGCTGGGTGTCATCAGCATATTGGTGACACCCAACTCCAAATCCCCGGATGATCTCTCCCAACGGTTTCATGTAAATGTTGAAAAGCATGGGAGACAGAATAGAACCCTGTGGCACCCCACACTGTAAAGGGCAGGGCGCCGAACAGGCGTCTCCCAGCATCACCACCTGGGACCTGTCAGCCAAGTAGGAACGGAACCACTGCAATGCAGTGCCCCCTAGTCCCAACTCGGCCAGCTGGCCCAGAAGGATACCATGGTCGATGGTATCGAAAGCCGCCGAGAGGTCCAAAAGGACCAGCAGGGATGCACTCCCCCTGTCCAGTCCTCGGCGAAGATCATCCAGCAGGGCGACCAATGAATAAATGAAACCACATTAGCTCATGAGGTCACTGCTACCAAATTGTCTCTTGTCCCGTCCCCCCCACATATACTGTACTTTTCTCTCCTTTTGTATTGTGATTTATTAGACTGTAATACTGCAGGACGGCTGGTTTGCTTTGCTCTGTCAGTCTGTTCTGCTGTGCCTGGTTTTCTTGGCATTTAATAAACGTAGTGGCTGCTCCTTCTCTCAGAACGTGAAAATGGGGAACACTAGCAGCGAACGGGCCAGCGTGGAGCGCCAGGGCGGCCATAAGACACCTCGGAGAGACTCCGGTGGGGCAAAAGAAGGGGACAGACCCAAGATCTTGATGGATAGCCCAGAAGATGCTGATTTGTTCCACACCGAGGAAATAAAGGTTGGTTTGCTTTGGCCTTGACTCTTGGGAGTTGCGGAAACTTGGCAACTGATGTGATCCCCTGCTACTTTGCCAGCTGCCCATCAGTTCCAGTCTGAGCCACCAGAGTGCACATTTCTATTGCCTGCTGCTTTGCATTTGCAGAGGGCATGTGTCTGTAAAAGGCAGTTTAGATAGCTAGAGAGGGTTGAAGCTCCTGACAAAGTGTGCCCTCTAGTGGCTATGACTTGAACTGCAATGGGTTTGGCAAAGGATTGCGCAAGGCATCTTTTTCATCCTCTTTTTGACGTTCTGCAATTATCATCACAAAATGATACAAAAATGGTTGTTTTTCTAGGCTCCCTTAGAGAAAGAGGAGTTCCTGGCTTGGCAGCACGACGTGGAGGTGAATGACAAGGCTCCCACTCAAGCTCGGCCAACCGTCTTCCGCTGGACGGGAGGAGGGAAAGAGGTTTATCTCTCGGGCTCTTTCAACAACTGGAGTAAACTTCCACTTACACGGAGGTCAGCCTCTTCACAACTGCCTCTTTGCTGTGCTCCCTGTGCACAACTCGCTGTAGTGCTGTTCTTGGCGATGTATTGCAGCCGGGGTTCTTAGGGTTGCGTCAAGCTTGGAAGAGGAGCCTCGTAGAAATGTTTGCGACGGGAGGGGCAGATTTCAGGAGGGAGAGGGGCAGATTTCAGGAGGGAGAGGTGTCCTCTGTTTGTTTGTTTCCCACTTCCCTGAAGCCTGGCTGGATAGCTAACGGGCCATGTTCCAGATTGGCTGCTAGTCCCAAGTGTCAGCGCTATAGTGCCATGTATCCGTGGGTGGGCGGTATTTTCTGGGGAGTGGAAATATTTATTTATTTATTTATTTTCCACATTTTTTTATACCGCCCTTCCTCCAAGGAGCTCAGAGTGGTGTACATATTTCCTCCCCTCCTTTTTGTCCTCACAACAACCCTGTGAGGTAGGTGGGGCTGAGAGATAGTGACTGGCCCAAGGTCACCCAGGAAGCTTTGTGGCTGAGCGGGGATTTGAACCTGGATCTTCCAGGTCTAAGTCCGACTCCCAAACCACTACACCATCCTGGCCAAAATACACCAAAATACTACACCAAAATAGATGTTCACTGGCTAGTTCTTTGGATCCTGACCTTCTGTGCTGCGCTGAACTCGACAGCTCTATAGCCGAACCTCTTTTTAACACCCTTTACCCCGGGTCTTTCCTCTCTCTAAATCGCAGCCACAATAATTTTGTAGCAATCCTGGATCTTCCCGAGGGTGAACATCAGTACAAGTTCTATGTGGACGGTCAGTGGACCCACGACCCTGCCGAGGTACTCGTCCTCTTATTCGGCAATCTTACAAGATAATAGTTGGGTAAAGACCTGGTTTGCACATACCTGGACATCGCTTGCTTTCTCTTTGTAGCCTGCCTGTGTTGAAAAGCAGCGGTATGAGTCCTGTCTGATGGTAGATCTGTAATGGCCTGTTCACACATGCAGGTCGCATCACGTGATGTTGTGTTGTAAGGTCATTTACATGCATGTATGGAACGGGCTCTTAATCATGCATGTTGTCACCCACGCTGAGGATGGGTTGGACTAGATGGCCTCCAAGTTCCCTTATAACCAAGGCCAGCCTAAGCTCCCGATTCCTGAGGTGGCATACCAAATGCTTCTCCCCTTACCCGATGATATGCCAGCTTCTGCTTCACTCCCTCTCCATTGTTCTAGCTCGACACTCTCCTCCACACTTCCTCTGTCCCCCACTTCCTTTTCCAATCCAGGGAGCGGGAGGAGGAGGAAAAGTGGAGGCAAGTAGGTGAAGAGTGATGGGTGCCTGCTGCCTGAGGCAACTGTTTCAGTTGGCCTCATGGATGGGCCAGCCCTGCTTCCAACTTTAGCATCTGACTTTTCTTTCTGTACTGAACGAGGAGAAGCAGTTGCCATCGGTCCACACTCAGTTGTCTGGTTCTCTTCTTCGATCCTCCTGCAATCCTCAGCTGGGCAAAGCAGACCCCGTGGCTAGTTGTGCCGCGGATATCATGCTGCATAAAGTGCCTTAAAGCTTCCCCCAAATGGGAGTGGTTAAGCCCATGCTGAGGATGCGAAGCTTCGAAGGGAGAGCAGGGCTGGACGGATTCCTCTTCTGTGCTGTGACCTGCCTACCTGTTCCTTCCTAGCCTGTCACCACCAGCCAACTGGGGACCGTCAACAACGTGATTCAGGTGAAGAAAACGGACTTTGAAGTATTTGATGCTTTAATGGTGGATTCCCAGAAGTGCTCGGACATATCCGGTAGGAATACATTTCACTTTTTGTGTGTATCGGCAGGGGTCCAAGTTGGTCTCTCTCTCTCCATGGGCATTAGGTTGGCTACGCTCTCGGATTTGGTGGCTAGCCCTGCTGTGTAAGGGAGGGACGTCACTGAAACAGGCTATTTTGGGGCAGTGGTGTCCTCTGCATGGGTGGGTGGGTTTCCCTGCCCCGCCCCATTCTGAAATTCCTGGCTTGAGACGTGCGACATGGGTGGCAAACTGCAGAGAAGGCCTCTTTGCATTACCTATCCAAGTGTCAGGAGATGCACTCTGCCTTTTAGCTTTCAGGCTAGCACGTATTCCTAGACCAGTTATCCACGCTCCCAGTTTCACCTCTTTGGCGCCTTTCTCCTGCGGCAGGAGCAGCAGTACATGAGTTTGGGGAGAAACCGCGGCCAGTTTCCGTTTACGCAGTGTAGCATTAGTCTGCGGAATTCATTGCCACTAGATGTGGTGATGGCCAGTATCTTGGATGGCTTTAAATAGAAGGTGGACCAGTATTGTTTGCAGGGGAGCCAGAGCATCAGACAAATCTGCTTTTCTCTTTTGCTTGTGGGTTTCTCAGAGGCAACTGGTCAGCCACTATAGAAAAGGGATGCTGAACTAGATAGGCTGCGGGCCTGATCCAGCAGGGCTCTTGTTTTACAGGGTCCTGAGGAGCAAAACCCAATTTGGTGTATAGTTTTTACCCTGATTTACCTTGTGTAATAATGACCAGACTTTGTCCCACTCGTTCCCGACTTCCATGTTGAAGAGTTCCAGGCCTGAACTCTGAAAGCTTTGTTTAAATTCTCTAGTGTTGTGTTTTAACATACAGTACATGTTGCCTGTTGGGTTTGTGCTTACGTTGCTTTTGAACTGAAATGGGAAATATGAAGTTGGCTCCCCCACCACCACCCATAAGCTCAGGTTAACCACGTTGTCCCTTCCCCGCAGAGCTGTCGAGTTCGCCTCCTGGACCCTACCACCAGGACCCCTACATCTGTAAACCAGAGGAACGGTTCAAATCTCCCCCTATTCTTCCTCCACACCTGCTGCAGGTTATCCTTAACAAGGACACTGGGATTTCAGTGAGTAGACACTTTTTCTTTAGCAGTACAGGAGACAGTTCAAACTTTCACTGGGTGAATGCAGAACTGTCAGAAAAACAAAAACTTTCTTAGAGAAGGTAGCATCACTGCCTGCTGGGTGGGGAAGGTGGCAAGATTTTGAAGTGTTTTAGCAGTGGACTGATTTTGTGAAAGGTTTTTTTATTTTTCAGTTTTATACCAACCTTCCTCCAAGGAGCTCAGGGTGGCGTACATAGTTCCTTTCCCCCTTTTGTCCTCACAACAACCCTGTGAGGTAGGTGAGGCTGAGACAGTGACTGGCCCAAGGTCACCCAGGAAGCTTCATGGCTGAGTGGGGATTTGAACCTGGATCTTCCCGGCCTAAGTTCCAAACCATTATACTGTACCATCCTGGCTCTTGATGGCAAAGGGCAGGGGAGGGGGAGGGGAGGAAGATACAAAGCAAAAGCTTGCCCGTTGACTACTGAAAGACCTCAAGCCAGCCCCTGCAACCCAACACTGTGACCCAGAGCATGCTTACTCAGGAGTGCACTCTACCACGTCCAGTGGGACGTAATTGTAGGAAGATGTGTACTGTATGTGGGCACCATTGTGCTGGGGGAATCCCCTCTTGTAACTTAAACGCTCTTGAAAGCGATGGGTGCCGAGGAACCTGTGTGCACTGGGGAGGAGGGTAAGAACCCTTCCATGAATCTGGTGACCCTGAAATCTTGAACTGGGTCCTAACGGCCGACTTAATTCTTGGCTTGCTTTCCAGTGTGATCCTGCTCTGCTGCCTGAGCCCAACCATGTGATGCTGAACCACCTTTACGCCCTCTCCATCAAGGTAAGAAGGGCTCAGGCCGCCAGTTACCTTTCCGCAGACTTTGCAAGCTGTTGATCTTACTTTCTCCCTCTTCCCCAGGATGGGGTGATGGTGCTGAGCGCCACCCACCGTTACAAGAAGAAATACGTGACCACCTTGCTGTACAAGCCGATATGAATCAGGACGGGGAACCTGGGCTGAGGGAGCAGCAGAGGGAACAAGCCAAAAGTGCATCTTTTGAAACAGTAGCAGACTTCTTGTCAAATCATTCTGTTGGTTTTTTTTTTTTTTAAGCATAAGGTTTTCTTTTGTGTTGCTGCCTTGCACTCTTCTCTCCCCCCACTTCTGCTGCAGATACTCTTCGGACAGACGGACTGGTATACTGCTGTTCTGTCAATGAAGTGATTGGCGCATGCACACTGCAGAGCACATCAAGGGGTGGGGGCGGGCAGATCAGGTTGACTAGTCACTTAGACAAGTTAGAGCTGGTGGGAGGAGCCTTGATGCTAGAGCCCCCAAAGCGGTGATGTTCCTACTCCAATAGCTATGGAATACGGGGCAAACCAAGATGCTGTTTGTTCTCTTCTCTAGACGGTAATTCAAATCTGTGCCAAGCTTCAGCCTCTGCAGGGCTGTTGTACAACCGACCAGTTTAGATTGGTGGGGCTCACGTTTGGCTTAGCAGCAACTACACCCAATTGGTTGGAAGCCTTGCTTCCAAACGATTCTAAAGGGTTTAGGGTCAGCCCAACTCCCACCTTGCTCTGCTCCTTCAAAGCCAGTTCCTGGCCCTTGTCAAGCCTCACCAGTATCCCGACAGCCAGGGAATGTGGCTCATCTTTTGCTCAGAGATTGCAACCCAAAGAGATGGTGCTGTCCTACCCTAGCCTTCTTTTCCTCAGAGGACTATAGCAGGGCTTGGGAGTGGGCCAGTCAAGGGACCATGCCTGCCACAAGGGTGGGGGAAGAGGGGGCTGCCTGCCCCTCTCCCCAAATGCCAATGACTGTGCCAAGGCTTACATGCTCCCAAATCTGCTAAGGAATCAGGTTGTGCCTTTCAGCCCAGAGAGCCTGTCTGGTTCTTGCACCAGTTCTGGTTCCTTAGCAGTCCTCTGAAGCTGTCAGACAGCGTTGTAGCTTCAAGGAGCTCAAGGGGCGTTTGGCTAAGCCCCCTCCCAGCATGCTGTTGGGAACAGTATTTATTTCACATCTACTCTTTTGTCTTTGCTGTCAAGATTCTTAGTCCTCTACAGAAATGAGTTTTTAAAAATAAAGAAGCATTTTATGGAATAAATGTCCAGTGTTGTCTGTTCCTTAGCCTAACCCTATCTCATCTAGTCAAGCCCGATTAACCTCTACTCTGTTGCTATACAGCCTACAAGGAATCTTTTTCTGTAGTGGAGGGTTTTTTTTTTCTTGGATAATGATTTCCTAAAACTTTACAGGAGCCAGAAAAAAGTCAAGGGCTACCTGGCAAAGCTACAGCTGGGAAAGGAGAATGTTCTTTGGTCTGATCTTGGTGGCAGAGGGGAAACTTCAATGTGATCTGTGTTCAGCTCAAACCAATCAGCCAAGCCACAGGGAAACCTTGAGCCAAGCAATCACGCATCACCCTTGGAAGCTCAGCTGGAGCACCCAACCAAAGCTAGATCAAGAGCCCACGGGGAGATAGCCATCTCCTCTTAAAAGGCAGCTCTAAACTAGCCAGGCGTCACACTTGCTAGGCAGCCCCGGCTGCAGACCCACTCTTACCTGAAAAGGTAGCTGAAACCAGGCCTGTTACTCAGGGTTGTCTCTCCCCCAGCTGGGCAGCCCTCCACCAGCAGTGCTGCTCTGGAGCTGCTGCTGCTACAGCAACTTTAACAAGACTACAAAGAGCCAAACCACCTTGCACCTTTGGGTGAGATACAATACGTGGGCTGGGGATATAAGAGGCAGAAGGTATAAGAGGCAGAGCCTTCCTTCAAGGGAACCACCCCAGGCCCTCTTCTCACTCAGGCTGGAGCTACACCGCACGCATCTCGGTCCGTATGCTTCTGGTGTCCCCCCCCCCCCCCCAGATCACTCGAAAAGCTCGAACGGTCACTCAAAGCTCAACTGCTCTCACACAGTTCTCATCCACCTCATGGATGGATGCCCAGCTCTTGCCTGCCGACTCTACACAGACCAAGTGATACAATAAGCAACAGCACCGTTTATGTAGGGTCCTGTTCTCTCAGCCGTTACACCATCTCTCTTCGACGTTTCCCCTTTCAGAATCTCCAAAGCCCAGGACAACTCGAGGTGCTCTGTATTCTATATATTCTGTAACGATGAAGCAAGTACACTAGACACAGCCCTGATAAATCTATCTGCCTTTCAATAACTGTCGCAGCTAGAGAGGACGGTTCAGGCAGGCCAGGGGCGGGAAGCAAAGCAGCACGATCCTATTTCCTTTACTTCCCTAGTTCCCAAAGGATCATGGCGGTTTAGATACAAAATGTCATCATGCAGAGGATCGAAACGGTGAGTCTTAAATAAGTATATTTTTTGTGCACATGAAAAGAAAAATAAAGGAACATTTGTAAACAAGCTTGCAGTTCATTTATACATTCAAGATTAGGCACAACGAAGTCAAAGCAGTTTGGTTGTGTGTGGGGTGTGTGTGTAAATGCAGAGCGTCACTATGAGCAAGATGTGGACCGAAAAAGGGCCAAAAAGGTGCAAATGTTTGCTTACTAATCACTTGCCCATGGTTAAGGGGGGGGGGGAGGAGAGAAGAAGGTTCAGGGCACAGTTCAGCCACAGCCGTACTGCTGCAGCTCTGAGTTTGTAAGACGCACACATGATCCCTGTAGAAGAATACGTCAGACCCTGTATAAACTGGCGTAGTTTAAAAATAGAAATATTTACAGTGTAGTCTGAGCTTGCATACTCGTGCCATGGGTTGCTTTGTTTTTGAGATGTGCAGCCTGAATTATAGCGGCGGTAGGTTCTTGTGTGTGTGTTTTTTAAAAAAAAATCAAAGCTTTGGGCCACGGGAGGGTATTCCAGCACCAGGTATGAAGAAGGGCGAGGTAAAGAAAACAGATCCCTTGGTTATTTTAGGACTACGCCGCAGGAGGCAGCCTGCCTGGAGAGAGACTGTTCATTAGTTCAACACTGAAGGAAGCAGACTATTTAGTGAGGGGTGGGTTGCAAGGCTGGTGGTAGCAGAAGAGGGGGGAGTAGGAACTGGGAAGCTTAGCAGTAACTGCTGCTGTGACTTACAAGGCTAGAGAATTTTGTCCTGCATTGGGGTGGGGGGGCCTGCCTGGAAGATTAGTGTGCTTTCAAGGTAACGGCGGCTGGCGAGAGCCTTCATGAAATAAACTTCTGGCCCTTGATACATGCAAGGAAGAAGTCATTGCACCATGTTGGTCAATAGAGTGGATTTTCTCTTTTTTAAATTTGGGTATTGTTCAACAAGTTCACTAGTTTCCAGGCAGAGCGTGGAATTCTTCCTGGGGTTTTATTTTATTTTTTTCTCCCTCTTGTCTGCAATAAAAAGGTGACGAAGACAAACCCTATTCTGTAATAACGCTTGAGATTTCATTGATGCTTAACAAAAGCTGATTGCAAAGCTTAAGGTTAGAATATTTCATCATGGGATCCTGGAGGATTAGGGCGAGGCCCCTTCAGAGTCTGAAGACGCCTTCCTGCAACCACCATCGAAACCAAGGACTAGTGGTTAGAGGGGAAAAATGCACACTTTACAATAAAAAAGTAGAAACTGATTAGATTTCCTTGTTTTTGTTCTTTTTTTTACGAATATAAAGTTTCTTGTAGATATGTACAGTCCTTTGAGCTATTCTAGCATTTCACAAACAAGACACAAGATATATACTCTGAGGACTCGACAAGCCGAGTGTTCGGGTCATGAGGGACTTTTCCATGAGATGCAAAGACCGAAATACCTTTCAATTCACCCAGACCCAGAGGCAGACGTCTCAGCATGTTTCCTGACAAACCATCGGATATAAAATAGCCCAATGCGCAACACAGCAGACCCTGTGATCCACACACCCCTCCAGAAGGGCACTGATGAAGTGGAGGAGATTGAGCGCCTCTCCAGTAGGACAGCACCAGTTGACAAAAGGAACAAGCGGGAGAGGGGGACAGAGAGAGAGAGAGAGAGAGAGAGAGAGAGAAGTGGATTTGCTCTTGCCAGCTGAAAGAGGAATGCGGCTGAAAACAAATTGAGCAGCCGAAACTCAACTTGGACATCGGGTTGCCTCAGTGCCTCTGACGGTCAAAAATGAGAAGCAAGAATAGGGCTTGCAAATTGGAGGCAAAAAAAGGGAAGGCAGGGTGTTTGGAATTTGCCAAAGCTGTTAAAACCGCCAGATCCTCTATTGCCAGGAGTGGCGATGCTTCACAGTATACAAAAGAACAGAGCGCACCGTGAAATCTTCAATTATTATTATTATTATTATTTTTTGGCACAAGTGAAGTTTCCCTGCTCTCACTCTGGTTGTCGAGGGTTCTTGCATGTTCGGCGTCGCTGAGTGCTGGCTGTACCACTGGGGCAAGGAAGCATTTGCTTACCAGTTGTCACGTTATCATCCTCAAGTATTTTTTCCTCAACAGGATCCTGCCTAGTGCTGGCTGGGGGTGGGTAGGAATGTCATCATGCCTCATGAAGTTCTGTGGTTGTGGAATCCAGAACTGTCCCACTCGTTCTTCCTTCCGTGCCAGTTTCCCCAGTAAACAATGATGGTTATCGCTGCAGCATAATCTATAAAGGCTTCAGTTTCGTTAACACGGGAGGTACAAGGTTACAATATCTAGCAAAGCAACTGAAAAGAAGACCGCAGCCAGTGTGATGGTTTTGCAGGAAGCATGCAGGAAGGCTGCCATGCAGAAAACCCGGGTAAGGGAGGGTCTTACGCCTCGGTAGTACTGCCTTAATGCAGGGGGAGAGAGGAGTGGATGACGACCACCTATTCCGTGTGATCAGGGGATATTTGGGGATTGTTGAACAGGCCATTCCCTTCTCCGTAACCCAGCTAACCACAGAGCTGCACTTGGGGCTATTTGGGGAGGGGGGGGATACTAAATCCCAGAAAGTTTTGGAAGCAGCAACACAGACAAAATTGGTCTGGATTTCTCAAAACGCTCTGCAGCAGAAGCCAAGGATGCTGGGCACTGAGGCGCAAGGGCCATTGCTGGTGACGAGGCCTGCCCAAATGCCAGCATCTTTCCCAAATGCTGACCGTCACCCTTTCAGGCTCGGGGCGAGACCCCCATCCATCGGCCTTCCTCGACGGGGCTGGTCAAAGGCTAAAAGCGAAGTATAAAAAGTTCGTGAACTGCTTGAAAGAGCAACGGTAATAGAAAGTGCCCAAAAGAAGGGGGGGTGGGGTGGAGAGGAGAGAAACCCAACTGCAGGAAGCTGCAGGAAAACAAACTGAGATGCAGACAATCCTCCTCGCAAGCAAGTCTCCAGTCCGGGTGGATCGGGTCTCGTGGCCAGAACCGTTGGAGGCTCGGAGCTGTCGGCTGGGTGTTTCAGCAGGGAGCGCACAGACTCAGTCCATTTCCTGAGTTCTTCCTGCAGGGGAGGCTTGTGTAGCTTATACTGAAGATTGGTCCCAGACCTGGTAGGGAAAAGACACAGGAACTTGAGGAGATGGACCTGGAGGCAGCGTTCCGAGAGCACATGTCCTCAGCAAACAGAGCCATGCTCCCGCCTCATTCTTAAAAAGGGGCATTCGTCAGTTCTGCAGCAACCCAAGGCCAATTGAGCACTGGCACCTGAGACCAGGTGCCCCCAAGGCCAATTGAGCACTGGCACCATAGAGTGCCAAATGCCAAACCCCCCCCCCCTTATTCAGTGGTACATCAGTTCCTGCTCCCACTCCCTGGATTCAAAAAGGAAGAGGGGGATACGGCCTGTGGAGGAGGAGAGAGTGCCGGGCTAGAGTGCCAGAGACTTTTCTCGCCCCTGCTCTCTTCTGCTCCTTTCCCCTCTCTCTTTTCAAATCCAGGCAGTTGGACAAGGAAGGAGGAGTGGCTGGAGGTGGGCAGCTGGACTCGCCCCACCCATCTACCAGATGAAGCCACCACTGCCATCAGCCTCATCGATGGGCCAGTCCTGGGGACACAGGCTGCGTCCTCTGAAGGGCACAGATTCCTGCTCTTTGGGAACGTTCAGGGTGGGAGATGTTCTGCCCTTTGAGATTGGAAGCTATCCTAGGCAACGGGTGCGGGGAGGAGGTGGCGCTCTTCTCCCCTGCTGCAGGCGCTGCAAGATGGGTTCATGCCCGCCCTCCTCCATGTTCCTGGCTTACCTTGTTGACTTGGGAGAGGGGAGTCCTTGCGCCCCCCACTTGCATACGTCCCCTGCTGCTCTCCTCAAACAGCCTCCCGGGGGACCTCTCCCTGCGGGTGCTCAGGACCCTGCCAGGGGATTTCTCTCTCTCCAGCGGGCGCCCGGGAGACTTGTCCCTACGCAGCTCCGTCCTTCCTTCTCGATAGCGATGGGGTGTGCTTGGCTCTCGAGGGTGGCTTGGACCTTCCGGAGGCCCGGGACTCGAAGCTACCCGCTTGGTTATGTGCTCGTTATACGTGGGGGGGCCTCTCTTATTTGGGCTGCTGTCATTCAAAAACAATGGACGCGAACAGCTGAGTGACAAAAACCTTAAAGTTACATTTTTATTGACGACACCTAGGACTCCCCTGCCTCCTCCCCCTGAGAAGTCGTTTCGAATAACCACTGTGTGTGTCCACTAACACAGGCCACTGTTCCCAGTATTTCAAGCTGCTCTCGTATTTGCCTTCTGTAGCCAAGTGTCTCTGCAGCAGAGCTCTCCAAGGTGCCTCACTAGCCTGGATGTCTTTGCCCAGCTTCAGCTGCTGCCGCCTTGATTCTATCCTGCCTGTTCACTTTCACCTCTCATACCACTATCCTATCCACCACCAACCAATCCTCTTCCTCATGGAACTGCTTCTCCCTCTCTCTGCTCCACCGCGACAGTACTCTGCTCTTCATCCTCTGTCCATTTCTCTAAACACTGGCTGGTCTCCACCAAGTCTCCTGGTTTCCAGCATCACTTTGGGGCCGGCACCCACTTCTCTTGCTGCACCCCAGCCTTCAGCCCCCCCCCCACCTTTCTGATATTTCTTCTTGAGCGTCTCATCGCCGTCTCAACCTCAGCACTGTCCAAGTCTGAACTGTTCATTTTTTTTATCTAAGTTATCTTCTTGTCAACTAGTCTCCACATCTCTCTGTGGAGCAACAAGAAGTCTGGGCATTATCCTTTGACTCCTTCCTTCCTCTGCTCTCCACATTCGTTTGGCCCGCCATCAAGTCCTGTCGCTTCTCCCTGTATGACACGGCAGACATCCATCCCTATCTTTCTGCCCCAATTTCCCATTATATCCGCGTCTGTCACCTTCACTTCTCAGCCATCTGACTGAAGATCGCTTTTCCAGCTTTGCCCATCCACCTTGCGCTGCCTCTAATGCTTGGAGCGCTTTCCTAGAACCTTTCCGCAATGGTGCCTCTCCCTTCTCTCCCCCCTCTTCCTATCCCCTCTGATTTCGATACCAGGGAAGATAACAGAACCAATTATAAAGCAGTCAGGCTGAAAGCATGGATCTGGCAAGGATAAACCCTGCCTAATATTTTCTCTCTCTCTCTCTCTCTCTCTCTCTCTCATTAAATTAGTTCACTAGCTTAGTGAACAGTAGAAAGGATGTGGGTGAAATTTATCCCAATTTCAGCCAAGCATGGGACAAAGTTCCCTGCGATACTTTGGTTAGCAAACTGGCCAAACAGGGCCTACTGTTAATACCAATCAGATGGACTCGCAACTGGTTGGAAAACTATATGCAAACTGCCTTCTCACACTATGTGAAGTGCCATGTATATGCTATGCCAGGGGTTCACAACCAGTGGTACTAGTACCACCAGTGATAGTCGCACTGATACCTAAGAAGATGCAACTGCATTCCTCTCTCATGACCTCTCCCCCCCCCCGCCCCCCGCATTGCTTTTCTCACCACTGCCAAACTTTAGCTTGCAAGTTCCTCGGGGCACAAGACCAGCCTCGCTCCTTAAGCTGCAACATATCATGCATGCTGCTGGTGCTGTAAAGGAACATTTCCTACCTGCGGGTAGTAGAGGATCCTCGGTGGTGTTCGTTGTTTGATTCCTTTACCAAGTTCCCTTTACAGCAAATGACTCTTAGCTTGTCCTGGTAGGAAGAGGCCAGGTAAATGGCTCCTGATGAAATTGCTGGCCCCAGATAGCGAGGGCTCGGGATATCCAAATGGGCTCGAGCTGGAGTTCTGGGGGGGGGGGGGGGGATGCAATAATGCCTTTAGATTGTATACCAGCCTTTAAAGCAAGATATAGGACACGGACTGACAGAAAGTTTAAACTAAACAGGTCTGGTGCTAGTCAGGACTGACGGAATGTTTAAACTAAGTGGGTCTGGTGCTAGTCAGAGTCTGAATGGGAGTCTGCTTGGGCACCCTACGTACGCCGCCTCGAGTCCCAAGATGGAAGAAAGGGGGGGGGGAATTCAATTTGTATTATACAAGAATGATAAATAAAAGGAACAATTTCACTTCCATCATTCGCAGCCCACCTTTCTACATAAAAAATACCCTAAGTGGCTAACAAAGATCAAACCACTGAAATATTAAAACGTAACGGTCATAAAACGTTAACACACTATGCAACACAACAATAAATAAGTAAAGACAGCAACACCACAAGAAGTATTGGCAGCAATTATACTTCCAGAGCACTAAAGACCTTCTGAAATACAAAAGCCTTCACTGTTCACCAAAAGGGGGAGAAGCAAGTGAGCCTCCTGGGGGAGAGAGCCCGAGAGACAACCACATTTGCCCCTCTTCAAAAGGCGGGGCAGGAACAGACATGGGAGCAGGGTCTCTAATGGCAACCTACGTTTGTGGAAAGGTGGAGAAGGAGGTCCTTTTAAGTACATGCAGCAAAGGCAAGTGCGGACCAGGGCTCACAGCCACTCACCCAAGGGAGGCACGTGCTTGAATCTCAATCACTTCGAGGGAGTTGAAGTGCGTCACAAAGAGATAAGGCTCCCTGTAGGCTGGAACAGGACCAGAAACAAAGACAAACTTTAAAGGAAACAGGACGGGGAACCGGCAATGGCAGAACCTTCCGGTCCAGCTACGGGCCACAAGGAAGGACATGTCTAACCACGAATTCCCGTCTGCCTTCCTTGGCTTCAGGAGGACATTCTAAATAGTTCACGAGAGTCCTTCCCCTTGGACAGGGAGGGCCGAACCCTAAACTGGCTCCCCCAAGAGGCGTGAGCTTGCTGCTCGCCCAGACTGGGCTGGAAGAGCAGAGCAACCCACTCCATTCCTGGACTCTGCCCGAAAGGGGTTCGGGTTTGTTTGCCAGCCGGTGTGAGTGGCTTTTCCTTTAGATGGTGTGACCCGTTCAGTCTGTCAAAGCATTCCGAGACCCATAGTTACTGGCTTGGGTAGCCTGGGGTTGGTGGAGGAACGTGACCATTTGCTCTTTTGGGATAGGGTGCAGGAGTTCGCTTTCCTTCCCTTTTAGGACGTTGTACGATGTGGAAAGCTCTGGCCGGCAAAACAGGGGTTAGCTCTGCTGGAAACGAGATGGTCTCAACTTGAGACCTCCACCAATATTCGCCTCCTCCCTACAAGTGAAGGCCACGGAAGAGTCGGATTTGGGAGAGGCTGCAGCTAAGTAGGAGGGAAACAGGAATGCCTGTAGGGAACAAAAAGGCTACTAAATATGCCAGAGGGGTGAGCTCTGAAGGAGCTAGACCCTGCTTTGCTGCTACTAGCGAGGGCCAGCAAATAGCAACAGGAAATCTTCTGCCCTTGGACAGGTCCTGCTTAGGACAAGTCCTTAGAAAGGGCTCTCCCCAAGGATTCAGCGTACCCTCCGGAAAGCAAGGGAGAACTTACGTTTTCTGTAAGAGTGTCACACACAATATGACCAAGGACGTTGAACAGTAGCATCAGTTGAATTCGACATACACAATATTACTACAGTTTGAGCGTTCGTTTAAAAAAGCAAGTTTCTAGCCCTCTTGGTTGCTGAGCTGCTTGCGACTGCAACTGAGAAAAAGAAACACGGTACTTACCAAAAGCTAAGGGGAGGCGACTCCATTTCAGATCGTCTGAGCGACTACGCCTTCCATAGGAGTCTACAAAAACGCCAAACTCTGCAGAAAAACCAGCCACCCCATTTGGAATGGTTATTCTTAATAGAAAAGCACAATACAAAAGCACAATACAAAAGTACATCATGATCTTCTCTAATTAGTACAGATTTAGTTGTATTTTTGGCGTGTAGAGGTGTGTGTGTGTGGGGGGGGGGGTTGGATGTGGTCCACGGTCTCCTAAAGGTTGGGAACCACTGTGTTAGAAAGAGGTGCTCTGTCCAGCACCCAAACCACCACCACCACCCCCGCTTCTCTCCAGCTTGGAGATGGAGAAGTGGGCGAGGATCCTCCCTGTAGTGACACTGTACCCTACAAGGATGATCTCACTCCCTCCCCCAGCTTCAAGGTGGAGAGAGACTAGGGCTCCTCTCCTCACCCATACCAGAGGGCTATGGGACACCTGTCGTGATGGGGGCGGTGAGTGGAGATGTGGCTTGTATAATGACTTCTTCCCAGCACTACAGTTTTAACTCGGCTTCCCTAACACAGGCGAGAGTCGGGGAGGAAGCTGAGCCACAATCCTCCTGCTAGGACACGCAACTCATACCTCTTCCTATCCAGCAGAGGAGCACAATACATCCCCCTTTCATTATTGCCAGCATCCCAATAATGCCACCCAGAATGAAGGCAAAATTCAGACTGGCGCCAACAGAAGCAACCCTCGGTAACCTGTCAGTGAGATTGCAAATGGTGCAAAGTGCTCAAATGCTAGTCTAGGGCCACAATCTGTGGCACAATAAAATAACCAACAACGCTTCGGCCACTTTTTCCTCTGGGATCACATCTGATGAGCGCCACAGGTCAGGTCAAGAGCGAGGCACCAGACTTACCGTGAAAGCAAAGCAGATACTCCTCTCTCTGCCCCGTAGGATTCACCTGGATGATATTGATGGGGAAGCTGTTGTTGGATGAGGCAAACACAGCAGAAGCTAAAGTATGGTCATTCTTGTCCAGGAATTCTAAAAACAGAGGAAGGAAACCTAGATCAACCACCTGTTTCATGTTAGACATGCCACTAGCCTGGAATCTCTAAAAACAAGAAAAACAGAAGAAAAACAGAACAAAAATCAGGCCTCCCCCCCCCCCCCAAATTCACTCTAGATTCTTGGCTGCCCAACACAAATCACTGGTCTGACAGGTGAAAACACAAAGATCCTTCATATGCAGTTGTGTGTGCGGCCCATGCTGGGATCTACCCACTTCTTCTCCTCCCACTCCCCGAATTTGGAAAGGAAGAGGAAGTGTGGAGGAGAGGAGTCTCCAATGCTCTAGGCCACCACTTTTCTCTCTTCTCCTTCACACTTCCTTCTTCCCTTTGGTTCCCTGCTTCCTTTCCAAATCTGGGGAGCAGGAACGGGGGAGGGTTTTGTGTCACTGCCTGCTGCCTCCAGTTTGCTTCTGCTCCATCCAGGCCCCAGGGGGTCCACAGCCACAACCCCCCCCACACACACACACATTCCAGAAGCCCTTAAAAACACGTGCTGAGGAAGCGATGCCTACCCTCCAGCGTATACTGCTTCATCTCAATTTCATAAAACTTATTTGTTCCAATGATGATGCTGTAATTGGTGAAATGAATGCAGCCGCAGGGCTCTGAAGTTTCAATCTCCTGAAGCGGAAAACACAAAGTGCAGGCATACGAGCAGAGGTTAGTTAGAGCCTCACTGATTACACAGCCCCCCTGCCTACGGTGGTGGCGGATGCTGTGTGTATGTGGGGAGAGGCCCCTAGCAATCCACGTGGCCTGGTGGGCAGCCCTAAGAAGAGTGTTTCGCAGCAGGGCGCACTGATAAAGAGTTCCTTGCCCTGTCTGCCACCTGCCTGATCTCGGACAGTAGGGGCACCTGGCAAAAGCCTCTGATCCGGATTTAAATGCACAGAGGCGGTTCTCTAGGTAGCTGAGGTCCAAGCTGCATATAGGGCTTCAAAGAGTAAATTCAGAACTTTGAATTGTGCCCAGGACCCACCAGGGAGCTACTGAAGCCGTCTGAAATTCAGGTTTCATCAATGCGGACACTGACATAGTTGCCAAGTATCATTTTAACCCAGTGGTTTGCAAACTTTCAACCTTCAAGGAAACCCTCTCCACACCATCTTGTTTGCCAAGGAACCAGGAAGCCCAACGTCAGTTCAGAATTTTTTTTTATAATGAATCAAAAATGGAACTAGAGTTCTAAAATCCTGTATTGGTGTCGAACCTGACCAGAAAACTCCTAAACTCAAGAAGTGGTCACAGGTTTAAAATGAGCGTCTGATGATACAACCAGTTAGCATTCCATTGTACAATGGTTTTAGATCCTGAAAAATATATATATATATATATATATATATATATATATATATATATATATAATTGAAACGAAGATTTAAATTAAAGAATTTTATTCTGTTTGAACCTAGTCCTTGGTTTGTACCAGTTCTTGGTTTTTGCTTTGTAAGAATTTTTCATCATGGCTTTTAAACCCATCTTTCTTTCTTCTATCAAAAGCAACAGTTTAAAAAAACAAACAAACGGATTTTTCTTCTCAAGTTAACTAGTGATCATTGTATTTTATTTTATAGAGATATTTTTATGGAGTCGGCAGAATTCCCCCAATGAATAAATGTATCGTTCTCTCAGTGTCTCGTCCAGAACTCTACCTGCTATCATGAGTAGTTTTTCCAGGTCCTTGATGAGGTGCACTTGGAAGACTGCACCAATTCCAGGCACGTGCGTTAAGGAGTTATTTTTCATGCAGGATAATATCAAACTCTTACACCTGCACTATATCTAAACCAGTTTGAAAGTGTTCGAGTTACTTCCTTTAAACGTTGGGGATCTGAGCTGGAGCATTAAGAAGATACTGATGAACCCAATCTGGAACCGAACCCAAATTTTTAGCATTTCAACTCCTCACAAGGAATGTTTGTGTGCCTGGCAGGGAAGCCCTGCATGTCCTTTCCTGGGGAGTAGACACCGAGCGCCTGGTCAGGTCTACAGAGATCCACCATTGTTTGGTAGGCACAGAAGCTACGCTCTAGATTCAGGAACACGTTCTCCTCTGTGGCTGTACATCGCAGGGGCAAGGCTGGTAGCTTTATTTATGTTACTTTTCTGGTACAGCAGACCAACGTCTTCCATGCAGAGGAAAGGGACCAAGGGGTAGTTGGGCCAAGGAGACCAGCAGAAAGAACTTTAGTCTGTCCTTCTCCCAAGCCACACAATAGCTGGCTCTTGATACGAGTCCAAAAGGACAAACGGGTGGCTTTCAGGAAAGCTTGTCTACCGTTACTGTTCTCCTCATTGAGCGACCTGAGAAGCTTCCGAGGATCCTCAGAGCACAGGTTAAAAGTAACCGACAGAAAACCAGAAGGAATTAATGGGTTGATTCCAGCCTCTCACCTTGCTGGCTGGCAGATGTAGGATCACTCTAACATACCTCTTGCATCACCATAATACTACATTGCGATACATTAGGACAATGCAGTAACTTACATCGAGTCGTTGTCATGCAGTCACTCGCTGTTGCAACTACGCCAACGCAAGGGCAATCACGTGTGAAGGGGGGGGAAGAAGACACGATTGCTTACCTGCAACTTTTACGTTCTTCAAATGGTCATCTGTGCAGACACAACCTTTGTGTAGATACACAACTGAACATGGGTCAAAGCCAAAGCGAGTGACTGCACAGAGACTACAAAGAAGAAGGAGAGTGGCCAGACTAGCTGGGGTCTTATTCACCATTCCAGGATTGGGACCCGCTCGAGTGGAGCTGGTGGACTTTACCTTCCTGATGCAGAACTTGCCGAGGCTCTCGTTGTAACGCAGCACGATCACTTTGTTGGGCATGGCTGCACAGATGCAGAGCCCGTTCTCAATCTGCAAGGGAGAGACGAGGAAAAAATATATATATACATGGGACGTGCATTTCCTAGACCTTTCTGGAGCCGGACCGAAACTGGGACCTTCTGCATGCAAAGCCATGTGCAATAACCACTGAGCCACAGCCCCATCCTCGTAGTGAGTAGCACAGTGGTTCTCAAACCTTTTAGCCCCGGGACCCACTTTTTAAAATGACACTATCAGGACCCACCTAGCTTTACAAGACTTTTATATTTATTTTCCACATTTTTTATACCGCCCTTCCTCCAAGGAGCTCAGAGTGGTGTACATATTCCCTCCCCTCCTTTTTGTCCTCACAACAACCCTGTGAGGTAGGTGGGGCTGAGAGATAGTGACTGGCCCAAGGTCACCCAGGAAGCTTCGTGGCTGAGCAGGGATTTGAACCTGGATCTTCCAGGCCTAAGTCCGACTCCCAAACCACTACACCATCCTGGCTTTAAAAAAAAAAGATGATCTAGAAAGAATATATTTATTTACCTACAAGTAATTATTTATTTATTTGAAGAAAAAAACACCTCAATCCATTTCTCGTTAACGAGGCAGCCCTAATAAATAACCTCAAGGCTTGAGGGGCTTAGTTATGTGACCCAGGCTTCATCGGAACCCACTACCCATCATTGACAGATTTTTTTGGGGGGGAACCCAGAAAAAAGATGTTCAAACATTTCTCTCCCTATATTTACACAAGCTTGCAAACTGTAGGAGCTCCGCTGTTTGCAGGGCAATTATCAGCTATCTGATTTTTGAATAGCCTCAGGGCTCGAGGCAATTGCTTATCTGATCTTTCCATCACCTGGGACCCACCAGAAATCAGGTCGTGACTGACCAAGTGGGTCCCGACCCACAGTTTGAGAAACACTGGGGTAGCAGAAGCCCAGGCCCTGCCAACCTATGAGCAGAATATTCCACACGCACATATCCAAGAAAGTTCCCTAACATTCCCTAACGTAGTGATGAAGGGCCTGCAGCTGGCCTTGGCTGTCCCTTCAGTTAATCGCCCCCAAAGGTGCCGGTCTTGTTCCGCAAGCCAACTAACAGAGATTTTGGAGGGCCTACCTTGCCAGCAGCAAAGAGATGGCACCCTTTCACAGCCTCAAAGACATTTGGGGAAACATCTGGCTGAGCTGGCAGGTGGGACTGGGCGAGAGACTGTTTCACTTTCTTCACATCCACCAGACACAGAGCCCGGTCTTCTCCTGGGGAAAAGCGACATCACAGATGCATCAACCACATCACGAAAACCAGAAGAGGAGAGACACCTTTCTGGCTTAGCTTTCAAAATGAGGGGCAAATGAATCCCCCCCCCCCAAACCACTGAGCTGCGCCATTGGCCACCGCACAGGGCCCTGGAACACGAGATCACACACACACACACACACACACACACACACACGGGGGAATTCTAACATATGTTTAAAAGCACACCTGTTGGAGAGTAAGATTTCTAGCAATCACAAGGTGGAGTCGGCAGAATTCCCCCAATGAATAAATGTATCGTTCTCTCAGTGTCTCGTCCAGAACTCTACCTGCTATCATGAGTAGTTTTTCCAGGTCCTTGATGAGGTGCACTTGGAAGACTGCGCCAATTCCAGGCACGTGCGTTAAGGAGTTTTTCAGCACATTCAGGGCATAAAGGCCTTCCTCGGCACCCACCAGTACTACCTACAGAAGAAAATTGAACCCGCTAGTCAACAAGAAAACAGAATGAGGCTGCAGGGATGCTCAAAAGATAAATGCAAAATATTGGCAATGGAAGAAGAAAACAAATTCCCTTTGAGCAATTTGATTGCTCCACAGTAAGAGAGGGATGTTGCCTCCATCTCCTGCCTGTGGGTTTTCCGGAGGCTTCTGGGTTGGCCGCTATGGGAAACAGGGATGCTGGACCAGAGGGGATTTGAAGCTGACCCAGGAGGCCTCTTCTTGTGGCCTTACTTGCCCGTGTGGCAGAGGGCCAGAGAGATGTTGTGAGGCACCATTACCTGGTCACTGAAAGGCAACGTACAGTTGATATCCAAACGGTCTTCCCCCTCTAGTTTCAACAAAGAATTACCAAGGAGCTTCTGTGCAGGAGAGAGAGAGAAAGAAAGAAAGAAAGAAAAAGCGGTCAATATGGTGTAATGATTCAAAAGGAACTCAATCCTACCGACGAGAAGCTGTATAGGCAAAAACCACAGGCAGCTGGGTTCAGCCCATTAGTAACGCTCAAAAAGGCACCGTCGCCAGAAGTCAAGACGGCGCGTCATTTTGGTTGCTTCTAATAAAGTGTATTCAGACTGTGACTTTCGTGCCTCTGCCAAAGCTATTGCTAGGAGCAGAGACGTGTCTCCAAGCGAACCAGCGACAGCTTAGCTGCAAGGACTGCAGGCGCTTTGTAAGCAAGTCCGCTTTGCCTGCAAATCTGAACGGCAGCGAAGGGGCCAGGGCAAGCCTCTCTCCTCCTCCTCCGAAGACTGGAAGGCCAGAGAGCGCATGGAGCGCACTGTTTCAGGCATGACGAGGGTCTTGGGCTAGCCCTGTTCTCCTGGATAAAAACCTTGCCAGCACTTGTTTTCCATAAGCCTCCATAAGCAAAAGCCCTGCTTATTCCCAACCCCTTCTTTTAAATTAAAGCTGAAAATTCAGAGACCGGAGGCTTCTCCCCCCCCCCCCCCCGTTAGACGCACCCTTGCTTTTACTTACCGCATCAGCCTCGGCTTTTTCCCTGGAAACTCTGCCTCCAGCAACTATGGACTCCAAAGCAGTCACCCAGCGTTGCTTGTCTGGAAAAGTGGGCGCTAGTAAATAGAGGGTCCGGCCAGGCCAGCATGTGGTATGAGGATGAGACTCCAGCTTTAATATATATGGCACATCTAAGGGGTTAAAGACAAAAAGAAAAAAATCAGCATAAACCGGATTAGGAAACCAGACCATCTCTCTGCCTTGAGCAGGTGTCCTCTTGGAAGAGGAGCCTCTCATTATCTGAAAAAACCACCAAGCACACGCAGATAGTCCCCCCCCCCCCAAGTTACAAAACAACCTGTGCTCCAAACTGTAGTCACCGACTAGACACTCCCCACCGCCGCCCACCCCGTTTCTGGCTGACAGGCTTCCAGAGTCACGGGACAGCAGCAGAAACACATTCAGAATTAGCATTAAAAAGTTATACACCTCCGAGAGGGAAACCTATTCAGATCAGAAGAAACTCATCAATAGGAATGCTAATTAAAAATATGCTATTTTCATACCCTCGAGGTTCCTCCGATGCAGAGGAGGAACAAGTAGTCACCGTCAATGGAAAAAAGCTCTCTTGAATTAGTCACCATTTCTGCTAGCACGGAACAGGATGAGATTCTCATAAACCCACCTCTAGTTTGAAGGGATAACAAAGCTACAAAAATTGGACTTTTTTTCTCCTTCTGAAACCTTGAACTATTTTTTTCTTATTTTTACTTTCTTTCCAAATCTCTGCTCCCTTTTACTATGTTCCGCCTCCTTTCCTCCCAGCCTTCCTAAAAGTCCCCCTTTCGTTCAAAATGACAGTCCATCTCTTCCCCCCCCCCCTCCATTTTTCCTGTCTCCTCCGTTCCTAAAGCACAAGACAATGGATCTCAGGGGACCTAAAGGACCAATATTTATTTTGTCGTTTATTGTTACTACTGTAGACTCACGTGGCTCCCCCTCTATCTAGAAGCCATCACGATGCAAGACGATAAATTACAATTCGATTCCTAGCGCCATCATAAACAAGCAACAACGATGCCATCAACGCAATTTCACAGGGTTGAAATTGTTGAAAAATGGGACATGTGGGCTGCAGGATGAGACGTAACAGACCATTTTCAAGGGGCGACTGTATTTTAAAATGGTTGCTTCCAAAAAAAAAAAAAAAAAAAAAAGTGGATCTGCCGCAGCCAGTTCTAAACTGGTGGTTAACTTGCGTTTAATTTGTCAGGAGGAATCTGTTTCCCCTCACCTGTCTTAGTGGTATTTAAGAGCTCTGTTGCTCCCACCGCTCCGTGGACGGTAACATCTCCATCAGGAAGACACAGTTCAAACTCCTCCACAGGCCTTTGTCCAGCTTTGGCAAAACAGGAAATTAGCATGAAGGAAAATGAAAAGGAAAAACAAATGGGAAAGGAGGCAGTGAGAAAAACAGGAAAAAAAGAGCAAGAGGCACCTCTTGTGTCAGAGCTCATGTATTGTCGCTCTCGGAACATATACAAGGTAAACAGAACTAGAAGGGATTTATGCCAATCAAGGTTTCATACATTCATTCATTCAACTAGAAGGGATGTTTCCAAGCTGTGTTCTGGGGGACTCCGGGTAAGGCTCCTCTCAGCAATGGCAGGCAAGCTTTCCTGAACGACAGCACAGCCACAACCACCAACCTCCCACATCAATGCACAGCGACAGGGCGGATTAAGGGGAACACTCTCAGTTTGTGTGGTGTAACGACCGGCACCCGTGTGTACTAAGAAAATGTGTCCTGGATCGCAGCTAGATTCCTCGGCCACGCACAGGGGTTCCTTCGAAGAATGGGCAATGACTCCTCAGTGGTCAGATGTGGAAAGGGTTCCCTGAGGGTAAGACACTGAAAAGCAATGCACTGGAAGAATAAGCCATTTCCTCCTCCCATTTTTTTTTTTTTTTGCATTCAGAGACCAGATCAGAGAAGACAGGAAAGCTAGTCAGATGGTAAGAGGTTACCTTCTCTTGCTTCTGTGTCATAAACAAGCACTTTAGTTCCTTCCAGAACTATATACTTCCTGTCCCAGCCCTGCTGCCCACGCTTATTATTTCTGAAAACACAGAGAAAAAGGATAAAACTGTATTAGCGGGTCCCATCAGGGCTCCGAATTCGTGTGCTCAGCCAACGCCCACGGGGATTTCACCAGCAACAAGAGAAACGGCCTTCGCAGAGTCGGCTGAGTCTATGGAGCGGCTACTCCTGTGGGCTGGCATTTGAAGCACAGAGACTCACGTTTGTACCTTGGCACCTTCATCCAGCCTTCTAGCCGTAAACCGCTGCTTGGTTCTTTCAGCTGCAGGCCCGGAGAGTTCAATTTGTCCCGGCAGAAGGCTTCCGAGAAATGCGTGGCGTACTCGGTCGGCAAGCCACAAGTGGCAGGCAAGCAGGTCGAACACTTGGGATGACACATCACCTGGCACTCTGAAAGGAGGAGCAAGGGGGGGAACCTTATGGGGCCAGGAGCGCTGCATTTGGCGGAAAACGGTGTACCGTACTTATTAACTATTCCCGACTGCACCTGCACTATCAGAGCTACCACTTTTAACCAACCATCTGGCGCTAGATATTGCGAGTCCGCCACTTCCGTCTCACTGCCCTTCCATCTCTCTCTCTTCTGACATTCTTACCAAGGCATTTAGACGCCTGACGCCCAAAGTGCACGGTATCCAAGCAAACCGCGCATTTGGTCGCTCTCATGTTCAGTCCCACATTGAACCGGTGAGGAATGTTATGGTGCATCCGTTCTTTCAGGCGCCGATTAAATTCTGTGGGAAAGGAGCAAGTGGCACACTATGAAAACCGGCACAACAAATACAGTTCAGTACTTCGCTAGCCCCGTGTTGGGTTATTTGGTTCCAATGAGCCCATAGCTGTGGCAGCCCAGCCTACAGAGGAGATTGCTTTTAAATGTTCAATATGGTGTGCACGCACACCTAACAGCATCCGTGTACAGAGCTGGTGGCAGCGGCGGCGGCTCATAGCAGCCAATTATTTCATATTGTCAAAGAAGCGTTTGGCGTTTACTTCTATACACATCACCTGCATGGGCAAGGCAGCACGCATAGGTGAGCAACATTAGCTGAAGCCAGATCCCTTCGCTTCAGGTTAAAACACCCACGCTCACCCTTTAGAGCAAACAACTGATAATTGAAGTCTGACCCATTCGCGAACATTTGAATAGCCATATCTAATTATTCATTCAACGCAATGTTTAGCGTGGCTTGGCAGCAAGTTCATCTACAACAGGAAGAAGTTGCAGAAACAGTTGCTAAATGAATGGGTTTTATAGGGCAAACATCCACTGAGGAGCAAAAAAGGAGGTGGTGATTCACAGCAGCAAGGACTCGCTGTGTTTTGCATCGCTGTGTTTTGTCACCTCACACCCCCAGGGTTTGGAGGCACAGCAAATAGGCAAAAAGAATTACAAGCTGGGGAAGGTTGGCGTTAACATCACAAGCCACTAGTTTGCAGATGACATAATCGTGTTAATACTTGGCATGCAGATAGTACTTTAATAAGGGGTTCCAGAGTGCTTCACATAATTCTCTTAACAATCTTTACAACAAACCTGCAAGAGAAATCCGGTAATACTACCCCCATATTGGCAGGGGGGCCGAGACAGAGATACAAGGACACGTTTTAACACCATACGGTAAAGTTCACAGCCGAAGCGACATTTGAACGGGGGACTTCCCAGATCACAGCTCACTCTTGTCACCACAGTAGACTGGCTCTAGACCACAAGACTGCATCACATGGACAAATACAAGAACATACCTATACTAACAGGAGACAGGCTGCACTCAACACATCCATAAAATGAAGACAATCACCATAGGGAAACACTGAGAAGGAGAACTTATTGAAGAGCTGATTTTTTGATCTAGGAATGACTGGTTATAAAGATCACATTTTTTACGTGGTACGCAGGGCTTTAGGTAAGATAAACATCTGGAAAGCCAAAACAACTGACCGAGCTTCGTGAAACCCAGGCCCTCTCAGTATCGGACAATTGAGGAAGACAGCGCAAGACACCCATTAGGTGCAGAAGCACTTTGCCTAAGAAGGGTTCCTGAAAGTCACTTCACACTAACAAAAATAAGAGTCGACAGTTCAATGAGGAAACAGCATAGATGATATAAGGTTATCTCCCATGGATTAGACCGTTTAGTCTGAACAAATCAAGACAAGGTTGTTTGGCGGTTCAAGGGCAACGTGGGAAAGGGTTCCCATGAAAGATGGGCCTTTTAGAAGAAGTTCTGACCAACGATGAAACGACCATGGCTAGGCAAGACTACACAGTCGCTTATCCAAATTCCTGATGGAACAAGAAGGAAGTTCAGGTTTTTCGGAAGAAAACTAGGATGGGGAAAAAAGAGGGGTGGGGAAGAGGATGTCCAAGCACCATGAGGAAGAACGCAGGAACTGAATAGCTTTGCTCTGGTCTAGGAGGATTTTCAAAACTCAAAAAGCTCTTAAATGCACCAGTCCGTTGCCATGGATAATTTAAAAGCAGTAACGTTTCTTCTGCATGGTCCTTCTAAAATTACAGCGGAGGCTTGTAGGAACCTTTTCCTATGCTCCACATCACAGTCACTGGCATATGCCAAATACAGAAGACTTGCTTTAAGAAGCAAGGGCCCCCCAGATCAGCATTACTACGACTCTATTTTCCCTGGCGATTTTTTTTTTCTTAAAAGAACTACTGTTAAATAATTCTCTATCCCTCTCGGGCTCATTTATTGGCTTGCTTTTGTTCCAATAGGAGAAATGCAAACATCCCTGCTTTGGATGAAATATGAAGAATACAGACCAATGTACAAATCATTGCTTGATGCTCTGTTACTGCTTCCATGTCCTGTGTGGCAACACATTAAAGGCCCTAGGAATTCTGCACGTGCAGAAATCCAATTTCAGTAAGAAAAGATCAGATTTTTCAGTGGTGCGTGTACTGCTTGCAGAGTTTTAAAGGCAGTAAAAACGAGATTTGTCCTCGGTGGAGGAAAACATAGCCGCAAGCTGCTCTCTAGACACCGTGCCTGGCAGAGAAGTCATGTTTAACTCCTCAACTCGTACTTGTGTCTCAGTGTTCCCACAAATGCTCAGGTCCTCACAGTTCCAAAGATATCGCGAGATTCCAAAGAGGACTTCCAAGAAAGCCAAGAGGCACGGAAGCAGCCTGTGCTCCGTGGAAATCCAAGTCGATCCTCTCTTAAATCTGGATCTTGCACAATACAAAAACCCTTGAACTTGTTTTTATTCCTCCCCAGACAGCTGATGCACTACTAGCGTAACAGGGGGTGGATGGCCCATATTTGATGGGAGAAAAGACCCTTCCCGACAATAAGCAGTCACTTTACTAAAATTGGAAGACAACCTGTACTCAAAGGGATGCTGTCGCTTTCCTTCAGGAGGGCTTTGTGGAGGTTCTCGCTACAGTTCTGCATGTAGCACAAATGCATGTGCAAAGAGCATTGGCGTCTTTTCCGGTGGCTGTTGCTGGTGTCATTTTCGCATTTTTTTTTTTTTAAAAGATTGTGAGCCCTTTGGGGACAGGGAACCATTTATTGGCTGATTTTACGATGCAAACTGCTTTGGTGAATGGCTTTTGGTCGAAAAATGCTCTATAAATATTCGTTGTTATTATGGAATTTTGTTTCATTGTCATTAACATTTAACTATCTAGCTTTCGAAAGACGAACCAAGTTACTAGCCAGACAATCAATCTGCTTTAAAAATAATAATAATTCAATCCTGAACTAAAGCGGAAACCTTTTGTGTCTTATCCCAGATCAGGACTTGGGGGGGGGGCAGAGAGGGAGGGGTTTAATCGCAGTGAAAACCACAACACAGAAGCTGCTATTTTGGGCACCAACGGCAGTGTCATTGTCCTAGCAGCTCTGCAGGAATGATTTTCATCAGTGGGGTGTGACAAGCCAGGCTTAGCCATGCGCCAAGCCTTCTCCATGCTCCCACCACAGCCTTGAGTAGGTGGCCCCCATGACTATTTAAATAACTCAAACATGCAGGGCCAAACTATGCACTTAACGTTGCAAATTCTTTGGCCCTGAAGATGTCAAGGACTGAACCTGGGGCCTTGTGCACAAAAGAGCTCCAGCACTGAATTATGGGCTCTCCTCTCTGCCTTCACCGTCATGCTTGGGAACAGGTTAAAAACATATTTTCACTTCCTATGGAATTTGCCACCTACAGAGCTATTCTTCAGTAGCAGATTCAAAAACACACACACAAAAGAGTCTTAACTACGGTACATTGCTTTGCTGTTTTCAACTGACACGCTCTTGACAGGAAGCTGGGCTTAAAACCTGGTCAAATCAAAGTTTTAGGCGAAGAAACAGAGGAAAGTGCTACCCTATAGCTTCAGTCACGACAGAAGAGAAAGTGATGGGGGGGGGGAAATACCAAACTGTTCTATTTTCTCTCAGCAGAGGAGGGTATCATCGTGACTTCTTCCACTTGCTTTGCAGAGCAGGACAATGTCACTCAAAATGGACTAGACAATGGTCTCTAGGTAACAGAGCCCACCTACTTCCAGACCTCTCAGCAGGGAGCATGGTACAAGTTTTCTCCCTTTGCTGGCGATGGAGCCACAGCTCAGTGGGTAGTGCACTTGTCTTGAAGACAGAAGGGCCCAGGTTTCAATGCTCAATCCCTGGCAGCATCTCCAGGCAGGGGCTGGGAAAGATCTGCTGGAAATCCTGTAATGCTGCTAACCGTCAACATCAAGAAGAATGATCTATTCTAGAGCCAAAGGTCTGATTCAGTGGGAGGGCAGCTGCACTTGGCCATAGCTTAGCACTCTTTACTTTTTAAGCAGCATTCTTCTGATCTAGTGTGTCGCTTCGCAATTCGTTCATTTGCCCCTTCAATTTATAAACAGGACAGAACGCTTCTACTCTCATATTAATACCCCCTCTTTCTCAACCATTAGCAATTGTTTTCGCTCAAACAGCGTTCCAGGCCGACTGACTGCCTTAGGCTTGTGACACTTGAGGTCATGCCTGACACGAGGATGTGCCTGTACGGAAAAAAGCAAGGCTCGGAGCGCTTTAGGGAGGAGGCACTGCTCTCGGGCAGAGACTCTTTACAAGCCCGACCCACCCGTCGAAGCGCCTTACCCTCTGGCGTGGAGGACTCCTTTCGGCGGCTGGAGGGAGGAGCAAGCAGGCTGATGGGCGTGGGTTGGTGTTCTGGTGACCGAACTATGGCAGACATGATGATCTGCTGCCTGGCCGTGGCAGGAGTGGATGGGTGAGGGTGGTCTGTAATTTTCCTATGGGCAGCTACAGATACACATAAACAGTTAGTTAACTCCTTCCAGCACAAGGAGCAGCAGTGGTTCTACGTAACCTTAAGAGTTACAGCCTGCAGCAAAGGGCGTTGCTATATTGGATCCTCAACAGCAAACAAGGAGGGGAGGGAGGGGAGAAGGAGAAAGAGAGAAACGTTTCACTGCTACAGAACACACAAAATAGGAGACACACGTATCTGGGCTAAAAAACGACTCTTCTTCAGACGCAACTTTTCAACAGCCCCCTACCTTCCTCTCGAGCAGATCTGAGCTCAATGCGCGTTTTCTGAAGGGCCTCCTCCAGCTCAGCCGAACGGGCCTTCTCCTTCTCCAATGCCACCTTCAGCTCATTGTATTGCAGAGGAACCTGTGTGGGTAAAGAAGGGTCCTCTTTCCGTCGACTAAACAGGCCCTAGCAACAGAAACACACAGACAGCTCCTAACTCCTAGTAAGTGATGGTTTAAACTAGGGGAAGGGAAACCTAACTAACTGCAGACCAGAGGGTCTGATGGTATTCCTCATCGCAGTCAAGAAAGGCGTTGGGGAGGGAAGCCTTATGCTTTTTTCCTCCCCCAATTTGTTTTCAAGAAGCTCACCCTGGCTGTTTTATCCACATTCACACATCCTGAATTTAGCCTCGCTGCTGTCTCATCTCCGCGCAACAGCTTGTATTCTACAGTAAAGCTGTCTCAGGGCCATACAACAATGGGAAAAGGTGTCAACGGTCCTTCAGCATCAATCCTGCACTGACTTACAAAGCAACTCTGTGTCGCCGGTTTGCAGAAATCCACATAAAAGGCACGGCAGAGTTCTACCCTTCCCCAATTGCTTCGAAGCGCTAGCTCACAAAAGAGGTGGCCAAAATACCACGGAGTTGACAACTGAAAAGCTCGCGCTGTCTTTAACACATTCTTTTAGCTAGGGCATGCTTGTCACTCAGTATGGCTTAATATTAAACATGCCACCGTCATTTCGGCTAGGATCCAAAGAGCTAATTTAAATGCACCCAGAGGGATTTCCCCCCCCCCTTGGGACAGCAGACCCCACTCCATGTCATATTAACAAGCCGCTTTGGAAGCTCATCTCCATTTACCATATTGTCCCGAGTATAAGACGCACCTGATTATAAGACGCACCCTTAAAGTTTGGTGCTATTAAAAAAAAATTAAATCGCTGGCATTAAATTGCAACAGCCTGATTATAAGACGCACCCCTAGTTTAAAAACTTAAATTAGGAGAAAAAAAGTGAGTCTTATACTCAGACCAATACGGTATTTAAAAAAAATGGCTTACCACATAGGGATGGGGGTCTGCAGTTCCAGAAGCACACATCTAAAGCCTGCTGGAGTGCACAGAGCTAGGTTGCAGGGCTCTTTGGATCCCAGCCTCAGTATTTTCACACCATGTGAAAAAAAAAAATGGAATGTTTCTATGGTTCAAATCTTTTGGCTCACCTTTTTCTTCTTGGCTGGCTGGTCCATTTTTGCTTGCAGGAAGTCGATGAGCTTGGTTTGTTGTGAAATAGTGCCCTCCATTTTAACCTTTTCATGGGAATAGAGAACCTTGGAAGCACGAAAAGGACAGAAAGAAAACCAGTCTCAGGGACAGTGAAAGATGGCCACTCAAAAACACCAAGACAACCTCAGTGGAACCAGTATGGAAACCAGGGCAGAACTCACCCCACCCCACCCCAAAAACAAACCAACCCAGGAGCCACTGCTTCCCCCCCTCACCTGGATATTCTCCAGCTGGTACTCCAGGTCACTTCTTTCCGTCTTCAAAAGGTCTGCTCTATCCAAAGCCTCTTGCAGGCCTTGAGTCAGGCGAAATATATGATTTTTTTGCAAATCCATCTGCTGCTGCAGCTTCGCTTGCTGTCGATGAGAAGGCAAAACCCAGAGATCCCTCATGCCAAATGTCATTTTTAGCTGCCCAACCATTCTGTGTAGCGCCACTACACTTCATCTTATATAAAAGGTAAAGGTGACCCCTGACAATTAAGTCCAGTTGTGTCCGACTCTAGGGTGTGGTGCTCATCTCCATTTCAAAGCCGAAGAGCCAGCGTTGTCCGAAGACGCCTCCGTGGTCATGTGGCCGGCATGACTCTCCTTGCCGCAGCGCGTAGCATGCGGCTGCAACACGGAGCACTGTTTACCTTCCCGCAAACGTTACCTATTTATCTACTCGCATTAACATTAACTCGCTTTGGAACTGCTAGGTTGGCAGGAGCTGGCCAAGCAACGAGAGCTCACCCCGTCGTGGATTCGAACTGCCAACCTTTCGATCGACAGCTCATGGTTCAGCGGTTTAACCCACTGCGCCATCCGCTGGCCTCCATCTTATATAGCCGAGTGCTATTAACAACACCCTTGTTTTGTCCTCTGAATGCTATCAGTGGCTGCCCGGCCTGGTCGCAGAGCTGCTCTACAAACGACACAGAATGAGGTTGCAGAATTGTGGACCATATTATTTCAGACAGCAGGTGGGGAGTTAAGTTTTCCAATACTCCCCCATGGTAAAAAGCCCTCTGCATAGCACATCAGGTTACGACAATAAACCCTCTTCACATGCTAGTGCACCCCAAGCAATGACTTAAATGTGACATTGGGCCCCATTACTCTCTCTTTCGGAACTTTCATTTCTAGTTCTTAGGATTGCTCAGAGCAATCTTAAAAAGGGATCTGCCTTTACAGCCAACTTGACGTGACCTAAATTGGAGCATCCTTTAGTCAAGGCAGGACTACTTGTACTGGTTGCCATTTCCCTCTTCTCCCCCCACCACTGGTAAACAGACACATATTTATTTGTTTCCCAAAACGTTCCATCTCCCCTTCCTCGCCAGCAATGTTGGAAGGTAGTCAAAAACAAAAAGTTCTACTAACAGCCATCCAGAACAAAACTGCGTGCCTGTCCAGCCTCCATTTTATACAGAATCTCTTGTTTTCCAAAATTCTTTCAAGCCAGGAGGACATAAAGAAAGGCTAGAGAGAGGTTGGGCCTTAATGTTATTACATTATTAAAACTGGTATAAACCCACAGCAGTATTATTTTGTGTCCCTTTCCCAATGGCAGCCTTCTTTAACTGAAGAATCATAGGCAGGACAGTCAGTTGGGGTTAAAATTCAGATTTGAACTGAGCTTGCAATACAACTAAGGGAAGATCTATGCTACAAACCTGTATCAATTTTATACCACTTCAAGTGTGATGACTAAGAATTCTGAGATTTATAGTTCGCTGACAGTGCTGAGAATCCTGTTAGAGATTCCTACTCCCCTCACCGCACATTACAATTCCCTGAGCGACCTGGGAATAGGGAATGACGATTCCCAATTTAATTATGTGATGGAAATACACCCTCTACAACATTTTGGATTCCATCATCTTTCAATAAGAATGCACAGCGTCTCGGCGTGGGTTGAGCCTTACCTCTTCCAGAAGCCTCTGCTTCAGTTCGCGTTCTGTCTCCAGTTTCTGTTGCAAACTACGGGCATTCATCTCTAGCATAGCATGCTTCTTCTCCAAATCATTGAGCTAAGAGGTTAGAACAGGTATGCAGATACGTAAGGGAAGAGACTTGAAACACTGTTAATGTCTCCAATTCTAACCCACCCTCTTCCGCATCAAGCACAAACACCTTAGTTTTAAAAGTTCTCCATGGCTTTGTCCTACCTGCGGTCCTTTTCTTCTGACAGATGACTTTCGGATCCTACAGTCCCCTGCTCTCTTAAAGGCTTTTCTCCTAGCTGCCCTTTGTACAGGTGGGCCCCCATATCCACTGATTCGCTATCCAAGGTTTCAGTTATCCACGGATCGTGGGGACCCCCCCAGGCTTTTACTTTTTTCCCCAGTAAGCTTTGTTTCTTCCTTAAAGAAACAGGAGAAGCTGCTTATTACAGGCAAGTATAATGAGACTAAGTACTAGAGAAGCTCTGCAAGGTTAACAGAAACCTTGCAGAGCCTCTCTAGGACTTAGTCTCGTTCTACTTGCCTGCAATGCAGGCTGCTTCTCTGTTTGTTTTAAGGAAGAAACAAAGCTTGCTGAAAGAAAAATAAGAGCTGGGGGGGGGGGGGGCAAGCATGCCTGCCGGCGAGGCAGGGTGGGGGACCCTCAGGAAACCATGGAGGGGGTGTTCGCTCTTATCCACGGTTTCAAGTATCCACGGAGGGGCCTAGAACATATCCCCAGCGGCTATGGGGGCCCACCTGTAACTGCAATTTCTTCCAGAACATCTATGTCGTCCTATTTCACTCCTTTCCTCCAACGCTCTCCTCAATCCTTTTGGGACAGGCTTTGGCTAAACTCCTTGACTGTCATTCCCAAATGAGACAAACCCTAAGCCTGTACAACTACAGGATCTCCACATACTCATCCTGTTAGTCTTGCCTTCCCCTTTTTCTCCTTGCTCTCTACAATATCAAAACTTAGCCAGTAATCCATTTGGGGGTAGGGACTAGGTCTCCAATTATCAAGGCTGGCCTAAGACCTTCCGACGCCTGAGGAAGCACACCAAATTTCTCCACCCGCACAGCACCTTGCTGTGCAAACGTTCGGCATCCTCCTTCCAGTGGCGCATCACTCTTATCACTCCCCCGCCATGTTCGCTCCCTGGATTAAAAAAGGAAGAGGGAAAGGGAGTGAGAGAAGTGTGGACGGGAGGAGCATGGCGAGCTAGAGCATCTCATTCTCCTGCCTTCCACTCTTTCTTCTGTTCCATTCCCCTCTTTCTTTTCAAACCCAGAGAGTAGGAGCAGGAAGAGGAATACTGGAAGAAGCAGGCGGGGTAGGGGTGCCCCTGCCAATCCACCCCCCCTGAGTCAATCGCCTCAACTGGCCTTATGGATGGGCCAGCCTTGCTGGTTATGCTATTCTGTAAAAAAAAATATGTCACGGACGTTGCCGGTGCCTTATAAACAACAAAAACTGCTGCTGCTACTGTTTAGTGAAGCAAAACACGGTTCCATTTACTGCAACTCAGAGTTATGGCGAGTGCCTGAAAGGCTCGAAAATAAGGTTACTGACCTTGTCAGAAAGACTCTCAGCCTTGAGTTTTTGTTCCTTTAAGGCTTGCTGGAGAGCCAAGATTTCTGCCTTGTGTTCTTTAACAGCAAGTTCAACCACCTGGCGGGATTCAGTGATGCGCTGATCCGCTCGCACCCTGTATCCAAAATGAAACACACACCACCTAGCACACCTTTTTCCCGGGAGCGACTTCTTTCAAGGACCCCAAGCTATCCAAATGGGAGCAACAGAAGTGATCTGCCTCAGTTCTCCAAAGTTCTGCTTTTAGAATGCCATCCTTCTAGGAGATCCCCCCGTATCACATATAACTCCATCCACGCCTGCATTGCTGAGAGAGATCCATGTTGCTACAGTAAGAGCTTGGAATCAAAGCCTGGGACCATATGGTGGTTACAGAGGAAGACAGCTGGCATCTCATCAGAACTGCTCTTCTCGAACTTCATGGCCCTCGCTCAAAAAAATAAAGGGGATCCGTAGCACAGTGCAACCTACACACCAAGGGATTTTTCTTTTTTTGTGTGGTGGTGAAGCTTGTGCCCAATTGATTCGCTGACACCATGTCTTGGGACTTTATTTTAAAGATGCTTTTATCCTCCTGCCTTTCTACAACAATAATTGTGGAGGAGCCCAGAGAGAGAGGGGAAGAACAGTATCGCCAATTAAATAAACCCAGTATAAATAAAGCAAGAGAATATACAATCTAAAATGGCAGTGACAAAAACAGTAAAGACACCCTCCAGCTCCCTCCTCTAAAGCTTGCCTAAATAAAACTGATTTGGTCCAACTCTGAACAGGGCAAGAAGCGGCACCGCAGAACTGTCTGGGGAGGGAATTCCAAAGTCTGGACACCATCACCGAAGAACCCTCGACTCTGGTCACCACCTGCCCAACTTCTGACAGCAAGGGCACTGAAACCCAGAGCAAGACCTCCATCTATGGATTCTAAAATCGGAGGAGGCTCTTCAGATACCCCGGGTCCCAGACCATTTAGGGCTTCATCGGTCAATGCCATGCAGGACCAACTGGAAGCATCTGCAGACCTTTAAAGCATTTGGATGAATGTGCTTAGCCATGAATCCCCGTCAGTAGCCAGGGTAACACTTTCTGGAGCCGTGGCAGGTCCCGACCCACACACTGGACATTACAGTAGTCCAACTACCGTGTTTCCCCGAAAATAAGACCTCCCCTGAAAGACCTCCCCCCATTTTTGCATGATTTTTACTAGCACTTAAAAATATAAGACCTCCCTGAAAGTAAGACCTTCATGGCTCCCCGTGATCTCCATTCCTCCTGCCAGGAGCCGCCTTCCAGACCCCTCTGTTCTGCTGCTACCTCCTGCCTTTCTTTCCCTGGCGCTGTAGCTTGTCCATTTGCAGCCACGTTGCCGGCTGGCCCCAGATTTATCCTGTGCTCCTCCTTTCCTCTGCCTCTCTCTGGCACGCGAGGGAGGGACTTGGCTTTTAACTTGTTCACTCACTCAACTTTCTCAGCTTGGAAGCGCTGCTGGATGAGTCTCTCTCCCCACGTTAGCAACGCACACCCGATCCCCCCTCATCCACCTCCTCTCTCTCTCCCCCCCCCACATTAGCAGCAGGGAGTCCACTTCACATGCTGCCAAACCCACCCCTCTCTCGGGATCGCCAGGCCAGCGCAGCTCCCCGGTGCGAAAGGACCCCGGGGGCTGAGACTGGAAAAGGAGACGGGATGCATTTCAGAAGGGGGGGGAAGAATGCAATCGCGGACGGACGGAAGCAGAGAAGCGATCACTCAGGAGATCCTCAGTTGAGTTGGAACGGGAGGAAAAGGGGTGGTGGAAAAATTACACAGCCTTACTTCCACATCAGTGTGTGTTTGAGAGAGTGAGTTGGAGGGTGAGCGGGCGAAGCGGCTGCTGCTGTGTGTGGGGGAGGGATTGCGTCTTCAACTCTTTAGGGATTGTTTGAACCACACTGATTGTTCCCAGCCGAGCCGGGCTGAATAAACACAATAAGACCTCCCGCATTTTTGGAGGCAAAAATAATATAAGTCCCTGTCATATTTTCGGGGAAACACGGTAGATGTTTCCGCCTCATGAACTCATGAACAGCAGTGGCCAGATAGTATGTTCCCAGAAGGGCATTGCAGGTCGTACGCCAAGCAAGCTGATGAAAGGCACCCTGGACCATGGATGTTCCACCTGGACAAGCAGGTGCAGAGCTGGGCCCAACAGACATCCTTGGACCCAAATCCTCCGCTGAGGCCTTGGGGGAAGATTCTGTCTCAAAAAAGTAGGGACGCAACCCAAGAGTGAAAGCTGCCCACCAGAGCACAAAGCAACCACTGAAATTATGGCCCTGATTTCAGGAACTGGGAGCACCAAGATAGATCAGTTTTGTTCTTCAGTCCACTTTTCTCTCCTTCTCCTTCCTTCCTTAGCCAGGATGGTTTAGTGGATTGGGAGTCGGACTTAGACCTGGAAAATCCAGGTTCAAATCCCCGCTCAGCCACGAAGCTTCCTGGGTGACCTTGGGCCAGTCACTATCTCTCAGCCCCACCTACCTCACAGGGTTGTTGTGAGGACAAAAAGGAGGGGAGGAAATATGTACACCACTCTGAGCTGCTTGGAGGAAGGGCGGTATAAAAATGTGAAAAATAAATAAAATAAATACTCACTGCTTCATAGATCACATAAAGCTCCCCGACAATGTGTGCAGGAAGAAAATCCATACCTGCTTTGTTTCTCTGTATCCAACATTCTCTGTAGCTCCCGAACCCGACATTCAAACTGGGTCTTCTCGTCGCCCAGAACGCTCCGCCATGCCTCCCACTGGCGCTCCTTCTCTAGAAGCTCGTCATTCAGAGCCTCCAAATCCATCACTTGCTCTTCCAACATTGTGCAGGTTGTCTTTAAGGCCTCCATTGTCTAAAAACAAACCCTTTAATCACTTTCCCCATTTCCACTGCCAAACCATCATACCATATTCTACAATAAAATTCCTTCATAGCCTTTATGGTGGGGGGGTTTCTTAAGGTTTCTCGTGCTTAGCTTTCCTAGATCAAGGAAAAGAAAAAGGAGGATGTCGTTTGAGCCTCTCCAAGCATAACACAAGGACACAGACAGACAGTTTGGCTGGCGGTACTCACTCTTGTCCCGGGCCCATAGGCAGCTAAAACAAAGGAAAAGGAAGGATCAGGGCTATTGGGGCCTGGGGAGTTTTCAGGTTGACAAAGAAGGGGTGCCATGGAACCATGCAAAACAGGACAACAAAAAATAGGCGTCTGACAATGAAGCAACGGATGCAAATGTACCACTGGCTGGAAAGAGCAGGGTAGTTCCACGCATTCCTAGCCCAACTGAGACTAATGCAAAAAACCGGAAAAGGCTATACTCCTAGCATAAATGTCTGCCTCTCCTTGCTTCAGGAATTTTTATGGTCAAGTAGATTTTGGGGTCATTACCAGCAAACAAATAAGAAGTCACATATGCAGAATTTTACAATAAGCCTTGAAAATTAGAGTGGTAAAAACGATATGGCACAACTCCGAGGTTTTAAAGTTGTGTTCTAGGAAATGTCTCTTCAGCGCCAAGTGCATTCGTGACCGTTATTGCCCAGGCTGCATTTTAGGGAAATTACCACCAAGTCTTCCCCTGCAACGTGCAGCTGTGGACAAATGCTGAGCCTGTTGTAGGTCAAGTGGGACAAAAAAGAGCCCCAACAAGCCTCACCAATGCCTGCCAAGAAACGTGTGTGTCCTTGACATGAACGTCTGGGGAGAAAAAAAACCCAGAATGTTTTTTTTTGGAGGGGGGGAAAGAAACCGATTTTTCCCCCCTCAAGGACAATTTAATTTTTCCAATGGATCATACTCCCCTGAACATAAAAGCAGGCACTGTAATTGTGCCATCGTCCTTCTGACACCGGAATAACTCAACCTCAAATGCCTTCAGGAAACAGTTCCAAGGAAGGGAGAACAAAACTCCTATCCGGCTGAACTGAGATCTTGGCGATTCCCCCCTTCCCTTGCCTGAGATATCAGGGATTACTATGAAGAAACACAGTTGAGTGGGGGGCTTTGGTTTATCATGTTTGTGTTGTGTGTGTGTTTTTAATACCAGCTCCTCCAGAGCTTCCCTAAAGTAGCTCAGGAGTATCCCATTTTATTCTCCCAACTACCCTGTGAGGTAGGCGAAAGCAAGCGAGACTAATTTATGCAAAAATGAACCAGCGAGATGTATGATGGAGGGGGGATTTCCCCAGGCAAAAAGCAATCCATCATTTCATCCACTACATTACATACAGGCTCACGTGCTCCGTTCAAAAGGTGTCAGGAGGGGAACAGCGTGGGAAAATGCCTTAAATGGGCATGATTTGCAGCTGTTGAGAACAACATTTCCTGCAGGTAAAATCAACTTAGTCGAGGAAGGAAAGGGGTGGAAGGAAGAGAAAGGACACTTTTCTTCTGGAAAACGGAGCCCAACTCATTTGCTCGAGTTATCTGCAGGTATGTGCCCTGTGTGAACATACATGCAACACAGCTTCTCACCATGGCGTGGTCATGTTTAGAACAATGCATACAGTTCCGGTTTACTCATCTCAAAAGGATGTCATAGGGCCAAAAAAATAAATAAAAGCATGATGCAAGGATCTGCAATTGGCTCCACTATCATGCAACACACACACCCCTTAAAGCAGGGGGCTTAAATTTTTTAATTAGAGTAAACAGCACTGTGCAAGGCGTGTTTAATCTTTTCCTCCCCAGTGCCACAGCACTACTCTGAGAAATAAGCGGTTTGCCTTAGAACCACTTATTCGATCTGCAGTGGGAACGAAAGACAGGCATTGATTTTTTCAGACGCGGGTCTTCAGAGCAGTTTTGGGGAGGATGATTTAGATCAAGAAAACAGCACTGGGCTGGGAAGAATTAAGCACCCCAAGCGCACTGGTCTGACAAGAACATCTGTGAAGGGGGGGGGGGGAGAAACCCTGCAGGATTCGATCACAGACCTCCTGCATCTGCAACACGCTGAAAAGGGACCACAACCAGAAATCAAGAAGCAGGAGCTCCTTGCCTACACGGAGAGGCTAAATTGCTTGGACCTTTTAGTTTAAGAGGAGGAAACCACTAGTGCAGGGTGGTCCAACTTTTCGCACCTTGAGGGCCGCATGCTGACTTCGACACGAAACCCGGGGGGCGCACAATTAATTAAATTAATATTAATTAATTATTATTAATAATAATAATTAATATAATTATAAATATTTCTCTTCAAAGCAGAAGTGCAAGATGTCGTCCCCGCCATTCTCCCTTTGACACCCCCAAAGGGTCTGTTCTTTTTTTAAAAAAGGACAACCCCCCAATGCAGCACTCCCTTTCCTTTCATATGATCCATCTCATCTACCCTCCCCCCATATAAATAGGAGTGACAGTGAATCTAAATTACAAAGGAACAGTGCATCTAAATTTAAAAAGGATCTTCCCCTTTCAAGCTATCAGTGCTAGTGAACAAACAAGTACTCAGGTTTCCACTTTATTCATAGTGTTTAGTTCTCTCTGCCCAAACAGAAAGGCAAGCCTTGATGTCAAGGGGCTGTGCTGGCTGCCTGGCTACTGAAATCTGAAGAGCAGACTTGGTTCGGATGCCTTTGCTTTCCCCACTCCCCTCAGAACAGTTCAGTGCTACAAAGAGCACAGATCTTCATTCATCATCTTTTATTGCTGCCAGAAGCTGCTCTGAAAGCAATGCGGAACTTTTCCGGAAAGCAACCCCCACCCGCCCTTAAGCTGCTGAAAGTGTGAAGTTTTACTTGTTTCAGGCTGCGTGCCGGGGGGGGGGGGGGGGGAGGAAAGAGCACGAAACGAAAAAGGAATTAAGACAAAAGAGCAGAATGCTACTGGATTTTAACACCCCATTTCTTACATGCTGAGTGAGAAGCCTCCAAGTGAAGCGCAACCACCAGGAATGAGCTTCGCACCTTTTCGTCAGCTGGAGCGTGGGCAAGCGCTTCAGCCATCGCACTCTCCCCAGCATGCCCTGCGCGCACTCGATAACGCTCGGAAAAGCACTCAGAAGCAGAGCGCTTTTCGGAGCATTAGTGGAGCGCGAGGCATGCTGGGGCTCTAGGGGCGACCTGTTCCAAGGCAGCCAGCCCGACCGGCTCTCTTCCTGAGGTTCAGGAAAAGAGCGGATCGGGCTGGCTGCCTCGGAACAGCTCGGCGCTGAGTGCTTTTGCTGGGGGGAGAGAGGGGGGAGGGAGAAGCCTCCGGGGGCCGCAGGAGAAGCCTCCGGGGGCCGCTGGCAGCCCGGGGGCCGCGTGTTGGACCACGCTGCACTAGTGAATACGGAATGCTGGACTTTACGGTCCTCGGTCTGATCCGGCATAACAATTCTTAGGGCTTTTGCTGCATCCTCATCGGGATTGTGCGCGTTAATTGGGAGAGGGGAAACTGACAGATGGAGAATTCTGCCTCAGGGCAAGTGGGTGAGATAAAGCAACCAGCTCTCAGAATACGTCTTCACTAAAAAGTGAACACCTCCATCTCACATTTGGACAAAAGCCTTGAAAACGTTTGTGGTTTGTGCTTCCTTAAACCTACTCGTTTCTGAATACGTACTTGTTTCTGACTGGTGAGCTGCATCTCCCGCTCCGTGATCTCACGACGAAGATGGTCAACCTCGCTTCGCAGCTGGACCACTTCGTCGTTGGCCCCCGAAGCCTCGTCCAGCTGTTTGGACAGGAAGAAATTCTGGTTGTTCAGGTCAGCGTTGTCCTCACTTAGCTGGTTCAATTGTTCTTCCAAGTCTGTAATCACCTAAATAAAACAAACAAACAGCCAGAGAAACTAAGATAAATGCCGGATTAGCCAGATCTTCTGAAAGCCAAATCCCAAAAGCTAATGCACAAATTCCTGGAAAATGTGTCATGTGGTCTTCTAGATTGGTTTTGGCCGTTTGTTCTGTTCGTTAGGCATGTGCCAATATGCCCCCCCCCCCAGTCTGGCACCTTTGGAAGAGCTAATAATAATCTTTTAGGTATAAAAATGCTCTGCAAGGTCACGTTTTGCTTGGAGTGCGGTGGGATTTCAGTTTGAGAGAGTATCACTTTGGCCACTGCAAGGAACTGGGAATTAGAGGTTAATGATCCGCTTCCCAGATCTGTCACATTGTGATCAAGGGCATAAAGCAAATTGATTTTCCTCTCCAAATCACCCTACTTGAAGGAAGGAGATGTTAGCTGTCAAAAGAGGGATCTCCACAAGGTCTATCCAACAGCTCTTTGAAGAGAGGTGAGTTATCTGGAATAACACTTAAAATTAGCTAGCGCAAATTTTTTCCCTGGGGGGGGGGAAGAACGCTCACTACCACGCTGATTTCAGAATTCTATTAAGTCAGCAGAGCTAAGGAAAGCAACATGAGATGAGAAGAGACATGTCTAGCAACACAACAGGTCAATAGGGGGGAAAGCCAATACAAGCATTCAATGAAAGGCAGAAGAGAACCAGGCAACAATATTTTTAATGAAATCGGGAGGTGTCCATGGTTTAAAGCAGCACTGAAGCTACACTGAAACATCTCTCACCATCCCATCCTGCAGTAATACTTCACAAAGTTTGTATTCTGCTACCTTTCTGGGTGGAGATCTTGGCGAGAGGCTGTGGGGAAAGTAGTCAAACAAAAGCATACGGTTTTGCTTAAGTGGAAAAGCACAGTCAGTCCAAAAAAAAGGAAAAATATACGGCTTAATTTTACTGTCGCACAACCCCATCTTACACGAATTCAACACTAACTGCAACTAAAGGAATGTGCTTTTTTTAAAAAAAAAATTCCAAAGCACTGGTCTTCTGCCAATGGGTGAAACCAGCACATGGTAGTGCCTCACCACTTTCTTCGCGCTAGTTTAAGGAAAAGAGGGAGAGGGAAGAATGAAAGCAAGACTGGGGAACTGACGAAGTGTTTTAAAAAAATTATGTACAGAAAAGAGGGTCCCATGTTACCAGTTAAATGTGGGCCCCCATGCTGAAAGAGGAAAGATGACTGTTCTTACATGTAACTCGCTTGCGCATGCAGGTCAAAAAGGCAGAAGAGCGAAGGAAGAGAAGCAAGCCTCAAGCTAGCTCTTGAAAGTGATCGTGCATTCTGTGAAGTCTGATCCAAAATTGGGCCGAAGGTCTTCCTCAGTGACAAAGCATCTTTGCGCGTCTTATTTTGGTTAAAACACACTTAAGAACAATTCACTTGATTCTACCCGAGTAAGACATAACGAGAACCCTTCACGCGACGGCCTCTGGTTGAAAAGCATTTTGACCAGTCTTCACATAATGAAGTATCTTGAGCATCATCTTGAGGCTCTTCTTCCTTTACTCATGGAAAATGTCAACCATTCCTCGGTCTCCTCCTCCTCCTCAGCTATACCAATTGCTTGCGGCTCTCGAAGGTCAGAGAAAACGGTTAACTAAAAACGACTCCCCCCTCCCCCCCCAGTGGAGGGAGGATCTCTGTTGGAGCCGACTCATTTGACAAGTTACAGATTAATTCTGAAATTGCATGCCAGAAAATGTTGTTCTAGCATGATTGACAGGGGAAAAGTCTTGCTGATCCCCAGCAAATTTAAACACTTGCCTGCCTGGTTTCTTTTACGCATGGACCCAGATTTTATTCCAATTTCAAAAGGACTTGGGCTAAAAAAAAAATAAAAAATACGAATAGGTGCTTGGAAGTCTGATTTCTCATGTTGGTACCATTTAAAGAGGAATAAAGAAACTTAAACAAGAAGTTTTTTTTTTTAAAAAAAGAATGGCTCTCTCTAGACACTTAGAATGCGATCATCCAGCAAAATGGATAGGCAGGACACAAAAAGGTCCTTCCTCATGCAGGGCATAATTAGCTTATGGAATTCATTGCCATAGGATGTTGTCATGGCGACTAGCATACACAGATAAATCTATCAATGGCTGTTGTAATAACTGAAATGGAACCTCTTTTATTCAGAGGCAGGCTTTTTTCCCTTGAGTAGCAAATGTTAGAGAGAAAAGCAGCAGTGGATCATCAGCTCTCTGACCTGCTTCTCGGGGGCATCTGCTGGAGACGGGTGTCAGGCCAGGCCAGGCGGACCTTTGGTTTCGTCCAGCAAGGCAGGCGGATAGCAAACCTGTTTGTTACCCATCCACCCAAGCCCCAACACACCACAGGACAGATAGTTATCAAAACCAATTTTCTATGTACCTTCTAACTAGTTCCACTATTCCGTTCCACTATTCATAGTCAAGCAATCACAATGCAGGATTAGGCATGCAAGCAGGCACATGGAAGGAAGCCCAGGTTAAGGGGAGCAAAAGGAAAGCAGTAGAAGAGGCAGTGGGGTAGCTACAAGAATGAATCTGCCTTGTGATCTAAAGAGAATTAATTCTAGAGCAGGGGTTCTCAACCCCTTCCCGGCCAAGTGCCACCTCCGGCGCCACTCTCCTGCTGTGTACCACCGGAAGTGTCTGGCAATGACATCGTCAATTACTTCCAGGTTTTTGGAGGCCAGAAAACGCAGGTAGGAGGCTCTGGCAGGTGGGAGGTCCCTTCTCAGTGTTCCAACAAGGCTTGGCCAAAGGCAGGAGCCTCTCAGAAGCAAAAATGTGTCACCGAAAGCACCACATCGGAGTGGGGTTCCGGTGGCCCAGCGGTCCAAGTACCTCCAGCAGTCGGCCGAAGTACCACTGGTGGTACTAGTACCATGGGTTGAGAACCCCTGTTCTAGAGCACAAGAAGTTAAGTGAATGTGGGGGTTCCAAAGTAAAATCTCAATACTTTGGAATATATAAAAATGGGGAGGGGGAGAAGTCGAAGATCCAAGCTGAAGTTAACTTTGCGATTCAGTTCCACTTGAGAAGAAAACCTATAATCGGACACTGGAGAGCCTCCAACCCCCCGCTATAAAAACCTTGATACAACAGAGTTTCTTCTTATAGCCTCAAGTGGCTTGTATAAACCCGCTTAGTTCTCTCAAGTTTTGGCTTCCTAATGTGTTTAACGGCTGTAGCAATTCCTTCCCTTCCTCCTGCTTTGCTGTTTCGTTATGGGTAAGACATAACGGTTCACTCGGCTTAGATCCTTTTTAAACTTTTTAACCTGCTATTATTATTATTATTATTATTAACAGTATTTATATACCGCTTTTCAACAAAAAGTTCCCAAAGCGGTTTACAGACAAAATCAAATGATGAAATGGCTCCCTGTCCCCAAAGGGCTCACAATCTAAAAAATTGTGTTTTTTTACAGTAGAAACTGCTACAGTAGAAACTGCTACTGTTTTCATCCGTGTACTCCCCTTGAGAGCCCATGTAGAAAGGCTGCATTGGTTTAGATACAAGTCAGATATATCCAAGTCAATATATCCAAGTCACAGAGAAAGTCTAGGAAACATGAGAAGATATGAGGGTGAGGATGACTCAAAAGCAATACTTCACATTTGTATAATGCTTTCTGAATGTGTAAAGTGCTTCACATATGTTATTTTGTACTTGCAATATCCACATTGCAGCTTAGGAATGTTGGGGGCAAGGGGGAACAGCTCGTCTAAGGTCACCTAGTGACTTCATATGGCAGAGGTGAGACAAACCAAGGAAGTCCTGATCTGCAATTCGGTCTCTTAGCCACTACACTACACTAGCTCTTTTTGGAACCTTCACACCCATCGTGAGAGGCCAACCCACAAAACGCTTGAAGGAAAAACAGCCTTAAACCGTACATGTCATCCCTTCTCCCCAAGGCAATATTGAGGGGAAGCCAAACGTACCTTAACTATTTCAAATACTAAGGACCAGAATACAAACAACTATGCAACCATTTCTGGATGCCCGCGGGGGCTTTGGATACATGTGCCCCCACCCACCCCATGAAACCAATTATGAAACTGGGGCAATGGGTGGGTTCAAAAGCTCTTTATGATATAGCATGAAGGGCCACTACTCAGAAGTCAGCATGCCTAACACAGTCCTTGGTCAATAAATCCTAGATCTTACCTCATGAGGGCAGTAATCGTCTCAATGAATTCCTCTTTCATACAACCATATCTGAAACAATTTCTTCAAAATCAACAGAAAAACCACAGATGCCATTCTACCACCTGTGGCAAGTTAAATTTACCTCCAGGCAAGTAGGCCAGAAAATATCACAGAAGCTTGTGGGTCTTTTCTTTATGAGGTGGAACATGAACATAGGTAAGTGGGGACAGTGGACTAATAGAATAAAGGTTGTGGGCTAGTAATTTCTGCAGACTTATTTGCAAGGCTCCGTTAATGTAAAATAAAGCCCCAGAAGGCTGCAGCTGACCTTTTTCCTCAGAAACTTCAAATAAAGCAATACTCTAAGATGAGAAACTTTAAGTCTACATTGCTGTAATCGTGCCACTCACTCAAGCATCAGAATCCATCAATTTAAAAAATGTGGGCAGGGCTAAGGTGCTTCCCATTTCACGCTTGAAAGACTACCCTTTTTTCCCCTCCTACATTTAGGGGGAAGGTACAAAAAGTTTAAGAGGCTATAACGCTCTCCAACAGACTAGACTGAAGCAGGCAATAATGTTGCCTTGAATCATTACCCTCCCCATCCACAACATATGTCATGAGCACAGCAGCAGCGGGCCAAAAAAAACCACATGGTTGGTCCTTGGACAAACGTAAAAAAGGAGGCACTCGCTGGCGCATCCCGCCACCCAGCTGAGGAAGGACATGCGATCATCTCCTCCAGTCTGTGGAGGAGAGGGCCGATGCGCTCCCTCATCTGCTCAAAGACGAGGTATAAGCAAAGTTTTGGGATTCTAATGCAATACAGTCACTGTAGACACAATATGCAGTACAATACTGGGAGTCCAATTCATACATCCAAACCAGATCCAAGCTCTGCCTTGGCTTTTTAAGTCCCTCCACACTAGGGAAAGAGCAGCGAGATGCTCTTCATCACAGAACATCACAGCGGGGACTAGAAGCAAGGACGCCAGTCAACACGCCATGGTTCAGGGAAAGCAAAATGAAGCAGTGAGATTTTCGTTAGGAGACTATGCTTCACTTCTGAAGGACACACACACACACACACACACACACACACACACACACACACACACACCACACCACACCCACTCTATTAGATTAGATGCACCGGATTAAATCAGCAATTGCTCACACGGTTGAAATGAGTATGTCCCAAAAGCCATGAAGAGTTAAGGAAAATAGGGGTTCCAACCTGGTGTATGAGACGCTTCCGCAAGCTGTTGAACGCTCCACCTTTGTCTTCTCCCACACGTCTGTCTTCTTTCTGAACTTGCCAAGCTCCTGCCTCACCTTTCTTGCCTACAGATATGATCATGTTTCTCCTCTTTTTTTTTCTCTTTGCACTTTCCCTTACTCTGACCACCTGAAGACTCTACTAACAACTCTTGGACATCCTGTTTCTCTATTACCTATTTTTCTTCCAAATTCCTCCTTAAACAACTCCCAGAGCTCTTTTCTCCTCCGACACCAACCTTTAAGCTAGACCAAAAATGAGACTTGTGGTCTCACACTTTTGGCAGCACCTTCTCAGACATTCATTGCCTCCAAAGATCCATACAATTCTGTCCTTCCCACTCTTTAACAAGTGGCTCAAGAGACATCTATTCTCCCAGGCCTTCCTTAGATTTCTAGGGTTTTAACTCGGTATCTCTCCTCTTCCACCATCTTTCCTTACCTCCCTTTATCCTTGGCCTTATGCACCTAATAGACGACAATCTATTTAGACTGCAAGTTTGTCATTCATTTCACATTTGCACAGCACCTCGTTTTTCAGACACTTAAGAAAACACATTAAGAGTTTTAGATTGTGTGCATGGATAAGACCTTCCAGGCACTTGGTGGCCAGAGCTACACAGACTTGATCCAAGGTTAAAATAAAGTGCACACTGAGGAGGGGGGAAGCACTGGCAAAAAAGTTGCCCTCACGGCTGAGGAAAAAGTCACTTGCACCTTCCTTATGGGTAAAAAACCCTGATGCCTCATTGGCTTCCGTTTACTGAAATAAGCATGTGTGAAAATCTGAGCATGACCAGCTAAAGCAAAAGGAGGGAGGGGGGAAGTGTTAGAATTTTAGCTAGTAGCTGGAACAGCATGCAGAAAGAGAAGCTGGATTCCAGCCGGGTTCCAATGAGAAGCAACGAGTGAGGGAAGCATACTAAATATGGTTTATTGCCAAGCATCTAGCGTACCAACACAGGTGATTAGAAAGTGCAGAAACAAGAGTCGCAGGCAGGACTCAAGGTCAAATGGCAAGGAGAAGCCATGTGGCTGCTGATGCGAGGGGGGGGGGAAAGAAGAGGAAAGAAATCTGATGGGGCCTGGCCACTCCAGGCTCCAATACTGTACCTGAGAGAAGGGGAGGATACTTCCTGCCCATCACATGAACACGGAGACCCAATGGCCCCCTTTAAACTATCATAAATCTTGGCAGCCCTGCTGTTTTGTACCTCGAGAATGACCTCAGCTTAGAGGTTGAAACGTCGGTCTGTATATAAATGCCGGACTTCCTGGACTTTCGCTTTTAATTTTTTCGTTGCCTGCCTGCTTTTATTAGTGGCTTCTTTGAAAAAAAAATTACGCGGTTTTTGGAGTTCTCTGTATTTTGTACATGGCTAATTTTACCCATACAACCTTCTTCCTGTAACGTATCATAAATCTTCTCAACCTCCGTGGAGAGGCACAACAGGGAGGTTCTCTGTGGGATCCCAGAAGCAGCATCTTTTCGGGCAATTGTTCCCCACCATGCTACTAGAGAATCCCCCATTCTACCTCGACTCTTGGCTCCCCCATGATGCCAGACTATGATGCCAGACATGATGCCAGACTTTCCTTGGCTCCCCTCAGGAGCCAAGGAAACCTCAGTAGGGAACTGTATTTTGGTCCCATCACTCCAGCTTCCCCTACCCGTTGCTAAGTCCAAGTGGAGTCTCCCAATCATCCTCGTCTTGTCCGCCCTTCTTCTGGGCCCACATATGCCTAGAAAACTGCCCTGTAAATGTATTGGGGAGAATAAGATACTTTCCAAGGATCCTTGGGCTCAGATAGTCTCCATCCAAACTCTTCAGCTTATCTTGGAATATCCTTGTGAAGTTTTCCACTTTTAGTACAGAAAAAATAGCTACTCGGGCGGGTTCATACATGCATGTCGATTGCTTGACTTCGCTGCATTTGATCTCTGTACACTAGACAATGGGCAACTGGATGTGGGAACTTAACTTCAAATGCAACGCTTTTCAAAGACATTTGGAAGGACATGACAGTTCAGTCTCGGCTGGTCCGTTTACACATGAAAAGTCATCACTTGATGTCGCAGTCATCAAGTGATGGGACAGCCATCAGTGATGAGCTCTTGAAGCAAGAACAATTAACGATTTTACGGACAAGCTGTGCAAAGAAGGTTTTTCTGCCATATGAAATTATGTCTCAGAGGGGACTTCCTCAGCCTTCCGCATGTGTCCATCTCTAGGAAGAAGCACAGATCGCAAAGCAGGAAGATGGAAAGGAAAGCTTCTGTGATCTTCATATAAGCTGCTTGCCGCTATCCGATTCTGGATAATTTAAAGAGGGCTTCAAAGTGATATTATTCTGAGGTGTATTAATTTCTCCTCTGTTTGAGAGAGAGCTCAGCCTATTTTCTATACATCCATGCTTGCCGACTTCAAAGTCCAGAGCAGCAGAGAAATCTGGACTCGTACAAACGTGTGTGTGTGTGTGTTTTTCCCAAACACAAGGCCCTCCTCATGTTCAGCTCAGTGAAGAAAAAAGTGTTCCTTTCAAGGCAGCCCACTTTTGATCCGAGTCTTGCAGGCTCTGTACCACGTCAGTACAGAAAGTCCTCTCTGCATGCAACAACTTTTATCTGCTGCTGGGTCACATAGATGACCTACTTCAGAACCCACCGAATGGTCAGTAACAACATTACTGAGAGCATCAGAGGCCGTAAAAAGCTAATTGCAAGGAAAGAAAATCGGGCACTTTCTGCTTGCATATGCGATTCTTTGGACAGCAACCTTAAGGCTAATTCGCATAGGCATTTTTTCCTACTTCTGGCCAGGAAAGCAGGAGTCGAGACCTGTGGATGCAGCAACTGCCTAGCCTGCACTTTGGCAGCAAATGCACACTCGGATGCAAATGAATTAAAGGCAGCTGCGAATGTGCTTTTTCCTACAAGGAGACAAAGGACTGGCACTAGCACAGCCTACCAGCCCCTCTGACAGCCAGGAGCATTTGGGTGTGGCTCGATACACGGCTGCCTTTTCACCCTACAATGTTATATATTTCCCTCCACCTGTAAGGGGGAAAAAAGGATGCGTATACATCGTGTGTTGCAGCTGCTACACCATTCTTATTAGCTGCACTGCAATGAGATTTTCAGATTGACTTCTTCAAAAACTTGAGGAACGCTGTCAAATTTAAAATCAGGTTAAAACCTCTAAGCTGAGATTTACCTGAGGTCTCAAGAAGCAATCCAATCAAGTCTTGGTCCTGCTAACTCCTTGAAGGCAAAAGCCTGTGTCAGGAACCCTTGTCTTCAAGGAGCAAAATTGGTTTCCTTCCTCATCCTGAATTTCAAAATAATTCAATGATCTGTATTTAATACTCACTGTGCAGCTATTACGAAGGGCTTCAAATTTACGCTGGATTTCATCTCTATGCGCCTAAAGGAGGTAAGAAGTTGATCATCAATTTTTTCATACATTAGATTGAGAATCCAACAGCTGTTTCTAAATGAACTGCAGAACAATCTACCAGCAAGCGAAGTTTAGGAGGCAGATGCTGCAGGTTTTACCACTACCAGGACAAAGGAACCAGATGTTGCATTGACTGAAGGTATCCTTCTGCTTCCAGGGTCTCCGCTAAGGGAGCAAAATGTATGAACTGTATTTATTTACAGTATTTTTATCCCGCCTTTCTCCCCGAAGGGACCCAAGGCGGCTTACAACAAAAAAGAAAATACATACAGTACGTATGCACTGCTTTACGGCAAATGCCACACACAGAAGGACAAAGTGTTCCTTTTACGACCGCCAGAAAGCAGTTGCCAATATCCAAGTTATATTCTCGACTTTTTAAAGATCTCAAAATTGTTTGCCTTGCATATCTGAACTAATACTGAATGTGAACCTTAAAAAAAATCCTTCCAATTCTTGCAAAAAAAAAAAAAAAAAAGTTGGAGAGCATCAGACCAGCATTCCTGAACATTTCTGCCAATTTATCACAACCTTACCGACCACAGCCTGACTCTTCCCAAGCAGTGACAAAACCAATTTCTTTGGCTAAAGGAAGTCTAAACACATTCAGACATGAAACATTTCAGTGTCAGGCAACTATTATAAGGCATGCGTCGTTTCACTTGTTTTATGAGCATGTATTTTATGATACAAGGCAAAAGCTCATCTTCCAGCCACGAGGCCTTCCCCCATCAGTCAGACTTAGGCAGTCTCAGGCAACAACTAAAGGACTTGTGGGGGCATTCAGTGCTTCTTTATGCAAGTCATCGGCTTGGAACCCGAGACTCTCAGAAAGGAAAAGCTGTTTGGCCACAGTACAAAGCGACTGACTAGGAAATGAACTTTTCCCCTCCACCAATCAACTGAAAGAGGCTCAAATGAGACCCCGCCACCGCTATCCCCCTCCCAGCTGCTGCCCTGTATTCTACTGGATTTTATATGCAAATCTTAAGAGTGGTTTCATCATTAGACCAAAAATAGCAGCTCTTTGAGGAATTACAGATCTTACATATTCATCATTTCAACACAAAGTAATGTCATTTCATTGGACAAGCTTCAATCCTAGTGGCCTAGAAGCCAGGTGTTCCAAAGCCCCCGCGTCTCTTAAAAGGCTGCTTCCTTGCTGAGCAAAAGAATCTAGCTGCACTTGAAAAATATCTCTGGCTAGAGAAACAGGGGCCAACCTTTTCAGCAAGCATATCAGAAGTACAAGATGTGCCACTACAGTACATAGTCAGTCCCGTATCCCATTGCCTTGGGGTAGTTCTGCCTCATGCCTACTACGCCAGGAAGCGGGCAAGGGCAAAGCATGAGCGCGGCCAGTAGGAATGCAGACACCCACCCACCCACCCCCGTCTCCTTGGGCACTTTTCACACAAGACCCTTGAAAGCACATGTGAACCTCTCTCTTGGATTTGTGTTACGTGCAAGAGAATACAGAAGGCAATATGACTGTACAATCTCGCGAATATCATTTTTACAATTGCATTACAGAAAACATTCTTCATGGGGAAGGGGGGCCTGTGCGAGAAGCAGGCCTGTGAGCCCCATGCCTACACCTGCTACCTGTGCCACTTAAGGCACCCAGGACTCAGGTTGACCACCCATGGGATAGAGCATGGCATCCATTGCTCACAAGTTGCCCATGTCGGTTGTATCTTCTAATGGGGAGTGGCACTGTGCACAACTTACGACTTCTGGAGAGAATGACTGCCCTTTCCCCAAGTTACCTATGCCACAACACATGCACAAGCCTTCTGCTGAACACCCCCCCCCCCCCCAAGCCCAGAGAAACAGCTGCAAATGCAGAAGGGAAAGCCCTAAAGGAAAGGCAAATCTGATGTTCCCTTCATTAGATTCCACCGAGACACATGCCACTTCCAGGATAGTTGGAGACAAATTGTCACTGAAGGCAGTTGCTCCAGTGAGCGGCACAGCCGGCAGCCAAAGCAAGGAGTTAACCCCGAGCAGCCACAAATTTGGCAAATCCTGAAGCGAAGATACAACTGCTTTAAAAGCACAGTTTCGGCAAGACCAAGATAAAACATTTAGGGTCAGTTCATAGGGGTAAAAGGAACAAACCACTCACCACACACAGCAAGATATATATATAAAATATTGCAATATTTAAGCAGTACGGATTTCACGACTACATATTGGTGGGGCAGCATGGTAACATAAAAGCATGATATCAAGACCCCTTCTGCTCCGGATAAATCACAGCCCTTGTGTGAAACAGGAACACATATTTTTTGGTCATTATGGGTTCGCTTGCAAAAAAATAATAAAAAAAAATGACTTACCTTTAGCCAAATTTCCTTTATAACCCAACCATGATCTTAAAAGTATAAGGGCAGAGAGCAGGCATTGGGGAACTTTTCACAATCAGTTTCTTTTTGAATCTGAAGATGCTACATTGGGGGGGGGGGGGGCGGTGCCTATCCCCTGGGGCTTGGATTCTCACAAGGGACAGCAGAACTGCAAGAACAGCTTTGTGGGGCAAAAACAGCCACACAGAAAAAAAACGGATATTCGTTCCCACAGTTAGTGACCCTATCGAAGGATTACAGGGTGGCTACAGTTTTATGGGCTCTCTTCAGAGCTCTAGCTTCTAACTGGGATATTTCAACACCAGAGAAATGTGGTTGCGTAACCCTGAAGGAAGCGCCAGGGGCCCGTGGTGTTTTGTAAGGTATGTTCTGGAGAGAACAAGCCAGAGCTTAAGAGTTAGAACCAGTGCATTTTTCCGAATCAAAGCCCAATTCAGAATGCAGGCAGGAGCTCTCTCTTTAGGAGCCTTGAAGCGCTACGTTTTTCTTTTAGGATCAATCTACTTCATCTGTGCTCTATCACTTGAGGTCACACACAGACAGAGTCGCCTTTTAGAATCGTGTGCTGTCATGCTGAATAACCTCTTTCATCAGATCATTCACCAACAGAACATTTTACCCTCCAAGGTCTGACTGCAAAAGCCTCTCTCTCTCTCTGTCTCTCTCCTGCTGACTTATGTTCAGAAATAGCAACCAATATAAAGTTATATCCCTTCCTAGCTGGCACCTGTTCTATAGAAACAAGTTTGAGAGTCCACTTGGAAGGAGCACTTGTCAGTCACCATACTGGGGTACTTTTACGAAACCCAAGCTACGTTTAGCAACATACACAGCCGAGGTCTTTTCTGCTGTACAACAAAAGGGATCAGAAATAAATCTGGGACGTCAATCTCCAATTTCAGGCTTCTTGCACATGCCAGATGTCACATGGGGGCGTGAGTGTGGCTACTGCGTCGTTGCTAAGAGAAAGCCCCTGTACCGCTTGCTCGGACATAACTCTGACGCTTTGAAGAACCCAGGGAAAGAAAAATTGCATCTCCCAGGACCAACTCGTACCACAACATAGAAGTCTGTCAGGGGCACATTTTCAACGTCTCTCACAAGAATAAAAAGAAGCAGGGTCTGCCAACCATGCCATCTGCAGACTATCATCAACCGAGGATACATTTCAACATGACAATCTGCAACGGAGCCGAAGCAGGACTGGGTTGTACACTTGTCGAGCGAGCAGCTTCTCGCACCAGCCCAGAATTCTAGAGCTTACCGTCAGAGCTTGGATCTCCTCTTCTGCCTCAGCTGTGGTCTCCTCAAGTTCGGTTTTAGCCTCCCGGAGCTGACTTTCCAGGGCCGCCCGGGCAGCCTGCAACCCTGAAACCTGAGACTCCCTCTCCTGGAGGGTGAGCTGCAGTTCTGTGAGCTGTCGCTTCAGTTCCAATTTTTGTTCTTCGTGTTCCAAGCTAACCTGAAGAGTTAAGTACAGGATTGAGACACATACGAATGTCAAACTGTGACCTTTCTGAAGAGCGCTATTCAGAAACAGCATCACAATTCAAGAGCATATGGCCATGTTTGTGAGGGCTGCTCTCTCTTTCTCTCTCTCACGGACAAATGTTTTCAGTGCATTTCAAAGAATGCGCCCCCTCTTTTTGCATCAGCCTGAAAAGCAAGACATTAAAAGTCATGTGAGATGTAATTCAGTGACAACAAAACTCTACTAAGGCTTCAATCCTATACACACACTTAGGAGTAAGTTCCAATGAACTCAATGGGACTTACTTCTAAGCAGACATGTACAGGATTGCGCTATATGAACAGCCTTAAAGGTCTAGTTCAGACCCAATGACAAACCGTGGGTTGCCATTACAAGAACAAGCCTGCATGAGGCTCAGGCAGGGGCATTCCTCCCTCCCCCACATCACCTATATGAGTGAAAGGAGGCTGAAAGCATCCCCTTCCGAACTAAACTCTTCTGAACCCCCTTCTGAACTAAGTTCTACGTGACATCCGAGTTCAGGGAACCATGGTTTGTTCAAACCATGTTTAGTTAGCAAATCAAGCTAACTCAACACAATTAAGAATTTCTGGGTGAAACTGTACATGCTACTGGGTGAGAAGTAATCTCCTGCTGTGCAACAAGCTTTTCTTTAGAGACGGTCACTTCCCCTTTACTCCATTCTCATCTTTTTAATAGCACTTGTTTATCCCAACAGCTCATCTGCTCTGCATTGCCGCCCACAAGGAATCCCCTCTCAAAAAATGTCCCTGTATCCAAACACAGAATAAGTGTCTACTTCTCCTCTCCAACCAGTATGGAATGTCAACTTCTTAAGAAGCCAAAAATTCAGATTTTTGACCATGAAAAGATGAGGCAGGGTCACACATTTCAAACAAATCATCTTTATACAAATAAGTCAAAGTTGCTAACATGATCTATATAGAAAATCTAGTTCAGCAGGTTGCCGGATTTCTAGCTCAATAGCTTCTCTCTCTGAAGCTGTAGGCTAGCTCGAAAGCCATTAGGGACATTCAGAATTCAAAGCCAGCACTCGGTTTGGCCTGAAACATTCGGCATCTGCCACTTTTGAATAATTAAACCTATCAGATGCTTGCGCAAGTAACTGGGTTAATGCGCAGGTTTGAAGATGGCTGCCCTGTGTGTGGCTACACAATATGGTTCTGAGGGAGGCAATCATGAAAGCACTCGATGCTGACAAAGCCCGTTTTGTGTTCAGTTACTCTCCAGATTGCTATTATGGCTGATCTCTCTTGGGTACTGATGCAATGCTGTGGCCAAGAGCACGGGGGCAAAGTAGCAAGAGGAAGCCGCTTCAAGGACTTCTAACTGCAACTCTTCAAATGCAGCCCTAAATGATGCAGCTGTGGACAGCTCACTCAGTCAACCCTCTTACGGAGTTTCAGGGAGCTTTTAACTACTGTATCCACATTTCAGGAATATCACAGCGACACTGTTAAGAGAACCTCTGAGCTACCGTATAGCTGGTGTCAAGTGCCTGGTAGGTAAAGGTATCCCCTGCTCGAAAGCCAGTCGTGTCTGACTCTAGGGGGTGGTGCTCATCTCCATTTCTAAGGCGGAAGAGCCAGCACTGTCCGAAGACGCTTCTGTGTTCATGTGGCCGGCATGACTAACGGAACGCTGTTACCTTCTCGCCGCAGCACTACCTATTTATCTACTTACAATTTCTTGCTTTCAAACTGCTAGGTTGGCAGGAGCTGGGACAGGAGATGGAAGCTCACTCCGTCACGCGAGTCTCAAACTGCTGTCCTACCGACCTACCGGTCTGCAGTTCAGCGTCTTAACCACCGAAGTGGCCCCGAAGTGCCTGGTAGATACTACTAAATGCAGCAACAGTGGTAAATACTAAAGCAAGCTGTTACCTCTCGCAAGCGCGTCTCCAACTCCAACAGGCGCGTCTTGTCGTTGTGGTCCTGGTGACCGATTTTCTCCAACTGCTCCTCCAGTTTATTGTTCTGGGCCTCTAACTTCCCAGCTTGAGTTTCCAGATAAAATTTCTGCTGCCTGAGCTCAGAAATCATTTCTTCTTGGGCTTTCCTGAAAACAGGGGTGGCGGGGTGGGGAAAGATGCACTGTACTCGGAGCCAAAAAGCCTGCTCTCTCATTGAGGTACAATGGAAATGGTTCCTCTCTACGCCAGAAGCGGTTGCGTCAGGCTGGGTCTGCCCTGCGCCCTCAATGCTCATTTAAAAGCTTTTCCCAAATTAAAGGAACAACTCATTTGTTACCGGGTGCTGACAGAGCGCACTAATCTCAGCCAAGCAAGCATTCTTGGAGGGACTGTAGGGCTCAGTGGTCAATCACCTGCTTTTGCAAGGCACTTCACAGATAAAAACGCTTGTATCTGCCACAGCTTGGACTCTGCATGGACTGTTATTGATGTACCCTCTGCATCTGCTGGTCCAGTTGTTATGAATTCTTTTCAAGATACGCTGACGGAGGATGTCGACAGGATTCTTGGCAGAGCGTTGCTGCTGCTCATATACCCACCTGACCCTTCCCTGTCTTGGTTGAGGAGACCTGCACTGAGGGAGGGGAAGACTGGCTGCAAGGGCAGGGAGGGTGATAAATGCTTCTCTCAGGGAGGGTGTGGTTCCATCTTGCCTTAAGGAAAGAATCCTCGACTCTCCCCTGAAGACATTCCTTTTTTCCATCATTCTGAATAATTGCCAGCCAGCCTCTAACCCAGTGTTTCCCAAACTTTTTCGACCTGTGGCTCCCTTGACCATTGGCGACGATTGAGTGTGGCTCCCCTTTCCATTATTGATACCTGCCAATTGGCATTGCACTGTTTTCCGAGAGGATTCCGTGGCACTCTGCGGCTCCCCTGGCTGGTTTCCGTGGCTCCCCTAGGAGCTGTGCCTCCCAGTTTGGTAACCACTCTAACCTCTCATTCTTGGGCAATGAAACCGCTGAGGAAGGTTACCGAGGGTTGGGGTAGGGTGTCACCAGTATGCAGATGACACCCAGCTCTCTCTCTCTCTCTCTCTCTCCCCCCCCCCCCCATTTCATCTGACACTTGGGAGGCTGCAGAGGTTCTAAACTGCTGTATGGAGTCAGTGCTGGGTTGGATGAGGGCGAACAAGTTGAAATTAAATCCGGATGAGAAATGGTTCACCCCCGTGATTACCTAAGAGAATCTTCTTGTGTGTCCCACCGTCATAGAGGTGCATTTAGTCGGGACACACAAGAGGGTCTTCTCTGCAGCAGCACCCAGGTTATAGGGTGGGCGTAAGAAGGCTGTCCCGTCACTGCCACAACAGTGACTGAAAAAAAAAATTCTGTTCTGTTTAGCCTTTTGGCTAAATGGTTTAAGCTGATCTGTTCTCTTAGTTAACCTGTTTTGACACTTTCTTCCCCTCTGGTGCGATACACCGAGTTATTTTTGTTTTGCTTAGACAATGGTTTTAATTTTTTTTATTGCATTTTATTATGTTTTCTTTAATATGATGCGAGTTGCCTTGAGTGCTCCCTCGCAGGAGGGAGAAAGGCAGGACGCAATGCCAACACAAAGAATTTTTTTAAAAATAACTGTTTTTATGCCAATAAGGGTTCCATCTATCTATCTTTCTAAAAAATAATTGTCAGGTGACAGAGCTAAAAAGGGGAAGATCAAGACTCATCAGCTTGATAAAGAAATTCAAGACAAAGGAACCATGCAGGCAGGAAAACATGAACAGCCACCCTAGCCAAATGTACAGAAGGCAGCAAGTATGATAAGTTAAGGTTAAGATCGTTTCCCTTCACGGGGGGGGGGGGGGGGAGGGCCTCATCGAGAACTCTTTGTGAAAGAAATAGAAAAAAGCGCTAGTTTGCTATCTAAACAGCAGATCCCTGAACTTCTCTAGGGCACTGAACACCAAAAGCCAGTTGTAACAGCAGTTTTCATACTTACATGTTCCTCTGAGTAAATAAGCTGCTATTTGCTGCAAGCTTATTAGCTTCAGACAATTCCACTATTCTCTGTTCCAGGGACCGAATCTTTGAATCCATAGCATTGATCATCTGAAAGAAAGATATTTTCTGTAAATACAACAATGGGACAAATAGTTTCCAAGCCATTTTCTGGGGAACCCCAGGGTTCCCCAAAACTATCAGGGATGACTCAATTAGAAGATCAATAACAGCAGGCAAGCTTCCCTACCATGACTGAGCTTTCTCTTCAGTGAACCACTGAAAAGGATGGGCAGGGTGTATTTTATGGCACACTTTCCAGTTTGCAGACGGAGGGGGACAATACAAAGGACCCAAATGCCGGGGGGGGGAATTGTCAGGTGACAGAACGAAGACAGGAAAGCTGTGCGCTGTGCGCACCCTAGAACATACTCTAAAACACAAGGAGTCATCGGGAGACATGCAGGGGTCCTGCAGCAGATGAGCCGATGTTAAATAAATGTTATATGACATGCAGCACAATCCTATCCAACTTACACTACCGGTGTAACCAGCGGTGCAGCGAGAATGAGAGGCTCCAGAACAGAAAGGGGATTCAAATCCCCTTTCAATTCCCCCTTTGTAGGGGATTTGAATCCCCTTTCCATTCTGGGACCTCCCATTCTCACTGCACCCCTGGTTACACCAGTGGTGTAAAAGTTGGATAGGATTGCACTGCACGTCATATAACATTTATTTAACATCGAAATTTTTGAAAATTCCTTTCTTGGAACCATTTTGGTGCACCCTCCTGTCTATTTGTGTATCAATAGCACTCGTATGTTCAGTTGGCGACGCAGACAGAACATTTTGACGCCCGAACCAGGTTCCACATACCGCTTTCTGTTCGGTAAGGATTTTGCACTTTTCACGGGCTTCTTCCTCATGTTTCCTCAATACATTCTCGAGCGCATCTTTGTCTGCAAGGTCTTTCTTCATCTGGTTGTCAAGCACCTAAAGAAACATAAATAAAAAGGAACCAGTCACATGGAGTGCAATATGATCAGGCATCCAACACTCCAAGTGCTCTTCATAATGCATTTTCCCCCCTGTGAATGTACCCAGGGACCTTTGGCCACTGGAAGGAAAGCAGCATTAACAAAACAAAGTCACTGAAATATCAATGGGCTACCCAGTGTAAAATATAAAAGTTGCCTTTTTAAAAAAAAAAATCATAAAAACTCAGATTATATAAGCAAACTCATTGCTAGCGGTGTCCGTTTTTTGCAGGGAACAGATCGGTATCTGCAAGTCCTAGTTGCGGTTCTCGTACCACTGCAAAATATCCATTACAATTTACATGGCCAGGAGTGAATCAACCTTGTCCCACACGCTCATAGTTTGTGCGCATGATTTCACAACAGGAAAATAATTCGCTACATAACCTTTAATTGAAGGGAGAACCTATTGTCCCCTATTGAGAGACACGACAAGCTCTAATTGTTCAATCAAAATACCACTTTTCTCCAATAAACTCTACACCTTATTGTTAAGTCTCTATGTCAGCTTGCCCCAGTGGTACTTTATTATCCCTCATCTACAAATACATCCTTCGTTCACTACTGTTTCAGATCTATCCTGTACTTTCCTGCAGGTCCAACTGCTCCTTATTCATTGTCCGTTCTCCAAGCACTCATTCCATCTTTCCATTGTATTTTTTCCTTCCCTAAAGATCACCTTTTGAAATTCTGAGTCACGCTTTAATAAAAAGGCACTTCTAACATTCCCAAAGAGCATGTCAAAACTTCATGTACATTTACAGTAAAAGGTAAAGGTGACCCCTGACAATCAAGTCCAGTCGTGTCTGACTCTAGGGTGTGGTGCTCATCCCCATTTCAAAGCCGAAGAGCCAGCGTTGTCCGAAGACGCCTCCATGGTCATGTGGCCAGCACGACTCTCCTTGCCACTGCGCGTAGCATGCAGCTGGAACAGTAGCACTACTTAAATTTAGGGCTGGGGGGGCGGAAATCGGGTCCAGATAATCTTTGGAAAAAACTTCGTGGACAGCACACAACATGTTGTTGTTGTTCAGTCGTGAAGTCGTGTCCGACCCTTCGTGATCCCATGAGCCATATCCCGCCAGGCCTTCCTGTCCTCCACTATCTTCCTGAGTTCGCTCATTTTCATGTTCGTTGCATCGGTGATGCTGTCTAACCATCTCATCCTTTGCCTTCCCCTTCTCCTTTTGCCTTCAATTTTTCCCAGCATCAGAGTCTTCTCCAGAGAGTCCTCTCTTCGCATTAGGTGGCCAAAATATTTGAGCTTCAGCCTCAGTACCTGTCCTTCCAGGGAACAGTCAGGCTTGATTTCATTTAGGATTGACTGATTTGATCTCCTAGCAGTCCAAGGGACTCTCAGCACACAACATAGTCTTCCATATATAGGAATGCTTGCCACCTAACTCTGGTTTCCTTAACTTCAGGTGGTGCATATAATTTTGCTGAAATAATGTAGAATGATTTCATTGGAGGGGAGGTTTCTAATAAGAGCAACAAAAAATGAAAAGGTAAGACATGCCTTTTGATTCAATAAAAGACACTGCTGCTCTGAGAAAACGAGATATGCAGCCCTTTAAAATTTATTCATTAGGGTGTTGTCTTCTCCTGCTGCTTATTTCTACTGTGAAACTTAATATACTTCGTTTCAAGATCTAGCTCATTTCATCTGAAACTCTTGGGAGCACTGTTCCCTTTCAGCTGCTCAAACCCCCGCCAAGCTGAGCTCTGTGCAGTCTGGCGTTCCGGGAAGTCTGGCGACGACACTGGATATCATCGCCATGCATCTGGAAATGCTGCCAAGCAGCCAGTGTAGATCCCTTAGGGCAGTGCTTCCCAAACTTTTTCGACCTGCGACTCCCTTGACCATTGGTGACCATTGGCTGCGGCTCCCCATTACATTATGTTGATGCCTTCCAATTGGCATTGCACTGTTTTCCGAGAGGATTCCGTGGCACTGCGCGGCTCCCCTGGCTAGTTTCCGCGGCTTCCCTGGGAGCCGCGCCTCCTAGTTTGGGAACCACTGCCTTAGGGGGAATACAGCTTGGGAGCAGGCTGCAATGGTTTAACCCTAATCCATACACGTTGGAAAATGTGGGGGAGAAGGTAGAGATGGCAGGGTGGGGGGTTCTATGCTATTCTGGGAGGAGTGGTCCCCCCCAAGAGCCCCCTTTTGCCTAGTATTCTTAAGTCTGGTGGCAGTGGATAGATCTACCATTCCCCTCCATTCAGCTGCTGACCAAAAAAAGAAAAAAGAAAAAAAGAAAATGGAGAGCAGGAAGGGGTGTGAGTGCTAACCACTAGGCACTACACCCCTTGGCCAGTGGTCTCCTCTGGCTCCATCCCCGACAAATGCATTTTTAAAAAGCTATATGCATGCACAACAACAAAAATGAATTTTAAATTCTTTTCAACACTTAAATTTTCTCTGACAAAAAGACCTAGTCAAATTTGATGCATTTGAGGAAAGAACAGGTTCCTTTCAATTTGAGTCTACAAATCAACAGTCTCCTCGCCTAAGGCACCTGCACGGTGATGGGGGTGAAGAAAGCATGCCTATCTGCTCCAAATGTTCAGAGGAATACAAATATCTCAACAGTGAACTAAGAGGATTTGGAGGGGGGGGGGTGGAACACAAGCCCAACTGCTTAGGATTTATCCAAAGGACTATGAACCTTTTACGCATGTCCGATAAGAAGTACTCCTTACTTTGAGCCTTTCTTCATACATCTGTTCTTTCTGTTTCAGATGCAACTCCAGGTGCTGTGCTGCAAGCTGAGCTTCTCGATGCTTCTCCTCTAGTTCCTAGATGCAAAGATTTAGACATATCAAAGCACAAGGAAGAAGTGGGGGGGGGGGGGGAAGACACCAAGAGAAAAACAAACCCATGACATTTACACACAAGCTGCTAGAAATTCACTTGCTCTTATCAAGCTACGTCACAAATGATCAGCTGCCAAGTATCAAATACAAGATTGCCTTTTTCATCGTCAGCACTCAAGTCTAAAAGCCAAGTGAGATCACACAGGAAGCTTGCTGCTGGTCAGGGATCTGCGGACACAAAATATTTTGCTTTTCTTCCCAAATGGCCAGCTTCCTTCTCCATTCAACATGGCAGTCGCCTCAAACGTGGAGTCACGCGAACCTGACTGAGCGCTGAAGCCTCTCTGTGAAGAGTTTCTTAAAAAGGGACAGGAAGCAGGCCAGGTTCATTGAGTTATTGATCTGAAGATGGGAGAGAGAGAAACGCTTCGACAGAGGCCTCGATTCAGTAGCACCCAAGTACAATGGGGCAGCGGTTGGTCGGCAGATCAACATCAAACGTCGGTTTCTTGAGAAGGGACCAGATACAGAATGTAATGCTGTTGGGCATCTTTTTGTGCCAAAAGGAAGGGCAGGCTGCCTCATATTTGATTACTAGCATGAAGACAGCCCTCGGCCAGACACCCTGCCAAGCACACCTCAGAGAGCGTAGCCCCAGAGTAGGCCAATGTCCTTCTCCTTCAATGGGAGGGCACCACTCATCTCAACAACCCACCCGCAAAGATCCCAGCGAAGGAGGACATCTGTACATAAGCTCCCTCATGGTGCCTGACCATGTAAGAGAAAGGCTGGGGCAAGTTGGCAAGGTTACAGCCAGAGGCAGACTTTGCAATCCCCTCCCCCTAACAGCAACAGTATTTATATGCTGCCTTTCTTGGTCCTTGGATTTCTCCTCCGACTTTAATTCAAGGCGGTTTACATAGGCAGGCAATTCTAAACCAAGCGTTTTTTTACATTTACAATAAATGTTCTCATCTTTCATAGAAGACTTTCGTCTAATCTGGAGACTCCGTGCATGCACTGGGATTGCAGCACAATGAGCTCAACGCTCCCCAGCCGTTTCCAGCCCAACTACATTTATTCGGCTGGTACATTTGTGCCCTAGAGGTGCCAGTAAATCCCCAGCAGTGTGGTGTGACTGGGTCGGGATGGATGCCAAGTGGAACCATGCAAGTCTCAGACTCCCGTTCATAATCCCAGGTTCGGACTTGTAAAAGTCATCACAGAAATTAGAGCCTAACAAGAAGCCTAGGTGGAGACACCTCAGATTTCAAATCACTCCCCATTAGAAAAAGAAGTTCCGTTGAATGGCTCTTTCCTGACGCTGCAGCAACACACGTTTTCCTTTGCCATCACTTGTCCATCTGACCAATTCACCAGCCTCCGATTCCCCCATGTACTAGGGATGAATTGTGCTGTGGAAACAGCAAGAGGACACACATGGCAGCCAGCTTTCCCGCTGCACCACATTTGTAGCAAACCTTTGACAAAAGCAGTCATCAGGCGTCAATGAACACCCACCAAAGAGCTATGGAATCCAGCGACTTCCACGAAAATCCAAAGATGCACCCAAAATAAACTGGCTGGTCATCCGAGTGGGATTCTTAGATGCGAAGCCTTGTTACAATGCCTATGCAATTTCACACCGTCAGTCAACAGAGCTTCTAGACTACTGAGCATTTGCTTTCAACCAGTGAGGTTACCACTGCAGACCCCAAGATTTTTGGGCGTCTCCGAGAAAGGTGATCCCTTTTGCAAGGCAAAAGGTTCAGATCATCCCAAGAAGCCACAATTGGTTTCTACAGAAATGTACGTGCTACCTGTTTTGGCAACAAGAGGCAATGCCAAGAACACAATGCCATCAGTACTAAGCTATTAACATGCATTTGTTTATTAAAATATTTATGCCCTGCTTTTCTAAGAGGTAAGTCTAAAGGGGCATATTCAAAGGATCCCCCTCCAGGGAGTTGAGGAACAGCCACTTGGCCAACATAGGCTCAGGGGCATAGCTAAATTTCTGGAAAGATTCTTCTCCAGCAGCTCCTGCCTCCGTTACCATAGCCACTGACAGCTTCCACCTACGCTTTCAAGAAGCCCAGACAAAATATATATACTTGGCGATTCTCTCTCTCCTTGTAGCTCTAATCTTTGCTTAAAAAAAAAAAGAAAGCAGATCCCAGTCCAAGCAGGATCTCTTTTTCTTTTAGAGAAATGGTATTGCCTATTTCTCCGGTAATGGGATACCACTTCCCTCCTTTCCTCTCCAAAACCAGAACTTCTGCCTTCTCCCCCCCTCTCCCTCCGAGACGTAGGGTATCAAGCCCATTTCTATCTGTACAGTCCAACCCTAGTAATGCCTCTAAAAAAGGAATGGGAATTATAAACCCTCTGGCCAAGCCAGGGTCAGAATTGCTATGACACCCTCTGTTTTTAGGACTTGGGGTCACTCAAAAAGAGGCATCTTGGTCTTTTGCCAAGGCAAAATGAGGGACTTGGTCATCTCTCGCACAAGTGGATCCCTCTCACTCTTATTCTTTTCGAGCTGCTTGCAGCCTTGCAGGATTTGAGACACCCCTGTGCCAATTTGGATCGCTCCCAAAATCCACAGCTTGTTTCAGAAACACTGTCATCAGCAGCGACGGCCATGGTCCATCTCCTGCACCAGCTCCAAGGACACTGTCAGCACCAGTTAAATAGACTAAATTCCCTCTGCTACGAGGCGGTGCTGAAACTGGTTCGTCAGATTGATTCACTGGCTCATTAGAGAGACCTTTCACTAGTCTGTCGTGCCCTTCCTAACAGCATCAACCGATGCCTCATCCTTCTGCTGATTAGGGTCACTTCAAATGTTACAGATCTCCTACGTGGAAAGCACTTCGTAAGCAAAAAGCACGGGAATCATGGGTAGATCACATCTATTCGGCTGCCTACAGCAGCCCCAGGTGCTCTGTGTATTACATTATAAAAAAGGCTCCACTACTTAGTCTAGCATGAGTAAACCAATTGCAGGAAGCTTGCAGGATTGGCTGATTTCCCCAGGGAGCCATGCATCCTTCCTGCAAACTCCTACCCCTTCTAGTTTTGTCTCTAAAATACAAGGTTGGGAGAACATAAGGACATAAGAAGAGCCCTGCTGGATCAGGCCAAAGGCCCATCTAGTCCAGCTTTCTGTATCACACAGTGGCCCCACCAGATGCCTCAGGGAGCACAAGACAAGATACTTGTATCCTGTCGCCACTCCCTTGCACCTGGCACAAAGAAAACCTACTCCTGCAACCAGGAGGTTGCAGGAGGGAGAACTGGCTTGTGTCTTCTCTCGGGCTCAAAACGACCCGAGTTCTATTCTGACGAGCCCAGCCCAGAATGGCACTGAAATGGGAAGGAGTCTCAGTGTGAACTGTACAAATTGGAGGTCTTGGGACAGAGACAGGCATCTAAGGAGGTGCAAGCTCTCACTGGAACCCCTTCTTAGTCCAACGTATGCCATCAGTGAAGGCACCAGGTTACTGGGGGCCCTGAAGCAGAGCACTGCACTGGGGGCCCCATGGCACATCTTGATGTTGCATTAGGTGCCACCACTGCCACCCGAGGGTGCAGGAGTCAGACCAAGCAGGTAAGCCCTCCGATGGGCATGGACCCTTGGCCAGTTCCCAACCCTGAACGCCATGATCACTAGTATGACTATGGTGAACACCCTCAGGGCATTTGTCCAACGGAGCAGGGAGAGAGATCTCTGAAATCTAGGGAGGTTAAAAGGTCTCTGGACTGGACAGCAAGGCGTTCTGCTCCTTCCAACAGTGAATTATGTGGGATACTGCTGTGCAGTCTGTTGCAGCTGCCGTTCCTGGACTGGTTTTACTCCCTCCCTCTGCAGGCCTCTGTGAGAGAGAGGGAGGAGGACCACAAGCAACAGAAGATAGACCTCAAGAGCCCTGGCTCTGCTAGAGAGTCAGGAAAATATTCTGCTCTCTGTCCAAGGCAGGATAGGAAGGGCGAGGGGGATCTTCCTCACCGGAGGAAAAAGGAAGTCTGCTTGGTTAGACCTGCCTCCAGAGTCGGACAGGAGGAGCTACCCTAGTCAACATGTCCTTCCTCTTCCTTGAAAGTAGAAAAGGGAAGGTTAACTTCTACTTTGCCCCACCCACCCTTCACTCCAGTGAGGGTCCACAGTCAACCTGTGTAGCTGGGAGGGGTGAAACTCCTCCAGCAGGAGCACGAATATCGCCGGCAAAAGCGAACAAGTTGCCCACGCCTAAAGCGCCTTCCCGTTTCCCAACGTCATCAGATATGCTTGTTCTCCCATCTTCTGAAGCACCGTAGGAAGATAAGTTCACGAGCGACTTGTCACGCAACTCTCATAAGAGCTCGGTGCAAGATTATTTCATTCTGGAAGCAGCTTATCCGGTAGCTCTGCCCACATCACAGATGCTTTCTGCGTAGCTGGGAAATGTATAGAGACTCTTGGAAACAAGGCTGCTGTGCTTCACATCAAAAGTGTTCTAAAAAGCATGAACAAATTTGTTGGATTGTGCATCAAGAAGCAGAAGCCAAGACCTCTGCCTGATGCTTTGGTGACCCAGTAAATCAAACGACTGCAATCCCAGCAAGGATCGTGTAGGAGAGAATGCGTACAGATCTCCGACAATTATCTTCGGAGAGGACAGAGTTAAGATGACTAATTTTGTGCTTCGGCAGCACAGAAGATACAGCAGACATCGGAACACTGGCGAGATTGCCAAGACTCCCCAAGCTGGGCCCTGCAGATTTTATTGTCACACAACTCAAAACACATGATGGGTGAGGAGTTTATGAAAACATGCTTTGTTTTGCTCTGAAATGCTTTTGTTGGAACAACTAGGATGGCATGCTCTCTTGGCCCAAGAACACATTTCAGTGACGTTGCAGAAAAGGTGCCCCACCAAATTCCACTTTGGGTTGAATTTGGGAGTGTTGCCCGGCAAGACCGACAGGCTACAATATCAAGGGATCTTACTGGAATCTGAATAACTCTGCTCAGTTTTGGCTGGACCCTTTTACGCTGGCACATCATGGTTAGACAGGTGATCCGTGTTCTTGGGCACAGGTACAATTCTTTTGGCTACACTGCAACATGGGTTCTGAAGTCTATTGCAGGATCTCCATACACAGGAGGATCATGTCTCTTGGAGATGTACAACTCAAGACACGCACTACAGATGTGGACTCGCATAACTGAACAATCCTCTGTACATATGTTGTCCCATAGATACAACCAGGTGTCCAGGAGGAAGGATTCTAGCCTACTCTTCCCCCCCCCCCCCAGGATGTTACTTTTCCATGTACTAAGATTCTGATGTTGTTTTGGGATGGAAGAGCATTCCACGATAGGGGGAAAAAAAAACCACCTACAGTCTTGAATGGCACAGCATAGTCATGGCTTACCGTATTGGTGGAATTAGGTCTGAGTGAATCCTGGGATCTGCATACTACTGCACCACCAATACAAGTCTATAAATATAACAAGAAACCATGGTTTCCCGCTATGAAAACAAGTCCAAGAGTGAGGGGCACATACGCACCCCTCTCTTGCACATCAGGGGGAGTGAAAGCTTGAAATAAAAGCACAGTTCCATATTAGCGTCCTGACCGTGTGCTTTAATTGAAACCGTGGTTTCATATCCTGGTTTGTTTTACCTAACTGCGGTTTGAACTAAAAGCAGTTTCCCAGAGTCACACGACATGCAACTACAATTCAAAAAATGAAAGTGGAAGCTTTCATTCTCCTCTAACACATGAAAGGAGAGAGGAGAGTGCGCAAATCTGTGGCTTGCCTAGGCTCATTCACACAACAGGAAACCCTGGTTTCCCTTCATATCTGGATCCACCCTCTGTTTCAGCACAGAGGAAGGGTGGCCCATCTTTAGATCCTCCTTGGGTCAGCAGAAAGGAGTTAATCATGTAACAACATCCAAATCCTGAAAATGATTTCTTAAACAGGACTTTCAGTGATTCGCTGTCAGCCACCAACGAGGAGGAGGGGAAGTCTCCTCCTCAGCAGCAACTGAATCACGCATGCTACATCTGCACATCTGAACTGCATGTTCAGTTCCAAAAAATCAAAGGGCACAAGTATAAGTGTGCAATTCCTTCAGGGTGTTTCATCAGTTTCTAATTGCAGAAAGTTCTCATCTGAAATAACACAAAACACTTCCCACTTCATCTTCTGGAACCCATGACTGCCCTCACCATCCCACTCCAATCTCAGCCTCCCATTTTCCATTTGCTAGGTAAAGGTCTCCCCACTTCATCTTCTGGAACCCATGACTGCCCTCACCATCCCACTCCAATCTCAGCCTCCTATTTTCCATTTGCTAGGTAAAGGTCTCCCCTGCTCGAAAGCCAGTCGTGTCCGACTCTAGGGGGCGGTGCTCATCTCCGTTTCTAAGGCCGTAGAGCCAGTGCTGTCCGAAAACGCTTCCGTGGTCATGTGACCGGCATGACTAATGGAATTCTGTTACCTTCCCGCCGCAGCAGTAACTATTTATCTACTTGCAATTTCTTGCTTTCGAACTGTTAGGTTGGCAGGAGCTGGGACAGGAGCTCACTCCATCACACGGCACTCGGGTCTCAAACTGCTGTCCTAGCAACCTTCAGGTCTGCAGTTCAGCGTCTTAACCACTAAGCTACCTCGGTTTCCACTTGCTACCCACCATAATTTTATCCGCCATCTGCTGGATCTGTTGTGATTTCGTCTGGATATCTTCTTTCAGCCGGTTCTCTCTGCGCTCCACAGTCTCCAACCGCTTCACTTGGTTCTCCAAGGAGTGACGCCTTTCCTATCCAACAGTCAGAAAAGCGTCATTGAGGCTAAATAACTCACACAGCAAGGAGCAGTCGCAGGAGGGCCCCTTCAGCACCCCTTTCCAGATGGTATGCCCCAGCTGAACTCTAATTCAAAGACAACGTTTCTTCAATAAAATTCTGGGGGGGGGGGGGGAGAATATTTTGAAACAAAAAAATAAAAAAGCAAGCAATGGGGTTTTATAAACACACGCACAAAGTTATTTCACTGGACACAAGACAGGTTACTCAATGGTCTTAAGGCCGTTAAGTTTTCACCAACCTCAGCTTCAAGCAATTTCTTTTTCATGCCTTCGTTGGAGTCTTCCCGGTTTTGCAGTTTCTCCAGCTCCTTCTCTGCTCTCTCTTTTGCTTGGCGTATGTTCTGAAGGAGTTCGGTGGCCTCCGAGCTGGCTTTCATAGCCTTAAAGAGAGAGTGGGGAGAGCAATGCTGAAGTCTTTATGTATGTAGCGTGTAAAAGATTATGGATGCTCGGCATTATGATAAGTATGCTGGCTTTTAATTCAGCACATTATTAACAGAGCTTAATGCCACAGGGGGAGAGGATGGAAAAAAATCAACATACTGCTCTGTATTTTAATCTCCTAACCTATTGCTAGAATACCATCGCCTGTACATGCAAGTGTTTAGGCAGTGAACTTATAAATAAGTACAGTACTTGCATTTTGGTGAAAACGTAGAATGCCAATTTAATTTCAGGGCAGGTGAGCAAACGGCTTACTGCGCAAGAAGCACTTCCCTGTTGCGCTTGCTGTGGCATCTTGCGACTGCCACTGCTCTGGGACGGGGGCGGCCAAAGTCGTAAATGAACAGCAGAAACAGTATGTGAGGGAGGGGGGGGAATGGTGATGGGAGTGGAAGATTAAAGACCCAACCAGTTTGCTCTCTCTTGCAGCCTGTGGAGCCACCTGGTTTGAACCAGGACTAGCAGACTGGGCAGCCATTCTAGCCTTTGCTGAACTGCAGTGATGAGAGACGCTCCCATACTCCACACTAAGTTTAGCTTGTCAGATTCATAAGGCCTCAATGAATACCAACTGTTCTATGGGGAGAAAGCACAGCCCATTTGAGAGAGATCTCACAAATTTCTAGAAGCCCCACACACACACACCCCTGCAGAAAGGCAACTCTTCAAATCTACTTTATTTTAATAACGTAACAGGTGCTGTTGCTGCTCCTCCTTCCAGATTAACCAAGATCATGTCCTTTAATCCTACCATTATGCTGCTCAACATCCCCACAGTGGACAAAGGACTAAACGAGAGAGGAGAGGAGACGTTTCTTTGCAGAATTGGACAAACGCATCTCAGATGAGAGGCAGGTCCCATTTTGAATTTATTGGCATTACGTTGTTCATCTGTGCTGGGGGTGGTGGTGGTGGTGTTTAAATCTAAAAAACACACCAACCAGAGAATAACCCACCACCCCTCAGCCAAAGCCAACATTTATACTGGGCACTAATGTTTTACTACCAAGTTAGTGAGGTATGATTCTGTGTTTCCAAAAAGGAGAAAATATGAGGAGCAAAACGTTTTATATTAAAAAAGGCAGCTGGCATTCTGAAATGTTTCTAGCCCCCTGGGAAAAACAGAATTTCACTTGTGAGCTCCCTGTTCACTACGGAGTGGAGGGCAACATACATGTGAAATAAGCCAGGCAGGGAGGTGCGGCTTGCTCCAGACCATCCAATGAACTTTATGGCAGATTGGGAATGACCCCGCCCTAAGTCCCAACAATCCATCCACTACATCACTCTGCAAATCTAACGCAGGGTGAATTCAGTCTCTCATCACTACCAAGCACACACAGACAGAGATCGTTCAGGGGATAAAACAAGGGGTTACGCAGTTCTAGAATAAATGCAACCCCGTCCACCAATTATGAGTTGGCACGCACCCCATTCATGAAAACCGGATCCAAATTAAGCATTCACAATCTGTTGCTGCCGCAGGGTTGGCGGTATTTTTTGCAGTGTGGCCCTTGGCGCTGAAAAAGCTCACACCTGGTGCAGCATGCCCAAGCCGGCTTGTTAAAATTAAACTGCCGCTGAATATTCCAGATCTGGCTCAGCTTCATTTTTAAAAATAAACATGGATGGCATGTTGTGAAGAGAAGAAAGCAGCAAAATCACGATTCAACACCCCTCCCCCCGGCCCTTCTCCTTTTCCTAGCCACAGTATTATGACTACGTAATTATGTTTTGGAACACGAGACACTGTTCCTCCCCTCCTATGCATTACGACCCGCGGGAAAGTCCAAGGAAGAGTCGTCAAAATGGCATAAACCCCCCCCCCCACTAAATGACTAAGCAACCAATTCTCTCCCACTATCCAAAACTAAACGCTTTACCTTTGTCAGCTTCTCTTGTAGCTCCTGAATTTTAACCTGTTGTTCTGCATTGATCTAGAGGAGGAAAGAGAAAAAAAAAGGAGAGAAAGATGAGAAAGCTCTAATGTTATATTTGAACTTCAATTCCTGGTATTAGGTGGCATTCTACACACACTCACCAAGGGGTAAGACCCATTGAAACCAACAGGCCTTACTTCTGAGTTGGCATGCGTAGGATTGCTCTGCTAGCTTTTCCACTTCAGTCTAATGACGATGCATTAGTCAGTGTCAAAATCCCAGCACATGTTCTCTCCCACACACGGTTTTCTAGGTGTTTTGCTATGCAGGGTCTCCTAACCCTCTTTCGGGAATTGGGAGAAGAGGGAAAAAGTTATTCTAACTGGGCTGGTGAAGTATTTCTGAGAATGGTCCCAGGGTGGGCTTCTGGGGAGTTCAAAACCCCAATAAGCGGCTTAACTGGCTTTAAAAAGACATTGGACAAATTCATGGGGGGGGGGGGAGTCTATCAGTAGTTATTGGTCATGCTCCCTCCAGGTTCGGAGGCTGAGTGCAAGGGAGCTAAAGTGGGAGAGAGTAATTGCCTTCAACTCCTGCTTGTGGACTACCCAGAGGGAACTGATAGGCCACCGGAAGAGAGAAGAAACTGGAATACGTGGACCTTGGGGCCCAGCTCTTATGCTCTTTGGTTTCAGGTTTCAAGGTAAAAGGACTACGGAAATCTAACTTAAAGGGAGGCTTGGATTCATTACTTTTCTGCCAATAAGCCACCATCTGATATGACAATGCAAATAAGAGGCAAGGTCAGCATATTAATATAAAGACTTGGAGGCTTGGTTATTCAGAACCAGTCTGTGTGCTTGTGATTAATGCCCTGGGTTTTTTTTTCCCGGGGGGGGGAAGGAAAGTGCTCTGTGAACTTTCTAAGGCGCTTCAGACATCCCTGAACTGGATGGCTAATGTTAGAAGAGGGAACTGGGTGGGAATTCATTTATGTGCCCCAACTTCCCTATGTCACCTGTGCAGGTTCAACACACACACAGTTTCAGTCTTTCAGCTCACTATCTGCTACGCTTCCCCAATCCACAGTTAGCACTATTTTTTTTTTTACTGGACCTGATCCCGTATCTTGATCAGCACCCTGATAAGCAGAAATGACACTTCGTGGTGAATGCTTTGTGTCAGGCTGCTATTAAACACACAGGAGCAGATTCAGGCCCCCTCCCCCCCAAAAAGTGTCAACACTACTCCAGTCACCTGGCTCTCAGCTTCTATTTCAATTCCACATTTCATGGAGGGTCCATGACTGAAATGACTAGATGCCTTACCTCGAGGTTTGCCTCCTCACCCACCTTCTTGTCCAGTTCCTGGTTAGCTCCAATCTGTTTTGAAATGCAATCCTCTCCCTGCACCTTTTGGGCTATCGGGCACTTTGGATTTTTAGGTTTAGAGACAGAGAAGAAGTCTGCATTTCATTGATGCACACAGGGGAAGCATTTCAGGCATGTTTTTCCTCCATTATGCTGATATAATGAGGAGCAAAGCGGCTCCTGGCAGAATTCTCCTTTCTCCAGGTGCGGGCCTAGCAAACCTCTTCCCCTTTAGCACATTGCCTGGCCATTCTCTCCAACCATAACTCATCATAACCCCACTCAGTCCTTGGCCCCTCCTTCCTCTCCATGCCTCTACCACTCACTGCCTCTGTTTTTCAGGGCGTGCCGGCTCTTCCTACAGTCGCCACCCCAATTCTCATGAAGCGTCCTGCTCAGCATTCTTGCCTATCCCGCTTCCCATCAGCACATAACCACCCAGGTTCTTGTACAGCCGCCTCCTCCCATTAGCTTCTTCTCAACCCCCATCTTCTCTGCCATCTGCTCCATACCAACTACCCTGCCCTCAGGTTGCTGCTTCTTAAGTTTATTACCTTCCGTCTCCTTAAGCCACCCTGCATCTGGGCACTCTCTTTCTCCAAGCATCCTTACCTTGGGAGACTTGTTCCCATAAGCCTTACGGTCCTCCATTTCCCTGCCTGGCCCACTCAGCTTTCCGTTCACTTCAATTTACAATGCTTAAAGTGTCCTAAGCCTTCCCAGACTGACAACTAGTCCAAGCAGATGTCAAATTAGCTCAGCCAATAAGAGGCAGAAGCTTCATTGTCACTGCTGCAAGCAACGGCCCAATGCCTTGCAATATAGATTTGTCTTCCAACAGACTAATCTCACAGATTCCAGTTCCAATTAGGACCACCTGAGAAAGTCCTGCGTTAAAATCAAATTAAAGAATAAATCAAACAGCTCATTGTTTTCATGCTGGGCTTTTATCTGTAGTAGACTCCCACGGAGACAGAAAGACATACAAAAAAAAACACATACCCTCTCCAGTTTGGAGTACAGTTCTCCCACTTCAGTTTTCCCTTGATCTTTAACCTTTAATATAAAGATTAAGCAAAACAGGTAACTCAGCAACACGATTCAGACAGTGAAGTCCAAGTAGTTTCCTTTAAAAGCTGCTTAAAAGCATTTTCAAAATGGAACACTAAAAAGTACAGCTTTTAACTGAACATGGAACACTCTTAAAAATTACTGGCATTCAAAATGAATGAATGGGTTCAAAATAAAACTGCGACAGTTACAACCCACTGCTGAAACTTTTGTCAGTTAGGTCCATTAATTAGATGTGTTCAGGAACAGAGGAAGAGGTGAAATTGAAAAGAGGGGTTAGAATGGATGTATTCCATCTCTAGGAAGACACAACTGTCTGCCATGGAGTTAACGGGTCCAATTAATTTGCACGATACAAGGAAAAAAGACATTTCTCTTTTTTAGTCATGAGGACCCCTAATATGCTGATCAAGAAACTTGCCTGGCCACAAAGGAAGCTGCAGAACATTATTTTCTAGAACAGACTAATGGCCGTGTCAGATTTCTGAGCAGTTCAGCTCCCATTTTGAAGACACACCAATGCACAAAGCATTTTCTGCCTCATTCCATCCATCATTACCAAAAATAAAAGTTTAAATTCTACAAAAAGATGTGCTTTTGCAACAAGGGTTCATGCAAAGCAAATGTATAGAAAAACTTGTCCAATTTCTATACATCGATTGTCAGATGGGGGAGGGGAGTTTGGTTGCCAAGATGGATTCCAAAACAGAAAATTCAAGACCCCTGACCTTAACTACCTTCTGGAGCCTGTTGTGACATTCTGTGGCTTTACGTTTAAAGTCTTCAGCGGCCAATCGGGACTCTCTCAACTCAGATTCATAAAGATCGCTCCGTCTGCGAGCTGAAATAAGATCCTCTTCTAACTGATTCATCATCAACCTCATCTCTTCTACCTGGGCTTGATACTCCTGAGGAAGGAAGTGGGGAGTAACGCACTTAAAAAAGCACAAAGTTACAGCCAAACAGTTGTGTAACAAGAAAAATAGAGGGCTTCTTTGCATGTTCCTTTTTCCAGACAAAGATTACTGCATCGCTATTCATTTAAGAAAAAAATGAAAGACACACACACACACACACACACACACACACACACACACACACACACAAAGTGTGTGTGGACAACACCCTGATCTATTCTTAGTGTGAGTACTGGGCAGTGCAACCTAGTTCAGTATCATCATCAACCATTCCATTCTTCAGAGTTATACATAGTTATACGTACCTGTTCTTTGATTTCCTGCAACTTTCGGCTCTGTTCTCGGATATCGTGAAGGAGCTGTAGCGCCTTGTCATCCTCCTGAGACACTTCCATTCGAGCCTGCTCCAGACTTCGCTTTAAGCTCTGCAAAAGCGTAATGTTTAATACAGGGACAGCCTCACACACAGCCGGACCAGAGGAAACAGAATGTTAAAAAGGACCAAGCCAAAACTGTCACCAAACTGGCAGCCACTTCAAGATGGCAGATTAGCTTCCATTTGTCTTTAGTCTCCTGTCTCAAGAGAAACATCCCTCTATGGTAGAGACCCTCCACTTCTATGACAGATGCTATGGCTTAAACATTCACTTCAGTTGAAAACACTATTTCAGCGAGAGTAGCTCCAACGGCAGTATCCCTATTGAGGTGGTGAATGGGGGTGAGCCACAGCCCAGTGGTAGACCACATGCTTTGCATGCGCAAGGTCCCAGGATCAGTCCTGGTCATCTACAGCTAGCCCAAGAAAGGACCGTTGAGACTCACAGCACAGTCAGGATAGACGGTACCAGGCTAGACAAATGATCTAAAAAAAAAGGTGAGGAAACTTCATAGCCTCCTTTGCTAATGCTATGCCGGGAACAGGATCAATATGAAGAGTTACTGCGCACAGCCTTGCCACCCCCACTGCTGCCAAAGAACTGAACAATTACCCCGTATTGTCCCGAGTATAAGACGCACCTGATTATAAGATGCACCCTTAAAGTTTGGTGCTATTAAAAAAATTTAATTAAATCACTGGCATTAAATTGCAACAGCCTGATTATAAGACGCACCCCTAGTTTAAAAACTTAAATTAGGAGAAAAAAGTGAGTCTTATACTCAGACCAATACGGTACCTTGCCCAAGTGAACGATCCTTGCTTTCAATTCGGTCAACAAGAGAGCCGAAACAGCGTCACTATCACAAGCACAACAGACACCGCTTTCTGCCTGCAAGACTCGAGCAGACGTTCCTTCGCCTGCTCTGTCACACCATCAACTCTTCCGCTAACTAACGAATTTAAACCATGTAACAGACTTAAGGGCGCTTTGCAAGTTAACCACCCCAATTTAATGAGACAACTATCCTTCTTACGCTCTCTCCTGCCATATGCCCTGCAGGCACAGCCTACAGAAAGATTTCAGACCAAGGGAAGTGGGAAGCTTCAGGGGAGCAGGGAGAGGCTCACACTGCATTCTGTGATGTAGGTAGCCAGGTCCTGTTCAAGGAGGGATCGCTGGGTCTCGGAGGCTTTCAGTTCCACCTCCTTTTGGCTAAGTACAGCCTCCACCTCCGATACTCTGCGGTGCAAGCGCGTCATTTCCTGCTCCATCTGCAACACACATTGAAAAGTTTAAAAGGGCTGGTGGTTTCAACGCATAACTTGAGAGGTAATCTGCCTCTAAGTTTAAGCTAGAATTCTGTTCAAAAGTGAAAATACCATGTTTTCTGCTCCTGGGAATTCACAGTTCCTTCTCCAGGAAAGGCAGCAAGTCTAAGTCACCCCATTCATTCAAGCCGCTCGTTCACATGCAGTCGCTCTTCGAACCCCAGTTAGCAAAGAAGCCACAATCATTGTTTCACCTGAGCTTGGTTTTGGTTTTTTTTCCAGTGACGGGTCACTTTAGCGTTATCCCAAATCCATCTTGGACCAGAGGAGGGCTCTCCCCCATGTCCTTCTGATGGAGCAGAGGTCAAGTCCAGCACAGAAAGAATAAAATTAATGGCACACTCTAAGTCCCTCAAAACCAGAGAGGGAGAGAGAGAGAGAGAGAGAAAAAGAGAGAGAGAGAAAGAGTTTAAATGTATTCCAGGGGTCTTTGAGCAACAGTTAGAAGGTGTTCACTGTAATCAATGAAGTGGAAACAGTTACATAAGCAGAAACTGAAGGACTAGGGGAACAAAAGACTTGGTAGCACTCAAAATAAAACCAGAGCAGCTGAGTGTTTGATGAAGAAGAAGAAACGCCACCTGCTGGAAGCCGCTGCCGCCGCCGGTGCCAAAACGAGAAAAGGTCTAGATAGGATCCGGAGTTTCCTCTTGTTAAAATTAACCGATTTAGTGCAAGACATGGCCTAAATGCATCTCCCTCTAACAGATGAGGAAACCACTCCACCGAAGCTCTGAACCCATCAGCAGCAGCATCTGGTAGGTCCTTTGGCATACATCGGTTGTAGATCCCGGGAGCAAGGAGGGAGGCCGGCCATGTAAATAAATACCTTGTGGCACTTATCCTGGGTGTCTTGCAGCTCTTTGCTCCTAAGGAAGAGTTTCTTTTCCATGGAGTTAATCTTGGCTGGGGAGTCCAAACCCAAAGCAGACCTAAAAAAATAATAATAATAAAATAACCCCAATACACAAGTATTTATGAATAGAGGCCAGGAGGATAACAAGAGTCCACCTACCACCCTTCAAAATTTAGTCAGAATAAGTTCCAAGACAAATATAAGCAAGCCATGGTGACAAAAGCCAAGCCCCTTTGTGCCTTTTTTAAGCATCGTGTAGAAATCTTTCTTGAGACAAATTACTACGTTATTATTTGTACAATGAGCACCACCATGCACAATTCTCTACAGCACAAAAGGCCTTGCAAGTGGAACAACTCCAGTCTCGCAGGCGCTACGCTGGCTTCCCCTTTGTTTCCAAGTTCAACTCAGGATGCTGTTTACTCCCTTCAAAGCTCTCTCAACCAGTGGTACTAGTACCACCAGTGGTACTTTGGCCGACTGCTGGTGGTACTCGGATCCTCGGAACCCCGGTCTATCGGAACCCCAGTCCAGAGCACGGCTTTTGGCAGTGCGCTTTCACTCCCGGGAGGCTCCTGCCTTTGGCCGAGCCTCTCAGGAATGCTAAGAAGGGTCCTCCCACCTGTCCAGAGCCTCCTACCTGCATTTTATGGCCTCTGAAAACCTGGAGACCCAGTAGTAACTGGCGATAATGTCATCGCCAGTCACTTCCGGTGGTATGCAGCAGGAGAGTTGCGGCAGAGATGGTACTTGGCTAGGAAGGGGTTGAGAATCCCTGATCTATCTGCCAGTTAAGGATCTATCCATGTGCCATCTCACTGACCGACAGTGCAGTCCTATACATGCTTGCTCAGAAGTAAGTTCCACTAGGTTCAATGGTGCTTACTCCCAGATAAATGCACCTAGGACTACAGCCTGAGGGTCGATGGACCACCATAGTCGTCGTCCCCCCCCCCAGATGTGGAACTCCATGCTGCAGTGAGTTCAGGATGCCTCCTCTCTCCCAATTCCACCAGCCTTGATGGAGTTCTACGTGTGCCATTTCATAGTTTGGTCCACCTTTTTTTCTGTCTCTGGCTAATTGTTTTATATTTTTACTGTTCGCTGCCTTGGGATCACATATGAATGGCAGGATAAAAATTGGATGAATGAATGAATAGCTGGGGTAAACATTCTAGGCACCTGGGTGCCCAGACCGACGCTGCCATCTAAAAAGACATAGAAACTTATCCCAGCCCGCTTCATAAAAACTGAATTCTGGCACCTAGTAATTTGAAATCTGCTTTCCATAACAGGAGTGGTGCATACTAAGGCATGTTGCACATGGAAAAGAGTTAGGATAATAAAGCATGCTGTAATAATAATTTTTAAAAATAAAACTTACCCAAAAGCCATTCATAGCAGCACTAACCTATTTAACTAGGCAATTAATAAACTGGTTGTAGATCCCTGGAGCAATGAAGGAGGCCAGCCATGTGGACAAATACCTTGTGGCAGTTTTAATAGGACATGTTTAGTGCTACAGGAGATTGCAGAAGTGTTAAATATACCAATGAAAGAAGACAGAATGCGTCCATATGAGGGGGTATGCTAAATATGCATGCCAGTTCTACATGGAGGGTGTATGCTATTTTTTTTTAATCCAGTGAGAGCACTGAAGAAGGCAGGGACTCTCCCAAACTTCACACTGACTTCGGAGACACTCAGAAAATTGCAAAGGGTATTGGAGGCTCCGAGCAAAGTTGGAGAGTGCTCCCATACTTATTCCAACTCCAGGGAAGGGCAGAAGCTCTCGGAAGGAACCAGAGCATCTCCAGAGCTCACCTGTGATGTCACATTCAAGGCCCTCCTCCCGCTCCATGGAAGGGCTTAATGGTGCACAAAACATTGGGGTCCACTCCCAAAGCTCATGGACCCCCGCCCGTGTGCCGTCTCCTAGCAACGGCATTCGGTAAGCTGTCCCATAACGTGAAAGTGAAGACTCTCCCCAGAAAAGCCTCCCAAATTGCATCCCCGATTTGTTGCAGATCACAGCTAAAGTTAAAGGGTGCTATTTTTGTTATTCTTGACTTTTAGGGTGGGTGTTTTTTTTCCCTTGATTATTTTTTTGATAAACATCTGGGGTGGGCTTTGTTTTCTTTTTTACTGCTATCTGCTTATATATTTTTAGATGTATGCATTAATAGTTATGCCCCCTGGACCTTGTTAGTTTTCTATTTAATACTACAGTATATTCCACCTTGAGTGCTGCATAGCCAAATGACTTGATGTATATTTTTAAAATATACATCAACAGTGCTATTCCATGCATGTTTACTCAGAAGTAAGTTCCAAAGCATTCAATGAGACTTATTCCCCACTAGTAATTGCTTAGACTTGCTCCCTTACTGAACAAAAACTGACACACATATGAGAGGCACTCCTTGCGATAGATCAGGTCATATCTTTGTTTATATACCACTGTTCCAAAATAGCTCAAAGTAGCATACAAAAGCAAAACAAAACAGAATTCTAAGATCTTGTTGCCTTTCCAAAACTCTGACAAGGAGGCCTGTTGTCCTAACCTAACTGCTAAGTACCATACTTCATGCAAGACAAGTACAAGCCCTACACTGCAACTTGGTTTCCCTAATTTAAATAAAACCCTTGCTTAGGCAGGCTGCTAATCTGGCAGAGCATTTGAAATCAAGGTGCAATTCTCCAATCCTGCAAGCTCCTGCTTGTAAATTCTTCTCCCTGCCCTTTTCTCTCCATCCCACCTAGTTTTCTTTCTCCTAGTACCCTCTACTATGCCAACCCTCCTTTTGGCAGACCCGCCTTCTTTCCTTGGTTTACTGCCTTTTCAGACCCAAGGTGCCCGCTTTCCTAGGCCCATGCATCTTCCACCCTCCTGTCCTGCATCTCACCGAGGTCTCAGCACTCCACCAACAGCAGCTAGAAATTCACCTGCCTGTCCCATTTTCAGTTCAGCCAACTACAGCCAGATGTTCCACCTCCATAAAATACCTTAATGAATTATAATATAGAGTATACATACGTCCCTTTTTAAAAAAAAAAAAATAAGTACTGTAGCACAATCAACATGTGAAGCTAATCAGCTATACATTCAGGGACCCTGAGCACTGAAGAATTAAGTAAGGACTTTTTCAAACCATTAACATCCAATAAGAGTTAAACATCCAACTTAAAATTACATGAACGTAAGAACTCTGCCATGTAGGGACTACTACATACGAGGCCCGTCATTGGTAATTGCATCACCATGCCCCTCCCCTCCTTCCACCATGTACTCGTACCTTGTCTCACATCCAATTTTAGTTTGTTGCTACGTCTGACCCTAGCTAAGTATATTTTGGGCAGACCAGGAGCATCAACCAAAGTTCAAACTGGGGTTTACAATCCCGATTTGTGGGCAAATCATACATAGCTAGGTTTGGATGCAGTGGCAAGCTATAGTTTGCCTTTAAATTAGAAACAAGGGTGGAAGAAGTCGCAGCATCCGACAGGCGCAAGGACCATTTAAGTACATCGTGCCAAATCGTGGTCTGGCATGACATCTGAACTGACCTCTCGAGAAATGCTATTTTTGCTCAGCAACGACCAGAGTTTTTATCACATTTATATTCCAATTCTTCCTCCAAGGAACTTATTCTCCCTTCTATCAAATCAAATCAGTCAATCCTAAATGAAATCAACCCTGACTGTTCCCTGGCAGGACAGGTACTGAGGCTGAAGCTCAAATATTTTGTCCACCTAATGCGAAGAGAGGACTCTCTGGAGAAGACTCTGATGCTGGGAAAGATGGAAGGCAAAAGGAGAAGGGGAAGGCAAAGGATGAGATGGTTAGACAGCATCACCGATGCAGCGAACATGAAAATGAGCGAACTCAGGAAGATAGTGGAGGACAGGAAGGCCTGGCGGGATATGGTTCATGGGATCACGAAGGGTCGGACACGACTTAACGACTGAACAACAACAACAACAAACAACCCTGTTAGGTTAAGAGAAGGGGACTGGCCCACAATTTCCCAGTAAGCCTTGTGGCTGAGTGGGGATTTGAACCCAGGTCTCCCCATGCAGTATGCTTGTTACAGCAACCAGCTAGCATGCATGCTTATTCTGGATATTTATGAATGTCAAGTGGGAAGCTTGATTTAAATCTGTTGCTTACATTATTCTGGTTATTTAAATCACGATTTCAAGTCAGTCCATTCAGCTGCAAGACGCTTGATGAACTCCCCTCCCTTCTGCCACACCCTATCATCCCTTCCTGCTCCCAATCTGCCGAGTGCCTCTTCAGAAAGATACAGACCTGGCAGAGTTAGCCCACCACCATGTACTCCCTCCTCCAGCACAGATGTCTCCTTGACAAAACAACTCTAATTCCCACTCATTGACTCCTCAGTTCAAAATCACCATCAGGACATTTCCACCCTTCAACTCAGTGTGGTTCCTCCTCCAGCCCCAGCTTTCCACATCCCACCCACTCCCCTGTAGCGTGACTATTATTATCCCCATACTGCAGATAGGAATGTTGAGGCTGAAAGGGCTGGGCTGCCTATGGCCACCTGGGGAGATCCTAGCAGAGGCAAGATTTGACCCAGGGAAGTCCCAATTTGCAGCTCAGTCAGGATTTCCCTGGTTCAGATCTTGGCTCTACCATAAAACTCACAAGGCAAGCTTAAGCAAGTCACTAAGCTACACCAGCTCCATACCAGCCACCCATGATGGAAGAGCTTTCCTATCCATATTCAAGCGCAACTTAGGAGCTTAAGACTTTCCCTTTTGGCCACGATCTAAAGTACTCTTACTTGAAAGCAAGCTCCAACAAAAACAATGGGATTTAGTTCCAAGTATGTAGATGCGCTTAGGTTGGACTTATTCGCCTGTCAAATTTCTAGAACAAACCACCCTATTTCTTCTCTTAAGTGCACAGAGTTAGTTAAATACCCTGAAGAGGCGGTCGATTCAGGCCACCCCATCACTTTTGGTACTACTTAGTGTATTTTCAAATACTGGCTCATCTCAGATACCATATAATTCTATGTTTTATAATCCTTCTGAAGAATATAATGCAGTGGGTGCCTACAGTCAGATGAGGAAGTTTCTCAAAGGCAGCCTAGATTCCCCCCCCCCCCCGGTCTTCCATTTAATAAGAGTATCGCAATTTGTTTTTCTATAATATTTCAAAACCAATTAGGTTTCTACTGTAGTATATTGGAAGCAAAGCTACATACTTTAGTGAATTACTCTAGCTCAGGCACCTGTAACTTGCTCTGCATAGGAGCGGCTAGTAAAGTTTGTTGGGAAATTGCAGCAACGTGATTGCTAACTGGTGCGAGGAGCTGGGACCATGTTGTGCCAATCTTGAAAGAACTTCACTGGCTGCCAGGTTGTATCTAGGGTAGGCTGAATTCAAAGCTGTGGTTTTGACCTGCAACGCACTAAACCGCCTGGGTCCCAATTATTCAAGAGACCGTCTTTTCTCCAACGAGATTTTCCCACCCCTACCTGCCCCCAGGTATGAAGCTCTCTGAATGGGGCCCTGCTATGCAATGAACTTGCAGTCTAGGATCTTTCTAGGTCTCGAATTTTGGCTTCAAACTTGCATTCATTAAACTAGCAGCCCTGGCAATTTTTCACTTCCTACCAGTGAAAGATACCAGATCTCTAGCAACCCAATGCAAACCCAATCAAGCTCCTTACATCCAAATGGATCTCAGTCTTTTAGTCATTCCAGGTAAAATCTCTGTGCCAGAGGATGAGGACTACTGTGAAATTCAGGTTCTGATTGCCACAGAAAATATACAGCCATCCTTATGGTGGCGCAAAAACCCCGTAATAGTAGCATATTAGAGTCTGAGCAAAGAGAAGGGCAATTAACATCATTCCTTCCAGATGTATGGCTGTCTCATAAGAGCCACTCTCATTATTTTGAAGGGCAAGCTTATCAACGATGCCTATGCACAAATGACAGGGCTATTATTTCATCCCAGTCGCTGGGAGACTCAGATGATCGAGAGGGACCCGACATACTCCCCAGCATACTAACGGTTGCTGAATTTAAAAATAAAATAAAATAGATACAGGGTATATCAATGCTGCCAATGGAGCGCAATATATACTATAGTCATTTCCTCTCCCTTCGGGAATTCTGGGAACTGTAGTTCTGTGAGGAGGGCTAGGGATCGCCGATAGAAAATTTGCAACAACCTTGCTTTCACTTAAACTGCTATGCAAATCGATATATATTTGTAGTATAGATATATCCACAGAATTGCAGTTATGTGGCATTAAGAGTAACTAACAAAATCATAATTGGCTGGTCTTTACTCTACTTTTAATTACTTCCTTTAGCAGTGTCACTTGGGGATACTGAGCCTCAACCAGAAGGCGGCAGTTAACTATACCGAACTCCACTCCTGGAATTCTGCCAATACATATATGAAATTGGTGCAATCTATGTTTTAATGCTTCTCCTCTGAAAATATGCATGCCTGTAAGCAAACGCTATAATTACTAAACCCAAGTGCCAACCAAATCACTTCCATCAAGATGCCCATTAGAAATTGCCCAGCAGCCACCACGCTCAGGCACAAGCAAGTTGGCCACAAAATCCACCACTACCCTAAAATGGAGCCAGGGTGGTCTTCTCCACAGTGCAAGTCGCAAAGAACATCATAGCTACCCCGTTCATCACCTGCTGCCATGGACACTTACAGTGATCTACAAATCACAAATCACTTCAGACAGTACTGCCACTGGAATTCCAATTGAATGAGATGGCTCAAGTCTACAGGCAAAGATGAACTGGAGACCTCAGGGCCGGATCTATAATCTTCAAGGTGATCTTCTAGCCTAATTCTCAGGACAGGATCATACTGAAAAAAATCTCACCCTAAGGGGCTAAGACTTAACATTGGTCTAACACATTCAACGATAGCTTCCCACACGTTATCTTGTTGTAATCCTTACAACAACCCTGAAAGGTAGGGCAGTATTGTTAGAGCAGTAGGAAGGTCTGAAGCCAAGCGGGAGTGACTGGCCGAAGGCCACTTAGTGAGTTGATGCACTGGCGTTGCTAGAGGCGGGGCGGAACGGTAAGTCTTGCACAGCGGTAACCGCTCCGTCCCATGGTGGCTCCGCCCACTCGCCGTCAGAACCAGTCGAGTGGCAAGGGCAACGCACAGGTCCTTGCGCGTTGCCTTCGCCACTCAGACTGGTTCCGACGGCGAGTGGGCAGAGCCACCATGCAACGGAGCGGTTACCGCTGTGCAAGACTTACCGTTCCGCCCCGCCTCTAGCAACGCCAGTGAGTTGATGGCAGAGGCAAAATTCAAACCAGACACTGCCTGTACACCATGTCTATTTCTATGCTGAAGCCGAGGGCAGAGCCTTAAAGCCTCAGTTGGGGGGGGGGGGAGGAGAGAGAGAGAGAGAGAAAAGGACACTTAGCCACATCCTGACCTTTTGTTCCAGTGGCTAATCATTACTAGTGCCAGTCCAATCATCAAATGCCAACATTTATATTTTTTATATCTTCGTTTCCTTGAATAAAGGATCCTTCGCAAGAAATACGAAGAACGCTGCTAAAGCAGATACAATGTCCATCTTGTCCAGCAGGCAGCCACAAACCTCTGGGAAGCTCATAAAGCAAGGCATGAGGGCAAGAGCCCTTCCCTTTTCTTTGCCCCAGCATCTGGTGTGCAGGGGTATAGTGCCCCAGAGCATGGAGGTTCCAGCAGGAAGCGACTGAGAGACCTCGCCTCCATGAACTGGTCACATCCTTTTGCAAGCCATTTTGCCCCCCCCCCACATATATATATATATATATATATATCTAGGAAGTAATTGCAAATTGCCCGTTTGTTCCCGTTGCACGTTATAAGAGGAAGATTTCTAGCCCGACAACCATTTTTCTTGCTCTTATTTTAATTTGGTTCCAGTTTTCGGAACGTTGTTTTAGGAGTGTCAGTACCAAATCTCAACACAGAATTCTAGGGAGGATCAGCATCTTGCTGCAGAGACACCAGTACCACCACCACCACCACCACCACCCTCCAATTCCCGCTCAGTACTCCCTTGTCTTCCTCCCCCACCAAAAAAAAAAAAGCGACACCTGCGAGTAGGAGGACACCACAGGCAGTCAAGAAGCTCCCTTCTAATTGCTGGGCCTATTTAAGGTTCCTCTCTGAGTCATAACACTGGGAACATCACTGGTGCCAGGAGAGACACCAAATTTGGTTTCCAGGCTTCACTTTTAAAGCAAATCATCATCTTCAAACACACACACACACACACACAACGCCGGAGCCCACATTAGAAACATATCGGGTTAGAGACTGTCTTCCGTAATAGTGCTTGATAGGTATCTGGACACACATTATTAAGATAGCTCCTTAAGTAAGTGGAATCCCCCTGCATTCTTAACAGGCCTGCTTGATACTCAAATGACCATTCTTCAGTTGGATGTGCTCTGCCCCATGCCGTCCTTCGGAGCTCTGGCAGCAGAAGCTTTAGGGCCCAGCAGACCAGAAGGGGCATCATTATACAACTGATACACTTCACTGTTCCATCTCAGTACTGGTTGACGGGACCTTTCTCCCCATATGGCTGCCAATAGCTCTGGGTCTCTGCATCAGGCATTCTGCAGCTCCGATGCCTCTTTTGACCATGAGCCGAGTCAATACGCCGTGTTTCCAGGCTCCGTGGTTAACCTGATCCGCTGGCACACTCCCAGGTGAATGAACTCCACACCTCTGTGACTCGCTGGACCCTCCTCACAGACCCCCCCCCCGAGTCTTTGCTATTTCACGCCAAGGGAACACACCCCCATCTTCAGCATCAGAAAACTACTTTAAGTTCTCAGAAATCCCTATGAAACCTAAAAAAAAAAAAAACCTACCCCAGCTTCAATCCATTCACTTCCCTCCAGGATGCACCAAACGTATTCTAGCCACAGGAGCCCTACCTTTATTCTAGTAAGGCTAGTTCCAGAGCGAACATTTCCTTTCACGTACTAATATTAGAGGCAGAAAAAACAGCAACAACATGAATCACAGCTAAAGAGAAGCCTGAATCATCTTCCTATCGCAGAAGGTAGACCAGTCAAAAGCTGGGTAATTCACCCCCCCACACACACATACCTCCCTTTTGCTCCAGCAAGTATACTGAGCACCGATTTCTCTCTTATTCATCCCCTACAGGCAGAAATCCCTACTTACTCTGATCGGAGGATCCCCAACGCCTTGATGAAAGAGAAGCCCACAAATGGCAAATCTTCTCCTGAGAAACCTGCAGGGTTCAGCTGGCACAGAGAGGATACAATTCGTGAATTCTTCTCCGGTTCATCGAAATTTGAGGTGTCATCATCAGACTTGATTGCAGGCACAAAGGGGGGAGGAGCTGGTTATTTTTTTAAAAGACAGAAAGAAGAGGGAATAATTTTTCAGCTGCAGCTTGCTGTCAGAGTCCCTCTCGTTCAGCATTTTCAATGGCACTGCAGCTCCTGCTTTTAATCTTGCTAACACCAGCAGGCTGAGCCACTGCTCCCCAACCTATTACAGCAACAAGAGATTAACCCTTCAGCTACCAACATGGCTACCACTCTGCAGGCAGAGCATCTCCTCTGGTTCTGAACCAGGTTTGATTCTTACACACACACAAAAAAAACCCCAAAAGCCAGGTTTTGGTCTGGTCTATTTCCTCAGTCAAAAAGATCAGGAGGAAGTGTCCTGGACAGATCTATCTGCACCACCTAAACCAGTGAAGGCAAACCAACTACCCTGTATCTACATAAAGGATCGTGCTGAACAGCAGCGGCGTCCCCAGTCTGGATTCCAGACCCCCGTCTCCCGTTGCTAAATGAATTTTGCCTATGGAAAACACCGCAGCTGCTCAAGCCTCAGCCCTTTCAGAATTAATGTTCCCACTACCCCCAGTATTGCTAAATGCCCCTGATGGGACACCACTGCAATCTTCGCTTCAGTGATCCCAACTCTATCAACTATGCAACCGTATAAATATTTTTCTCTGCACCTCATCTCAGCTGACACCCCTGAAGCTCCTGCCGGCTTGCTTTTCGGCTTCTTTCAACAATTACTGCCATTTAAAGGAAGGAACCAAACAGACGTTTAATAAAAAGGGATACGTTTTCTTTAACCACTTTCAGCAGCAGAGGTGCTTGCCAAGTCTGCACGTCGACCAGATCCTCTCCTGTTAGCATGAGGCACTTTCACGGGGTTTTATTCACCCGTTTTTGTAAAACATGCCTCTTTCATCACGGCCAGGTCTTCCCAAACTGCAAAAGAACCAGCGCCTCTTTTTGCGCTGTGAAACGGGCAGCCCTTCAGGCAGCTTGCTCATCGCAGCAAGCTGATGGATGTATGGTGTGCTTAATGCCGTTACCATGGATTCCGTCTAGAACTCCAGTAAGCTGAAGGACGGATGGGAGCAGAAGAACTGGGAACCAGCATTACAGCCCCTGCAGTGCAGGCTCCCTGCCCCTTACTCTGTGCATGCTCTGGAGTTTAACCCTGCCTCCCCGACAGATGCTGATACTGATCCGACTGACACTAGCAGAATGAGTCACTCCTGGAGACTGCGAGCTCCCTCTAGGGCAGTCGGTGCCTTTTGCAGCCCAGGTTTTTAACCCTTTAATTGTAGACTCAGCTGCTTTTAAGCCACCGTGAGTGACTAGAATTAATAAGGCCAAAAAAAAAAAAAAAAGTGTCTTTCCAATTCCAAGTCACCCAGAACATGTGGAAACATCCTGGCAGCTTTTCAGTCAGCAAATGCTGACATTGCGTTTAGGCAAATGAAACGAAGGAGCAAGAAGCTGTTTTTGGAGGTTAACAGTACCTAAGAATAAGTGGCAGGGAAGAGAAAAATCAATGACCCTCCCCCCTATTAATTGTTCATTATTGGTTTAAGATGGGCATTTTATTTTTTGTCCAAATTGGTTTTTGTTGTTGCATTTTTTATATTGGTGCATTGAGATTTATTTATATATACAGTATGACTTACGTGCTATTTCCCTCTCCCTTTTAACCATGGTTTGTAGGATTGTGACCACAAATAAGGTTTCTAACAAACCATGGATATCTATATATGGTTTTTAATCCAGCTTCAATCCCTGGTTTAAAGCTAACCAGGATCATCATTAGAGTTGATGTAGATGTACCACACCACGGTTAATGCTGAAAAAGGGGGGGTGGAATTTGCCCAGTGAAGAGGGCGTGCTATTGCTATTGACATCTTAGGTCGCCATGCAGGGAATCGGTCACGTGCAAAAAAACTCGAGATAAACCTGACAGGAGGGGCATAAACAACAACTGCAAGCTCAAAGCAAAGTTTTTCCTCGGAAGACAAGTTGTCCTTTCCTTTCCTTCCGAGAATGGACTCCCGTGTAAAAGACGACAAGAGAGAAAGGCCTTCGCTACCAGGGAGACGGGAATTTTACTCATCTAGCAAAGAAGACTCAAAACCAGAACACAAAGCAAGGAGAGAAACCAAAAGACAGAAGAACGAGACATAAGCACTGTCTATTTAAAGTAGTGAGACACTAAATGTGTTTAACCTGAAGCAGTAAGACACGAAAGCGGTTATGGCCGCTTCTCATGTAACGGTTAATATTTACAAGACTAAAATTGGGATATTTTATCCCACCTTTTCTCTAAGGAACTGAGAGTAGTGCTGTGGGCTGCCACCACCCCTGTACGAACCCTCACTAGCAAACCTGTGCGACTGGCCCAAGGTCACTTCATAAAGCTTTCAGGCTGAGCAAGAGTTTCAACCCAGACCTCCCGAGTTGGAGACCAAACACTCTAGCCACTATACCACAAAAGGCTCATCCAAGGAATTCAGAATACGAAGGAATGTTTCTTGCAGCGATTATTTCATCTGTGGAACTCCTTGCCACAGGAAGTGGTGATGGCACCTGGCCTAGATGCCTTTAAAAGGGGTTTGGATAGATTCATGGAGGAAACATCCATCACAGGTTACAAGCCATAAGCAACCTCCTGGTTTTAGAAGTAGGTTTTCTCTGTGCCAGGTGCAAGGGAGTGACAACAGGAAACAGGCTATCTTGTTGGCTGCGTGCTCCCTGAGGCAGGGGCCACTGTGAGATACAGGAAGCTGGACTAGGTGGGCCTTTGGCCTGATCCAGCAGGGCTCTTCTGATGTTCTTATGGTTTTTTTTTTGTTTTTTTTTAAGAGAGACCTTCTTCCACAACTTCCTCCTATAAGGAAACTAATGCAAGAACGCTTTGTGCTCATGGCTGCAAATCGCTTGGATGAAAAATTGACTTTCCCCGAGTCCATGGATCACTTCTTGCTAATCACTTTACATGAGACTAACAGCGCAATCCTAACCAAACTTTCCAGCGCCGGTGCAGCCACAATGCAGGCCCAAGGTAAGGGAACATCTTGAAGAGGCCTCCATGACTCCCCCTGCACTGCAAAATGCAGTGTGCGCCCTGCTGGAAAGTTGGTTAGGATTGCGCTGTTAAACATGTTGCATGCTAACATGTAAACATGTTGTACGCCATTAATTTTAAGTATATACCACCTTTCCACCACAACGAACGCCTCACAAAGCGGTTTACTTAGTAGAATAAATATCGCGAGGAGTGACCCATGTCAGAGAAAGTCAACTTTTTAATTATCAACATTATTTTGCACACCAAGAAAGAAATTTGTAATTAAACCACATTCAAGACAGGGTAATCAGAATCCAGCATACAAGGGACCATCACTCCACGCTACAGCTACGTGAAAACAAAATCGGTACACTGGACAACAAATTTTAACAAAGTCCCCAAGATTAAATTAGTCATTTCTCATAGATTGAGGTGCTGAACACGAATATGACTATGAAAATGTTAAATTTGTGAGAGATCCACAATAGAGCCAACCAACAGATTTTACTGTCATTTTCAGCAAATATTAGCTCTTTCCATTTCAGGGCCAATTTCGTGTTGTCCAATCAGGGCAGCAAGATAACTTGCTGGTGGGGACTTTTATGAATTGCAGTTATCGCAAGCAAAGAGAACAGACCACCTTCATTCCTATTACATAAATTAAGAGAAATCACGATCACCACCATCTGGCTTAAACATCAATACACCAAAGTTATTTTTGGAACGAGTTCTCTCTCTCTCAGAAGTATGAATACACATTGCAGGGTTTTTTCCCCGTAAAAAGAAATCATCAGTTGAATATGGAAAGCTCCACCTGTAGTTAAACACATTTCTGGTGAGGGTTAAAAGTAACCCACTTTAGAAGTAGCTATCAATTTACTCAGCCTTTCAGAGGACGGTATCTGAATTGGTCGACTACCTTATTCTTAAATCAGTTTGTTCCTCATAAAAGCCTCAGAATGAATTTCTTCAGACCACGGTCATCATTTAAACAGCAATGTTTATCAGCCCTCAAAATATGTTTCGAAAGCATGTGAAGCTGCCCTCTATTATCAATTTCAAGGGTTCTCAACCCCTTCCTGGCCAAGTACCACCTCCGGCACCACTCTCCTGCTGTGTACCACCAGAAGTGACTGGCGATGACATCGATTCTTCTCAATTGCTGAGAAGTCCAAGGCCCAATTCAAACAGTACTGAGGTACTCACAATTGTGGATGTGATCCCAGTCAATGGTAGAAAAGAACGGATGACAGCTGAGGCCTTCATAATCCAGTCTCTCTTTCTGTCCACACAGCAAACTCTGCACCAGATCAAGGAATTCATTGCTGACTTTCACCTCTTCGGGGAACTTCAGAAACCTCTGCAGTTGGAACCAAGACACACAAAAAATCTCAGGCAGGAGGAAAGATACTGACAGGGGAAGACCGATTTCAAAGAGTAGCCTTACCATCGTCCCAGACTCGAGCCTCGCTTCAGCCTAGTCCAGGCCCGAGCAGCTCCCAAAGATGCACTGCGTCTGTCCAATGGGTTTCCGGAACTTCCAGTCGACGAAGAGCTGGAACCCCATTGGGCAGCCGCAGTGCATCCTTGGGAGCTGCTCTGGCCCGGACTAGGCCGAAGCCAGGCTCGATTCCGGGACGATGGTAAAGCTACCGAAGAGCCACTTGAGCCAAACCCAAGAACCTGCCTGTGTCCAAGGAAACACTTGTTCATTCCTTTAAGCAGCAACCCCTCATGCTGTAGAACAGACTACAGTGGACCCTTTCCACCCGCAGATTCAGGAGCTGTGGATTTTTCTCACTGCAGGACCCGGACCCACAGGGGTCCATTGTAAAAAGAAAAAAATAATGCAGGGTGGTTTTTTGTTTTTTGCCTTTTAGCAGCAAACCATGCCATTCTGAAGCCTCTAACAACGCACTTCTGGATCACACGAAGGCTCTCCCCCCCCAGCCTTGTCCCAGAATGCATCCTGGGAAAGGCGGGGGAGCCTTCACGCAACCCAGAAGTGCGCTGTTCAGCTTCCAAAAGCCCTGCAGAGGCTTCAGAATGGCACAATTTGCTGCTGAAAGGTTAAAATCCCGCATTTTTCCTCCCCCCCCCTTTTAGAGCGTTTTAAAGTGGACCATGCTATCCATGGATTCTCACTATCTGTGGGGGGGAGGGGTCTGAAATGGATCCCCCGTGGATAGTGAGGTCCGACTGTATTTTCTAACCTGTCAGTTTCATTTCTCATGTTCTAATTAAGTACCACCAATACCATCGCTGCCTTGTTAATGTGGGCTTGCCCGCACAAGCTCAGGCAAGCAGACACCAGCTCCCAGGCATCCCTCAGGTTCCCCCTCTTGGCGAGAGTTGAGGCATGTCCCAGAATGCCCTGCACTCGGTCAGGAAGTTGGTTTCCATACCACTGGACATCAGACTCACATACCGCTGGTGGTACACGTATCACTGGTCAAAAAACACTGTTCTAGATCTTATTTAACAATTTAAACCCACCATTCCAACCCCTGTAGGAGCCACCAGAGTGCTTAAAACAAATATTTCAAGCCAGACAATACAACTAACATCTAAAAAACATTTAAGATCTTTTTTAAAAAAAATCATATCTAAAATGTGAATACAGTAATGTCATTTTATTTTCTTTTTTATTTCTAAAGGCAACCTTATGGTTGCAGAAAGCATAAGGATGGTGCCTAGTGTAATCTCACATGCCAAATGCATAGCTAAATGAGATTTCCAGTGGTTGGGAATGGGGCTTTGGTAGTTCTTCCTCAAGATTAGCAGAAGTAAAGTCCACTATGCAAAGCAAGCTAGCACATGAAAATGTGCATAGTTTATACGGGTTGTAGAATCTCACATTACTCGTTGCCAAATTTGTGTTAACAGCTCAGAATTCAGTTCACAGTTCTTTGCAATAATGCAAAACACACACAGAACAGGGTTAAGCTTGAGATAGAATTGCTAGCCTAATCCTGGCCAGGTTTACTTAGCAGTCCTGTTAATGGGACTTATTTCGGAGTAGGCATGCTCAGGATTGGTGCCTGAATGAAGCTGCGCTACTGGCTAATCAAGGTCAATGTCACCAAGTCACAGAATTCCTGCTGCTAATAATACATGCGCCAATAACGCTCGAGGCACTGATGGAACAGAAAATAACTAGAAAACACAACGTCGCACACACTCGCACCATATCATAAATCCCCCAGAACCAGAGAGTTCCAACTGGACTTAAACAGAGGGAAGCCCTGTTTGTACCTGGAAATTAATGATGTTATTGAAGGTTTTAGCGGAGGTCCCTTCAGCAAATGGAGATTTCCCATACATCATTTCATAAGCAACCACCCCCAGAGACCACCAGTCGCACTCTGCTCCATATGAACCTTTGCCATCACTGTTAAATACTGTTAACATCTCCGGGGCCATATAGTCTGGGGTGCCCACAGGCAGCTTGGCATTTACCTAGAAAGCATAAACACAAGTGATGGGATTACAGGTTAGGGTCGCCATTGCATTCCAGAAACCAGTTTTCATATTACTTGAGAGTCTGAAGGCAGATTTTTCAATTAGTTTTATGTGCAGGATATCCCCAGGAGAGAAAATAAATCATTTGTTTTTTAAAAAAAATTCTATACAGCCTTTCAACAGTGTTTTCAGTTCAGTGTTTACAAACAAAACAAAACCACAGTATCATAAAACCGAGTAACAAAAACAGCCATTAGCAGCAAGAAGATTAAGAGCAGTAGTTAAGACAATTTAAAAGGCCCCGGAGAATAAGAAAGTTTTTGCTTGGTGCTGTAAAGATACCAGCAGGGTGAATAGGGGAGAGGATTTAAGGTGTGACATGGGAGGAGTCTAGAGCAGGGGTTCTCAACCTTTGGAGGCCCGTGTACCCCCTTATTATAGTCCAATTTTCTGAAGTACCCCCTACTAATTAACTTGATCAATCAATTAATTAGGTAATTAATCATTAAGTTAAAAAGTACTAAAACAATTTTAAATGTGAAAAAACATCTTATTTAACTCGTGTGTGTGTGTGAGTGTGAGTGTGAGAGAGACAGACAGACAGACAAGGATCTCTTTTTTTCCTCCAAGTCACACTTCCCAAAATCAGCTCCTCCCTCCCCCACCCCACCGAAGTACATTTTCCAAAGTACAAAAATAAGCCCAAAACCAAAATCAGAGACACAGAAGGGCTCCGAAAATGACAATTTAAAATCCATGTTAACGCTTAATTAGCTGCTGATGGGGCAGATAAGGGGCAGGGCTTGGCGTACCCCCCAGCAAGAAGTCCGCGTACCCCTAGGGGTACCCGTACCACAGGTTGAGAACCCCTGGTCTAGAGTATTGAAAACTAATGCAGTCACAATAAGGGCTGGTCACTGGACCATAGTTAAGGGATCACACTTTGGTCTGGTTCAGACTTGATGCTAAAAACTACAGGTAAGCTACAACAAGAACATAAAGAAGCCACGAGCTAGCTAGCTTGCTCGCTCTCTCACACACACCCCAGGTGTGAGAAAGGAGAGCCCAAGTTTTTGTTTTCACTTTTAAATAACAAACCACAGCTCTCCATTACACATGAATTTGGGCATTTGCCTCGGCATAGGATAAGGCGGGATATAAATTTTTAAAATAAATAAATAAAATGAAACTGGGGAACTGTGGCTTGTGCAATCCTTTGTGTACCTACTCAGAAGGAAGATCCACTGGGTTTAGTGGGACCTACTCCTGGATAAGCATATATAGGATCTCGGCCTAAGTACTATAGACAGAACGAACCAGATATCAAACCATAGTTTGTTTAACAAACTACACAGTTCCTCTGAAGTTTGTATGGAACCGTAAACACCTCCCTTCCTAAGAATCCCAGGGATCCTGGGAACATAGCATGAAAAGCACTGCTCTATTAAGCAAATATCTATATTAATGAGCGTTGCTAGCTAAGACACAAAATACTTCTAACTTGCTTTATTAAAAAAAAGGAAGTGCAGAGAAAGGATGTAATAATACTTTAATTATAATTTTGCATGACGGGACAAAAAAAATCTAAGACCAGAACAGTCAAATCAAACTGAAAGAGCAATTAGCTAAAACTCATTTCTCTATCAAATCATATCAATTACGCTAGTTTAATCAAGAGCCGCTTGTTGCCATCACAAGAGAGGAACAGTTCCAACTGTAATCAAAAACACCATTATTCACCATCTATAAGACCCTAGTTATTTAATTACCCAGCTCAGTTTCTTCCCGAATTAGAAGGCATGTCATTAAACTCAAGAACCAGGGCAGTCCCCATCTATCTATGACATTTTATCTGCTATTTCAGGTTTGTACCATTGATCCATAAAAGACAAGAACTCTCGTGAGGCTTATGGATTCAAAGTGTAGTAACTTCAAACAACTTAAATGGACACTCCTATCAATAAATTATCTATAAAAATACTAACCCAAATGTAAGTAATGCCTGCACCTTCCGAAGATAAATCAGACCAGATAAGTACTTGAGAATTAGTATGAACTTCTTGCCTCCAAAGAGTTTGCTTAATAGCTTTTTAAAAAAATCTGTTATTGCCTTAACGTCCCAGGGGATGGAAAGGTAGGCTAGAAATCCTTTTAAATTAAATCAAGTAACATTATTTTACAAGTATGGAGTATGGGCATTTTGGAGGCAAAGCAGGTGCTTACCAGAGAAGAGGCAGTGGTTGCTCCCCCCCCCCCCAAATATGGCACTCCTGCCCAAGGAAGTTCCACCTGGCACCCAAGCAACCATCTTTCAGGCCCCAGGAGGAGGCTACCCAGTTTAGCCAAAGTTTTGGTTGGCGATTCGTATAACTGCCTTTGGTTACAATTGTTTGTTCTGATCTGCAATGACTGGTACCGCTCTCGTTTCAGGCCCTCTCCCGCCTAGATGTTTGGGTTTATCTGCTACTTTTTGCTTCTTAACATTTGTATATAGGTCCTTCCAAGCGTGCAAAGCACTTTGCGCATATTGTGTTGACGTTGTCCTTACAATGACGCTGGAAGGTAAGTAGTATTACGCCCATATACAAGATGCGGAAGACCGAGGCCAAGATGGAGTGGCTTGCCTAGGACACCTGGTAAGTTCATAAAAGAGACGAGATTCAAACTGGGGGAAACCTGAGCCACTGCTCAATCTCTTAGCTGCTAAGCTGTAAGTATTGTTACAGTGCTTTTATTAATATTATTATTATTATTATTATTATAGCTCCATCACTGTACATGGCACTTTACATAGAGTGATAAACAATCCCTGCGCCAAGGGGCTCAACAATTTAGATACTTGCACAGTGAGACAACAGAGGAGGGGAAAGGAGATGGAGGCAGGAGGAAACCTATGCAATTGTTTCCATTACACACACAGTACTTAAGCTTTGTTACAGCTGCAAATTGAGAACATTCTTTATCCTTCTCGGCTATATTCAGTACTACTTTAGCAGAAATGTAAAGGTACATTTGCCCATTAACAAGAAGAATTAAGTCAAAGGCAAATTCAGTTTTGGACCAGTCATTCAGACCTCGTAGAGTAGCAACCTATTGCTCAGTGGGCATGAGTAGCACACGTTTACACCATATATTTAAGCTACATTTTTTTTAAGCTTCTTATGTTTCCCCCCCCCCCAATAAAATCACAGATAAGTAAGTCAAGCAGTGATACTCTTACAGAGGAAAAAAGGCATTAGCTCCACTTTCACACTACTGTAGTATCATTTGCAAAGATGCTGAAGCCTCATGATTAACCATCTATAAAAAGACCAGAGGCAGTTACAATAGGCACTAATAGCCAAAATTTAGCATTTTGTCTTATCCATACAATCTGGGCGACCCAAGATTTTTTATTACCGTTTTGTTCGCTGTCATTTTGGCAGCCGACCCAAAGTCCACCAGCTTGATGTGTCCCATTCGGTCAAGGAGTATATTCTCTGGCTTAATATCTCTGTAAGTTGTAAACAGAACACAAAAATTAATAAAGATCTTTTTGCCAGTCTGCAAGCTCGTCTCTTACAGAAGTCATTAGAATCGTAGCAAACCAACACCATCTAGCCCAACCCAGGCTCGAAACTTCCACCTGTTCCGAATGCCGCAGCCAGATAAATGCCTCCCCTACCCAAGGTTTGAAACTTCTAGACTAGCCTTCCCTTATGAATCCCCAGGGGAACAGCTGCACTGCCCATAATTTGTACTTCAGCTTTGTTCGCCCCTCTGGACCTCAGGCAACAAAAAGCTGCTGAGATTTGCTAGTCAGAGAAGAATGACAAGTGACAGTTGCTGGCACTACATAAATGGAACGAACAACAAGGAACAAACCGGTGTTACATTATTTACCTGGACAATCAACATGCAGTCATTTGGCTGCTACAAAACATTATATTCATCTTGCAATGAGAACACTTAAAGCAAGCTTGTTTGCGGGAATTCCTGGCTTTCATTCACTGAGAACGAAAGCTTGGCGTTAGAGAGCCAGGATACTATTTTACAGAAGCAACTATTTTACAGAAGCAACTACAGTATACCGGTTGAAATTCAGTCGCTCTCGATTCCCAAGACTCGGCGCCTGATCATTTTCCTGATCAGGAGCTGCCTCCAAAATGCAGCTACAACAGTATATTTGTAGTTTTCCATTTATGTTCCTATTGTTCATTTTTTAAAAAAAAATTGTTTCTAGTAACTAGTTAAGCACACAGCTGTGAGACGGACAAACTCTTACCGGTGTACATAGCCCAGCTGATGGACACTGTGAATGGCCAGAACTAGCTCCGCTAGATAAAACTGAACCATACTCTCATCAAGTTGATCCTCAAATCTGTTTAAGAATGACAGTAGATCCCCTCCAGGCTGATACTGCATAACCTAAATAGGATTTCACAGTGATTAGATTGCACAGAGAAAGAGAGAGAGAGAGAGAAAGACATATGTTTCATAAGGCTCTTGATACTGATAAAGACAAATACAGGTGGGCCCCCATATCCACCGATTCGCTATCCACTGTTTCAGTTATCCACGGATCGTGGGGACCCCCCCCAGGCTTTTACTTTTTTCCCAGTAAGCTTCATTTCTTCCTTAAAGAAACAGGAGAAGCAGCCTCTGGCTGCTTATTACAGGCAAGTAGAACGAGACTAAGTCCTAGAGAGGCTCTGCAAGGTTAACAGAAACCTTGCAGAGCCTCTCTAGGACTTAGTCTCATTCTACCTGCCTGCAATGGAGGCTGCTTCTCTGTTTTAAGGAAGAAACAAAGCTTGCTGAAAGAAAAATAAGAGCTGGGGGGGAAGCATGCCTGCTTGCAGGGGAGGCAGGGTGGGGGGGCCCTCAGGAAACCATGGAGGGGGTGTTCGCTCTTATCCACGGTTTCAAGTATTCACGGAGGGGCCTGGAACATATCCCCAGCGGATATGGGGGCCCACCTGTAATATACACAGCTGCCCCGAATCTTGAGTTTCACCTTGAGCCTCAGCCTTGTGCAATTCCCACATGCTCATAAGCACTAGACTAGACTCAGGAGATCTAGTCTAGACTCAGTGGCTTGTGAGTCACTAGACTCACAAGTCTTGTGAGAACACTAGACTCAGGAGATCCTACAGTCAGCAAAGTGGAGGAGGGAAGTGGATTTCACTCCCGTCCCAGTATAGGAAGGAGACTTTCCCCACCCTCACTTTAAATGCAAACAGGGCAAGTTTGTGTTTAAAACCCATTCGACCCAAGTGAGTGCTTCGAGCAACGCCTGAAAGAAAACAGTTTTTTAAAAAAGGGCTTCCCCCAATTTTTCTGGATTTTTTTTTGTGGAAATTAGACAGGTGAAACTATTTTTTAAAACAATTTTCAGAGTTCTAGGGTCACCCCACTGACCCCCCCCAAGAAGAGCACAGATCACTGTTTTTAGGGAAAATGAGGTACAGGAATTGGTTGCAGGGTACCCCCTCCTCAGTGAAATTAGAAATGAAACTTTGGCTTTTTTTTTCATGGCCAGGGCCCTGGCTTTTGAATCCACTTTGTTTCCAACACCTCAGGTGCAGGTGATCAGTTTTACAGAGTTGTAAGTAGGAGCAACACAAGGCGTTGCTCAAAACACTCATTGGTCCTTATAGGGTAATCTAATGTTGTTCCTGTAAGTTGGCTGTTTGTTTCTGGGTGTTTTTTTTATTCTATTCCTCCCTCAGGCTGAGCCTAGCAGGGGGTAAAGGTTGGGGTACTAAGAATTCTGTCTCCAGCCTCAAACTGACTGTTTGCAGGGATCTGCCAGGTGTCTGTGTTAAACTGATTTTCAGCAGAATTGTTGCAGGCAGCTCAATGTAGATGTTTATTTCTAGGGTTTTTTTCTTTCCCCCCTCATCAGGCTGAGCCTATCACAACAGGGTTGAAGGCTGGGCTACTCAGAATTATGTCTCCAGCCTCAACTGAGTGTTTGCAAGAACCTTGCAAGGTAGCTGTCGTTATATACTGATTTCTAGCTGGATTGTTGCATAGTAATTTTCAACTGACATTCTTCTACTAAGAAGTGCATTCAAAGGTCAGGAACTAGCCTGCAGCTAAATGGGGAACACCTGCCTCTCTGTATAACTGATAGCTGTCATTACGTTTTCTGGCCAAGGCATTCAAATACCTGTCTCTTTAAAAAAATTAAAGGACTAGAACCAAGATGATCTTGCAAAAACTAACTCTAAGAGATAAAAAACCCTGGCAGGTAGTGACTTGTAACTTGGGGGGCACAGTGCTGAGACATACCCCTAAAGCACAGAAGTTGTGTGCAGAACACAACTATGTTTGAGCGTTGTAGTGGTGAACTCACAACTTCAGCTGCAGCAGTTAAAGGGGTCAAATGGCCATAAAAAAAACCCTGGCAGGCAGGAACTTGTAACTTGGGGTGCACTATGCTGGAACATGCCCCTACACAACCCTAAAGTACAGAAGCTGTGTGTACAGCACAACTATGTTTGTTTGAGATCTTGTGTTGTCAGTTCTATGTCAGGTCTATGATTTACATAGGAATGAATGGAAAACGTCCCTTTAAACCTCAATGACTGGCTGCTAACTTTAAACACCATGAGTGGCGTTTGCAACACCCATGCTACAGGTATATGGCACACCTGGGAATTTTTTTGCAGGTGTTTTTTCTCTATTTGGGGGTACCTTAAACATGCGACAAAAACTGGCATTTGGAAGTTCTGGGGAAATATGGCCTCGGTTCAAAATGGGTTTTAAGAAACACATGGTTGTTCCAAAGGTTGCATTTGGCCCTTGCTCTCGCAGTGCACACAGCAGGAAGAGGAGAGAAGTATTATCCAAAAAGGCCCAAAGACATCTCAACTCCATTTCATCCCTGCTTTAAAAAAAAAAAGTCAACGTTTTAAAATATTTAAACATGGGCTTATAGCTAGAAAAATGCAAATTAAGTGCCCAGCGCTCTTCATTCTTGGATTCAAGTGCTCGCTGTTCTGCAGAAAGCTCTCACCTTTCCGAACGGGAAGATTTAACATCTAATCTAATTTCCCTCTGTAATTGCTTTGAAGTCAATGCAGCGTAATTAAACTCGGTCCAACTGTCCCCAGCACTCAGCAAGTTGTGCGGATTGTGAAGGTGAAAGCTCCCAAGTCGTTTTACTCCAAAAATGAGCCCGCAAGCACAACACTCACCAAATAAAGGTTCTTTTTGTCCTGGAACGCATAATGCAGTTGCGGAATCCAAGGGCTGGCATTCTGAGACAATATATTCCGCTCTTCCTCAAAGAAGGATACCTGTAAGGAGCAAATATTAAGTCTTTGGTGGGGAGAAATAAGTGCGAGTTTGCATTTCACAGCTTCAACAGGGATAATCACTCGCACCTCATGTCAGACCCTTGTATCAATCATGAACCTAGTATTGAATTTCCAGACATTTCAACCTTCATTATTTTTAAAAGCATGTTTCTAGCCCTCATGGTGGCAGAGGTAAGTTTGAAAAACATGCAAATAATTATGTTAAAAAGTTCTAATATTTATGGCCTCCAGACATGATCCACGGCCACATCCCTATTGCTCCTTACTTCTTCATACAACACCTCTCCTCCTGCCACCATTTGTCCTCCTCTTGCTACCATTCGCACATGCACGCACAGATTTTTCCAAGATCATTCACAACACATCACCTTAATCCATGAAATGTTTGCATATCACGTTCATCTGCATAAACACAGAATGAGCTTTCTGGAAATGACATTTCTTTGAAGAATTCAGCCCTAATTAATATTCAGCATCCATCTAGCACTCTAGGAGTTTTTCACATACACGAAGTCAGCATGCCCCATCTTCCGCCACTCCTCTGATGACAGGAGCTTCTGGAAGAGGTCATTTTCCTGAGACAACGTAATGGGCACCTCGATCCCAAACTGGAGCATCTCTGGGAGACCGAGGTGGTTGTTCTAGTAGCCAAAAATCAACAAAAAAGTTCCTCCTCTAACTTGTCTTTAAGGTATAAATCCATTGAAAGTTCACCTTGTTTCCGCCTGCAATTTATTGCACCCACTGTTTGCCTTAAAGGGTGTGTGCGTGGGGGGGGGGGGGGGGTGTCTCCTAAATGTTATCATACTCGACCCTCATTCCTGCTTCCGAGTGTAGAGGGAGTACAGAGAAAGGGGGGGGGGGAGATTCTTGACCCAGACAAAGACAAAAAAAGATAAAGTGTCTCTCCACTGAGAGAGGGAAAAAGGAAAGGTATTGTGAAAACAATAGCTTAAGAATGGCTGGTGTTGCCGCATGGCCAGGCTCAAGTCAGATGATTATATCAGAGGTAAACTCCTGGTTCATCCAATTCAGCATTTTCTGCATGGACTAGAAGCAACCCCTTGGGTTGTCAGACAAGAGCCTTTCTCCAGCCCAACCAGGAAATACAAGGGATTGAACATGGGATACAAAGCAGAAGTCCTACTACTAAACTACAGCCCCTTCCCTTAGGAGGCTCTATTTTTAAGTCTACACACTATTTCTGAGAGCGAGATCAGCATACATGACTTTCCTGCCATTGCATAGCTGGACCAAGAATTTTCAATACCTCTAAAAAGCTTGCAAGCAATCTGGAAATAATAATAAGTTCAGAAAACGAACATACGTGATCTTGTGCCAACAAAGTCTCCTTGCTCATCACCTTCACAGCATAGACGTCGCCAGTCGCCTTTTCTCTCACCACCTGCACTTTCGCAAAGTGACCGCAGCCCACCAGCCCCCTGACTTCAAAATCCTTCATGCTAGGCTGAAGCTCGCGGAACGCTGCGATCGAATCCGAGTCTACACAAAAGACAAGGCAAGCATTTTTACATGGGGGGGGGGACTGAGTTGCAACGCAGAATTTAATGGAAACAATCACCAATACATTTTTCCCTATATTCTCTCCGACACCAAAACTGCCTACCTCCTTTGTGGTCCAGAACCTGCGACGCTCATCACCCTACGCGTCACCACTCCTTCCACTTCTAGTCCTTGGCCTTACCATCCTTTCTTTGGATACATGCCTGCTTGTGACCTTCACTCCCCCTAAGCTCCAATACCCTGAGCAACACCTTGTTGCCCCTTCATCAAATGAATCCCCTTTTTGTTTCCTTTAACTCCAACTTCAAATCCCCCTCTTCCACAAAACTTTGGGCTTAACCCAAAGTCTTCATCCTTACTAAAACAAAACTTAAGGACATACATTTACATAGTCACATCTTATTTTCCTTGACCCCACCTTTTCCCTTTTTAAAATTTAGATTCTAGGTTCCTCGTGAACGTGTCTTTTGCTTATATTGTAGTGTAAAGTGTCCAGTAAGGTGTCCAGTACATAGTACCTTCTACACAGGTCTGTGCAAGACCAAGACACTTTTTCCCCCTCTACTGCAAAATCAGGCCTTTATAGAAGAAATTTGCTCCTCTATTTGTTAAGGTTCAAAAGAAAGCCAACAAGACATACACTTTTTAATGAAATTGCCCACGTGCTTGATTTTCATTAAAACAGGGCTGCTGCATTCTTCAAAGAGCACCATCAAGGAATCTAAAATGCCTTCCCTGGAAAGTGGGGACATCTGCTGTTGTGCCATCGGGGGAAGCTTGCCCTGGTGATAAAGGCAAGGATTAGTAAACCTCTAGGCAAGAATTACACTTGTATATTAAATGCATAATAAAAAGCAGAGATATCACCATGCCAACAAAAGTACGCATAGTCAGGGCGATGGTGTTCCCAGTAGCAATGTATGGCTGCGAGAGTTGGACCATAAGGAAGGCTGAGCGCCGAAGAATAGATGCTTTCAAACTGTGGTGCTGGAGAAGACTCCTGAGAGTCCCTTGGACTGCTAGGAGATCATATCAGTCAATCCTCAATTAAATCAACCCTGACTGTTCCCTGGAAGGACAGGTACTGAGGCTGAAGCTCAAATATTTTGGCCACCTAATGCGAAGAGAGGACTCTCTGGAGAAGACTCTGATGCTGGGAAAGATGGAAGGCAAAAGGAGAAGGGGAAGGCAAAGGATGAGATGGTTAGACAGCATCACCGATGCAACAAACATGAAAATGAGCGAACTCAGGAAGATAGTGGAGGACAGGAAGGCCTGGCGGGATATGGTTCATGGGATCATGAAGGGTCGGACACGACTTAACGACTGAACAACAACAACAACAACAACATTAAATGCATGCAGGTTAAAATTTTAGAAGTTTGTTTTATACTAGATTGCTGCATAAAAATGGCTCAGTTACTTTTTCTGCTTTTCAAGTGAATCCTTAAGGGCATTTAGACTTATATCCTGACTTGCTCTCTAAAACAGTGTTTCTCAAACTGTGGGTCGGGACCCATTTGGTGGGTCCCAGGTGATGGAAAGATCAGATAAGTAATTGCCATGTCCAGAGGCTATTCAAAAATCATATAGCTGCTAATTGCCCTTCAAAGAGCTGAACTTCTGCAGTTTGCAAGGAGCTGAGCTCCTGCAGTTTGCAAGCTTGTGTAAATATAGGGAGATAAATATCTGAGTGTCTCGTAAAGCTAGGTGGGTCCCGATAGTGTCATTTTAAAAAGTGGGTCCTAGTGCTAAAAAGTTTGAGAACCACTGCTCTAAAAGAAACCCAAACTGGCTAACAAAATCAAGTTAAAAGCCCATTAAAAATAATCAAGTTAACTAAAACTCAAAGCCACTGAGAAGCATATGAAACCATCAAAGCAACAGCAGCAAAAACAAACATCAGCCATAATAGTCATACTAATAAGCATTTATGTAGCACTTTCGAATGTTCAAAGCACTTGACGTGCTATGATGCAATGCTGACAGTAAACCTATAAGGCAAGTCTCCGTATTACAGATGGAGGTGCCAAGAGCTACCTAGTGAATTCATCGCAGAGGCAAGACTCCAGCTGTCTGCAGTCAGGGATGGGTTGGATGAGGCTGAATAAGGCAGAGGCGCTATTGGTCAGGAGACCTGTGACTCAAGTGTCAGCCTGTTCTGGAAGGGGCTGCACTCCCCTTGAAGGATCATATTCACAGTTGCATCTCGATGCCCAAGAGGCAACTATCACACACTGCACCTTTGCCGAGTGTAGGCCGATGTGCCAACTGTGTTCCTTCTTGGATCAGTCAGGCCTGGCTACGTTTATCCATGCACTCAGTACATTCAAGATTGGATTAGGGCAGTGTTCCCAAACTTTTTCAACCTGTGGCTCCCTTACCCATTGGCAACCATTGACCGCAGCTCCCCATTACATTATGTTGATGCCTGGCAATTGGCACGGCATTGTTTTCCGAAGCGATTCCGTGGCTGGTTTCCGCCGCACCCCTGGGAGCCGCGCCTCCCACTTTGGGAACCACTGGATTAGGGTAATGCACAGAGCTGCACTCGAAGACCACTTGGAAACCTCACTTAGAGCAAAACGCTTGTTGCACAAGCCTGGATTCCATCGTTTTGTCAGCGACACTGGTTCCCAGTCCATTTCTGAGTGCAAGTCAAAGTGCTGGTTATTACATTTAGAACCTAAGCATACATATATGTTTGGGTTCTAAGCTGAAACAGCTGAGAACAAGGCTATCTGGAGGATGGCCCTACCCCCTTATGAAATGGAAAGAAGTAAGAGAAGTGCTCCATGAAGTCTTGGCACATTCAGAAGAGGCAGGGCAGGATCTCTCTCCGCTTGGAGATATAGCAAATCTGATTTGCCTACCAAAGGCACTGCCTACCAAAGCAAGAGAAAAATGCAACCCACACAAGGATACCATCCTCCAACAGCCCTTCTATACCTCACTTGTGTCTCTAGGATTGGCAACAGGGGCTCAACTAGGGGCAGATGACACCCATCAGTGAGCCATCACCCCCCTGGCCCCTACTTTATTACCAAAGTACGTACCGGTAACTTTAAAGTCAAATAATCATTAACATTTTGACAAGAGAGGAAAAAAAATCTTTCAACTTAACAGGAAGTGTAATATTTCTAAATGTAAAACCAATACAGATGATACAATCTGGGGAAAAAAAAACTTTACCTGAAAAAGCAGATTAAGGCGAGAGGCACGGCTGGCAATGGGCTCCATAATGTCTGGCTCGGCAAAATTACGCACCCCGTACTTAAACTTCAACATCTCCACAATTCACTAGGGTGAAAGCGCCACCAAGGATGGAAGCTGTAGCGTTTGTTTTAAATCCGTGTTCGGATGATTCATACCACCAGCTGGTTAGAAATTCTCTGTCTTCCTTCCAGTCCTAAAAATCTGTGAAAAGCAAGACAAGTGTACCCCAGAATATATTTGACAACAGTGTTTGAGCAATAGGACAAGAGAGTCACAAAACTCAATACGGCACACATGGTTTTCTCCCTCTATCCCTTTTTCACAATGTTTGAGCTAGCCACCATTTCTCAGCCTAAGCCACCAAGTGAGTTTCATGGCTGACTGGGGACTTGAACTCGGCTCCTCGGACACTCCAGGTCTGATGCAGCCTGCACTACAGGTAGCAGAGAGATAATCCCTGAAATATCACCACTGCCATAACTGACAAGAAGAGAAAGAAGGGTGCTAAGTTGCAGGGAAAAGAAAGACACACTGCGTATGCTCAGAGACACTCTATCTAGAGAAGTACAATTTATGGGTTTTCCAGCCATGTATTTAAAATTGAAGAAATACAGATATTTCAAAGCTTGCTGACGTTTCGTTCCTCACTCGGAACCTTATCAAAACAGTGAACGAACACGGCGACAAGCCGGTAGCTGTTAATACTTAGTGATGTTCTTCGAAAGTATTAACAGCTACCGGCTTGTCGCCGTGTTTGTTCACTGTTTTGATAAGGTTCCGAGTGAGGAACGAAACGTCAGCAAGCTTTGAAATATCTGTATTTCTTCAATTTTAAATACATGGCTGGAAAACCCATAAATTGTACGTCTCTAGTGACTGTAACAAGCCATGAAAATCTCCATTCTTCTTTGACACTCTATCTGCCCATACACTTTGTTCTGCATCCAAGGCGTTGCTTCAGGCTTCACCTTTCAGGGAAGCACAACTGGTCAGAAAGAGACACCAAGACATTTCCCATGGTGGTGACACCTACATTGTTTTACTCCCTTCCCCAGGAAATACAGATGGCTCCCTCTCTGGTGCCCTTTAAACAGGGGATAAAGAACTTTTTATTTCAGCAAGCCTGCTTATAAGGCTGCCTTTAAAAATCGCAACACACATATCTGGCATGGTTTGTATTTTAGATACAATGCATTTGTAAAGTCACCCAGGAGGCCTCTGCAGGTTGAAAGGGCAGATTAGAAAATGTTTAAATAAATAAAAACATGAGCAGAACCTTGCTGGGTCACAAACAAAGATGCAGCATCTTTTTTAAAATCCATGGTGGCCAACAATCCTCTGGAAAGACCATATCCAAGACATGAAATTAAAAGCTTTCGTCTGTTATTTACTCCCATAATATGGTATTTAGCGGCAAACAGTCTCGAGGTTCCATTTAGCTCTCATAAGCCCCTAAAAGCCCTCTGGATCAGAGTAGAAACCCATCTAGTCCAGTACAGCACCCTACAGTACTACTTTCCACAACGACAAACCAGAGGATTTACAGAAGCCCACAAGCAGAGCATGAAAGCAAAAGCCCTTTTCCTTCTGTTTGCTCCCAGTATTCACCATCCAGGATGGTGTAGTGGTTTGGGAGTCGGACTTAGACCTGCAAGATCCAGGTTCAAATCCCTGCTCAGCCACGAAGCTTCCTGGGTGACCTTGGGCCAGTCACTATCTCTCAGCCCCACCTACCTCACAGGGTTGTTGTGAGGACAAAAAGGAGGAGAGGAAATATGTACACCACTCTGAGCTCCTTGGAGGAAGGGCGGTATAAAAAAAATGGCAGACTGCCCATGAACATGGAGGCTCCACAACACATAGCCATTATTAAAAAGGGCTGCTAATAATAATAATAATAAAAGAGTTGGAAGGACGCTACGAGATCATCAAGCCCAAACCCATGCCAGTGCTGGCTATCCACACCTACAACATGTTCAATAGGTGGCTATCCAGCCTCCACTTAAAGACTTCCATATCATGCTTGATAAGGCTGAAAGCATAATACCGTATTGTCCCGAGTATAAGACGCACCTGATTATAAGACGCACCCTTAAAGTTTGGTGCTATTAAAAAAATTAATTAAATCACTGGCATTAAATTGCAACAGCCTGATTATAAGACGCACCCCTAGTTTAAAAACTTAAGTTAGGAGAAAAAAGTGAGTCTTATACTCAGACCAATACGGTATTTTCATAGTGCATTTTTAAAGCATTATTATTTGTACCAGGAAACAGCCACAGGACATAGAACAAAAGCAAACAGAATGCTAAATAAGAACATTATAGAATGCAAATGTAACCCAATTATGCAATGTACTATTATTATGCATAATCATGCCTTATTTGTTATAGACACTCTATGTCCTGGTGTCTCAATCTTTCCCACACCACGACCCACCTCATCCTCCATGGTGGGTCACAACACGGGAGCAACTCACCAGCAAGCCCTGGAGCACTCTTCCAAGTCGGCGACCCACTCTATTGGCACCCACAGGCCTCAGAATGGGGCACAGAAGACTCCAGCAGGCCATTCTGAGGGTTAGAGTGGGTTGGCAGCCAGCCCAGCTCAACCAGGAAGGGTTCCGGGGCCTACTGGTGAGCTGTTGGGCTTCCGGAACAGCTCTGTTTTGGAGCAATTCAGAGACAAGGGCAGGCCCCACTCATGACCCACCCGCATGGGCTCAGCAACCTACCAAATGGGTCGCAACCCACAAATTGAGAAGCACTGCTCTATAATAAAGGAAGTTAGTATTTATATAGGGCTTTCTGAGCATGCAAAGCACTCCACAGGCAATACCTTAATGCTGCCCTTACAACAATAACGTTGTAAAGGTATTATTATTGTCATCCTCACCCCCCCCCCACACACACACACACCCATTGCAGCTGAGGTTGGGAGAGAGCAACTTGTCTAAAGGCCAGGTACTGACTCCATGGCAGGGACGAGACTCGACCCAGGGGAAATCTCAATTGGCAACTCAGTCTCTCCTCGGTCACTGTATGACACACCAATTCTCAATACGATAGTGGTGGTCACTCTCACTGAAGGCAATGGGTACCTGCGAGCATGTGCAAAGTACTTTCTCTCATCTTCCCCCTCCCGGTCAATCAACGAGAACCCACCGCGCTAAACCTGTAGAACAGGTGTTTTGAACACCATAGGACAGGGGGCTTTAGGGGCTGGCTTAAGCCCCAGCACCTCTCCCTGTGGTTTTGCCAACACCGGTTGCAAAGTCCACCGCTTCGTGAGACTCCGCTACCAGCCACCCATTATCCTAAAAACCGTTTGCGTCGCGTCGCAACCCCTTTTCCACCCCGGGAACCTACCCACCATCTTAGGCGAGTGCCTCCTGCTTTCCCGCCGTCCACATTTGAACAGATTAAGCGACGAGCCTCGTCACCACCACCCGCTCCGCCCCCTTAGAGCGAAGTCACGTGATCCGGGCACACTCAGCCAATCCGCTCTTAGGACGACGTCACAAGCCAGGGCTTGTGGGCGTCGCTTTCGGACGTCGCCCTCTCCGGTCTGTGAGGGGGCGTGGCCGAAGCGCCCCAAGTTCCCAACCGTCGCCGCCCGTCTCGCAATAGGGCTTTGGTACAGGAGCCGTGGTGGGAACGAGCGCGTGGCTGCACACACACAAATAGAAGCAGCAACCTGTAACGTGCTTATCTGGGAGTAAGGCCCCATTGACGTCAATGAATGGAGCTTACTTCGGAGTTAACATGTACAGGATTTCGATCTAAGGCATAAACCTGGAAAAAAGCAAACTATGTCAATTAACGATCTTATGGATTACGCTGTTATCGTCTTGTTTGTATCCTTCTTGCTTGCGTATTATAGGGAGCCAAATGTGGTTTGCAAAGCTTAGTTCTTGCTGCCTGTTAAGCAGAAAGTTGACAAAATTGCTAGAATTCTTAAACAGGGGGACATCAAAACGATTTTTAAGCCTACAAGAAAAATTGAACAGCTACTCAACAACCCCAAAATACCCCCCCCCCTTTCCAGTCCAGGCATTTACAGTATCCCTTGTGGCACCTGTGGCAAAGAATACATCGGATTGACACAGAGATCTATTAACACCAGACGGAAGGAACAAGAGAAATCAAGTGAGACTGGAGCATCTGCATTTATCTGCTTTAGCTGAACATGCACTCTCCACGGGACACACTATTCATTTTAAAGAAACTTGTGTCCTAAGAACAGAAAACAAGTTAAATATCCTAAAAAATTTGGAAGCTTTGGAGATAAGCAGAAAATCTTCCAACTTTCTGCTTAACAAGCAGCAAGAACTAAGCTTTGCAAACCACATTTGGCTCCCTATAATACGCAAGCAAGAAGAATACAAACAAGACGATAACAGCGTAATCCATACGATCGTTAATTGACATAGTTTGCTTTTTTCCAGGTTTATGTAAAAGGTCTTCTCTCCAAATAGGTACTGTGTCATTTTTGCTAAGTGCTTACAGGACTGGGTTCCTCAGGGAGCAGCAGTGTTCCGTTGCTTTTTTGACTGTTAAAAGATTGAAGCAGGACGCGAAGAATTCTAACATCTGCCAATTCGCTTTGGACTGCCCCAGAGGATGTGTCTGGTTTAAGACACGAAACGTCGGGCTTTTCTCTATCAATACTGACTTTTAACAATCTCTGTTTTGTTTGGGACTGGCTGCTGTCAAACCTAGATCAAATCGTCATTGTTTTAGTCAGCTGGATCGCGGTTTTAACCATGAATATGACCTTGTTACCCGTTTTACCCTTTTCAATAAGTTTATGTACAGGATTGCTAGTCGATGGCATTGGGAATAGCTCCCTCAAGTAAAACCACGAGTGTCACAAGCACAGCTTTCCCTTCTCCTCTTCCCCTGAGAAGGTCAATGTCCATGGTGGGTATACTGCAGGACTCTTGGGCTGTAAAACCTGGGAGTAAGCCCCACCATTGATAGGCCACCTCTTTAACCCAGAGGTTGCATGTAGGCATCATGGCTTGTAACCTGATGGACTTTTCTTCCATGAATGTGTCCCATCCCCTTTGAAAGGCATCTAGGCTAGGTGCCATTGCCACATCCTGTGGCAAGGAGTTCCACCGATTAATTACATGCTGGGTGAAGAAAAATGTCCTTTTTCTGTCCTGACTGTCCCAGCAATCAGTTTAGTGAATGTCTCCTAGTTCTGGTATTGTGAGAGAGGGAAAAGAACGTCTCTCTATCCACTCTGTCCGTCCCATGTATAATTTATGTCTCAAGAGCACAACCCTGCGCAGATTAACGCCAGCGAACCTCCTGAGTGTCACGTAAGTGCCATAAAGCACTTTCGCGGCACCCAGCAAGTAAGCAGCGCTGGCACGGATGCCGGCACCGCTTACTCAGCCGCCCTCCAGACACCATGCTGCCAGGCAGAGGTGAGTCCTGCGCCAGGCAGCGGGAAGGAGTAGGGAGGACAAGCCAGGGTGGCGGGGGAGGGAACATTGGCCGGCCTGGCCTGGGAGGGGGAGGGGATATCGGCGCTGGGTTGCGCCTATCCCAAGCCCCTTCCCAGTCCAGCCTTACATGGCTTCCCCAGTTGTGCGGCAGCTCCAGAGCTGGCGTGCATTCGAGGAGGCCCATTGGGGCTTCCGGCACTTACACCAGGGGAAGGGGATGAACATCCCCTTCCCCCGAGGTGAGCCCCAGCTGTGGCGGCACAGGCTACATCCTGACTAGGATGCAGCGACCAGCCATTTTGGCAATGCTTTTAGGCAGGATTGTGCTGTCAATCATGTCCTTCAGCATGAGTGAAAGAACAGCATGTTGGGCCATTTGACTACAGACTGAGTCCACAAGAAGTCCCACAACCTCCTTTTAAAGCATTGCCAGCACATCACTGGTTTGCATGTGATGCTTTGTGATGTCACTGCAACCACAGAAACCATGTGTCCACAACTGAGGAGGTCATCTGCCAGTAGAAGAGCATGAAACGTTGAAAGAGGAGGCAATATCTTGAATCTCACAGGGTCATGGCAGCTCTTCAACGGAAAGAACATTCTGAATCCGATTCCATCCTCCAAACCACCAGGATGGCTCAAGACATTGATTGGCTACACTGCCGGGCAAGCCTGTGTAAAGTCAACCTCTTCAGTAATGACCAAATGAAAGGCAACAGGGACCGGAAACTGGTGTGCTTTGTTGATGTCTCCAGCCTGAATGCAGGAAACAGAGATCAGTATTCCAAGCCATCAACCAGCCAGTCTAGCAATACAGACCCTCCGGATGGGTTTGACCTGGAGGAGAAGGAGATCATTGTCATCAAGGACGAGGACAAAAATCTCACGGACACAGAAGGGGCCGTCTGCTTTTTCAAACAGAGCCACTGTGAAAAAGGCAACGTGGTGAATTGGCTCAGTAATGACCTTCAGAAATACGCCATTGGCTTCCAGCATGCATTGGCTCCGCCGAATATCCCTCCCAAATCCATCCCTTATGATTCAGCAATGGAGAAGATATATCCAAACAGCACGCCATCCTACAACTGTTCTGGCGCCTAAGGAAGAGACTTGGATGATCATTCCCGTTCTGTTAATAAGCCATGTTCTTTCAAATGGCATGCAAAGAGATCAAGGAGGATCATCAATAAAAATTTTTTTGTTTTAAAGTGAATAGGGGAGAGAGGCTGTTTTATTAATCGCTTCAAACATAGCTTGGCAAGCAACCAGGCAACATGTTAGCAAGATCACTGTACCCAAGGAATGTATACAGTTATGATAAGAAAACCTCAGATTTACTGCTTTTTAAAGCAAGATTCTAGTCCTCATGATGGTAATGGGTTCCAAACATGTAGGCAACGTCTATAAGAGGTTACAATATTCGGATCTGTTAATCCTAGAAAAAAAATATCCCACTCAGCTAGTTCATATTCTACACATAATAAGCAGGGTGTCATTGTGGGGGAGAGCAGAGCTCCCAGACTTCTACAACAGCAGGAGTGGTAATGTTATCAGCAGGAGCACTGAAGTGTTGCCTTTGAAGCAGTTTTCGAAGGGCCTTAGCTAAGAGGAAGCGTCATGTTCAGGAGGAGGAAAACTGATAAATTTGCCTAGGGGTTTATGTGAATGTCCAGGCCATTGTCTTTCTCAAGAACTACCTGAGGGCACCATGTAGCTCATGTTATATTGAGGCTATAATCCTTTGCAAATTTACATGGGAGCAAGTCCTATGTGGCGCAGCGGGTTAAACCGCTGAATCATAAGCTGTCGATCGAAAGGTCGGCAGTTCGATTCCTGCGACGGGGTGAGCGCTCGTTGCTTGGCCAGCTCCTGCCAACCTAGCAGTTCCAAAGCATGTCAATGAGAGTAGATAAATAGGTACCGCTTGCGGGAAGGTAAACAGCGCTCCGTGTTCCAGCTGCATGCTACGCGCTGCGGCAAGGAGAGTCATGCCGGCCACATGACCACGGAGGCGTCTTCGGACAACGCTGGCTCTTCGGCTTTGAAATGGAGATGAGCACCACACCCTAGAGTCGGACACGACTGGACTTAATTGTCAGGGGATACCTTTACCTTTTAAGCATGCATAAGCTCTCACTCCAGTGCACCCTTTATAATTATTTGGGTTTTTTTTATTAAATTCTATCTTTCATTTTTTATACATTATACTAAAACAACCAGATCATAACAAATGTCAGGGATTCATGTCTTAATGTTTCCTGATAATACAGTACTGTTTTCTGAAAATGAATTGGAGTTTTCTTTCTGGAGCAAACTCTTTCCTTGCCTTTAAAAGAAAATGCAGGCAAGAGATGACGTCAGAGTTCTGTGCAGAGGCGTAGCAGGGCCGGGGCCAGGGGGGAATGCAGTGCCCCCGGGTGACAACCGCCATGGCAGGAGTTTTGTGCTCTGTGGCTGCTTTTTTTCAGCCGGAGGGCTGTGTTTCCGTGTGTGTGTATGAGTGTATGTGTATATATATATGAGTATGAATCCATACTCTGTACAATCTCAAACTCTAGATCAGGGGTTCTCAACCTTTGGAGGCCCGGGTATCCCCTATCACGGTCCAATTTTCTGAAGTACCCTCTGCTAATTAATTGCTAATTAATTGGATTAATCAATTAATTAATTAGCTAATTCGTTAAATAAAAAGTACTAAAACAATTCTAAATGTGAAAAAATGTCTTACTTAACTCTGTGTATGCGTGTGTGTGTGTGAGAGACAGATAGACAGACAGACAGGGGGATTGCATTTAAGTTCTAACTAACAAGTAATTCACTACTGATTGATGCTGATAAGGGGCAGGCTCTGGTGTACCCCCTGCCATTGGTCCGCGTACCCCTAGGGGTACTTGTACCACAGGTTGAGAACCTCTGCTCTAGATCTTGAACAAAAACATGAATATAAAACAGATTTTGGCAAAATATGAAAATGTGCATTACTCCTATCATTTATTTTCAAGGCAAAGCTTGTTTATCTCTTTCTGGACTTATCTCTGTAGCTCTGATGGCGTACATGATGCTTTGCACAGAGCGAAAGAACAGAGCCCTGCCATCGAAACATTGACACAAAGAGGACAACAGAAGAGAGGGCAGGGAAAGAATATATGATTGTCTCAGTTGTACTTACTTAAGCTTAGCTAACAAGGGAAAGAGGCATGATACTAAAGGCTTCGCGGAGAAGGTGAGTTTTAAGAAGGGGTTTTAAGAATAGTTCTTTTTTATTCAAGATGGTGAACAACATGAACAACTCTGGCTAAAAGCCTTCCTTTATTCTCAGCCATTATTCTACACACCATGGAAGCTGCCAGGTGGACCCTAATGACTAGATCCCATGCTACTAGAAGGAAAAAGGATTTCATATCTTCTTGCATGAGTATGTTCTTCTTCTGATCTGGTAGTTGTGCAGTCTGGGCAAGGCTGAAGGTCACAGGGTGGTCTGCCATGGGGAGCAAAAGGGATAGACCAACACGCCAGGGCTGTTGTCAGCCCACTCCAAGATTTCAAGACAGGGCAGGAGTGAAGAGCAGTCAGGTATGAGTGCTTCAGCACCCTGGACAGGTCCCAGAGAGAAGATAATTTCTTCCAACCAGGACTTGGTGTAACTGAGCCTTTCTGTAGTCCTGTGGTTCCCAAACTGGGAGGCGTGGCTCCCAGGGGAGCCGCGGATATCAGCCAGGGGAGCCGCAGAGTGCCACGGAACCCTCTAGGAATACAGTGCAATGCCAATTGCCAGTCATTAACATAATGTAATGGGGAGCCGCGGCCAGTGGTCACCAATGGTCAAGGGAGCCGCAGGTGGAAAACGTTTGGGAAACACTGCTATAGTCCCTGGGTTTGTCTATCCCTCCCAGATCCCAACTCCTTGTTGAGGAATGCAAAAGCTTAAAGGGCCAGCTCTCTGGGCTGGAGTCAAGCACCCCACCAGGACCACTGCCTACAGAGACGAATTGACGCAGGCTAACTCAAGACCCTTAGGGGTGAGGATGCTGGCTCCCCAACCGTATCTGCCTTTATTGTCTAGTAGTCTATTCTTTCTGGTTTGAGCTATATGCTACCTCTAGGTTCCTCTGAAGACCAGTTGTAGAGGAGCAATAGCAAGAGGGGTGTGCCTTCATCTTCTGCTTATTGGCGACCCAGAGGCTACTGGTAGGTCTCTCGGGGAAACGAGATGCTGGGCTCAATCAGCCTTAGCCTGATCCAGAAGGGCTCTTCTTAGTTCTTATGTTGTTATGTGCCAGAATCTCTGGCTCAGAGGGATCTTTGGTTGCTCAGTACCAAGGTCGTGATCCAGTGGCCCTGATCCCTGTGCTTCTGGATCTTCTAATCTAGTTGATCCTCCTGCTGTCAGCAGTAGACTAGAGCCCACTCCAGACATCAAGACGAAAAACATGTCTATAATTTGTACAAAGTGTCCAGGCTTTGTACAAAGTGTTCACAACACCATTGTTACCTGAACAGAAGAGGGAAAAGTGTATCTCTAGCCTAGGTCTTTTGTGAGGCTTCTTTCTTTGACATTTCCACAGCCTCTTCCATCAACTAAAGGTTTTACTTACCCACTTATGTTTGCAGTCCTAAAATATAAGCATTGAAGCCGGTTTATATAGCGACTTTTCTGTTCAGAGAAGTTCTGCTCTCAGAGTCCACAGCTGAAACCATGCAAACCAAAGAAGGAAAAAAAAAAGTGAAGTCACGACACCTTATTTGCTACTTTGTTGAGTGACAGACAACTCTTAAACAATACACAGAGTGTGAATTAAAATGCAGAACAACCCTAGTGGATTACGCACATCCCTTTCATGATTCAGGGCTGGCCACACTAAAAGAACACAATGCATGTGTGATGGGGAAGCACAAAAAGAGCACAAATGACTAATACAACTGTTTCATTTGGTGCAGACAAGATAAACGGCGACAGGTATGTCACGTCGGAAAAACTCTTCCAGAGAAAACTGTACAATGAGAAGAAATGATGATTGCCCATCTTTGCCTTCTGAATCACAGTTTTGGGATTCTGTGCACAGTTAAGACATTTTTCTCCAAGTTGCTGCATTTATTTCTGTCTCAAAAACTTGGCAGAGGCCTCCTACATGTTGCTTAATTAGTAATTATGTGTTATTGCCTTTGTCAGACTTGGCCCTGAAATGCTTTTTTGGTTGTTTCTGCGATAATAAATATACTGGGTTTAAGTCTATTGTTCTAATCATTTTATCTTCCCACTGATATTTGTGTAGACAGTTTTATTTTATTTTTTAAATAAACAAATCTGTTTCTACATAATCCACACATAGCAACAGCAGCAATAATTGGGGAATGGAAAATGCCTTCCGAGAAGAGGTTGAAATACTGGATTTATGTTTTAGATTAGTATTATTTATTGTTAAGAATATTTCTATACCTTTTTATTTATATTTGTATACCTTTTGCTTTCAGCAAAAAAAAAATGAACTCATTTACATAGCAGACAGTGAAATCTTATGTACGCTTACCTGAGAGAAGGGTTTCCTTCTCTGTAAACATGTATAGGATTGCACTGAAAAAGAAGAAATTGATGACAAACTAAAAATAAATAAGAATGAATCAATGATAGGTCACCAGACCAAAGATTAGTGGACTTAAACTGAGGGAAAGTCTAATGATGCAATCCTGTGTAACTATAGGCTGGTGGGCCTAGTGCTCCGCCAGCCTAGGGTGCTATAAACACGCCGTAAGGCACGTTTTTGACACCTGGAGAGTAAGGGGCTCCAGCACAAGGGCCGGAGCCACTCACTCTGCCACCTACCTGGACCCACACCGGCCGACGCAGGTAGGTCCTGTGCCACTTGATGCAGGGGCGGGGATGGGCAGGATGGGGTGGCGAGAGAGGGGGGCCATTGGCGGACCCGGGCTGGGCGGGGGCGGGGATATTGGCGGCGCTAACCTAAGCCCCTTCCTGGTCCGCATCGCCTTTCCACTGCCTCTCCAGATGTATGTCAGCTTCAGACCTGGTGTGCCTTCTAGGATGCCCATAGGCCCTGGGCTTGCTTACACCCAGGGAAGGGGATGAATGTCCCCTTCTCGAGCACTCCAGCAGCCCCGGGGCAGCCTGCAATGGCCTTAGGATTACACAGTTACACAGTGTAAAAGTTTAAAGTTACACAGGATTGGGTTGTAAAGTTCTAGCTGACAAGAAGCTGGCAAAATCAGAGGTGCCCAGAAACGGGGGCAACTGGGGCAATTTGTCCTGGACCCCCACAAAAGAAAGTCCCCATGCCCATGCTGCCTCAATTCCTGTGTGTACTATTGCCAGGGTCAGCACCTGGTAATGGTTCACTCTCCTCCCCTCCACATTTCCTCTTCCTTGCTGCCCCCCTCTTCTGTTTCCTGTTCAGGGAGTGGAAAGAGAAGGAAGCGCAGTGAAGGAAAGTAGGTGAACAGAGATGGGTGTCATCGTCCCCCCCCCAATCTACAGCCTGAGGCAACAGTCTCAGTTGGCCTCATGGATGGGCCGGCCCTGGCTGCACAGGTGCCAAATCCAGGCTTTAGCATAAAGTCAGGAGTCCTTGGAGCCAAAAAGATCACCAAGTTGGAATCCCCAGAGACTGCAGTCCTCAAGTTAAATCCCACTGAGGGGCCAACACCCTCGCCCCTAAGGTCCCCAAGCTCCATTGAGCCTGCAATGCAAGCAACAAGCCCAACAAAGGCAAAGGTTGCCTCTAAGCCACTGTAGCTTATTTTAGCCCATGTATTGTGAACACTTCTGATGAGGGAGTTACTGTAACAGTCGAAGAGTAACCCAGTTCTTATATGAATGTTAAGAATGACTGTCTCTTGGCTGTTTCTACCCAGAACCACACTGCTCTCTACTGGTGATCCGCTGCATGACTAGTCATTGCAAATAAGACCGCAGTAATTACCGTATGTGAATTGGAACTGGAATTCAAAAACGACTTTCCAAAAATAGAGGAGTCGGATTATCCACTCAGCAGAATTAATGAAAAGCTTTTGCTTAATTTATTTATTTTATTTTTCACATTTTTATACCGCCCTTCCTCCAAGGAGCTCAGGGTAGTGTACATAGTTCCTTCCCTCCTTTTGTGCTCACAACAACCCTGTAAGATAGGTTAGGCCGAGAGATTTTTCTAGACAGTGCCACTTCCAGGGACAGTTGATGCATGGTTCAATATGACCCTCACAAATCAACTTTCACTATGTATGTAGAATAGCATGTTAGGGAGAAGATGAGGATCAAACTTTCTCCCTGCCATTCAAGGATAGCCTTGGGAGGGGGGGGGGGTCTGCTTGCTGATGTTTCCACAGCACTAAATGGCCCTTGTGTTGAAGCAACCGTACCTACTTTCCACCATGCCGCCTGCAGGAAACTAAGGGACAAGGCAGATCCACACCACAGGCGTTCACGTTGGTCGCGTTCCGGCACATTCCAGGAGCGTCCGACATGCCAAAAGTCTCAGACTCCACTTGAGATGGGACAGGACGTGACCAGCTGGCGGACAAACGCCATCACACGCAAATAACACCACCGAACGCACGCGTACTTGGCTGGACGCAATGCCCCGAGCTGCGTGTGGTGTGGATCCGCCTACACCATTGGCTCAATCCTCTTGTGCTGGCGCAACGTGTCCTACGACGGTAAGGCACGTTGCAACAGCACACCAGAGGTCTGGACCAGCGCAAAGGTCTGCATCAGCCTGTCAGAGGCAGAGCGCTGCGGCGGGACACGTTCCAGTGCAGGTAAGTCAGGGGACAAAAGTTCCCTTACCTTGAGGAGACCTCCCACCTCCCCATTTCTGTACAAGATGCAGTGTTGCCTGCACTGGCCTCACTGCATCACTGCACAGAAAGCTAGTTAGGATTAGGCTTACCAGATCTCCAACCGGGACAGAGTGTTAGACCTTTAGGAGAAGGAATGTGGACAGGTGTAGCTTGTTAAACCCTTAGAGCACAATCCTAGGCATGTCTACTCAGAAGCAAGCCCCATTGTGTTCAGTGGGGCTTGCTTCTGAGTAGACATGCCTAGGATTGTGCTCTGAGGTTTAACAAGCTACACCTGTCCACATTCCTTCTCCTAAAGGTCTAGCTCTCTGTCCCGGTTGGAGATCTGGTAAGCCTAGTTAGGATTTGACTGTGTATTGTCCAGGAGGCAGATGACTCAGAGACTACCTGCCTCAGAGCTTTACTCTTGTCCTCTTCGACCTGTGGGGGAGTGTCTCTACCTGGCTTCTTTCTGCTGCCCCCCCCCCCATGTTCCAAGCATGCAAGACCTCTGTCCATGAGCTCTGACTATCCACATGTCCACCATACTATGAGGTCTCACACACCTGTGCAAAGAGTAGCTGTAGGATTCCCTGTTCCAAAGTGTAGGATCTGTACAGTCAGAGATGTACTGTATATGCCTGTAACTTGTAAGAAAAGTATTTTCCTTGCAACCTTTTTATTGCCTCTGCTCTTATTTTATTGTTAAGCAGTGGCTGGTAGGGAGAAATTGGGAAAAGGGTCTTTTGTTACATGACTCAGCTTGATTTATTTATTTCACATTTTTATACCACCCTTCCTTCAAGGACCTCAGAGTGGTGTACATATTTCCTCCCCTCCTTTTTGTCCTCACAACAACCCTGTGAGGTAGGTGGGGCTGAGGGATAGTGACTGGCCCAAGGTCACCCAGGAAGCTTCGTGGCTGAGCGGGGATTTGAACCTGGATCTTCCAGGTCTAAGTCCGACTCCCAAACCACTACACCATTTAGACCTCTTTTTTCCCCAACACAACTTAGGAAGCTGCCGCCTTCTACTGGGTGACAGTTCACAAAGGAAATTGTAAAACCCAAGAGACCTGTGTGAACTGAGCACACAGTTGGATAATTCCTCCCATTCCCAGAATCCTTTGCAATGCATGGAGGTTCTGTGAAGAACAAGGCCTTTTGCCTGACTCCATTTTAGTTGTCCGACTCCATTTTGAGAGCCTGAGTAGAAAAGTCAGTTCTTTGCAGGGATGGGGACTCGAGTCAAATGACTCGACTCGCAAGTGCGTCTGAGTCACTTTTTCCCTGACTCGTAGTCGTACTCATACTCATACTTGTGACCCACTGACTCACACTCACACTCGTACTCGTGACCCACGGGACTCGCACTTGACTCGCACTCGTGGGGGTATCGACTTGCCATTTCCAAGTCATTTTCCAAGTCATAGGGGAAGCCAAGTGGGTGCTTTAAAAGCCTCAGAGGTCCCCACACACACCCCACACAGACACCGACCCACCCCATTTTCAGGGGAAAAAGCCATTTTCCCCAAAGTGACTCGACTTGTGACTTGTGACTTGTGGTTTTTGGCCTTACTCGTACTCGACTCGCACTCGTGCAAAAATGACTCGCACTTGACTCGTACTTGCCCAAATATTTTGGCACTGACTCGCACTCGGACTCGCACTCGTGCAAAAATGACTCGTACTCACACTTGCACTCGTGACCTAGTTACTTAGATACATCCCTGGTTCTTTGATGTCTCAAACAACTTGAACAGTTAGTTCAGCTGCTGGGAAGCTAGCTAATTAGTGCAAGGCTGAGAGCAGGACCCATTATCTCGGACTGATAAATCTGGCCAGTTTTTCATTCCATGCTGGTGGATCCTGGTACTCATCAAGGACATCCTAATTGCAAACTATTTGCACCTCTAGTTTCCAGGTGGGAGGGGGAACTTGGAGTGACCATTATGTAAGGGCCTAGAAGCTTCGGTTAGTTAGAGCTTCTGATTGGCTATTCCCCAGTCACCAGGTATAAGGGAACCAAAGTTTGCCTAGGGATAGATATTCCATTTCCAGACCTTTGGGGGACTTCAGACCAGTTGGACCTTCAATATGGAGCTATGTCTCTTTCATGCTTATTGGGACAGATAGCTTACCATCTACACCTTATCTGTGCTATGAGAGCTAATTGGGTGAGTGTTAGGACCAGTAAGTTTTAGGAGAATAGTTTTCTTGTTTTATGTCTGTTTGTTTTGCATTCATGCCTACAAAGCCTTACAAAGAACCTTATGCCTTCTTATATATAACCTTTAATTTACTTTAACAAACAAAATATATTTTACAGGCTTGTGTGTCTGTGGTTAAGTACAAGGGAACTGAATTCTACCCAGCCTGCCTAGCTGCTTGGTTCACTACTACCAGTGCTACCAATTTGAAGACTCTGAGGCTTGAGTCTGGTTCTCCTGTTGGACGGAGGGACCAGCCTTGCAAGCACTGAGACTTGGCCTAGAGACCCTAGCTTTCCCTGGAGCTGTGGGACTGGCGTAGCAGGGTGGTGGCAGTTGATATACCCTTGGGTTGTTGCCCAAGCCAAGAATATTCTATTCCTCTGATTTGGTCAGTCCTGTTGGAACTAAGTCAGGCGGAACTGAATAGGTAAACTTGTACTTATTGATTTGGTTTGATTTGACAAAGAACCCAGCATTCCTTTTCTCTGGTGGTGTTGTGCGCTGAGAATTGGGATCCTGGACAGTAACAGTGGGCCTTTTTCCACACTTGAGCCGAAGCCAGTCTGGAAGAAGCTTCCCTGAGTAAAACATCTAAGAATTACAGACCTGCTTGTTGTGAGTGCAAAAAACATCTTAACAGCCTGGACTGTGAGTAAACCCGAAGGCTGAGGCTGCCTTGGTGCTTTGGTGGGCTGAAGGTAACCGGGGGGTGCTTAGCCAGATATTGGGGGCTGGCTGTCCAAAGCTGTGCCAGTGAGGGTGAGTGCTTTGGGTCAGACACCCCCCCCCCCGGTATGTAACCCGCAAGTTCCATCTCGTATTCAAGGGCACCTCAGCGCACAAGTTGATGTGGAAAAGCTTCCGTGGCAGTAGAAAGTCTAAAAGTCATTGCTTTAGAAATAAAATTTAAATGTCAATTTGCAGTGTGCCAAAAACATACTGAGTTGTCAAATAAGGGTTGGAAGGGGTCTGCCTGCTTTCTTTGGGAATTCAAGTTCATATTTTGTGGGGTGTCCTTGCTTCCCCCCAAGGAAGCAGTCATCCTCTCCTTGTTGATATCCAACTACAGGGGGGGGGCATATCCGTGGTGATAGGTCCCTGCCCCCTCGGCGGATACTGGAATCCACGGATGGGAGGAACACTATCCCCACGGGGGCCCCACACCCATTACCTTAATTAAGGGTTCAACGGCGCTGGTGCGAAGCCAGCACATCTCTTCCTTTAAACAAGCAACGAGCCGGCTCTAGTATGCAGGCTGCTTGCCTGCTCTGTGTGACTTGTCGTTTGTTTAAGGAAGACACAAGCTGGTTTGGCATCATGCCAGTGCTGGACCCTTAATTAAGGTAATGGGTGCAGGGGCTCCCTGCTATCCACGAATAGCAGATATGCCCCGGATAATAGCACGGATATGCCCCCCCCCCCCGTATAGCACAAATGAGCTTTAGCAGGGTGTCAATGGAAAATCTCTCTCAGTAAGGAAGTTTTTGGATCTAAAAATCACCCACACTAGGGGGGTGTTGAAGTGGATAATTGATACAGAACGTATCAGTGACAAGTCAGGCCTGTGCACTTCTTAAAATATCTGGAAGTATAGAATATAATGCAGTGGGTGATGAAAGAAAGACAGACTTGCAAAGAAGTATTTTTTTACCTTAAAAGTATTTTTTAAAATCATTTAGAGGGGGGAGCAATTGAACCTTATATAGTACTCCTCCATCAAACCTGTTCTGTTCCCAAGATTAATGAGCCCCAAATGTCAGTGTGTTTCTGAAATGTGGTGTTGCTGGTTCTCAAAGCACGCATGATGGAAGAAATCTTGGCAACACTGAGAGCTGGTGTAGTGTAGAAGACTGAACTGCAGATCAGGAACTCTGTGGATCAAATCCCGCCTCTGCTATGATGATAATAATAATAATACAGTACTCACTTACTTTACAGGTCTGTTTTAAGGATGGCATAAAGAATATATCCATGAAATGCTCCAGCACACAACTTTCCTGCTGCAGCTTGAAATTACATTCTTAAGGAAACGCTTTGCTATTTGATCCTGCCGCTTGTATGCAGTTGGGCCTCAATCGAATCACATATCGCTTTCATGCACTCTATTTAACTCATACCCTTTATTTTTTTAATTTGATTTATTTTAGGACCTAAAATGAACGTTCTTTGTAGAGTGGCTCAGGATGTATGAACATGGAGGAAATTATGTACTGTAAACAAAGTACTATCATCACAGAACAAAATTAAACCAGAGTTAAGGGTTTTTGATAGGACAGAAACCTTTGATTGGTTAGATTAATCAATTAAAAACTTTTAAATCAATTGCAATAAATTAAAATGGTACCCCTGGTTAACTCCACTGTGCAATACAAGATTAAAGCATTTTTTAAAAAATGTACGTTAAATAAAATAAGTGTTCTATAAATACCTATTAAAAGATGCAAATGGGAGGCACCAGCTGATAAGGCATTTGTTGTTTTATCTCACACTTCCTCCAGGGATCTCTACGGCTGTGGCCCCTCCCCCCTTTCTTTGCAACCACCCTATATGTTGGGCTGCAATCTAGTGGTTGGCCCACAGTCACCCAATGAGCTTCATGGCTGAACAGAGATTTGAACCTGGCTCCTTGTGATCTGCATATACAACATTCTAGCTAGGAAGAAATGCATGATCATAGAACAAAGGGAGGAGTATGCTCTTTTTTCCTTCCAAAAGTATTATTTTGGTCATATGCAAATTCATGCAGGTTGAATAGATGGAAACTAAATGTGATTGAGCAACTAACAGTGTGCAAACTTATGCATATCTACTCTGAAATGGCCCCCATTGAGTTCAATGGGACTTACCTGCCCATAGGACTTGTTCAGTGGGACTTACATAGACCCTTAAGTTCATTTTTTTTCATTTTGCCTTGTTCTGAGCCTGATGCTTCTACTTGGGTATTGTCGTTTGAAAAAAAGTTTCAAAGGCATCACCTGAACACTTTTGCTGACAACTTCACTGCTCCTGTTATAAGAAATGCTTTGGAGCTCCCTCCTCAGCAACACATACCCCTATAGCAGGCAAATAATTGGTGTTAAATATTCATGAAATGGTTCAAATGTGCTTTCTCACTTTTCTTTTCCTGTAAATCCAAGGACTAAATAGCCCAAGGCTTCACACCTGGATAGTCTCCCTTCTAAGAATGTTGTTTCCTGCTTATCAGAAGAGGACTGAAACTGTCTTCTATCTATGCTCCTTTGTTCTCTTGTGTCTGAAGTCTAGTTCTAGCCTGATTAGCAAAATGGTATCTTGCATTTGTGTAATATTCGCTTGCCAAGTCCCTGAGACTGAAATGTGAGAGAGGGCTACATTTAAAAAAGGCCGCAATCCTAAGCACACTTAGGGACCAATCCTATCCAATGTTCCAGCATGGATGCAGCCGCAATGCAGCCTCGAGGTAAGGGTATATGTTCCCTTACCTTGAGGAGGCCTCTGTGACTGCCCAACCACCACTGGATGCAGTGCACGCTCCATTGGCATGACTGCATCAGCACAGGAAAGTTGGATAGGATTGGGCCCTTACTCTTCTAGAGAGTAAATCCTAGTCAGCCTGGTGGGGCTTAGTTCTGGGTAAACAAACTCAGGATTGCACTGTTAAAACCTAGAATGACTGAAATAGGAGGAGCCAGCTGTATGGACGTTGACAGTACGTTCATATTTACCCTCCACTAAATTGCATTCATTCATAGATTTGGATCTATGGGCTACTTTGATCTGCTTATAAATGCATACTACAGTAAATGGAAGGATGACACATGAAGGAGTTTGAAGCAAGCCTGCAGCCTACCTCTGAAAATGGCAATCGATAATTAAATGTGGAGGACAATGACAGATTTTCTGAACTGGAGATTAATGGATGACCTTGCAGTAAACAAAGCATTAATATCCACTGATGTTCAGCGTGACGTGGGATGTGACTGGGGTAGGGGCCAGCCCAGTGCATTTTTCAGTCTTCTTGGCAAGCCCATGCCTTTGACTGGAGCCAAACAGAAGTAATTTATGTGCAATTTATGTGAAAAGATAGCATGGACAAAGAACAGGGTATTGGGGCCTCTGAGAAGAATTTTAGCAGGGGTGCAAAATTGGGCCCCTTATCAAAGGGGAGGGGCAAAACAGGGCGGGGGGTAGCAACAGCCGGAAAAGTCTCTGGAGCCCAGGTCTACCAGGCTTCCCAATGTGGCACCCAGGTCTACCTGCCTGGTAGACCTGGCCTCTGTCTTTCACTCCATGATGAGGCCAGCTGAGATCCCAGAAAAATTCTGGGGGCCCTCCTTTGGCTCCTGGGCCCACTTTTTGACCCTGGACCTGGGTACAATACATTTACCCCCTTTTGCCTTCCTTCCACCCAATATCTTCAGCTCTTCGGCTGCAATCCTACACACACTTTCCTGGGAGTAAGCCCCAATGAACACAATGGAACTTACTTCTGAGTAGACATGCATAGGATTGCACAGTAAGAGTGTGTGTGTGTGTGTGTGTGTGTGTGTGTGTGAGAGAGAGAGAGAGAGAGAGAGAGAGAGAGAGAGGTTTTGTTTAGGGTGGATTATATTCTTCTCTCTCTTCATATAATCCCTTTGTGTGCTATACCTTGGAAAGAAGCATTAGAGATTACCCCTAGCAGCACAGTGGATTTCCCTAATCGGGCCAGAAGGATTATAACAGGCTCTACCAGCAGAAGGCGTAATTATTTTGGATGGTCATTTCCTGATTAAGAGGGAGAAAGCAACTGATAATAACCAGGACGTGCTCCAGGAAAGAGCAACTGAGCCCCAAGAAGAACAAACTGGCACTGTCTGTGGATGTCTAAAGTCCACAGAAATGGAAAAACCAACGTAGAGTAGAATTTTTCACTTCTAAAATCTAACAGCATTGGGCAGTTCTGAGTAAATCGAACTGCTCTTGTTTGAATTACTGGGGCCACCTTTGCAAAACTGCAGCTTGTACCAAAATGGAGCAGTTAAATTCTTGATGAGACAAGCTAGAGGAATAACATCACACATATTTGGAAGAAACAGCAGTAGCTCCTGGCCGATTCAAGGTGCCAGGCTTGACCTTTAAAGCCCTAACAGAGCAAGCCTATGCATGTCCACTTAGATGTACTAAGTCCCATTGAGTTCAGTGGTACTTACTCCCAGGTAAGTGTGTACAGGATTGCAGGCTAAATGGCTTAGGTCCAGGATATTGGAAGAAACACTTCACATGTTCCTCCTCATACTTCAAGATCTCCCAAGAAGGTCCTGCTTTGTGTTCCCTCATTCATAGACATGGAAGAAGATCTCAGGCTCCCTACCTGTGGAACACCTTACCCAGAGAAGACCACACCTATATGTCTTCTGGCTTTTGGAAGTCAAGAAGACCTTTGAGTGTGGAGGTGCATTGGGACCCAGGTGACTCATAGCAGTGTTTCCACCTCCATATTGTCTTGAGGCTCAAGCCTGTGCAGTTTGGACAGTAGCCAGGTTGGCCTGTTGTTGTTCAGTCGTTAAGTCGTGTCCGACCCTTTGTGGTCCCATGAACCATATCCTGCCAGGCCTTCCTGTCCTCCACTATCTTCCTGAGTTCGCTCATTTTCATGTCCGTTGCATCAGTGATGCTGTCTAACCATCTCATCCTTTGCCTTCCCCTTCTCCTTTTGCCTTCCATCTTTCCCAGCATCAGAGTCTTCTCCAGAGAGTCCTCTCTTCGCATTAGGTGGCCAAAATATTTGAGCTTCAGCCTCAGTACCTGTCCTTCCAGGGAACAGTCAGGGTTGATTTCATTTAGGATTGACCAAGGGACTCTCAGGAGTCTTCTCCAGCACCACAGTTCGAAAGCATCTATTCTTCGGTGCTCAGCCTTCCTTATGGTCCAACTCTCGCAATCATACATTGCTACTGGGAACACCATGGCCCTGACTATACGAACTTTTGTTGGCATGGTGATATCTTTTTATTATGCTATCTAAATTTGCCATAGCTTTCTTTCCAAGGAGTAAGCGTCTTTTAATTTCATGGCTGCTGTCTCCATCTGCAGTGATCTTGGAGCCCAAAAAAATAAAATCTGTTACTGCTTCCATTTCTGCCCCTTCTATTTGCCAGGAATTGATGGGACCAGATGCCATGATCTTAGTTTTATTAATGTTGCGTTTCAAGCCAACTTTTGCACTCTCCTCTTTCACTCTCATCAAGAGGCTCTTAATTCTTCTTCACTTACTGCCAGTAGGGTGGTATTGTCTGCATAGCTGAGGTTGTTGATATTTCTCCCGGCAATCTAGATTCCAGCTTGCGGGTTGGTAGGTTGGCCTACTTCCAAGTAAACATGCATAAGATTGTACTGTTAGTTTATCAGATTCCTTCCTTGCAAGGAAGGTGTATGCCCTACATCTCAGAGAGCGAGAGAAAGAGAGCAGTTCCTATGGGTTAACTTCCATTAATGTTTAGGATGGAAGCATTAATAAAATAATAATAATAATAAATTTGTGTAGTGCTTTTTGAGGACTTGCTAATCTTGTAGGGGTTAGTACTATTATCCTCATGTTGTAGATGAAGAATACTTAAGCTGAGAGAAAGGCCACCTACTGTGTACATAGCAAAAGCAAAATTTGAATAACAGAAGTCTTGATTCACAGCTCAGTCTTTTAACCACTATGTTATACCATAAGAAGGGCTTGCTGGATCAGGCCAAGGGCCCATCTAGTCCAGCTTCTTGCATCTCACAGTGGCCCACCAGATGCCTCAGGGACTGACAGGGAGCACACAAGACAACAAGAGACCTGTATCCTGTTGCCACTCCCTTGCTACCTCTAAAACCCAGAGGCCGCATACAACCATCATGGCTTGTAACCTGTGATGGACTTTCCCTCCATTAATCTGTCCGATCCCCTTTGAAAGGCATCTAGGCCAAATGCCACCACCACATCCTGCTCAGTATAGGAAATCAATACACTAGAATGTAAATACACTGTTTATTTTTCTTTCACAAAACTAACCTATAGGACAAAGCTTGCCCCATATACTTTAACTTTTCTGTGTGTCATCCCCCCCCCCATATTTTTTTCTTGTGCTGTCACTGAAAGTAGTGATGTAAAGGTCGATCGCTAGACAGTTTTGTTGGAGGGGGTAGCATAAAAATGAGAAAAGTAAAAAAAAAAAGTATGCCCTACTGAATAAAAATGTGAAAAGTAAAAAAAAAAAGTATGCCCTACTGAATTTAATGGAGTTTATTCCCAGGTAAGTGTGTGTGTATTATAATTGCAGCCAATCTGAATAACCCTTATGCATGCCTACTCAGAAATAAGTTTCACTAGCTTACTTCAAGTTCAGAGTAGGCATGCCAACAATTGCAGTCTTAATTCTTGATGAATTATAACTAAGGTATGCTCTTTCTTTTTAAAAATTTTGCTTATAAAATAGCATGACTAATGGTGCTGCACAAGTAAATAATATCTTAATAAATTCTGCATTGTGTTGAGGACTGGAGCCAGGGTCAGTGAGGACGCTAATCTAGCGTGCAGTGGAAGTCTAGGCATGTTTACTCAGAAGCAAGTCACACTGCTTTCAGCGGGTTTTTAATCCTGAAGGCTGTGTTTAGGATCTCTCAGTACATGCCAATGCAGCTCTGCTCAGAAGGAAGTCCCATTGAGTTCAGTGGAAATTGTTGTTGTTCAGTCGTTAAGTCGTGTCCGACCCTTCGTGATCCCATGAACCATATCCCGCCAGGCCTTCCTGTCCTCCACTATCTTCCTGAGTTCGCTCATTTTCATGTTTGTTCATTTTTGTTGCATCGGTGGAATGGAAATTACTCCCCAGTAAGATAGTATAGGACTGTATCCTTGCAGCAGCACACATACTTTCCTGAGAGTAATCACCATTACACACAATAGGACTTACTGCAGAGTAGACCAGCTCGCGCTGTTTTGCATGTCTACTCAGAAGGAAGTCCCACTGGGTTCAATTACTCCCCCGGGAGGCGTGTTTAGCATCGCAGCTTCAGGAGCTGTGTGAAAATGTACTTTGAGTAGGAGTATAGTACTTAACTCCGGATTAATTAAAGCGGGGTAACAGGGCTCAAACGGGCACCCCCGTGCACCGGGCTGCGCAATGCTTTGGCAGCAAGGAGGGAATGTTCTGGTGCCCTCCGGGACTTGGAGGGGGTTAAGGCGGGGAAGGGGCAGCACCTGTGGGCCGGGCTGTGGAGCTACCGCTCTGAGCGAATCAGAACGGGCGGCCAAACAGGTGTTTGCTGCCGTCAGGGGTTCTGGGCGGGGCCGGGCCGGGCTTGGGTCGGCTGCCGTTTGCAGGCGCCGCCGGCTTCGTGAGCTTCCCGCGGCCGCGCGATGTTTTGCAAGCGCCTGGGTGGAGATGGGGCTCGGGGAGCAGCCCTGCAAAGCAGGGCCGGTGGCAGCAGCAGCCACTCCACCCGCGGAGGAGCGCCTTGAGAGCTCCCGGCTCCGGAGGCGGAGGCAGCAGCGGGGCGGCTAGACAGAGTAGGAGGCGGCCCCCGCGCACATCCCAGGGCTGCTCGGCTCGCCTCGCCTCGGCTCAGGGCGTGCAGAGGAGGAGAAACGCGGCTTCCCGCTGCGGGCTCCGGGCTTCCTGCTCCGCCGGCTTGTAGCCTGGAGTGGCCCGGGGCCCGGCCATGTCCGCCTCCTGCCTGGGTTTGGCAGGCCCCGTTTCAGCACCATCGGAGCTGGACAGCGCCTGCCGCATGGAGCTGCAGGGGACGCCCCAGACGGCGGCGGCGGCGGGAGCCAAGGACAGCCGGAGCCCCCCGCCGTCCTCCGCCGCACCTTCCGCCTTCGCGGGCGGCTCGGGGGCAGAGCTGGAGCTGGAGGAGGAGCTGGCCCTGCTGGCCGCCGCTGGGGACTCGCCTGGGGAGCCGGAGCCGGTGGCGACGGCGGTACCCGAGCCGGAGTTGCTCTCCCTGATGAGGCAGAAGGAGAAGGATCTGATGCTGGCCGCCAGGCTGGGGAAGGCGCTCCTGGAGCGCAACCAGGACATGAGCCACCAGTACGAGAGGATGCACAAGGAGCTGACCGACAAGCTGGAGGTGAGAGGCGCCGGGGTGGTGGAAAAGAGGCGGGGGGACCGAAAGCGGAAGCCGCTGGGGCTGGGAAGGGGAGCCTCGTGTCTATGACTCAGGTCTGCTTGGAAATCTGGGCCACCGAGCTCTGCCTTCTCACACTCCACAGACGGGGGGGGGGGTGTTAAAGGGTTTACCTAGGGCAGGCCTAGATCCAGGAGGACCTTTAAAATGTCAGGTTCTGAATACAAGATGTTAATAATGAGGAGAAAATGGTCTTTGACCATGTGCAGAGAGGGCCTCTTCTCACTGGCAAGTTTTCCCTTCCCTCTTTCCTTACAGCTGGGGTCAGGGGTTATATGATACTTTTAACTGTCATCTTGGCAGGGATTAAGGGCAAAGGCAACAGCAGGAGGCTTGTGTCTTTCAGGTAGATTCTCCCAGTTCACCTGAGATGCTCTGGGGTGCTCTGCTGTGGAAACCGTGATGTGGAAAAAGCATTCTGCATGTGGTCTGGATTCCTGCCTTTGAAAGCTTAACTTTCTTTCCTAGAGCTGACCTTCCTCGGTGCTAGAAATGGATTGTAGGCCTCTGAGGCCTGGCCAAATTAAGACCAGAGAGAGCCTGTGGAAAGGCAAGGAAGGAACCCAACTTCAGAGGAATGGGGAGCTGCCGCAGGGGAATCTGGCCTTGTTGTTGTTCAGTCGTGTCCGACCCTTCGTGATCCCATGAACCATATCCCGCCAGGCATGAAGGGGATCCATGAATCTGGCCTACTGTGCCTGAAAGTTGCAGGCCTAGGAAGATGTGCTTTTAGAAAAGGAAACGGGAAGACCATGTATAGTGTAAATTGGCCAGATGTCCCTTACCAAATGGCTTCTGTTGCTACTTAACACTTGTTGGGTGACTGTCAAATAGAGGTGTTCAACTTGTGACAAGCCTACAGTGCTGGAACCCTATCGACGTTAACAGTCAGTAGAGCTAGGTTGGTTCACCTTACACACAGAGAGGTTTTACAGAGGCCTTGCTCCACAGCGCTAAGGAAAGACGAGATTTGTATTGGATTTGTATCCCACCAAACAAGCCCAGGGTGGCCAATGAAATCAGTTATATAGTGTCTAGAAGAGCAACCCAAAGCTCTCCACTTCTGCCCAAAACTGAAAGCCGTCATTTTGAGATTGATGTGATTGCAGGCTCCAATTTGCTTGCCTACCCTGTGTCTGTTCATCTGGCCTCGTTTACTGTATATGTGCCGGTTTTAAGATTTGTCGCCAGCCAGGTGTGACAGAGCCCCCCACTAACATGTGAACCCCTTGGCCTTGCCCTATTTGGGCCTGGTGGTATGCCGTTTGTACACAGGTATCGCCACCTTCCCCAATTTTTGCAAATTGGAGGATGTGTTGGGGAGGTGGCGACGTGCTGGCAATCACCGAGAAGCTTAGCAGCTGTCAGGAGTTGCCGCTCTGCCTCCTGGACTTCCCTTGTTTCATAACTTATTTTGAAGCTTTGATTCCCAGAGTGAGAGAGGCCTCTCTAAGCAGGCACTACCCTGTTGGCAGGGAAGGCCAAAAGCATCATCCCTTGCCCCGCCTACCCTGGCTCAGTACGCATTCTGATTGGAACAAGAACCAGCGTGCCAGCCTACACACCTTCCAATCACAGTGCCTTGAATGACACTGTGTGGCATCTTCCTTATTTTGAGTGACACACTTTGGGAGCAATGGGGAAAGCATCCCTTGTTTCACCTCCTTCTCAAAGCTTGATTCATGGGTTTCTTTCTTTAGGATCCTAAGCTGACAGGGATTCTCCATGGGCAGTGTTTCCCCTTTGACAGGGCCAGCCCAAGACCTACTGATGCTCCATGTAAAATGCTTCCCTCTCTTACCCACTGATATGCCAGTATCTTTCCACTCTCCAATGTTGTAACTCAGCACTCTCCTTCCTTCCACATCTCCTCTTCCTCTCTGTCCCCCTCTTCTTTTATTAATCCAGGGAGTGGAAGGAGAAGGAGGAGCAGTGAAGGCAAGTAGGTGGACAGAGATGGGCGTTCCCCACCAATCTGCTGCCTGAGGCGATGGTTTCAGTTGGCCTCATGGATGGGCCAGCCCTGCCCTTCAAGCTATCTGTTCCTTGGGCTATGAGCTAATAAACTAGTTGCCAGCCTGAGTAAACTTCTGTGTTTGATTTGGGGATGCCCCAACCATTTTCTTTGATCTATGGGTGCATACCAAGCCTGCGTTGAAGGAATTATTTATCTAACACTATTGCCATGCGAGATGCTTTACAAAGGAACATCAGTAAAAGGAAAAATGGGGGTGAAGAATTTACAATTGGAGAGACAAAATAACACTTGATATTAATCGCATCCTTTGGTGTGTTGTGTATATTGCAGGCTTGAGAGGGGGTTAATACAGATTGGTACCACTGCATGGCAGAAATTGGTTTATCCCCTCCTTGCCCTGGCTCTCATCCAGATTGGAACTTGGTATTTGCCCCAGGAGGGAGGCTTCAACTGGTGACAATGGGAAAAGCCAAAGATTTTGTGGTATGGTATGTGCTTGGAGAAGGGGATTTGAAGGAAAAGAGAGGTAGCACCATATAAGTGTCTGTGCTGGGAGAAAGTTTCAAGCATAAGGGACTGCAAGAGATAGAAGGATAGAGTTGTTGAGAAGCAAAACTCACAGGCAGGGATGTAATGAGAGATAAGGGCAGAACGATAGTGTGTGAGCCAAAGGCAAGCTGTGCAGAACTTCAGTGACGAGGAGCTTGTGCAGGATTTGGGGAAGAATTGGAAGCCACAATAGATATTTTGAGGGGGGGGGCATCAAGTGGTCAGAGCAATGAAAAGAACAAATGGTTGAGGCAGTGGAGTTTGGAATATGTCATTAGTACTTGTATGCTGCCCCTTGTTGCAGAAACTCAAAATTAAATAGACCACGTGCTATGCCTGGCAGCACATGAAGGCCAACCAGGGCAGTGGTTTCCAAACTGGGAGCCGCGGAAACCAGCCGGGGAGACGCAGAGTGCCACAGAATCCTCTCGGAATACGGTACAATGCCAATTGGTAGGCATCAACATAATGTAATAGGGAGCTGTGGCCAAGCGTCGCCAATAGTCAAGGGAACAGTGGGTTGGAAAAGTTTGGGAAGCACTGACCTAGGGGGTCATCTGATGAAACTGACTGATGAAAAAAAAACACATCTGTTTCTAGCCTGCTTTCCCTCCTCGTAAAAGCTCGAGATGTCCTTAATTCTTAAAAATTCCATCTGTCTGCCTTAGTGTGATACGATATAATTTTTTTCTCTATATATAAATACCGTATTGGTCTGAGTATAAGACTCACTTTTTTCTCCTAATTTAAGTTTTTAAACTAGGGGTGCGTCTTATAATCAGGCTGTTGCAATTTAATGCCAGTGATTTAATTTTTTTTAATAGCACCAAACTTTAAGGGTGCATCTTATAATCAGGTGCGTCTTATACTCAGGACAATACGGTATATGAAATGGCCTTAATTCTTTTCTGACTGGAAATGGCTGCACTAAATCCTCTAGAAAGCTTTCCCTGACCTCCCTCCTTGATGCTGTAGAGCAGGGGCTTGGAGGAAAACCCTTTATGTGTTCAGAGTGACAGAGCATTTTGTGAATTACCTTCTGTCCTGACCAGCTTGCTACACACTTAGCATAGATCTGTTCTTGAAAGGGAACGGAGGGCATTTTCTCGATCAATTTTGTCACACTTAAAGTGTCTGTAACCTGCCTAATAATTCAGAAATCTGTAGGCTGTACTGATAGATGGCCTTTCATGCATATATTTTGATGATAATGTGTCCACTGGCTTCTCAGTGTCTCGTGTGACTGTCCTTTTTGTTTGTTTGTTTAATTTTGAAAGTGCTAGTGTAGCATAGTCACTGCAGGACTGAGCAGAGCTGAGTAGTATCTAGTTCAAGTCTCTCTTGAGCTGATTAGATAGGCTTGGGCAAGCTACTATCCCTCAGTCTTAACCCATGTGCAATAAGAGGATAAAACTGTTTATGGGGCTATTGTGTAAATTACCGAGCTGAGGGATATGAAGGGCTTTCATCATTCCTGAAGTGGTGTATAAATGCTGCTGCTGCTGTTGTTGTCGGTGTTGTTGAAGTTTCTTTTCTGTTGGCTTTTGGAGACGCGATGTAGGGTCAACGTTACTTACAATGGGAAATTGTTTTTGTAAATTTTCACTATCAGTGACATCATGGGTGGTGCTTGGAGGTTGGCCAAATTGGGCACTGGCTGAGAGTCCAAGATGCCCCCCCCCCACTAACTAACCCCTAAATCTCCCAGAGTGGTATCCGCCTTTAGGCAGTAGCCAAAGGAGTCGCTCCATCACTGCCTTCTCCTTTCCCTTGCACCTGAAAACAGACTTCCTTGGAGTTGATGCTGTGATGATGCTCTAGAGCAGGGGTTCCCAACCCATTCCCGGCCGAGTACCACCTCCAGCACCACTCTCTTTCTGAGTACCACCGGAAGTGACTGGCAATGACATCATCACCAGTTGCTTCCGGGTGTTCAGGTTTTCAGAGGCCAGAAAACACAGGGAGGAGGCTCTGGGCAGGTGGGAGGACCCTTCTTGGCGTTCCTGAGAGGCTCGGCCAGGAGTTTCTTGGGAGCAAAAACACGCCACCAAAAGTGCCACATCAGAGTGGGGTTCCAGCGGTTAGAGTAACGTGTTAGAGTAGCAACGGTTAGAGTCCAGCGGTTAGAGTAGCAGTTGGCCAAAGTACCACTGGTGGTACTAGTACCACAGGTTGGGAACCCCTGCTCTAGAGTCTAGAAAGTCCGTTTGCAGGTACAAAGACCAGGAGGAGAAGGAGGTGGTAACAACAGAGAGCAAGTGAATGCTTTCTACACTTTGTGCTAAGGGAAGGAAGTCCCCACCCCATCCATCATGGTGGACACACCTGTCTGCCCCACTGCCTTTCTTGGCTGCCTAGTGTGGGTGAGTAAATCCTAAGGGAGAATCACAGGTAGCAGGAGACTAATCGGAGGGTGTGCAGTTGTATGTACATAAGCATCGTTTCAGTTGCACCCATTTAGGCTCTACAGACAAAGATTGAATAAACACGGGATTAAAAGCCATGTAGAAAACAAACATATATTTCTGTTAAAAACAATTGGTAAAACCAGAAACTGGTTTTCGAACTGTGGTGCTGGAGAAGACTCCTGAGAGTCCCTTGGACTGCTAGGAGATCAAATCAGTACATCCTAAATGAAATCAACCCTGACTGTTCCCTGGAAGGACAGGTACTAAGGCTGAAGCTCAAATATTTTGGCCACCTAATGCGAAGAGAGGACTCTCTGGAGAAGACTCTGATGCTGGGAAAGATTGAAGGCCAAAGGAGAAGGGGAAGGCCAAGGATGAGATGGTTAGACAGCATCACAGATGCAACGAACATGAAAATGAGCGAACTCAGGAAGATAGTGGAGGACAGGAAGGCCTGGCGGGATATGGTTCATGGGATCACAAAGGGTTGGACACGACTTAACGACTGAACAACAACAAAAAAACCAGAAAATGTTTAAAAATGTTGAAGTTGATAAGAAGCATCCAACTGGAAAGTAAAGTGCTTGTATATTTTAAATGCAGAAGGAACTTTCCACAGGAAAAAAAACAATTAGAAGGTAAACCTTCTAAACAATTAGAACAGTAAACCTTCTAATTGTTTTTTCTGTGGAAAGTTCCTTCTGCATTTAAAATATACAAGCACTTTACTTTCCAGTTGGATGCTTCTTATCAACTTCAACATTTTTAAACATTTTCTGGTTTTACCAATTGTTTTTAACAGAAATATATGTTTGTTTTCTACATGGTTTTTAATCCCGTGTCTATTCAATCTTTGTCTGTAACTGCTGGCTGTGGAAGTCTGAGATCGTATTTCATTTAGGCTCCGCCTTATTTACTTGTTTAAAGGTATTTAATGGAGATGGGATAAACTATGATACACCAATATTAGAAATGATACTTTATATCCAATTTTGAGTGTGTGCATTCAAATGTTTTTAGAATTTGACTTTTGCTGAAAAGTTTCATGATGGCAAACAAAGCAGGCTAAAAACCATATGCAAATATGCCAAATTTTGTAAAACTGCTGGTAAAAGCTAATTGATATAGCACATAATTAATTTGTGCAACTCCTTGCCACAGGGTGTGATGATGGCACCTGGCCTAGATAACTTTTTTAAAAGGGGATTGGACAGATGTAAAAGTCCATCACAGCTTACAAACCGTAATGACTATATGCATTTAAAAAAAATAATCTCGGGTTTTTAGAGGTATCTCTGAATGCCAAGTACAAGGGAGTAGCAATAGGATACAGGTAACTTGTCTTGTGTGCTCCCAGAGATACCTGGTGAGCCACTGTGTGATACAGGAAGTTGGACTCGGTAGGCCCTTGGCCTGATCCAGCAGGGTTCTTATAAGCAATTTTAGCCAGAGGTAGACTTACCATACATCCTGGAATGCCCGGGACCCTCCCCAATTTCGGGCTTGGGTTCCAGCATCCCAGGAGGTATGCCGCCATCCCGGATTTTCACTGCTGCTGGCGCCGCCATTTTGAAATTTAAGTTACTTACCTGGGCGCCCGATTTAAGGTAGGAAAAATATGGTAAGCCTAGTCAGAGGAACAGGGAAAAGAGATTTGGGGGGGGGGAGCTCAGGACCTACTAGAAGTAGTTTAGGAATCTCTGAGCTAAAGAGATGAGCTGCTGCTGAGCTGCTGGCACTTCTTTTTAAGCCCTTGCCTGCAAACTGGCTGCCTCAAGCTGACGCACAGTGGGATACTAACAGCCCAACTAAATCCTTGATAGGAAATAATACCTTTAGACCAGGGGTTCTCAACCTGTGGTACAAGTACCCCTAGGGGTACGCGGACCAATGGCAGGGGGTACGCCAGAGCCTGCCCCTTATCAGCATCAATCAGTAGTTAATCACTTGTTAGTTAGAACTTAAATGCAATCCCCCTGCCTGCCTGCCTGCCAGCCAGCGACACACACACACACACACACACACACACACACACACACACACACACACACACACACACACACACACACACACACACACACACTCACACACACACAGAGTTAAGACATTTTTTCACATTTAAAATTGTTTTAGTACTTTTTATTTAATGATTAATTAGCTAATTAATTGATTAATCCAATTAATTACCAATTAGTAGGGGTACTTCAGAAAATTGAACTGTGATAGGGGGTACCCGGCCCTCCAAAGGTTGAGAACCCCTGCCTTAGACAAATGTTCCTGATGTCCAATTTCTGGGCATGGTCTGCATGCTCAAAGAGGGAAAATGTGTTGAATTAAACTCGGTGTCTTTTCAAACTGCATCTGGCCTAATCTCTGTGCTGTAGTGATTGACTCATATCTATATTTTAAAAGCATTGTTGAGAGGTCTTCAGAGTTTCTACTTCAACAGGATCTATAAATTCCTGGCAAATTCTGCTAGGAAACGTATGGACTGGGCTATGTATCGATTCTTTTTTAGGAGCAATTGTAAATAAAAGGGCTAGGACAGGCAGCAATTGAATGCAATTCTATTGTGCAGTTATTAAGTGATTTCCTAGAGGGTTTTTTTGCCCTGCTTTGGAAAATTAAACCTTAGTGTTTAATAGCAGTAATAGCTTCGGTATTGTATAACTGTGCCAGAGACTCGCCCTGTAGAGCTGCTTTGAGTAGAGCAGAATGGATTAGGTGGTTGGGGTGCCACTTAGACAGGGCAGGCGAACCCGTTACGTCCTGTATTTCAGACAACATGTGGTGGTCCCTCCAGATCACCTATAGTGTATTTCTAGCCAGTTAAATTGCTCCACCCGGTGGGTAGCTATTGTTGTAAGCGTTTAGATGGGATCTGTGTACAAGGCATGCACACCAAAGCTCTTTTCTCCCTAAGGAGAAACGTAATCTTAAAATTTTGTTAGGGTTCCTCTTTCATTAGATTACCAAAAAATCTTCCTTGGTATAGCTTGACAATGATGGATACTGGAAGTTTGTTCCTGTTTCACCATGTCGTTTCCCAGCTCACGCATCGATTTTAAAAAAAAAATTATAGGAATGGAGTTTCTCTTACTGTTGTTTTTGTCAACCGAATGAAACTTAGTGAAATATTATTTATTGTTTAGATGGAGGCCTTTTGAGATGGGGAACCATCTCTCTTTGACTCTGCAAACCATTTTTGAGAACTGTTATTGGTGTCTAAATGCAGCATATTAAACACTGGTGTGGCCTAGTGAGGAAGGGCCCAATCCTTTCCAACTTTCTTGCACAAATATTCCCTTACCTTGAGGAGGCCTTTGTGACTCTTCCCCCCCCCCCCCCGCCCAGGATGCAGCACATGCCCCATTGGCATGGCTGCATCAACACTGGAAAGTTGGATAGGATTGGGCCGGAAGAGGCTGAGCTGAGCTTCCCCAGTTCAGATCTTGCCCCTGCCATATACTCACTCTCTCGGGATCAGTCTTCCCCATCTGCATTAGGGGGATAATTATTCTTAACTGGCCTTGTGTGGTGGTTGTAAGGACAACATAGTTGGATAATTTTATTTATTTATTTATTTTTATTTTTCACATTTTTTTATACCACCCTTCCTCCAAGGAGCTCAGAGTGGTGTACATATTTCCTCCCCTCCTTTTGTCCTCACAACAACCCTGTGAGGTAGGTGGGGCTGAGAGATAATGACTGGCCCAAGGTCACCCAGGAAGCTTCGTGGCTGAGCGGGGATTTGAACCTGGATCTTCCAGGTCTAAGTCCGACTCCCAAACCACTACACCATCCTGGCTCACACCATCCTGGCTCCTGGCATCCTGGATAACTATGGTTTATGATAATAAATAACTACACTGGCATCACTACAGTGGGGGGCGGAGCTGTAAGTTCTTCCGTGATCAGAGCCTCCGTTACACGGAAGAACGAAGCGCCCCGCCCCCGCACCTTCCAACCCAGTCAAAGCGGTGAATGCGCGTTGTTTTCACCGCTTTGAATGGGTCAGAAGGCGCGGGGGCGGGGCGCTTTGTTCTTCCGTGTAACGGAGGCTCCGATCACGGAAGAACTTACAGCTCCGCCCCCCCCTGTAGTGACGCCAGTGAATAACTATGATAGATGGTTTATGATAATCCAAAAATGGTTTGGATTATCCAATCGTTGGATAAAAGAGGCCCCAGCATTCTTGTTAGTTGGCTATTATTCACTCTACACACCCAAAGTTGTCCTTGGACAAAATTTGCTAGACAACCACTGTATTTGAATGCAGTAGCGAGCAGGAAAAATGGAGGGAAGGGCAAGGGAGATGTTCTCTCTCAGAACGTGGAGGCCGGGCATGTCTGTTGCAAAGAGCCAGGCAGAAATCCATTTTTCCTTCAGTTGTCATCCCCAGGCTGGTTACCAGAGCTGAATGTGAGCCAACCAGGGCTCAGCTCTAAGTATGTTTTTCTGTGCCAGTGCTCAAGCCTGGAGCATAAAGTACAGGTGGGCCCCCATATCCACGGATTTGCTATCCACGGTTTCAGTTATCCACGGATTGCGGGGACCCCCCCAGGCTTTTACTTTTTCCCCAGTAAGCTTCGTTTCTTGCTCAAACAAACAGGAGAAGCAGCCTCTGGCTGCTTATTGCAGGCAAGTAGAACGAGACTAAGTCCTAGAGAGGTTCTGCAAGGTTAACAGAAACCTCGCAGAGCCTCTCTAGGACTTAGTCTTGTTCTACTTGCCTGCAATGGAGGCTGCTTCTCTGTTTGTTTTAAGGAAGAAACAAAGCTTGCTGAAAGAAAAATAAGAGCTGGGGGGGCGCACGCCTGCCCGCAGGGGACGCAGGGCGGGGGGCCCTCAGGAAACCATGGAGGGGGTGTTCGCTCTTATCCACGGTTTCAAGTATCCACGGAGAGGCCTGGAACATATCCCCAGCGGATATGGGGGGAGTACTGTAAATGGTCGATGGAAGGGTTTCAGTGCAAGTACAGAGTGCATTTCCCTCACATCTGATAATCTAGGTATGGAGAGTCTTCTCCAAGCACCAGGGAGGTGAACCATGTTAAAAATTTGGGTTCGGTTATGGTTCAAATCAAAAGTATTTTTTCCTCTCTCTGGCTCAGATGCTTCCCAGTTCTCTCACATGGCCTCTCTGATCCTGAGGCCTTCTGGGCTTGGCTTTTAAAAAGCCAGCACGTAACTGTTGTAATACACCCACTGTTACTACTCCTGTCCCATCTCCCCCCCCCTTAAAAAGTGGTTTGGTAACCAGTTCAGATGCGTTCATCTGCCGGCTGAAAAATACTGGTTATTGCTGGAATCTTATGTCCTTGTGCCGTGCTTTTTATCTCTTAAAAAGTGCGTGCCAGGGCAGCGCGTGACGAAAGGGAAGAATAGCACAATGACTCCTGGTTTTTAATTATCATTTTTAATGTTGCTCTTCTGTTTCTGCAGCACCTGGAACAAGAGAAGCATGAGCTCAGGCGCCGGTTTGAGAACAAAGAAGGAGAGTGGGAAGGAAGAGTGTCGGAGCTGGAAAGCGATGTGAAACAACTCCAGGATGAGCTGGAGAAGCAACAGGTTCACCTTCGGGAAGCAGATCGTGAGAAGACGCGGGCGGTCCAGGAACTATCTGAACAGAACCAAAGACTCTTGGATCAGCTCAGCAGGGTAAGTCCTTGTGGTAGCCAGGAATGAGAGGAGCAAAATGAGATGGGAGTTCGAACCAGAGCCAGCCCAAGACCGCCCAAAGTCTCCACACTTATTCGTAGGTGTGCCAGCCACTGTCTCCATTGCTGCTATTCCTCCTCCTTCCTCAGGTTGAGAAGGAAGAGGCCACAGCATGGAAGAGGAAGTGTGGAGGAAAGGAGAATGCTGGTCTAGACCAGGGTTTCTCAATGTACTTGGTGCGGCGTACCACCTACATGGCTGCCACATCAAGTACCGTAAGAAGTAAGCGACGATGTCATCTCGGCTTACTTCTGGGTTTTTGGCGCCAGACGCTGCACAGGAGGTCGGTAAGAGGCTCCAGGTGGGCTGTTTTCTTTGCTCCCGAGAGTCTCGGCAAAAGGCAGGAGCCTCTCAGGAGTGAAAACACGGCACCAAAAGAGTTGCATTTTTGCAAGGTTTCGGGTGTCCCAGCGGGAGTCGGGGCAGCCCGGCAGTCTGAGTACCACCAAAAGGTACCACAAAGTAGCACTGATTTCCTCCATGCTTCGTCTTCTGCTCTATTCCAATTTGAACCCAGAGAGCGGGAGGGAGGAGCAATGGAGACGAGCCCAGGGCAGGCAGCTCTCACCAGTCTGCCTCATGAATGGACCTGCCTGGGTTGAAGCAATTCCTTCGCCTTTTCTCTGAAATCCTTGTCCTTGAGTTTCATTCCAATAGCTCTGCTTCCCTCGACCTACAACAGGGCTTAACAGGGCACATTGCAAGACTGTGATTCCCCCAAGTGTTGTGCTTTGAAATCTTATCTAATTTCACTAGGAGTTTTCCTTCAGTATGCTGGTGGGTTTCTCTGGGGTGTGCAGAGATTGCCTATGAAGAAGTTCCCGCCACTGACAATCCTCCTTTCTGCCCAGCTGTTGGTCTGGGCAAGCAGCCTTGCCAGTTTGACCCTGAAAAACCCTCCCTGTGGTCCCTGCTGCAGGTGGGTTGAGTGTGCTGCCCATTTAATTTGGCCTGCTGTCTCGTGGAGGATTGAAAACCAAGAAAAAATGATGTGCGATCGGTACCTTGACAGCTTTTTGCAACTCCAGCAGTCTGAAAGCTGCCGTGCCACCAAAATGTTTTTGTCTCCTCTTGTTCTGTGACCTTTTGAGGCCATCGTCATAAATTGAGTGCCCTGGTTGTGTGTTTCCTTGCAAGAATTCCTCCTGGGTTTGTGCCGGTTTGTTTACTGCTGTGGGTTCTTTTTAGCAAATAAGAAAAGTAATTTCTGCCAAGCACTGTACGATGCTTCAGGCGCTAAAGTGTACTTGAGTCACTCTTTCTAAGGAGTTAGCGGCATTTTTATCGGAAGAAGCTGCCTTGGGGCGAGTCAGACCTCTGGTCCGTTAGCTCAGTATTGCTGATGCTGGCAGCGAATTTCCAGTTTCAGACAGGAATTCTTCTCTGCCATGCCTGGTGATTGAACCTCTGACCCTGTTTGTAACCGTATCAACAAGCAGGACAGTTCTTGTTCCCTACTCCACTGTATGTGTTCAGTGAGTATTTGCTGTCCACAGACAGGGTTATGTATATGGGTCTGGCCCATTCATGAGGCTGGCTGAGATAGTCACCTCAGGCAGCAGTTTGGTGGGTGAGGGGCACCGACTTCCACCCTTCCACAGTTTCTCCCACTCTCTGGATTGAAAAAGGAAGAAAGGAATGGAGCAGAAGGGAGAATCCCAGTGGTGAAACACTTTGACAAATGTCCCAGTAGCTGATATTACGTATTGATTGTATATGGGTGTTCATAACATCAGTATAATGTTTCATACTGATAAATGCCATAAGTCATAAGGCATAACTATTAGATACTTTAAGTGTGAGTTAAGGTTTTCATGTTGTTGTTGTTGTTAAGTCGTGTCCGACCCTTCGTGATCCCATGAACCACATCCCGCCAGGCCTTCCTGTCCTCCACTATCTTCCTGAGTTTGCTCATTTTCATGTTTGTTGCATCGGTGATGCTGTCTAACCATCTCATCCTTGGCCTTCCCCTTCTCCTTTTGCCTTCCATCTTTCCCAGCATCAGAGTCTTCTCCAGAGAGTCCTCTCTTCGCATTAGGTGGCCAAAATATTTGAGTTTCAGCCTCAGTACCTGTCCTTCCAGGGAACAGTCAGGGTTGATTTCATTTAGGATTGACTGATTTGATCTCCTAGCAGTCCAAGGGACTCTCAGGAGTCTTCTCCAGCACCACAGTTCGAAAGCATCTATTCTTCGGCGCTCAGCCTTCCTTATGGTCCAACTCTCGCAACCATACATTGCTACTGGGAACACCATGGCCCTGACTATATGAACTTTTGTTGGCATGGTGATATCTCTGCTTTTTATTATGCTATCTAAATTTGCCATAGCTTTCCTTCCAAGGAGTAAGCGTCTTTTAATTTCATGGCTGCAGTGATCTTGGAACCCAAAAAAGTAAAATCTGCACCCCCAAGCTTCCTTTTCTTAGAGCTCTAATAAGTATTAGAGAGGGGAAAAACAGATCTCTAAGAAAAGGAAGCTTGGGGGTACGGAGTAGAGACACAAACCCCACGTTTCCTAGACTGGCTGGTTAGTTCCTAGACTGAAGAGACCAAAAGCCTCAGAGCTTCTAGGGAAGGCTCATGATGCTGTGACAGAGCGCGTGCTTGGCACATGCGGTAGGATCCCCGTTTAAATCCCTGGCAGCCTCTCCATTCATAGGAATCTCGGGGAGCCAGAGCAGGAAAGACTCTGTTCAATGGGGCTTACTCCCAGGAAAGTGCGTCTAGGATTACAACCCAAGAGTCGCTGCCAGTCAGAGTGTAGGTAGCTGGATGAAGGAATGGATAGTCTCACTCCACAGGAAAGAGCTTTAATATATGTATTTATTCCTTTACTTTGATTCCACTTTTCTGCACTGAGATGTACTCGGCAGTAAGCAGATGATGATGAAGGTACTAAAGCAGGCACCCAGCCTGCGCATCTCCGGTTCCTCGAGGGAAGGCTGAGCACACCGCAGCAACCTTCCCTGGCTGTCATGGCTGTGTCCCAGCCTGACCCTGGGGAGTGGATTCACTAACACCAGAGAGCTGTTTAGGCTCCTTCTTGAGCTTCCCCCCCCCCCGCATGTGCTTAGCCTGTTAATGTCTGCACCCCTCAGCACTGAAGCTTGTTGCTGGAGGAGAGGGAGGAGTGCCAACAGACCTGGCTGCTCTCTGCTCCGCTGCTTACCCACAGGCACACACGGGTGCTCCAAGCCCACTGAGCATTGGGCCAAAAGCAGTCCGTCGGAGAGCAAGGAGGCGAAGTGCTCTTAGCTCCTGTCTTTTACCAGGCAGGTCGGCTGCTCTTAAAATGTAGAAAAGGGTTATTAAAGGTAGTAAGAACCAGCCATAGAACAAAATAGGCACAGTCGGATACAAGGTTAGAGGGAAAGTAAAAAGAAACTTAAAGCCAGGTTTGAACGGAACAATCCCTGCACTAAGATCCGCTTACGAGGCTGATTGGGGCTTCTTATATTGGAGGGGCTGTTAGGCTGAAGCAGTTCTTCCTGCTTCCCCCCCCCCCCAAAAAAAACCATCGCACCCTCTTTATGGGATGTTGGGGGATTGGATTTCTACTCATTGGCCAGTCCAGAGGTGGGAAAACCTAACCCATACTTTGGGCTTGGCCATGATCAGATGGTGGCCAGCGGGTGGCACAGCGGGTTAAACCGCTGAACCATAAGCTGTCGATCGAAAGGTCGGCAGTTCGATTCCCGCGACGGGGTGAGCTCTCGTTGCTTGGCCAGCTCCTGCCAACCTAGCAGTTCCAAAGCACGTCAATGCGAGTAGATAAATAGGTACCGCTTGCGGGAAGGTAAACAGCGCTCCGTGTTCCAGCCGCATGCTACGTGCTGTGGCAAGGAGAGTCACGCCGGCCACATGACCACGGAGGCGTCTTCGGACAATGCTGGCTCTTCGGCTTTGAAATGGGGATGAGCGCCACACCCTAGAGTCGGACACGACGGGACTTAACTGTCAGGGGTCACCTTTACCTTTTATGATCAGATGAGTGGATGCAAAAGATGGGCAGGTGCAACTAGATTTCAGCACGGTGCCCTTGATGCCACCCTAGCCCTTTCTTGGGAAGTGCACTGGTGCCAGATGTTGTTTTGCTGCCCCCTTTCGAGGCACGCCTCCAGTTTGGACACAGACCAAGGCTTGCGTCAAAGGGAGGTGAGCTTCTGTTCACCGCCCAACATAAAAAAATGCTACAACAATATGCAAGACGCTGGAGCTGCATTGAACAGATTAATTGTTCAATGCTTGTTGTATGCATAGAGAAGGTCTTTTAAAGCCAGCCTAAAAATCAGAAGACTACAGGACCTTCCCCATGAGGGTATTCCACAACTGAGAAGGTCCTTGCAGTAGCCAGCCGTATCTCCGACAGAGGTGGACTAAGAGAACCGGGTCTATGACATCAGGGCCGGTCCATCGACGAGGTTGATGGAGGCAGTCACTTCAGGCGGCTGGTTGGTGAGGGGCACCCACCTCCATCAGCCCACTCGCCTCTGCTGCTCCTCTCGCTCCCTGGATTGCAAAATGGAAAGGAACAGAAGAGAAAGTGTGGCGGAGAGTATACTGGTGGGCTAGAGCATTGGAGACACTCTAGCCTACCACTCTCTTCTCCCCCACTTCCTGCTCCGTCCCTCTCATCCAACCCTGGAGTGGGAGGCGCAGAGGCTGGCGCATCACCAAGTAAGGGGAGACCGTGTTTGGCAGGCCACCTGAGCCAACAACTGCTAACTCTCAACCGCTCCTCCTTGAATTTGTCTGCTTTCTTTATGAATCATCAAAGCGCCTAGCCATTGCTTCATCTTGTGGCGAGCTCACCACAGCCTTGGGCCAAGATCGTTTCATGGGTCAAGGATTGAACCTGGACCCTTCTCCATGCAAAGCAGCATGGCCTCTACCCCTTGGCCTTAGTAGCTGGAAACAGGTGGGCGAGTCCTGGGAATAATTCATCTGTGGAACTCCTTGCCACAGGATGTGGTGATGGCACCTGGCCTAGATGCCTTTAAAAGGGGTTTGGACAGATTCATGGAGGAAAAGACCATCACAGGTTACAAGCCACAAGCAACCTCCTGGTTTTAGAAGTAGGTTTTCTCTGTGCCAGGTGCAGGGGAGTGGCAGCAGGAAACAGGTTATCTTCTTGGCTGTATGCTCCCTGAGGCATCTGGTGGGGCCACTGAGATACAGGAAGCTGGACTAGATGGGCCTTTGGCCTGATCCAGCAGGGCTCTTCTTATGTTCTTATGACACCTTGACTTGGCATGGTGCTTTCCGTTCTCTGGAGTTAATGAACTCTAGGAACGCCTGTCCAGCAATGCCCTGTAGTCCGAGTGAAGCATCTGCTCCTTGTTGATTGTTGGCCTTCCATTCCCTCTGCTTCCGCATCCCTTCTGTCCTCATAGGCATGGGAATGACGTTCATGCTTTCCCCATTCTTGCACTAGCACAGTCAGGGTGGGGCAACTCCGCACAGTCGCGCACCTCGCCCTTCTTCGCTTCAGGACGATCAATCTTGGCCGATGCGGCTTATTTGCAATTTCCAGAGCGGCTCAGGGGCTCCGTCATGAGTTGCTAGGCTACGGTATATTACAGTGTCCCATTCTGCTGGTGTTGCCATGGGAACCAGATGGTGGTTCCAGGTTTTGGATTTGTGTTTTTTTTTTCTTTTTGGGTTTTTTTTTTTGCAATTCCATCACAGTGAGGCTGCAGAATATCGTGGGAGACACTGCAGTGACGTCTCAAATGGTCATCTGGGGGTTACCTGTGTTCTTTAATGCGAGTAGCTGTAGGAAAACGACAGGCAACTGTCTTTTTGGTTCCAGTTCCTCCCATTTACTCTTGTTGTTTTGGAACACGAAGTAAAATATAAGCGTGCCTATTGCGACGCTTCAGTCATCTCCTAACATCTGAATAAAGATGTCGGCACGGGTGCAAGGACTCGAGCACACTTGCACACCTTGGAAGAAATGAAAGAAATTCTTGGTTACCGTACTGGCTTAAATCATACTGATTTTGACTGTTCTTTTCCACAGCAATAACGGTTTCCGAAAGAAAATTGCCCCTTTTTTTGAGCAAGAATGTGGACTGCTTTACCTTAGGAAAAGGCAATTATTTCAAGGGGGGGCATGGGGAATTCCTGTCCTTCTATTATTATACGTACAGGTGGGCCCCCATATCCACTGATCCGCTATCCACGGTTTCAGTTATCCATGAATCGCAGGGACCCCCCCAGGCTTTTACTTTTTCCCCCAGTAAGCTTCGTTTCTTGCTCAAACAAACAGGAGAAGCAGCCTCTGGCTGCTTATTGCAGGCAAGTAGAATGAGACTAAGTCCTAGAGAGGCTCTGCAAGGTTAACAGAAACCTTGCAGAGCCTTTCTAGGACTTAGTCTCGTTCTACTTGCCTGCAATGGAGGCTGCTTCTCTGTTTGTTTTAAGGAAGAAACAAAGCTTGCTGAAAGAAAAATAAGAGCTGGGGGGGGCATGCACGCCTGCCTGCAGGGAGGCAGGGTATGGGGCCCTCAGGAAATTATGGAGGGGGTGTTTGCTCCTATCCACGGTTTCAAGTATCCACGGAGGGGCCTGGAACATATCCCCAGTGGATATGGGGGGGAGTACTGTACTTGTGTGTGAGAGTGAGAGACCTCACGGACCACTTTTCATGTTCTACTGAACCACCTGTGGTCCATAGACCACTGATATAGAGAGTATAATCTAGCATTTGGACCTCCATGATGGAAATGGTACTGTCAGATACAGGTTTATGGGTTGACCTGCTATTAGGTCTCATTCTCACAACATGTGTATAGGATTGTGTGACAAGTCAAGCTTTTGTTCGGGGAGGACATGAATTTGGCTTGCCCCCTTTGATCTTTGGTTGTCCTGTTTCAAGGATGTGCATTCGTTAGTTGAGCTCTCTTTGTGTTTAACTTATTTTGCAAAGATGACCCATGTCAACATGTGCAGGACTGGCCCATTCGTGAGGCCAACTGAGATGGTTGCCTCAGGCAAAAGACGGAGTGCACCCACCTCCATATGCCCACTTGCCTCAACTGCTGCTCCTCCTCCGGCTTCCTGGATTGGAAAAGGAAGAAGGGGGTGAAATGAAAGAGGAATTGTGGAGGATAGGAGAGTGGTGGGTTAACGTGTCCAGATTTGAGTAACTAAAACTTGCTGCGTCTAAACACGGAGAGGGACATGGGGCGATGTAGAGCAGTGAAGTATTCTTGTCCTCATGGCAGTTTCTGCTTGGTACCCTCTGGATATTTAGCCAGACAGGTGCATTCGTTCAAGCATACCTTCGTCACCTTAAGGGCATTTAAAAAATGAACACTGGGCCTTTCTTAGAATTGTATATGGACTCCCACGCTTATGTAGTGCAACCTCGGAAGCATGAAACCAGGCAATGCTTCTCGCACCTGTCTCATCCCGAGGATAGAAATTTAATTAAAACAAATGAATGACTGTGAGCCGCAGTGTGGCCCTTGTACTTTAAAAACCAATTAAATTGGCCCACTCGAGCCATTGGATCTGTTCTAAGAGCCTTCTTGTGAACCCAGGAGTACCTGGCCTGTTGGCTAGAAAGTGCTAGTCTATTATCTTCAACAGTCACAAGAGGCCCTTCTAATAAAGGGCTGTTCAATGAACAGCTGACATTAAAAGTAATCCTGTTTTAAAAATAGCTTTAATACACAGTAGGGGGTTGTTGGTTGTCTTTTTCCCCCTGCGGAATTGGTTAAAAACAGCATTCTTGTTACACAATAATTTGCGTATGGTTGTGCAGCACAGACTTGCCGTTCCCATTGGGTCACACTGTGTGTGTTGAGGCATAGATCTAGTTTGGCCCTAAGAGAACTTGGGTAGACTCTGAAGCTGCAATCCTATACACACTTACTGGGAGTAAATCCTATTGATAGAGGTGTGTGTTTCTGTTGAATACGAGAGGATGACAACTTCTGGGATATCTATAGGAAATCTCCCCACCCCTGCTGGAGATGGAGTTACCAAACAGACACACAAGTCCGTCTCTAAACTTTCTGGAAACAAAAGAAAGAGATTCTTCTTCAAGGAGTTTGTGCAGCTGGCTTAGAAGCAAGTCTGTGCCAGGCCCATAATCTCATTAACGCTGGGCGTGCGGAGATGTATGCACCCATTTTACACGAGGAGCAGATGGTCATTGAACATGTGACAACTGGCACATTCTCTCCCCCCCCCCCCAATCTGATTAGAGTGGTTGAAGCCAGTGAGGTCACTGGAAGCCAGTCTCCTGGAGTCAGAAACGTTCTGCCCTACAACCCTGCTTCCTTGAGCTACAGACAGCATTCATCCTCCATCCTTGCTGGTTCTCCTAGGCAGCTCGGTGCCACCAGGGGGAGCACTATCTGCCCACCAATGTAGGAGCAAAGTCTGGGCTGGCTCTTCAGCAGCTATTATTGTGGGTGGGCGGGCTTCCGATACACCCTGAACAAGGATGGCTTTGGCTTTTTAAGAACGTGAGGATCTCTAAAGAACCTGAAGGCCACAGGTTTGTTTAGTCTACCACGTGGATTCTAGCAGTGGCCAGTTGGATTCGTGGAAGCTCACAAGCTTCTAGCAATGAGAGGTACGCAAGATAGATGGACCCTTGAAGTGTGTGTGTGTGTGTGTGTGTGTGTGTGTGTATGTGTGCTCTTAAAACCAGACACTAGCAGTAGGTGAGTGGGCTGGGAGACGGAGCTACCGGCTCCCTCCTGAGTGAACTGCACCCAGGCAGGTAACGCAGTGAAATAAAAAGTTGATTAAAAAGAAGTTAAAATAGCACCCCCTCCCCCCCCAAAAAAATGGCATAGAAAATAAGACACAGGTAGAAATGACGTGGCTATGCCAGGGCAGCCAAGTGAAAGAGTTTGGGAACGGTTAGCAAGAACGAGCTGTCAAGCAAATAAAATGAATGTGTCTTTCTGGGTACTTTCCCTGCTCTACTTAATCCTGCTAGTCCAGAATCCGGCATCCCCACCTAACCAGGCAGATGGGTGACCTACATCAGTGCATCCAATGCTCCGGAAGAGAGACCAAGGCAAAGGAGAATTGGTTACCCTGCTTTTTTAAACAACCTCAGCAGTACCTTGATTTACCTGTGGGATTGGAGAGTTGGGGTCCCCTGAGCCCTTTTTACTATCCTGTCCTTAGGAATCTGAGCTGACTCAAAGACGAGTTCTTCGTTTACTGGTCAGCAAGGGAAGAAGAAGGACAGGCAACGACTAACCGCAAGAGAGCATTTACCACTCGGCCTCCGAATGACTCAGCAGTCCTTCAGAATGCTGATCTCATCCAGGAGCCTCCTTAGGTAGTAGAAAGATCTAAGGGAGGGGGGATTTCACAAGGGATTTTCTCCAAGAGGTTCTCTTTGGCTGCCACAAGTAACAGGCGCCGATAGATTAAACCTCTTCTGGTGGCTGATTCTTCACACTGGTTTGCATCCCCCCACCCACCCCAAAAAATTGTATCCTGTTGCTTTTCCTTCCCAGTGGCCTGTTTACTTGGGGCTAATTCAATCCACAGGCCAGCTTGTGGCAGTTCCTTTAAACAAGCATTTGTTGCTCTGTTCCTGACAGAGCATCAATGCTGAGAGATATGACAGGGCTATTCGGTCGCATTTTCCCCCAGTGCCCAAGCTGGGGTTCAGTGAGCTGAACAGGGTTCAGTGAGCTGAATATTATGTGGAAATATTGCTTTAGCTGCTAACACACTAGATGTCTTTAGGCAAGCCACTCTCTCTCTCTCTCTCTCTCTCTCTCTCTCTCTCTCTCTCTCTCTCTCTCTCTCTCTCTTCCCATCTGTAATATGGGGCTAATGCAATCTTTAACTTAGAAGGCAGCCTTGAGGGTTACTGAGACGACCACAACTCAGCAGTTTAATGCCTGGCACCGTCTCCAGGTGGGCCTGGGACAGATCCTTGTTTGGAAATCCTGGGGAACTGCTACCAATCAGGGTAGGGGATACTGAGCTAGATGGACTAAGGGTCTGACATGTATTAGGCAATTTCCTATGGACTCCCGAGTGCTCTTATACCTTTTCCTGAAGCACTCAATCAGGGCCTGCCTGTTCATGCAGTGGGGGGGGGGATCACACCCTCCGTCCTCTCGGCTTCCTCTACTGCTCCTCTTTCCACTTCCTGGATTGGACAAGGAAGAGGGGGACGGAGCGGAACAGGAAGTGTGGAGAAAGGGAGACTGGTGGGCCAGAGAGTCGCTCAGTCCATCACTCTCCTCTCCTCCTCCACACTTCCTCTTTTGCTCAGTCCTCCTCTTCCTTGTCCAATCCAGAGAGCGAGAAGGGCGGAGATGTGGCGCATCGCCACATAAGCGGTGACACCCCATTTGGCATGCTGTCTTGGGCCGAATCTGCACCCAGTGTAAGTAACGCGTAATATCAATCTCTATGATTATTAACCCTTCAGGTGTGCCATAAATGCTTTGGAATTTCCTAGCGCAGGGAATGGTGCTGACCAGCTCTATTCAAGAGTGCTGCCTTGTGTCATTCGGCGTGTCTCATTTGCAGTCATGGGCAGATGATGCCCTTGGTGCTAACCAGGATCTATTTTTACACTTTGCCAAGCGGAATAATAATGATTTCCTATGGGAGGATCCCGGGGCACTTTTTACAAATAATTGGAGCCAGTTTTTCGCCTCACTTTTTGTTTTCCTTTCTGCAAAAGAGCCTAGAGTAAAGTGTTTGTGCCTGAAGCCTAATTCCTGGTGAACTTCCATTTTTTCCTCGTTTCGAACATCTTTTGAGAGTTCTGGGATGGTGGTGGTGGGGAGAACACTTGTCGGTGTGTTTGGGCTGTGTTTTTGCTTTGCAATTGTGCAATGCAGAGAAAGTAAGACACGCCTAACATCCTACTGAAAACCGTGGTGCTTTGATGTTGTTTAAATGCTTTATTTGTACTGATTGCAGTGTGACTTTCAGGGGCCGTAGTGCAGTGGGTAAAATATCCAAAACATTGCATGCAAATTAAGTCCTAGATTCCAAGTATCCCCAGGAAGGGCAGAAACCCCCCCACACACACACACGCACACACACACACACACACACACCTGGAAAATTGCTGCCAGTTACTGATGGCTAGGCTTACCAGATCTCCAACCGGGACAGAGTGCTAGACCTTTAGGAGAAGGAATGTGGGCAGGTGTAGCTTGTTAAACCTTACAGTATAATCCTGGCATGTCTACTCAGAAGCAAGCCCCACTGAACACAATGGGTCTTGATTCTGAGTAGACATGCCTAGGATTGTGCTGTAAGGTTTAACAAGCTACACCTGCCCACATTCCTTCTCCTAAAGGTCTAGCACTCTGTCCCTGTTGGAGATCTGGTAAGCCTACTGATGGGACAATAGTGACCCAGATGGTCCACCAGTGCTCTGACTTCCTATAAAGGCAGCTTCCTATCACTTGGGGACTCTTCATCCTTATTGCACCCACAAGGGCCTAATCCACCAGCATATACTTCTGCAAGAATATGCTTCCCCCCCCACCTTGTGCCCTAAGCGAGAGTTGATTATACACAGTGAAAACAACAATATTAAAAATGAACACACAACTCTTCATACATGTTAACCGTCGGTGTGATTTGCAACTGTTTTTCACCAAACACGTGTAAATGTTTATAACCGGATGCAAGTGCTCATAGAAAATCTGCTTTGGCTAGCTCACTTCGTACCAGCAGTGTTCTGATTTAAGGAAAAATGTGTACCTCTTTTCTGTCTTCTACCTGTATTTCCTTAGGAATGTAGAAGAAATGGATCAAGACTGTCAGAATCACTCTACTGTATTGATATACAGGGGCCTAGCATGGCTGATGTCTTCCTTGCAGGGGCGCTGTGGAAGGGGTGTCATTTCAAGCAAGGAGAAGTGATGGAGGGGAGGGGGGAGAAGAGAGATGCTATCAAAGGCCTACTATTCTTGAATATATGTCTTTGTTCCCATTTAAGCCTTAATTCTCGCAGCAGCGTTATCAACAGAGCGTCATCCCTTTTGGTTTTCCTGTTTTTAAAGATGCAAAGGATGTGTGTGTTTGGCATACATTTCTGTTCTGTAGGCCCATTTTTAAATGTTTGTGATGTTTGCCCCAGAATGTGGAAGAAGTGGGCTGGCCGGGGGGGGGGGGGGCATCACTAGCAATGCTGTGATACCATTTTTTTAATCCGCAAACTGTTCTACAGCACAGTCCTACCCAGCTCCTTCACTGGTGCAGCCAGTGGTGGAAGGCAGAACGGGAGGCTTTGGAAGGGAAAGAGGATTTACTGGGTAAATGCCTCTTCCAAAGAGGCTTTCCCTTTCAAAGAGGTTTTCCCTCCCAAAGCCTCCCGTTCTGCCCTCCTCCACTGGCTGCACCAGTAGAGGAGCTGGGTAGGATTGCGCTTCTAGTTACCAGGGATGTATCTAAGTAACTAGGTCACGAGTGCGAGTACGAGTCATTTTTGCACGAGTGCGATTCCGAGTGCGAGTCAGTGCCAAAATTTTTGGGCAAGTACGAGTCAAGTGCAAGTCATTTTTGCACGAGTGCGAGTCGAGTACGAGTAAGGCCAAAAACCACGAGTCACAAGTCATGAGTCGAGTCACTTTGGGGAAAATGGCTTTTTTCCCTGAAAATGGGGTGGGTGTGTGCGGGGACCTCTGAGGCTTTTAAAGCACCCACTTGGCTTCCCCTATGACTTTGAAAATGACTTGGAAATGGCAAGTCGTTACCCCCACGAGTGCGAGTCCCGTGGGTCACGAGTACGAGTGTGAGTGCGAGTCAGTGGGTCACGAGTATAAGTACGAGTACGAGTCAGGGAAAAAGTGACTGAGTCGCACTTGCGAGTCGAGTCATTTGACTCGAGTCCCCATCCCTGCTAGTTACATAGCTGGGCATTGTTGGAGTACTACCAAGGTGACGCCCCTCCTAAATCTTGGTGAGGACCTTCACACACATAAGAGGGGGCCCACCCTCCAACCTGCAGCTGGTCCCAGAGCCCCTGTTGCTTACAGGCTGCCTTTCTTTGTTCGCATCATATTGTGCTGTCTGCGGTCAAACTGGTTTTGCTGGATGTTTTTTTGTTTGTTTGTCCCAGTACCAGCAGCAAGAAAAAGACCGAGATTTTTTATGAAACTTGCACTGCAGGTTGTCGGAATTCTTTTTAAAACTACCGGATCGGTGGGGAGAGCTGTGGAGCCTTGGATGGGTTAGGAGTGTATCCTGGCAGACTTGGGGCAAGTCAGGGGATGGAATCTAGTGTATTAAGGTGTGGATTCAGTAGGATTTTTTTAAAAAACCTTCTGCCTCCTTGCCTTGCCAAATCAGAGGTCCACAAATGCACTGCCAGTTTTCTACTGGCTAGCTCATCTCTTAAACTGTCAAGTGCCGCATAACTGGAGAAGTTCTTGAATTTCTCCTGAACCAAGAAAAGGATGTGCGCTCTCCTGAAGCTTCAGGGACAACTGGAAAACTGTGTGTTTTTTCACTGCTTTCCCAGTATCTTTTGAGGCTCGGAGCTTCAGGAATAGCTCCACATTATAGCTGGAAAAGAGGGCTCCAGCAGTATGAGAGCATACTCCGGCATACCCTCCAACAGTATGAGATCATGTCCTCCCTTTGCATGGGGTGGGAGGCAGACAGGCTCATGGTGAGCACAAATTTGGACCAGTTACCAGGTTCGGTTAAAAATATGCAGACCCCTGCCCTCTGTTCAAAACACCTGGCTTATTGAGCAAAATGGCGGATAAAATGAGACAAAATGAGGCATCTGGTGGGGCCACTGTGAGATACAGGACTAGATGGGCCTTTGGCCTGATCCAGCAGGGCTCTTCTTATGTTCTTATGTACCAAACCAGGGGCAAAGATATCAAATAGGCAGGTAAAACGTTTGAGGGCTGCCAAACGACTCCTGTCCTGTTTTCTGACGATATTACAAGTCTCATAGCAGCAGGGAATAGCAGTGGGTAAGTGACTGCCTCCCCCTGGGAAAAGACCTGCTTGACAACAGTTTGGGTGCCTTGATGGCTACATCCTAAGGCAGAAACCTTTCCCAGCCAGCAGAATTATTATATCGACTCTTGAAGTTTCCTGCCTTGTGAAATAAAGAGATGCCTTACTTTTCTAGGGAATGTTGATGCAGTTGGAAGAGAAACCAGTTGCTCTCCTAAGTGTCTCCCGTGTTAACGTCCTGGTGCTTTATTCTTTGCAGGCATCGGAGGTGGAAAGACAACTCTCTATGCAGGTTCATGTCCTCCAAGAGGACTTCAGGGAGAAGAAATCATCCACTAACCAACACATAGTGCGGCTTGAGAGTCTTCAAGCTGAGGTGAGTACCACCACCACTGCTAGGGTAGCCTCCAGTCCATTTCAACAAGGATCTGGAATGACAGGGGAGAGTGTTCATTATTTGGAAACTACCATGGGCACTTGTGTACTGGGGCAGAAAGGAAGGGCTGGCCCACCCATGTGGCCAACTGAGATACTTGCCTCAGGCAGTGGATAGGCTGTTGCGTGGAGGAAGGAGAAGCATGGAGGAGAGGAGAGTGGTGGGCTAGAACATCCCAACATCTCTTTCATGGTTTCCTCTTCTGCTCTACCCCCCTTTCTTTTCCAATCCATGGAAGAGGAGGAGCAGTGGGCAGACAGAAGTGAGCACCCCACTCTCATCTGCTGTCTGAAGCAACCGCCTCAGTTGGCCTCATAGATGGACCGGCTCTGATTATATATACCGGTAGATCTTAAGGTAGTTTCATATGTTTACTGTCAGCCCTGAATAGCAATAGCTTCTAAATTGATACCTTGAGTCCCCAAGAGGGACTCAAGGTTGGTCTCTTTACGAACTCTTGGTTGGTCTCTTTACGAACTCCGATCAGGAAGGTTCATATAAAGTGACTGAAACTCCCCCCGCCCTCCACCCTTATCTTTCCATTTTTAGAAGAGGTACTTTTCCCTTAAACCTGTCAATTTCTTGTTCTCCCCTCCCCCCCCCATCAACCCTGACTTGTTCCATTTTTTTCCCTTCCTTGTTCCCATCTTTCTTGGCTGTGGAGCAGCAAATCCTTGAAGTAAGTACAGAGGCATTCATTGAGTACTTCGGAATGCATGGCCGCTCGCTCCCATTTTGCATGTCTTGCTTGTGTTCTTCATGCGTCTCGTCTTCAGGGGCACCGACTTCCTCATGTGCTTTTGTCTCTGTTGGCCTGTGAGAATATAGTTGGGGAATTTTGTAGAGAGTCATTCATTTGCAAGCTATGCTTTAGCATGTTACCATGTTAAGCACCCGACATCTGTGCAAACGGTGGCTTCTTTCTGAGGCATCCTATAAGAATTGCAATGCTTGTTGAGGCCGGTGATCCATCGTGCCAACAGGTTGCTTCAGGAAATGCCCATCATGCTCTGCTCCAGAGACTGTTCTCGTCTGTTGATTGTCCCCAGCACCTGGGTATCAAAGTTATGCTCCCCTGTTGAGCCATAGATCTCTAGGTCCTAGAGTGGACAGTCCTTCTAAAATCCGTAATGACCTGAAGAATAGTGTTGTGTTTTATTATTGACTTATGTAGCACCATCAATGTGCATGAAAAGACAATTCCTTCCCCTAAAGGTTTGTAATCTCTAGATATTGACACAAGGGAGGCAAGGGGGGGGGGGCAGGGAAGGGAATGGAGGCAGTGGTGGATAAATGGGGGAAGTACTGTAGATGTGATTTATGCTTGCTTAAGCTTAGTTACACTAAAGAATGGGGATTACGGCACGGTGCCAAAACATTCCTGGAAAAGCTGAGTTTGAAGAAGGGATTTGAAATACAAGAGGACTTGTGTGCATGTCTGATCTCTGCGGTCCAGACATAGGACTACCCTGGATGTGTGTTCCAGATTTTTTTGTATGTAGAAGGGTGTCGTTGTGGAAGAGGTGCAACCTTCTTGTCTTGGAAACAGCATCCAGGATGCAGACTGGCTCCTGGAAAAGGTCTGGAAGACTAAAAAATAAAAAAAATGTCTGGAAGACTAAAAAAATAAAACAGCAGTTTATATCTAGTGGCAGATGGATGGCCTGGGTGCTTTTAAAGTGACAGGACAGGGGAGCAGTTGAGGTATGAAAGGGGGAAGGTTCGGCAGAAAACACCTGGTTGGGCCACCTGTGAAGGTCTCGAGCCTGGCTTATGCTCCCCTTCTTTCTGAGGAGCCCAGGGCAGCATTTCTGGTTGGAAGTCTGCTAGAGGCTTTGGGTATTTCCAGGGTATGGTGCCACGAGAGACGATGCAATAGCCATCAGCCAGGAAGTTAGACCTGAAGTGCCATCGGACGGTCCTTCTGGCCTCTACATTTGACCACGTCTCTGAAAACAGTCTACCTTTTCCCCCAGCTCCTGCCGTAGCTTAAAGGAAGGTATCCCTCCAGTCCTCGCCCCCGCAGCCTGGAAGGCATTTATCACAAGGCATTCCTGCTGACTGAGGAACAAAGGAGTTTTATGTATTGCTATCAGGTTTCACTGCACCCAAGGGAGAAGGTGGCGCCTTCCAGCAATCGAAATGCAACAGCAAATAGGTGTTGCTGTCTATTTATCATAGGAGATGATTTGGTCGGAGTCTAGATGGGATACTGCTTGGTGCAATAATTCCCCCCAGTCTGTGCTGGCGCATGCCCCATAGCATACGAGAAGCGAGGAGAAATAAAGTAATTAAATTGCAATGGGCTTCTGCAAGCTTCCAGGCTCCAATCCAGAGAGGATGCTGTCGGTGTGCATACCTGCTGCTCCGGTTGTACCTCCTTCCAAGCTGCCTCCACTGAGGGTGGGTCATTCTGCTGTGTCACAGGCTTCTGACAGCCAGCAGCGAAAAGAGGCTACAGCAGGGGTGCACAACTTGGAAGTAGGCGGGGGCCAAAATGAATAGGCCAAACTTCTCCGGGGCCGCACGGGGGCGTGTCCAGAAACCGTGATGTCACTTCCTCAGGAAGTGACATCACAGGGGGCGTGTCCATGGGCCAGAAAATATCCCTATATATATATATATATATATATATATATATATATATATATATATATATATATATATATATATATATATATATATATAATGTATAAAATAAATAAAAATAAAATACACACAGCAAGCCAAAAACACACACACAGCAATAAGACACATGCACAAAAGGCATAAAAATGCCAGGATCTCTTTAAAAAAAAATACAAATCCCTCTCCCAACTCCCCCCCCCCACCCCCAAAAAAGCACTTTTCCCACGTTAAAAACATAATAATGCCAGGATCTCTTGCAAGGTAAAAATACCTTGCACTGCTATGCATAGAAATGGGAAAAGCTCTTAGCTGAAACACACAGCAGGGCAGGATAATAAATTAGAGCTCAGCGTGGAACTTGTACAGTAGTTACAGACATTATTTGAAATTGCCTTTAAGTGTCCTTGGAAGACTACTAAAAGAAAGACGTAAAAAATATGTGCAAAGCTGAAGCAAGAGAGACGTGCAGTTGGACATTTAGACAAGGAAATACCGGGCTTGTTCTGGTTGCAAGATGGAGTGCAGGGCTGCATAGCAGAGCCCAGCCTCCCTGGGCATCTTGCGTCTCTCAGTCACGAGGATACAGCAGCAATCAAGAAGATCGGGCAGCAAACGCAAGAAGGCAGCAAACGGCTCATTCCGCTCCAGGGAGCGGGGGCGACCCGGCTTTCTCCGGCTCCGAGGCCTCAGCGAACGTTTCGAACGTCTGCGCATTTGCAGAAAAAAAGTATAAATAGCGGCGACGCAGTCGGCCGCATTCAGAAAGCCCCGGCCGCCGGTCGTGGTGGACGCTCCGGGGCTTTCTCCGGCTCCGAGGCCGGGGGGAGAAGGCCTCGCTGAGGCCTTCTCCCCTGGCCTCGGAGCCGGAGAAAGCCCCGGAGCGTCCATCGCGCGCGGCCGCCCGCCGACTGGAGCGAGTGGAGCAGCGCCGCTGGAGACTGCCCGCTTGGAGAGTGCCCGCTCCTGGATTTCTTTGCGGGCCACGGGAAATCGTCAGGCGGGCCGCATGTTGTGCACCCCTGGGCTACAGTATTACCTGACCTTGGAGGAGAGGGCCAGTTGTGTCTCTGCATGAGTCACTGCTCTGGGCTTGCCTCCTTCCAATCAGGAAGTATGCCAAGAATTGCTGACTCATGCAGAAACACCGGTGGGGCTTCTTTGAGGGCAGGTACAACTTACTTGTAAACAGTTTGACAATGGATAAAGAGGCAGTGGGGGGAGTATACTTAAAAGAGCATGTATGGGAGAGGAGCAAAATCCGCCATCCCTTTCTGCATTCTGTTGCTTTTAAGTCATTTCCTCCCCAGCCTGACTTCAATACCAACAGTAAGCTGGGCAGGGGGAAAAGCTGCTTCAAGCAGCCAAGCAGGTTGGGGTAAGGTGGGGGAGAGACGGGTTTTGCTTCCTTCGGTTGCATGCTCCTATTGCGCATAGGGAGAAGAGACGAGCGCATGCTTAACACATGCACTCTTGCCCAGAATATTGATCTTTGTGCTATTGGATGCAAGGGAAACATCAATGTTGAGGGTGGCATCACAGGTTGGGCACTGGCTGAGGATATGCATCCTTTGGGGGGGGGCATCTGCTCAAGGCCACCCCTGAATCTTCTGGACTGGTAGAAGTGCCCAGTGCTTAATTGGGGGGGGGGGTGAGGCAGGGAGCACTACTTTGCCAGAGGGCCCCCACAAATCCATTTGCTGGCACTGCTCATCGATTAGCTAGCAGTGGTTCCCAAACTGGGAGGCGCGGCGCCCTGGGGAGCCACGGATACCAGCCAGGGTAGCTGTGGAGTGCCACAGAATCATCTCAGAAAACAGTGCAATGCCAATTGGCAGGTATTAACATCATGTAATGGGGAGCCGCGGCCAATGGTAGCCAACGGTCAAGGGAGCCGCAGGTTGAAAAAGTTTGGGAAACACTGAGCCTGTATTCGGTCTCCAGGATTCTGGTGTGGGATCTGCTGGAGCCGACTGCTGAATTGACACAGTGGTGTAGATCGAAACATATCACGATGCGAAAAGGTCCACGCAGGCCGAGTCGTTGCTTTTCTAAGGGCCAAACTGCACGTTATGTTAAAAGCATAATTTGGCCTTGTATTAAAAAAGAAGAAGTTTACTTTCAGTAGCCACTGCAAAGAAAGATCAGGGCCGAAGCACAAGGTGGAGGGTTTATTGATGCTGCAGTACTGGGAAATCTTCCCAATTTCCCCCAGCACTGCTGCTATTTGCAGCTAAAGGGAAGCTGCTTCTGATGCTTGGAAATAGTCCATGGTCCTAATTTTGAGCTACCGTATTGTCCCGAGTATAAGACGCACCTGATTATAAGACGCACCCTTAAAGTTTGGTGCTATTAAAAAAAATTAATTAAATCACTGGCATTAAATTGCAACAGCCTGATTATAAGACGCACCCCTAGTTTAAAAACTTAAATTAGGAGGAAAAAGTGAGTCTTATACTCAGACCAATACGGTATTTCCAGGCTGCTGTTTTCAGCAACTTAAAACTCATCAGCATTCTCCATTGTCTGAGCACCCTCTCAGATGCAACCCCTTCTTTTTGTCCTTACTTGGGGTAAAAAATAGTACACGAGTTATTTATTCACTATTGAAGTGTTCAGCACTTTATGGAAGTAAGAACAAGTCCTTAGCCTGAGTGGCTTATGAACATAACGTTTGATATAAGGAAGGTGTTGGTGGGAGGGCTGGCAGCAGAGGTAAAACGTGGGAAGAATATGCATTTATTTCATTGTTTTTTTAAAAAAAAAATGTCTGCCATTTTTCATTGGGGCAACCAAGGCAGCTTCCAACAATCGAAAATAATCTTAAAATAACCCGCTAATTGCAACAGAAGCAACCAGTAGATCACATAAACTGAACAAGAGACAAAACTCAAAGGCAGACTAACTGGAACAAGAACAACAACAAAAATCTCCGTTGCCCGTTTTAAGAATGGACAAGTTGGGGAGTCAACCACTTAGAAGGCCCTGGGGAGTGCTATTGACAGTAAGCCCCAGAAACATGGGATTCTTTCTTTCTAGGATTCAGAAGAACTGTTATTCCTAGAGTCTCTCCATTCTAAGACTCTCAGGCTGCACTCCTACACACACTTACCTAGGAGTAAGCCCCATTTAAGCTCCATTCTGAGTAGACATGCATAGGATTGTACTGCCATTCCCCCTAATTGGCCAGGATGGTGTAGTGGTTTGGGAGTCGGACTTAGACCTGGAAGATCCAAGTTCAAATCCCCGCTCAGCCACGAAGCTTCCTGGGTGACCTTGGGCCAGTCACTATCTCTCAGCCCCACCTACCTCACAGGGTTGTTGTGAGGACAAAAAGGAGGGGAGGAAATATGTACACCACTCTGAGCTCCTTGGAGGAAGGGCGGTATAAAAATGTGAAAAATAAATTGGTATGCTATTTAAAAAGGGATGGGCTAGTATTAAAATGATCAGGGCCTTTCTGAGGCATTGTAATATCGCCTGCATTCCCCTTATCCATCAAACCAGTTGCCATGTTAAATGCATTACCTGTGAACTTCCCAAGGATAAATGTTGGAAAAGAAGTTGATACTCATGTATTTAGGCTCCATTGGAGTTGCACGAGCTATACCAGTGGTGGCCAACCTTTCAACATGAAAGCTGGCCCTTTAAATGGTTACATAGGTGAGGGCATTTCAGCAGGTGCAGCTGCTTTAGCAGCACCATCAGCAATTGCAGCTGCCAAGATTCTGTCTTCTACACAACTCTTAAGAACTCAGTAGCCCTAATGGTGGAAGGTTGGCCACCCCTGAGCTATACGCTGTGGGAGCAGAGAAGGGGGAAAACCTGCAACTAGGATGTAGCTGTATTCTATGGATAAGGCAGCTTAATTAACTGTAGAATTAGAAGTAATTACTAATTAAAGTGTCTGTAGAACTTGGCGGGGTGGTGGTGAGCTATACAGTGAAACTGATTGGTGATAGGTTCAGGACTGATTAAAAGAATGGACTTTGTACAGTGTATCATTTAAATTGTGGAACTCACTGCCACTTGATGTGGCGTGGGTCGCTTGCTTAGATTGCAATATTAAAAACAAATGCGAGATTGGAGAAATACCCAGAGGATATGTGAAGCACTATGTACATTGACAGCATTACATAATATAACAAATAGTAATGATTTTATTTATAGAGGATATCTCTCTTTCGTTTCCTAACCAAAGTCTGCAAGATGGCTTGCAAGCACGATACTCAAACACTGTATTGCCATCCTGCTACAAAGCATTTAAACCATGTTTGAAAACTAAAATAAGTAACATGAAATAGACCTATTGATGGTTAGCGCCATGGTAGCTAAATGGAACCTCTCTGTAAAAGTATGGTAATTGAACTCCTGGCTACAGGTAATGAGGACAAGCAAATGATGATTGTTGCTTTCTGGCCCTGCTTGTAAGTTCCCAGCATCTCCTTTCTGGCCGTGGTTGGGAAATGGGATCAGGTGAACCTTGTTGCCCTGATGCAACAAGTTGGTTCTTGATGTTCTTACGGACGCAGACATATTCATCATGCGTCCACTGTTAGGTTGTGTTTTCTATTCCCTTGGGACGTGCAGGTCCTCGGACCATGAATTGCCCTTTTGGGAAACCCCCCAGGTCTTCCTCCAAGGACCAGACAGTGGTGTGTAAACAGCCTGGCTTGCATCACCTTTTGAATTCTGAGGTTTAGCAAGGTGGTCCTTTCCCTTTGGCAGTCTGGAAGGAGGGCAGGGCGGCCTGCCTTGGCTTTATCTCTTGGGAATTCCTGAGAACACTGTGGTCCGACTTAGCACTTTCCCTCCCTCTCCTTTGCCTGGCAACACACATTCCAGCTCTCTAGAGTTTCCTCCCACTCCTCTCCAGGCAAGTTTCAGAAGGGGGAAGGACTTCTTACTCTGTTCTACACTCCAGCTCTTGCTAGCCTCTGCTGCACAGGTGCCGCCGGCTCCTCTTGCCCCCCCCCCTCCGCAAGTCTCCATCTTTCGTTCTACTTGCCCCTCTTCAAGCCCAAGAAATCACAACTTGGGCTTACTTTGAATTCCTTTCCCGTCCTCCTGCCTCCCCTTTCTTCCAGATTAAGATGCTTACAGATAGGAAGCATGAGCTCGAGCGTCGTCTCAGTGCCATGATGGAGGAAAATAATCTCCTTCAGGGAACGGTGGAGGAGCTTCAAGACCGGGTGTTAATTTTGGAACGGCAAAGCCACGAGAAGGACATGCAGGTGAGGAGAAGCGAGGACTGGGTGGCGTGGCATAGGGTGGGCAGGTAGAAGAGGGGGGACTTAGAGGGAAGGGGAGAAAAAGCGGGGGAGAAAAGAAGCGACTGGATTCAGAAGGAACGTGGCGTTTTAGAAATCCGCATGACCAATATTTTTCTTCAGAGCTGTATAGCATCTTTTAAAAGAGGCACATCTGGATGTTCAGGTATACGTCTAAAAGTGCAGGGTGTGAATGAGACCGAAACATGAGTTTGCACATATAGATCACACCAGCAGACTTGTCAGAGTCTGGGATTAGCTGCAGCTTCCCCCATGTGTGTGTGTGTGTGTGTGTGTGTGTGTGTGTGTGTGTGCCATAGCAAGCCGTGGTTTCCTGCTGTGTAATGTATGGAAAGGCCTTCATTCAGTTTCAGGGAAACTGGGGGTTTCTGCATGAGACGAGTGGTGACAGGTCAGTTTCCCTGAAAGATGAGTTGCCCACCATTCCTGGGCTGGCCTAAAACCTCCTGAAGCAAGTAGGAAGACTGAGGGCCCCCCCCCCCCCATTCTACCTGAGGTGACTGCTTCAGTTGGCCTCATGGATGGGCCGGATCCAAGGCACAGCTGTAGAGGGGTGTTAAGGGGATTCAAGGGTGCTGACTGCTGGGCAAGGATCTGCATGGCTCCCCTCCTCCCACTTCCTGGACAGGAAAAGGAAGAGCGGCCGCAGCGGAGATGGGCACCCCCCTCTGATCTCCTTCCTGAGGCAACGGCCTCAATCGGCCTCATGGCTGGGCCGGCTGGGCAATGGGACTTCCTTTTGAATACAGCTCAAGAGCTTCAGTTGGCGCAAAACACAACCACTAGAAACATTTGCAAGGGCAAAGCAATGGGGGCGCATGTTATATACGCCTGCTTTGTTTTCAATTGCATTTGCTCCCCATTTGCTCCCAGGCGCTATTTAAAAGGCTGGGTTTTGAAGGTTAGCTATATAGATACATTTCAACATGAATGGTGATTCAGCAAGATTTCAGAAAAACCAAGAGTATGAAGTAACCCTTGTTTTGTCAATTTGGCACAGAATCCCCCCCCCCCCCCCCGGAATGCTGGAAGCAACAGTTTGGCCCGGCAATGGGGAGAAGCCATAACAGTGTCTTTGAGCATGTGGAGAGTGCCTCTTCCACAATGCTGCATAAACCTGGAGTTGTAGGGCATGATTTCCATGCAGGCTTGAGCCCTGGTTCGTTCGTTCTTTTGAGGAAGGAAATAATTGTTGGTTACAGTTGCTTACTTGATCTTCTTTTACATAACTTTTCTCTCTCTTCTTTTAACTTGGCTGATAATTTCCTGTGGCAGTTGCATCAGAGCCAACTAGAGCTTCAGGAGGTGAGGGTGTCTTATCGGCAGCTGCAGCTGAAAGTGGACGAGCTCAGCGAGGAGCGAAACCTCCAGCACTGCAATTCAACCAGCATGTCCCTGCTGTCGGAGATTGAACAGAGCATGGAGGCGGAGGAGCTGGAGCAGGAGAGGGAACAGGTATCAAAACTCTATGCTCCAGGGTGTGTGTGGGTGGGAGGGTTGTAGTACAGATTACAGCAGGCATTGCTCACATACGTTCAAATAAATATTTTCAGCCATAAGGACTAGAAACTTGATCAGAGAGGGACAAAGAGAGGCTAGAGCACAGCCAAGATGGGCTGCCTGTGGTCTGGGACACCGGGACAGGACCCCGGAAACTGGGACTGTCCCGGCGAAACCAAATGTCCCGGTTTTGCTGGCCAGGACTCAGACGATTCTGGAGATTCCAGCTGTGTTGTGCACCTGTTTGAGCATTCGCGCTGGTGCACAATGTGGCTGGAGCCTCCAGAATCGTCCGAGTCCCAGTGGAACTGTGACATTTACATTTAGGCATTCTTGCCAATCTAATTCAAGAGAAACACATACACTCCCTTACACACTCGCACTTCTAACCCGGCATGAGCAGTACTGTATTTCCCAACAACCTCCTCTTCTACCAGCCTGCAGCACAGCTATCTGTTGATGAAGGCAGCTTGCAAGGAGAGGAGGGGCTGGATTAAGCCTGAACTGACCAATGGAGAGGAGGAGTCGTCTCTCTCGCCCACCCCCCAGCTGCAAGGTGGCCGACTGCCAAGAGACAGACCGCTTGCAAAATGAGGCAGCATTTCCCTGCGCAACTGGTTGCAAGCAGGCTGGTGGGGGGAGGGAGGGAGGGCTCGGCTTTCTCTCCTCTCCCTCAGTCAGCTGATGGAGATTTATGTACTGCTAGCCTTTCCCTTTTTCCCAAGCTTCTGTGTGGGTAACAGTAAAGTAAAATGCCTGGTTAAATCTGCACAAAAGACCCCCGTTTCTCCATGCTTTGGTGTTTGCTTACCCAGTCTGTATTTCACGAGCTCTAGAAGTCTGGCTGAAACCTACTTTCAATTGCAATTGTCCTTCCAGCGTCCCCCTGCGAGTCTCCTTGCCGTGGGACCCTGAGACTTGATGCTAGGGCACGTGTCTGCATGTGCCCACCTCCCAGGCTCTGTCCCTGCCAGCACCTCCAGTTAAAAGGGTCTCTGGTATTGGAGCTTACTTAGAACATTAGAAGAGCCCTGCTGGATCAGGCCAAAGGCCCATCTAATCCAGCTTCCAGTATCTCACAGTGGCCCCACCAGATGCCTCGGGGAGCACACAAGACAACCAGAGACCTGTATCCTGTCGCCACTCCCTTGCATCTGGCATTCAGAGACGGGCTACATCTAAAGCTGGAGGTTGCATGTAGTCGTCATGGCTATGGTGCATGGGACCGATGGATTGGACTCCATGTGAAGCAGTGTCTTGTGTTTGTGTGAGCAGCCGAGTGCCAGGGTGCTGGGTACCCTGGGGAATGTCGCTACATTGCAGCCTCCCCCCCCCCGATGGTGCATTGGGTACCCCAGGTTTCAAGAGACAGCCTGGCCAGGTGGGCCATCCGATGGGAATGGCTGAACCCTTGCCCCACCCGCTGAGGCTGTCGCTTTTGTGTGCCTCTGTGTCCCTGTTGGAATCTTTTTTGAGCAACGTGTCTGCAGTACAGCCTCAACTCTCCCTCTCTCTCTCTCTCTCTTTGCAGCTGCGGCTCCAGCTCTGGGAGGCCTATTGCCAAGTCCGCTACCTTTGCACCCACCTCCGAGGGAACGACAGTGCGGATTCGGCCGTCTCCACCGACTCTTCCATGGACGAGTCTTCAGAAACCTCGTCGGCCAAAGATGTGCCAGCCGGCAGTCTGCGTGCCGGTCTGAGCGAGCTGAAGAGGCTGATACAGAGCGTTACAGATGGCGCAGACTCCCCGGTAAGTAAGTTGCGTGTCCCATGGCACACGCTGGGTCTCCATTTTGTTATGTAAACCTCTCCCAAGGTAACTTCCTTTCTCTCTGCTGGGACTGTGTCTCTTCCCCATCCTTTCCAATGAATCTCTTACTGGGGCCATCTTTTGAATTAAGCCAGAGGCTCTTGGGTTCCACCTCACCCCCTTTCAAGCTGAGACTAAGCAAAGGGCTCTTGAATTCCTTCCTCTCTAGTGTGTAAAGAGCAGTGGAAGTTTTGGAAGAATTCTGTCCTCGGGCCCTTCAGCATCTTGTTCCTCGGTTGCTTTGATTCCCCCCCCCTTCTTGTATGGGGAGCTGGTAGTTGTGGACATAACTCTGGCTCTGTGGCTGTTCATACTAGGGGAGGAGAGCAGGGTTGATAGAGGCCTTTGCCTTGGAGTGAGCATTTGAAGGACATAATAAGGGGAGACCTCTGTCTAAGCCACTGTTGCCAGCTCCACTGGGGAAGAGGGGATGTGGTTAAAGAGGCCTTTGCCTAAGTCCTGTGCCCCAACACTGCATCTGTACCTTCCAGAGCCGGCCCATCCATGAGGCCAACTGAGGCAGTCGCCTCAGGCAGCAAATTGGTGTGAGAGGTATCCTGTCCACCTACTTGCCTCCACTGCTGCTCCTCCCACTCTCTAGATCGGAAAAGGAAGAGGGAGATGGAGTGGAAAATGAAGCTTGGAACAGAGGAGTGTGGTTGGCTGTTGCAAACTTATTTCCCAGAGAGACCTGTATAGCTCCCACGCTTATTGGTTTTCGGAAGAAACAAAATACATTTATATTTTGGCAAGGCCTTTCCAGCTCTGTAACTGTTTATTGGTTTCAATTTTTGTTTTTAGTAGTTTTATAGGTATTGCATTAGTTATGTGTGTTGTCATTTTCATTGGTTATTTGCAAGGCACTTCAATTTCTTGGGGAAATGGCCTTAAAAATTAAGTAAACAAACATTACAGCTGAATATGGGGAACCTGGTTGCCCAGAAATCTTCTGCTCTCTTGCAAATAAAAACTCCACCGTTTTCCCTCACTGCCCCTCCTTCACATCTCTCACTAAGACCCATCTTTTTCCACAAAGCCTTTTGCTTAATTGTCTCTCCCCGTTGAAATGATGCCTAAGTAAACAGAACTGCATTGCTCGCATTAATTCCTTGTTGACTTTGCCTCTCCTTTCCCTTCCATCTCTTGTCTCCCTCGCTGTTGGGTTTTAGTTTGCAAGCTCCTATGAGCAGGGGCACTCCACCCTCATTTGGCTTAGCTTACTCTGCAAAACATGGTGTAGAGTAGACCTACACATTGTACGGCCTCAGGGCCACATCCGGCCCTTTGGCTGTCTCTGACCGGCACGCATGAGGTTTAAAGGAAGACACGGAGCAGTTTTATTAAGGTAAAATAATGCCCCCTGCTCCCCCCCCCATTCTCTTACCTTCATTAGCTGCTGTGTCTTCCTTTAAACAGACGCTATAAGCATGCTGCTGCTTATAGCGTCTGTTGGAAGGAAGACATGGAGCAGCTAATTAAGGTAAAATAATGCCTCCCGCGTGCCCCCCCAGCCATTCTCTTACCTTAATTAGCGGCTCTGTGTCTTCCTTTAACAGACGCTATAAGCAGCAGCAGCATGCTGCTTATAGCGTCTGTTGCAAGGAAGACACAGAGCAGCAATTAAGGTAAGAGAATGGCTGGTGTGCGTGTTTGTGTTCGTTCAGCCTATTGGTCCAGCCCTCCACAACAGTCCCAGTTTCTCATGTGGCCCCTTAGGAAAATTAATTGCCCACCTCTGGTGTAGAGTGACAGTACCCAATAAGTGTACTTGAAAACACCCCATGTTTAAACACGTAAACACAATAAGGATGTACTTGTGTATTCCTCCACCTGCCCCAAGCAGAAGCTGAACAAGGTCTTTCTCTGCTCCCGCCAGAGCTCCCGGAGGAGTGATGACGATGCCTTAGAGGAACAGATCAAGCAGACGAGTGAGGATTCAAGAGCCCTGAGGGAGCTGATGGAAGGGGAAAGAGGGAAACTGAGGCAGAGCTTAGAAGAGCTGCAGCAACTCCACAGCCAGGTAAGCAGCTCCTGGATGCAGAGGGGATTGGTGGATTTGAAAGATGGGACTCTAGAAAAGCCCAAGGTTTCTGGAGGCACTTGGTAAACGACATCGTGGGCAGCTGCCTGCTACCGGCCAGAGATCAGTGGTCCATCTCGGTCCATACTGTCAACACAGACTGGCAGTGGCTCTTCACGGTTTCAGAGACAATTTTTTCTGTCTCCTACCTGGAGATGCCAAGGATTGACCTTGGGAGCTTCTGCATCCAAAGCAAGGGCTGTACCACTGAGATATAGCCTTCTACCTGGGTGGGCCCTGAGAGGGTGTCTTTAACACCACCACACAAAGGTTATGGAGACAGAGATAGTCCTGGCTCAGCAGTGGGCCCTTGGCTGTGCCAACCCAGGGAAAGCTCAAGCATCAAGACACTCTCTTCTTGTATCTGCTTCCTCCTTGATCAGCTGGACTGAGCCCTTTCTCCTGCCGTAGCAGCCACGAAATATTGAGCCCCCTTTGAGAAAATCAGGAGAGGAAAGCTGGCAGGTGACCCTGTACACCTGCTGCTGCATTGATTCAGAGTTGGGTCCTTTGGTGACTTAGCTTCCCCTCCCCCCGCAGATGAACTGATTGTTCTCTGTGTGTAGGAGGACTTTTTGTTGACTTCCATGATATTTTTACCTCTTTTCCAAACTGCACCCCTCTCCCCACCCCCAGACAACCTCTCTCCTCCATTGACGTGGCCTATTATTGATGATGATGATGATGATAATAATAATAACAGTATTTATATACTACTTTTTCAACCAAAAGTTCACAAAGCGGTTTACAGACAAAATCAAATGATTAAATGGCTCCCTGTCCCAAAAGGGCTCACAATCTAAAACAGCAACAGCAAACAGCCACCAGAAAAGACACTGTGCTGGGGTGAAAGGGGGGCAGTTACTCTCCCCCTGCTAAATATAAGAGGAGCACCAATTGAAAAAGTGCCTCTTGCCCAGTTAGCAGGGGCCTAGTCTTTATTGCGAGTCCTTTAAGGAACACAGATCATGTAGACAAGGCCCTGCAATCCTTGGAGCCAAGTGATCATGTTCGGCTTCTCTGGCAGTACATGAGCGATGAAAAGATTGAGCATTAGGGTTTCCCACACATCAGGTCATTTTTGCAGTGTCTCCAACTAGCTGTGAACATGGAATGTCACTCTGGTGGTTTGAAGGGTTCAAAAAGTTTACTTTGGTTGATGGCGTTTTGCTGTCATGAGGACTAGCAACATGCTTAACAAAAACAAACCAGAATCTAGAGTCTTGGGATTCCACCTACTTTTGTCCCCTGCCCCAAAGACCCCATTGCGGTGGTTGTGATATGGGGATACCTGCCACGTTCTTTTTGGGAAGGTACCTTCAGAGCTGCCAAATTGGATAGCATCCAACTCGGATTTTTCACTGCTTTTTTTGGGGGGGGGGTGTGTTGCTTTGCAGGTGACGCTGCTGAGCGTAGAAATGACTTCCCTGAAAGAGGAAAGGGACCGGCTCAGAGGATCTGTTGACGATAAGGAAGCAAATGAGCAACTCTTGAAGGCCATCAGGGATCGGGACGAAGCGATCGCCAAGTAAGCTTCCTGATCTCTCTTCCGTAGTGCACTTTCTTTGCCCAGCCCACGTCTCTCTCACGACTGGGATGCCACATACTCCTATGGTGTCGTTGGTGCTCCAGCCCCCCCCCCCCCCACCTACCATCGCACTTTCAGTGAGGTCAAGGAGGTGAGACAGAGCAATGCCATGCCGCCCCCCATAGCAGTGGGACCATGTACCACATGTCATACTATGGAGTATCACCAGTGGCACTCGTGCCACTAGTTGAAAAGAGAACTTCTCTAAAGCTGCCGTTCCTGTCCTTCTGCCTGCGGTGAACAGGGGGCGAACAAGAGGACTTCCCCAGTCTCTTCCAATTCTTAACATTCTGTGTTTTCCCAGGCTGAGAAACCATGGATTTCCTGAGGTCACCTGGTGAATTCATGCAGAGGTCAGATTTGAACTAGGGCCTTTCTGGTTCTGAGCTCAGTATACGAACCAATACACTAGTCCGGGGGGTTCCCAACCTGTGGTACTAGTACCACCAGTGGTACTTTGGCCGACTGCTGGTGGTACTCGAACCAATGGAATCCTGCTATGATGCAGAGCTTTTGGTGGTGCGTTTTTGCTTCCAAGGAGCTCCTGTCTTTGGCCGAGCCTCTCAGGAATGCTGAGAAGGGCCCTCCCACCTGCCCAGAGCCTCCTACCTGTGTTTTCTGGACTCTGAAAACCAGGAAGTAACTGGCGATGTCATCACCAGTCACTTCCGGTGGTACTCGGAAGGAGAGTGGCACCAGAGGTGGTACTTGGCTGGGAAGGGGTTGGGAACTCCTATTGTTCCATTGTGTCTGTAGTGCCATCTATGTAGAGGGCACTTGATAAGATAGGTCCTTGCCCCAAGGGGGTTACAATCTAAACGCCAATGAAAGTGGGGAGGGAAATGGAGGCGGGGCTAAAAGGGGAAGACTATGCAGTTGTTTCCGTTACACACGCTTATGCTTGGTTAAAGTAGGATATCGGGGCTACAGGGCTGGACCAAAGGCTTCAAGGAGAAGGTGGGCTTTGAGGAGGGATTTGAAGGAAGAGACGGGAGGCACCACGGAGGCGTTCTGGGAGGCAGTACCTGCCAGTGGATGCAGCAAGAAAAGAATGAATCGACCATGTTTGAGATGGTTCCTTTTAGTGATCTCGGTTGCAGCTTCACTGTGTCCTAGCCTCCCTGCCAGCCAGTTCTCCTGCTTCGTGCAGTACGTGGGGACAAAGCAGAATTTGTAGGGGGGGGGGGAAGCTCTGCAACAGCTCAGCCTTGTTATTTTCAAGGACTTGGTCATCATCTCTCAAGGGGCCCCTTTCTGCACACCAGGAAAGAATACAGAGCAGAGCTCTTCCAAGACCCATCCTAGCAGCGCCACCTGTGGGCTGAGGGGGGAACCTGCCGTCTTCCCAGTTGGAATGCAAAAGGCAGCTTCTCTGACATTTTTAGTATGTGGGTGGGTTGCTGGTTCTCCTGTATCTATGGAAACCGGCTATCTTTCTGGGGATGCATGAATCCCAATGTTTAATATTCATTGAGTGGCGGGGAATTTTACAATGCAGAAGTATATTCCGAGGCTCTTGATGTTGCAGCTGCTCTTGAGAGAGAGACAGAAATGATGTTTACGGACACTCCGTTAACAAGCAGTGCATCTTAAAAAAAAATGACACACACACAGCCAGTTTGCAGAGTTCTGTCCCATTCCAGTGCCCCACCAGGAAACAGAACCTTAAGTTTGGTTTTCAAATCAAGGGGACTCAGAGAACATGCTTTGCATGCTCAAGTTTGCAGGTTCAATTCTTCACTTAAAAGGATCTTGAGTCGCAGAATGGGAAATGGGGAAAGATGCCTTCTGAGATTCTGGATTGCTGCTGTAAGCCAAAATAGCAATACTGGGTTAGTTTGATCCACTGCCTGCCTTGGTATAAGGTAGCTTCTTATTGGTCCGTTCCTTTACATACTCAAGCCTTTGACTGAACTGTGAATTGGGACTTCCCCAGTTAAAGATTTGCCTCTGCCATGAACTCACTAGGTGATCTTAGGCAAGCCATTCTCTCTCAGCCTCAGTTTTCCCGATCTGCAATATGGGTATTAAGAGGCATTATTATTTATTATTATTATTATTATGAGACAGAATACTTGCCTTGCATAGTTGTTATGAGGACAATCACTCGAAGTGTTTTGTGCACTCAGAAAGTGCTATCTAAATGTTGTTGACATTATTATTGGCATTCTAATAGTTATGGCTACTTCTGCTAGAAGTGGGCATGAAGGTAGCATGATTGCTCAGATAGTTTCCAGAGAAGTAGCTGTGTTGGTCTGTCACAGCAAAAAATGACAGCCTTAGGGCACCCTTTAAAGGTGAAGCAATTCATTTCAATCCTCAGTTGACAGAAACGCATATTCAGGGGCATCGCTGGAGCGTGGCGGGGGGGCGGGGGGGCGGGGCGCCCCCGGGTGATGCGCGCCACGGGGTGACGCGCGCACCCCGCGCGCGCCCCCTCCGTGACGCGCGACACCCTTTGGACGCTCCGAGGCTGGCCCGGCAAAAAGCCCTCAAAACGGGTCTGCGCATGCGCGAAAATCCGGGAAATACCGCCGACGGGGTCGGACGCTCCGAGGCCAGCTCCCAGGCCGGTCTCGGAGCGTCCGGAGGGCGACACGGGGGGGAGAGCCGGGTCGCGCCCCCCCGCACCGATATCGTAGCGTCACTAGGGTGACGCGCGCCCCCTGCCCCAGGGTGATGCGCGTCCTAGTGACGCTACTGCGCATATTCCCGGGTTGGCATTGCACACAGACCACCTTGGCTCCTCTTTGCTTTTCAGGAAAAACGCTGTGGAAATGGAGCTGGCTAAGTGCAAGGTGGATATGATGTCTCTGAACAGCCAGCTCTTGGATGCGATTCAGCAGAAGCTTAACCTTTCACAGCAGCTGGAAGCCTGGCAGGTAAGAGGGGGTCAAAGCTGCCTCGGAAGGGAAGGGAAGAGCCGGAAGCATCCTCTGGGCTTGGTTGATCACCCAATAGCACTGCAGGTTAAGGAAGCCCCCAAGAAAGGGGGGATACTCAAGTGCCCTTGAATGAGAATTCCTTAAGAGTGATGTAAAATCAAATAACAGCTTGAAGTCCATTTACTTTTTTCTAAGTGTGCAGTTGGCCCTCGCTATCCGTGGGGGATCCGTTCCGGACCCCCCCTGCATATAGCGAGGATCCGTGGATACTGGTGTCTGAGTTAAAAACTTTTAAAAAGGGGAGGAAACAGCAATGCATTCTGGGGCGACCTTGGGAGAGGGAAGGGGGAGTCGTGCAACCTGGAAGAGACTTCCAGAGCGTGATTTCAGCGTGTTTTAAGAAAGTACACTCTAAAAGGTTAAAAAAACGCCACTTTTTTCCCTTCCCCCCCCCCTTTTTTACAGTTACGTGGATCCTCGTGGGTCTGGGTTCCGGGGTGAGACAAATCCGCAGATCCCAAATCCATGGTTAGAAAGGGTCCACTGTATATATTATTGCATCAGATCGGCAGACGTAAAGCATATGGGCCTAATATCATCCTAAAAGTATAAGGGCAAACGATGATTACTGTTTAATTAATCCTGCCTAGTTCCATTTGAGCTCAAGAGCCAGCGTTGTCGGAAGATGCCTCCGTGGTCATGTGGCCGGCATGACTCTCCTTGCCGCAGCGCGTAGCATGCGGCTGGAACACGGAGCGCTGTTTACCTTCCCGCAAGCGGTACCTATTTATCTACTCGCATTGACATGCTTTGGAACTGCTAGGTTGGCAGGAGCTGGCCAAGCAACAAGAGCTCACCCCGTCGTGGATTCGAACTGCCAACCTTTCGATCGGCAGCTCATGGTTCAGCGGTTTAACCCACTGCGCCACCCGCTGGCCTATATATATATTTATATTTTGGCTGCTGTGGTAATTGTGTTGCTCAGCAGCTCTTTGCAGCATGCTTTTATATATAAAAAAATAACTTTTGGGGGGTATAAAAGAGCTGCTGAGCAACACAATATATTTTGGCTGCTGTGATGAGGGAAGTTCTGACAGATCTACAGTCAAAAGATCTGCCAAACAGGAAGCAATGCTGCAAATGCCAAAGGCTTTTCCCTCACCTGGCTGTGTGCTCCCACAGCTGCCTCCACTGCCGCAGCTTCTCCTACCCCCTGGGTTAGAAATGGAAGAAGGGAATAGAGCAGAAGAGGAAGTGTGGAGGGGAGGAGAAGAGTGGTGGGCTAGAGTGACACCACTTACCGCTCTGCTCCCTGAGGTCCTGACACAGCACAGGAAATGCCGCACTTCATTTGAACAGAGAGCTCTGGAACCGCAGCTGTTAAATTCAGCTCATGTCGTGGGCACGGGTTAAATCTGCTGCTCCCTATTCAGCACCTTTCAAAAGCTGTCCTCGGAGTTCCTGACAATTAAAGCATTTAAAATGTTTCTAACTTTGCAGTGGTGGTGGGGAATATTATTTTGTTTCATTTTCTACATTTCAAGATTCAAGTTGTGGAAAGATCTCTTTTCACAAGCTGGAATAGAATCCAGGAGATGGATGGGGTCCCCCCCCCCGCGTCCCATCTTCCAAGTTGATTTGGCACAACTGTGAACCAACAGGTCCTCTTAACCTCATGCAATTGAATCGGCTAGTAACGCAATTTGAACCCAACAAGAAGGTGGGATGAGTTGTGATGGGAGGGAGGTGCATTTGAAGGCCACAATGCTGAAGGAGGTTTTTTCATTGCTTGGTACAAAACATGTAATAAGCTGGCAGCGTTTTATGTATTGATGGCATTTTTATTCCACCTTTTTCTTGAAGACACTTGGCAGGGGAGGGTGTAATACGGTACATGGTTCTCATTCTACCAGCCCCACCCATTTTATCCTCACAACAACCCTGTGAGGTAGGGTGGGCTGAGAGTTGGTGACTGGTCCAAGATCACTCAGTGGCTGAGTGAGGATTTGAACTTGGATTTTTCCTGGCCCCAACACTAAAACCTACACTGTAATGTCCCTCCACATGGGGCCTAATTCTTGCATACAAGCAGTTTTTTTGTTTTCACTGCACTTCTTGACTAGCAGCTGAATGTGTATGAATGGACTCCATTGAAAAGTCAACATGTTGGAACGCTGCATTTTGATCTGTGGTGTTTGGTCTGTGGTGCCTGTTCACACATGCAAGTCATGGCCTGATGCGGTCGCCGAGTGATGGGCGTTTCTGTGTGAACTAGGACTGATTTCTCCCTCCTGCCCCTGCTCCAACCTCCTTCCCCAAACCGATCAGCAGAAACCTCTCCCCGGTTGACCTTTTCTCCCGTTTTGAACTTCTCCCTCTTCTCCTTTCTTCTCTCCTGTGCTTACAGTTTGCTTCCTCAGGGCTGTTTACAATATGGCTTCTTTGGTTTCTGATCTAATGGCCTTTCTCAGTTCCCGTAACAACAGCTTTAGTCGTACACCCCTCCTGCCTTTAAGGTGAGCTCCCAGCCTTTTTCCTTCCCCGCCTCATCCCATCCTGTCCCAATTCAGTGTTGCTTCATCCTTTAGGAAAAGGAACGAGAGCATCCCATGCATTCAGTCACCACTTTGTGGCTCTTTTACACATCCCTCTCTCTCCATCTTCCACAGCCATGTCGTATTATCATTATTCTAAACTGTATCTGTCCGAATGTGTTTGCATGTCTCCCAGACTTGTGTCCTTTTTTTTTAATGTGTGTTTTCCCCCTCTCAGGTGCTGATGTATAATCATGTTGTGTCGCATTTGAGAATTGACTCACTCAAAGGAGTGTCGGATGCAGACTTCGGCCCTGTACTTATCGGAAATGGGAGCCGAAGGTGGGCATGATATGGATTGGGACCATTCTGGAGGCAAAGGGTTAAAACCTCCTCCATGTCATGGTCCCGATTTGGATTAGGCCCTGCTCTGCAGTTACGTCCTTCCAAAAAAAAAAAAAATGAGTACGCCAGGGTTAAACAGCTGATGGTGTCCAAAGAAAAGAAGTTGGGGGTGACTACGCACCATGGAAATCAGTGGAGGCCCTTGAAGTCATGGCTGGCTTACATCCCATTCATTTCAATGGGACTTAGTTGGGATAGCCAAAGGGAGCGCAAAGTGGTTTATGGAGCAAAAGTAATGCAAAACATCTGTGGGGAAATACGGGGTGAATAGGGACAGTTATAGAGGACGTTGCCTGTGCTGACTCTGAAATAATGACAGAACAGGTCTGTGAGTTAGAACAGACAAAAGAAAATATTTCTTTACCCAGCGTGTAATTCATCTGTGGAACTCCTTGCCACAGGATGTGGTGATGGCACCTGGCCTAGATGCCTTTAAAAGGGGTTTGGACAGATTTATGGAGGAAACGACCATCACAGGTTACAAGCCATAAGCAACCTCCTGGTTTTAGAAGTAGGTTTTCTCTGTGCCAGGTGCAAGGGAGTGACAACGGGAAACAGGTTATCTTGTTGTCTTGTGCTCCCTGAGGCATCTGGTGGGGCCACTGTGTGATACAGGAAGCTGGACTAGATGGGCTTTTCGCCTGATCGAGCAGGGCTGTTCTTATGTGCCTGGGCATTATCCCCCACACACACACACACAAGAGTTTGGGGCACCACCATGTTTCGGGGTGAGGTGAGAGATTTCAGTAGGAAGTGGCAAGATCCTGGGCAATTGTCACTCTTAAGGATATTCAAGTGTTATCTGAGCAAGCTGAGCACTCCATTTATCTGGAGGGAAGGGCAGGATAGAAATAATTTAAATACCGGTATATTTTAAGAGTGTTTGACGTTTATTTTCAATGCCTTGTATTAGCAATAGCCAGGCTGTCGCCGCAGGCCAAGCTGTCAGACACTCATTCTCCTTGCTGGAGGCTCTGGAATCAGTGCAAAGGCCCATTTCATTGCTTAGCACAATAGTTAACCACAGTATAAGACCAGCGCTTTGGCCAGACAGAGGTGCTTTTGAGGAATAGTTGCATGTGATCTGAAACATGGGAGGGGGAATAATCCCCTCCCCTCCCTAAGTGATGCCCCATGTCGCCTGAGTTTCAGTCCCATGCCCTTCTACCAAATGCGGTTTGGCTTGCTTGCTCGAGGAATCTGGAATTATTTGCCTAGTAAGCTGTGGTGTACCACCTGTTTCCCTGTAGACTGGATTCTGTCGGTTTGGTCAGTGGGGGTGCTGGGGTGGGGATGATCGTGTCCACAGACAGGGAATAGTCCTTTGGGGTCTTTTAGCTCCCCCCTAGTGACTGTAAATGGCGGAATTAAGAGCATCTGGCGCTGGGGGGGGGGTGTTGCACAACTTGTCTGAGCTTGTGGTACCTGGTCTTGCAAGGCATGGAAACAGCTTCACAAAGGCAGCTTGCTTTGCAAAAGGTGTTTTTATAGAGGCGCTTTTATGCCCTTGCCAAAGCGAGGCAGCTTATTGTGTTTTTGAAACTCCTCTGCGGATTTGGTGTGGGTGGGTGGGTGGGTGGCCTGGTTCACATGCTTGTCATTGAAGTTGTCGAAAGGAAACGGGGGAGACATTCTCTGTACACTTTGCAGGGGGGGGGCTCGGGTGTGTTCTTAGCACCAGGTATAGAAGCTAAAGACTGACCAAAGGGTGTGGGTCTTGCTACATGTCTGTCGTGTCATCTACAAACTGTTTTATCAGACCAGCAAGCAAAAGGACTGGGGGAGGGAGGAGGAGGGGGCATATTGTCTGCAGCCTGTAAAATCTAAATAATGCATTTGAGGGTTTCTTGAGACTTGGATCAGCCCCTGAAAGGTGTGAGACTGTTTCAAGGCTCTCAGGGCTGCTTGAAGGAAGCGAGTCAAAAAGTGGCGATATACCCCATCCCATATTTATATTTTGGAAATATAACACGTCAGTTTGTCTGTTAACCCAGCCTAATCTGTCGCACTGACTTGGAACTGACAGGGGTCTTCTAAGGCAGGGATCGGGAAAAATACAGAGTAACAAGGTGTGTTTATTATCCTTGAAGCAGGAGATCAATGGAAGGTGTTGTAATAGGCCGAAAGTCGATGGAAGCCCAGTTGGGGGTGTTGCCTCATTTAGGAGAGTATTGCATCCTTGAAAAGCAAGGTACCACCATCGGGTGATAAAAGATCACCCCCCACCCCCAGTTCAGAAGTCCCCCTCCTGGGCAACGTAGCATTCTCCAGGAGAATGGCTGTCCTTTTCCAATTGCTTGCATGCATTCTTTTGAATATTTGGGGTAATTTGATCAATGAAATATTGCAGAATGTCCTCCCCCCCCCCCCCGCTACCGCCGTGGCACAAAATCATCCCTACATTCTGTTGATTCATGTCTTCCATTGGGATCAATTCATCATGTCACGGTCTCTGATCTGCATATTTTCCCACTCTTTCTGTTCGTTTTTTCCTAAAGCAAGACCACTGTATTCTTTTGACCTTTTTACTCTCATCCCTAATTGTGTGACTCTGAAGAAATTAGATGTGGGTTTAATGATTGTAGATGCAGCTGCTGGAGGAACTGGGGCTTTGTCCTTTTAAAATCATCTGTGTACTGTCTTTAGATCTTATATCCTATTCAAAATGTTGTGAATGGGAGTTGTCTCCACCCTTCCTACTTTTTAAATATTCTTGACCACTTACGTGTTCTACTCTGTCCTGGCCTCTTTGTCTCCCCCTCTCCCATAGATATCCCTCCTTCTTTCCTTTTGCCTGCCTTTTTTATTTTTTTAATCTCCTTCCCGATGCTGTTTCCATAGCACCAAATTTCAATCGCCTGTTCAAAAGGCACTGGTCAGGATGCTGGAGAAGGGAGAGCAATGAAGTGGGGGGGGGTTGGAAAGGACATTGCTCGTCCCAAGGTCACGGAGGACGGGTTCTGTGGAAGGCGGCTGCTGCTCACAATGACTTTGTACAACTGCAGGGTTCTGCGGGAAGAGGTCTTTTGGGTACCAGTTGCAGGGGGCATTGGTGGGAGAGAAGACTACTTTCATCTCCTGCTCGTGGGCTTCCCAGAGGCAGCTGGTGGGCCGTGGTGGGAGCTGGGCTAGATGGGCCCCCTGCTTCGACCCGACACAGCAGGGCCTTTTTTTTTTAATGTCCAGAAGGATACTTACGAAGCTGAAGGTTTGCATTCTAGTGGGGAATTCCAGCGGTGAGAACAAATGGCTCTGTCTGAATTCTCATTAGTAATGTAACCTGAAGTTCTGAAACAAGGGTGAATGCAAGAAGAGCCTTGGGGAGGGGTCATTTTCCGTGATATGGCCCCTGTTTTCAATGCCGAAGGTCCCCGATTCAATCACTGGCAACATCTGCAGGTAGGGCAGAGAAAAAAATCCTGCTGCCAGCCAGTGTCAATCTGACTGATCTAGATGGAGCAAGGGTCTCGCTCGGCTTAAGTCGGCTTCCTGTGTCCCTTGCTGGGTTCAACCCAAAGGCTCACTAGTACAAGCTCCTGTTTCCCACACTGGTTGACCAGATGCCTTTGGGGAGCCCACAAGAAGCTGGGTAGGAAGGCAGGGCCATTTGCTCCCTTGCTGTGTGTGTGTGTGTGTGTGTGTGTGTTCTGCTACCTGCTCTCATTGGTCACTTCCAAATGAACTGGGTTTTTTTTAATATGATTTATAGTCTAAAACTTGCACTACAATCCTGAAGTTTGAGGGACATGCCAAACTGAAGACAGTCCCTGTATCTGTATCGTCTCTCTTTTCTCTATATACATACAACCTGTGTGGTTAAGACATCCCCCCCCCTTCCTCTGCAATGCAGGCAGTGTCCCTCCCCTCTCTGGCCTTTCCTGTTGACCATTTTCCGTCTTCCTGCTATAGGATGATATGCAGAGGGTCATTGACCAGCAGCTGATGGACAAACATCCAAAGGAATGGAGCCAGCCCACTTATTCCTTCTCCAGCGGTCACGGAGCAAAGCGGCGCACCAGACCCTCTCCCTTGCTTCGGCCAGAGCAGCAGGGGTCCGAGCCCATCGGGGCAGAAGGGAATCGCCTCTTTTCTTTCTTCAAGAAAAGTTAATGGGCGTGGAGCGAGCACGCTCCCGTTTATTCATTTAATTTTGGTTTATGGTTTTGGTCTTTTCTCTCATTTTTGGTTTTGAAGCTGAAGGAAGCTGGGGAGGTGAAGAGAGCCCAGCTTGTAGCGGATGGTCCAAATTCTGATCCCAGAAGAAACCGGCAAAGGAGTTAACCCTTGAGAACTCTGCACTATTTGCAAGCAACCCGTGTGGTCTGAACTCAATGTTTACATACGTTCGTAGTCAAATTGCCGATCTCTCCAGCATGATAGCAATGGAAAGGACTCTTCCTTTACCTTAAGCAACGCGCTAAGAAAACACACAAACCTTCAGGGTCTCGTTAGGTCTGCTCTGTTTCTGCTGTGAGTAATCCAGAGGTCTTAAAGTTGTCCATCCCCCCGCCCCCCAGCCAGAGAGCAAACGCCAAAGCAGCAGTCCCTGCTGTAGGGAAAGAAGCATTCAGGATGGGTGGGTGGAGGGTGTTGACGGAAAGAGGCCTAACGTCTCATTAGCTGGAATTTCATTTCTCTTACCAAGGGATTCAGCCTGTCTGTGGGGCTGGTGCAAGATCTCCCCGCATCTGAGGTGCTGTGGCAGATTCCACACACCCCTTACCTATCAGGTGCCTTGCCTGTCTCCACTCTTCTCCCAGGATTTGAAGAGGGACAGGGGAGTAGAGTGGAGCAGAAGAGGAAGTGTGGAGGAGAAGGGACCTTGCCTCTCCTCCACACTTCCTGTTCTTCTCCCTTCCTCTCTCCCTTTTCAAATCCTGTGTGAAAGAGCTGGCCTAGAGGTAGGTGAGTGTACCGAAGCACCCCCTGTCCGCTGCCTGGGGCTACTGCTTCTGTTAGCCCCCTGGATGGGCAGGCTCCCACCCCACCTTTCAGACTAGATCCCTGGCCTATCTTTTGTTTAAAGCCATGCAAGCTGAAAACGGACACTAAAAACTACATGTGTAACATGTGAAGTGACTTAGGCATAGCTGGATCTGAGACACATTCATTCCTAAAGCAGAGCCAGAGTTCACAAGTGCATGTGTAACAGGGAAGTGTATTTTTAAAGGAGCAGGGGAGGATTTGGCAGGCGCACATGCTGCAAAGAAGAGCCTGCAGTTAGCACTGTGAACCCTATCTCCCTGCTCTCTTTGTTGTAGCTTATCTAGTTGTAGGAGAGCAAATGAAGATGGAAACTAGCTGTTGGGGGGGGGGAGGGGAGATCCAAAAGGAGATGCTCTTTCTCTTAGGCAAGCCTTGTAGCCCACCAACAAGGGCAAGAAGGGATCTAGGAAATACCAGCTGCCTACCCTTTTGTGGCCAGCTTGGAAGGTTTTGTAAGTCTTGGAGATTTCAGTATGGCCCTGCCTAGCCTCCATAGAGAGGCAGCTCAGCAAGAGACTGCTCTTCAACAAAAGCCTACTACTTATTCCCGTTGATCCTTAATTTGGTGGTTTTCTGCTTCCGTAGAAGTCTGTCTGCAGATGAGGGTGGGTTGGGGACTGTGCAAAAACACAACGAGTAAGAATGGCACTTTCCCCAGGGAGGGGGCAAGGCTGCCGCATGGATGCAGCCTGTCTCTCGTACTAAGGTGAGCTTTAGCCTAGCTCTGAGGTGCTCTAGCTATGTCTGGGCTGTACCACTTCAGCGGGCTGGGGTGGGGTGGGTGTCTTCTGACCAAATGCTCTTCTACACCAAAGAAAACAAGCATGGCAGGGAGGAAGGGGTTAAGCTCAAACCTCTTCCTTTCCATGCTGGTTTTGTAGCTGGTGGAGGGAATATTTTCTTTGGTACAGAGAAAGGTTCAATCAGGCGAGCGCCTGCATAGGGTCAGAAGTGGTATAGCTCAGACATGGGTGTTATGTTATACCTATGAGTCATGACTAGAGAATGTGGGCCCTTTGCCACCCATGAGCCCCTAGGTAGTTTATAGGTGCCTGATTTTCCTGGCTGCTCATACTATTAGCCACATCCTTCTTAGGTGGTCCTCTTAGGAAGTCAGTTGCACAGCCTATACTGCTGTGGCCAAAGCTTCTGTGGGACAGACGTAGCCCAGCAAGCCCACAATCTCCTACAGAATGAGCCCTGTTAGAGGCTGTGACTGTGTATAGCTGCAGGCTTAAGTCGCCTTGTGTGCGGCCACAATTGGCATTGGGACCATATAGCTTTGAGGTAGAGCATATTTAACTCTCCTTATCTCAGCACTGTTTCCTCATCATGGAGAATAGCCCCCCCCCCCCAGGCAGGAAGCTATTGTATGCAAAAAGTGCTGTTTGCTGCATTGGCATTTTTAAGGGTCAATAGCCCTTGGGCAGAGGCGATTTGCTGGGGGAAGAGGAACAGTACTAAGAGCAAGAGTTAAATATGCTATAGCTCCATGCATGCGGAGCTGCTGATGCACAAGCAGGTGTCAATCTGCATTTGTATGCTGATGCATTTAGGAACCCTGTTACTTTGATTCAGTAGGCAGGAAGGGAAAGAGGGCATTCTGTATGTCCTCATGGAAAAAGGAGTTCATGTATTTCTGATTCTTCCTAACTCTTTGTACTGTAGCCCTCGGAGGCTAGCCACAGCCACTTGCTCAGTGAAGTACATTCCATGTCTTCAGTACGTAGAGACCATCTTGTGTCATGTCCGTGTGTCTCCCCCCCCCCCCCGCAACAGGCCTCTCTCAACTAGCAACTGTTTGTGCCTAGGGGTCACCAGCCCTCTACGATTGATTGGTTGCTTGGAACTGGCATCAGCCGCCTCCAGGTGTCTCCTAAAAGCAATCCTGGAGATTTTAACAGGGGCTCCAGGAATTTCCATCCTTACATCAGCCTGGAACCACAAGTCTCCTGGAACAGCTTCAGGCAGAGTTGGCACTCTTAAAGTGTGAGCCAGCTTGACACTCCATTATTGCAGACCATTTCTAGCAGCGAGTGAGATGTGGAAGAGGGGGAAAAAACTGAGGACTCTAGGCACAGCATAACCAAGTGGGGTCAGATAACTAGCTGAAAGTGCCCTGCCCTGGGGCTGACAAAAGTCTTCATTTTTCCAGGCTTAGCAAACAGGCTTCCTCTATCCCACTGGTCTGCCTCTTAAGTCTTCATGCCTCTGTTTGCAGGCAGATGTCCCCCTGCAGCAGGAAAGGCTAAAGCAGTTGATTACGTCTCCCTCCCTAGAGAATACAATGCTAATAGTATTTTTGGCTAGACCACAGGAGTGATGTAAAGGATGGAGCAAAGGCCAATCTTGGGGTCCAGCAGGGAGACCCCAAACTGTGAACAAAGGAAGGTCTGCTGTTGCTAAGAACTTGGAGTTCTTTCCTCTTCAAAGCTCCAACGTCCCACACTGGCTACCACCATGGTGGGTCGCTTTTTAATGAGGAAGGGAAACGGAGTCTGGAAACCAGGAGGTTCCAGGGCTTGAAGTGCAATTAAGGCAGCCTGACTTAGAGAAACTGCCTGCAGCTCTGCTTGAACAGAAGCCACTTGAGTTTTCATCCCCGCTGAAAGTGCCTGGTAGTTGAATGTAGACTAGCAACCCCTCCAAGGGGAAAATGAGAGTGAGACAGCCGCATGCAATGCTGAGTAAGATTAGGGCCCATGTCTACCCCTCTCTTTCATCCCCGTATAAAGGGATTGTGGGACTTATTAAATGTGACAGAAGGGCTGGAGCCACACCTGAACATCTGTCTTGGGACCAGCACTGCTACCTGATACTCCCGGATGCCTCATCAACCACTTCTGAAATTAAAGGAGTGTGTGGCCTTTAAAAAAAATCCTCCAATAGTTATTGCATTGAAAAATAACCCAATTTGGAGTGTGGGACAAAAGGTTGCTTGTTCACTCAGCTTCATTTGACTAAATCAGACCTCTTGTGCAGCCAGCTCTGCCCAAGCCAGAAGGAGCTTGACTGGTCTAAGCAACCTTTTCCTAGAAACTGTAGCAATCATATGATTATGCTCACAAATAAGCATTCCCATGTAAGAATAGCAGCCATCATATATATGGGTCTTACAGTTGAGTATGTTTGCACAGGCTTCCACTGAAATGTTGAATGTCGTCCCTGGGAGGATATAGCATTGCCAAAGTAGAATATGACATTTTAGCCAGTTGCTGTGAGATTTAGCCACTTCCCTTTGTGTTGGGGGGGGGGGGAGAATAGTAAAAGCAGCAATAAAGTCTGAAAGAGGAAAAATAGGTGAGCTGGGGCCCTCTCTTGCTCACACACATATAAAGATGCTCCTTACAAGTTAACAGCCCAGCCACTCTCACAGCGAATGTACAGTACAGGTCACATCCCAGCCAGAAGTCTCAAACCCCAACTGCACTGTGATGTTACTGAACCACAGCTGGGGTAGGATTTGGTGACAAAGGGGGTGGGGCTGCAACATCTGACCCCAGTTGCATATTTGGAAAGGGGACAGCACTTGGAACATGCCGTTTGAGCACCACCCCCACTGGCTTACTGGAAAAAACAGTAGAGAGGTCATAGGATGCTATAGTTGCACAAAGCTCCAATCAATTTTAAAAAAAAAAATGTTCATGATTGCACTTAAGACGACTATTATACAGTGCCTGAAAAACAACTATATGGAGTTATGCCTTTGCCTGTGAAGAATCCCAAGACAGGCAATCTGGAAATCTGGAAAGGGTCACAGTGCTCCTGTTCCCCTTTCCTTCCTTCATCATTTATTGCTGCTTCGTGGCTAATTTTCCCTAGGAGAGGGGAGGAGGAACAGCAGGGAAAATTAGCTGCTAAGAGATCAGCAGAGATAAGCACTGAAGAAAGACAGACTGGCAGCTACATACAGTACTTCCCTCTGTTTAGAATCCCTTCCAGGTTTCTCTGGCCAGCTCCAGGGGTGCCCTCCGAATTCTCAAAAGGTCTAGCTGTAGTCCCCTTCTGCTGCTTGTGAAGGTCCAGCTGTCACCCAAACAGCTGATGAATCAGCAAAACTGGTCCTGGAGTGTTCCATTCCACACTGTAGGTAGAGCTGGGTTTGCACAGCCAAACGTTTCTCGGGAGAAGGAGAAAATCCCTGTCCATTCGAAACCGACAGTCCAGAAGGCTAGGCTGGATTATGCATCTTCTCCCTCTTCTAGAGCAGGGTTTCTCAACCAGTGGTACTAGTACCACCAGTGGTACTTTGGCCAACTGCTGGTGGTACTCGGACCACCAAAACAGTGCTCCTGCGCAGCGCTTTGGGTAGCTTGTTTTTGCTACCGAGATGCTCCTGTCTTTGGCCGAGCCTCTCGGGAACGCTGAAATGGTCCCTCTCACTCGCCCAGAGCCTCCTACCTGCATTTTCTGGCCTCTGAAAACCTGGAGGTAACTGGCAATGATGTCATCACCAGTCACTTCCGGTGGGACGCAGCAGGAGAGTGACACAGGAGGTGGTACTCAGCCTGGAAAGGGTTGAGAACCCTGGAAGGCTTGTTTTAAGGCAGAGATACATGTAGGTAGGCCATTTCCTAGTCTGCAGTACAAAGCGATACAGTTCAGAAACCTTGGGGGCAGCTTTCCTGCAGGGTGATCCAGGTTGTAAGGCCAGTGGAAGGCGTGTCTACAAGTGGAAGGTTTTTTTCCCCCACTAAGGATGGCAGCTTCTGGGGTCAGCTTGCCCCTCCAGCAGAATCTCAAACTGGCACCCATTCCACTGCAAAACAGCCTAGGCCCCTTGCCCCCTAAAGACAAGATAGCTACATCCATAGGCCCCTTAAGTGACTGAGTGAAGGAGTTTAAAACATAAAATGAAGAAAACCACACAGCAGGGATGGACAGACAGAATGTAACTATATAGGTATGTACATACTACACAGTGCAGTAATTTTTCTATGTAGCAGTAATGTAAATAAATGTACGGTTTTTATAAAATATTCTATAAAGGCATATTTTAGTAGAAAACTGCGCTCTACAGCTTTTTTTGTAAATAGTTCTCGTCCAAATAAAATGGGTCCTCCTTTCTATGGACATTGTGACATTGTCTTTGTGAATCGCTCGCTGCTCGAGGGGGGGGGAGGGTTAAGCCTCCCTCCTCCAGCTCCTTAGAAGTTCAACTGGGAGACGTTTCAATTGGCCAGTTCAGCAGGTAAACACCATCTAACCTACAACTCAATATTAAGTTGTCGATTCGTTCATTCTCAAATCCCATGCTGGGTCATCAGCGTTGCCTCAGGTTTTCAGATGCAATTCTAAGAAAAAACACCTTCACATACTGTATACCCTGTTGTGATCCACTGCACCAAAGACCTTTTGCAAGGAATTTATTCTGGTTCTCTCCAACATTACAATATTCCTTCACTACTTGGTTCTACACACCATCTTCCTGCAGACGTAATCTTCTGGGTCTGGTATATTTAAACACATTTTCATACCTCACAATCCACTCTTCAAAATCCCCTTTTGCTAGCAGTTCAGCCACATCAAGACAAAAACACAACAAACCACTACTGGTGGGGGAGATCTACCCAAATAAAATCTGTTGGTTTTGTCCGCTTCATTTGCCTCAAGTCAGCCCTCCAGACACCATAGAAGTCCTCTCACATCAGACTAGTTACTTCCTCAAAAGTGCATCTGACCAGAGCCGCACACATGTTCCACTTCACAGATGCCCACAACCAGTGTCCTCTGCTCCTTCAAATATCCCCTTCCGCCTCACCACATTTGCTACAGAAATACAAAAATGCAGTACGACCTCCTAGGCACAGTGTTCTTGCGGTGTTAGCACTCTAGAAGTCTGTAGTTAAGGAACTAGAATCTCCGTTCCAATCCATATGAAATTCAACTCCCATTTCCTTATGCTTTTTGGCCCTTGTTGCCCCCCTTAGAGAGCCTAGATCACAGCGCTGCACTGACAGTACCAGTACCAGTGGTAGAATTCCTATATCAGGACCTAGGCTCTAGACCTAGCAGCTGTAGGACCTTTAGCTTCCTGGCCTATGGATCCCATCCCTGCAGATCTCTGTAACCTTCCTTTCTTCCTAACAGACATGTACAACTGTGCTCTGCCTTTCCAGCTTTTCCCTCGGCTCTTCACTCAAGTCTTCTCTGCCGATTGCTTCCCCAATCTCCTGTGTTTTCAAGCCACTGCCTGCTTTCATCTCACTTCCTTTAGCCAACTCATCCCTTGACTGGTCTTTCCAAGCACTCCTCTCCCCAGATCACACAGCTTAAAGCAACGTGAAGTTGCTTCAGTCTCCTCTCTGATCAGTCCCTTGGTGACTCAATTCCCTTTTTCCTGTAAGCCTACCCTTCTCAAACCTCAACTCCCCACTTCTGTTTTTCTCAGGCCCCTGCCCACTCCACATGCTTCCTTCAGCCACTTTGTGTCTGGAGTTAGCTCCTCTACATCCTGGGACCTCTTCCCTGTCATCAGCCTGCCCTGTGTGAAGTTCTGGTCCCAGAAACACCGACAGCTTCCCCTTCCCTCACAGTAGCTGGACTGCAAACTTGTAGTTCCCCAAAGAACAGAACATTCCATGCCACCACACCAACTCAAATTAATTGGTAGCATAAAGCAGTGAAATCATGGTACACCCAGGAAGGCTTTGGAGGAGACAGCCTGACAGTTAAAAGAAAGGGATGATCTTGGGGTAGAGAGTGCCACTTCTACGATAGAATCCTCAGTAACTTTGCTTCACACAACAAGTATCTTTCCAAAACAGAAGTTTTAATTGGATACAAGATACCTGGTGGGCACCTGGAGACCCAACGAGAACATAGAAGCCGGGGCAGAATTTTTACACCTGTTGCTGGGGAAGCAGTGAAGACAAGAGCCTCGGAGGAAGATTTGGCAGCTTGGCACCTTTTATTTTTAGTTTTTTAAAATTATTTAAAAAGCATAATTAGAAAGTTTCAATATACAGAAATAACCCTAACAAACCAGTTAGACATTCCACCGCTTGACGTCAGCACCGCTAAAGATGCAGTCCCTCCCCCCCTTTTTGCTTTAATACTCCATGGGCCCAGTCCGCCAAGCAGCCCGTTGCTGTGTAACCTCCTTTCACAGCGAGGAGAGATTCAACAGCAGAGCCTAGGGACAAGAGCAGGGGAGAGGCTGTGAAAGACAGCCTCGAAAAAGCACCCCACACTTCAAAGCCAGAAAAATGAACTGCTGGATTGGCAAAGACCACACCCATGGCCCCTGCCCCTTCCCAAGAGACCACCGCAATTTGAGAGAACACACCTCTCTCTTCCTGTAACAAGGATCCATCGTTTTGTCAGCCCAGCAGTTTCAAAGGGAGGCATCAACACCTCCATTGTTTCTACTGAACGCTTTACACCAGCAGATCTGGTGCAAAAAAATCTGTTCACGTTTCCATTCTTGATTTAGTGACAGTAACTCACAAGAGGTGCACGGAGAAATTGGTCGTGGAAGATGGGTAGGTTGCTTGCGACAACACTTTCAGGTCCATCTCATTCACCGCTTGCGTGGAAAAGCCTGCGACTACACGTGATACGATTGTATGGTCAGGGCTGGTACAAACCAACCATGACCTCTTGTTCCAAAAAGCCAAAAAAATAAAAATAAAAAAATACGAGCGTTCAATTTAGCCCTGCTTGCATGATTCAAATTCTAAAGGGTAACTGGTGTTGGAGGGCCTCCCGTTAACAGGAGCACCAACATCTTCAGGAATGGGGAAAGGGGCAAGAAGAGAATTCATTTTGGTTTGGAGAGCTTGTGCTCTTTCACAGCCTAGATCATACCACCACCACCCCACAATATGCTAAGAGAGTCTTTTTATTAATAAAATCAAGTACACACTACTAAGGCCTGCACTAGCCAGAAGAATCCCCCTTCCATTACAGTCTAAGAGAAGAGCAACACTGAAATGAGAATGCCCCACCACTGCCCAACCCAAGCAGGCAGCCTCCCGCCATTGCTTGCTACTTGAAAGAGAGCTTCCCTTCTAAGGGAAGGGCATGGAAATGGCCTCCCGACAGCAGTTGGATGCCAGTACTGCTTGGAAGAGAGCAAGCTCCCCCTCGCACTTCTCAGCTCTTGAACTCTGCCCATCAGAAAAATATACTTTTGAGATGACATCATGTGACTGGGCCCAGAGTGATAGGGGGAGGGGGGAGAAGAGAAAGCGAGAGAGGTGGCAGCTTTTTGGCAGATTTATACTTCTGTAGCTCTTGTAAATGTTACAGGAGATTAATGCTGTTCAAGTAAAAAAAAAAACCACCAGTTTTAATCCTAACATATGTCATCCCTGAAGGCTTCATTTTAATGATCAGAGGAATTTAAATTTGGGGCACAAGGGAAGCCTTATCACTCCCTAGCAGAGCATGGAGAATAACACTGCCATTCCAAGGACTGACACAAAGCTCCAGCAACATCAGCTATTCCGGACTCCAGGAAGAGAGTCTCGGAAAGTTCCCAGTGCAGCCCAGAGCTCGAGAGCCAAGTGAAGGAGCCCTGGCTCCACTTCTAGCTTGGAGGCTAAGAAAGGCTGAAGAGCAGCAGAGGCCGGCAAGGGCAACTCTGTTTAATGACACTGTACTGTATTCTTTGGAGAAGGAAAAAAAAAAAAAAGGATGATGAATTCATGATTGGTTGATATTAAGAAGCCACAGCGACATGAGGGAGGCGCAGCTGATTAAAGCAAATATACATTATGTACAAACTCTCAGAATCAAAAGTCCACTTGGTAGGCAAAGTCATTTGTGTCGACAAGATGCTCTTGGAAAAAAAAAAAAGCAGGGAGGAGAGAGGGGTCGAATCGCCTCCATCCGGAACCTTCTTGGCACTGCCGTGGTAAGGTGCCTCCTGACCGAAAACGTGGAGAGAGAACTCATTTAAATAACGGCACAAACTGAGAAAGAAAACGTCCTCCGACAGCCGAGCTCAGCGGAATTGCCCGAGTCTGGCTGGAAGGGCTGAGCTGTCTGAGCGCCCTGCCTCGGGCGCAGGGAGAAAGGGCATTAGCAGCACCGCTTCTTCCGTTTACTGTTCTTCGTGAGCTTCACCACGTCATTCTGTTGCTGTTGCTGCTGCTTCGCCAAGTTGTCTTTCTTTGCTCGCAGAACCAGCTCTGTGATGCAGTTGAACATCTGCAAGAGAAGAGGCGGGAGGGCGGTCAGAGAGCCGACTGGAGACAGGCCACGAGTCGCCAAGACCTGCCTTACACCCTGCTGCCAGTACACTTTCTGGGAGGGCATGCCTAATCAAGTGGACAGACAGAGAAACGCTATAAGAAATGATGGCTTTTTTTTTTGGCGGCACCATCGGGCTTTCGGCTTAATCCCACTAAGGCCTGGCTACTCCAGGACAGCAAAAGCAGCTTGTGCGATGCCTGCACGGAGGCAGTAGCACCCTGACTGGTTTGGGATTTCACCTCTGCAGAATAAACGTGGCCCCAACTCCCATCTCCCCAGGCATGTTACCTCTTCCACGTTAATATTCTCTTTGGCACTGGTCTCAAACAGCTGGATCCCCATCTGCCCAGCAAATTTATAGGCATCGTCCATCTCCACCACCTTCCGCTCAGGGTCATCGTTCTTATTACCAACTACAAGCAAGAATAAAAGACATCACTGTGGCATTCTCGGGAGGGGGTGGGACACGCAAAACAAAGTCACCCAAGGAGTGTCCAGGGAGGGGAGGGGTTTGGTTATAGCTGGACGAGTCATACTGGTTTAGCATGGATTTACTACACTGCTGTATAGTCGACATATTAAAGGTGGTTCAAGTTTAAAGGAATGGCTTACAACTGAACATAGCCAGAAACAAAAGGGAAAAAGAGATGGATGTCCTATGGCCACTCTACGAAACTGGTTCAAGACCATCCAGGGCCCGAGAGGGTGTGCCAAATGTACCCCCTGCTTACCGGTGGTGCACCAGTCATGGTTGCTCCTCCCCCCCCCACTCTTTGATTTGAAAGGAAGGGGATGGAGCAGAAACAGCAGTATAGAGCAGAGGAGTAGTGGGATAGAACCGCGTGGAGGAGAGGAGAGTAGCGAGATAGAACATCCGAGAACATCCGAGGTCATTGCTCTTTTCTGATGGCCCTGCCAATCCGCCACCCGAAGCAAGTGCTTCAGCCATGCCACTAGCCAGAAAGCAGGTCTGGAAGGGGAAGAGCCAAATGGCAGTTGGCCCCAGCCATGCTGATGGAAAGGACTTGGTTCCATCCTCTCCCTTTGAGACAGCTAGATGGAGTCAGACTTGGTCATACTTAAGATCTGTGTTCCAAGCACATCCTATACTCTGTCAGAAATCCGCATACACTGCTGATGGGGGAGTGCGGCCGAGAGTAACCTAAAAACATGCTAAGGCCACCTAGAAACAGCATGGGCTTTGAACGGGGTGGGTGGGGGCGCTTCCAGTTCTCAGCTCTGCCTTAGTCATCATGTGACATGAGTCACATGATGCAACGCATGCAGCGCCACCAACCCGCCACCAGCAGATCTACCCAAAGGCGGTACTCGTTCGCAGCGACTCACCCAATATCCGGCAAACATCGTCACAATTCTGGTTTATTTCATGCAACCACCGTTTGACGTTCACGAAGGATTCGGCGCTTGTAACGTCATAAACCACAATCACCCCGTGTGTCCCTCGGTAGTACCTGGCACGAGAAAGAATAGGTCAATCCCTGGTTTAGAGCCCTCACTTCATTGCCGTCACCTCTTGGAAGAAGAGTTTACGCAGACATTCACTTCCAGCTCCATTACGACATTTTCAGCTGTCCTCTAGGATGGGGTACACAATTCTCTCCGCCAGCCACCAACCACGTGGGGTCACTTAGGTCACAAAACGAGCTCCATAGCTGAGCAGGGAATGGAACTGATTGTGTCTGCCAGGACGTAATGCACTGACCACTACACCACACTGGCTCTCTTCAGAAAAGGTATATGACTTAACTTCAGGCTATGATCTGCCTTCTGATCACATGGACCTGAAAGCAGTTCAGTGTATTATTAACAACAACAACGAATCATATACTGTATTTATTGCTTACTAGTTACAGAGCGCCATCCATGTGCGCTGCGTTTTAGAGAGTACAGAGGCAGGCCCTTTCCTTGAGGGGTTTACAATCTAGGTATCAGCACAAAGGATGCAACAAATGGAGAGAAGGGGATGGTGGCAGAAAAGCAGATGCAAAGGAGCAATGAGAAAGGTCTAGCCGCTGTTCATTAACAAACTTGGGAAATGAACTCTTCATCTGGCACCTGAAATTTAAAAAAGGCTCCAGACAGGTCTCTCTGGAAAGAGAATTGCACCAATTGATTGCGATTGGAAAAAACCTCCAGTTAGTTGCCACCTGTCTCATTTCTAAAAGGTGGGAGGACCTAGAGAAGAGCCATCAACAAAGAGCTTAAGACCCAGACAGGTATCGTTCAAATAGATGGGTCTGAAGCCATGAAGGGCTATGAAATGCATGGAGCTGCCCTTAGCAACTCCAACTGGATGTATCCACAAACTGTGGGGGAGGGAGGCATAAGGGCAAAAACTGGAGGCTTTGAATTTGGAAAAAAAAAAAAGAGGAGAGGACAAGCTGCCTGCTCTTACTTCTGCATTTTAACACTGTGGGAAAGCGCATAATGCAGGAAGCAGAGAGGACTCTGTGGGATGCAACGTTGGCAGGCATCAGCAGCAGAACATCAGATTGCCATGGAGAGGACTCTCTGAGCTTTGGACTGTTGGCAACGGCTAGCTTGAAGCAGACGAGAAATTCGGGATAGAAAGCTTAAATGTAGAGAGAGGAAGAAACAGCGGCTGCAGAGGGAACAATACTGGGTAGGGAGCAACATGGATAGCAAAGCTCAGTGTGATGCAAGATCGGAGTCCTACAGAACGGAGGCACCCATGGGAGCTGGAGAGAGGTTTAGGGGGCAGCTTCCTGTTAGAACACCCACATTTAATGCTTGCCCCATGGGCTGAGATGTTCACTGCAAGCTCCTTGGGGCAGGACCCTGATATATTTGCTTATTTTGCGTTGTAAAGCATGCACGCACCATATGGTATATGATGTGTGCAGCATATATACACACACACACACCAATACACGGTGTGTACAGTACAAGCAGCAAGAGCAGCTGATACAAAGCCTTATCGCCACCACACAAGTGGAATAATGAGGAGGGAGCCGGCTGACCTTCCCTTCCATGCGTTCCCTGTCCCCCATTTTGGAGTACCAGACAGAGGTCCGAGAACTTCAATGAAATTAATTTAGCTTACCGCAAGCATATCTACGCAGGGTTTTTTCCCCCCCTCCCACCTTGCCCGTCCCAAAGGGACCCTTCAATGCAGCTCACATCAGATCAAAACAGGAGGATACAAGAGATACAGTCTTGAAAAAAAAAAAAACACCCCACCCACAATGTACAGATAAAACCGAATTCAACACTACTAAAAGCAACTAAACCAACACAAGGGGCATCAACTCAAAGTCCTTTTGAGTAACAAAAAAAGTCTTAACCAAACAGAGGAAAGCCAACGAGACCATCAGGCCTTGAAGGGGAGGGAGTTCTACAATCTGGGGAACTGTAACCAAGAAGGTCCCATCACGTGCCCCCCCCAAGCTTCAAAAGGAGGGGGAACAGGGACCAGAGCTTCAGATTTTGAAGAAGTGGGTGGGCAGACCAGTATGGGGAGAGGGAATCTTTTAAATCTCTTGGTTACAAGTGTTAAGGGCTTTAAAGATTCTAACTGACACCACCGCAGAAACTGGTGGAACCAGTTCTGCAAATACAGCATCACCGAGTTTTACTCCTCACCAGGATGTGGGTCCCCAATTTTATGCTAAGAGAAGCTGAATAATGCAACCTAAACCATAGCTGGTATTTATCCTCAGAATTTATTCCATGCTTTTCCTTTGCAAAAATGCTGGAAGGGGCTTACAACAGCTTCAGAAAAAAAAAACACATCACAGCAAAACAGACGACACTAAAGTAGCAAGAGGGAGGAGAATATCCTAGCCTGCTTCACGCAAACCACCTTGAAACAGAAGATCAGGGGAGGAACTGTGCCCTTGTACATCATTTCTTGTATTCTGCATAATTTTATCAGGATATGCCAGCCATGGGTAGGCTTCACACAAAGCCTCTGTCTAAGGGAAGCCCAAATTCTGCAATTCCCCTGGTGTTGCCCAAGCGCCTCTCCACACCCAGGCAGGCTCTAAAAGCAGACAAGCTCAAAGTGGAGAGTCTCAGGAAGTTCGGTACGGCTGGGGGTGGCTTCTCTGGACTTCCGAGGAATCGCTGTTCACGCCCAAAGCTGGGTGTAACCCTTTATTTACAGGGCGAGTTAGCAACACGGATGTGCTGCGGCTTTTCCTGTCCATGTTGGTGCTCTCCTTTCTGGGTACTGCCCCAGCGTGGAGAGAGCCTTCAGCCGAGGTCCTTACTGGCGCACACGCAACAGGAAACGCTTTGCTGACACAGCATCAATGAGACACACTGCTCCTGACCCACACTCCCCATCGGCAAGATCTCCAGAAGCAGCTGACCGACCTCCTCCCCGCATCATTGTTTCCTGCCTGACGCTGGCCTATGCAGCGCAGTGCAACCCGAAGAGGATATGCTCTTGAGGACCAGGAGGAAGTTGGGGACTGGTTCAAGCTGCCTGCTCACCGAGAGCCCTGCAAACTCCTTCCTGCCTCCGCAACAAAAGACAAGCGGCAGCCCACACCCCAGGTCTTCTGCCCCAGTCCATTTCCCAAGGCTGTCCACAGGCAGCCACTCTCAATAAGCTGTGCTCGGGGAACCTTAAAAAGGTGTCATCTTCCCATTTCCAAAATGTTTAGGTCCTGTCCCCGTCCCGTCCCCCCCATTTGCCTCTGGAGACATTCTGCTTATAACTTGAACCTTATCAGCAAAGCCCATTTGTAATCTAATTAGCATGCCTGCCTCAACTTCTGTCTCCTCAAAGGCAGCAGCCCGGGGATCAGCCCAGTAATTCAAAGCAGGATTTATTTAATTTTGGGGGGTGCTTGCTCGCTGTTGCTCTGAACACCTAAGCCTCAGTCGTTCTATGCAACACAAGAGCTTCCATCCCGTGCTCTAAATGGGGGTCAATTTGAACCAAGCACTAGCCTTGCACATATTGAACATATATATTGGTTTGATACCACTGCCACATCTTCCCTCTAGGAATCCTGGGAACCAGGGCAGGCCCAAGCCCACCCAGGGCACCAAATGCTGCCCCCCCCAACCCACTGCTCCTCCTCCTTCCACTCACTGAATGTGAAAAGTGGAGAGGAATGCAAAAAAGAGCAAGTGTGGCAATGAGGAGGGCACAAGTGTCTCCACCTCATCGCTGCAGGTTCCAATTGCCACTCATCATCCCCCCCACGTTTTCTGCCCCCTTCGCAGATCCAGGAGCAGTGGTGGGCGTCCCTACTGATCTGCCACCCAATGCGACTACTTCAGCCAACCTTATGAGTGTGTCAGCCCTTCTGTAGTCTGGGAAGCATACCGAGAACCTTTGATCATTCAAACTCCCTGGGGAGGGGGAACATTCATGAAAACGGTTTCCGTCTTGGAAACATCTATGCTACAGACTTGCAGTAAGGGCAGAACACTCCTTGGACAATGAGCTACAGAGAAGATTTAAGACGACAACTGGCAAGCAAGTTACCCCCACTAAAAAAAAAAAAAAAAAGATCGGAGAGTCATTCATCCCAGTTATTTTCACATTTTCCTTCCTCTTTTGTAAAATGCCACAGTATGAGGCATAGGTCTATTTGCAAGTGATTAGCCAGATGTCTCTTTTCCTGAACATGCTCTGCCAAAACGCCGGGCATGACGGCATCCTCAAGGAGAGGACACGCTTGCCATAGAGCTGTCCGTGTGCCCGTCTGTGCGAAGTTGTGTTGGGACCAGCAAAAGGTCACCTTCCTACTTGGCTCCAACCAACACCGAGCCCAACCAGGGCTTTTAACAAACACTGTGGTGGTGTGTCCTGGTCAAGCAGTGATATCTACAAGCCAGTTCACAACATCTCAGCGCACTCTGGCATGACTTAAAAACAAGCCCTGAAGAGGAGGGGAAGGGAGAGAGAAGATGTTCTCCCAATTAATTGGTGAAAAGACAGTGATCCTTGCTCTCCGACTGGCTGACAGGCCTATGAAGTAGACTCACGTTGACGTGATGGTCCGGAAGCGCTCCTGTCCGGCCGTATCCCAGATCTGTAGCTTCACCTTTTCTCCATTAATCTCCACGGTCCGAATTTTGAAGTCTACGCCAATGGTGGTAATATAGCTGCCTGTAGAGGGAAAAGGCATATACAGGAAGACAAGCCTATATAAGCTATGCTGCCCACTGAAACAGCAACTTCTGCCCTCAGGTCGTGCACTGCTGAATACTTGGGGATTTTCAGTAACTGACAAGACAGACCCCTATGAACACACTGGAACAATCCAACCACCATTACTGTTCACTCGCAACTGCTTGTCTACTAACAAATCACTCGCCTGACTCTTTTTCATTAAGCCAAAACCTCCAACAATGAGAATAAGCTCCCTCTCTCTTTTTTTCCTCTGCCGTATGTAGAGATCATATACAGGAAAGCATTTGAAAGGGAGGAGACACCCCTGAAATTAGCAATCATTCTCAGTGGAAGCCCATTCAATAAACTCTTCCAAAATGGCTTTAAATCATTTATTTCAAACATATATATATATACACACACCACTTTCCAACAAAGAGTTCTTGAAGCTGCTTGCACAGCAAAAGAGTGGCTTACAAACATATCAGAACAGCATTAGGGCAGTTCAGATCTCAGAAAGACTTGATGGAGTTGTACTTCTCTCTCGTCGACATACAGGATGTAAGGAAAACAGGATAGTTCACTATATTTCATTTATTTTAGATGAACAACCCGTACTAACCCAAGTGCTCAGGGCTAGTCACAACACTGGGAACAGACTAGTAGCAGACTAGCAAAACTTACAAATGAGAGGGTGGAGTGGTGGCATTGCAACCCCTCCCCCCACAAACAGTGTGGGCACCCTAGCTTATGTGGTCACCCACACACAGGCCATACACATCACCCCACACACATATGCATTGAAAGGAAGAAGAGAAAGCTCTGCTATCAGGAAGTCCCATCGCTTTTGAGACCGGATTCATGAAACTTGTTAATTCTATAGGGGGGGGGGGGAGAGAACCACTACAATCAGCAAAGCTGAAGAAAGGGGCAGGAGAGAAAACGATCTTGCCCATTTGCCTCTGCTATCCCAGGGTCTACTCGAGGGAGACCACAAGCAGGTTTCGCCACCCATTTCCCTGCTTGCGGGTCCCATCTCACCCATTCCCCCATACAACTTAATGGAGCTTCTCCCCACGTGCAGGGGAGCACTATGGAGGTCAGAGAACGCCTAAAAGGCCTTGGCTACGTCACCTGAGAACGTGTTGTCTGCAAAACGTAACAGCAAACTGCTCTTGCCAACACCTGAAAGAGAAAGGGGGAAAAATGCTAAGACCCAAAGTTGGAGTGCTGCATTATACTTTTAATAGCAAGAAAGAGAGCCTTAAACACAAGTCCCAAAGTGGCAGCAGGCAATATGGTCATCATGGCTTCACATGTGCACTTTGGGGCACCTGTGCAAAACTGGCAGGTACCCACAAATCTGCTTACCACAGGCAAGAGCCCCAATCTCCCAGCAAACAGGATCTCCAGAAGCTCACAAAGCCCCTCTTCAAATCTATTATTTGCGTTGCAGTTTGGAAAAGGGATAGGAATAGCAGTATAAAATAGGGAATAAATAAAATAAAAGGGAAGGAATAGCAGTCTCTCCCAAGCAGCAGGAGACGCTGCTCTTTCCTTCCTTCTCTAAACTGCCGCACGAACGAGAGAAGTTCTGATGGCCACCAGAGGACTCGGGGGCAAGAGGAGAGGGGATTGGTGGCAACCGCAAATAGTGGCTAGCTAATAAGCTAAGCCAGTCTTTGTGAACCCCCCTGAGAACAGGATAAAGCACACCGCGAAAAGCAGGCCTGCAGCTGCTCGTTGCTGTAGACAAATGCACATTAGGATAAAGGGACGTGCACTCCCGCTCGGCCCAGCAGATGATGCTACCACTTCATTTCAAGAGACTCACTCTAAAAACACTCTCCAACATCTACCTCCCTATGAGAAAATTAGGGAGAAAGAAAATTAGGGAGAAAGGTACAGGCCCAATCCACACTCTGCTGCGCTAGTGTCTGCTTGCAGGGCAGTTGCAATGCAGGGAGCCTCAGAAGGGTAGCCAAACCTCTGGCTGGCAAGCACACATGCAAACTCTAGTTTCATGGACACAAATGAACTGCAAGTCACCTTTTCGGAGGCTTACTCATCCTTGTCTCAGTATCTCCTAGTGACAAGTTGCACAGAAGAATGGAAACGCATGCATTTTTAACTATGGCAGGCTCACTGGTCGACTCCAGCTAAAACTACTGCACTTCGCTAGCCTAGAACCAGGAATCCTGAAACAGCTATTTGAAAGCAAACCAGAGCCCACCTGCCTCCCCAGCATGACTCACTGAAGAGCGACCACAACCTATAAGCCAAGGGACTTTCTGCGCGGCTAGAGAGGGTAGCCCTTCTGCACCCTTACATTTCTCTTGTTTGCAGAAACATGTGTGCCAAAAGTGCTTTCCACAGATACAAGGTGGGACCGGGAAAGCATGACAGTTGTTGGTTCTTAACTTCATTCTGTTTTGCCAGTAAAAAGATGTTTGAACTTCTGTCAAATGCTCTCCAAAGCATGGTGCTTTTACCCCCATTATGGGGTGAAGGGAGAGAAGAAGGGATGAGTGGCCAGGAGCCACAAACCTGCCTTCATTCTTTCATGGGCATTTCTGCAGACTGACTTTCCTAGACGCGGGAAGCCAGGTCCACTAGGTAGCCTTGGACCAAGTCAACCTCCTGATAGAATAAAATGAGATGAACGTGTTAAAGGATTCTGTGGCCTCGGACAAGCAGCACATAATTATACATCCTTGCCACCACATAGGCCAGCTTGCTGGCCAACTGGGATGGGTGAGAGCAGGAGACAATAGAACGGAGCAGGACAAAGGCAGGCAGCCAGCCAGCGGAGGCAAAATGATAAAACACACAACCATGTATGAAGCTACTTGGTAGACCAGTCATCTGGGCTGACTTGCCTAAGCGGCAAGGAAAATCTGATCAAGTTTCTGCAGGCAATCAGGGGCGACTATAACCATTTGCTGTGTGGTGACTTACGACCGCGTACTTGCAAACTTTTAGCTTAATGGACTGACCCACAGCGAGACAAGGAGAGTCTCACCACTCTTGATCTATTTTGTAAGCTGCCATGTGGTGACAGTCAGGATAGGATGGACATAAATCCACACCATTATTTAATGAATGATTCCCACCACAACTTTGCCAAGGGGTGACACGCACACTGTGATGCGCTACAATTCTGGTAAACTGGGCATCGCTATATACCCATTTTAAAGATGTCTGAGGACTACAGATGGATTAAGGACGGTTATATTGCAAGTGGGAGAGGCACTCCCATAGGAGAGCAGATGGAAATTCACACGTCGTAATGTCAGGCCTCTCCTACAAGGATAACATCTCTGCGTATAGGAAATTGTTATACAGAGCATTGACAGGGCACATTTCAAGTGCTTGAAACATCTCATGTACATTATCTCAGTAATTCTAACAAGTTATATCTCCAAATTGCAGGTGAGGGGTGGGGCTGGGAGAAGAGGCGCTCGCCTAAGGCCATCTAGTGAGATGAGACTTGCACTAGAGACACTTCCTGTCTCACACGCAGCCACTGAACAAACAAATGAGGCTCGTATGTAACTTTCTAGATACCTTCAGGAACAGTGTATCAGGAAATGAGAGGTGCAGGCCCTGCCCTCATGCTTACAGTTCACGTAAGATTAGACACAGTTGGGCAGGGGAGCGTAAGAGCAGGTACAGAAAAGTACTCTTAATGGAGTGATGCGGAACTATCTTAAGCCCTCATAAAATGATCTAACCAAAGCAGTACACAGAGAGCGTGCCTCCTTCCCCATGTCCTCACATACCCTACAAATCAACCGAGTGCCATGATTTAACAATATAGGCTGCACACCAAGTTTGAACATTAGAGGAACGCAAGGAGGCAGACGTCTCAGTAGCTGTTCCTTATTAACAGGTTCCTCTTCCTTGAAAGGTTTTGGCCTGTTGTGGGCTCCATAGGAGAGTGGTGAAATTTGAACGGAGGTCACCCTGGTCCAAGTCTAATGCTCTAGTCTCTGTACCCACTCAGCCCCTCCAACAACTTCTATTTACCAAAAAAATATTATTAAGAATATTTATATACCACTTTTCAGCAAAAAAGTTCACAAAGTGGTTTACAGACAAAATCAAATGGTTCTTAAAATGACCCTTGTTTGCCAATACCTGACCCTGGAAAAATGTCCATGTTTTGACTCTTGGGAAGACAGATGTTTGGGAAGCGAGTGTAGGTATTTAAGAAGAAGCATGATGCGATCAGAACAAGGTGGATAATTTTGGCGGCAGAATGCTAGGTGAAAGTGAGGGGGTTGAGGCGAGCCAACATAAGGCAAGAGACGACAAGTTTGTTGCAAGGATTACAAAAAAGGATAAACACACATAAAACACTCTGAAAAATGCTATATCAATGCTAACATTAAAACATTAAGAATACTCTATATTGTATATTATTCTACCCATGGGCACAGCTCGTGCATCCAGACTTCAAGCCCAGGGGAATGAATACATAATCTGAAAAATACATAAGTTGGAAGGGGGGGGGGAGGAAGAGAAGAGGAACAAGTTGTATTCCCTCTCCCAGGGGGAATTATTGGGAATTACATCGAAGGAATCGCCCCTTCCCAGACACCAGCTACCCCTTTTTTGCCTAGCCAAGCCAGACTTCCCTTCTCAAGGCTCCAGGTCAACTGTCATCTCCCTTGTAGGAGACATAAAGCTGCCTTATACAGAGTCAGACCCTTTGCTCGTCTCTCTTAGTAGTCTCAACACTGACGGGTAGCAGTGGCTCTCCACTGTCTCAGACAAAAACCTCTCCCTGCCCTACCCTGGGACCTTCTGCAAACAAAACATGCATGCACTGTCACTGAGCTACTGCCCCTCCCAGCCTCTATCCAAAGAAAGCCCTCTCTGCAAACACACCCTACCGCCCTTTTTGCCCAGCCAAGCCAGACCACCTTCTTAACCCATTTCCTCCAAGCCCACAGGTATATGCATTTAACTCCAGATGCATATACACACCCTAAGTAAAAATGGTTCAAGGCTCCTATTCCTTCCTCCTTTCAGACTGTCAAAAAGGACAACCCCCCCTCCACACCTGCTACCCTACTCCACCTTGTCCAACCATTCAGACCCTTCCCTAATGCTCCTATTCTCCCCCTCCATCTCACTTCAAGCTCCTATTTATTTCCAAGAGAATCCCCTTTGCCAGACTCTATTTTTCCTCAACCAAGTGAGACCCCCCCATTCTTAAGGCTCCTACTTCTCCCTCCTTTCCATCATTTCCCTCCAGGCCAAAAGTCAGTGCTTCTTTCCAAAGGGGATTCCCCAGGTGGAGGGGGGGGGAAGGGGGCTGTCAGACCCATATTTCCCCCTTGTCCCTCAGGGAAAACTCCCTTGCCAGACCCCTCCAGGCATCTGCTGGCCCCCATCCCCTTTGTCCTGGGGTGCCCATTGTGGAAGCGCCCCCTCCCCAAGCTCTTCCGCCTTTCCTTTCCCCTCCCCGCGCACGCGCTCTCCGCTTCCCCCCCTCGGGGCTCTTCCGCCTCTCTTCCTCTCCCCCCCGCCCGGGCGACCGAGGCTCCTGGACCACGCCCTCCCGACCACGCCCCGCCCACTCCCTCACCACTGTCGCCGATGATGAGGAGCTTGAAGAGGTGGTCGTAGTCCCGGGCCATGACCAGCGGGGGGGAAGGAGCCTGCGCTCCTGGCGTCGGGAGAGGGCCGAGTCTCCTCAGGCGGCGGCTCCGAGGCCGGGTCCCCTTCGCTACCCAACAGCCGGAACTGACAGCAGCGGCGGCAACAGCAGCAGTACTGACACCCCCTCCCCTTCCTCCGCAAGGCGCATGCGCACCACTCCGCCCGGACAGCTGGAAAAACCGCCCGCTGCTCGAGTCTGCCTCACTGCGCTTGCGCGGCTCTTCCCTATCAGCCAATCCGATCCACCGCGCTTCCTTCCGTCCTCAGTACAGGCGGCCGCTCTTCTGGCCTTCCTCTTTCCCTTTCTCATCATTGCCCCTCCTCCAATATAGAGATAGGAACATACAAGAGTCATCCGTCGCGTGATAGATTAAGAGGTGCTGGGTTGACTAGGAATTTTTCTGTTGGCACGCACTCCCAGGAAAATGTGTACTAGTGTATAGGATTGCAGCCCCAGATAATTCTTACTTGTCTTCCCTCTCCGCTCCAGGGGCGGAAGTGAGAGCTCCCCATAGGAAAATAATGGAAAAACCCAAGGTTTTCCCCTTGACTCTGATTGGGCAGACAGAAGGTAACTGCAAACAAAGGAGTTTCTGTTCTTTCTAATTCTTATTTCATGGGGAAAATGGACTTTTCATAAAAGGCGCCCCATAAAACCCAATGGAGGCTTTCACACTTTAACCGACAGTGCAGGCTAAATGTCACTCTAGTCATTTTCTGTCTCTATGCACACCCGCAGCGGCAGCTGCGCGGCTTCCTTCCACCTCCTCTCGAGTACGCATGCGTTTACAAAGGATGTTATCAAAACCCTGATTGCAATGAATAAAATTTAAAATTCTGCACTGCCACTAGTCTATTGGACGCCTCAAAGTTGAGCACATAGGAAACTGACGAGAGCAAGCCTAGACTTGTTTATTCAGAAATAAATCTCACTGAGTACAGTGAGATTTACTCCTACAGAAATTGTGCCTAGGATTGCAGCTTGCACCTTATCTCCTGAGAGTAAGCCCCATTGAACACAATGGGACGTACTTAAATGTGCATAGGATGTGCACTGTAAATTACCCTAATGGAAATGCTGGAGCCTGGACTAAAATTATGTTCATCTGCTATGGTTGTATATATTTTTATATTAATGCCTTAGGCTTCAAGGATTTAAAACCAAGGTCCTTGGGACCATCTTCTCCCACATGAGTGCATCCATCCCATAATAATATCCTTCAGAGAAAGAGAGAGAGAGAGAGGTCCTCTTGCAGGTGTCACTGCCTTCTGAAGTTTATTTATTTATTTTTATTTTTCATATTTTTATACCGCCCTTCCTCCAAGGAGCTCAGAGTGGTGTACAAGGTTTCCTCCCTTACGAGGAAAGGCTACAGCGTCTGGGGCTTTTCAGCCTAGAAAAAAGGCGCCTGAGGGGGGACATGATTGAGACTTATAAAATTATGCATGGGATGGAGAGAGTGGATAGAGGGAAATTCTTCTCCCTCTCGCACAACACCAGAACCAGGGGACACGCACTAAAATTGAGTGGAGGGAGAGTTAGAACAGACAAAAGAAAATATTTCTTTACCCAGCGTGTGATTCATCTGTGGAACTCCTTGCCACAGGATGTGGTGATGGCACCTAGCCTAGATGCCTTTAAAAGGGGTTTGGACAAATTCATGGAGGAAAAGACCATCACAGGTTACAAGCCATAAGCAACCTCCTGGTTGGTGGTTTTTTTTTTTTTGTTTTTTTTTTGGTGGGTTTTCTCTGTGCCAGGTGCAAGGGAGTGGCGACTGGACACAGGTATCTTGTTGTCTCGTGTGCTCCCTGAGGCATCTGGTGGGGCCACTGTGTGACACAGGAAGCTGGACTAGATGGGCTTTTGGCCTGATCCAGCAGGGCTCTTCTTATGTTCTTATGTACATATTTCCTCCCCTCCTTTTTGTCCTCACAACAACCCTGTGAGGTAGGTGGGACTGAGAGATAGTGACTGGCCCAAGGTCACCCAGGAAGCTTTGTGGCTGAGCGGGGATTTGAACCTGGATATCTTCCAGGTCTAAGTCCGACTCCCAAACCACTACACCATCCTGGCTCTCAGGATGTTGGACTGGTGGTGACTTGTAGAAGGGCTTTTTAGTGGTGACCCCCACAGTATGGACCTCCCTCCACCCCATGTGAGCTGTGGTTGGTGCCTTCTTTTGTCTGTCTGGCACCAGCTGAAGACCTTTTTGTTCTGTCAGGCCTTTCTTAGCGCCTAGTATAGTTTTCACCCCAGGACTGAGTTTTCGTTGCCTCCTCTCTCTTTACTGCAGGGAAGTTTTATTTGATGGTTTATTTTAGTGGTTAATAATACGACACATTGGCAGACAGTTATGCGCGTAGCCAAAACAACACCATTTTTGCTTTTAGATTTCTGCAGGCCAGGCAAATTGCGGCAGCGCTGGTATGAAAATAGAGGTGTTACAACTGTGCTCTCTTGTTTTTGTCTGTGATATGTTGGAAGATATGGTAACAGAAGGAGGAAACATGCACTCAACAGCAACACACACACAATCTCTGATGGGTGTGCAATAGGAGATGATTTACAGCACAATTCAATCTGGTTATTATTATCCAAAACGAAGTCCCATTATGTTCAATTGGGCTTGCAGTACAAGCCTATACATGTTTACTCAGAAGTCCCGCTATTTTCAATGGGGTTTACGCCCAAGTAAGTGCATAACCTTACTCTCAAATAAATGTGTGCATCCAATTGCAGCTGTAAGGCATTACTATGGACCTGTACAGGGCACAGAACAGTTGTTTCCAGATTTGTATGTGATGTTGTCTACTCATATATGCATGTCTACTCAGAGAAGTAAGTCCTATTTCCCTCCCTCCACTAACTGTCCTTGGGGTTTTAATTTGAATTGGAGCTTGTAATGGCATTGCTCCAGAAACTGTCCACAACACAACACAGTCCTCGTAGGTCAGGCTACGAGCATGTGAATTTGGAAGAAAGTGCCTTTAGGCATGTGCAGAGTACTGTAATTACAGTAATTCTCTCTCGGCAACGAACGAACGAACGAACGAGTGGAGGCTGAAACCAAACGCCGCTCTACTGCAACTTTATCTCCCCCAATTTCTGCACAGACTTCCTGGGGGGAAAAATCAACCCGATCTCAGTTTACTTCCGAGCAAGCTGCGAAGCCATAGCATAGGAGGAGTAATTTTGGATCGCACAAGGCTGTTTCACTGTATCCACCATCAGCCGCCTTCCCCTCCGCCTCTTCCTGTGGCCCGTCCACACAGCACAGCGCGTGACGTAGATAATCATTACCATAATGTGCCCAGAATCCATTGCGGCTCCACGACAGCCGGTCAAGGACAAAATCAAGGACCACCACCCCTCCCAGGATAAAGCCAAGCGGCGGGATATTGCTCCGGGGTTAGCGGGAAGAGATCGGTGCCCTGCTGTTGTAGTGGGTTGGAGCTCGCCATATCCTGATTCAGAGTTGCCTGATTGAGGCTAGGTGGAGCGCGGTCTACTTCTTTAGCTTTGCGCAGTGGCAGTATCGTAGCCAATGAGGTTAATCCGAGGCGCGATTATTGCTAATTGAAAACTTTTCCCAATACCCCGCCATGACGACTTGAAATATAGTCGGCAATGGCAATTTTTGACAGTCTCTACGGAGACTGAACTTTGTGGTGAAAAAAGTAGATAAAAAGATGTAATTGCACGTTGTTGATAAGTCGTGTCCGCCCCTTTTACTGGGCGTTCCTGTCCTCCACTACCTTCCTGAGTTCGCTCATGTTCGTTGCATCGGTGATGCTGTCTAACTATCTCATCCTTTGCCTTCCCCCTCACCTTTTGCCTTCAATCTTTCCCAGCATCAGAGTCTTCTCCAGGGAGTCCTCTCTTCGCATTAGGTGGCCAGGTCCCAGGTGGCCAAAATATTTGAGTTTCAGCCTCAGTACTTGTCCTTCTAGGGAACGGTCAGGGTTGATTTCCTTTAGGATTGACTGATTTGATCTCCTAGCAGTCTAAAGGACTCTCAGGAGTCTTCTCCAGCACCACAGTTTGAAAGCATCTATTCTTCGGCGCTCAGCCTTCCTTATGGTCCAACTCTTGCAGCCATACATTGCTACTGGGAACACCGGAATCAAGATCGCCTGGAGAAATATCAACAACCTCAGATATGCAGACGATACCACTCTAATGGCAGAAAGTGAAGAAAAACTAAAGAGCCTCTTGATGAGGGTGAAAGAGGAGAGTGCAAAAGTTGGCTTGGAACTCAACATTAATAAAACTAAGATTATGGCATCTGGTCCCATCAATTCCTGGAAAATAGAAGGGGCAGAAATGGAAGCAGTAACAGATTTTATTTTTTGGGGTTCCAAGATCACTGCAGACGGAGACAGCAGCCATGAAATTAAAAGATGCTTACTCCTTGGAAGGAAAGCTATGGCAAACTTAGACAGCATAATAAAAAGCAGAGATATCACCATGCCAACAAAAGTTCGTATAGTTAGGGCGATGGTGTTCCCAGTAGCAATGTATGGTTGCGAGAGTTGGACCATAAGGAAGGCTGAGCGCCGAAGAATAGATGCTTTTGAACTGTGGTGCTGGAGAAGACTCCTGAGAGTCCCTTGGACTGCTAGGAGATCAAATCAGTCAATCCTAAATGAAATCAACCCTGACTGTTCCCCGGAAGGACAGGTACTGAGGCTGAAGCTCAAATATTTTGGCCACCTAATGCGAAGAGAGGACTCTCTGGAGAAGACTCTGATGCTGGGAAAGATTGAAGGCAAAAGGAGAAGGGGAAGGCAAAGGATGAGATGGTTAGACAGCATCACCCATGCAACGAACATGAAAATGAGCGAACTCAGGAAGATAGTGGAGGACAGGAAGGCCTGGCGGGATATGGTTCTTGGGATCACGAATGGTCGGACACAACTTAACGACTGAACAACAACAACAATGTTGAGCAAAACAACATCCAGCTTGCTGAAGAGGTCGGGATAGTATGAAAACGAAAACGTGTTTTCGTTGGTTTCAACAAATGCATCACCCTGTTTTTATTTATTTATTTATTGTATTTATATACTGCCTTTCTCATCAGATTTATTCAAGGTGGTTTACATAGGCAGGCTATCCTTACAATATTGTTCTATTCGTATATAGAACCTTCCATACACAAGATGTTTCCCTTCCGAGTGCAGCCCTCCTTCTGGCTTGTGCTCTGCACTTCCAAGTTTCACAGTTTACCGCAGTTCGCCCTCGGATGGTTGTCAAGATGTTATCTCTCTAGCAGCTTCGTCTCCCATCCAAGTGAGAACTGAGGTCAACCATGCTTAGCTTCTTCAGGCAGGGCACTGGCTCAACCTCCAGGCCACACCTCCCCTTTGTGTGTGTTTGTGTGTGCACGCGAGAGAGTGCTGAGTTTGCATACATTTAATCCAGTAAATTTGCCATAGGGTGTACTTCTATTTTAATTTTTCTGATTAAAAGAATCTTATGTCAAAAGTCCTACAGTTTCAATTTTTATAGCCCTGTAAATGTATTCAGAGGACTGGCCCATCCATGAGGTTGAGTGAGGCACTTGCCTCAGGCAGCAGTTTGGTGGAAGTGGAAGAGGCCGGTGCCCCGTTCATCCACTCGCCTCCAGTGCTCCTCCTCCCACTCTGTGTTTGAGAAAATGAAGAGAGGGTGGAGCAGAAGAGGATATGTGGAGAAGAGATGATGCTCTAGCTAGCAGACTGACTGTAGATAAATACAGATATTGATTCATGAGATTAAAAAATACATGGTTCTAGTACTTTTTTAACATTGCATGTTGTGTGCATTTGGTCTCTCTCTCTCTATATATATATACACACACCGTATTGTCCCGAGTATAAGACGCACCTGATTATAAGACGCACCCTTAAAGTTTGGTGCTATTAAAAAAATTAATTAAATCACTGGCATTAAATTGCAACAGCCTGATTATAAGATGCACCCCTAGTTTAAAAACTTAAATTAGGAGAAAAAAGTGAGTTTTATACCGTATTGGTCTGAGTATTTTAAACCCCTAGTTTAAAAACTTAAATTAGGAGAAAAAAGTGAGTCTTATAGACGCACCCCTAGTTTAAAAACTTAAATTAGGAGAAAAAAGTGAGTCTTATACCGTATTGGTCTGAGTATTTTAAACCCCTAGTTTAAAAACTTAAACTAATTTAAGTTTTTAAACTAGGGGTGCGTCTTATAATCAGGCTGTTGCAATTTAATGCCAGTGATTTAATTAATTTTTTTTAATAGCACCAAACTTTAAGGGTGCGTCTTATAATTTATACTCGGGACAATCTCTCTCTCTCTCTTTATATATATATATATATATATATATATATATATATATATATATATAGAGAGAGAGAGAGAGAGAGAGAGAGAGAGAGAGAGAGAGAGAGAGACTAGTGTTAACTTTTACACACACACACACACACACAGACAGCCCCCTAAAATGAAAATCAGAACTCTTACAAATCATCGTGCAATCCTATGCATGATGCCTACCCAGAAGTAACTCCCCTTGTGTTCAAATCAGTGGGGTTTACTCCCAAGAAAGCGCGCATAGGCTCGAAGCAGGAGAAAAGTTTTCTGCCTTTTTTTTTTTTTTTTGCATTTTCAAATATTATCTCACGTAGAACGACGATCGGCAGATTGCAGAAACCCAACCGGGAAGAGGGCGGACCTGGATTGTGGCAAAGCAGTTTCCGTCCCGTTGCATTCAGGAGCCGCGAAACCACCCCCTTAACCACCTCCCTCCGGGCAGATTCCAGGGATGGTCACTAGGGGGCGCTGGCGCTTTCTGCGCGCCCGTGGGAGGTAGGGGGCGTGCGTGTGGGCGTGCGTAGGCGCGCGCCCGCTACCCGTCCTCGCTTCCGTGCGAGGGGGGCGGGCTCGGCCGGGCCCAGCCGAAGTCTGGTTGGGTGCAGCGCGCGAGGGGGGGGAGCGCGCTCCCGCCGGAGGGAGCTGAGGGAAAGTTGCGGTTCCCCTCAGTCTGAGGCTGCGGCGGCAACATGGACGACCTGGGTGAGCGAAAGGAGAGGGGTGGGGGGACTCACATGCACCCCTCCCCCATAACTCTCCCCCTTACCTCGTGCGCGCGTGGGGGGTGTTGGACGCCCATTGGCCCTTTCCAGTGACGCCCCCAACTCCTAGTCGTCGCTCCCCCACTTCGCCCCCTTCCCCGGCCCTTGTCTAGTTTTTGACCCCCCCTCAGCAATTCCCAACTCTTAATTCCACCCCCTCCTCTTAACCTGCACCCCCAGAACAAGCCCCCACCCAAACCCTTCTTCCCACATTGCTTATTCCTCTGTTTCTCTGCTCCCCACCCCAGCGCGACCCTCCAAAAGCTTTGAACTTCATTTTTATGCGATGGTTTTAAATCTCACTGTTTATATTTACATTTTCAAGCTTTTTGAAAAAATGGGTGACCCCCACTTTTTTCCCTGTAGCCCCCCCATGCCATGAATACACCCCGCTTCTGCTTTTGCTGCTTCGATTCTTCCCACCCACTTCCACCAGCTTATCTTGAACTTCTTCCCGCCTCCAAAAACTCCAGCAGGGCATTAAACTTTAAAGTTTAAAGCCTTGCACGGTGCCTTCCTGTACAGGTTTACTCAGAAGTAAGCCCCACTGAGTTCAGACTCCCCCCCCCCCCAAAGTAAGCATGCTTGAGGGATTTGTAGCTTTCAACTCTCTTTAATCTGCAATCCTATACATACGTATCTGAGAGGAAGCCCCACTGAAATCTTCGGGGCTTACTTCAGAGTAGATATGCCTAGGATTGTGCCTTTAGTAGACAGCCCCCCTTAATGGTCATATTGGAGAGTGCTGAATAAAGGTTCAACACGTGGGTGCTTTATATGTATTCAGATGTACTTTTGGAGGAACGGGAATCCCTTTCTGTATCTTGCTTCTACAACAGTTTGCAGGTAATTGTGTTAGTCCCATAGGAAAGGGGAAAAAAATCCCCAAATGACATATTCAATTAGGACCAATTTACAACATGACAGAGGTTTGAGTAAGCTTCTGAGTTTCACAGAATATGAACGTTTTGGGAGAGCTCAGAAGTTTGCTGGTACTTTGATGTTTTAGTTGGGTCTTAATAAAAATATTGTCCTTCTCTTGTTTTTTGCATTGCCTCTTTTACAGAGTCTGCCATGTGACAGCGTGCCTATGACCTGTAAAATTTTGTCCCGTCTTTGGCTATTAAAACTGTACCTCTAAGCAAGCTGACTTACTCTAAGCAAGTTGAACTTACTTCTGAGTAAACCTGCTTGGGATGGCAGTTGAAGTGCCTCAACTCAAGCTGTACGTTCAGCAAACTTTTATGTGTATGTCCTTATTTGCGTTATTGGGGGGAGATATTTCCTTTCTGTTGAAAATTCTTCATTTGACTCTTTTTGGTATACTTATTCATATTCTGCTGTTTGGGGAGGAGGGTTTTTTAATCATATGATTCACACATGGGGCATTGGTAGGGATGTGTTTTTTATTTATTTAAAAACCTTCTAGTGAATAAAAGGTATCTTTTTCTTTCAAAGTTTTCTCATTCCTTGCTTTTCTCAGTTTAGCCTTAAGCTGCCTGCCTTTCTCTCCTCTTTGCAGTTCCTCTGGGTGCCCAAATCTCTTCCCTACTTACTCATCTCCCTTGAGGCTAGAGTTGCCTCTGTTAACACCCCCTCTCGACACACACTCTCACTTCCTTCAGTCTATTCCAAGCTCCTTTAGTGACCCCCTTCTCCAGGGGTCTCTAGTGAACTGTGGCCACCTGCTCCCCTGCTAACTTAGTTGGCATAATTTTTGCTCAAATAATAACCTCAGGGACTTGGTGTACTTTCAGCCTTTTTATATGCAGTACTTAGATGTTTTTGCAACCTGTAAACTTTATGTAGCATTTTTTTTCTTCCATATACATCTCCACCTAGTTATGAGGAGGGGGCAAGGATTAACAAGTGGCATTGAATTCCCAACTCCTGGAAATGCTTCTCAACTTCATGCAGCCCCAGAAACCCTTTGTGGCATTAATAATAATAATAATAATAATAATAATAATAATAATAATATATTTATACACCACTTTTCAACAAAAAGTAGTTTGCAAAGTGGTTTACGTAGCTAAACAAATAACTGGTTCCCTGTCCCTAAAGGACTTGCAATCTAAAAAAAATCTTTTTAGGAAAGATATTTTGCTCAGGTGTTTGGGGCAAGCTTAGTGGGCTCCCCTCATACCTATCCTACCCTATCCCCTCATACCTTCCGTTCCCCTCCATTCTTGATCCTCATAGTCTTACCCCAGTGGTTCCCAATCTTTTTCAACCCATGGCTCCCTTGACTTACTGGTCTTTTGCCCACGGCTCCCCAGATGAACTGTTCCCAGAACCGACCAAGGGAGTTGACAATGTGTGGTGCACTAAAGAGACAGACACTCTTTACATGCTCAGAGGCACCCTTTCTTAGGGGTATATAATATGTATATTCCCAAAACGAGCCCTAAAGTGGATTTATCACACTTATGCCAAGCAGCAGCGAAGTCAAGAGCACAGTCCATGGGTGACGGCAGGGTTGGGATGCTGCCCTCTCTCTCCTTTGGTGGGTCTGTGGCATCTACCTGGTGGAGGGAGAGGATGCCGTCTGCATTGGTCCCGTTCACCCCAATAGCACTCATGAAAATTGACGGCAAATGGCATGTCTCAAAAGTGCCCGGAAAAGCCGGCAATGGATAAGGGGTGTGTGTGTGGAGTTAGTGACTTCAGCGATGCCGTATGAAACCTGGGGTACTCAGGGTGGCTGGGGAAAGCTAGGGGGCCAATTGACGATGCAGAATAGGCGACTCTACACATGGACATCACCAGATGGTCAATACCGAAACCAGATAGATTATGTGCTTTGCAACCAAAGATGGAGAAGCTCTATACAGTCAGTAAAAACAAGACCTGGAGCTGACTGTGGCTCAGATCATGAGCTTCTTATTGCAAAATTCAGGCTTAAACTGAAGAATGTAGGGAACACCACTAGACCAGTCAGATATGACCTAAAGTATACAGTGGAGGTGAACAATAGATTTAGGGCATTAGATCTGGTAGACAGAGTGCCTGAAGAACTATGGACGGAAGTTCGTAACATTGTACAGGAGGCAGCAACTAAAACCATCCCAAAGAAAAAGAAATGCAAGAAGGCAAAGTGGCTATCAGATGAGGCTTTACAAATAGCTGTGGAAAGAAGGAATGCGAAAAGCAAGGGTGAAAGGGAAAGATATAAACAACTGAATGCAGATTTCCAGAGAATAGCAAGGAGAGATAAGAAGGCCTTCTTAAATGAACAATGCAAAGAAATCGAGGAAAACAACAGAATGGGGAGGACTAGAGATCTCTTCAAGAAAATTGGAGATATCAAAGGAACGTTTTGTGCAAAGATGGGCATGATAAAGGACAAAAAAGACAGAGACCTGACAGAAGCAGAAGAGATTAAGAAGAGATGGCAAGAATACACAGAAGAACTATTCAAGAAAGATCTTAATGTTCCTGATGACCACGCTGGTGTGGTCACTGACCCAGAGCCGGACATCCTAGAGAGTGAAGTCAAGTGGGCCTTAGGTAGCATTACTAACAACAAAGCTAGCGGAGATGTTAATATCCCAGCTGAGCTACTTTGAATCCTAAATGATGATGCTGTGAAAGTGCTGCACTCAATATGCCAACAAATTTGGAAAACTCAGCAGTGGCCAAAGGACTGGAAAAGGTCAGTTTACGTTCCAATTCCAAAGAAGGGCAGTGCCAAAGAGTGCTCAAACTATCGCACAGTTGCACTCATTTCACATGCTAACAAGGTTATGCTCAAAATCCTACAAGCTAGGCTTCAGCAGTACGTGGACTGAGAACTACCGGACGTACAAGCTGGGTTTCGAAGAGGCAGAGGAACTAGAGATCAAATTGCCAACATGCGCTGGATCATGGAGAAAGCCTGAGAGTTCCAAAAAAACACCTGCTTCATTGACTACGCAAAAGCCTTTGATTGTGTGGATCACAACAAACTGTGGCAAATTCTTAAAGAGATGGGGATACCAGACCACCTTACCTGTCTCCTGAGAAACCTGTATGCGGGTCAAGAAGCAACAGTTCAAACCGGCCATGGAACAACCGACTGGTTCAAAATTGGGAAGGGAGTATGGCAAGGCTGTATATTGTCACCCTGCCTATTTAACTTATATGCGGAGTACATTATGAGAAATGCAGGGCTGAATGCAAGCCGGAATCAAGATTGCCGGGAGAAATATCAACAACCTCAGATATGCAGACGATACCACCCTAATGGCAGAAAGTGAAGAAGAACTAAAGAGCCTCTTGATGAGGGTGAAAGAGGAGAGTGCAAAAGTTGGCTTGAAACTCAACATTAATAAAACTAAGATCATGGCATCTGGGTCCATCAATTCCTGGAAAATAGAAGAAATGGAAGCAGTAACAGATTTTACTTTTCTGGGCTCCAAGATCACTGCAGACGGAGACAGCAGCCATGAAATTAAAAGACGCTTACTCCTTGGAAGGAAAGCTATGGCAAACTTAGACAGCATAATAAAAAGCAGAGATATCACCATGCCAACAAAAGTTCGCATAGTCAGGGCGATGGTGTTCCCAGTAGCAATGTATGGTTGCGAGAGTTGGACCATAAGGAAGGCTGAGCGCCGAAGAATAGATGCTTTTGAACTGTGGTGCTGGAGAAGCCTCCTGAGAGTCCCTTGGACTGCTAGGAGATCAAATCAGTCAATCCTAAATGAAATCAACCCTGACTGTTCCCCGGAAGGACAGGTACTGAGGCTGAAGCTCAAATATTTTGGCCACCTAATGCGAAGAGAGGACTCTCTGGAGAAGACTCTGATGCTGGGAAAGATGGAAGGCAAAAGGAGAAGGGGAAGGCCAAGGATGAGATGGTTAGACAGCATCACCGATGCAACGAACATGAAAATGAGCGAACTCAGGAAGATAGTGGAGGACAGGAAGGCCTGGCGGGATGTGGTTCATGGGATCACGAAGGGTCGGACACGACTTAACGACTGAACAACAACAACAAAGAATATGACCGCCTCCAGCCACATACATCCATTTTAGAAACTGTTTCCCTTCCTTTCCAGTGCACCTTTCAACTTATATCCTGGTTGGGACTTTTTACTCTAGCCTTGTAACTTGGTTTTACCTCGTTAGATTTCTAGGCATACACACGCTGCTTTTTCTTGGCATTGGTATTAACGAGACCGGGCATCTATTTTTAATCTTGGCTTGTAATTTTTGCATGCGTAAAAGGATTTTATTGGAGACGAAACCGGCCATCGGATTTTACAACCGTGTTTATGTTCAGAGCTCCTGCTATAGTTTTATTCATCCTTCCATCTCCGCGCGAGGATACTGAGCACCTTCACGAGCCACTTACCTCTTCTAAGGGTATATACCAGGGTAGGCTCTTAACACTTGAGTTAAGATCCTTGAAAATATCTGCGCCCTATTGGAGAGAGAGAATCTGTATCGCATATATTTCAAGATCCATTTATGGCATCCTCCGTCCTCTAATAGCAACCAAATGTTCTGTTCAGATGTGCTCCAGGAAAGTCTCGGTTTTATTAGACCTAGAGCATCAAATTACTGTGCTAATTTAGAGTCTGCAGTAACACCTACAGAAAAGGAAGTCTAAAATGGCCCTGTGATCAACTCAGGAAGGCACTATGTCCATCGGCCACTGGGCTACCCGAGACTATGCTCTGCTTCCCTCATGTTTATGGCTAGTTGTATTCCCTTCATAAGGGAGGGAGCTGATGAAGGAAAATGGCTGAGAATGTGATAATCTCATGCAAAGTGGCACATTCTTACTGGAATAAGCAGCTTGATCATTTCACTCTCCCTTTCCAAGTCATTGTCAGGTGTGTGTTAGAATGTGTGGCTTTCTACTTGAAGGATTCTTGGGGTTTAATTCCAGGTTTTGAATGTGTTCCCATGATCACATTCCACTTTAGCAAACCATGCTCAGAATTTAGTGTGCGCACTCACGCACACACACGCTCAATATGATGACATTTATGAAACAACCAGGGAAACTTTCCAGCATGGTCGAAGACCATGGCTATTGGAATATACAAGCTACAGCTGTTGCATTCCATAAATTCATTGAGGTATTTGTGACTTTGCCATCTGGTCTGATGGTGTACTACTCCACCAGTGGCTTTCCTCCATAGAGCCGGAATGCTTAATCTGGGCTTGCTCTGCTTTTTGTGCGGCTCGGCTCTGTCACATGAATTGTTAACTTTGCAGCATTTGAAACGATTTCCAGTTCTCTCTGGTTTTATTAGAAGGCTTGGCTGGTGGGGCTGAATGAACTTTGTGGTGTATGAATTACAGCACAGGAACAATTATGAAATTGTCCCCTTTTTCTGCGGTTCATTACGCTCTGGAATTAAGTGTATGTGTCAGAATTATGAACTTCTGTGGTCCCAAATACGAGCCTAACATTCATATCTAGCCCATGCTTGCTTGTGCTGATGCATTTTCTTGCTGGATGGCCCAATACTGTACTCTTACAGGGCAATCCTAGACACACCTACTTGGGAATAAGTCCTGTTGGACTCAGTGGCACTTACGTCTGTGTCTGTGTTTATAATTGCAGTGTTAATTCACTTTCTCATTTGTAAAATGTGAGTTAAGATGATGATGATAATAATAATAATAATAATAATAATAATAATAACTACAACAGTATTTATATACCGCTTTTCAACAAAAAGTTCACAAAGTGGTTTACAGACAAAATCAAATGATTAAATGGCTCCCTGTCCCAAAAGGGCTCACAATCTAAAAAAGATGCAGAACACTACCAGCAAACAGCCACCAGAAAAGACACTGTGCTGGGGTGAAAGTGGGGCAGTTACTCTCCCCCTGCTAAATATAAGAGGAGCACCAATTGAAAAAGTGCCTCTTGCCCAGTTAGCAGGTCAAGATAGCGATTTAGAGAGCTGTTGTGAGGAAAGTCGATTCCAAAACAGGCAACATGTTTTGCTCGCTTGAAAAAATCATGGTCTAGAATTCGCTCTTCTTTCGATGACTTTACTTTCCATGTCTGGAAGCCATAATAACTTTTGTTTTCCATATGTTTATAGCACCGTTCAGATAAAGAAAATCCGAATATCAGAATCTAAACAGCAGAGAACTTTGTGAGTCTTCCCATTGACCTTGCACAGATCCACATGTAATGATGGTTCATGCAGTGCGTTTTTTGGACATATTTGTCACAGCAGCGGTGCTGCTTGTGTGTCATTTTGCCCCTTTCCTTCCAGACCCCAGATGGAAGGAGAGGAAAGGCTGGGAATGACAACAGCATGCACTCAATTCTGAAAGGTGCAGGGAGAGAAAGGAGAGGTAAGGCAAGACCGAGAGCAGTATGGGAGGACGGGCAGATGAGTGGGAGCCCAAGAGAGCCCATTGAAGATTGGAGGGCTTGATCAAGGCCCTCCCTCAAATTCAACCCCTCCAGCACAATGGGCCTGACCTAGGGCCTCTAACCCTGGCTGCTGTTAAAACTGTACAGGCCTGAACCTGTAGCAAAAATGATGCCGGCAGCACTGTCGCAACCCACCTGAGGTTGAGTTGGGAACCTCTTCTAGGTTCCGACCCACCTGTTGAAGACCTGCGTAGCGAGAGAGATGCAGAAAATTTTGTTGACAGATTGAGGGCTGTGTGATTCGGATTGAATTGCTGTCCTTCTCCACCGTTGAAGAAAGCCTTTATCCCCTGGTTTGTCTCTTGTTTTCCCTCCTGATGCATTTTTCCCACTCAAGGAAATTGGTCACGCTCCTTTAGAAAACAGTGCAACCTTTGCTCACTCACTCTCGTGGGAGCTCTGTTGGGGACTATGCCTGAACTAGAGTGCATGTCTGTTTTCTCAAGGATGGGGGTCTGGTCTCTGCCTGCAAAGGCGTTCTGTTGGTCTGTTTCTTCCGAGGGAAAGCTTTGTCTGCGTGGGCTCCGTTGCTGCGGGGAAGCATTGCAATCGGAGTGTTGAACTAGTGCTGGATTTGTCGGACTGATGATTGTCAAAACACCTCCTTGTGGGCTACACCCAGGAAATGGCTTGGGTGGGGAACGTTGCTCTGTCTTTCTGACATCCCTGAGAATAACCTTTGCTTGGATATTCATGAAGATTGTCAATGGGGCTTAAACCCCACCAAAGTGAGAGATGACTCTCTTCCTTCTCTCCTCCCTTCCCCCCCGGCCTCTTTAAGTATTTCAATCCCCTTGTAAAACAGGGGTGCTATTGTCTTGCAGGACTTGGACAGAATCCTGTGCCTCAAGCAGTGTGTGATGCAAGGGCCTCCCCCCCCCCTTGCTGTTGCATTTATAGGGAGAGTCTGGACTCTGCAGATACTTTAACTCCTTTGTGTCTCACTCGGAGAGGTCAGGGTGTGCAAGCGTCCGCTTTCCCCGCTGCAGTAGATCAAGTCGCACTTTCCCCGCGACAGAATCAAAGAAATGATTCAATATATTTTCAGATTCCCCATTCACTTTCTCCACGTCGCTCCCTTGTTCTGGTAACTCCTCCTCCTCCTTCTCAAGCTATGGAGAATGTCTCAACATGTGAAACTCCTTACATATTTTCTTTCTCTTTTTGAGGCTTCCTATCCCATTTCGTCCATTCCTGGTGCCTTTTCTGGAGCTGTGTGGCTTACTCTAGGCTGGGTTTCATTTCCATGTGTTTTTACCTCCGCGTTTAGCTTGCACAAATTTAGGGAGAGTGTGGAAGGAAGCTTGTGTTCCTTGAAACCCTTGCTTTCCTGAGTTCCTGTTGCAGGGGAGCAATGGTGGGAGAGGGGTCTGCCTTCATCTCCTGCTGCTTGTGGGCTTCCCAGAGGCAGCTGGTGAGCCACGTGTGGGAAACAGAATGCTGGACTATGACCTGATCCAGCAGGGCTTTTCTTATATTAAATCCTCTACCTTTGCCTGCTTATTTTTAGAGTCAGCTCATATTTGGTTAAAAGCAGCGCATATTTGGTTTAAAGAAAACTGCTTCTCCTGTCCTCCTCTCCTCAAAAGTTGTTGGTGGCTCTCTGTGAGAGGTGGGAGGGGTGCAGTTTGCTGTTATGAAGCACAGCTCTGCTGACCTTCCTTCCTCTCCTCCTCCTCACCCTCACCACAGAGGCAGTTTATTTGTCTGACGTTTCTTGATGTTTGACCAGTGCCCGTGTCGCTTGGCACAAATGGTGCGGCCTTCACAGCTTTCCTGAGCTCTGATGGCTTGCAAGACTTGAAGGGATGTGCTACGCTTGAGTCTCCCTGGCCTGGTGGAGGATGGATGAATTGTCGGCATCCCCCCCCCCCCCCAGACAGCCACGTCAAGAAATGTGACGGCTCTGTAGCCCGCCTTTTGAGCGGCTGTGAAATCGCGCAGTGGCGATGCGACTTGCTGAGGAGCGAATCATGCCGTAATTCCTGCACTTTCCCAACCCTGAAGGCTGACAACATATCCGGGGGCCGGATTGTAGGCTTGTTTTGCGTAATTAAGACGCAGAGGTGATGATCTCCATTATTGTCTTGAGTTAACAGCTACTGTTTATATTTACAATTAATTCTGCAGAATTTCAGGGTCAAACTAGGTTGTAGCAAGGGGTGCCCCACGCACATTTGTGTGCCCCACACACATTAGGGAAGTGTATGCCTCACTTACCTATAAAGCAGGGAGTGAGGTTTTTTTTTTTACACAAAAATGAGCGTGCAAATGATGGAAGCTAGACCTCATCTTACTGCGCTTCCTTGTTTGAACCAGATTTTGCCCTCTCCTGGACCACTTTGAGTACTGGAGCAGGACTGGGAGAAAAGTGCCTCCAAGCAATAGAGTGCAGGGAGGCCACCTGTCTACTCCTTTTTGCGTGAAAAAAACACCTCTGCAGACTCTTTAAACTGAGCAGACAAATGCATCAATACAGTACTTGTGGCTGCCCTGGCTGTCGCATCGAGTTTGCCCTCAGTCACCCTGCGCTGAGCCTGCTGGGTGCTTTTCAGGTCACTGCCTTTCCCTCGGGGAAATAGGAATTCCACCTGTCAGGGATGCTAACCTGTATTATTGTTTCCCTAGGATCCCAGGGCAAAAGGAGGGTGTGAGTTGAGAATCTCCAGTCTTGGAAGAGATGCTGGCCTCTTCCTTCTCACTCCAGCCTCAGAGTTACCCTCTGGGTGTGTAAATAAACCCAGCTGGTCGCCCGTCTTCCCATGCATTGACCAAACCTGCATCGCTTCAGCACGGTTCTCTACCACGTTCTCCCCAAGCCATTCCCTGGTAGTTGGCCATGGGGTCTCCAGCTGCTGATCCCTGCAGCAAGAGCTCTCATTGATCTCTGCGTTTATATAGTCGGAGCTGTTTCGACTAGCTGAAAGCTGCCCTGGCAGCTTGAAAGGAGCCTTGCAGAGAGCAGTAGAGGGGGAAGGGCTTGAAATACCATCTCTTTTACATCATACCATCTCTATCAACCTCCAGTTCTGTGCACGTGGGTGAGAGGCATACCCGAGGACAAGCAGTCTTTTTTATTCTTTCTGTAAAATGCGAGAGAATCTAGTCAATTAGTCAAATGGGGGGCAGAGCTGTTCTTCTGTAACCTGACCTGTTTAACCCAAGAGGTAGATCTGCTGTTTAGTGTCTACCGGCGCCACTTTCGTGTAGGGTCTCTTTTCGGGGATGTTCCGATAGCATAACCATGGACTTTAGCCCTTGGCCCATGTTGGTCAGGAGCACAGAACAGAACCATCAAAGATCGATACTGACTGAAATGTTAAATAATATGGTGTTGCTCAGTTATTATATTTTGGTGTGGAATAATTAAACATGTTTTTTAAGATAGCAGGTGAAAAGCCAGATATTCGCCATGGGGAACAGCAAGTCGGGCAGAGTGGCACTTTTGCAACTTCTCATTGGTCCTGGGCCTGCAGCCTAACACAGTAAAGCACATTCAGCGGGTGTGGGAGGAGAAAATCAGAGACACATAACATTGGACTGTAGCTGTCAGCAGGGTGGTGTTTTTTTTTTTTTTTGCCCAATAGCTTCTGTGCAGGTGCCAGTCTGGGTAGGTGCAAGTAGGAATTAAGGCATTTTTAACCCAGGGGTGTATATACGCAACAGGAGTTAACAGTGTACACCTGGGGGCTGGGAGGAAATGACTTTTTAAGCAGCAGTGGCTTTGCCGATCTGCAACCATTCTTAACTTGCCCCACTACCGGGTCTTGGGTAGGACAGACGTTTAGAATTGGGAGTCTGCCCTGGATGTCGAAATTACTAGTTATGGCGTTGGTATGTCGGAATGACTTCCCCCAGATATTGGTTCAGTGCTTGTGTGTGAAGGATAAAACAGAGCAGACAGCTTGACAAAGCAAGCAGTATCCCCCCCCACCCCCCGCCGTGCTTTCACATGCAGTTGCTTCTAGAGAGTGTTGTCCACTTTGGTCCCCATGCACTGTGCAGTGACCTAATGCAGGGACAGTGAGGTTGTCTCCAAGGGCTGAAGTCACAGGCATTAATGGCTGCCTGAATTGGGGACCAGTGGAAGTTCTGAGCTGTCTTTGAGCGCAGGTCCGCACTCAGTGTATGACAATGGGTCGTGCAGATTGACAAGGCAGACTGTCACTTGAAGTCTTCGTTGCTTTGTACTGTATCTGTTCTGCAAGTGACCCTTAGAGGGCTTTGCACCGCTCCCTTCAGCGCTGCCTCCCCTGAATAGTGTGTGTGTGTGTGTGTGTGTGTCTCCAAATAGTGTTGGAAAACTGTACAAAGTATGTGGGTGGAGGTGGAGGAAAGGGGTTGGGGTGGTGTGGAGAGGAAGTTTTATGTAATTCTTGGCTGTCTTTCTGGTAATTGTTTTAATCAAATGGAATGTAGCATAGTGTCCAGTGCTTGCTTGGCAGGAACTGCCCCCCCCCTTTTCTTTAGATGTTGGATCTCTGGGTAAATTCTCAGTTGCTCTTCAAGTATTGAAACTTGGACGTATGTCAGGGAAAGGACTACATAGCGAGGAAAGGAAATTTATTCTATATTGAAGAGGATTGTGTAAGAATTTGTATCTGATGTGGAAATGTGTGAATTTTCAGTTCTGGAAAAATAGCAAGTTGCTGGCCCTCGTAGTTGTAGTAACATGATGCATGCAGTGTTTGGGAAAAGTTTCACTGTCCAGGGGCTGATCCTTTTGGTACTGTACCGGTCCCTTCAGCCATTTTTCTATTCATTCAACCCCTACTTTCCATTATGCGTTCATGCTTCTTGCTCATTCCCACAGCACTCCCTCCTTAAAATTCTGAACCTTCAGTGGGAGTTCAGAACCAAGAATCTTGATAAGGCATGAAAAGCGATAAAATATGCTTGCATTCAAAATTCAGCTATTCTTGGTGTGGGTTTGTTTCATGCTTAGGACTTGTGTCTCACTCAGATCTGTACCAATGTATAGTGTGCAAGGCATAGTGTAGACGTAATGTTACTTAGGGCACAATTCTATACACTCTTGCCTCGGAGTAAGTTCCATTGAGTTCATTAGGACTGATTTCTGAGTAGACATTCTTAGTAAACTAGCAGCTGAGAAATGAGTTGAATATTGAGATTTCTGTCCTTGACGCAAAGATGATGTCTGAATGGCAAGACATTAGATTGGTGTGGATGACGCTCAAAGCTTGCTTTTTGAAACTGAGGTCACAAGAATGTATCTGATTTCCTCCATATCCTGCTAGTTGTTGGGACTTTGATTATCTTGGTGCATTCTTGGCTTCTTTCTGCTGACGGTTGCTGGCTCCAATTTCAGCGGCTGCAGTTTTACAATTCATAGCTCTTCAAAAGAGCCCCTTTTAATGGGTCACAGTATCGTAGAGCGTTAGTGCTTTTAAAAACCACACTATACTTTCTTAAGCGGTACTAATTTATTACCAGATGATTCCTTTTAGAAGTTTTATCTAACCAAACTTTTTAAGAAAAAAAGAAGCTTCCTGTGTCTTCCTTGTAATTTGTTCCATTGCCTAATGACTCCTATGGTTAATAAATTGTTCTCTCTCTGTAAGCTTGTTTATGGTTTGTGGCACTTCTCAAAGTAAGCTTTTCCATGTTCTTTGACTGCTCAGTCTCTTGTTGGAAATATCCTTATAAAAACACCAGCAGGAGACAAACGTGACATTTGTTTCAAGAAATTAAAAGAAATTTTGCTGGTACTAATTAATGTGTTAGACAAATCTAAAACAGTGTACCCTTCTGGCACTTGGATTTCCATGTGTCGTGATGGAAAAACATGATTGCATGGCCATTTTCGTGCACTGCTCTTTTTTTGTATGTAAATGTTCATCTTGGTGTCAGAAAAATAACACGAAATTGGTCCTAAACTCAATTTTCTATATAGTTTTCCCTGTACGGCTTTGGTAACTATTAACCTTTGGATAGAGGGTGATCTTTTACAATATTTGTGTGGGTTAATGTGTGATATGTGTCTTTAGTGCACAATTGAAGTTTGCCTTAGCTCAAATGCTATCTGTCTTGCTATTCAGTGAAAGCAATAAATGTTTTTCTGTCATTTATATTAGTGAATCTCAATAACTCTGGCTGCTCCATAAAGCCCTTTTCAGAGATATTAGTGTTGGCAACCTGCTGTTCAACTTATAATAATATTCAGCTTATAAGTTGAGTAAGTTATTCAACTTATGTTGAATAAGGTTGCTCCGTCTCTCTGACCAGTGGCAGACTAAAGTACAAACATTCCCACTTCCTTGGTCCGGAAAGTGCAGTGGTGTGGTCTGCGTACACTATACACCTGATTTAGATTTTATGTTTTATAACGCTGTGTGCCGTTTGTGTGACACAACATACATTCTGGTAACGTTCTCATGTTTCTTTCACCCTAAACTACAGACCTCCGATGTGCATCGTTGTTCCCATGCTAGAGATTAGGAGTTGAGGCAGTCTGCCCTATATTGCTTTCCTCTGCTTGTGTTACGAAGACTCAGGTCAGGAAAGGGCTCAAATGTTCATGATGTCATAACTTCAAAATCATCAGGTGTGCTTATTTAATTTCCCATTAGGGAGCATTTCTAAAATATGACTTAAAGACGCATCAGGAAGAGAGACCAGAAAGCCACGGAAGGAGGAGTAAGGCAGTGAATCCTTGGCACAGCTCGGCTTTGAACCCAGCTCAGTCCTCCTTGCCAACTTGCATTCTGTTGCTTGATTTCTGTTCTTCTCTGCCTGTGAAGTGGGGATGAATATACTGTACTCTTTTTGCCATTTGCCAAGTTTGATGCGCATCCGATCTTTGCCCTTAAAGCGCTGTTTTTTCTTTAGGGATCACGGAGCAGGTTTTCTTCTGCAGCTTTGTGAAAAAAGGGTCACTTCATTGCATTTCACTGGTATCGTGGCCGTACCGAGACCTGCTTTGCCTGCCCAAACACACTACTTTATACAGGATATGATGGAGGCCGTGACTTATTGAACTCCATTTCCCAGTTGTGAACGAAGCTCTGCTGATGAAGCTGTAGTGCCGTTGATGACTTGATTTATTTCTGGCAGTGGTTTCCGCTTCCTGTCTTTTGCTTGTTGAGGATCAGCATTGAACCCTTGCTTTTCGTTTGAGTGAAGCTCTGATGGAAAGGCAGCCCGCGTGGGAGATGAGGAGGTGCTGACTTTGCATTGAAGGGGAACATCTTTCCATTTGCACAGCTGCCTCAACACCCAAGCCTCAATACCTGTTTCAGGTTCACATGTTGCTTGCATTGCTATTATTTTTAAATAAAGGCGGGGAAAAGTCAGGGCAATAGTGTTCCCAGTAGCAATGTATGGTTGCGAGAGTTGGACCATAAGGAAGGCTGAGCGCCGAAGAATAGATGCTTTCGAACTGTGGTGCTGGAGAAGACTCCTGAGAGTCCCTTGGACTGCTAGGAGATCAAATCAGTCAATCCTAAATGAAATCAAGCCTGACTGTTCCCTGGAAGGACAGGTACTGAGGCTGAAACTCAAATATTTTGGCCACCTAATGCGAAGAGAGGACTCTCTGGAGAAGACTCTGATGCTGGGAAAGATTGAAGGCAAAAGGAGAAGGGGAAGGCAAAGGATGAGATGGTTAGACAGCATCACCGATGCAACGAACATGAAAATGAGTGAACTCAGGAAGATAGTGGAGGATAGGAAGGCCTGGCGGGATGTGGTTCATGGGATCACGAAGGGTCGGACACAACTTAACGACTGAACAACAACAAATTAAGTCTTAATATGCTTACAAATGGCATGGATTGCTACCAGCTGCCAAGGATTCCACTGAGGTTGAGGAAGACTCCCCATGTGCTGGCAGCCGTCCATGTGGTGAACCACTCTAGATACTGTAGCCATGGCATAAAGTACTAGCCACAGGGATACTAGATTAGATGTCTTCCGTGTGTAGTGATGTGAGCACCGTCTCTTAGAAAGGATGATTTTCCCCACATCTATATAACGGCCCATCTGAGATCTGGGGTGGGGGTGGAAAGTTTCCATCATCATCACCCCCCAACGAGTTATTAGTCATTATTCCTTTAAAAAAAATCTTACGTTTATTGTATACTAATTGTGTTTTACTGTCATCTGCTTGTTGGCTGGTAGAAAGGCGGCACGATATAAATGTCAAATTCTGTGACAGAGGTGGAGCTTGAACCCGGACAGCACTGGAAATGTTTATGGGGTGCATTCTGTTTATAACCATCTGACCAAAAAGAACGCAGTAAAGCGGAAAATGTTGAACAGGAGTGAGCCATTCTTACCAAGTGGACACGTGGCCCTGGGGAGGGGTGGGATCTCTGGATTCTTCTATGGGGGGTATGGATCTTGGCATAGTAGCCCTGGGCACAATATGAACCTAGCCCAAGGGTTAGCAAGCAAGGAGGGAACAGGTACTGTAATGCTTTATGGGGATTCCCTTTTGTGTGCATAGCATGCCAGTGGGAGAGGATGGAATACTTAGCAGGGGGAGAGGAACTACCCCTATTCAGCTCTGCAGTATGTGTGTCTCAGCGGCTCTTCGCTGGTGTCTTCCATGTTTTTTAGATGGTGAGCAACTTTTAGACAGCGGACCATCTTCTCCTTCTGTGGCTTTATGAAGCGCTTTGAGAATGTCCTACTGACAAGCAATGTCTAAACATGCTTAATAACAACTGCAGTTATTGTTCTGTCTGTTCTGTCTGTCTTGGCTCTTTTTGCAAAGGTCGATTGTAACTACATAGTGGGCTGCATCTTTTCAGCTCAGAACTGGCTGGACCACAACACCAGTGTGGGCAAAATTCCATGTTTGCTGCAGCTGCAGTCCTTGGTACAGCCAGTCCTTCTCACCATATCCCACAATGCAGTTCCTTGTGTTTAGAAATGAGCGAGAGAACCTCTGGCGATGACCAACAGCACGAATCAGTGTCGATCTTTCTATCGCAGGTAACTATTCTAAATCTAGAGTTTTCAAACCTTTTCTGTGAGCCCCTTCAAACGTTTTTATAGTGAGCTTCCTTTAGACATTGTGGGGGGGGGGGGGAAACCTTGAAGTCATTGCGATCATTTCAGTCTTAAACTGAAACCATCTTTACTTTTTCTTCAGAAACTAGAACAACAGCCCAATCCTGTCTAGGACCACCGCAGGATCCAAGATCGGGCCAGTGCAGCTAAAGGCCACCTCGGGGGCAAGGGACATTCATCCCTTTCCCCTGGGTAATGCCCCACCTTCCCCATGGGTCTCCTTGGATGTGCGCCGGGCCGGCAAAATGGCCAGCACAAATCCGAGGAGCCCACGTAGGGCTTGCCAGGCCCGAGACGGGGGATAGGATTTGGCAGAGCGTGTTGCAAGGGTCCCTCCCCTCTCACCATGTTCTGCCCTCCCCACACACCCCCACGTTGCTTACTCTCCGGGTGCTGGAAACGTACCTTATGGCACGTTTGCAACACCCAGGAGCAATGGAGCGGCCAGCTTACACAGACAAGGATTGCGCCGCTAGTCTCTTCACAGCTGATCAAGACTAATGAAGCAGCAGGCATAATATAGATTTACAGGTCACACCTTTTGCAAATACAAATCTTTCTCTAGGTCAGTGGCCTGTCTCATTTGCAGGTTTCATTTCCACCATTCTTAGCCCCATAGCTTTTGGGCATTGTGTGTGTGTGTGTGTGCGTGTGCGAGTGAGTGGCCCCTTCATCTAACTCTTTTCCTCATATGTGATTTTTCCTTGGTCCACGCTGCCCTGTTTGACTCCTCCACTCAGTCTGGCCCTGTTTTCTTGGCTGCTTGACACCTCTCTGGTTATCAATCACAGTGAACTTCTTTTCTGTCATAGGGCTGTTGCAGGTGCCTGTTTTTGTGTAACTTTTGCTTGTTGGAACACACAGCCTGCTTCTGTATTGTTGTATTGTTTTCACAGGACACGTAGGTCAGTGGAGAGATCTACATGTAGGACGGGCTGCTGCAGCTTTGGGGGACTGTTCTTAGATATTACGGTGAGGAGCACAGTTGGTGCGCTAAACTGGGGACAAGAGGGTGAATCGGTCTGCAGTTCTCTTGTGCGTCTGCAGCAGTTGCTTAGTAAGATCCGTAAAATTAAATGTGTAGTAAAACATCTCAGCAGCTTGATTTAGACTTGGTATTGTTCCATGCATGTTGGCTGGCCAAAACGTGTTTAAACATAGTGATCTGGCATCCTATTGAAAAGGATTTAAATTACTTCTGCTGAAGAGTTAGAAATGTGACCCCCTGCGCTGAATTAAAAATCAGGCTCGTTACTGAGCAACATTCTGGAGCCCCACTTCTTTCTGACCCATGCGCCACATGTGTGCAAGTGCAAAGCAGGGGGCAGTCCTTCAGGTCTTTGGTGGATGGTAGGGTGATGTTTGTTCCTTGAGGTCTTTTGACATACCAGTCCAAATGGCAACATTTGTTTTACCTTTTTGCTTCCACAAATTCTTTGACAATAATCAGTGAAAAAAGACACAGGTTGGGGTGATGAGTTGTGAAATGTAAGGATGGACTTGTCGTCGTGACGTAGAGTGGTGTGTGTGTGTGTGTGTGTGTGTGTGTGTGTGTGTGAGAGAGAGAGAGAGAGAGAGAGAGAGAGAGAGAGAGAGAGAGAGAAGCAAAGACTTGCATATTGCAAGGTTCCCATCTGTGTGCATGCACACACTTTGTGAGTCTCTGCACACAAACACACATTGCACCCTCTGTAGGGATCCCTGCCGGTCAGGCAACTACCCAGTGTTGGGGGTGTTTGGTGCTCACTTGCAGCTGCGTCCCCAAATACAGTGCTTTCTTTTTCCCATAGCAGTGAATGGCAAGCGGTCACTTACATAGGAATATGCAAAGGGATCCATTTAGGGTCATCATCAAGTGGTCCCTGATCCCTGCTTCTGGTGATCACAGGTGTTAAGGATCAACCTGTGCTGCTATCTCCATAGCCCCACACTCCATCCTCTTCTTGGCACTAATATTTAATGACTATTTATGTGATTTATATCCCACCTTTCCCTCCGAATAGTCAAAGCTCCTTTAACATAGAGGCTGACTGAGCTGCAAATTGGGGCTTCCCTGGTTTGGATGTCACCCTTACCATGAACTCGCTGTGTGGCCTCTCTCCCCCCCCCCATCAGCCTCAGTCTTCCCCATCTGCAAAACGGGGATGGTAATAATACCCTCTTAGCTTACAGGGTTGTTGTAAGGACAACATCCGGATAATACATGTGAAGTTCTTGGCACTCAAAAAGCACAAATGCTAAGTAGTAGTATAATAATAATGGAACATTGGTTGAATGAGACTGAATTTTGACAACTGGTTTTTAACCAAATAGACATCTATGTTTTGCAGTTAACCATTTGCTGACTCTCCTGTGGTGAGATATCGGTGGTCTCTGGGTGAGAAGATGCAGCCACCGTTAATGCAGCGTACCATTTGCTCTTCTGTTCCCACCGCTGTCTCCTGGGCTTCTGGAGACTGAAGGTTGAGCCCAGCTTGCCTGCCCCATGGCCCCTAGTGTGTCTTTGAGGAACTTATTTGAGTGAACCGAGCAAGGTGGGAAGGGTGCAGGAAATAGCGGGCTATTGCAGTCCTGCTGGTGTTTTGTGGGGATCCTTTCTGTATTGAGAAGGGAATGGTGTTGGAAGGAAGGGGCTTGCAAACCAGATTTTCTCTGAGCTGGGAAGAAGGGGTGGGGAGGTATGCAGTTTGCCAAGATGAGGGAGCTTTTCACAAAACAGCCTGTGGATGCTCAGTGACAGAACACCTGCTTTGCATGCAGAAGGTCCCAGGTTCAATCTCTGGCAGCATCTCCAGGCAGGGCAGAGGAAAAAAAATCCTGTCTGAAACCCTGGAGAGCTGCTGCCAGTCAGTGTTGACTGCGCTGATCTAAGAAGGACCAATGGCCTGACTCAGAAGGCAGCATCCTATGTTTCCAGCTGCTGAAGAGACAGGTGCTCCCTCAAACTTGGGTACCCTGCAATATTGAGGTGTGCTTTGTTCTTGCACATTCAAGTTCCTGACTCTGTGGTTGACTTTTCCTTATGTAAATCGCATGTGTTTTTTTTTCCCTGGAGAAAATGCCTGGCCTGCTTCTTGGCTGCCCAGCAGCAAAGGTCACTGCAGAGGGTCATCTGGCTATGCTTTGGTCCAGAGCACAGGCAGAATGGAAGGAAGGGTGCACACTCATCCCGTTGCCTAGTAAGAAGCATTCTTGTATCCCTGGCTGTGAAGCTTGGCAGACAGCACCACCCTCTTCCACCCATGGCCTTTCTGCCTGACCTTCCTCTCTCAAAGTTTCTGAAGGGGTTGATGGTGGCGAGGCATTGCTTCTCAAATGCATTGGCTCCCTCCCTCTTCCTGTGGGAATCCCATCCTTTACAGTTAATTCCTGGCTTGGAGGAGGCATTGAGCCTTCCACAGGTTGCTCCCCCACCAAAGCCAGTTCTCTGGCTTCTCTCTCTTTGTGAGAGTTTAAGGGCATGATATATAGAGAAAATGCGTGTAGGTAGCCAGTGTATATAGAGATGCCAATAAGGACTTTGCCTGTGGGAATTTAGCTCCAAACTAGGTGTGTATATTTTACCTTCCTCTGTATTTTCAGCCTGTCACGAGAGCCTCGTTTGTGTTCTGTTTTGAGTAACCCTGCCTGGGCAAACTTGCTTTCAGAGGACTCAGCATTTCTCAACTGGGCCAATTCTTACAGCAGAGACAGCCAGTGTCCTTTCTGAACGAATGCTGAAATGGGATAAATATACCCACGCTTCCCATTCCTCAGCAGTTGCTCAGCATGTAAAACTATCCCGCTAGGGATTGGGTTACCGGCTGGGATTGTTCCCTTCTTAAACGAGAGCCCCTCGTCAGAGCTCGGGAGGCCCAATTCATTTTGAGCTGAAGGGGTGGGGAGGAGCTGGTGAACGTGGCCATTTTTAAGTGTGAGGATCTATTTCTGATGAAGGGTCTCCGCTGTTGTCTTCACAAGGGCACTTAAACGCCACTCTGCTTGTGAATAGCCGTGGGAAGTGTCCCCAGCAGAGGTACATACGAGCTAATTCTATATAAACTGAATGCAGAAAGTGTGCGTTGAATCTGTGACCCTGCAATGGAGTTATACTGCACATGTTTGAGGGAAGGGGCTGTAGCTTGGTGGCCGTGAACCTGTTTTACATGCAGAAGGTTTTAGGTTCAGTTCCTGGCATCTCCAGATAGGCCTGGGGAAGACCCTTCCCTGAACCCTTGCAGAGGGACTTCCAGGCAGTGCAGGTCATACTGAGCTTGAGGGACCAATGAGGCAGGTTTTTGGACCTGTGTCGGGATGAACCTTGCCATTTTCTCACCACAGTTCCCGCCACTGGAGAAGTCCAACTTCGGAAATTATAGAGTCGACAAACCTACAGACCAGAAAGCATGATATGCTTGCACATCCATGTTCCTCAATATATGAAGCTTCTCTATGTAGTCTTCTGTTCCCAGATCACAAGTCGGTGTTGAACCATACATGTCGTTGTAGAGCATTCCATCTTCATCCACACGGTCTCCTCTCCTCTCTTGGTTTGGATCCGAGTTTCTCTCCTCCCTACCCTGTGCCAACTTTTGATGATCTGTGTGCATCTTTTTTATTTATTTAAGTAATTTTTTACTCTGCCTTTCTCCCGATAAGGGCATACAAGGTGGCGTACACTTAAAACATGTTAAAAAATACATAAAAAATAATTAAAACAAGTAATTAAAACAATCTTGCTGAACGGTTCACTGAAGCTGTTGAGATTGAATTTGCAGCTAGATATGCACACAACAACCAGAAACTCCTCCTCATCAGTTTCTTTAAGACGTGGGAAGAAGGATATGTTTCATTTGGAGGGGGGCGGGGGGCGGGAATTGCATGCGTATTTATGAGAGTGGGCCATGACTTTGTGTTCATGAATCAGTTGGTTGGGTAGGAGGCAAATGGATTCTTGTCTGTGTTGGCTGAGCCTGTGCCATGTGGGGTGAGCTTGATTGTTTTCCCCCCAGTGTGCTCATGTTCTCCTTTCAGCAAGGACATTCCAAGGATTCAGAAGAGGCTGCTATGGAGGGGCAGGCGTTTAAATCCAGCAGAGCAAGGGCAAACCCCGTGAAGTAGTGAAGAAACCAAAATTTCACATATACGCTAATGGGTTCTGAGTTGTCTGTGACGGATCAAGAGAGAGATCTTGGGGTGCTGGTGGACAGGTCGATGAAAGTGTCGACCCAGTGTGCGGCGGCTGTGAAGAAGGCCAATTCCATGCTCGGGATCATTAAGAAAGGGATTGAGAATAAAACAGCCAATATCATTATGCCTTTGTACAAATCGATGGTAAGGCCACATCTGGAGTATTGTGTCCAGTTCTGGTCACCACACCTCAAAAAGGATATAGTTGAATTGGAAAAGGTGTAGAAAAGAGCGACCAGAATGATTCGTGGGCTGGATTACCTCCCTTATGAGGAAAGGCTACAGCGTCTGGGGCTTTTCAGTCTAGAAAAAAGGCGCCTGAGGGGGGACATGATTGAGACGTATAAAATTATGCATGGGATGGAGAGAGTGGATAGAGGGAAATTCTTCTCCCTCTCGCATAACACCAGAACCAGGGGACATGCACTAAAATTGAGTAGAGGGTTAGAACAGACAAAATAAAATATTTCTTTACCCAGCATGTAATTCATCTGAGGAACTCCTTGCCACAGGATGTGGTGATGGCACCTGGCCTAGATGCCTTTAAAAGGGGTTTGGACAGATTCATGGAGGAAAAGACCATCACAGGGTACAAGCCATAAGCAACCTCCTTGTTTTAGAAGTGGGTTTTCTCTGTGCCAGGTGCAAGGGAGTGACAACGGGAAACAGGTTACAGTGGCGTTCCCAGCCCTCCCGGCGCCTAGGGGGGCGGGGGTTGGAGCGCCGCCCCAAGCAGCCGGGCTCGGGGCTGAGCGCGCACTCGGCGCGTCCCCGGCCTCCGGAGGCTCCGCTCCGAAGGCAGGGAACAAGCCCTCCTCAAAACGACCGCCCAGTTCGGTGGTCGAGGGCTTTATGAGAAAGCCGAACGCGTCGCCGGCTTTTATATGTTTTGCGCATGCGCAAAACATATAAAAGCCGGCGACGCGTTTGGCTTTCTCATAAAGCCCTCGACCACCGAACTGGGCGGTCGTTTTGTGAAGGGCTTGTCCCCTGCCTTCAGAGTGGAGCCTCCGGAGGCCGGGGACGCGCCGAGTGGGCGCGCTGCTCCGGGGGGCGCGCCAGCCGGGCTCCGGTGCCGCGCCACTCTGCGCAGCCCCGAGCCCGTCTGCCGCGCCCCCGCGCCCACTTGGCGCCTGGGGTGGAGCACACCAGCTTCCCCCATTAAAGAACGCCACTGACAGGTTATCTTGTCGTAGTGACTCAGAGACTGAGCTGTCGGCTGGGACTTCCCTGGTGTGAATGTTGCCTCTGCCATGAATTCTCACTAGATAGCCTTAGGCGAGCCACTCCCTCTCCACCTCAACCCCGTCTGGAAAATGGGGATAATAATGACTTGCCTTACAGAGCTGTTGTAAGGTTTCCATCAAAGTATTACAGGTGAAGTGTTTTGCACACGCTGAAACCACTGTACAAGTGCTAAGTAGTTTTATTGAGATTTTCACTCACACCTCAAAGGAGAAGCTTCTTGAGCCCTTCTTTCTCTCCTTTGTCCCCGACTTTCTGGCACATATAAATTCTCTACAGAGGCAGAAGGCTGCATGTGAACCTCCCTCCCTCGCAGGCAGTGCTTGGGCAGCTTGGTGGAGAATTGGCCTGTACCCATGTGTTGCTGCAGATTTGTGGAGACGAGATGCAGACCTTTAAATCTATGCTTGGAGAGCAGTTCTTCAGTGGCTAGTGTTGGCTTTCTTTTTCTCTGTTTTGGCGTTATTGCTTTACTGGGAGAAACCTGGGAAATGTAAAATAAATAAATGAGAATCTCCTTTTCCTGCTCTTTCTGCCTAACGCGCCTGCATTCTTAGGGTAGCAAGTGGCAACATGCCTGGGCCGTTGTGAAGCCTGCAGCAAAGTCCTTGGAATGACTGAACTCTTCCCCTTGCCTGATATGATGAGGTGTGTACAGCAGGGAAGATAGAGAAGGAATGCGTACTGTATAACTTCGGCTTGTTTGTGGACATTACTCAGTGCTTGAGCAGGCAATTTTGATTTCAGCTGAAGGTTGTTTCCCAGTCCTTCGTAACACAGCCCCCCCGCAGTGGGACGAGGGATTTCTGTTAGACCCAACACCGTTTCGCAACCCTCCTCCTGCGTGGCCAGATGTGTCATTCTAGAGACTGTAGTGGAATCTGCTCCATGGTACGAGAAGCGCAGTCTGAGCCTGTTGCCAAAGCCTTTGCATCACCCGGCCGCCAGCTGGAGATGGCACAGATCCATATCGATGCTGATGGGCTGCTGATATCGTTGCTGATGCTCAGCAACATCTGGTTTAAGGGCCAAGTGCCTGGAGGTGTGAATAAAGAGAGATAAGACTTGAAACAGGGAGACCCTGGCTCTGGGGTCAGTTTGGGGGCCTCGGTTCTTCCTCTGCAAAAGGGTAAATTTTGTGGTTGTGAGCACAGGTGGGAATTGTACTTCACACAATTTTTCATGTTGAAAAATGCTAGCCACGGGGCAAACTAACATGTACGTGCATGGCGAGGGACGTGGGCTGGGGATGTTTTCTGCCTCAAAACCTACCTAGCTCCCTTCATCAGGAAAATTCCTAAACAGTAATTGCTGTAGCACTATTGCATGAAAGAAAATGCAGAAGATCTGTTTCCCATGGATATTTATTATGACCAGCTTAAAGTCTCACAACTTTTAAAGTCTCAGAACTTAAAAGTTCTGGAGGTAACAGACTTGACCTGGGGAGCTGGGGGTGGCGACGGCCGACAGGAAGCTCTGGTGTGGGCTGGTCCATGAAGTCACAAAGAGTCGGAAGCGGCTGAACGAGTAAACAACAAAAAGACTCACAGGCTAGTGAGCAAGCTTTTGAGTTCTCCAGAACGCTTCTCCAGGCTGGATGACGGAGACCACTGTGGGTTCTTCTTGTGCAGACTGCAAAGCTGGCTTCCCACAGTGAGTGTGGAAGTATCCAGGGAAAAGGGTGTCCGCTTTTCCCCAGAATATGCTCCCAGTCCCATCTTCTCACAGCAAAGAGTCTGCCCCAGACATGCCCAAAGGAATAGAATCTGTACATACGTACATACATACGTATGTATGTGTCTGTCTGGAGGGGCCAGCTGAGTTTCCAGGGGAGCAGAGATCTCAACCAACAAGGGACTGTTTTCTTGTTTCCTTTTTAGTTCTCTGATATACGGTAGTTAGTATTTGGCTTGTGTGACATTTTGTCTCCATTAATCTGCCCGTATTGGCACTGATGGCCTTGCTTAAGATGATGCAGATAAGGTGCCCCCCTGTTGTACTTCTTCCTCCCCCTGCGAACACAGACTGGAGCAGGTCCTTCATGACCCTGAAATATAATCTTTGACAAGACTGAAGCAAAATTTGTCGCTAGCCCTTCTGATCAGACTGATTATGAGCGATCACCTTCCAGGATTCCTTCTGCCTTTCTTTTTCGTTTCCTGTTCCTGAACTGTAGTGTGTTTTGCTGAAGTCAGGAAGGAACAGGATGTGGGGTGGAGGAAGTTAATGAGTAAACCTGGCTGCCTCTTAACTGTTTCATGGGCTGGGTTTTCTGCACATAATCACAACCCTCTCCGTTGTGGAGTCTTTGCCCTGAGCTCTTCTGTTAGTTTGGGGGATCCTAGAATCCAAGCAAAGGCAGGATGTTGTCGGGCTCAGCTAACAATTAGACTTAGAGGAGTCCATACTCATCAGTTCTTGCTGAATTTGTGGGGGCTGTGGTCAGTGGGGGACCAGGGGGACGGCCAACAGTCACACCAGAGGGGGAGACAATAATTGCCCAGGCAAGTTCCTAGTCCAACAGGAAAGCCTTACAGGCTTCCTTGTTTAGGAAGGCTGCAAAGGTGTGCAGACCAGGTGTGTGGGGCTGTCCCAGAGTCTGGGTAACCCTATTGCTCCCAGAGCAGAGTGCAGCCTGGAGGCTCACCAAGTAGGGGAACCTCACACCAGACCATGGGTTCCCAGTTTGAGTTTGGACGGGGGGGGGGGCAGGCTCCTCACCCAATGTTCCCAAGCAGTGTATGTCACACGTTTTAAGCACTGCTTGACAAAGGTTTCTGCAAAGCTAGCCACTTGATCTGCACTTCATTTCTGGGCAAAGACACTACAGTACTTTGTGTTTTTCCTTCTTGTTTTTTAAAACCATTGGTGCATGGGTTTGCCTTTTCTTAAGACCTTGAGAATGAATGGATCCTCCTGGCTGCTGGAAGAAGAAAGTGCTATGCATTAAGTGAATAGCAATATAGAAGCGACTGTTTGTAGTATGAACCGATGCTTAGCCTACTTTGGCCCAGATGCCACTGCTCCAGAAGCAGGTCCAGTGTGTCTACCGATGTGGAATGCTCAGTTAGATCAGGAGCATGTTCCAGTACACATTTGCGTCGGCTAACATTTGCTGTAGGGTGTGTTTGCACTTACCGTTAGCTTCCCAAGCTGCAGTAGTTTACTGCCCATCATGGCATTTACTTTACAGTTGTACTGTTTAATCATGTATCTATATGTATAACCTACCCCATCCTGTGGACTTAGGGAGGATTAAACCAGTGGGCTTTGTGCCCTCACAAAGGACTCTCTAACAAACATGGAAGACTGCTTTAAAGTCCTAGGGCAAACACGTTTTTTAAAAAGTGTAGATTTTTTAAGAGTCACGTAAATCTCTGCTGTGCGCAGTTTTTCAGTCCCAGGTGCATTTGCATCTGCCCATTGTCACTAATAATTTCAAAGACCAAAACGGTGTAGCACAAATAGCCTGGGTTCTTCAAAAGTGCAGAATGTTTAACAAGAGGCTTGTCTCAACAGATGTTGGCTGTATTTTACTACCTAGGCAGCTGTTCTTCTTTAGATTTGCCCCCATGCTGAGAAGAAAAGACTACCTTGAGTTGGAGTAAGCGGGATATTGCCTTTGAAACAGGCATTGCCTCTGCCAAGCTGTTTTACCCTGCAAGGATAGAAATGGTTGTAATCAGTCCAGACCTGTACATGCAGGGAGCAGACCGCTGTAGGGATGCATCTAGACGTCGTTGCAGCTGCAGAGTACCAAACAAACCCTCGGCGTGAGCAAAGGATCGCTGTTCAGAGGAGAATAATTTACTTGCAGTTGTGAGAGGCATTTGTTCTTTAATAAGAAAGATGAGCAGTGGGATGAAAAGGTGCACCTGGGAGATTATATCCATGTTGTTGCACGGAGGGTGAGCATTTCCATTCCCCTTTAATCTTGGAGCATTGGCTTTTACAACTTGAGTTCCAGGCAGAGAGAGAGAGAGAGAGAATGAATGATTTGATAAGTCATTTCATGGGGAAAAGTTTGTCATTCAAAGCCACACCTTCTCTGATAGAGCTTGAATCATATGCTCTGTACATATTGCCACATAGTCAGGGAGCTGCAATTCTTGGAGCAGCCATGGCGACATCTTTCCCCTTTCTCTGAGGTATGTACCTCTGCCTCTAGGTCGCTTGCTGGGTATCGCGTTCCTTAAAAGCAGGTTGTGTTTCTAGGCTCTGGTTCAGTTTTGTACCTTGGGGACTGGGGGGGGGGGACTTTGTGGGACTATCTTGGTGTCCTTCTAAATAACCTGGAACCTCCTTTAGGCTTAGGTTGCCTCCAGGTGTCCCTGTTTTTCATGTGGTGATAGCGATGACCGTAGTCGCTGGTTGAAATGTCGGTTGTGTACTGAGATGACCTTCTCATCAGTCCATCTTTCTCAGGATCAGTCGTCATGCGACATTAAACTTGACCCTGATCTGCTTGAATTTTATCCAAACCGTAGGCACAGCGTCCCCCCCCCCCCCCCGATTCAGATTGGGATCCTGGTGGGGAGAAAGGGTTAAAGAAAGGATAATAAAGTTTTATTCTCTAACTAGATGTTTTCTATTTAGATAATAAAAATGAAGCCCATTATATCAGAGAGGGGCCATAGCTCAGTGCAAACCATGTGCTTTGCATGCAGAGGGCTGCAGATTCAATCCCCAGCATCTCTACGTAGGGCTGAGGAAGACCCTACCTGAGACCCTGGAGGCAGTCAGTGTAGATAATACTGAGCTAGATGGGGCCAAGGGCCCCATACGTTCCCACCTTTGGACCAAGCAAGTAGCTTAACGCGACAAGTCATTTGGCCCTCATGCTTGCACCTTTTTGACTTGTGCAGGTGTGAATGGGTGTGTGCCTGTGCTCAGTTTTTCCTACATGCGCGTGGAGCGTGAGTTTCACAGCCGCCACTCCTGGCTTCCAGAGGGAACATTTTGCTGCCGTGTGCCTGCAAGCACTCCTTGTACCTGGCGTTTGCTTGCAAGGCCTGCCGGCAATCCAATTAGGGCACTGCTTCCCAGCGTCTTTGTCCTGAAAGGCAGCAGACAGGAGGGCTGCTCAGACATTACTTCAGCCAGCATTGCTACGCAGGGTAAGACTGAGGGAGTGGTCTTTGCTCTGGTGTTGTTTTCTTGCCTCGCTGTACCTAGAAACAAATGTGCAAACCAAGGGGTCCCACTGTGCGTTCGTTATTATTTATTGGATTCCCTTTGAAAGGGCTTGGAGAGAGCCAAGGGAGACACCACGTTCAAATAATCTCAGCATTTCCCTGTTGAGCGATCTGTTCTACACACAGTGAGAAGAGGAAGTGGGGAAGAGGTGCAAAAGTCTCACTTCCAGTCTCATCAGGTTTCTGTGGGGGGAGTAATGCTGAAACAGCTCTGACAGTGGCATGCCGTTTCATTTTCAATGCCAGCTGCATTAGGCACTATAAATTTCCTTCCCTCCCTCACCCCTCTCTCAAAGGCTGCTTCATGCACAACAGACTTCCTAAATGGAAGTTACTTCTGAGTAGTAACTTCCATGTCCATGTGATGAATATGGGAACCTGCAGTCAGTGCGCAACAAAACATGTGTTCTCTTGCAGCATACGATCGTGTCCTGATGGGGCACATGTGATTTCCATACATGGAAGTTATTTCCAAGTAGGTTTCGTCCTGTGCATAAAGGTCATAAGCTTGAGGTCACCCGGCCACAAGCCGCACGCACAACTGAAACAGGCCTTGCTCTCTTTTCTGTCCTCCTTCCTGCATTTTCCATGCAGTGAAACAAAAAGCAGCCTGAGGTCTCTTTTCAGGCCCATCCCAGGGTATTTGTTATCCTCGTTGACTTTCTCTTTGTTCCTGAAGGCCATAGGTTAGTTAGATAAACATTAACCTAGCAGTTTGCTGAGCACTCTTGGCTGGTAGAAGAGTTCTGTGTGACTCCAAAGCTTGCGTCTGTGACTCGAAACCTGAGCTGGTCCAGTAAAAGTATATTGTCTCCCCGTTTCTTTTCCTTTGCTCACTGAGAAGTGGCTCAGTGTCTGCGTCTTTTGAAGGCAGGTTTCACTTGCCAAGGTAACCTGAAAGGAACCATTCCCTGTTCTTTTCTTGAAGAGCTGTTTTGTTCGTTTCACAGCAACTGTAGCTGACATTGCTGAGATTGTTGTCTTGCGAGCCAAATCTTTTGCCCTATTGTGCATTTCTCTTCTTCTAGCCCTTTCCTTATAATGAGAAAGGGTAGATTGTAGTGAGCGTAAGTATCCAGCTTTCTGCCGTTGTCCCCCCCCCCCCCGGGTGTTTGCCAGTGCCTTTTTTGAAGGTATGTATGCATTTTCAGCTGGGAGAAGTTCATTCTTTCCTTTAGGAATGTGTGATCTGACCCGGCACGCTGAGAGCTGTTTGCAGGAGACGAAATTGCATTTACCTGGCAGGGACCGGAGTCCGGGTTAACCATTTGCATCTGGGAAGCAAATGTGTGGTGCTGCCTCCGTGGACTGACAGAACCCTTTCCTGGGCTTCTTCAGAAATAATCCATGGAGGAAAACTGCTCCTGAGATGCGTCTTCTGCCGAAGGCTGCACTTATGGCCACGTTCTGAATGACTTCATGACTCAGAGCTAGTAATTAGTCTGTTTCAGGCTTTGGTGGCCTCGCCTCTGAGAGAGGTCTGTTTAGGTGCTTCTGGAGCAAGGCTGCTGAGGCTTGAGCAGTCCTTGCTGCTGGACCTTCCTTTCAGATGTTCTGGGCTTCTTTTGGCTGCTTTTGGGGTCACTGTCCATTTTATTTTGGTAAGGATACGGGAGATGTTATTAACCCCATTGATCCTCTGCCGGAGAGAATAGGTACTTCCTCTTTGCAAGCGGGAAGAAAAGAGTAATTTTCCTCTCGTGTCTCATCTGTGCAGATGCGTTGCTCGCAGACCTGGAATCTACAACATCCCACATCTCTAAGCGTCCGGTCTTCCTGTCGGAGGAAACTTCTTACTCGTACCCAACTGGAAACCATACCTACCAGGAAATCACCATACCCCCTCCGGTGCCACCCCCTCCTTCCAATGAGGCCTTGAATGGAACAGTGAGCAACCCTTTAGACCAGTGGCAACCCGGCATCTCCAGGAATATTCACCAGCAGGTAAGCTGCTGCTGCTTCTGCTGCTTCTTTTTGTGTCTTGGTCATGCTTGTGGAAATGAGGAATTCCCTGGTATTTCAGCTGAGCTGGTGAGGAGCAGGTTAACATCCACCAGGCGGTAGAGAGATGGAGTACACCCATTGGATGTTTTCAGATGTTCCCCAGCCTGATCTGCACCACATGGGTCTTTCTTTCTGGGTGACAAGGTTCATTCGAGGGTTCTTGGCCCAGTTATAACGACAATAGGCTGGGTTGTCCCCTTCTCAAGGCATAGCGTGAGCCCTGGCTGCTGGCAGGAGATGCTCTTACACATGAGCTGAGTTGAGATCTGGAGAGAGGGAGCTGCTGGAATTCCCCAGTAAAAGCAGTCCCGGCCACAGCGTGGAGGCACTCAAACAGAGCTGGTGACAAACACGTGAACTGCTTGCGCCATTTAGCGCAGAGGTCTTCGGCAGGTGGGTCTGGACGCAGAAGTGAGTCGTGACCTGGCCGCAGGAGGGTCACAGCACCGCCACCATTTGGTTTTGAGGCTTAGGCCTGCACAATGCAAATGGTAGCCAAGGCTCAGGGGTCCTAGATGAGGTCAGTCCCACTGGAGACATTGGCTTTGCAGGGGATACTTTGGCTAAACCCCTTCCCCCAATCTTCAGTGGGTCCCCTCAGTCTCCCATCCATCTACCTGCTGTCCCCTGTTGTGGTGCTCCCTTTTCTCTTTGCCTTGTTTCTTTCCTTTTGCCTTTCAGAATTGAGAGCATGTTGTTGCCATGGGTCAGTCACTATCTCTCAGCCCCACCTACCTCACAGGGTTGTTGTGAGGACAAAAAGGAGGGGAGGAAATATGTACACCACTCTGAGCTCCTTGGAGGAAGGGCGGTATAAAAATGTGAAAAATAAATAAATAAAATAAATGCCACTCCTTACCCCTCCTCTCCTTCCAGTTGGCCTGGATGGAAAGAAGGGGCAGAGTGACACAGTAGCAGCGTGCGCTGATTGGCTGTCACCAGGCCTGAAAAGAAGAGGAACTATGGCTGCTCGCTTGCCCGCCCCTCTCTCTTACTGGGCTCTTGAAGGTGGGCCATGTTGCAGGTTGCGGTTTTCTTGACAAGCTGAAGGTCACTAAACTAGCAAACCTGGTGTGGTGTGGTGTAGTGTCAGAGTGTCGGGCTGGAAGCAGGGAGAGACCTAGCTTCAGATCCCTGTACAGCCCTGCAGTGTACCAGAGTGACTTTGGTTTACTCTCAGCCTGGCCTACCTCTCAGGGTGGTTCTTGTGATGACAAAATGGGCGCGCGCCTGTGACTCCCTGAGTTCCCCTGAGTGGTATATCAGTAGTGCTACTGGATAACCATCCAGTTGATTTAATAATACGCATGAGGTCTTTGTGGCAACCAGGAAATGAAGGAGAAGGAAACTTAGGCAGCTTAAAACTGGAAGCTGGCGACAGTCAGAAGTTGCTGAGTGGGGTTGGCGGCTGCTGTGTCCACCAGCTGGTAGGGTTTTGGAAGTTCAACGGTGCTGAATAGCAATCTTTCCATTATGGTTTTTATCAACTGGTTTGAGTGCTTTCATGCTCCAACTCGAAACCTCTTGTTTCCTCTTCAGCCTTCTAATGAAGCGCAGATGCATTCCGTCTTAGCTGGCAGCGTAGCAGAAAGACGACTCTGGTTTTCTTTTGGGCCTGTAAAGGTAGACCTCAGGTTTCACACTCTGGAGATGCTATTCATAGCTTTCTCCATCAGTGTGAAGCCACCGCAAAATGAGGAAAATGCTAGCCTCTCACCTTGCGACCTCCTCGAAAGAGACTGTGGAGTTTGTAGCTTGGAGGTGTGCAAGCTGCAGATGAGCGCGAAAACGTGTTTCTGGAGGGAGCGGGGAATGAAGGCCAGTTCCAGAGAGAGAACAGTTCATTACCGGGCTGCATCCTGTTTGTTCCACATTCCAAGGTCTCGGTCATGCATGACACATAGCAGTGACTGGCTCACAAAATGGTGTGGGCCTGTCTGAACGGGGAGAAGCCTGCAAGAATGGTACTTATTCACAAATGCTAGAAAAACCGGGGAAAATAGTTGCTTCTTTATCACGTGGTCGGATGTTTGTTGAAGGCACTTCTAGAGACAGGTTCTTGTTGCACAAGGGATGTGAGCCTGAGAAAGTGACTGATCTAAGGCTACTCGGTGAGTCTGGCTGAAGTTAGACCCAAGCCTTGGCCACGGTTACTTTCACGTTACTCAGTTGGGCTTGTAACCCACGCCCTTTATTCTGGAAGCCTTTCCCCCTAGTTTCACATTTTTGGAGGCAGATTCTCCATTCTCCGGTCTCCACTATGACAAAGGGGCTGCAGGTACTGCCTCATTCCTTCACATGTTCTAGGGGTTCAGTTCAGAATGGGTTCTGGGGTTTAAGCCCTGGCTTGAATTAAGCTAGGTTGAATGCTAAAGCCAACATAAGTCTCTACTGGGCCACACCGACTCTTTGTTTCCAAATTGATTTTGCTATAGCTAACTGTAAGATATAGTGTAGGGTTTAAGAGTCAAACTGCCTGTTAACCCAGAGTTGTATGTTATGTTCCCGTAACTCTTCAAGGAAAAACAGCCGCCGGAGGCTGCAGTCAGGAGGAAGGTTGGTTGGGACAGTACTGCTCGACCCTTTCCACTCCTGCGGTTTTCCCCTCAGCACTTCAAGCTGCTTTTCTTCTGAATGGGGGAAAAATTCAGGGGAATCTGTATCCTTTCCGCTGCAGGGGGAAAAGCAGCAGGGGTGGGGGAGGCTATTTTGAGAGGAGAAATGAGGGGTAAACAACACCCACTTGCCCTTCCTCGGTTTCTGATTGGAGCCAGTGAGAAGGTTTCTGATTGGAGCCACCCAGGGAAGGTTTTGTGGAGCTCCACATAAGGAGTCGTTTGATCCTCTGCTGTGAGCCTGCAGATGAGCTACGAGCCAGGAAGAGACCCTTGTTCAAATCTCTGCCGTATTCTCATTTGGTGCCAGGCAAACCACTGCCTTCCAACCTCTTCTCCCCCTACCTTTGCATCTGCAACAGAGATGATAATTTGCGTATTTATTTAGAAAATGTATACCCTGCCGTTCTCTTAAGATTAAGGCAGCTTCCCACACAAACAATTAAAACATAAACTTCAAAATGCTAAAAACAACAAAGAGCAGGAAAGGTTAAAACAAACAAACAAACCCGAAGAAACAGCGAAAGACGGCAGCATATCAAACACACCTAAACCAGGCAGCAGCAAAGCAAATCAACAAAGTCCTGCCGAAAAAGAGAAGTCTTTGAAACATCAGCAGATGTCTCAGAAGTCTGCTGAAGCATCGGCAGTGAGGGAAACCGCCCCACCTCACAGGGCAGGGAATTCCATAACTTCAACCTACCTTACAGGGTCGATGAAAGGATTACGGAGACAACGTATTGAAGACCTTGTTGTTCATTGAGGCTTTTAATTTGCATTCACTTTTGATCAAGGGTTTTATCTGTTTTTTAAACATCCCCCCCTTGCTGTCTGCTACTTTACCTTGTTTGTTGAACTTTTAATTGATGTGTTAATCTTTTCTTGGAAATCACAGTTGGGAGGCTGTAAACCTGAAATGTGGTGTATAAAAGTTTGTTTATTTTTATCATGTCAAAGTATTGGGCTGTGGCTGAGTGTGCAATATAGTTTGGGAACGAATCCCTTGTACTACAGGGTGGGCCTGGTTCTGGGATAGAAGTTTTATTTCTTGCGTTCTGTGTGTCCTGATACATTTAAAGCATTTTTACCCAAGGGTGTATATACGCATCTGGAGTTAAATGTGGGCTGGGAGGAAATGGGTTTTAAATAAGCGTGTCAATTGTTTTGTTCACAGCCACAATCCCAGTCTCCTGTGTACAGCTCCAGTGCCTCTGTTTCCAGAGAATGTATTGTCTCTCCGTCACGTACTAGTGAAGAGGAGCACGTCTACAGGTAACCTGTCGTTCCCATCTGTCTTCCCCACCCCACTCTCCGCCCTTGACGCTTATGCTGGGACCAGAAGGTTCTGCATGTCATATTGGGCACCATATAAGGTCGTATAAGCAAAAAGACAGGTCTCTGTCATATGAAGGTCCTATGAAGCTTACAGTCTACATTTTTGCAATGATGCAACGGGGGGGGGGGGGGAGAAGAAGCAAGGATAGCAATGTATGAAAGTGAGCAGGTGCAGTTGCATATTCTTAGGCTTTGTCTCAGTTGTGGGGTGGTGATGAAGGATTACGTCATCCATATGGAAAAGGAGGAAACTGAAGGAAGAGGGAGGTGTCCTGGCATTTCTATCCATCGTATGGCTACCGCATGTATACAGACACCTCTTCTCTTCACACTCTGAGTGTTTACGACTGCAGACAGCAGTGCACATGTGGCAAATGTGCATTTCATATGTGTGACGTATAGACCCTTCTTCTACACAGAAAAAAAAAAGATCCACTGCAAGCCAGGGAAGCCATGTGCATCAGCCTGTGTCTGCTGCCAACTCAAGAAACCACAAATAGCATGCAAACGAGCCAGTGGGGTTTATAGCTTGTGATTAACTGTTTTCTTAATTTTTTGCATGCAACTCCCCTCCCCCCCCCAAAAAAATGATCAATTGCCATTCTTTCCCTCTTGAAATCCAGTTTTCCCAATAAGCAGAAGTCTGCAGAACCATCTCCCACCCTGATGAGTTCCTCACTGGGAAATAACCTGTCGGAACTGGACCGACTGCTCCTTGAACTGAATGCCGTTCAGCACAACCCTCCTAGTGGCTATTCAGCAGGTATGAAGCAGGGACAGCATAAGACAGTCATATATGGGGAAGCCTTACTGGCAATGGGTGGGAGGGAGGGAGGGAGGGAGGCGGCAGCAGCCTCAGCATCTGACTCTCATCTGCTATATTTTCTCCCCCTGGGGGAAATAGGATCGGAGTGGGGTCCTTGCAGCCACTGTGTGAGGCTAGTGGGATAGGAGAGAAGAGGCACAAACTTGGTAGCCCCCATGTAATCCTTTTGAGGGGAAAAGGTTTAGGAGGTTGAAGCAGTGACTTCAACTTCTTCCTAGCCGTCTTTGTCCTCCTGTTTTTTTTTTGTTCGCCTGTTTTGGTGTGAAAAGCGCTTAACTGCCTGCTCTGTTCTTTTCCTTGTAAGATGAAGCCAGCAGGAGCCCCTCATTGCCCAGTGGGACTGGCTCTCACTACAGCGTCTCAGAGAACACTACCTCTTTGAACACGAAACCGACCCCCCCTGTGAAAGAGAAACCCAAGCGGAATGGAGGGCACAGCACTGAGGATCCGTATCCCAACGTGGAGAGCCTTTTGGATGAACTGGAGAGCTCTGTGCCCAGCCCAGTGTGAGTAGCAGCCTGGCCACTGCTTAAGCACTCTTAAGGCCAGGGATGTTAGGATCGAGAAGGTGGCAGTGTCCTCCATCGTGTGCTTATGTTTTCTGGCTTCTGCTCCCTCAGAAGTGAAGCCTGCCAAAGAAGACATGGGAAACTGTGGGCATGGCTGGCGATTCTTCAAGACATGGATAATCTCAAAGTGACACGGGGTTCTACCTTGAGAAACATGCATACACCTGGGATTTTTTTTTTTAGTGTAATAAGAAAAGTCAGTTCTTAGATCCTCCGGTACATTGTCTGTTTTGGAAAACTGTGCATAACTCTGCTTCTGCTAGTCAGGGCAAGGAATTATAGAGAACCTGGACGCCGCACCTGGTGATCATGGGAAGTCCTTTTCAGGCTGCATTTGGCTTCTGAGATTTCACCAGGCAGCATTCCCATGTTCCATGTGAACAGTCCTAAATGTCAAAACACAGCAGTAGAAAGACCCAAATGGATGTCAGGAGGTGAGGTGATGCAGGAGAGAGTGAGTGTAGTTGGGGATTCCTCCTTTCCACAACTGCACTCATGACTCTCTCCTGCTTCACCTCTTCTGGGGGGGGGGGCAGAGAGGATGTTCAGAAGAGGATCAGACAAATGGGTTTTATCCTTCTTCAGGTGGCATGACTTTAAGTGACATCTGAGAGAAAAGTGGGTTGGTTTGTGGTTAGTTTAGCCCACGTATTGGCAACCGTATGGTTGCCCTGGGCAGTTCCCAGGGCAATTGAGAAACAAACCTGGCTTTGAATGTGCAGAATGGCTTGTCATATCCATGCATGCCTCCCCAGGACGTGAGGTCCCTGTCTGACAAACAATTGCAAGCTGTAATTTTTTGGCGTTCTGAATGGCGTTCTGAATGGCCAGCGTTGCACCAAAGCAGGGGGATAGGATGTGAGGGAGGGAAGAAGCCTTATTGGATCCTCCCCCTTTCAGCAGAGTGTGAGTGTCTCCTGTCTTTTCATTAGTCCAGCCATCACTGTGAATCAGGGCGAGATGAGCAGCCCCCAGCGCGTCACCTCCAGCCAGCAACAGACACGCATATCTGCCTCATCTGCAACAAGAGAACTGGACGAGCTGATGGCCTCGCTTTCGGACTTCAAGGTGCCCAGTTGCTTACCGTTCCAGACGTTTCCCTTTTCCTCTTCTTCTGCAAAAATTTCATTCCATTCACAGTGAGATATCTATGGATATCATGGGGAATGAGTGAGTGAGTGAGTGAGTGGGTGGGTGGGTGGGTAGGTAGGTAGGTAGGTAAACTTGGCTTGGAATTTCAGGTTGCTTTATGTGGATAATCTTAGCCAGGAGTCCAGGAAATAGTTATCTCTATTTTTAAACTTTGAAACAAACAATAAGCTCCGGTCTCATCATATACTGGCTTGCAACTGTGGCTGTGCCTTCAGTCATTGGTTTTGGGGGTTGGGGGTTTGGTATTCGGTTTTCGAGTTCTCTTGAGACGCTTCTGCTACCAGCGTGTCCCTGCGATAGAGCTTCTGTGCTCCGATGTCTCTTGCAATGTAGAATGACAGATGGAGCACTTTGTTTGACAGCTTAGTTGCTGCTGTCCTGCTTTCCTCCTGGAAAAGACTTGGAATAGCAACTTTATATTAAGCTTGAAGGCTCATGGCGAGAACTGTCAGAATGTATTTCAAAGAAAGCGTTCTCCATAAAACCTTACCCTATTCAGCTGCATAGTTAAAACTATTCATCATCACTTCCTTTATTTCAGGCATGCCTCCCTGTGTCTTCCCCTAGGTCTCTTCCTTAAAATGAATACTAACATTTCAAATTGTCATTGCTACCTTTATTCTTGGTTGTGCTTCCAGTTTCTTCCATCACTGTAATAACAACGTCCCTGTTTGATGAAATAGGCTGTTTCCCACCATAGCTGCTGCCACAAGAAATCAATTAACTCATAAGGTGCTGTTTATTTTCCTAAAATGTTTAAGCTCTTTCTCTGAAAGTCGTTTGGCTCCTCTGAGGAAGGCAGTGCTGTCATTTGGTTCCTTGCTTGCTGCCGCTTTTTGCCCGCCACGTTCCCACAAAATGTTTCTGCTTGGTTGCCTAGCGTGACATTGGCCCTTGAAGAATAGCTCTGCTCGTGTCTGCTGCAAGGCTGTTGTCTTATCTTTGTCCCTAAACTGTGAAGAAGATTATAAAGACAGAGATTTTTAAAAACAAAACAAAAACCCCAGACTGGAATGCAAACTTTCCCACGCAGTTGAAATAGTTGTTAAAATGAATTGTTGTTCTTCGTTGTTTAATTAAACAGACTGAGTGTGTGGGAGGCAAAAAAAAAAAGGCAGCGATATTTAAGTGGCATGAAAAAATGTAGGTGAAGAGGGCAAAGTCTGTCTAGTACCGTGTGGGCAGTGCGATAAGTTTGCTGCAGCTTTAGTCCCTCTCCAACAAATCCACCCCATTGCAGGGGATAAAAATGCTCATAAACTGGAGTGCTGGTCCTGTTGGAACATAAGACTGCCCGTCTGCTCATATCGACTGGGGAGGCCCTCTTCTGCTCCCCCTGCCACCCGAGGTGCAGTCAGCGAGAGTGTGAGAAAAGGCTTTGTGGCTTTGGGTCTCAGGTAGCTCCAGGAAAGTGCTGACCCAAGGCAAATTCCATGCTAAGGATCATTAGGAAGGGGATCAAGAATGCTAATATTATAATAATGCCCTTATATAAATCTGTTTTCCACATTTGGAACAGTGAGTACAGTTCTGGTCACCACACCTCAAGGAAGGATATTGTAGAGCTGGAAAAGGTGCAAAGGAGAGTGTCTAAATTACATTCCAAGGGGTGGTTTACCTTCCTCCATGAAGAAAGGCCACAACGTTTGGGGTTCTTCAAGTTGGAGAAAGTCGATGGGGGGGGAGAAATGGCACGTGATTGAGACATAGACGTCTGCATGGTGTTGGGGATAGAGGAGTTTTTCTCCCCCTCAGAATGCTTGAACTGGGGGGCACCCAATGAAACTGGTTGGTGGGAGATGTAGGATGGGCAAAAGGCGGTATTTCACATAGTGCATAGTTTGTGGAATTCATTGCCACAAGATGGCTTTAAAAGGGAGTTGGCCAAATTCTGGGAGGACAAAGTGTGTCAGTGGCTGTTCGTCACCATGCTATGTGCTACCGCCAGGTTCAGTGGCAGTATGTCTCGGCACACCTGTTGCAGGGGAGCAACAGCGGTAAAAAAGTACGGTATGTCTTCATCTCTTGCTTGGGGGCTGCCCACAGGCAGCTGGTGGGCCACTGTGGGGAATGGAGTCTTGGACTGGATGGGCCTTTGATTGGATTCAAGAGGGCCTTTCTTATGTTGGGATTCACCGCCTAGGAAGATCATACTTAATTACATGATCATCCAATTACATGAAAAATAAGAACACCATGCATAATGTTATGTTTCAGTATGTCGTCCCCCCCCCCCACCCTTTAATCTCCTTTTTCCAGGTTAAACAGCCCCAATCCGACCCTCTCCCTGATGACTCTCCATCATGATCTGAAAACCTTATTGTTCTTTTTTTTTTTTTAACCTACTGGATGTATTGTTTGTTTTTTATCATCTCATTTTCTTATAGATTGACTACTTGCATATTTGTTGTTTTTTATTTTTATTTAAGTTTTTGCTCATGTTTTTTAAGGTATTTTGTTGTTGTTGTAAGCTGCCTTGGGTATATGTGTTTTTGGGTGTGTATGTGTGTTTTGGAAACAAAGGTGGGATACATATGCTCTTTACAACTAGTCAAATAAATGTGTCCGTCCTTTTCCTTGGCTCTCTAAGGTGTACCCTTGGCATAGGTGCACATTGTTTCCCTCTAGTGTTCTTCTAGCACACTGGAATTTGGATAGTCCAGTTTAATTTCCAGTAACGGCTAGTTGTGGGCACACATTTTATACCCTGCACCAATAAGATAAAAATTCCTCCCTGAAATAACCCCAAATTATCTCCTCGGAAAAAGTGAATTGTGCAAATTAAGCATGCGTATATCATTTATGTTGATCTGGCTTCTTCTTCTGTTACTAGTTATGAGGGTGTGGAAGCCTTAACCACTGAAAATGTTGTTCAGCAATCCCTCTAGCTTCTTAGGGTTCACCAGGCATTGTTACCTTCAACCATATCTTGGCAATCATGAGGTCTAGAAACATGCTTTTTTAAAAAAACAAAGAAACTGAAAGCTGAGATTCTCAAGAAGCTGAAGTGTACCTTCAAAACCCTCTTTTCTGTGCTTTTGTGGGTTGGTCATGGCACACGCATGTAGCCCTAATCCTGTCAAGCTGCAGTCAGTGTTGGTCTGCTCCTTTCCTGCTTAAGTGAAGGGCCTTAATAGGTTGCTCCTCATCTGCATTCAAGTTTAAACAAAAAATATTGCCTATGCCTGGCTGGGCACGTGACCTTTCCATGGTTCAGAACAGAACAGAGCAGGGTTGTTTGGCTTAAAAGGATGCAGTGTCTGGCCTGGAACATTTTGCTCAGATTCAGTTGCACAAGAAGAAGTGAGGAAGTGAGAACTGAGCCACTTGGCCCTCTGAGTCTTTTGTTGCCGGCTCACTCAGGCTCCTCTCATTGCTAGTTGAGCAAAGGGTGGACTGGAAAGGGGATGGGAGCTGCCTGGCCAAGGTTGTGTCTTGCATGTAACAGTTATATCAAGCGACTGTCAGATTTGCTGCAGGTTTCTGGTGTCCCCATCTTGTCTGCAAGGAGAGAAATGCTTCTCAATTGGCCTGTGGTCAGAAATCGTGTCCTTCCAGATTTCTCCCTGCTGCCTCATGATACTTTCAACCTGGATAGCTTTGACTTAGAGCTTTTTTTTTTTGATCTATCACTATTTTTCCTCCTTTTTCTCTTCCTTCAATTCTGTTTCCATCTCTCTCCCACCCTCTTTCCCCCTCTCCACTCCCATGTTCCTCCTTCTTTCCACAGACCAGTTCAACCATATCACTGACCTCTGAACCCTCCCTGGAGCTTCTTCCTGGCCCAGTTAGCCTGGACTCAGCTGATACGCTTCCCAATACAACTCTCCTGACGCCCTCAAAGCAGCAGATCCCAGGCCGTTATGGGGATATGCCAGGACCCCTGACACCCCTCTCATTGGAGGTGCTTCACATCGAAGAGGAAGGCAGCAGTCCAGCCAGTGCTATGATTCCTGAGCATTCTCATGCCGCCTCCTACCATCCTTCTAGGTTCTGGGCTGAACCACTTCTTGTAGATGCCTCTGCTATTCGTATGAGTTCAGAGGGACCAAGCACCAAGTCTCCTTCCAGTGGGGCACTTCTTGCCTTTTCCAAGGCGGACTCTTTGTCGGCTCACTCTAACATAGGAGCCCGAAGCCAGGGGCTTGCAGGATCCAAAGAATCTGGGAGGGAGATGCGGAACGATGACACGAAGGTTGCCACAGTTTCTGTTTCAAGCTCCTCCGTTAGCAGCAGAGTGAAAGTGCCAGCGCCCCAGGAGCTGCAAGAGGGGGTTGCCTTTGGCCAAACAACAGCTGCTCACAAGGGAAAGGAGGTGAGCAAAGCAGCTTTAAATGAACGGAACCATTCAGAAGTATCTCAGTTCCATCCTGAGGGAAACCATCTCACCCCTGCAATGGACCAGGTTCCAAGGTTACATCTGTGGGAGAGCTTCCCAGGCGCCAAAGGCCAACTGAGCCATACCACCCAGCAAGACGCTGTGCAGGGCACTGCTGTCCAAAATCCAACCAGGACAAACAGCTGTCCTGATGTTGCTGAGAAGAGGCATGGCCGAGAGGGTACTCCGCGGAAAAACAGTCTCCGGAACGCTCCCACAGAGCAATGGAAAGAGCCGCACTCTACCCTGGCCGCTGCTCCAGCGTCTATAGGAAATCCCTGGAAAGAAGAACTGGATCTGCTCCCTACATCTAGGATTCCCGTGGAAAGGATTTCAACGTCAGGCCAGGCAGGCGTCCGAGTGAATGTGTAGGGGAGTGAGCGAGTGTGGAGTTGGGGTGGGGCATCTCACCTGCTTCTGCATGGCTTACATGGCTTCTCCGTAATGGCTTGGTAGCCTGGAATACGTTTGTCTGCATGCTCTTTTGAAAGAGACTTAACAGCATGGGAATGATGATCTGAGCAACCGCTTCTCCCAATAAGTTTAGCGGCTCCCCTTGGCATGTTGGGCCTTGCTTGGCTCTCTGAAAGACGAGCAGCTGCTTGCATTTGGCTTAGTAGTCGGGACTGAACCAGAGTCGTGGCTTGTCTTGAAGCACAAACTGTGGGGACTGGAAGAGCTGCTTCCAAATTTGTCACACAGACCTCCCGACGGCACCGCTTCTCGCTCCGCACTTAAAGCGTGGGTCCTGTGGCTTCTGGTCCTCGAATTGTCCTGTGCAAGTGATGTAGTAGCCATTGCCTACAAAAACTTCGGCCAGTTGCTAAGAAAAGTGGTCTAAGGAATGCTGAGAAATAAGATGGTTGGTTTTGATGCGCTCCACTGCTGCAGCTTGCAATCTGTGCACCTGCACAATTTCACTGAGTTGAAGGGAGGAGAATTCAACTTGAAGACTTGTCAGTGTCTAATACAGGTCAGACCATTGGTCTGTCTAGCCCAGTCTTATGTACGCTGGGCAGCAGTTTCCCACGGATTCAGGAAGGGAGTCTTTCAGCCCTGCTATTTGGGATCTTTTTAAGTGGCAATGTGGGGATTTGAACTGCTACAGTCTTATATGTAAAACAGCTGAGTTATGGCCTGTTCTCATCATTTCCCTCTCAAGTTTTACTGCACATGAGGCATAAGTATGCTGCCGTGGTTTGTAACACTGTTTAGGTTTTTCTAACACCCGACAGAAGTGGCCTCTGTTGAATTTGGCTTACTGCGTCGTATTTATTTGCTTTCTGTAATCAGTGCTGTGTGTTTGGCTGACATAGCTGGCTTTGGAGGGCCTTTGTAAATTCATTGGCTGGAGCTGTGCCAAAAGGATTTTGTTTTCCCATCAAAGAGGGCATGGCTTCTGTTTTTTCTGCTCGTGGTCACTAACCATTTCACGTTGGAAGTTCTTGCATCCTGTTGCACCCACAGTTCTTGATTGAAACTGTGATTTCCCCCCTCTTCCCATTAAGATAAAATCTGTAATCAGGCAAACAAAAGAGACCTCCCATGTGCACCCAATGTGCCGTGATCTCTCGCCACGACGCAAGCTGGGTCCAGCCATATTTCATAAGACGGTCTCCCAAGACCGCCTGATTGAAGAGCTGCAGGACAGGCTGGGCATCAGCAAACCGGAACAGGAGGAGTGGAGGAGTCAGGACACCTGGCTGACGGAGGGAGTCATCATCGTCTCAAGACCACAGAAGAAAGAGCAAGATGGGGGCCAGCAGGTTGAAAAGGTAGGGAGTAACACCTGATGTGTGTTTTCCCTGCCCCACAGAAGGGCCCGGGGAGGTTTCCTGTTTTGCTGTGATAAACATGGTTTAAGGCACATCTGCACGACACCTTCCCACACTCAGCTTGGAGAGGTAATGATCACACGCCTGGAAGCACAAGAATCCCCTCTCCCTCTCAGTTGCCTTGCGCCAACAGGAAGAAGCCGATCATGTGAGCCACACAGCTCGCGCTCCTCCCATAGTTATTCCCATGAACTGCGTTGGATGATGGGGTGGACCAGCACAGGCCAATGCTGCCCGCACCTGTGAACTGAGGGGAGCAGGTGAGCTGTGTGATGGTGCACCCGACCTCGGAAATAAGGAAGCTGCACACGTGCCCTTAGGAATGGATGCTCACGTGAGTAAGGGTCCCAGCCTGGCCATCAACGTCGTGTTGAAAGCCAGCAGAAAGAGATGGGCTGCCAGGTGGCTTGCTTGCCAGATCATTAGCAGTCGGGTCTTAATGTGCCTGGTTTGGTTAGGAGATGCACACTTCAGGAGACTATACAGTATATGCCGTGTGTGTGTGTGTGTATATATTTGCTTTTTTTAAAAAGGTGAATGTTGACTCCTCCTGGTACATGAAATGCTCATAACGTAGGTGCTTCTGGGCTTGCTCATGTTGCTTCCTGCTTTCTTCCTAGGTTATAATTCCTGCAGAATCACCTGTCCCTCTGAGGAGGACAATCGCTGTCCCACCCTCTCCCCCCCCACAGCATCCTCAAGACGTTTCAAAGCCTGTCTCTCTCAAAACTGCATTCTCCTCTTCTCCTCTCCCTCACCCTCCTCTGCCGCCGCCACCACCTCCTCCCCTGCCGCCGCCGCCACCGCCGCCATCACCACATGCTCCTCAGCTGCGCTATGTGCCAACCGTGCCTCCTCCTCTACTCCAATGGGAAATGCTTTTGGAGGAAAGTGCTTCTTCCCAGGCACAGATCCCAAGGCAGCCAATTGGAGTGGCCGCTCCTTCCAAGGGCATGGTGTCGGTTGGCTGCCAAACGGACGAGGATTCGTTCTTCCCACCGGAGCAGGCATGGTTTCCTTTTTTTTTTTTAGTTTCTTTTTTTAAATGGGTTCTTGGTTTATTGGAACAGAGCCAAACATAAGCCCATCAACAACTAACTTGCTGTTTCCCTAACCTGAATGTTTGGACAAAGGCTTATCCTGTGCTTACAAGGAAGACAGATTTGGATATTGATGATGGGAAACAGCTTTCAGTTTCCGTAGCCGTCCTCCATGTGCATGGGTAGAATAATCCATTCTCATGTGTGCAGAACTGTTGAATGACTGCTGGCTATAAATGAGAATAGCATGTGGCCTGCAGGAGTTGAGGTGAGAGGGAGATCTGCTACTATTGGACTAGAATAGTTCCTCCTCCTAGGCTGCAGTCCTGTACCCACTTAGCTAAGCCCCGTTGAACACACTGGGGCTTACTTTTGAGTAAGCATGTGCAAGATTGCAATGTTACTTCGTAATGGGAGTTCATAGAAGCATTGAATGTGAGAGTGGGAAGGGACTGTAGAGGTCATCTAGTCCTAGCCCCTGCTCAGTGCAGGCAACTGCTACAGCATCCCTGACCCTGACAGGTGACCATCCAGCCTCTGCTTCAAAACCTCCAACAAGGGAGAGCCCACAACTGTTCTAGTGTTGGACAGCCCTTATGGTTAGGAAATTCCTCCTTGTATCTAGCCCTTAATCTATTTGCCTCTAGTTCCAACCCATTAGTTCTAGTCCTACCTTTAGGAACCACAGAAAGCAAACCCTCTCCTCCTTTTGTATGACAGCCCTTCACATACTTGGAAGACGGCTATCATATCTCCCCTTAGCCTTCTCTTCTCTAGGCTTTAAGAGTTGGTAATAGAGAAGCCCCTACAAACAAGCAAACTGGTGACAACCGTTTTGTATTCTGATCCCAGTGTCTGTTGGGGTGAATTTAGATCTGTCTTGCGCCTTGCCTCTGGGCTAACGTAAATCTGCCTTGCAACTCCTGCACTCCATCTTGTCATAAACTGGGGACTTGGGGGCTTTTCCGTTCTGCCCAACTTTGTCTACCCCCAACTTTGTCTACCCCCCCTTTAAATTAACATCCATCTAGGAGATCAAATTCTAGACAACCTGAAAGCTTGCTCCCTTCATCAATATTGTAGTTGGTCCTAGCAAAGTATTACCCTTCCTTCCCCCCCCCCTCTAGTAGACCAGCCTAGTTACCAATGATATTTGTTGTTCATAGCCCAGAATTGCCACCTGTTTGTTGACCACTGCTCAGCTGGACTGGGCATAATTCTGTGACTGGGCTTGCTCTGTGAATTGAGGCCTTTAGGCTTTGTAGAAACGTTGCCCCAAACGTTTGCCTCCTGGCTCATGTGGAGCCCTCCGGGGGCCGTGAATGTCTTGTATTCAGAGCAGTTGTCCCTACTTCATAGAATTTCAACATTTCCCTGCTTGGGTCTCCATGGTTTTAACCTGGTACCAAACCACTTCTCTACTACGATGGAAAAAATGCTGTAGAAACAGCCATATGCCACATGGCCTGAGAGTTCAGCTTTCCCCTTGTGTAGGAATAGAAGAACAGAATCCCCTGTAGTTGAGGGTAGAAGAGGCTGTGTACACATAGGTTATTTTGTATGGTTACTCCACATTTGTGCTAAGGCTTGAGTTAAGATAGCCTTTCCTTACCTTACCACCTGAAGTTATAAACAGGGCTCTGCTATTCTAACTTTACAGCTGTAGAATTATTTGAGCGCCAGCGAATGTCAAGGGGTCAGAGCCATCCAATGAATGATTGACCCAGGTCTTGCTCTGAGACTGGTGTGCTTTCCACAACCTCTTTTTCTCTCTCTTCGGCGCAGCATTGCCTTACTAGCACTCATTGTAAAATGTGCTTTGCAGGTCCTTGACACTCCACCTCCGGATTGGGGCTCGCGTGTTCTTGCTGCTCGCCCACCCACCCCTGAGAAGGCAGGACATCCTCTCTTAATTCCTGCTCCAGCATGGCGTGTGGATCATGCTTCCTTTGCTGTAGATGCGACTCTGGCATGGGCAGAACCGTTTTCCCCTGAAATGCTGTTGTGTGTGTGTGTGTGTGTTGGTGTGGTCTCCTTGTTTCCAAAACACACTTCTGAGCTTGGAAGCAAGGGTAGACCTCTTGAAACTGGCATGTTTGGAGGGCTGTGGTGATGACATTGTGGTCAAAAGCAGCTGTCCAAATGGTATACTGTGTTTCCAGGTTATTTCCCAGACATCCCATGGTCTGGCTGTGTTAATTGGCAGCAGAGGGTGACCTTCCCATGAGGCAAGGTGAAGTAGCTGCCTGGGCAGCAGGTTTTGGATGCCAGTAAGGGTAGGAGCTCCTGCCAACGTAGCAATTCGAAAGCAAGACATTGCAAGTATTGTAGATAAATAGGTACCGCTGTGGCGGGAAGGTCACAGCGTTCCATTAGTCATGCCAGCCACATGACCACGGAAGCGTCTTCGGACAGCGCTGGCTCTTCAGCCTTAGAAATGGAGATGAGCACTGCACCGTAGAGTCGGACAGGACTGGCTTTCGAGCAGGGGATACCTTTACCTAAGGGTAGGACTCGGAGACGGACAGATCCAGTCTATGGAGAGAGAACTTCAACATATAAACTGCCACCTTCTGAATCAAACCACCGGTCCAGCTGGGTCATAATTCTCTGTGCTGGCTAGTAGCAGCTCTCCCCAGTTCGGGATCTTTCCCAGCCCTACCTGGAGATGCCAAGAACTGAACCCAAGACCATCTCCATGCAAAGTAGGTGCTCTACTACTGAACTCACAACCCCACCCCCTGCAAGTAATACTCTTGCACGCACCCCCTTCATTTCAATGAGGCTTGCGCAGGTCCACTTCCTGGGGTGCTCCAAGTTAGTGAATGGAGGCGGCAATGCATCTCACCTCATACATTGTCTCCCTCTTTTTGAAAGAGCCTCAGGAGTTAAGGGCGTTCCACACTACACGAATCCCGGCGCGTCGGCGTCACGGAGATGTGCGGAGCTCTCTGTCACCATTGCGGAAGCAAGCAGAGCAGCTGCGATCTCCCGATTTCCGGCGTGTACAAAAAGCTGGAAACCCATCTTTTGAGGGGCGGGTTCGCGGAGCTACTGCGGGGCTACTGCAGCCAACCAATCGGATGAGAGGGCAGGATGAAAGGGGCTGTCAATCAGTCGGAACTCACTCGAGTCTCCGATTTCTCATGGATCCATTTCTCCTTCTCACAAAAGTTAGCAAGATGAATTCTATTCCCTGCACAAATTGTTATGTTAGTTTTCTCTCCTTCCTGCCCCTCTCTCTCTTCTCTCGTGTATCGGACTGCATTTGTGCTTAACCAATCACCACTGCGCTTTCTAAGAAGGCGGGACAACAGGAGGGACAACAGGCGGGAAGACACTCCTCCTGACCAGCTCTGCATGCAGAGGCAGAGGCCTCCGCGCCGGGATTCGTGTAGTGTGGAACAGCCTTTAGGTTGGAGAGCCGTGGATCTCCTGCAGCATGGAATCTGGTTGCTGTTCTTTGATTCTTACTAATCCGGATGAACAAATTAATTTCTCAAAATGAGGTCCGTATGACCACACAGGTGTGCTTGATAGTTTGCCGGTGCTGTTTTTAGATGCTTTGGGGAAGAAATATTTTGGCAGGGTGCCCTTTTTCAAGTCAGTATCCTCCATATTCTCTTACTCTGTAGAAGAGAATAGGGCGGCTAGCTGCTATTTTCTTCTTGTTTTCCTCTCCGTTAATAGGCTAACTCTGCATGGGGCTGTGTGTAGGTCACAGTTCTGCAGGAGTGCAGAAAACATGCAGGATGTGGCAATGGTCGTAGAATTTAGCTTCCCGAGAGTCTTAAAACTTTGCTTTAAAAAAGAACATCAGAGAGAGAGAGAGAGAGAGAGAGAGAGAGAGAGAGAGAGAATTTGTATTCCGCCTTTCCATTCATAGGATCATAAGTCTGGCTTGTAACAGAATTATGAACATAACAAAATAATACATAGTTTTAAAAATAGAAAGAATGGTCACACAAAGTAAAGCCAGCAGCTCATTATAAGGCATGAAAGCCTTGAATTTAATTTAAAAGTCCCAACGAATAGGATGGTCTTAGGCCTAGGCACTTGAAAGCCAGTCGTAAAGGTGCCAGGCAAACGTCCTTAAGGAGGGATTTCCATGACAGAATGGGCTGTCTCTCTGGTAGCCTCCTGCCTATCTTATGGGAACCCTGGAGAAGGGCACCAGTTCCAGATCTTAAATGACAAGCAGGTTTGTGTGGAAGAAGGTGATTCTTGAATTTGAAAATATGCAGCTGATGTGATGTCAGAACCCAAAGGAGTCCCTGAACCAGATGTGAAGAGGAGAGCATCTTTGCCCCTCCACATTACTAGCGAAACACCTGTAAATTATGCTCGATAAGGCAAATGGCTGAATAAATTGTAAAAAAGAAGATAACCTATGTAACATGAGTTATGCAGGTTGTAGCTTTTATTGGTGCAAAATGTAGAGTACATTAGCACAGAATTCTGATGGTGTTGTTTTTTTAAAGAGTCTACGTAATCCTTTTCTGATAATTATTGGAGTTATCCATCGCCGCTTATTTTGGAGTCTTTTTCACCATGCCTTCAGAGGAACAAAAGGCACTGACCCCATAGACACTGTATGTTTCATAGGTTGTGTAATGCTTCAACTTGTACGTTACTTTGGCTTGTGCTGGACATGTGAAAATGTGACGTTCTTGTACATTTTTGAGCATTGGCTGGTCATAAACTTGTTTATTTTGGCAATTGGTGTGTGTTGCGCTTACCTGTGTTGCTTGGGAAATTTTAAAGCATGCCGTGAGCGCATTGGTCTTTCCTATTAACCTGCCTGGGATGTGTCTGTACTTGGGGATGCTCAACCCATCAGTCTCTTGACTTGGAGAGTCTTGCTCTGATAAAGTTATTGAAAACCCCTGGTCCTGGCCCTGATTTCCATTCACTGCTGTGTTCTAGAGTCTCCTTTTGCTTTCCATTATCCGCAAGATCTTTTGCTGAGGATTCTAGCCTTCTAATCTCTCCTTTGGTTCTGTCTCTCTCCCAGTTCTCGCAAGGGAAAAGTGGGAATAACTACCCACCATCGTCGACTCCCCCGAAGCCTGGCAGCCAACTGGATAGCATGCTCGGAAGCCTCCAGTCTGACTTGAACAAACTTGGGGTAGCAACGGTTGCCAAAGGCGTATGTGGAGCCTGCAAGAAACCAATTGCTGGACAGGTGAGCCTGAGGCACCAAGCCCCTCTCGGGAGAGTGTTGAGCTACGACCGGGAGGGCTTTAAAATCATACGGATGAACGGACTGGCGATGCTGAAGAAACTGAAGTACTCTATTTATCCACTGGCCAGGTACTCTGTAAGCTCCTCCAGTGACCTCTGCCCTGCCCATGAGGGACTGCCCTCTTCTGAGATGATAGGTAATTCAGTTTTCATGCTACCCCAGTCCAGGGATCCACCTGAGTTAGTAGAACTTTCTCTCTCATTTGTGCCGAACTCAACCTGCTATGTTGCTGCGTGAGATGCCCACACCTCAGAGGGTGGAGCACCCACTGGAGCCAAGTCTCTCTTCTCTCCCCCCCCCCCCCGCAGGTGGTTACGGCGATGGGGAAGACTTGGCACCCCGAGCATTTTGTCTGCACCCACTGCCAGGAGGAGATCGGATCGCGGAACTTCTTTGAGCGTGACGGCCAGCCCTACTGCGAGAAGGACTATCACAACCTCTTCTCCCCACGCTGCTACTATTGCAATGGTCCTATTCTGGATGTGAGTCCCTGGTGGTGTATCGAGGGCTTGTCCTTCTGTAGATGGTCTGTGGGTCACGTCAGACCTGCTCAGGCTTGCACCCCCCCCCCTCCTGTTGTCGTCCGCACAGTTTCCTTTGCTTGTCCGGTGGACACTGGCCCTGTGCATGTGCAGATTTTTAAAAATAATATTGGATACGTACATGCCATGCCCAAAGTTTACATGTGATTACCTGTGATGACAGAAAAGGTGTCTAATAATATCAGTAATTACGCCCACTATTTATATAGAGCTTTATCTACGTGCTCAAAGTGTTACTTTAGTCATCTGTACAAACACCCTGTGAAGAACACCCGTTGCATTATCCCCATATTACAGATGAGGAGGTGAGGCTTAACTATGGCACTAACTTGTGGCTAAGGTGGGCTTTAAACTAAAGACCTTATGGTTCATGCTCTCAGCCACCATGCCAAGCCAGCTGTTCTTTCAGTTGGCAGGCCCCACAACTTGTACTTACATATTACTAAGGCTATGATTAAGAATATATATGTGGTGGTTGTTGTTATTTATTTATAGACCACTTTTCAACAAAAAAAGTTCACAAAGCGGTCATGTCTCATATTGGAACATTGCAGCAAGATGCCAGGAAATGGGGTCTCAGCTCAGTGGTAGAACACCCACCTGATTTCCTGATTCAGTTCCTGGCATCTCCAGCTAGAACCGGAGAGGTCTTCTGAGCCAAATTCCTCAAGGAGTTTAAAGCCAGGTCTCGTAGGAGCTCATTTTTTTGGAAACTGGTGACTTCCTCAAAAGGGGAAGGAGACAGGAAAATGATCTCCAGGAAATAATCCTGGAGATCTAAAGGTAGAAAGTTAAAAAAAAAAAAAGTTATTTGGGTAGCTTTTTTCTGCAGAAGATGTCAAGATTGCAGCCTAATGTTGTGGAGACGTGATCATAGAAATTAATTCATAATGTTTCACATAATGTGGTGTTTTGTTTGCGGCTTCTTTCTATCAGAAAGTGGTGACGGCGCTAGATAGGACCTGGCACCCAGAACACTTCTTCTGTGCACAGTGTGGAGCGTTCTTTGGCCCTGAAGGTATGGTAACTGGGGGCTGATTCAGAAACTGCATGCCTAGGTTCAAAACTTGGAATATTGTCCTTCATGTGATCCTGTTAAGATGGTTGAGGGAGTCCTTGCTCCAAGGTTAAAGCAGTGGAACTTTGTCAATAGAATTCTCTCCCCCTGCAGTGGTTCTGCAAACATTTTTGATGCCCAAGTGTTTTGCAAAACCTTTCATCCTGCTACCTGATTGTCCCCTGATTTAAAGAAACTGTAGCTTGATTAATTGTATGTATAGTTTATTTATAGTGATGACTCTGGAGAGGGGAGTTATGTGTTGCTGGGTTTTTTTCCTTGGGCTTTAAAAAACAACAACACGTTTTCCACATGCCACTTTGAGCCTTGAAGAAGCAGTTTTTAAATGCTTAAAACACTTCAACTAGGGGCTGACGTTTCTCTTCTGTTTTGTCCCTTGCTCTGTGATAGGCTTTCATGAGAAGGACGGCAAGGCCTACTGTCGCAAGGATTACTTTGACATGTTTGCTCCAAAGTGTGGAGGCTGCGCCCGGGCCATCTTGGAAAACTATATCTCTGCCTTGAATACCCTTTGGCACCCTGAATGTTTTGTCTGCCGGGTAAGAGCTCCTGTGTTTTTCTTCCTTCTATTGGGGTCCTCTAATGACCCCTTCCTTCTATTGGGGCTTCTTCTATTGGGGTCATCTAATGACCCCTTCCTTCTGTTGGGGCTTTTTCGAGCCCCAAGTCACAAGAGGAGTCATTAAAGGTGGGAAAGCAAAGCCGTGGAAAGAGTGCCAACCTAACTTTCAAGTGTCTGTAGGGAAGACATGATCAATTTCTTCCTTCCAATTCTTGGGAGCTTGTCTAATTGCGGGAGAAGCATCCTCAGCTGTTTTTAAAATGGCTGCTAAGAAATTAGAAGCCATTAATTTTTTTTAACGGTAAACAGTTTTCAAGGGGTTGCTTGGGATATAAGGCCGGGGGAGGGGGGGGGAGAAGGAGACTTCGGAATCTATTAATTCAGCCTTCTGTGTAAATAAAATGAAAAAAAGAATACAAGGACATGGGACTTCATGAAACCAAAGTTGCAAGTCTAAAGAGAGTCCAAGACAATCAATGTGGAGGAGTGGACAAGACCAATATGAGACAGCTGTAGGCATATACTAGGCACCCAGAATGTAGTCCCAGTGGAGAAAGCTTGGATTCTTTTTCTTTCTTACCTTTTGAGTAAAAGAAGAATTTTGAGCAAAGCTATAAGGCCAATCAATCATTAACACACCAGTTAAATGCAGAGAAATATTATGCCTTCTGTAAATAATAGTATAGCCTCTGACTCAGCTCTGTACATAAAGACCTGCTTTTCAGATAAAATCAAGGAAAGTCTCCAGTGTCTCTAGTTACAGGATCTCTGGTAGCAGGGCTGGAAAAAAAAACCCTCTTCTCTTTGGGAGCTGCTGCGTGTTTAAAAGGACGAGTGATTTGACTTGGGAAAAAAATACAGCTTCATGAGTCCGCAAAAGGGAGGGCTGTGCTATGGAGAGTTCCTCCATTTCTCATAGATTGGAGAAGTGCAGGAACTATCCCTGAAACAGTACCGAGCCTCTGGGACACTCAGGAAGCAACAAGATTTCTCATGGTTTTCCAAGCACCAGTCTTTTGCACAGAGCCTGATTTCTGTGTGTGAATTGTCAGAAACAGCTGTTACTATTCATGAGGGGGGCAGGGGGGAATTGAGGTTCCTATTCCTGTACTACTAGCGATCTATGCTGTTAGTTCTGACAGTGCCAATTGCCTGTCAAGCAGGGAGTGGGAAGGCACTGAGAGAGAGAGAGAGGCTCCAAGTACCTCCTTCCTCCCCCCTTTTGCCTGCCTAGCAAAGCTGACATCGCTGATCGCATGTGTTGGTTGTGGGGAAGTGAAAGGTGAGGGAAGACCTTACACTTCAAGCGTTGCTCTCTAGGTTCCTGGGATGGATGCCCCTCTGCTGCTAGAGCTGTGCTTTTTAAACTCATGATGCTGATTGTGGTTTGGCTTCTCTCCAACAGGAATGCTTTACCCCGTTCATTAACGGCAGCTTTTTTGAACACGATGGGCAGCCTTACTGCGAGGTGCATTACCATGAGCGCCGTGGCTCCCTGTGCTCCGGCTGCCAGAAGCCCATCACGGGGCGCTGCATCACCGCCATGGCCAAGAAATTTCACCCCGAACACTTCGTCTGTGCCTTCTGTCTCAAGCAGCTCAACAAAGGAACCTTCAAGGAGCAGAACGATAAGCCCTACTGCCAGAACTGCTTCTTGAAACTCTTCTGTTAAGGCCAAGCTCAGCATTGTTTTGCTGTCCCGCCAGGAAATCCCCCCCCCCACCTCCTTGAACATTGCCACGATTTGGCAACCAGTGGCCTTGATGGGCTGAAGCAGAAGAGGAGGAGGGAAGGGCTTGTGTGTGTGTGTGTGTGTGTGTGTGTGTGTGTGCGCGTGCGTGCGTGCGTGCGTGCGTGCGTGCGTGTGTGAATGATGGGGGTGGGACAGGACGCTCACTGCTGCTCTGGAAAAGGGGGTGCACAATGGACCATTCAGTTAGAAGCTGTATCTTAGCTTGGAGATGCTGAGACTGCCACAAGTGTCCCAGATTGATAGCTGGTCCAAGCCAAGGGAGTTTGGTTGGGAGGCCCTCTTTTGCTGGAAGGGTGCTGGAAGGTAACCTGTGTTCGTTGCATTGTGCATTCTTGATAGCAAGGGTTCAAGCAGCTGAATAACAAAGGTGGCTTTTAGCTGGGGGGGGGGTAAGGGGTGCAATTTTTCTCCAAAGATGGGCCCAAGACAGCAGGGATGGCCAGTCCAAGAGGTTGTCTCAGGTGGTGGGTTGACGAGGAGTGGCTGTCTGTCCGCCCATTGCCGTAACCACCACCACCCCACATTTGAAAAGGAAGAAGAGGAAGTGTAGAGGAGAGGAGTGAGTGGTGGCTAGAGCATTGGAGATGCTCAGATGCTCTAGCCCAGCAGTTTCCTCTCCTCTGTACTTTCACTCTGTTTCCCTCTTTTTGAATCCAGGGAGTGGGAGGAGGCGTGCCTCTGCCTCGGGTACCGGGAGACCTTGGGCCGGCCAGCCCTGCAGGAGAGCCGAGAGCACACCTTCCAGTACTACGCAGCAAGGGTCAGGTTGGTAGATAGCTGTGTTGGGAGGATGCCAATCCCTGCAAGGTTATTTTAGACAGTAATAGCGGAGTAGGTCGCCATTAGGCCACCCTCCCTCTTTGTGTCTCCATCCCTTTAACTCTGCAGGAAGCCGAGACTGTAGCGTTGAGACAAGGATGCTGGGCACCCTTCTGTCATTGCGGAGGCACACGGGGTGGATGGGTGGTTGGCCGTGTGTGAGCCTCCTTCCTTGTTGAGGACAAACAAGAATTTATCATCTCACGTTTTCCAAGATGTTAAATTCAACAACTTTGCTACCACCTGCTCCTGAGAATTCCCAAACCAGGTGCTTTGAATGGAGGTGGGCAACAGTTAAACATGTATTTTTTTTAAAAATGAGATAATCCAGTTAACTGAGGGCCCAATCCTATCCAGCTGTGTCAATGGGACTTGCGCTGCATCCTGCAGTAGGGAGGAAGTCACAGAGGCCTCCTCAAGGGAAGGGAACATTTCTTCCCTTACCTTGTGGCTGCATTTGGTGCTAGACGGTTGGGTTGGATTGGACCCTGAATCATCCCAGCCTTTCCCAGTGAGCAAAAGCTTAGGCAGTGTAACCTGCTCCCTGTCTCCCCCTAAATGGAAAGAGAAACTTAAGCTGTCAGCATTGGCTTTCTTTCTGTCTCGGTTTGTTCTCAACAAGCTCATCTCTTGTTAAACAAGCCCCACAGAGACAGACTTCTGAGCAATAATTCTTTTTCTATCGACTTACTAGTTTAATAAATTCAATATGCTCTCTCTCTCTCTCTCTCTCTCTCTCTCTCTCTCTCTCTCTGAGGTGGCTTTGTGGTGAGAGAGACCGATTTCTGCTATCAAACCGAATACTGTGCATTAGGGAGCCGGTGGGGTGTTGATTTCTACACTGAGTCTCGAGTTCATAACTGCAACTTTTAAATCTCTTGTATGGAAATTTTAGTTTTTTGAAATGACTTTCAGCGGGTGACTTTCCTACCCGATTGTTCTGGGCAGGGCCCCGGTTGTGTTGGTTCCTGCATCTATAACCTTGATGCTTCATTAAATCCAACTGTTAACATAAGTATTGTCTTTTAAAAATTTGGGGTTAGGGGGTGGGGGGAAGAGGATCATGCAAGGAGTGTGTGTGGGGTTTTATTTTTGCTTATTAAGTAGCTTTTCTATTGATCAGAGTTCAACTGGAACGTTTTTTTTAATAACTTTGTGAACTGCTGTATTTGGAATTACTTGCCTTTCTCTCAAAGTTCCAGGATTTTAACGTGAGTCTTAATTTACTTCTGCAGGGAGAAAGAACTCAAGTATTTAACCCATTTAGTGTTGAGCTTGATGGTCTGTTTCAGAAGTTGTTGGTTATCAACCTGCCATATAACGTCAGTGCAGCGATAGCCAACTTTTTCGGCAAGCGTGCCAAGGCTTCAGTCTGCGGTAAGAGATGCTGCCACTCTAGTGACGGGGAGAGGCCATAGGTCAGTGGGTAGGACCGCCTGCTTTGTGTATGGAAGATCCTGGGATCAATCCCTCTCCAGAGAGAGTAGGGAATGATCCCTGTTTGAAACCCTAGCAAGCCAGTGCAAACTAAGCTAGACGGACAAAGGGTCTAACTCCACATGTGCTAGATTTTTTTGTCTCTAGTCTTCTAGAGAGCAACAGGAAAGGCAGACATAAGTTCATCATCCACCTTACCTTCTATAATTTGGACACTGGGCTAAGATTAAAATTAGCTATACCAAAAGCAAACAAAGAAAGGGTCATTTTTTTTCATATGTGGTGACCCATTGGCTGGCCTTTCAGCATTTCTTTACCTGGTTGCCTTCGTGGATTAGGAAATGAATCTCTTCCCCAACGCCTGCTCCACAGTGGGTGGGGAACAATGCAAAACACAATTGCACAGATCATGTTGCCACCTGTTGAGAGATTTTTGAAAGCTGTTTGGCATGTGGGTCAGATGCAACTTGAAATGGTGGACTTCCAGAGAGGTATCCGTAATAGTCGGTCGCTGCAGAAACAAGAGTCCAGTAGCACCTAAAAAAAGCCCCCTTTTTTTCCAGCATAAGTTTTCATGCATCTGATGAAGCAGGCTGCACTCACTCCATGACAGTTTATGCTGACATAAACGGGTTAGTCTCTTTTAAGGCGCTAAAAGATTCTTTGTTTTTGAAATTTGAGAGCAAAGATTGTTCTCGCTGCAGTGGGTAGTGTGAAGTTGGGTGTTTTAGAAGTCTGGGACGTTGGATCTAGATCTTAACATAAAAAAGGCAGGCTGCCATATTGTAGTCTCATGGAGTGGCCTGGCAGACGTTATTGAAGGGTGTCAGATGAAAGTATGCCATTGTTTCTCTGAAAATACGTTTTCCCCCCTACCTCTAGGCTCCCATAACTTTGACATTTTATGCCTTCTGCTCTGTGGTTGTGTGTTTTGTTTAATTCTTGCAGTGCATCAGAATGAAGTGGGTCTCAATTTAAAGCTTCAAAAGTTCTGGGAAGGAGGAGTGGGGGAGATTCTCCTGTGGAACGACGGATATATTTCTCTCCATCCCCCCCACTTCTTGTAAACTTCTAATTATGCTCTTTTTTCTTTTTAAAATTCCTATGATGATGCTAATAAAATTTTACCATAATTTTCAATGTCATTGCTTGTGGCCTTCCTTATAGCACACTTCAATATTTGGGGTCATGAGTTTGAGTTTTAGAAAAGACCAAATCACAGAAGAGGTAGCAGATACCTGCTTTGAACTTGTTGGCTTTGGACAATGCACAGTGTTAAGAGACAGAGGTTTCTCATCACCCATGCATATAAACTGTGAAAGCAGAATGGAGTCTTGCGAATGTTCTGTGTGATCAAGAGATGGGTAGAGAGATACCTGTATGAATTGGAGCAGGGGTGTGTAGGTAGGTGCAGTGTAGAGTGCTTTTGCCACACCAAGTTGTTGCAGTGGCTTAATAGTGGCGTATTTCCCTCTTCTGCTTTCCTAGGCTCCTTGTCACCTTCACTGTTGTCATGACCCTGAAAAACAGGGGCAAGAACTTTGCCATCCCTCCTTTTGCTTGCTTCCTCCTACTTGCTGTGATGTCACAGAATGTTCATGATCATTCTAATTCAGAATGCTGAAAACTGGTGACATTGCTCTGAGGAAAGTAGAGGGTAGATTTGGTTAGGGGAAATAGCCCTACAGAAGGGAGTGTATGTTGCAAGGAAGAGGGGGAGGCAAAGCAGCTGAGGGGGCTGCGAGCTGACAGACCATGGGGACCTAAAATATCAAGAAGGAGTTTGTGGGGTGGACCTTCACACACATTCTGCAAATTAGAGGGTCATGTGTTGGTGGGGGTAAGGAAGACTGAACATTATATTGACCTGAAATAAACATCCAAATATTTGGTTTGTCATTCCATTCTCAAAAGAACAGTATTTACTGGTAAGTTCAGTGTTGCAAAAGAACAAAACAATGAATTATATAATAGAGAAATTCCATAAATGATTGATTCTAGTATCTCACATTTAAGAACATAAGAAGAGCCCTGCTGGATCAGGCCAAAGGCCCTGGATCTAGTCCAGCTTCCTGTATCACACAGTGGCCCCACCCACCAGATGCCTCAGGGAGCACACAGCCAACAAGATAACCTGTTTCCTGCTGCCACTCCCCTGCACCTGGCACAGAGAGAACCTACTTTTAAAACCTACTTCTAAAACCAGGAGGTTGCTTATGGCTTGTAACCTGTGATGGTCTTTTCCTCCATGAATCTGTCCAACCCCCTATTAAAGGCATCTACATCCTGTGGCAAGGAGCTCCACAGATGAATTACACGCTGGGTAAAGAAAATTTCTTTTATCCGTTCTAACTCTCCGTCTGCTCAATTTTAGTGTATGTCAATCATGTCCCCCCTCAGCCGCCTTTTTTCTAGACTGAAAAGCCCCAAACGCTGTAGCCTTTCCTCATAAGGGAGCTGCTCCAGCCCACGAATCATTCTGGTCACTCTTTTTCTGCACCTTTTCCAATTCAACTATATCCTTTTTGAGGTGTGGTGACCAGAACTGGACACAATACTCCAGATGTGGCCTTACCATCGATTTGTACAAAGGCATAATGATATTGGCCGTTTTATTCTCAATCCCTTTTTTAATGATCCCGAGCATGGAATTGGCCTTCTTCACAGCCGCCGCACACTGGGTCGACACTTTCATCGACCTGTCCACCAGCACCCCAAGATCTCTTTCTTGATCCATCACAGACAACTCAGAACCCATATGTGAAGTTTTGGTTTCTTGCCCCAATGTGCATCACTTTGCACTTACTTACATTGAAGCGCATCTTCCATTTTGCTGCCCATTCTCCCAGTTTGGAGAGATCCTTCTGGAGTTCTTCACAATCCCTGCTGGTCTTCACCACCCGGAAAGGTTTAGTGTCATCCACAAACTTGGCCACCTTGCTGCTTATCCCCAACTCCAGGTAATTTATGAATAAGTTGAAAAGCACCAGTCCCAAGACCAATCCTTGGGGCACACCGCTTTTCACCTCTCGCCATTGTGAAAATTGCCCATTGACTCCCACTCGCTGTTTCCTGGTCTTCAACCAGTTCCTAATCCACAAGAGGACCTGCCCTCTTATTCCCTGACTGTGGAGTTTTCTCAGGAGCCTTTCATGAGGGACCGTGTCAAACGCCTTCTGAAAATCCAAATATATAATATCCACTGGTTCGCTCGCATCCACATGCCTGTTGATCTTTTCAAAAAATTCTAAAAGGTTTGTGTGGCAAGGCTTCCCCTTGCAGAATAAATGCTGACTCTCCCTCAGCAAAGCTTGTTCTTCTATGTGTTTTAAGATTTTATCCTTAATGAGACTTTCCACCATCTTCCCTGGAACAGATGTTAGGCTGACCGGCCTGTAGTTTCCCGGGTCCCCCCTCCTTCCTTTTTTAAAGATTGGCGTGACATTAGCTATCCTCCAATCCTCTGGCACAGTGGCCATTTTAAGGGACAAGTTGCATATTTTGGTCAAGAGGTCAGCAACTTCATTCTTGAGTTCCTTCAGAACTCTTGGGTGGATGCCATCCGGGCCTGGCGATTTATTGATCTTTATTTTGTCAATTAAGTCTGAGACGTCTTCTCTTTTAACCTCTATTTGACTTAATTCTTTAGTCAGGGGAGGCCGTTCAGGCATCGGTATTTGCCCGAGGTCTTCTGCCGTGAAGACAGATGCAAAGAACTTGTTTAATTTCTCTGCAGTCTCCAAGTCCCCTTTTATCACCCCTTTCCCTCACCATCCAGCGGACCAACCGTTTCCCTGGCAGGTTTCCTGCTTCTAACATATTTGAAGAAGCTTTTGTTATTCCCTTTTATGTTGCCTGCCATACGTTCCTCAAAGTCTTTCTTGGCCTCCCGTATCTTTTTACATTTCTTTTGCCACAGTTTGTGCTCCTGTTTATTTTCCTCATTAGGGCAAGACTTCCATTTACGGAAGGAAGCTTCCTTGCCTTTTATAGCCTCCTTAACTGTGCTTGTTAGCCATGCCGGCACCCTCCTGGACTTGGTCGAGCCCTTCCTCCTTTGTGGGATACACTCCCGCTGGGCCTCTATTACTGTTGTTTGAAACAGCCTCCATGCACTCTGGAGCGATTGGATTCTTCTTACCTTCCCTTTCAGTTTTTTTTTAAACTAGTCTCATTTTGGGGGAGTCTGCCCTTCAGAAGTCAAGGGTTTTTGTGTCAGATTTGCTCGGCACTCTCCCCCCGACATGCATGGCGAAACAGATCGCAGCATGGTCACTGTTCCCCAACGGTTCGGTAACATTTACATCCCTGACCAGATCTTGAGTGCCACACAATATCAAATCCAGAGTCGCCTGTCCTCTGTTTGGCTCTGTGACTAGCTGCTCTAAGGCACAGTCATTTAGCATATCCAGAAATCCAGTCTCTCGTGACCAGAGCATGAATTGACCCAGTCGATATAAGGATAATTGAAATCCCCCATGACTACAACCCTGTCTCTCGTTGACACCTCCCTGGTTTGCTTCCTCATTTCAAGATCCCCTTCAGGTTTTTGATCTGGAGGACGGTAGCATGCCCCTACTATTACATCGCTCTTTGAGCCTAGTAATCTAACCCACAGTGATTCTACAGAGGAGTCAGAGCCCCCCTCCAGCTCTACTCTGGTGGATTCTACCCCTTCTTTGACATAGATGCCCAACCCACCTCCAACATGCCCCTCTCTGTCCCTCCTATAGAGTTTATAGCCTGGAATTGCAGTATCCCACTGGTTCTCCGCATTCCACCAGGTTTCTGTTATACCTACTATGTCAATGATTTCCCTAGCCACCAAACATTCTAGTTCTCCCATCTTTGCCCGTAGACTTCGGGTATTTGCATAAAAGCACTTATATACCTGTCCCCCAAGAAGGGCTGCATGTTTGCACCTTTATCCCTGTAGCCTTCTGTCCTGCTAGACAGGGGCGTAGGCTGATATGGGGCAGTGGTGCGGCGGGCCCCATGGCGGAGGGGCGGAGGGCCTCTGGGGGGGGCGCGAGCCTCCTGAAACTCGCATATTTTTTGGCTTTTTTTTCTTTTTCCGGCGATTTAAAGTGCGAAAAACAGGGACGTTAAAGTGAATGTTTGCTTTGCAGGCACTTATCTTGTAAATGGGGCGCTCCAGGACGTTCCAGCGATGATCTTCTTCCTGCACCCAGGCGCGGCTTCTCCCTGCACCCGGGCGCGGACTCCGTACCGCCCCCAGCAGCTGTTTCCGGAGTTTGCGCATGTGCAGACCCACGGAGTCTTTGCGCATGCCCAGTACGTCCCTGGAAACTCCGTGGGTCTGCGCATGCGCAAACTCCGGAAACAGCTGCTGGGGGCGGTGCTAGCAGTACTAGACTGGCTGTCATGTCCCCTTTCTCCTGGAAATCATTTTCCTTTGGCGCAGTCTTACAAATAGATTAACGTTGACATTTCAACGGCACACCATAGTTTTAATGTTACCTCTGTTTGATTTGTTTGATTCTTCCATTTATTTGCCAGCTCTATTCAGGCCCTAGTTAAGATTTTTTCCCCCTTTATAGGTATATTCATACACTATCCTGTGCAGAAGATACTGTATCAGAGACAGGACTATCTCACGGGAAGCTTTTAGAAGACCGCAGCCTCTAAATATTTTGTGTATATGCATTGAATTGGGTAATACAGTACTTTAGATAAAAATGCAGAGACGGATTCCATTCTGAAATGGTTTTTTTTAAAAATTAAATTAAAATATACACACATTTTAGATAAGTCTCTTATGCACAAATGATCAAAGTTTAACTATTAATATTTACCTGTCAACAGAATTCAAACACCTAATATTTTAATTTTAAAACAAGCGACTGCTTCTTACCTATGCCTGTGCATTCAACACATTTTCCTCCTATGCAGCAGGAAGGGCTACTATAGCTAAATAGGAGAGCATCTGCTGCTTTGCATGCCAAAGATTCCAGGTTCAATCCCTAGCACCATTTCCAGGTGGGAGGGGGCAGCCACAAGAGCTGCTTCCAATCTGTGTTGGCAATCATGAACTGAGGAGGACCAATGTCGTCTGACTCGGTACAACGCATCTTCCTGTTATCTACGTGCGCCCCACCAGAGGGAGCCTCTCCCACTCGATACCTTCTCACAGTCCAGCGTCTATATCTGATCTTAAAACGCTTTTTCCTTTAAAAGGCGGTGAGAGAGGTTTAAAAAAAATTGGAAAGGCATACCCTTCCGCCAATTAGAATTTAGGTCCTATCTTTTTTTTCCCTTTCCTTTTTCGTCACTTTGGCTGTCCAATCCACGGCGAGCGTCTAACTGAGCGCTGATTGGTCTCGGCTTCGCTATAAAAGCGAGGCCTGGAGGCGGGGCTCGTCCTTTGGTTCCACGGAGGCCTCGTGAGGGAGGTGAGTCTTGTTTGCTTGGTTGTGCCTTTCTGGCTCGGGCCTAGCCTGGGCCAACAGCGCGGGTGTTGTACCTGGGGCAGCTTTACCCGCTCCAAGCAGCCTCTCACGCGTCTCTCTTGCTTGCTGCCCGCAGGTAACACCGGAGTCTTTAAACCGCTGCTGTAGCTGCGCGATCCTTGGGTCACCGCGATGCCCAGGGAAGACCGAGCCACGTGGAAGTCCAACTACTTTCTCAAGATCATCGTGAGTCCCTTTAGGGAAGCGCGGAGGGAGAGGCTGACCCCAATCTCACCGGCACCCCGGAAACGCGATTCTAGAGCCGTCAGATTCTGAGCATGTGCAGAGTGTCTCCCTCATATTCTTTTTAGTAACTAGCTGGAGCAGGTTTATTATTTCCATTTTAATAAGAGGCGCGTGTGCAGAGTGTTCCCTCCCTCCTTTCTTTTTGGCAGCTAGCTGGGACAGGTTTATTATTGCCATGTTACATCGTAAATCCCATCCATGAGAGTTTATCAGGGCATATACAGGGTTCTGCTTTTCATTGCTTTTAGCAATTAGCTGGGTTAGGTTTGTTGTTGACTTAATGATAATAGTGAGAAAAGAGTCCCTATCAGGATTCCTCTGAGTGTGTTACCCCCTTTTCTCCTTGCAGTAACTAGCTGGGGCAGGTGTATTGCAATATTGTTAAAATAAGAGAGAATAATCCTTGTCGATGAGAGTTCCTCTGAGTATATACAACATAATCTTCCTTTCAGTAGCCAGCTGGTGCGGGTTTATTTTTTGTGTTAGTTGCGATTGTTGCCGTTATGGGGTGGTGGTGGTGGTGGTGGTGGTGGTTATAAATGTTTATATATTGTTTTTCCACAAAAAGGCTAATTCAGAAAGTGGTTTATGTTGCTAAATAAATAAATGGTTTCAGAAATACTTTGGGGGAGGAATGGCAAATAGTGGCTGTTTCTCCGAGCATGTACAAAGTGCTTTTTTCCATAACGGAAGGCTAACTTGCTCAGACAGGTTTATTCTTATGTTGTACTGTGAGAAATCGCACTTGGGAAAGAAAGAGCAGTAGCACTATGTTTCTCTGAGGGCGTCTTTTGAAGTTCCAGAGAAAACTCTTCCGAGGTGGGACAACCAAGCGCCGCTTTTAACTTGTGGTTTTGTTGTCGTCCTGTGTAGCAACTCTTGGATGATTATCCAAAATGCTTCATTGTGGGAGCAGACAACGTCGGTTCCAAGCAGATGCAGCAAATTCGCATGTCGCTGCGCGGGAAGGCCGTTGTCCTGATGGGGAAGAACACCATGATGCGCAAGGCGATCCGAGGGCATCTGGAAAACAACCCTGCCCTGGAGAAGTGAGTGGTGGGAACCTCTAAGTGTTTCGGGTTCTCTTGTGTGGAGGGGAAGTTGCCCTGCTCCTCCCCTTGTCACCCAGAGTAGAGGAGCTGCCCAGGCCCACCCTGCAGTGGAGAAACGACAAACCTCTCTTTCGGTACCCTGCCAGTCAGAATAAATAGCACTTGGCTAATTTCCCACTCTTGATGTTTAATTCTTAGAGTTCGTATAGCGCTCTCTGAGTGTGTAAAATGCTTTATGCAAGACCTTGTTATCTTTGCAGCAGCTGATAGGTAAGTGAGTATTGTTAGCCCCATATTGCAGATGGGAATGCTGAGGCTGCGAGGGAGCGGCTTGCCTAAGGCCACCTAATGAGGACTCCTGGCAGAGGCAAGATTCAAGTGCTACGTTGACACTTGCCAAGGAAATCCTTGATATGCAGCTTGTGGTTCTTTGTATCTACCATGGGGCCAGGCAGCTTGCTATATTTTAACCAGCAAGGCCCCAGTTCAAATCTTGCCTCAGCCATGGACTTATCCAGGTGGCTGTAGGTAAGCCACAATCTTTCGGCCTTAACGCACTCATCTGCACCATGTGGATTTTACTAGTCTATTGCAAAGGTCTATTGTAGGGTTAAAAGTATTATCTGTGAAACATGCAGAAAAGAGTTATCTGCTGTGTATCCCTTTTTATTATTAGAGAGTTCGGGGATATAGATTTTTAAAAAATAATTAAATGCACTGATTGTGTTTCTTTTAGGCTTTTGCCTCATATCCGAGGCAACGTGGGCTTCGTGTTCACCAAGGAGGATCTGACTGAAATCAGGGACATGTTGTTGGCCAACAAGGTAAAGGAAATGGCATTATGCCTGACAGGAAGAGGTTTTGAGTGCCACACCAATGCATGGCTCCTTGAGAAGCGTGGTGGCTGCTCTTCCGTGAAGGTCACTGAGTCGTGTTGCCCAAGTTACTACTTCTTTGGGGTCACTGTTTAGAGGATTTTAAAGCACTCTGTACATGGACAAGAGAGAGAAATAAGAAAGTGTTCGTCTGTTTTCTTGCATTGTAAGGTGCCTTGAGGGCTCTGTGGAGCCAAGCTATTGAGATACGAATGTCACAGGTTAGACTGTTGAGGACTCAGCTTGGGAGTCAAACTTCTAAGCTGGACAGATCCAACCATGGAATCAAGCTTCTGCTGGACATATCATACAATTACTGCAGTTTGCAGTTCCAGCTGATCCGTTAGCACAGTGCCCCAGTTTTCCTAGAGGTTCTGAGAAAAGACAAATTGTGCCTTTTGCTGTGCCACGAGGACGAATGAGGGATGTGTTTGGTTTTCCCTTTAGGTGCCGGCTGCTGCTCGAGCGGGCGCCATCGCCCCCTGTGATGTAACTGTACCAGCTCAGAACACAGGGCTGGGCCCCGAGAAGACCTCCTTCTTCCAGGCTTTGGGCATTACCACCAAGATCTCCAGAGGCACTATTGAAATTCTGGTGAGTGTGCTGGGGGGAAGGTTGTTGCTGGGGGGCTGCCCCCTTCCCACGTCTCATTAGTTTTGGAACCACTCCATTTGCCGCTCGTGCGCTATATAAGCTTGCCTGCTTGGCAGTGCTCGGTCCCTTTGTGTCTGGCACTGGGGAGCTCCTGGCTTGCATGAACTGAGGGTGTATCTAAGACTATAGCCAGCATTGTGGAGGCTGTCTTTTCCCACAGTGAGAAGCTTGTCCCCAGTTCCTGAGCTTCCTGAGGAAGCCCTTGTAACCTTCCAAGAAATTGCATTGTGCTTTGGGACGCTCTTTGAAAAACCACTGGTCTTTCTGGTACAGCAGTCTCCCAACAGGTGGGTTGGTGGCAGTGTCGCGCCGCCATTTTGTTTTGAGCTTCAGGCCTGCATAGTGGAAACAGTAGCTAGGGCTCGGGGTCCTCGATGTAAATCCTGCTGAAGACGCTTTGGAGGAGCTGCTTTTGCCAAGCATCCTCATCTTCAGTGTGGCCCACTGGATTCCCATCCATCCACCTGCTCTGCCCTGTCACCACACTCCCTGTGCCTTGTCTCACTTTCTTTCCTGCTACCTTTCAAAACTGAGCACATGCAGTTGCCGTGATATTTTGTCCCTCCTCTCCTTCCAGTTGGCTTGGAGGGAAAGAAGGGATAAAATGGCACATACTGATTGGAGGAAGAGGACCTGACAGTGTGGCTGCTTGCTCACCTGCCCTGCTCACCTGCTGGGCTCTTGAAGATGCATCGCATGTTGGGGTTTGGGGTGGGTTCTGGTTCTTGACTCATTGAAAATCCCTGATCTAGTATGCCCAGAAAATTCTGCAGATCAGTGAGAGGACTTCTTATGTGGACTGGCATGCTTGCCATCGGCCAGCTAGTGCAGCTCCTGATGAATTTGCCAAGGCCAGAAAGGAGATTCATCTGCGCCCCCCCCCCCCCCCATACACGCAACACTCTTAAGTATGGTATTTTGTGTTAGTGAATTTTAATTTTACCCTTGAATCCTGTGTTTCGTGAATTTTAATTGTATACCGCTTTGGGAGTCCGTCTCAGCTGAAAATTAGGATATAATAATAACTTATATCCCAAATATTTATTTCTACACTGCCATTAGGAGTACCTTTCTGGGATTGCGAGGTAAAGTCTTGCACTCGTGTTCAGGCCTATTGAATATATCTTGATGATTTGGGATAATCTTACTTCTGTGTTATCTGTCGTGTGAGTTGGCCGCAACATGGCTTAGGTGTCCAGGCAGATTTGACCTTCGTAACCTAGCTGAGATTGGTGCCATCGGTTTTTGTTTTGCCCCAGTTAGAACTGCAAAGTCATTTGCTGTTTTCTCTTCTTGTTCCTTAGAGTGATGTGCAGCTGATCAAGACTGGAGACAAAGTGGGTGCCAGCGAAGCCACCCTGTTGAACATGTTGAATATCTCCCCCTTCTCCTTTGGGCTCATCATCCAGCAGGTGTTTGATAACGGCAGTGTTTACAACCCTGAAGTTCTGGACATAACAGAGGAGACCCTGCGTGGGCGCTTCCTGGAAGTAAGAGATCCTTAACGGCTGTGAGGGGGGAGTGTAGTTTATTGTGGTGCACATAAGATGGGAGCATGATGGCTTACGTGGTAGTTAGGTGGGGCTTTGGTGCTCGGAAAGGCAGCTTTCTGAGACTTAGGCTAGGCAGAGCAGTGTAGTGAAGCCTTGTATGAAACCGGGAGTTTTAGATGTTTAGCAAAGTTAAGGCTGACTGGCGCTCCTCTGTGGAACTCCTTGCCGCAGGATGTTGTGATGGCACCTGGCCTAGGTGCTTTTAAAAGGGAATTGGACAGATTGATGGAGAAAGTCATCACAGGTTACAAGTCATGAGGAGTGCATGCATCCTCTGGGATTTAGAGGTAGCCGATCTCTGAATGCCAGATGTGAGGGAGTGGCAACAAAATACAGGTACTGTACTGTATCTTGTCTTGTGTGCTGGTAGAAGCATCTAGTGGGCCCCTGAGATACAGGAAGCTGGACTAGATGTGCCCTTGGCCCAATCCAGCAGGTCTCTTATGTTCATATGAGTGCGTCTGTGTGGATCTCTTGGATGTATCGAGCTAAATCTGGCTAGGAAAATGCCAGCGATTGACTGGAGGGGCACCGTATGTCAACTGCCATATTTTTGGAAGCCAGTTTGTCCCTTTAATTTCATCTCAAATATTTGGACGTAGGTGGGCAAGCCTTTTGGGATTACTATGCTGGTGCAGGACTTAAGCTTTCTTTCTCCCTTAGGGTGTCCGCAATGTTGCCAGCGTTTGCCTGCAAATTGGCTACCCGACTGTTGCTTCCATGCCCCATTCCATCATCAATGGGTACAAGAGAGTCCTGGCTGTGGCTGTGGAGACCGACTATAGTTTCCCACTGGCTGAGAAGGTAAAGTGTTGGAAAAATTGGAACTGAAGGTTACAAACGGACACAATTGAGACTAGTTTCTAGCTGAGTAATAGTCGAGCCCTTAAGGATCTGGGGAAGCTGTCAGTCTTAAACTGCATTGCAAGCAGAGTGGTGTCTATTGGATGTTAGTTTTAGGAAAGCGTTAAGGTCACTCAAATTCTTCAATTAGGAAAGCTGAATTCTATCACTGGTAAGCTTGTTTCTGGAGAAGGGGAGGAATTTACCATAAGGCACGGGAAGACAAAAACAATAACAACACAAGATCTGGTGCCCATTGGTGCATCCTGGGGATTTTCTGTGCTTGAGGAACCCTAGATGTGAGGCTTGTGGTGTTGCCTCCTTTTGCTCTTCAAGGCCCTTACACCTGTTACCTTCCAATACTGGGCAGAAGGTGGATTGGGATCTACCGATAGATCTCTAGGTGACTTGCAGCAGATCCACAAGGCTTTCTGAATACCAGTTGTACCAGTTGTGAGGTTTTTTTTTTGTTTTGTTTTTTTAGAAGTGGGTTTTCTCTGTGCCAGGTGCAAGGGAGTGGTGACTGGACACAGGTATCTTGTTGTCTTGTGTGCTCCCTGAGGCATCTGGTGGTGCCACTGTGAGATACAGGAAGCTGGACTAGATGGGCTTTTGGCCTGATCCAGCAGGGCTCTTCTTATGTTCTTAAGAAGGGCTCTGTCCCCCTGAAATTAAGCCGCTAAAATAAGAAAGTTAAGGGGGACATCTGAAAGGGCTGTCAGCTCAGTATTAATACTGCAAACAAATATCTCATCCGAGCTGTATTCTCCCTGTTCCTTAATACTGGGTCTGCTCTCTGAGTCTTCATTTTTATCTGGTTCTGGTAGGAGTTGTAGCAAAAACACAAGCTTGAAATCTGCCCACCTCTGTTCCTTAAGGTACACAAAACTGCTCCTCTCCAGATCCATCGGAAAATCCAAGTGTCTTGCTTCATCTTTGTACGAAACTCATTTTTATTTCTGCTTGTTTTCCTTGCAGGTGAAAGCCTTTTTGGCTGACCCTTCAGCTTTTGCTGTTGCTGCCCCTGTGGCAGCTGAAACTGCTGCTCCAGCAGCAGCAGCCCCAGCTAAGGAGGAAGCGAAAGAAGAATCCGAAGAGTCTGATGAAGACATGGGATTTGGTCTCTTTGACTAACTTCTGATTTTCTTATCAAATGCCAAGCCAGCATAAAAGGGATTAAAAGAAAAGTACTTCTCTACACACCCTTGTTGTATTGTGCTTCTTGGATAGATGGTCTGGACAACCCCTGCCAGGTGGAAGTACCACTTGATGATGGTGGGGATTGTGTACTTGTGTTAAATAAAAACTTTAATAGGCATGGATCTGGACTGAGTCCGTAGTAAGGGTGGATCTTGGGGACAGTTATGAAGGGGGTGTGAGATCTTGGGTCCAGTTCTGTTGAAGACAGACAGACAGACAGACAGACAGACAGACAGACAGACACACACACAGAGCATCTAGATTCCACTGCAGTTTGCCTCCTTTGCCCTAGAACAGCCCTTCCTCTGGGCCAATTTCACCTTGTTAGGTGTGTCCTTCATGGCAAGGTTGAACTGGAGATGAGCAGAAACAGAAACCAGACACAGCTGGGCGTCCAGGATTTTTTGGGGGCTGCTCTTAAACATACATAAGAACATCAGAAGAGCCCTGCTGGATCAGGCCACAGGCCCATCTAGTCCAGCCTCCTGTATCACACAGTGGCCCCACCAGATGCCACAGGGAACACACAGCCAACAAGATAACCTGTTTCCTGCTGCCACTCCCCTGCACCTGGCACAGAGAAAACCTACTTCTAAAACCAGGAAGTTGCTTATGGCTTGTAACCTGTGATGGTCTTTTCCTCCATGAATCTGTCCAAACCCCTTTTAAAGGCATCTAGGCCAGGTGCCATCCACCATATCCTGTGGCAAGGAGTTCCACAGATGAATTACACGCTGGAGAGCAAAGAAAAAAAAATCAGTGGTCTGCATTTCCTATATACTTTTAACAGCCCTCCTATCTTTTGTAGAGGTTTGGGGAGGCAACAAAAATAGTTGAAAAGCAAAGAATGAATGACAGATATGGGATTGAAAGCCATGATAATGATTTGTATGGCTTTCAATCCTGTATTTGTAATTCATTCTTTGTTAATAGTTGCTGGCCATGAAAATCTAAAATCTTAGTTGAAAAGCAATTTAAAATGCATTGAAGAACTGCTGTTTGGGGCCCTGATGTATATTAACCTAAAATAGTCAACCAAATTATTTTGAGTTGATCAATTGTAGGAAGTTGCTTTCTGCGAAGCCAGACTTGTTCCATTTGGGTCAGTATCAGCAACACAGGCCGACAGTTGGTCCTCCAAGGTTTCAGACAGGAATTTTACTCTGTCCTATCCGGAGATGCAGTCACGGATCGAGCCAGGCAGCTTCTGAATGCAGAGGTTTACCCACTGAGCTTATTTCCCCCCCTTTTAACAAAAACTATCTGCCTTTTAACATATTAACTGGTCAAATTAATTTAAATATGTTTGCATATTACGGTACTATCACTGCAGTATTTATTCACATTTTTATACCGCCCTTCCTCCAAGGAGCTCAGAGTGGTGTACATATTTCCTTCCCTCCTTTTGTCCTCACAACAACCCTGTGAGGTAGGTGGGGCTGAGAGATGGTGACTGGCTCAAGGTCACCCAGGAAGCTTCATGGCTGAGCGGGGATTTGAACCTTGATCTTCCAGGTCTAAGTCCGACTCCCAAACCACTACACCATCCTGGCTCTCTGTATTAAGTATTAAGGCCCTTTGCTAGCTCATATATACAACACTGCCATAGAAGACAGTCCTGTAGGACAATGAAAGCTTGCTATGTTTTTGTTCAGTCCTAAAAAAAAGTACCACCCTATTTTTGGACTGTATTTTTCTAATGGACCTGAGAAAGCCACCTATACATTTGTCTGCTCTACTTACCTGCTTTGCATGCAGAAGGTCCTGGGTTCAATTCCTGAAGGGGGGAACGCTCTTATTTTTACAACCTTTGAGTGTTGCTGATGTCAGCCAGTGTTGATAATAGCGAGCCAGCTAGACTCGGTATGGCAGCTGCCCACGCCTAGCCAAACCACACAGCATCTTAGTGAGGGGAGGGAGGGGCCGAGAAAGGAGGGAACAGCAGTGCGCACGCGCCAACCCTTGGAACCCCACGCCATTCCCTCACCTTTGCGTCGTTCTGCCTGGCCTTCCCTGCGTGACGCTACCAAACACGCCGGATGTGGCGTAGTACTGTTTCCGGGTCAGAGCCGGCGCTATGGCGGCTGACACGCAGGTGGGTGCTCGGCTAGGACGGTCGCGAGAGAGGAACGGAATGGCAGCCCCGAGCCTGGGAAGGCCCGCGGTGAGGGGGTCGCGGGTGGCCCGTCCTTTCCTGCCCACGAGACCGCGTTTCTCCCGTCGCCTGCTCCGGCCTGCTTCGTCGCGCGTGCGCGCACGGGAGGGAGGAGGGGCTGCGTGTGGAGCCCGTTGGGTTTGTGGGTTGCTGTGCTCAGTGTGGAAGGGAGTGGGGAGAGAAGGGGCCGCCTTTCCGCCGGGCGTCAGGCCTCGAAAGGGGTGAGCACCTCTCCTTGTGCTGAGGCTGCAGTCCTGTGCACGCTTTTCTGGGAGTAAGCCCCAGTGAATTCCATGGAACTGACTTCTGGGCTGTTCTTGTTCCTTGCTCCCCTCCCCAAGCCTTGTTGGGTGTGCCTTGAGTAAAATTAGTACAGTAGTCATGAAATAAGATGGGTTGGCACCTGGTTAAAGAGCAGGAAGCTGAAAGTAGGAAAAAATGGGCAGTGTTCATAGTGGAGGGAAGTAAGAAGTGGGTTCCATCAAGGATCTGTGATTGATTGGGACCAGTGCCTTTTGAGTTTTCCATAAATGATCTGGAGTTAGGAAAAACAGTCAGGTGGCCAAGATTGCAGATGGCATCACATTTGTTCAAGGAGGTTAAAACCAAAACAGATTGTGAGGGGCTCCAAAAGGAGCTCTCTGAACTGGGTGACCGGGCAACCAAATGATATCAAATGATAAATGTGGTCCTGTGGCAATAAGTGGAAAGTGATGTGCGTAGAGGTGAAAAATCCCAACTTGGCGCATATGTCGATGGAGTTTGAGCTGTCAGCGAAGAACAGTGAAGTTGTGGGGGGGGGGGGTAAATGAAAATGTGACTCCAATGCAGTAGCGATGAAGAAGTCATTGGTGTGTTTATCTCAGTGTTGTGATCACTGACTGGCAGCCACTCTCCAGGATTTCAGATGGGGGGGGGGTCTTTCCCAGTTTGTCTTGAAGGTACTGAGGATTGATCCTGTTGAGGATTGAACCTACATGCAAAGTTGGTTCTCTGTACCAGAATAATGACCCTTCCCCATCACTCACTAACCCCACACAGGCATCATCCTGTCAGATTTGGCTCTTAATCCCCATCTCTTCCATGAATCCTATATTTGCTTTCTATGGGCATACAGTGACTTTCTGCATTTTCTGATGTTTGGGGGTGGGTGGGAATTTGTTTTACTTTATTTATATATTTCTGTTCTGCCTTTTGACCTTGGTCCCCAGAACAGTTTGTAGGTTTGGGGAAAAAATGCAATAAAAAACATAACTTTCCACTAACAAAAGCCAGACCAACAAAATCAGGGTAATTGCATTCCTCATGCATAGTGGTGTTTGAAAATAGTAAATACGAAATGAAATAAATAAAATCATGTAATTTTGTGTCATTCTTCATCTGCTGACACCGTACAACCTATACCACCTACCTAGTACACTTTTAAAGCATTTACAGTTGATAAAAATGGGAAAATTTGGAATAAAAACACAAAAGCGCTTTCTGCTATTTCATTTTGGTTAAACACCAAAATCTGCAAAAAAAACCCACCCCGTTTTCAAACACCTCTATGCGCTCCCTCCAAATATGTCTGTCTCTCTTACCTCGCCCCCCCCCTTATCCTGTTGTGAATGGACTGCGAGCGTAACTTCCCACCCCTCACGACTTTTTATATGTGTGTGGCAGCCCCCACTTCCTCTTACCTTCATGGCTTTGCTTTTGGCAAGCAATGCCGGCTACCTTTTTTCACTTTGAAGTTACAGAGTCCTTCATTAGAGCCCTGGTGAATTGAGGAATTTGTCTGGCTCCTAGCTTTTTGGGCTAGTGCCTAGATTTGAAGCAAATCTGTCAATTTCTGCTCTAGGTCAATATTGTCTGTGATGACTGGCAGTAGCTTTCCATAGTTTCAGGCAGGACTTACCTGGAGATGTCAGGATTAAACCTCAGACCTTCTGCATGCAAAGCAAGTGCTCTATCGCTGAGCTACACCCTCTCTTTTCTTTCCCGGAGAAGAAAAGAGCCAAGGGAAAAGTGAAAACGAGAGTGTGTGCATGCACGCTTCATTATTCTTGTCTCCAATAGTTGCCTTGCAAGGGGCTTTTTACAAATGTTAACAGTGCTGGAGATCAGTTTGACAAGCAAATGAGGGTGAGATGTTTGTTCAAGAAGAGAAAGCATTAGTATATCCTGGCCGTTGGAGTTTTTACAGTTGTGCCCCCTGAAAACTGATGCAATATCTGTCTGCAAGTAGATCAGCCTTGCAAATAAATCCACAACCTGGTACTTCATTTGTGGCATACGTTGTTGTGGAATGCCTTCTGCATGGCAGCTTCCCTGCCTGTGTGTGTTGTTGTTGCATGGTGGGAATATGACTTTGTGGTGATGACTGATTGCCACTCTTGCTGTGTAATTCACTGCTTGTGTGCCTGATTGCAGTTCTTACATGCCCTAGGCAAGTGGGTGTTTCCAAGGCTAGAGTAGAGGCACCAGCAAATGTTTATTTTTGCGGGGGGGTTGCCCACTGATTCCCTTGCTGAACTTTATGAGTGTGGCAAACATGCAGTTAATAGTACGGAAGTTAATGGGAAATAGCAAGGGGCAAAAGTCAAATGAACCTCACAGCCAGCCCAATTCTGTGCATGCGTACTTGGGAGTAAGTTCCACTGTGTTCAGTGGATGAATATAAGGTTGCAGCCCAAGTGCAACGTAGGAACTCTGGTGCAGATGTACACTTGGTTGTCCACCACACCTGGAAGGAGAACAAGAAACTGATTTTTCTCCCCTCCTGGTCTTGGCTGCTTCAGGTTTCTGAAACATTGAAGAGGTTTGCAGTGAAAGTGACCACATCCAGTGTGAAGGAACGGAGAGAGATCCTCAATGAACTTGGAAAATGCATTGCTGGGAAAGGTATATGCACACACTCTTCCCCAAAAGCACTGAATACAGAAGGGGGTTGGTGACTAGAAGCCTCTGCGCCAAATCTACCCTATCCAGGAGTACCCTCTGGAGCAAAAGAAGTGGGAGAAATCTATGGCAACGGAACGTTGCCTGGCCTCTTGCAGGGGGCTGGGGTCGAGGCACTCCGCCCGCCCCCCCCTTTTGCTTTCTCCTCAAAGTGGTTTTTCAGGAAAACCAGTTGTTGACTGGGAGCATACAGCTTCTCTTACAGACTGGAATATAAGTTCCAGAGCGTTCTCTGCAAGACTGGTTTTCTGAAACCATGCTGTTTCCCTTCTGTATTCTTCAGCTCCATTCGTGGAAAGTATTAGTTCCCTGGGGCTGAAGATGGCAGGAGAGTAATCGGTTAGATCCTGGCCTTACACTTCCTGGGTGGATACTTCTGTCCCTTTATCAGTCTCCTTGTGGTCATCCGTCATTTATAGTGGTGTTTACTTAGGAGCCCAGGCCAAGATGAAGCATTCCCTTTTGTAGCTCCTTAAGGGTAGGCATGAGTATGAGTGGGAGCCAGAAAACAGGGAGTGGCACGTCGGAAGACCATAGAGAGAATGCTGAACGCTGCCCCCTTTTGCATCCCTGTGACAGTGACCGTTCTGTAGTAACACACGACTCTCTCCAACAACCGCTTGTCCACGGGTAACTACTGTACTCCTTAAATTTGACTCACAACTAACTGTTTGGGGTCGAACTTGTTTCAGATCTGCCAGAAGCTGCAGTAAAAGGCCTCTGTAAGCTGTTCTGCCTCACTTTACATCGATACAGGTGAGAGTGTGGGTGGGAGAGCCCGTCTTCCTTTTCATGCCAAATCACTCTGTGGTAGTGCTGAATCCAGTAAACTCCAGAAGGGGAGGGAGATGTTAGAAACCATTTTTTCCCCTTCTGCAAGGCCTGTAATAAAAATTCAGCCTTTCAGAATAAAAATTATGAATATTTCTGCAAGAAAGCCGGTTTAATTTAATTAGATATTTGAAGTGAGGCTGCAAGTTTTTATTTGCTAGACTAGGCAGCTAATAGCTCAGTCCTTTGTATGTTTCTTCAGAAGTAAGTCCCACTAAATTCAGTGGGACTTACTCCTAGGGAAGTACAGTATATACAGTATAGGCTTGTAGCGCAAAGCTTTCCACTAGTCATTGAGCCCAATTTAATGGAAAGGCCTGCACTTTTACAAGCAGGCTTGTTCATTGTTTTAAGGTTGTTTTGTTTCCAGTGTATTTTTGTGATAGGGAATTAAAACATGGGCAGTCCAATTCTTTCTAGGACCGCCGCAGCATGCAAAAGCACTCTGTGCCGGATCCTATCCAAGATTGGGCCGGTGCAGGCCGAGGCCTCGTCGGGGTAAAGGGATGCTCGTCCCTTTATCCCAAGTAACGGCCCAGTTGCCCCAATGGGTCTGCTCTGATGTGTGCTGGCAAAATGACTGGTGCAAATCCAGGAAGCCCACGTTAACGCTGGCCAGGCCCAGGAAATGGGATAGGATTCGGCAGAGTGTACCACCGATGATCCCTCCCCTTTTCTAGGCTCGGCCAGTCAATCCCCCCTCCCGTTCTGCCCTCCCCACTCCCCCCTGCCACCTGGCACTATCCTTACCTGTGACTAGCAGTGGCCTGCGTCCGGGTTAGAGCAAGCGGCGTCAGTGCCGCTTACTCTCTGGGCGTCGAAATCTCTCTCTTTCCCCCTCCCTTTGGTTTTATGGTCTATATATTTGTGGTGTATTCGACAAACAAAACTGTAATTCAATTTTAAAGGCAAAGAAAAAGGCTTCTCGTTAGTCTTGCGATTTTGGCAGTGCGCCACTTTATTAAATTTGGTTGATAGATTCATTGGTAAAAATGCAGAGCAGTGATGAATTAGTCTGGCAGGAGACTGCTTGGAATCAAGGTTCGAAGTATGGGTTATTTCTGCAGCCCATTAAATGTTGTGTCTTGTATTAGAGATGCAGCATCCCACCGAGCTTTGCAGTCGGCCCTTCAGCAGCTTGCCGAATCCCAGCCAGAAGCAACTGCAAAGAACCTTCTGCAATCTCTGCAGGCTTCAGGAATCTGCAGCAAGGCTGGAGGACCCAGGTAAGAGCTGGATATACAGGGCCATGGGTGACTTCTTTGGGAGCCATTTCCTCAAAACCTGGCTGTCAGCTTCTTCCCTGAGCTTTGCTCTTGTGAGAGAGGCCTTTCCCCTCATTTGACTTGTCTTCTAGAACAGAGCTGGGACCCCATAGCGGCACCTTTCAGAATGAAGCGCACGCTGTTGCCATGGCGCTCTCTGCCCCACCTCTTTTTCTAATTGGCCTGAAAGACAAGAAGGGGCAATGCGTGCTGATTGGCCACCACCAGCAGAAAAAGCAGAGGGACATGCTTTTTAGAGGCAATTTGTCTGTTTAGAGGGTGTAATTTGTCTGAGAAAGGAGAGGTGGTGATGGGTGAGGAGCATGTAGTCCTGTGGCCTGCTCTCTAAATCCCAGTGAGCCGTTAGGTTGCACTGGTTTTAAGACTGGGCAAAAATGAAGAAGAAAAAAAATTAAAGTGAAGAACATGAGAGCAGAATTGCGCAAGTCTGTTTGAAGATGCTTGGCAAATATGATGGGCCGTGATTTGTAGCTGCCATCTCTGTGGTTGACGTAATAGATTTGCCCTCTTCTTACCTTTTGACAGTAAGAGCAGTGGATCTGCAGCTTTGCTGGCCCTATCTTGGACTTGTCTCCTTGTTCGCATCGTCTTCCCCACGCATGACAAGAGGCAAGGAGAAACATGGGAGAAGCTGGTAAGGATCTTTGACCTTGATATACAACAGGAGATAGAGAGACAGATATACATCTGTCTAAGCCAAGATCGATAGATAGGGCCAAGGTGTGTAGACTCTGATACATCCAGTAGAATGGTAGGGGAGAAGAAGGACCATGCCTCCCGAGCACATTTAGATTCTACGCATAGAGGGCTTGGCAAAGAGACAGTGTCTTCAGTCGTTTTCACTGGGGCAATATGGAGACAGTTCAGTCCCCAAAGCAGGCGCTTCTCCGGCATCTGTTGTTTCTTATCCCAAAGGTGGCCGTGGAAATTAGACCTTAGGGAAGGGAATCTGTATGATGCTGATCGTCTTGCTTCCTGGAGGACTGGGGGCATTTGCTACTGGCAAGTGGATTTGTAGATGCTTGTTGCTGGCCGTTCAGTCCGTGCTCCGTTCAGAGTAGAGCCCCAGATAAAAATTAGTTGCTGACCCCAGCCATGTAAACAAACCAGAGGCTGAGTGGCGGTTCGAGGATTACTGTCACTTCTGCATAATCCCCTTCTTCCTTTTACAGGTGGAAGTTCAGTGTTTGCTCCTCTTGGAGGTTCTGGGTGGCTCTCGCAAACCTGTGGTGGACGGGGCTGTGAAGAAACTGAACAGGATGTGGAAAGAGGTGAAGGGTGGCTGCTGGAAGTGTGGGCCAGATGATGGTTTTTGGCCCTCTTTTATTAGCCTCATGATATGCTGCTTGGGGATGGAACTGCGACTCGGTGGCAAAGCATTTGCTTTGACTGCAGACAGTCCCGGGTTCAGTCCCCAGCAGCATCTCCAGGTAGGGCTGGGAAAGCTGCTTACCGGAGAGCTGCTGCCAGTCAGTGTAAATAGCCCTGAGCGAGATGGGCCAAAGGTCTGACTCTATTTGGTAGCTTCATATACATCAGGCCTGCTGCAGCTTTAAGAAACAACCAAAACGCACAGCCTGGAATAAGTACTGTTGCCATCTTGTCCATCCCTCCGCCCTCCCCCAGCCTTTTCTGCTGCTTGGAGTTGCTGCAGAGGAGAGATTTACATATGTTGCCCAGTGGAGGAGCGGCCTTGTCCCATCTGCTGCCAAATCTTCATGGTAGCCTTTTTTTTTTTGAGGAGGGGCTATTTAAATTGGACATGCTGCAGCTTCAAGAACCACCACCACCAGCAGCAGTCAGAAAACTTGATGATTTTCTTATTTTAATTATCTGCGAACCCCTCCAAGAAGCCTTGATCTGACAGGTCTATTTATTTATTTACAGTATTTTTATCCTGCCTTTCTCCCTGAAGGGACCCAAGGCGGCTTACAACAAAAAAGAAACTACAATACAAAAAATACAATACAAAAATAATCACATTTTAAAACAGTAAAAAACAATTAATGAAAATTAATAAAAACAGTATCTAAAAATCGATTAAAAATCATTACTACAATTAAAACAAGAGCATAAAAACAGCAGCACCCCCACCTGTACCAGCGAGATGTTAAAAAAGGCAAGGGCTCAGAAGGCTTCTTTGAACAAGAAGGTTTTTAGGCCTCGCCGGAAAGTGTCCAAGGAGGGAGCAGTTCGTAAGTCAAAGGGGAGGGAATTCCATAAGGTTGGTGCCACTACTGAGAAGGCCCTGTTTCTGCTGCCGCCCCTCGCACCTCCCTGGGCGACGGCACCCGCAAAAGGGTCTACAAATCTGTGTCTACAAATCTGTGCAATTAATAAATCTCTGGCTTTTTCCCCCCCAGAACCCAGGACTGGCGGATCAGTACCTCTCGGTTATTCTTGGCCTCGAAGCCAACCAGGGCTATGCAGCCATGCTGGGCCTCCTGGTGCAGTTCTGCACCAGTCAGAAAGAACTTGGTGTGATTAACAGATACAAGGCAAGTCTGGACAGTGGGCTGGGCTTCTGGAGAAGTGTGGGGCTGGGGAGCAGGTTGTTCCCCAGAAGTGGTGTGGGCCGAGTTTTCACGCAGGGATTAGCAGAAGCTCTGTGGCACGCTGGTGAATACCCTTATGAAAAGGCTGGGGACCTTTGTCCTCTGTCTGTGATGCCAAGTGCAAAACCTTGTCAACGCAAGGCGCTAAAATGGTCAAGGCACACCATCAGTTTCTCATGAAAGTAACCCAAGCTTTTTCCTGCTTGTCCAGAGTGCCCTCCTTGATTTCTACATGAAGAACATCCTGACGAGCAAGACGAAGCCTCCGAAGCACCTGCTGGTGAGAGGGCGAAAGAAATCCCGAGCCTTGTGTGAAGCCACAAAAAGTGACTAGCTCACAAATTCCAGAGGGAGAAGCTGTGTTCACCTATGATGGCAAACGTGCAACACTTTATCAGTTGTTGCATGAATTGGCAGCTATGTCTAGATCAGCGGTGCTCAGCCTTTTTATCTCATGGCACACTGACAAGGCGCTAAAATTGTCAAGGCATGCCATCAGTTTTTTTGACAAGGCACACTGTACTGCCGGTGGGGAGCTTACATCCCTCAATGGCCCTACTAATAAATGGCCTCAACTCCCACTGCACACCTGCGGACCGTTCACAGCATACCAGTGTGCCGCGGCACACTGGTTGAAAATCTCTGGTCTAGATACTTGGGTGCAGAGATGGCGCTGCATAAGTTATAGTAATCTTCACAGTTTATGCCCTGCCAATAAACTCCTGGCATCAGCTGTACTACTGGGACTAAATGGGCCCTTTGGTCTGCATTCAACAGGGCGGTTTTCACAGATTTAGGGGGAGCACCTGCTCGCTTGGTGAGCAGGCCAACGATCATTTGTGTTGTCCCTTTTGAACTGTGTGCAGCGTCTTCCATGTTCTAAGCTGCTGCTTCCTTGCAGGACAACTGTGCTCCTCTGCTCCGATACGTATCTCATTCTGAATTCAAGGACCTTGTGTTGCCGGCTTTGCAGAAATCTCTCTTGCGGAGCTCTGAGAATGCCATTGAGAGTGAGTAGCCCGTGGAGGAAACAGGCGGTGGTGTGTCTGTAAAGGAGATTGCTCTGAGTTGATTCATTAGATTTGACAATCTTTGGCCAGAAGCTTTTTCCATGGGATCCTAGTGGCTCTGTCTGGCTTGGTGGTGCTTGTCATGCGATAAGCCCTTCACGTGTCTGGCTCAAGGATGCTAAAGTGCAGTTGATTCAATTTGCATGCCCTGCTGGCTCACAGGAGACAAAAGAAAATTTGAGATGACCAGTTTTTAATTCTCGGTTTGAACTTGGTCTCACTGTGAACGCTTATGGTTTTATGCAAGTAGGTGGAGTTCTGCCAGGTTCATGGGGTTGGGGCATGAAGAAGGGCCTCTGGTGGCGTGTGTGTGTGTGTGTGTGGGGGGAGAAAAATCAGGGACCTGCAGGGCTATTGTTCATTTTTGTCCAGTCTTCTGAATGAATCCTAGTTCCTCCCATGCAAATTATTCTCCCCCCTCCTGGAAGCAGAATTCATACATTTTGAAAATGAGCTCCTGTAGTTTTTTGTTCTGTTTCCATTAGTAGTGACAGCAGCTCCATATTTCCCATTTCCTTTATATCTGTACTTTCATATCAGCCAAGAGTTGTAAACTGTCGTAAACTGTTGTAAACTGTCACAACCTTGCTCTTGTCAAGCCTGAAAGCTAGTGGATCGTAACACACTTCTCTCTCTTCTGTCTTCAGCAATTTCCTGTTTGTTGGCGTCTGTAACCCTTGACCTCAGCCAGTATGCTTTGGACATCGTGAAAGGGCTGGCCAGTAAGTCCCATTGCTCATAGTTGCAGAGCACCACGGGAATTTGGAAGCTTGGATCTCTTTTGGGGCAGTGTGACTCCCATATAAACATGAGATTCCTGCTTTTTTTTTGGGGGGGGGGCTGTGTGAGGTGTGAGCTGAGCCACCCCAGCCTGCCCTTTGATTGGAACATCTATTTCAATGGGGCTGAAATAAGGCTGCAGTGCATAACTTGGGCGCAATCCCAATCAACTTTCCAGCACCAGTGCAGCTGCAATGCAGCCCCCGAGGTAAGGGAACAAACGTTCCCTTACCTTGAGACTTCCGTGGTATTTCACAGTATGGCAGGTGGTACTTTGCCCCACTGTTGTGACCACGTGGCACTGTCCTGCCTGGTCCAACCCTAGTGGAAGGGAGGTGGCTGGGTGATGGTGCACCATTGGGAACGAAGAATCTCTTTCATTGCCTTGTCCTTCAAAAGGGGCACAGTTTGGGGACGGAGGGTACAGAATGAAGCCCTGGCTGTGCAGCAAGCCGCCTGTTTGTGTGCTCAGCTGCCACCTCTGGTGGCAGGGGTGGGACTCACAAAAGTGGTATCTGCAGAAAACGGTGCTTGGGAAAGTGATACTTGCACATTTTTTTTAAAAGGTTGAAAATGGATGTGATTTCGTTATTCTCAGCCACGCTCTGTGTTTGGGGTGGCACAACCAAGATGAGACTGACCGCCAAATTTTTGGTAGTATGCAAATTGAATTGAATGGATTCATCCGTTAATTGGTTCAAATACCAACGTTTGACAACCTAAAACTCCTTGAGTTGGTTGACAGCCCCAGGCTTATAGATGTCATGCCCCCAAATAGCATTTCTTAAAGCTTTGTACCAAGTATGTTTCATTGATGTGTTTCCCTCCTGCTTCTTCCAAAAGAAACCTGCAGGGACCTACAGCTTCAGAGTACTGTGTTCAGTTTCTGTGTTTTGATTATAGGCCAGCTGAAATCCAACAGTTCTCAGTTGATGGACGAAGCCATCGTTGCGTTGAAGAACTTAGCCCGGCAGTGCAGCGACCCGTCCACGGTGGAGTCCCTCGGGAGGCACCTCTTTGCGATTTTGGGGGGTGAGCAGCCCTTTCTTTGGCCTTGATCATTTCCCCCCTGTTGACTTGATGGCTGTTGTGCCTCTTGTGCCACCTGAAGCTCCTCTGCCTTTGGGGTGTCCATGCTGCTGGTGTGGAGGTGGGTGGTTTGTTGAAACCTAAAGCCCTTCCGACTTGGGAGTCTCATGATTGTCTTCACAATTGTTGTTGGTAGGTTCTGAGGGAAAGCTGACGGTTGTGGCACAAAAGATAAGTATCCTCTCAGGTAAGGATACTGGAAGAGTGTCATGGATTTTTTTGTAGTGAGAACCTGTGCGTGTTCTGTGGCTTAGACTCTACGATTCTGGATGTGGTTTCACTAGTTCAGGGGTTCTCAACCCTTTCCTGGCCGAGTACCACTTCCGGCGCCACTCTCCTGCTGCGTACCACTGCAAGTAACTGATGATGACATCCTCGCCAGTTACTTCCGGGTTTTCAGGAGGCCAGAAAACGCAGGTAGGAGGCTCTGGGCAGGTGGGAGGACCCTTCTCAGCATTCTCGAGAGGCTCGGCCAAAGACAGGAGCCTCTCGGGTGTGAAAACACGCCACCAAAAGCACCGCATCAGAATGGGGTTCTGGCAGTCGGCCAAAGTACCACTGGTGGTACTAGTATCACTGGTTGAGAACCCCTGCACTAGTTTGTTTACAATTGTGCAACAGAGGGCAACCAACATGATCAGAGGGCTGGAGCACCTTCCTTAATGAGGAAAGGCTGCAACGTTTTGGGTGTTTTATCTTGGAAAAAGGTGATTAAGTGGGACCACTACATAATTGAGACTTATAAAATTATGTACAGTACGGAGAGAGTGAGGAAAGAAAAGCGTAGTGTCTCCCTCTCATGATACCAGAACCAGGGGTCAACTGATTGGCAGGAGGTTTAGGTTGGATAAAAGGGAGGTATTTACTCGCACAGAAAATCTTTAATCTGTGTAATTCCCTGCCACAAGATGTGGTGATGGCCACTAGTTTGGATGGCATTAACAAGAGATTTGACGCATTCATGGGAGTCAGGTCTAGTCAGTGGCTACTAGTCAGGATGGCTATGTACTCCAGGGTCAGGCAATGTACTTCTGTGTGCCAGTTGCAGGGGACTTTCCCTCCTGCTTGTGGTAGCTGATGGGCAACTGTGGGGAACGGGATGGCTGGGTCTCATCTGCAGGGCATTTTTTGTATAATAATTTTATTAACATACTAAAGCCATATGATCGACCACTTAAGATTTTATAGAAATCGGGCTGCAACCCTTGCCCTCAGCTCATTAATTCTGATTGAGTCGACCCTTGATGTTCCGTAGCAGTAGGTATCGCTGTTTGTGTCCTTGTGACTTTTGCTCTGCTTATTTATGTGGCTCTTAGATAGTCTTGGCAAACAAGACATCACCAGGGCCAACTGGAAAGTAGGGAATATTTTGGGGCGGGGGGTCACTGGAATGGTAAAATGTGTCACTCTTGTACAAAAAGCTTTTTGTTCTAAATGTAAAAATAAATGTAGCCGCAATCTTAGAAAGTTCTCCTGCTTTTAGGGATTGGCAGTTGTAGCCATCATGCAGTTTCTGGACCATCCAATCAAGCCCTAAGTGCAGCTGTGGCTGAACTTTTCATCCCTTTCCTGCAACAGGAAGGTAAGAGGTTTCTTTTTCTTTGTACGTTAAAATATATGGCCTAGCACTTGTATGGCGAAAACAGAGCTGAAGGCAGCTGGCAGAACTTTAAAAATAAAGGCAGCAGATTCATAATAGCACAGCAGGGTTGAATTAAGCTGTTTACAAATACTTATGCAATGTTCTAAAAAAAGGAGAGCTTTAACATGACTTCTGAAGATGTGGAGGGCCTTCCCAGTGGTTGTGGGATTTGCTCCCAGGGAGACTTGCCCTGCTTGTTCCCTGGCATTCTGACTTCGTGGTGTGTGTGTGTGCATGCATACAAGCCAGCCATACAAAACTGGCTTGTATGTACAGAAAAAAAGGGAGTGAGTGGGAGAAGAGGTGGTGACCCCAAGTAGCACCACAGAAAACACAAACTGATCTGCGGTTGCTTAAAACACTTCCATGCCACCCTTCAGCGTAAAAGACTACAGCGTAAAGCGTAGAAGACTACAAAGCATATAAATGACCCACTAAATTGTGTAGTCATGAATCGGGGGGGGGGGGGGGCTGTAGCTCACTGACAGACCATCTGCTTGGCATGTGGAAGGTCCTACATCCAATCCCTGGCGGCATTTCCAGGTAAGGGCAGAGAAATCCATTCCTGAACCCCCAGTCTGGGTTGATTGACTTGGGTGGGCCAGTGAGCTGACTGTCTAAGGCAGCTTCCTACGTTTCTCTGTGTTACTCAACCATGCTCTGATTGAAGAGCCATCTGGTTCTCTTTGCTTGCCCCACCCACCAGTGGTCTGTGACTCTGACGTGCTCTGTCCACTAGGAGGCAGGTTCTCTATCCGCTACATAGTGTTTCAGGTGGGAATGCTCTTTCACCAGTTGTTGTGTCCAGCTCTCCTCTGACGTAGTCTTCCCTCCTTTTTCTCTCTTTGCCTCTCTCCTCAGTCCACGAGGGCACCCTGGTGCACGCCATCTCTGTCCTTGCTCTCTGGTGTAACCGCTTCACCACTGAAGTGCCCAAGAAGCTGATCGAGTGGTACAAGAAAGCCTTCAGCCTTAAAACCTGCACCTCGGCTGTAAGACATGCTTATCTCCAGTGCATGCTGGCTTCCTTCAAAGGTAAGATTTGCCATTATTTGTGGGCAGTATCCACCCTGCAGGAAATCAAATCTGTGCTCCTATTGCTCCAGAAGTTTTTGCTTTGCTGGTGAATGAAGTTTTTGATCCTCCTTCACAAACTTTTCTCAGGCAGGCAGCTGTCTTTGTCTTCGTTTACATTTAAATAAATACAGGAAAATACATTAAAATTACATTCAACAACATTGCATTCTTTTCATGCAAGGAAGGTGCCCTGACATGCTGATTATTTTGGTGGCCCTCAAATGTTCAATCTTGCATGAACAACTTCATTCTAGATGATTTCCTTCCCAGTCTGGCCTCTCACTGGCTTTCGCCTCCCATGCTCGGCCGACGGCACTCTGCCTCCCACGCAGCGTGCAGCTAGCAGCTTATCTCTCTCACAGAGGGCTCACAGCTTTTTGTCAGCGACATGTCTCAGTTCTGGCATTTGCAAATCTTCAGGCTTACAAGGTGGCTACTTTACCAACTGGGTCAAACCTGCTGCCGATAATGGTGATTCTCCCTCTGCTATAGATTAGGAAAAGCCTCCCCGCCTTAGTTATCATTGCTCTCTCCCTCTCCACCCCTTCCAGGCAATGTCCTTCTGCAGGGAGTGGAGATGTTGCCAGTGCTGATCCAAACGGTTGAAAAAGCAGCGGCGCAGGGCACTCAGGTCCCGCTGGTCACGGAAGGCGTTGCGGCAGCGTTGCTGATTTGCCGGCTCTCAGTGGCTGATGTGCAGATAGGTAAGATCTCAAGAGGCAGGCCGGGTCCAAGGAGGGTGGAAATGGTGTTCTTAGAGCTTGGTGTTCTTTTGAATAGGACTCTGTTGTTAGAAATGATAGGTGTGGGTTGACTGGGCAGTAAAAAATACCTGCGGGGCTGGGAAGATATGGAAAGGAAGCTGTGCTATGCTTTAGCTTTGCCATGTTTGGATTTTTTTTTTTTAATTTTTTGGCCTCGTATTCCTCCAAACGCTCCCCCAAACCAAATAAAGAAAGAGAAAAAAAAAACCTGACTGTGAACCCTTCCGGGACAGGATTGTTAAGTATTAGAAAAATGCTCTGAGCACGTGGGAAGAAGTGGGATATACGTCCCACAAGTAAAAAAAATTAAAAGCATCTCTGTCCTACACGCCTCCTTCTTTGGTCTTGACAATTAAGGCATTTGGTACAGAATGATTGTGGTACTTGAAGAACAGTACGGTTGTTTCACCCACCCGCAATACTTGCTTGATGGTTTTACTCACTTGAGACCATGCTCGGATGGGACGTAGAAAGCTGCCTGCAGAGTCAGGCTCTTGGTCCATCTAGGTCAGCATTGTCCACACTGACTGGCAGCAGCTCTCCAGCATTTCCGACAAGGGTCTTTCCCAGCCCCACCTCAAGATGCCAGGAATTGAAGCTGGAATCTACTGCGTGCAAAACATGCGTGTCCTATCACTGAGCCACAGCCTGTCCCCTAACCCTTCCCTGACTTTAACCATATTTTAGGGGGCTGTGAGCATCTGCAGAACTGTGCACACCTCCCTTCTGCTGACATTAACCCTTGACCTGTCTGCAACTTGAGACATGCTTGTCAAGCAGATCCTGTATTTTGTTTCAAGTTTTATTTTCACACATGCTAAAAAACAACAACAACTCCTTTTGCTTTGTAGAGAACAAACTGATTAGCAGCTGGCAGTTGATTCTGGATGAGAAGAAGCAGGTTTTCACTTCTGAGAAGTTCCTGCAATCTGCGTCGGAAGAGGGTGAGTTGGAAAATTTGCTTTGGGAAGCCATACACGTGTAGCCCTGCGCCATCCAGTCAGTCCTGCAAGCCTGCTCCCTAAATTCAGCCTGTGTATTTGGGGGTGGGATGCCGTCTTCGCTGGCCTTCTGTCGGGGACGCCATAATTGAAGCCAGTTGTGCAAGATGAGGCAGATCTGCCCAGTTCCTCCTGTTTTGCATCATTTCTGTGGATGTTAACCGCTTTGCTTCGTTTTGTTCTTGTTGCTCCCTGGCAGGGGGCTATGCAATTCCACACACCCTCCCACACAGTGCAATTCCTCCCTCCGCTAGTCTTATTCAGTCACCCCCTTCCTTGGGCTTTTGGGATTGTGCCACACGTTTTCCAGATTTGATCTTTGCGATAATAAGGGTTAGAAACGTGCTCTTGAAGCGAAATCTGAGACACTCAGGAAAACCGACCCTGCTCTCCTGTAGAACGTCGGCATAGAAACAGTGCCAGGTGTGGTGAATGAAGTGAGACTGACTTCTGCACAATTGGTCTTCATTTCTCTCCCCCCCCCCCCCCTGCAGCTATGTGCACAGTCCTACAGTTGACAGAGCGTCTCCTCCTGGACCACGAGCATCGGCTGCCTGGTGCAAAAGTCCAGTAAGTGTACAGCTTGGCCTGCTCACCCTTCTCCTTGGTGCCTCCCTTTCGAACTGACCTTTCGGAGCAAGTACCTTCGTAAAACTTGGCAGTGGAGCAGGCTGCGGTTTGGCTTTGTTTTGCTTCTTGATTCCTCTTGCTGCCGCCGCCGCCGCCTCACCTTTGCCTTGCTTTCTTCTCTTTCAGGCAATACCACAAAGCCCTGGCCGCCGTGCTGCTCAGCCGGTCGTGGTGCGTCCGGAGGCTTGCCCAGCAGACTGTGAGAAAACTCCTCTCCTTGCCCCGAGGGTTCAGGTTGGCTTACGGGCTCTTGGAAGAGTTGAAAGTGGTCCTCGCTTCTCATAAGGTCAGAAACGCCGTTACTAGTAAATCGTACTAGTAGTTAGAGAATGCTAGTCAATCCTAGTCCGACAAGTATGAGTGGAGAGCAGGCAAGAAGGCTGCTGCTAACTACTAGGCATTGTGCCAATTTTGCCCTCCAACCCTTTTCCTTCATAGACTTGTATTAGTCAGAGGTTAGGAGGCGAATCTGTGGAACTCCTTGCCACTGGATGTTGGGTTGGCACTTGGCCGAGATGTCTTTAAAAGGGGATTGGACATATATGTGTCCTGGGTGCGTGCATGCGAGTGGCAACAGGATGCAGGTATCATGTTCTCTCGAGCGCTCCCAGAATTATCTGGTGGGCCACTGTGAGATGCAAGACGCTGGACTAGATGTGCCCTTGGCCTGATCCAGCAGGGCTCTTCTCATGTTTTTATGTAGGTTTTGTGTTGTGTTGTGTTTTGAGAGGAAAACTGGCAGCCTGTAGTCACAGTGTGTCTCTCTCCCAAGAGGGTTTTAATTATTGTTCTTCCTCCCCTGAAGGTGCTTCCCACCGAGGTGCTGGTAACCGAGTCTGGAGAACTCTCTGAACAGGGGAAAATGTACATACCACCTCGTGTCCTTCAGGAAATGCTGTGTGTGATCTCCTGCGTGGCAGGGATGGAGGGGGAGCCTGAGGAGAAGGAAAAGCTCGCCCTGGAAATGCTGCTCGTGAGCAATCATCCTTCTCTAGGTGAGTAAAAAAAAAAGGCAGCTGGGGGCAGGCAGGCTTGGTTGGTGTTCCTAGTGGCGTGGGCAGCATCCGTTGGCCTCTTGCAAGCCTCTCTTGCTCCTTCTGCCTTTCAGTGTCGGGGCAGTTGGGCCTCTGGCCAGCCCTCCTGCTCAAGATGAGGCTCGACCCCGCAGAATTCATCCCCAAATACCTGGAGAAGATTTTTGACCGAATAATCACTCAAAGCCCCATGAATAAGGTAACCAGCTTTCCCCCCCCCCCCCCCATTTGGAAATGATTTTCAAGGGCATCCTTACACACGTGGGTGTGGCGGAGAGGTTCTGATGTGGTTTTGGTGCCTAGCTATGCGTGTGCCCCGCTCGGGGCTTAGGTTTGCAGGGGTGAGGGTGCAAACTGGGACAAAACTAGGAGTGTGCCTAGGACTGCAGCCTTAATCTCCTTTTCCCCATCTGTGGATGGAAATCCTGGTGACCGAACCCAGAGGCTTGTTGTAAATGGTGGGTGCCATGAGTCGTATTGAGATCTTTGCCCATTAAAATTGAAAATGTGTTCTGCAAAACAAGAGGAATGGTGATGCAAGGTCACTTAATTTACACGGAGGAGGACCTAACTGTCCTCCTTGCTGAACTAGGGAGATGGTGGTGCAGGATTTTAACGCGCCGATGATGCTGTGAAACTTGACGGTCTCTGTTTCTTTTTCCCCTCGCCCCTTCTTTTTGCAGTCCTCCCTGAATGCGATGGGCATGCTCTCCACCCTCTCTCCCAGCAGAGTCCTCCCTCGGGTGATCAGCGCCGTCTCTGCCTCTCTGGAAAACCCAGCCCTTGGTCTGGTGACTCACGAGGAGTTTGCCATCATGAAGACGCCCGAAGGAGAGCTTTACGACAAATCCATCTTGCACAGGTAAGAGTGAACTCATTGATGCCCTTTTCGCTGGCAAAGGTAGCTGTCGTGCCAGGTGGCAACCATCTGTCAGGGCTAGGAGCCAGTTCGGCCAGCAGCAGGGTAGCCTTTTGGGGAGTGGGCAGGCTATTAGTTACCCCTGGCCACTGCTGCTGATCTGGTGGGGCAGCAGCACCAGCAGGCGGGCTGGCGTAGGGCTTTGTTGCATCGCTGCATCCCTAGTGCCTCCAGCAGCCATTGGCCGCGTTTGTTTTTCTCATAGCCAATAGGAGGCAGTGATATTTCTAGCATGCTCTAGCGCGGCTCATTTTAAAAATGACAAAATGGCAAATTACTTTAGTTCAGGGTGCTTTTGTGGCATTAAATGTTTATTTACAAGACCTGGATGAGAATCTGAAGATGAGGAAGTGTTGCTTGCAAGCCACCTTAGCTGTTTTGAATGAATCCTGGTAGACATAAGCCTCCATTGAAAATATCGCTCTTTATTTCCTTGTCCCTCGTACTACATCTCCTTTGCAGCCAAACAGCCTTCCTATTGGTGCATGCCGCCATCTTTTCTAGCTTGGAGCTCAAATTGCTAGTGTGGCGAGCGTGCTAGAAGTGTAAGAAAAACGTGGCAATGATTGGCCAGAAAAACGTGACCAGAGTGTACTAGAATTATAAGAAGAAAAAAAGCTCTCCTAGCACTGGAAGGCGAAAAACAAACGCAGCCATTGTCTCAGAGAGCTGTAAGGGACAGGAGCCATTGGTAGCAGCTGCTCAGGAACTGTTCCTGCCCGGCAGGAACACCTGCTGGACCACGGAGAGGACTCTGAAGGACACCTGCCCCCTAGGATACCCTTTTGCTTTCACCACCTTTTAGAAAAGCAGAGGGTGTGGAACAGGGTTTTGGATCTGTCAGTAGGTGGGCAAGATTGTCCATAAGTCCGGTTCTGTTGCTCTGAACCATGACCACTGAAAAGAAGAAATACTGTTAACTGAAACGTATAGAAAGCTGCGAACTAGAAAAAGTTGTGAAGACTCCTTTCAGAAAGCTGAAACCTGTAGAAAGTTGTGAACTCAATTTTGGAGGGTTCCAGCAACTCTGTTTCCTCTTTTTGAGATGGATGCCGTGGGGACTCTTGGAATTGTGCCTGTGCTCGTGCTGATGCCTCCTCCCCTTTTTTTTCCCTGTCTCAGTGCCCAGCAAGACAGCCTGAAGAAGGCCAACATGAAGAGGGAGAACAAGGCTTATTCCTTCAAGGAGCAGATCATTGAGCTGGAGCTGAAGGAGGTGAGCTCTTGAGTCGGCTGGCTAGTTGACATGGCGAGCCACTGCGGTGCACTAGGTAGTGCATTGCACTTGGTCTGGGGGAGGGCCGAGTTCAAATTCCGGTTCAGCTCACTGGGGTGGCCTTGAGGCAGTCGCCCTCTATCAGCGTGACATACCTTGCAGGGAATCGCATGTACTGTATGCCACCCTGAGCTTCCGGAGGCAGGTCTGTGCTGTTTTAAATAAGCAGTGTTGCCTAGAGCATTTTGCTGCTATTGCTTTCTTAGACTTGTCTGTCTCTAAATGCAACTTTCAGTTAATTCTGTTTTTTAGAATGAGTTCACAAACAGAGGTGGTGCTGGGTTGCAATCAGGCCTGGGGGCCCCTATGCACAGGACCCCCTCATAGCTTCCTCTTCTCCATGTGTTTTCCCCCCTCCCTCCGCTACATGACTTCTCTCCTATCCCTCTTCCATCTCCCCATGTAGTTTTGCTCCCTTGCCACCCATCTGTTCACAAGCTTTTGAGTTGACCAAGCAGGGACTGGGCCCCATACAACAAAATAAATGGTTGCCTTCTGCAGGAGATTAAGAAGAAGAAAGGAATCAAGGAAGAGATCCAGCTCACCACCAAACAGAAGGAGATGCTGAATGCTCAGCTGGAGAAAGAATCTCAGACCAGGAAGCAATTGAGAGAGGCAAGTTGAGAGTTGGGCTTAACCTTCAGGCGAGTTTCTTCCTGCTAGCAAAATGGAGAAGCCTTGCTAGGAAGGAGGAGAGGGGGGAGAGTGAGAATAGCTCCAAACACATCAGCAGGGATAGCATCTTTTCTTGGGGATCCATATACACAGGCAGTCTGCGTGCGTGTGCGTGTGCGCGCGAAACTTCAGTAACTAACTTGTCCCGTGAAGTGGGACATACCAAGGTACCCAAAATATATTTTGAATAGGACCGTAGCAAATACGATAATGTAGCATGGTATGTGGGATAGTAAAGATCTAACAGTGTGAAATAAGGTCAGCTTATCTCTTTTGGGAGCATTGCAGCCTCCTTTTTCCTGTTGCTGCTCTGAGAAAATCAGTGAAGAGGAGAGAGAGAGAAAGTGAGAGAGAGAGAGAGATCATCTACATGTTTAGTACAAAATGTGGCCGTCTTCCTGTTTTGGTTACGTGTGGACAAAGTAACCCTTGCAACATTCTCTTACAGCTTGACGACGAGCTGGAATCTATGCTAGGCCTTCTGGATGCTGTCATAAAGAGGAACCCACCAGGTCTCTCCCAGTACATCCCTGCTCTCATTGGCTCCTTCCTGCCTCTGTTAAGATCCCCACTGGCTGCTCCAAGGATTAAGGCCCCTTTCCTTTCTTTGGCGTCCTGTGTGATGCCTGCTCGGCTGAAGACTTTCGGTTAGTGATTTTACATTGGCCTGATTTGTTGCATTTCTGTGTGTGACTCTCCTAGAGGCTTAAAAGGACCGACAAGATAAAACGCATAGAACATTATAATAAAAAACCCTAACTATTAGTATGAGCTAATGTTGGGTTCACATTTTCTGTTCAAGTAAAAACTTATTGTTCGGAGCCCTGGTTGGCAGCTAATTCTTAGCAGGAGCCGTATTTTGAACTGAGCAAGGGCTAAAAGGAACATGAGCCTGTCCGAGCTGCAAGGCAAGAAACAAGCAAGGACTCTTGAACCTCTCCTCCTGCTCCCCCATGTGAAGAACAGTTGATGAGGAGAGAGAGCGAAGATATATCTGCCTGCTAAACATCTATACTAGTTCCATGGTAGATTCACTGTCGTGGCACCTGCCCTCTGCTCAGATCCTGGGAAATGATAGGTTGATACAGGTTCTAAGAATTCAATTAGAAACTTCTCATGCTCTCATTGTCTCACACGTGAGACCATGTGTCTCATGAGACACCCCTGTCTACTCTCTGTCTATGTCCTCTGTTTGGCTGTACAACAAAATACACTTCTGACCCCAGGATAAATGCTTGAGTCCCTGAGAATACCCAATGGACCAGTTACATTTAGTAGGGAATGTCTAGTGTAATTATCTATCTCTTTTTGGTAATATCGAGGAGTGTTGCTCCCCAGTGCTTTATTTTACTTTTCCTTTGCATTTTAGAAAACCTTCAATTTAACACAGCATTAAAAAAAAGAGAGAGAGAGAAGAATTGAGAGTGTCGAGCTTTGGCGGAGCAGGTTGCAGTTGCTCAGTTAGATCTGTGGTTCTATCTTCCAGGTCTCTTAGTGAGTCACGTGACTTTGCGGAAGATGAAACCAGAATGTGATTTGGAGGAATCCTGGTGCCAAGAAGACCTCCCCACTGCTGTGAACAGAGTCATCAACCTGCTGCACGCGCACACGGTCCCTGGCCGGACGAGCAAGGGAGAGACAGGTGAGGAACCTCTTGGATCCCACTGTGTAAACGCTTCTGCTCCCAACCCCTCTGCCTCTTTTTTTTTTTCCCCCAAGGCGCTGGTAGAACCCCTTGTGGCTTACTGAGCGTGCTTGCTTTCGGGCAGAACATCCGCCAGGTCTGTGTTTGCTAGCAGAGCCCTTAATTTGATTGTGTCACTTTGGCCTGGTCTACCCATTCAAAATAACCCTGAAATGTCTTTAGATTAAACAAAATGGGTCCCATAAGAGCTTGTTGCAGTGAAGGCCAGGGAGAGGGGTGAGTGAGAGAGTGAGTGCGACCTTGTCCTTTGGGTGCAGGCTAATCCATTTCTCTCTCCATTTCAGTTTTCTTGGGTCTCTTTTAGCTGGTGGCTGTTTGCTGGTGTTCTTCTGCATCTTTTTTTTAGATTGTGAGCCCTTTGGGGACAGGGAGCCATTGAATCATTTCATTTTGTCTGTAAACTGCTTTGTGAGCTTTTTGTTGAAAAGCGGTATATAAATACAGTTGTTGATGATAATAATAATAATAATGTAGAAACCGCCACCTTATTTTTGAGTGGCCCCAATTCGCATGCAGTCTGATAGGCTCTCTATCACCTGGGTTTGGCATTAGCATACATGAGATAATGATGTTGAGCCTTGTATCCTGGAGGAGAGAACTGCTACATTGGTAGCATGTTATGGCTGCAGCTCCGCTCACCTGCCCGCTGTCCTTTCTTCTGCCCACTGCAGGTCCTGTGCCACTGTCCGCCCCAGCGTTCTCCTTGGTCTTTCCTCTCTTAAAGATGGTGCTGCTGGAGACCCCCAACGACAGCGAAGAGAGGGAAGAGCTCTTGGTCAAGGCGCTGCAAACCGTCACGGTTCACGCTCAGCTGAGATCATCCTCCGCCAGCAACCAAGGTGTCCTGGTGGACGAGGTCAGCGTTTGCTCCAGTTTTGCTTCCTGCAACCAGGAATTATTTTTACCTGGCTGTGTTTTTATAACCTCTCTACTCCAAGAGGCTCAGTCCCAGGAAACATGTGCACCAGAATGAAAATTGGAGAAGGACACGCAAAGCTCTCCCCACTGCTTTCCCATGCTTTCCTCTTGTCTCTCCGGCTCCCATACCCCCCAGGTGACGTTGGGGTTGGGTGCTGGCCAAGGCCTCGTGCTCACCTGAGAGCTCCTGGCACTTCCTATGGATCACCTGACTACCCAGTGTCCAGAATGCTGCCGCTCCACATAGGAGCTGTCTTTATGCTGCACCAGATCCTTGGCCCCTCTAGCACCGTATTGTTGGTGCAAACTGGCAGCGGCTCTGCGGGGTTTCTGCGGGGTTCTCTTTCCTACCTGGAGATACCAGGGATTGAACCTGGAACCTTCCGCGTGCAAAACAGAAGCTTTTCCATTGAGCTACAGTCTCCTCTCTATGGTCCTTGAGATAAAAGGGCAGCCTGTCTCTGTGCCCTTCCTCTTCCTTGATCGTGGTGCCCAGACTTTGGAACTCCCTCCCAGGCTGGAGGCCTGTCCAGCTCCATCCCTTTCAACCTTCCGTTGGGTCCTGAAGACTGCTTTGTTTAGGCGGGCTTTGAGTGCCATTTAATTTACACCAAATGGATGGTTTTGTATGATGGTGGTGTTTTTATCTGTTTATATTATGTTTTTATGCTTTAGGGACTTTTGCCCAACAGCAGCCTATAAGTTGATGAAATACCGTATTGTCCCGAGTATAAGACGCACCTGATTATAAGACGCACCCTTAAAGTTTGGTGCTATTTAAAAAAATTAATTAAATCACTAGCATTAAATTGCAACAGCCTTGATTATAAGACGCACCCCTAGTTAAAAAACTTAAATTAGGAGAAAAAAGTGAGATACTCAGACCAATACGGTAATATTCCAAGTCTCTCGATACCGTTGCGCTTGATTTTGGTTGTATGGTGGTTGATCCCTAGGGGTTGTGCAATTCTTTTCTGAATGACCAACATTTTTGCTTTCTCTTTCGCTTTCTCCTGCCCAGAACGGTCCCGAGTTACTGCCTCGCACAGACATGCTGCTGCTCCTGACCAAAGTGATTGGAACGGGCTCTCCCAGGTTGCAGGTAAGCCGGCCAGTAGTTCTAGCACAGAAATCACGAATCATGGGGAGCTCATGGGCAGGATGTGGCCCCTAATGCCCCTACTAAAGTGTTTTCACGTCTCCTGCCAGTCGGAGTAGACGGTCCTTGGCTACGTTTTCCCACTCTTGAATGCCACTCATCGTCTGTTGACTTGAATTTCCTGCATCCAGGGATCCCTGTGGAGCTTTCAGCCTGCTTTCAGATCCCAAACAGTGAAGGCGTGTTGCGTTAATCATGGGGAAGAGCAGACAGATTCTCCCCAGCCGAAACGATAGCCGTGAGCGAATCTGAAAACCTACGAGTTTGCCAACCTGATACCCTTTCTGCCTTTGGTCTTGTTTTTATCAGGTTTTGGCTTCCAACGCATTGACAGCCTTGTGCGCCAGCAGCAGCGGAGAGGTTGGCTGCGCCTACGCGGAGCAGGAGGAAGTGGACGTCTTGCTCCAGGCCCTTCAGTCTCCATGCATGAATGTTCGAGATGCGGCCCTCCGGGTCAGTGGGATTCCTTCCAGCAAGCAGCTCAGGCTGGTTGCTCAGAGTCTCCTGGAGGTGCAAAGTATTGGGGAGGTCAGAACGGAGGCTCTGTGCTGACTGCCCTCTCGTTTGACGTTCAGGGCTTGAGGGAACTGCAGATGGTGCTGCCGACCCCGGACAGCGATGAGAAGAATGGGCTGAACCTGCTCCGCCGCCTCTGGGTGGCGAAGTTTGACAGGGAGGATGAAATCCGACTGTTAGCGGAGAGGTGAGAAGAACCACCTGCCTGTAAGGCCAGCAGCTCTTTCCCTGTAGTACCTCTTTGCAGAGTGATGCTCTTGCCTGTTTCAGTGGCAAACAGCTCGAGCGTTGGGTCATGGGCCCCCCTCCCACCCGGCATTTCAACGTCCTCTTTTACTGACAGGCTGTGGGAGTCTATGGGTTTGGAGCTGCAGCCTGATATCTGCTCGGTCCTCATCAAAGATGTCATCCACTACGAGGAAGCTGTGCGTCAGGCCGGAGCCGAGGCGCTTTCCAAAGGCGTTGAAGAATATCGAAGCCAAACAAGGGATGTCATGGCCAAGCTAATAGAGCTTTATCAGGAGAAGCTTTATGTAAGCCTTTTGCAGCGGGGGGGGGGGGGGCGGTGGAGTTGATGGGATCAGACCCATATACACACACACACACACACACACACACACACACACACACACACCCTGTTTCCCCTAAAATAAGACCTCCCCCGAAAGTAAGACCTACCGTCATTTTTGCAATATTTTTGCTGGCACTCGTCAATATAAGTCCTCCCCGAAAGTTGTGTTTGTGTATGTATGTATAAGATTGTATATACCGCTTTTCCTGGACAATAAAATAATTAAAAACATACAAATACAATAGAGCATAAAGCATACAAGATGTGCATTTTCTCCTGTCGTCCTCGTGGTTCCTAAACAGTCTCTCTGTTGGGATGTGTCTCTTCCTCAGAGGCCACCTCCAGTCCTGGATGCTCTGGGACGTGTGATCTCTGAATCCCCACCCGACCAGTGGGAAGCCAGGTATGCCGCGCTGAACCTCTTGCGCTCTGTATCTAAGAGAGATGCTCCAGCCTTTTGTTGTTGTAGGGCGAGACACAAGCGACTTGCTTACAGCATGTTACCTTTACAGGTGTGGCATTGCTTTGGCCCTAAACAAGCTTTCTCAGCACTTGGATAGTTCCCAAGTGAAGCCCCTTTTCCAGTTCTTTGTACCAGACGCTCTCAACGATCGCAATCCCGAGGTCCGGAAGTGTATGCTGGATGCAGCCCTCTCAGCACTCAATACCCACGGCAAGGTAGGTCGCACTTCAGCGCTTGGAAAACGGGGTTTCACCCTCAGTCCCCCATCTAATAAAGCTACGTGTTCTGTTTTTCAGGACAGTGTTAACTCTCTGCTGCCGGTGTTTGAGGAGTTCCTGAAGAATGCGCCAAATGACGCCAGCTACGATGCCGTCCGGCAGAGCGTGGTCATCCTGATGGGGTCCCTGGCCAAGCACTTGGACAAGAGCGATCCCAAAGTGAAGCCAATCGTTGCCAAGTTGATCGCTGCGCTTTCCACTCCGTCCCAACAGGTACAGCTCCCTTCTTCCCTCATTTCACTCACCTGCTTCGGCGGTCACAGTGGGTCCCAGATCACTGCAAGCAGGCCACGGAGGTAATCTGTCGGTACTGGTTCCTGTAGGTCCAGGAGTCAGTGGCCAGCTGCTTGCCGCCTCTGGTGCCCGCCATCAAAGACGACGCAGGAGGGATGATACAGAAGCTGCTGCAGCTGCTGCTGGAGTCTGATAAGTATGCGGAGCGGAAAGGCGCCGCTTACGGACTAGCTGGCTTGGTGAAGGGCCTGGGCATCCTCTCCCTCAAGCAGCAGGAAATGATGGCCACGCTGACCGACGCCATCCAAGACAAGAAAAATTTCCGGCGGCGAGAAGGTGAGCAGCTAGTTGCTTTCCCCTCCTCTTTGCTTCTTTTGCCTGTGATACGATTCAAACCCAATGGATTTTGGTCCCAGCGCACTCTGGTTGGCACCTCCTGGAGCCCATTTTGAGGGACGCTCCAGACTTGCAGCATAGAGATGGGCTCGTAGCAGAAGTCCCCCTTCTCCTGACTGTTTGCAGACAGGTACTTTTCAGTGAGTCCTGAACTGTCCTTCCACACTAGAGAAATGTCGTCAGGTTTAGTGAGGGTTTTTTTCCCTTCCAGCTGGGCAATTGCAGGTTTGCCCTGACAGCCTTTCTGTGTTGTCTTAGGGGCTCTGTTTGCCTTTGAGATGCTCTGCACCATGCTTGGGAAGCTCTTCGAGCCATACGTAGTCCACGTGTTACCCCACTTGCTGCTCTGCTTCGGAGATGGGAATCAGTACGTCCGAGAGGTAAGAGGCACCTGCCACCCCCAGAATGCAGGTTGTTTCACTCCCTGTTTTCTGTTTGCAAACTCCTCCCCTCTTGTTATTTTACAAATGGTGCGTGTGTGCGTGCTTTTCAGCCATCTGCTAAGGCTAGACCCCCAAAACTGACTGGAAGTTCTTCTTGCAGTGGTGGAATATAGCGGGGGGGGGGGGGAGCATTTATGAAAAATCCTTATGATTTGGATAGCAATAAGAATACTAGATTTTCAGTGCATGCTTGAGAGATGCTGATTGTAGGTGGTTGTGATTGGCTGGACTCTCAATTACAATCTTAATTTGAACAGTCTTTCATTCTTCTTCCTGTAACAAAGTTTTTATTAGTGGACAATTGCGCATGCGGATGTTTTGACCTTTTTTTAAATACAGATTTATGTATTGCGCATGTTTGTATAATTTTGCACTTCAGTCTTGGTAAGAAAAAAAATGGCAAATTATTTACGAAGAGCATTTTATAGCCCACTTTTCAATTTGAGTAAAATTCCCAAAGCAGCAGCAACGAAACATTTATTGTTTTAAAACACACACACACACACACACACACACACACCACAGCCTGGATCTTGCCTGTTGCAGGCTGAGCATCCAGACTGCCTTGAGGATGAAAATTCATGGCAAGGAAGGACAAGCTTTGCTGACCTAAGGTGCTTGGCCTCGCTTCTGTCCTCTGCCATACTATACCCTGTTTTGCATCATTGGCACGGCCCCCTCAGAAGACTGTCATTCAGTCAGAGCTATGTTTGGCCCTTGGGTTTTGGGAGGAAGTCCCGGCACGGCAGATTCTGAGTGTTGTCTTCCTTTCTTCCAGGCTGCGGACGACTGTGCCAAGGCAGTGATGAGCAACCTGAGCGCTCACGGAGTGAAGCTGGTGCTGCCATCTTTGCTGGCGGCACTTGAGGAGGAGTCTTGGAGAACCAAAGCTGGTAGGAACTGTTTTTGGAAAAGTCTTGTCGTTTCTTGCTGACGTGTGAATGTTGTACTTCCGTATGTACGCTTTAATACTAGCATGGGATCAAAACATTAACTTGGAACCAGGCATTTTCTCTTTTCTTGTGCGTGCCTTTGTTTTTTTTAAAAAAACAAAACGAAATTAAGTTTCTAGTCCTCATGGTAGGTAGCTATAATAATAATGCTTCGCATTAATATTTCGTTTTCTGAGTGTGCAAAGTGCCTGGCATATTTTACCTTCATGTTGTTCTTGCCCTGTAAGGTAAGTAGTATTTTTTTTTTTTAATTTTCTGTATTTATATACCGCCTTTCTTATCCTCAGATTGCTCTTCAGATGTTGTTCAAGGCGGTTTACATAGGCAGGCTTATCTAGATCCGATAAGGATCTTTACAATATTGTTCTGCATAGAACCCTACAATTCCAGCTGGTTTCCTCCACGGTGTAGTCATCTTCACTAGCTGCTGAACACAAGCCTCAAGCTTTCTGCAGGACGCCACAGATCATGCCGAACAGGGAAACTTTTTTCCAGTTGTCATCGCTCTGTCACTGACATTCTCAGCATTCCGGTCTGTTCTCTCACCGCAGCACGCAACAGTGACTCCTCTCTGCCACCGAGGGTCATGACAGCTTATCAGTGACTTCCTGCTTCCCTTCCAGCACAAAAACAGGCTGTTCCTGCTTAGCTTCCAGCAGTCTTCAGGCAGTTCAACCCCATATTGCAGCTGGGGAGCTGAGGCAGAGCCCCCCCCCTCGCATTGTTGTCAGTAGATATAGCACCTAGGAGCCTGGGTGGGAAGGTGGGCCAAACATGTGAGCCGCCGCGGCCGTTTTTTGCGAGCCGCCGCAGCCCACTTTTTACCCCCCTGCATGCCACCCGGGGGCCCCCCACCCCAGGAGGCCCTTTCGCTCCTGCCCCAGACAACTTTTATCGCCCACTTTTTGAGGCTTTGCACATGCCTGCATTGACTTATACCTCTGCTCTTGGGGAACCTCTTGCTAACTTCCTGCGTCACGTTCGCGGTAGGGTCGGTGGAACTGCTCGGGGCCATGGCCTACTGCGCGCCCAAGCAACTCTCTTCCTGTTTGCCAAACATCGTGCCAAAACTCACGGAAGTGCTCACCGACTCCCACGTGAAGGTCCAGAAAGCTGGGCAGCAGGCCCTCCGGCAGATCGGATCAGTGATCAGGAACCCTGAGATTTTAGGTACGCCTAGTTGGTGTGGGTGGACCAACCGTTTCCTTTGGGGTTTGCCCTTACGTGCACTCTTGGGAGCGGCTCAGGTCCTCTCTAGGCCGAAGCACGCTTCGATTCCGGGACTATGGTAAGCCTAACAATGAGTGTTCCCGGCAGCATTCTGTGGCTGACGTGAGCTTCACTGTGGCCTCTTTGTGACCGTGGCCTTCACTCTCCTCCTTTTCTGATATGCAGCAATTGCGCCGGTGCTGTTGGACGCCCTGACAGATCCATCCCGGAAGACCCACAAGTGCCTCCAGACCCTGCTGGACACCAAATTTGTCCATTTCATTGACGCCCCTTCTCTGGCCCTCATCATGCCCATTGTCCAGAGGGCTTTCCAAGATCGTTCCACGGACACCAGGAAAATGGCCGCTCAGATAATTGGGAATATGTATTCTCTGACGGATCAGAAGGTATGAGCTCTTCCGCTGCTGCAGATCCAATTAAGGTGTCGAGAATAATTTACTCGATTGGCAATTGCCTGTGCCTTAAAATGAGGATAATGTGTGAGGCCTTCTGACTGCTTTATGTCATAGTGGGCGTACTTCCGTGCCCAAAGGAAATCAGTCAGCGTGAGAGACAGCCATCACCCCTGGTTTTCTTCTAAGAAAACTGGGACTGACTTTGAAGCTTATCAGGACTTCCGTAATAAGAAGCCTGGTATTGGAGATGTGCTCTCTCCTTTATATTTTCTTGTGTTTGTGGCTTTGATGCTGGAAGTAGTCTCTGAGCCTTTTTTTTAATGGAAAGGCAGAGTAAAAATATCTGCGATGATAGCTGCTGTCCTCCCAGAAAGATAGCTTTTAATTTTGATTTAGAAAGTATATGTCCTGCCTTTCCTGTCATTCAAAAGCTCAAAGTGGCCAAGGGGTTAAAAATAGCAGCCTCCCCACCATTGGGCAGACCTCAGCGTGTGACAGAGAACAGCTTCTCCACATTGTCTTCTCTCTCTGTTTCAGGATCTGGCTCCTTACCTGCCTAGCGTGACCCCTGGCCTGAAAACCTCTTTGTTGGACCCTGTGCCTGAGGTACGTCTTCCTCCTGCCGGCTCCTTCGTTCGTCGGTCGCCTTTCCCTTCTCTCCCTTGATCTGGTTCCCCTGACCGCTTTCCTTGCATCGCAGGTGCGCACGGTGTCTGCCAAGGCGCTGGGGGCCATGGTGAAGGGGATGGGCGAGTCGTGCTTCGAGGACTTGTTGCCTTGGCTGATGGAGACCCTGACCTACGAGCAGAGTTCGGTGGATCGATCGGGTGCTGCGCAAGGCAAGAAGAGCAGCAGGCGTTTGCATACCGCTGGGGGGGGGGTTGTTTGGATGTCTCGCTTTTTTCCCCTGCCCTTGGGTGAACCGGAGACCTCCTGGTGCCTGAGAAAGTTGCCCTGCTCTTACCCACATGTGCTGCTCATGTTCCTGTACCCACTCTCTGGATTTGAAAAGGAAGCAGGGAATGGAGCAGAAAAGGAAGTGTGGAGGAGAGGAGAGTCGTGGGCTAGAATATTAAAAATGCTGTAGCCTACCACTCCACTCCACTCCTCATTTCCTCTTTGGCTCCATTCTCCCTTTTCAGATCCAGAGAGCAGGGTGGAGATGGGCGGGAGGGCAGGCAGGCAGAGGCGGGTGCCCCTACTAATCCGCTTCCTGAAGCTACTGCCTCAGTAGGCCTTGTGGACATTCGAGCCCAGCCCTTTCCGCCTTCCAAAGTTATGTATACAGTAATAAAAACTCATGTGGGCTGTTGGATTGGGGTAAACGGGAGCCGGTCACAGATCTCTGTTCAATTCATGAGGGTACCGAGTAGCCTTGGGCGAGTTAACCGGTGTCCTTAGCACTTCATCTGCAGGAACAGAATTGCAGTGGCCTACCTTGCAAGATTGTTGTGAGGCTGTAAAGTGAGAGATTGCAAAACCCTCACAGCCTTAAATGTGGTATGTCAGTTATTAATGGTCAGCCCTGCGGAAACTCAATTCTAAAATAAAAATTCTTTTTATACTTGAGTCATGGTAACCCCAGCAGTGCCTCTTGCGTCAGTGGTGCAAACTGAGCGCATGTGCATAATGTATTCTGTTGCTTTAGCTGTCTTGCATAATTTAATGGCTCTTGCTAGATGTGGGCAAGGGCAGAGGGCTTCAAAGGGCATCTCTTTCAAACATCTCTTTGCAAGCTATGAGGCAGGGAGCTTGCTTTGTAAATCAGTATACGGAGGCTGAATTCTGCAGCCAAGTACCATGTTCCGTAGAATAGAACTGTCGCATACTGATAGCCCCGATCCTGGACGCTTCGTAACACACTCTCCTCCACCCCCTTTCAGGTCTGGCTGAAGTCATGGCTGGTTTGGGAGTAGAAAAACTGGAGAAATTGATGCCCGAGATCGTTGCTACGGCCAGCAAAGTGGATATAGCCCCTCACGTGCGGGACGGTTATATTATGATGTTCAACTACCTTCCCATTACCTTTGGGGAAAAGTTCACACCCTACGTGGGGCCCATCATACCCTGCATCCTTAAGGTAGGAAACTGTTGGCAGATGTCTGGGGCGGAGTGCCAGAGGTCACCTTCCCCTTATTCGGCAGTGCAGTGGCCGCTACCTCTTCCTGCTCCCTGGATTTGAAAAGGGGCACAGGAAGTGCGGAGGTGGAAAAGCAGATGCTGCAGCCCATTGCTCTCCTCTCCACCTCCACATTTCCTCTTCCGACCCAGAGAGTGTAGAGGAGGAGCAGCAGAGGTGGGCACCCTCTCCGGGCTGCTGCCTCAGAAGACCAGCCTTAGACGCCTGACCCTTTCCAGATGGGATTGTTTTCCGGACTCGCCTTTGGCCACATAAACAGAGGTGGCTTTTTAGGTGCTGCCTTTGTTGTCCGATAGTTGGGCTTGGCTTTGCGCATTTGCTTTTCTCCTTCGGATTTTCATCGTGCACGGCAGAAGCCACCAGGTAACGGCAGTTTGTATCTTCTTAGGCACTGGCAGACGAGAATGAGTTTGTGCGGGATACCGCTCTGCGTGCCGGCCAGAGAATAATAAGCATGTATGCGGAGACGGCCATTGCACTCCTCCTGCCTCAGCTGGAACAGGGTCTCTTTGATGACCTTTGGCGGATCAGGTAAGCCGCATCTAGGTTATGTATCCTCAGGGATGGATTTAGGTTGAGGGTTCTCTTTTCTCTGTGCCAGGTGCAAGGGAGTGACAACAGGAAGCAGGTTATCTTGTTGGCTGTGTACTCCCTGAGGCATCTGGTGGAGCCACTGTGAGATACAGGAAGCTGAACTAGATGGGCCTTTGGCCTGATCCAGCAGCCGGGCTCTTCTTATATTCTTATGTCAGCCTGGTGTAGCGTTGAGAGCGGCGGAGCAGGGGACCTGGGTTCGAGTCCTGGCTTGGCTGTGAAGCTTGCTTCACAGGGCTCTCGTTAGGGGAAAAAATAACTCTTAACAACACTCTCCAAGTCATGCCGGCCTTTCCTCTGCTCATCAGGTTCAGCTCGGTGCAGCTGCTCGGAGACCTCCTGTTCCATATCTCAGGAGTCACAGGGAAAATGACTACTGAGACTGCCTCTGAGGACGACAACTTTGGAACAGCCCAGTCCAACAAGGTGAGGGCTGCTTGTCTGTCTGTCTGTCTCCTTGCCAGTCCAGGTAATGGGTTAATGGTTAGAGAGCCCAACTGCACAAGTCCAGTGATGTAGCGATGCATTTTGAAGTGGAGGAGCCCACCCCCAAATCGCAACCCTTTCCCCTTTCCCCTCTGCACTAAGACACAAGGTCCCAGCAGCCTCTCCCAGCTTTGTTCCTCCTGTCTCCCCCGTCCCTGTGTTTCTTTTCAGCTCCTCGGCTTTGACTCCAGGGCTCCTCTGCCCCCTGGTTCCTTTCCCTCTCATATTTTGCTGCTGGGCTCTGACTCCTCCTCCTTCCCATCTCCATTCTTGGTTGCCTGCTCTGCCTTTCGAAAAGGTCGATGGCGGGAACCCAAACAAAGACGGGCTCGTGGTCGACAGAGCAGTTGCTCTGCTCCTTTCTTGCTCGGGGTGCCTGGTTTTGCCCTCTGCCTTTTCAGCAGAGCAGGATGGGAGGGAGGAGCAGGTCATGGCACATGTGGTCCAGTCTAGGGGAGGGTGAGAGAGAGAGAGAGGCATGGATGCTGGTGGGAAGGGTGTGCTACCTGGTGACATCATCACTCCGTCACTGCTAGTAGCGGCAGAGCAATGACTCGGCTCCGCTACACTGCTGCAGGAAATGACCAAATCGCATCTGTCTATTTTAAAAAAACAAAACAACAAAAAAAGAAAGCAAAGCAAGCAGCCACCCCCGCCAAACTGGATTGGGGGCAGGGAGGGTTAACACGCTTTCCCCATGTTGATTTCCTGATGTGACTTGAGCCCAGCTGCTGCTTGCCCTGCTAGGGGTGGCCCTTTGAAACAGAGAGCACCACTTTTCTTGGTGAAAAAGCACAGTCATTCCTTGGGGACTTCCTTTCCCCTTTTAATTTGATTCTTCCAGGCTAGGTCAGGTCGTTGTATTGGATCACTGTATTGTTCTATCATATCTAATATCTAATATCTAAACAAGTATCCCAAACACATACCCGATTATATACAGCGTTTCTTGGTCTTAAAGCTGCCTTTGATTCAGTCAACAGAAATATACTTTGGAGTAAGCTGGTGAAACTTGGGATAGACCAGAGGTTGTTGCAATTAATTCAAAAACTCTATTCCAATACATCCTGTCGCATTAGGCTAAAAAGGGACGGTACGCTTTCCGATCAAGTTCCCACCAACAGGGGCTTAAAGCAAGGCTGTGTCGTGGCGCCAACTCTTTTCAACCTATTTATTAATGATTTAGCCCCTTTCTTGGCTAATTTGGACTCGCATTGCCAGATTCTTTGCCAGTTCAAATTCTCTTATATGCAGATGATATGGTGCTAATTTCTCGAACCAGAATAGGTCTGAAACGTCTCATCCAAGGATGCATTAGCTACTTACATACCAACCAGCTTCAGCTTAACTTTGACAAATCTGAAATAATAGTTTTTGGGAAGTCTTGGAGGCCTTGCTCATGGCAATTTGGTGGAAGAGCCATACAACAAGTTAAGTCCTTCAGGTATCTGGGTATCCTTTACCATTATAACCATCAATGGTCTACTCACCGTATAGCAGCATTAAGAACGGCCAAAATGACGACCCAGGCAATTATCAGGTTTTTTTATACCCAAGGTGCTGCCTATATTCCGGCTGCTCTGCGAGTATTTAATGCTAAGGTAGTAAACCAGGTACTATACGGTTCCCAGATTTGGCTCTCTGCCTTTAACACTGATGTTGAACGAATCCAGTCTTCCTTTCTTTACAAAATTTTTGGTCTTCCTCATTGTGTTCCCTATGCAGCATTATGCCTTGAGACATTATGCCAATGTCGTTTGCAATTTTTGATTTGGATCAGGTTCTTTTAAATTTTGGTTCCGAGTGTGTTCTTTAGCAGAGAGTGTTCCCTTTTTTAGAGGTATCTTAACTGATTTTTCTCATTGTTCAGGATATATTCTTTTCATTAAGAAAATTCATGCTATTGGGCTTTCGCCAGACGTTTTAGGGTCGGTCACTTCGACTGCTGCTATTAAGATCTCCCTGAACAGATTAATCGACATCGAGAGACAGGAAGTTTTTGCTGCAGTGGCTAAATCATGTTCGCCTTTATATCTGCAGCTCCCATGTATTCTCAGTAAAACTCCCAGGTACCTCTTTACGATAGATAACCCACAAGCAAGGCGCGCATTCTCTCTAGCCAGATGTAACGCCTTGCCCTCCAGCTTAATGGAACACAGATTCAATCATTCCTCCAAGGCTCAGGGCCGTTGTTTATGTAACGAGGCAGACACAGAATCCCTGGCTCATGTGCTCTTGCATTGTTCTTGGTATAACGACCTCCGACACAATATCCTTAACTCTATGCTAGTAAATTTGCAAGGGAGGTCGGATTCTGACATCGTCGTGATCTTACTTTTGTCTTCTAACAAGTGGACCATTGATCAGTTAGCTAAATTGTTTCATCTAGCCACAGAACGCAGAGTGGCTATAGTGTCCAACATCAGGGAACTTGGGTAAAGGATGTTATCTGTTTATTTCGGCATGCCCCCCTTCTCCCCATAACTTTGGGTGTTATTTCTCTTTGCTTGTTTACTGTGTTATGTATATTTACCATTGTTTTTTAAGTTTTTATGTCTGTTTTTGTGTGTTATGCCAATAAAGGTTTATTGATTGATTGATTGATTGATTGATTCTTCCAGGCAATCATTAGTGCGCTGGGAGTGGAGCGGAGGAACCGAGTCTTGGCGGGGCTGTACATGGGCCGCTCAGACACCCAGTTGGTGGTCCGGCAGGCATCCTTGCACGTCTGGAAGATCGTCGTCTCGAACACCCCTCGCACGCTTCGGGAGATCCTGCCCACCCTCTTTGGCCTCCTGCTGGGATTCTTGGCCAGTACTTGTGCAGATAAGAGAACAGTTAAGTCCTTGTGCCGGCCAGACCTTTCCCACCACTGGGGGGCTCGTGAGTCGCCGTAGCTCTCGACTCTCAGATGCTGCCATACGGAACTCATTTGCCCCCACTTGTGATTGTCCCAGGTTTGCCATCCTGAGAGTGCCTCCTTTCTAAGCAGCAAGGGATGTTGGAGTTCTTGGGTCGTTCAGAGATCAGTGTTTTTCTGGGAAGCTGTGAACTCTACCCGTGAGAGCACCACTATAGTTGTTTCGTGCAATTGCTTTCCCTTAGATTCAAGGGAGGAGACTTGTTGACCCCCAAGTTGCAGATCATGTGAAGGGAGGGCCAGAAATTCAAGTGACAAGGAACACTTACCGTTTGACGGCAGTGCTTAAGCAGTTATTACGGTCTCTGCTTCGAGGAGCCTTTAAGCCCTCTTTGCGCTCAGTTCTATTTTGATGTGGCATAGGAATCCGATTGTGCATTGAACATCGTGTTGAAAGGGGAGCATGAAGCCAGCACATGGAGACCCAGCCCTTCCCCACCTTGAAATTAGCAGTGGAGTGAGAGTAGAGGGGATCTGGATGTCGGGCTCTGGGTGTAAGGCCTGTATTGCAGTGTGGCATCCAGTATGTTGGAGGGCCAGGATGTCCAGGCCGTGCTGGGTGGGAGAGGATATCGGCCAGGCCTTTGTCTCTTCATCATGTGTAAGCTCTGATTAGGGCTCTTCCTACCCTCACCTCCACCTTCCTTCCCCCTGTACAGTCAGACTGTAGATTCATGAGGGCAGGGACTTGTCGTCTTTATACTTCTCTAGTAACACGCAATGGACGTTAATTGTGCTATGTGAGTAGCGTCAGGGATGGAAAGTTGCCTTTCAGTAGGAGGTTTTGCAGCATCACAACCGAATCTGTTCCTATTGGCTCATGTCACATTTTTGGTGTCAGATCGCGGCACGGACGTTGGGGGACCTCGTCCGCAAGCTGGGAGAAAAGATCCTTCCGGAAATTATCCCCATTTTGGAAGAAGGCTTGAGGTCCGAGAAGAGCGACAAGAGACAAGGTGTCTGCATCGGCCTGAGCGAGATCATGAAGTCCACCAGCCGGGATGCGGTATGTTCCGTTCCAGGTCTGCAGGGGCTTCCCACCCACTCTCCCAAATAACCTCTAATTCTCATACCCTGAAACAAATTTGATTTAGCAATACATTGACAGATCAATTTGCCCCTCAACAGTGAGACTCTTTAGAAAAGAGGTGTGTGTATGTAAATGTGTGTGCAATGTCCTTTACGTCATGTTTTGGTTTCTTGAGTGCTCCTGGCAGCTCCGGCAAGAAGTCTGCTCATGCTCGGTCTCTCCTTCCCCAGGTGCTGTGTTTCTCCGAGTCGCTGGTTCCAACGGTGAGGAAGGCCTTGTGCGATCCTCTCGAAGAAGTCCGAGAAGCGGCCGCCAAAACCTTTGAGCAGCTGCACTCGACCATTGGCTACCAGGCTCTGGAAGACATCCTGCCTTTCTTGTTGAAGCAGCTGGTAGGTCACAAAGAAGCTGCCAGCGGCCGGAAGGAAATGTGGCAGCGACTCCTGGAGGAAAATTAAAAATGGCTCCATGGAGACCCTGTCAACGACGGCTCGGTCCGTATGCAATTAGCTGCAGTAGCTTTGTGAAGCCTCCATGTACAGAGGCAGGATACCTGTGAATATTAGGCCAACTGTAGGGGGCGTCTGCCACCTTCACGCCTTCCTGGTGAGCTTCCCAGAGGCACCTGACTCTGCTGTTGGAAACATCATGCTGGGACCCAGATGGACCCTTTGTCCAATATAGCCACTTTTCCTGTTATGTTTCCTGCGGGATGGATGTGGGGGGCAGTTGCAGTGGGATCCCTGCGGTGCCAGGATGGTGGTTGGGGGGTGGCAGTGAGCATCTCTGAAGTACTTTGCAGACATGAAATCAGACCGACTTTTCCCGCCACCACTTTGTTGCCTTGGGGCTGCCAGGCTGGGTTGGCCCCGTGTCTGCTTCCAGTTTAGGACCCCAACTGCTATTTCTTCCTCCCTCTAGGAATGCGAAGAAACATCAGAGTTTGCCCTGGACGGCCTGAAGCAAGTCATGGCTGTGAAGAGCCGGGTGGTGCTGCCGTACTTGGTTCCAAAGGTAGACTGGGGTGCAAAGTCTTAAAGCTTGTCCCTCTGCTCAGTTCATACATCACGTCTTTTTAGGTGTACATCTCAGAGCTAATGCAGTTGTTGCATTTTCCAAGGATATATCTGCTGACGCAGTCAATGAGGTGGATCAGAGCCGTGCGTCTGGTGGTCTTAATGAAGGCTCACAAGGCTGGTGTAGTTCTCAACTCAGCCAGGAGGGGGTTCTGTAATGTTTCAGAAATATGAAGGTCTTTGAAAGGAAAGGGATTGAATGTGCTTCCCTGCTGCGTATGTGTTTGTTTGTCTCTGCGTAATGTGTGAAGCTACCCTTAGCAGTTGGGCTTGCAGGTCAAACAAGGACTTTGCTTTTTTGACAGAAATGGATGCCAGTACAGGTGGACCCCCATATCCACTGATTCGCTAGTTATCCACGGATCGTGGGGAACCCCCCCCCCCCCGGCTTTTACTTTTTTTCCCAGTAAGCTTTGTTTCTTCCTTAAAGAAACAGGAGAAGCAGCCTCTGGCTGCTTATTACAGGCAAGTAGAACGAGACTAAGTACTAGAGAGGCTCTGCAAGGTTAACAGAAACCTTGCAGAGCCTCTCTAGGACTTAGTCTCGTTCTACTTGCCTGCAATGGAGGCTGCTTCTCTGTTTGTTTTAAGGAAGAAACAAAGCTTGCTGTGCTGAAAGAAAAATAAGAGCGGGGGGGGGGGGGGCAAGCATGCCTGCCTGCAAGGGAGGCAGGGTGGGGGGGCCCTCAGGAAACCATGGAGGGGGTGTTCACTCTTATCCACGGTTTCAAGTATCCACGGAGGGGCCTGGAACATATCCCCAGCGGATACGGGGGCCCACCTGTACAGTGTTGGGGAGGTTGTAGATCCAGGCTGCTTTCAATACATAGTGTCTTTGGTTTTTCTCCTTGTTTCCCTTAGCTTATTTCTCCTCCTGTGAACACCAGAGTCCTGGCGTTCCTCTCGTCTGTGGCTGGGGACGCTCTTACCCGGCACCTTGGAGTCCTCTTGCCTGCCATGATGACGGCACTGAAGGAGAGGCTGGGATCCAGCGAAGAGCAGCAGGTACCTCTGCTTAGAGTGGAAGGTTAGCCGAGGCAAAGCTTTTAAAGCTAGAGGCCTATGGCCAAAGGTGGAGTAAGGAACGTAGTCATTCTCATGACTTCTTGCCCACAGCTAGCCCATGTGGGATGATCCCTCTTTAGCCCCCTTCAGCAAGCTCTCCACGGCCCTTTTTGTGGTTTCCCCATCCGCCCAAACCAGACTTCCACCTCGCCATCACTGCGATGCTGTTTTTCAGTCTCTTGGCCAAAAGCGACCAGGAAACTTGCTGTGACTTTTTCAGGAGATGCTCAACTGCCAGGTTGTCATCCTCTCCGTGGAAGACGAGGCCGGGCAACGGATTATCATCGAAGACTTGCTGGAAGCGACTCGCAGCCCTGAGCTGGGGATGCGGCAGGCTGCAGCCGTCATCCTGAACATCTACTGCTCCAAGACCAAGGCGGACTATACGGCCCATCTGCGAGGCCTGGTCTCGGGCTTGATCCGGCTCTTCAATGACACCAACCCCGTGGTTCTGAACGAGAGCTGGGATGCCCTCAACGCCATCACCAAGGTAGCTGTTGGGGCACGTCTTCCCAAGGCTCCAGATTGCCATAACTGCACATAAAAGCAACATTCGCCCTGCTTTTTTGCCATTCAGTGGTCCAGGAGGAGGCATTCCCTCTTGGGTGAGAGAGAGAGAGAAGGGGGAATGCCAAAGAGATGTCTGCATCAGTTAAAACATATGTCTTCCTCTTTGCACTATTTTTTTCTTCACATGCAAATTCATGAAAAGAGCTGTTGATGTTTGGGAGGATTCAGGCTCTAGATTTTCTGCTTCCTCCCCCAGAAACTGGACGCTGGAAACCAGCTGGCTCTGATTGAGGATCTGCACAGGGATGTCCGTATGGTCGGCAACGAGGCCAGCGGAGACCACGTTCCTGGGTTCTGCATTCCCAAGAAGGTAATGGCTTCGGCTGGGGGGGGGGGGGCTGGAGATCAGAGCAGCGCGTGCCCCTAATTAATGTGCGCCAGTACACTGTTGGCGGAGTTCTGTGTGAGCATCTCACCGGCATGCCGCTGGGCTTTCTTTGAGGCTACCGTCTGCCAGGCCCAGATCCAGGTTTTTGTTGAGTCCTGTTCCAAGGGGAGAACCAACCTGGGAAGGGAACTCCTCTCTGGAAGAGGCAGAAATGGACTGTAGCTCGGTGGTAAAGCACCTGCCTTGCAGGAAGATTCCATCTTCCCAGGTTCCATCTCTGCCTTTTCTACGTAGGACTGGGGGGGGGGGGGGGAAACCATGCCTACAACCTTGGAGACCTGCTGCCAGTCAGACTCGGTGTAAGGCAGCCCCGCTGCATTTCCAAGTTTGGCCTCGGCAGCAGCAGGAGTTTATCTTTTGCTGCTGGCTCTCCTGCAAGCTGACCGGAGAGGAACCGAATGAGAACTCATCTCCGTTTTTAATAACCGGTCGGTTCTCTTTCACAGGGGGTGACTTCCATCCTGCCTGTGCTGCGGGAGGGAGTCCTGACGGGCAGCTCGGAGCAGAAGGAGGAAGCAGCCAAGGCCTTGGGGCTGGTGATTAAACTGACTTCTGCGGAGGCCCTGAAACCTTCGGTCGTGAGCATTACTGGGCCTCTCATCCGCATCTTGGGAGACCGGTTCAGCTGGAACGTCAAGGTGGCTTTGCTGGAAACGTTAAGCCTCCTGCTGGCCAAGGTAAGCTGGAAATGCCAGGGGTGAGCAGCTCTGAAATCTCTTGGGCTGCAGGCCAGCAGTGTGCTCCAAAGTCATTTTGATGAATACACTCAGGGTTATGATTTGGGTTTTCTTTTTGGGGTGGGTGGGTGGGTGGGTTGTGTAGTTCGTCAGGGCCCATGTCTTCTGGGAACTCCTGTTCAGGAACCCCAAGTATTTGAATCACATGACAGAGACTTGATGAGGTTCTAATCGTTGTTGCACTGTTCCCAACGTGTGCAGGTTGGCATTGCCTTAAAGCCGTTCTTGCCTCAACTGCAAACCACCTTCACGAAAGCGCTGCAAGATCCCAACCGGGTGGTCCGCCTAAAGGCAGCCGACGCTCTTGGGAAGCTGATTGCCATTCACGCCAAGGTTGACCCGCTGTTCACAGAATTGCTGAATGGCATCCGTACTAGTGAGGATTCTGGCATCAGGTGAGAGATTGCTGAAGCAGGAAGGAAACTGCTTGTTGGTCCAGGGCAGACTGTTCCAGAAGGTATGCTGTCTCTGCCACCGGAGAGGATGACACCCTATGATGGGTGAACAGTGTGAAAAACGGTTCACTTTGTAGAGTGATCCCTGATTGGCTAAACTCGCCTCTGTTTTCAGTACAGGAAACCCAGCCTATCCTCTGATGGGCTTCATTTCCTTGCTGTGACATTGGCGGAAGCTATATCTGTAGCATTGTAATGCCATCACGTTTAGTATGGGATCTCTGACTGGCTAGGATCACTCAAAGAGGAATGAAAAAGAGACAGGGAAAAAGAAGATTAGCACACTAACAGCAGAGGTGGGGAAAGACTGACTACAAACAGTTTGACTCCCCCCCCCCCCCCAAACATTGTCCTGTACAAGAAGATGGAAAATTGGACTAGTGCAGGAGAATTTCTTGGTGGCTTGTGCCTCCGGGGTCAGCTCGGTCTGTCTTCCACTGTGCTGCCTTTTGTGGCACCCCAAATTCGCCTCCTGAAGCGGCTGCCTCATGTTAGGCCCCAGCTCTGGTTTGGTTGATGGCTTTGCCCTGTGTGAAGGAGGTGGCTGACCTCCCGTCTGGTTCTCAGGGACACGATGCTGCAGGCGCTGCGGTTCGTCACTCAAGGCGCCGGTGCCAAAGTGGATGCCGCCGTGCGGAAGAACATCACCACAGTGCTGCTGGGCATGCTGGGACATGATGAGGTACCGCTTGAGAAAGGGGGAGCCCGGAAGAGAGCAGAGGGGGTGCTGTGCCTGGGGAGAACCTGCAGGTGGGAGGGGGATTGAGGACCCCACTGAAGATTGGAGCCCAAACAACCAGTCCAAAGTCTCCACTGGGAACGACCTCATCTAGGAACCTGGCTTATGTTCAGACACATGCTGGCCGAAGCGTCACAAGAAAATGGTGGTGGCAGCCTGGCCAGAACCCACTTGAGCGGACCCAACTCCTGGGGTCTGTTGCACCTGCTGTGAAGATCTCTAGGGTAGCGCACTGGCTTTACATGCTCAGGGTCCCGCTCATCTCCAGCTAAGGAGGACTCTTGGGTAGTGGAAAGATCTCTGCCTGGGTGAGCCACCGCCTCTTGGAGTGCACCAGGCGGGCCAGTGGGTTAAGCCGCCATTGCTTTCTTGTCGCCACTGCTGTCTGGGGTCAGGCTGAGAGACAGTGACTGACGCTGGTGGCCCCGTGTGCTTCATGGCTGAGCAGGAATTTGAGCCTGAGTTTCCCATGCTGTCTTCTACACTGTGTTTCAGCACATGTCCGTAATGTGATGAATTCGAATGAGAACACAGACAATCCTACATGAGTTTTGTGGGTGTCCCCTTCTCTCCCACCCCAGTTTTCCAAATATGTTCATTTAATGGGCCCTTTGGCATAGAGATCCTCTTCAAGGACCCCCCCCCCCACACACACACACACACTCAGGTGCAGGCTTTACACTTTCAGCCCTGCAGGCCACGGGATCCAACCTTCTCCGGTCACTTTGGGCTGATTCGCACCCAGTGCTGCAGCCACCCAAGTGACGACTTGCATGTGAGAATGGGCCATTGTGGATATCCACCGAAACCTGATGCTTTGGAAAGGGGAGGCGGTTGACAGGTTCAGCTGCCAGCCATCGAGCGCTGCACACGCATGTGTGAACCAGCTTTGTCTCTCCCTGGCAGCCTTTCGTGCCTGTTCAAAGCACCGCTCTTTCCATCCTAGGATGCCACCCGCATGGCCTCAGCCGGTTGCCTGGCGGAGCTGTGTGCGTTTCTGACGGACGAAGAACTCGCCAGCATTCTCCACAACCATCTGCTAGGTAACCTTTGGCAAACGGTGCTTAATTATGGTGTGTGTGTGTGTGGATTCTGCATGCCCTTAACTGACAGCAGACTTGTCAAACTTGCCAGCATGCCAGAAGCTGGGTTGATTTCAGCAGTCTAGTTTTCTTTTTAAGCTTGCTGGTTTCTAGACTGATGGTGAGACAGACAGGGTAGGAATGACGAAAACACTGGCCTCCTGAAATGCAAGGGAGAAAGCGATGTTCTCCTTTGTGAGGTTGGGGAGAGTCCCTTGGGAACGGTCTTGTCCGCTCTCTTCTGCAGCTGACGTCTCTGGCATTGACTGGATGGTGAGGCACGGCCGGAGCCTGGCACTTTCGGTGGCTGTCAACGTGACCCCCAGCCGAGTGTGTGCCCCCAAATACGTTAGCAGTGTCCACGAGATGATCTTCACCAATGCGACTGCTGACCGGGTAAGCCTCCCCATCCATTTCTGAAAGACTTCCTCTTGGGCCTAAAAGCAGAGATTTTCAGAGCTGTGTGCTTTAGCTAACTTGGGCTGCGGTTAGCTTTCTTCTTCTTCTTCCTGGTTCTCTAGATCCCAATTGCGATGAGTGGCCTCCGCGGGATGGGCTTTCTTATGAAGTACCACATAGAGGCCAATGGAGGGAACCTGCCCCCCAAACTCTCCAGCCTCTTCGTTAAGGTGAGTTGCCTTTCCAGCATGTGTGCAGTGGATGAGTTGGTGACTGGAAAGGTGTGTTCTGTGCACCAGCCCTACACGTCTTGTTGGGTGGTGTCCTGCAGTCCTCATGGGGTGTAGTGGTGGCAGATGGGAAGAAGAAACCTTGTGATGGGGTTACTCTTCCTACCCACCAGGGGAGGCAGACCAGCCTTGTGGAAGATTCAGAGTTCTTCCAGGGTGTGTGTGTGTGTTATGTAGACTGATGAGGGACCAGTATGCAACACCATGTGTGTCTGAACTTGTAAGGTTCTCTGGAGTAAAAGATGTCTGGATATACCACAGTACTGTAGAGTAGTTTATGTACAGTTTATTTGAGAGACAAATCAATTTGGCACCTACTCAAGAGTCTAATCTGTGCCAGTCTGTTGTTAGCTATGTGTTGATGAGAGGTGTAGTATAGGGGCGAAGATACTGAGCTGCGTATTGGGACTTCTGCTGTTCAAATCTCACCTCTGCCATGGGCTCACTCGGTCGCCTTAATTAACCAGCCCACTCACTCTCAGCTTCAGTCTTGCCCTCTGCAAGATGGGGTACTAGCTTACCTTATGAGATGGTTGTAAGGATTCCATCAGGATAAAACACAGGAAGGGCTTTGCATACTTTCAGAGCACTCTGGAAGTGCTTAAAATGTTTTATTCAGTATTACTGTTTGCATGTTGAAACTTGTCAGGCAGTTAGATGAATGGGGGTTCTCTGCTTACAGCCCAAGCTTTTTCGGGAGATTGCGGAAGGGCACCTGTGCAACACCCACCACCCTATATGTTAAATGCCTCCAGCAACTTCCCAGTTCTGGGTCAGACTCCAAGTATCTCTTTGTTTCTTGCAGTGTCTCCAGAATTCGTCCAGCGACATCAAGTTAGTTGCAGAAAAGATGATCTGGTGGGCAAATAAAACTCCCCTCCCTCCCCTGGATCCCCAGACGGCGAAGCCAATCCTGAAGGCACTTCTGGACAACACAAAAGACAAGAACACCAGCGTGAGAGCCTACAGCGACCAGGCCATTGTTAACCTCCTGAAGATGAGAGAGGGCGAGGACGTACTTCAGGTATTGGCCCCAAGGGGGAGCCAGTTGCCCCTCATTTCTTGCTGCCTTCCATAGCTCCTGCAGTGCTGGGAGCCAGCTGCCATTGCCTCCCTCCCTGAATGCGACACAGTGGCAGTAACGGTCATGAGAACCTGAAGGGACATTTCTCTGGTTGGGTTGACGTTGAGATCAAGCCTGCAGAGGGACAGGGAAGCTCTGTGTGTGGAGGGCCTGTGTGCAGCTTTCCCCTGTGATAGGTCCCAGCTTCTCTACTTACAAGGTTTAATGGAGCAGGGCTGGAAGGGGAAACTCCCAACAGTGCCACTTAAGAGGGATAGTCCTAGATGGACTATGACAGTGTATGATATGTTCATATACAGGTGTTGGAAGGGGTGGGGGTCAGAGAGCTCCATATCCCACTGTTTTAATTTGGCACCAGTGGCTGTCTTTGGCTCCTGGTAAGAAGCAAAAGGTAATAAATCAGCCTTTGGAGATGAGGTCTATGGGGCTAAGGAAGACATAAGTTTTGAACTGGGGTTTCAAAGAATGGAGAACGGGGACAATTCTCTGCTGCCTGTTTCATTGACAGCAGCTTGGCACTTCCAGTCACAGCCACTGGTGGACAGACTTCTCTGCTGCCTGTTCCTTTGCCAACTTCAAACTGGAACTGTAGTGGAGCAGGCAAAGGAACAGACAAGAATTCCAATCAGAGCCACCAGAGGGCAGACTTTTCTATTGCCTGCTGCCTTGCATATTGTGGGCAAAGATCTCCTGAGCAGTTAAGGGGGTTCTCTTGAAAGTCAAGGCTGAAACCCACTGACTCTCGCAAAGGGGAAGCAGAGAGGCCCAGGCAAGGGCTCAGCCCCTCCTGGCTTCTTTCATTGGGCTAGGAAGGAAGGTGCCTATGCTTCAGCCAACACTGAAGTTAGCGTGATGAAGCAACAGTTGTGACCCAGTGCCTCCTCTTACACCCCTTCCTGTACTATTATTCCTTACAGTCCATCTTGAAGATCCTGGATAGTGCCAGTGTGGAACTGCTGAATGAGAGCTGCCGGCGATCTCTGAAGAAACTTGCAAGCCAAGCAGACTCCATCGAACAGATCGATGACACAATCCTGACGTGATTTGGGAGCTGCAGAAGGAAAGGCGGCGCTTGGAGCCATCGCTGTGTCACCGGCGCAACTCAAAACCAACAGAAATGTTTTCATTTTTGAAAATGCTAAATCTGATGGGAGCTTACGAAAAGGGCTTCCGGAGTATTTTAATACAAGAAATATACCAGAATAGCCTTAATTAAGAGTTCCGCTACTTAAAAAGAAATATATATATAAAATTTGCGTTCCCTCCCCCCCCTTTTTTTTTGAATACAGAGTCCCACAGCTGAGAATCCTATCAATTGGCAACAGGTAATGGTAGTTGGTTTTGTGGTGACTCACCCCACTGTGTGTCAAGAGCCGTTTCCACTCAGTGTTAAGTGGGAAGTAGAATTCTGTGGAAGTCATGCATTTTGTTTCAATGTACTGCAGTTTTGCAGTCTGTTGTAGTTCCGAAGGCTTATTTAAAAGAGCCTCAGAAATTGGAGGCAAAGGGGGGATGGAATGAAGGCTGTTTAAATTACAGTTTAATAAAAAGCTTTGAACTGAATCCTGGTGCTAAAGCATTTTTCTCTCTTGCACGTGTCAAAATCGATACAGGTTGATTTGGTTGTCGGTCTGTAAAAAACAGGACTCCCGGCATCTAGAATCCAGGATAAGGCACCCACTTTGTTTTAGCAGTGATATATACACTCAGCAAGGTTTTTCTTAAACTCACTGTTGCTTAGAGACAGATACTAGAGAGCTTGCTCTTACCTGGATATGACTGTCAAAGCTGCTCAGCATCCCCACAGAAAAAGCCACAGGTGACGTGTTGGGTACCGCGTTCTGTCTTTCTGTCACTCTGAGGCCTTGCTCAAAACTACTCCCTTGAATTCAGCTTTAACTTTCTCCAGAGAATGCTTCCCCCCTGTTCTGGTGTCACTCTAAAATACTGCAGGGTTGGACTGTTTACTAGCATGCAGCCATCACCACTACCCACCTCCACATCCTTGCCCTCTCCAGCCTGCCCCCCCCCGCCCCTTACCAGCTTGTTGCTTTCAACAACAGTGCCCAGTGACGGGATCATACCACTAAATGCATCTCCACCCGATTTAATAGTTGTGTGCCACTTTGTCACAACCATGATGAGCTCTAAACAGCTCACACCAACAAAACCATCCAAATACTAATTATAAATATAAGGCATCCAGGTAAATATGACCAGTGCGTCAGTCAATATAAAAACCACATCAAACAAATACCCGCCACTCAGAAAACTCAGCATATAATACTAAGTATATTTTGTGGAAGAAGAAAAAATACACAACATTTAAACCAAGAATTCTTTTTTTAAAAAAATAAACCAACTATGCAGAAATTCAGAACAAATGCAAACATATGAGCTGATCCTTGCAGGCAAAAGAACCCGCACCCTCCCCTGAACTGAAAGTTGCTTGCTTCAAGCAGAACGTTCTATGCACTCCCCCCCTCCACTGTTAAAGATGAAACAAACCACATAAAACCAAACGTAATATTTAAACATTCAAAACAGAAGGATTGGGTGAAATTAGAACTCTTTGACTGTTCAATTCTCTCTTGTTACTCCGAATCAGCAATTCAATGCAATTCTACACAAACCTTGAGAATGAGCAAGTGCTGTGCTCAAAAGCACTTCTGGGACTTTAGTCCAAGTCCTGTCAGTGAGGGTGGAGTGGGGAAATCAGCGGTACGTTCCCAGGCGCACGCTCTGTTTGTCTCTACGTTTGGGTTCTTCCATTCCAGCTCTTGGTGAGCACATGTACCATCTATTTCAAGAATGGAGATATCCTTCTGGGTCGCTGGGACTCCTCATCCGAGCGGCGGGGCACTGTGAACTCGTTTAGGGATTGTGATTCGGGCTTGCAACCATTCTCTGTAGCTCTCCTCAGGCATCTCCACAATATTTTCACGCAGAAACTAAAGGTGAGTAAGCACATGTATCAAATGCATTTTGGCTGACACAAGAGCTCTCATGCTGGGTTCAGAACTGTTGCTTCACCACACAACATCAGTGTTACCTGAAGCACAGGCACCTTGCTTTCTAGCCCAATCAAAGCAGCCAAGAAAGGCTCAGCCCTGCCTTGGCAACCGCCTGGACCTCCCTGCATCCCCTTTGGGAGAGTCAGTGGGTTTCAGCCATGATTTTCAAGAAAAAACCCTTAACTGCACAGGAGATCTTTGCCCAATATGCAAAGCTGCAGGCAACAGAAAAGTCTGCCCTCCGGTGGCTCTGACTGGAACTTCAGGGCAAGCAAACAGGGAATGGAAAAGTTTTCCCTCTGGTGGCTCTGACTGGAACTGCGGAGCAACAGGCAAAGCAGCAGGGAACAGAAAAATCTGCCCTCCGGTAGCTCTGACTGGAATTGCAGGGCAGCAGGCAACAGAAAGGTCAGAAGCTGGTGGCTCTGACTGAAACTGCAGGAGGGCACCAGGCAAAGAGCAGGGAACAGAAAAGTCTGCTTGCCGGTGGCTCTGACTGGAATTGTCTGTTGCTTTGCCAGCCAGCCCCACTGCAGATCCACTCACAGCCACCGGAGGGCAGACCTTTCTATTGGTTGCTGCTTTGCCAGCAAGTCCGCCCTCCGGTACAGCAGCCCTCAGAGCTAGCACATGTATAAAATGCAGCTTTAAGACAGGCTCAAGACCATTTTGGATAAGACGAGCTCTCACGCTGGGTGAGAACTGTTGCTTCATCACACAACTTCAGTGTTGGCTGAAGCACAGTCACTTTGCTTCCTAGCTCAATCAAAGCAGCCAGGAGAGGCTCAGCCCTGCCTTGGCAACCGCCTGGACCTCCCTGCATCCCCTTTGGGAGAGTCAGTGGGTTTCAGCCATAATTTTCAAGAGAAACCCCTTAACTGCACAGGAGATCTTTGCCTACTATATGCAACACTGCAAGCAATAGAAAGTCTGCCCTCCGGTGGCTCTGCCTGGAACTGCAGGGCAGCAGGCAAAGCAGCAGGGATGAATCCTCCTCATCACCACCACTCTTTTCAACTGGAAACCCATTAAGTGAGACTTTCAAGGGGTGGATCTTGTGGATCTAAGCACCTCCCTTATGAGGAAAGGCTACAGCGTCTGGGGCTTTTCAGCCTAGAAAAAAGGCGCCTGAGGGCGGACATGATTGAGACTTATAAAATTATGCATGGGATGGAGAGAGTGGATAGAGGGAAATTCTTCTCCCTCTCACACAACACCAGAACCAGGGGACATGCACTAAAATTGAGTGGAGGGAGAGTTAGAACAGACAAAAGAAAATATTTCTTTACCCAGCGTGTAATTCATCTGTGAAACTCCTTGCCACAGGATGTGGTGATGGCACCTGGCCTAGATGCCTTTAAAAGGGGTTTGGACAGATTCATGGAGGAAAAGACCATCACAGGTTACAAGCCATAAGCAACCTCCTGGTTTTAGAAGTGGGTTTTCTCTGTGCCAGGTGCAAGGGAGTGGCGACTGGACACAGGTATCTTGTTGTCTTGTGTGCTCCCTGAGGCATCTGGTGGGGCCACTGTGTGACACAGGAAGCTGGACTAGATGGGCTTTTGGCCTGATCCAGCAGGGCTCTTCTTATGTTCTTATGGATCATGGCAGCATTGCTGCCGTTTTGCTTTGCGGTTCAGTCCTGAAGAGTTTAAACAGTAGCCAGGCTGGGGGTCTTAAAGGATGTCCATTTTGGCTCACTCTTTTTGGAAAGGAAATGAAGGACCCCCCCCCTTCCTCCCCAAACCTGGATAGAGGACTCATATGAAGGGGGAAAGGGACCGTATCCTAGGCAGGCCTTGAAGTGGAGAAAGGCTCTCTCATTTTTGCTTGCAGAAGGCCAGGCCAAGCCAGTAGAAGAGACAACTCCAAGCAAGTGCTTGTCTCAAGAGTGGGCAGGACTAGAAACTGGAAGGGAAAGCATCACGAAGCGAAGAGTGAGGGAGGTGGTGTACGTAGGACTGTACACAACCTATCTCCCCTGGCTGCCATCTGCCATGGGGAAGAAAAAGCAGCTTTGCAGTGAAAATGGGGGACTTGGGGTGGAAAAACAGCCAGTAGCTTTCCCTGCAAACCTGCTCCCCCCCCCAACATGGTGGATGGCAAGCAGTTTGTGAAAAGAAGCCTGTAGAACTACAGCCATCCATGACCAATCTGACTAGGAAATGAATTGCATTGGATTTCAGGGCAGGGTGTTGCTGCAAGTGCCTTTGGGCAAAGATGAACAGATGGTAAATAAATAATCCACCGACAGCAGGCTCCCCTGTCCCTTGCCTTGGGCTCTCCTTAAGCTAACTTGTTCTCTTGGAGAGTGCTGAAGCCGCTTCAAAGGAGTAAAAAGCCTTCTGGATGCTCCCTGGATTGGAAAAGGAAAAGAGGAACAGAGCAGGAAGAGGAAGTGTGGAGGAGAGGAGGGGGTGGCCTGGAGCATCTGTAATACTCTAGTCCACCACTCTCCTCCCTATTTTCTCCTCGGCTCTGTTCCTCTCTCCCTTTTTGAATCCAGAAAAGAAGCAGACAGAGGTGGGCACACCCAACGACGACCATCACAGGCAGCCTCGCAGATGGGCAGGCCCTGCTCTCTTGGGGAAATACCCAAAACACAATGGAAAAAACGTTGGGCCGAATCCGTATGGAGAGGAACAAAGAGGAAAGGGGAGCAGGAACAGGGGGATGTGACTGCATTCGATGTTTGTTCTGGACTGACTGCTCATTGCTATTAGAAAAGCAGAAAAGACGTTCAACATTCTCCCAGTCCCCCAACCCGCCATATGGAAATAATAAGACAGGTTTGCCTTATAGGGTTGTTTTGAGCCGTTGGGCCAAAGCAGATCCCCACAAGGTACGCCAACCCTGGGCCCCACACTTTCTTTCAAAGATCCCAGCAGTGACCCCCATTATTTCTTTCCGCCTCTCACCTGCACAGCTGCGCTGATGTCCGGAGAGCAGAGCTCCCATATACGAAGCTCCCCCAAGACTTTCAGGAAGGTGGGTGGTCGGATACGCAAATCTGGATTCCTCCCAAACTTTTCCAGTTTCTTCAGGATTATCTGGGTACGGTGGTCCTGCCGGACGTCATCGGGGATCCAGGCCAGCAAAGTGGAAAACCTTGAACAGAGACGAGGATGCAAAGGGTGAGGCCGGCCCTTGCAACTTGGCATCTGCTGCTACAAACGTTCCAAGACGGTCTCGCATTCACAACGCAAGGTGAACCAGACGTGGACTATTTGCCACCGGGAAACCTGGGCACATGGACCATTTAAGTCACATGTATGCTAAATGCGTGCTTGGCTCACTCGCCTAACAAAGGGGGAGTGAAGTCTGCTTTTATATCCAAAGGAGATAGGGAGGGAAGCAAAACCCACCCCTCCCCACCTCATTTCGTGGTGCTCGGATGCTTTAAGCAGTTCCCTCGCACTTCTGGTATCTGCGCCCCCTCTTACCAGCTCTCCGACTCCTCGTCCTCTTCCGGTTCAATCCTCAAGATTGTCTGCCTCATCTGTCTCATCCTCTCAAGGTCTTTTCGGAATTTTGTGAGGTGCCCCAGACACAGGTATTTGTAGGTGCTCTTTTCTTCTCGCCTCCTGCCAATTCAGCCACGGAAGGAAAAAGGAAGAACACTTTGAACAAGATTTAACACTTCTGGCGACTGGCACAAGCAATCTAAACCCTTGGTTGATGCTGATCCGAATGCAGGGATAGTACGGAAAAGCGGACAAGGCGACGATGGGTGTCGGGTGCAGCAGAAGAAAGCAAGGGGTAGGAGTGGCGAGGTGGGGCAAAGCAGTTTCACCCTCCAGGTTTACCCCACCACTGTTTGAAGTTGTTGTTGTTGAGTCGTTAAGTCGTGTCCGACCCTTCGTGATTCCATGAACCACATCTTCCGGAGTTCGCTCATTTTCATGTTCATTGCATCGGTGATGCTGTCTAACCATCTCATCCTTTGCCTTCCCCTTCTCCTTTTGCCTTCAATCTTTCCCAGCATCAGAGTCTTCTCCAGAGAGTCCTCTCTTCGCATTAGGTGGCCAAAATTAGGTAGCGTCAGCATTAAGAGCTGTGGAGATGACAGACAGGTGGCTGTCCCGCTGGTCTCCAGCAGCGGATATCCACGGAGGGGTTAGCAAGTCTGATTCCCATCCTAGGGCACCTATGTGTGGAGGCATCACTTGTGTGAACTGCCTCCCTTTTGCACACACGTGATGACACAATCACACAGGCACTGGGGGATTTATTATTATTTTTTATTTTTCACATTTTTATACCATTCTTCCTCCAAGGAGCTCAGAGTGGTGTACATATTTCCTCCCCTCCTTTTTGTCCTCACAACAACCCTGTGAGGTAGGTGGGGCTGAGAGATAGTGACTGGCCCAAGGTCACCCAGGAAGCTTTGTGGCTGAGTGGGGATTTGAATCTGGATCTTCCAGGTCTAAGTCCAACTCCCAAACCACTACACCATCCTGGCTCTCCTTGCTTCCTCCTTGCTGCCACTCATCCTAAACAAGATAAACCTCTTGGTTTTCAGTGATGGGATGTGTGGATTTTCTTCGCTAAGGTTTTACAAAACAGTTTTTTTAAAAAAAACATTCTTGTGGACTGCAAGTTGAATTCATTTAACAGAGTTACATTGTAAGCGAGAGAGTTTGCTATCGTCCTGCATAAGTGCGTTTTATTTTAAAACGCCTTTGTCTCTTACAATAAAAGGCCCTAGGCAGAACACAACATGATAAAAACAAAAACATTTAAACCAATAAATAATTTAA